>CM060907.1:513039220-518039220 GCA_030737815.1 Allium fistulosum | reverse complement strand
TATATAATTTATTTATTAATGGTCTAATTATTTATTAATTTATAACTAAATTAAGTTCAAATTTAATAAAGATTAATTATGAATTAATAAAGAGTTTAATTTGTAATTAATCATTTTAAAAGGGAGTTTTAAGTTTTAAATCCTTTGTTTCGAAAATCAAATTGTTTTAAAGGTACTTCTTTTTCAAAGATGGTTTTGAACACAAGGCATTCAACTGTCGATACCATCAAGTAGACAAACAATTGTGAATGAGTTATGTAAATGGTTTGATTGTGTGGACATGCGTTAGTAGAATAAATCTCAATTTTGCTATAAATTGATTGAATTGTGTTGGACATTTATTTAGCAGGACAAATCACCATGGTGCTATTATATTATTTGGACATGTATATGCTAGTTGACTTATATTGACATGTTATTCCCAATTTTGGGTATGAATTGCATTTACATATATGTTGACTTAAGTGAATAAATGGTTAAGTGACTTGAAAGTGAAATTGACGTTCAATGGCAACTTAAATAAGTACCAATGGGGTTTCTAAGCTCTTTTTGAATTTATAAAGTATGGTTTTGAATTAACTTTAATTCTTTAATCCATTTGGGGTTTAAGGTTTATAAATGATTTTCAAGTTATAATATTTTTTTATAAAGGTATTTATAAATAATAACTTGTTTATAAAATAGGTTTTACTAAGTAAAAAAGTATATTTAAAGTGATTTAAAAGGATAAGTTGCAAAAGATATTTTGTAAAGGTTTTTTTTAAAGAAGATTTATCAAAGGAGTTTTAAATCGAGAAATGTTTTATAAATGATTTTAGAGGTTGTAAAGAGGTTTTTTAAATTGACTCGTAGACTTATAAAAGTGTTTTATAAATGGAATTTAGAAATTTATAAAGGTATTTAAATATGAAGTGAGTTTTAAAAGGGAACTTTTTATAAAGTACAAGTGGATTGGGTTATAGTAAGTAATGTTTTCAAAAGGAATTTGAGAAGAGAGAATTTTCCAAATGTTTTGATAATATACTTATATCGCTAAGATAACTATATAAATGTTTTCCCAAGTATAAAAGGGATGTAAGGGGTTTGGGAATAGTGTTTTGTAAAGATCTTTTGATCGAATGTTTATAAAACAATTTTAATTAATTAAAGACTAATTAAATGAAGCTTAGTGAATTCCATATGGGATTAAATCCATCTTTGAATGTTTGTTTATTTGATAGTTAAATAACCGACATTCAAAATCTCGACCAAAACGTAACTTTGGAGATTTCTAGGAGAAACAAGGAAATTATATGGTACAGTTACCATCGGTGGTGCTATATTGTACGCATAAATTCATTTCCTTCTTCTAGAACAAATGATAAGGAGATCCGTCCACTAACAGTTAAGAGGTGATCTCCACTCTTATCTTCTATGTTTGTTTCCTAAAGAACTGGGGTTGAGTTTACCGGAAATTATCGAAGGTTGTTTCGAAGAGACCGGGACTGGATATGTTATTTGAAAACCACTTCGATCCAACTCAAGCGTTTCGAACTGAAGACATCTTAAAGAGTATGGAATCGAAGATGGAGTTTTGAAGTGCAAGGGCTACTTGCTACTAATCCTGAGGGTGATTTCAAAATGAGTGTAGTAGAGGTAGTGCCTTCAGTTTCGTTTAGTCCCAGAACGAACTTGTATGGATGAATGCTAGTATTGCATTGGTGCCTGGAGGGTAGTGTAGTATTCTAAGTGGGAAGTGCTAAATAAAGGAAAAACGTGGCCTCAAGCCTCATCAAACGGGAAATGGCAAAAATCAAGCATGCAACAGGGCTAAGTGGGTCGCTCCCATCAGGGCATGGTCATCCCAAATCTAGATCGGTTACATCTACTCATGTATGCTTCAGGGCCCAAACGGAGGGGTGATCATATTCTGTACTACTAGTCAAGTGGTAGGCCAATCCTGTGGGGGCAGGGGTGCAAGATGTTCTTGTCAGACCCCGGTGCATTTAATCTAGAGATGTATCATTGGAAGGTAGTTCCTTACCTTATCATAGTATGGAATACATTCTCCAATACGTGCTTTATAGTTTTAGATGTACCCAACTATGTTGAAATGTGAGATGCAAGCATTTTAACTATATTCATATTTTACTTGAACCGTTAGACATTATTATAATATCATTGGGTTTTCTGTAAAAGTTTTTTGGTTATCGTAAGGTAAAAACTCGTCTGTGTTTATGTGCAGTGTGTCTTATGAGATACCCTTGATTATAAAAGTGTTTTAAAAGAAATAATTCAGTTGTTTGAGTTTACTCATACCAGACCCATGTCTGGCCTGGAGTTTTATTCTCTTTCCCTAAAACTCTTGGATGCTCAAATTTTTATGGGCAGCCAAGTAGGTCAGGTTTTCCTATGGATGCATTTTGGAGGAGCTTGGAGCAGGAGGCTTCAATAATAGCTAGTTATTATCTTATTTCCGCTATTTATATATATGTTGTATCAGTTAGGTAGGGACAGGCTGATATAACTATCCTAGGGTAGAATTTGTTTTAGTATGACTCTGACGTATAATTTTGGAAGTGACTTTGTAAAGAATTATGTTGATTAATATATGTTATTCCATTATGTCGTGAGATTCTATGATTTTTTAGTTTCTTCTTATCTTCTATCCTCTTTCTTTCCCATAACGATCGGTCTTTTCGACACTTGAATGCTCGACATGCAATATAGTGGACGTATTAGTGTCGAGTTTCGAGGTTCGAAAACTCGTTCATTACATTTGGTATCAGAGCGCAAGGTTAAGCGAGAACCTTGGTTTTGGTGGGGAAACTCATTTAGAGATAAGGTAATGGAATGCCTTATTATGAGTTTGAGTGTATATATAAGTGCACATATTTGTTAGTGATATAAAAATGTTTTATATTGTGTTGATTGATCAGTTGAGTGGCTTATGGATTATGGTTAATACGAGTAGCTAACATTATTGATAGGGATCTCTAAACACTTGAATAAGGCCATCCGATACAGTATTGTTTCGAAATTGGGTGAATGAAATAATTTTACCTAGGATATATTTTATATATAAAGAATGATTTTCAAAGTAGTATAGTATGGTATGGTATGGTATAGTTAATTGAGGTGTTGTTTGTTAGGAGATAATAATATCTTATTATCATCAATTGGGATTTTGTTAGTCATGCTTGTCCAGTTGAGCATTGACTATTGTTAGTCTGTGTAGGTAGCTTCCCTTTTTAAGATTTAGGGTGGGTAAATAGAAAGAGGGAAAACATTGAAACGAATACCTTGTGAATTAAGTTTCACAATTTGACTATAAGGCATTCGATATAAATGTTGGGGTAAAAATTGATTTAATGAAAGATGTTTGTTTAAAAGTTAGAATATTTTGAAATAAATATTTGAAAGATGATTTTATAAAAGTTGATTTATAAAATGGATTTATAGGAATGTGTCTTTTAATTAAAAAGAATTTAAGCTGAAAATTTAAGAACTTAAACCCCAGGGCTATTGGAAAATGTTTCAAGGTTTTGAAAGATAATAATAGTATTATTTGAAAGCAATCTTGGTTCAAGAATAAAATTGTAGCAACCCGCAGTTCCGTACTCCTTTGAGTCGAAAATATTTCACATTACCTCAACTCGAATTGGACAGAAATACGGATCTTTAGGGTAAGAAGAAAATAGAACAACAACAACAGAATCTCACAATCGCAGTGGAACAAAATATAATATATAACAACAGATTTTTAATACAAGAATGGTGCTGTTAATATACATACCATTATCAGAGTACAATATACAACAATCAATCTGGACAGTTTACTAACTTGTCCTCATCCAGCGGAAATATAAGTCAAGTATGGAAATACGTCTGAACTCCTCCATCTCGTCTTCTTAGCTCCATAGCATCCTAACCCTGAAACTGCAATACTTAGTCTGACCCGACTATTATAATAAAATAACACCTGAGTCAGTTTGGAAAACCAGCGTGAGAAAACATACTCAATTGAATTATTAGAGTTATCAAAATCCTTTGAAAAACAAAGGTATCTCGTAAGACCATGCCACACATAAACACAACGGGTTTTTCCCTTACGATAACCAAAGCATTTTGTAGAAAATCCACTGATATTATAATAGTGTCTAAATACAAATACTTATTCAAATAGTTGATATTGTTACATTAATTAAATTCCAGCATACTAGGCTCTACAAACAAAACCGTAAGCTCGTATTGGAGAATGGATTCCAATGAATGACTGGGCCATTGGGGTACCTCCCACCACAGTCCACCTCTAGAACAATGTACCGAAGACCACGCCAGGATCCCCTGCTACACAAGACCGGCCCACCCCTAACATGGATAGACCGAATATGTTATCACCCCGGGTGTTTCCACCCTTACTATCGAGCGCTTCTTCTTTCATGTATACCCATATCTAAGACAAATAGGGTTTCGATGACATCTAGAAAAGTTATAACATACAAATTGTCCTGAATACCCTGTTTTAGTCATTCCCGGTTAATGAGGTTCGAGGCTAAGCGTTACCTTTTAATAGAAATGTTTACTTAGATGCTCATCGTCCTCCAATGACGATGTTCTGATAGCATTCGTCCATACAAATTGTCCTGGGTCTGGACAAACCGAATCACCGTCTTCATCATCTTCATGGTATTCATTCGTTACGTTCAAACCGGATCGAAGTGGTTTTCAGATAATTAAATCCGATCCCGGTCTCTTCGAAACGATTAATGAAATTGGCCAATATTGATAGTCGGTTATTTAACTACCAATAAAACATCCATAAGTAGTACTAGGCCTTATTTTATAAATCTCCAAAATATTTATTTCAAACATCTTCACCAAGATATATATAGATTCAATCTATTCAATATTCTATATTTGGAAACAATTTCAACACTTGTATCCATAACAGGATATTTTTTCCATTTCAATACTTAGAAATATTTCCAACTTCTATTTTTACAACACTTCGAAAATATTTCTATTACAATCATTTCCACTAAAAATATTTCCAAAACCTTCCTTTTGAAACTTAGGAAAATATTTATACGTATACTTTCCAAAATCATTTTAATATCTAACTTGAAAATATTTCATACTTATATCATAAGTCTTCGAAATTTTTAATAAATTCTTCTTACGATTTCCAAACCGATTATACTTGTTTATAACCCCAACCCACCATTTATAACTCCTTTTAATGGATTCAAAATCTTCCCGAAGCTATCGCATCTAGACATCGGAAATTTTCTTAAGTCTCTAACATTCCATTTATAAGATTTCTTTTATAAAATCTCATCCTTTGATAAACCTATTTACACATTTCGAGGGAGTTTATAAATACGAGTATTTTCTTTAAAGAATAGTAGTTTATTTAAAATATGTTTAAGTTATTATTTAAAATACTGAAAACACTTTTATACATTTTAAACTCATTTTTATGTGAACAAATAAATTTCCAAAGCTGAATTTAAAAGTTAGAATTTATTAAATAAATATTTAACATTTGAAAATCTACTTGCCGAGGTATTTCAATCTCAACTAGTTTAAAATTCCATAGTTTTAAAATCATAAAATTTTCCTTTTAAAACAAACTCACTTTTTAAAATTTTAAATATATTTTTAAAATCTCAATAACCAATCTAATTTATAATTTTCCTTTCGATTTCACAACATATCGATTCATTGTCGATTTCCTAACCATTCTCATTTCAAAAATAAAATCTACTATTTTTCTCAAACCTGTCTTACATATTCTCCCAATTTCATATTATATCAAATTCCTTTATTTATAAACAACGTTTATAAATTCCATAACCCCTTTGTTTTACCTGTCCATAAAACAAATCTTATTTATAGAATTCCATTATATAAATTCATTCCTTATAAATTCCCTTTATACTTCCAATCTATTTTCAATATTGATTTTAACTCTTTTTTTTATTTCTAGAATATCATTTATAAAATCACTTATATAATTCATTTTTTTTAATCTCTATTCAATAGTTCACAACAGTTAAGTATAATAAAAAATCAAAGATATATATTTCTTTTTCCCTATTCAATTTCTTTAAAATAACTCCAATTCCAATATATATACTTTTATATCAAATTCCTTTTAATTCCATAAATTTTAAAAATATATTTATAGTATTTAAATTATCAAAATTCAGGCCAGTGCTACAATAACATCCAATAATTTCAATCACTACAATAATCTATAATTAATAGATTATTCTACACAAATCATATATCACTATATATAAAAAATAAACAATAAATTTGAGGAATCCAGTTGGATCCCTCCAACCTGTTTCCCTGCATCCACAGATGTTAATACAACATAAAAAAATACCAATCCCACTTCGAGGGGGATATCGTGGTATTTAGGGTCATCCGCTATTATGCGGGGCGCATAGTGTCTCATCCGCTATAGTATGCGGGAATATCACTCCAAATACTATATATACTACTATATATATATATGTATAACATCCAATGGATAATTATAATTTATCAGTTCAATCAGGCATCCAATAATTAAATTTAACTATTTAAATTTAAAATTTGGAAATCCAAATGAGTGAGAATTTCTCACCTTGATTTTTTTTGCAACCCATCCCAATTTTTTATTCCAACTCGTAGATTTCCTAGCTACGAATTCAAACAGCTGTTCACGTTCGATTTTAAACCTCTACAAGAAAATTACGGGTTTTATTAACATCGAGATAATTAAATTTGTTTGAATTAAAGTTAACTTAAAATTTCAAACTTTTTTTTAGCTAATTAAATTTCTCTTTTGAGACCACATACATTGACAACAATCATCTATATAAATTCCGAAAATCTAAATTTAAATAAAATTTCCAACCCAAGACATTTCTAAAAATCCCTGTTTTAAATCTTATTATTTATCTTATTATATTATATATATATATATAATTAACCTAATTACATTTTAATTCAATAAATTTACCTCAACATTGCCGCGTGCACGCTCCAGGATGCCAAACATTGCCTGCCTCGACCAAAAAAAAACTCAAAGTCGCCGCCACCTCACTGTCGCAAACCCCTTCTTCTCCATTCGAACCAACCCAAGCATCGGAAATCATTCCCCCATCAGCTCGCCCACGCTTCCAGCTCCCCATCTCATCGCCTCAATCTCGGTCGATGTCACTACGTCCATTTCCTACATCCCAAGCTTTGCATATGAGCGCCTCAGAGATTCAAAAGAAACGACAGTCCCCACATCGACATTGCCCATCGCCATGCGATCGGAGATGGCGTCTCCTCCACGCGACATTTCACCAGGCACCTCCGAGTCGATCTCATCATCGCCGTCTCTTGAAATTCGAAGCCCTAATCTATCGACGCCACCATGCCCAAAAATCGTGACTTCCATGTCATGCTCAATTTAGGTCATTGCCTGCTCGCGCGAGCCTTCTGCCTCCCATCGCGATTTCGAATTCTCTTTTTTTATACTGCTCGATTTCGGTTTGAAGGTGGGAAGAATGTTTCGATCTGATTCAAAGAAGAAAGGGTATATGATTCCAAACGAGGATGGAAGGGGTTAGCGTGATTCCTTTTCTATATATCGAACGAGAATTTCTTTTCGTTCTCCTTCTTTTCTCTTTTTTTCGTATAATGTCGTTTTAATTGAAAAGAAGGGGAATGTTGAACTGAAAGGAAAGAAAGAGAGGAAGACGTGATTTTATGCGTGTTTGAATAGGCTAAGGTATAGTGATTTGGAAAGGGAGAAAAGAGCTGATGTGAATATATGGGTCAATCAATATAATTATATATATATATATAATTTAAATTTCAAACGCCTCGGTTTCGTAGCTTAAAATCTCGAACCCCCATCGAGGCATGTCGCTCGACGTTCATAATGTTATACTCCTATTTCGAACACAATGGAAAAGGTTTCGAGTCCCAATTCGATCATATGGAGAAGACAGCTTTTTGGACCAAATTATTATATCGAATTTCAATATTAATTTCAGTTCGTTTCTATCCTGTACGATCAAACGATAACTCTAATCACTACGAAATTTGAAATCCGATAATAATACATTATTACGGATCCAATGGAACTAGTTTCGTCGAATTCCGAGACTATGCCTCGGAAGGCTATTTTTAAATGTCAATCTAAACAAACTATTTTTAAAATTGAACGGATCACTTTTAAATTCAATTTTAAAAATTTTATTATCTTCATTATTATTAATATAAATTTTACAAGCCTTTAAATTATTTTAACAAGATTAAAACTCAAGATACAATAATTTAACCAATATTCAATTATAAAATTCAATAATTAAATTATTTAATAAATCGCTATATTTAAATTCTGAATTTATTTTATAAATCAAAACCCAAATTTCCATATTCAAAATCAATCTATAATCCAAATTCAATATTTAAAACTATTTAAATATTCTAAATCAAACGTCGAAAAATCCGGGTCGTTACATTCCTCCCCCCTTAAAAGAATTTCATCCCCGAAATTGCTAAGGTAGGAAAATGCTCCAAACCCATTAACTTATTAAAACCCACTTAGTTGAAAATTTGATATTCACTTTCCTAATCTTTTAGTCTTTACCCAAAATAATTAGCTTTCAATTCAAATTCCAAAACCCTTTATTTCAATTTCCATTCGAAATCAAATTGTCGTTAACAAAAATTTTCCAAAAAGTTTCAATTTTTTTTTCTAACACCCTAAATTTCCAAAAAAATTTGGCAGAGTCTCCTTTGTACGGATGGCCTTTTGCAATATGACAAGAGAGATAAATATATATACATCGACCCACACGGTCGGAAAACAAAATATATAACAATATTTTATATTTTCGCAGTATTTAATCCAAAAACATACCTTATTTTAGCATTTTTAAGCAAGCGGCTTATTTATTTTTGCAATTCGCGCAATCACAGTCAAGCAAAATAGCTCCAGGTACCTGTACTTACTCAATTTAAACACGTAAGTACCAAATATATGAAATTCCATGACACTTCATTTATTTAACTAGTGTAAACACATAAGTTTCCTAAACTAGCATGCTAAACATATATCATAAGCAATTTATAAGGTTCGGATACTAATTTGATTACTTTCAATCAATCCATATTCAATTTGAATGATTTACAACCAAATTTCCTTGCATTCAGTTTGTTTTTATTACAAACAACTCATATCCATTCCAAAATGATTTAGAAATCAATTTATTTCACTTCTATTAATTTATAGAATTTTATTTACTTTAGTTTGCGTCGAACAACAATTTTTCTATGAAAAATTGGCACTATTCATTTAATAGAATAATCATTTTAGCTTATAACCATTTTAAATTGATTCCAATCAATTTATATTTAATTTTATTCCGTCTCAAATCGATTCTCAATCAATTCAATTGCATTCCATTCATGTCCACCTTCATTGCTTTTAAATCCATTTTATTTAGCTCGGAAACATTCCATGCTATTTTATTTAATGGCCATTTTACAAATTTATTTGTGTCAAGCTTTTATTCAAAATATTTACTTAAGTTAATTTATTTACTTCAAACTATTTTCAACTCCATAACTTAAGTTTATTTTTCTGGTAAACAATTTCCAATTCAAATTACTAATTTGATTTTCGTCCAATCAAATGTCATTCCGTTTACTAATTAATTTAATTAGTTCATTCATCCAATCCACTCCAATTTTAATTCCGAACTCAAATTCATTCTCGAATTTATTTAATTCGTATCCAAGGCCACATTCAATTCATTCATATTCAAATTGGATTTATTTGCAACTCAACCGATTTCTATTTCCATTCAATTCCATTTTATTCGACACGTTTTCCCATTGTATTTAATTTACTTACAATCTAAGTTGAATTTTATTTATAACTCAAGTTTCATTTCCAAATTCCATTTTTAACTCACAATCCAAATTTATTCAACCCAGTTAATATCCATTTTATATCAAATTAACTAATTAATTATCCAATTAGTTCATTTCCACTTTATAATTCAATATCTGATTTTTATTTCAAAATCACTTCAACCAATTTACTTGAGTTCAATTTTTTTATAATTCAAGTTTGGGTTTTTATTTCGTTTCCAAGATATCAAACTCCTTTTATTTTGGGTTATCTATTCCAATTTTCAATTTTATAAGTCACACAACTTATTTTTCCCATTTCCATCAATTTTATACTTGAATATATTCGCACTTCATTTTTAACTCAAGATCTACATTTATTTATAGCCCAAGTATATTTTTATTCAATTAATTTCAATTTTTATAAGCTATTGAAATTTATTTATTCCAATTCAAATTTTATTTAATTTAGCTTAAGTTAAATTTCATCCATACCATTTTCTTTTACCAGTTAAATTTATTTAACTTACACGAGTTTTAATTTCATTCTGAACTCACATTTTCCTCTTCCTTACTTATATTTAATTAACTTCATTGCATTTTACTCATTTCCTTTTATTTATTCCAATCATCTCTTTTATTGATTTCCTTAAACTTTGCTAAGTTAATTCACCATTTTATTAATTTATTTCATCAATTCTATTCGAATCATAACCAATTAAATTTTTAAAATTTAATTCCTTCAACTTAATCCAAGTTAAATTCCATTTTAACCTTTTCATTTTTAATTTTAATCTCAAAATTCAATTTCCATATTTTTCTTTAAAATCATTCTCAAATTTATAAGTTCATCGCTTATTTCCTGATATTTTCTAAACCTTTTAATAAGAATTTAAAATTCAAATACCCGATATTTATTTCAAATCATTTTGAAATCTCAATATTCCAAATCACACTTCTTAAATTTTTAAACCAACCCTGGTTTTTATCCAAAACAAATTCCCTTCGGAATTTCCAAAACAAATTCCCTTCGGAATTTCCAAAACAAAACTGGTTTGCCCAACCCATCCGAACAAATCAGTTACAGTAGCAATCCGTCACTTAGAAACTCGAAAATGAATACAGATGATGCTGCGCAATCATCACCAGGATTATTTTTCAGCGACTGAAGTGAGTTCAGTGCTATTATCACTCTCCAAAATCCATTTAAAACATCTTTCTATTCAAAAATATCTCCAAAACAATAGTACTATTATTTATTTCAAAATACTTTAGAAAACACTTCCAAAAATCTCCGGGATTTAATTTTTCAAACTCTGGTTTTAATCAAGTCTTAGTTTTAATTCAATTGTATAATCCATACTTATACAATTTCCATTTGGTTATATATAACCAACTCCAGATTTTATAATCTTGTTTTGATTATAATATTATCATCCAAACACTCCAAATATACTATAATAATTTTTAGAAAATTATTCCTTTTATATAAAAATATAATTTGGGTAAAATTATTTCATTTACCCACTTTAAAACCATACTGTGTCGGTTTATCTCGTTCAAGTGTTTAGAAACTCCTATCGAGCTAGCGGCGTCCCATTACTTGAACAGAATTTATATACCACTCAACAGATAAATCAACACAATATAAAACTATTTATATTCACTAACAAATACGCGCTCATATCTATTATTACACTCAACTCATTCTAGAGTACTACTGACTATATCTCTAATGAGTAATCCTCACCAGAGCCAAGGATCTCGCTTAACCTTCAGCTCTGGTACCAAATGTAGCGACCCGCAGTTCCGTACCCCTTTGAGTCGACAATATTTCACATCAGCTCAACTCGAATTGGACGGAAATACGGATCTTTAGGGTAAGAAGAAGAAAGATAAAAGAAAATAGAACAACATCAACAAAACCTCACAATCGCAGCGGAACAAAATATAATATATAACAACAGATTTTTAATACAAGAACTATGTTGTTAATATACGTACCATTATCAGAGTACAATATACAACAATCAATCTGGACAGTTTACTAACTTGTCCTCATACAACAATAATATAAGTCAAGTATGGAAATACGTTTGAACTCCTCCAACTCGTCTTCTGAGCTCCATAGCATCCTAACCCTGAAACTATAATACTCGGTCTGACCCGAGCATTATAATAAAATAACACCCGAGTCAGTCTGGAAAACCAGTGTGAGAAAACACACTCAATTGAATTATTAGAGTTATCAAAATCCTTTGAAAAACAAAGGTATCTCGTAAGACCGCATCACACATAAACACGACGGGTTTTCCCCTTACGATACCCAAAGCATTTTGTATAAAATCCAGTGATATTATAATAGTGTCTAAATACAAATACTTATTCAAATAACTGAAATTGTTACATTAATTAAATTCCAGCATACTAGGCTCTACAAACAAAACTGTAAGCTCGTATTGGAGAATAGATTCCAACGAATGACTGGGCCACCAAGGTACCGCCCACCACAGTACACAACTAGAACAACGTACTGAGGACCACGTCGGGATCCCCTACTACACAAGACCGACCTACCCCTAACCTGGATAGACCGAATATGTTATCACCCCGGGTGTCCCCACCCTTACTATCGAGCGCTTCTTCTTTCATGTATACCCATATCTAAGATAAATAGTGTTCCGAGGACATCTAGAAAAGTGATAACATACCCTACTTGGGTGCGACCCACTTAGCCTTGCTGCATCTCCCATGTTTTAGTCATTCCCAGTTGATGAGGTTCGAGGCGAAGCGTTACCTTTTAAGATAAATTTTTACTTAGAATGCTCATCGTCCTCCAATGACGATGTTCTGATAGCATTCGTCCATACAAGTTGTCCTAGGTCTGGACAAACCGAATCACCGTCTTCATCGTCTTCACGGTATTCATTCGTTACGTTCAAACCGGATTGAAGTTAATTTTGGATAATTAAATCCGATCCCAGTTTCTTCGAAAAGATTAACGAAATTGGCCAATATTGATAGTCGGTTATTTAACTACCAATAAAACATCCATAAGCAGTACTAGGCCTTATTTTATAAATCTCCAAAATATTTATTTCAAACATCTTCACCAAGATATATATATTCAATCTATTCAGTATACTATATTTGGAAACAATTTCAACACTTGTATCCATAACAGGATATTTTTTCAATTTCAAAACTTAGAAATATTTCCAACTTCTATTTTTACAATACTTAGAAAATATTTCTATTCCAATCATTTCCACTAAAAATATTTCGAAAACCTTCCTTTTGATACTTAGGAAAATATTAATACGTATACTTTCCAAAATCATTTTAATATCTAACTTGGAAATGTTTCATACTTATAGCATAAGTCTTCGAAATTTTTAATAAATTCTTCTTACGATTTCCAAACCGATTATACTTGTTTATAACCCCAACCCACCATTTATAACTCCTTTTAATGAATTCAAAATCTTCCCGAAGCTATTGCATCTATACAACGGAAATTTTCTTAAGTCTCTAACATTCCATTTATAAGATTGCTCTTATAAAATCTCATCCTTTGATAAACCCGTTTACACATTTCGAGAGAGTTTATAAATACGAGTATTTTCTTTAAAGAATAGTAGTTTATTTAAAATATGTTTAAGTTATTATTTAAAATATTGAAAATACTTTTATTAGTTTTTAACTCATTTTTAGGTGAACAAATAAATTTCCAAAGCTGAATTTAAAAGTTAGAATTTATTAAATAAATACTTAACATTTGAAAATCTACTTACCGAGGTATTTCAATCTCAACAAGTTTAAAATTCCATAGTTTTAAAATCATAAAATTTTCCTTTTAAAACAAACTCACTTTTTAAAATATATTTTTAAAATCTCAATAACTAATTTAATTTATAATTTTCCTCTCGATTTCACAACATATCGATTCATTGTCGACTTCCTAACCATTCTCATTTCAAAAATAAAATCTACTATTTTTCTCAAACCCGTCTTACATATTCTCCCCATTTCCTCTGATATCGAATTCCTTTATTTATAAACATCGTTTATAAATTCAACAACCCCTTTGTTTTACCTGTCCATAAAACAAATCGTATTTATTAAATTCCCTTTATAGTTCCAATCTATTTTCAATATTGATTTTAACTCTTTTTTTCCAGAATATCATTTATAAAATCTCTTATATAATTCATTCTTTTTAAATCTCCATTCAATAGTTCACAACAGTTAAGTATAATCAAAAATCAAAGATATTTTTTTTTTCCTAATTCAATTTCTTTAAAATAACTCCAATTCCAATATTATTTTTTTATATCAAATTCCTTTTAATTCCATAAATTTTAAAAATATATTTATAGTATTTAAATTATCAAAATTCAGGCCAGTGCTACAATAAAATCCAATAATTCCAATCACTACAATAATCTATAATAGATTATTCTACACAAATCATATATCACTATATATGAAAAATAAACAATAAATTTGAGGAATCCAGATAGATCACTCCAACCTGTTTTTCTACATCCACAAATGTTAATACAACACAAAAAAAACCAATCCCACTTCGAGGGGGATATCGCGGTATATAGGGTCATCCGCTATTATGCGGGACGCATAGGGTCTCATCCGCTATAGTATGCGGGAATATCACTCCAAATACTATATATATACTACTATATATATATATAACATCCCACATATAATTATAATTTATCAGTTCAATCGGGCATCCAATAATTAAATTTAACTATTTAAATTTAAAATTTAAAATTTGGAAATCCAAATGAGTGAGAATTTCTCACCTTGATTTTATTTGCAACCCATTCCAATTTTTAATTCCATCTCGTAGATTTCCCAGCTACGAATTAAAACGGCTGATCACGTTCGATTTTAAACCTCGTACAAGAAAATTACTGGTTTTATTAACATTGAGATAATTAAATTTGTCTGAATTAAAGTTAACTTAAAATTTTAAAATATTTTTTTAACTAATTAAATTTCTCTTTTGAAACCACATACATTGACAACAATCATCTATATAAATTCCAAAAATTTAATTTTAAATACATTTTCCAACCCAAGACATTTTTTTAAAAATCCCTGTTTTAAATCTTATTATTTATTATATTATATTATATTATATATATATAATTAACCTAATTACATTTTAATTCAATAAATTTACCTCAGCATTGTCGTGTGCATGCTCCAGGGTGCCAACATCGCCTGCCTCGACCAAAAAAACTCAAAGTCGCTGTGACCTCACTACCGCAAACCCCTTCTTCTCCGTTCGAACCAACCCAAGCATCGGAAATCAATCCCCCATCAGCTCGCCCATGCTTCCAGCTCCCCATCTCATCGCCTCAATCCCAGTCGATGTCACTGTGTCCATTTCCTACATCCCAAGCTTTGCATACGAGCGCCTCAGAGATTCAAAAAAACTGACAGTCCCCACATCGACATCACCCATCATCATGCGATTGGAGATGGCGTCTCCTTCATGCGACATTGCGCCACATACCTCCGAGTCGATCTCCTCGTCGTCGTCTCTTGAAATTCGAAGCCCTAATCTATCTACGCCACCATGCCCAAAAATTACGAATTCCATGTCGTGCTCAATTTAGGTCATCGCCTGCTCGTGCGAGCCTTCTGTCTCCCATCGCGATTTCGAATTCTTTTTTTATACAATGCTCGATTTCGGTTTGAAGGTGGGAAGAATGTTTCGATAGGATTCAAAGAAGAAAGGGTATATGATTCCAAACAAGGATGGAAGGGGATAGCGTGATTCCTTTTCTATATATCGAACGAGAATTTCTTTTCGTTCTCCTTCTTTTCTCTTGTTTCGTATAATGTCGTTTTAATTGAAAAGAAGGGGTATGTCAAACTGAAAGGAAAGAAAGAGAGGAAGACGTGATTTTATGCGTGTTTGAATAGGCTAAGGTACAGTGATTTGGAAAGGGAGAAAAGAGCTGATGTGAATATATGGGTCAATCAATATAATTATATATATATATATATATATATATAATTTAAATTTCAAACGCCTCGGTTTCGTAGCTTAAAATCTCGAACCCCTATCGAGGCGTGCCGCTAGGCGTTTATAATGTTATACCCCTATTCCAAATACAATGGAAAAGGTTTCGAGTCCCAATTCGATCGTATGGAGAAGATAGCTTTTTTGGACCAAATTATTATATTGAATTTCGATATTAATTTCAGCGCGTTTCTATCCCGTACGATCAAACAATAACTCCAATCACTACGAAATTTGAAATCCGATAATAATACATTAATACTGATCCAATGGGACTAGTTTCGTTGAATTCTGAGAATGTGCCTTGGAAGGCTATTTTTAAATGTCAATCTAAACAAACTATTTTTAAAATTGAACAGATCACTTTTAAATTCAATTTTAAAACTTTTATTATCTTCATTATTATTAATATAAATTTTACAAGCCTTTAAATTATTTTAACAAGCTTAAAACTCAAGATACAATAATTTAACCAATATTCAATTATAAAATTCAATAATTAAATTATTCAATAAATCGCTATATTTAAATTCTGAGTTTATTTTACAAATAAAAACCCAAATTTCCATATTCAAAATCAATCTATAATCCAAATTCAATATTGAAAACCATTTAAATATTCTAAATCAAACGTCGAAAAATCCGGGTCGTTATAAAAATTTTGGGGATGAAAACGCCAAGTAAGAAGTATTTTCTTTGGATTGGTTAGGCGGAATGTAACAACCCGCATATTTTACGATTGAATATTCAAATATTTTATTTAAATATAGAATCGTTAATCGGATTGAAGTCCGAAAAGCTACTTTTTGCAAACAGATGAATCAGGACTCGAGACCACTTCCATTGAGTTCGAAATGCCGTTTGCGACCTTTTTGAGTATAAACTTCGATATGTTTGGAGATAGTAGAATTTTGCTACTTTTTCACTTAGGGCTATAGTTTGGGTTTCAGCCCTATATCCTAACACAAGCCCCTAGCTCCACCCCCACTTCTCTTCATTCACTTCCATTTCCTAATACAACTCAAGCTTTATCAAAAATGGGGGAAGAGAGAAAGAATTAGGAAATTCAAAGCCCTAATCATCTTTGTAAATCCAAGTTCTATCTCCAAATTCAAGAAGAAGCTATTGGAAAGCCTTCTCTTCATCTTCTCCAACTCTTTCCTTCTTCAATTTCAGAAATTCCTAAACCTAACTTTGGGAATGTTCTTCTTTTAAAGCTTAGATTCAAGCTTCTTGAGTTAGGATTGAAGAGTGGTTGATCCTCCTTTGCTTTCAAGCTTCTTCTTTATCGTTTTTGGGTTCAAAGGTGAGATTTTTATCTCACATCTTAGTCTATAATTATCTTTGATTGTTAGGTATGAATTCCTAACACTTATTCATGTGCATTTGATTTTGGTTTGGATTGATTTTGTGTATATTCCAATTTTTGGTGTTTTGGTTTAATTTTTGTGAAAATCCTATTATGGATATTTGGACATTGATATTCGAGGCGTATCGAAGAGCCATTAAGGCTGGGTTGTCGCTTGGCATAATTCCTTAGTCGTTGTTGCTCGTCCGATCGTTATTGATATCGTTTGGCCATCAATGGTCTAGGTTCAGGAAATATCTGAAACTCCAGTTTCAGACGTCTGAATTGATATTTCAGACGTCTGAATATTATTCTGGGAAAATTTCTATTCCCAGATTCAGACGTCTGAAATAAAGGCTCCAGACGTCTGAATTGGTTCGATTGCGACCAGAAAGGAAATAGGCTGAAAATGCTTACTTTCAGACGTCTGAAATATTGGGTTCAGACGTCTGAATCTGTGTTCTGGAAAATATTTAATTTTCCAGATTCAGACGTCTGAACCATTTATTTCAGACGTCTGAATCTGCTGTATTTTTCCAGTTTGCCTATTTTGCTTGATTTTCCAAATTTAATCGATTCGTGTTGATTCCCATTTGTTGTTATCATATTTTATCGACTTTGATGACCTTTTCTTTGGGATTTTTGGAATATCCATTTTCGATGGATTTGGTATCGATTTCTTTGGATTTTATTCACGTCTTCGAATGTGAATTTTGATGATTGATTGTTTCTACAATCGTTTTTGTGATTTGTCACTTTAAAAATATAAAGGTTTTCTATACTAGTAATAATTATCAAAACTCTTTCATCAAAACGATTTTGACACTATTTTAATTACAAAGCTCGTTTCTTAAACCGTTTTCCAATCTATTAGTATATTCAAACCTTTACCTCATTCGTATGAGAAAATATAATTAAACGGCCTAGCAAAACAAGTGGTATGAAATGCTTGCGTTTTTATGGACTTGTTCGATTGAAACTCTTGTGACAATTTTCTAGTGGAGATCTACAATCTGTTCGTAAATATTTGAGTTAAGCAAGTGGTTATGGGACATGAAGCTAAACTCTTATATTTACTAGCTTAGCGTAATCGACACTTCTTGATGATCGATGATGATCATTTTATGGTTTAGACTAGCAAGGTGCGATGTCTCTTTGTTCACTTGGAGGATTGTACCTCATTTTATTGAGCTTCATCTCATTTCTTTGTGGGCTAGCGACCCATGTACTTTTAATGTGTTTCGATTCATTGGATGTACCGTTTGTACTACATCGATGTCTCGGCTTTTCGATTCTTTGGACGTACCGTTTGTACTGCGTCAATGTACCGAATTGTAATGTGTTTCGATTCATTGGATGTACCGTTTGTACTACATCAATGTCTCGGCTTTTCGATTCATTGGACGTACCATTTGTACTGCGTCAATGTACCGAATTGTAATGTGTTTCGATTCATTGGATGTACCGTTTGTACCACATCGATGTCTCGGCTTTTCGATTCATTGGACGTACCGTTTTGCGTCAATGTACCGAATTGTAATGTGTTTCGATTCATTGGATGTACCGTTTGTACTACATCGATGTCTCGACTTTTCGATTCATTGGACGTACCGTTTATACTGCGTCAATGTACCAAATTGTTTTGTGTTTCGATTCATTGGATGTACCATTTATACTACATCGATGTCCCGGCTTTTCGATTCATTGGACGTACCGTTTGTACTGCGTCAATGTACCGAATTGTTTGTGATACACGTGTTGGTGAGTTTTCATGCTCCCACTTGGGATTGGCCATCCTTTTCTTGTGATTTCTGGATTTCTAATTATTGATTTCTGGGATTTATGTTTCACCACCTTTTTCAGTTGGCATTGATATGTATGTCATTTATTGTGGCTTGGTGAATTAAATTAAGAATATGACATTCTTTTAATCTTTGAGAAGATTCTTGTGATATTGATTAATCTCTGGATTGATTTTCGATTAGATACTTATCACAGCATGACTTTATGGTTATCATACGTTTTTGTCATATCTCTTATTCTATATCACTTTATCTGATATTTATAGCTAACTGATCCGTTTATTATTTTCTTCTTAAATAATACTCGGGTCAGACTGAGATTTTACAGGTGCTTCCCCATGACTTCTTATCTGGAGCCATCTTCTGACTTTTGGCTAACTACTCTAGTTTAGTAGTTTTGTTGTATACATTTGAGATTTAGACTCCTTGATGTATACATATTCTTATGCCTTGCACTTGTATCTATTCTTTTGTGTTATTGTGGATTTTATTTGACCACTACTCTGATGTACACTTTCATGTGTTATATTCATATCTATTTCCGCCTTTGTGATATGAATTGTCTGTGACTGATTTGTGTTATGTTTATTTCTATATTTGTTTCCGAGGTCCATATAGCCACTGTGTAGTAGCTTTGAGTTTGTATCGGTATGTCGGATTTCCTCTTGAGATGAAAAGTTATATTTTTATCTGGCATATCGATACTCGCACAAAGCAATTACACAGATGGTCGCTCCTCAACAGCCTTATTCTCCGCGCAAGTTGACGGCATTACCCCGTAGTGTCCTTGGCTAGCGTGGGTATAGAGGTGGGGCGTCACAGCTTGGTATCAGAGCCAAACTTCGGAACAATGTAGAATAATCTAACAAGGATCATTGTCCTAAGTCTTTCTTAGGAATCGTGCCATAGGATTTGATTCGAGTCTTCGTACCGTTCTATCCTATTTCTTTTTATGATACCTTGTTTTATCAATCATGATTGTTTGATATTCATTCTGAGAATAACTTTTTCTTCTTCTTTCTTTCTTAAAGAAGAGAAATGGTTAGATCTGGCCGTACCAACGTCGAACAATCCAGTGCTACTCCTCAGGAGGGAGTATTTATGTCTACCTAGTAGCTTCTAGATCTTGTTAAGAATGCTCAAGCTATCGGACCCATTCCAGAGCCTACTCATCCTAGATCCGGTTTTGCACGCTTGTGTAGAGATTATACCGATTTGGGTGGAAGGCCATTTCGGGGATCCGAGAGTGTCATTGAAATCCAAGCTTGGCTTAGATCATGCGACCGCATCTTTTCTCGCATGAATCTTGTTGATCTCCACCGAGTCCAAGTGGCTTCTAGCATGCTCCAAGAAAGAGCATTGGATTGGTATGAGCTTCTTATTTCTGAAATCGTTGAAGCGGATCTCACTTGGGAGCAATTCCGGGAAAGATTCGAATTGAAATTTGTGCCGGAAGCTGAAAAAGTAACTTTGGCCCGGCATTTTATCGACCTTGTTCAAGGTGAGTCTTCTATGACGGACTACGTCGCATCTTTCGAATCTCTTTCTAAATACGGGGTTGAATACATTAATACCCCATTGAAGAAAAATCATAGATTTGTTTATGGCTTGAACAAGAATCTCAAGAAGCCATTACTTCTGAAATTGGAAGTTTCTTTCGATCAGCTTATTGATATCGCTCTTCGTCTTGAAGAGGCCGATAATGAAAGTAATGTTGAAGTTGTGGGTGCCAAACAGAATTTCAACAATAACATGAAGAGGCCTATTAAGTTTAAAGGCCTCAATCCCGACAAGAAAGGGAAACAAGAAACTTCTGTAGCAAAGCCTCCTACCACTAGTCGTGGACGATGCTACAATTGTGATTCTATGGACCACTATGCAAAGGAGTGTCTGCAACCCCTCTATTGTCGCTATTGCAAAAGTTTGAGTCATCATATATCAGCGTGTCCCATACTTCAAGCAAGAAGGAGGGAAAGATAAAGGTTGTGCAAGCCTCTACTAGCACTTCTCTTGGTCAAGGTATCCATTCTATCCTTGATGACATTTATTTTGTGATTATCTTATTCGAGTTCTTTTTGATATGGGTTTCATCTCATTATTTTTATATCAAAGGAACTTGTGATTCTTTTTCTTTAAACAATTCTGGGTTGATGACTTCTTTGAGGATTGCGAATCCGGATTGGTGGATCCGCAACACTCAATTTGCTTTTTATTGATGTCGAAATTATTTTATGTGATTTTTCTTTCCGAGCCGATTTTTACTTATGCTTCGGAATTGACTTTTGTAAGGATTGGCTTAATTATTATGAAGTCATATCCTTCGTCCCGTGTGGACTATTCATCTTCGACATTTTCAATCTGTTAAGCAGATTTTTGTTTTTCCTTTGTGATTTTGATTCCAATTTGATGGCATCATTTTATTCTCTAAAGCTCACATGATGAGGAAAGTGTTATTTCTCTCATTCATGTAGTTTGTGAATTTTCCGGTATATTTGAGTTTGCTTTAGGATTATCACCTAAGCAATCTTTTGAGTGGTGATAAGGTCTTTTTAGCTCGACCTTGCCACCGATTTTCATTTGCTACGAGTTGCGGGAGTTAGCATTCCATTTACCGCATTCCGCACTCGTTATGATTCTTATGAATGACTTATTATGTCATTCAGTTTATCCAGTTTATTTCATCCATTTTGTAAATCGGGTATTCTATGAATATTTCGATGAGACCATTCTTGTATTCATTGATTTTGGATGAGAATAGCGATTTAAAATTTTGCAAATCTTTTTCATAAGATATTTACAAGTACAATTGGATGAAGATGATTTTGTGATTGTATTGCCCATTGAGTGCTTTAAGAATTCTGGTCGATGCGCTTGATCAACGTTATCGATAGGAATTTCCTAAACGCTTAGATGAGACAATCAGACACAGTAAATTGACTTGTAAAAATGTAAATTTCTCTAGAAAGATTATTACATAAAGATAAATGTAATTTTGAAAATTTTAGCTTTTCGGGAAAGAAGATTATTTAAAAGAAATTCTTTCTTTTCGATACTCTTATTCTTGTAATTCTCGAACGGAACCAAGATTTTATCTTTTGTACCCATGCTAATCGTATTGGTTTGGATGTCGTTCTCTTGCGAAAGAGAACGTGCTATCTCTTTTGCTTCTAAATCATTAAAGCCGATCGAGACTAGGTATGCCACTCATGATCTAGTGCTCGCGGCTATTGTTTTCACTTTTAGAGTTTGGCATCATCATTTTGGGGAAGAAATTTGTTCTCCACCTCGATCATAAATCTTTGGAATATTTATTTTCTCATAAGGAACTTAATATTAGCTTGAGTTCCTTGGATCTTATGATCTTGATATTCTTTTTATTCCCAGAAGGGAAATCGTGTTGCCAATGCGCTTAGTCGTAAGCAACAAGTGGTTGATTCTTTGATGATGTCTGAATGAAATTATCTTTTTATCAAGTTCATCGCACGTTTTGATATACTTCGTTTTATTGAGCTTTATCTCAATTCTTATATGGACTAGCGCCCGATGTTGTTTTATGGTGTTCGGTTCATTGGACGTACCGTTCTTGTACTACGTCGGTGTTCCGAATTATTTGAGTTTCCGTTCATTGGACGTACCGTTATCGTACTACGTCGATGTTCGGAGTTATTCGTGTTTCCAATTTCTCGGGTGTATTGTTTTGTACTATGCCGTTACACCGGCTCAATTTTCTGCTATTCTTGACGTTTTCCACGTCTTTTAACTATGGGAATGATTTTAGGTTTCCGATTTTATTCTTGAGCCTGGTGTTATAGTATGGATTAAAGTTTCACCAGATTTGACTTTTGAGCAACATTCTATTCGCATCATTTCTTCGGGGGTTGAGTGCCTTCGAAATAAAGATGTTCTTTTTGTGAAAGTCCAATGGTTCTCAGATCCTAAGGATTTCTCTTGGGAATCCAGAGAATTCATCGAGCGAACACGTTCGGACTTACTCTTTCGTGCTCTTTATGGTGAACTTCTTATTTCAAATTTTCTTTTGTGTTGATATGCTTTTATGGTTGTTACTCTTTATTTTCTTCTTAAGTATTGCGAGGATGCAATTTCTTTAAGGAGGGGAGTCTGTAACAACCCGCATATTTTACGATTGAATATTTAAATATTTTATTTAAATATAGAATCGTTAATCGGATTGAAGTCCGAAAAGCTACTTTTTGCAAACAGATGAATCAGGACTCGAGACCACTTCCATTGAGTTCGAAATGCCGTTTGCGACCTTTTTGAGTATAAACTTCGATATGTTTGGAGATAGTAGAATTTTGCTACTTTTTCACTTAGGGCTTTAGTTTGGGTTTCAGCACTATATCCTAACACAAGCCCCTAGCTCCACCCCCACTTCTCTTCATTCACTTCCATTTCCTAATACAACTCAAGCTTTATCAAAAATGGGGGAAGAGAGAAAGAATTAGGAAATTCAAAGCCCTAATCATCTTTGCAAATCCAAGTTCTATCTCCAAATTCAAGAAGAAGCTATTTGTAACAACCCTGTATTTTGTGATTATTTTAATTATTTATTTTGGTTATTTTAATTGATTTCTTGATTTAAAAACTTTATTTTATTTATTAAAATGAATAAATTTTGTTATTTAAATATAAATTTTGATTTTGATGTGAATTAGAATTCCAAACATGACTAAAAAGGATATTTTCCAGAAAAGTGAATTTTGGTCAATATGGTCAAACTTTGACTTTTAATTTAGAAATTTTAAAGTTTGAAAATTTGAATTTTATCTTTTATTATGAAAGTAAATAAAATTTTAAGAATAATGCTTTTCGTTTCGTTAAAATCTGATTTATAATGTGAAAGTTATACCCTTTTAAATATTGTGTGTAATTTGTTGTATTTAACAAAATTATTTATTTTAAATTATAAAAAAATAATATTTTATTTGGTCATGTAATATTATAATTTATATTTATATGGGTAAAATAACATGTTATGTATATACTTTGGTTTTAAAACATTTTAAAGATATAATTTGCATTTTCCAGTGTTAGCTGTATTTTGTTTAAAATTCTAATTTCCAGTTTCAATTAATTAAAGTAATTCTTTATTTGTTTTTCTATTTTTTTCTTAAAATATTATTTTATTCTCATTCCCACTTTATTTTGTTCCTCATTTATTTTATTTATTTGACCTTTTATTTGTTTAAAGTGAAATAGAAATTTTATAAGGCTAGTGATATTTATTTGTAATTTTCATGTCTTATTTCCAATTTTTAAACATTTTTCTTTAGTTTTTTTTTCTATTTTTTTCTAAATTAAATTATTTATTTCACTTTGAAAATACTTTAGAAATTATTTTATTTCAAAAATTTTCTTTAGAATATTTTTAAAATGAAGTAGATAATTTTCCAAAGACAATCGTGATTTATTTGTAATTTCTGGACCCTGTTTTCAATTTTTAAGCAATTTCTTATGTTCTTTTTCCATTTTCTTTAAAATTAATTATTTATTTCTATTTATAATATTTTGTTTCAGTTGTTAGAGCTTATTTCTGAGTTTATTTTTGTTTTATTGGAATTAAAAAGAAAAAGAAATATGAAGGGTTTAAAATTGCTTAGAAACCGATGTCCTTTCACCTCCTTAAGTCTTTCCAATTGCCATAACCCCTCCTTTATGCTTTGGCCATGACTTTTACTTTTGTTTTCACGTGAAAACTCTCATTTTTCATTTCATCATTCGACCACTTCAGATCTGAAGCAAAAGCTTTTGGTAATGGTTTCATTTTTCTTCTTTTCTCCTGATTTTTCTATGAAAATTGCCTTGTTTTCTCTTGTTTTTGGATAGGCCTCTCCTCCACATCCATGGCCACAAACTCCTACATCTCTTCCCTGCCATCAACACCAGCTACTCCTCTGGTCTTGACCAAGTCCGAGCCACCATGATGCCAAAACTCCACAAAAATTGCAAAACAAGCCATAAAAACATGAATGTTTACCACTATTGCTTCACCACTCCATTTTCCACCACCACCACCACCTTAGGCCGCCTCCACCACCTCTGGCCAGACCACCACACACCTTTCCTTCCACTGACCTGATCCATACCCCTCTGACCTGACCACACAAGCCCATGGCCGAGCCATTTTTGTGAACAAAACCCACTTATTTTGCCTTAAACTCTTCATATTCCTTTGTATAAACTTCCTCCTCATATTCTACTACCTAGGCCATGCATACACATGACCAAACCTGAAGCCAAACTTGTTCAAACCAGAGCCAAAACCATCCCTAGGCCATGAAAAAAGAATAGAGAAAGCATGGCAAAAGATTTGGCATTCGTATCTCTCTTTATTTAAAAGTTATTTCATTTCTAGTGTATTGAAATTTATGGTTTGCTTTGATTTTTGTTTGGGTTGTAACACAAGATCTATATCATTGGATTTGCTCTCCACACTCAAATTGTATTAGAGTTGTCGTGCCTTCGTAATCTTTGTGTTGTGTGCTTGTTGGCAAATCTCCAGCTTAACAGGTGAGTTATTCTCACCATACAATCTGTACCTATATAACTGATAAACCGACACCACTTGAATCTGTAAATGTATTGCATCCTGTTATAACTGCTATGTTATGATTATATGATGTTCACCCATGCTTAAACACCTGTTATATCATATGTTACTGTTATATTATGTTGTTTTTTTATTTTTATCAGTTTATCACACTGCAAGTTCCCTTTAGATTAGAATCACTATGGGTTGAAATGATACATACCCGAACGGACTTTAGAATAGGAGAAAATCGTTATGGGCTGAAATGATATGCCTGAATGATTTTCAATTATTTTCATTTACTTGGGATTGCGGGTTTGAAATGATCAAACCCGGGTATCTTTGTAAATTACGGGTTGAAATGATAAATTACCCGTATCACTTTACCTAGGCTAGAAAATGAAATATAGACCCGTTGTTAAAATATGTTTTATATTTTTTTTTAATATTTTAGAAATGTAAATATTATAATATTTTGATTTAAACTAAATAAAAATGATTTTTGTAAAGCATTATTGATTTTCTAAAAATTTATAAGTGAAATAAATTAATGGTAAAATTAGAAAATTTGAAATGTAAGTTATTTTGGGAAATTTTAATTTGGTGATAATTGGAATTTAAATTAAATATGAAATGTGATAAATTCATGATAATTTGGATTAAAGTGAATTTAAATGATTTTATAATATATTAATGTTGTTATCCCGCTTTTTGGTCAAAGCCGGAATATCAAACAAATCGACAGAAAAGGATGGATATCAGGATTGGGAGTCGATTGGAAACAAGGCTGCGATGGATGTCGTCAAAATTTGACCGGGCTCCAATCGGGACGGAATCGATTGGAGATGATGATGAGGACTAGGAGAGGCTACATTTCAAATTTCGAGTCAATCCGAGTTCGTATGCTCAAGATATCGCCAAAAGGAAATGGATGAAATAGGCTAGGCTCGAATCCATGATGAAAGATTGGTTCGAATCGATCACAAGATCATTGCGTCGAATCCATCATGTTCGACTCCATCAAAACACCCTCCACGTTCGAATCCATCCAAGGCCTCCCGTGGTTCGAATCCAGATATAATATTTCCAGCTTCGAATCGATCAATGGGAAGGTCTTCGAATCCATGCAGTTGAAGCCTTCGAATCCATCCAGACATAGTTGCTTCGTATCGATCGAATGGAACACGTCACGATCGATACGAACGAACCCTTGTTCGAATCCAGGAATGAACGATGACTTCGAATCCAATAGCTCGAATCCAATGGAACGTTCCCACCTTCGAATCGCTTCAAACAAAGAAGTCTTCGAATCAATCGATTAAGGTTACCCAGATCGATTCGAAGGAAGCATGTCTTCGAATCGATCACCTCGAATCCACCACGTCTACATAGCTAAAACCCCGGCCACGACTCAGTAAAGCTAGGAGAAAAAGGAGGATCGACTTGAAGGAAGCGCTCCACGTCATCCCAGAAGCGCGCGCTGGATCGATTCGAACGAATCGATTCGAAGGAAGATCGATTCGAACCAGGATAGTCAACCAGAAACGCAACCTTGAATCGATCATAACTTGAGATCTACACATCCAAATGCCATGAAATTTTCACAGTAGCTTGATCACATGTTGAAGAATGTTCACACCAAATTTCAGCTCGTTTGGACAATTTCTTGATCGATTCGAACGTAGCTTCGAATCGATCCCAAAGTTGGCCCGGATTTCCAGAAAGCGGGCATGTGGGCCCCCTAACGTACTGGAACTGGTCTCCCTTCAGTTTAGGCGAAATATCAGCCTCCTACACCTATAAATAGACCCCCAGGTCATTCAGAAAAGGGGTCGGACAATTTTGAGAGCTAAGAAGCGCCCGGACTCTGCCAGATTTACTCCAGATCACCATCGCTGCCTTGGATTCAGATTATAGTCATAAAATCCGTTGTATTACGCGATAGGAAATTGTAATCTTCAAGCATCGATCAATAAAAGATAAAAACTTTGGAGTGGACGTAGGCCGGAGATAGCCGAACCACTATAAATCTCGTGTTTTTGTTCATTATTTCTGGATTGCTGTTTGTTGCTTGTTTAGATCTGAGATTTGTGCTTGAATATTGCTGATTTGTATTCATACACTGGTGCTTTCACAACATTCGGGGTTTGTGACCATTTTTGGCGCAAACACTTTGGTGCTTCCACTGAGAAGGACTAAGCACCCGCTACATCGGATTGGAGTTTATATTTGAAAGTTTGAAGGATTCAGATTGACTCAACAATGACTCGACAAACAAGGCAAAGAGCTGAGAGAAGCCAACAGGGAGGAAGTCAGGAGGCATCCTCTGGCGCTGGAGAAGGACAAGCTTCGATCTACATTACTAGAGACGAAATGGAAGCTATGGCGAATTCGTTACATGAGAGGTTGCTGAAGAGTCAACAGGATATGATGCAGACTTTCTTCGAGCAGATGAGAGCTGCAGGAACACAGAACCTTGGACCAACTATAGCAACTGCAAATGTGGAACAAGGAACTAGGGTTGCAGAACCCAATGGCGGACAGAATACAGAACCGGAAGATAATCAACAAGGGCTTGGGGGCAGGCCCGCCGGATCCAACGCAGAAGGACCTTTGGAAGGAGGTCAGCAGGCTAGAGCCAACGTTGCGACTAATGAGCCACATGAAGAATATGTGCCGGAGTTCCCTCGGGAGCATGGGGGGCAACACCTAACAGGCAACGCTGGATTAATGGAAATCATCAGGAAGACTATGCGTGGAGGTTTGGCCAATAGAGACTTGGAAGGAGTAAACAGAAGTCCGTTCGCTCGGGAAATCAGGACGGCTCAGAATCCACCTAAGTTCAAGTTACCTAGCGTGGAAGTATATAATGGAAAGGCTGACCCGACTGATCACTTGATGAGATACACTAGACACATGGAAGTGCTGGGGGCATCGGAGGAAGTGATGGCCAGATGTTTCCCTTTATACTTAACAGACCTAGCGGCAATGTGGTTTAGGCAGCTGGAGGAAGGATCTATCAGGAATTGGAGAGAATTGGTGGACAGGTTTTTGGGACAATTTCGGGTTCACATCAAAAGACCTAAGAACGTGATGACGTTAACATCGGTAAAGCAAAGAACGGATGAATCGCTTAGAGCATTTTTAACTCGATTTAATGCGGCAGTTTCTTCGGTGGATCGGCCAGATCCGTCAATGGTTTTGATGGCGGCAGTGTCGGGAGTCAGAGAGGATTCAGATTTCAAGGTTTCTTTAGTACGAGACCCGCCACTGGATCTCGGGGAATTCTTCCATGAAGCTGAAAGGTTCCTTCGGCAAGAAGATGCATGTATGGACTTAAAGTTAAAGGAGGTGAATGTGACCGGGGGTGGAGGACCGTCCAACGGAAGCTCGGATAAAGATAAAGGAAAAAGGAAGCTGGATGACGATTCAGGAAAAACCAGGAAACAATGGAAGGATCCAAAGTTTTCCACATACACAGAATTGAACGAGACGCAGGAGCGGATATACATGGAAACTCGGAATCGCCTTCCTTACCGGAGGCCGGCTAGGAGAGAACCGTCTGAGCGGGAGAGGGCGTCAGGAAAGCATTGTCTCTTCCACGATTTGGACGGGCATGATACCAACAGCTGCAGGCATTTAAAGGACATAATTGAGGAGCATGTGAGGAATGGACAGTTGAGGCAGTATGTTGGGGCTCGGAATGCAGCGGTGGAGCAGGAGCAACCACCGCCTACCTCAAACCATGAGGATACGAGGCACAGGAATAATGGTCGATTGGTCATCAATTGATCAGGATAATTTGAAATAAGTAACAAACCATTGGCGAGCAACCGAGTCATTTACACATGTATGGGGACGGAGATAGCCCCTAGGCATGCTCTGAATGATGATAAAATGCGAAGCCATGGTTTGCGAAATCTGTTTTCTTTTGTTTTTGGATTGGACACTTATTTTTCTGGTTTGGTTTTTGGAGTTTGGATTGAACTCCTGATTTTGCTCGTTTCTCTGGTTTTGGCATTCACTCGGATGATTGTTCTCCGTTTTGGATGATGATTTTGATTTCTGGTTTTCCGATTTGATTTGGATTTTGGATTGGATCTTGATTGGATTCTTTTTGGTTTTTGATAAACGGTCGTCAGGTATGGATTATGCCTGGCAAGGGATGAGTCGTTCTGCCCGAACGCGGTAAAGTGACTCATTCAGGTCGTCGGGTATGGACTATACTCGGCAAGGGTCCGGAGTGACCAGGATTTGGCCTAGGACTTAGGCCCCCTACTATCGATTATTGTTTCAGGTCGTCGAGTATGGACTATGCTCAACAAGGGTCCGGAGTGACCAGGATTCGGCTTAGGACTTAAGCCACGACATTACTTACGTCCAGGGACACTGGACCACGGTCGTCAGGTGTGGGTTGCGCTTGGCAAGAACCCGGAGAGGTTAACTCAGCGTCCAGGGACACTGGACCACGGTCGTCAGGTGTGGATTGCGCTTGGCAAGAACCCGGAGAGGTTAACTCAGCATCCAGGGACACTGGACCACGGTCGTCAGGTGTGGATTGCGCTTGGCAAGAACCCGGAGAGGTTAACTCAGCATCCAGGGACACTGGACCACGGTCATCAGGTGTGGATTGCGCTTGGCAAGAGCCCAGAGAGGTTACAGATTTGGATATCGACCCGGAGAGGTCTTGGATTCGGTTGTCGGATAAGGATGGATTAATAACTCAGTCTTCGAGTACGGATAGGCATGGGATTGGCTATGGTCTTTGCACATCGGATACGGAATTATTCAAAACACGCCTTCTTATCACAAGGCATGTTTTGGGGGGCAAATGTTATCCCGCTTTTTGGTCAAAGCCGGAATATCAAACAAATCGACAGAAAAGGATGGATATCAGGATTGGGAGTCGATTGGAAACAAGGCTGCGATGGATGTCGTCAAAATTTGACCGGGCTCCAATCGGGACGGAATCGATTGGAGATGATGATGAGGACTAGGAGAGGCTACATTTCAAATTTCGAGTCAATCCGAGTTCGTATGCTCAAGATATCGCCAAAAGGAAATGGATGAAATAGGCTAGGCTCGAATCCATGATGAAAGATTGGTTCGAATCGATCACAAGATCATTGCGTCGAATCCATCATGTTCGACTCCATCAAAACACCCTCCACGTTCGAATCCATCCAAGGCCTCCCGTGGTTCGAATCCAGATATAATATTTCCAGCTTCGAATCGATCAATGGGAAGGTCTTCGAATCCATGCAGTTGAAGCCTTCGAATCCATCCAGACATAGTTGCTTCGTATCGATCGAATGGAACACGTCACGATCGATACGAACGAACCCTTGTTCGAATCCAGGAATGAACGATGACTTCGAATCCAATAGCTCGAATCCAATGGAACGTTCCCACCTTCGAATCGCTTCAAACAAAGAAGTCTTCGAATCAATCGATTAAGGTTACCCAGATCGATTCGAAGGAAGCATGTCTTCGAATCGATCACCTCGAATCCACCACGTCTACATAGCTAAAACCCCGGCCACGACTCAGTAAAGCTAGGAGAAAAAGGAGGATCGACTTGAAGGAAGCGCTCCACGTCATCCCAGAAGCGCGCGCTGGATCGATTCGAACGAATCGATTCGAAGGAAGATCGATTCGAACCAGGATAGTCAACCAGAAACGCAACCTTGAATCGATCATAACTTGAGATCTACACATCCAAATGCCATGAAATTTTCACAGTAGCTTGATCACATGTTGAAGAATGTTCACACCAAATTTCAGCTCGTTTGGACAATTTCTTGATCGATTCGAACGTAGCTTCGAATCGATCCCAAAGTTGGCCCGGATTTCCAGAAAGCGGGCATGTGGGCCCCCTAACGTACTGGAACTGGTCTCCCTTCAGTTTAGGCGAAATATCAGCCTCCTACACCTATAAATAGACCCCCAGGTCATTCAGAAAAGGGGTCGGACAATTTTGAGAGCTAAGAAGCGCCCGGACTCTGCCAGATTTACTCCAGATCACCATCGCTGCCTTGGATTCAGATTATAGTCATAAAATCCGTTGTATTACGCGATAGGAAATTGTAATCTTCAAGCATCGATCAATAAAAGATAAAAACTTTGGAGTGGACGTAGGCCGGAGATAGCCGAACCACTATAAATCTCGTGTTTTTGTTCATTATTTCTGGATTGCTGTTTGTTGCTTGTTTAGATCTGAGATTTGTGCTTGAATATTGCTGATTTGTATTCATACACTGGTGCTTTCACAACATTCGGGGTTTGTGACCATTTTTGGCGCAAACAAATGTTTTTTTGAATAAAGTTGAAATGTGAAATGAATGAATATTTAAGTTGAAATTTTGAAATATATCTAAAATTGGAAATTTGTGAATTTGGCTTAAAAGTGAATTTTTAAGTTAAGTAAATAAAAATGGAATTAAGTTATATTTGAAAATTTAAACTTAAGTGTTAAGTTAATTTAATTTAATGAATTTATAACTTAATATTGGAATTTAATAAGTGAATTATTATTAAATTTTGGTTTTTGAATGGAGTTTTAACTTTATAAAATCATGAATATAAGGGTATTTGAATAATTGTTTTAAAAGTGAAATTATATGATTTTATAAGTAAAAAAAATGATTTATATAAAAATATAATTGTTTGTGAAATTATACTGAATATTTGAAGTTAGTTAACTGCATTTCTGAAACGCTATTAAATTCTAATGTAAATGATAATACAACATTTGTAAATGCTGTAGTTGATAATAATGAACCAAATGGCTAAATTTAATTAAAGGCTATTATAGCATTTTTGTAAATGTTATAATGGTTGAATTTAACTAAGTTTATTTGAAACTAATGTAACCATATTTCAGAATTTTAAATGCTGTCTTTTGTTAAATTGAACTATTTTAAATATGACTTTCCGTAGCATTTTCTAAATGCTGCGAAAGTTGAAATTTCATTGTTTTAATTAATTTAAGTGAACGAATGAACTTTGAAAAGTTAAATTTTTGGAAATTTAAAATTTTAATTATTAAATATACTAACTTCATTTTTATGATTTAAAATGAAGTAATTTGTTTCGAAATATAAATTATTTTGAAATATGATATTTTGATATTTTGAAATGGATTTTATAAGGATATTGAATTTTGAAATGATATTTGATTTCGAAGTATAAAATACCATTTTGAAATTTTAGCCACGGGATGTATTTAATTTATAGTTTAACTGATCCTTAAAGGATGGGCGATCCCAAGCATCCTTTGAGTTATTGTGCATTTCTACTACAGTTCACTTGAGTTGGTTTACATTATATAAGTATATATTGTCCTGACTCGAGTGTTTTGTGTTTTACTTTACGCTCGGGTCAGCCTGAGTATTTACAGCTTAGCTTTGGATTTCTTTCTGGAGCTAGGAATCGCTGGAGATTCTGCTTGTCTAGTTATCTGTTCCTTTCAGTTCAGTTGTTCTATTTCAGTTCTGGTATTCATAAACTTCTATTTATTTGAGATGTCTATTGTATATGTTTTCAAGCAGATATTATGTATTATGTTTTGAGAGTTTGTTATAGTAGCTTTATGAACTACTATGGTTTTTTATATTCCGCTGCGAGTTATTCTGATATGTTCTGTGTCTGTGATTCTGTGTATTTGATTTCATTTGCTCCAAATTTATTTACAATCTGTTATTTTGAATTATTCAAGCCAGACATGTGTGGATTATTGTCGATTTGAATGGTCCAAAATACCAGGTCGTTACAGTTGGTATCAGAGCTTTGGTTTTAGGCAAACCTTAGCCTACGGAACAAAAATTCATTAGAGATAGGGTAGAAATACCCTAGAATAAGTGAAATCAATCTTAGAATCATTTCTTTGTGAGAGAACGTATTTTCGAAGTATAAAATGATTTTCAAATGATTTTTAAAGAATTTTCAAATGATTTTTAAAGAATTTTCAAAGATTATTTTGATAGAAATTTCCTTGCTTTAAAAGTAAAATATTTCTTAAACTTCATTCCTTTCGTATCCACCTTGTTAGTAATTTCTTTGATTAGGATCCTCTAAAATTTTGAACTTCTCTCTTGATTAATCTAGATCCTTTGTTGATAGGAATCTATTTTGGGTATGGCAAAATCAGTAGTTTGTTAGGATGCTTTGAGTAAACTCTGTTGTATCTTTTGCTTAGCTAAAGTTGTCCAACTAAAGATATTTATGCTTCTGTTTTCGTATGTTATGAATTCGAGTCTTTCCAAATTTTGAATAGGAATTTTTCTGTATCGATATAGGTTATATTTCTCTAATCTTCGTTTGGATTCTTATCGAATAAGATTCCTTTGAATTTTGGAATGCTCACTTGTTCTGAAATCCATTCCTATCTCCCCTAATTGTATTCTTTTGATTTTGGAGCATTGCATCACTCCACTTTGTATGACCTTCATAGGGTGGCGATTCCGCCAATCTTTGAATGATTATAATTGGCATTGATTCATCGGAGATTTCTGTATCCTCGGTTTACGATGTTTTCTATCTTCTGCTATATTTAGATTCTATCTCTGGCAAATGAAGGTCGATTTTCCTTAGATTTTCGCATCGATTATATTCCTGAAATCACGGTTGACCGGTTAAGGTCGCCCGCGATTCATATAGGCTTATCCATCTTGTATTTGGTAATTTAATTATCTTATCTTCGTTTGAGCCTATCTTTGAATTAGAATTCTATTTGATTAGAGTCCATCTAAATTTGAATCTTTGTTTTGCTTTGAAATCCATCCTTGAATCGTCCCTTGGAAAGTTTGTGGTTGATTGTCTTTTAAAAATTTTGTATTCATCGTAGTTTTATTTTGATAAGGATGACCATATTTTTATATAAAGATGAAATGTTTTTGATAAGGATTATATACCTTTTAAAAAAAATGAGAATTTGAAGTTTTGAAAGGATTTGAAATTGTGAAAATTTTATAAGAAATGGTTTCATATAAAATGATTTATAACTGAAGGTTTTGAATCTGAATTTAAGTGATTGAACTCTGGCATTTTGGAACTGGTTTTAAGATTTTGAAATAATAAATAATATGATTGAATTTATTTTTCCGAATAAGTAATGTTTCAATGATTTTAATGGGTTTTAATGATTTTGAAGGAATTTCAAAGAAGTTTTCAAAGTAAATGGAAGTCCAGAACTCACTTGTGTCGCTGGAAAATAATTTCGGTGATGAGTGCACGCATCATCGACATTGATTTTCGAGTTTTTGAGTGAGGGAGAGGCCACTTCGGTAGCATTGCTATGCGATTGATTTGTGAAACCAATTTAGATTTCAAATTCCGAAGTGTGATGTGATATTCGAAAGATATATGTATATATATTTGTAAAATTTGAAATGAGTCGGTGTTCAGTCCTTGAGTTTTGGATTTGATTTGATATAACCCTATTTTTGGAATGGATTTACTGATTTAATTGTGATTTCCAACTCTTGGATTGAAATATGATTTCTTCAACTATTTTAAAGGTTCGAGCACTTCCAAATCAAGGTTAACTTTTCAAAGCTAAGAAATTTTGAAAAGTAATTTGATAAAGTATATAAGTTTGTTTTGAATGTTTAAGTATGAAGTAATATGATTTAAATAAGTTGAAACTGTTTGGTTAAGTAAATGAATAAAGCAATTTTAAAATTTTCTAATATGAAATTTAGATTTGAAATGTTTTGAAAAGAATTTGGTCTTCAAAATATTTTGAATAAAATTTAGTTTAAATGTTTTAACTTAGTAACATCTTTATGAAACTATATATTTAACAAGTTGAAATAAATATATAAGTTGTACGTATGCTGTTTTATTCGCATAATTAATTTGATCCAAGTTTGAGTACACAAGTTCAAGGTGGATTACACCATTTCGTGTTAGGATTTTTCATTCGATTCTTGATGGCGAATATTTGATATGGATTTTGGGCTTGATTCCAGAATTCTCTATCATAGTATATGGCTATGCAAGGAGACTGATGGATTCTAGTCGAGAAACCATATCGAAGTCCGCATTAGGGAAATCGAATGGACAATACTAGTTCGAAAGCGAACTTGTGTGATCGAGCGAGCGATCAAATGTGATTTTGCGAAATGATGACGTGTGTACATCTTATATTCTAATATCAGTGATATATTTTGACGCTGAAATTGAAAGCTGTCGGGTTAGAATATCTTTGCTTACTTTTCCAATTTAAATTACAAAGATATATAACCTATAAAAGCAAAGATATTCAAATCCCATATGGCTCTTCATACAGCGAAATTTATTTTGGAAAATTTGATCCTTATATAAGACGGACCTTATGTAAGTATAAGATGATTTTGAAAACATTTGATTTTGGAAATGAATTGGTTGACTTAAATTATATTTATTTGGAAATTTGGATTTATTTTCAAAAATCTATTATTTTGGAAACTTTGAAACTAAAGATATTTAATTTGAGAAGAAAATAATTTGGTGAAATTGTATATGATTTTGAAATTGAACTGATATTGAAACAAATTTAAATTTGAGAATCTTATGTTACTAAACACTTGATTTGGGAGTTGTCGAACTTATATAAAATTCATTTGTATGAGTATGAAATTGATTTGAAAACTATAGATTTGAAAAGGTACTCAATTTGAAAGTGAAATCTTATATAATTGAAGTCTATATAAGTATGATTTGATATACTATTGACTTTGGAAAGTATTTGATTTGAAAATTAAATCTTATATATAATGGATTTTATATAAGTACGATATTTGAAAGTGATTTGAAAAGGTACTATATGATACATATTTTCGAAGTAAAGATATGGAAAGTGCCTTCTGCTTGATATCCAATTTGTGGCCACATCTTGGATTCATTCTATCGATATTATTCTCTCTGATTTTTGGTTTTCCGGATATGATACTCGAGTGTCCTTCGAATTCCATGGCGTTACCCATGGTCTTACGATCGTGACTGCATAGCGCAACTGCCTGGCTGAGTCTTGCCTAGGGGTACGGATTGTTTCCTGGGGGATCCAGGCGTAACCATTGTGTATCCTGCAATCTGTGTAGGTCGCGAATAGTAGCGCAAATGCTTGGCTAAGTCTTGCCTGGGGGTACGGATTGTTTCCTGGGGGATCCAGGCGTAACCATTGTGTATCCTGCATTCTACTAGTCATCATGGCGTAACTCGCAGGGCTGAGAAAGCTTACGGATATGGATTGTTTCCTGGGGGATCCAGGCGTAACCATTGTGTATCTGCGAACCATGGTTAGACAAAGGTTTTGTTTGTTTTTGTTTGGATTGTACTTTCCATATCTATTTTTAAAAGTTTTTCCAGTATTTTCACTGGGTGTTGAAACAAGTCTACTAAGTACCTGGAGAATTCTAGTTTTGCGCCTGATCAACGCACTACCAGAGTCTACAGGAACAAGGATAAACTTGTTAAGACATCGAGTTATAAAAGTATTTTGATAAAATATTATATAAATGATACTTTGATTAGTTATTTCCTTTTTAAACGATTTTAAAGTGTTTTAAATATTTTACCTCTTCAACCAACAATTTTAAATTAATGGCTCATCCTTGTCTTTCGTCCTATTTTCCCTTCTAGCTATTCCTATTCTCCACCTTATTAAACTTACCCATAACAATAGTTATCAGGTATAATTTTAATCTTCTTGTTATCTTGTCTTAATCCTATTCCATTTTATCTTTTCTGTGTTTTCCGTACCTCATTCCTTTTCGAGGACGAAAAGATTTGAGTGGGGGAGAGTGTAACAACCCTGTATTTTGTGATTATTTTAATTATTTATTTTGGTTATTTTAATTGATTTCCTGATTTAAAAACTTTATTTTATTTATTAAAATGAATAAATTTTGTTATTTTAAATATAAATTTTGATTTTGATGTGAATTAGAATTCCAAACATGACTAAAAAGGATATTTTCCAGAAAAGTGAATTTTGGTCAATATGGTCAAACTTTGACTTTTAATTTAGAAATTTTAAAGTTTGAAAATTTGAATTTTATCTTTTATTATGAAAGTAAATAAAATTTTAAGAATAATGCTTTTCGTTTCGTTAAAATCTGATTTATAATGTGAAAGTTATACCCTTTTAAATATTGTGTGTAATTTGTTGTATTTAACAAAATTATTTATTTTAAATTATAAAAAAATAATATTTTATTTGGTCATGTAATATTATAATTTATATTTATATGGGTAAAATAACATGTTATGTATATACTTTGGTTTTAAAACATTTTAAAGATATAATTGGCATTTTCCAGTGTTAGCTGTATTTTGTTTAAAATTCTAATTTCCAGTTTCAATTAATTAAAGTAATTCTTTATTTGTTTTTCTATTTTTTTCTTAAAATATTATTTTATTCTCATTCCCACTTTATTTTGTTCCTCATTTATTTTATTTATTTGACCTTTTATTTGTTTAAAGTGAAATAGAAATTTTATAAGGCTAGTGATATTTATTTGTAATTTTCATGTCTTATTTCCAATTTTTAAACATTTTTCTTTAGTTTTTTTTTTCTATTTTTTTCTAAATTAAATTATTTATTTCACTTTGAAAATACTTTAGAAATTATTTTATTTCAAAAATTTTCTTTAGAATATTTTTAAAATGAAGTAGATAATTTTCCAAAGACAATCGTGATTTATTTGTAATTTCTGGACCCTGTTTTCAATTTTTAAGCAATTTCTTATGTTCTTTTTCCATTTTTTTTAAAATTAATTATTTATTTCTATTTATAATATTTTGTTTCAGTTGTTAGAGCTTATTTCTGAGTTTATTTTTGTTTTATTGGAATTAAAAAGAAAAAGAAATATGAAGGGTTTAAAATTGCTTAGAAACCGATGTCCTTTCACCTCCTTAAGTCTTTTCAATTGCCATAACCCCTCCTTTATGCTTTGGCCATGACTTTTACTTTTGTTTTCACGTGAAAACTCTCATTTTTCATTTCATCATTCGACCACTTCAGATCTGAAGCAAAAGCTTTTGGTAATGGTTTCATTTTTCTTCTTTTCTCCTGATTTTTCTATGAAAATTGCCTTGTTTTCTCTTGTTTTTGGATAGGCCTCTCCTCCACATCCATGGCCACAAACTCCTACATCTCTTCCCTGCCATCAACACCAGCTACTCCTCTGGTCTTGACCAAGGCCGAGCCACCATGATGCCAAAACTCCACAAAAATTGCAAAACAAGCCATAAAAACATGAATGTTTACCACTATTGCTTCACCACTCCATTTTCCACCACCACCACCACCACCTTAGGCCGCCTCCACCACCTCTGGACAGACCACCATACACCTTTCCTTCCACTGACCTGATCCATACCCCTCTGACCTGACCACACAAGCCCATGGCCGAGCCATTTTTGTGAATAAAACCCACTTATTTTGCCTTAAACTCTTCATATTCCTTTGTATAAACTTCCTCCTCATATTCTACTACCTAGGCCATGCATACACATGACCAAACCTGAAGCCAAACTTGTTCAAACCAGAGCCAAAACCATCCCTAGGCCATGAAAAAAGAATAGAGAAAGCATGGCAAAAGATTTGGCATTCGTATCTCTCTTTATTTAAAAGTTATTTCATTTCTAGTGTATTGAAATTTATGGTTTGCTTTGATTTTTGTTTGGGTTGTAACACAAGATCTATATCATTGGATTTGCTCTCCACACTCAAATTGTATTAGAGTTGTCGTGCCTTCGTAATCTTTGTGTTGTGTGCTTGTTGGCAAATCTCCAGCTTAACAGGTGAGTTATTCTCACCAGACAATCTATACCTATATAACTGATAAACCGACACCACTTGAATCTGTAAATGTATTGCATCCTGTTATAACTGCTATGTTATGATTATATGATGTTCACCCATGCTTAAACACCTGTTATATCATATGTTACTGTTATATTATGTTGTTCTTTTATTTTTATCAGTTTATCACACTGCAAGTTCCCTTTAGATTAGAATCACTATGGGTTGAAATGATACATACCCGAACGGACTTTAGAATAGGAGAAAATCGTTATGGGCTGAAATGATATGCCTGAATGATTTTCAATTATTTTCATTTACTTGGGATTGCGGGTTTGAAATGATCAAACCCGGGTATCTTTGTAAATTACGGGTTGAAATGATAAATTACCCGTATCACTTTACCTAGGCTAGAAAATGAAATATAGACCCGTTGTTAAAATATGTTTTATATTTTTTTTTAATATTTTAGAAATGTAAATATTATAATATTTTGATTTAAACTAAATAAAAATGATTTTTGTAAAGCATTATTGACTTTCTAAAAATTTATAAGTGAAATAAATTAATGGTAAAATTAGAAAATTTGAAATGTAAGTTATTTTGGGAAATTTTAATTTGGTGATAATTGGAATTTAAATTAAATATGAAATGTGATAAATTCATGATAATTTCGATTAAAGTGAATTTAAATGATTTTATAATATATTAATGTTTTTTTTGAATAAAGTTGAAATGTGAAATGAATGAATATTTAAGTTGAAATTTTGAAATATATCTAAAATTGGAAATTTGTGAATTTGGCTTAAAAGTGAATTTTTAAGTTAAGTAAATAAAAATGGAATTAAGTTATATTTGAAAATTTAAACTTAAGTGTTAAGTTAATTTAATTTAATGAATTTATAACTTAATATTGGAATTTAATAAGTGAATTATTATTAAATTTTGATTTTTGAATGGAGTTTTAACTTTATAAAATCATGAATATAAGGGTATTTGAATAATTGTTTTAAAAGTGAAATTATATGATTTTATAAGTAAAAAAAATGATTTATATAAAAATATAATTGTTTGTGAAATTATACTGAATATTTGAAGTTAGTTAACTGCATTTCTGAAACGCTATTAAATTCTAATGTAAATGATAATACAACATTTGTAAATGCTGTAGTTGATAATAATGAACCAAATGGCTAAATTTAATTAAAGGCTATTATAGCATTTTTGTAAATGTTATAATGGTTGAATTTAACTAAGTTTATTTGAAACTAATGTAACCATATTTCAGAATTTTAAATGCTGTCTTTTGTTAAATTGAACTATTTTAAATATGACTTTCCGTAGCATTTTCTAAATGCTACGAAAGTTGAAATTTCATTGTTTTAATTAATTTAAGTGAACGAATGAACTTTGAAAAGTTAAATTTTTGGAAATTTAAAATTTTAATTATTAAATATACTAACTTCATTTTTATGATTTAAAATGAAGTAATTTGTTTCGAAATATAAATTATTTTGAAATATGATATTTTGATATTTTGAAATGGATTTTATAAGGATATTGAATTTTGAAATGATATTTGATTTCGAAGTATAAAATACCATTTTGAAATTTTAGCCACGGGATGTATTTAATTTATAGTTTAACTGATCCTTAAAGGATGGGCGATCCCAAGCATCCTTTGAGTTATTGTGCATTTCTACTACAGTTCACTTGAGTTGGTTTACATTATATAAGTATATATTGTCCTGACTCGAGTGTTTTGTGTTTTACTTTACGCTCGGGTCAGCCTGAGTATTTACAGCTTAGCTTTGGATTTCTTTCTGGAGCTAGGAATCGCTGGAGATTCTGCTTGTCTAGTTATCTGTTCCTTTCAGTTCAGTTGTTCTATTTCAGTTCTGGTATTCATAAACTTCTATTTATTTGAGATGTCTATTGTATATGTTTTCAAGCAGATATTATGTATTATGTTTTGAGAGTTTGTTATAGTAGCTTTATGAACTACTATGGTTTTTTATATTCCGCTGCGAGTTATTCTGATATGTTCTGTGTCTGTGATTCTGTGTATTTGATTTCATTTGCTCCAAATTTATTTACAATCTGTTATTTTGAATTATTCAAGCCAGACATGTGTGGATTATTGTCGATTTGAATGGTCCAAAATACCAGGTCATAACACTATTGGTAAGCCTTCTCTTCATCTTCTCCAACTCTTTCCTTCTTCAATTTCAGAAATTCCTAAACCTAACTTTGGGAATGTTCTTCTTTTAAAGCTTAGATTCAAGCTTCTTGAGTTAGGATTGAAGAGTGGTTGATCCTCCTTTGCTTTCAAGCTTCTTCTTTATCGTTTTTGGGTTCAAATGTGAGATTTTTATCTCACATCTTAGTCTATAATTATCTTCGATTGTTAGGTATGAATTCCTAACACTTATTCATGTGCATTTGATTTTGGTTTGGATTGATTTTGTGTATATTCCAATTTTTGGTGTTTTGGTTTAATTTTTGTGAAAATCCTATTATGGATATTTGGACATTGATTTTCGAGGCGTATCGAAGAGCCATTAAGGCGGGGTTGTCGCTTGGCATAATTCCTTAGTCGTTGTTGCTCGTCCAATCGTTATCGATATCGTTTGGCCATCAATGGTCTAGGTTCAGGAAATATCTGAAACTCCAGTTTCAGACGTCTGAATTGATATTTCAGACGTTTGAATATTATTCTGGGAAAATTTCTATTCCCGGATTCAGACGTCTGAAATAAAGGCTCCAGACGTCTGAATTGGTTCGATTGCGACCAGAAAGGATATAGGCTGAAAATGCCTACTTTCAGACATCTGAAATATTGGGTTCAGACGTTTGAATCTGTGTTCTGGAAAATATTTAATTTTCCAGATTCAGACGTCTAAACCATTTATTTCAGACGTCTGAATCTGCTGTATTTTTCCAGTTTGCCTGTTTTGCTTGATTTTCCAAATTTAATCGATTCGTGTTGATTCCCATTTGTTGTTATCATATTTTATCGACTTTGATGACCTTTTCTTTGGGATTTTTGGAATATCCATTTTCGATGGATTTGGTATCGATTTCTTTGGATTTTATTCACGTCTTCGAATGTGAATTTTGATGATTGATTGTTTCTACAATCGTTTTTGTGATTTGTCACTTTAAAAATATAAAGGTTTTCTATACTAGTAATAATTATCAATACTCTTTCATCAAAACGATTTTGACACTATTTTAATTACAATGCTCGTTTCTTGAACCGTTTTCCAATCTATTAGTATATTCAAACCTTTACCTCATTCGTATGAGAAAATATAATTAAACGGCCTAGCAAAACAAGTGGTATGAAACGCTTGCGTTTACTTAGTCGGTTAATTTATGGACTTGTTCGATTGAAACTCTTGTGACAATTTTCTAGTGGAGATCTACAATATGTTCGTAAATATTTGAGTTAAGCAAGTGGTTATGGGACATGAAGCTAAACTCTTATATTTACTAGCTTAGCGTAATCGACACTTCTTGATGATCGATGATGATCATTTTATGGTTTAGACTAGCAAGGTGCGATGTCTCTTTGTTCACTTGGAGGATTGTACCTCATTTTATTGAGCTTCGTCTCATTTCTTTGTAGGCTAGCGACCCATGTACTTTTAATGTGTTTCGATTCATTGGATGTACCGTTTGTACTACATCGATGTCTCGGCTTTTCGATTCATTGGACGTACCATTTGTACTGCGTCAATGTACCGAATTGTAATGTGTTTCGATTCATTGGATGTACCGTTTGTACTACATCGATGTCTCGGCTTTTCGATTCATTGGACGTACCGTTTGTACTGCGTCAATGTACCGAATTGTAATGTGTTTCGATTCATTGGATGTACCATTTGTACTACATCGATGTCTCGGCTTTTCGATTCATTGGACGTACCGTTTGTACTGCGTCAATGTACCGAATTGTAATGTGTTTCGATTCATTGGATGTACCGTTCGTACTACATCGATGTCTCGGCTTTTCGATTCATTGGACGTACCGTTTATACTGCGTCAATGTACCGAATTGTTTTGTGTTTCGATTCATTGGATGTACCGTTTGTACTACATCGATGTCTTGGCTTTTCGATTCATTGGACGTACCGTTTGTACTACGTCAATGTACCGAATTGTTTGTGATACACGTGTTGGTGAGTTTTCATGCTCCCACTTGGGATTGGCCATCCTTTTCTTGTGATTTCTGGATTTCTAATTATTGATTTCTGGGATTTATGTTTCACCACCTTTTTCAGTTGGCATTGATATGTATGTCATTTATTGTGGCTTGGTGAATTAAATTAAGAATATGACATTCTTTTAATCTTTGAGAAGATTCTTGTGATATTGATTAATCTCTGGATTGATTTTCGATTAGATACTTATCACAGTATGACTTTATGGTTATCATACATTTTTGTCATATCTCTTATTCTATATCACTTTATCTGATATTTATAGCTAACTGATCCGTTTATTATTTTCTTCTTAAATAATACTCGGGTCAGACTGGGATTTTACAGGTGCTTCCTCATGACTTCTTATCTGGAGCCATCTTCTGACTTTTGGCTAACTACTCTAGTTTAGTAGTTTTTGTTGTATACATTTGAGATTTAGACTCCTTGATGTATACATATTCTTTTGCCTTGCACTTGTATCTATTCTTTTGTGTTATTGTGGATCTTATTTGACCACTACTCTGATGTACACTTTCATGTGTTATATTCATATCTATTTCCGCCTTTGTGATATGAATTGTCTGTGACTAATTTGTGTTATGTTTATTTCTATATTTGTTTCCGAGGTCCATATAGCCACTGTGTAGTGGCTTTGAGTTTGTATCGGTATGTCGGATTTCCTCTTGAGATGAAAAGTTATATTTTTATCTGGCATATCGATACTCGCACAAAGCAATTACACAGATGGTCGCTCCTCAACAGCCTTATTCTCCACGCAAGTTGACGGCATTACCCCGTAGTGTCCTTGGCTAGCGTGGGTATATAGGTGGGGCGTCACACGGAATGAGTCTTGATTTTTTTATGATGATTGGAATAATCTTCTAAGTGACGATCGGATGTTTGCCTAGGCGAATGTTATGGGGTACTTAGTAAATTATTCTCTTTATCATTGTACGATCGAAAAAAGTTCAAACTCGAACGAGCCTAAAGCGAGTTTGTGATAAATGTTTTGTTGGAAATATGTAAAGTATTATTTCAAAAATGGGATTTTGAAATAATATTCTTAAGTTAAGTAGTTCGAGTGGCTTGAAAATAACTTAAAATTGGGGAGGATATGTGTTCGGATGGTAAACACTTCTCTTGAGTATTACCCTTATTGGTAAGGGAGTGTACGATACTGTCTGGTAGTACCCAGTTTCTTAGTATCATTTTGGAGTTACTCGGAATTTATATATATATTTTTCGATTAAAATATAGTGTTTCATTTCAAAAAGTTTTTGAAATAAAAACCGGGTATTTGAATCTTGAGTTTTCTTAGGAAAATAAATGCAAAATGGATTAGTTGAATCAAATATTTGTATATACTCTACGGATGTAGTGGAGTATTATACAAGTTGAATCTAAGTTTTAATTTTTATGAAATGTTTCCATATAGTTAAGTGGTAATATAATTGGTATTAGGTTGAACCAATAAAAGAAGTGCGTAAGTTGAATGTAGATCCTTTCTCCTTCCATATAGTTTTGATCTAAGATTCGAGTACATGACTTTGATGTGTTTCATGCCATTTCGGATAAGGATCTATTATTCGATTTTTGACAGCGAGCACTTAATGAGGATTTTTGGTATGAGACCAATGTTTTCAATCATAGTAAATGGCTATGTAAGGAGAATAGTGGTTAATTAAGAAACCTGATTGGAGTATGTACTAGAAAATCGGGTGAGTGGTACTAGTTCGGAAGTGGAGTTATGTATTCGAGTAGTGGTCGAATCAGATTTTGTATATGAATGATTTATGTACATTATATGGACTGATGTATAGTGTTATGTATTCCTAGGGTGGTTTGTTTCCTGGGAAGGGTTGTGGTGTAATTTCGGGGACAAAATTCTTTTAAAGGGGGAAGAGTGTAACTACCTAGAATTTCACCACTTTGATTTCTGAATATTTAATTTATTTTAAATATTCAAATAATAGGTTATAATTAAAATAAAAATATTTTAAATGATAAACGATGATGGTGAAATAGTTTTTCAAATTTATCTACAAAAATAATTAGTTCGAAGAAAGATTGAAAATGTGACCGGAATTCGTTTTTGGATCTTCGAATTTACGTCGACTAAAAGTTGTCACAAACGTTCTGAACTCTAATGAAAATATATTCACACACATTTACACATTTATTGGATAGAATTACATATATACATAAATATATATGTATTTATATATGTAGTGATGTGACATTTTTCCTAAAAATAAAAAGTATTTAAAATGAAAGATTCCTTTAGAAACATGAAGTACAAATGGTTTAATGGAATGCTACCTTTGATGTAAAGGGAGGGGGAGGCTTGGTGGGTGGATTTAAATGAGGTGGAAAGGAGGTGGTGAGGTGGCATTCAAGGAGGGAGGGTAAAGGACATAGAGGTATGTTGGTAATTCAATTTGTGCCTTAGTATAAATACTAATTTTCATGTTTTTATTCTCATTTTCTTTTCATTTGCAACTTTGTATAACTCTTAATACCAAAACTTCCATGGCTTCCTTTATTTCTTTTTAAATTTTCAATAGTTTAAAAATCCAAGTTTTAATCTTTAAATCTTTTCAAAATGGTTTTAAACTCCTCCTTCTCCATTTCTGCCTTCTCCTTCTTCAAAAACAACACCACACACAACCCCAGTAGCCTAGGTTGCACCCCAGTAGTGCCCTGGTCGAGCCTAAGAGTACTTAGGCCGAGCCTGTTTCAAGGTGCAAGGGTCTAAAAATCAAGTTGTTGTAGAAGTTTTAAAGTTTTTACAAGTTTCAAAGAGTTTTGCAAAATTTTGGTGAGTAAACTTTTGGTTTAAATTTAAAGTTTTTAACTTTGATTTTGTTGAATATAATTGTTGTATATTATGTGTTTGAATTGTTGGATGGTGATATGGTTAGTTGTATATGTGTTCATATGTGATTTGTATGGAATGTTGAGTATGGGATTAAAATTGTTAAGAGATGTTAAAGTTATGATCTTTGGTTAGTATTTGATGTTATGGCTTGAGTTTGGGTACATGAACTTATGTATGCATGTTTGTGCACATAAATACGTTAGTGTGTGCTAATGTTAAGTTAGAAATTGAAATTTTGTCTTATGTGTGATATGGAGATTCCATGAGTTAATTGCTTTACTTACTTTTTTTCTAACAAAACTTCTATTAAGTTTCTAACTTTTACTTTTGTTTAATAAAACAAACTTTATACTAAGTTAAAAAGGTAAGAGTTTATAAGGTTATTGTATATGCAAAGCAAGTTTGAAAGTTACGACATCCATAGCGATAGTCATTATGGATGCACTTTGCTAAAAACCGAATTTTTCGAAGTTAAGTTTTCATACTTTGAAATTGTTTGGAATGTTTTATAAACTTACCAAAAATGTTTTAGAAAGTTAATTAAGTTTTTAATAATTAATTATTAATTAATTAGTTTTAATAATTGATGATTAATTAAGATTAAACAAGGTTTCTAAATTATAACTACATGAAGGTTAGTTATTAATTAATTATCATTTAAAGATAAGATTAATTTTAATTAATTATCGATTAAGTAAGATTTAATTTTTAATTAATTATGAGTTAAATATATGATTTATTTGTAATTAATTATTAATCAAATATAAGGTCAATTGTTTATTTGTTTAATTAATCGAATGCTTAACTATTTTTAATGATAAATTAATTAAGGTTTTAATTTAAAATAAATTATTTATTAAAGGTTTAATTTATTATTTAAGTTTTAATTAAAAGATTATTTAATTAATTAATTGAGATTAATTAGTAGTTAATTATTAATAAAGGTTTTAAATTATTATTTAATAATTAATAAAGGATTAATTAATGGTTTTATTACTCGGTATCCTGACCCGACTATATTGGACTGATTGCGCAAGATAGATTCGAATGTTATCAAGAAGGATGACCATGGAGCAACGGCTGTAGGACCCGGAAGTAGAGTTCAATTGGTTATATGAAGCCAGGATTGAACGGAATTGGTAGATAGACAATGCAAGATGCTCGAAATATGGAAATTAGATTGGACAAGCAAGGGATCAGCATAGCTCAGTAGAATCAGAGGGATCGGCATGACATAGAGAAACTCAAGGGATCGGCATGACATGGTTAGACTCAAGGGATCGGCATGTCACGGTGAGACTCAAGGGATCGGTATAAGTAAAAGGGCATGGATCTGCATGATTGGATAAGCAGATGGATCACCATAGCATGTAAGTGGGGTCGGCAGAGTTTGGTAGGTAATAGGGCTCGACATACCGGAGTCAACTATAAGGGCTCGGCATGAGTCCATTTAGAAGGGTTCGGTAAAAATAACCTTTAGGTGGATCTGAACCAAAGATCGAACAAAAGCATGATTTTCACTTGTCTAATCAACATGATATTTGAAGTAACATTTATAAATATGAAGAAGCCACCATAGGGATCGCATCCCCAGAATCAACCAATAAAGGGATCGGTACCGATCCCTATTCATTGGGATTTGGGTCTACCGACCCCTATAGTGGGCCCATATGGATAAGAAGGTCCTATAGCCGAAGTTACAGAGAGATTGGTGGTCGCCTTCACCTATAAATACTAGCCTAGGGGTCATTTTGAGGATTTTTAGTCTTTATTGTAATCAAGTTCTCTTCTAATTTCTTGTTGTTTGCTACTGTATATTCGTGAATCAATAAAGAGAATCTTCAAAGTGGACTTAGGCATACAACGTCGAACCACTATAAATCTATGTGCCCCTGATTATTACTTTGATTTTCTTGTTAGTTTATTCTATTCCTCTGTTTTAATTTTACTTTCTTCGTTTATTTCACTACATAAATCTATTCTTAGGTGTTTATGACCAATTTGGTTGCAAACATTTTGGTGCTTTCACTGAGAAACTGATTCTCGGCCTATTAGGATCCCCTTTGTTGCTATTGGATTGGGCAAATCCCCCCAAAAAGATCCATAGCTATCTTCATAAACTTGCTTACACTACTCAAATTTGCAAAAATCTAAACAAGGCGATTGACAATGGTGAGACATACTAGGTCCACTTTTCAGAATGTTGATGGAAATGAGACTGATGGTATTCAACAAGGAGGCCCAAGCAACCAACCTGCAAATTTGAATGTTGATTCGGTTGAAGTTCAGAACCCTGCTGATTCTTTAACCTGAGCTGAATTTCATAATCTGATGAGAGAGTTGATGGAAAGCCGTCGACAACTAAATGAGCAGATTCTGACCGATATTAGCCTGATGAACCAGATTACCCGACAACAACGTGGGAAGACCAGGAGGGATCCCACTCCCTACTCGGCATCGAAAATTTCAAGCTCATCGGATGAATACCAAAGGCTTAGGCGTCGCAGGCTTGAAGGAGATTACGCAGAAATGTCGGAGCACCGCTTAGCAGACCAATATGGTCTACCAAGACCGATCGGTGCCGATCCCTCCCTAATGATCGGTATCGATCCCTCCTCCAAAGGAGGGATTCCCCCATTACACTTAGGGAGTCGTGTTGGAATCTTCCTAGAAGCTTGGATGTTGGAGCTCGATCAAATGCTGACCAGGTACCCCGGCGGAATGGCAATGAGATAAATGTTCAAGGTGCGCATCAAGAGGATGGTGAACCAAGAAGGTGTGAAATAGCCCATAGACATCGACCGGACCGTTCATATGAGGTGGAGCGCGACCACTGCTTGGCACTACCCATCCAGACGCCGGACTTATCAGCAATGGTCAGATAGTTGGTGAGAGAGAACCAAGGCTTGACTAATAATGATTAGGGAATTTCGAGAAGCCATACCCCGTTTACTGACAACGTTATGCATGCGGAATCCCCGAGGAGGTTCAACATGCCATCAATGCCTGCCTACGAGGGGAAAACCGACCACGGGCATCATATTATGAGATACGAATGGTTGATGAACTAACGACGCAACCAAGTGCAGATGCTTTCCCATAACCCTTTCCGAGATAACAACGATGTGGTTCACAAGACTATCTCCGCGGTCAATTTCGAGGTTCGATGAGCTGGAAACTAAGTTTGTAGAGCAATTCTGAATGCACGCAGTTTATCCTAAAGACGTGATGTTCCTTTTCAGTGTAATCTAGGCACCGGGGGAATCGTTATATGGTTACTTGGAGAGATTCCATACTGCCGCCATGGAGGTCAGTAACCCGAATGATCATGCTATACTCATGGCTATGACGAGAGGGATTGATCCGGAATCTGAGTTTGGCGATTGGCTGGCTAGAAAACCGCCTGCCACGTTGGAGCGCTTCTATTCAAAGGCAACTCAGTTTTTGAGGAAGGAAGAGGCTAGGTCCTCCATGAAAAAGAACGTTGCAGGACTGACTGAAGAAGTAATATAGAGTAATATTGCAATAAAACAGTCCGATGACAGTTCCGAGAAAGTTCAGGTGAATGTTCAGAATAAACCGAATCAACAGAAGAAAGATGGAGACATGAATCAAGAGTGGAAGAGGGATTTTGGGAGACTAAAGCCTAGGATCCCAATGTATGAAAATTACATGCTGCTAAACACATCCTTGGAGAACATTTATCTATCCACTTGTAATACCATGCGGTACAGGAAGTCACAACCAAAAGAGTCGTCAGAGAGATAGAAGCAGACCAGGAAGTATTGCCGGTTTCATGAATGTTATGGGCACAAAACGAATGAATGTAGGCACCTCCAGGATGTCATAGAAAAATTGATTCGGGAAATGAAGTTGCAACAATTTGTGAAAACTCCACAAGATGATGGAAAGGGGACATCTGACCCCAATTGAGGACAAGCTCCGCGTAGGGCTAAAGAGCCTGCATGGACCGGCAGAAGACTAGTGATTAATATGATAGTTTAGGGACCGCACTCTACGGACATGAGTTGGCAAGAGATGGAGCGTTATGCTAGCGTGATAAGGCATGTAGACTTTGAATGCTGCTCGAATACGGAATATGGAACTCCGGCAAAACAGCAGCGCACCATGGTCGATGATATTGTCTTTAGAAGCAGAGATGCAGACAAAGTAGAGGCTCTAACAATTGACCCAATGGTCATTTCAGCTATGATTGGTTCTGCGTTGGTAAGAAGGATTTTGATTGATTTTGGAAGTTCGGTGAATGTAATATTCAAGAAGGCGTATGATCAGATGAGAATGGAGGCCAAAGATTTGAAACCATCTAAAGCTCATATTCATGGTTTTAATGGAGGTGCAACTGAGGTTGTAGGCTACGTGGAATTACCTGTCGAATTGGGAGAAGGTGAACGAAGGAGAGTGCGAATCTTACCGTTTATTATTTTGGATGTTGACCCTCCGTACAATGTTTTTCTGAGCCGACCGGCCCTGGCCGAATTCCGGGCAGCTCTTGCCCTATGGTGTTTAACTCTGAAGTTTCCGATGGATAATGGTGTAGGAGTTGTTCATGGTGATCAGGCGATTGGACATGCTTGTTATGTATCTGAGTTGAGGGAAGCTCAACGTAAGGAGAAGGGAAAGGGTGCGGACAAAGCTGTCTGTATCCAAACCACTGAAGATTGACAACCAACGCCTAGGCTTTGGCTCGGGCTCCACAGTCAGTTCTATAGAGATATAGATCCGAGAGATGATGAGAGGAGCCCAACGAGACCAAGGTTGCACCGGCTGAGCTGACGATTGATATCATAGTCAGCCACGATGACCCATCACGAGTCCTAAAGATTGGGTCACAGCTCAGCCCCCCAATGATGAAAGAACTTGCTGGTTTTCTTCGAGTGAATCTAGATGTATTCACTTAGACTCACTCTGACATGTGTGGAATCTCGCCTGCCATTGCTAGCCATGCATTGAATATTGATCAAAAGTATGTTCTGGTGAAGCAAAAAAGACGAGGCGTGGATCCGAAGAGATCAGCCGCTCTTAAAGAGGAGGTGGATAAACTAAAAGTTAACGATTTTATCCATGACGCCCTCTATTCTGAATGGGTATCTAATACCGTACTTGTGAAGAAGGCATATGGAAAATGGAGAACGTGCATTGATTATTCAAATCTGAACAAAGCATGTCCAAAAGACAGTTTTCCCCTTCCCAAGATTGATCATCTAGTTGATTCAACTGCAGGACACGAATTGTTATCATTTATGGATGGATATAACCAAATCGCAATGCATATCCCCGATCAGGAGCACACCAGTTTTGTTACAGATGTTGGGTTGCATTGTTATGTAGTAATGCCATTTGGATTGAAAAATGCTGGAGCAACCTATCAACGCTTGGTTAACAGGATGTTTAAGGATCAGATTGGAAAGGCAATGGAAGTGTACGTAGATGATATGCTCGTGAAATCACGACGATCAAATGACCACATCAAAGACTTGGCAGAAATGACATCCTCCGATATTAAAATATGAAAATCAATCCTTTTAAATGTCCATTCGGTGTTGCATCAGGAAAGCTTCTAGGTTTTATTGTCAATGCTCGTGGAATAGAAGCTAATCCAGAGAAGATTCAGGCTATCCGCGATATCCAAGCGCCAAGAACCATTAAACAAGTGCAAAGTCTGAATGGGAAGGTTGCTGCTTAAGTCGATTTATCTCTAGAGCTACTGATAAATGCAATCCTTTCTTCAATCTAATTAAAAGGGGAAAAAGGAACTTCGAATGGACGCAGGATTGTAAAGACGCGTTCCAAGCTCTGGTGAATCATTTGGAGAGACCCTCTATCTTTTCAAAGTCGGTAGATCATGAAGAGTTATTCATTTATTTGGTTGTATCAGCACACGCTATAAGAGTCACCTTAGTTCGTGGGGAAAATCGGATCCAGAGGCCGGTATATTACGTCAGTAAACGATTAACAGGAGCAGAAAGGAATTATCCGAAAATAGAGAAACTAGTGTACTGCTTGCTAATTGCATCATGGAAGCTTCGCCCATACTTTCAGGCACATTCGATCAATATTTACACCGACCAGCCATTACGACAGGTTCTTGTAACGACCTAAGACGTCTGGGAGGTTACTTAAGTGGAACATTGAGCTCAGCCAATTCGACATTACTTATCTCCCTCAGAGAGCTATCCAGGGACAGGCTTTGGTAGACTTCATAGCAGCGTTTACGGTGCAGGATGATCTTCCAGAAGGAAGTGAAATCCCCACTGTACGATGGAACTTATATACTGATGGAGCATCTAATGATCATTGCTATGGAGCTGGGATTATGCTTGTAACTCTTGAGAATCAGTCGATTTGTTATGCTCTGAAACTTGATTTCCCAACGACAAACAACGAGGCTGAGTATGAAGCTCAGATTGCTGGACTTAAACTCGCCAAAGAACTTGGAGTTCAATCTCTTGGAATCTTTGTGATTCGCAATTGGCGGTGTATCAAGTTAGAGGAGACTACTAGGCTAAGGGACAATGACTTGCCCCTTATCTTAGCCGAGTTTAGGAGTTGTTGATAGAATTTGAATGCTATGAAATTTCACATATTCCACGCGATCAAAACAGAGAGGCTGATTCGTTGGCAAAGTTCGCTAGTACCGGCGATGCACAGCAGATGGGTTTGGTACCGGTCGAAGTATTAGATACCCCAAGTATAAACATGATGGAAATTGATCAAGTACTGGAGGCGGAATCTGAAAGGGAATCGTGGATGACTCCAATTAAATATTTACTACATGGGGTCCTGCCAGATAAAAGAAATGAAAAAAAACCAGGTCCTTCGCCAAGCATCACGATATATTATGCAAGAAGGAGTCATGTATAGAAGAGGTTTCTCAGTCCCTCTACTCTGGTGTATCGCACATGATGAATAAAACATGTTTTGAAACAAGTTCATGAAGGAGAATGTGGCGATCATACTGAGGGGCAAACTCTGGCAAAAAAGATACTCCATTATGGGTATTACTGACCAAGCGTAAATCGAGACGCGGCTGATTATGTAAGACGATGTGATAAATGCTATATATATACAAAAGTTTCGAGAGCTCCGCCGATAGAAATCATGCAAATGGTCAGCCTATGGCCGTTTGCTATGTGGGGTATAGATATTATCGGATCATTACCAATCTCTAAGGGCGGCGCGAAGTATGCTATTTGTGTCAATTGATTACTTTACAAATGGGCCAAGGTAGAACCTTTAGCTACAATCACGACCAAGAAAGTAATCAACTTTATTGTCTGAAACATAATATGTCGCTTTGGTCTTCCACGGACCATTGTAACAGATAATGGGACTCAATTCGATAGTACTGAGTTTAAAGACTTTTGTCAAAGATACCACATTGAAAAGAGATTTGCTACGGTCGCTCACACTCGGACAAATAGATAGGTTAAAGCTATAAATAAAATCATCAAGTCAATTCTAAAGAAGCGTTTGGAGAAGGCTAGAGATAAGTGGGTGGATGAACTCCCTACAGCACTTTGGGCTTACAGGACCACTTACAAGTCTACGACTGGCCATACTCCATTCGCCCTCGCTTATGGTTCAGAAGCCGTTATTCCTGTCGAGCTCGAAGTCCTTTCTCATCGAATGACTTACTACGATCCCAAAACAAATCAAAATATCCTCTTGGAATCTTTGGACTTTATAGAAAAGAAGCGCGAGGAAGCTGATCTGAGGGCAGCCGCACACCGATGTCGAGTTGCTCGGTATTACAATACTAAAGTTTGCCCGAGAACCTTCGAAATTGGTGATCTCGTCCTAAAATGGATTTTTCCTATCCCGTCACACATAAATCCGGTTTGGGAAGGATCATATGTCATTGGATAGAGGCTTAGAGAAGAAACTTTCAAGCTAGCGACTATCGATGGCATTACACTTTCAAGAGCATGGAATAGCAAACATTAACGATGCTACTTTACTTAGCTTATTTCCTTTACATTTCAGTTGAATTTATTTTCAGAATTTGCTTAGCATTTAATTTTCGAATATGTAATAAGACAGTTTATTTTGTTCCCTTCCATTTAATGAATAAAGTTTAAGGCTTCTTTGCATTTATGTTTGCTATTGCATTGCATGATAATTACATAGCGAAACTGATTGATATCAATATGTATGAACATGCTCCCAGAGTTTGTAATCGATCAATCATGCTACTCCCGCTAGGATTAAACAAGATGAGCTTAGTCAACTTGTTCGTTTAATAATTCCTACCTGGACTATGGGACTGAAATGGAAATCAAAGCGACTGAAATTCAACTGATTGCTCGTTGAATTAAAACCCCAAATTCTGGGGGGCAAATCAGTCAACCAAAAAAGAGTGCAACCTGACCGCTCTCCAAAAACAACTCTAAGTCCCCAGAGTGCAAAATGGAGTATAAACATAAATCGGGAGGATATCGCCTACCCGCAAAAACAACTCTAAGTCCCCAGAGTGTGGACTGGAGTATAAACATAAATCGGGCGAATACCGACTGCCCGCAAAACAACTCTAAATTCCCAAAGTGTGGACTGGAGTAGAAACATAAATCGAGTGGATACTGACTGCCCGCAAAATAAATCTAAGTCCCCAGAGAGCGGACTGGAGTATAAACATGAATGATTAGATGAGTGGATTTCGACCGTTCTCTATTCCGCAAACTCCATGAATAGATGAGTGGATTTCGACCGTTCTCCATTCCGCAAACTCCAGGAATAGATGAGTGGATTTTGACCATTCTCTATTCCATAAACTCCATGAATAGAGGAGTGGATTCCGACCATTCTCTATTCCATGAACTCCGGCCTAAAATCGATAGGAGGAGTATAAACTCGCTAAGGATGGAATTCGACCATCCGACTTACGGCCTCGCCAAATCAATGCCGGGGGCAGAAGCACGGTTATTCAAAAAACCACTAAATTCGATAGCTTAACACTAAGGCCCGAGCCTAGTGTTTGATACGACTTGGGGCCACGACCACATGGAGGCATCGGGATAGAGATGGCAGATTGTTAACATAATTCATAAGCATTGAATTACTAGTACATTGAAGGAAAGTAATCGTTCATCTACTTAAATAATAATTCACACGGAGCATGGAAGAAAACAAAAGCTTTTATTTACAAAACAGGTACCGAAACTTCGGTACAAATTATTTCAAAAGATCAGGATTCATGCTCGTACAACTACAACTAGTGAAAGAGACGATTATGCAAGCTTTGTACATTGAGCTGGAGCAATAACTACTTCTTTGACTTTATTTCTCTTTTGTATTTTTCAGGGGTAGAGCTGCTTATGCTTCTCTTTCGGGACCCTTTACCGTCTTTGGCTGGAGAGCTTGAGGAGGTATGAGGATGTTCATCAGGGATCGACCCACCCGATGGAATAATCTACAATGGCACGAGATGAGGATCATCGACGTCCACCTCGGCAAGCTCAATTTTAACCTTTCTTTTCAACAGTTCCTCCTTTTCGATCTTCTCCCTCATGCTGGTCTCATCAATGTGTTCCGAGGCACCAAGAATTATCACGTCATCAGATTCGTCGGCCGAGAGTGGATCCTCGATCTTATCTTCATCAAGCGCACTGATGACTTGAGCATCGGGTCCCGGAACAATAGCAGTAGCCCGGTCTTTAGCCGCTTCCTCGTGTTGTTCTGCAATAGAGCCACTTATGAGAGTTTGACTAGGACCTAGAAGACCTACAAAATTTGATAAAACAGGGAGATTAGCACAAAGCCATTGCACATGAAGAACGAAAACTTTTCGTATGCTAAGGAGTAAAGCAAAATACCAGCATCTGACTGACTCTCTGTCGTCGCCGGGGTGCCTCCTTCTAAAATAGGGGATAGCATCTTGGGCTCAAAGCCGGGCATGTCTGGATTATAACCGAGATCCTGCTCCGTATCAAGAGGAGTTCATGTTCCAGATACTTGAGATGAATAAGGACCTTTAGGATCAGTCCCTGGAGACCCGGCAATATTCTCTACTCCTTCAATAGGTGCGGAAGCCTTGAAAAATTGAAGTTCTATGGCAGCTAGATCTGAAGGCTCGTTCCTAAAAAAAATTCCCTCACTAATTCTTCCTCATTAAGATCGGCTTCACCCAGCTCATTCTTCTTCATTTCGATGATGTGCTCCCAAGCTTCAGCGAGCGATTCGAGGTAACCCTCACCGAGAATGCTTAAGTCGTGATGGATCAAGACTCTAGCATTGTATTCAATAATCAACAGATGGAATAATCCCTTAATTTCATTCTTGCCGGACTCCATCGCAGCTTCCACTTAGGAGTTAATTTGTTCGGTCATCTCTCTTCGGCCTTCTTCTCGAGCTTCTTTTTTGAGAGCTTCGATTCTAACGAATTGCTCATCGAGTTTAGCCTTTAAGCCTCTAGCCTCAACCATTTCCTCGTAGTATTTCTACGATTCATCCCGAACTTCAATTTTTTCCTCCTTTTCTTTCTTTAAAAGTTCTTCAAGTTCCTCGATGCGGCGAGCAAGAGCATCCTTCTCTTTATGTAAGGAATCCTTTTCTAAAGCGAGTTCACCGCTGCGATGGAGTGCCGTGTCGAGTTCATTTTTGTGAGTAGCTTCCAACCAGCTTACTGCCTCAGCCGTTTCCTTGGCATTCTTCTCTGCTTCAGCAAGTTGGGTTTTAAATTCTAGCAGTTTAGCATCTCGATGCTTGATTATATCTTTGTCGTGTATAGCTTCCAACTTGAGGCGGTCTATCTCGTGTTGTCGCTCAATAGAAACTTCAGAGACTTTCTCTACCAAGTGTACAAATGATTTGTGCTGCACGAATACATTTTTCAAGCACGCAAGAGAACTTTCCTTGGCATGCCCTGAGATTATATGAATAGAAGGAAGAAATTTAAGGACATCAAAGCAAATCTTAGGAAAAGTGGCCTTGAGCTCGGTCAACTTTTCTGTTGTGGAAACGTTAGGAGCAGTGGCTGGCAAAGGTGGTTCGGCGGTAGAAAGAGGATGTTTGCCTGACCGGCGCTCATAAGATTGTCTGGAGCTTGAAGAGCCGGAATGTGGCTCGTGAGATGTGGCGATAGGAGGACCACGATAAGAAGGCTGCTCTCTACCTTAGGGAGGGAAGTCAGACTGTTCGCCTTGTCGAGATATTTGGGATTAGGATTTGCCTTTGGAAGAGGAAGAAGATTCCCTTGAATGATAATTCTTATGCGACCCCTCATCTTTTTCCCTACACCGAGTAGACTCTGAATCCTAGCTTGATCGGTGGTATGTAGAAGAACTTCTGAGGCAATCAAAGGCTCTTGATTGAGACATTGCACCTGTAAAGACCAAATGGGAGAATATTTGTAATCGTCATAGGAAAGATCAATAGAAGTGTATAGTGAAGTGCGTGTAGTTGTGAGTGTCCTAGTGCTTCCCCCAACAGACCGGTAACGATGGCTTTTCTTATCGGCGTTTTCTCTCCTTTGTCCAAAGTTTCGATGCCTTTGCCACTTCTGGTGGGAGAATCGAGTCCTTCTATGTTGATGTTTGGAAAGTTATAGGACATGATGTCATCCAAAATTTGAAGATTAGAAAACCCCTTTAACGAGCTTTCTAAGTGCTGAGCGGACGTTTCCTTCTCAATTGGAGTAATAACAAACTCCAAGTCCGAGGCAGTTTTTCTTCTGCGAACCCTATACGCCAACCTCTTCTTTCTCTTTGTAGGTGTTTTGGATTGTCTATCTTGCAAAGTTTTAACCATTGGCGCTTTTTTGAGGCCTGCATCGACATCTCCCAGCTTCTTAGCTTGAGAATCCTTAATCTCTCCTTCCTCGGTGTCATCCTGAGTCCCCTCAGTGGGGGGCACAACGGGGTTGGCAGTATCTCTCTTTTGTTCTACAACATTCCTTAATAATGTCACACTCCCAAGAAGTCCAATATTGCAGCCATCTTCCAATAGCCCGAATAAGGATAGCAGTTTATCAGTTACGAGAAGTTTAATGTCTCTATCCCCAATGGGAGTAGCGCGGATAGCAACAACGGCTCTAGAAAAACCAACGCCTTCAGGACGTGGGCAAACACATGAGAGAACTCCGAATGTCAGTCAATTCAAAGGAAAAGTTATGACTTGGATGAGTGAACTTGAGAGAAAAGTGAAGATAATACTTACATCCTTCTAACCATCGTCTTGCAAACCCAGGAGGGCAATGCACATAGAAGCATTCTTGCTTAAATAGTGAGAGTTTGTTCCAAGCGCCCGTCCAAACTTGAAAATTTGGCGAAGGCTCAAGAAAGACGTAAGAGGGGCTTCCTGATCATCGTTTGAAGTTATAAATGAATCTTTTGTCTTCGGGAGTAAACAGATGGAATAGAACGTTCATAAACAGCAAGAAGGTCCCATGGATAAAAGCATAACTATTGGGATGAAGTTGTGTGGGGGCGATCCCAAGATATTTCAACCTCTCGGACAGACGAATTGAAGGGCAGTACGCATCCAGCCCAACACATAAACTTATTGCAAGCTGTATACCATGCTAGGGGCAAGTGAGGTCTATCTTGTCTTAAGGGAACCAAGACATCCCCAAATAGAATTCCATGGACATAGCATAACCGACGAAGAGCAGCTTCGCCAATTCGAGAGGCCTGTGAAACCACTGGATTATTGAGAATAATAGCGCCCTCTACAGCATCAGGGGCAAGGCTTATGTCCTCTGTTGGAAGGATTGGGATATTGGAAAAAAGGTCGACTTGTGGATTAGAAACTTTTGTTTTCTCCGCATGATGGCTTAGAGAAGGCCTGCCAGATAAAGTTGTGGAACTTGACTTCGCTTCAGAACCAATGTGTCGTGTCACCGAATCGGAAGACATGTCAGCTGAATGCTTCGAGCATCGGGGATCTATATCAGCTATACTCAATAGATAATTGAGATTAGAAAAATAACATGTTTCCCATGTGCTAAGTGTGAACTAGTGTAGAGCAGTGCAGTATGTAATAGACATAAAAAAATTTAAAATCGAAAAAGCGAAATAAAACGACTAGATTTAGGAGTTTTGTCCAGAGAGACCGTCATCGCTGACCGTCTCAACTGGCAAGAAGATTGATTGGCAATGAAAGCTTTGGGATTGACTATCGGCACATCAAATTATGAAGTCGGTTAGTGAGTAATAGCTTAGTCCTTACAAAAATTTCTAGAAGTTTGGTTGATCAATTTCAAGTTCAACAGTTCAAGTATTCATGATGTATTGTTTATTGTCGTCTTATGTTCAAGGTCAGCAAGGCAAACTAGAATTGATTGTTTGAAGGAGTTGAGTTGGATTAGTTTATAGGGCATATGCTGATCCCTAATGCTTATTGTCAATCCCTTTTCCAAGAGCTCCCTACCGATCCCTCTACTTGACCACAACTATCGGTCCCTCTATCAAAAGCCCTCTACACCGATCCCTATCCTATACTTCCACCCTCTACACTGATCCATATCCTATACCGGTCCCTCTCAAACCTTTCCTTTCTGATCTCTTTCCTCAACCTTCCTTCATTTCATTGTCTCCTCAACCAAAATCACTAAACAACTAAACCCTCACTTGCCGATCCCTGCCATTGCCATCTCAGTGTAAACCGAACCCTGCCTTTCTCTACTCCTAACTCCTCTTCCACCAAAGGCCTTCACTTAATCCTCATCACCCTTCTTCCTCTCCTATTTCTACACTCAATTCAACCCATAAAACCTCTACCTTAGCAATCGTTCACCTTGACAAGATCATTCGTCATCGCTACCTCACACACTCGTTGACATTTCAGGGCTAAGAATCCTATCGCATGATTAAAGGAAAGTGCTGTCGAACCTTAGCTATGTGGGGATACGAATGTTCAAGATAGAATGGAAGTAAGTATCTAGCTATGCATAAAGTTGACAAGCGAGGCGAAATGAGTTGATGGGGAGAATTGAAGCAAGAGGATCTGAGTTTAGGAAGGTGGGTGGACCTGTAAAGAGTCGAAGGTTAAAGCGCTAGTGGAAGAGCTTGGGTTTGTGAGTTTTTGTGCTAAGGCAGATAGGATAAAAAGTGAAGAAGGGAAAGGAGAAAGGCTCATATTATGAATTGGGAGAGGGTTCGGCCACGAGAATGTAAAGCGATTCATAAGGAAAAAGAGGTCGGCATATAAGATTGTCGATCCCTATTTGCGTAGCTCCATTGATGGATTAGCATAATGAATGTTGATCCCTTAAAAAAAGAATGAATGAGTGAGAAATGTATGGTGATAGTGATCATGAAGGTTTGACTGTAAACATGAACATACAAAATACTATAAAATTGGCAACGACCCATAAGCGTTCGAACACGTCCGGGAGCCAACGACAGAAACGTGTGTATGAATATGCACGTGAGCAATTTAAAAGTTCAACCTTTTTGAAATCAACAGAAATTGAAATCAAACTTGAAACCTTTAAGTTCGAGGCTGGACTAGATAATAAAAAGTTTATAAGTCTCGCATGACCAGATTTGTATATGCTAACAGAATATGGCACTGGACTTATATTATTGGAAGTCGACCAAGCGTCATAGCAATCAATGGAAGATGAATCCTTGGAAAATGGTTCAACAAGGGAATAGCAATCAATCAGGAAGCTAAATGGACTTCTTTTCGACAGTTCAGACTTATTTCGGTTCAAAGCACGTCATATTACTCGCAAGACGTACTTTGGGGGGCAAGTGTTACCCGGTATCCTAACCCGACTACATTGGACTGATTGCACAAGATAGATTCGATTGTTATAAAAAAGGATGACCACGAAGCAACGGTTGTAGGACTTGGAAGTAGAGTTCGGTTGGTTATGTGAAGCTAGGATTGAACAGAATTAGTAGATAGATGATGCAAGATGCTAGAAATATGTAAATTGGATTGGACAAGCAAGGGATCGGCATAGCTTAGTAGAATCATAGGGATCGGCATGACATAGTGAAACTTAAGGGATCGGCATGACATAGTGAAACTCAAGGGATTGGCATGACATGGTAAGACTCAAGGGGTCGGCATGAATGAAGGTGTATGGATCAGCATGGTTAGTTGGACAAGGGTTCGGCATGGAAGAAGAAATGGAGAGATTGGCATAAATAAGTGTGCATGGATTGGTATAAGTAGAAGGGCATGGATCTTGGATAAGCACATGGATCGACATAGCATGTAAGAGGGGTCGGCAGAGTTTGGTAGCTAATAGAGCTCGGCATACCGGAGTCAACTATGAGGGATCGGCATGAATCCAATTAGAAGGGTTCGGTAGAAATAACCTCCAGGTGGATATGAACCAAAGATCGAAAAAAAGCATGAGTTCGACTTGTCCAATCAACATGATATTTGAAGTACCAACATTTCTAAACATGAAGAAGCCACCATAGGGATCGCAGTCCCAGAATCAACCAATGAAGGGATCGGTATCGATCCATATTCATTGGGATTTGGGCCTAGCGACCCTTATGGTGGACCCATATGGATAAGAAGGTCCTATAGCCAAAGTTAAAGAGAGATTGGTGGTCACCTTCACCTATAAATACTGGCCTATGGGGTCATTTTAGGATCTTTACGCTGCTGGTTACATAAGTCTTTATTGTAATCAAGTTCTCTTCTAATTTCTTGCTATTTGCTATTGTAATCAAACTATTCGTGAATCAATAAAGAGAATCTTCAAAGTGGACGTAGGCATACAACGCTGAACCACTATAAATTTGTGTGTTCTTGATTATTACTTTGATTTTGTTGTTAGTTTATTCTATTCCTCTGTTTTAATTTTACTTTCTTCATTTATTTCACTACATAAATCTATTCTTGGGTGTTTGTGACCAATTTGGTTGCAAACAGGTTTAATTTATAAATAAATTATTTATTAAAGGTTTAATCTATTCTTTAAGTTTATAATTAAATTAAGTTCAAATTTAATAAAGATTAATTATGAATTAATAAAGAGTTTAACTTGTAATTAATCATTTTAAAAGGGAGTTTTAAGTTTTAAATCCTTTGTTTCGAGAATCAAATTGTTTTAAAGGTACTTCTTTTCCAAAGATGGTTTTGAACACAAGGGATTCAAATGTCGATACCATCAAGTAGACAAACAATTTTGAATGAGTTATATGTAAATGGTTTGATTGTGTGGACATGTGTTAGTAGAATAAATCCTCATTTTGTTATAAATTGGTTGAATTGTGTTGGACATTTATTTAGAAAGACAAATCACCATCCTGCTATTATATTACTTGGACATGTATATGGTAGTTGCATTGTATTGACATGTTATTCCTTGTTTTGGGTATGAATTGCATTTACATATATGTTGACTTATGTAAATAAATTGTTAAGTGAATTGAAAGTGAAATTGATGTTAAATGTTAACTTAAATAAGTACTAATGGGATTGCTAATGTAACAACCCTGCATTTTGTAACTATTTTTATTGTATATTTCAATTATTTTAATTTGAATTTTTGATTTAAAAACTTTATTTTATTTTGAAATTATTTTTAAACTAGTTTTATTTTCAATATTTCATTTTAAATATATATTTTGATTATCATATGAAATATAATTCCAAACTTGTATAAATTGGATATTTTCCTAAAAAGTATATTTGTGGTCAAACTGGTCAAACTTTGACCTTTAAATTTTTAATTTAAATATTTAAATTCTTAAATTTTATCTTTTATTATGAAAATAGATGTAATAACTTGAACACTGCTTTTTGTTTCGTTGAAAACGGAGTTAAACTGTAAAAGTTATGTATATTTCAATATTGAGTGCAATTTGTTTTATTCTGCAATTTTGTTATTTTAAATTTGTATAAATTATATTTTCTTTGTCATATTTTATTTTAATATGTGTTAATATGTTATTTTATGTATATTTTTATCTTTTAATAATTTTAAAGTGATAATATAATTTGTCCAAAGTTTACTTGAATTTATTTTAATTTATAATGCCTAGTTTCCATTTTTCTGCTATTTTCTTCATTAAAATTATATTTAATTAAAATTTATTTATTTATTTTGTGAATTCATTTTTATTTTGTGTTCTTATCTTTATTTATAAATACTTTTCAAGTACATAAAAATTTTCCAAAGTTCATTGCATTTATTTTCAAATTTTCTAGACTAGTTTGCAATTTTGTGCTATTTTCTTATTTTAACCTTATATAATTAATAAATATTTATATCTATTTTATATTTTGTTATATTTTCGAATTTTTGACTGAATTTATTATTATTTTCAGTAATATAAACTTATATAAAGAAATTAAAAGAAATTTGAAAGGTTATGACTTTTGATTTGCCTAAGGCCTTTTATCTTCTAACCTTTCACATTTGTAACTTATCTTTTCATCAATTAGCCTTTACTATCCACATCTTTCAGCTGCATACTCTATTTTCTATTCGCGTACATTCATTTTCATTTCTGAAACAAAAGAATTTCGGCCATGGCTATTGAGGAAAATTTGGGCAATGATTTTCAACTTTTTCTTATTCTTTTTCTACTTGTTTACATTGATTTTTGCATATGTTCTCTACCTTCGTAGCTCCACTCCTCCTCAACCAGATCTGGTCCGACCTCCACCACCCCCTTTCTCTGATCATTACCCACCCTACTACACCACCAAGGCGGGCCAAGCACATCCATGGCAAGGAGCACCACCAAAATCAACAAAAACCACCACATATTACACTAGCCAAGCCTAGATTGTTAGCACCACCTTCTACCACCATTTGCCGCCACTACCACCACCACCACCACCTCTGACCTGACCTCCACCCTCTGCCACATCATCCACCAGCACCCACTGGCCGTGACCCATGACCTCTGGCTGAACCTATTTGTGCCAAAGATGTGAGGTTATGTTGCATTGTTTAGCCTTGAATGCCTAGTTTTTGCACCTAGACTTCACCACTTTATTAACGCATGCTAGGCCAACCTTATGGAACCCAAAACCAGATCCAAACCCACCCCTTAGCCATGCATTTCAGATCTGGAGCTGAATCATAGATGGTAGAAAGCAAGTGCAAACACTTTGGTTTTGTTTTATGCAGTTGTTCCTAACATTGTTTAGTGGATCCTATTTTGAAACTTATGTTTTATATATTTGTTTTGTGTAATGTTTTCAAGGGGTATAGCTTTGGCTCTTCCAATCTCAAATCATTGTCGTGCTTTCGTGCCTCTGGAAATCTTTGTTGTGTGTTTGTGGTTGTCATCTCCAGCTTGAACAAGTGAGTAATTCTCACCAGACAATGTGTACTTATATAACTAGTAAACTGACACCATTTGAATCTGTAAAATTATATCATCCTGTTATAACTGTTATATTATGATCATATGATGCTCACCCCTGTTATTACTCATGTTATATCATCATTTACTGTTATATAATGCTATTCTGTTATTTATATCAGTTTATCACACTGCAAGTTCCCTGTAGATTAGAAATCACTATGGGTTGAAATGATACATACCCGAACACACTTTAGAATAGGGAAAGATCATTATGGGCTGAAATGATAAGCCTGAGCGACTTTTTATTTATTTTATTTAACTTGGGATTGCAGGTTTGAAATGATAGAACCCGGTTTTTCTTTGTAAACTGCGGATTGAAATGATACATATCTGTATCACTTGACCTAGGCTAGAAAATTATATACAGACCCGTGGTTTATATATTTTTCTGAAAATTTTAAAATATTTTAAAAATGTAAATATTATGATATTTTGATTTAAATTTTATTAAAATGATTTCTATAAAATATTTGTGATTTTCTACAAATTAAATAAGTGAATTAAGTAAATGGTGAAGTAGAATTTGAAATATAAGTTAATTTTGGAATTTATGATTTTGTGTTTAAATGGAATTTATGTAAAGTAAGGAAATATGAAAAATTTGATTTAAAAGATGAATTTAATGATTTTATTAAAGAATAATAATTTTTTAAGTGTTAATGATTTGTATGAATTAAAATATGAAATAAATGAATATTTAAGCTGAATTTGGAAATATAACTTTAAATTGAATTTTGTGAAATTTGTTTAAAAGTGAAATTTTAATTAAGTAAAATAAATGGAAATAGGTTATATTTTTTAAATTTAAACTTAGTTGTTAAGTTAAGGATTTAATTAAAGAAATGAAAATTTAATTGTTATTTAATTTGATTTTTGTATGGAAATTTGACTTTATAAAATCATAGAAATAAAGGTATTTAAATGAATGTTTTTAAATGTGAAAATATATGATTTTATAAGTTAAAATGATTTATATTAAAAGTTAATTATGTGTGAAATTGTAAATAAAACTCTGAATTTGATTTGACAGCATTTTTGAAATGTAATGTAAAGATATTACAGCATTGGAAAATGCTGTAGTTGTTTAAAATGAACCAAATAGCAAATTTGAACTAAGGGTTATTATAGCACTTTGTTAGTGCTATAGTTGTTAAATTTAACTAAAATTTTAGTTGAAACTAAATTAAGATATTACAGCATTTTAAATGTTGTCTTTTGTTAATGAACTGTTTTAAAACATAACATTTCGGAGCATTTCCTAAGTGCTGCGAAAGTTGAATTTTCATTGTTTTTAATAAACTTAAATGGATAAATGATCTTTGAAAAAGATTAAATTTTGGAAATTAAACATTTAATTATTAAATATAATGAATTGACTTTAAATGATTTAATTGGAATAGTTGATTTGGGAAATACAACTATTTTGAAATGTGATTAAATGGTATTTAAATTCAAATTTAATAAATGATGTTTTGAAATGATATTTTGATATTTTGAAATGAATTTGAAATGATATTAAATCTTGGAATGAATAATTGAAGTTTATATTAGTATGAAAAATATTTGGTTTACTTGTAATTTGAATCTATTTAAAAGATATTGGACTTATGAAATATAGAATAATAAAGCTTTAGAATTTATTATAATTTGAATAGTTATTTTGTGGATTAAATCTATATTTGAAATTTATAAGATTTGAAATGGTCTATGGAAATTTAATTGAAATAAATGATTGAATTGAATTGAAACTTTGGAAATTTTAACACTTGATTTGAAAGTATAATAATTACACTTTTAAATGGTTTAAATGAATTATTTTAATTGAAATATAAACTATTTAAAAGGGTGACTTGAAATGATAATAAATGAATGATATCTTTGAATTTAAAAAGTATTTAAAGTTGAATATTTTGATTTGAACTCAAATGATATTTTTGTATATAAAAATGATTTGAAATGAAGTTTTGGAAAGATATGATATTTTGATATATAAAAATGATTTGAAATGAAGTTTTGGAAAGATATGATATTTTGATATATTGAAATGATTTGAAATGAAGTTTTGAAATGATATGATATTTTAAATATATTGAAATGGTTTGGAATTGATTTAATATTTATTTTGATAAAGATTTGGATTTGAAATGATATTCTATTTTGAAGTATAAACTGTTTTTAAATTATAACCACGGGTTATAATAACGATTGGTTGTTAAAGAGACCGGGATCGGATATGGACATACTCTCTGTCGATACCAAAAACCACTTTGACAACTGTGTACGCGGTGGAGTTTCCAGAATGAAGCAGGATGGTGGCGACGATCCTAAGGTATATACGTGGACCCAACTCCCGTGAGTTGGCATAAGGTGGCTAAAACAGGAGCGATCTCGGACCAGTGAGGTAGCACCTCTTATCGGACACACTTCTTCGAGACCATTCTATTACTTGTGATTGATTTGGTGCGCACCCTTGATTTGGGAGTGTTGTTCGAGGTGGAGCGGTAGTGGCTGCTATGCGTTTCCATCAGTCCGTGTGTGTAATTGGTATATCTACCCTGGCATTGCCTTGTGTGCTGTGTCACCTACCATATCGAGCTTTACTACGAGTTTCTATTTGTGTCGTACCTATGGAGTATCTTCTCGTAGCCTCTCGGGGTATGCAGGTACTGTGTAGACTATTGGCATATTACGTGTTAAGGTGGAAAATGTAAAGCCATAACGCTATTTAAAAGTATGTTTATTTTATGATTAGACATTATTATAATAGCGAATATTACTACATAGTAGATAGTTTAACAGATCCTTAAAGAATGGGCGATCCCAAGCATTCTTTAAGTTACTTGTACCTTTATTACAGTTCACTTGAGTTGGTTTACATTATATAAGTATATATTGTCCTGACTCGAGTGTTTTGTGTTTTTCTTTACGCTCGGGTCAGCCTGAGTTATTCACAGATTTGGATTTCCGCTCTCTTGGAGATTTGAATCGCTGGAGATTATCTACTTGTCTTGTCCTATCTATTTCAGTTCTGTTGTTCTATTCAAGACTTGTACTTGGTTATCATATTTAGACTTCTGTTGTACTTTATTTCTTCTATTGTATTTTATTTAACTCTGATATATTTACATAGTAGCTTCATGAACTACTATTTCTTTTACTTCCGCAGCATTATTTTACTCTGTGTCTGTGATCTGTGATTATATTTATTTACTGTATATTCTGAGATTTGCCAAATTTTATTTACAATGCGGTATTTTGAGCAATTCAAGTCCGACATGAGCGGATGCGAATGGTTGAAAATATCGGGTCGTTACAGCTAAGCTTTTTTTGAATTTATAAAGTATGGTTTTGAATTAACTTCAATTCTTTAATCCATTTAGGGTTTAAGGTTTATATATGATTTTCAAGTTATATTATTATTTTATAAAGGTATTTATAAATAATAAATTGTTTATAAATTGGCTTTTACTAAATAAAAAAGTTTATTTAAAGTGGTGCAAAAGGATGAGTTGCAAAAGATATTTTGTAAAGGATTTTTCTTAAAGAAGATTTATCAAAGGAATTTTTAATGGGGAAATGTTTTATAAACGAGTTAAGAGTTTTGTAAAGAGGTTTTGTAAATTGACTTGTAGACTTATAAAAGTGTTTTATAAATTGATTTTGGAAATTTATAAAGGTATTTAAATATGAAGTGAGTTTTAAAAGGGAACTTTTTATAAAGGATAAGTGGATTGGGTTATAGTAAGTAATGTTTTCAAAAGGAATTTGAAAAGAGAGAATTTTCCAAATGTTTTGATAATATATTTATACCGCTAAGTATATAAATGTTTTTCCAAGTATAAAAGGCATGTAAGGGGTTTGGGAATAGCGTTTTGTAACGACCTTTTGATCGAATGTTTATAAAGTGATTTTAATTAATTAAAGACTAATTAAATGAGGCTTATTGGATTCCATATGGGATTAAATTCATGTTTGGATGTTTGTTTATTTGATAGTTAAATAACCGCTATCAAAATCTGGACCAAAACATAATTTATATCTAGAAGAAACATGGAAATTATATGGTAAGTTACCGTCGGTGGTGTTATACGGTACGTATAAATTTGTTTAGTTCTTCTAGGACAAATGATAAAGAAATCTGTCCACTAACGGTTAAGAGGTGATCTCCGCCCTTATCTGGTCTGTTTATTTTCTAAAGAACCGAGGTTGAATTTACCGAGAATTATCGAAAGTTGTTTCGAAGAGACCGGGATCAGATATGTTATAAAAATACTTCGATCCAACTCAAGCATTTCAAACTGAAGACATCTACAAGAGTATGGAATCGAAGACGGAGTTTTGAAGTGCAAGGGCTACTTGCTACTAATCCTAAGGGTGATTCCAAAATGGGTGTAATAGTGGTGGTGCTTTCGCTTTCGTTCAGTCCCTGAATGAACTTGTATGGATGAATGCTGGCATTACATTGATGCTTGGAGGGCAGTGTAGCATTACAAGCAGGAAGTGCTAAATAAAGGTAAACGTGTCCTCAAGCCTCATCAACCGAGAAATGACAAAATTGGGCATGTAGCAGGACTAAGTGGGTCGCTCCCATCAGGGTATGTTCATCCCAAATCTAGATCGGTTACTATCTACTCATGTATGCTTCGGGGCCCAAACGGAGGGGTGTTCATATTCGGTATTACTACTCAAGTGGTATGCCAGTCCTATGTGGCAGGGGTATAAGATGTTCTTGTCAGACGCCGGTGCATTTTATCTAAAGATGTACCATCGGAAGGTAGTTCCTTACCTTGTCATAGTTCGAATCCATTCTCCAATATGTGCTTTGTGGTTTTAGATGTACCCAACTATGTTGAAATGTGAAATGCAAGCATTTCAGCTATATTCATATTTTACTTGAACTGTTAGACATTATTATAATATCACTGGGTTTTTTATATAAGTGTTTTGGTTATTGTAAGGTAAAACCCGTCCGTGTTTATGTGCGGCGTGGTCTTACGAGATAACCATGATTATAAATGTGTTTTAAAAGAAATAATTCAGTTGTTTGAGTTTACTCACACTAGACTCATGTCTAACCCGGAGTTTTATTTTCTTTCCCTAAAACTCTTGGGTACTCAAATTTTTATGGGCAGCCAAGTAGTTCAGGTTTTCCCACAGATGCATTTTGGAGGAGCTTGGAGCAGGAGGCTTCATTAATAGCTAGTTATTATCTTATTTTCGCTGTTTATATGTTTATTGTATCAATTAGGTAGGACAGGCTGTTATAACTGTCCTAGGGTAGAATTTGTATTAGTATGACTTTGGCCTATAATTTTGGAAATAACTTTATAAAGAATTATGTTGATTAATTATGTTATTATGTTGCGTTGTGAGATTCTGTGATTATTTACTTTCTTCTTATCTTCTGTCCTCTTTCTTTCCCATAACGATCGATCTTTCCGGCACTTGAATGCTCGACACGCAATACAATGGACCTATTAGTGTCGATTTTCGAGGGTCGAAAGGCCCGTTCATTACAGAAAAGGTGGAGGAGTTATTTCCTTTCACTTACTCGTCCTTTAATGCCATTCCAAAATAATTTTGAACACTCAAACACAACATAATTTTGACTAATATGTTTTGAAATATAAAAGTAATAATTTTGAATCAAATTTTAACTTTAGAAGGGTTTAAAATTAAAATTTGTGATTTACATAAAATTCATTTTATAAACTTCGAATTAAAATAGCATATATATATATGTATACATATAAGTATACATATATGAATAATTGCAAACTTTGTTTTATATTTAAAATAATATAAACACACACACATGTATGTGTGTGTGTATGTATATATGTATATATGTATATGTGTGTGTGTGCATGTGTGTGTATGCATATATATGCATGCATGTGTGTAAACTTTGTAATTTAATATATATTTAAAAACTAAAGTAATAAATTTAAATCTGTACTTAAACTAGGAATGTTTCAAAAGGTTTGTAATGTTTTTCGCAAAAATATACTTATGCATTTTGAATTAAAACAACTTTTAAACAAATGTAAACAATTACCAGATGAATTATATTCAATATGACAAACATGTAAAACATGTATTTAAATTAGGCCATATAACTTTATTTAGATTATAATATGACACATTGTATTTATTCCATTGCTTATGTGATGATACAAACATATCCATATGTTATTTAGTATATTGTTTAGATTTAATTCTTTGTGATATCTACACCATACACATTGTCACTGAACAAATGGTGTTCAATTATCAAATCCAACACGAAATAATATAAACTAAACCTAAAATTCAATTTTAATTAAATAATTTATAGTTAAAAAATAAGTTTTTAATTTAAAATAATCAAAGTAAAATTAAATTAAATTATATATTAAACATTAGACTCTCTTTACATCATATCAACATAAAATATGATTTATTGTTGCATGATTATTCACGATAACACAAACAAAAAATTTAGTAAAATAATTGAATTTTTTTTTAAATTTTCTTATTTTTCCTCCGATACCAATGCACATGATCCAACGATATGCTGATAATACTCACGGACGGGTATAGTGCTATTATGTACACCCATTAATATACTCTCTAGTACCACTTAAAAAGTACTAAAAAACCATTTCGAACACCCAACATTGTTAACAAAAAGATTTAAATTTCTATAATATAGAGAATCTCACTTCAAATTTATTTGTTAACTCATGTCGAAGTTGTGCAAGCCGACATTGAATATTGGTCTGATTATTTGGTTGGTTTTTTCCTGGACTCTAACCCAGCCTATCATTTGGTTAAAGATCGATGTCGTCAAGCTCGAAAACTCGGAGGTGGTCTAAATGTGTATTTTGATAATGTTATGTTCTATTTTAAATTCACGAGGAGTGATGAAAGATAATGTGTTATTTAAACTGATCGGATCCTTATAAAGGGGAAACCTTTCATTATTACCACTTGCGTCTGTCGGTTGACAAGACTAAGGAACATGTATTGTTTATTCCTATCTAGGCGTACTTTTCTCATATCCTTATATTTTGCAACCCATGATTGGACCAGACTGGCTTGCCAGCCTTGTTGGCAAGGTAATATATTTTGCTACTAATATAGTGGCTAGAAAAAGATTGGTGTATGCCAAAGCTTTGATTGGGATCACTCCTGATAAGCCTTTGCCTTCCAAGCTTAAGGTTAGAATTGCTGAGGGGCATGATGCTGAGGCGGAGATTCGCTACAGTTGGAAACCAGATATCTACATGTCTTATCAATCTTTTGGTTACTCTTCTGAGGTTTGCAAGGTTGGGGTTTCTATTTCTATTCCTGCTAAAATTCCATTACCGCGACCTCTTCCCAGGAAGTGGGTTCCTAAGTCTAGACCCACTGTTTTTCCTGTTGACGTTTCGATTGTTATAGACCTTGTTTCGAATCCCTCTGCTCTAGATCTGTCTCCTTCTATCCCAGCTATGCTTGGTCTCTGGATGATGCGGTTCTAGCCCCTTCTGCTAACCCTGTTATTGTTTGGAATCGTAGTGAGCGTGTTTGGGATCATGCACCTTCTGAAATGAGATTCAACCTAAAGACTAAAAACTACTATATGTATGTAAGAGGTGAAGGTGAAGAGCGTTTCTTGAGATATCATGTTGAGGGGGATGGATTGCTCTTATCTATGGATGGTGATGATGGGGAATGTAACAAGTTTACCTTGGATGATGAAACATAGGATATGAAATATTTATACTCTCCTGATTCTGGGAACTATGTACCTGTCCTGGCATCGATCTTTTTTGGGTATTCTTATGTTATAGGGCCTACTGATGATAGCATTAATGATGATGAGGACCAGTGTTCCTAGTCTTTTAGTAGCATAGGTGCTCTGCTATCTTTTGTATTTTTCTTTTCTTAGTTGTTCTTACATTTGTCCCGAAAACCCGCTATTAATGTTTATCAATAAAAGTGGACGGCCCACTTGAAAGCCAGCCAGCCTTGCTAAAAAAAATTATTTAGTAACTTGAGCAACTGCTACTTTGCACATCGTCTTTATCTTTGTCCTAATATATAAAGGTTCAAAATTATCAAGTAAACTCTAATTTTCTAAACAAATTTCAAACTGATAGAAATTTGTGGAATTTTTTTAAAGTTGATTAGGTTTGAGTTCATGATTTCTATTCAGGCTAATATTTTTAAGAAGATTAAAGATTGTATTTTTTTAAATTAAGAAAATGAAGGTGCGTGTATATGGTGAGAGGAATATTTCATAAAATATTGGTGGGTGAGAAAAGAGTTGGGTTAGAGGAGAGGAAAGGAAAAGTACGTGTATATTATAGCACCCACGCAGATAATTGTGACAACATTTAACCTATATCTTTGTTTTTTATAACAAAAGTGATACTTATTCAAGCAGAGCACTCATTATGATGTCTTATTAGCATGAACACATGATCTTTAGAGCTTTTGTCTAAAGCATCATTCCTCTAACCACTTGAGATAGAGATCCTTAGCTCTCCTCTATTTCATTTAAAGGATTGAAGTCATCCCTATATTACAAACATTGTAAAATTTTCATTATTAATATTTAGGAAAATATCTGTGTAAATAATTTCATACTGTGCAAATACTATACATCAAATATTATTAATAATATTAAAATAATCAATGAAAAAAAATTAAATATAACACATTAAACCAAAACATAACATTAAACTAATTTATTAATGGGAAATTTTGGTTCACATCCCTCCATTTGAAAATAATTAGGCCCACGTCCCTCCCATTATAAACTATAATCACATCCCTACTTTTAAATAATTAAAAAACATAAACCCGCATAACCCTCCCCACTTTTTTCTATCAATCGATTGAAGTAAAAAGAACACACACACAAAAGCTCGAAATCAAACAAAATACCCAATTTGCAAATTAGGTTTTCTTTACACTTTCGATCGACGGAATAGAAGTAAAACTCATCGCTTACAGTTTTAATCGGGCAACTATACAAAAGCAAGAAGAAATTGAAGTGGTTTCCCTAAAAATGGAAAATATATGCAAACTTGTAGAAAAGGATCTTCAATGTTCGAATATAGCAACCAAAGATAACTATTGTGAAGAACATGCATCGGTTCAAAATAAAAATCTAGAAAATGAAGTACAAAAGGTAATTTGAATTTCGATTTCGTTGTATATTATAAGTAAAAGGGAACTTGTGACAAATATTTGACATTCATTATTTTGGTACTTGATAGATTGAAATTGTAGATTCGTGTACAATGAAATGAAAATTGGCAAATGGCAAATACTTTCCAAGCAAATATTTACCATAAGTTATTATCACTAATTGCTTATATATGTAGATTACCTGGATAAATAATTGCAAATATTTTGCCATAATATTTACCTGGAAATATTATGAGATCGATATGGGATAATGAGGAAATATTAGTGGAATATTTACTTGGAAAATATTTTCCATAAAATTTACCTGGCAAATATTAAAATATTTTTAATACAAGTACTAAAAATATTTAGTAACTCGTAAATGTAGTTTTGATTGATGGTATATTCTAACTGTAATGTAAAATTAAATGATGCAGTAAGCATAACAAATATGTGCATTAATAAATTTATTTTAAAAAAATCATTATATATTACAAAAACCTTTAACACAAATATTGATTGTGTCAAATACTTACCGTATGTAGCTCTGAATCATTGAAGATTGAAATTAGTGGAAATTAGTATCAAATACAGTTAGACGATCAAATAAGGATGGCAAATATTTGACAAACAATTTATGATTGTAATTTTGTGCATTTAACTTTTTTACAAATACTAAAAATATTAAATATTTGTAAAATAAAGTTTAGATTTTTAGCAGATTGAAATTTTAGCATATATACATTTATATAAAAACATACAAAAGAAATATTTGTTATAAATATGGGAATGGAAAATATTTTCCAACCAAAAATGTGTCATTCCCATATTTATAACAAATATTTCTCAAGCAAATATTTGTCAAGCCCATGTTTGCTACTTATATATGTGTGACACTAATTTCATAATTTTAAAACCTTTACAGGTGGTACAATGACAAAGACATAAAGTCGCAACACAAAAAAGAGTACTACCATTTACAATGAGGAAATTTGCAAATTTACCTGAATCTTCTCACAAACCCAAATCACTTCACAACACTGAATCCTCAAAATCTGAAACTCCAACAACTGAATCTTCAAAATATATACCATCAAAAGATTATGTTCCTCTTTCATACCTCAAGAGAAAACAACCAGAGACAAGAAGTGGTTGTAAAAAAACACTTGCAAAGAAACAGAAAAATAAAGTGTCAAAAGAAAATTCAAAAAGATATAGAAGTAGCTTTAAGTATTTCTATACAGTAGTAGAAAATCCAATGAAAGTAAAGCTACTTTGTTAAGCACACATAGAATTATTAAAGAAAACTCCATTCTTAAACATCATCAATCTGTTCTTCGAAGGAGCTATAACAACCGAGGACATTTTAAAAGAATCAGCTCCTATAGATATGATAATATATATTTTTTCAATTGAAGAAAACTGTTTTTATTTTGGAGACATGAAAGCAATTTTAAAAGAAACCAACATCATAGCAATTTTCAAATTCCCAAATGAAGCATCACTATCAACACAACATCTCATTTGAAAGAATCTAACAAGAATTCTGAAATAAAAGTAAATAGAATTATTTCAGTGATTCAAAAATGATCAAAGAAAAAGATATCAAAATAAGCATCAGGTTAGCTTTAAAAATCAAAAAATAGAAAAAATAATTGATGTTGTAAGGTTGCTTATTATGTTTTTGATTTCAACATACTTGTTCTCCAATCCAAACTCGGCATTTCCTTTGGTGCTGCTACCAATTGTTTGTAAACCGAAGCAAATGCAAACTATTTCTTAGCCAGCAATAATATGAAAACATTTGATGGAGCTGGTGAGAAAAAATAAAGACATTCCAAGAAAAATACGTGCATGCATAACCCTGCTATTGGTAAACTTTAATAACTCGTTTTATCTTTTGTGCAGTGTTGGTTGTGTGATATTACAGAAATAATTCCTCCAAAATTAAGTTATCAACAAAATGAACCAACGTTTTCTAAATGGACACTACTGGAAGTTAATCCAAGAAAAATGAAGTGCTTCCTTGACAAAAAGGTAAATCTACTAACAATGCATAGAAATGTAGTTATAAAAAGAGAATGACAAATTTTTGCCTGCCTCATACTAGCCGAGCAAATACAAAAGTTAATTTTTTTTCTAATTTCTATAGAAAAGAAAAAAAGGAGCTAGAAACTACTAAAGCTAAATCTCCCAAACAAAAAGCTTCAGTTGTCAATAAAAAATATGAAAATATCAACAAACAACTAAAAGTAATAAAATTGAAAATGAAGAATTTGAAAAAGGAAAATGGAGCTCTAAAAAAGAGAACAAACTCCTGAAAAAAGAAAATGAAGATTTGAAGAAAAGGAAAGAAAAAGAAGAAGACAATGAAGATGATAATGATCAAATTAATAATGATGAAACAGTAGATGATGATGATGATGATGATGATTATGAACAAGATGAAGACAAAGACGAAGATGGAGATGGTGTTGACAAAGATAAATATGTTGGTACTAGTAAAGAGGATGATGGTGATGGTGATCGTACTGATAAAGGTGAAGATGTCAATGGTGATGATGTAGGTATAGATGCCGATGTTGATGGTCTTAATGAAGACAAAGTTGGTGAAGGTGATGGTGTTGAGAAAGACAAAAAAGAAGGTAATGAGGATAAAGATGGTAATACTGCTAATGTTGATGATGATGGGGAAGATGGTGATGAGGATAAAGACAAAAAAGATGGTAATGAAGAAAATAAGCCTAAAGATAGTGATGGAAAAGGTCCAGATGAAACTAAAGCTGAAGGTGAAGATGACAAAGATGGTGATGGCGACGATCCAAATGAAAATAAAGCCGAAGGTGAAGATGACAAAGATGGTAATGGTGGTGGTGGTGGTGATGGTGATGGTAATGTTGATGGTGGAGCTGATGGTGGTGATGATGGTATTGGTAGTGGTGATGGTGATGACAAAGATGCTGATGTTGATAGTGCAGAGAAAAGAAAAGATGATGGTAATGGTGCAAAGGAAAGAAAAGGTAATGATGATCAAAGGAAAAATGATGATGGTGATGACCAGGATAAAGATAATACTATTGTCAAAGATGATGATGATGACACTAATGACCAAACAGTAAGCCAGTTTGAAATAGTTATCATACCAGATGTAGTAAAATGTAGTGAACAAAAAGAGGATACTTAAGAGAAAAAAGTAAGCACAAAAAAAGTAAATATTCACAACTTATTGTTAAAAATTCAGCCAGGCAAATATTTGCCATCTATATGCTAGCAAACAAAATATTTAACAATTGAAATTTTTTGACAAACCAGGTGATAAATCAGAAGATTTGATCGTAGAAGGACATTTGAAAAAAAAACAGTAAAAAAACAAAAGGTTTATATTTTAAAACGAAATTCATTTTTTTATATAAAATAATATATCTTAAATATTTGGCATATACTAAATATTCAATTGTAACAGATGATTCAAAGAAAGATAGACTTGGTATAGACTACCCAACATTCTACATACTAACACCTTCTAGCGACAGTCAACTAAGCAATCAAAAATTGACCCAAGAATCTAAAAATATTCAATAAAAAGTGGTTGCAGATTTCAATCTAATTTGAAAAAGTTGAAAGGAAAACAAACAAAATTTTCTCCTTCTTCACTCTTAAAACAAAAACCAAAAAGAGCGAAAAAAGATCCAGATTTCCAATATCCAACTTAGAAAAAAAGGAAACACTGAAAGAAATCGGATAAAAGCACAGTTGAAAAAAAGGTGAAGAAGCTCCTAAACCTAAATATGTATCAGACCAAAGCACAGAACCTGATCATGATAGGTCTAAAATAAAAGAAGCAAAGATATTGGTGCAAAAAAGCAAGCTTGGAAGAAAATAGCTTACAAATGAACAAATTCATGAGCTTAATGCTTTTTATGAAGCAGATGGAAATAGATGTTTAATTTTATTATAACATGAAATGCAAATGTACGAACAAACATATAGAAATGTATGCAATTGCTTGGCAAATTTGTGCCCGGCAAATATTTTCCATGCAATTGCTTGCTAGGAATATATATGCCAAACAAATGTTTAAATAATATTGATATGCAAAAGTGTCAATTTAAGACACAAACCATAATTAAAGTTTATATATTATATTTCAACCTTCTTGCTATAATACATACTAATATAATTTAGGGACAGTTTGGCACAGGTCCCTAATAAGTTTCAAAATACACAAAAACCCCAGTAAAAAAAAGTTTGTAAAATAGGTCCCTAGAATTAAGTTACCGAATAATGGCATACACTTATGCAATTATTCAGTGAATAATTGCAGATATTTATGCAATTATATCAAAAAATTGCAGACATTTCCAAAATTATTCACTGAAAAATCACGGAAATTTCCGCAATTTTATCAAAAATTTGCGGAAAATTCCGCGGTTATTCACTAAAAAAAATTGTGGAAATTTCCGCAATTATTCACCGAAAAAATTGCATAAATTTATGCAACTTTTGGATATAATTACATAAATGTCTGCAATTATTCAGTGAATAATTGCATAACTATATGCAATTACTTAGTAACTTAATTCTAAGGACCTAATCTACATACTTTTTTTACTAGGGTTTTTGTGTATTTTGAAACTTATTAGGGACCTGATCCTAATATTCACTATAATTTAAATATTATTAAAACAGGAAAGTTGCATACTATAACCCGGATAAAGACATTGAAATAAGAGGAGTCAATATTTATGACATGTTATTCAATATATAAATTGACTCAATAGTGTATTAATCAATATAATATTATTAACTGAAAATAACAAAACTGATATACAAAATATAAATCTATGAAGGTTATAGAACTGGTACTCTGCGGCAAAACTGAAGGCAAATCACAAAGACATCATATACTTAAAATCCCATGCTGCGGTATGAAATAATTAAAATTGCAAATAAATATCACTTGAAAGTAAGAAAGCTATTTAACATGTGATCATAGGTATCAATAATTCAAGACTACAAACCAACATATGAATCATTGGTAGTCAAAGTGCTGGAAGAAGAAGCTATGAATTGCAAAAAAAATATTGATACCACTATATCATAAAAATCATTATACGTTGTTGGAGTTCAATGCAGTTGACAAAACCTGGACACATTATGATTCCCAAAGACCAAGAAGAAAAAACTTCGACTATCCACACAAATAGCAAGCAAAATAGTGGTAAATTTTAAATGTTTTAATAACTACTGGTGGCAAATATTAATTCACTTAATTGACATGATTATTTTTTGCAGAGAGACGGAATAATGGATGTACTTAAGTCAACTTATGCAAAAATTGGGAAAAACTCATCAGAACTTCAAGACAAACCAGTCAACTTTGTGAATTGTCCATAGCAAAAATACTATAAAATTTTATTTTATAAAAGTATATTTAATAACATTAAAAAAAACTTTTTAAACTGATGTAGAATTGATTGCGCAATATTCACGATACATGGAAGACCTATCGAATGACATACAAATAGAAGGAAAAGTAAATTTATATAAAGATGAAGAAATGCAGAAACTAAGACTTCACATCCTATATGAGATCGTCACAAACAAAGATCATGGTTGGAAATCAGAACCCGACATTGTCAAATGTATTAAGATTGTATAGACATGGGAAATTTTGGTTAAATGATCATAGTTTATATAACCTGGCTGAAAGTATCCGAACTTGGATGATAAATGTTGGATGATAGATATGTAATCTTACTTGTTCATATTGAATGTTTAAAAAACACTTTTAGATGATTGGTAGGAACTGTTATCATAATATAATATAAATTACTTAATGTCTGAACTGTAATGTCCTATATAGAAAATGTGGTTGGTGTATATAAATTTGATGTTTAACTCAACTATATTTGATATTGAGCGCTACATACTTTTAACATGATGTAATGTGCAGTATTTTATATCTGAAATGTAATGTGCAATGTTCAAATGAAATTTTGTTATTCTCGTACGGTATAATATTGTTTAATCTCTACAATAAACTGAAATATTTGACAAATATTTGCCTGGTAAATATTTACGGGCAATAATTACACAAGTAATAGAAGTAATGACATTAAATATTATAATATTGATTAACCAAGGTTATAGCCAACACCATAACATTATCAACTACATACTCTAATTGAATTTCTAAGAAAAATTATATAATGAAGATCTATTGTTTAATCGAACAAACTACCAAATGTAAAATCTAAATAGATGCACAACTTAATCGAGTATATATGGATACAAAAGCTAAACGAAAGCAAACCAAATACCAAACTTAGTTAGGTATGTATGGAAGCAAAAGCCAACCAAATGCCAAACCTAATTGGGTATGTATTCGAATGCCAAACCCAATCAATTATGGGTTCGGTTATGCGCTCGGTTATGGGCTCAGTTATGACCCCAGTCATGAGCTTGGTCATGGGCTCGATCACGGGCAAGGTCAATGGCTCGGTTATGTACTTAGTTATGCGCTCGGTTATTCGCTTGGTCATGGGCTCGATCATGGGTTGGGTGATGAGATTGGTCATGGGCCCGATCATGGGCTCGGTCATGGACTCGGTCATGGGCTCGGTCATGGGCTCGGTCATAAGCTCGGTCATGGGCTCGGTCATGGGTTCGGTTATGTACCCGGTTATGGGCTCGGCTATAAGCTCGTTCATGGACTCGGTTATACGCTCGGTCATGGGCTCGTTAATGGGCTCGGTCATGAGCTTGGTCATTGACACGATTATGAGCTTGATCATGGGCTCAGTCATGTGCTTAGTTATGGGCTCGGTTAAGGATACATAACCAAGATATATTATTTTACCAAGCATGCAATGGAATGCAAAAACGAATATCAAATCTAATCAGGTAAATATGGATGCACAAGCTAACCGAATGTCAAACCTAATCGGGTACATATAGATGTAAAAGCCAATCGAATGGCAAACTTAATCGGGTACGTATGGATGTAAAAACCAACCGAATGCCAAATCTAATCAAGAACGTATGGAAGCAAAAGCCAACCGAATGAAAAACCTATTCGGGTATATATGAAAACTGATATATACCAAGGATACATTGTTTAACTGAGCATAACATGGAACGCAAAAGCCAGCCGAATGCCCAACCTAATCGGGTTGTAACGACCCGGAATTTTGGACACTTCGTATTTAAAGTTATGAATTATAAATATTTGAATCTGGGATTAAATGTTATTAAAATTTAATAACCTTCTTAACCCCCTTTTAAATTAGAAGTAATGATGGTAAACTTGTTTTGGAAAAATGTTTACAAAAATAGTTACTTTGAAGTAATATGATAAAAAATCATTTAATCGATAAACTGTTTTTTACTCGTTAGAAGTTGTTAAAACTTTTTTACATACACTTATTTACTTAGGAAATCATTAAAATGAAATAAAAATGTTTTACCATTTATGGAAATAAAATTTTTATGATGTCAAGAGTGATGACATAGAAGATATTTTGAAAATGAGCTTTTAAGGAAAGTCTTAAGTGTTAAGAAATGAAAACGAGGTGTAAAGATAACATGTGAGAGGGAGGCGCATTTATGACCTTTCATGGAAGGTAGAAGGTGTTAATAACCTCTTGTAAAACCCTATAAATACAACCTTAAGGGTTTCATAATTTACATAAGTTTAAAATGTAATAAAACTTGAAAATGGTGGAAGTGGATTAGCACTAATCCACTTTGTTCTTCACTGACTTTCTCTAATTAACTCAAATCTTCTTCAAACTCCACCAAACTTTCACTAACACCTTAGAACATCTTATAAAGCTTAGATCTAAAGTCAAAGTGAAGGAAAAAGGGGGTCTTGGATGGGCCGTGAGCAATGGAAGTGGAGGGGAGGTGTTGATATGGTTTGGAAGTGCTAAAGGTAGGATCTTTAGGAGTTTGGTGATGGTAGGAAGTGTTCTTGAGTTTTGTTATGCTTGAGCATGTGTTTAGCTTGGATATAAGTGAGTTATCTCATTATCTTGTGTGTATATTGTGTATATATATGTTGTGTTTGAAAGATAAAGTTAAAGCGATATTAACTAATTAAAGTTATAAACTTTGGACCCCTCTTGCTTTTGAAAGTAAATGACAACTTTATATTGTATAATATCACTTATATTACCATCTTAAACATGTGGCGTGGCCTTGACTTGATTTTTAAATGATATTTTGACTTGTGTGTTGAATTGAAGTATGTTTTGAAAGTGTTTGAGCGAGAATAGTCGTTATAAGTGCACTTCAATATCCCTTAACTTGAACTTTTAAATGGAATTTTTTATGAATTTAACCTATGATAATTTAATTTGGTTGTTCTTTACACATATTTTAGCGTATTGAATAGTAAAGAAATGGTTTAGAAAGTTGTAGAAATTGTGAACCAAAGTTGTGAAAGTTGAAGCAGAAATGTGTTTATAAATACACTTTGTAAATATAGCATGTTTTCAGGAATTTTTCAGAATAAATTGGAAGATATTCTTAGGGGTTTATTTCCATGAGCTTTAAGTACTCTAAGGGTAGTACTTACTATAAAAATTTCAAGTCTTAATAATTTTTAAAGTGGTTAAAACTGGCCACAAAGATTGTGCTTTTCAATGTTGTTCTTTAACAAGGATTTTTAACAGCATTTATAAATATTGTAGTAAGTTGCTTATGGTTTTAAGTGTTCAAAAATGATATTTAAATTTGGTAATTTTCTCTAATAATTTTAGAGATGTTTTATAACCTATTTTAACGTATTTTAAAGTTGGTTTGAAATTTAATATATTTTTAATAATTATATATGTATTTTCAAAGTAAATGAGGTTTTATAATATAAAATATGTTTTTCATCAAATTATAAATTAGTTATTTTCAAGTAATATTTTACATTGATATTTCAAACTTATTTAAAAGTATTTTTAAAGTATTTTTAAGTTTTGTAAAAGATAATTGACTTTGCTTAACACTAAAAGCCGAGGTGGTAGACTTCTCTATTTGTGAGAGTTAGATTGATGTCGAGTAGGGATATGAGCAATAGAGCTCTAACCTACCGACTTCCCTCTTGACCGAGGAATAGTTAAGTTGGAATGTCAAAAATGTGTTAATCTTGTTGTTTACTTATTTGTTTGAAAAGTAATTAACTTTTCTTAACGGTAAAAGCCGACGAAGTAGGCTTATCTATTTGTGAGAGTTAAGATTGATGTTAGAGTAGTGATATGAGTAATAGAGCTCTAAGCTACCGGCTTTCCTCTTGGCCGAGGAATAGTTAAGTTGGGAATGTCTGAGACGGGTTAATCATATTGTTTACTTACTCGTTTATGGAAGTCATTAATATTATACTTAACACTAAAAGCCAACGAGATAGATTTATCTATTTGTGATATTCAAGAATGAAGTGTCTAGGCAAGGCACTGATATGCAACTAGTGCTCTAACTTACCTGGTGTCACTCTTGGACGAGGAATAGTTAAGTTGGAATGTCGGAAATGAGTTAAGCATACGAATCGTGAGTTCTATAAGCGATCCTTTTTAACTAGATGGTTGCTTAGCCAACCATCGAACTTAACTAAATATTATCTTAGATCTTTAAAAAAATGCTTTTAAAGATAATACAAGTATGGAATGGTTTTGGGTTTGCTGTGACGATGTGTTAATAACATTCGTCTTTAACCCTTTTTGATTATACTTATAAATGTAGATTGATCTTTAGAAGAATGTTTTAAAGATAAGCATTAGTGAAATGGTTTTGGGTCTGTAATGATTATGTTTAAGTAACATTAGTCTTAAATCTTTTGAATGGATTTGTGAAGTTACTTAGATCCTTAAAATGGATATTTTGAAGGAATTTATAAGTATGGAATCTTTTGCTAAAAGATGGATAAAGAAAAGGTTTGAAGTAAGAAATCTTTTATGACTTAATCGTGCTTTGTATGACTTGATCGTGTTTTGTATGTTTATTCATTTATGGAAAACATTTAGTCGTATATTTGGCACTAAAAGCCGATGAAATAGGCTTGTCTATTTGTAGGAGTTAAGACTGATGTTCAAGCAGGGATATGAGCAATAGTGCTCTAACCAACCGGCTTCACTCTTGACCGAGGGATAGTGTGAGATGAAAATATCGAAAACCAAGGGATAGCCTTTTGATAACTTATTATTTCCCTTAAAATATCCACTTTAAGGATCTAAGTACTTTCACAAATCCATTCAAAAGGTTTAAGACGAATATTACTTAAACATTGTCACTACAAACCCAAACCATTTCGCTTTTGCTTATCTTTAAATCGTTCTTTTAAAGATTTATTTACATCCCTAAGTGTAATATAAAAGGGTTAAAGACGAATATGATTAACACATTTTCACAACAAACCCAAACCATTTCTCTTTTGCTTATCTTTAAATCATTCTTTTAAAGATATATTTACATCCCTAAATGTAATATAAAAGGGTTAAAGACAAATGCAATTAACACATTGTCACAACAAACCCAAACCATTTTGCTTTTTGCTTATCTTTAAATCATTCTTTTAAAGATATATTTACATCCCTAAGTACAATCAAAATGGGTTAAAGAATATAACACATTATCACAACAAACCCAAACCATTTCTCTTTTTCTTATCTTTAAATCATTCTTTTAAAGATCTTTTTACATCCCTAAGTATAATCAAAATGGGTTAAATATGAATGCGATTAACACATTGTCACAACAAACCTAAACCATTTCTCTTTTGCTTATCTTTAAACCATCCTTTTAAAGATCTATTTACATCCTTAAGTGTAATATACAAGGATTAAAGACGAATGTGATTAATACATTGTCACCGTAAACCTAAACCATTTCTCTTTTACTTATCTTTAAAACATTCTTTTAAAGATCTACTTACATCCCTAAGTATAATCAAAATGAGTTAAAGATGAATGCGATTAACACATTGTCACAACAAACTCAAACCCATTTTCCTACTTGTTACTATCTTTACAAACCTTTGTTTTAAAGATCTAAATTCATATTCAGTCAAGTTCAGTATGGACTAGTTAACTATCAAGTTCTAAAGATGATTTCTTATACAAATCATGATTTGCAAACTTAACTCGTTTCCAACATTCCAACTTAATTATTCCTCACCCAAGAGTGAAGCCAGGTAAGTTTGGGCACTGGTTGCTCCAAGCCTTGCCTAGACACTTCAGTCTTGAATCTCACAAATAGGTAAGTCTACCTCGTTAGCTTTTAGTGTTAAGTATAGTATTAATGATTTCCATAAACATTAATAAATCAACTCGATTAACACGTTTCCGACATTTTCCACTTACCTATTCCGCGATTAAGAGGGAAGCCCGGTAGGTTAGAGCTCTATTGCTCCGTCCCTATTCAACATCAATCTTAATTCTCACAAATAGATAAGATTATTTCGTCGGCTTATTAGTGTTAAGCATAATCAATTACTTTTCAGACAAGTAATTAAACAATTATCAATTTGGACATTAAGCAATTACTAACCCCTTTCTAACTTTTTGTTTTATATTCTAAAATAAGATATTTATATAGGATATTTTCCAAGATATTTATATATGATATTTATACTCCAAATTACTTATAATATGTTTTAAAACATTCCTTTAAAATATCACTTGAAAATAATAAGTTTGAAAAATCATTAGAAACTTGAAAATGGCATATTTTTAACAAAATACCTTTGTTGTGAAAATTCACAACCAATTCTTAAAAAATCATATAAATCTCAAACCACTTTTAAAATACTCTAATAAGAGTTAGGAAATACTAAAAAGAATGAAACAAATCGCTCAAACTTAAAGTCCTTTTTGAAACATTTGAAGCCCAAAAATCAAGGTTGGATGGGGCAGTTTTGCATTAGTGATGTTTTGGTCATTTTCGAGATGTTACTTAACTTTTTACTATTCAATCTTTTAATAGTGAAAAACATATGTATTTAAAAAAAATATGGTGAGAAATCCCTAAGGATCTCTCTACAAAGTCCCATAGCAATTGCCAAAAGCAATGCAATTCACAATTGCATCTATAACGACCATCGCTATAAATGCACTTCTAAATCCGAGTCAAAACTAAATCAAAGTCCATCTATAATCTATGTGTTTTGTTTAAGGTCCAGTCACGTGTCACATAAGTCCATTCAAGTTATTTCCAAGTTTGTACAAGTCCAAGTACATGGATCATATATGTCACTTACTTTTAAAGTAAGAAGTTACAACCATTGTTTTCAACATAAGCTAACAACAATTCAAACAACATTAACACAATCAAACACAACATATATGTGTTATATTTTCCATTCAAAGTGAGGTGTTAACTCACCTTTAATGACTCAAACAACCAAGATCCATGAACCAAAGTCAAGCATCCACCTTGCAACACCTTTCCTCCTCTTCCTCCTTGCCTTCACCTTGCTCAAAGTTCTCCCCTTCCTCACAATTGCTCACAACCATCCCCTCTATGGGGAGCATGGCTCCACTTCTTTGACTTCTAACATGGTAGAAGGTTACCTAATATTATACTAAGCCTTGTGGAAAAGTTTGAAGTGATTTGGAGTTGATTTGCAACTCTTTCTTTTTAGAACATAAGAGATGAAGAAGAAGAGAAGCCATTGATTTTAGAACTCAAGCTTTGTAATTATTTGTGAATATTATCTAAGGGTGTACCTGTCCTTATATAGGCATAGGAATGTGAATAGGGAAGGACAAAAAATCCCTCAAAACCCCGATGACATTAATTGCTTCTCATGACAACTTTATATTACTTCTCCTTTATTCACTTTACCATTTTACCCTTACCATATAATATCTCTTATCCTATTAGAACATTCCGTGCTTTATGAAGAGGAGATTGTGTTAATTAGTTGCTAATGTATTCATTTGATCATTAGTTAAGTGCAAAAGAGTTCTAACAACTTATATCGATCAAAAAGTTGTTTATCGATAAACCAATTTTCGATCACATTATCGATTATTTTCAAAGTATTTATTTTTATAAACATTTTTCCAAAACAATTTTACAGCCATTAGTTATGATTTAAAAGGTGGTTAAAATGCTTACCAAATAATTTTAATAACATTTAATACAAGATTCAAATATTTAAATAATTCAGATATTTAAATACGAAGTGTCCGAAATTTCGGGTCGTTGCATTCTCCCTTACTTAGAATATCTCATCCTCAAAATTCCAACACAAGCAACCCAACAATCAATCACACATCAATACTTAATGGTATCGCAGTCCCTATCAAACAAAGCTCATGGTTTTCTCAAGTCAAATTCTCCCATCGTATAAGGATGAAAATCAATCCACTAAGCATATCTTACGCTTAACAGCCTCAGGTTATCACTTAGTCGATGATTTACAATACCTCATAACAAATCGAAGAGTTATCACCTAAACTCTCCATAAGCCAACAAAAATAGTATGCAAATACTAAAGCCCGTACGATGCACATGGACCATCCATATGCAATATCAATTCTGATCACTTGCTCAATCACATAGATCTCACTTCCCAACCAGTATAGATCACTTAACCGCTCTAGTGCGGACTCTGATTAGGTTCCTTGATTAGAAACCTCTGTTCTCCTTTCATAGCCATATACCATGGTAAAAAACTTTGGAATTTCAAACATTTCGTATTTAAATTTCTGAATTATTTAAATATTTGAATCTTGGATTAAACGTTATTGAAATGATTTAATAACCTTCTTGACCCCCTTTCAAATTATAAGTAATGATGGTAAACTTGTTTTGCAAAAATGTTTTAAAAAATAGATACTTTGAAGAAATATCGATAATGTGATTGAAAATTGTTTTATCGATAAACGGTTTTTTACTCGTCAGAAGTTGTTCGAACTTTTTTACATACACTTATTTGCTAAGGAAATCATTAAAATGAAATAAAAATATTTTACCATTTATGGAAATAAATTTTTTTGATGACATCAAGGGTGATGTCATAGAAGATATTTTGAAAATGAGCTTTTAAGAAAAGTCTTAAGTGTTAAGAAATGAAAACGAGATGTAAAAATAACATGTGAGAGGAGGCACATTTGTGACCTTTCATGGAAGGTAGAGGGTGTTAATGACCTCTTGTAAAAACCTACAAATAATCCCTTAAGGGTTTCATAATTTAAATAAGTTTAAAATGTAATAAAAACTTTAAAATGGTGGAAGTGGATTAGCGCTAATCCACTTTGTTCTTCACCGACTTTCTCTATTTAACTCAAAACTTCTTCAACCTCCACCAAACTTTCACCAACACCTTAGAATACCTTATAAATCTTAGATCTAAAGTCAAAGTGGAAGAAAAGTGAAGGATAAATGGGGGTCCTTGGATGGGCCGTGGGCAATGGAAGAGGAAGAGAGGTGCTGCCTTGGTTTGGAAGTGCTAAAGGTGGGATCTTTAGGAGTTTGGTGATGGTAAAAAGTGTTCTTGAGTTTTGTTATGCTTGAGCATGTGTTTGGCTTGGAACTAAGTGAGCCATCTCACTATCTTGTGTGTGTGTATTGTGTGTATATATGTTGTGTTTGAAATATAAAGTAAAAGTGACATTAACTAATTAAAGTTATAAACTTTGGACCCCTCTTGCTTTTGAAAGAAAATGACAACTTTATATTGTACAATATCACTTCTATTACCCCTTAAACGTGTGGCATGGCCTTGAATTAATGTTTAAATGGTAGTTTGACTTGTGCGTTGAATTGAAGTATGTTTTGAAAGTGTTTGAGCGAGAATAGTCACTATAAGTGCACTTCAATATCCCTTAACTCGAACTTGTGTAAATGGAAGTTTTATGAACTTAACCTGGGATAATTTGATTTGGTTGTTCTCTACACATATTTTGGTGTATTTAATAGTAAAGAAATGGTTTGGAAAGTTGTAGAAATTGTGAGCCAATGTTGTGAAAGTTGAAGCAGAAATGTGTTTATAAATATACTTTGTAAATATAGCATGTTTTCACGAATTTTTCTGAATAAATTAGAAGATATTCTTAGGGTTTTATTTCCATGATTTTTAAGTACCGTAAGGGTGGTACTTGCTATAAGTCTTTCAAGTCTTAAATCATTTGTTAAAGTGGTTAAAACTGGCTACAAATATTGTGCTTATCAACGTTGTTCTTTAATAATGACTTTTAACAGCATTTATAAATGTTGTAGTAAGCTGCTTATGGTTTTAAGTGTTCAAAAATGATATTTAAATTTGGTATTTTTCTCTAATCTTTTTAGATATGTTTTATAACCTATTTTAAAGTATTTTAAAGTTGGTTTGAAGTTTAAATATATTTCTAATAAATATATATGTATTTTCAAAGTAAATGAGGTTTTATAATATAAAACATGTTTTTCATTAAATTATAAATTAGTTATTTTCAAGTAATATTTTACATAGATATTTCAAACCTTTTTACAAGTATTTTTAAAGTATTTCAAAGTTTTGAAAAAGGTAATTGACTAGGCTTAACACTAAAAGCCGAGGAGGTAGACTTCTCTCTTTGTGAGAGTTAGATTGATGTCGAGTAGGGATATGAGTAATGGAGCTCTAACCTATCGGCTTCCCTCTTGACCAAGAAATAGTTAAGTAGGAATGTCAAAAACGTGTTAATCTTGTTGTTTACTTATTTGTTTGAAAAGCAATTAACTTTGCTTAACGGTAAAAGCCGGCGAAGTAGGCTTATCTATTTAAGAGAGTTAAGATTGATGTTCGAATAGGGATATGAGCAATAGAGCTTTAACCTACCGGCTTTCCTCTTGGTCGAGAAATAGTTAAGTCGGGAATGTCAAAACGGGTTAATCATATTGTTTACTTACTCACTTATGGAAGTCATTAATATTATACTTTACACTAAAAGCCGACGAGATAGATTTATCTATTTGAGATATTCAAGAATGAAGTGTCTAAGCAAGGCTTTGATATGCAACCAGTGCACTAACTTACCTGGCTTCACTCTTGGACAAGGAATAGTTAAGTTGGAATGTCGGTAACAAGTTAAGCATATGAATCGTGATTTCTATAAGCGATCGTTTTTAACTATATGGTTGATTAGTCAACTATTTAACTTAACTAAATATTATCTTAGATCTTTAAAAAAAATGTTTTTAAAGATAATACAAGTATGGAATGGTTTTGGGTTTGTTATGACGATGTGTTAATAACATTCGTTTTTAACCCTTTTTTATTATACTTATAAATGTAAATAGATCTTTAAAAGAATGTTTTAAAGATAAGCATAAGTGAAATGGTTTTGGGTCTGTAGTGATTATGTTTAAGTAACATTCGTCTTAAATCTTATGAATGGATTTGTTAAGTTACTTAGATCCTTAAAATGGATATTTTGAAGGAATTTATAAGTATGGAATCTATTGGAAAAAGATAGAAAAAGAAATGGTTTAAAGTAAGAAATCTTTTTAATGATTTGTGAATATAGTTATATTACAACGATCTGCCTTTCTTACACCTAAGACGACACTTACCACATCCTCGGTATTCGTGTGCCGATCATTTAAGTATCTGAAAGACAAGTCATTTGGGGTGAAGAAAGAAAAGATAGAACAGAATCTCATAAAACGTAATGAGTAATATATAATATGAACAAGTCTTACAAAAAGAAATCATCTTTATTATACAAAACATCAGAGTACATTAACCTATTATCAGCTGGATGGTATAACAGCACATCCTTACAATTTGATAAATTAAACAAACAAACATCAAGAACAACTAAACAACAGAAGAATATAAGATACGTGAATACGTCTTGGAGAATCTAGCTCGTCTCCTGAAAGCTTCAAAGAATTCAACTAAATTTGGAAAATATGCTCGGGCTGACCTGAGCATTATAGGAAAACAATGCTCGGGTTAGTCTGGTAAAACCAGTGTGAGAAACTCAAATCACAAGGAATTATATTTATTTAACTTGTAAAACCCTTTAAAATCAAAGGTATCTCGTAAGACTACGACGCACATAAACACGGATGAATTTTTAACTTACGATAAACAAAACATTTTCTATAGAAAATCTAATGATATTATAATAATGCTAGGGTTTACAGTATTTAATAACCAAGTATCTATGATGTGTGTACATGACAGTAATAATAGATATACAATCAAAAGCCATATGCTCGTATTGGAGAATGAATTTCCAACAAATGGCAAGATAAGGGACTATCTTCCGAAAATATGTACACCTCCAGATAAAATGTAAAGTGGGATCGAAAACCTTTCGACCCCTGCCAACATAGGACTGGCCTACCCTTGAACTGGGTAGTACCGAATATGATCACCCATTCGTTGCGATCAACAACAAAAAATGGGCCTGAATCATACATAGAGATATCGACACTAGATCTTGGGATGATCATATCCTAATGGGTTCGACACGCATGGCCCGTCCACTTCTACCCTATTTTATCCATTATCGGGGTGTAAGGCTTGAGAGGCTATGCTCTTAACATTTAGCAATCCATCTTGGAATGCTAACACTTCCCTCCAGGTAGAAATGCAATGCTAGCATTCATCCATACAGGTTCATTCTGGGTCTGAATGAACCAAAGGCTCTTCAAGGAGCATCCTCTTCAATCATCTTCAAGATGTCTTACACGCGAACGCATATATGGGTTTGGAGTGGTTTTCGAATTACATATCTGATCCTGGTCTCTCCAAACAAGCAATGATAATTTTTGGTTGGCTTATTCCCGGTTCTTTTGGAAGTATACAACAAGTATTTGAGTCCTCATCGGGGAACTCTCATATACAATCATACTTCCTAAGTCAAAACTGGCTAAGATTTTATAGTCGGTTATTATACTATCAAATACACAAACAAACAAATTCTAGAAATTTAATTACCCATAGCAACCACTAATCCTCAAAAACAAATCTTCGTTTATTAAATCTCTTTTTAAAACATTTATCGAAACATTCACATACTTATCTCACTGACATAAGTATATTCACAAAACATTGTTAAAGATTTCTTATTTCAAAATCATATTAAAAAGGATTAAAACAAATGTTACTTAAATTGAAGATAAAGATAACCTTAAACACTATTCCTTCGGTGTTAAGTGTGGAGCGAATGTCCATACCACCAAAATTAAGAAGGTCGTTTAAAGGAAATCCAATCTTAAATTCTTTTTATAAATTTCTTCAATAAATCATTGTAATAAATCTCTTTCATTTATGAAATCTCCTTTACTTAAATTCCAAACCCATTTATAAACTCCAAGTTAATTTACAAAACTCTTTTATAAATATCAAAAATATTTATATAATTCTTTATAAATCTCCAAAATCGTTTATAAAACTTATTTTATAAATATCTAAAATCATTTATAAAACTTCTTATAAGTATTCCTTATTTAAAACAAAAATCTTTAAATAAATCTCATTTAATAAAGTTCCTTTAGATAAACAAAACAATTATTTCAAATATCTTGAAACAATAAGTTATTATTTAAAAATATCCTTCATTAAGTTTTCTTTAAACCACATTAACAAAACAATGATTTTAAACAATCAATTAAAAAGTATTCTATTAATTTCAAAAACACTTTTAATAAAATCATTAATTAACCTGAAACTATTATGGATAAAATGAAATATTTGATTCCACAAAACCAGAAGAGGCTTAGCGACCATAATAGTTCATAGCTTAATTCAGTTTAACTTATCCAAGTTATATCATGGGTATTTTCATAACAAATTGGTATGTAAATGGAATAAGTCAACAACAACAAATCAACATATAGGTAATATGTCCAAGTTGCTATAATAACAGACGGGATTTGTACTGCTAAACACATGTCCAAATTATTATAATAACATGGTGTTTTGTTCTGTTAACAGATGTCAAATATCACTTAATTATAGAATGGTAATTTATTCTGCTAAACAAATGTCATTGAGTTTCATAATTAATCGAGGTTACTCAAGGGTAGTCGATAAAGAAACCCCTTGGATAAAAATCTTCTTTTAAAAGAGAGTTGCTCTTTGAAAACAAAACCGACCTTTAGAAATAAAGTGGTTTAAACTATAAATTTTTATATAAAATTAAATAACATTTAAATTCTTTAAATAATAATAATTAACCTCTAATAATTGAACAATAATTAACAATTAAATAAATAATAATTATCCTTTAAATAAATATTTACATAATATTTAACCTTTAAAGATAAATAATTAAACCATATTTAATCTTAAATTATTTATTAAATAATAATTTAAACTTTTAAATAATAATTAAATATTATTCAATCTCAATTAATTAATTAATTAAGTTTTAATTAAAAATTAAAAAATAAATTAAACCTTTATTTAAAATAATTAAATCATAAATAAGTTTTAATTAAATCTTAACTTAAATTTAACTTGAATAGTAATTAATTAATAATTAAACCCTTCTCAAATAAGAAATTGAATTAATCTTAATTAAATACTAATTAATCTCTCAATAATTAATTAAATAATAATTAACACTTTATTAATTAACAAATTATAATTAACTTACTTAAAAATAATTAAGTACTAATTACCCTAACTTAATTAATGATTAAGTACCGATTACCCTACTTAATTTATTAATTAAATAATCATTAAATAATTAATTAATTAATAATTGCTTTTAAATATTTAAAATATGTTTGAAAACACTTTTCAAAAAGATATTAAGTTAAAACATTTTAAATTCAAAAAGCGTTCGTTTTTCACGAACTACATTTATAGCGACAATCGTTATACGACCTGTAATTTCCAAAACTTGTTTAATATGACAATTGACTTTAAACTTCTTAGCTTTCACATAATAAACACTTTTATAACTTAATTTAAGATTTTGAAAAGTAAAGATAAGATTTAAAACTTTAAAAACATTTCTAAAATGTAAGTTGCCATAGGATTTCGATGTCACGACTAACCACTTTAAACACTAACTTCCTCAGCTTAGCGCATCCTAATCACAAACTTATATACATGTTATCACAACATCCAACAAGTCAAGATTCTAGCTTTCACCTTAAACCAAGTCAAACCAAAATACATCCAAGCACATATAAACACATACAATTTAACATCATAATCAACTAATAAAGCTTTGATTTAGCAACCAAAATATACAATATAATTTAAAGTTATAAACTATAAATAAAAGGAGTTAGTTTCACACCAAAAGTTTTCCAAAATCTTTTCTAATTTAAAAATAAGACCTAGATCTTGCATAGCTTTGGAAAAACTTGATTTTGGCCTTTAAAACTTGGAAATGGACTCGGCCATGAAGTATGGAACTCGGCCTAGAAAGGTGGAGGGACTTTGGATCATCGTCGAATTCACAAAAATGAAACCCGAAAATGGGTCATCTTCCAACTAATTTTTGGAAAAATTACTTACGAAATTTGGAAAAGTTCTTGGAAATTATTTTATCTATAATTTCAAATAAAAAATCACTCAAATTGGATTTGTTTTGAGGGAGATATAGTTATTTTCGAACTTGAAAATCTGGGTCCGAAAATGAGCCTGAAAGAAATGCATTTTTAACCTACTAATTCTAGGAAATTGAAGAAATGGTGTAAGTGAAAATTGTAGCCGACTCGATTCTATTGAATTTGAAAAAAAAAATCTTTATTTGAAGTAGTTTAGAGGGAGTTATGGCTGTGAGAAGAGGAGGTAAAATTTGGGAAGAAAATGAAAATGAGAGCATGAAGTTACTATTTATAACCTCACACAAAGTGGCTAATTCCACTTACACCATCCATAAAAGCTTGCCACCTCACCTTGCCCCCCTCTTCCACCATGTACTCACGCCTCCCCTTGTCCCCCCTCTCATTTCTTAAAGCCAATATGCATAATGACTTAAGTACTAATGTTCCCTAAGATGTGATGTTTACTTTTTTCTATTTGTTTTATTTTTAAACTTATTTAACTTTCATTAAAATATCATATCATATTTTAATAACTTAAGTAAACATACATACATACATATATATATATATCTAAAGTGTGCTAACTTATGAATGTGAATATTTATACCATATTGTTCACAATGTTTTCCGACAACTTTTAGCCGATGAAAATCAAAAATTCGGAAAACGAATTCCGGTCACGTTTTCGATTTTTCTTCGAACTAATTATATTTGTAAACTAATTTGGAAAACTATTTTACCATCAATAGCTATTATTTAAAAGAGTTTTATTTTAATTATAAAATCTATTATTTGAATATTTAAAATTAATTAAATATTCGCAAATCAAAGCAGTGAAATTCCGGGTCGTTACACTCTCCCCGTTAAAAGAATTTCGACCCCGAGATTTTACCACACCCTAACTCAAAAACACTTAACACTACTTCTCAGCCTGTATGATGTACATAGATCATCCCTATGCAAAATTTGATTCGATCACTCACTCGAATACATAGCTTTACTTCCGAACTAGTACCGCTCACTCGATTCTCTAGTGCGGACTCCGATTAGGCTTCTCAATTAGAAACCTCTGTTCTCCTTACATAGCCATATAGTAGGATAGAAAACTTTGGTTCTAGATTAAGAACCCTCACCAAGTGTTAACCATCAAAAATCGAGTGATAGATCCTTATTCAGAATGGTGTGAAACACCTTAAGTCATGTACTCGAATCTTGGATCGAGAATCTGTGAAAAAGGTAAATGATCTACGTACAGCCTACGTACTCATCTTATTGGTTCTTACTACCCAACTACTTTCTACCCTCCCCAAAATATTTATGAAAAAATTTCATAACAATTACAACTTAGGTTCAAACATTTTTAAATGATACAACTTATTTATGTAACATTTTCATAAAATCATTTTAATTTATTAATTTGTATAATACTCTTCTACATCCTAAGAGTATATACAAAACATCTAATTTTTAATTCTATTCACTTCATTCTATTCAGATGTAGGCCAAAAACAAATCTTGGGTCTTAAAACTGAGTCGACCAATTCAACATCTTTGCCCAATTAGTCTGGTAAGTAGCTAAGAAGAGTAGGATGCTAGTATCCAAACTCATTCCTAGAGTCTACTTTTTCTTAGATACCTCTAAGGTAAAGACGTTTATTAGCCGGCCCAAACACATTAAATTATTTTTCCACTTCCTAGATGTTAAAATCAAAAGACATATTTTAATAAAACCAAGTTTGTTAATCCTCATTATTAAGTTAATTCAGTTTTAAAACTTCATTTAATAACCCATTCTTTATCAAAATTCCTTATTATTTTGAAAACTTAGGAGCCAAATACCCGGGTTTTATTTCAAAAATCTTTTTGAAATAATACTTTATATTTACTCCTTAGAAAACATATATATAGCCCGAGAAACTCCAAAATGATGTCACAGAATTGGGTACTGCCAAATAGTATCATATATCCTTTTACCAAGTAGGATAATACTCAAGAGAATTGTTACTATCCAAACACATCTCCTTCCCATTTTTAGTCACTTTCCAGTCACTCGAACTAGTTAATTATAAAAATATTTCTTGTTTTCAAATCCCCTTTTGAAACAACACTATATATATATATTTCCCCATAAATAGTTTTTAACAAAATATTTATCATCCACTTGCTTTGGGTTCATTCGGATTCTAACTTGTTCCGATCGTATAATGACAAAGAGAATAATTTACTAAGTCCACTACCACATTTTCCTAAGCAAACATCTGGTTGTCACTTAAAAGATTATTCTGATCATCACAAAACAGATCGAGACTCATTTCCCGAACTCTCCAAAGAAAAATCTTATTCTCAAATTCCCTTTTAAAAAATTTATACTTTAAAATATTTTCTAGTAATACTATTTTTCCAAGAATCATTTGAAAATTTTATCAAAACCACTCGGATTTAAATTCTCCGAAAGTCCATCTTATTTTAAAAACATATTTTATAATCCTGATTTATAAAATCAACTTTTTATAATACCATATGAAATATATTTTTTAATAAATACCTTTTAATAAAGCCCAATTTAAACTCAACATTATTAACGAACGCCTTATAATCAAATTGTGAAACTTAATTCACAAGGTTTTCATTTCAGTGTTCCCACAAATACTATCTACCCAACCTATACTTTACTAAAGAAAATTTCTTATGAACTATTCAACAATAGTTGATGCTCAAGACTGGGCGAGCGTGACTAATCAAACCCTATATGATAATGATTAAATATTATCAATTCCTAACAACCACACATCAAAAATAACTATACTTTATTTTTTGAAAACCATTCCTTTATATATAAAAATATATTCCTAGGTAAAATTATTTCATTTACTGGATTTTAAAATAATACTATGTTGATTTGCCTAGTTAAAGTGTTTAGAAACCCCTATCGATACAGCTGTACCTTCTATATCGACAAGAATTCATAAGCCACTCAACCGATAAATCAACACAATATAAAACATTTTTATAGCACTAACAAATACATGCTCATTTATATAATACACTCAGACTCATTCTAGGGTCTCACTTGCCTCATCTCAAATGAGTTTACCCCACCAAAACCTAGGTGTTCGCTCAACCTAAGCACTGATACCACGTTGTAACGATCTGTCTTTCTTACACCTAAAGACAACACTTAGTACATTCTCGGTATTCGTGTGCCAATCATTTAACTGTCCGAAAGACAGGTCAATTAGAGTGAAGAAAGAAAAGACAAAACATAATCTCACAAAATGTGACGAGTAATATATAATATGAATAAGCCTTTACAAAAAGAAATCATCTTTATTATACAAAAATACAAAGTTGTAACGACCCGTAAATTTTAATAGTTTAAAAAAAAATTATTTAACTGGAAATTTTGTGAATTTTTAATAATTGAATTTTGAAATAAAAATTTTATATTTGAAATACGTCTATTTTGACATAGCAACTGGTAAATTGTCATCTGATAATATTGAAGTTTATTTTATTATGTAATTTTATTTCAATTTAAATCAGTTAAAAACAGTTGAATTTAAAAGTGTTCCGAAACCTAAAAGTGTAAACATGGAAAATTTCTAAATCTTCTTCTGAGTGAGATGTCATCTTTCGTTTTTCCAAATTTGGACTGCCATTGCTCTGTTTATCTTATTTCTGGGAAAATAGCAGCACTTCTGGTACCGATTATCGACTTTTGATACGATTGTCGTACCACCGATAGCTGTATACCGTTTTGATCGTCTCGTCGTGCTGATCTCAATGGTATATTCATTTCTGTATTTTGAGTCCGATATGCGGCGGAACGATTGAACGGTTCATTTTAGCGGTACCGTAAATTCTGATTTTTACTCTCCCTTTCGGTTTCAAATTTCAAACGTTCAGCCGAATCAATTAATAAATTGCTTTAACTAGGTAGCTGAATCTAGGGAAGACCGTTGCCATTCCTCTTTATATATATTTGTATATTTTGCTCTGTCATTTTGTTTACCATTCCTATTCATTCCTCTTCCATTTCCCATTCACTTTATATCCATTTCCCTTTTTAGCGTTATACCTCAATTCTCTTTTTCAACTCTCCCCTTCTTCTTTCGATTCCTACCCTCTCAGGAAAAAAAAATATTATGTATGGCTTCCCTGTCCTTCGCCTACGCCAAACCCATGGCCAAAGCCAATCACCACCCGATCTCCTCCGCAGATCTCACTATCGCCTCATCCAACGGCCAGACCCCGCCTTGAGCAACCACCATGCTCTCCACCACCTTCGGCCTTCCAGGCAGCCGCTCCTAGCCTCTCCTCCCCGCCTTTCTCCCACCGCATGCCGTAGCTCCGGCAACATCCCATCTTCCCCTTCACTTACCCGCGACTGACCACCACCACAGCTTGATCCGACCTTCGCCCGAATCACCCACGCAACAGCCGCGCACTGCCTCCCATCGGCTGCTTCCCTCAGCTCTCTCTGCTTTCGCATAACCCGTTACTTCCACCCAGCGCCGCGCCAACAGCTTAGGCCAAGCTCAGAAGCTCGCTGAAACCTCCCTCCAAGCCCGTAAACTACAACTTCCATTTTTCTCTGCTCTTTGAGCTGTGCCTTGCCGAGCCTCTTCAAGTTTTGTAAGTACATATATAGCAGGTTGTTATAGTTAAGTATATATACATATTAACAGTTTCGTTTACTTTTTTTTGTATATTTAGTTATAATATATGAAGCTATTCAGTTAGTATATATATAAGAGTATATGTTTGCATAACCGATCTGAATTTTTTTTATGAAATAAAGTGTGAGTTGTCTGCTAGTGTATGTATATGTTATAGTATCCTAGATTTTAAATGAAGTGTGGTATGTCGATTTTAAATTGTATGTATATGGCTGTATACATATATGTTTTGTATATATATAGTTTATATAAGTTAGCGTAGTATATATATTTTGAGTAACATATATTTTAAGGTATATAATTTAAGTATATGGATATAAAAGTCCTGTTAATATCCTGAAATATGTTTTGTTTTAACCGAGTTGAAGTATAATGTTGTACGTGTTTATATATCGCATGCATATGTTAATATAGATATTTGTTAGTTTTAAATATATAGTTATAAGTTATAAAGTATATATATTGTTTTGTAATTAGCAATTTACATAGATTAAAAAAAATTTGTATATATATATATATACACTTTTTGTGTATATAGTAGTATACAGTTAGGTTTGCTGGTTGAAGTTTCCTATTTATTTGATCTGTAAGCATATGTATATATGCTTATATACTAATCAGATATATAAGGTAGTTTAAAATGTTTAGGTAATATAGGTTGTAAATCTTCTGTTGTTGTATATATCGGTTCATATAAATCTATATATATAGTACCTAAGTGTTGTGTTGTGTAGATACATAAGATTTATGTACCAGTTCGTATAAAACTGATATAAGAATTTCAATTTGAATGTTTTGCTGAAGGTATGATCTGTTGTGTATGTTTTGACAGTTTTATAAAGCTATTTTGGTGTAAGCTATATTTTTATAACATGAAGATATTTGACAGTTATATATGTTATATGTTATATATTGGTAATATACATTGTTGATATATATAAACTTTAAGTCGTTTGAGTATATTTGTTTATATATTACATATGTCAATATATGTTTAAAAATATATATGATTATACAGTCAGTATAGGTAAGCTCTGTAGTTGTATGTATTTTCCTATCTGAAAGCTACCTTGTCGACCCTTGTCTTGTATTTTACATTAAATATATATATGTATATTTGAGTTTGGTTTGAGCATATTATATATGTGCATATGTTGGTCAGTATATATGTTTTATAAGTTGTTTCATTTGGATTTATATATATAAATTTACTTAAGTTGCATACTCCGTGTTTTGTTTTATATAAAGTTATATGTTTATAACAGCGTAAAGTTATATCTGTTTTTTTAGTTACAATATATAAGTGTATATATGTATATATTGTTGTATGTTAGGATATATGCTTGATTTTTTTTATATTATAAATGTATTTAATTTGAGTATTTGTTTTAAGAAAAAAATTAGTGTAGTATACATTTCATTTCAATTATATCAAATGATTCTAATTCGTTCCCATCAATTCAATTATCAGCTTGTCCGTCAAAATCGTGTCCATCGTGCTTTGCTTCGTAATTCGCGCTTGGATTCGTAAATCATTCATTGTCAAATCTCTCTAGCCTCGAAAGGTGAGCAATCACTCATGATTAACGTTCTTGTATTTATTAAATTTGATTTCAATTGAAATCAAAAATTGAAATATGTTGATGTAGTTATTTAAATTGTTATATATGCTATTATCTGTAACTGTTCACCTGTGGGATATGACACCATATCCTATTGTTTATATTATATTGTTATTGATGATATATGCCTGTTTTATATTATTATATTATCTGTTATCACTCTGCAAGTTCCCTGTAGTTTAGAATTCACTATGGGTTGAAATGATACATACCCGAACGGACTTTAGAATAGGAGAAAATCGTTATGGGTTGAAATGATAAACCCAAGCGATTTTCATTTGAATTGAAATTGGGATTACGGGTTGAAATGATATCTACCCGTATATATTTAAATTACGGATTGAAATGATAAATATCCGTATCACTTAACCATATGATAGATATATATACAGACACCGTTGGTCCATATATATATATAAATATTTTGAAAATAAATTCTATGGATTTGGGAAGAAATATATGGGTTAAATAAATGTTGATTCTTAAATTTTTATATATAAATGGTAATGATATATATATAGATTTAATTATAATATTAAATTTAATTAAGATTGATTGAATACATATAATATGGTTAAGTACTTATATCTATATTTCAAAATAGATTTTGGTAAAAATTTGAATAAGTTAAGGTTAGGAAGATAATTTGAATTTAGTTGAAATTGATTCAATAAAGAATTTTATTTAATTAAACCGATTAGAAACTTATTGAAATTGAGATGTAAGATACGATTTATAACTCAGGTTTAATTTATAAGTAATTTAATGAATATTTCTTGTTTAAATAAAATTTAAGGAAATATTTAGTAAAAATGTAATTTAAGGCTAGTAAATGATATTGAATCTATTAAGTGAATATTCCCTGATTAAATAATAATGAAGTTAAATCAAGAGCTATATGAAACTGTTAAATCTAACTTTGAAAATGTTGAATATTAAAGCTTTGAAATATATTGAAAAATAAATGGTATATTTAGAACTGAATTAAATTAATGAATTGAGCTTTGAATAAATTTGAATTTGGAATTTGAAGTTGATTTGAATCGATTTGCGAGACTTGGGGAAATTATAAATACTTTATTTTTTAAATCATTTAATATATATATACTATTTCGAAAAATAGATATATTTGAAATGAAATGATATTTGGGTTTTGAATTATAAATTAAATTGAAATGACCACGGTGTTATAGTGTATATTTCTACCTTGTAGATAGTTCCGAAGATCCTTAGAGGATGGTTATCCCAAACATCCTTTAAGTTACTTGTATTTCAGTTGATATTTCACTTGAGTTGGATTTATTGATATAAGAATGTTAATCCTGACTCGAGTGTTTTGTGTTTTGCTTTACGCTCGGGTCAGACCGAGTGATACAGCATTTGAGACTCACCTTTGGAGTTTGGAGCTTCATTTGGAGATCCAACTATCGATTCAGCTTTCAGCTTTTCCAGTTGATTTGTTCAGAGAGGTCATCTATTCGTACTGAAGACTTCACTGCATTTGAGATATTCTGTTGTATTTTATTTCTAACTCTGATGTTTATATAGTAGCTTCATGAACTAATATTTAATTTATTCCGCTGCGTATTATTGTATTACTCTGTGTCTGTGATTGATTTATTTACTGTATATGCTGAGTTTTGCCAAATTTAAATTAACAATCTATTGTTTTGAATTATTCAAGTCCGACATGTGTGGATTTATTGTCGATTTGAATGGTCCAAAATAACGGGTCGTTACAGTTGGTATCAGAGCCTTGGCTCTAGGCAAAGCTTAGCATATATAGTAAATTTATTTACAGAATCACTTTTGTTCGAGTTTGAATCTCTTTCTTTTGACTCGATTTCCTTTGAACTTTGGAACGTTCCTTGCGGTTCCAAAATTCATTCTTGTCTCTCCCTCTTTGTATTCTTTTGATTCTGGAGTATCCCATAACTCCACTTCGAATGATCTCTATAAGAATAGGCGATCCCGCCAATCTTTGAATGATTTGTAAAGGGGTGAAACTCCTTTACAATTGGCATTGATTCACTGGATATTTATATATCCCTCGGTTTAGATGCTGCTATCTCTTGTTATGCCGAATTCTATCTCTGGCAATCGAATGTCGAATTGCCTTGGAATTCTGCATCGATCATATTCCTGCAGTCATGGTTGACCCGGTTAAGGTCATCCGCGATTCATATAAGTATATCCATCTTCTATTTTGAAATATAATTATCTCATCTTTGATCGAGCCTATCTTCAAATCAGAATTCTATTTGATTTGAGTTCCTTTAATTTGAATCTCTATCTTTGTTTTGAAATCCATTCTTGAATCATTCTTTGAAAAATCGGGTTTGTTTGTATTTTAGAAATTGTTTTATATATCGAAATTATTATTTTGATAAGTATGATTTTATTCTATATATAAAAGTGAAATGTTTTTTATAAGGATTATATACCTTTTAAAAAAATGAGAATTTTAAGTTTCGAAAGGATTTGAAATTTTGAAAATTATATAAGAAATTTGATTTATCTAAAAATGATTTATGACTGAAGGATTTTAAATTTGAAATTCGAGAATTGAACTCCGGTATTTTGAAAATTAGTTTTAAGATTTTGAAAATATATGATAATACGATTTGATAGTATTTTTCCGGATAAGAAATGTTCAAATGATTTTTAATGAGTTTCGAAGAAATTTCAAAAGAAGTTTGAGAAAATAAAAGTCCAAAACTCACTTATGTTGCTGGAAAATAATTTCGGTGATGAGTGCACGCATCATCGACATTGATTTTCGACTTTCATAGTGAGGGAGAGGCCACTCTAATAGCTTTGCTATGCGAGTGATTTTGTGAAACCAAATTTTAATTTCAAATTCTGAAGTATGATTTTATTTTCGAAAGATATATGTATATATATTTGAAATGATTTAAAATGAGCTGGTGTTCAGTCATTGAGTTTCGGATTTGAAACCTATCTTTTGAAATTGATTTACTGATTTTTGTTGATTTCCAACTCTTGAATTTGAAAATGATTTCTTCAACTATTTCGAAGGTTCGAGCACTTCCAAATCAAGGTTAACTTTTCAAAGCTAAGAAATTTTGAAAAGTATAAAGTATATAAGTTTGGTATGTATGTTAAAGTATGTAGTAATATGATTTAAATAAGTTGAAACTGTTTTGTTAAGTAAATGAATAAGGCAATTTTAAAATTTTCTAATATGAAATTTAGATTTGAAATGTTTTGAAAAGAATTTGGTCTTCAAAATATTTGAATAAAATTTAGTTTAAATGTTGTAACTTAGTAACATCTTTATGAAACTATATATTTAAAAAGTTGGAATAAATATATAGGTTGTACATATGCTGTTTTATTCGCATAATTAATTTGATTCAGGTTTGAGTATACAAGTTCGAGGTGAATTACACCATTTCGTGTTAGGATTTTTCATTCGATTCTTGATGGCGAATATTTGATATGGATTTTGGGCTTAATTCTAGAATTCTCTATCATAGTATATGGCTATGCAAGGAGACTGATGGCTTCTAGTCGAGAAACCATATCGAAATCCGCATTAGGGAAGTCGAATAGACAATACTAGTTCGAAAGCGAACTTGTGTGATCGAGCGAGCGATCAAATGTGATTTTGCGAAATGATGACGTATGTACATCTTATATTCTAATATCATTGATATGTTTTGACGCTGAAATTGAAAGCTGTCGGGTTAGAATATCTTTGCTTACTAAAAGAAGATTTCCAATTTAAATTACAAAGATATATAACCCATAAAAGCAAAGATATTCAATCCCATATGGCTCTTTATGCAGCGAAATATATTTTTGAAATTTTTGATCCTGAGATAAGATGGACCTTATGTAGGTATAAGATTGATTTTGAAAACCATTGATATTGGAAATGAATTGGTTGACTTAAATGATATTGATTTAGAAACTTGGATTATTTTCTAAATTTATTGTGTTGGAAACTTTGAAACTAAAGATATTTAAATTGAGAAGAAATAATTGGGTAGGATTGTGTATGATTTTGAAACTGAACTGATATTGAAACAAATTGAAATTTGAGAACCTTATTTTTACTAAATACCTAATTTGGAAGTTATCGAACTTATATAAAATTGATTTGTATAAGTATGATGTTGATTCGAAAACTATGGATTTGAAAAGGTACTCAATTTGAAAAGTGAAATCTTATATAATTGAAGTCTATATAAGTGTGATTTGATATACTATTGATTTTGGAAAGTATTCGATTTGAAAATGAAATCTTATATATAATGGACTTTATATAAGTATGATATTTGAAAGTGATTTGAAAAGGTACTATATGATACATATTTTCGAAGTAAAGATATGGAAAGTGCCTTCTGCTTGATTCCGCTTTGTGGCCACATTGTGAATTCATTCTATCGATATTCTCTGATTTTTGGTTTTTCGGATATGATACTCGAGTTTCCATCGAATTCCATGGCGTTACCCATGGTCTTACGAGCGCGGATGCATAGCGCAACTGCCTGGCTGAGATGGCCTAGGGGTACGGATTGTTTCCTGGGGGATCCAGGCGTAACCATTGTGTATCCTGCATCTATGTAGGTCGCATTAGTAGCGAAACTGCCTAGCTGAGATGGCCTAGGGGTACGGATTGTTTCTTGGGGGATCCAGGCGCAACCATTGTGTATCCTGCATTCTACTAGTCATCATGGCGTAACTCGTAGGGCTGAGAAAGCTTACGGATATGGATTGTTTCCTGGGGGATCCAGGCGTAATCATTGTGTATCAGCGAACCATGGTTAGACAAAGGTTTTGTTTGTTTTTTTGTTTGATTGTACTTTCCATATCTGTTTTTAAAAAGTTTTTCCAGTATTTTCACTAGATGTTAAAACAAGTCTACTAAGTACTTAGAGAATTCTAGTTTTGCGCCTGATCAACGCACTACCAGAGACTACAGGAACAAGGATAAACTTGTTGAAACATCGAGTTATAAAAGTATTTTATTATAAAGGTATTTTATTATAAAAGTATTTCCAACAAAGAAATTTTGTATTAATATTTGAAATTGAAACCCTTATGGTTTGAATTAATTATTCATGCCCGATACTATTCTTTTGAATCTACCTTATCTGCTCAGCTTTATTTATTCACCTATATTCTGTTTTCCAAATCCTCCTTCTTTTCCTTGTTGACTATATCCTTTTTAAATATTGTTTATTTATATACTACATGGTTTAATAGAAATTTTAGTGTTATAAATATTTTAGAAGTTATTAATTAAATAAAACATATTTAAAAGTAAATGATTATTGATCTATTAATAAAATTTGAAAAGTATCTTGAGAAAAAAAAATTTATAAATTATAGATTTAATGTTTTCAAATAGCTTCTTTGTAAATATAAGTAATGATGTAAATAATTGTTTTCAAATAGTTTTCATATCTTTATAAAGGGGTTATTTAAACCTATAAATAGTATTTATAAAGGAAGCAACAAATTTTACAAATGAGTTTGAAAAAAAATATATTAAAGTATTAAAGATAATAGAACTACTAATGAAGTTTTCAAATGAATATTCAAGTAAAATTTATATAGTTTAAATTAATTCTTTCAATCTATTTTTCTTTCTAGTTGTTTCTATCCCCCTACCTTCTTCCTTTTCGGGGACGAAAAGTTTTGAGTGGGGGAGAGTGTAACGACCCGTAAATTTTAATAGTTTAAAAAAAATTATTTAACTGGAAATTTTGTGAATTTTTAATAATTGAATTTTGAAATAAAATTTTTATATTTGAAATACGTCTATTTTGACATAGCAACTGGTAAATTGTCATCTGATAATATTGAAGTTTATTTTATTGTGTAATTTTATTTCAATTTAAATCAGTTAAAAACAGTTGAATTTAAAAGTGTTCCGAAACCTAAAAGTGTAAACATGGAAAATTTCTAAATCTTCTTCTGAGTGAGATGTCATCTTTCGTTTTTCCAAATTTGGACTGCCATTGCTCTGTTTATCTTATTTCTGGGAAAATAGCAGCACTTCTGGTACCGATTATCGACTTTTGATACGATTGTCGTACCACCGATAGCTGTATACCGTTTTGATCGTCTCGTCGTGCTGATCTCAATGGTATATTCATTTCTGTATTTTGAGTCCGATATGCGGCGGAACGATTGAATGGTTCATTTTAGCGGTACTGTAAATTCTGATTTTTACTCTCCCTTTCGGTTTCAAATTTCAAACGTTCAGCCGAATCAATTAATAAATTGCTTTAACTAGGTAGCTGAATCTAGGGAAGACCGTTGCCATTCCTCTTTATATATATTTGTATATTTTGCTCTGTCATTTTGTTTACCATTCCTATTCATTCCTCTTCCATTTCCCATTCACTTTATATCCATTTTCCTTTTTAGTGTTATACCTCAATTCTCTTTTTCAACTCTCCCCTTCTTCTTTCGATTCCTACACTCTCAGAAGAAAAAAAATTATGTATGGCTTCCCTGTCCTTCGCCTACGCCAAACCCATAGCCAAAGCCAATCACCACCCGATCTCCTCCCCAGATCTCACTATCGCCTCATCCAACGGCCAGACCCCGCCTTGAGCAACCACCGTGCTCTCCACCACCTTCGGCCTTCCAGGCAGCCGCTCCTAGCCTCTCCGCCCTGCATTTCTCCCACCGCATGTCGTAGCTCCGGCAACATCCCATCTTCCCCTTCACTTACCCACGACTGACCACCACCACAGCTTGATCCGACCTTCGCCCGAATCACCCACGCAACAGCCGCGCACTGCCTCCCATCGGCTGCTTCCCTCAGCCCTCTCTGCTTCCGCATAACCCCTTACTTCCACCCAGCGCCGCGCCAACAGCTTAGGCCGAGCTCAGAAGCTCGCTGAAACCTCCCTCCAAGCCCATAAACTGCAACTTCCATTTTTCTCTGCTCTTTGAGCTTGTGCCTTGCCGAGCCTCTTCAAGTTTTGTAAGTACATATATAGCAGGTTGTTATAGTTAATTATATATACATATTAACAGTTTCATTTACTTTTTTTGTATATTTAGTTATAATATATGAAGCTATTCAGTTAGTATATATATAAGAGTATATGTTTGCATAACCGATCTGAATTTTTTTTATGAAATAAAGTGTGAGTTGTCTGCTAGTGTATGTATATGTTATAATATCCTAGATTTTAAATGAAGTGTGGTATGTCGATTTTAAATTGTATGTATATGGTTGTATACATATATGTTTTGTATATATATAGTTTATATAAGTTAGCGTAGTATATATATTTTGAGTAACATATATTTTAAGGTATAAAATTTAAGTATATGGATATAAAAGTCCTGTTAATATCCTGAAATATGTTTTGTTTTAACCGAGTTGAAGTATAATGTTGTACGTGTTTATATATCGCATGCATATGTTAATATAGATATTTGTTAGTTTTAAATATATAGTTATAAGTTATAAAGTATATATATTGTTTTGTAATTAGCAATTTACATAGATTAAAAAAATTGTAATCCCCTTTTCGACTCACGACCTAAGAAAGTATGCCGAGTTAAGGTGCTTGCCGACCTAAGAAAGCATGCCGAGTTAAGGTGCTTGCCGACCTAAGAAAGTATGCCGAGTTAAGGTGCTTGCCGACCTAAGAAAGCATGCCGAGTTAAGGTGCTTGCCGACCTAAGAAAGTATGCCGAGTTAAGGTGCTTGCCGACTTAAGGAAAGCTCCGAGTTAACAAGATCTCCGACTTAACAGGCTACGACCTAAGGAGAGATCTGACCCAACAGTTGCCGATCTAACTACTGAGAAGAGCTGCCGACTTAAGAGGTGTGCCGAGTTAGGAGCCTGCCGACTTAAGGTAATCTGTGACTCAAGGGCTACGACCTAAGGAAGATTCCGAGTTATGAAAGGCTCCGACTTAAGAAGGTTCCGACCTAAGCCTATTCCTTAACTCGCCACCGACCTAAGCCTATTCCTTAACTCGCCACCGACCTAAGCCTATTCCTTAACTCGCCACCGACCTAAGCCTATTCCTTAACTCGCCACCGACCTAAGCCTATTCCTTAACTCGCCACCGACCTAAGCCTATTCCTTAACTCATCACCGATCTACCATAGGTCGGCAGACGACTTAAATACTTAGAGAAAATTCCTGAGTCCAGATCAGCTCCTATAAATACCCCACCACTTCCAACATGAAGGGGACTTTGGGCAATCCATTTCTAAAGCGCCGTTACTCTGTCGAACTCTCCAATCATTCAGAAAACAAGGATCCTTCAAGCATTCAAGACACTACAACAAACTTCGAGAGAAATTCTTAACATCCGACATGGATTCATCGAGTTTCATCGCCGAAGATTGAGCTAGTAGTCAAGATTGCTTCTTGTGATCGAGTTGTATTGTTTTCATAGAAGATTTGTATCAATTTGTAACCAGATTCAATAATAAAGAGATTCAAAGTGGACGTAGGCTAAATCTCAAGCCGAACCACTATAAATTGCTGTCTTTTACTGCATTTCTGCTATTTTTCTGCTTGATTTCTGTTCCCGTTACACGGGTGGTGCTTTCACGATCTTACTACACACACCGGGTGTTGGCGTTCACATTTTGACGTTAACATTTTGGTGCTTTCACTGAGAACCCAACTCAGGCAATCATCCACCGTTGCTTCGCAAAGATTCATAAAAAGAACCTCTCTTAAAAAACCAGATCCGAGATAATGGCTCCTGGAAGAAGAGGTAGACCCGTCAGATCCGGAAATGCTCACGAAGGGACTTTCGCTTCCCCAACAACAGATCAAGCAACTCCAACCGTTGGAGTCACCAGGGCTGAATTGGATGACGCAGTTTCTGGATTATACCAACAAATTGAAACTCAAAATGCTTTGATGATGGAAAGAATAACTGCCCTGCTTGGGGCAAATCGTCAACCAGAAAACCATCAAACCACCCTTCCTGAAACGCCACCTTTCCAAGCTGATGGTTCTAGGCCGCAACCAACTTGTCATGAACATATGCCCGGGCAAACTTCCGAGGGAAGAACTGGTGCTTGCCCGGAGGTGTCTTTGAACAATAAAGAGTACCTGTCTGAAATGGTTGGCCGCATCATGAAAGAGAGCATGCAAAGGGAAGAGGATGAGGCTGACTGGGGATTTGCGCCAAGCAGAACTCCGTTTACTGAAAGGATCCTGAGAGCAGAATTCCCAAGGAAATTTGCACCTCCTACTATCCAAGCCTATAGGGGAACCACTGACCCTAATCATTTCCTATACAAATACGATTGGCATATGACCGGTGCAAGAGCATCAGACGAGATCAAGTGTCGGTACTTTCCGGTATACCTGGAAGGTGTGGCTTTACTTTGGTTCACAAAGCTTCCAGTTCGGTCTGTAGATAAGTTCTCCGACTTAACACAAAAGTTTAAGGAACAGTTCAGATTGTATGCTTCAAAAGCTAAGGATATAATGTCACTGTCTAACCTTGAACAAGCGCCCGGAGAATCAATCAAATCTTTCTTGAGCCGTTTCAATATAGCTTTAGCCGAAGTGGAAAATGCGGAACCACGCATGATCCTGACTTATTTGATGCGAGCCATTGATAAATCGAGTAAATTTGGAATATGGCTAAAGATGAAGGAACCGAACTCACTTGATAAATTCTATAAAAAGGCCGACGAGTTCATTCGCCTTGAAAACCTTTCTACGACGTCAAAGGTGGTTGCTGCCCAAACTAATAACAACAGTGTCCTATCTAAGAAAAGAGAATCTGAAAGTCAGAAAAGGGAGAATGAAGGAGGAAAGAACCAGGGAAATGAAAAGAAACCTTGCCGCTTTAATTCTTCAGATTATACCCCTTTAACTGATACACCAAGGAATATCTATTTTGCAACAAAAGACGTTGTCCAGTATCCTAAGCCACCTGAGATGACGAAAGGTGCAAAGAGTAATGGGAAATTCTGCCAATTTCACAATCAACCTGGCCATGACACTGACCAATGTCGCCAGTTAAAGAAAGTAATTGAAGAATTGTTGGAACAAGGTAAACTCCAACAATACGTTAAGAAAAGCGGAGTCAATCCAACCTCATCCACTCGGGATCAACAACATCCTACCCATCAATCCGATTCTCACAACAACACTGCAGTGCAAGATTCAGAAAAGCTTGTCATTAATGCTATCACAGGCGGATTATACCCAGCAAGCAGAAGTTGGGATGACTACTAATTACCCACAAAACTGCGGCTGGGGCATCTCTCAATTTCTCTGGCATAAAAATCCAAAAGCTATGAATCAAGCACAAATGGAAATCCAGCTTGGAGATTCTGAAACAATAATAACTAGCATTCATTTTTACTTAACAGCATTGCTTGAATGTGTAAAGATAATAATAGATGTGTAACTTCTGCATTGTAAACCGTTGAGAAATCAGCGTGACTCAATAATGAAAAACTATGCATTGTGTTTTCTGTTATAAAATGCCTGTTATATTTCGATGTGTAAATACTCTAAATGTATTGCTAAAATATCGATCTAATACTGCAGGCCATTAAAGCAAAGCTCACCCATCGCAAAGCTAAGCGAGCCTTACAAATCATTTAGCAAATTCCAAGCAACAAAAATTTCAAACTCAAATCCCATACAAGAGAAGCTTCACATAAAAAATTGACGGCTCCGCTATGTCAAGCCCTCGTTAACTGGTTGCGATAGTTAATATAAAAAGGCATCCAACCAAATAACTTGCGTTTACTCTGTGGAGTCATTCAACAGTGAAGTCTACTTCTTCGAATAAAGCAATTCACTTGCAAAAGAAGGGAACACGCACTTGGAAACGATGATAAAGGATCGCAGATTGGCGGATGATGATACAACATGAGCAGGCAAACAAGGAAGCAGCCAAAGGAAGGTATGCCTTTCAACAGGAAAGCAGGTAGATCCACTAAAGGGATACCTTCCCGAGCAGAAGGAATAAGACCCTCGCTGGCTGATTGTGATGCATCCGATCAGGCAGCTTGTGTCCATCCCATGGATCCACTTGCCCCTAAGACGCAACCTTCCTGGCACACCAACCAACTGATGCTCCTTCCCAAGGGTCAACAAAGCCCTCTAACGAGGCATGCCAATAAATGGAGAGCTTTCCTCAATCAAAAAGATCGGTGGGACTACCAAAAAGGGGCACCTTGTTAATCGATTGCGATCGTTTGTACAAACAAACATCCAATCGAACGACTTACGCTTGTCCCGTGGACCCCTCCGACCATGAGAAAGTAACTTCCAGGCAACCACAAGCCCTCTTCGGAGGCACAAGCCCTCTTCGGAGGCACAAGCCATCTTCGGAGGCAAAAGCCCTTTTCGGAGGCACATTTCACCCGTGTAGAAGTGCAAAATGCTTCTCTTCGGAGACCCACTTCACCAGAGATGAAATATTACAAAGCCCTCTAACGAGGCACGCCAATAAATGGGAGTGCTTTACTCAATCAAAAAGATTGGTAGGACCACCGAAGGTGCACCTCGTTAATTGATTGCGATCGTTTGTACAAACAAACATCCAATCAAGCAACTTGCGTTTGTCTCGTGGACCCTTCCGACCATGAGAAAGTAACTTTCAGGCAATCACAAGCCCTCTTCGGAGGCACAAGCCCTCTTCGGAGGCACAAGCCCTCTTCGGAGGCACAAGCCCTCTTCGGAGGCAAAAGCCCTTTTCGGAGGCACACTTCACCAGAGTTAAAATGCCAAAATTGCTTCTCTTCAGAGACCAAAAGACCTCCTCAGAGGCGTACTTCACCTTGCTTGAAGTACCAAAAATAAACCCTTTACTGGGGCACAAAAATCAAAACCTTCTTCAGAAGTTCATTTCACTGTGCAGGAAAATTCACTTTCAAACAAATAAAAGTGATCATTCCCAGAAGTCGAAGTGTTCTTCAGGAAGAAAAAGAAAATAAAGATTCCTCCAAAGACAAGATATACTCTATTAAAAGCAGAACAATTCTTCCCTGAAAAAGTGGAAAGTTATTCTCTAAAATAAGAGTATCGGTCTTGTGAAATCAAGAGATATTACAATATACTTGTGGTATGGGGGCAACATTGTACAACTCAGTTACATTAATAAAAGTAATATACAAGCAACATACCACAAGTTCATTGCAATATCATGTAATAAAGATGTGGAGTAAATGCGTTCTTGAAACACAGACAAAAAATTTGAACAAATGAAAAGAATCGTTTACTCTACACTTCAAATGAAAAACAGATGTATTCCTACATACACAAGGATTTGTACAAGAAAAATATCTATTTTATTTCAACACTATGAGAAATTTTTACATTGTACAGGTTACAAAAAGAAGCGGAGACCGGAATCCGCACAATCCCCGGTCAATACAAAAAGCAGAAAATGCAAAATCAAACTCATTTCCCCTTCTTCCCACCCTTGGAACTTTTACCCGGCCTGGTAATTAGTTTCGTAGGCCGCATCGGAGAAGAAGGAGAAAGAGACTCAGCCGGATCAATCTCTACCTCATCTCCAGCAGCAGTAGAACTCTTCTTTCCTTTCTTCGAAACCACACGTTTCCCCTTCTTCTTGGAAGAAGATTCACTCCCCGGAGTAAGAAATGTAGAAAGTTTTGTGTCGTAGTCGAAAGACCGCTCCGGGGTCTTCTCGCTATCATCTAGATCTTCTGCTTTATGTTCCTCGGAAGCAGATGGTTCGTCCAAACCTTGAAGGGCTGCTATCGGTTCTTCCTGTGAACCTGGTTGAGAAGCTGGAAGAGGAGTAACTTGAGAAGAAGGAATGGCAGCTGAAGAAGGAAGAATTGGTGCAGTTTCCGGCGCGACTACTGTATAATAAAAGAAATCAAAATTAGTATTCCTCGAGAAAAAAGAAGACCGTGAGTCGTCAAAGTTACCTGGAGAAGCCGGTTTGGCAAGATCAATCTCAAATTCCCGAGCCTGAAAGTCCTTCATTGCCTCCTCTTCTGTAGGAGTGGTCACAACTGGAAGTGAAGGATGAGAGCCGGAATCCATAATGTTTGCTTCAGCCGAAGCGGAAGTATGAACAGGGGCAGGTAAAGGACCTTCCTCTTTTGAAAGCTCTTCTCCCAGTGATTCAGCCCGCGCTTTAGCAAGCTGCTCCTTCCCTCTAACAAGAGCGGCGCGAGCCTCGTCATCAAGATAGCGAGCTTCAAATTTTGCTTCCTCAAATTTTGCTTCATCATAGCCGGCACCTTTAAACATATCAAGTGCGGCTTCCCACACTTCAGCCAGAGTGATTTCATAATCTGGACCCAGAAAAGCAAGGCTCCCACGACCCAGAACGCAGTGTAAATAAAAGTCGAATAAGGTAGAACTGATGTTTGCTTTCGTTGCCTCATGTGATTGCTCAGCCGCTTCTTTGTCGGCAACGGCAGCGACCCTACCAGTAATAGCCTCATCGCGAGCCGTCTCGGCTTTAGCAAGTCGAGACTTTAGTAACTCAATCTCCATGTTCTGGGAGGTGACCTTTTCCCGCAGTTCGGCGTTTTCTGTGCGGTACTTCTCTTTAACGTGCTGTTCGGCGGCAAGCTTCATTTCTACATCTCTTTGTGCAGCGTGTGCGTCCCGCACTTGCTTCTGAAAGACTTCTTCTTTTTGAGTATATGATGCAGAAGAAGAAGCGAGATTTTCCTTAAGCTGCTTAACTTCAGACGCAAGCTTTGCATTGTCGTCTGCAATACTCGTCATTTCCGCGTCATGCTGCTTACGCCATTTGTCCCATTCTGCTTTATCATTCTCCATCGTCATCATCGCCTCAAGGTTAAGGTGGTTGACCCTTTGAAGTTCATCAACCAACTTCTGCCATCCAGACATTCTTTCAATATCAAGCTTGACAGCGTCGACATTTCTCAGCATTGCCTGCTTATCAATGGGAACCAAATCTAAGTCAAAGCGGACTCCTCTTAGACACCAATTCGGAAATCGGCTCTGAAGCGTTGGAGGGCCGTCTTTAACTTGATATTGTGGCCTGTTAATGATGGTTTGAATGTCAGTTTCCTTTAGAGGAGGAGAACCGGCCGGAATGTCAGAAGAAGTGGGAGCCTTGGTCTTTTCAGAAATAGCAGACGCGTCACTTGGCTTAGACCGTTTGCTCGATTCATCAGTAATTTGAGTCTTCCCTTTGTCATCATAAGATTTTCGCTTATGAGAATCGTAAGTTCTATAAGAAGAATCGTATCGATCAGCATCTCTTCTTCTCTGCCGCTGCTCATAATCCCATTTTTCTTGAGCCTTCCTTTGGGCCCGTTCCTCATCTGTCTCTCTCTGGTCACCAAGATATTTCCTGAAGTCATAGGATCCACGGCCTCCATGGCGCTGAAATGAGTCATAATATGAGCCGGAGCGTCCCATCGGAGAATCTGAAAACAGGAAAGAAGTAAAGTTTAGAAATTTCCAGAAAGAAAAAGTAAATGCTTATAAGTGCAGAAAAATCCTAAGTGTGTGCGGCGTGCGAACTACGCGCGTCAAACTACAAACCACGCTTCAGTGCAGGAACGGAGACGACAGGTGTCGAAGGCGTCGAGATCTGTTTTAAAGAGGAAGTCGCTTCAATGACAGGAGAGTTCGCCTTTGGAATATTATCCTTGAAAAGCTCTTGAGAAGTTATCATTATGTCACTCAAGTCATCGAAGGTGTCATCATTATGATGCTCAGCAGAGTTCTCCTTCTCAATCTCCACATCAGTTGATTTCTCAGAAACTCGGAGATTTTCTTCCTCTTCGATAATTGGGGCAAGTGCCGATTTGCTGACTAACCCTACAACATTAGTGGATGCGGAACACTTTATCAAAGCAGAATCCAGGGCAGGTGTTTTTGAAGCAGCTTCTTCCGCAAAAACCGGGGCATCTGACGCCTCTGCTTGAGAATCCAAAGCAGCCGATGTTTCTGCATCAGAGCTAGGAATTTCATGAACTCGAGTCGACCTGGAAGGGTGCAGAAGCCCAAATTGGTGCAGAAGCTCATCATCTAATAGAAATTGGATGCTCCTCTCCTCTACAGGCACCGCCATAAGCCTCTCGAAAGTCACCTTGTGACTGAGATTTTTGGAAGGAGGAGGAAGTGCTGAAAAGGAAAAAAGAGCGAAGTTAGCACTTGATAATCCGAACTTCGGTAAATTTTGAAAGAACGTAAGAAACAAATGCAAGTGATCTTACTCCCTATTCTCCAAATAGCATAAAACCCAGGAGGACAGCGGACATAAAAGAACGGGCTCAGGAAACTGTGAACACTTTCAGGAAGACCGGTGATCAACTTACGATTCCTCGCACTCTTTACGACTATGATGGAGGGATGGTCTTTATTCTTGGCAAAAGTACAAAGATAGCGAATTTCTCCGAAGGTAGGGAAGCGGCTCAGTGTTCTCCTGAAAAGCACGCATAGTCCCAGCAAGATGGCGTAGCCATTGGGATGTAACTGGAAAGGGGAAATAGATAGTTGGAGAAGAAGTTCTCGAATGCAGTCATTGAATGGGGGGATAGCTCCGCTCAAGCACATTTGGCGGTTAACTGCGACAAAGCCACGGGGCGGTCTGTCAGCAGTATCATTCATTTCGGGAAGCAGAGCATCAGCCTCAGCAATGCCAAACTGGATGCATAGTTGACGAAAGGCTTTATGGCTCAAAGTAGTAGGAGTCCTCTCTGGAGGATCGTTCAGCGGGATAGCAACTGGAAACACATCTTCAGCTTGCTCTGTTCCTTCTTGTGGAGAAGACATTCTACACAATCAGCTGAATGTTCAAATGTGAAGGTGCACGTTCCCTAAAAGTGTGAAGTGTTGTGCAAAAAACTAATGAAAATAAACGACAAGCATAACGGGAATTAAATTAGTTGACAGTCAATCGATTACAAAATTTCAGAACTTGTCAATGATCAAGTGCAGTGTTAATACAGACAAGTCAGTTTCACTTGACTATTACGATTTTGTTTTAATACTTCACTTGAATTAGTTATTGTACAACATCTCGTTCATATTCATTTAATTTAACTTTCTCGTTATCAACTAATCCGTCACTCGATGTGGGCAGTCGGTGATAGTATATTCGTCCCAGTATTCTGTGAATGTTGTATTAAGCAGGATTGTTAGTTTGCAAAATTGAAGCAATGTGTAAAATGCATGCAACACAGTTCATAGTTCAACAGTTCACAGTTCACAGTTCATAGTTCAACAGCTCGAAGTTCGGGCACAGTTCAAAAATCATCTGTTGGGTGGCCGAAAGTCTAAGTCCTAACTCGGTGACGACCTAAGGAAGGTTCCCTATGAGTCAAAGCCAGGAATCCTCCAAGTCCTAACTCGGTGACGACCTAAGGAAGGTTCCCTATGAGTCAAAGCCAGGAATCCTCCAAGTCCTAACTCGGTGACGACCTAAGGAAGGTTCCCTATGAGGCAAAGCCAGGAATCCTCTAAGTCCTAACTCGGAAGCGACACAAAACCTAGGTCGCATGAAACTGCTAAGTCGGCTCCGGCTTAAGTCATGAAAGTCACTGGATCGCGTAAAATCCCTAGGTCGTGACCGAGCCAATACCTCGACTAATTTTCTTCCCTAATTCTTAACCCGTTAACCCAATAGCCTCACAGTCAACAACGATCCTCATTCCATCACACCATTGGACCACCCAAGGAGCCAATTCAAGTCGAATCAAATTTGCTGCGAATCCAATGTATTACTGCCCTATTACGATTACAACACGGTCGATGGCGATTGAAGAACAATCAAAAAGTTATGCACAATGAATCGCAGCATCTAAACACAAATGGAAGTCAAAAACTGGGAGTTATCGATTCGACAGCGAGCATGGGTGAACGATGACCAGATCGACTTACGAAGTATAACAAGAAGATGATCGGCGATTGGATGGTTGGAGTTTGTCTCTGAGAGCTCTAAAAGTGCTTCAATGGCAGATTCGAGAAAAGGAACAGATGAGGAAGAGGAAGAAGGATGCAACTATTTATATGCTGGAAGGCGAGTCGACTTGCACGGTGTACGACCTAAGGCATTTGTTAAGTCGGCACCGACCTAACCAAAGAATTAAAAGAATCGAAGCATACGACCTATGGCTTAGGCATATACTTCGAGGGGCAAATGTTAATCCCCTTTTCGACTCACGACCTAAGAAAGTATGCCGAGTTAAGGTGCTTGCCGACCTAAGAAAGCATGCCGAGTTAAGGTGCTTGCCGACCTAAGAAAGTATGCCGAGTTAAGGTGCTTGCCGACCTAAGAAAGCATGCCGAGTTAAGGTGCTTGCCGACCTAAGAAAGTATGCCGAGTTAAGGTGCTTGCCGACTTAAGGAAAGCTCCGAGTTAACAAGATCTCCGACTTAACAGGCTACGACCTAAGGAGAGATCTGACCCAACAGTTGCCGATCTAACTACTGAGAAGAGCTGCCGACTTAAGAGGTGTGCCGAGTTAGGAGCCTGCCGACTTAAGGTAATCTGTGACTCAAGGGCTACGACCTAAGGAAGATTCCGAGTTATGAAAGGCTCCGACTTAAGAAGGTTCCGACCTAAGCCTATTCCTTAACTCGCCACCGACCTAAGCCTATTCCTTAACTCGCCACCGACCTAAGCCTATTCCTTAACTCGCCACCGACCTAAGCCTATTCCTTAACTCGCCACCGACCTAAGCCTATTCCTTAACTCGCCACCGACCTAAGCCTATTCCTTAACTCATCACCGATCTACCATAGGTCGGCAGACGACTTAAATACTTAGAGAAAATTCCTGAGTCCAGATCAGCTCCTATAAATACCCCACCACTTCCAACATGAAGGGGACTTTGGGCAATCCATTTCTAAAGCGCCGTTACTCTGTCGAACTCTCCAATCATTCAGAAAACAAGGATCCTTCAAGCATTCAAGACACTACAACAAACTTCGAGAGAAATTCTTAACATCCGACATGGATTCATCGAGTTTCATCGCCGAAGATTGAGCTAGTAGTCAAGATTGCTTCTTGTGATCGAGTTGTATTGTTTTCATAGAAGATTTGTATCAATTTGTAACCAGATTCAATAATAAAGAGATTCAAAGTGGACGTAGGCTAAATCTCAAGCCGAACCACTATAAATTGCTGTCTTTTACTGCATTTCTGCTATTTTTCTGCTTGATTTCTGTTCCCGTTACACGGGTGGTGCTTTCACGATCTTACTACACACACCGGGTGTTGGCGTTCACATTTTGACGTTAACATATATATATATACTTTTTGTGTATATAGTAGTATACAGTTAGGTTTGCTGGTTGAAGTTTCCTATTTATTTGATCTGTAAGCATATGTATATATGCTTATATACTAATCAGATATATAAGGTAGTTTAAAATGTTTAAGTAATATAGGTTGTAAATCTTCTGTTGTTGTATATATCGGTTCATATAAATCTATATATATAGTACCTAAGTGTTGTGATGTGTAGATACATAAGATTTATGTACCAGTTCGTATAAATCTGATATAAGAATTTCAATTTGAATGTTTTGCTGAAGGTATGATCTGTTGTGTATGTTTTGACAGTTTTATAAAGCTATTTTTGTGTAAGCTATATTTTTATAACATGAAGATATTTGACAGTTATATATGCTATATGTTATATATTGGTAATATACATTGTTGATATGTATAAACTTTAAGTCGTTTGAGTATATTTGTTTATATATTACATATGTCAATATATGTTTTAAAATATATATGATTATACAGTCAGTATAGGTAAGCTCTGTAGTTGTATGTATTTTCCTATCTGAAAGCTACCTTGTCCCTTGTCTTGTATTTTACATTAAATATATATATGTATATTTGAGTTTGGTTTGAGCATATTATATATGTGCATATGTTGGTCAGTATATATGTTTTATAAGTTGTTTCATTTGGATTTATGTATATAAATTTACTTAAATTGCATACTCCGTGTTTTGTTTTATATAAAGTTATATGTTTATAACAGCGTAAAGTTATATCTGTTTTTTTTAGTTACAATATATAAGTGTATATATGTATATATTATTGTATGTTAGGATATATGCTTGATTTTTTTTTATTATAAATGTATTTAATTTGAGTATTTGTTTTAAGAAAAAAATTAGTGTAGTATACATTTCATTTCAATTATATCAAATGATTTTGATTCGTTCCCATCAATTCAATTATTAGCTTGTCCGTCAAAATCGTGTCCATCGTGCTTTGCTTCGTAATTCGCGCTTGGATTCGTAACTCATTCATTGTCAAATCTCTTTAGCCTCGAAAGGTGAGCAATCACTCACGATTAACGTTCTTGTATTTATTAAATTTGATTTCAATTGAAATCAAAAATTGAAATATGATGATGTAGTTATTTAAATTGTTATATATGCTATTATCTGTAACTGTTCACCTGTGGGATATGACACCATATCCTATTGTTTATATTATATTGTTATTGATGATATATGCATGTTTTATATTATTATATTATCTGTTATCACTCTGCAAGTTCCCTGTAGTTTAGAATTCACTATGGGTTGAAATGATACATACCCGAACGGACTTTAGAATAGGAGAAAATCGTTATGGGTTGAAATGATAAACCCAAGCGATTTTCATTTGAATTGAAATTGGGATTACGGGTTGAAATGATATCTACCCGTATATATTTAAATTACGGATTGAAATGATAAATATCCGTATCACTTAACCATATGATAGATATGTATACAGACACCATTGGTCCATATATATATAAATATTTTGAAAATAAATTCTATGGATTTGGGAAGAAATATATGGGTAAATAAATGTTGATTCTTAAATTTTTATATATAAATGGTAATGATATATATATATATATATAGATTTAATTATAATATTAAATTTAATTAAGATTGATTGAATACATATAATATGGTTAAGTACTTATATCTATATTTCAAAATAGATTTTGGTAAAAATTTGAATAAGTTAAGGTTAGGAAGATAATTTGAATTTAGTTGAAATTGATTCAATAAAGAATTTTATTTAATTAAACCGATTAGAAACTTATTGAAATTGAGATGTAAGATACGATTTATAACTCGGGTTTGATTTATAAGTAATTTAATGAATATTTCTTGTTTAAATAAAATTTAAGGAAATATTTAGTAAAAATGTAATTTAAGGCTAGTAAATGATATTGAATGTATTAAGTGAATATTCCCTGATTAAATAATAATGAAGTTAAATCAAGAGCTATATGAAACTGTTAAATCTAACTTTGAAAATGTTGAATATTAAAGCTTTGAAGTATGTTGAAAAATAAATGGTATATTTAGAACTGAATTAAATTAATGAATTGAGCTTTGAATAAATTTGAATTTGGAATTTGAAGTTGATTTGAATCGATTTGCGAGACTTGGGGAAATTATAAATACTTTACTTTTTAAATCATTTAATATATATATAAATATACTATTTCGGAAAATAGATATATTTGAAATGAAATGATATTTGGGTTTTGAAGTATAAATTAAATTGAAATGACCACGGTGTTATAGTGTATATTTCTACCTTGTAGATAGTTTCGAAGATCCTTAAAGGATGGTTATCCCAAACATCCTTTAAGTTACTTGTATTTCAGTTGATATTTCACTTGAGTTGGATTTATTGATATAAGAATGTTAATCCTGACTCGAGTGTTTTGTGTTTTGCTTTATGCTCGGGTCAGACCGAGTGATACAGCATTTGAAACTCACCTTTGGAGTTTGGAGCTTCATTTGGAGATCCAACTATCGATTCAGCTTTCAGCTTTTCCAGTTGATTTGTTCAGAGAGGTCATCTATTCGTACTGAAACTTCACTGCATTTGAGATATTCTGTTGTATTTTATTTCTAACTCTGATGTTTATATAGTAGCTTCATGAACTACTATTTTATTTATTCTGCTGCGTATTATTGTATTACTCTGTGTCTGTGATTCTGTGATTGATTTATTTACTATATATGCTGAGTTTTGCCAAATTTAAATTAACAATCTATTGTTTTGAATTATTCAAGTCCGACATGTGTGGATTTATTGTCGATTTGAATGGTCCAAAATAACGGGTCGTTACAAAAGTACATTAACCTATTATGAGTTGGACGGTTATAACAGCATGTCCTTACAATTTGATAAATACAACAAACAAATATCAAGAACAATTAAACAGCAGAAGAATATAAGATACGTGAATACGTCTTGGAGAATCTAGCTCGTCTCCTGAAAGCTTCAAAGAATTCAACTAAATCTGGAAAATATGCTTGGGCTGACCCAAGCATTATAGGAAAACAATGCCCAGTTCAGTCTGGTAAAACCAATGTGAGAAACTCAAATCACTAGGAACTATATTTATTTAACTTGTAAATCCCTTTAAAATCAATGGTATCTCGTATGACTACGACGCACATAAACACAGATGGGTTTTTAACTTTCGATAACCAAAACATTTTCTATAGAAAATACAATGATATTATATTAATGCTAGGGTTTACAATATATAATAACCAAGTAGCTATGATGTGTGTACATGACAACAGTAATAGATATACAATCAAAAATCGTAGGCTCGTATTGGAGAATGGATTTCCAACAAATGGCAAGGTAAGGGACTACCTTCCGAAAATCTGTACACTTCTAGATAAAATGTAAAGTGGAATCGAAAACCTTTCGACCCCTGCCAACATAGGACTGGCCTACCCCTGAACTGGATAGTACCGAATTTGATGACCCCTTCGTTGCGATCAACAACAAAAAATGGGCCTGAATCATACATAGAGATATCGACACTAGATCTTGGGATGATCATACCATAATGGGTGCGACCCACATGGCCCTGCTGCAATTGCTCTATTTTAGCTATTACTGGGGTGTGAGGCTTGAGAGGCTGCGCTCTTAACATCTAGCAATCCGTCTTGGAATGCTAACACCGCCCTCCAAGCAGAAATGCAATGCTAGCATTCATCCATACAAGTCCATTCTAGGTCTGAATGAAACCAAAGGCTCTTCAAGGAGCATCCACTTCAATCATCTTCAAGTTATCTTCCACGCGAACACATTTGTGGATTCAGAGTGGTTTTTGGATTACGTATCTAATCTCGAACTCTCCAAACTAGCAATGATTATTTTCGATTAATCCATTCCCTGATCTTTTGGAAGTATACAACAAGTATTCGAGTCCTCGTCAGGGAACTTGCATATACATTCATACTTCCTAAGTCAAAACTAGCCAACATTTGATAGTCGGCTATTTAACAATCAAATACACAAACAAACGAAATCTATAGATTTAATTACCCATAGCAACCACTAAGCCTAAAAAACAAATCTTCATTTATTAAATCTCTTTTCTAAACTTTTATCAAAACATTCATATACTTATCTCACTGACATAAGTATATTTACAAAACATTATGAAAAATTTCTTATTTCAAAATCATATAAAAAAGGATTAAAACAAATGTTATTAAATTGGAGATAAAGATAACCTCAAACATTATTCCTTCGGTGATAAATATGGAGTGGATGTCCATACCACCAAAATTAAGAAGGTCAGTTAAAGGAAATCAATCCAAAATTCTTTTTATAAATTTCTTTAATAAATCCTTTTAATAAATCTCTTTAATTTATGAAATCTCCTTTACATAAATTTCAAACCCATTTATAAACTTCAAGTTAATTTACAAAACTATTTTATAAATATCAAAACCATTTATATAATTCTTTATAAATTTTCAAAATCGTTTATAAAACTTCTTTTATAAATATCTAAAATCATTTATAAAACTTCTTATAAATATTCCTTATTTAAAACAAAGCTCTTTGAATAAATCTCATTTAATAAAGTTCCTTTTGATAAACAAAACAATTATTTAAAACATATTTAAACAACAAGTTATTAAGTAAAAAAAATATCCTTCATTAAATTTTCTTTAAACCACATTAACAAAACAATCATTTAAAAAGTATTCTATTAATTTCAAAAACACTTTTAATAAAATCATTACTTAACCTGAAACCATTATCAAAAGGATAAAATTAAATATTTGATTCCATAAAACCAGAAGAGGCTTAGCTACCACAATAGTTCGTAGCTTAATTCAGTTTAACTTATCCAAGTTATATCATGGGTATTTACATAACAAATAGGTATGTAAAGGGAATCAGTCAACAACAACAAATCAACATATAGGTAAGGTGTCCAAGTTACTATAATAGCAAACGTGGTTTGTTCAGCTAAACACATATCCAAATTATTATAATTGCAGAATGGAGTTTTGTTCTACTAATAGATGTCAAATATCACTTAATTAGTAGAATGGTGATTTATTCTGCTAAACAAATATCATTGGGTTTCATAATCAATTGGGGTTACTCAAGGGTAGTCGATAAAGAAATCCCTTGGATAAAAATCTTCTTTTAAATGAGAGTTGCTTTTTGAAAACAAAACCGACCTTTAGAAATAAAGTGGTTTAAACTTTAAAACTTTTCTATAAAATTAAATAACATTTAAATTCTTTAAATAATAATAATTAACCTCTAATAATTAAACAATAATTAAATATTAAATAAATAATAATTATCCTTTAAATAAATATTTAAATAATAGTTAACCTTTAAAGATAAATAATTAAACCATAATTAATCTTAATATAATTATTAAATAATAATTTAAAATTTAAAATAATAATTAAATATTATTTAATCTCAATTAATTAATTAATTAATCTTTAATTAAAACTTAAATAATAAATTAAACTTCTATTTAAAATAATTAAATAATAAATAAGTTTTAGTTAAATCTTAACTTAAATTTAACTTGATTAATAATTAATTAATAATTAAACATTTCTTAAATAAATAATTTATTTAGTCTCAATTAAATAATAATTAATCTCTAAATATTTAATTAAATACTAATTAACTCTTTATTAATTAACAAATTATAATTCACTTACTTAAAAATAATTAAGTACTAATTTACCCTAACTTAATTAATGATTAAGTATTAATTACCTTACTTGATTTATTAATTAAATAATCATTGAATAAATAATTAATTAATTAATTAATTAATAATTTCTTTTAAAAATTTAAAAAAATTTGAAAAAACTTTTCAAAAAGATACTTAAGTTAAAACATTTTAAATTCAAAAAGAGTTCGTTTATCATGAACTGCAATTATAGCAACTACCACTCTACGACCTGTAATTTCCAAAACTTGTTTAATATAACTATTTACTTTAAACTTATTAGCTTTACATACTAAACACTTTTATAACTTAATATAAGATTTTGAAAAGTAAAGATAAAATTTAGAACTTTATAAAACATTTTTAAAAAGTAAGTTGCTAAAGGATTTCGAAGTCGCAACTAACCCCTTTAAACACTAACTTCCTCAGCTTAGCGCATCCTAAGCAAGATCACAAACTTATATACATGTTATCACAACATCCAACAAGTAAATATCCTAGCTTTCACCTTACTAACATTTAATTCATAGCTTCAAGTTAAAATTACACCACATCCATAACATAGTTTCAAACTTAAACCAAGTCAAACCAAAATATGTCCAAGCACATATAAACCCATACAATCCAACATCATAATCAACCAATAAAGCTATAATTTAGCAACCAAAATATACGACATAATTTAAAGTTAGAAACTTTAAATAAAAGGAGTTAGTTTCTCACCAAAAGTCTTCCAAAATCTTTTCTAATTCGAAAATAAGACCTGGATCTTGCATAGCTTTGGAAAAACTTGATTTTGGCCTTTAAAGCTTGGGCTCAGCCATGAAGTATGGAGCTCAGCCTAGAAAGTCGGAGGGACTTTGGATCATCATCAAATTCACAAAATCAAACCCGAAAATGGATCATCTTCCAAACTGATTTTTGGACAAATTACTCATGAAATTTTGAAAAGTTGTCAAAGGGAAAGTTCTTGGAAATTATTTTCTCTATAATTTAAAATAAATAATCACTTAATTTGGATTTGTTCTGAGGGAGATATGATCAAAAGAAGAAGTGGTATTTTCGTACTTGAAAATCAGGGTACAAAAATGAGTCTGAAAGAAATGTATTTTTGACCCACTACGACTCGAAAATTGAAGTAATGGTGTAAGTTAAAATTGTAGCCAACTCGATTCTCTTGAATTTGAAAAAAAAAATCTTTATTTGAAGTAGTTTAGAAGGAGCTATGGCCGTGAGAAGAGGGGGTAAAATTGGGAAGAAAATGAAAATGAGAGCATGGAGTTGCTATTTATAACCTCATGCAAAGTGGCTAATTCCACTTATACCATACACAAAAGCTTGCCACCTCACCTTGCCCCCTCTTCCACCATGTACTCACACCTCCCCCTTGTTCCCCCTCTCATTTCTTAAAGCCAACATGCATAATGACTTAAGTACTAATGTTCCCTAAGATGTGATGTTTACTTTTTTCCATTTCTTTTATTTTTAAACTTATTTAACTTTCATTAAGATATATATCATATTTTTAATAACTTAAGTAAACATATACACATATATCTCTAAAGTATATGAGACTTGGTTTCCATATGCGATCGTTCCCATTATTGTTGAATATGACCAAATTCGTCGGTTCAGCTTGAAGAGACCGGGATCGGTAAGTGTTTTACTTATCGAAAAACACTTCAAGCCTGAGATATGTGTTCTATCTTTTTGAAGTGGATTTGTTTAAGATGCTGGAATCCATGTGTGGTTTCTTGATCTGTTCGAGATGCGAGAATCCATTTACGGATTTGTGTTTTGTTCGAGTGATGAAGACTCATGTGAAAGATGCCGAACGTAACCTCGACATCGGAAATGACTAAAAACAGAGTAGGCCTCATAGCCTGGAGTTTAGCTAACCCATGATAGGATATTATCACTCCATGTCTAGAGTATTCTTATCGATGCTGCGCGCGGAAGGTGATGATATGTGGAATCACGTGTTAGGGCATGGACCAACAATGTTTACCTAGAGGTATATTTTATCTAGAGATATACGACGCTCGAAGGTAGTTTCTGACCTTTGTGCAGGAGATCTACTTCAGTTTACTGGAGATATCTCCGTAGAAAATCCATTATACGAACGTCCCTTATCGATTTTGATTGTACCCTCTTATATGATGTTGAATGTAACCAATGTAACCACTCCAGCTATATTCTGATTTATATTCTTCACCCTAGACATTATCTATTATATCACCTTATGTACTTATTAGATGGTGGTTCTTTTGAGGGGATAATCGTTATGACATTCCTGCAGTCTCAAAAGTACTATTATGTTGTACATATATTTCTTGAGTTTCTCATGCCAGACTTATATCTGACGCTTGGTTTTTGTTTTCCCTAAATTCCTCACATACTCTTTTGAGTAGTTTGAGAAATATAGGTTTTCATTATTGTTATTTGGAGCTCGAGAAGACGAGCTGAATGTTTCACCTACCGTAGTATTCTTATTTCCGCTGCATTACTATATATACATATCGACATTTGTAAGGACAGGCAGTTATAACTGTTCAAGCTGATGATCGTATTTTGGTTTTGGAACTTCGAAATTTCTATATTAGAGTAACCCTTTATATTGTTCTTTCAATATTATATATTATCGTTCCACTGTGAGATTCTGATATTGTGTTTTTTCTTTCTCGTTATATTTATTTTTATTTTATCCTAACAATTCATCTTTTAAGCACTTGGATGCTCGTCACGTGAATACCGTGGATGTATTAGTGCCGACATTCGAAGGTCGAAAAGGCTTGTCATTACATGGGTACATATGGAAGCAAAAGCTAGCCGAATGCCAAACCTAATCTAGTATGTATGGATGCAAAAACCAACTGAATGCCAAACTTAATCAGGTACATATGAAAAACAATCTATAGACAAGATACATTATTTAACCGAGCATACAATGGAATGCAAAAACTAGTCGAATACAAAACCAAATCGAGTAGATATGGATGCAAAAGCTAGTCGAATGCTAAACCTAATTGGGTATAACACCGCTAATTTTTGATAACATTATTCAGGAGATTTAATTAGATAAATTAAATAGAATAATGTAAATGTTAAGTGATAAGAGGATTGAGAATTGAATAAATATTAGGTTGTGCTCAATTAAATAATTAAATGGGCTTATGAATGGGTAAACTAATTAATTTACATAAGGGTATATTAGGAATTTGCCGCACATAACCCTTACCCTTATATATTCTCTTTCCTACCATTTCATTTCCCATTCACGTCATTTTGAAAATGCAAAACAAAAACTTAAGGAGGAGTCGGCCATTAAGAGGAGAGAAATTAAATCAAAAGCTAGAGATTCAAGCTTAGGGGAAATTAATCTCAATCCAATCTCCTTATCTTAATCCAGGTGAATAATAATTCCATCACTATTTTTTTTATAATCATATGTTTTTGGATATAAGGTTAAATTCGTTTTATGATGAATTGGATGATGATATGCCTAAATTGCAATTTATTTGATTTAAACAAGGATGTTTAAATATGATTTCTCACGGTTTTAGGGCAAAACTGATTTAAGTTGATGTTTAAATGCCATGCAAAAATTTTATGTTATGCAAAATATGATTTTGGAGTTGGTTTTTAATTTTGATAATTTTCCAAGCTATGGAAAGATTATTATAAATTTTCAAAGGAAAATATGGTTAATTGGGTTTATAAATTTATTTCGGAAATTATATTAAGAATTTGGGTCTGAAATTTTGATATGTTAGATAACATGATTAAAGTGAATTTTTGGGGTTTTTCCTAATGATTTGCTATGCAAATTAAATTGTTTTAGAAGAGGGACTTTTTTGCAATATTGGTTTTGCTTAATGGAAGGGCTTATTTGCTAACTAAACCATGGTTTAGATCTAAAATTTGTGGCAGTTATTTTTATTAAAGAATTTGAATAGTTAAGGTAACCAATCTTGTGTTTACACGTGGTAGGTTAGTTAGAAAGTGTTTACTTTAATTAGTATTAAATCTAGTTACACAGAAAAGTTGGTTTCACCTACTTTAGAAGTACCTTTTGACCTAGAGCTTCCGCCTTCAACCAAGTCAAAACCCACTAAGCCGAAACCAATACCCAAGGTACCACTTGGATGGTACGTAGTGGATTGGAGAAAGGCGGAAGGCTAGGTGTCGAAAGCATGGCTTCCGATGGGGTCGATACCTTTTTGATTGTTTTAAAAGAAAAGCGCCTGCTTTTGTTTAATTTAAAGCTTTCGAAGGAGTCGAAGCATATATTTTCAAAAGGGGTTTTTCTAAATGCTTTCGAAGGGGTTGCCATCAACTTATGTTTGCTTCCAAATGGGTTCCTTTACTTATAAAATAATGTTTTCGAAAGAAGGGGTTCCGACCTAGTCGAAGCCCTGCTACCGTTTTTAACCTATCGGGTGTACTGAAGCCATCAATGCTTTCGAAAGGCGGTACTTGTTTTTAAAGACGGTTTAAGCCACTTCCTAAATGCTTTCGAAAGGGTCCAATGGTTTCGAAGGCAATGGCTTCGAAAAGGGTTTCGACGCTATCCTTCAATGTTTTGTTTAAATGATCAGAAGCTTTCGAAAGGGATGGTGCCAACGCCATCATGTTTCCCCAATATTTTTATTTGATAAAAGATGGTTTCGAAAGAGATACTTTCGTTTATATTCACTTTGACCCAAATAATATTTTAAGTATAAACTAAATGGTTTCGAAAGGGGGACTTTCAATGATTTCGGAAGGGATACTTCCAAATGTTTCGAAAGAGTTACTTTCAATGGTTTCGAAGCTAAGTGTTATTAAGTAATACTTTAATATGTTCAAAAGGTTTCAAAAGAGAAGATTTAAAGTGTTTCGAAAGGCAGGGGCCTAATATTTTGAAAAGCGATTTATATGCTTTCGAAGGAGGTTATCCAGTGAAGTCGAAAGCAAGGTTTTGAAGGTTTCGACAGCCTTAGTTTTCAAAGCAAATAACACAATCTCATTTTTAAAAGAAAACCATGGCATAAATAAATGAAGTGTTTGGAAAAGGAGTTTTTGAAGAAGTTTTCTTTGATTTAAAAGGTTAAAGGGATTAACCAAGTAATTCTATTTGATTCTTCATATATATATATATATATATTCATATTGTAATGGACCCATAACTGTATTTTGGGAAAGAGCAGAATAACCAGTTAGGTTGACCCAGTAGTGAATATAAATTAAATTACTCTTGAATGAGTAGAATTGCATCCAGGAGGTCAGGAAGACCAGAATATAGGGAGCTAAAATATTAAAGGAAAGATATTGGCGGGGGCCAATAGGTACTCAGCAAGCCCATGAAAACTGTGTATTGGAAAAGATATTGGCAGGGGCCAATAGGTTCATAGTTAGCCCATGAAAACTATGTAAAAATGAAGATGTCGGAAAGATAGGTTCATAGTAAGCCTACAAAAACTATGATTTGATACTAGCAAGGGCCAGTAGGTTTGTAGTTAGCCTATGAAAACTATATTCGGATTAAGATATTGACATATGTCAATAGGTTCCTAGCCAGCCCATGAAAATTAGGATAAGAAGGGAAGATATCGGAGTTATCAATAGGTTCCTAGTTCCTAGTCAGCCCATGAAAACTAGGATAGGAAGAGAAGATATTGGAGTTACTAATAGGTTCCTAGTCAACCCATGAAAACTAGGATAATTGCAAAGATATTGGAGTCACTAATAGGTTCATAGTGATCCCATGAAAACTATGTAATTGGACAGGGAGTCCTTAAACATTTAACCGGTTATTAATCAGCCCATGAAAACTATTAGGTTATTAACTAAGACAGATAGTCAGAATGAATGGGGATGGGTAATCCAGAATTTATTCACTTGTTTTGCATATCATCCTATCATATCATAATATTTTGAATTATTTTAACCATTATGGATGCAGGAGCACGGTATATGGTTTTATAAAGGTTTTTGGATAGTAGTGAGGGGAAACCCATTCCGCTTAGTAGCGTGGTCTCGCTAGATATCTAAATGATTTGAGATGGTAGATTATTATTCATAACAGGCTTCATGTCCGACTCGAAGTTTATGTTTTCCCCTTGAACTCTTGGGTACTCAATTGATTTTGAGTAGTTTGAGAGTTGAGGTTTTCAGGTACCTCATTAGACGAATAAAGCTTCTGGAGATGCATAGGATGCATAATAGCTATATAGAGTCTCTTTTATTTGATTCTGCTGTGTTGTTTGTAATGGCAAAGTTGTTATATTGTCTGTATATACTCTGATCATCCAAGGTGGCATCTTCATATGTCGCTCTTAGCGTATTTTGTAATAAATATATTTTCTCTGAACGTGGTTAATGATTGTGGGATTATGTAATGAATTGGAAATGTTTTGAAATGGAATGTGATCTTGTTTGATGTTTTAAATTTTTTCCATATTCATGTGTTTCTGTGTATCAATGAATCTAACACCGCCATATTTGGTCGCCGAGGATTAATAACTATGAGTGACTGCAACATCCGTAGCCGTTAGTTTTGGGCCTCTAAGTAGGGGGATGTTACAAGTTGGTATCAGAGCATAGGTTTATGAAATTTTAAAAGAAAGTTTAACCTAAAAGATTTTTGAAACATAATCCAATGAATCAGAAATATGATCGGGGTTTGGGATAACGCTATAGTAATGTACTTGTATTTGATATATATATATATATATAGTTATATATATATATACGTACTCCCTTCTCTCTTAGACCGCTCTTATGTGTCTTACTAAGGCTTGTACGCAGACTTACGAGAAAGAAGATATGGAAGCAGGAAACGAAAGAGGAAATCTCGATGGAGGAAGCACCACAAATAACGGAAATGCTCGACCTAATACCAGGAGGAAACAAGATCGACGGGCTAATGCTAACCAAAATGCAGATGCCAATGTGAGTGCTAGAAATCCACTAGTAGATATGGGGGTGAGGTATCAGTTCTTCGTTAGTATGATGCAAGTAGGAGTTGTTGGGATTGTTGGAGGAGGTAATCATGTGGCTCTAATTGGGAATAACTGTGCTAAGCTGAGCAGAGGTTACACCAGTCTGGGTGGAAAGCCGTTTATAGGAACAGAGGATGCCATAGAAGTAGATAATTGGTTGTTGCATTATGAGTGTATCTTTGCTGATCTGGGTTTAGATGACGAGCAGAAGAGGAGGTTGGCATCTATGTAGTTGCAGGGGTCAGCACATCATTGGTGGAATAGTGTCACTACCGGAGTTCTGGAGGAGGAGTTGATAAGGGCTGAGTTCAGAAGGAGATTTGAACAGAGGTTTTTTTCTGAGGCTGCTAAGTCGGTATTGATGAGAAAGTTTTTGGATCTGGTTTAGGGAGATATGTCAGTAATTGAGTATGCTACTAAGTTTGATGAGCTGTCCCGATATGGATATGCTACTATAGACACTGACATCAGAAGGAATGAGAGGTTCATTCGGGGTTTGAGACCTGGGCTTGCTAGGGAAACAATGACACATATCCGTGATCCTTGTAATGTGGTTGTGGAGATGGAAATTCGTCATGAAGAGATGCTTGCTGTTTGTGCTAGAGAGAAGCCAGTTGAAACCTAGGGTTCTTAGGGGAAGAAAAGGAAGTTCTTTAAGAAGAAGCGAGCCCAGAAGGGAGATGCTGCCAAGAAGGCAAAGGCTGATTTAGTTTGCTACAAGTGTGACAAGAAGGGTCATTACGCAAATGAGTGTCGGTTAGGAAAGGGAAAGAAGGCTGCAAATAAGAAGAATGTGAAGTGCTTTAACTATGATCAAGTTGGGCATTATAAGAACCAGTGTCTAGAGCCAGTCAGGGTGGACAAGAGGGATGGTTTTTGTTGTTGGATCATTTGCTAAGCCAACTGCAGCTGATAAAGGAAAGACTGTGATGGAAGGTACGTTTTTGATTCAGAGTATACCAGTTAGGATACTTTTTGATACAGGTGTATCACATTCATTTATATCCCGGTGTTTGGTTGATAGGTTATGCTTAGAACCCACATACCTTGTTACTTCCTTAAGGGTTGTGAATCCAATAGGAGGGTATGCAACTCTGGGGATGAGATGTGACCAGTTAGAAATTGATTTGTTAGGTTATAAGTTTGCATGTAGTCTGTATGTTTTCGATTTCGTAGTTTTCGAAATCATTTTGGGTATGGATTGGTTGAGGAGGTATGAGGCTAGGATATTTGCCAGGATGGGGAGATATCACTAAGACACCCTAATAGTCATAACCGAATTATATTCTCAGTGGAGAATTCTGATCGGAGTAGTTGTGCTTTGTTAAATGCAATGGAAGAGGGAGAAGAGCTAAGTCAAGTTCGAATCGTAAGAGAGTTTGCAGATGTTTTTGAGCCAGTCACGGGACTACCACCGACTGAGATGCAGGAATTGAAGGTGCAGCTAGTTGATCTAGAAGGAAGAAATTTTATTAGACCAAGCAATTCGCCTTGGGGAGCGGCCGCGGTATTCGTGAAGAAGCCAGATGGGTTGTTGAGGATGTGTATCGACTATTGTAAGTTGAACAATAGGACGATAAAGTATAAGTATCCTTTGCCGAGAATTGATGATCTATTTGATATGTTGAGTGGAGCCAGAGTGTTTTCCCAATTGGATTTGGCGATAGGCTTCCATCAATTAAGAGTGGCAGAGGACAGCATTCCTTTGATAGCATTTTGAACTAGATATGGTTCGTATGAGTGGTTAGTAATGCCATTCGGGTTAACGAATGCACCTACTTTCTTTGTGGATTTGATGAACCGAGTCTTCCGAGAGTATTTGGATAGATTCGTGTTGGTGTTTATAGATGACATTTTGGTATACTCTAAGGATGAGAGGGAGCATGGAGATTATCTTAGAGTTGTGCTTGAGACACTAAGGCGGAATCAGCTAAAGGAAAAGTTTTCTGTGACGACCCAGATTTTTAGCGTATGTTAATTGGGAAATTGTCTAGATTAAATTATTGAAATATTGATTTTTATATGTCGAATGAATAAATTTCTGATAATTTAAAATATCTGGATATATATAATAGTGAATTGAAAGATGTATTGAGTATTGCATTTTAAAGTCTCTGAATCCTATAGGAAATATATATAAGCTTTAATTGTTGGTAATATATAAATATATATATATATAAGCATATATGACCTAGGAATATAAATATATGTTTAAAACAGGGATAAAAGGATATAAGTGATTATATATTGTATGAAAAACTTGAAGTAAAACATAACCACGGTAAAGGGTATGAATACATTTATATGTATATGATGGCAAATACAAAACAAATGTATATTATATTAAATAGTGCAATGTAAACATAGAAGGGGACAAGCATTTAATGCACCTTCATCTTAAGCATGCAATATATCATTTCAAGCAAACAAATCAGTTTTATCAAGTCAACGTAGCAAACAAAATAAAGGCAAGCAAAGGATAAGATCAAATAAAATGTATTTCAGCCACCATAGAGAAAAAAATCTCTGACCAAGTAAAGATAAGAAAAAAAAATATAAAAAATGGAAGAAGCTTACGGTAGAAGGCAGCCTACCCCTTTTCTTACTTGTACATCCACTCCTGTCTTCTTTTCTTCATTCCTTCAAGAGCAAGCTGAGTTAAACAAGAAAAAAAGAAAGAGAAGAGAGCAAATACTGCTCTGTCCAAAGGAAGAAAGGTGAGCAAACTTTTGAGCCTGTATACTTGATTTTTTTTTGGTTTGTCTGTGATAATGGATGTGTGATAATATTTTAGTTATAAATAGAAATGCATGTGTACAAAAATAAAAATATGCCTGTGCATGTCTGGAAAAAACAGACACATGCATTCTGTTCCAGGTTTATAAGCATCAAGGCTGTTCAAATTTTGATTTCTCTTCCTCTGATCCATAATGAACTCTAGGATTTAAACGAAGTTAGATTGTTTTAACTTGTCTCAAGTTTTAAAAATAAATCTGAGCAAAGATGAATTAAAGTTTTTCTGAAAATTTGAAGTTACAGGAAAAAAAATCAAAATATGTTGAAATTGCAAACATCAAGATTTTTGATTTCAGGAATATCATCGGAAGTATTTTCGAAAGTGTTGATTTTTAAAGGTAAAATTAAAATTTTTAAGTACGAATTCATTGAGAATTTGCGGAATGAACAAATTTGGGGTTTTTGCTAAATTCCGATGATCGGAATCATTTTGGGTCTCGAGGTTGAGGTGGTAGCTTGGTGGAGGGTTGTGGATCATCTGAAAATACTCGTCGATTTTATAATTTGATGTGGAGGGCTGACGAGATTGAATTAGGCTTTAAAACCCATGTATGGTCGTGGTAAGAAACCACATTGTCGCGTCACCATCAATGGACCGGAATGGTTTGCTCCGGTGGTGATCGAAGCCTGAAGGTCAGGCGATGCTTTGACCAGAAGCACATGACCTCTAATGGTCGGAGGAGGAAGAGCGAGGCGTTTGTGTTGACCAGTTTTTGGTTTATGGGTTGTTCGATGGTTCGATTTCAAATTTTGGTCGAGTTCGTAAACCTGGGTGGTCATAGCATGTGGATGAGTCGTTGGCGACGTGCTGGACGTAACGTAGGTGTCGGAGTTGCTTCGTTTGGTTGTACACGTGAACACGTGTGTATCAGGTTTGGGTTGAAGGAGAAGAAGCTTTTCACTCGGGTTTGTCTCGAAGAAACTCGTGGAGATGCTCGGGAAAATAGATGTTGTGAAAAACTCGAAGTAAGGCTCATGAAAATTTGTATTTACTTCGGGGTGGTCTCGAGTAATCTCGGGATGAACAGTAACAGGGTTGAATTTGTAGACAAATCAAGTTTAAGTTTTAAATCAATCAAGTTTAAAATTTAAATCAATCAAGTTTTCAAGGGAAATTTATTTACAAGGTTTTAAAACAATTTTTCAATATTTATTTCTAAAAGATTAAGTGTTTTTAAAATGTTTTAAACATATATTTTTAAATGTTTATAAAACCTAACAATGTAATTAAGAAGTAAATAAAATGTTTTTAATATTAACTTAAAAGTGATGTTAATTCATATTGTTAATGATGATTAATTACAAAGTTTATTAATTAAAGATTTAAGGATAATTAATGATTTATGATTACTTAATAATTTAAGAATAATTAATTAAGGGTTAATTAATTATTAATTTAAGGATAATTAAATAATTAAAAGTTAATTGAGTAATTAAATGATTATTTAATTAAAGGATAATTAACCAAGGTGATTGATTAATGAAATTAATTAAAGGTTAATTAATAAATGAAGGTGATTAAGGAAAGATAATTAATTGAGAATTAATTAATTAATGTAATTAATTAAGGATAATCAATTGAAGGATAATTAAATAATTAAAGGTTAATTATTTAATGATTAAGGGTTAATTGAATTATTAATTAAGGTTGATTAATTAATAATTAAAGGTTAATTAATTTATTATTAAATGACAATTAATTAAAATGGTTTGTAATTAATTAATGTTAATTAACCAGGATTAGTAAGTAATTAATCTAATTTAAGTTAATTAGATAATTAATTGATCTTACTTATGGATGTTTGGATTCTATTGAATGTTGAATTGTTTGATATCCCTGATGTATGATGCTCTATTTTGATTTGAGCACTGATAAATGTAATTTATTTATCTATGATAAATGTAATTTATCTATCTATAATATGAATGAGTTGAACTGTGATAATGTAGGTTACCTATCTAAGTTGAATTGTGTGTAGTATGATATCCTGAATACGAATTATATTGTTTTAAAACTTAACAACTTGGATTAGAAATGATATTGAATTCGAAGAGACCGGAGTCAGGTATCAGTAAATACCCAAGACCACTTCGATTTGTAATCTACAACAATCTTTATAGATTTGAGATGTGGAGTTAAATAGGCTGGAATGAAATAAAGTAAGTATCATGGCTATTTATCTGAGTAACAGTTCATAGATGTTGTTGGAAATAAGTGATCGACTTAAATAGTTAAGAACTCGTGGAAAGGTACGAGTTACCCTGGTAATTCATCTAAGTTATATAGCTTGGTATTTCATATTATGTGGGTTTACTCACGCTGGTTTCCAGCCTGACCCGGGTGTTACTTTATTGTAATGCTCGGGTCAGACCGAGTATTACAGATTTTCAGGTAAGGACGTTCTGGAGCTCGGGAGGCGAGCTGGATGGCAGGAACGTATGGAGTGTTTCCGTTATGATATATTGTTGTATATTTGGACATGTTGATTATATATGTCCAGTGTTTGTGTATATGTTGTAACTCTGATGTATTAAAGTGTAATTTAACTGATACAGTTTCTTTGTATAAATGATATTATATGATATTATATTTTGATCCGCTGCGAATGTGAGATTCTATGTCATGTTTTCTGTTTTCTTCTTCTACCTCTTTTTTTCTTTTCCTAACTATCTGGAATTTTCGGGCTCAAATATCCCGGGTCGTTACACTTGGTATCAGAGCTGAAAGGTTAAGCGAGAACCTTGGCTCTGGTGGGGGATACTCATTAAGTATAGGGTCGATGGTACCCTAGAATGAGTTGAGTGTATATGTATATATGAGAGCGTACTTGTTATTTTCTTATATAAAGATTTTAAATGATTTTATATGAGAATATATTTTGATATATATAAAGCAATATTTCTTTCTAATAAATATTAAGGTAATTGGTTGTTAAATTATTGGAATTAAATTAAGTGGTAATAGAAATACAACCAAATTGAAATTAAATAAAGATAAGTTTGAAATGGATTCAAACTAAAATTAAAATCTTGAATTTGTGAAGGAGTTTCAGAATAAGATAAAAATGAATTAGTATCCAGGTATGATAATCTTGGGTATCATCATCAATAGTTATTGTGTTTAATAATGATATATTTGTTGATAAGTAAGCCAAATGAAGTAAACTTTTAAGATGAGTATAACTTCTAAATAGAAGTTGGTTTTAAATTGTGAAATTTTAAAACCTAAGTCTAGAAACATTTGGATTGTTTCAAAATGTTATCAAAATTTGTTTTGCATTAAAAACCAAAGGTGCTTTAAATTTTTAAGAAATAATATGTATATATGAGGAATATACATAATATCAAAAATGGGTTGAAATAAACTCTAAATGTTTAGTTTTAAATTTGGGATGAGAGGTGAAACCCAAGGTGATAAGTTTTCGAACTTATAAGATTATTAATGTGAAGTTTAAATTTTGAAGCAGGAATTCAAATTGGGTAAGGTTAATGAAGTTAAGTTGAATTTAACTTTGGGAAAGTTAAATAATTTAACAAGCAACCTAAATTGGAAATTTCAAGATGAAATTGAGATTTAACTTGGGAAGTTAAATGGTTAATTTGAATTGGGAGTTTGTGTGATCTCAAAATGGGTTTGAGATCTGGAAATTGAAAATGGATGTTTTAAAATAATTTGGATAATATTATCCTATTGTTATTAATAATCTTTAGGGTGTGAATTGGATTTGTTTAGATGAATGAAGAATGAAGTGTGGTAATATATCCATTATTGTGATAAAAGGGAAATTAAACTTTAATTTGAAATTAAGGATATGGAATTATTTTGAACATAAAATTTAGAAATAAATTGAATTTTTAAGATTAAATTGTTTTGAACTCTTATTTGGACTTTGAAATAAGTTAAGTAAAGATAATTAAATGGAATTTTTGAAAATTTTAACTATGAATTAAATTATTTAAAGAATTTAATTGTTGAGTTAAAATAAGGATTAATTTGATTTAAGGGGTTAAATCAACATTTGAAGATTTAACTCGAATTTATATAAGTCGAGATGGTTTAAGATTGAGATTCAGATTTCATTAGTTCAAATTGAATTTAGTTTGAATTAACTAGAATTGAAGATGGATAGGTATAAAATTCAAATGGGAAATTTTGAATTGGACTAATTTGAAATAGGATTGAAGATTGAATGAGTTTAAATTCAAATGGGAATTGGGATTAATTCATATAGAAATTGAAATGATTTGAAATTGAAGTGGATTCAATTTGAAATTAGTCTAAATTAATTTGAATAATTTGAAATTGTAATTGAAGTAAATGTGTTTAAAATCAAATGGAACTTGATCTGAATTTGGAAAGAAATTGAGGATAATTCAACTTGAATTAGGGATAAATCAAGTTCAAGGGAAGCTGAAGTTATTCAAATTTGAAGTGAGTCAATTTAAATGGAAGTGGAAATTTAAATTGAATTGATGGGAATTGAACAGTTTGACTCTGGACTATTTTCAAAATAAATTTTTTTAATATAAATATATTTTTCTAAACTATTTACTACACAGCTTTTCTTTTTAAACCTAAAACTATCTTAAACTTGTTTTACAATTACTTTTGGAACTATTTAACAATTTTACAACTGATTTATAAACTAATTACTGTTTTTCAATTGTTTTATAAATAATTACTATTTTTCAACTATTTACAATTACTTAACTATTTTACAGCTTTTTACAGTTAATAATTATTTTTCAACTACTTATTTATTTTAAAAAATTTCAAGCTATTTTCTAAATATGAACTGGTCGGAGTTTAAATTGTTATTGATTAAATACCCAACTGAGATAAGAATTGAAGTGATAATCTAAATGGGGATTGGGGCAAATGTGAATAAGTGAATAAAATCAAAGTGAGGATGAATAGAAAGGGAATTGATTTAGCTGATAATCAATGAAGATAAATACGTAGGATGTACGTGTATTATTCTATACGCATAGTGATTTGATCCAGATTCGAGCACAGAATTTCGAGATAATATTATCGATCCGAGTTGGGATTTTTCGCTCGATTTTCGACGGCGAACCTGGATATGGATTTTTGATTGGTTCTGGATATTCTCTATCATAGTTGTGACTATGCAAGGAGAATGACGGTTTCTGGTCAAGAAACCAGATCTGAGTCCGCACTAGGAAGTCGGGTGGACAATACTAGTTCGGAAGTGAAATTGTGTGATCGAGTGAGCGATCAGATTTGATATTGCGTACGGATGGTATATGTACATCGTACGTGCTTAAATGAAATAGATATTGAAATTTTGAAAGAAATGGAAATGATTTTTGAAATATATTTTGAGAAGTATATATGAATAAAGTTGGAAGTTGGATATCTTTTGAAGTTCACTTTATGAAAAGTAAGTGATATGGTAAGTGACTTTATAAAAGAAAATCAAATTTGAATATTTGATTTGGAATAAACAAAGTTATATATATGTATTATATTGATAAACTCCCCTTGTTGAATCTATTGCCAGAAAAAAAAGGGTTTTTGAAAGTATTTGAAGTATAAAGAGGGAATTTATACAAGTTTGAAGTGATCCAAAGATTTTTAAAAGTTATATATATCTATGTATGTGTATATATATATATGTAAAGGATCTTATGTGAATGATTTTGGGAAAAGGTTTTTGGAACCTATGGATTTGGAAAGGCTTTTGATTTTTGAGGAAAATCAAATTTGGAACTTGGAAAGCCTAGTTTGTAAATTATCGATTTTGGGATAACCGATTTTAAGAAAGGAGATTTATATCAAATTCATACTAGGTGTATGATTTGGAAAATACTATATGTATATAGTATAAAGTATTTTGAAAGTGGCTCTGGGGAAAAAGGTGCTCCCTTGAATGAACTTCTCAGGAGTGCCACAGGGTGGTACTGCCTTGAGCCCTAAGGGGGGGTTCTAAAGTTAATCCTGTGAGGGGTCCGGACAAAACTAGTTCCTGAGGATTATTTGGTAGCGAAAGTAGAGGGCGCTGATGCCTATAGAGGCATTTGGGTTATGTTGTGACGATAGTGTAACTCGATGTCACTGCGATCTACTGCAGACCATAGCGAAAGTCGTGTGTGCCGCTGAGAGCCAACAGTCTACGTTTGATTTTATATCGGTAGACTGCGACACTATGGTAACATAGCGAAAGTCGTGTGTGCCGCTGAGAGCCACCAGTCTGCGTTTGATTTTACATCGGTAGACTGCGACCTATGTGGGAGTGGAGAAGTTTCATTTTTGACAGCGAAAATCGAGGGCGCTGATGCCTACAGTTACATGGACTTTTGCTGTGATGGAAACGTAACCCTGGAATGTAACTGCGATCTGTTGTGGGTTCCATGGCGTAATCGAGGGGCACGGAGTACCTACAGTTACATGGACTTTTTCTACGATGGCAACGTAACCCAGGATGTAACTGCGACCATGGATGGGGGTGATGATTTCCAGAGCATTCTCACCAAAGATATTCCCTCTATTTTCTAAAACTATTTTCTATATTTTCATTAAAATTATTTTCCAAAGTATTTTCACTAGGTGTTGGAAACGGGTTTACCAAGTACTTATAGATTTTCAGTCCTACATCTGATCAACGTATGACCGAATTTCTATGAGAACAAGGATGGACTTGTCGAAACATCGAGTTATAAAAAGTATTTTTCTATTAAAGCTGTTTTGGTTATATTATGTTATTTGTAAGTGTTTAAAATTTTGAAATTTTGAAATAAGAGAGTAAAAGAGTTAAAAACATTTAAAGAATAATTTGACTACAATACGCAGAGGACGAAAAGATTCAAAAGGGGGAGGAATGTGACGACCCAGATTTTTAGCGTATGTTAATTGGGAAACTGGATTAAATTATTGAAATATTGATTTTTATATGTCGAATGAATAAATTTCTGATAATTTAAAATATCTGGATATATATAATAGTGAATTGAAAGTTGTATTGAGTATTGCATTTTAAAGTCTCTGAATCCTATAGGAAATATATACAAGCTTTAATTGTTGGTAATATATATAAATATATATAAGCATATATGACCCTAGGAATATAAATGTATGTTTAAAACAGGGATAAAAGGATATAAGTGATTATATATTGTATGAAAAACTTGAAGTAAAACATAACCATGGTAAAGGGTATGAATACATTTATATGTATATGATGGCAAATACAAAACAAATGTATATTATATTAAATAGTGCAATGTAAACATAGAAGGGGACAAGCATTTAATGCACCTTCATCTTAAGCATGCAATATATCATTTCAAGCAAACAAATCAGTTTTATCAAGTCAACGTAGCAAACAAAATAAAGGCAAGCAAAGGATAAGATCAAATAAAATGTATTTCAGCCACCATAGAGAAAAAAATCTCTGACCAAGTAAAGATAAGAAAAAAATATATAAAAAATGGAAGAAGCTTACGGTAGAAGGCAGCCTACCCCTTTTCTTACTTGTACATCCACTCCTGTCTTCTTTTCTTCATTCCTTCAAGAGCAAGCTGAGTTAAACAAGAAAAAAAAGAAAGAGAAGAGAGCAAATACTGCTCTGTCCAAAGGAAGAAAGGTGAGCAAACTTTTGAGCATGTATACTTCATTTTTTTTTGGTTTGTTTGTGATAATGGATGTGTGATAATATTTTAGTTATAAATAGAAATGCATGTGTACAAAAATAAAAATATGCCTGTGCATGTCTGGAAAAAACAGACACATGCATTATGTTCTAGGTTTACAGGCATCAAGGCTGTTCAAATTTTGATTTCTCTTCCTTTGATCCATATTGAACTCTGGGATTTAAACAAAGTTAGATTGTTTTAACTTGTCTCAAGTTTTAAAAATAAATCTGAGCAAAGATAAATTAAAGTTTTTCTGAAAATTTGAAGTTACAGGAAAAAAAATCAAAATATGTTGAAATTGCAAACATCAAGATTTTTGATTTCAGGAATATCATCGGAAGTGTTTTCGAAAGTGTTGATTTTTAAAGGTAAAATTAAAATTTTTAAGTACGAATTCATTGAGAATTTGCGGAATGAACAAATTTGGGGTTTTTGCTAAATTCCGATGATCGAAATCATTTTGGGTCTCGAGGTTGAGGTGGTAGCTTGGTGAAGGGTTGTGGATCATCTGAAAATACTCGTCGATTTTATAATTTGATGTGGAGGGCTGACGAGATTGAATTAGGCTTTAATACCCATGTATGGTCGTGGTCAGAAACCACATTGCCGCGTCACCGTCAATGGACCGGAATGGTTTGCTTCGGTGGTGATCGAAGCCTGAAGGTCAGGCGATGCTTTGACCAGAAGCACGTGACCTCTGATGGTCGGAGGAGGAAGAGCGAGGCGTTTGTGTTGACTAGTTTTTGGTTTATGGGTTGTTCTATGGTTCGATTTCAAATTTTGGTCGAGTTCGTAAACCTGGGTGGTCGTAGCATGTGGATGAGTCGTTAGCAACATGCTGAAGGTAACGTAGGTGTCGGAGTTGCTTCGTTTGGTTGTACACGTGAACGCGTGTGTATGTGTGTATCAGGTTTGGGTTGAAGGGGAAGAAGCTTTTCACTTGGGTTCGTCTCGAAGAAACTCATAGAGATGCTCGGGAAAATAGATGTTGCGGAAAACTCGAAGTAAGGCTCGTGAAAATTTGTATTTACTTCGGGATGGTCTCGAGTAATCTCGGGATGAACAGTAACAGGGTTGAATTTGTAGACAAATAAAGTTTAAGTTTTAAATCAATCAAGTTTAAAATTTAAATCAATCAAGTTTTCCAGGGAAATTTATTTACAAGGTTTTAAAACAATTTTCTAAGATTTATTTCTAAAAGATTAAGTGTTTTTAAAATGTTTTAAACATATATTTTTAAATGTTTATAAAACCTAACAATGTAATTAAGAAGTAAATAAAATGTTTTTAATATTAACTTAAAAGTGAAGTTAATTCATATTGTTAATGATGATTAATTACAAAGTTTATTAATTAAAGATTTAATGATAATTAATTATTTATGATTACTTAATAATTTAAGAATAATTAATTAAGGGTTAATTAATTATTAATTTAAGGATAATTAAATAATTAAAAGTTAATTGAGTAATTAAAGGATTATTTAATTAAAGGATAATTAACCAAGGTGATTGATTAATGAAATTAATTAAAGGTTAATTAATAAATGAAGGTGATTAAGGAAAGATAATTAATTGAGAATTAATTAATTAATGTAATTAATTAAGTATAATCAATTGAAGGATAATTAAATAATTAAAGGTTAATTATTTAATGATTAAGGGTTAATTGAATTATTAATTAAGGTTGATTAATTAATAATTAAAGGTTAACTAGTTTATTATTAAAGGACAATTAATTAAAATGGTTTGTAATTAATTAATGTTAATTAACCAGGATTAGTAAGTAATTAATCTGATTTAAGTTAATCAGATAATTAATTGATCTTACTTATGGATGTTTGGATTCTATTGAATGTTGAATTATTTGATATCCCTGATGTATGATGCTCTGTTTTGATTTGAGCAGTGATAAATGTAATTTATTTATCTGTGATAAATGTAATTTATCTATCTGTAATATGAATGAGTTGAACTGTGATAATGTAGGTTACCTATCTAAGTTGAATTGTGTGTAGTATGATATCCTGAATACGAATTATATTGTTTTAAAACTTAACAACTTGGATTAGAAATGATATTGAATTCGAAGAGACCGGAGTCGGGTATCAGTAAATACCCGAGACCACTTCGATTTGTAATCTACAACAATTCTTTATAGATTTGAGATGTGGAGTTAAATAGGCTGGAATGAAATAAAGTAAGTATCATGGCTATTTATCTGAGTAACAGTTCATAGATGTTGTTGGAAATAAGTGATTGACTTAAATAGTTAAGAACTCGTGGAAAGGTACGAGTTACCCTGGTAATTCATCTAAGTTATATAGCTTGGTATTTCATATTATGTAGGTTTACTCACGCTGGTTTCCAGCCTGACTCGGGTGTTACTTTATTGTAATGCTCGGGTCAGACCGAGTATTACAGATTTTCAAGTAAGGACGTTCTGGAGCTCGGGAGGCGAGCTGGATGGCAGGAACGTATGGAGTGTTTCTGTTATGATATATTGTTGTATATTTGGACATGTTGTTTATATATGTCCAGTGTTTGTGTATATGTTGTAACTCTGATGTATTAAAGTGTAATTTAACTGAAACAGTTTCTTTGTATAAATGATATTATATGATATTATATTTTGATCCGCTGCAAATGTGAGGTTCTAAGTTTTGTTTTCTGTTTTCTTCTTCTACCTCTTTTCTTCTTTTCCTAACTATCTGGAATTTTCGGGTTCGAAAATCCCGGGTCGTTACATTTTCTAAGTGTCATTTTTGAAGAAAGAGGTTAAGTTTCTTGGTCACGTGGTTTCAGAGAAGGGTTTGTCAGTCGATCCAGATAAGATCGAAGCTTTTAATAATTGGAAGAGACCAGAGACGGTGACTGAGATCGGAAGTTTTCTTGGACTTGCTGGCTATTACCGGAGATTTATTAAGTATTTCTCGTGGATAGGAGCGCCTTTAACTAAGCTTACCAAAAAGGAGGTGAAGTTTGTTTGGTCTGACAAATGTGAGGAAGCATTCCTTAAGTTAAAGCATTTTTTGACCAATGCACCAGTGTTAGTAGTTCCAGATGGAAACCAAGGGTTGGAAGTGTATGCAGACGCACCTGTTTTTGGCTGAATATGAGACAGAAGAGGTGGCTGGCGTTTTTGGCTGCTTATGATTTTGGTATAGAATATACACCAGGGAAAGGTAATAAAGTAACGGATGCTTTTAGCAGAAGACACCAGAATGTGGTGTTGGCTATGTTGGCAGAATGGAAGGATCTCGAAGCTTTGGCCAGTTGTGGTGTGCAGTTAAGATCGACTGCTAGTTCTATTCAGAGTACTGCCATGTTGTCATGTTTAGAAGTTCGACAAAGAATTGCTTATAAGCAAAAGGAGGATCCATTATTAGCCGAGAAGATCATAAGGCTTGAGGTTGGAACTGAGATCAATGATTTGAAAGGTTTTTGTCTTGACCAGAGGGGATGGTTGAGAAAGAAGGGGCGATTATGTGTTCCAGATGTTGAGAACTTGAGGAAAGAAGTTCTTGGGGAATGTCATCGATCCAAGTTTACGATTCATCCTAGAGGGACCAAGATGTATCAAGATATGAAAAGAAGCTTCTATTGGGAAGGTATAAAGAGGGATGTTTGCTTGTGGGTTAGGCAATGTGCAAACTGTCAACAAGTGAAAGCTGAACATCAGAAGCCGAATGGGTTGCTTCAGCCTTTAGAGATTCCAGTTTGGAAATGGGATTTGATATCTATGGATTTTATAGACGGATTACCAAGGTCAAATAGAGGGAATGAAAGTATATGGGTTATAGTGGACAGGTTGACCAAGAGTGCTCATTTCATTCCAGTAAAGTCAACCAGGACAGCACCTGTTTTGGCTAAGTTGTTCATGAGGAACATAGTTAGACTACATGGAGTTCCTAGTAGCATAGTAAGTGACATAGATGCTTTATTCACTAGCAAATTCTTGAAGCGTCTACAGGATGTGTTAGGCACTAAGCTCAAAATGAGTGTTGCATATCACCCTCAGACGGATAGGCAGACAGAGAGACACAACAAGGTACTGGAGGATTTGCTGAGAGCTTGTGTATTAGACTTTGGTGGATCTTGGGAGGATCACCTACATTTGGTTGAGTTTTCCTATAATGATAGTTATCAAACTAGTATAGGAATGGCGCCTTTTGAAGCTTTGTATGGAAGGCCATGCAAATCGCTAGCATGTTGGTTGGAGACTAGAGACGGATTGGTCTTAGGTCCAGATTTAGTTAGAGAGGCATAAGAGAAGATTGAGTTGATCCGAGAAAGGATGAAAGAAGCTCAATCCAGACAAAAGAGTTACGCAGATAAGAGGCGTAAAGACCTAGAGTTCTTAGTTGGAAACATGGTTTTCATTAAGGTATCACCAATGAAGGGTGTGGTACGATTCGGGAAGTCAGGGAAACTGGCCCTGAGATATGTTGGTCCATTCCAGATTATAGAGAGGATTGGAAAGCTCGCATACAGAGTAGAGTTGCCGAGTAGTATGGCAGGTGTCCATAATGCATTTCATATGCCTCATCTTCGCAAGTATGTGCATGATCCAGAGACTACTATTCCTCCGATAGGGTTGGAAGACTTAGTAGTAGAGCCTAATTTGACTTTTGTTAGATAACCAGTTCGGATAGCGAGAGATGAGAAAAGATTAAGGAACAAGACAGTCAAGTTGGTGAAAGTTCAGTGGAGCGACAACGAGAAGGACTGTACTTGGAAGACAGAGGACATGATTCGAGATACTTATCATGATCTGCTTTGAGGGTATGTCTATATTAGATTTATATAGATATTAGCTAGTCAGGTAGACTAGTATGGTTTTAAGGAGTCATTACAGATGATTGCTATGTTTAGTATTAAGTCCTTACAAAATTTCGAGGACTAAATTATTTAAGGAGGGGAGCCTGTAACACCCTTAATTTTTAATAACATTATTCAAAAGATTTAATTAGATAAATTAAATAGAATAATGTAAATGTTAAGTGATAAGGGGATTGAGAATTGAATAAATATTAGGTCGTGCTCAATTAAATAATTAAATAGGCATATAACCCTTACCCTTATATATTCTTGTTCCTACCATTTCATTTTCCATTCACGTCATTTTGAAAACGCAAAACAAAAAACTTAAGGAGGAGCCGGCCATTAAGAGAAGAGAAATTAAATCAAAAGCTAGAGATTCAAGCTTAAGGGAAATTAATCTCAATCCAATCTCCTTATCTTAATAAAGGTGAATAATAATTCCATCTCTGTTTTGTTTTATAATCATATGTTTTCGGATTTAAGAGTAAATTCATTTTATGATGAATTGGATGATGATATGCATAAATTGCAATTTATTTGATCTAAACAAGGATTTTTAAATATGATTTCTCATGGTTTTCGGGCAAAACCGATTTAAGTTGATGTTTAAATGCCATGGAAAAATTTTATGTTATGTAAAACATGATTTTGGAGTAGGGTTTTAATTTTGATAATTTTCCAGGCTATGGAAAGATTGTTATAAATTTTCAAAGGAAAATATGATTAATTGGGTTTATAAATTTATTTCAGAAATTATATTGAGAATTTGGGTCTGAAATTTTGATATGTTAGATAACATGATTAACGTGAATTTCTTGAATTTTTGGGGATTTTTCCTAAGTGACTTGCTATGCAAATTAAATTATTTTAGAAGAGGGACTTCTTTGCAATATTGGTTTTGCTTAATGGAAGGGCTTATTTGCTAACTTAACCATGGTTTAGATCTGAAATTAGAGGTAGTTATTTTTTAGTAAAGAATTTGAAAAGTTAAGGCAACCGATCTTGTGTTGACACGTGGCAGGTTAGTTAGAAAATGTTTACTTTAATTAGTATTAAATCTGGTTACCCAGAAAAGTTGGTTTTGCCTTCTTTAGAAGTACCTTTCAACCCAGAGCTTCCGCCTTCAACCAAATCGAAACCCACAAAGCCGAAACCAATACACAAGATATCACTTGGATGGTACGTAGTGGATTGGAGAAAGGCGGAAGGCTAGGTGTCGAAAGCATGGCTTCCGATAAGGTCGATACCTTTTTGATTGTTTTAAAAGAAAAGCGCCTGCCTTTGTTTAATTTAAAGCCTTCGAAGGAGTCGAAGCATATATTTTCGAAAGGGGATTTTCTAAATGATTTCGAAGGGGTTGTCGTCAACTTATGTTTGCTTTTGAATGGGTTCCTTTACTTATAAAATAATGTTTTCGAAAGAAGGGGTTCCAACCTAGTCGAAGCCCTGCTGCCGTTTTTAACCTATCAAGGCTATTGAAGCCATCAATGTTTTCGAAAGGCAGTACTTGTTTTTAAAGATGTTTTAAGCCACTTCCTAAGTGCTTTCAAAAGGGTCCAATGGTTTCAATGGCAATGGCTTCGAAAGGTGTTTCGACGCTATCCTTCAATGTTTTGTTTAAATGATCAGAAGCTTTCGGAAGGGATGGTGTCGACGCCATCATGTTTCCCCAATATTTTTATTTGATAAAAGATGGTCTCGAAAGAGATACTTTCGTTTATATTCACTTTAATCCAAATAATATTTTAAGTATAAACCCAATGGTTTCGAAAGGGGAACTTTTAATGATTTCGGAAGGGATACTTCCAAAAGTTTTGAAAGAGTTACTTTCAATGGTTTCGAAGTTAAGTGTTATTAAGTAATACTTTAATATGTTCAAAAGGTTTCTAAAAAGAAGATTTAAAGTGTTTCAAAAGGCTGGGGCCTAATTTTTTGGAAAGAGATTTATATGCTTTCGAAGGAGGTTATCCAGTCACTACACCAGAAAAGGCCTTTCGTAGCGTTGGAAAAACGCTGCTAAAACTTTTAGCAGCCTTTCAGTAAACGCTGCGATACGACATGCAACTAAAAGTTTGAAACTTTTGTAGCGTTGTAGAAAACGCTATGAAAACTTGACCTATTGTAGGGTTTTTGAAACACTACAAAAAGTTTCATACTTTTACTAGCATGTCGTATTGTAGTGTTTACCGAAACGCTACTAAAACTTTTGGTAATGTTTAATCAACGCTACGAAAGTCATATTGTAGCGGTTTACATTTATTTCCGCAGAGTTTTGTAAATGCTACTAAAAGTTATTAACTGTTTTGAGCATACTGTACACGCTACCATTTCTTGTTAATGGCTTGTATCATTTCCAACCATCGCTGGTGACATCATAGTTAACGTAAATAGCTGATGATCCGAGGTCGGTACATGCCACGTTGCCTAGTTTGTCTTGTATGTCTGCAATGATGATTTGGGCTCCATGTTGAATGAAAAGTCTTGTTGTGCGTTCACCAATGCCGTTGGCGCCACCAGTTATGAGCGCCACCTTTCCTTGTAACCTGAGCTCATGATAAAAAATTTCAATTGTATAAGTATAATAAACATTGTTGATGTAAAATAAGAAATGATTACTTCTTCGCAATGGCAGGTAAACCGGAGTTGCTACTCTCCATGGCTTGCTTGCTTACGTTTGACAAAAATATTTTGTAAAGAAGGAAGAAGATGTGAATATTTATAACTAGAAAATTTGGAGCATCTTTATATAGAGGATACCACTGGAAAATGACAAGTTCGGATATAACAATAAGTAACAAATGACTTTTTGGCTTTTAGCCGGGTAGAAGCGTGATATGTTATACCAGTGATCTTTTGATTCACAAGTAGTTAAATGATAGGTAAAAAGGGAAAAAACAGGTTACCAACAGTTGTGAGTTCGACGTTAGTGTTGTGTTTTCTAGTGTAAACTTATATTATTAAGTTATTAACTGATTCATTATCCAGTACTTTCTTCTAATACTAAATTAATCCACCGGCCAGGTATAAAACTAGTTGCAACTTAATGCCAAACAGGAAGTTTTTTTATTTGGCAAACTTCCACGATGATGGATAGTTTACTTGTACTTGCTATATGATTGATGAAGAGTAATAGACACTCGTCGATAATTGGTAGTTAACCGGGAAATTTTCTCTCATTACATTGGCGATTTCATGGTTATAGGTTGATCTATGTGCATAAATATTCACTATAAGACATAGACATCATACTGCACATAATAGTTTGCTAGTAAATTAAAGAGAGTACTTTTGCATGTAAAGGAACATGGCCTTGATTAGTTAGTTGGCAGTTGAAGCCGAAGGTAGTTTTATAGCCATCTGTGCTTTATTTTTGTTTTAGTATTATTCTTCTTTACTATTCACCTTATTTCCTGAGAAAATACACTTGTTTCTGCAAGATATTCGATGGCAAAAGTGCAAAAAATGGATGGAGCAGGCAGTGGTTTGTGTTGAATGAGAAAATCTGAAAAGTTAGTGACATTATTTGATCTTTGAACTTTTAGCTTCATAAATATTTTAACCGTATTTTGGTTCCTAACCTCTTCTATGCAGCTTGGATACACAAGAAAAGAAGATGAGAGACAATTTGTGGTCTCATTGTTTTGGAGGTACATTTCTGCTGTTTTCTGTCTTTACTGCAATCATTGTAAAATATGTTCACAGATGAAAGCAAAATTGACCAACGCTTGTTATTTGTCTATATCTCATATATTTCTTTCATCATTGTTATTTTTGTAAAACTTTAAGACTATGCGCTCACTATTTGCATTAGTTGTTCTTCAGTTGACTAAAATATACTATTAAGTTTTATGTTTACAATCTGTGTTTTCTAGTAGATCTAAACTTCGTAAACTCTTTATATTGGTTATTTGGAAGTTCACATCAGAATTAAATATGGCATGTATAGGTTAAATATGGAGATCCCTGCTTTATGGTAAAACGTGAAAATTTTGAGATGTCAAGATCAATAGCGTTTGTGATAATTTTTATTTGAAGGACTGTAAATCATTAATAGCACGTGTTTATTTTCTTTACATCTTATTAAATAATGGATCTCTACTAAGTGTCCACCATACTTGTTTTCTGTTTTGATGAAATTGCATTTCACTGAGTGTTGCATATGCCACTTTATACTCTATATGGCATAATTCGTGTATTTTAATCATTAAACTTTTAACCACAGGAATGTAATAGAAGAGGTAGGAAGATGAAGAACCTCCTCCAGAAAGCGCTAAAGAATCAAAATCTAAATATTCAAAGAAAGAAAATGGACCAGATTCTGGGAAAGCTCCTAGTCTTATGTTCAAGCTAGCTAGCAAGGTTACTTACAAAACTGTTCTAAAGGGTACGTCTTGATTGTAATATTTCTTTACTTGCATATTGTTTACTTATTTCTCAACTAAACAGCTGTCATGTTGCTATTATAGCTCATAGTGCCTTTAGCCAAATATTATCTGAAGGGTATGCATTCTTAATATTCTTATCACATATTGCATGCAAATTCAAGCAAGTAATGTTTTTTTATGATTATGGTAAACCTTGTTTTTTGTTACCTTTGCAGGACATGTGAAGATGTTGTGGAGACAATTCACGACTCTCTTATTAAGGTAGCCCAATAATTACAGTCAAGCAATCTTGTATTTTCCATTACATGCTTTATTGATAAATGTTTTTTTATAAAAAAAATTCAAGTTAAGGAGGAAATGAGGAATAGTGAAATAGAGCTTCGAATAAAATTTACATTTTATTGCTTCGTTAATACCTTGTTTTACCATCCTAAGGTTGCTCTTAGATTAAAGCAACAGGGTTACACAGGTTGCTCGCCTGGGGATACAACTTCTTATGTCATTTGTTGTCAACAGGGGGTACATATTCCTCTCCTTCGTGTCATTATTTTGGTGTCTCATAATGTTTTGATATTGAAATCTTGTCTAAAGCAACATGGGCTGCCTGTTACTAGTGACATTGTTTACAAGAGCAGGTTTGCTATTAGTGCTTTTATTTGGAAATGAAACCATATTAACACGTGTTATAAATATATGATTGCTTTGTGTGTTTAAAAACAATGATGAGTTGTAAGGTTTATTTTTTTACCCGTTGTTATGAGTTTTATGCATTACTTGTTTTCTTCCTTTTAAGAATTGTCTAAAAACTATGGTTTTATAAATATATCAGGCCCTGGAAGAACAATGCAAGAATGATCAAAGTAGATTTTGGCGATAGAGATACATCACATTCTGGGATTGAGGGTGTAGAAACTGGTGCTGATGCTGTTGAGTTTCTTCTTCTTGGTACAAATTCAGTTCAGGTTAGAAATTTCCAGGAATCTAATTATTCGAATTGCCTTGTATCACCAGATTTTGGAGTTGCAAATTAAAGTACCATCAGATTTTGGAGTTCGAGTGTTGAATTTTTTCTTGTTTATACTCGTTTGCTGAATAAACACAAATTACACTTGTATCTGTACGAGTTCTTTAACTTTGATCTCTTCAATTGTGTTATAATTCAATAATAACAATAATAAACAATACTTTGCATAAATTAACTAAGTTTTATAAAAATTAAATACGTTTATAAAAATTAACCAAGTATTATAAAAATTAACAAGGTTATAATAATAATGATAATAATAAACTAAGTTTGATAAAAACATTAACTAAGTTTATAATGATAACAATAATAATAACAACAGTAACAATAATAATAAACTATAGTTTGATAAAAAGCTAGCTAAGTTTATAATAATAATAAATTAACCAAGCCAACTAAATTTTATAATTAATAATACTAATAATAACAATAGTATCAAAAACTAAGTTTATAAAAATTAACTAAGTTAATTAAGTTTTATAAAAATTAACTAAGTTTATAATAATAATAATAATAACAATAATAAATTAACTAAGTTTACAATAATAATATTAAATTAACTAAGTTTATAAAAATTTATAAGTTTGAGATAATTTATAAAAATTAACTAAGTTAATAGAGTTTAAGTTTGAGATAATTTATAAGTTTAAGTTAATTAAAATATAAGTTATGACATTTTAAGTTTTAGCAATTAAGATAATTTATAAGTTTAATAATAATAATAATAATATTAAAAAATATTTTGAATACATTAACTAAGTTTTATAAAAATTAAACACGTTTATAAAAATTAACTAAGTACTATAAAATTAACAAGTTTATAATAATAATAATAATAATAAACTAAGTTTGATAAAAAAAATAACTAATTTTATAATAATAATAATAATAAATTATAGTTTGATAAAAATTAACTAAGTTTACTAATAAGTTAACAAAGTTTTATATAATTTAACTAAGTTTTATAAAAACTAAATAAATTTATACAAAGTAATTAAGTTTTAATATAATTTAACTATGTTTTATAAAATTAAACAAGTTTATCATAAAAATTAACAAAATTAAAATTATTTTAACTAAGATAGCTAAGTTTTATAAAAATTATTTAAATTTAAAAAAAATTAACTAAGGATGGTTGACATACTTTAAATATGTAAAGCACTTTCATAATCATTTGTTGATTATTAAACTTGTCTACAGATAATTAGCCTTTTCGGACTAAAGATCAGCTGTAGGAAAGAATTGGGGTAATCAAGTAATGAACATGACTCTAATTGTTGTATATACTATAATATTTTGTTAATACTTGTTGTGTAAACTTGTTTATGAATGGTTATGGATTTAACGTGAATTTGCTCATTTTGTTGAAAAACTATTATCGAAATGGTTATGAATATTATATTTGATTATGTGATTAATGTGTTTTTTCAATTGTTTGAATATGATGATTATGTGATTGATTGATTGTTGGTTTGAATACGATGATTATGTGACTAATTACAGGTTTTAATAAGACTATTATGTGAGCGAAGATGATTTTAGCAATGTTGTTGATCTCGCCGTCCAAAAGTTCGGCCATCTCGATGTCATGTTCAATAATGCAGGTATTTTCTCAACCTAGATTTTCTATCCTTAAATATTGGATTTGGATTTTTCATTATATTTGGGTCATCACATACTGTGTACTGGATGAAAAATTATAATAAAGGTGGTTTTTTCCATGATAACAAGAACGAAACCAATCTCTCTTAAGTATCTTGTCACTTTATTTATTTTATTTGAGTTTTCTCTGGCACAAATTTGTCTGCTTTAAAACAATATTTCTTGCAAATGGGTTATCTTAAATACATTTTTTTACAACTATAACTTTAAAGTCATTCCTTATGCATGACTCAACTTAATTAAAGCATGTCTTTACACAAGTTAATTTTTATTATCTCAGTTCAAATCATTAATAGTCACAAACTACAAAAGAAGAAGAAAAAACACATGTGGATGTGGTTGGATTCATGGATTGTCTTTTACAAATTTTACAAGATTCCTAATTCTAGAAAAACACAAATAAACAAACAACCCAAACATCCACGTGTTGCTACATAGAATGTAAGTTTTACATTAATAAGTTCACCAGGAGGAGGCTGAACTCCCTTTCCAATCGCAAACTCACTTTAACCAAGCCTAGACGTGACAAAATTCATATCACACTATTACCACAAATATTTCTTTTTTTACCCACAAACAGCAAAATTATGTACAAATTATTTAGCAAAGTGAATTTGAAACAAAAATTATCTATATGCAAATATTTGAACCAAAAACTATTTTTATCGATTGATTTAAGTAAAAATAAAACATTAACCTTCAAATTACTACACAAACAAACTTATTTATAATCAAATTTAACATTTAAATTAATACTATAATGAATTTCATAACATGAAATCAATCATCAACTAAATTAAATTTAAATATAAGAACTCAAACCTTTAGTGTGATTCTGAAATTTTCAAATTGGGAAATTATCAATTTAAGGAGAAGGAAATCAAAGTATAAGGAGATCCTTGCAGAATTGTCTATTTAAAAATAGTATGATGCGAAATTTAATTTTCTTTTCGAGACCATGTTTGAGTTTGTTGACTATTTTTTATTATCATACACAGACCACAATTCTAGAAACTATTTTGCGGTCCAAAAGCAGCCGCTTCTGCCATTTTGCTAAAACACCAGCATTTTGTGCGTATACGTGTAAGGGTCCAAGTATACATGAACTGCCTTCTTAAATGGTGAGCCGGACAAATGAACTTGTATGGGACAACGAGAACTTAAAGTATGTAAACTAACCAAGTCACGGTATAGTCAAAAACAAGCACCTATATGCTACGATGAAAAATTTGGTGATAACAGCTCCACCATCCATAAGCCTGATAAGTGTTGCACGTTTGCTAGATGATATAAACTATTTCATATTGTCTAAACGTTTTATCTAGCAGTAGCATTAGCTTTCATTAATAACACATTTTCCTAAAAATTGTAATGTGACTAACAATGCCAGTTGGAAGTCCTAATAACTAAAGAATGTTAACGTGACTTACAATACAATGCCAACTGGAGTTTGAAACCGGAAACCCACTTGGATCTGAGTCGTAATGGACAATATTTTTAGTTCATGATCTTTGCATAAATAAATCTGAAATTTAGATTAATTACAAAGAATATTCATTAATCCTTCTTTTACGTGCTTCCAGCTACTGATTAGCTGACAAAGAGACTAAGTGGTAAGATTAACAAGCTTCCTTTGAGATGTGATGCACAAATAAGTGATCATATTCACATCAGAGAATAAGTGGACAATTATAATTGAAACATTGATATGGTACAAAGAACAGTGAAAGCCACTCAATATGAATTTTTAAACGAACCTATATTTCTTTCGATATCAACAAAAGAGAATCTCAATACTTTATGTGATACCTAAGTTAAATAATTTCAAAATCATGCAATTATTGGCACACTTGAAAAGTGATTGAATGCTAACCATGAACGTCTTCTATCCAAAAAACATATAAATATTACAGGTTTAATTCAAAGTACAGGTTTTGGTTAGAATCGCTTACATCCATCGGTTGTTACTGGATGTATATGTAATTTTCTCCATAGCCAGGTATCATGTTTGGAAAATATAAAAACAAGTATGTGCAACTTCATGTTATAAAAGAAACATGCAACTGATATATTCATAACTAGCAAAGCAGTTCCCCAAACTCAACCTTCTTACCTCATTTTCCACTATACACCTCATCCATTTATATCTAAACTTCCCACTATCATCAATAATAAAACCAAATAGTCATTTGATTGAGCCAAAACCATTTACAAAGTGATTCTGTTGAGCCACACATATCTTTCATCCCATTATATCTAGGACGATTATAAGAACAAGATATATCCACAAATAGTTGCACTATTGGCATTCATTATACCGCACTTGAAAATATAGTGGGGTTACATTGCATGGTTCACTATTGGCTTCTAGAGGTTCTTCACTATTCATCCTATTTAGAGATGTGTATTTTACGTTTGAAATGCAACTGTAAAAAATGAATCAGAGAAAGATAACTTACATAAGTACTGAGCTGTCTAACAAAGCCATAGAAATTGATGTGTTGTAATAAGGTTCCTACAAATTTCAAGTTGTCCCTTACAGTTACATGGCTGCATGAAAACACTTTTTGTTATCACCTATGTCGCATTACTTATGGTTTAGCTTAGTTTGAATATATAGTTCTCACCATGACAAGAGAAACCTAAAATTAGTAGTTATCTACACAACATGATGATCGTTTTGATGTTTTATCTTCTAATTTGAGCCAAATAGAAAATAATCATATAGAATCTGGTCTTATGTGTTATAACTAATGCGAAATTATGTTTACATACCACAAATATTTATAAATAAAGAACTTATGAAACTTATGATAAATAATCTTTAATTACAGATCCTAAGATAAAGATGAACAATGTCTTATCAACAAATACAAAAGATGAAAATTATGAACTCATAATTATTCTTGAGAGTTTCATTCTGAAAATGCTTGGGTATATACTCAAAATTACTCACCCGATGTCTCAACCTAAGTAGCCTTGTAAAAATATCATCTTTCTAAAGGATCTATGGAACTTGAAAGCTAGTACATCAGAAAATGACACTTCTAGAAGGATAGAGCTCACTAGTTTCAGATGAGAGTTACATGGCTATAATTGGGTGTAACTGCACTAAAATAGGGCTTCTACTAGGTTGATGAATTAGGGCTTCACCAAATCGTAGAGGTAGAGAAAGAGTGGTGGATGAGGAAGTGCAATGAAAAATATGATTGTCGAATGGGCATGACAAAATGAAACGAAAAGAGTGACTGGCGATAGGAGGAAGGAGGGGAATAGAGGGGAAAAGAGGTAAGACAAAAATAGGCGGAGTAATGGAAGGTTTAATAAAATTAAATGCTGCCTAAGCAAAAACAATCACCGTGTAAACGAAAGCAATTGTCGTGTTTATGTCTTTTTATTTATGTAAATTGGGCCAATAGTAGCAATTAAGAATGAAATGCAACTAAACAATCCAACCAATTGCATCTTTTCTTGTAGTGAGTGAAGCCAAAAGCAAAGTTTTGAAGGTTTCGACCGTCTTAGTTTTCAAAGCAAATAACCTAATCTCATTTTTAAAGAAAACCATCGCATAAATAAATGAAGTGTTTGGAAAAGGAGGTTTTGAAGAAGTTTTCTTTGATTTAAAAGGTTAAAGGGATTAACCAAGTTATTGTATTTGCTTCTTCATATATGTATATATTCACATTGTAATGGACCCATAACTGTATTTTGGGGAAGGGCAGAATAACCAGCTAGGTTGACTCAGTAGTGAATATAAATTAAATTACTTTTGAATGAGTATAATTGCATCTAGAAGGTTAAGAAGACCAGAATATAGGGTGCTAAAATATTAAAGGAAAGATATTGGCAGGAGACAATTGGCTCTTAGCAAGCCCATGAAAACTGTGTATTGGAAAAGATATTGGCAGGGGCCAATAGGTTCATAGTTAGCCCATGAAAATTATGTATAAATGAAGATGTCAGAAAGACAGGTTCATAGTAAGCCCACGAAAACTATGATTTGATACTGGCAGGGGCCAGTAGGTTTGTAGTTAACCTATGAAAACTATATTCGGATTAAGATATTAACAAATGTCAATAAGTTCCTAGTCTGCCCATGAAAACTAGGATAAGAAGAGAAGATATTGGAGTTATCAATAGGTTTCTAGTCAGCCCATGAAAACTAGGATAAGAAGAGAAGATATTGGAGTTACCAATAGGTTCCAAGTCAACCCATGAAAACTAGGATAAGTGTAAAGATATTGGAGTCACCAATAGGTTCATAATGATCCCATGAAAACTATGTAATTGGACAGGGAGTCCATAAACATTTAACCGGTCATTAATCAGCCCATGAAAAACATTAGATTATTAAGTGAGATAGATAGTCAGAATGAATGAGGATGGGTAATCCAGAATTGATTCACTTGTTTTGTATATTATCCTATCATATCATAATATTTTGAATTGTTTTAACCATTGTGGAAATGACCCGCTATTTTGGACCATTCGCATCCGCACATGTCGGACTTGAATAATTCAAAATACCGAATTGTTAATTTAAATTGGCAAAACTCAGCATATACAGTAAATAAATAATCACAGATCACAGACATAGAGTAATAAATGGGCAGCGGAATAGAAAAGATAGTAGTTCATGAAGCTACTATATAACATCAGAGTATAAATACAGAGAAGTCTCAAATACATATGAACTGATACAAAATCATATACATAGTCTGAATGAGAATATCTGAAAAATAGAACAATTGAAATAACTGGACAATTGAGCGAAGGAAGATAGACTTCAATAAGATCCAAGCTCCAAGAGAGAGAGTCACGAAAGCTGTAATACTCAGGCTGACCCGAGCATTTAAGTAAAACAAAACACTCGAGTCAGGACTAACATTCTTATGTAAGTGATAAACTCAAGTGAAATGTCAAATGAAATGCCAGGTAACTTAAAGGATGTTTGGGATCACCATCCTCTAAGGATCCGTTAAACTATCTATATATACAATAAGATACGCTAAATAGATAATGTCTAAGGTAAAGTAAAGATATCAAAGTAGTGTTAAGTCGACGCCCATTCCCCGCTAACACATTTTTATTCCCAAAAGCATATACAAGACCGTAGTTTCCCCCAAAACCGGAAAGTCACTAGAGGGCAATCCATATACTAAAGGTACAAAACAAAACGTAGTGGTCGCGATAGGATATCGAGATGACAAGGTACATGAGGCGATACCAACTGGGATACCGGTAGTTGCATAATCCGGACTGATGTTGGGCATAGCAGCTACTACCCCAACACCGCGAAACAACACTCCCAAATCAAAGGGTGCACCCAAATCGAATCACAAAAGTAATAGATATGGTATCGAAGGAGTGTGTCCGCTAGAGGTAGCGAACCTCAATGGCCCGGCATGGTTTCTGTTTTAGTCATATCAGGGGTCATCCAAAATCGTTCTCTTTCTTCAAATCAACGCGTTCACCTTAACCATCTACTTCATTCTGGATCAACACTCGGCGTATAATAGTTATTAAAGTGGTTTCGGTATCGACAGAGAGTATGTCCATATCCGATCCCGGTCTCTTTAATAACTTCGTATTATTACACCGTGGTCATTTTAAGTTTAAAATCAAAACAAATCAAGTTCAAAGTCAACTTTAAGTTTTACTTCCAAATCCCATATTTCACAATTCAATCGCTTCAATTATTAAAACACATTTCCAATTGAAATTTAGTTCGACATTTGGTTAACAACAAAATCAAGTATTATCTTAATTCAATAACTTCCATTTCGCTTATTAACTTTATTTCATATCACACGAATTCCAATTAATAATCAATTTTATCCAAATCATTTAAATCCAATTCTATTCATTTCAAGTTTATATTTTCATTTATCTTACATCAAATAAATTATAAAACCAATTAAACGATTTTATTTACCAAATTCCTTTTACCCAAAATAGTGCTTACTCAATAAATCCAATTTCAACTTCCAAAGAAATCTATTTTACTTAATTTGATTCAAAGCTTAAATAACACAATTCGATTTAATAACCAATTCAAACCGCTTAAATTTTATAACCAATTCTTCAAATCAAAAATTAAATCAATTCATTTGATTTAAAATCTTTAAATTAAATTTATCACTTAATTCAATTTACAACTTGACTTAGCTCAAATTTACATAAGTCAACTTCCATTTAATCTCAAATCAAATTCGTTAATTCATTCCATTCTATTTCAAATCAATTTGCTAATTTATTTCAACAAAATCCATTTGCTTTATTCCAAATAAATCCATTTATTAATTCCAAATAATTCCATTTATTAATTCCAAATAATTCCATTTATTCATTTCGACAAATCCATTTATTTATTTCAATAAATCCAATATAATTAAATTTCATACCTTAATACTCGATTAAATTAATATAATTTAGATTCATATCTTATGTTATAAATTTCATATTAACTCAAATTCGAAATCCGGTCTTTGATTAAATTCAATTTATACAATTTTAAGTTCATACTTCTATTAAGTTCAATTTCCCAATCCAAATCTTATATCTAATTCAATCTAATACTTTATTTGTACTTCAATTCATATCGCATAAACTTCGTATCTCATTCAAATAATATTTCTATTCATATATTGTTCAATTCGTATTTCAATTCATATAATATTAAATTCATACGTTATAAACTTAATTTATCCAATTAGTTTATAATATCCATTCTTTAAATCAATTCTTTAAATGAAATTAAATTCCAAGTAATCTTTACATCCTTACATTATTTACTATTATATTATTAAATTATATATTTCTAAAATTTCTATAATTATAAGTAAAATCTTAAATAAGTTTAAATCCATATTTACTTATAAATTATTTTTTTCAAAATATATAATTTAAATCAAGAATTCAATTTACTTTATAAAACCAAATATATTTGTTTACTTAAAATCAAATCTTTAAATAAATTTTCAAAATCAATTTCCAAAACCAAATAGACCAACGGTGTCCGTATATAATTTTCTATCCTATGCCCAAGTGGTACGGATATTGGTTATTTTATCCGTAGAATTTATTTTACGGGTTTTAACTCATTAAACCCGCAAACCCAAATATTTCAACAATAATTGAAAATCGCTTGGGTCTATCATTTCAACCCATAACGAATTTTCTCCTATTCTAATGTCCGTTCGGGTATGTATCATTTCAACCCATAGTGATTCTAATCTAACAGGTAACTTGCAATGGTGATTAACAACATAAATAAACAGAAATAAATACGGTGCATGTGTCAGTGTCAGAGTCGTGTAATATTCAACATACGTATAATAAGCAAAAGCGGTAAACAAATCATATCATATATATACTATCAAAGTCTACGTGTCATAAAACATACGTCGTGTCGTCCGTGCACAGTGACATATATGATGAAACCAACCAATTCTAAGCAATCTCAACACTTCATACAACATTTCAAAAAGTGTTTATACTTAAACAAAAATGTCAGTCGTGAGTAAAGGACTCACCTTTCGTGGATATAGAACGAAGAACGACGAATTTGATTGAACAAGCTGAGTTGCGGAAAATCTCCGAACGACAACGGAAATGGATACGGCAATGGTTCGAGGGATTGGTATATGGGATATGTCAAATTTTGTATATACATACAATTTACTTTAAAATGAAATTCACTTTTTAACTCATAAATAAAAATTTTGTAAAATTAAATAAATAAGAAAACATACTACATAGACATATATACATATATATATTTGTAAGGCAGTTGTAAATATTACCAAGCTTGCAAATTTAACCAAAACTGATTACCCCAAGTTGTTATAAAACTGTTATACAGAGAACTGTTTTGTATAAAGGAAGCACTGTTTAATAAAACAAACATACTACTACTGCTGTATGATATAATTAAACGCATGGCATAAATATATATATTTTTTCTCGCAAACTGTTAACTGTAAAACCTTATGTATTTTTAAAACTATCATATTATTTATATATGTATATAAAGTAAAACTAAGAACCGTACTATATATATTTATCAACTGCTGTTCATTTCTATGAAACTGTAATATGTAAACAATATAAACTTGAAACTGTAATATGTAAACAATATAAACCTATTATATATAAACTACCTATATAGGAACCTTTTAAACAAAGAAGGCTGGAAGCTAAGCTATGAGCTGGAGATGAAGGTGGTGACAGCGGTGTCGGGTGGAGCTACGGTGGTGGGGCCTGAGCATGGACGGGGTTCGGGTGGAGGCTTTACGCGAGGACATCGGAGTGGGGTAGGCGTGTCGGAGGGATCGCTGGAAGGTGGCGTCGGGGCTGGGGTGTTGGTGAACGTGGTGTGAACGGGAGGCCTCGGGATTTGAATGAGGCGCAGGTGGAGTTCTGGGTGGGTGACAGGCCGGTGAGGCAGAGGGCAAGCGAACGGCAACAGTGGGGCGCGGGTTCGGTGGAAGGCGTGGAGCTTCACGGTGAGGCGGAGCAGCAAAGTGAGAAGACGTGGAGTATGGTGGAGGAGAGGGCATGGTGGTCGGCAAGGAGGCGATGGGTTTGCTGGCAGCAGCGGGAAGGCGGTGAAGGTTTGGTTGGGGTCTGTCGTTGGTTGGCTGGGGTACGTGGACAGCGGGGTTCGGAACTGGCGGTGGAGAGCTGAGCTTGCACAGGGTTGGAGGATGAACGTGGCAGAGGCGAACGAGGCAGCGAAGAGCAAGGAGGCGCGGAGAGGAGCTCGTGGTGGAGAGGGGAGCGATGCTACAGGCTGTGGCATTTGCATTGTGAGCTTTCATTTTCTTTTGATGAGATCTGGAAAGAACATAACAGAGGACGAGAGAAGAGGAAATACTGTAAGAGGAAAGAAAGCTACCAGACGCGTGAGAGAACACTGTTTCTCGAGATTAAAGAAAATGAACAGTGGAGCCAGAGCTATCATGTAAAAGTGAAGAGGTGTATTATTAGCTATAGTGGGCTTGATAATATCAAGAGACAGAGAGAAGAAGAGCGGACGTTGAACTAACGGCAAATACGAGGAGACATGACTTTTCCTAATCAACCAATAGGAGTTTTCAAGAATGAGACTTAGATATGTGATCAACAAATAATTTAGAACCCAATAAGGGACACAAAAATGTTTAACGACTAATTTAAATAAAACGTTGCGGGAGCCATTTTGCCAATTTCGTCGCGCACAGGATTCCGAATTTGACAAATGAATATACTGCGGAGATCAGCTCGACGAGATGAACGCGATGGTATAAAAATATCAGTGTCAGGACTCTCCTATCAAAAGTCGATACGGACCCTTATTTATGCGAAAAAATTCGTCGAAAACAAAAACGACGGGGCTATAAACGGCTGAATTTTGCGAAACGAATTCATGACGCGGTCATGAAATCTAATTCTCTCTTTTTCCATGTAAAAAGATTTGGGTTTCGAAAATATCTTTTTCCGGTTAAATTTTAACTGGGTTTAGGCTGATTTTAGCGCGACCGTAAAACTGTCGTATTTTTTGACGAAAATTTACGTACGCCAATATTTAAGTGAACATATCTCAATATAAAATTTCCGTTGTCAAAAATTAAATTTATAATTAAAAGAAAATTTAAGTTAAACCGTTAATTACGTTACCGAAATCGATATGTAAATAAACGCGCGCAACTAACTTTAATATTTTTCAACGAAATCTGGCGCACGCCTATATCTATCTAGACGCATTCCAAATATAAAGTTTGATTAGTAACGGAAATCGTTTGCGAAAGTTTGAATTTTCAACTAAATAACGATTTAAATTTTTTTTAAATCGGGTCGGATTTTCAGGGTCGTTACATTCTCCCCCACTCAAAACTTTTCGTCCCCGAAAAGGAACGAGACAAAGGAATAGATAAAAGCAGAACAGAAAAATAGATAGACCCGGAGTACACATCGCTCGATACGACAATATATTTCAAAACCAAATTAATTCAAACAATTAATTTTAAATTAAATTTATATTCTTCTCAATTTATTCTTATTTAAAAACAACTCTATTCTATCCTATTAAACTTCACCTAAGTTATTTCACTTATAATTTAATTTCAATCATTCTTTATATTTTTTTTGGTACAACCAACAATTAACAAGGAATAAATTTTATCCATTTCAAATTAGTTATTAAGTTCAAACGAATCAGAAATTCAACATTTAATTTGACTTTCAAAATTTTTATTTCACATTTCAAACCCAAACTTGAAATTAGCAATTTCAGGTTTGAATTGATTTACAAATCATTTCAAAATCAATTTAAATCATATTTCAAAATAGTTCATCTTTAAATATTTGATTACGCAATTATAACCCAGTATTTAATTTAATGGTTTAATAAAATTCCAATTCAACTTATTAAATAAATTCACATCACAGGGATTTAGTTTAACAATTAATTTAATTTGAATAGTATTTAAATTAAAATCTATTTATTTCAAATTAGTTAATCCATTCACCTTTAAATTAAATTCAAACATTAATTTGATTAATACAAATTTCCTTAACCAAATTTTCAACCAATTGGTTTTATTTAATTCATTTACTATATCTAATTTAATTCCAATTTAAAGAAATCTAAAATTTTGTACTTTACTTAATCTAATGATTAAATAAACCCAATTTTTTTTTTACAAGTTTCAATTCAATCAATTAATAATCAAGTTTATAAAATCTCAATTTAAACAAATTCTCTAATTTTGAAGTCATTTAATCTTAAATTAACACTTAATTAAATTCTAATTTCAATCATTAAACTTAACTTTAAATTCCACTTAGATCATATCTTGATTTAATCTCAAATTAAATTTATTAATTCATTCTATTTAAATTCAAACAAATTCATAAATCAATCCCGAATTAAATCCATTAATTTATTTCATTTAAATCATAATTAAAATCATTAATTAATTTCAAATCAAATTTGTTTAGTTTATTCTTTTATATTATGAATAATCTTATTAAAGTCAAAAGATAATGGAGCACTATACACTTACCTACAATTTATTAAGCATAGTCTAAGTTTTAACATTTACTACTAAAGTTTCTTTTGTATAACCTAGATAGCATATTCATGTTACCATTTCAACCTTAAAATAATTTAGGTAAGTTATATATATGTTATAGAATACAATTTAATCGTTACACAAATGAATTTTTCATCCTAGTTTAATTATTTAAATTGTTTCAATTTCATTGCTCATTTAGATACTCTAATATTTGGGAATCTACTTTTATTTCAATAATTGAAACCATTACTTAACCTAATGAGAGTTTAAATTTTTGTTTAAAATTCTGGTTATAAATATATACATACACATATATTTTTATATCAAATCATACTTAGGAAATTCAAATTAAAATCTATTTTCCAATACTATATCGATTACAAATACGCTCTCTTATAAGATAATTCTAAGACATGATATAGACAAAGATCAAGACTAAGAGCAAATAGAAAACCAAGATGAAGATCGATCCCGAAAAGAAATTCTTTGTTAGGTTTCTTTTAATTAGGATTCCTTTCAAAGAAGATAGATTTTGAAAGGGAAGATAGGCTCGAAGGGAAAGAGTGATTCCGTAATCGATTCAACTCATGATAGGGTATTGGGACCCTATCACTAATGAGATTTACTTTATAAACTGAGATTTGCCGAAAACCAGAGCTCTGATACCACTTGTAACGACCCGCTATTTTGGACCATTCGCATCCGCACATGTCGGACTTAAATAATTCAAAATACTGAATTGTTAATTTAAATTGGCAAAACTCATCATATATAGTAAATAAATAATCACAGATCACAGACACAGACTAATAAATGGGCAGCGGAATAGAAAAGATAGTAGTTCATGAAGCTACTATATAACATCAGAGTATAAATACAGAGAAGTCTCAAATACATATGAACTGATACAAAATCATATACATAGTCTGAATGAGAATATCTGAAAAATAGAACAATTGAAATAACTGGACAACTGAGCGAAGGAAGATAGACTTCAATAAGATCCAAGCTCCAAGAGAGAGAGTCACGAAAGTTGTAATACTCAGGCTGACCCGAGCATTTAAGTAAAACAAAACACTCGAGTCAGGACTAACATTCTTATGTAAGTGATAAACTCAAGTGAAATGTCAAATGAAATGCCAGGTAACTTAAAGGATGTTTGGGATCACCATCCTCTAAGGATCCGTTAAACTATCTATATATACAATAAGATACGCTAAATAGATAATGTCTAAGGTAAAGTAAAGATATCAAAGTAGTGTTAAGTCGACGCCCATTCCCCGCTTAACACATTTTTATTCCCAAAAGCATATACAAGACCGTAGTTTCCCCCAAAACCGGAAAGTCACCAGAGGGTAATCCATAAACTAAAGGTACAAAACAAAACGTAGTGGTCGCGATAGGATATCGAGATGACAAGGTACATGAGGCGATACCAACTGGGATACTGGTAGTTGCATAATCCGGACTGATGTTGGGCATAGCAGCTACTACCCCAACACCATGAAACAACACTCCCAAATCAAGGGGTGCACCCAAATCGAATCACAAAAGTAATAGATATGGTATCGAAGGAGTGTGTCCGCTAGAGGTAGAGATCCTCAATGGCCCGGCATGGCTCCCGTTTTAGTCATATCAGGGGTCATCCAAAATCGTTCTCTTTCTTCAAATCAACGCATTCACCAAAACCATCCACTTCTGTAACATTTCCGATTTTTCGTCGCTCGAAAATCGACATTAATACGACCACTGTATCAACTGCCGAGTAATCGAATGCAGGAAAACCGAATTGTTATGGAGAAAAAGAAGAGGTAGAAGAAAACAGAAGAAAACGAAAGAAGAAACAACAGAAACAGAGACAATATCAAATCTCACATTCGCAGCGGAACAACATATAATAGATAAATGAATAATCTTTTAAATCAAAGAACTATATCATTTTATACATTACATCATCATCAGAGTTTACTACAACAATACAACACTGGACAGTTATATAAACTTGTCCTCATATAGAATACACAGCGGATTAATACATAGTATAGATGATACGTCTCGCCATCCAGCTCGCCACTTGAGCTCCATAGCATCTCCTGAATCCAGAATGATCTGATAACCTAACTTTAGATGCCCGTGTGGAAATGATGGGCACCCAGAGTTTAGGAAGGAAACAATAAACTCCAAGTCAGTCATGGTGACTGATGTGAGAACTAAAATAGTTTATCTTTAGAAATAAACAACAATTGAATTTTAACATTGAAACCCGCAATGCTTTTGGAAAATGAAACTACCATAAGACCTCCCGCCACACACACAATGCAAACGTAGAATTGGAGAAGATTTCTTCTTATGATAGTCAAAGATGCTTACTACGCAAATTATTGGATTATTATTATTAGTGCATAGTGGAAAACATTTCGAAAATATAATATTAATCTTAGCCAGCATAGGTACCATTATACTATGCCTACTATAGCTGCTATGTTAAATAGCAGGTTCTAAAATTAAAACCGTACAAGGTTCGTATTGGAAGATGGATTTTTCCAACAAATGGTCAGGCTAAGGAACTTCCTATGCCACGTAGGAAACGCCTCTGGCTGGACGCTCCGAGAGACAAACTGCTCTCTGCCAACAAAGCCGGGTTACCCCTGTAACTAGGTAACTCACAAATATGTCATCCCCCGGTCCTTTGGGACCTTTATCCGAGCGCTCGGTAACCATCATCACACATAATAAATAAGGTGTGTCCACATGAGTAAGTATCTGGGCTCCATACCATGATACCACCCCTTTCCAGAAGGAAATGACATACCCTAAAGGGCGCAACCCTCATAACCTGGCCGCAACATTCCTGTTTCGACCATTTCCGGGTTGTTGAGGCCCTGACGAAGCCTCATCCACAAAGCCACGCTTTTTCACAAAGCCACGCTTTTTCACAAAGCCACGCTTTGATCACAAATGATCAATAAATGATCATCATCACAACAACACTCAACATGCCACATTACCAAATTGGGAATATATCGCTGATAAATTTCAACTACATAACCTCTGAGCTCGTACGTCTCAGAGAAGGGTGTTAAACTAAGAGAATAAATTCTCCGCCACCAACAGAAATGTATTTGAAAGAAATCAGCTTTACATCTCAAAACGTAATGTCAGACACGTAACCATACAAGTCTGTTCCGGGTTCGAACAGAACCGAAGGCACTTCCAAAGAAGCCCTTGCAATCCGGATATTCACAATCCCGATAAAACTTCCCATCATAAAGGAAATCTCAATACCGTAGCTAACGGTGCAGAGACAATCAATAGGTCATCCAATCGTTTTCACAAATACCCGGTCTTCACCACCGGTCTTCAATACGATCCATATCGTCGTATCACAAATTCGGAATGGGTTATACGACACAAAGGTCCTTTCCCGGCTAATCCGAATAGTAAGCGCTTACTTCAAAAATAAGTGTGGCATTCAAATTCAAGCAAATCACAACAAATACCCATTCAAGGTAATTATTGATAGTCGGTTATTTAACTATCAATAGGTTTGCATAGCATCCTTAGATTCCAAATAATTTTCCAAATTATTTATCTTCCAAAAATATCTTTACAAGATATATAATTTCCACACTTCAACTATTTGAAAAAAATTTCAAATCAATTTCCACATTTCAATTTATCTTTGAAGATAAAATCTCAAACATTTCCCTTCATATTGGGAAAACATTTCCATGCCTATTTAATAATAGGTAATTCACAAATCCATTTATTTTCAACATTTGAAAATATTCAATATACTTAAATCAAAATTAAGTATATATTTCATTCTTTAAGGAAAATCATTCTCTTTCACAAATTTTATTTGAGTCAAAACGAATGTTACGTAAAACATCGTTACGACAACTCAAAATCACTAGTATAAGGATTCAAAATTAAGATAGATATATAAATCCCAATACTATATAAAACATTTTCTTTCGGAAACCATTTACTATAACAACAGTGTTATAGTCCACCATTTCCTTATTCCTCGAAACGTCTATTTCAACAATAAATGTTGAAATCTATGTTTTCGATACTTAACACGTTTTAAAACATCTTTTAAAATAATTACTTCATTTCGTAATATCACTTCTCCAAAACATATCCATTTTATCTAATAATATATTCACTGTCCAAAATCGTGAATATAATTCGTTATCCAAACTCAACATTTCTACACATTTTATTTAAAGGATTATCCACTGTCCAAAATCGTGGATATAATTCCTTTAATTAACTTCTAAAATTCACTTATCAAAATAAGTGATTTTGGATTTATAAACAACGTTTATAAATCACATTTATATTTTATAACAATTTCAACTTATAAAAATCATTTTATTCGCAAATTCTATTTATATCCCCTTTAAGTGCCAAAATCTAATTTATAAGTAAATTACTTATAAATCTTTTATTTTACAACATCTATTCATTTTATAACTTCACATTATAAATCTATTAATTTCATTCACGTATGAAATCCATTTATACTTCCTTTTAACACTTATAAAAACTCATTTTATAATTCCAATATTTTAATTTATAAATATCAATTTTATAAATCTTTTATATAAACCGTTTATAGTTATTTCAAAAATCTCGATTTAAATAAACCAATTCTATAAAACGTATACTTTCAAAAATCACTTTAAAAATCCCTTTAAAATCAAAATTGTTATCTTAAACTTCAAAAATGGATCCGATGATGCAACAGCACCAAATGGTCAATCACAGCATCCAAACATCATATATCAATATGATAACATCATATACAACAATATCTGTAAATAAATCACTACGGTGAGGAATCCAGTCGGATCCCTCCAACTTGTTTCCCTGCATCCACAGATATTAGCACAATACCAATTTCACTTCACAGTGAAATTATCGCGGTATATGGGATTTATAAATATTATCCACTATTATGCGGCGCAATAGGGTCTCATCCGCTATACAATGCGGGAAATCAACTCCAATATATACATATTCCAATATATATATATTGCTATATACATAAATAATACCAATTCCACTTCAATGTGAAATTATCGCGGTATATGTTTTTAATAAATAACCTCCGCTTAATATACGGCGTATAATGTCTATTTAACACAATAGATAGCAATCATCATTCAATTCACACAATCAGCACTATCAATAATTTTAAATCTAACTATTTAAATTTTAAATTGAAACAAAACATTCAATTGAGTGAGGATTTCTCACATTGATTTCAGTTCAGTTTCTGCGTTTATTTCGAATAAAATTAAACGGACGTTTAATTTTACCCAAAAATTTCACTGACTCCAATCAACACCAATCCAGCTCCATTGCGTAGTGCTCGTCAATACGATTCCAACGCAATTCGTTTCGTGCGAAACGGACCTCGTATGAAAAAGTTACATCATTTTAAAGTTTGCACTAATTTAAATATACAATTTCAGCTTTTATTTTTATTTTTCTAACCCTAGATCTCATCCTGGCCGTTTGTTTCTGCATCTTCAGATCTGGGCCATCCTCTTCATCTTCCTCTTCAACGTGATAAACACGTACAACACAAACCCATAGCCGCCACCAATCAATCAATTATCACGACCAAACCGAGCAGCTTGAAGACGATCAGAGACCCCCACCACGCGCGCCACCACACGAGCCACCAACGCCTGGAGTAGCTCGATGCTCGGCCCCCCATCTTGCCTCGAAAAACGTGAAAAACGCAGCAGCTCCAATCTTGTTTTGCCGCCAATCCGTGGCTCCGTTTCCGATCTCCACTGTTGGATAGCTAGATCTTGATGCCCTCTACAACTTTGCAGTTGAGAGTTTTTGCTAATTGTTGATGGATTGAGAGGAAAATGAGGAAGAACATTGGCTATTTTCGGCCATTAATCTAGAGGGTGGTGGCTAAAGCTAATAGAGCTAGGGTTTCTCTTGTTACGTATATATATATATATGTATATAATAATATTAAATTCATTTTAAAACAACTTTTTCAAACGATCTTCAAATCATAGGTGCCGTCTGGCGTTCGTAAGGTTTACCCCACGTTCCGAACACAATGGAACGTGTTTCGGGAGCTAATTCGATCATCTGTGTGAGTTACGGAATTAAACGATCAAATTTAGATTAAACCGATTCAAACTGATTCGATGCGTTTTCTCTTGCCCCGGACAAACGATAAATCCAATTGACACGAAATTTGAAACCATACAATAATATCACAATACCGATCCGATGAAACTGGTTTCGTCGAAATCCAAGACTTTTTGAAAAATGACTATTTTAACTCGCCAAATTAATATTAAAACAATTTCGATGCGTTTCGAGCTGCCACAGTCAAACGACAACTCCAATTGCTACGAAAATTGAAATCCGATAATAACAAAATATTACGGATCCAATGGAACTAATTTCGTCCAATTCTGAGACTGTCCCAAAAATGGCTAATTTCACTAGTCGATTAAATATTAAAATATTCAATTTTCACAGATTAACTCTAAATTCGATTTTAAAAGTCCTATAACATCACTATAACTCCAATATAATTTAATATAACTTTATAAATCATTTTCAATCACATTTAATCCAGATTTCAATTATTTCTGGAATTTCAACTATTAAATTATCGATTTAATTATCCAATTAAATCTAGATATTCGAATTTTAAATTATTTGACTTATTAATTCTACTTATTAATATTTAAAATCAATTAAATATTCGAATTTCAAATGTCAGAAATTCTGGGTCGTTACAAACTTCCCCCCTTAAAAGAATTTCGTCCTCGAAATTACCAAGTAAGAAAAATTCACAAAATCCATTAACTTTTCGGAATCCACTTAGTGAAAATTTTATATTCACCTTTTTCAAAAACCTTTAACTTCAACCAAAACAATGGTTTCCATTTTCTAGTTCAATTTGTATATTTTCATTACAATTTAGAAATTAACTTTTCATTAACAAAAATTTCCAAAATTTCTCGAAAATTTTCTAACGCCTTAAATTTCCAGAAAAATTCGCCAGCGTCTCCTTTGCGCGGTTCGATCGTAGAAGGATCACAATTGACATAAATATGTATACATCGACCCACCTGGTCGGAAAAGCAGAAAAACAGTTCATATTTCCTATTTTTTATTGCGTAGGCGTACCTTTTTAGCATTTTTAAGCAAAGCAGTTATTTATTTAGCATTTTAGCGCAATCAAATCAACCGATCGGTAGCCACAGCACCTGTACTTACTCAATTTAAACATGTAAGTGACATATATATAGAATTATTAATATTTTACTCTTTTAAACAACTACAACATATGCATATTAAGGGAAATGCATACTAAACAAGGTTTATAAGCAACTTATAAAATTTCAATATCACTTGTAATTGTTTACAACCAATTCACATACAACGACATTCAATTATTCATTTTCAATTAGTTTACATTCACTAATTTACATTCGAGTTGATCCACCTTCAATTTAAATCTAATTACATAGCTTTCAATTCCATTTATTCAATTTCATTAACACTAATGAATTATACTACAATCAACCAACAATCATATAACATCCAATGTATATTCTACACAACCAAATTATTCAATTTACTTTACTTTCAAATTTGGTTTATCATTTTTAATTTCCAATTGGTTTAATATTAATTTGACTTCCATTCAATTATTCAATTGCTAATTCATTTTACAAATAAAGTTGAATTTCATTTATATAACTCAAGTTCACATTCATTTAATAAATTCACTTTATTAATTTACTTTGATATCAAAATCAACTTCATTTAACATCACTTAAGTCATATTTCATTTCAAACATCATTTGTTCAAATTAACTTAAGTTTCCACTTATAAATCCAATTCAGATTCCAATTCTATTTAACTTTTACCAAAGTCAAAATTTATTATCTCATATTATAAGTTCAAAACTTGATTACTTATATTCAACAATTACAGCTTGGATTTAATTGATTCACTTATAATTACTTTAATTTAACTCCATCCTTAAGTTAAATTTATTATATCAAAATTCAAATTATATAAGTATCAACTCATTTATCATTCCCATAAATATTTTAAATAGGATTCTAGAGTCTTTTCAACCTTTCAAAACCATTTTGAAATCAATTCAATTTATCTTTTGAATTTCCAAAACCAAATCCAAATTTTCCAAACAACTTTCATTTAAAATAATCAGGCAGCAATTCCTCTTTTGGAAACCCGAAAATGAACACCAATGATGTTGCGATCATCATCGGAATTATTTTCCAGCGACCTGAAAAGAGTTTAGAGCTTTCATCTCTCCAAAACAATTTTCCAAAATATCAAATCCTTTCAAAACACTTCTCTGGAATTTTATTTTAGATTATAAATCACATTTACAATCTTTTACTTATAAAATTTCACTTCTTATATATAAGATTATTTTTACCATTTTAAATCATTTTAATTATAATTCCATACTTATAACTCATTTTCCTATACAATTCATTCTTTTACAACTGTTGTTTTATTTAACTTATTAAAACTACTTTGATTAACTTATATATATTCTTATATTTTCAACATCTAAACAATCAATCATATACACTTTAATAATTTCCAAAAATTATTTCTTTATATACAAAATATAATCGAGGTAAAATTATTTCATTTACCCAATTTTAAAACAATATCATGCCGAATTGTTCTGCATAAGTGTTTAGAGATCCCTATCGATAGAGTTGTACGGACTATACCGACCAGAATCCATATACCACTCAACAAATCAATCATCACAATATAAAACAATTTTATATTCACTAACAAATACGCGCTCATATTTATTATTACACTCAACTCATTCTAGAGCACTACTTACTCTATCTCTAATGAGTAACACCCAACAGAGCCATGGTTGTCGCTTAACCATATGCTCTGATACCAAATGTAACATTTTCGATTTTTCGTCGCTCGAAAATCGACATTAATACGACCACTGTATCAACTGCCGAGTAATCGAATGCCGGAAAACCGAATTGGTATGGAGAAAAAGAAGAGGTAGAAGAAAACAGAAGAAAAAGAAAGAAGAAACAACAGAAACAGAGACAATATCATAATCTCACATTCGCAGCGGAACAACATATAATAGATAAATGAATAATCTTTTAAATCAAAGAACTATATCATTTTATACATTACATCATCATCAGAGTTTACAACAACAATACAACACTGGACAGTTATATAAACTTGTCCTCATACAGAATACACAGCGGATTAATACATAGTATAGATGATACGTCTCGCCATCCAGCTCGCCACTTGAGCTCCATAGCATCTCCTGAATCCAGAATGATCTGATAACCTAACTTTAGACTGCCCGTGTGGAAATGATGGGCACCCAGAGTTTAGGAAGGAAACAATAAACTCCAGGTCAGTCATGGTGACTGGTGTGAGAACTAAAATAGTTTATCTTTAGAAATAAACAACAATAGAATTTTAACATTGAAACCCGCAATGCTTTTGGAAAATGAAACTACCATAAGACCTCCCGCCACACACACAATGCAAACGCAGAATTGGAGGAGATTTCTTCTTATGATAGTCAAAGATGCTTACTACGCAAATCATTGGATTATTATTATTAGTGCATAGTGGAAAACATTTCGAAAATATAATATTAATCTTAGCCAGCATAGGTACCATTATACTATGCCTACTATAGCTGCTATGTTAAATAGCAGGTTCTACAATTAAAACCGTACAAGGTTCGTATTGGAAGATGGATTTTTCCAACAAATGGTCAGGCTAAGGAACTTCCTATGCCACGTAGGAAACGCCTCTGGCTGGACGCTCCGAGAGACAAACTGCTCTCTGCCAACAAAGCCGGGTTACCCCTGTAACTAGGTAACTCACAAATATGTCATCCCCCGGTCCTTTGGGACCTTTATCCGAGCGCTCGGTAACCATCATCACACATAATAAATAAGGTGTGTCCACATGAGTAAGTATCTGGGCTCCATACCATGATACCACCCCTTTCCAGAAGGAAATGACATACCCTAAAGGGTGCGACCCTCATAACCTTGCCGCAACATTCCTGTTTCGACCATTTCCGGGTTGTTGAGGCCCTGACGAAGTCTCGTCCACAAAGCTACGCTTTTTCACAAAGCCACGCTTTGATCACAAATGATCAATAAATGATCATCATCACAGCAACACTCAGCATGCCACATTACCAAATTGGGAATATATCGCTGATAAATTTCAACTACATAACCTCTGAGCTCGTACGTTTCAGAGAAGGGTGTAAGCTAAGAGAATAAATTCTCCGCCACCAACAGAAATGTATTTGAAAGAAATCAGCTTTACATATCAAAACGTAATGTCAGACACGTAACCATACAAGTCTGTTCCGGGTTCGAACAGAACCGAAGGCACTTCCAAAGAAGCCCTTGCAATCCAGATATTCACAATCCCGATAAAACTTCCCATCACAAAGGAAATCTCAATACTGTAGCTAACGGTGCAGAGACAATCGATAGGTCATCCTATCGTTTTCACAAATACCCGGTCTTCACCACCGGTCTTCAATACGATCCATATCGTCGTATCACAAATTCGGAATGGGTTATACGACACAAAGGTCCTTTCCCGGCTAACCCGAATAGTAAGCGCTTACTTCAAAAATAAGTGTGGCATTCAAATTCAAGCAAATCACAACAAATACCCATTTAAGGTAATTATTGATAGTCGGTTATTTAACTATCAATAGGTTTGCATAGCATCCTTAGATTCCAAATAATTTTCCAAATTATTTATCTTCCAAAAATATCTTTACAAGATATATAATTTCCACACTTCAACTATTTGAAAACAATTTCAAATCAATTTCCACATTTCAATTTATCTTTGAAGATAAAATCTCAAACATTTCCCTTCATATTGGGAAAACATTTCCATACCTATTTAATAATAGGTAATTCACAAATCCATTTATTTTCAACATTTGAAAATATTCAATATACTAAATCAAAATTAAGTATATATTTCATTCTTTAAGGAAAATCATTCTCTTTCACAAATTTTATTTGAGTCAAAATGAATGTTACGTAAAACATCGTTACGACAACTCAAAATCACTAGTATAAGGATTCAAAATTAAGATAGATATATAAATCCCAATACTATATAAAACATTCCCTTTCGGAAACCATTTACTATAACAACAGTGTTATAGTCCACCATTTCCTTATTCCTCGAAACGTCTATTTCAACAATAAATGTTGAAATCTATGTTTTCGATACTTAACACGTTTTAAAACATCTTTTAAAATAATTACTTCATTTCGTAATATCACTTCTCCAAAACATATCCATTTTATCTAATAATATATTCACTGTCCAAAATCGTGAATATAATTCGTTATCCAAACTCAACATTTCTACACATTTTATTTAAAGGCTTATCCACTGTCCAAAATCGTGGATATAATTCCTTTAATTAACTTCTAAAATTCACTTATCAAAATAAGTGATTTCGGATTTATAAACAACGTTTATAAATCACATTTATATTTTATAACAATTTCAACTTATAAAAATCATTTTATTCGCAAATTCTATTTATATCCCCTTTAAGTGCCAAAATCTAATTTATAAGTAAATTACTTATAAATCTTTTATTTTACAACATCTATTCATTTTATAACTTCACATTATAAATCTATTAATTTCATTCACGTATGAAATCCATTTATACTTCCTTTTAACACTTATAAAAACTCATTTTATAATTCCAATATTTTAATTTATAAATATCAATTTTATAAATCTTTTATATAAACCGTTTATAATTATTTCAAAAATCTCAATTTAAATAAACCAATTCTATAAAACGTATACTTTCAAAAATCACTTTAAAAATCCCTTTAAAATCAAAATTGTTATCTTAAACTTCAAAAATGGATCCGATGATGCAACAGCACCAAATGGTCAATCACAGCATCCAAACATCATATATCAATATGATAACAGCATATACAACAATATCTGTAAATAAATCACTACGGTGAGGAATCCAGTCGGATCCCTCCAACCTGTTTCCCTGCATCCACAGATGTTAGCACAATACCAATTTCACTTCACAGTGAAATTATCGCGGTATATGGGATTTATAAATATTATCCGCTATTATGCGGCGCAATAGGGTCTCATCCGCTATACAATGCGGGAAATCAACTCCAATATATACATATTCCAATATATATATATTGCTATATACATAAATAATACCAATTCCACTTCAATGTGAAATTATCGCGGTATATGTTTTTAATAAATAACCTCCGCTTAATATACGGCGTATAATGTCTATTTAACACAATAGATAGCAATCATCATTCAATTCACACAATCATCGCTATCAATAATTTTAAATCTAACTATTTAAAATTTAAATTGAAACAAAACATTCGATTGAGTGAGGAGTTCTCACCTTGATTTCAGTTCAGTTTCTGCGTTTATTTCGAATAAAATTAAACGGACGTTTAATTTTACCCAAAAATTTCACTGACTCCAATCAACTCCAATCCAACTCCATTGCGTAGTGCTTGTCAATACGATTCCAACGCAATTCGTTTCGTGCGAAACGGACCTCGTATGAAAAAGTTACATCATTTTAAAGTTTGCACGAATTTAAATATACAATTTCTGCTTTTATTTTTATTTTTCTAACCCTAGATCTCATCCTGGCCGTTTGTATCTGCATCTTCAGATCTGGGCCATCCTCTTCATCTTCCTCTTCAATGTGATAAACACGTACAACACAAACCCATAGCCGTCACCAATCAATCAATTATCACGACCAAACCGAGCAGCTTGAAGACGATCAGAGACCCCGACCACGCGCGCCACCACACGAGCCACCAATGCCTGGAGTAGCTCGATGCTTAGCCCCCCATCTTGCCTCGAAAAACGTGAAAAACACAGCAGCTCCGATCTTGTTTTGCCGCCAATCCGTGGCTCCGTTTCCGATCTCCACCGTTGGATAGCTAGATCTTGATGCCCTCTACAACTTTGCAGTTGAGAGTTTTTGCTAAATGTTGATGGATTAAGAGGAAAATGGGGAAGAACATTGGCTATTTTCGGCCATTAATCTAGAGGGTGGCGGCTGAAGCTAATAGAGCTAGGGTTTCTCTTGTTACGTATATATATATATATATATATATATATATATATATATATATATATATATATATATATATAATAATATTAAATTCATTTTAAAACAACTTTTTCAAACGATCTCCAAATCATACGTGCCGTCTGGCGTTCGTAAGGTTTACCCCACGTTCCGAACACAATGAAACGTGTTTCGGAAGCTAATTCAATCATCTATGCGAGTTACGGAATTAAACGATCAAATTTAAATTAAACCGATTCAAACCGATTTCGATGCGTTTTCGCTTGCCCCGGACAAACAGTAAATCCAATTGACACGAAATTTGAAAGCATACAATAATATCATAATACGGATCCGATGAAATTGGTTTCGTCGAAATCCGAGACTTTTTGAAAAATGACTATTTTAACTCGCCAAATTAATATTAAAACAATTTCGATGCGTTTCGAGCTGCCACAGTCAAACGACAACTCCAATTGCTACAAAAATTGAAATCCGATAATAACAAACTATTACGGATCCAATGGAACTAATTTCGTCCAATTCTGAGACTATCCCAAAAATGGCTAATTTCACTAGTCGATTAAATATTAAAATATTTAATTTTCACAGATTAACTCTAAATTCGATTTTAAAAGTCCTATAACATCACTATAACTCCAATATAATTTAATATAACTTTATAAATCATTTTCAATCACATTTAATCCAGATTTCAATTATTTCTGGAATTTCAACTATTAAATTATCGATTTAATTATCCAATTAAATCCAGATATTCGAATTTTAAATTATTCGACTTATTAATTCTACTTATTAATATTTAAAATCAATTAAATATTCGAATTTCAAATGTCAGAAATTCTGGGTCGTTACAACTTCATTCTGGATCATCACTCCGCGTATAATAGTTATTAAAGTGGTTTTCGGTATTGACGGAGAGTATGTCCATATCCGATCCCGGTCTCTTTAATAACTTCGTATTCTTACACCGTGGTCATTTTAAGTTTAAAATCAAAACAAATCAAGTTCAAAGTCAACTTTAAGTTTTACTTCCAAATCCCATATTTCACAATTCAATCGCTTCAATTATTAAAACACATTTCCAATTGAAATTTAGTTCGACATTTGGTTAACAACAAAATCAAGTATTATCTTAATTCAATAACTTCCATTTCGCTTATTAACTTTATTTCATATCACTCGAATTCCAATTAATAATCAATTTTATCCAAATCATTTAAATCCAATTCTATTCATTTCAAGTTTATATTTTCATTTATCTTACATCAAATAAATTATAAAACCAATTAAACGATTTTATTTACCAAATTCCTTTTACCCAAAATAGTGCTTACTCAATAAATCCAATTTCAACTTCCAAAGAAATCTATTTTACTTAATTTGATTCAAAGCTTAAATAACACAATTCGATTTAATAACCAATTCAAACCGCTTAAATTTTATAACCAATTCTTCAAATCAAAAATTAAATCAATTCATTTGATTTAAAATCTTTAAATTAAATTTATCACTTAATTCAATTTACAACTTGACTTAGCTCAAATTTACATAAGTCAACTTCCATTTAATCTCAAATCAAATTCGTTAATTCATTCCATTCTATTTCAAATCAATTTGCTAATTTATTTCAACAAAATCCATTTGCTTTATTCCAAATAATTCCATTTATTAATTCCAAATAATTCCATTTATTAATTCCAAATAATTCCATTTATTCATTTCGACAAATCCGTTTATTTATTTCAATAAATCCAATATAATTAAATTTCATACCTTAATACTCGATTAAATTAATACAATTTAGTTTCATATCTTATGTTATAAATTTCATATTAACTCAAATTCGAAATCCGGTCTTTGATTAAATTCAATTTATACAATTTTAAGTTCATACTTCTATTAAGTTCAATTTCCCAATCCAAATCTTATATCTAATTCAATCTAATACTTTATTTGTATTTCAATTCATATCGCATAAACTTCGTATCTCATTCAAATAATATTTCTATTCATATATTGTTCAATTCGTATTTCAATTCATATAACATTAAATTCATACGTTATAAACTTAATTTATCCAATTAGTTTATAATATCCATTCTTTAAATCAATTCTTTAAATGAAATTAAATTCCAATTAATCTTTACATCCTTACATTATTTACTATTATATTATTAAATTATATATTTCTAAAATTTCTATAATTATAAGTAAAATCTTAAATAAGTTTAAATCCATATTTACTTATAAATTTTTTTTTTCAAAATATATAATTTAAATCAAGAATTCAATTTACTTTATAAAACCAAATATATTTGTTTACTTAAAATCAAATCTTTAAATAAATTTTCAAAATCAATTTCCAAAACCAAATAGACCAACGGTGTCCGTATATAATTTTCTATCCTTTGTCCAAGTGGTACGGATATTGGTTATTTTATCCGTAGAATTTATTTTACGGGTTTTAACTCATTAAACCCGCAAACCCAAATATTTCAACAATAATTGAAAATCGCTTGGGTCTATCATTTCAACCCATAACGAATTTTCTCCTATTCTAATGTCCGTTCGGGTATGTATCATTTCAACCCATAGTGATTCTAATCTAACAGGTAACTTGCAATGGTGATTAACAACATAAATAAATACGGTGCATGTGTCAGTGTCAGAGTCGTGTAATATTCAACATACGTATAATAAGCAAAAGCGGTAAACAAATCATATCATATATATACTATCAAAGTCTACGTGTCATAAAACATACGTCGTGTCGTCCGTGCACAGTGACATATATGATGAAACCAACCAATTCTAAGCAATCTCAACACTTCATACAACATTTCAAAAAGTGTTTATACCTAAACAAAAATGTCAGTCGTGAGTAAAGAACTCACCTTTCGTGGATATAGAACGAAGAACGACGAATTTGATTGAACAAGCTGAGTTGCGGAAAATCTCCGGACGACAACGGAAATGGATACGGCAATGGTTCGAGGGATTGGTATATGGGATATGTCAAATTTTGTATATACATACAATTTACTTTATAATGAAATTCACTTTTAACTCATAAATAAAATTTTTGTAAAATTAAATAAATAAGAAAACATACTACATAGATATATACATATATATATATTTGTAAGGCAGTTGTAAATATTACCAAGCTTGCAAATTTAACCAAAACTGATTACCCCAAGTTGTTATAAAACTGTTATACAGAGAACTGTTTTGTATAAAGGAAGCACTGTTTAATAAAACAAACATACTACTACTGCTGTATGATATAATTAAACGCATGGCATAAATAATTTTTTTTTCTCGCAAACTGTTAACTGTAAAACCTTATGTATTTTTAAAACTATCATATTATTTATATATGTATATAAAGTAAAACTAAGAACCATGCTATATATATTTATCGAGTGCTGTTCATTTCTATGAAACTGTAATATGTAAACAATATAAACTTGAAACTGTAATATGTAAACAATATAAACCTATTATATATAAACTACCTATATAGGAACCTTTTAAACAAAGAAGGCTGGAAGCTAAGCTATGAGCTGGAGATGAAGGTGGTGACAGCGGTGTCGGGTGGAGCTACGGTGGTGGGGCCTGAGCATGGACGGGGTTCGGGTGGAGGCTTTACGCGAGGACATCGGAGTGGGGTAGGCGTGTCGGAGGGATCGCTGGAAGGTGGCGTCGGGGATGGGGTGTCGGTGAACGTGGTGTGAACGGGTGGCCTCGGGATTTGAATGAGGCGCAGGTGGAGTTCTGGGTGGGTGACAGGCCGGTGAGGCAGAGGGCAAGCGAACGACAACTGTGGGGCGCGGGTTCGGTGGAAGGCGTGGAGCTTCACGGTGAGGCGGAGCAGCAAAGTGAGAAGACATGGAGTATGGTGGAGGAGAGGGCGTGGTGGTCGGCAAGGAGGCGATGGGTTTGCTGGCACTAGCGGGAAGGCGGTGAAGGTTTGGTTGAGGTCTGTCGTTGGTTGGCTGGGGTACGTGGACAGCGGGTTCGGAACTGGCGGTGGAGAGCTGAGCTTGCACGGGGTTGGAGGATGAACGTGGCAGAGGCGAACGAGGCGGCAAAGAGCAAGGAGGCGCGGAGAGGAGCTCGTGGTGGAGAGGGGAGCGATGCTACAGGCTGTGACATTTGCGTTGTGAGCTTTCATTTTCTTTTGATGAGATCTGGAAAGAACATAACAGAGGACGAGAGAAGAGGAAATACTGTAAGAGGAAAGAAAGCTACCAGGCGCGTGAGAGAACACTGTTTCTCGAGATAAAAAAAATGAACAGTGGAGCCACAACTATCATGTAAAAGTGAAGAGGTGTATTATTAGCTGTAGTGGGCTTGATAATATCGAGAGATAGAGAGAAGAGGAGCGGACGTTGAACTAACGGCAAATACGAGGAGACATGACTTTTCCTAATCAACCAATAGGAGTTTTCAAGAGTGAGACTTAGATATGTGATCAACAAATAATTTAGAACCCAATAAGGGACACAAAAATGTTTAACGACTAATTTAAATAAAACGTTACGGGAGCCATTTTGCCAATTTCGTCGCGCACAGGGTTCCGAATTTGACAAATGAATATACCACGGAGATCAGCTCGACGTGATGAACGCGATGGTATAAAAATATCAGTGTCAGGACTCTCCTATCAAAAGTCGATACGGACCCTTATTTATGCGAAAAAATTCGTCGAAAACAAAAACGACGGGGCTATAAACGGCTGAATTTTGCGAAACGAATTCATTACGCGGTCATGAAATCTAATTCTCTCTTTTTCCATGTAAAAAGATTTGGGTTTCGAAAATATTTTTTTCCGGTTTAATTTTAACTGGGTTTAGGCTGATTTTAGCGCGACCGTAAAACTGTCGTATTTTCTGACGAAAATTTACGTACGCCAATATTTAAGTGAACGTATCTCAATATAAAATTTCCGTTGTCAAAAATTAAATTTATAATTAAAAGAAAATTTAAGTTAAACCGTTAATTACGTTACCGAAATCGATATGTAAATAAACGTGCGCAATTAACTTTAATATTTTTCAACGAAATCTGGCGCACGCCTATATCTATCTAGACGCATTCCAAATATAAAGTTTGATTAGTAACGGAAATCGTTTGCGAAAGTTCGAATTTTCAACTAAATAACGATTTAATTTTTTTTAAATCGGGTCGGATTTTGAGGGTCGTTACAGTATATGGTTTTATAAAGGTTTTAGGATAATAGTGAGAAGAAAACTCATTCTTCTTAGCGGCATGGTCTCACTATATATCTAAATGATTTGAGATGGTAGATTATTATTCATACCAGACTTTATGTCCGACTCGAAGTTTATGTTTTCCCCTTAAACTCTCGGGTACTCAATTGATTTTGAGTAGTTTGAGAGTTGAGGTTTTCAGGTATCTCATTAGACGAATAAAGCTTCCAGAGACGCGAAGAAGGCATAATAGCTATATAGAGTCTCTTTTATTCGATTCCGCTGTGTTGTTTGTAATGGAAAAGTTGTTATATTGCCTGTATATACTATGATCATCCAAGGTGACATCTTCATATGTTGCTCTTGGCGTATTTTGTAATAAATATATTTTCTCTGAATGTGGTTAACGATTGTAGGATTATGTAATGAATTGGAAATGTTTTGAAATGGAATGTGATCTTATTTGATGTTTTAAAAAATTTCCCTATTCATGTGTTTCTGTGTATCAATGAATTTAACACCGTCGTGTTTGGTCGCCGAAGATTAATAACTATGGATGACTGCAGCATCCGTAGCCGTTAGTTTTGGGCCTCCAAGTAGGGGGATGTTACAGGTATGTATGGATGCAAATGCCAACCAAATGTCAAACCTAATCGGGTACATATGAAAACTGATCTATACCTAAGATACATTGTTTAACCGAGCAAACATGTAATGCAAAAGCCAACCGAATGCCAAACCTAATCGAGTGCATATGGAAGCAAAAACTAGCCGAATGTCAAACCTAATCAGGTACATATGGATGCAAAGACAAATCAAATGCCAAACCTAGTCAGGTACATATGGAAGCAAAAGCTAGCCGAATGTCAAACCTAATCGGGTATATATGGATGCAAAAACCAACCGATTGCTAAGCTAGCCTAATCGGGTACATCTGAAAAACAATCTGTAACTAAGATACAATATTTAACTGAGCATACAATGGAATGCAAAAACTAGTCGAATGCAAAACCAAATCGGGTACATATGGACGCAAAAGCCAACCGAATGCCGAACCTAATCGGGTACATATGGATGCAAAAGCCATTCGAATGCCAAATCTAATCGGGTACGTATGGATGCAAAAGCCAATCGAATGTCAAACTTAATCGGGTACATATGAAAATCGATCTATACCCAAGATGCATTGTTTAACCGAGCAAACTATGGAACGCAAAAGCCAATCAAATGCCAAACCTAATCGGGTGCGTATGGAAGCAAAAGCCGGTCAAATACCAAACCTAATCGGGTAGATACGGATGCAAAAACCAACTGAATGCCAAACCTAATCGGTTACATATGAAAACCAATCTATACCCATGATATATTGGTTAACCGAGCATACAATGGAATGTAAAAACTAGTTGAATGCCAAATCTAATCGGGTGCATATGGATGCAAAAGCTAGTCGAATGCCAAACCTAAAGGGGTACATATGTATGTCAAAGCCAAGCGAATGCCAAACATAATCGAGTATGTATGGATGCAATAGCCAACCGAATACCAACCTAATTGGGTAAATATGGATGCAAAAGCCAACCGAGTGCCAAACCTAATCAGGTACGTATGGATGAAAAAGCTACCCAAATGCAAACTTAATCATGTACGTGTGGATGCAAAAGCTAACTGAATGTCAAACCTAATTGAGTACATATGGATGCAAAAGCTAACCAAATGCCAAACCTAATCGGGTACATATGGATGCAAAATCAAACTGAATTCCAAACCTAATCAGGTACATATAGAAACCAATATATAACCGAGATATATTATTCAACCAAGCATACCACTGAATGCAAATGCCAACTGAATGTCAAACCTAATAGGGTACATATGAATGAAAAAGCTAGTTGAATGCCAAACCTAATTGCGTACGTATGGATGAAAAAGCCAATTGAATATTAGTTAATGCCAAACCAAGTCATGTATACAAAATAACAACAGTTAAGCAATATGACCATGAAAGAAAAAACAAATATTTGTCAGACAAACATTTTCTTAACAAATATTTGCTGACAGACATTTGACTGGTGCAGAACGTAATAAGAATCATGTGAATGCAAAATCTAAAAAGATATAAAACATAATCATATACTTAAGGATGCAAAAGATAACCAAATACACATCATGATCAAGTACAAAAATATAATTATTTTTAACATAATTATAATAATGACTAACCAAACTTATCTTCAAAAACAACTAAAAATATATTATAATGAAAAAACATATATATATATATATAAATATATATATATATATTCATCACATATGTATAACCAGCAAACATAAACTACTAAATAAATCACTAGTAAATATTAGCTTGATAAATATTACCCATACAAATATATGCCAGACTGTTACTAAACAACAAAAGAAAATTACACTGCTAACCAAACAAGTAAAATAACAAAATAAAACATTTAATTCAACAAAACAAAACATGAAATTACATTAATAGTCTTCACAATAAAAAGCCAATAGTGTATAAAAATTACACTTTATTTCTTAACAAACAAGATCTTTTGTTATGACTCAATTTCTTACACAAATTACGATGTTTGTACTTAGTTACTTTACCAGCTGACTTAATCCGTTCAGAAGAAGGAGACCTTCATGCACCACGTGTTCTCTTAGGAGGATGAACTCTTAGATAAAACATGTTCCATTTGAAAACTAACAAGTGGATGAATATGATGAGAATAAGATGCTTGGAAAAAGGACACTTTGAAATAGCCCTCAATATAGGAATAAACATCCAAATCAAAAGCAAGAATACATCTAACAGCATGATCACATGAAAACATATTAATTCCCTATAAGTTACAATTACATCGTCGAACACTCAAATCTACATGATAAGATTAAGTTGATTGAACTTCATAAACATCAATAGTAGATCTAGTAACTTTTCATTGAATACCCTCAAGGTATAAATCCCTTAAACGCTTCTCCATAACATAGCACAATTGACTATTCCAAGTTTTACTTAACTCACGTCTATTAGACATAAGTTTCATGAGCTTCAAACGAATTCTATCTAAATATGTAGTGATAGGTAAATATCTTTCCTCTAAAATCCATTGATTTAAAATTTTCGCACAATTAGAACTCATATCCCCATATTTGTTACCAATAAAAAAACATTAGCAAACTTTTCAAAAGGCAAACCATGCAAGAAATTTTCTACTTCAACCCCACCAGCACTTTTAAATTCGGATAAAACTTGATTAAATACATCTATTGTAACAACATTAGCAACTCGATAAAACAATGAAATAATCCATTTCTTTTTACCTCGAAGACACTTTTTTGTTAAAAAAAAATCTTCACGTTATTCTTTAAATGATAGCAACAAGAATCATGAGCTGAATTTGGAAAAACTTGAGGAACGACAAACAAAAGATCAAGATGCCAATCAGATATAAATGTGAAATAACGATCATCATGACATAACATTTCTCGAAGCTTCATCAAAAACCAATACCAATTAGGTTCATTTTCACCAGATACAATCCCAAAAGCTAGTGGGAAAAACCTAAAATAAAAACACTTTTGTCACATAATCAAAATAGAAATAAATGCATAAATATACAAACTGTAACATCAAAGGTATGTTAAATATTTTACATAAGAATATGGCAAATATTTGACATTACAATATTTAACAACCTAAATCATCCAATATAACAAAAAAAACCATTCAAAAAGTTTTCCAAGTAAATAAAATAACAAGAAAACAAACATATTGAATAAAGTGAAACAACACAGGTATGTCAAATATTTTCCATAAAAAAATGGCAAACATTTGACATGCAAATAGTTCATTGAATGAAATACGAATAAATTATGTTATATTTTTCAGAACTACATCATACCTAGATTACCATTCTTAGCCGTAGTAGATATAATGCAATCTTGTCCTCTACCTCTTATAAAAGTCTCATTCAAAAGGATGACAATAATCAAATCCATATTTGCATACTTCAAACCCAATAAAAACCCTTTCAAATTCATGACTAACAGAATTGTCTTGAAGTTCAATAGTACTACCAGGATTACACTCAACCATAGCTTCATAAAAAGATTTCAAATGATGATATGAAAGCAAATCATTGTCATGTATTTCTTCCAAAGCCAATCTTTTTTTTTATAAGAAAAATAGCAATTTAACATAATATTGTACTCGGTCTGAAATAAATGAACAATATCTTTTGTTTTCATAAGAGGATTTGAACGAATAAAATCAACAACCAACTTCTTAACTAATCTGCTAGAAATAGGTGGATGGTTAACATCTATGGCACCAGCTCCACATAAATTATTAGACTGCATAGTTTTGATAACAAAAAAACCTGGTAAGTTAAATTTGCAAGAAGCATGAATTTGAAAAGTACAACTTTCTCGTGAACAAACATCTGTAACTCGCTTGTAACGCCCCACCTCTATACCCACGCTAGCCAAGGACAGTACGAGGTAATGCCGTCAACTAGCACGGAGAATAAGGCTGTTGAGGAGCGACCATCCGTGTAATTTCTTTGTGCGAGCACTGATATGTCAGATAGTATAGCATGTATTTCATTTGAGGAGGAAATCCGACATACCGATACAAACTCAAAGCTACTACACAGTGGCTATAAGGACTTCGGAAACAAATATAGAAATAAACATAACACAAATCAGTCACAGACAATTCATATCACAAAGGCGGAAATAGATATGAATATAACACATGAAAGTGTACATCAGAGTAGTGGTCAAATAAGATCCACAATAACACAAAAGAATAGATACAAGTGCAAGACAATAGAATATGAATACATCAAGGAGTCTAATCTCAAATGTATACAACAAAAACTACTAAACTAGAGTAGTTAGCCAAAAATCAGATGATGGTTCCAGATAGGAAGTCATGAAGAAGCACTTGTAAAATCTCAGTCTGACCCGAGTATTATTTAAGAAGAAAATAATAAACGGATCAGTCTAGCTATAATTATCAGATAAAATGAGATATAAGAAGAGATATAATAAAAACGTATGATAACCAAAAAGGTCATACCTCGACAAGTATACATTAGAAAATCAACAAAGGAAAATCATACAAATATCTCACGAATCTCATAGCATAAAAAGAATGTCATATTCTTTATTTAATTCACCAAGCCACAATAAATGACATACATATTAATGCCAACTGAAAAAGGTGGTGAAACATAAATTCCAGAAATCACAACGAGAAATCCAGAAATCACAAGAAAAGAGGATGGCCAATCCCATAAACTGAACATCGACGCACCTAGAAAGATACGCCCCATGTAAAGTCTAGCATCGATACACCTAGAAAGATGCACCCCATGCAAAGTCGAACATCAACGCACCTAAATAGATACGCCCCATGCTCTAGCATCGACGCACCTAGAAAGATACGCCCCATACATAAATAAACATCGACGCACCTAGAAAGATACGCCCCATGTAATGTCTAACATCGATGCACCTAGAAAGATACACCCCATGCAAAGCCGAACATTGACGTACCTAGAAAGATACGCCCCATGCATAGACGAACATCGACGCACCTAAATAGATACGGCCCATGTCCCGACTTATTGAGCCGATTGCTCCACGAAGTAAATAAACATCGACGCACCTAAATAGGTACGACCCATGCGTGAAATAAACATCGACGCACCTAAATAGGTACGACCCATGCGAGAAGTGAGACGAAGCTCATTAAAACGAGGAACAGTCCTCCACGTGGACAAAGAGACATCGCACGTTGCTAGTCTAAACCATAAAGTGATCATCATCGATCATCAAGAAGTGTCAATCACACCAAGCTAGTAAATATATGAGTTTAGCTTCATGTCCCATAACCACTTGCTTAACTTAAATATTTACGAACAAGTTGTAGGTCTTCACTAGAAAATTGTCACAAAAGGGTTCAATCGAACAAGTCCAAGAGCTAACCGACAAAGTGAACGCGAGCGTTTTATACCACTCGTTTTACTAAGTCGTTTAATTCGATTTCTCATCCGAGTGAAGTAAAGGCTTGTATATACTAGTAGATTAGAAAACGGTTTGATAAACGAGTTTGGTATTAAAAATAGAGTTGAAAACATTTTGATGAAAGGGTTTTGATATTTACTACTAGTATTAAAACCTTCATATCTTTAGAGTGACAAGTCACAAAACGATTGTTGAAACAAATCGAATCACATAAATTCACATTCGAAGACGTGAGAAAAATCCAAAGAAATCAATTCCCAAAACCATCAAAGTAGGAAGTTCTGTTGGATGTTTTTCAGATAAGATCCCCTACGGAGGGGGGTCCAGGGGGGTGCAGGGGCAACGCCCCTGCTTACGGTGTTCGACCTGCCCGGTTAGGTCGCGGGGGTCCAGGGGGCAGCGCCCCGTCCAAAACGGTACGACCTAGAGAAGACAAGCGACCTAGTGAAGCCAAGCGGCGTTCGACCTAAGGCAAAACAGGTCAAACTGAGCAGGTCACATACCCCAGACATCTAAGGTAAATACTCAGACGTCTGCAGGAAGTTTCGGGAACTTCCTGAAACAGACCCCAGACGTCTGAGCTTACCTGCAGACGTCTGGTGACGAGCTGAACTTGTTTTTCAGCCAAGTGGGAGAGCATTCTCCCACTCCTTTCACCCGGTCGAGCAATGGAATTCGGGGATTTTGTCAATCGATAATTCGGCCCTATAGGCTCTCCGATTCACAACCAAAAACATGTTCACAATTCAAAGCAAGGAGATGCAAAGTTTTGACTTCAAAACATCAAAAATTGAAATGTTCGCCAAATCAATTCAAACCAAAAGCAATTAAACATGAAATAGTGTTAGGAATTCATACCCAACATCAAAGATGGTTATAGTCATAGATGTGAGATAAAAATCTCACCTTTGAACCCAAACAAATGAAGAAGAAGCTTTTAAAACAAGCTAAGATCAATTCCTCTTCAATAACAACTCAAGAAGCTTCAATCTAAGCTTTAAAAGAAGAACATTCCCAAAATTAGGTTTAGGAATTTCTGAAATTGGAAGGAGAAAGAGTTGGAGAAGAAGAAGGAGATGATACCTTCATTGAGATAAACGAATTATAAAATAAATTTTTTATTACTGTTGTTGTATATAATTTATGCTATGTGATTTACATATCTTTGTATGCAAATGGAAATTTTGTTCACCATTTTGTTGATGCTACTATGGTATATATTGAACTTGTTCATATTTTAGGATTTACATGACGTATAGAATATTAGTTAACTGAGTTAATCAAATGGTTTAAATTTTGAATTACGTAATTAATTTAAATGTATGTACTAAAATGTAAAATATTATAGGAGAACTAAGAAGACAATTGTGAATAATTATAGAAAAATTTAAAAGTATGTATTTGATTATAAATTGGCATTAGAAGTTTAGTAGAATAAAAGTGATAAATTATAAAAAAAAATAAAAGTAAAATATCTAGAGAGAGAATTAAGGAGAGTAGAGAAAACTCCTAGAATCAATATGAGAGCTTGAAATTTATAATCCGTGCGTAACCCGTGCGTTGCACACGGTAATGTTGTTAAAAAGTATTATTTATATTTTAATTATTGCTAAAATATATTTTTATTATGCAATATATGATAAATTTATTGCGATATATTAATCATAAATTAAAGTGATTTGTGAGGTTCAAATATAAGGTTGAGGGTTCAATACCCGCTAACTACATATATCTTTATAAAAATTAATGTCCTAACTCAAAAAAATTATAGTTAAAATTGTTCATACTGTATATAAATAATTTTTGTTATGTGAAATGCTATATATTATATGTATATATATAAGCATATACGTAGTTTCACTATTTTGTTAATATGATTGTTGTATATATATTGAATTATCATCTTTCTTGAAGGATTTATAAACAAATCAATGAACATTAAACAAATTGAATTTATTTGAATAATTTGAATCAATGATCGACATAAATAATTAAATAAGGAGATAAATGTAAAAAAATTAAAATTGGGAAGACCTTTTTACAAATTTGTAATTGAGAAGAGCATAGATCTTATAGTTAGGTTATCTGCATGTGAACTTTTTTTGAATCGGACGTGAACTTTTATTCATTTTTAAGTTTTCATTTTTAAACAATTTTATCCTTGTAGTTAAATATAGATATCATGTTCTTATAGAAAGGTCATGCTTACAATTTTAATAGTTGCAAAAAAATGTTATGTAACATTTAGTTGAGTTATGAGTTGAGTATGATTTGGTAACATGTTGAAGATGAGAACGTTTGTATAATCTAATCTTTATCGGTTTAATCTGTGCGTTTATATCATAATATTGTAAAATATAAATTTATCATTTAAAGCTTGTTAAAAATGAAATTATATCATGTAATGTATGATATGTTTTAGGATAAATGAATTAGAATAAAAGAGTTACTATTATTTATGTATATACGTCTATGTTATGTGATTTATATATCTTTATATATCTGAATAAAAAAGAAATAATTTTATTATTTTTCTCATATACATGAATATTGTATGTATTGAAATCGTCTTATTTTTAGGATTTATTAGATAGATTAATAAATATTAGTTAATCATATTTATTTCAATAGTTTAAATTTTAGATTACACAATTAGTTAAACATATAGACTTAAATGTAAAATATTAAAAGATAATCGAGAAAGGTTTCTGAGTAATTGTAAAAAAAATTAAATTTTTAGGTATTTGAAGTTAATAGAATTTTACAGTGAAATGTATGATAAATTCATTTAGTAAATAAATTATAGAATATATTTGTTATTGTTATTGATGTGTATGATTTTTATTATGTAATTTATATATATTTGCATCCAAATGAATTTTTTTTTACCAATTTGTTATGCGCCTATAATACACATATTGAAAATTTCATCTTTTAGGATTTATTAATAAATATTAGTTGATTAAGTTTATCAATTAGTTTAAATTTTGCATTATGTAATTAATTTAAATGTGTGGACTATAATGTAAAATTTTGAGAAAGAACCATGAAAAATTTGGAAATAATTGTAGATTTTTTTAATAATAGATATTCAAATGTAAAATAGTGTGAAAAGTTTAATAGGATAATTGCAAAGTAGTAAATGATAGGATTTTGAAAATAAAATATCCACTTAGAGAGAATTAAGGAGAACACAAAAAACTCCTAGAATCAATATGAGAGCTTGAAATTCTTCTGCTTTACTATTATTTAATAGATATTATCTGTCCATGAATTTTTATTCATTATCTGAGATTTCAATTAGCAAACCTTTTTTTTACTTTGTAGTTAATCATAAATTTCACGTTATTGTAGGAGTGTCATGTTTATAACTTCAATATTTGCAAAAAAAAAGAAAAAAAAGAAAAAAGAAAATCTATAGCATTAATTTAAGTTATACGTTGGGTAAGTTTTATATCACGTTGAAAATAAAAATGTCTACTTAACCTAATTTTTATTACAGTATTCCGTGCTTCCGCATCCTAATGTTGTAAAATATAAATTTATCCTTTAAAAGTTACAAAAAACAAAATTTTGTAATGCAATATATGATATTTTTTTGAGATAAATGAATTATAAATTAAAAAATAATATTGTTTATGTTTACAGTTTATGTTATGCGATTCACATATCTTTATATATGAATAAAAATAAAAATTTATCATCTTCGCTGATATATATGAGTGTTGCATACATACTTAATCGATATATTTTAAGATTTATTAAATAAATTAATAAATATTAATTGAATTTATTTGAATGATTTAAAATAAAGATGACATAATTAGTTAAATACAATGATATGAGTAAAAAAATTTCAGAAGAGTTTGTAAGTAACTATGGAAATTTGAAATATAGGCGTTTAATGCTAAAAATATAATTTTCAGCGTAATGCATGATACCTTCATTGAGATAAACGAATTATAAAATAATTTTTTTATTACTATTGTTGTATATAATTTATGCTATGTGATTTACATATCTTTGTATGCAAATGGAAATTTTGTTCACCATTTTGTTGATGCTACTATGGTATATATTGAACTTGTTCATATTTTAGGATTTACATGACGTATAGAATATTAGTTAACTGAGTTAATCAAATGGTTTAAATTTTGAATTACGTAATTAATTTAAATGTATGTACTAAAATGTAAAATATTATAGGAGAACTAAGAAGACAATTGTGAATAATTATAGAAAAATTTAAAAGTATGTATTTGATTATAAATTGGCATTAGAAGTTTAGTAGAATAAAAGTGATAAATTATAAAAAAAATAAAAGTAAAATATCTAGAGAGAGAATTAAGGAGAGTAGAGAAAACTCCTAGAATCAATATGAGAGCTTGAAATTTATAATCCGTGCGTAACCCGTGCGTTGCACACGGTAATGTTGTTAAAAAGTATTATTTATATTTTAATTATTGCTAAAATATATTTTTATTATGCAATATATGATAAATTTATTGCGATATATTAATCATAAATTAAAGTAATTTGTGAGGTTCAAATATAAGGTTGAGGGTTCAATACCCGCTAACTACATATATCTTTATAAAAATTAACGTCCCAACTCAAAAAAATTATAGTTAAAATTGTTCATACTGTATATAAATAATTTTTGTTATGTGAAATGCTATATATTATATGTATATATATAAGCAAATACGTAGTTTCACTATTTTGTTAATATGATTGTTGTATATATATTGAATTATCATCTTTCTTGAAGGATTTATAAACAAATCAATGAACATTAAACAAATTGAATTTATTTGAATAATTTGAATCAATGATCGACATAAATAATTAAATAAGGAGATAAATGTAAATAAATTAAAATTGGGAAGACCTTTTTACAAATTTGTAATTGAGAAGAGCATAGATCTTATAGTTAGGTTATCTGCATGTGAACTTTTTTTGAATCGGACGTGAACTTTTATTCATTTTTAAGTTTTCATTTTTAAACAATTTTATCCTTGTAGTTAAACATAGATTCCATATTCTTATAGAAAGGTCATGCTTACAATTTTAATAGTTGCAAAAAAATATTATGTAACATTTAGTTAAGTTATGAGTTGGGTATGATTTGGTAACATGTTGAAGATGAGAACGTTTGTATAATCTAATCTTTATCGGTTTAATCTGTGCGTTTATATCATAATATTGTAAAATATAAATTTATCATTTAAAGCTTGTTAAAAATGAAATTATATCATGTAATGTATGATATTTTTTAGGATAAATGAATTAGAATAAAAGAGTTACTATTATTTATGTATATACGTCTATGTTATGTGATTTATATATCTTTATATATCTGAATAAAGAAGAAATAATTTTATTATTTTTCTCATATACATGAATATTGTATGTATTGAAATCGTCTTATTTTTAGGATTTATTAGATAGATTAATAAATATTAGTTAATCATATTTATTTCAATAGTTTAAATTTTAGATTACACAATTAGTTAAACATATAGACTTAAATGTAAAATATTAAAAGATAATCGAGAAATGTTTCTGAGTAATTGTAAAAAAAATTAAATTTTTAGGTATTTGAAGTTAATAGAATTTTACAGTGAAATGTATGATAAATTCATTTAGTAAATAAATTATAGAATATATTTGTTATTGTTATTGATGTGTATGATTTTTATTATGTAATTTATATATATTTGCATCCAAATGAATTTTTTTTACTAATTTGTTATGCGCCTATAATACACATATTGAAAATTTCATCTTTTAGGATTTATTAATAAATATTAGTTGATTAAGTTTATCAATTAGTTTAAATTTTGCATTATGTAATTAATTTAAATGTGTGGACTATAATGTAAAATTTTGAGAAAGAACCATGAAAAATTTGGAAATAATTGTAGATTTTTTTAATAATAGATATTCAAATGTAAAATAGTGTGAAAAGTTTAATAGGATAATTGCAAAGTAGTAAATGATAGGATTTTGAAAATAAAATATCCACTTAGAGAGAATTAATGTGAACACAAAAAACTCCTAAAATCAATATAAGAACTTGAAATTCTTCTGCTTTACTATTATTTAATAGATTAATTGTAATTTATTAGTCTACCAATTATCATTTAATAGCCCTTAATTATTTACTGCCACTAATTAAATTAGTAAATTAAACCACATACTTTTACAATCTAACTCAACCATGTTCATTAAACTCTTGTCGTAGACGGCATCTTGAATGTCACTGTTTGCATTTAAATCTCTAATAAAACGTAGAATTGTATCAACAAAATATGGGGTTTATGAATGGAGTTGAGAATGCTCAGAAGAAGGGAATAAATTCTGATTGGTACACAATCACATCCTGCTAACAGAAAGAAATCCCTAATTTGGATTCTAAATAAGCCATGGATACGCATCCAACTCCACTCCCCGCCACAACCTGTGTCAAAGAAGAAAAAATCGTCCACGTATTCTGGCACGAAGGTATGCTATCTCACGACACTGGTACGGGCGTGTTCGATAGCGGGTTCAACCCGGGGTTTCTGGAAGTACTCGATAAGCATCCTGAGAATCCGGATCGGGTTAAGAACATTGTATCCATACTCCGAAAAGGACCCATTTCGGGTTATATATCTTGGCATGGTGGTAGACGTGCTCAGATATCCGAGCTACTTTCTTTTCACACTCCTGGTATTCCTCAACTTTGAGCCTAGGGTAATGTTTTTAGAGTCTTTAGACTGGATAATATGAAGAGTAAAATGTGGTATAAATGTCAACACTAATTATCTTTTACTAACTATTTGCATTTGAATCCTTGGAATTTTAAATTTTACATTTTATATGGAAAATGGAGAAAGGGTAACGATGTTCTTGTCTCAACATCACTGCCATTCCCAGCTTTTGAGATTGTTGCCGAGGTACTCCACTTGGTATCGAGCAAACTTGCATTTTGACATCTTGATCACCACTTAGTTATCTTGTCTAGTTTGGAAAGCTTTATAACTGTGGGTTAACTGCTCTTGCCATCACCACTTGGTCCCTGTTATCCCGCCTTTTGGCAAGGCCGTGACACCAAAAAACTGACTAGAACCCAATGACAGTTCATCCTGTAGGACAGTTACATCACAAGTTCACCATGGATATCGATGAATTTTGTCCGAGTCCGGATCGGGCTACAATTGATAAGACATGTCAAGCAAGGCCAGATAGAACAACATTCCAAATCTCGAGTCAATCCGAGTTCGTACGCCCAAGATATCATCGACGCAAGTGAAGGACATAGCCTTGAGTTCGTCTCCCAATGGTTCGAATCCCCTATGGTCGAATCCATCAAACTAGATTCCAACGAAGTTCCCCTGATGACTTCGAATCCATGAAAGTGCTTTAACCTTCAACGTTCGAATCCATCAGCCACATAGTGATTCGAATCCATCCACAGACCATGCTTCGAATCCATCCCACCGGGCCTCGCTTCGAATCCATCGAAGAAAGGATCCTTCGAATCCATGCAGGCAGAGGAGCTCCGACTCCATTCCAAAGCACCAACATCATCGATTCGAAGGAAGCTAACCTTCGGCTCCAGTACCTTCGAAAACTATAATAAGGCAACTTCGAATCGATCCGCGATAGCACATCTTGATCGATTCGAACAGACCTTCGCTCATTCGATTCGAAGAGGGATATCTTCGAATCCACTACCACGAATCCCCAGTCAAAGCGGCAAAAAACCATGGAGTCGACCCAGTGAACTCGGCATAGAAGTCGGATCGATACGAAGGAGGCGCTCCACGTCATCACAGAAGCGCACGCTTGATCGATTCGAAGCAATCGAGTCGAACATGATCGATTCGAACGGAGCACTGCAACCAGAAAAGCGACCTTGAATCGATCATAACTCGAGATCTACACATCCAAACGCTATGAAATTTTCACAGAAGCTTGAGCACATGTTGAAGAATGTCCACACCAAATTTCAGCTCGATTGGATGATTTCTTGATCGATTCGAACCAAGGGTCGAATCGATCCCAAAGTGGGCCCGGATCTCCAGATTTCAGCCATGTGGGCCCCCTGACGTACCAGAACTGGTCTCCCCTCATTTTAGGCGAAATATCAGCCTCCTACACCTATAAATAGAGCCCCTAGTCATTCAGAAAAGGGGTCGGATAATTCTAAGTACTAAAGAACGCCCAGATCCTGCCAGATTTACTCCAGAACACCACCGCTACCTTAGATTGAGACTTAGCATATAATTTCAGTTGTACTACATTAGAAGAGATTGTAATCATTGAGTGAACATCAATAAAATCATCAACTTCAGAGTGGACGTAGGCAAGATCGCCGAACCACTATAAATCTCGTGTTTCTGTTCATTATTTCTGAATTGTGATACTCTGTTTGCTTACATTTGAGATTTGTGTGTGAATATTGTTGATTTATATTCATACACTGGTGCTTTCACAACATTCGGGGTTTGTGACCAATTTTGACGCAAACACTTTGGTGCTTTCACCGAGAGCTGAACTCAGGAGTTCTATCATTTGAAAGTTGATTCAGAAGGCTAAGAGATTCAGATCCGAAGAATCATGACAAGACAAACAAGTAAAAGGCAGAGGCCAGAGCGAAGTCAGCACGAAAGGAGTCAAGAGGCTTCCTCAGGAGCAAACCAAGCTTCAGTTTTCATCACTAGGGAAGAGATGGAGACAATGATGAAGAGACAAGAGGAAATGATCCAGAATTTGCTTCAACAGATCGGACAACTTGGAGCACAAAATCAAGGAGCAACCAGAATTCAGAACGGAGCAGGACCATCTAACGCAGCGCCGGAGCTGGGGGGCACACACTTAGGACATGTTGATCCGAACCTGGGAAGAGAGACAAGGACATCCGAGTAACCTGGCGGCGATAGAGGGATGAATGCTCAGCCAGGGGGGCAGACACCCGAAAGCTCGCACGGACTCGGGGGGCAGATCGAAGGTAGTGAACAAGGACTACAGCTTGGAGATAATGATAGATTGGCGGAGATGGTCAGGCGAGCCATGAGAGGCAGATTAGTAAACAGAGATCTTGAAGACGTGAACAAGAGTCCCTTTTCTCCTGCGATTAGATTGGCTAGGAACCCACCAGAATTCAAACTGCCAACAGTAGAGAGGTATGATGGGAGGACGGACCCTGCGGTCCATCTAACGAGGTATATAAGGCACATGGAAGTGCTGGGGGCATCACAGGAAGTCATGGCCCGGTGCTTCCCATTGTATTTGACAGACATAGCAGCTTTATGGTTCAGACAGCTAGAGAGCGGCTCCATTGGGACATGGACCGATTTGATTGAGAAATTTATGAGGCAATTCAGGGTTCATATTTCAAGACCCAAGAATGTGATGAGTTTGGCAACGCTAAAACAGAAAGCTGGGGAGTCTTTGAGGAATTTCCTGACGCGGTTCAATGCGGCAGCAGCATCGGTGTATCGGCCAGATCCATCCATGGTTATGATGGCAGCTGTGTCCAGAATAGCTGACGGCACGGAATTCAAAAATTCATTAACTAAGGATCCACCTATGGATCTAGGAGAATTCTATCACGAGGCAGAAAAGTTTTTACGATTGGAAGACGCTAATGCTGAAAGAGAAGAAGAAGGAATATAAGTTTATGCACTTAAAGACAAAAAACCTTTTGAAAAGGATTTAGACCAGGATAAAGGAAAACGAAAGGCTGAAGAAAATGATGACAGGTCAAAGCGGCAACGGAGGGAGCCGCGATTTACCACCTATTCAGAACTCAACGAGGGTTTGGAGCGAATCTACCAAGACACCCGAGAGCAAGTTGCCTATCGTAGACCAATACGACGGGATCCAACTACCGACGAGAGAAAATCAGACAAATATTGCTTATTCCACGAGCTGAATGGGCATAGCACAAATGATTGTAGACACCTGAAGGATGAAGTAGAAGGGCATATCAGGAACGGCAGGCTACTTCAGTATGTGAGGAGGCGAACTCCAACGGTGGAACCAGAGCGACCACCATCTACATCAGCTAGGGGTGATCCTGAACCAGGACACCGTTTGGTTATCAATTGATTTGAATAAACGATGAACAAGTCGTAAACTTCTCACTAACAACATCAAACCATTTACACATGTATGAGATCGCGAACGATCCACAGGCATGCTTTGAATGATTGTTGATCGTCTCGTAGTGAGGATTTACACTTCGACATCCTTGCTTTGCTTTTGTTTCATGTTGATTTGAACATTTAGACTTTGTTTGTTTGAATATTTCTGTGAACGTTAATTTGATATTTTCAATTCTGTAGAAGAAGTTACTTGCGTATGCTTTGGATCGCGAACGGTCCACAAGCACACCTTGTATGGCGACGAACCGCCACGATCGCTGATTCAGAAGTTCACCCGAACGTGAACCCGACATTGATAATACTAAGTCCCCCTCCCGGGCACACTCATTCGCCTTGAACGGCACCCGACCTCGAACGGTCACCATTAGCCTCGAACGGTACCCGACCTCGAACGGTCACCGTTAGCCTCAAACGGCACCCGACCTCGAACGGTCACCGTTTGCCTCGAACGGCACCCGACCGCGAACGGTCACACTTCATCTAGTATAACATTCGATCACGAACGATCACACTCTGCCTCGTACGACACTCGACCACGAACGGTCACAATTCACCTAATATGACATTCGATCACGAACGATCACACTCTGCCTCGTACGGCACTCGACCACGAACGGTCACAATTCACCTAATATGACATTCGATCGCGAACAATCACATTTTTGCCCCGTACGGCACGCGATCGCGAACGATCACATTCCTCTTTCCACGTCACCTGACTGCGAACGGTCATAGTTCGCCTAGAACGACACACGATCACGAACGGTCGCAACTCGTCTAGAACGACATCCGACCGCGGACGGTCCCATTTCTTTATTTGCCGCGAACGGCATCCGACCGCGAACGGTCCCATTTCTTTATTTGTCGCGAACGGCGTCCGACCGCGAACGGTCCCATTTCTTTATTTGCCGTGAACGACATCCGACCTTGAAAGGTCCCATATCGCCTTGAATGACATACGGTCCCAAACGATCGTCATTTGTGATCAGATAAAACTATCAATTTCTTTGCAGGGCATCAACAGGATATGAACATCCAGCTTATGGCATTACAAAACACACCTTCCTATCGCAAGGCATGTTTTGGGGGGCAAATGTTATCCCGCCTTTTGGCAAGGCCGTGACACCAAAAAACTGACTAGAACCCAATGACAGTTCATCCTGTAGGACAGTTACATCACAAGTTCACCATGGATATCGATGAATTTTGTCCGAGTCCGGATCGGGCTACAATTGATAAGACATGTCAAGCAAGGCCAGATAGAACAACATTCCAAATCTCGAGTCAATCCGAGTTCGTACGCCCAAGATATCATCGACGCAAGTGAAGGACATAGCCTTGAGTTCGTCTCCCAATGGTTCGAATCCCCTAGGGTCGAATCCATCAAACTAGATTCCAACGAAGTTCCCCTGATGACTTCGAATCCATGAAAATGCTTTAACCTCCAACGTTCGAATTCATCAGCCACATAGTGATTCGAATCCATCCACAGACCATGCTTCGAATCCATCCCACTGGGCCTCGCTTCGAATCCATCGAAGAAAGGATCCTTCGAATCCATGCAGGCAGAGGAGCTCCGACTCCATTCCAAAGCACCGACATCATCGATTCGAAGGAAGCTAACCTTCGACTCCAGTACCTTCGAAAACTATAATAAGGCAACTTCGAATCGATCCGCGATAGCACATCTTGATCGATTCGAACAGACCTTCGCTCATTCGATTCGAAGAGGGATATCTTCGAATCCACTACCACAAATCCCCAGTCAAAGCGGCAAAAAACCATGGAGTCGACCCAGTCAACTCGGCATAGAAGTCAGATCGATACGAAGGAGGCGCTCTACGTCATCACAGAAGCGCACGCTTGATCGATTCGAAGCAATCGAGTCGAACATGATCGATTCGAACGGAGCACTGCAACCAGAAAAGCGACCTTGAATCGATCATAACTCGAGATCTACACATCCAAACGCTATGAAATTTTCACAGAAGCTTGAGCACATGTTGAAGAATGTCCACACCAAATTTCAGCTCGATTGGATGATTTCTTGATCGATTCGAACCAAGGGTCGAATCGATCCCAAAGTGGGCCCGGATCTCCAGATTTCAGCCATGTGGGCCCCCTGACGTATCAGAACTGGTCTCCCCTCATTTTAGGCGAAATATCAGCCTCCTACACCTATAAATAGAGTCCCTAGTCATTCAGAAAAGGGGTCGGATAATTCTAAGTACTAAAGAACGCCCAGATCCTGCCAGATTTACTCCAGAACACCACCGCTACCTTAGATTGAGACTTAGCATATAATTTCAGTTGTACTACATTAGAAGAGATTGTAATCATTGAGTGAACATCAATAAAATCATCAACTTCAGAGTGGACGTAGGCAAGATCGCCGAACCACTATAAATCTCGTGTTTCTGTTCATTATTTCTGAATTGTGATACTCTGTTTGCTTACATTTGAGATTTGTGTGAATATTGTTGATTTATATTCATACACTGGTGCTTTCACAACATTCGGGGTTTGTGACCAATTTTGGCGCAAACAGTCCCCAATAGGAATATAATTGTGAAGACGATAGTCTTTTCTTTTTGTAGATATTGTTTATAGGCGTATTTTAAGAGGTTGAAAGATAGAGGAAGCAATAGCTAACCCAAACGGCATAACTTGGACATGGTGACCTTCATAAGCTCTAATAATTGTTTGGTAGAGATGTTTACTAATTCATATATAATGATACCAAGATTGTAGACCAAGCTTATATACTAATTTCTTCATTTTAGTTTTAGATGATACTGTGCCTACATGGCCTTAGACATTGGTATTAGGCAGGGGCGGAGCCCCCTTGTAAATGGGGTAGGCACGTGCCTACTCCAGTCTTGAAAAAAAAAATATGCAGAAAACCTGAAGAAGAAAAAAGAGCATAGTAGATTTTTTGTCTAAAGAAAATAAAAGAACGAGTCCTGTCTTTTTTGGTTTTCCGGTCTTTCGAGATGTCCGCATTCTTTTCCTTCTCCATCAGACAATCTCACATACTCTTTATCAGACAATCTAGTGCGGCACCATTTTCCTTTCGAAAACTTCAATTGAGTTATCTCTTGTGGAATTCAAAACTCAGAAATTTGTAAAATGCGTAATTATTTTTGTTTTCTTTCGGTTTTTTATGATGCGCGTATTTTGAAAAATCAATTACTGATCATTTATGCAATGAAACTCAAAGTCTATTGAATGCTCAAGATATTATTTATCTTAATTTAGTCATACAAGTTTCTTGTGTAAATTTTGTTAAAAATCAGTGCCATTAAAAAAATCGCAACGGAGGTTGTCGCAGTCGAAACCCATTTTACATCCTGCCTACGCCAAAGTTACATCCTGCCTACGCCACTGGTATTAGGGACCAAGTATATCTTCCGATCACAACGCATTCAGCGGAGGAACAGGATGTCCCTGCAAGGATGGTGTGTGTGGGTGTTGGTTTTGGAGTTTGTTGGGGGGGGGGGGTGTGGGTGGGTTGGGGATGATATCAGTGCTTTTGGTGATGAGATTCCTTGACTAGTATCAAAAAAAGAAAACATTAAGGGTATGTTCCGCTTGAAAATGAGTTATGTGTTTTCAACATGTCAGGTGGCATTGGAGTGAAGGAGAAGTTGGCAAATCGTAGTCATTAGAACACAGTGGGAGAAGATAGTGATTGATATTTTTCCATGGTGGAAAAAGAAAAAAAAAGGTCATTTTCAATTTTTTATGTTAAAACAATTTCCAAAATTGACCGTTTTTAACGTTTCTTCTCTCCCATACATTTAAAATACATGTTAAAAACGCACAACACAAAATTCTTTTTCAAACCAAACAGGTCCTAAGTATTTGTTGTATGGTTGGTAGAACAGCTTCTTTCAACTGAGGTGGAACCATTTCAGTGGTGAATTATGTGATTCCTGACCAAGGTTTTAAATATCGGATTTCGGCCACGTTTCGTCTCGGAATTTTTACACAAGTTATCTCGTATCGGAGAAGATCTCGAACGAGATGAGTACATATCGGACGTACATCTCGGATTGACATCTCGGGTCTTATAATGCATCTCGAAAATATCTCGGATGTATTTATGTATCTAAAATTGATATGTCAAAAATTTATTTAACGGTTATAACTTTCTTAGTAAAAATAAAAATGTAACATACTTGATTTACATGGAAAAAAGAATATTTTTAGAAGAGTAGTAGCTTGATTAGCTTAATTGATTTGGTAATGATTGAATAATATCATTTTCTTTGAACATAATAAAGAAGTGAAACCTTTCGCTATGACTCATTAAGATAAAATGTAAAGAATATGCTCAAGAAGTTGGTAAATTATAATTGGATTGAGTAGTTTTTTTTGAATCAATATGAAAATAAAAAACATTATGCAAAATAAGAAAAATGTATAATTTCGGGTGAGATCTTAGATTGAGATTTCGATCCATATTTCGGGTGAGATTTGAATATCTCGGACGAGATGAGTGTCGAGTGAGATATGGAGGACATTTGATGTCTCGTCTCGTTTAAGTGTGAAAAGGAGATCTCGGGCGATATATAGGAGATTTAAAACCATGCTCCTGACTAGGTTTTAGCATGCAATAGGATGCACGATTGCTCTTGATTTAATTCTTTGCCATAGCGATCTTGTTTATCATTCAATGGTTTTTGTCAATTCCCTGCAAGTCTTTTCTTTTCTTTATGTTAGCAATTGAACTTTAGTTGTAGGTTTTTGAAGCTGAAAACTAAATCATCTAGTGGTTGCACCATTCTAGCCCGACTGTACTTGGCAACCATCCATGAAACTTTTTACATCCTGGCCATATTAACTTAGTTTCTTGGCACAACCTTGCTCCCTTGGTTTTTATTTTATTTTTATTTTTTTTAACAGTTGGCAGCCACTACCTCGAAACCACTTGACTAAATTGTTGTTAAATCTAGTGTCTTTGCCAATTTTTAAATCTAGCGTCTTTGCCAATTTTTTACAACTGAAGTTGTGTGAGCTTAAATTAATAAGTGCGTTTACTTATTTCCCTTTTTCATAACCTTTATCCCTGGCTGTATTATAGCAATTAGCAAGGAGCCCCACACAGCTTAGAGGGAGATAAAGGGAGGTTCATATATATCTGGGACATTATTTTCTTCTTCTAGACCTTCATCTTTGGTGTACCTCCTCTGATTCTGGCTCTTCATTTGGCAAAGCTACTATCATAATGTAAATATGCTTTCCTTTGCATTTATGGAGGAGTATCATTGCTCATTAAAAGGGTTACATAAGTTTTTGTTTTTCTGCTAAAAATTTCACCAATGGTCGATTGTTTCTTGAATTATTGTCTGCTTTGCTTAGGTAAGATAGTTAGCTATTGCTACTGGTATATCTAAACACATTATACGTGCCCCGGTGTACACACTTGACATGGATGATGTTTTCAATTGTGGTTGAACTTATTGTTTACGATTTTAGGTATGAGAAATGGAAAAAATTAGAATGATATTTATGAATTTAGATGATGGTTTAAATAATGAGTACCGTTGAACCCCCCATATATAGAATTCCTATTACTTGTAAAGATACAACTTGGAAGCTTTAGAGCTATTGTTTGGTCGTATGACCTTTGTGAGGAGACTCTAGTAGGTTGGTTGGTTTTCTGGACAAAAGCATTTAGTAAAATAAGGTAGTTAGATTTGCACGTTGTCCTAGACAATTGTGCCCGAATGTAATAGGGATGCACCTTTTGAAAGTCAACGGGCCTAGAGGCAGCCAAGAACATCAGACCTAATATCCTTTTCAAGTCGTATAAACTTGTTTTGGAATGTAATGGGGTTGCACCTTTTGAAATTGTCCAAATGATTATTCATATTGATTCAAATTTGTTTTGGAATGTAATGGGGATGCACTTTTTAAAATTGTCTAAATGATCACACATATTGATTCAAATATTATCTCAAAGAGCTAGTATTTCTTTTTTTAACTTGCACTTTGATTATTTTTAAAATGATCCTCCTCACATTTTCATAATCTAAGGATTTAGCACAAATTTTGCTTGCTCTGGGCAATGTAATATATCTTCAACTTGAGAAGTTGAGCTAAGAGCATCTCCAACACGGTGTCCAAAAGCTAGAGGAACGCAAAAAAACGTGACAAACCCTCACTTCCCCAGCAACAAGTGGGGGAAAATTTGTTTTTTTTAAATTGTATAATCACCTATGCATGGTTTTCTGAAAATCATTTATAGGTGATGAGGGTTTTAAACCTTGTCTTACTTTTGGTTAAACGGCAAACAAAAAGCCATAAACGGCTTTCAAAAAACCATTTATAGCATAAACGACTTTCTGTTTGTCGTTTAGCAATCGCCACTTAGAAAAAAGAGGAAATCTCTGCTTAACTTCTTTCCCCACACTCGAATCCTCACTGTTGCAGCGTGGGAAGAGAAGTTTGGACATGGGTTTTCCCCATTTTCAAGCGTATTCACGCTGTTGGAGATGCTCTAATAGATATCGTATGCTAACAACATCTACATCTGAAACAATCTATAACATTTTTAGAGTGTTTTGTCACCCTTTTTAGATGATGTAGGACTAAAGCTAATCCTTTTCAAATTTGAATATGACGGAAGTTTAGCCCTCAAATTTTAATACTAATGTTCTACGTTAACTTTTTGAGAAATTTGATATTTACAAGCATACGTTTTAAAATGTTATACATCTTTTTGAGAACTCTGATATTTACATGCATATTTTTTAAAATGTGGCTAACATGTTATTTATATTTCCATTCAAAATTTATTTGGATTTTTGATATTTTTAATCATATTTTTGAATTTTAAATATTTTCTTTATTTTTGAATTACAAAGGTGGATGATTTTGGAGGCTATTCAACAAATCTAACAACACTCCGTTTGATGTTATCAAATTCATTTTTGATCCAACTTCTACAAAAAATTCAACAAATTGCATTTTGTTAGGAATGTAAAAAACATAGGTCTGCCTAATGTTTATTTAAGTATGAAGACCAAACGAAAAACTATTCGTGTTCCTTTGAATTTTTTAGGACATAAATTAGAACAGGAAAAAAATAAATGTACAAACCCGTGTTTATTTGTTATTTTTATATGATTCATTAATGCCAATAAGTGTCGATCTTGATGATCGAACTTGTGTCTTTTGATCTCGCAGTTTTAACCACCAACCCTCTAGACCCGAGTTTATTTGAGTTCGATGTTTCTCTCTTCTAGGAAACAAGTAATGTTGAAATGACTGCCAATAAGTCAATGGTGTTAATGAGGGAGTGAAACTTTGTACACCTGATCCACATAAAATATCTTTCCTCATCGATATGTGGTCATACACGTTAAAGCAAAATATAGTTTTTTTGCGAGGAGATATGTAACATTGCATGCAGAGCGAAATTTTGCCTCACAACTTGAACCAAAGATCATGTCAACTCATTTCAATTAATAATGAGGTCACATTTGGATCCGACAGAGTTTAAGTGACACCCTATCGGTGAGAAAAAAATCACTTATATCCCTAAAAGTTTTCAAGTTCGGATTTGAAGCTTTTATCTCCTGTAAGAAAATAATGTCTAGCTTTGGGTTTTAATTACATTTTTGATATTAGATTTTCTTTTCTTTTCCTTGACCCTAAAATTGCTAACATTTCATAAGACTTCATGAAGATGGAACAAACCTCGTCAAGGACCACTAGCTCCAATGGCAGTGGTATGACGCTCTATGATAAGTTCTTAGAGGTCATGGGTTCGAACCCTAGACATCAAAGTGAGTGATCTGCTTGAATAAAGTTCCACTATTGTTATTAAAAAAAATGGATCAAACCTCATTTTTTCTATGTTCAGCACATGGTTTAGATCGTTGTGTTCCATGTCAAATTTCATATTACAAGCAACTTGGATGATATACTCCTTAGATTGATTATTTAAAATACACGAACAAGGACATTATCCGTAAATGGGTGATCACTTACGCAAGAGAGGAGGCTACCACGATGTATTACTGACAAGACAACTTCCATATTCGAAGGTCAATCTCAATCTAAAAAACAACTTTTACTTTGATCTTTTTAGAAGGGCCAACATCATCTTGGTCTTGGGGTCTGCGTATTGAGCCAACTTCCATTATACCTCCCCATAACGACTTACTTTCCTCTCGCAATCTCTACTCTACGATTCTGCGTAGCTTTTTTTTTCTCTTTCTCATCACATCGTCATCATTGAAGCTGATAGAGACGAGTTCATCTCTCTATAAATTAAGCTCAAGGGTTTCAGAAAGCCTCGGCAATCACGTAAGCAGATGGTTAGGTTCACAATGAGAAGTTCAACCGGGTTGAGAATGGTTTAGTTATGGACCCAAGGTTCTATAAAAAGTTTGTAGTATTTTTCCTTGAACTTTGTAACTGTGATAATAGACAGATCTACATCTCTGTACAACTTAATGCTTCCATACACAAATATGAGATCGGTTTTTGCCCACTTGAAGCCATCCAGCCTCATAAAGTCATCAAATGGCATTGCACCTTATTTAGTTTAGCATCATATTTGTGGACAACTGAAAGACATTTTATACGAATGGAAGAAGGTTCCTTAAGAATTCTCTCATAAGCCTCAGTATCAATTGTCCATTGCTCACCTTAGCAAAAAAATGTTTTTGATCCGTTGTCTTGAGCTTGTCGATTAATGGGAGCAAAAGCTTAGTTGTTCAGGATGTTGATGCTCCAGTCTCATTTGTCAAAGAAACCACATAGACACTGAAGTAGTTTGTTAGTCATCTAAAGTCCAGAAGTTATGTAGAGGACGATGTGCATTTTAGCATGAAGAATTAGTGCCTTGTCTGCCCAAATGGTTGCAGGAGAGGTATTTTTTGGTTTTGTAGATTTAATTGATTTTGGGTAACCATATGAGTTGTAGAAAAGGATGTTTCTCTAAGGATTTTTCTCCATGTAGTAGAAAATAGTGATTGTTTTGAGAATTCGAAGAAGTATGGTTCGAGAATGATTGGACAACTCAAACTGCAACACATTGGCAAGTTTCTTATTCTTCTTTTCGAAATGACTACGTTTTTTTACAGACCCGAGATGTATGCTTGAAGTTGCCACACTGAAAAAATGGAGGGAGTTACACTACATGTGACTGCTTTGTGGTTGAAGAGCCGACATCTAAAGTGTCTTCGAATGTTTGCAATTGTCTCCGAAAAAGAAAAACTCAAGACCTTATTGTCACATGTATTATGAAATTTGAAACATATGCCTCAATGGCAACATTCGACTTCCTCGGCACCCTATAATCTCCACCATTGTTTTTAAAAAACCCCTCAATACTCACCTGAAGACAAGAAGAGATTAAATGTCTTGAGGCTTTTTCAGAATACCTCTAAGGCTTACGTCTCAGCAACTTGAGGTGTACAAAACGTACGTCTCGCACGTCTTAAACTACTAAGGCAAACAACTCAAGGATTTTTTGAACTTCAATTATAAATATTAGCATCAACATAAGTTATAAAACTTCAATTATTTAATAGCCAGCAAAAAAGAAAATTTTAAGAAAATAGAAGTTAGCGTTCTTTTTTTACTTTCCAATTTCAATATCAACATGATTAAGTAAATTGTTTTTGCAACAACGATTGAGAGCTACGTAGTGAATTTTCTTAAATGCTATTTAAAGAAAATTTTGGATTGTTATCACTGAACTTCCGAATAAATTCTGCAAATCAATTTGAATTGGTAGAAGGAAAAATAAATATAGTAACTTACGTGATTTTCTACTGTTTGTAATAGATATCTATTCCACCAAAATCGATCAAAGATCATTCTCAAAAATCTAGAAAAAATGAAGGCAAATAAAGGGAGGAAGAAAAATTATAAATACATATCATCGTGGAGCTGAAAAATGAATATGAATTCTTCAAACAAACTAATAAGATTGAATCATTTGTGTATGTGTGTATATCATCAAATGCTTAAATTTTATTTATTATTTATGTTTTTATAAATGAACAATAAAGAATGATTAGGGCCGAACTCCTTAAAGTTAACTATTTATATTGTCATTTATTTATAATTTTATATGATTAATTATCAAATTTTATTTATTAATCAGAAACTAATAATAACTTATGTCTCAATGTTTACTCGAAAAACATACGCCTCAACGTTTTGTGGCTTACGCCTTGCCTTGCGAGCAAAAGAACGCCTCGTGTACACTTTCACGTTTTAAAACTTTGATCTTCACCATATGATCTTTTAACCACATCAGCGCAATTAAGTGTTGGTAAGAGCGGAGGCAAGGAGCATGCCTCTTAAAATAGGCAGAGGCAAAGGAGGAATTGGGTACTGCCAGAGTGGGACATGATGGCATCTTCCAAACGACAGAGTGTAAACCTCCAACAACATAGAGACAAAACAAACAAAACCATTTGGACATGGGGACAATGGTGATAGGGAAGTGGAAGTGGGGCAGGAGAATGTGCCACAATTGCATAAAGTGAAGGAAATTCCTGCTCAGATGGTCCTTCAAATCAGGCAATTCTACAAAATCTAACAATAAGCCATCTATAACCATGCATGTTGTTGACGCGGTTTTTCGCTACAACAACAACAAACGACCAAAGGCTGACTTCAATGTAAGAGTTCCATTTTTAGAGTCGATCCCAACCAGTAAGAAGCTTAATGGTTGTAAATGCCGGAAATATTAAGTAAATGTCAAGCTAAATTGTAGAAAAGTAAGATTTAGAGCGATTCGAGAAAAACCTCTACATCCAATATTGGTGCTTTTTTTAATTTAGAATTATTTACGAAGTTACAAGAATTGGGCTGTAAGCCATTTACGAGTTTTTATAATTTCTCCAATTCATAAAAGTAATTATTTTGTCTTTTAATATTTGAATTATTATTGTTGGATCCGCGTCTATTTATAATGCTTTGGAGTGGCAGTGGATTGATGACATTGCTGAACAAGTTAGAGTTGACGTTGAATTGTTGATTTTTGACGTTCAACACTCACCTCTATCTTTATTGCCTCAGATTGATTGGATTGTTGACATTTGACGTTCATCCTCCGCCTCTGTTTGTATTGCCTCAGATTGATGACATGTTATGTATTGATGTCCATCTATCTCTAAAACCTTTATCTGATGCCGACACGTGGTTTTATTGGGCGATTGAAATTACATAGTATCATCGTATTGTTACGGCATGTATTCATGGTACTCATTACTAAATTTAGTCTTCCTTTGTTTGACTAAGTGCTTGTGAACTAGGAATACTTTGGTGAATATTACCTTGGAACCTCGACATGTGTTCGTGTACTTAGTTTGTGATTAATAGAAAGTTGTAGTGATATCATAATTCTGTGGTGTTTAAACCATTTAGCTAATAACTATTTTAATATTTTTATTATAGAACATCGTATAACTATATAGAAGTAACTTAAAATTTCATTTTATTCGGCATTTCAACTGTAAGAATAGAATGCTTCTTTCGACCTGTTTTAAAGAGTAGAAAACGTTATATTTTTATTGTTTTAATGCGGGATGGATAATTATACCAAAATGATGTAAAATACCCTAGGTAAAATATGATACAAAACATGTCCTAAATAATTCATTTTGTCAAGATGTAAAGTGGATTTTTACCAAAGATATAGTTTTAGTCTCGAGGGTAATTTATACTAGTGGTCAACCTGTAACATCAGAGCATTAAATGAGCATTTGCAGTTTCATGTGTTTATTGTGATTTGCTAGAACAATCACAGCCTCTCCTTTTCTATGTTAGAAAACGATTAGGTTTTCAAAGGGGCTCTTTTTCTATGTCAGAAAACAATTAGGTTTTCAAGGGGGTCATACTTTTACGGTGGAATGTTATTATTAAATTTGAATCTATGGTTGAGATTAGATTAAGTTTTCTGTTTGTAATTTTCTTCTCCTCCTTTATTTATTAATGTTTTATGATCCCTCCACCTTTTATTAATATAAACCCGGTCATTTACAAGGTTCGTGTGGCTTGAAGTTTGAGTGTTTTGTTTGCGTTTTCAACATGTATGTCAAAAGATGATGAGAAGATAGTGAAAAACGATCAATTTGATACATATAAACTATAAAGTCAAAAACAATTTCTTTTTTAGTCTTTTAGAAAATATCAAAAACTATCTTCTTCCATGCTCTTCTTTCCTTTGTAGTAATGATTATGATTTTCCACTCTCTCTTCCTTTCCTGCACCTTTTGTAATACATATTAAAATCACACAACATAAAACTCAAAGTTCAAACCCAACAAGCCCTTAAATTTTAAATATCAAACTTGTAAAATTTTATGCTCCCTTCTCTACTTAAATTTCTCAGATCTTATTTTCTCACATGGTGGTGATTATAATTCATGATATGTTCAAATCTGTGTCTCCGTCTTATCTTTAATTCTTAGAAGAAATTAGCAAAAGATGATCCAGCTATTTGTTTAATGTCTCACTTGCAGCTGATTTGTTTTCCTTCTCATAGGTGATTCATTTTCACAGTTAGAGCATATCTAATATTTTTGTGGCCACATGTATATCTTTTTTTCCAAAACAAAATTATATTTGTTACTGAAAATGTTATATGTGTGTCATTAAGATTTCAAATGTACTTCCTTTGCGTGGAGAGGAGGCATAGTATTCTAGGCACAGCTGCTGTTTTTAGGTCTTGGACACTTGGGTTCTGTCCACAGTTGGTTCTCTTTGGGGAATAGAATGGAGAAGTTGATGGTGAAGTTGCAGCTAACTGCAGGGAATCATTTTTCATGTGTGAGAAACTGAGTTTTATTTTATTTTCCACAGTATGAATATAGGGCTGCATTTTTTTCCCCTTTTTTTAGCTCCAACATCTGATTATTTCGCATTGGATATTACTTTTTTAATGACCACCTTCTAGTTTTAGGTGGAGATGATAGTGGATCTCAACAACAATAAAATCTTTCATCAAAAATTGTGATAAACGTATTTCAATTTGTTTTGTAATACAATTTTTATGGATGTTCTACGATAACATACTTATAGTGCAAGTCGATTTTAACTATAATGCAACATAACAGTTTTACTATGCAAGTCAAGTTATCAAGATGCAAATGAATTGTGAATACTATACAAGTCAGTTTTAATTCAATGCAAGTGGATTTTTATACCATTCAATTAAATTCTGAATATAATGCAACTCAAGTTTGTTTCAATGCAAGTGGATTATAATTTGATTTAAAACATAGAACTCAAAATGAAACAAAACGTGCCCTTAGTTGATCAAGATGTTGATGCTCCAGTCTCATCTGTCAAAGAAACCCCATAGACACTGAAGTGGTTCATCAATCGTCGAAAGTCCAGAAGTTTTGCAGAGGACGATATGCATTTAGTATTAATGATAGTGCTTTGTCTGTACAAATGATTGTAGGAGAGTTATTGTTTGATTTTTGTAGAAATTCCTGATTTTGGGAAACCATATGAGTTGTAGAAAAGATTTCCTCTTTTAAGTAGAAAATAATATTGTTTTTGAGAATGCGAAGAAGGTTTGAGTGTGGTTCGAGAATGATTGGACAACTCAAGCTGCAAGCATTGACAAGTTTCTTATTCTTCATTTCGAAATGATAATGTTTTTTACGTACTCGAGATGTATGCTTGAAGTTGCCACACTTAAAACACAGAGGGGAGTTTCTACAGGTGGCTGCTTTGTGGTTGAGGAGCCTACATCTAAAGTAATCGTTGAGTCTCCATATGTTTGCAGTTGTCTCCAGAAAACTAAAACATAGGACCTTATTGCTACGTGTATTATGAAATTTGAAACATATACCTCAATAGTAACTTTCGACCCTCTAATCTCCCCCATATGATCTTTTAACCACATCAGTGCAAGTAGGTGTTGGTAAGAGAGGAGGCAAGGAGCATGCTCTCAAAGTATGCTGAGGCAAATGTGGTGGAATTGGGTACCACCAGAGGTGGGACATGATGGCATCTTCCAAACGACAGAGGGTAAACTTTCTGCAACGTTTGGACAAAACCTTCTGGACCCGCGGGGGGGGGGGGGGGGTGGGGTGGTGGGGGGCAAGGGTGATATTGTTGTGAACGAAATTCCTGCTCATATGGGCCCCCCAAATCAGGTAATTCTACAAAATCTAACAATAACTCTTCTACAACCATGCATGTTGTTGATGCAGTTTTTCGCTACAACAACAACAACAAACAACCAATGACTAGCTTTAGTGTAGGAGCTTTGGTTTTTATAGTCGATTTGAACCGGTAAGAAGCTTAATGGTAGTAAATGCCAGAAATATTATGTAAATGCCAAGGTAGATAATAGAAAAGTAAAGAGACGCCAAGATTTATAGTGATTCGAGAAATACCCCTACATCCAATATTGGTATATTTCTAATTAAGAATTATTTACAAAAGTACAAGAATTTGATTGTGAGCCATTTATGGGTTTTTACAATTTTTCTAATTTATAACAGCACTTATTTTGCCTTTTAGCATTTGAATTATTGCTTGATGATTGCTATGATATCCGCGTCTATTTATAATGCTTTGGAATGGTAGTGGATTGATGACGTTGCTGAAAAGGTTGGAGTTGGCGTTCGATTGTTGACATTTGACGTTCGTCTCTCATCTCTATCTTTATTGCCTCAGATTGATGATGTGTTATGTATTGATTTTCATCTCTCTAAAACCTTTATCTAATGCTGACACGTGGTTTTATTGGATGGTTGTGATCGCGTAGTATCATCGTATTGTTGCAGCATGTATTCATGGTACTCTTTCCTAGATTGGTCTTCCTTTATTCGACTATGTACCTGTGAACTATGAATGCTTCGGTGAATATTACCTTAACCTCGACATTTATGTTTGTGTACTTAGTTTGTGATTAGTAAAAATATTGAAATGGTGATATTGTAATTCTTTGGTGTTTAAACCATTTGACTAACAAGTAATAACTATTTTAGTACTTCTATTACAGAACATCACATTCTTATATAAAAATAACTCGCAATGCGAGTCAAGTAAAAATTGTTTGAAACTTGCTTAATATTCATTTTGATATCAGAATACATAGAGGAACTTATACAAGCTAGTACATCGGGCTGCAAAGAACTCTGTGCAGGCACATTCCTAAACCCAGGCTCATGGGACGCATGCCTTATCTCTGCAGGAACCACATTATCGGCCATGCAACATATCCTACACAACCAGGGCACTCTCTCCTACGCATTAGTACGCCCTCCAGGTCATCATGCCCAGCCTTCCAAAGCTGATGGCTACTGTTTCCTAAACAACGCTGCTCTTGCAATCAAACTCGCTCTAAACTCTGGTTACAAAAAGGTAGCTGCTATTGATATTGATGTACATTATGGAAATGGTACTGCTGAAGGCTTTTACAGATCGAATGAAGTTCTTACCATTTCTCTGCATATGAATCATGGTTCATGGGGTCCTTCACATATGCAAAATGGGAGTATCAATGAACTTGGAGAAGGTGAAGGGTTTGGGTATAATTTGAATGTGCCTTTGCCGAATGGAACTGGAGATGAAGGGTATGTTTATGCTATGAATGAGTTGGTTGTTCCTTCTGTGATGGTTTTTGAGCCTGAGTTGGTTGTTTTGGTTGCTGGGCAAGATTCTAGTGCAGTAAGTTCGTTATCTTTTATGGTTAGGCACAGTCTATCAATATAGTCCACTTTTAAACGTATAAAATATTTAGACTCATTTCAAATCCCATTAGATAGGTAGATATGTTCTTATTACATTGGCGTTGATTCATCATCTTTCTCGCGTCCACTTACAAATTGCACCATATTATTTTCTTGTTGTGTAGATTTTGTTTTTGGCATACTTTGATAATCAATGTAACGAAATTATTGGACAAAATTTTTGAAGCTAGGCGTCTTTGATAAAATTATATATTTGATAAAAATTTAGTATTAATTGATCCAAAATGGAAACATAGTGATTTGGATGGGCTTGGGAGCATCCAACGAGGCAAAACCACATGAAACCAACATGTAAATATATGCTTAAACGAGACATCAAAACTCAACTAGTGCCTAAAAGGTGCTTATATATATATTTAGATATACTACAACAACAACTAAGCCATTAATCTATTTAGATATATAACAACAACAACTAAGCCATTAATCTATTTAGATATATGAATATTAATTTTGGGTCCCTATTTGTTATTTTAAATGTGTTTGTACCAAAAATGGGCACAACACTCTTCGAAAGTTTTTGAAGAGATAAAAGTGAAGAATGAAAATTAAAACTGAGGATTATCTAACAAAAACTCCAAATAACAGAAAGTAAATTGCAAAGACAAGCGATTTAGAGTGGTTCGGCGTTTGCCTACGTCCACTATGAAGTTTGATGATTTTATTGCTCGATACTTGAAGATTATAATTCTTTATACTGTAGTACAACTGAATTTATATGCTAAGTGTCAATCTAAAGCAGCGGTGGTGTTCTGGAGTAAATCTGGCAGAATCTGGGCGCTCTTTTGTACTTAGAATTGTCCGATCCCTTTTCTGAATGACCAGGGGTCCTATTTATAGGTGTAGGAGGCTGATATTTCGCCTAAAATTCGGGGAGACCGCTTCTGGCACGTGAGGGGGCCCAATGGCCGAAATCTGGAGACCCGGGCCCACTTTGGGATCGATTCGACCCTTGGTTCGAATCGATCAAGAAATCATCCAATCGAGCTGAAATTTGGTGTGAACATTCTTCATTATGTGCTCAAGCTTCTGTGAAAATTTTATGGTATTTGGACTTGTAGAACTCGAGTTATGATCGATTCAAGTTGAAGATTTTCGTGTTCTTCGCCCCATGGATTCGTTCGAATCGATATGGTTCGAATCCATAGGGTCGAATCCATGCTCCTGCACGTGAAGGCGATGATGTGGCGCGCGTCCCTCGTATCGATCCACTTTTCACTCCGAATTGACTGGGTCGACTCCATGTCCTTCGCCGCTTTGACTGGGTGGTCTCGTGATAATGGATTCGAAGACGTGGTCCTTCGAATCGATCGAAGGGATGTTCCTTCGTATCGATCAGGACAATCCACAGTCGATCGATACGAAGACTTCCCAGTTGGATGGATTCGAAGTGCCTTACCTCGAGGGATTCGAAGGGAGGACATGTGCCGGATTCGAGTGGTCTTTTACTTGATGGATTCGAACCGAGGTTGGGTTTATGGTTTCGAACATAGGTTTGCTTGATGGATGCGAAGCAGTACACGTCTGATGGATTCGAAGAAGGGTTATGCTTCGTGGATTCGAAGCTCCTCCTCTCGAGGGATTCGAACCTAAGGCTACTTCAGATGGATTCGAACCATGCTATCTTCAGATGGATTCGAACCAAGGAAACAGCGAACGATTCGGAGTAAACATATGTTGATGGATTCGAATCATAGGCTCGGCCTATGGATTCGAACTTAGGCCATTTACTCCATTTTTCATCAACGATAACTTGGTCATACGAACTCGGATTGACTTGAAACTTGGATCGTTGGTTCCCATGGCTTTGCTTGACGTGCCTTATCAATTGTAGCCCGATCCGGATTCGGACAAATTTCATCGATATCCATAGCGATCCTTGCGCGTAGTTGGTCTTCGAGACGATCTGTCACCGGTTTCTAGTTAAGTCCTTGGTGTCACGGCCTTGCCAAAAGGCGGGATAACATTTGCCCCCCAAAGTACGTCTTGTGTAAACATGACGTGCTTTGAAAAGCTGCAGTCTCTCATTGGACAGCTATGACATGCTTTACCGAAAGTTGCATTCTGCATCGCTGTAATTGACCGTCGTATAATTGTGACCGGCTGTTAGTTTTTTGAGTCATGACGAGATGAACATTTGATCCCTGTAAATGACAAAGATCGAACATTAGTCAGAGATATGTGCATACGTGTATTATCTTGACTTTGGTTAACGTTGCGTGATCGCAAGTCGTTGCTAGTTCGGTTTGTTATCGAATTCTGCATCGGTCCTTTCCTGGACCGGTTTGAGATTCGAGTTAAAACATTGCTTTTATGATTGTCTTATGATCATCCTCTTGTATCGATCCTCTCCTGAATCGTCATAAAGAGTTGACAATCAATTTTTCATATTGAAACGATTCGTCCATTTGATCGGTGGTATTTGATGGATTCGAAACTATGTTTCTTCGAATCGATGGCTTTCGAATCGAGGGTTTGAGGGACCTCGTGCTTCGAGTCGATGCGATATTCAATCCAGCCCTTGCTCGGTGGTTTCTTCGAATCGATGTTGCTGGGATGGATTCGAACGTAGTGGGTTGTAATGGATTCGAACATGTCTTATTACCAACGCATGCGGGAGTCTGAGTCGATTCTAGCGCCATGTCTCATGGATTCGAAGTTGCCGTAACGAATCGAGTCGATGTCCTCACCTGTTGAAGCCGGTCAGGTATACCGGGAGGCGAATCGTCACATTTCCCCTATATATACCGGGGTCCTATTCATTTCTCACTTTTTACTTTTTACTGTTGCTATTGTCTCTTCTTCGAATCGACCTCTCCAAGGCCAAGACAGACGCGCCTTCCTCGAATCGATCGATCCCCTTCACGCTATCATTCTTAGTAAAATCAGGTACTCAAGGGATCGATTCGAGATGAGAAAAATAGAACTTAGAATTTTTGGCTTCGATTCAGTCTTTCCTTCTGAAAATTTCGAGGAGTGATGAGATCTGAATGGAGTGGGTCGACTCGATGGAGTCGAGGAGTGATGCCATTCGAGTTACATTGATCAGTGTCGTCTTCCGTTGCTTCGCATCGATCCAGGAATGACCGGTTCGAATCGATCTCGAGGGCAAGGTTTCGAATCGATGACTTGGAGGGAAAGGGCATCGAGTTGATCGATTCGAAGTAATGTCGACCCTATCGATTCGAAGGGATTGAATTCTGATCGATTCGAAGTAATGTGGAGCTCATGGATTCGAAGCGCTCCTCCATCATAAGGCTACATTGAGTCGAACCATATGGATTCGAAGCACCTGGAATCGAACTCTATCGATTCGACCCTTATCGATTCGAATCGATGGATTCGAACGTTTTCGTCCTCTGAGACCAGTGCTCTCTTGATTTGCTCCATCATCTGAACTATGACCAACTTCAAGTTGCACTCGGACGAACATAATGAACTTTAGCATACTCGATTCCGACGAGCTTCGGCCTTGCATAATCGAACTTGACTAAAAAAATTGTACTTGAATTTCCTTTGAAGCTCGTCGATGGAACTATGACTTAGCCAATGATACAACCGACTTATACTTGAAGTGGTCAGTAGTGTTTGGATGGCGTGGAAGTGACGGTCAGCAATGACGGTCATTTTCATTCTCAAATTCCCAAGTTTTGTTGTACGGACATCTTGTTTCAATCTGTAAAATCTGCTTAATTAATGCACAGCACTTGTACTGCACGACACATTCATACACACTACATTGGGGCATGCACGGGCTGTTTATGAACTTAACGTTGCTTTCTGATGAGTTAGTTAGTTATGGAATCTTCAAGCTCCCAACAACAAGAGGTACAGAGTTTGACTCCTCCGATGCTTGAGATTCCCGATATTCCTGCCGACGTAATCGACCCGGCTCCAGATGAACTGCCGGAGGCTATATTTATCGAGGACCCCGTTGACTCTGTCCAATCTAACATCTCCGAATCTTTGTTGGGCCGAATATGCTTGAAGCATAACATATCTCTGGACGATGTGTTATTACCCAGTGCCGATGATAGACCGCACAATCCGCCCGATGGATATACAGCTTTCTACCGCCATGCTTGCGCGGCCGGAACTCTCCCTCCTTTCAATCAATACATCAGAAAGATGTTATCATATTTAGGAATCGCTCCTTCGCAACTTCATCCCAACGGGCACGCGTTGCTGAACAGTGTCTTTATCATATTTATGGACTGTCTCTTTCGCCCGCCAAGGCCAACCGAGATTAGACATATATTTAATTTCAAGAGTAGGGGTGATAGCCCATTTTTTACATTTCTGGAGGCAGTTAGAAATTGCCAAGTTGTTGTTGGAGCCTGGACCCGACTGAGTTATTTCAAGAACGAATGGTTCTATGTTCGGTGCCCTTCGGGTTTCGCTAGGCGATGGTTGTCCAGACGTAAGCGTTTTTACCTGTTAATGGAGTTTCTTGACTAATAGCTCTTTGGCCTTAGTATTGACGTCTCATTTCTTTTACAGCCATTATCTCCAGACCCGATGGCGGGTATTTCAGGGGCATAGTCCGAAGTCTTCAAGAAGTTCCGAGTGAGCTGAGACATATCGACTCGGTGCTGAATGACTATAATTTAAGAACTCTTGGTTTGATCGAAATCGATCAAAGTATAGTTATCGAAGGGTTGGCAAAGCCCGCCTCCAAGAAGGAAAACAAGAAGAAAACCAAGAGGAAAACGGCGAAGAAACCGCTCGAAATCACCATAACCGAAGCGAGTGATGAAGAAAGAACCCATACAGATTCAGAGCCGATGGCTGATCTCTCGGGAAACTTTGAAGAGTCGGGAGAAAGACGGAAAGGCAAGGCCGTCGTTTCCAAAAAACTTAAGTCTAAGGGGTGGAAATCTGTAGATGTGTCTCCTCCCACTTCCGGAGTTATGATTTCTGAGGCCGCCCCTTCTCATTCGAGAGATTCCTTCAAAGGGCTTGATGATATTCCCATCCCAGATTATATATCGATTTCTCATAATCCTGGGTTGGAGGAATTTCAAGATGTTCTAAACATGAACGAGCCCTTTCCTTTAAGTGCGGTCAACACTTCCGGTCGGTTTGGGGGTTTACACATTTACACACACTTTCACAGCACTTCATGACTCTTGCATAGTAAACATTGCTTTATTGGATCCTAATCCGTAATTTTCTTTTATCGCAGGTGAAATGTCAGGCAGAGGATCTACTTTAGACAGGCTTCGGAACGTGCGTCATTCATCTTCTTACTATGAGTCCCGTCGGCGGGAATCTGACAGGGATTACAGGCATAGTTATTCTAGCCAGGAGCGCTATGATAGAGATAGAGATTATTCGCGTGGTCGCTCTGGCCATGATTATTCTGATAGAGATCGGGGGTATCAGCGCCGATCCCGATCTCGCTCTCCTCCGCCTCCTCGGGCCCCTGAAGATCTCCCTGGGCCTTCTCAGCAGCAGCAGCAGCCTCCTCAAACTTCACGGCCCGATACTCAGCGGCCGAGAGTGGAACCAACCGCAGCCGCTATAGTAGAACAGGCTCCAGCTGAATTGACTAGTGAGGGAGCCGCCAAACTTGCCCAAATGAAAAATGACTTCCCTGAAATTTGCATGGATGGCTGTCTTTCCTCCCAATCTTAAAAGAATTCCTTCGGACGCTGAGAACGTCGCTCATAGCTATATCCGCGACTTCTACGCTCAGTATAAGGAGTGGTACAAGGCAGCCGTGAAGGCTTCTAGAGTAGCTTTTGACCGGGCGAAGATTATTGCTGAGCGTGATGCTGAGATTGTTAAACAGAAACGCATTATTCAGGTTCTTCAATCCGAAATGGAGACGTCCCGGAAGTCAGAGCTTGAAGCACTTCAGAAACATGAGGATGCCGTGGCCAAAATGGCGAGGATGCAACAGGAACATTGCGCCACGGTAGAAGAGATGGGCTACCGCAACACCACCATTGCAGCTGAGCGAGACTTAGCCGTTAAGGAGCTGAACGAGCTCAAGGCCAAATTTGCTGAAATGGTGAAGGAGAAGGATGATGCAAATGCCACTGCACAAGAGGCTTGCGACCAAGCAGTATCTCTCAGGGCCGAACTTGCTGCGGTGGCGGTCAAGACTAAGTCTGCGGAAGCAGAAATCCAAGAAAAGATTTTGGAGGAGAGGTCCAGGCTGGATGCCGAGTTTGACGATCTCTTGGTCACGTACAACGCAAATGTGCTTGAGCATAGAAATTTAGCGTGGCTGGGAGACGACTCCATGATTCTATACAACGCCTGGACCCGGCTGGTGGACGAGAAGAGAGCAGCGCATCCAGATGAAACACTTGATGACTTTGAGCTGGAGATGCGCTTGCTCACCGAGGATGAGAGGAAGGTCCTTCATGAGGCGGTGATTTCTTTGGCAAAAGAGAGGCTCGGTGTTCAACCTTTAGAGATAGGCGAAGGCTTGGGAATCGCGCATCACGAGGCAAGTGTTGAAGCTGTAATTCCAACACTGCCCGAAACCACTGGTGCGGTAGATCCCCAGTCTGTTCCTGCATATAACCCTGACCAGCCGCTATTATCTTCCGCCGATGCTTCTGCCCATGTTCCGGTCCAGACTAAGGAAGGTATTTGAATGCTTCCCGCATTTTAGTTGTGAAGAACCTTAAGCAACGCACTTGGCTAACAATCTTCGTTTTGTCGCATTTCAGTGACTGAAGTCGTCGTTTCTGCGCCTCTTGCACTATCAGTTCCATATCAAACGCAAGGGGCTGTTGTTACTGAAGCCATCACGACTTCTACCTTGGTTGGCGAAGAGGGAGATGCAAACATGTTTTCTTTCAGCGCTCAAATGATCGAGGAGCTTCTTAATGAACCCATTGATCCCTCCGTTAACCCGTCCGATGCTATGAGTGGGGCTGCTTCGGCCGTTAGTTCATCTATGCCAGCTACTGCGCATCCGATGCGGCCCAAGCATCCCGTGAGGACGAAATTATTGCTGAGATTGATGCCGAGATGGCAGCAGGGAATGCTGGTATGAATCCGCCCGGGCCTGCCCCGTTAATGGTGATTTCACCGGGCGGTACTGTAGTGATCGAAGCCGCTCCTGTCCCACTTCCTGCTACTACTCCTATGCCTCCAGCTCGACCTCCCAGAAGAATCTCCGTCGCCTCAAGCTCTGAGGAAGACGTTGATATTATGTCGTTGCCGGAGGACAAGCCTGAAAAGAGTAAGCGGTTGAGGGGAAAATCAGGCAGCGGATCTGGCGGAGCTACCCCGAAGAAGAAAATAAGGAAGAAGAAAGATTGAACTCTTTCTTTAATTTTCCGTAGCATGGGGTAGTATTTTGTTGACTTTTCTGTAGCCGTGTATAGATGTGGATTCGGCTCCCACTAGTAGAAATTTTTTGAACCACTTTGTAATCAGATTCTTTTTGTTGATAGTGGAAATGAAAATTTATTCCCTTTTGTCTTCAACTTGTTATGTGTTATGGTTCTGCCCCCAGTATCAGGGATAAGCGTGGAGTCGACGTATGTTTATACTCCGTCTCGCGCTCTGGGAGTACGGAGTTAAGTAAATGTTTATGTTGATTCATGAGTTTTGATTCATGACACAAGCTTCAGAGATCATACGACGAGAATGCTATATGAAAGCGACAAAAAGAGAATAAGTGCATACCGTGCACTACAAAGAAGATAATCTTACAATTCAGAGATTAGTATGGATATTTTATTTTATTTGAGTCTTAGAACAATGTTAAAATCATTCCTCAAATAATCACACACGCACACAAAACATTTTATATCAAAAACTATGTTCACTGTGCATATAACACCAGGTCGGCCGACCGACCAGGATCCTCGGTCGACCGACCCTGTATCATATGCACAGTGACTTTCTGTTTTGTATACGTTTTTCAACTCAGCTGACCGGCCAGTTTTTCCGGTCGACCGACCAGAGAAAAACGGCTAGTTTTCTGAAGAGACGCGATCTTTTCATGAAGAGTAATGTCCTCTATTTCAAGAGGTATGGACACTACTGTTGACTAAAACTATTCATGAAAGATTACAACTCTTCTACAACTATATAAACATATTCAATTCACTTCTACAATTACCGATTCTTGTATATATTTCTGAAATCTAATCTCTATTCATTTCTGCAAATAAAAGCATTCATTCTCATTCAATATCACTAGAATCCTTTAATTAATTCATATACTTCGATTCTACGTGATTATCTTCCTTCTAAATCTTCACACACATACATACTCTTGAGGATTTGATTATAGGAAAGTTGTACTATCAAAAGACAATCAGTGTTATTCAGAACACATTCGTCAACAAACTATTTGTATTAAGTTGAAGTCCTCTTCGGCTGTTGAGGCGGAAAATTCCTGTTCGGCTGCTCAGGTGTCGTATACCTATTCCTCCGGGTTAAGTGAGGGGTTTAGTTTAAATCCAGAGGGTATTCTGGGACTGGACGTAGAACGGGAAGTTCGAACCAGTATAAAAATTCCTGGTGTGCTTACTTTAATTTGTACTTTACTGTTATTACCAGTTTCCGCATTAACATACCATATTACACGATCCTTAGTACTACACGTACACTTTCATTTGGTATCAGAGCCTGGTATTCTATCGATCGTCACAACATCATAGAATAATGGCTAGAAAAAGATCCGGTCGAAGTACAGCAAGCAAAAAGCCTGAAACTATCAGAGCAACGACCAATGAGGACTGTAAAAAGGTACATTCTGATTTACAAATTTCAGTAAGTAGTAATAATGAATTAATTAGTTTATGCGATAAAATCTCAAAGCATAATTTTATTATTTTAGAAAAGATGAAATCTGTTGAACTTGAAAATGAGAAAGTGAAAAGTGAGAAGTTAGATTTAGAAAATCAACTTGGTGTTTTAAAAAGTAATTTTGAGGCTCTTACAGATTTTCTAGATAAACAAAACACCATATTTGAAAACGAGAGAGAAAAATTTTCAAAAGAAAATTTTGATTTGAAAAGACAAAATGATTTATTACAATTCTCTTTAGATAATTTAGAATCTCAAAATTTTCTTCTCAAAAATGAGAACGGTACGTTAAAAAATGAGAATTCTGAATTAAATGAGAAAATTGATATTTTAAATAATAGTAATATTTCTTTTGAAAATAATAAGTGTGACTTTAAAGCTAAATTTGATAAACTTAACACTGAAGTCGCAAAATTTAATAAAGGTCAAAATGATTTAAACATGATTTTATCTAGTTCTAGACCTTTACATAATAAAAATAGTTTAGGGTATAATCATAGAAATAGCACTAGATACGCTTTTATATATAATAAAAATGTTAGTGCTACTACTAAATTTCGAGTAAAGTCGAAATCAAATTTTCATCGAAATTCAAAAACTGCTATGACCAATAATGTTTATAATTTCTCTAGAAGTACAAAATCATTAACGGGAAATATGAATAAAAATTATCTAAGTATTTGAGTTCCTGTTAATTGGAAAAATAGAGAAAAATGCATTAATAATTATTTTGATATGGTAGTTAATAATGAAAATTATATTTATAAAGGTACAACCACACCCAAATGGGTATGGTTCCCTAAAAATTAGGAAATTATAAGAACCTTGGGTATCGCATGCTTTAAATGTTCATTGTTTTCTGATACCTTACAAGTAGTAATTATTTTGTTCTATATTGTTAACACTTATAACAAATATAATATTCGTTATCATATAAACTCTCCTTTTCGTCAATGACAAAGGGGAGAAAAATATTGCTCTAACACAATTTTCAGAAATAAACAATGCAAGCACAGATTAAGGGGGAGAAAAGTAAGTATTACCTTAAAACTCTTATTTGTGATGATGCAATGTATGAATGCTTGTTTCTTTTATTACTATGTTTTGAATATCTATACATGCATCATATTGTTTTATAACTTGCTATTTCATAATTTCAAGTATTCTATTTCTTTTACATATTAAATCTAGTAAGTATTCCTTTTTGTCGATGACAAAGGGGGAGAAATATATGAAAGCTAACATATTTTTTGCAGAAAAGTCGTCATATATTTAGGGGGAGAATTATAATATAGATAAGTTTTACTTCGTCACATAAGTATTGTCATCAATCAAAAAGGGGGAGAATGTTGATTCATGAGTTTTGATTCATGACACAAGCTTCAGAGATCATACGACGAGAATGCTATATGAAAGCGACAAAAAGAGAATAAGTGCATACCGTGCACTACAAAGAAGATAATCTTACAATTCAGAGATTAGTATGGATATTTTATTTTATTTGAGTCTTAGAACAATGTTAAAATCATTCCTCAAATAATCACACACGCACACAAAACATTTTATATCAAAAACTATGTTCACTGTGCATATAACACCAGGTCGGCCGACCGACCAGGATCCTCGGTCGACCGACCCTGTATCATATGCACAGTGACTTTCTGTTTTGTATACGTTTTTCAACTCAGCTGACCGGCCAGTTTTTCCGGTCGACCGACCAGAGAAAAACGGCTAGTTTTCTGAAGAGACGCGATCTTTTCATGAAGAGTAATGTCCTCTATTTCAAGAGGTATGGACACTACTGTTGACTAAAACTATTCATGAAAGATTACAACTCTTCTACAACTATATAAACATATTCAATTCACTTCTACAATTACCGATTCTTGTATATATTTCTGAAATCTAATCTCTATTCATTTCTGCAAATAAAAGCATTCATTCTCATTCAATATCACTAGAATCCTTTAATTAATTCATATACTTCGATTCTACGTGATTATCTTCCTTCTAAATCTTCACACACATACATACTCTTGAGGATTTGATTATAGGAAAGTTGTACTATCAAAAGACAATCAGTGTTATTCAGAACACATTCGTCAACAAACTATTTGTATTAAGTTGAAGTCCTCTTCGGCTGTTGAGGCGGAAAATTCCTGTTCGGCTGCTCAGGTGTCGTATACCTATTCCTCCGGGTTAAGTGAGAGGTTTAGTTTAAATCCAGAGGGTATTCTGGGACTGGACGTAGAACGGGAAGTTCGAACCAGTATAAAAATTCCTGGTGTGCTTACTTTAATTTGTACTTTACTGTTATTACCAGTTTCCGCATTAACATACCATATTACACGATCCTTAGTACTACACGTACACTTTCATTTGGTATCAGAGCCTGGTATTCTATCGATCGTCACAACATCATAGAATAATGGCTAGAAAAAGATCCGGTCGAAGTACAGCAAGCAAAAAGCCTGAAACTATCAGAGCAACGACCAATGAGGACTGTAAAAAGGTACATTCTGATTTACAAATTTCAGTAAGTAGTAATAATGAATTAATTAGTTTATGCGATAAAATCTCAAAGCATAATTTTATTATTTTAGAAAAGATGAAATCTGTTGAACTTGAAAATGAGAAAGTGAAAAGTGAGAAGTTAGATTTAGAAAATCAACTTGGTGTTTTAAAAAGTAATTTTGAGGCTCTTACAGATTTTCTAGATAAACAAAACACCATATTTGAAAACGAGAGAGAAAAATTTTCAAAAGAAAATTTTGATTTGAAAAGACAAAATGATTTATTACAATTCTCTTTAGATAATTTAGAATCTCAAAATTTTCTTCTCAAAAATGAGAACGGTACGTTAAAAAATGAGAATTCTGAATTAAATGAGAAAATTGATATTTTAAATAATAGTAATATTTCTTTTGAAAATAATAAGTGTGACTTTAAAGCTAAATTTGATAAACTTAACACTGAAGTCGCAAAATTTAATAAAGGTCAAAATGATTTAAACATGATTTTATCTAGTTCTAGACCTTTACATAATAAAAATAGTTTAGGGTATAATCATAGAAATAGCACTAGATACGCTTTTATATATAATAAAAATGTTAGTGCTACTACTAAATTTCGAGTAAAGTCGAAATCAAATTTTCATCGAAATTCAAAAACTGCTATGACCAATAATGTTTATAATTTCTCTAGAAGTACAAAATCATTAACGGGAAATATGAATAAAAATTATCTAAGTATTTGAGTTCCTGTTAATTGGAAAAATAGAGAAAAATGCATTAATAATTATTTTGATATGGTAGTTAATAATGAAAATTATATTTATAAAGGTACAACCACACCCAAATGGGTATGGTTCCCTAAAAATTAGGAAATTATAAGAACCTTGGGTATCGCATGCTTTAAATGTTCATTGTTTTCTGATACCTTACAAGTAGTAATTATTTTGTTCTATATTGTTAACACTTATAACAAATATAATATTCGTTATCATATAAACTCTCCTTTTCGTCAATGACAAAGGGGAGAAAAATATTGCTCTAACACAATTTTCAGAAATAAACAATGCAAGCACAGATTAAGGGGGAGAAAAGTAAGTATTACCTTAAAACTCTTATTTGTGATGATGCAATGTATGAATGCTTGTTTCTTTTATTACTATGTTTTGAATATCTATACATGCATCATATTGTTTTATAACTTGCTATTTCATAATTTCAAGTATTCTATTTCTTTTACATATTAAATCTAGTAAGTATTCCTTTTTGTCGATGACAAAGGGGGAGAAATATATGAAAGCTAACATATTTTTTGCAGAAAAGTCGTCATATATTTAGGGGGAGAATTATAATATAGATAAGTTTTACTTCGTCACATAAGTATTGTCATCAATCAAAAAGGGGGAGAATGTTGATTCATGAGTTTTGATTCATGACACAAGCTTCAGAGATCATACGACGAGAATGCTATATGAAAGCGACAAAAAGAGAATAAGTGCATACCGTGCACTACAAAGAAGATAATCTTACAATTCAGAGATTAGTATGGATATTTTATTTTATTTGAGTCTTAGAACAATGTTAAAATCATTCCTCAAATAATCACACACGCACACAAAACATTTTATATCAAAAACTATGTTCACTGTGCATATAACACCAGGTCGGCCGACCGACCAGGATCCTCGGTCGACCGACCCTGTATCATATGCACAGTGACTTTCTGTTTTGTATACGTTTTTCAACTCAGCTGACCGGCCAGTTTTTCCGGTCGACCGACCAGAGAAAAACGGCTAGTTTTCTGAAGAGACGCGATCTTTTCATGAAGAGTAATGTCCTCTATTTCAAGAGGTATGGACACTACTGTTGACTAAAACTATTCATGAAAGATTACAACTCTTCTACAACTATATAAACATATTCAATTCACTTCTACAATTACCGATTCTTGTATATATTTCTGAAATCTAATCTCTATTCATTTCTGCAAATAAAAGCATTCATTCTCATTCAATATCACTAGAATCCTTTAATTAATTCATATACTTCGATTCTACGTGATTATCTTCCTTCTAAATCTTCACACACATACATACTCTTGAGGATTTGATTATAGGAAAGTTGTACTATCAAAAGACAATCAGTGTTATTCAGAACACATTCGTCAACAAACTATTTGTATTAAGTTGAAGTCCTCTTCGGCTGTTGAGGCGGAAAATTCCTGTTCGGCTGCTCAGGTGTCGTATACCTATTCCTCCGGGTTAAGTGAGGGGTTTAGTTTAAATCCAGAGGGTATTCTGGGACTGGACGTAGAACGGGAAGTTCGAACCAGTATAAAAATTCCTGGTGTGCTTACTTTAATTTGTACTTTACTGTTATTACCAGTTTCCGCATTAACATACCATATTACACGATCCTTAGTACTACACGTACACTTTCATTTGGTATCAGAGCCTGGTATTCTATCGATCGTCACAACATCATAGAATAATGGCTAGAAAAAGATCCGGTCGAAGTACAGCAAGCAAAAAGCCTGAAACTATCAGAGCAACGACCAATGAGGACTGTAAAAAGGTACATTCTGATTTACAAATTTCAGTAAGTAGTAATAATGAATTAATTAGTTTATGCGATAAAATCTCAAAGCATAATTTTATTATTTTAGAAAAGATGAAATCTGTTGAACTTGAAAATGAGAAAGTGAAAAGTGAGAAGTTAGATTTAGAAAATCAACTTGGTGTTTTAAAAAGTAATTTTGAGGCTCTTACAGATTTTCTAGATAAACAAAACACCATATTTGAAAACGAGAGAGAAAAATTTTCAAAAGAAAATTTTGATTTGAAAAGACAAAATGATTTATTACAATTCTCTTTAGATAATTTAGAATCTTAAAATTTTCTTCTCAAAAATGAGAACGGTACGTTAAAAAATGAGAATTCTGAATTAAATGAGAAAATTGATATTTTAAATAATAGTAATATTTCTTTTGAAAATAATAAGTGTGACTTTAAAGCTAAATTTGATAAACTTAACACTGAAGTCGCAAAATTTAATAAAGGTCAAAATGATTTAAACATGATTTTATCTAGTTCTAGACCTTTACATAATAAAAATAGTTTAGGGTATAATCATAGAAATAGCACTAGATACGCTTTTATATATAATAAAAATGTTAGTGCTACTACTAAATTTCGAGTAAAGTCGAAATCAAATTTTCATCGAAATTCAAAAACTGCTATGACCAATAATGTTTATAATTTCTCTAGAAGTACAAAATCATTAACGGGAAATATGAATAAAAATTATCTAAGTATTTGGGTTCCTGTTAATTGGAAAAATAGAGAAAAATGCATTAATAATTATTTTGATATGGTAGTTAATAATGAAAATTATATTTATAAAGGTACAACCACACCCAAAGGGTATGGTTCCCTAAAAATTAGGAAATTATAAGAACCTTGGGTATCGCATGCTTTAAATGTTCATTGTTTTCTGATACCTTACAAGTAGTAATTATTTTGTTCTATATTGTTAACACTTATAACAAATATAATATTCGTTATCATATAAACTCTCCTTTTCGTCAATGACAAAGGGGAGAAAAATATTGCTCTAACACAATTTTCAGAAATAAACAATGCAAGCACAGATTAATGGGGAGAAAAGTAAGTATTACCTTAAAACTCTTATTTGTGATGATGCAATGTATGAATGCTTGTTTCTTTTATTACTATGTTTTGAATATCTATACATGCATCATATTGTTTTATAACTTGCTATTTCATAATTTCAAGTATTCTATTTCTTTTACATATTAAATCTAGTAAGTATTCCTTTTTGTCGATGACAAAGGGGGAGAAATATATGAAAGCTAACATATTTTTTGCAGAAAAGTCGCCATATATTTAGGGGGAGAATTATAATATAGATAAGTTTTACTTCGTCACATAAGTATTGTCATCAATCAAAAAGGGGGAGAATGTTGATTCATGAGTTTTGATTCATGACACAAGCTTCAGAGATCATACGACGAGAATGCTATATGAAAGCGACAAAAAGAGAATAAGTGCATACCGTGCACTACAAAGAAGATAATCTTACAATTCAGAGATTAGTATGGATATTTTATTTTATTTGAGTCTTAGAACAATGTTAAAATCATTCCTCAAATAATCACACACGCACACAAAACATTTTATATCAAAAACTATGTTCACTGTGCATATAACACCAGGTCGGCCGACCGACCAGGATCCTCGGTCGACCGACCCTGTATCATATGCACAGTGACTTTCTGTTTTGTATACGTTTTTCAACTCAGCTGACCGGCCAGTTTTTCCGGTCGACCGACCAGAGAAAAACGGCTAGTTTTCTGAAGAGACGCGATCTTTTCATGAAGAGTAATGTCCTCTATTTCAAGAGGTATGGACACTACTGTTGACTAAAACTATTCATGAAAGATTACAACTCTTCTACAACTATATAAACATATTCAATTCACTTCTACAATTACCGATTCTTGTATATATTTCTGAAATCTAATCTCTATTCATTTCTGCAAATAAAAGCATTCATTCTCATTCAATATCACTAGAATCCTTTAATTAATTCATATACTTCGATTCTACGTGATTATCTTCCTTCTAAATCTTCACACACATACATACTCTTGAGGATTTGATTATAGGAAAGTTGTACTATCAAAAGACAATCAGTGTTATTCAGAACACATTCGTCAACAAACTATTTGTATTAAGTTGAAGTCCTCTTCGGCTGTTGAGGCGGAAAATTCCTGTTCGGCTGCTCAGGTGTCGTATACCTATTCCTCCGGGTTAAGTGAGGGGTTTAGTTTAAATCCAGAGGGTATTCTGGGACTGGACGTAGAACGGGAAGTTCGAACCAGTATAAAAATTCCTGGTGTGCTTACTTTAATTTGTACTTTACTGTTATTACCAGTTTCCGCATTAACATACCATATTACACGATCCTTAGTACTACACGTACACTTTCAGTTTATACTCCGCCTCGCTCTCTGGAGTACGGAGTTAGGAAAATGTTTATACTCCGCCTCGCACTCTGGGAGTACGGAGTTGGGAAAATGTTTATACTCCGCCTCGCACTCTGGGAGTACGGAGTTGGGAAAATGTTTATGCTCCGCCTCGCACTCTGGGAGTACGGAGTTGGGAAAATGTTTATGCTCCGCCTCGCACTCTGGGAGTACGGAGTTGGGAAAAATGTTTATACTCCGCCTCGCACTCTGGGAGTACGGAGTTGGGAAAATGTTTATACTCCGCCTCGCACTCTGGGAGTACGGAGTTAGGAAAATGTTTATACTCCGCCTCGCACTCTGGGAGTACGGAGTTAGGAAAATGTTTATAATCCGCCTCGCACTCTGGGAGTGCGGAGTTAAGTGAAGGGTTGTCGTGTATCAACCCGTTTCTGGCCTGATGTGATGGTTTGCCCCCGAGCTCTGGTTTCATTTAGCGAGTGGTTGATTGCTTCATAGCCACTCCCTGCTTGAATAAATCCCATTGTGTGATGGAATTTAGCTCTTCGTGCATCATGATGTTGTACATTGTATTTAATGAATCACAGCTCTGGCTCGAAGAGATGACATTTTATTGCTGAAATAAGAAAACATGGCAAAGTCAGTTGCCTTATTACAAATTCTAATTTCGAAATGCAGAAACGAAATTTAAAATAGAATTTAAACTAAATAAATAAACATAGCCTGTTATTTGGAGTAGCGATGAAGACTTTCGCTATTTCAGGTCCTTGGTAAAGTTAGACCATCAACGGCTGCTAACTTAAATGTACCATCCTCGAGTTCTTGCTTAATTTCGTGTGACCCTCTCCATGTTGGTCTTGCGTGTGGGAGTGCCGGATAATCTTTTTTAATGACAAGTTTATCGTGTTCAAAAGCTTCAAGTCGGTTCTTGGCATTGCGTAATCGGACGACTCGATTCCGGCGTATGATCGTTCTCAAGTCAACCTGGTCACCCTGGACGACCCCAACCTCGTTGATGGTTGGGAACTTCAAAGCTAAGCACCACGGGGCAATTATGGCCCTGAACTCAGCAAGGGCAGGTCGCCCTAAGAAAGCGTTGTATGGCGAGACTATATTCAGCACAACGAACCGTAATGTCCGAACTTTCCAATGTTCTTCAGATCCCAACTTAACTGGTAACTCCACCATCCCAATAGGTATGGTAGCGCTACCGTTGAATCCATGGAGGTGAGTTTGGCAAGGTTTCAAATCCCTGGCTTTCATTCTCATTTGATTATAAGCATGTATAAACAGGATATTTACAGAGCTCCCGCAGTCAATCAGGATCCTCTTCATCCATGCCGGACCTACTTGCGCAGATATCACGAGTGGTTCTATAGTCGGGATTCCGACGCCACCAACGTCGTCGTCTTGAAAAATGATGTCGTTGGTCATCGTTCTTTTTCGCTTGGTCGACGGTTTCTTTCTCAGGTTACCATGATACTCGAGGTTCGCCCGCTTGATTAAGTTGTCATATGATTCCATTTCTTTCCAGCTTCGACCCGCTGGATGAGGACCACTACTTATAGCATTTATAACCAGTCTTCCACCCGTATGAGCGGGTCCCTCTTGTCTTTCCTGATTTTGTGCACGATCCTGATTTGACGGACCCGCACCATCAGACTGCGGCGCATGCACAAACTGATCTAACCTTCTCTCCCTGATCAATTTCTCAACGAGGTCCTGCAAGTGTCGACACTCATTAGTATTGTGGCCGTAACTTTCGTGAAATCTACAAAACTTCCCTGTTTGAATCTGCCTCTCTGATGATTGTTTCGGAGCAGACTTCTTATATTGCACAGTGTTGCAAGTTTGCAGATACACGTTTTCCAACGATGTATTCAATGGCGTGTAATTATCAAACATTGGAGTCCTACGTTGTGGGCCTGGATTTGGATCTCTTTTCTTATTCTGACCATTGTTACCTCTTGGCTGAGTTTGCTTGTTCTGTATGTTCAACTGAACTTTTCCGGAATTGTCATCGGACTGTTTAACTGCTACATTGCTTTGTATTCCCTCACTTTCGGGCTTCGCATCGTCCTGCTTCCTAGACTGTTTCGCGTCCTCTTGCCGTAAGAATTGAGCGGCTTTGGAGTAGAAACGGTCCAACGATGCGGGTGGTTTTCCAGCTAACCAGTTTCCAAACTCAGAATCGGGATCGATTCCCTTTGTCAATGCCATCAAAATTGAGTTATCATTGGGATTACTAATCTCCACACATGCCGCATGGAATCTCTCCAAGTAACGCCTTAGTGTTTCCCCACGAGCTTGGGTAACACTGGACAGGGTGTTAACATCTTTGGGTCTAGCGACATGCATGCGAAATTGTTCAACAAATTTCTTAGCCAATTGGTCAAATGAAGAGATAGATCTTGGAGGTAATCTTGTGAACCACATTGTTGCAATTCCTCCCAGTGAGATGGGGAAACTTCGACATTTCACTGCATCGTCGACCCTTGCGGCGCTCATTGACCATTCATATTTCAATATGTGCTGATTGGGATCAGAATTTCCTTCGTACATAGGGAGAGTTGGCATTCTGAATTGCCGAGGAGGTTCAGCGTACAGTATCTCGTCCGTGAAAGGAGTATGACTTCGAGAAATCCCCCAATCGTCGTTGGTAAGACCTTGGCTTTCACGGATCATCTGACGTATCATAGTCGAAATGTCGGGCATTGCTACGTTTTGGGCCTGCTGAGCTAAGGTGTGGTCAGGTTCCACAGCGCGAGTTCGGACCGGGCGCTGTCGACGGTCCACATTTCGCCTCCTTGGCTCAGCATCTTCTGGGACGTATGGTTCAAGAGTACGCCCACGTTGCTGATTATTTGGCTCTGAAAGATTTCGGGTATCAACCCTTGTTTCTATTGTGGCAGCTGCGGCATGATTGTCCGTGGTATGCTGTGTAGTAGGGCCTCCTTGTGTTGAGGGCCCGGCCTGAAAGCTGGTCGACGGTCATGCCCTCAACAGTCTAACAGTCAAGGCGGGTTGATATCCGGTCGTTTGTGCATGGCTCCCGTCTAATCGAGGACGGGTAGATCTGTGATAATGGTCCGATGAGGCGGAACTTTCAGTAGATGATCGGGAGATATCATCCCGTCTGGACCTTCTGCGGCCTTGGCGGTTCAGTTGGTTTGTTAATTCAATATTAGCACGCAACTGTTCGGCCAATTGTTGCCGACTTTGAGTCAGTTCTTGAAGCAACACATGGAACTCATGTCCGGTGACTGGTCCAGACGGATCTGAATGAGCAACGTTGTCTTGGTTGGATGGCTGCTGTTGAGCAGGATTCTGTCCATCCCTACCTTCTTGTCCAGCAGCTGTAGAAGTGGTTCTTGTGCTAACCATTTTGAATGATGAATCCTTTTTCTAGACTTTATGCAAATCTGAATAGAATGGAAGGATTATGAATTAGAGATCTGGATCTTCCTCTTGGATTTATGCAATCCGGTATCGATGGTAGATCCAAGGAGCAGGAGAAAAAAGCAGGTTTTTTCTCAGTGAAAGCACCAAAGTGTTTGTACCAAAAATGGGCACAACACTCTTCGGAAGTTTTTGAAGAGATAAAAGTGAAGAATGCAAATTAAAACTGAGGATTATCTAACAAAAACTCCAAATAACAGAAAGTAAATTGTAAAGACAAGCGATTTAGAGTGGTTCGGCGTTTGCCTACGTCCACTATGAAGTTTGATGATTTTATTGCTCGATACTTGAAGATTACAATTCTTTATACTGTAGTACAACTGAATTTATATGCTAAGTGTCAATCTAAAGCAGCGGTGGTGTTCTGGAGTAAATCTGGCAGAATCTGGGCGCTCTTTTGTACTTAGAATTGTCCGACCCCTTTTCTGAATGACCAGGGGTTCTATTTATAGGTGTAGGAGGCTGATATTTCGTCTAAAATTCGGGGAGACCGCTTCTGGCACGTGAGGGGGCCCACATGGCCGAAATCTGGAGACCCGGGCCCACTTTGGGATCGATTCGACCCTTGGTTCGAATCGATCAAGAAATCATCCAATCGAGCTAAAATTTGGTGTGAACATTCTTCATTATGTGCTCAAGCTTCTGTGAAAATTTTATGGTATTTGGACTTGTAGAACTCGAGTTATGATCGATTCAAGTTGAAGATTTTCGTGTTCTTCGCCCCATGGATTCGTTCGAATCGATATGGTTCGAATCCATAGGGTCGAATCCATGCTCCTGCACGTGAAGGCGATGATGTGGCGCGTCCCTCGTATCGATCCACTTTTCACTCCGAATTGACTGGGTCGACTCCATGTCCTTCGCCGCTTTGACTGGGTGGTCTCGTGATAATGGATTCGAAGACGTGGTCCTTCGAATCGATCGAAGGGATGTTCCTTCGTATCGATCAGGACAATCCACAGTCGATCGATACGAAGACTTCCCGGTTGGATGGATTCTAAGTGCCTTACCTCGAGGGATTCGAAGGGAGGACATGTGCCGGATTCGAGTGGTCTTTTACTTGATGGATTCGAACCGAGGTTGGGTTTATGGTTTCGAACATAGGTTTGCTTGATGGATGCGAAGCAGTACACGTCTGATGGATTCGAAGAAGGGTTATGCTTCGTGGATTCGAAGCTCCTCCTCTCGAGGGATTCGAACCTAAGGCTACTTCAGATGGATTCGAACCATGCTATCTTCTGATGGATACGAACCAAGGAAACAGCGATCGATTCGGAGTAAACATATGTTGATGGATTCGAATCATAGGCTCGGCCTATGGATTCGAACTTAGGCCATTTACTCCATTTTTCATCAACGATAACTTGGTCATACGAACTCGGATTGACTTGAAACTTGGATCGTTGGTTCCCATGGCTTTGCTTGACGTGTCTTATCAATTGTAGCCCGATCCGGACTCGGACAAATTTCATCGATATCCATAGCGATCCTTGTGCGTAGTTGGTCTTCGAGACGATCTGTCACCGGTTTCTAGTTAAGTCTTTGGTGTCACGGCCTTGCCAAAAGGCGGGATAACAAAATGTAAAGCGGTTTGCTTTGTAATTTTTTATAAATTAGGTCCGTGCTCCGTTAAACATCACACCAGACAAAAACTACCATCCGCATTCTCATTTAATTCAAATCTTTAAAATGTGATAACGTTTTCTAAATTAATCAGATTTAACAATCGTTTCCACCATTAAATCACAAAATTAACGAACTTCCCAATAATATGTTGATATCTAAAAATAAAGTTTTGAAAATTATAATTTTACATAGCAATTTTAATTGCATTTAGATAATGCAGTTATTTATGTTAACACTTTATATAACTGCATTTATTTGATTGCATTTATTTTGGATGGCCATAATATTTTATATAGTTTTTTTAACTGCATTAAAATAATGCAGTTATTTTCTCTTAACCTAATTGAAACGAATCTGTTTTTGAACTATGCAGTAACAATTGCATTTGAATTTTTTAATTGTATATTATGTGATGCAGTAATAATTTTGGCTGTATTTGATAATTTTATTCAATGTCGATACAGTTATAATTTAACTGCATTAAGAAAATGTAGTTAAATTTAAATGTATTAAGAAAATGCAATTATAATCCAACAGCATCTTTTGAATTAGTTTAACTGCATTTATGTGATGCAAGAATAATTTTGACCACATTTGATAGTCTTATTTTAATGCACTTAACTTTTAACTGTATTAAGAAAATGCAATTATATTTAAATGCCTTAAGAAAATGCAATTATATGTTAACAACATTTTTTAAACTAATTTAACTGCATTTGTGTGATATATAATTGCTTGTTTACTATGTAATTTAACTGCATTTATGTGATGTAGTAACAATATAACAATCCTTAAGGTTTTAACGCAATATTGGGTAGATTCAGCATAATGTAGTTCCGATGACTAAAAAAATTGATAAATAAATAACATTTCAAAATCAACTCAAACTTTTTAAGGTTCAAAAACGCAATTTTGATGAACCACTATGCCCTGGACCTGTATTTACACATCATAAAAATGTTATTATTTGCATTCATGTATTATACGTTACAAGAATATTTGCATTCATGTCTGCATAGTGCGAGGTGACCCGCATGAGAAAGAAACACAAACATTTGCAAGCAGTTGATCTTGCTTTTTTCTTTGCATCAATAAGGTGTTAAATGGATGAACAAAGATTGAACTGTTTTGCAAGTTGATCCAAAATACGCTGGAAATAACGCAACTATCTGAGAGTCATACCTGGTCCAAAAATGAAATCGAATATAATACGGTTGAGAATTGATGAAAGTTGCCTTGCTCCTTGAACGGTATAAAATTCAACGTTTGGACTGACTTATTAACTTCGATTTTTGTGACAGTTAAATTTAATTCAAGTTAAATTTAATGCTCCTTGAAAGTTGATGCATTTGATAAATTTATTTAATTTTAACACAATTATAATTTAACTGCATTTGGAAAATACAATTAAATTCAAATGCTTTATGAAAATGCAACTATAATTTAACAATATTTCTTGAATTAATATAACTGCATTATTGCGATGTAGTAATAATTTTGACTATATTTGATAATTTTATTCATCTTAATTCATTTTATAATTTAACTGCATTAAGAAAATGCAGTTAAAACCACATTACTATAATGTACTTATAGTTTTAACTTCATACCAAATACAAAATTGATTTCTATCTGCATATTTATTATTTTTGAACTTAGCGATTTGAATGATGCAATTGTAGTGCATTTGAAGTTTGAATGATGCAGTTTTAAACATGTTATTTGTATGGAAAAGTTAAGACTTTTTTTTAAAAATTCAACGACTAAGATATTTATATATGCATAACATATATCATTTAAAAGATTTTAAAATTTGTGATTTAATGGTGGAAACGGTTCGTTGTTACGATATTTCTACAAAAAATTATTATATTTCAAATAATGAAGTCATAATGAGATATTAAATGTTAATATAAGTGTGAGAATAGCAGCTGGTTGCAAATGAAATATATATGTGGCCGGGTACATGATTTATATAAAACTATGAGGCGGCGTATTTTGTGTAGTAAAATTGTTTGTAGAGACTTGAAGTACAAATCCCCTTTGAATATTTAATTATGATGCAGTATGCCTTGTCTAAACGGGCCTAGGCGGATGGCTAGGCGGCAACGTTGCCTAGCGCTTAGACAAGGCTTAGACGTGGGCCTAGAAGAATTTTTACAACATAGCAAAATATACAACAAATTTAGGTTCACTGGTTTTGATCATATTGACGGTGGTTCCATAACATTTTCTCGTTCAATTTCAAGTAGCGTCAAATTATATTCTTAATTTTAAAGATTTTGTTTTAGCGCATTTCGATATTGCGACAGTGTAAAATACCTTTATGGGCAAAATAACTTGTACAATATCAAGCAAGCATGAAAAGTTCTTCATTCAGCACCAATATGAGAAAAAAAAACAAAGTGGAAATTTGATTCGTCCCTTATTTTAAAGTTTGATCCACAAAAAAAACATTTTCACAAACATTTTAAATATCATCTCTTAAATTATTTTCAACAATTTTTTACCTTTTTTTGTTGTCGAAAACTAAATCTACACTTAATCATGGGTTTCTATGACGAAACTGTTTATTTTTATTTTTTGAATTTTCTTTGCAAATATTTGCAGTTTTCACTGCAACTGCAAATAATAGCAGTAATAACCGAAACAAAAAACATGGGTGTTTTTTAAAACATGTTTCTGGGGAAGAACGACTGTGCATTTTAAAACTTAAAAATATGATTTGCAAAGTTATCAAAAAAGATCCTACGCGTGTAATGTATTTTGAAACAAATCTATGGAAAGTGGGCTAAAATGATTAAAAACTCCTTGTCTTTATTCTTTGTAATATGGAAAATGTAAGTTTATTTTTTTTTATTAATAGTTTGATCCAAATGGAAGGCAGTGCTTGACCATGGAAGGCTATAGAAAGATCGGCCGCATTATTCATAACCTTGCCGATAAGCATGCTAATGGCCGCGCATTAGTTGTACAAGAAGGAGGTTACCATATAACCTACTCTGCTTATTGTCTTCATGCAACCCTGGAAGGCATCCTGGGCTTATCGGATCCACTTTTACCCGATCCAATTGCTTATTATCCTGAAGATAAAACATACGCTATCAAAGCAGTTGATGCCATCAAGCTACATTGGCGAGACCGTGTCCCCTTCTTGAAAGATATTTGACAAGGGGTTCCATTACTCAACTTGGTAGTTTCTTCAGTTAGTAGATTTTGTCTATATTCATATTTGTAGTAATACATAGCTGTTGATTTCCCTTTTGAGTCTGGAATTTGTGTATAAAATTCTATATTTTCGTTGTAAATAATGCAGGTTTATTTTTCAGCATTGATTACAAGTTATAGCTACAAAAATACATTCGGATATCACATTTTAATGGATAACTTATAAGCTGAACCATAATTTAATGTACTGATATGCTGACTGTGGAGGCCTCAAAATACGAACACGGTCGATACATGATTCTATTTGCCTTTTGCTCAAAAGAACCAAAATTTTGTACTCAGAGATAATTGCAACCTCAGGTTTATAATATCGTCATTGCCTATTGAAGAAATTTGTGCATTGCTCGTAACATTTCAAATATCATGCCAAAGTGGTATAAAAAGTCAAGTGTGTATTTCACAATTGTGACTGACTGCAAAATTTCTTTATTTATTATGAGCGTTACGGCACGTGCGAACGTGATGATATGCACTTTGCGCGTGAATTTTTTTTTTTTACAGATTGTATATATTTAACTCGTTTGAAAAAATATGATTTGCATAAATATTTAATCATTTTTTGCGTTGAAATAATATGCAGTTAGTTTTAATTGTTCTTTATAAATTGTAACATTTAATTTTTTTGTCAGTTTGAATTTTTATTTTTATTGCTAGTTAATAAAGAATAAATTTTATTTTTTTTAGTTTGAAATTTTATTTTTATTATTAATTAATAAAGAACGTCTTTGAAAAGAAAGTTTATTTGTTAGATTCTATTTTTAAACGATATTGAAATTTTAATAATATTTGCAGATGAGCATTTTGAATTGGTAAATGAAATTTATCTGTTAGATAATATTTTAAGTGATATTAATATTTAATAATATTTATAAAAGGGCAATTTTGGTAGTTCATGTTGATACCAAAAAAATGTGACTCAAAGTTATTACAACTATTAATAAAGATATTGCACGATAAGCATGACTGTTAATTTTGTAATGTCTGTTCGAGTCCGTGATCAAAAAACGTCCATTCGAGTTCGTTCGATTTTCATTTATGACATAAATTAGGACAACAAAATGTGTATGAGCAAAAATCTCGTTTGATCCGTATTCGTTCAAATTTCTTATAATTCAGTATATCCATTATATTCTTCAAAAATTTTATGACAACTGTTTAGTTGGTTAATTGAGTAAAGATTCATAAAATATTTAAACTATAGTACATGTTAATAAAGATAATATAATCGATAGAAACTCTATTAAAAAACATAAAATATGATGTAAATAGCAATGTCCATGTCCGTTCGAGTTCGTGGTCGAAAAACGTTCGTCTAGGTCCGTTCGATTTTATTTAGGATATGAATTAGAACAGCAAAATTTGTATGAGCATAAATCTCGTTCGGTCTGTGTTCAATCCGTGTTCGATCCGATTTCATTTAGAAAAGAAACTATTATATCTTTTTTCGGTCCGATTGATTTACACCACGTATATATTTCAAAATATAATATGTAACATTTAGTCTCTCCAATAGTAGTGTAGATTTTGTAATCGGTTATAAATTATGTTATATGGTTCACAATTTGTAATTAACTTGTACGTTTGTTTAACCTGTGCTCATATTGCATACAAACTTCAATTTCTCACTACAACAACCAATCATGCAAAAATTGTTTCTATTTCGACTTTGTTTCATAAAAAATATTTTGTGATTTTGATGTCAATGTTGCACGAGATAGTTTTGAGGGACTTGATTTTGAAGACAAACATAATCCCAGTTGAAGAGCGTTCACTAGTGCTTGGTGGACAATGAAAAAAGATTTTGATTTATGCTAAACTAACTAAAACGATAACGGTAATTTTTTCTGATAGCTTTAAATATATAATGACACCAAGATTCATAAAAATACGAAAAATCTAAATTATCAAAAATAATAAAAAAAAATCTTTTTTGATTGGATGGGAATGAATCAAGAAAAATTCTATCGTAGCATATCAAATCTAGAACCTTGGTTTTTCCCAGAATTATTACTACTTTTTAATACGTATAAAATAAAACCGTGGATCATACCTACCAAATTACTTATTTTTAATTTTCATGTTTCGATCGTGAGATATCATTAAGAAATAGGAATCCGTGTTATCAAAGAATTTTCCGCAATTATTTCTAGTATGGAATGAGTCAATCATCCACTTTGGTATTTTTTTGAACAAAAATAGTAATATTGGTCCTCCATTGATCAAGAATTTCGGTCTTTGGAAAGTATCACGATCATCCAATAAGAAGGGTTTCAATTTATTCAAATGAACGAACTATACATTAAAGATACACCCATCGCGCCGTTAACATTGCACTCAATCGATGCACCTTCGTCTGTAGAAGGTTGTGAATGAGTTGGTTGTTCCTTATGTGATAGCTTTAAATGATATAAAAAATTAGTATTTTTTTTTAGTATTAATTTGTTCGAAAATGAAATATAGAAGTTTAGATGGCCTTAACAACCAACATCTAAACGCTTAAACGAGACATCAAAGCCTCAACTAGTACTGGATGCTTATCATGCAGTATGCCACATCTAAGTGGATCTAGATGGATGGCTGCGCAGACCAGGCTTAGGCGGGGTCTAGAAGAATTTTTACCATGGATCAAAATATATGACAAATATTGGTTCACCTGCTCAAGTTGACTGACGTCGATGCAGCAAAATTCTCTCTTTTAGTTCAAATTGCGCTAAATTATTTTCTTATTTTCGAAGATTTTTTTTTTTTTTTAAGAAACTTCCTATACGAAGGAACATGAAAAGAGACGGCGGACTAACCAACTCCAAAAAAGATTAAGTTGTGTCTGCCCGTTTCAAATCATGACACTATAACGTAGGTACTATATTTTGCAAGATAGGACTTGAATCTGCATCACTTACCAGATCTATGTTGGAAATTAAGAGAGAGAGAAAGATAGTAATGTAAATAAAAACTACTGCATTTTTTTTATTAATCACTTGAAATAGAAATAAGGCATATATAGCCTTACAAGCACCTAACTAGATTCGTGAAAAAATAGCTCACGTCATCCACTAAATATGCATTCAACCTATAGACTAGGATTCATCCACTAAATATGCATTCAACCTATAGATTAAGAATTATCCGTATGTTTTAACATATTTCGATGTTGGGGCAGCATAAGAACATTTTGGACAAAATAACTTACGTGCAATCTCAAGCAAGCACGAGAAGTTGTTGATTCAACACCAACGTAACAACAAACAAAGTGGGACACGTCAAAATATAAACACGGTTGATACATGATTCTATATTCATCGGGCACAAAAGAACCAAAATTTTATACTCACAAATAATTACCATCTCAGGGTTATATTATTATCGTCGTTGCCTCTTTCCTGAAAGTGTTTATAATATTAAGTCCTGTTTGATTTGCTGCTTTTAGTTTTGTGCTTTGGTTTAAACAAAAATGCGTATTTCTTATATATTGTTGGAAAACACGCAATTTTGAAAAATGAAATTAACATAGAAAACAGAAAACAAGTTTACTTGATTTTTCGTGTTTTGAGGCATAACAAAAGGACGGAAAACAATTCATTCCCGCCATTTCCCGTCGATCATCGTAATGGCTAAGAATTGTAAAATGGTTTCTCTCATTTTCTTGTATTTTGTATTGTATGTTGAAAACACAAAACGCAAAACTAAAAACGAAACCAAACAGGCCCTTAACATTCTGAAAACTGTTTTCAGAAACTCTAATATGCTATGTATATATATATACACACATACATACATATCAATTCCTCTCACTCGTTTGTTGGATTGTTGGAGGGGTGAAAGGAATCGGTGCTTTTTAATTTTATTTTCACCATAAATAACAACTTCTTGCGTCTGCAAGTGTGACACAATGGAAGGATGTTTATGGATGCCATGAGTTAAATCAGATAGACATAGCTTACTTTCCTTTAGGAGTTTATCTATCCGTCGGGTTCTCCTGAATATGTTCGAAAAAAAAGTTTCAACCTCCTTCTAGAAAACTCCAAGGGATATAGATGGTTGGGCATATTTTTGGACAAGGAAAGATCAAATTTAGAGATACTTCATCTAAACAAAAGTTTATAGGGGTACATAATAATGGAACCAAACAAAATGATTTACTATTTTACTTTTATACAGAACAAAAGTAGGCAAGGAAAAAAAAACAAGGGTGCTTCACCGAAAAATATTTTTGATGCGGTCTTAATTGAAAAGAATGAAAACAATTACGGATTTTGTTTTTTCAAAGAAACAACATTTTTTTTGATAGATCTCATAAAAAATTGAAAAATATAAATCCCCTTAGTTGTTTAGCAATGCAATTATTTACTATATCTTGAAAAACGAGTAGAGGTACAATTGTTTTTTAAGCGAGTGGCTTTAGCATAAGCATAATCGTGTAGAAAGCTATTGAGCTCACTATGTAACGGTGGGGTTCCATTTTTAAATTATTAAGTTGAAAATGGTTTTGCATAGCCAAAGTGTACATTATTATTCGATCAAAGACATTTTATTTGAATATATGCAACTGTATTAACAACAACTACCACACTGACTAATTGAACCTATAAATTATTGAAGCTTCAATGTGTGAATCTTCCATGGGATGAATTACGTAACGATACAATAAATGGTGGTGGGTATATTGTTAAGTGTCTATGGATAAATATTATACACGAATATTACAACACGCGCATGATGATTGCACGCAATTTACACGTGAATTGTTTTTTCTATAAATTACATGTGTTTAACACATTCACGAGAAAATAAAACCCCGTTTGGTTTATCATTTTTAGTTTTGTGTTTTCATTAAAAAATTATGCACGCGATGCATGTATTTTATTGAAACAACAAATTTCGAAAATAACGCTGACATATAAAATAAAAAAACAAATTTACTTTGTTTTTTTTGTATTTTGAGAAATAACAAAAGAATGAAAAACAATCTATCCCCTCCACATCGCTCCATCCTCTCCACATCGCTTCATCACCTCCGTTGTCCCTCCATCGTCGTCGTAATTGCCTTAAAAAATTTGTTTTTCTTCCGTTATCCTCTATTTTGTTATGAATGTTGAAAGCACAAAATGAAACCAAATAGACTTTAATCTGTCTGTATGTTTAGTCATAATTTTACGTTGGAATCATATGTAATTAGTCTGAATTTTATTTCTTAGTTGCAACAACTAATTTTTTGTTAGTTTGAATTTTGTTTATGTTATTAATTAATAAGAGCGAATTTATATAGGAAGTTTGTTTGTTAAATCATATTTTGAAGTGATGTTAAGATCGAGTAATATTTGTAAAGGGCATTTTGAATTTTTAAAGAAAGTTTAATTGTTAGAATCTATTTTTATCGATAATAAGATTTAGTAATATTTGTAGAGAGGTTTTGAATTTGTAAATGAGATCTAATTAGATTCTATTTTTAATTGATATTAATATTTAGAAATATTTATAGATGACGTTTTTGATAGTTCACGTTAAAATCAAAAAGGCGTGACACCAAAAATATTACATCTATCATTAAAGATATGAATGTTACTATTAATACCAGTCACTTTAAAAATTACTCAGAATAAGTATTATGAAAATTATTGGATTCAAATAATTATCACCCACAATTCGCAATAGTTAACATATAGTAATTTAAATAAATATTTTTTTAGGTAAAATTATAATTTAAACGAGCCATTCAAAAGTGAATGGTTGAAGACGAATGATGGCCTAATTTTAATAAGTTTAAGAAAAAAGCTTATTTTAAATTTTGACTTTCTTTGAAACTTATTATGAAAATAGAGTTGTTTTTCATTTACAAAAACCACGTGTTTATTTATTTTTAAGAAGTTTGTACATGCATATTTATAGAATACATATATACAAAAATGTTGTATAATACCAATAAAGTATGTTTTTATTATAAGTTTCGAACGGGGCATATACTTAAAATAAGCTTTTGTCGGAGTTCTAAAATGTAAATTTATCCGCGAAAGAAGTAGAGGTTTAAACTTATTCCATTGTATGTGAAATGTTGTTTAGTAACTTTAGTTGGATATATTTACATTGGGTGGACATTTTAGTAGCAATGCGTAGCGGTTGATTTTCCCTTTTGGGTTTGGGATTTGCGTGTAAAATTATATATTTTCGGGTAAATAACGTAGGTTTATTTTTCACTAATGATTATAAGTTATAACTACAAAAGTAATTTCGGATATCCCTTAGTGGATAACTTATAAGCTACGTTATCCGGTTATTCGAAGCTTAGTCCTTAAGCGTATGACGTGAGCTGCGAAAGTAATCATGTGGGAACCACAATTTAATGTACCCACATGCCGACAGTCTATACACGATTCTACATGCATTTGGCTTAAAAAAAACCAAAATTTGTACTCAATAATAGTTGCTAACTCAGGGTTATAATTGTTAGGTGCGACTCTAATTGTATTAAACGTGTGTATAGATTAAATTGCGATTAGTCTCATGTCGTAAAATATCTCAAAGAAAATGAACATACATATGAGATTAGTAGCATGTAACAACAAGAGATTATTTTTGTTAAAATGTGTTCGATCAAACTCTATGTTGTCCCACATATGGATGTGCGGACGGATTTCAAAAATAATATCGTTGCTGCCTATTGAAGAAATTTGTGCATGGATTTGTGATTCGATGTTTGAGTAATTGAAGAAAAAAATTATTACGTCGGCACAATAAATGAAATTAAATAAAATGATGTTACGACGTGTTTGATCCAAAAGATAAGTAAAGAAAAAAACCATGGAAAATAATAGAAATAATTGGTGCAGTTATATATATTTCTTTTAAGAAGGACAGCATTTTTTTAAAAATATATTTCATAGTGACTTTAAGAAAATTTAAAATTAAAAAATGAATATTTCTCCGCCTAACATTGGATTCGCTTTATATTATATATATATCACATGGTAGGTGGGATACACAGTTCGAAAAAAACAAGCAGAGGTACAATTGCTTTTCAGGCGAGTGAAGTCACTATGTAACGTTGGGGTCCATGTTTATATTAGTAAGTTGAAAGTGGTTTTGCATAGCCAAAGCGTACATTATTATTCGATCAGAAACATTTTGTTTGAACCACAGTTCAACATACATGAAGAAACTAGCACTACAACAAAATACCCTTTTACAACGGGCAATGCCCGTTGTAATAGGGGTTTCGCAACGGGCCTAGGCCCGTTGTATTATACGACGTTGTAATAGAGTGGATGAATTTTACAACCGTTATTGTCCGTTGCAATATAAGTCTTTTACAACGGTTTTTACCCGTTGCAAAATGATATTTTACAACTGTTTTTGCCCGTTGCAAAAGGATCTTTTGCAACTGTTTTTGCCCGTTGTTAAAAAAATTCAAATGAGAAAAAAAATAAAATTACTACAATACACGTGTAAATTTTAAGCTAATTTGAATTGAAACAAAATTATTATACTAATGACAACCATGTTTATTCATATTTACTAAAAATAGCAAAAGAAATTCATATTTCAAAATAACAAAAAGATTTATCTACTTACATCATTTATAAAATTTACATAGTTACAAAACATTGAATACAACCCTAAACTAACATAACACGTAGTACATACAAATAATAACACAAGATTTAAAATTTAGACCAAACGACATTGAAGCAAACCTTGAACCATAATATTTTAGTTAATCAAAACCCACATAACACCTTTTTTCTTCAAAAATTCCTTTGCTTCTGCTATGCCCTGCAATACATACAAAGATAATGTAAATTACATACATACAATGATAATGTAACTATATGCAGTCACTCAAACGCACACATTGTATGAATTAGGATATAAACATTTAAATAAATTTGTATTTAAAGACCGATCGAAGACTATATTTTGGTCTTTACAATTCAATCCTTCAACGTATTTAGTATTTAAGACTGATTTTCAGTTTTTAATTTTAGAGACTAAAATTTCAATCTCAGATGACTTTTGGGACTTTGAGATTAGTGACTGAAATTTTCAATCTCTAGATGGTCTTTTAAATGTTATTTAAAGACCGAATTGTTCAATTAAAGACTGAAATTTTTAGTCTTTAATTCAATATTTTTTAGTAGTGTCTACCAACTACATATCCTTGTAATTTACTTGAAATATGTGTTGTGGGTTCGATGCATACGTTCTTATAGTTTACAAGCAAAACTTGATTCTCCATGTCTTCAAAAAAAAAGTTAATAGTTCTAGTGAAATAATTGAAAGCGCTAAGCATTTTCCATAATTTTTTCATAATCTACTTTAGAAAAGGTACATAAACAGGGAGTTATATGATCATTAGAAAGAACATTGGTCCTTGTATATTGGTGTTAGTAATTGCGTTACAATGGGATTCTCGTTCTCGCCAATTATGCAACCAAATATTACATACCCACTGAGTATCTTAAGTTAGATATGTACAACTTATACACAAGTAACAGCATACAGTCAAATCCTATGAGGCTATTCTTTAGTCTCTAATAATGTAATATAAATATAAGTTTACTTAAAAAACAAGCCCAAATGCAACAACAAATTTGCACAATAACAATGGTTAGTAAGAACTTACCGCAGTGGTACAACCCGTCTCCCCACGAATAGCTTTCTGTAAGGTAGATGCGTAAAATAATGTCTTCTTATTTTGATCATCAACCAACATAGCATACAATTGCGTGGTTGAACATAACACAAAAAGCCCTGGCTTTGCAGGCGACCCATTGAACTGTCTCAAAAAATTGAGAACCCACCATTAGAAATTATAAATCAATGAACCTCATGAAATATAAACTCATAATTTATTAAGTTACTCAAGAGAATCAGGCAGAAATTTGATATTTTCCTTCTCATTAGGCAATGTGGCAGGTAATGAGAATGGTTTCTATAGTTTAGCCAGTAAATTGTTTTTTGCTATAAAAAATAAATAGTCTGTGCTACCTTTATTCCGATTTCCCAAATTTTGATATGAAAAGAACTAAGTGTATTTATGCATGATTCATACTGAAAATCAAAGTTATATGCCTGAAAAGGGTAGAAGTGGAGCAAGCTATCACCCGTTTATATTCTTTTTTGTAATTTGGTTAAGCAAAATAAATAAATAAATACTTACATGTTTCAATCACAACGGAAAAATATTTCTGCATTATCGATATTCATCTAGGCAACAATATAATATGATTCACCATCTTCTTCTCTTTCAAAGTAAGTATTAGGTGATGTTGCTAGTATTTCTTAAAACCTATGTAATCAAGCTTCACTTTCTTTCAAAAATGATATATTAATGTTCCTAACAAACATTACAAACTGCAGAAAATATACCGATAGCTTAATTCAAACTCTGGATCTTCATTTATTCCAATGCTTATACTGGGCAATTTTGGGGCTGAGGTAAAATTTGCAATAATCACATCATGTAGCAATCCTACTATACATTAACAATATACTTAACGACGCATGCTAATACAAAACAAGAAAAAAACTTGCCTTTTTTCCGAAATCTACGGTTTCGAATCTTTAGGGTTTCTTTTCTAGCATTATATTTAGCTTCTACCTTCAAACTAATCGATTTATGCCCTACGCAACCACACTATTATAAACATGAAGAAACGGGAAATGCACAAAAATTTACCGTATCTGTAAGTAAATCTAGTGTAGCAACAACTTACGTGATGGGAACGGAGCTGCAATGGGCGGGTAGCGATGGATAGAATTTGCAGGCCTTGAGAATGAGACAAAGGGCATTTTTAGAATTTGGTCAAAAGAATGAGAAAGAAAGAGAGCCATGGACAATACTATTACTTATCTGTCGACCGCGAAATTTAATCGAGCAGCTGGAGTGACATTTTATATACTAATTTCTTAAAAACTGAAGTTATGAATCTTTTACAGCATGAATAAACAAAATAAAATAGAGAAATCTTACAAGTCGTTATCTAAGTAAAGAGCAAAATGACCACCACCGCCTAATGCCAAGAAATCAGGTAACAAAAAATTTCAGATGACTATCCCATCACTTTCAGATCCACAAAAAAAAAAATCAAGACCCGACCTCACCCCACATCCGCCTCAGGCCTCTGCTACAACCAAGATCTCAGACAACTGCCTCACCCTGTCTCCTCCTTGCACAACTCAAACAGCATGCCAATCAAATTCAGCCACTCCAAACACCAAACCGACAACCACCCTACCACGCCGACTTCAGGAGTAGCAACACTTATAGGCAAAGGGTGGACGGCATCAAAAGCTCCAGATTTCTTCAAGCGGCGTCAGTTGATTTTTATGATAAACTCAGATCCGTGGCCATAAAACAGAAATCTAGGGACAAACTCCAGATCCATTTGCGTCGATGGCGGCATCAAAGTTTTCAAACATTAGCGATTGTTTTTACTGTGGATCCGTGAAGAGATTTATTTTATGTGGTAGAATATATTTTTTTGGAGACGGAACAAGTTTGAAAATTGGAATGGACCAGAAGAAACTGATTTGGAATTTGGGGCATAGGAAGAAAGCGGAGAGGAAAATTTTGGATCAAAAGAAAAAAGCGGGCAGTGAAATATTTTGATCTGCCCGCTCAAAAGTTTACTAACTGCTATTTTTAATGTATTTTCGGATAATATAATGTTCGCGAGCAAATTGATCACTTAAAAGTTTGATCATTTAAAAGTTATTGAATAATATTTATTAATATATATTAGTCAGTAATAATAATAACTAATTAATATTTCTAATTAATTATTGAATGATTATTATCCTCCTACGACGTCTAACATGTTAGATAATCGAAGAAAACAACGATAAGTTAAGAGTTGTTGAAAATTAGCATCTATTACCGCTGATAAACTAAAAAGGTTAATTATTTTCAATTAGTCATTATTTATTAATAATCATTGATTATTATAAGTTATAAATGATTAATATAATATTATTAACGATTAATTATTAAATATTAATAAATAATATAATATTATCAATGATTAGTAATTAGTAATATAATATTATACTTAGTAATTAGTAACCTATGATTAATATAATTTTATTAATGATTAATTATTAAATATTAATAAATATTAAATATTAATTTTAAGAAAGCAATGTAATTATTAATTATTGATTATCGAAAATTGACAATGGACATTTATTACAACGGACATTTTATGATCGTTGTGAAATTGGCATCGATTACAATGGACATTTTATGACCGTTGTAAAATTGACAGCTATTACAATGGGCATTTTTTGACAGTTGTAAAATTGACACCTATTACAATGGGCGTTATGATCGTTGTAAAACTGGCACCTCTAACAACGGGTATTTTGTGACCGTTGTAAAATTGGCATCAGTTACAATGAACATTTTGTGAACGTTGTAAAATTGACATCTATTACAACGGGCCTGTAAGAACCGTTGTAATAGCATTCTATTACAATGGACAGACATTGCCCGTTGTAAAAAGGGTGTTGTATAGGGCATCTATTACAACGGGCCTAAAAGGACCGTTGTAACAGCATTCTATTACAACGGGCAGCCTATGCCCGTTGTAAAAAAGGCGTTGTAATAGGGTATTTTTGTTGTAGTGTAGTGTGTAACCCATGCGTTGCACACAGTATGTTATAGAAAAATAATATTATAACTATTTTTGAAGAATAGAATTTATTATGCAATATCTGATGAGCTTGTTAGGAGAAATGAGTTATAAATTGAAATTACTATGTTTTTAAGTGTGTATTTTTGTATGAGATTCGTATATTTTTATATTTGAATAAAAATTAAATTATCATTTTTGTTGATAAAAATGAGTTATATATTGATTTATTATTTTTTAGGATTCATTATTTATCAATCAAACAAATGAAAATAAGTATTCTTAATAAAATTTGAAATTAATATTTTTATAAAATTTCAATAAATAAATATTTATGTGTGTATATATATATATATATATTCTGAAATTGACGTTTGCTTTTGATACATTTGACTAAAAGATAAATGATATATACATTAAATTTCAAATATTACTTGAGAGAATGACAACAAATACTTAAAAATAGATGTGTAATACCAAAAACTCAGTATATTTGTATGCATTTAGAACTCTTGCAGCACATATTTATCAAAATAAGTAAATGATATTATCAAAGTGATAAAAACATATTTATTTAACTACTAAAAGAAATATTAAGTGAAAATAAGACCCGAAACGTTACAAATCACATTTTCATTTTATTTATGTAAAAAATGATTTTTATTTCATTGTTTCATACCTTACTATTTTTATTTTATCATAAAACTTTCCAAAACATATTTAACATTTATGTAAAAATGATAATAAAATATGAAAGAAAAATATTTCTAATCAAAATATGGTATAATTTTTGTCCATTGATTAACTAAAATTACAAATATAAATAATTAAAATGTAACATTTTGTACGAAAACATACTAATTAAAAATATTTATTCCTTTTTCAATATTACAGAATACAAACATTCATCACTTATCATTAATTGTAACATTTTGTGACATTTTTGTAATATTAGAGAATACAAAAATATTTCTAATCAAAATATGGTATAATTTTTGTTCATTGATTAACTAAAATTATGAATATATATATAGATAAAATGTTACATTTTGTACAAAAACATACTAATTGAAAATATTTATTCCTTTTTAAATATTACAGAATACAAACATTCATCACTTATCATTAATTGTAACATTATTCTTCACAGAATATAATTTAATAATGATAAAGTGTCCATTTGATGTACCAATTGTGGAAAGAAATTTTTTGTATATATTTGTTTATAATGAAATACCAACTTTAGAAAGAAAAATTATATATATATATATATATATATATTGCTTTGTATTAAATAACTAATTTTAGAAAGAAAGAAAATTTGAACTTAAATATAGAAAAACGTAAAAGTTCAAAGATAATTTTGTATATAATTATGAAAATATTAAATTATATGGACTTGAATAAAAAAATAGTTTTATCATTTATGTTAGTACAAATGCGGTATACATATTGAATTATCATTTTTTATGATTTATTAGATCAATTAATAAATATTTGTTAATTGGATTTTGTTAAAAAAGTTTAAATTCAAGATCAGTTAATCAATTCAAATATATGGACTTAAATGTAAAATAATATAAGAAAACTTAGGAGAAATCCATAAATAATTGTAAAATTTATTGAATGTTGGCATTTAAATGCAAAACGATAGGAGAGAATATTAGTAGAACATTGTAATAATTTGTATATAATTGTGGAAATTTAAAACTATGTGGACTTGAGTGAAAAATTAGTTTTATCATTTTTTTCAATATGCATGCGCTACCCATATTGAATTGCATTTTTTAAAATTTATTAGATCAATTAATCAATATTCATTAATTGTATTTATGTATAAAGCTTAAATTTAAGATCACCTTACTAAATTTAATATATATGGACTTAAATGTAAAATAATAATAAAAAACTTGGAAGAAATATGTAAATAATTGTAAAAATCAGTATTAAATTTAAACGATAGAAGAGATAACCAGTAGAAACATTGTAATAATTATAATAACAATAAATTATAAGGATGTGAAAATAAAATATCTAGAGAGAGTTAAGGAGAGATGAGGAAATTCCTTGAATTAATAGAAGAGCTTTAAATTCTTCTGTTTACCATTATTTAATAGATTAAGAAAGGACAACGTTTTGTGGGCAACTTGTAATTTCAACATTTGGAACATTAGCAACTAAACTCAATTAACAGTTGAATCTATTTTTACTACAACCGTTTATTATACAAAACTTTCATCCAAAAATCAAAATGAAATCCTAAAAATCACATAAAAGTCACTACAATTAAAATCAAGAGGAACTACACTTTCATATCAATCAACCTCGATTTGGAGAAGATTAAGGAAAGATTCGAGTCATTTTCAGGGTTTGAATCCATTATTAGATGAGTGGGAGTGTGGGCCTTTATTATATTTCTAAATAAACAAACTCTTATGGTAGAATATTGTTGGGGTATGAAGGGGTATAAATTTGTACGATTGTCCGATGTTCGATTCGGTCTGAGGCTATAAAGCATTTGTTCTATGTTTGTACGAGAATGATTCTCGTTTAGGACACGAATTAAAACAAGAAAAAATGTTCATTCAAAAATTTTCGATGTTTTTCTATTGTCTGAATGTTGTTCGTCCGTTACAAACAATGTCTGAATATAAATCTTGTCCATTCCATGTCCGTTAGAATTTTTTATAGGACAAGACACAGACACATATTCATCCGGTCTGGTGTGATCCGTTTACGTCCTTAGGTATACGACATAACGAATATGATTAAGGACCAAGATCACTGGATTTGGTTGGATTTGATGTTAGGATGTTGATTTACATATAAATCTCTGATTATAATATTGAATTAAACTCATAAACATGTTAGATAGACAAGTTAGTAAGCTATTTTATAAGCTATTATTACTTCACTTGGATTGATGTGATGTGTGTTATGTGTTTGTTTGTTATGTTTGCGAATATATTGAGTGCGAAAACGGAGAAATGGAGTTAGGACAATGGAGATTAAGAATCAAAGTGTAGGGAATGCGTCTTTTGCATGTTTGCTAAAATGATCTATAGGGACATGAGTTATAGCAAATAGGCCAGTCAATGGTATGTGTTGTGGTTCGAACGTGGTCTGAACATGTCCTAAAATTGAAAGTATGAGTTTTAACTCCAACTACCCAGACCTGAACTAGACCCGACCCAGTTACTTTTAAGATCATGTATGGTTTAGTCAAAACCCGGTACGGTTTGTATCCGATCCAATTATTTGTTTTCCATAGTTTATGTTAACAAGAAATCTTATCAACACCCCAAAATAGAGTTTTTAGGACAAGGTCAAATCCTTGTGGTTTCTTTTAGATGAGTTGAGAAGGGTATAATGTGTGTATTTTACTTTGGTATCCTTTTGAAACAAGTTGTTGTAGTGAAAACTTGCTTAAGCCGACCTTTCGACTCGGTCAAAACGGATATTTCCTTTTCTTATTAACCTTTCGACTTTGTTGAGATAAATGGGTTTTCCCTTCGAAAGCTCCCCTTTCGAAGTGGAAGCAGAATCGAAATAGATGGTCTTTGGGATCACTGGATGAAGGTTGACTTAGAGGGTTTCGACCTAGTTGAAGGCCTTACTTATTACGTGGTTAGGACTTTAGTCGAGGGTCTGAGGTGGAGGTTTTGACCTTGTCGAAAGATGTGCGCTTAACCGTCTTGGATTTGGATCGGTAATCTCAAATTACAATGATCTGGGGATAGGTTTCGACCTCGTCGAAAGCAGGATCTTTAGGTTTCTTGTGTCTATCCAAGGTTTAAGTGGACTATGCACTACGCCATAGATGACCTACTGCAACGAAATTACATGGTGTTGCTAGCTATAATGTAACGATAGGTATGCTGATTTTTGTCTATTACAACACTCGCTTCAAGGTGTTAGCATAGGTATCAACAAGATGTTGTAGTAGCTATAGATGTATTCAAATTAATAAAATTAGCAATCTGCGTGTACGATCCAACGGTCTACATTTAATCTGGTTGTTAAAATGGATCACCACTGCAATTTACCCCAAAATTTCGTTTTCCCGCCTGAACTAGTTCAGAGTAGATCCCCTTTTGGTTTTCATTTCAATTCGCCTCCTCCCATTCGCCTCCGCCACCAAATTGTTACCCTCCTCTTCTTCTGCTTCCTCATTTGCCTCCGCCACCAAATTGTCACCCTCACCCCCAGCTACCCCTTGACCCATCGCCACCATCTAGCTCCAACCAGAGCCCCATCACGACACCAAAACCCGAAGGCAAACAAAGTTTTCCGTTCAAACCCCTTTTGCCACCGCTGTCGTCGCCATCAGCTCTCACCTCCAACAGAAGACTTGCTCGCCACCAACCCCTCTACCTTTCTCCTTTAGACTACTTCATCTGAAAACCCTTCTAGCGCCTTAATTTCTCCCAAAACCCGAACTACCCTCGAGATTTAGCTGCATTCTCGCAACAATTAATCCGTCCACGGCTCCTATATCAGGTACATCCCAGGCTGATCTCTTCGTACTTTCCCCTATGATTGCGGTTGCTTCACTTGGTACTGAAGGCCTTTGGTGTGATGTTCGGAAAATTATGATTTATTTGTTGAAAACTTATCTGCTAATGGTAATAGATTGCAAGATGATGACATTATTAAGGATAAGCATGGGAATGGTACTGGTAATTTCAATAAGGTAGTACGCCCCCCATATGTTTGTGCAAATGCTCCTTTGGAACTATATATCATTTTCTAGTTATATATTTGCAGGTATCATGTGTATATAATCCACATTATATCATTTTTTTCATGTCGGTTACTAGTTAATACTCACAGACTTGTTTATATACATCCTCCTTATAGATAATTTTTAGTGTTTTATTTTCAAATTGTTGTTAAGGGAAATAGTGTTGAACTTAGGAGCTCCAAGTTCAGTTTTATAATCTAGTGCACGTTTTCATGTAGTACTGCTGTTTGATGGTGAATTGATGATTACAATGTTCAGGTTGTGAGTGGCAGAGGTGATTGTTGGTAGAAGTTTTATTGTGGTGCTGTGAGTGTTTGGCAGGGGTTGTTGACGGTTTGAAGGTGGCTGTTGGTCCAGTTATTACAGTTGCCTCATTTATTGTTGTAGTGCTTGCAATTACCATTTGTGCATCATTTTACGTTGTTTCAAAGAAGGCTCGATCCCCGCCGGGACTGCGGGGCCCCGGACCCCCGCCGGCGCTGCGCCCGGACCCGCTTCTCGGCTCGCCTTCGGCTCGGCACTCGGCTCGTCATATATTTGTCAGTGTCGGTGTCTGTATAAATTGAAACTGCATATGTAATGAGTGAACTGAGTGATGTAGTGAGGAATATCTGTATATGTGAATATCAGTGTTATATATCATTGAATTGTAAAATAGTGGAGTCGGGAATTTGTACTATTTTAAATGTTGAAATAAAATATTTATTTAAATAAATTACTGTTTGAATATCAAATTCTGTGCAATAGCATTTTATTAAATAAATATTTATTTCTATTAAAAAATCAAATATGCTCTACGTTGTGAGCCCCACAAATTCAGAAAGTTAATATCTATAGCAACATTTTGGAATGTTGGTACAGACACCTATGGATGTTGCTATAGATCCAAATAGGGTTCTATTGCAACAATATTTCTTATGTTGCCTTAGATAGTCAAAATGTTGCCTTTGAGGTCTGCGGCAACGCGGCAAAATGCATCACCGAGAAAGTGTTGCCTTTGCCCTTTTTTAGCCTACAACAACATTTTTTGGCACTTCCTGCATCACTTCTTTGGTGTTGCAGTATGCAATCTTTGGCGTAGTGATGGTTAGGTTTTGACCTTGTCGAAAGCAGTAGCCCATGTGAAGATAGCTTGAAGTATTTAGTCTGAAGTTATTTGAATATACGAGGTTTCGACTATGTCGGAAGGATCCTTTCGATATTGGCGACACCTGAAACACAATGTTAAACCTAATAAAAGCTTTAAGAACAGTAAAGTAATATGTAAAATTGACAACTTCCCTTTCACAAGCTAAAGATGATTTTATTACTCTAAATCCCCAAATCAATTTGGTAATTAGGGTTTACAGCTCTTTTAATTAAGAAAATACAAGTTTAGAATGGAAAGATTCGAATCCTCAAAACTTGACCCTTTGGGTCTTATTTATAGATGCAAATCATCACCTTTCGACCTATAGCTTTCGACTTGGTCGAAAGGTGGCTACTGAATAACTCAAGTATGCTTCCGCCCTTGTCGAAAGGAACGACTGCGCTTCTCTTCTTTGTATTGCCTTGCGAGAGCTTTCGAATCTGTCGATAGGCTTCATTTAGTGGTTTCGATGATGTTGAGGTGCTGCTGATTTCGACATTGATGGTGGCTTCTGAACTCTTGTTTGTGACTTGATGCGGAACCCTCCTGGATTACAATGGCTTCAACCGGTTCGAAAGGCTTATTATAGCTTTCGAAGGGGTTGCTCAGGAAAATATTTGCTCTTGAGTGGTTTGAATGAAGGCGAAACCTTTGGTTCCGAAAGGTTTGGCGCATATACAAAGAGATCTTCTTCATTGTCTTCGAAAGGTGTTGCTCTGACTCATTCGAAAGGTCTTCATGCATATGGATTCACCTAGTCGAAAGGTAGTTACTGAAGGCGGAAGGGTGCTTTCGACTCCTTCACCTCCTTCGAAAGGTAAGAACCTTATGGATCTTGATTGTAGCATCCTTTCGACACCTTCGAAAGGTTTTGAAGCTTCCAGACATTGGCTGTAACATCCCTTCAACTCATTTGAAAGGTGTAGCTGGGGTTTTCTCCTTTTGTTTCTCCTTGTTCTCTGCTCATGCTGGTTTCGACTAAGTCGAAGGGAGATTTTGTTAGTAACATTTGGCCCTCCCCTCCCTCCCCCCCCCTCGCCGCGAAGGGATGCACTTGACTTTCCAACTCAACTTTGTCGAAACCTAGAAACTTCCCGCCTCTTGGTCTTTCAGCGTAAATCCAGGCCGTCTATTTAAATCTGATCTAACGACTGGTATCTTGATGACTTTTCTTATAAAGTACGCTCTTCTTCTTCTTCCCCTTTGACTTTTCTGCAAACCAAATTTCAATTACAAGTAAAAGAATTCCAAAATCCTCAAACTTCCTTTTTCTAAATCAAAGATTAACCAGATCTAATCGTAAGTTGAGATTATTTCCGCTTTTAAAATCTTTATCTCCTTTTCTTTGTTTCACATTTTATGTTTCATGGTGGATTCCAATTTCTCAAATTTCTTAATCGAAATTTTGACTTTAGATTTTATAATCGGGGTTTTGAATTTTGCTTTGATTTCATGAAAATCATTTAAGTTTTGAAATTCAATTCTTCCAAGAAAATTTTATGATTTAGTTTCACGAATCGTTGATGTTTAACTTTCGCTTTGAACCCAAATTCATTGTTTATGATCGCTGTTATTCTTTGAGAATATGAATTCTCGCTTTATAACTTTTGAAATTCAAAATGGTTAATTCATTTTGAAATCTATAGGTTTGATGGTTTTGATTTGTTTGTTTATTAGTTGATCTTTGAAAACCTGGATTTAAAATCGGGTTTGGGGAAGAAAAGGGTTTTTATTTTCTTCGCCCGGAAGCTTAGGGTCGTGCGGATGAAAAATTGGCGCCACACATTGACCTTTCTACGCCTTCGAAAGGGATTAAGGCGGCAACATTGGTTTTGCTTTCTTAGCCCCTTTCGATGGGGTCGAAAGGTATTGTAGCGTGAATTTGATCAACCTTGTCGAAAGACTATGTAGTTAAGTAGAATGTAGTCACCCCTCTCGAAAGCAAAACGTTTCGGCTTAGTTGAAACCTTTTGTGCCGATTGCAATCCCTTCTCTTTAGTATGCTTTTAGAACCATAATGCCCCTTTGACCTTTCAAAACATTTTGTATCTAATGAGTCGAAACCCTCTAAAATCATCTTTCTCCAACATTGTCGAAACATTCTAAGTACTCATGATTTTAAATTAGGACCTTTCGACTCAATGAGTATATAAGGTTTCGACGACACTCATATACCCCTCAGAAAAAATCAAGTCTTAGGTTTCGACAGTATCGAAGGGTCTTATTATACTGTTTTTAGAACACTAGTTGTATATACTTTGTTCAGATTTTCAAGTTAATTTTAACTATTTTCTTTTAACAACTTGGTTCCTGTTGAGCTTTCGGCATTGTTGAAACGTGCCACTTGGACTTATATTTCCATTTTTTCTTTTGCCCCTATTGAAAGCTCAATGAATATTCATATTTAGGCATTCGACACTATCGAGAGGTATATACTAAGTGTTAATTTTCTTTTCCTTTCGACTCTGTCGAAAGTTCCACATCTTTGATTTTAAACTTTAACATTTTCCAAAAATTTGAAGTTTCATGTTTGGTTTTTTGTTTAAGTTATTTTAATAGGTTTTTACTATTCCTTGAAAGAATGCTAAGTTCATAATAGATTGAAAATTTTAACTAAAACATTTTTACCTGACAAAACTATGAGCTCCCCAAAGAAAGTTGACGCCATTTCAAAGCACTCCTTGATATCTTCACAAGATGAGGTAGATGCTATCCTCAAAGTCTTTGGAATTTCTGGTGTGGAAGCTATCCCACCTTAAGAATGTGATACCATCAACAACCCTCCCAAAGGGTTCTTCGCCTATACTGCGTCCATAATTGGCATGGGGAGTTGCTGCCTTTTCCAAAGTTCCTGTCTAGATTTCTTTCTTATCTCAGGATTGCTCCAATCCAGCTATCCCCAAATGTCTACACTAATCTCTTATCTCTGGAGCTAATGGCACTAGGGTCTGGCCTTCCTTATGTAAATGCTGCAGTCTTAAATTACTTGGTCAGACTAGTAAAGCTCAGCAAACCTCAATCATCAGATCTTCAGAGCCAACCCCCCAAAGAAGCTGATATCAGATGGGGTTAACAAGTTTAAAGACTGGGAAAACTAGTTTTTCTTTGTTAGATGCTTCCTAAATACTAGCGGGATCTTTTCTAACCCCCCAAAGAAGCTGATATTGGATGGGGTTAACAAGTTTGAAGACTAGGAAAATCAGTTTTTCTTCGTTAGATGCTTCCCAAATACCAGTATGATCTTTTCTACTCCTCATAAGTTCGTATTTTTATTGTCTTCTTTCTATCTTGTTGCTTCTCTTGTCTAATCTTTGTCTTATGTGAGGTTCTCCTGCCAAAGAACTCAATGAGGTAGACAGAAGAATGGTGGAGTCTCTTACTGCAGCTCTAATAAGATCGGAAACCGACTGAGGCTGTTGATCCCCTCTAACTTGAAGAAGCATTATCTTCTCTCCCCTGGTCAAAGGATTTTGGGGCTGCCTCCTTTGATCCAACATACTTCAAAGAGTAAACGTTTCCTCTCCTTAAGAGATCCTGAACATTTCTCTCCTATGTCACCTATTTGCTCAAACCACTCCGGTAAGTTATAGGTACAACATTTATTTTTTATTCCTGTTGCTTTCTGAATTATTTTACTGACTTCTAATATGTATGAATCTTTTTACAGCTGCGTCTTAGGCTACAAAGCTTGTTAGTGGTACTGCTCCCCTTCCTACAACTTCTCATGCTCCATCTATTGTCCAATCTCTCAACAAAACCAAGAAGGCCATCAAAAGGAAGTTGGTGCAATCATCTGAAGCAGAACCATTCCAGAAGGTTGCTAAAGTTATTGATGTAGAGGAGAAGGAACATTCATCTTTTGATATAGCTCAGAGAGCCCGATCGTGGAAGCTCCCAAAGATAAACCCGAGCAAACTCCTACCGACATTGATCCCCTTTCACGTATAACAGTTTCTAGTGTAGGATCGATTTCACCCTAGAGGGGGGGGGGGTGAATAGGGTGATACTAATAATAATAAAAATTTAATGCTGAAAAATATAAAATAATTGAAGCACAGATAATAGCAGAATAATAAAAGCAGAAATTGAACAACACAGATTTACCCAGCTACGGTGAAACCCGGCCTACGTGCTGCCCCCAAGGTTTCTACTAGAAATTAAGCAGTCAGACGCTTACACACGTAAACTTACGACACCCGCTATTGACTAACCTAACTTTACGCTCAAAACCCTAACACAACTTAGCCACTGAGTTGCGAATTCTCAAACTATGCCTCGTAGTTTGTACTCAAGTCACACGACTAGAAAATTACCAAATTTTAAAAAGAAATTACAAATAAAATAAATGACTTAACAAAACCTTATTTTTAACCCTTAAGCCCAAATTGTAATTAACTATAACCGGCCCACTTAGTTCAATAAACTAGAGACTTCTCTTTTATTTTGTTCAGTATCTTTGGCCGATCTTTCTTCGTTCCTCTTCAAGACATTAGGGTTCTGGAAATTTGAGGCCGCCAATTGAAAAACGTTTGATTGAGTGATGATCATTCTTCAGTTTGCTTCGTCAATCAATTCGCTTGCTTTGATTAATATGTGGTTGCTCCAATTAGTCGAGATCGAAAGATGCGTGAATTGGTACGTGAATGCCTTTTATTGATTATTGGTTATTCTCGACTTTGATTCAAGTTTAATGATTTATCGCTCTCTGTTTTTACTTGAACTCGAATGCTCTAATTGCTGATGACGTTAATGGTATTTATAGGGTTTGAATCCCTTAATTATGTTCGTATATTTCTATTTTGAATTTGTCACAATTTTATCGTTTACGTTGAATTTTTATCGTATGATCTTGAGATCTCTGACTGGTTCATTTCGTACTTGTTATTCCATGAATTTGAATTCCGTTGCTTGAGTCAGTTCCATTCTTTTTCTCCTGTGCTCCTATGATTTCGGTATTTTGAATTAGAGATAATATTTTCTAATTTCGTGATAATTGACTGGTTCACGATTTGCTGGCAATCGATTGTGGTATTTGAATTTTTGATATTTCCTAGACTTATTCAATTCATGTTATTACCAGGCTTTGACATTGGCGTTTAAACTTGACATGTTCAGTTTGAAATCCCTACGACATTGACTTTGTTCATCGAAGTATGTTGACATGGTCTTTGCATTGAGTTGAATTTGTGGTCTGCACTTTTGTATTCTGTGACGACCCGGAATTTTTGTATATTTGAAAAGTGAATATTTAAGTTATTTTAAATATTCGAAGGTTAAATTTTAACTTTAATTTCAAATATACAGTATTTATTTGGATAATTAATTATTAAATTTAATTATCGGGATTGGGTAAAATATTGAATCTTGATTTTAAGCCTGTTAAAAATAATTCAAAGGTTCAGAAAATTTATATAGATAATACTGAAAATAATAGACGAATTAAAATTGAATTTAACGGTCGTCTGTTCAATTTAAAATTTGCATCGTTTAAATTATCGTTTAAAATAGCCTTCCGAGACGCAGTCTCGGAATTCAGCGAAACCAGTTTCATTGGATCCGTAAGATTGAATTATTATCAGATTTCAATTTTCGTTGTGTTGGGAGTTATTGTATGGTAGATAAACGCATTTAAATGTATATTGAAAAGTTTTCTCAGCAACCTTCTCTTCTCTCAAAAAAATGTGTTTCTCTTGGTACAACACGTGTCCTACCTAATAAACACGCGTCTCCTTCTTTCTTTAAAATGATAGCCGAGCTCAATCCAGAATTATCACTTGAACACTCCAAACGAAAATTAAAAATCAGATTTGTTCTCCCTCCTCAAATCGCATCCCCTCCCCTTCTTTTGTTTTTCCAGCCCGTTCGCAAGTTCAGAACGATCGAAATCAAGTAAGGGATTAGTGGCGCGCGAGCGCCTGGCGTGGGCACGCGATCGAAGTCAGTCGCGACGTTTGGCCAGGGTACGCGCGTGATGGAGGGGGTAGGATCGAAGCTGGGGTTTGGGGGTTCGTAAAAGCAGCGATAAAAGGGAATGGCATGAGTGGTGATGTCGGCAGAATATGGAGTCGCGATGAGTTGTGGGTTAGGGGAAGTCGCGATAGGCGAGGATCGTGAGCGACGCTAGGCTAGGGTTTGGTCTGCCGGAGTTTGGGCATAGCATAGTGGCGGCGGCGTCACGTTTGGAGTCGCGAGCACGGGGCAGGGGAGCAGCGATGCTTGGCTGAACTCCACGAGATCTGGTCTCGTTCCAGATAATGAAGTGGCAAAGCATTTCGAAGAACGCGTGGTTGCAGTGGCGTGAGTGTAAGAGCTGGGTCTCATTTTGTGGTTTTTGAGCAACTCGTGATGGGGGGGATTCCGGTGCATTGTGGAGAGGATTGCCGATGTGTTGGATGGGGCATTCTGATTTTTCGGCAGTAAGGTATTTTGTTAACCTATTTGTAAATTAGGTAATTAAATGAATGTATTATAGGATGAAATCTATAACAGGAAAAATATATATTCATATGCAGTTTGGAAATAAAACATACAAGTTTACTTAATAATGTATATTAGTGATTTAGATGATTAATAAACTTCTTTAAAATTATTTAGTTACTGAAAGAATTGTAAGGGGAAAAATATTTGGTTTAACTAGATTTTTAGTTGAGTTATTTATTTAGTGGTAATTAAATTGTTAATAAAACGCATTATTTGTTTTAGTAACCAAATATTATTTTATTAAAGGAAAAGTAATTTGAATAAATAGTTAGCTAAGTAAAATTATCAAAGAGAAGAAATTGTTCAATAAGTTCAAATATTAATAAAATGTAAAATGTTTATTCAAGGTCTGGAACCATGGAAAGACATGCTGATTGGGATTGGTTTGCAAATAAAATCAAAGGTGAGTTAATCTCACTCAGTTGAATTATTTTAAATTTAAATGGTTAAATTTAAATAATTGATTGGATGATTGCATTGATTGAATATGCTATACTATATATAGTAGTATATACCAATATATATATATTGGCATATGTATATATTGGAGTTGTTGATATTCCCGCATTTGTATAGCGGATGAGACCCTATGCGCCGCATAATAGCGGATATTTTATATAAAACCCATATACCGCGATATTCCACCTCGAAGTGGAATTGGTATTGTGCTAACGTCTGTGGATGCAGGGAAACAGGTTGGAGGGATCCAACTGGATTCCTCAAAATTATTTAGATTATTTGATATTCTGTTCTATGAATATTGATATCCTGTGATGATTTTATTGATGATTGAAATATTGGATGATATGGTTGGATTGAATATTTCAATAAAAAGGAGTTATCAAAATATATTGAATTGGATTTTGAAAGAAATAAAAGAGTAAATTTTAAGTAAATATTTCAAGTGAATTGGAATAAGGAAATTTCGAAATAACAAGGGAAATATTAACTTTAAACTAAAGTGATATTAAATTTAAAGAATAAAGGATTTATTTTGAATGTAAGGATTAAATTTAATTAAAGGCTAAAGAAGGAATTTTGGAAGTTTAAAATTGGTATTTTCAGTTAAAAAGGGTTTTAACTCAAATAAAGGAATAAATCTAAAAGTTAATGTATTTTGAAATAAATGAAGTAGTAAAGGAAATTTATTTCAAAGTAAAGTAAAGTAAATTGGAAAATCAATTGGAAATTGATTTAGTTATTTAAAATTGTAATTTTAAAAGAAGTGAGATTTTGGAGATATAAACTGGGTTTATAAAGTAAAATAAAATATCAGTGGATATTTGAATATAAATTCAAGGTGGGAATTTATAAAAAGATATGGTTTGGTTTAAAAATAAATGTTGATTTATTTTTAAAAGATGGAAATGAGAAGTATATTTCTCTGGATAGCCAAGTACGTTTTCAAAGCAATTTTAAATATAAGTTAAAAGTTTTAAGTATGTTTTAAAAAGCATGTTTTAGAAAATTGATTATTTCTAAATGTTAATTTTCAAAGTAGGTATATTTTAAAAATCTATTATTGTAGTAATTATATAAAAGTGATTTGCTATTCTGTTTTAAAAGGAGAAATTTAGTTTATATTTATAAAGTGGTTTATTTTAAAGTATATATTTTTAATAAAGTATTAAAGTAGTTTGATTTCAATGTTATAAAATATATTTTAAAATAAAGTGTTTTTAAATTATTTTAAAATCTAAAAGTGTTTTGTACTTGGTGTTTCAGAGAAATAAATATTTGGAAATGTATTCCGTAAGCGGAAATTGTTTGAAATTGTTTTCAAAAGAAGTTTGGAAATTGGAAATATATCTTGGAAAGATATTTGGGAAAATAAATGTGGGAAATTATTTATTGTGTGATGGTTGCTTGTGGATGTTAATTGATAGTTAAATAACCGACTATCAATATTGGCCAATGCGCTGATCGTTTCGAAGAGACCGGGATCGAGTTTCCGTATACCGGGATTCTAGGTCTGGAGACTCGAATACCACTTCGATTCGGTTTGTACGTTTCGTGTAACGTGTTCAGAGTCGAAGATGGAGCTGTGAAGTGCAAGGGCTAGTCGCTACTAATCCTGAGGATATTTCCAAATGGATGTAGTAGGAGTAGTGCCTTCGGTTCTGTTCAAACCCAGAACGGACTGGTATGGACGAATGCTTGCGAAACATCGTCAGCGGACGATGGGCATTCTAAGGGATATGTTCTCTAAAAGGTATCGTTTAGCCTCGAACCTCATCAACCGGGAATGACTGAAAATCAGGGGTTATGCAGCAAGGCTTCGTGGGTAGCTCCCACTGGAGGGTAAGGTCATCCCTGTCTAGATGTCCCTTTTTATTTCGGCTTAGTGGTGCGGTTGCTGATCCCAACCGTGGGGTGATTTTATTCGGAATTATCCAGTAAGGGATGGTTCCGGCCTTGTGTTGCAGAGGAGCGGGCGTACTCCTCGGTACGGTGATCTAGGCCACGTACTGTGATAGGTGGTACCCCAGTGCCTAGTCATTCGTTGGAAATCCATTCTTCCTACGTGCCTTGTACGGTTTTGATTTTGCCCAACTATTGTTGAAATGTGAGATGCAAGCATTTCAGCTAGATTATATTTTACTTTCTGTAGACACTATTATAATATCAGAGGATTTTGATATAAAGTGTTTTAGCTATCGTAAGGTAAAAACCCGACATGTTTATTTGTGGCGTGGTCTTACGAGATGCTTTTGTTTTCAAAGGATTTTGAAACTTTAATAATCAATTTGAGTGTGATTTTCTCATGCTGGTTTTCCAGACTGACTCGGGTATTGTTTTATATGATGCTCGGGTCAGACCGAGTATTATAAATTACAGGAAATGATGCTGTGGAGCTGGATGGCGATACGTACTTTCGTATTTGAGTTATATATTCCGCTGTGTATTCAGATTGTGAGGACAAGTTATCATTACTGTCCAGTTGTATGATATTGATGTGATGTACTCTGATGATGTATTGGGATGATGTATATATAAACAGATATAGATTTCTTTTTGTGTAAAGATCTGTTATTACCTATTATAGTTTATTCCGCTGCGTATGAGAGATTCTGTTGTTGTTTTCTTTTTTTCTTCTTCTTCTACCTCTTCTTCTTAACTCAAATGGTCCGGTTTTTCGTGTATGAAAAACCCGGGTTGTTACAGTGGTATCAGAGCTTAGGCTAGCGTACCTTGGCTCTGTTGGGAATTTTGAGAGTACTAATAGATATGAGCGCGTATTTGTTAGTGGATATAAAAATGGTTTTATATTGTGTTGATTGATTTATTGAGTGGCATATGAACCTTCGTTGGCACAGTCTGTACACCTGTATCGAAGGGGTTTCTAAACACTTGAATAGAACAGTTTGACACAATATTGTTTTAAATAGGGTGAATGAAATAATTTTGCCCAAATTATTTTTGTATATGAAGAAATAATTTTTATAAATTATTATAGTTATATATTTGGATGCTTGGTTGTTAGAAAATGACAATAATGAGTTAGTCTCATTATTGAGTAGAAATTGAAAACTTATAACCTAAGTTGAAGAATAAATTTATATAACAAATGAAATTTGAGAATATAGATTATAAATGCAATTTATAAATTGAAATAAACTTTGTATACAAATGTGAATTACAAATGTGATTTATAATCAAATGAGATAAATTCATAAACAAATGAAATTTGTAAATGTAAATTGTAAATGTGACTTATAACTTGAAATAAAATGTGATAGAATTCCAGAGAAATGTTTAGATATAAAAAATTGGATGGATTTTGAATTTGAAGTTTTGGGAAAGGTTTAAATTCCTTTGGATTTAAAAATAGTTTTTAAAGGTTTTGGGGAAATAATAGTGATATTATTTCATAAATATTTTTGAAATTGAATTGAAATCTGGTGGGATTTGGGATTTAAAATATTTGAAAGGTTTTAAAGAGATAAAAGCATTAAATTCTCTTTCGGTCGCTGGAAAATAATTTCGGTGATGACTGCAGCATCATCGATGTCTATTTTCGAGTTTCCAAAGAGAAATTGCTACCAAACTGTTTTAAATTGAAAATGATTGTGAACTGGGTTGGTTTTGAAATTCAAAGGGAAAATTGTTTGGTAAAAGCAGATTATTTTGGAAATTGGGATTTGATGTGATATACCAGGTGTGTATGAGTTATTTATGGATTCAAAATGGTTTTTGAAATAAAAACCGAGCAATTGAATTCTGGGAATTCTATTTTAAATATAAATGTAGAAATTTAAATGAATCAACAAAATAAAGTATAGAATGAAGTTGATTGAAATAGGAAAGGAATGAAAGTTAAATTCTGGGATTATAATTATGAGATGAAATTAACTCAATGAGTAATATAAGCTGGTAGATAAAAGAGTTAGAGAACTTGAAGGTGAATGAATTGTAAAACTTGTATAAAATGGTATCCTGGAATTAAAATTTAATTCGAGTATATGAAGGTGAATAAAATATATTTGAATTTAACTTAAGATAAGTTAAATAAAAATTGAGAATTGGAATGGAATTAAATGTAAATAAGTTGAAGTCGAATTGAATTGGATATAAAGGTAATGTAAAATGCTTATAATTGTGTAAAGAAATTCATATTCTTAAGTTCTTAAGTATAATAATTTGAAATTTGATTATAAAGATGAAATGGACTTAAATGAATAGTTCCAGATCTTAAGTAAGTAAGTTAAAACTTATGAATAGAAATGAAATTGAATTGTGAGTTAATGAAATTTGATTAAAATAGTAATGGTTTGGATTACGAGTGAAATCCAAATAAGTGAAAATAAATTGGAAATGACCTGGTTATTAATAAAATAATTCCAGATGAATTGAGTATGGAAAATAAAATTCATTTTTGGAAGTTGGAGATGAATTGAATTTAAGGAAAAAAAAAATTGGAAATGAAGTAGTAAATTGAAGTTGGAATTTATATGAAATGGGAGTTCAATTTGAATATATACACTTCAGTGGTGAAGTAGCAAATGAATATAAGAAAAATTTATATGAACTTAAGAATTGAAGAATGAAATTCTTAAGAAAATTTGTATTGGAAATATACTTAGTAATTTTGGAAAAATATATATATACTAAGTGAATAGTTGAATGAAGACTAAAACTGAAGTTGTGAAATGGGATAGTTGTGAATAAGGGGATAACAATCAAAAAGGAATGTGAATAAAAGAGAATTGATATAACTGATAATCAATTGAAATTAATACGTAAGGTGTACGTATATTATTTATTCGCATAGCTATTTGATCCGGATTCGAACACAGAATTTCGGGATAGATATATCGATCCGAATCAGGATTTTTCACTCGATTTTCGACGGCGAGCCTGGATATGGATTGTTGATTGATTCTGGAAATTCTCTATCATAGTTGGTGGCTATGCAAGGAGAATGACGGTTTCTGATCAAGAAACCAGATCTGAGTCCGCACTAGGAAGTCGGGTGGACGATACTAGTTCGGAAGTGGAATTGTGTGATCGATTGAGCGATCGAATATGATATTGCGTACGGATGATATATGTGCATCGTACGAGCTTAAGTAAAACAAATATTGAAAATTTGTAAAGGAAAGTATAAAATGACTTTGGATTTGTGATTGAATATTATTGCTTAGTAGGATATACAGGTGTATAAAAGCAATGGATAAATTGGGATTTTTGATTTAGAAGATAAAATTTAATGACTCGACAAAAAGGTATGTATTTGAATTTCTATATGAAATTTGATTGGGTTTTGGATCCAGCCACTTGGCTTTTTGTTTTCTTTTTGAGATTGGGAGGCCGTAGAGCCATTTTGTAGTAGTACCGAGCTAGCCGCGCAAAGGAGACGCTGGCGAAATTTTTCGGAAATTTAGGGAGTTAGAAAAATTTTGAGAAATTTTGATAAGTTAAAAGATGATTAGTGTATCATTAATAAAAGATTGTTATGGAAAGTTGTTAAAAACTGTTTGAACTTGGGAAATAGTAATGGGTATTGGATCATTCTTCCTAACTGGTAATTTCGGGGACGAAATTCTTTTAAGGGGGGAGGAATGTGACGACCCGGAATTTTTGTATATTTGAAAAGTGAATATTTAAGTTATTTTAAATATTCGAAGGTTAAATTTTAACTTTAATTTCAAATATACAGTATTTATTTGGATAATTAATTATTAAATTTAATTATCGGGATTGGGTAAAATATTGAATCTTGATTTTAAGCCTGTTAAAAATAATTCAAAGGTTCAGAAAATTTATATAGATAATACTGAAAATAATAGACGAATTAAAATTGAATTTAACGGTCGTCTGTTCAATTTAAAATTTGCATCGTTTAAATTATCGTTTAAAATAGCCTTCCGAGACGCAGTCTCGGAATTCAGCGAAACCAGTTTCATTGGATCCGTAAGATTGAATTATTATCAGATTTCAATTTTCGTTGTGTTGGGAGTTATTGTATGGTAGATAAACGCATTTAAATGTATATTGAAAAGTTTTCTCAGCAACCTTCTCTTCTCTCAAAAAAATGTGTTTCTCTTGGTACAACACGTGTCCTACCTAATAAACACGCGTCTCCTTCTTTCTTTAAAATGATAGCCGAGCTCAATCCAGAATTATCACTTGAACACTCCAAACGAAAATTAAAAATCAGATTTGTTCTCCCTCCTCAAATCGCATCCCCTCCCCTTCTTTTGTTTTTCCAGCCCGTTCGCAAGTTCAGAACGATCGAAATCAAGTAAGGGATTAGTGGCGCGCGAGCGCCTGGCGTGGGCACGCGATCGAAGTCAGTCGCGACGTTTGGCCAGGGTACGCGCGTGATGGAGGGGGTAGGATCGAAGCTGGGGTTTGGGGGTTCGTAAAAGCAGCGATAAAAGGGAATGGCATGAGTGGTGATGTCGGCAGAATATGGAGTCGCGATGAGTTGTGGGTTAGGGGAAGTCGCGATAGGCGAGGATCGTGAGCGACGCTAGGCTAGGGTTTGGTCTGCCGGAGTTTGGGCATAGCATAGTGGCGGCGGCGTCACGTTTGGAGTCGCGAGCACGGGGCAGGGGAGCAGCGATGCTTGGCTGAACTCCACGAGATCTGGTCTCGTTCTAGATAATGAAGTGGCAAAGCATTTCGAAGAACGCGTGGTTGCAGTGGCGTGAGTGTAAGAGCTGGGTCTCATTTTGTGGTTTTTGAGCAACTCGTGATGGGGGGGATTCCGGTGCATTGTGGAGAGGATTGCCGATGTGTTGGATGGGGCATTCTGATTTTTCGGCAGTAAGGTATTTTGTTAACCTATTTGTAAATTAGGTAATTAAATGAATGTATTATAGGATGAAATCTATAACAGGAAAAATATATATTCATATGCAGTTTGGAAATAAAACATACAAGTTTACTTAATAATGTATATTAGTGATTTAGATGATTAATAAACTTCTTTAAAATTATTTAGTTACTGAAAGAATTGTAAGGGGAAAAATATTTGGTTTAACTAGATTTTTAGTTGAGTTATTTATTTAGTGGTAATTAAATTGTTAATAAAACGCATTATTTGTTTTAGTAACCAAATATTATTTTATTAAAGGAAAAGTAATTTGAATAAATAGTTAGCTAAGTAAAATTATCAAAGAGAAGAAATTGTTCAATAAGTTCAAATATTAATAAAATGTAAAATGTTTATTCAAGGTCTGGAACCATGGAAAGACATGCTGATTGGGATTGGTTTGCAAATAAAATCAAAGGTGAGTTAATCTCACTCAGTTGAATTATTTTAAATTTAAATGGTTAAATTTAAATAATTGATTGGATGATTGCATTGATTGAATATGCTATACTATATATAGTAGTATATACCAATATATATATATTGGCATATGTATATATTGGAGTTGTTGATATTCCCGCATTTGTATAGCGGATGAGACCCTATGCGCCGCATAATAGCGGATATTTTATATAAAACCCATATACCGCGATATTCCACCTCGAAGTGGAATTGGTATTGTGCTAACGTCTGTGGATGCAGGGAAACAGGTTGGAGGGATCCAACTGGATTCCTCAAAATTATTTAGATTATTTGATATTCTGTTCTATGAATATTGATATCCTGTGATGATTTTATTGATGATTGAAATATTGGATGATATGGTTGGATTGAATATTTCAATAAAAAGGAGTTATCAAAATATATTGAATTGGATTTTGAAAGAAATAAAAGAGTAAATTTTAAGTAAATATTTCAAGTGAATTGGAATAAGGAAATTTCGAAATAACAAGGGAAATATTAACTTTAAACTAAAGTGATATTAAATTTAAAGAATAAAGGATTTATTTTGAATGTAAGGATTAAATTTAATTAAAGGCTAAAGAAGGAATTTTGGAAGTTTAAAATTGGTATTTTCAGTTAAAAAGGGTTTTAACTCAAATAAAGGAATAAATCTAAAAGTTAATGTATTTTGAAATAAATGAAGTAGTAAAGGAAATTTATTTCAAAGTAAAGTAAAGTAAATTGGAAAATCAATTGGAAATTGATTTAGTTATTTAAAATTGTAATTTTAAAAGAAGTGAGATTTTGGAGATATAAACTGGGTTTATAAAGTAAAATAAAATATCAGTGGATATTTGAATATAAATTCAAGGTGGGAATTTATAAAAAGATATGGTTTGGTTTAAAAATAAATGTTGATTTATTTTTAAAAGATGGAAATGAGAAGTATATTTCTCTGGATAGCCAAGTACGTTTTCAAAGCAATTTTAAATATAAGTTAAAAGTTTTAAGTATGTTTTAAAAAGCATGTTTTAGAAAATTGATTATTTCTAAATGTTAATTTTCAAAGTAGGTATATTTTAAAAATCTATTATTGTAGTAATTATATAAAAGTGATTTGCTATTCTGTTTTAAAAGGAGAAATTTAGTTTATATTTATAAAGTGGTTTATTTTAAAGTATATATTTTTAATAAAGTATTAAAGTAGTTTGATTTCAATGTTATAAAATATATTTTAAAATAAAGTGTTTTTAAATTATTTTAAAATCTAAAAGTGTTTTGTACTTGGTGTTTCAGAGAAATAAATATTTGGAAATGTATTCCGTAAGCGGAAATTGTTTGAAATTGTTTTCAAAAGAAGTTTGGAAATTGGAAATATATCTTGGAAAGATATTTGGGAAAATAAATGTGGGAAATTATTTATTGTGTGATGGTTGCTTGTGGATGTTAATTGATAGTTAAATAACCGACTATCAATATTGGCCAATGCGCTGATCGTTTCGAAGAGACCGGGATCGAGTTTCCGTATACCGGGATTCTAGGTCTGGAGACTCGAATACCACTTCGATTCGGTTTGTACGTTTCGTGTAACGTGTTCAGAGTCGAAGATGGAGCTGTGAAGTGCAAGGGCTAGTCGCTACTAATCCTGAGGATATTTCCAAATGGATGTAGTAGGAGTAGTGCCTTCGGTTCTGTTCAAACCCAGAACGGACTGGTATGGACGAATGCTTGCGAAACATCGTCAGCGGACGATGGGCATTCTAAGGGATATGTTCTCTAAAAGGTATCGTTTAGCCTCGAACCTCATCAACCGGGAATGACTGAAAATCAGGGGTTATGCAGCAAGGCTTCGTGGGTAGCTCCCACTGGAGGGTAAGGTCATCCCTGTCTAGATGTCCCTTTTTATTTCGGCTTAGTGGTGCGGTTGCTGATCCCAACCGTGGGGTGATTTTATTCGGAATTATCCAGTAAGGGATGGTTCCGGCCTTGTGTTGCAGAGGAGCGGGCGTACTCCTCGGTACGGTGATCTAGGCCACGTACTGTGATAGGTGGTACCCCAGTGCCTAGTCATTCGTTGGAAATCCATTCTTCCTACGTGCCTTGTACGGTTTTGATTTTGCCCAACTATTGTTGAAATGTGAGATGCAAGCATTTCAGCTAGATTATATTTTACTTTCTGTAGACACTATTATAATATCAGAGGATTTTGATATAAAGTGTTTTAGCTATCGTAAGGTAAAAACCCGACATGTTTATTTGTGGCGTGGTCTTACGAGATGCTTTTGTTTTCAAAGGATTTTGAAACTTTAATAATCAATTTGAGTGTGATTTTCTCATGCTGGTTTTCCAGACTGACTCGGGTATTGTTTTATATGATGCTCGGGTCAGACCGAGTATTATAAATTACAGGAAATGATGCTGTGGAGCTGGATGGCGATACGTACTTTCGTATTTGAGTTATATATTCCGCTGTGTATTCAGATTGTGAGGACAAGTTATCATTACTGTCCAGTTGTATGATATTGATGTGATGTACTCTGATGATGTATTGGGATGATGTATATATAAACAGATATAGATTTCTTTTTGTGTAAAGATCTGTTATTACCTATTATAGTTTATTCCGCTGCGTATGAGAGATTCTGTTGTTGTTTTCTTTTTTTCTTCTTCTTCTACCTCTTCTTCTTAACTCAAATGGTCCGGTTTTTCGTGTATGAAAAACCCGGGTTGTTACATATTCTCTGGCATAGCTTTGCATTTGCTTCGATTCGCACTGCTTGCATATCCATATGAACTGATATGTGCTTGAGTGATATGTAGTGAGGTCAACATTGTAAATTGAAATTTGTGACGTAATCAAAATTGTACTGTAATTAAAATTGTGTATATATAGTGAGAGCTCAAATTTGTACTATTCAAAATTGTAATAAAATATTTATTTGAATTTAAATTCTATGTTATTTATTTTATTCATCAAATATTTATTTAATTATGTGAAAAATAAAATAGTACAATAACAAATACATTTAAATGAATATATATATATATATATATATATATGTTTATTATCATCAAACAAAAGTCATATACTAGCATATTCAACTATCCCGCCCTTTTGATGATAACAAACATATATTTAAGATTTTGAATTAAATGTATTTGGGCATAAATGAAATCTATTTGCTCCCCTTATTTGAATGCTCCCTCTCCACAACAAAGCTCCCCCTTCATATATGCATGAAAATAAATAAAAATATGCAAATGAGCCTAGATGCAAATAAAAAATAAAAAATAAAATATTTGACATTTATTTGCCAAAATCTTAACTTTTCTCTCGCCCTTTTGTTATCGGCAAAAGAGTAATAGTGTTAGAAAAATAGAGATAAAGTGATAGATATTAATACAACATTAATACCCAATCGAGTATAAATATTAATTTCAATAAAAAATCAAACAAAAATCATAAATACTCTGTTAGGCGCATATTCCACTTTAGAGTGATAGGGATGATGTCGGCATATAAAACCATATAGTTGTGTTTATTTGTGGTATATTTATATCAGGAATTTGAATATCTACTAACCATGAATAACCGTTAGGACATTTAAATGAGATTAATATATTCCCAATTTTTATAAAAATGAATTCCAAGCATCTTCTAACCACGCATAACCGTGAGGACTTTTAAATGGGATTAGAATCAACTTGTCTATTTAATAATCAATTTTGATATGTGTTTCATACATGCATAACCGTGAGGACTTTTAAATGAGCATGAAAGCACATATACAAATATTCCAAGTAATTCACCCATGCATAACCGTAAGGACTTTTAAACGAGAGTGAATACTTTGGATGTTTTTAAAAAATAAATACAATTAAAATGAATAATTTCCTGTTAAAAATACCACATTTTGACATACTATATTGGATTTTGAGTGATGGTCGTTAGAAATATGATAGAAATAAAGATGGTCATGGAATTTTTACCAACAAAAGTTACTATAGATCTTGTTTAAATTTTTAAAGAAATTTACTAAATATACTGTCTCAAGTCATAATATATGATTAATATCAGCACCCATCATTTATATTTCAGTCACTATTTATCTTTTGATAATCACTAAGGAGTCAGATTAGTTGACATAGGCATTTAAGATCAAAATAAAAAATATAGAATCAAATTTCTAAAATGCCTAAACTGATACGAAGTCGACAAAAACTATTTTTTTGAAGGGGTTTTGTAAAAATGTCTGCCAATTGAGAATCGGTTGAAATGAAATTTATACAGATATGTTGTCTAGCATCTATATGTTTTGTACGTGAGTGATGTACAAGATTATTTGTGAGATCAATTGCACTTTTGCTATCACACATTAGTGGTACATGTTTAAAATTAGACCATAGTCTTAGAAAGTTTGTATCATCCATAAAATTTGAGCAGAGCAACCACTTAGAGCAATATACTCTGCCTCAGTGGTGGATAATGCAATACAATTCTGTTTTCTACTTGACCATGCGACTAACGAATGTCCTAACATGAAACTTGTTCCACTAGTACTTTTTCTATCAACTAGACTTCCAGAATAATCTGCATCTGAATATCCTTTTAATTCAAAGTTATCATTAGTTGGATACCAAAGACCAAAACGTGGGGTGTGCAACAGATATCTTATAATCCTTTTAACAGCTTTTAAATGAGATTCTTTTGGATTTGATTGAAATCGTGCACATAAGCAGACAGAAAACATGATGTCAGGTCTAGAAGCAGTAAGATAAAGAAGTGGTCCAACCATACCTCGATATTGCTTTTGATCAACTACCTTACCTTTTTCATCCTTGTCAAGTTTAATTGTTGTGCTCATGGGGTTTTTTGCAGGTTTAGCATCTTTCAATCCAAATTTTTTGACAAGTTCCCTAATATATTTTGTTTGAGAGATGAATGTACCTTTATCACTTTGTTTGATTTGAAATCCTAAAAAGAATTTTCACTCTCCAACCAAACTCATTTCAAACTTCTCCTGCATGACTTTTTCAAATTTCTTATACAACAAGTTGTTAGTAGCACCGTAAATAATGTCATCAACATATATTTGAACAATCAAAAGATCATCGTTTTCATGCAATAAAAATAATGTGGTGTCTACACAGCCCTTTTTGAACCTATTTTCAAGGAGGTAAGTGCTAAGACATTCATACCAAGCTCTGGGGGCTTGTTTTAATCCATATAGTGCTTTCTTAAGTTTATATACATGGTTAGGGTATTCATGACTTTCAAAGCCTTCTGGTTGTTCAACAAAAACATTTTCTTTCAAAATTCCATTAAGAAAAGCACTTTTAATATCCATTTGTCTTAGTTTAAATCCTTTATAGCAAGCAAAAGCTAACAATATCCTAATGGATTCTAGTCTTGCTACTGGTGCAAAAGTTTCATCAAAATCAATTCCTTCAATTTGATTATAACCTTTAGCAACTAACCAAGCTTTATTCCTAATCACATTTCCAGATTCATTAAATTTATTTTTAAAAATCCATTTTGTTCCTACGACTGGATAATCATTAGGTCTAGGTGCTAGAGTCCAAACATCATTTTGCTCAAATTTATTTAGCTCTTCTTGCATCGCCATAAACCAATTTTCATCATTAAGAGTTGTATCTATGTCTTTGGGTTCAATTTCTGAAATAAATCCACTGTATAGACACAAATCACACAAATTTCTAAAGGAGGAACGAGTTTGTATACCTGCGATAGGATTTCCTATTACCAATTCTGGAGGATGATCTGCTTTGAATTTCAATATCTCTGGATCCAGATTTCTTTGGACTTCTTTCGTGGTTGTGGTTTCTTTTGGTTTTTCATTTTCATCTTTTTTGTTCTCCTCTTCAATATTGCTTTTGATTGTTTCCTTGTTTTGATCATCAATACCTTCATTAAATTTCATATTGATTGACTCCATGATTATTCTCGTCCTTTTGTTGTATACTTTATAGGCTTTGCTTCTGGATGAGTATCCCATGAACATGCCTTCGTCAGCTTTTGCTTCAAATTTTCCCAGTTGATCACCTGTATTAAGAATAAAACACGAACAGCCAAAAACCTTGAAATATGCAATGTTTGGCTTTTTGTCGAACCATAGTTCATATGGTGTTCTCTTAAGAATCGGACTAATCATGACTCTATTCATTACGTAACAGGTTGTATTTATTGCCTCTACCCAAAAAGACAAGGGTAGTTCATACTCATTTATCATAGATCTAGCCAACTCTTGTAAGGTTTGATTCTTTCTCTCGACTACTCCATTTTGTTGTGGAGTACGTTGGGTAGAGAATTAATGTCTAAATCCATTTTCATCACAATAATTTTCAAATTCATAAGTTTCAAATTTTCCACCATTATAACTTCTTAGTGAAATAATAGAAACTCCTTTTTCATTTTGAACTAATTTTGTGAATTTGGTGAAGTAAGAAAAAGTTTTTGATTTTTCAGCTAAGAAGTATACCCACGTGTATCTAGAGTAATCATCAACCAATACGAAACAATATTTCTTACCTCCTAGACTTTTAATATTGTTTGGTTCAAACAAATCCATATGAACTAGTTCAAGGACTCTAGAAGTGCTTACATTGTTCTTGGCATGGAACGATAATTTTTTAAGTTTTCCCATAGTACATGCTTTACATAAAATTTCTGTTTTGAAATCATGTGATGGCAAACCTCTTACCAAATCTTTTCTTTTTAATTTGTTTAACAGATTCATGCTAGCATGTCCTAATCGTTTATGCCATAAATTTTCTTCTACATTCTTAGCTACCAAACATTTTGAAAGAGTGAGATCATCAAAAGATAGAGAGTATATATTACCTTTCCTCTTACCTGAAAGTAAGGTTTCTTTTGATGATTGGTCAACAATTTTGCACAAGGTAGAATAAAAAACAACATTCATTCCTTTATTACATAATTGGCTAATTGAGATCAGATTATGGTGTAGTTTTTCAACATATAATACGTCGTTTAAGGTAAACGTACCATTACCTATTTTACCTTTACCGATAATTTTGCATTTCTCGTTGTTGCCCATTGTGACTCTTCCACCTTTGTGTTTTTCTAGGCTAAGAAACTTTGATTTGTCGCCTGTCATGTGCCTGGAGCAACCGAAATCTAGACACCATTCTTGTTGTTCCTTAGCCTACCAACACACCTCGTTTGGTTCTTCACTTTCACTGTCATTTGTTTCTCCTGAGAAACACTGATTTACTTTTTCATTATATTCATGACTAAATTTGTCAAGATGAGATTGGGAGGTTCCTTAATGAACTACCTCAAGTGTGTGCCAGGTTTCCTGCGCAGTTAAACAAAGTGAAACACAATTAAATTCAATTTGGTCTAAGGAGCAAATAATAGAATTCATAACCTTGATATTAGCAGTTAGTAGTTTAATTTTAGAATTTGTCCATTGATCCATAGGTTTTTCTATTTCTTGATTATCTATCATAATTGTTGGTGTCATATATCCCGTTTCAACAATATTCCAAGCATCTATGGATTTCAAAAAATTTTCCATTCTATTTTTGCAATATGCATATTCACTATTGATCATTGATGGCCTAACTATGGACTGACCCTTAGCAAAAACATTATTAAAAGAACCCATTTTAAAAAATCAAAATTTTAAAACAAAAATTGGTTTTTTGTTCCTTACTCCGATACAACTTTTAGGACCGATTTCACCCTAGAGGGATGAATAGGGCGATACTAATAATAATAAAAATTTAATGTGGAAATATATAAAATAATTGCAGCATAGATAATAGCAGAATAATAAAAGTAGAAATAGAACAACGCAGATTTACCCAGCTTCGGCAAAACCCTGCCTATGTGCTGCCTCCAAGGTTTCTACTAGAAATTAAGTAGTCAGACGCTTACACACGTAAACTTGCGACACCCGCTATTGACTAACCTAACTCTACGCCCAAAACACTGCCACAACTCAGCCACTGAGTTGGGAATTCTCAAACTATGCCTCGTAGTTTGTACCCTAGTCACATGACTAGAAAATTACCAAATTTTAAAAAGAAACTACAAATAAAATAAATTACTTGACAAAACCCTATTTTTAACCCTTAAGCCCAATTTGTAATTAATTATAACCGACCCACTTAGTTCAATAAACTAGAGACTTCTCTTTTATTTTGTTCAGTATCTCTGGTCGATCTTTCTTTGTTCCTCTTCAAGACATTAGGGTTCTGGAAATTTGAGGCCGCCAATTGAAAAACGTTTGATTGAGTGATGATCTTTCTTCAGTTTTCTTCGTCAATCAACTGGATTGCTTTGATTAATATGCGGCTGCTCCAATTAGTCGAGATCGAAAGATGTGTGAATTGGTACGTGAATGCCTTTTATTGATTATTGGTTATTCTCGACTTTGATTCGAGTTTAATGATTTATTGCTCTCTGTTTTTGCTTGAACTCGAATGCTCTAATTGTCGATGATGTTGATGGTATTTATGGGGTCCGAATCCCTTAATTACATTCGTATATTTCTTTTTTGAATTTGTCATGATTTTATCATTTATGTTGAATTTTGATCGTATGATCTTAAGATCTCTGACTGGTTCATTTCGTACTTGTTATTCCATGAATTTGAATTCCACTCCTTTAGTCAGTTCCATTCTTTTTCTCCTGTGCTCCTATGATTTCAGTATTTTGAATTAGAGATAATATTTTCTAATTTCGTGATAATTGACTGGTTCACGATTTGCTGGCAATCGATTATGGTATTTGAATTTTTGATATTTCCTGGACTTATTCAATTCATGTTATCACCTGGCTTTGACTTTGGCATTTAAACTTGACATGTTCAGTTTGAAATCCCTGCGACATTGACTGTGTTCATCGAAGTATGTTGACATGGTCTTTGCATTGAGTTGAATTTATGGTCTGCACTTTTGTATTCTTTGGCATAGCTTTGCACTTGCTTTGGGTTGCACTACTTGCATATCCATATGAACTGATATGTGCTTGAGTGATATGTAGTGAGGTCAACATTGTAAATTGAAATTTGTGATGTAATCGAAATTGTAATGTAATTGAAATTGTGTATATATAGTGAGAGCTCAAATTTGTACTATTCAAAATTGTAATAAAATATTTGTTTGAATAAAATATTTGTTTGAATTTAAATTCTGTGTTATTTATTTTATTCATGAAATATTTATTTAATTATGTGAAAAATAAAATAGTACAATAACAAATACATTTAAATGAATATATATATATATATATGTTTAATATCATCAAACAAAAATCATATATTAGAATATTCAACATCTTGCTCTCCGGTCATTCTCAAAGAAATACAACAAGCTTTGGAGATGTCTCCTACTCTAAAGCACACTCCTCAGAGGCCATCATCTTTTTATCCTTCCGTTAATTTTGAGGAGATAGCCCAATCAATTTTAAATTCGGAGTCCTTCACTTCTATCCAGCCGCCTTCCTCCATTCCTAACTTGGCGAGGTATTACCACTTTGTGATAGAGCAACAATTCTTGGTAAGTTTCACTCCAATTGACCTTATCATTATTGTTCCTTTCCAAACTTCTAACTTGTGTTACATTTCTTCTTTCAGATTTCTAAGAGTTGGTTAACTCTTCACGAGCAAGCGTCCAAATCTTTCGTTGAGTCCACTAAGTTCTAGTAGGAAATCTCTGCCCTTAAGAATCAAGCATCTTCTTTATCTACGACAAAAGATGAAGCAACCTCCGAACTGGAGCGATTAAGAGCTTCCCTTGCGCAGTCAGAATCTGCTCTGCCGGAAGAAAGAAGGGCTCGCCAACTCCTCGTTGATGAGAATTTTGCCATGCATCTAACCTTGAAAGAATCCGACGAGGAGGTATGGCTGCAAAGAACGCCTCATTAAATGAAAGGTTGAAGAAAACGAAGGCCTCCCTAAAGCTTGTCATTGATACCATCTCCGATGCCAAACAGCGAGTGTCGTAGTTTCTCGACACTACACTTGGGTAGATGATGTTGAGGTTTTTTTGAAAACGCCTTGATGCTGGCTTATGTAGATAATATTGACAAATGCCTAGAGCTCAGCTTTCCTACACTCGATTCTACCCTCGTAGATAGGGCCATGGACAAGATAAACCAAATGAATTAGGGAGCTGAGACTGTTGAAAAGAAAGAGATTGATGCCTCCCAAATTTTCTCTTTTGAAGTCCCCTCTTTCGAAATCGATTCTGACTCAGAGGATGAGGGCGACAAAGATGATACCGCCGAGAAAGAGGGCAATGGTGATGGCGATGATAATGAGGATGACAATGATAACGATGATGATAACAACAATGGAGGCCAAGGCTTAGGTGGTGATGGAGGAGGCCACACGGATACCACCGATAAAGATGGAGATGACAACGTAAAAACTTCTGAAAAAGAGCCATCTTCTCATGAAGCTACGCCGCTTGAATCTGCTGCTCCCGCTGCTCCTCAAGAGGATCCTACTTCCATTAATGTCGAAGAACCAAGGGTAAAGGAGCAGGTTTCTCAAACTTCTATCCCGGTATCTCAGGTATGGGACTCTTTGTTTAAACAACTTTTACTCCGAAAGAAATAATAGTGTAATTCTTTTATTTAGATAAGGAAGAAATCCATCCTCCCCTATAAAACCAAACTTGAGAGGAAACAAGCAGAAATAAACAGATTATATAGAGAGTTAGACAAGCAAATAAGAGAGCATAATTTACTTTTAGATAAATATCATAGGCTTGATAGAAGTGCGTCAGTACTTGCGTGTTTTAAGCATCAAAAGCTGCCCCTCTACTAAAGAGAGCGCGCCTTCGCTACAACGCTCTCTTAAAAGAGAACCGGGAGTTGATCACTTTATTTTGGATGCTGATTGAAGAAAGAGATATTTTAATCAACTTCTTATATAGGGCTTATTATAGACACTCAATTATTGAATTTTCATATTTAGTCGAATTTAGTGGGGGTCTACTTAGGCGTTTCCATAAGAGATACTTGGATGAATTTTGATCTGACCCGCACCCTGGAGCTTGTTGGAACTTACCACGGGTCAGATCGATTCCCCAAGATCTCCCCCTGAAAAGCTTAAGTACTATAAGGAAAATTTTGTCTTTGAATTATTTTCTAAGTGTGTTTTGTATGAACCAGATATATAATTGTAGACATTCAACAATGTATTGATTTATAAATATTTGTTTTAGTCTTGCTTTTTATGCTTAGCTTCATTTTATTATATTATCACCGAATGATTTTTTGTCTGGCCTACTTGTTTCTAGAGACCATTTAGGTCAGTACGTCAAATTGAGACGATTTTATCTTGAAAAAGCATCAGTTTTAAAGTCTTTGAAACTAGCAAGATACTGCTTCCTTAGAGATTTACAAAAACTTTACTTGGAATATCATCGCCTTCGCTTTGATTTTCTTGGTGATGAAAAAGAGAAACTTCTTAAGGAAATCAGGACATTCCATTCTAAGTTAATTTGTCATCGTGATAGTCCTCTAGATGGGAAGTGGGATTATAGTAGATGTCCACCGGTTATCACTCCTAAAGGAGTTAATATTCCTTTTGATTCAACAGTTACCCTTTTCGCTAAATCATTAGATAAAGTTAGAAAAGTAGTTTCTCAGCTTTTGATGTAAACCAATTATTTATTGTATCTTTCAGCTTCGTTGTTGTTTGAGTTGTAATATGTTATTATAATAATAAAGAGATTTTCATCTTGATTTTGAATTTATTTTGTTTCTTTTTACTTAAATAGGAGTTACAATTATCTGCAGCTCCTCTCCCCTTTGATTTAACATCACGCATCGCTAGTCTTAGAGATAAACTGTTAAAATCATATGGAAGGAGTGAACTCAGTGATGATATCTTACTAGCACGCTTCCATGGCAACACCGAAGCGTTGAAATGGCATAAAAGATATTTTCTTCAGAAAACCATTGCTAGTAATCTGAAAGATCAAATTGCCTATCTCGAGGCCGATGTTAAAAGCAAAGGTGAAATGATTTCTTCACTGAAGCAACAGGTAAAATCAAACCCTTCAATCGACTTCGATCATAAAATGTCAGAGCTTATTCAAAAAATTAGTGACTTGGAGTTGAAATTGAAGGATAGTCAAGCATAGTGCGAATCATTGGAATACATCATGGGAGACAAGATTTCAAGCATTGATTTACCAGCTCCTCGCACTACTCCCTCTGTTTTCAGACCTACGAGGTCTACTTCCCTTACTGCCCAGAAATTCCCTACAATACTCACCCCTCCTCCTGGCTTAGACGAGAACGTTATGGGTGAATGGTGCAGGAAAGTAAAGTTTGGAATAGCTAGGTATTTTGATGAGCAACAAAAAGCGAAATATTCGCAAAGTATCAATGAGTATGCCGCCAAGATTCAGAAGCTCAAACGCGATAATTACTTCCTGCTGAAGCACATTATGGAATTAGAAAGGGAAAATAAGATCCTTAAGGGCGCAAACAGAGCTTTCAACCGTGCTCCGAAGACAAATATTAATGCAATCGATGATGTAAACAGGGTAAGGAAGAAGGAAAAGAAACTTAAAGAAGTTCTCTGCACCGCAATTCGTCACATAGTTGATTCTTCGATCGCTGAGAATCTTAGAAAGGCTACTCAAGACTTACATATTTGTATCTTCGAAATGTATTGACTTGTCTTGTATATATGTGAGTGACTTCATAAGTTTTGTAAACAATTTCACGAGTTATGTAAATCAGATAAACTTTATGAATATCACCTGATTTGTAATTCTTTTCTGTAATGTCACTTCTGAAATGCCTTTTGATAACTCATTCATTGATTTCTATACTTGCTGAATCTTTCATTTCTCTTTGCTGTTCTGATTTCTTTGAAAAGTATGAAGCAAACAATATTTCCAATTGTTAGCTTGAAATTGATATTCAAATCTATGTATGTTATTTGTATAGATTAACAAATCATCTTATTAATTGCATGAAAAGTAGTTTATATCAAATATCTAAATCTCATCTTTATCCATGATTAGAAATAATTAAGAATTTAACTTCAACCATTTGGCTGGAATGTCTGAAGTTTGTTGATAGGAAATCCTGCCCTATCACGTTGGCATAAATGTTGGAAAGTGACATTTAAGAGAGATTTAATAAAGAGGTAAATCCAGAAATCATCATCTTAATATTTGTAGTAGAAACCCACTGACCCATTCTCGGGTATTAATGAAACTTGAAAACCTAGAAATCCAAGACCCGTATTCGAGTACTAACGGAAACGTATAATAACAATCTCCTTGAGAGTATTCTTTGACCCAGATTCAGGCATTTGTGATAGAAATCCACAATAGAAATTCATAATAGAAATTCCAAGCCCACATTAGGGCATTGATAAGTAGTAGACTCACAACCCAGATTCGGGTGCAATAAAGATGATTAGCGATTGATAAGACCCAAAACCAAGATTCTGGTATTATATGGACTATAAGTAATTGGAATCGACCCGAAACCCAGATTCGGGTATTAGTAGATGAAATGCTGAAATAAGAAACTCGAAACCCAGATTCGGGTATTTAATAGATGAAATTCCGAAATGAAGAACCCGAAACCCAGGCTCGGGTATTTAATGGACGTAGTTTGGCTTTACTCTTTAGATTCCTCTTCCTTGACATGTATCAACCCTTCAAGTCTTGTATGTAGTTGTAATTAGATCAATTGCCTCTTGGGCTTGGATATCTTAGTCCATTAGAGATGTACCGCTTCTCTAGTTTGGACATCTTAGTCCATGATTGGATGAGCCTCCTCTTGGGCTTGGACATCTTAGTCCACAATTTGATGAGCCTCTTCTTGGGCTTGGACATCTTAGTCCATTGTTTGATGAGCCGCTTCTTAAGCTTGGACATCTTAGTCCATTGTTGTTCAGTGCTCTTGGTTAGCTCATCTTAGAGGCTGGAACCAAGGACTTACCTGACCTCCCTCCACGAGGCACCCTGCCCTGGCCATAGTGTGACGCGGACATGGGCTTGTTCGGTGCTTTAACCTAGCCATAGTATGGCACAGATAAAGGCTTACTCCATCCTCCCTCTAAGAGGTGCCTTTCCCTGGCCATATCATGGTGCAGATAAGAGCTTATTCGGTGCTTTACCCTGGCCATCTTATGGCGTGAATAAAGGCTTACACCATCCTCCCTCCAGGAGGTGCCTTGACCTGACCAGAGGCGTGGCCAAGAGCTTGTCCGGTGCTTTAACCTAGCCAGCTTATGGTGCGGTTAAAGGCTTACTCCGCCCTCCCTCCAGAAGGTGCTCTGCCCTGGCCATCTCGGCGCGGACAGAGGCTTTCTACCATCTTAGATAGTATCCAAATATAAGGATCATTCCACTCGCAACCACGTAGATTCTCTTTTAAAGAAAAGCAGCTTTTTATTGATCTCATTCAGTATTTCTTTACAAACTCATTGATTTAGCCTTGACGGTAAAAGTTGATTATCATTCCTTCCAAGGCTCTGCAAGGATCAGTTTTATAACCATTCATCATGTGGTAATGACAATAGGATCCTTCCATATTCCTTTTATACTTTGGTTTATTCTTTTGTGATGGCCAATAGTTGAGCTCATCCTTTGTTAGCAAGTAGACATTCTCCATGGATGTCGTCAAGTTGCATTTTTTGGGAAGTCTAGACTTGAAGCTTGATTCTTGAGGATGACTCTTTGATTGTTTGTTCCTTGGCCCTATAGTTTCGTAATCTTCGATTGCTTTTCTTTTTGCCACCCTTTGTAGTTCTTATGTAGGAAGTGTTCTTGTTGTAATTGGTTGTTGCCACTTATTTGCAAAGGCATAGTAATATGCCATTATCTCTTTTTTGAAGATTGTGCCTTTGGAATAGTATTGGATGGTTCTTCTCATTTGATTGAATACATTGTCACTCCCATTTATTATCTTTCCCAATGCAAAAATAAGGGTGGGGCCAACATGAAAGGGGTTTAAGCTCCATTTCTCAGGATCGTATGATTCTGCTTTTTTCTTATTTATAATTCTCAGGGCTTCTAGCCTTAGCCTTTGCTCTTCATCTTGGTTGGAATCCTTATGAATTTTGAGAGGAATATTTTCTCATGTAGTTCAGAGGACCTTGTTCAAATCTTACGATTCTTTTCGCCATGATTAGACCAAAGTAAATGAACTTGAGATTGAGTTAAGTGGGATTAGAGACAAGTGGTGTTGAGTGTTCAACCAACTCGGAGGTTCGAGCCTTCCTTCTAGCGCCAAAAATGTTAATAAGAAATCTTGTCAACACCCCAAAATAGAGTTTTTAGGACAAGGTCAATTCCTTGTGGTTTTTTTAGATGAGTTGAGAAGGATAAAATGCGTGTATTAACTTTGGTATCCTTTTGAAACAAGTTGTTGTAGTGAAAACTTGCTTAAGCTGACCTTTCGACTCAGTCGAAACGGATATTTCCTTTTCTTATTAACCTTTCGACTTTGTTGAGATAAATGGGTTTTCCCTTCAAAAGCTCCCCTTTCGAAGTGAAAGTAGAATCCAAATAGATGGTCTTTGGGATCACTGGATGAAGGTTGACTTAGAGGGTTTCAACCTAGTCGAAGGCCTTACCTGTTGTGTGGTTAGGACTTTAGTCAAGGGTCTGAGGTGTAGGTTTTGACCTTGTCGAAAGTGTTAGCATATCTATTTGGCCTTTTTATCTGTATGGCCTTTTATCTGTTTGGCCTTTTTATCTGTTTTCTATCTATATAAACCTATCTCTGTAACCCTAATGTAACCAATCTTCTTGCTCAGCCGTCTTGCTGAATAATATGAATTATCTTCTTCTTCTTACTTGATTTTATAAACGTTTTACAAACGTTAACATGGTATCAGAGCCTGTTCTTCTTCTTACTTGTTTTTGCTTCGTTGCTGCCTCAACCTGAAACCCTAGCCTGCCTCAGCCTGAAACCCTAGCTTCGTTGTTCAGCCCCAGCCTGCCTCAGCCCCCGATCTCCCCAGCTCCCGCTCGATCCCCCCTGCCTCCCCAGCCTCTGCCGCCACCGCCCCTGCCTCCCCAGCCTCTACCGCCGCCGCCCCTGCCTCCCCAGCCTCTACCGCCGCCACCCCTATCTCCCCAGCCTCTGCCGCCGCAGCCCCAGCCTCCCCAGCCCCAGACCGATCTCCCCAGCCCCAGCTCGATCTCCCCAGCTTCAGCCCCAGGTCCTGCCTCCCTCGTCCCTGCAGCCCTTGTCCCCAACGAAACCCTAGAACACCAAAACCCTAGCCCATTTGATACCAGACTTGACCTGAAACCCTAGCACACCGAAATATGGCAGGAGGTGATGATTCATTACATGCTATTAGTGTTCGTTTAGATGGAAAAAACTATTCTTATTGGAGTTATGTCATGAAAAATTTTCTGAAAGGAAAACAGATGTGGGGATATATTTCTGGTGTTATTGTGGCTCCTGAAACTACTAATGTTGAATCAATGGAGAAATGGGATACCAACAATTCAAAGATCATTACTTGGATTAATAATTCCGTCGAGAATAAAATTGGTATGCAATTGGCTAAGTTTGATACTGCTAAGCAAGTCTGGGACTATTTGGAGCGACTTTTTGTGCGCTCTAACTTTGCCGTTCAATATCAATTAGAGGCTGATATTCGGTCATTATCTCAGAATGATCGAAATATTCAAGATTTTTATTCTGAAATTACTGCTCTTTGGGATCAATTGGCTATGACTGAGGATGCTGAGCTTAGGTCATTTGCTCCATATATCGCTCGTAGGGACGCACAACGTCTTGTTCAATTGTTGATGGCTCTTCGACCAGAGTATGAGCATTGTCGTGCGTCCATCCTACACCGCACTCCTTTACCTTCTGTTGACTCTGTTCTACATGAATTATTAGCTGAAGAAACTCGCTTGAAGTCTCAAACTGAGAAAGTTGCACAGACCTCTTCTGCATCTTGCTACGGGGATTTTACCAATCCCGTCTCAACGCAACAAAATAAATATCAAGAATGGTCGTGATTGTAATTACTGTAAACAACCAGGCCATTGGAAAAATCAATGTCCTGAATTATTAGCTCGTCAAAAAAATCAAAAGCAAGGTGATAGATCACAACAGCAACAATGTGGTAGCCAACAACAGCCCTTCTCGACTGCACAAGGATATGGACAGTCACGTGGTAGTTCCAAAACTGCTGCATTGGTACATCCTTCTAGTGAATCAGGTGTGGACTCCTCTATGGACTCTCTTGCAGAACAATTTCAGAAGTTCCTTGCTAGCCAGTCTTTGTCTCAAAACATGACTACTCCTCAGTCTCAGCATTTTGCCATGTCAGCTCCCTCCATATCAGGTTTGAATTCTCCTTTGTAAATTTTGGATTCTGGTGCTTCATATCATATGTCCCATGATTGTTCATCATTTATATCTATGTCTTTTGATTCTCGCTCACCTTCTATTTTGACTGCTGATGGCACACCTTTGCCATTAACAGGAATCGGTACAATTCAAACCACACACGTTTCCCTCCCAAATGTTTATTGCATTCCTAAATTAACTATGAACCTTGTGTCGATCGGACAACTTTGTGATCTTGGATATCTTGTTCATTTTTCTTCTACCACTTGCTCTGTGCAGGATCCCAACTCCAAGAAGGTGATTGGGACAGGCCGTAGGCAGGGCGGTCTCTATGTTTTGGATGACTTACACATTCCAAGTCATGCCGCTGCTGCCAGTATTGATCTTTCTTCTTTTCATTTAACTCCATTGTCTTCTAAGTTTTATTTGTGGCATTCTAGACTTGGTCATATTTCAAGCTCTCGTCTTAAATTTTTATGTAATTCTGGTGTTTTGGGAGACTTACGTTCTCATGATATTTCAGACTGTAGTGGTTGTAAACTTGGAAAATTTTCTGCTTTACCCTTTAATCAAAGTCTTTCTACTTCTACTGCACCTTTTGATTTAGTTCACTCTGATGTCTGGGGTCCAGCACCCATCCCCATAAAAGGTGGGTGCAGATATTATGTCTCTTTTATCGATGACTATACTCGTTATTGTTGGGTTTTTCTGATGAAACGTCGTTTTGAGTTTATTGATATATATACTGCCTTTCAAGCATATGTTAAAACACAACACTCTGCTATTGTTAAATGCTTTCGTTCTGATTTAGGGGGGAATATACTAAGGGAGACCTTTCTAACATATTCACGGCTGATGGTACTTTGCATCAGTCTTCCTGCACTGATACTCCGCAACAAAATGGTGTTGCTGAAAGAAAACATAGACACATTGTTGAAACTGCCCGTTCTATGATTCTTTCAGCTAGTGTTCCAAAAGAATTTTGGGGAGAAGCTGTTCTTACTTCCGTTTATCTTATTAATAAAATCCCAATTTTTCATAATTCTGGTATTTCTCCTCATGCCAAGTTGTTTGGTCAAACCCCCGATTACTCACACCTAAAAGTTTTTGGTTCCACTTGTTTTGTTCTTCGTCCGCACGTAGAGCGTACAAAATTATCTTCGCGTGTTGCTATATGTGTTTTTCTTGGGTATGGTATTGGACAAAAAGGCTATCGCTGTTATGATCCTTCTTCTAATAAACTATATGTTTCCCGTCATGTTTCCTTTATTGAGCTTATTCCCTTCTACTCTATTCCAGCTAGTCCTCATAATATGACTAAATCTGATCTCATTCACATCGATCCATTTCATGCTGATAACCCTTCTGATTCACCACTCATTACCATTGAACCACCGTCATCCATACACTCTGTTCCTCCTCCTTCTGCAGGTGACACTTTATTTCCTGCTACTACGACTGTTCAAACACCTCCTGTGATGACAGATCCTGTTCAACCTCGCTATCCCACTCGCACACATAAATCTACTCAATTATCAGATTTTGCTTACTCTTGTTACTCTCGGGCTTTTGCTTCATTTCTTGTTTCCATTGACACTTTCTATGAGCCTTCTTCTTACTCGGAGGCTGTTCGTTCTCCTGTATGGCAACGTGCTATGTCTGAGGAAATGTCTGCTTTAGACAAAACTGGTACCTGGGATCTTGTATATCTTCCTACTGGGAAGAAAACTATTGGTTGTCGATGGGTATATAAAATTAAAACCAAGTCAGATGGTTCTATTGAGAGATATAAAGCTCGTTTAGTTGCTAAAGGATTTGCCCAAGAGTATGGCATGGATTATGAGGAGACATTTGCTCCTGTGGCTAAGATGACATCTGTTCGGGTTCTTATTGCTATTGCGTCCAGTCGTAAGTGGGACATCTCTCAATTGGATGTTAAAAATGCTTTTCTTAATGGAGATCTTAAGGAAGAAGTTTACATGGTTGCTCCACCTGGCGTTTCTCATGCTCCAGGTCAGGTTTGCAGGCTTAAGAAAGCTCTATATGGTCTTAAGCAAGCACCTCGTGCTTGGTATGAGAGATTTTCGAATGTTGTTACATCACTTGGTTTTACCTCTAGTCCCCATGATTCAGCACTTTTTGTCAGATTAACTTCTGCAGGCCGTATTCTTCTTCTATTATATGTAGATGATATGATCATTACAGGTGATGACAGTAATGGTATTATGAGCATTAAAGCCACATTGTCTCGTTGTTTTGATATGAAGGATTTGGGTCATCTACGTTACTTTTTAGGCATTGAAGTAGCTTCCTCTGAAAAAGGCTATCTTCTTTCCCAATCCAAATACGCCACTGACATTATTCATCGTGCTGGTCTTACTGATACACGTCATGTTGATTCACCACTTGAGGTAAATGCCCGATATTCTCCGACAGATGGGAGTCCTCTTTCTGATCCCACTTTATACCGTTCTATTGTTGGTTGCCTTGTATATCTGACCATCACTCGTCCAGATATTGCCTATGCTGTTCATATTGTTAGCCAGTTCGTATCTTCCCCTACCTCTGTTCATTGGGCTGCTGTTATGCGCATTCTTCGTTACTTGCAAGGAACACTTTATCAGAGTCTATTGTTTCCATCGACCTCATCTTTGGAGCTTCGTGCTTTCTCTGATGCAGATTGGGCTGGTGATTCAACAGATAGAAAATCCACAACTGGCTTTTGCATATTCTTAGGTGATTCCCTTATTTCATGGAAGAGCAAGAAACAGGATGTTGTTTCTCGGTCTTCTACTGAGGCAGAGTATCGTGCTATGGCCTCCACTACATCTGAGATCATTTGGTTACGCTGGCTATTAGAAGATATGGGTGTTTCGATTTCTTCTCCCACTCCTATGTATTGTGACAATAAGAGTGCTATTCAAATTGCTCACAATACTGTTTTTCATGAGCGCACCAAACATATTGAGATTGACTGTCATTTCACTCGGTATCACTTGCTGCATGGAACCATTTCTCTGCCTTCTACTTCATCATCGATGCAACTTGCAAATTTCTTCACGAAGGCTCACACTATCGAACGTCATAGATTTTTCATTGGCAAACTCTCGATGCTTCTTACTGTACCATCGCGTGTTTGAGGGGGGATGTTAGCATATCTATTTGGCCTTTTTATCTGTTTGGCCTTTTATCTGTTTGGCCTTTTTATCTGTTTTCTATCTATATAAACCTATCTCTGTAACCCTAATGTAACCAATCTTCTTGCTCAGCCGTCTTGCTGAATAATATGAATTATCTTCTTCTTCTTCTTCTTACTTGATTTTATAAACGTTTTACAAACGTTAACAGAAAGATGTGGGCTTAACCGTCTTGGATTTGGATTGGTAATCTCAAATTACAATTATCTAGAGATAGGTTTCGACCTCGTCGAAAGCAGGATCTTTACATTTCTTGTATTTATCCAAGGTTTAAGTGGACTAAGGTTAGGTTTCGACCTTGTCAAAAGCAGTAGCCCAAGGTAAGATAGCTTAAAGCATTTAGTCTGAAGTTATTTGAATATACGAGGTTCCAACTATGTTGGAAGGATCCTTTTGATATTGGCGACACCTGAAACACAATGTTAAACCTAATACAAGCTTTAAGAATAGTAAAGTAACCTCTAAAATTGACAGCTTCCCTTTCGCAAGCTAATGATGATTTTATTACTCAAAATCCCCAAATCAATTTGGTAATTAGGGTATAATTAAGAAAATAGAAGTTTATAATGGAAAGATTCGGATCCCCAAAACATGACCCCTTAAGTCTTATTTATAAATGCGGGTCAGCACCTTTCAACCTTATAGCTTTTGACTTGGTCGAAAGGTGGCTGCCGAATAACTCAAGTATGCTTCCGCTTTTGTCGAAAGGAACGGCTGCGCTTCTCTTCTTTGTATTGCCTTGCGAGAGCTTTCGACTCTGTCGATAGGCTTCGTTTAGTGGTTTCGATGGTGTTGAGGTGCCGTTGATTTCGACACTGATGGTGGCTTCTGAACTCTTGTTTGTGACTTGATGCAAAACCCGCTTGGATTACAATGGCTTCGACCAGTTCAAAAGGCTTATTAAAGCTTTCGAAGGGGTTGTTCAGGACAATACTTACTCTTGAGTGGTTTGAATGAAGGCGAAACCCTTGGTTTCGAAAGGTTTGGCGCATATACAAAGAGCTGTTCTTCATTGTCTTCGAAAGGTCTTGCTCTGACTCATTCGAAAGGTCTTCATGCATATGGATTCACCTAGTTAAAAGGTAGTTACTGAAGGTGGAAGGGTGCTTTCGACTCCTTCGTCTCCTTCGAAAGGTAAGAACCTTCTTGATTTTGATTGTAGTATCCTTTCGACACCTTCGAAAGGTTTTGAAGTTTCCAGACTTTGGCTGTAGCATCCCTTCGACTCATTCAAAAGTTGTAGCTGGGGTTTCTCCTTTTGTTCCTCCTTGTTTTCTGCTCAAGCTGGTTTCGACTAAGTCAAAGGTATATTTTGTTAGTAACAGTTTCTAAAATTAGCGTGTATGTTATTTTTTACCATTTTGTTTATTTGTTTGTGGATATTTTGGATACTCTTATTGTGAACTTGGCTATGTTACCAGATAATTCATATGTTAACAATTATTTGTCTATATGTTTTATAAAAATTGCAAGTTTAAGGTATGGTTTTAACATAACTATTATGAGTTAGGTATACGGGTATTACCCGGTGGGATTTTCAAGCCCATGGGGTCGCGCTTAGATATTGGTTTTGGAATACCTAGCAGGTTTGGGGTGGGCTCAGGTTTTGATTTTCATAACTGGGCTCGGATCAAGGTTTTAAGATATCCGTACCGAACTCGACCCATTGACAGGCCTAATAGAAAAGAGCTCTAAAGCGATTAACAAGTTGAATCCATGAAATATATACTCAAAACAATGTTTTTCTAAAACTCGAAATGGATGTGAGACGTTGGAGTTGAAACAAAGAAGTCGAAAAATCTAGAAATGGGGTGTAGAAATAGGTCTGGTTATACTTATGGTCCAAGGAAAGTGAAAATAGGAAATTTAACCAAGCTACCGGGACAATCGATCGATTAACTCGGACGGGCTCCATGTCAAAATGAGACAGAACTAAAGCATGCTTGTGTCACAACTTGGGATTTTACCAAGTCTTAGTCTCAATCGGAACCAATTCGAATAAATGGATCGGATGATGTTGGGGAAATAATTGAATCAGGTGCATTGACAGTGTGTTAAATATGGGAAATTTCAAAAATAAAATTTTCTCTTATTAGTTTTGCACTAGATCTTAATTTTGTGTTACCATGAATAAATAAAGTAGCTACATTAAATCATATTTAATGTTTTTAGCAAAAGTAATTTTGTATTTTGAAATTAATTTATTCAATTTTAATTACAAAATTTTATTAAATAAATTTTATTTCAATTTGTTTTTAAGCATAGTCAATTTTAATTTTTTATATGTTTTTTTATTAATGATTACATGTATAATAATTTAATGTGATAAATAACCAAATGAAACATACTTTAATCTAATAATTCATGAAGTAAATAATATGAGAAGCAAATGTGACCAAGGTATTTACGATCACATCATATGTAAAGCGTATAATCTATATATATATGGTATTGTATACTTATATTTACAGTTCTCTATGTAAACCTATATATTAAAATAGTATTTTTGTTTTATATAAAAAGCTCATGGGTTTATAAAATATAATTATTTATAATGTTTATTTGAATATAAAATATGTTTATATATGTACATAAATATATAATCATGTGTATATACATAATAATTCATAGATTAAGTTACATGTATGCTACGAGCATTTTAGCCCACGACAAAAGGGATGTAAAATGACGTTAAGGAGCACTAAAACGGTTGGAACATTTGTAATAGGTGTACCATCACTTGATTACAAGGACAAGACAAAGAGATAAGAGATTCAAGAGATGGCTCGAAGAAAATTAGAGGAGTAACCCAAGATCTTAGTAGACTAAGTAAATGGTTTGGTAGTTCATTAGAAGCAAACGGTTCGACGATGACAAGTTCTAAACGGTTCGTTGGTGATCGGTTACCAAACAGGAAAATCAATTTAGTAGTTCACTACCGAACAAGAAATATGGTTCGAATCGACTGGTTGATGATCCCATCTTTGGTTGGACCAAACAATGTCGACTTAGAGCTAATCAAATAAGGAAGTTCCCTAATTTTTGGGGATTACCGAGCCAACCACTTTATAAACCCATATTTATAAATACCTCAGGGATGAACAATAATGCAGATAACTTAGAGAGCAAAACACTACCGAACCAAACACTACCGGACCGAATCAATTTTTGCTGAAATGAGCAAAAAGGAGCATTATTTCATATTTTTCTTTGAGCAATAGACCATTATATTCGTCATTTTCTACATTATATTCGAGATCTGTAAGAAAAGCACGGTTGATTGATAGTGGATATAGGTATTCTTCACTTGAACCACTATAAATTCGTATATTCTTTACTTTATAGCATTTTACTTTATGTACTGTTTGTATCTGATTTTCTGTCTAGAAACTTATGAACTACATACACTAAATAACTTGGAGGAGTTTTTCCATTTTTTAAGTAAACATTTTTTATGCTTTCACCGGGAGCTTTTCTCAACATGCCTTCAAAAGAACATGGCTGGTGCTACCAATAATGTGACGACCATTATTTTAAACATACAAAATCAATTATAAATGCCATTAAAATACACTTATAACGAAATTCAAATATTAAAGACAGTGGACTGTGAATATATAGAATTAAAAAGTCTAGAACAATAAACATAAAAGGGAAAACTCACAAAGGAATCCAAACATAAATATATATCATTTCAATAATTAAATATTCACAAATTTGATACATAAGATAATACACATAATTCAATACATTGGCTATTAAAACAACAACTATATAACTATGATGCATGAGATATACCGAACCTTTCTATGGATATGACCTATTCCAGATCTTGTGTTCCCTTCTTTGTTTCCACCCGTAAACTTACAAATACACATATATACATATAATAAAGAAAAAAATGATCAACTATATTTGGACTGCATCAATTTCTATGCACTCCAACCATAAGGGAGCCGAGATGTATTGCATAGATAAAGGCTGCATATGTACCTTTTCGGGATCAAACCCACATAGTTCTGTTTGTTACTCTTCTCCTGCATTAAATACATGTTAGCACATAATAGTCACAACATCCATGCAACGAACGCAATCAATGCAAACAATACATTTACCTTTGATCATCCACCACAATAGATCATCATATTGGGTCACAATAGTAATAGCACACGACCATCAAACATAACAACACTTAATGCTAACCTCAATCATCAACTATACTAATATATTATCAATGTAGGTATAATTCATCAAATGTGTACAATCCCTCCATAATAGTAATACAACATCATTACCATGTGTACTAACCAACCAATATTAGTCATACAAATATCAATCATCAAATGTATACTAACCAATCAATATTAGTAACACAACGTTAATCCTCAAATAACCATAATCAAATACCCATCATCTAGTAGTAATAATAGTATAATATCGTCCGCTTATCAAAATGCGTTATCATCATCAAAAATCAATCACATGTGATAATTACAATCAACAATTAATCTCATATTCTACAACCATCAAAATAATATAATTGAGGCATTGTTCTCTTAAGTATAAAATAATTTTATTATTGTTTATTTTAAAATCACCTCTATTTATTTATCTCAAGACAATAATAATCTTCCCAGAATGATAATATACCTCCAAAACTTTTATATACTTCTATTTCTTCAAATACTTTCAAAACATCATGTTTTAAATCAGAAATATTAATTTATATCGAATTACTTTCCAAAACAATAATAATATTATTTTACTTCAAAATAATAATATATTTTAAAATAACTGTAATAGTTTCCAAAACTAATTTATTATTGTTTATCTAAAAAGAAAATTTTATTTTAACTATCAAAACTCCGTTTTATTTTTATTCATATGAAAATATTCATAATTTAACCCAAAATAATTTTGGAAACATTAATATTATTAGTACTGTTCTAAAAATGCCTTTTATTTTATTGCTCAAACAATAGTAATAATAATATTTTCTTCTATAAATATCGTAAAATGAATTATTTTGTCTTTCACTCAAAGCAATGAAATCTTTAAAAAACTATATTATTATTTATGAAACCTTACCATATTTTATGAATAATAATGAACTTTCGAGATCCTCACTTCAACTTCATGTTTCCTCACTTCAACTCCGTTCCTCCTCTTCCCTTAATTCCTTCAAATCCTCACTCTCCACCTACTTCCCCTCATGTCCTCCTCGTCCAGCAAGAATCCATCAACTCGCTCTACTATTGAGATCCCATCAATAACAAGGTCTGGACATGCTTTCGATGTTTTTCTCTCGTCTGCTCTAGACTTCGTAGCCATGCAAAGATGCTGTTTCTATTCAGGTTGTGATAAATGGATTTGTTCCTTCGTCGATTTCAGCTAGCCCATTATCTGCACTTGATACTTCTCTGCAAAACATAGATTCAACTTGCCCTCCTCTCTCGCGTTTGCTTGCCATGGATATTTGCAAAGGTATGGAAACACCTCTAACACCTTTGATGGCTGCTTGTTCTGATCGTGGACGATTGATGTCTACTGATTATTGTGATGTTGTTGAGGCTACTGGTGATGTTGAAATAAGTTTGGGTAAGAAAGTGGTTTTGGTTGATGTATGCAAAGTAAAAGGGCCTAGTTCTGTGGCAAGTGCACTATGCACTCTAGCTATTTATGTAAATGCTAATGTTGGCTATCAGCCTGATGTTGTGCTTGACACAACTTCTCCTAATTCATCCTCTGACCCTGCTTCTAACGGGTCGTCCCTGTTTACTACCTTGCCTAGAAACGCTGGTGAATTCGTTCCTCGCTATTTTAATATTGTGGAGTTTGATGGAGCGATTGTTCCTCCGAATGAAGTGTTGGAACTTGGACGGCATTTTGGTCAGAGTATTTAGTGGGATTTTTTTTATTCTAACCCACCATACAAAGTAGTTAGAGATCATTGTCATCAACTCTGGAATTTAAGAGGTGGCCTTTGCGTTCATTTTGATAATTCAATGTTCTTTTTCAAGTTCTCTAGAAAAGAAGAATGGCCTCATGTTCGGGAAGTGGATCCTTCCATTATTGGAGGCTAACCTTTCATTATCACTCCTTGGAGTCCAACAGTGAATAAAGCAAAGGAACAAATTCTATATGTTCCTGTTTGGATGCATTTTTCTCATATTCCTTCAATGTTGCAACCCATGATAGGGATAAATTGATTAGCTAATGTTATTGGAAAACTTAAATGTTTTGATGCTAACACCGTAGCTTGTGATAGGCTAGAGTATGCCAAGGCACTTTTTGAAATATCTCTGGATAAACCTTTTCCTTCCCAGATATCTGTTCTTATTGCAGAAGGATATGTTGCAGTTGTTGATGTCCGTTACAGTTGGAAACTTGATATTTGCACAGCTTATCACACCTTCGGTCACCTTAAGGAATCTTGTACTATTTGAATTGATGTTCCCCATATTCCGCTTACTGATAGGACACCACTTCCTCGTCTAGTCCTGAAGTGGGTTCCTAATCCTCGCCCGGCTATTGTTGCTCCGTCTGAGCCAAAGTTACTATTTCACCTGCAGTGGCGGTTATGGATCCACCTTTCTTTGTTCGAGCTATGTCTAGTGCTACGGATGTCGCGTTTCTAGCCCCTCCTGCTAACCGTGTTATTGTTTGGAATCGTAGTGAGCATGCTTGGGTTCATGCATCTTCTGAAATGAGATTCAACTCGAAGACTGGCAGCTACCATATATATATAGGAGGTGATGGTGAAGAGAGTTTCTTGATATATTATGTTGATGGGATGGATTGCTATTATCTATGGATGGCGATAATGCAAAATGTAACAAGTTTACCTTAGAGGATGAAACATGGGATATGAAATATTTATACTCTCCTGATTCTAGGAACTATGTGCCTGATCTGGCTTCGATCTTTTTTAGGCATTCTCATTTTATAGGGGTTGTTGACGATGGCAGTAGTAATGACAAAGACTAGTGTTCTTAGTCTTTTTGTAGCATAGGTGCTTCTGCCTATTTCCTGTATTTTTCTTTTCTTAGTTGTTCTAGCGTTTTTCAATAAAAGTGGATGGCCCACTTAAAAGTCAGCTAGCCTTGCAAAAGAAATAATAATAAACTTTTGAAATCTCAATTTAAAATAGATTTTTCGTTATTATTTATGAATTTTTCCAAAAATTCATAAATAATAACTTTATTAAATTCCATACATTAATTTTAGCAAAATTTGTTAAATCATTTTTATTTACCGATACTAGTCAAAAATTTGTAAACAATCCCATTTTCATTCCATATTTTCTAAAGTTGCACAATTTCATCCAATTTATGTTAATTAATTATTTTCCATTCTAATTCATAATTAATTATAACTAAGCATCTAAGAATACAAAATCAACACTGGATATCAAAACAAAGGCACACCACATTCATAACATCATACTAACTAAACAATCATCATCACATATCAATAAATACTAATTTTCATCAATATATACGCAGTTAATATTTATAAACTTTAATTAATTAAAATAAAAAAATCATACTAATGCGCTTTAGCAAGCAACTCCAAAATTCAAAAAAAAAAGCACCAAATCATCCAGAATTCCACCATAAGTCAAAAGGACGAAATTGTGCATGAACAGAGTTTGTATGAAAAGGATATGATGATTAGAAATCATTGGATTTAATTCGTAAATATTTAAATTACACAGACTAAATAATAAATACTATTCTTCATTTTGATACAGCCTCCATACTCAACTTCACCGCCGACGTCACATAATCGCCACCATCTTCCTCTCCCACCTCTAACTAGCGCGGCATCCCAGAGGTCAGCCGTCGCCGTTAATTTTTTCCACCATCGAACCTTAGTTTATAGCTTTCTTCCTAGATTTTTAGCCAATCCATCGCCTATTTTATTGATCCAACTATATGGATGAACTCCTATTGACGTCCTCTACAAGACTGTATCCTCCTATTGTCTAATAGTCGACGTTTCACTATCGATCACAAAACCCTAAAACAAATGACTGAAACTCCTTCATTAATTTTTGATCAACTGAAGTGCCAGATGGAACAAAAAATTTCAAACACACCTTTGTCTAGTTGAGATCTTCGAATGTGCATATGATGTAACGACCTGGAATTTTTAACATTTCGAATGGGAATATTTAATTTATTTAAATAAGAAATTTAATTTTTAATATAATGACTTGATTTTTAATGGTGTATTTTTATTTAATTCATAGGATCTTTCCATAATTTTTAATTTGGAAAATATTAAATTATCGTTTGACGTATTTTCGGCTAATGATGGTATTTTTAAAATTTCATAGAATTAAATAAACCAGTGTATTTTATTATTATTTTATGATCGTATCGCATTTTTACGCGCGATCTTATTTTTGTTTTGTTGTTCGCAGTTTGTACATGAACGAAATGCTCTGTAGTGAAACATCGAAAATTTATAAATAAACAAAACCCAGCACAAGACTTTTCCTTCATTTCCTTCTTTCCCTCTGACTTTTCTTTTTCCCTCTTCTTTTACGTTTCAAAACTAAATCAAAAAAATTAAATCCACTTCAATATAAATTCATATACTTAACTAAAAATTGTAAAGTTGGGATATTTGGGTTCATGATAAGGAGATCTCCATGTCGGTGTGTTCGATGATGGTTACGGTAGTGTTTGGTGAGGATCGACATGTTCGACTTGGTGAATAGGCAATGAGGGTTAGGATTTTTGGTGGATGTAGGCATCGATTAGCGAAGAAGAGGATGGAGTTGAGTTTATCTTGGAAAGGAGCACCTTGTGGTCGAAAATAGGGAGGTGCGGTCCATTCTTGGAGTTTGTGAATTTAGGGCTACCATGTGGAGCGTCTTCAGGTCGCGTTCTAGAGAGAAAGGTCGAGCTGCAATCGAGGATGATGGTCGCAGAGATGAAGGATAGAGGAATTTGTCGGTGGTGTCGATTTTGGATTTCATGGACTAAAGGAGGAGAATCGGAGGAGAGAAGGGAGGATGTACACGTGTGCGTGTACAGGTCGTGCATTGGGGGGTGATTATCGTTGGGGGAAGAAGAGTGTTAAGGGGTAATTAAATTATTAATTATGTAATTAGGGTATATTTTAAAATCAAAATCTTATAAAATAAATATCTATTTCATACAAGGTCCAACTGAAACGTGGTCTTTTGCATTGCGCTCGTCGAAGCGATATCTACGTGTTGGAATTATTTTCATCGAGTTTAGAGTAAGTGGAATTTTGGGCTAAAGTCATTCGATTTTAGATCAAACTTGAACGCTTAAGCATCCGCTGGAATTTTGGTGAGTTATCTCATCTCTGAATGAATACTATAATGATATATATATGTGGTTGGTATAAATTATTATTTTTGAGTTTGAATGATGAATTGGTTTGGTTTAGTTGATTATCGCTTTTAAAAATGAATGACATTTAAAAAGAAATATATGGAATTTTGCAGAGAGATCCAGATTTCTTGCCGTTGTGATTTTAAATTTCAGCTATATACTTGTTGATTTTAATTTCACTTATTTACCTATTATATAAATGGTTGAATGTCAAAAGTTAGTAGTTGGCTATATTGGATGTGGCATTGATATATGTTAAAAATTGAACCTTTTTAGTGTTAAAGACAATAATATCATTGGTTAAGTGCTATGGTATTTATTGGCATCGTTATAGTATTCTGAAATACTATTAATTGATGTTTTGAACTGGAAATGGTTTTGATTCGGGCAAATGATTTTAAATCCGACTTCTTTTGGAATTTTTGTGATATTTAATTTAAAATGAATTTTGAACTGCTCTGTTTTACTTTAACCTTTTTATTATTCTTTTTTAATACATGTATATATGTAAATATTTTTAAATTATTTTGGAAGGTATTGTTTTTATAGAAAAGTTATGATAATAATGAATGTTTGTTTTAAAAGAAAATAAAGGGGTTTATCTTTTATTTAAAGTGATTTTTTAAAAAAAGACGATAGACATATTTTGGAATAAATATTTATGAGACGTTTTATATAAAATGTTGTATAAAAAAGATAGATTTAGAAATAGTATTTTATAAATAAAAGAATAGTTTTATAAATGGTGTTTTTATAGTAAAAAGAATATGTTTTATAAATAATATTTTATCAGTGGGAAATGAGATCATTTTTGTAATTTGGTATAATCAATCACAGTTATGAATTTATAGTGATATGTGAAATGATTATTTTATTGAAACTATTTGGTTTTATTTTGAAAATAAAGATTTGTGTTAATTATAAAGGATTTTAAAAAAGAATTTTAAAAATAGAAAGAGATTTAATAAAAGGAGTTTTATAATTATATTTGGAGATTTATAAAAAGAGTTTTATAATTATATTCAGAGATTTACAAAAGGAGTTTTATAATTCTACTTTGATATTTTATAAAGGAGATTTATAAATGATATTTTACGAAGGAGATTTATAAGAGAAGTCTATAAAAAAATTTATAAATAGATTTGTAAATATAAAAGAGATTTCTAATAAAGAATTTTTATAAATGAAATGAGATTGATTTCCATAAATGATCATTTTAAAATTATGGTGGTATGGAAGTGTAAACGAATTCCTTCGTTAACCCCAAAAAGTGTGAGCAAAGTGATACTAGGTTGAGTAGAGACTTTAGTAATCCTAGGTTAGGTTCCTAGGATGGCACATGCTTCATGTTGAATCCATGTTAGCCTCGAAGTCATGAGTGTTTTGGGAATTCAAAACAGGTTATGATCGAAATCACAAGTGCTTGAGAATTCGAAAACAAGTCACGATTTAAGAAATATTATGTTAACTTGTTGGTAGTATGCAGATACAATGGAGAAGTCAATCTCATGTTGACATCATAAGAATCATAAGTAATCATTTATGTCTATTTATTCATATGCAAAGCGATTGTAAATGTACAAGCCTTTATTTGCAATAAGAGTCGCAAGAGTACAATTGGCACTAAAATCTCCAGATTGATTTAGGATTACAAACTTTAAAAATGTAAGAATGAGAAAGAATAAATTGCCCTTTCCTCCATGACCCTAGGTTCGTATTTATAGGGGTTGAGTCATGCAGCATGGTTTCCATGTGTCACTTTGACATACTTGGCCTTCATCATCAATTATCTTGATGGAGCCTAATGCTATGTTTTGTTTTGATGATCTTCGGCATTCCTATGTATATTGATGATCTACGACATCATATTTTAGCACTTAAAATCCACATTCACCTTAATAGCTTTTAGTATTAACCAAGGAAGTAAAATCAAGTGATATCACTTAAAGGCTGAAAGATTATGACATCCTTGTATGTGTTGATGACTTTTAGCATCATTCAAGGAGCAAAGGCATACAACATACTTTGCCGCATTGTTGAGCTGCAAGATCTATAAATTGCAATATCAATGAGATGCAACTTAAAAGAGAGGTCGTATTGAAATGATGTGACATTTATTATATATTATGCCTTTATTGAATTGATAACATGTGATATCATATGGAGGCGGCATTGAAGAGAGGCGGCATCATCTAGAATTCGACACCAACTCTTGTTTTAATGAAGTGTAGCATTGGTTTCATACGACATCATTCACTAATGATATGCAATATAGACGGGATGTGACATTGATGATATACGACATTTCCAAGCATATTAATGGCATGCAACATGCCTTTGTGTACTATTGCCATGTGGCAATCTTCGTCACTTATATTGATGGGATGCTACATTCTTTATTACATTGGTGAAGTGCGGAGTAGAAGGTATGCGACATCATTCTAGGCTTTCATACTGATGAAGTGCGTCCTCACATGTCGCATTGATGGTGTGCGATATTCCTTAAGACACGGTATTGCTTGCAATAGGTTCAACATCAACGATGCTTCCAATGGTGCGATATTCTTTGGTTTTGACATCCTTGTTGTTGGCATGCCTTCAGAATCAAGAATGGTAGTAACATTTGCCCCCTAGTATGAAGGAGTCATTGACTTTTCAAGTCATTGCTTTGGTGTTGGCACTTATCGCCTATTGATATTCTGCCCAGATCTGACCATTCATTCAAATTTGATCTGATAGCAACTGTATTTCTTCTTCTTTCCTATAAATACTCAAGCTTCTTCTTCCTTCTTCTTTTTACCTGCATCTCAAAACTGAAATACAAAATTTTAACATTCTCAAAATTATTCAAAAATTTCAACCTCCGGCATCCGAGTTAAGATCAAGGCACAATCTTCATTTTAGTCGACTAAGTCGATAATTTGAATTAGTAATTTTTATATTGAAATCATTACTAAGGTTTTATTTAGGGTTTTTTTGGATTCTGAATAGACGTTTGGGGTTTAATACTTGAGTTTTTGACTGTTGATACTTAACTATAAGTTGAATCTCAAATATGTTATGCTCATAAATGAATTTGACTTCAATTTATTATGTCGCTAGGGGATTAATTAACTAATTGAAGTTAAGTGATATTGATTTGGAAGCCTAGGAGCTTCTAATTTGATTTCAAAACGAATAGTTTATGTTAAACCCGACAACCGCCAATAACTTGTTTGATTTTGAAGTTACTACCCTATGAAGTCAGCCTGGTGTTCGGCATCAAATAATTTTACCTTTTCATTATGTTTTGAAAACCAGTCCAAAGTTTAGAAGTTATTAGTATGCGAAATCCCTATCATATCGGCAGACAATCGAGGGTGTGACAACCATTCATGTGTCCAACATCAATTTAAATGGATTTCATATGAATTTCGATATCCATATTGTGTGTTGTTATTCCTTTTTCAACGACTTATTTTTAATAACCTTGTTTAAGTTTTATGCGACATCACTAACTTGTGTTGTAGTTATTGTAGTAAATTCATGAATTACTTTTATATTTGATATTTTTATAAAAGTATTTTGACCATTTTGACATCATTCACAAATTTCAAATATTCCTCAATTCGATATTAGATCACTGTTATGGCGTCGTATTATAAATTGTAATGGCGGCCTTTAATATGACATCAGTTTAATGACTTTGACATTCTATTCAAGATACACTTAGGACAATGTTTCAATCAAATTTCTTTATATTTACTTTCCCTCCATGGATCTAACAATAGTGTACATATTTTTGATTGACTTTAATTATTTCATAAATTTGACATAGATCGTTTAATGGTTAAAATATTGTTGTAAGTATAATAGTTAACTTGGACTTCAACACCTTATTATTAGTGTTTGGGTAATTTCTGATTAACTTGCTATCTTTTTGTTATAGCATATAATTGTCTATATTATATCATAAGCATTCTAAATTTCACAAAATATTTAATATTTTCCTGATTTGGTATAATATCACATGGCAGGCAAATGGAAGGCCAGAAAGTAAGCAAGAAAGCTAGTAAGAGCTCCAAACCTTCTCCTTCCATCAAGAAAAGGATTATCATCTCAACCAATCATATATTACCACTTAAGAAGAAGTGGACACTATCTTCAAGAAATTCAAGATTTTAAACATAGAAATCATTCATGTCGGCCCTTTTGGCATAGATGACATCCCTGTAGAAGGGTTCTTTGCCTTCACACCGATCCATATATGGCACTCAGGGTACCTGCTTTTTCTCGATTTTCTTTTGCGCTTCCCAAAGCACCTAGATATTCCTCTGATTCAATTAACTCCTAACTCATACATCTACTTGAGCTGCTTCGAACTCCTTGCTCGGTAAGCCAAACTTCCCTCTTTGAGTGCTGAAATTCTCCATATTTTAGCTAGCTTTGTGAGATTAAGTAAGCAGTTGGATAACCCACTGTATCGTATTCATCCACTCTTGAAGAGCTTAATCACCAATACTATTAACAAGACGAAGGAGTGGGAGAAATAATTCTTCAACGGTAAATGCTATTCCCCTATGATCAGGGGAACTTTCTCTATTTTCAGTAAATTTCCATTCTTTATTATTCATGCTATATCCATCATTCTCCTGTGGTGAATGTTTTCTTTCCGCTTCTAAGCAACCAAGCTCTACTATCGACGATACTATCAAATCTCTAACTCTGGCATCTAAGAGCAAGGGCGATAGACTCACACTTTTGACGAAAGTGAATCTCCGTAAATATTCCCTAATTTTGGATGACCCCATAATACTTGGAGAACCTTTAATGATAAAGGGGAATTCTCAACGGAAACAATCATTAGTTATCAGTAATCGGAATGCTTTCTCCGCTTCTTCTCCAGTTCAAATCGAATCTTCTTGAAAGTTTTCATTACTACTTGTATAGAATATCTTATGTTATTATCTCACAAGCTTTCTTCTTTGATTTAGGATCTTATGCACTCATTATTGCTTTTAAGAAAAAGGAGATCAAGGATGATGCTCCCCCCTTAATCGGATTGAGTAAATATACCCTTATTGAAGATTCCACTATTAAGGAAATTGAAGTGCTTAAAAGGAAAGCGAGTACTGGCACTCTTGCTGATACTTCACCTCCTTCCTCGAGTAAAAGGCCTAAGCTTGTGAGTGAGTATACTCCTATTGTTGTGGATGAGGAGGAACATGTGAATATTGATTCAAGCCTTGACGTTACAAATATGGATTCTCTTGATCAAAAAGTTCAAGAATCAACCAAGGTGGCTCACTCTCAAGATCCCCTTCTCAACATTTCTCCTCCTACTTCTCCGACTGCCTTTTGTCGCTTATATCCTGACCTTGGTCTATCTCCTTTTCCGAACGATCCTTTTCCTTTAGAGGCTCAAGCCCAGACTCATGTGTCTAGTTTTGATGATCTTCTTCGATTGGCTGCCTAATCTCCTTCTTTTGGTTCTCTTAGGCTACCACAGCCTTCGACTTATTCTAAGGATCATCTTTTCATCATCATTGAACAGCTCCTATCGGTATGCATCTCCTTTCGTTTGGTTAATCCAAGCTTTTAGCTTTGTATTTCTTGTTCTGACTTAGGCTTGTTACCTATTTCAAGCGACCATGCATATATTCTTCATCCAAGAGGCTACTCATGGGCCCTCTAATGAAGTGACCGAACTTAAGGAACAGATCTCTTCGCTTAGCAATAGTATAATCAATATTACTACGGCAAGGGATGAAGCTATTTCTGAAAAATATTAACTCACTTCCTCTCTTGACGAGCAAAAAAAAACTAAACAATTATTGGAGGAAGAAGTGAAAGCATTGAATGGATCTCAAGAAAGCCAAAAAAGAGAAGGTCGGGCTAGCTAATGTGAATAAATCTTTAAAGGACAAAATTAAGAAGGAAAAGTGATATCTTGACTTACTCAAACAACATTGTCACAGACGCCAAGAAGAAAGTCGCCTTTTACCTTGATAAAGCCCTTAACCAGTATTACTGAGAAACGCTATGAGGACGCTTTATTTGTGGCATATAGTGACAATGTTCAGAAATGTCTAGATTTAGATTTTCCTTCCATGGAAATTTGAAATGAAAATTCTGAAAGGAAGTTTAATCTTATTTTGGAGAGAGCCTAATGGTCTCTTCACAAAGGGTTTCCTGTCGAGGAAAAGGCCGACGCTAGAAAATTGCTATCCTTTGATGACCCCCCACTTGATGAGGAGATAGAATCTGATGAAGAAGGGGATGACGACGATGACCATGATGATGATGACAACGAAGGTGATGGAAATGGAAATGGAAGGGGTCCTTTAGGACCAAAAGATGGGGAAGACGAATCGGGTGATCTCAACTTAGATTCATCTACCCATAATGCGGGCTGTATTGATCTCCCTGATTCTCAAGGTGATATAAAGAAGGATATCCCTTCAAAAGACAGTGCTCCCTTGAGTCATCAGCCTAGAGGAAAAGCCCAAGTTTTAACTTCCCAAGTTCCAATCTCTTAGGTATGGAATTCGTTATTTAAATGTTTAAAGTTGCCAAGTGTTCTTTAGTTAATAAAATTATTATCTAAGTTAACGAGAAAGACCAAGTATTATTACGAGACTTTATTTGAAAAGAGTCAAAGGGAGGTGTGTTGATCACATAGAGAAGTTGATAGATTAGTTAACGAACTTAATAAATTATCTGACAAATAAAAGCACCTTTCTGCTAGTATTGCATGGTTAAAGTTTTTAAGGAAAAGCTGGGTGCCCTTCGCTTGAAAAGGGCTCGCCTTCATAAGGATAGAATTATGAGAGAGAATGCAAAATTAACGACCCTCTTCTGGATGCTTATTGATGATAGGAAGGCCCTATCAGAGTTTCTCTATAAAATTTATTCTAGGAAGCTCCTCATCGACTTTTCTTTCTTAGGAGAAAAAAGTAGGGGCTTGATTTGGTGTCCTCAAAAAGATATTTAGACGATCATGGAAGTGACCCTCATCCTGGGGCTTGTTGGAACCTTCCTAGGGTTGCTAGTGTTCCTCTCTCTCCTAATACCCTTCCTCCTGAGAAGATTAAGTACAGTAAGGAGATATTTATTTTTGAATTTTACAAGGGATCACTATTATATGAACCCAGATGATTGTATAATTGAAATGTGTAATTCAAGTAGTTTATAAACTTTATCAATTTTGTTTCTTTGCTCTTAGTTTATTTTAATATATTATACATATTAAGGAATTAATCCTTAAGTAGTCCAATTTCCATGGAACTCTTGAGTAAATTTATCAAGTTAAAGAGGGATTTTAAAGACAAGTCCTTAACTTTTAGAACATCTCAGTTAGCAAAACATTGCTTTCTTAGAGATCTATAGGAAGTTTATACACGATTGCCTCACTTTCATTTTGATTTCTTAGGTGATGAAAAGGATAAACTGTTTAACGAAATTGGAACTAATCATGCTAAATTGCCATGTGTCAATCCAACCTCTCAGTCGGAAAGTGGGACTATCATCAATTCCTTCCAGTTAACACCACAAAATGGATTAAAGCTTCTTTTGATTCTACCCTTACCTTGTTTGTCGGGTCACTTAAAAAGGCTCAAACTACTGTCTCAAAACTTTAAGAATTTGATGTATAAAATTCATATGGTTGATGTGATTTTGAATTTGCTTAAGTTTGTAAATCTTCATTATTAATAAGAAAATATTTCTTGTGCATTGATTTGCTTTCCTATGTATTTGTCAGGAAAAGCAACTGACCCTTGTACCCAGTGGCACGTATATTCTTGCTCTATTTGATTCTATCAAGGATAGGTTCAGAGTGGAATTCGAGAAGAAACTCTCTTCTTAAGGCACTTTAGCTTTAAAATTTTCGGATAATCCAGATACACAAAAATGGCATGACAAGTACTATAAGTTAAGGTCAATGTTAAGCAATTTGAAAGAGATGACTACTGACTTAGAGAAGAAAATTAAAGAGAAGGATGGAAGGATTCAAGAGCTAAAAGGAATGATAGACGCCATTAGCCAATCTAGACTTTATGTCCAAAGTATTGAAGTTGACGTAGAAATTGCGTGATTGCACCAAATGTGATGAATCTTGAGGTAGAATTGCTGAAAAGCCAAGTGAACTGCCAATCTTTGGAACTTATTGTGAGTGGAGGCGATTTCAGCCTTCCTACTCTTACTCCTTTAATTGGTCAGGAAAAGTTTTCTGCTTTGTTAAACCCTCCAGAAGCTTTGTTAAACCCTCATTCGGGTCTGGATGATGGCGGGGTCGTTAGATGGAACCAAAGAGTTAGATTTGAATGTATTCAATATTTTAACAAGCAACATGGCAATAAAGTTTCTTCATATCTCAATACTTATGAGAACAAGGTTGAGGAACTTGAGCGTGAAAAACACGCTTTTGGCAGAAGATTGAGAAATAAAAGAGGAAGATTTAGCTTCTTAAAGAGGCCAATAAGGCGCTCGATCATCCACTAAAAATTCAAATTGATTCAATCGACAATTCGAATACTATTCACAAGAAAGAGAAGGAGTTTAAATGAATTTTAGATGTGGCATTTTGTCATATAACCGACTCTTCTTCGGTTGCTAAAGATTTGGGGAGACTGGCCCAAGATTTTAGCTCTTAATAAAGAATTATTTATAAACTTTTTAATTGGATTTACTTGTTATCCAATCTTTTGTTCCTGCAATTCTTGTACATAAGGTATTAAATGGTAAATGAACTCATACCTGAATGGTTGATATTTTGAATCATGCTCTTTGCCTTTGTCTAAGACTTGCAATTAGCTTCTCTGTTTTAGTCTGCCGCATTGTAGATGTTATTTTGAGCATCAATCTACTTTCTTATATTTCAAGCTTTTGATAGATAAGTTAATAATCTGTTTGTTAAGAGAACCAGAAGCCTTGCTAGTGGAGCATTCTGAATTTCAACTGGTATGGAGACCATAAGCTTCGATCTTGATGTAAGAGTTTGCTTCTTCATTAATAGACATCCAATAGTTTTCTTAATAACATAGATTCCTGTTATTTTAATAAGAAAGTTGAATTCTAATAATAATAGGTATCGAACTCGATTTGATTACCATAATAGGCAATAATTTTGACTGAATCATAAACGGAAGATCAAAGAACCATCTAGCGTAATAATTTGAATAAAAGACTAGAAAATCATCTGGAAATAACGGCAGTTGAATTGAAGTCCATAAAATTATCTAGTGATAATTATAATCTGAATAGAATACCAAAAAATTATCTGGTAATGATAACCTGAACAGTAGACCAGAAAATTATCCGGTAATGATAACCTGAATAGTAGACTAGAAATCGATTCTGACAATAATAATCTGAATAAAAGATCAAAAAATTATTCGGTAATAATAGTAGACCAGAAATCCATTCTGGCAATAATAATTTCTAAATAGAAGACCAGAAAACCATCTGGTAATTATCTAAATGGAAGATTAGAAAATTAGCCGGTAATGATACTTTTTGTTACGTTAACAATCCTACTTTCTTTGAAGTATAACAACTCATATTTGATAGATCTTCCTTTAAAAGAGTACTTGAACTTTGCTTTGGTGCACTAATGGCTCATTTTTGATGGATCTTCCTCTAGAAGACTGCTTTTGCTTTAGAGCTCAAATGGCTCATTTTTGATTGATCTTCCTCTAGAAGATTGCTTTGATCCATTGTTTTGGATAGAGTTCGATAGACTCAATTGATTTCATCACCATCTTAGGTGATGATCTCTGATTACCACAATAGATAACAAATCTTTGTTTATTCCTTTGGGCCCATCTTAGGTGATGATCTCAACTTAGATCGAACCCCTTATCACTATCTTAGGTGATGATTTAGGTCTTTCCTCTAGTGTGTTTGGTTAGCTTATCTCAAGCAGAACCAAAGACTTATCCAATCTCCCTCTAGGAGGCACTTCAGTCAGGCATTATAGGCAGTACTGAAGGCTGGTTCGATTTGCTTTGGCCAGGCTGTCTTAGGCGGGACCAAAGGGTTACTCCGTCCTCCCTCTAGGAGGTGCTTCGATTAAGCCTTATAGGCGGTACTGAAGGCTGGTCGGTGCTTTGGCCAGACCATCTTAGGCGGGACCAAAAGATTACTCTATCCTCCCTCTAGAAGGTGCTCCGGCCAGGCCACGTAGGCGGGACCAAAGACTTGCAGATGCTTTGGCCAAGCTATTTCTGGTGGCACCGAAGGACTACTCTGACCACCAAAGACTTGCAGATGCTTTGACTAAGCCATCTTGGCGGGATTAAAGGCTTTTTCCTTTATTTTAGGTGATTCTTACTCCTTTTCATGATTGATCATGTAGATATTCTTGTCTTATTCCAAGAATCTTTCCTTTATTGTTAGCTTATTCAATATCTCTTTACAAATTCCTTAAGCTTTCCTTGTCGTAGGAAATTATTGATCATCCCTTCCAAGCTTCGACATTGATTAGTGTTATGGCCATTTGAGCTATGATAATGACAATATTGTCCTCTAAGATTTCATTCATTCTTTGGTCGTTTCTTTTGAGAAGGCCAATGGTTTAGCCTTTCCTTGGTTAGGAGGTAAATATCCTCATAAGAAGCAGTAAGAGAATAGTTCTTAGAAAGCCATGAGCTTTTGCAGGATTATTCTCTTGATTTCCACTTAGCTCTTTTGTTGTATGTGATGGCTCTTTGGCCTCCGTAGCAAATTTTCTATTTAAAGAGCTTTGAGTCTCGTTCAATTTATGGGAACGATTAAGTACAATCTTCCACTTTCAAGGACGGTTCCCCTTTCTTGAAGTTGAATTCTCTTTCTCATTTCAATGAAAATGTTATCTTTCTTTCCCAAAGCAAAGATTGGTGCATGCCCTATGTGAAATGGGTTTATGCTTCATTTATCTGGATTATAAGGAGTTACTTGCCTTCTCTTATATTCTCTGATTTTTAGTGCTAAGAACCTTAATACTTGCTCCTCATGAAGTCGAGGATCACTAGTGATTTGGTAGGTTGGCCTAGTTACTCAAGGCTCAGAAGATCCTTGTTTGGAGATAGTCATTATCCAAATGAGCTTAGATGGGATTTGGAATGGTTCCTTAATGGGATATGCTTAGTAGTGATAAAACCTTGAAGCCCTATATATGTAGGTTAAGGGTAGTTCCACTTGTGGGTTAGGCGGAGATGGAAGTTCGAGCCCTCCTTATAGCGTCAAAATGTTCACGAATTTTTTCATTAACCCCAAAAAGTGTGAGGAAAGTGATACTAGGCTGAGTAGAGACTTTAGTAATCCTAGGTTAGCATGCTAGGAAGGCACATGCTTCATGTTAAATCCTTATTAGTCTCGAAATCATGACTGTTTTGGAAATTAAAAACAAGTTATGATCGAAGTCAAAAGTGCTTGAGAATTCGAAAACAAGTCACAATTTAAGAAGTCTTATGTCAAGTTGTTGGTAGTATGCACATACAATGGCAAAGTCAAGGTCATGTCGAAATCATGAGAATCATAAGTAATAATTTATTTCTCTTTATTCATAATCAATGCGATTGTAAATATACAAGCCCTTATTTGCAATAAGAGTCACAAGATTATCGTTAACACTAAAATCCCCAAATTGATTTAGGGCCGTAAACTTTAAAACTGTAAGAATGAGAAAAGAATGAATCGCCCCATCCTCCATATCCCTAGGTTCGTATTTATAGGGGTTGAGTCGTGCGGCATGGTTGCTACGTGTCACTTTGGTATACTTGGCCCTCAGCATCAATTAACTCAATGGCTCCTAGCGCTATGTTTTGTTTTGATGATCTTCAGCATTCCTTTGCATATTGATGATTTATGACATCATATTTTAGCACTTAAAATCCACATCCGCCTTAATAGCTTACGGTATCAACCTAGGACGTAAAATCAAATGATATCACTTAAAGGCTGAAAGATTACATCCTTGTATGTGTTGATGAATTTTGGCATTACTTCAAGGAGAAAAGGTGTACGAAATCCTTTGCCTCATTGTTGAGATGCAAGATCTAAAACTCGTGATATCAATGAGATGCAACATCAAAGAGAGGCGACGTTGAAGAGATGCGAAATTGATTATATATTACGCCTTTATTGAATTAATAACATGTGATAACAAATGGAGGTGGCAATGAAGAGAGGCGGCATCACCTAGAATTCGACGTCAATTCTTATTTTAATAAAGTGTAGCATTGGTTTCATATGACATCATTCACTGCTGATATGCGATATAGAATGGATGCAGCATTGATAATATACGACATTTCCACGCATACTTATGGCATGCGACATGCCTCCGTGTACTGTGGTCATGCGACAATCTTATTTACTTATATTGATAGGATGCGACATTCTTTATCACATTGGTGAAGTGCGGAGCAGCTGGTATGCGACATCATTGTAGGCTTTCATACCGTTGAAGTGCGACCTCCCATGTCGCATTGATGGTGTGCGATATTCCTTAAAACGCGTTATTGCTTGCAATAGGTTCAACATCAACGATGCTTCCAATGGTGTGATATTCTTTGGCTTTGACATTCTTGTTGTCAACATGCCTTCGGAATCAAGAATGGTAGTAATAGAAAGTATTCTTTTAATACTTAACACAAAATTCCGAGGTATGGAAACTCATATGTATCTTGGGAATCTAGAATGTGTGTCGAGATAAGGATAGTTTTCTAACTTGTCTGATCTCATTGCTAATCGAGGGATAGTATTGTTTGAAATCGAGAAGTGGTGGTAAGCATATTGGGTCTAGTTTCTATATGATCCATTTACTTACACAAAAAGTATTTTGGGTTTATTTTTACCAATATTTTAAATGACATTTGTTTTAACTCAATTAAGTATGGTTTTGGAATTGAAATCTGTTTTAAGATTTGTGAATATACTACTACCATTGAGATAAGTATATGAGTACATTTCCTAAGTATTGAAAATGTAGTATTTTGTGAATATACTTATACTGTTGATATAAGTATATGGAAAGTTTTCTAAGTTTTGAAAATGAAATGTTTTGTGAGTATGCATATAAAGTTGAGATAAGTATATCAATATTTTTCAAATATTGAAAAGAGTACAGAGAGTTTGTGAATACATCTTTTAGAAAGTTATTTTAATACAAATAATTGAAAAGTGATTTTAATTAATGAAAGTATTTAATTAAAGAGGCTTAGTGGTGGCTTTGTAGTTAACCATGCTTGGTTAGATCACTGGTTGAATAGTTTGTTTATTTGATAGTTAAATAATCGACTAATAAATGTTGGTTAACTTTTAAAACTATTGTTATAGGTTCGGAGAGACCAAGATCAAATATATTATCCGAAAACCACTTCGAACCAGCATAAGCGTACGAATTGGTGACACCTTGAAGATGATATAATTAAAGACAGAACTCTTCGAAGTGTAAGGGCTACTTGCTACTAATCTTGAGGGTGATTCCAAAAAAGATGTAGTAGAAGTAGTGCCATTGGTTTGTTCATATTATGAATAACTTGTATGGACGAATGCTGGCATTGCATTGTTGCTTGGAGGGCAGTGTTAGCATTCCAAGTGAGATTTCTATATAAAAAGGTAAATCGCAGCCTCAAGCCTCACAACTGGGAATGACTAAAACAGTGGATATGCTTCAGAGCTATATGGGTCGCCCCCATTAGGGTATGGGTATTACCCTTCTAGATCACTATTATGGATTTGGTATATGCATGAGAGCTCTCAGGAAATGGTTGCAAAACAACCGGGGTGATGACATATTTGATACTATCCAGTAAGGAGTTGGCCGGTCCTGATTTGCAGGGGGTCCATGTGAGGCCCTCAGTACATTTTCTAATGGTGTATTGTAGCAAGAGGTACTCCGGTAGCTTTGTCATTGATGGAATCCAATCTCCAATAAGTGTCTTACGGACTTAGTTATGACTAACTATGCTGGAACGTAAGATGCAAGCATTCCAGCTATTTTATATATTTATTTTAAACACTAGACATTGTTATAATATCAATGGATTTTCTATTTGAAATGGTTTGGTTATCATAAGGTAAAAACTCGTCCGTGTTTATGTGCAGTGTGGTCTTATGAGATACCTTTAATTTTGAAAAGTTTTATAATATTAGAAAACTATATGATATGTCTTTCGCATGCTGGTTTACTAAACTAATCCGGGCGTTGTTTTCTTATAATGCTCGGGTCAGTCCAAGCATGTTTTCTAGATTTAGTTTGGATGCTTTGGAGATTCAAGAGACGAGTTGGATGCCTCAAAGACGTATTCACGTATATTTTATTTCCACTGCATTGGTTGTTTATATTTATCAGTTTTTGTGGGAGCAGGTTGTTATAATTGTCTAGGCTGATGATTGGTTAGTTTACTCTGATTGATGTATGTATATTACAATTTTATTTTGTAAAGATTTATTGTATATTATATATTAATCGTCATGATGTGATATTCTATTATGTTTTTTCTTTCTTTTTCCCCAATATTTATCTTTCCGACACTTGGATGTTCTGCACGTAAATACCGTGGATGTATTAGTATCGACTTTTAAGGGTTGAAAAGGCATGTCATTACAACGTGCTATTAGAGCTTAGGTTGAGCGAACACCTAAGCTTTGGTGGGGTAAACTCATTAAAGACAGGATTAGTAAAACCCTAGAATGAGTTTGAGTGTGTGTGTATATAAGAGCGCGTATTTGTTAGTGCTATAAAAATGTTTTACATTGTGTTGATTTATCTGTTGAGCGGTTTATGAATTCTGGTTGGTACGTAGGATGCCCTGGTATCGACAGGGGTTTCTAAACACTTGAACAAGGAAAACTGATACAACATTGTTTTGAAATTTGGTAAATGAAATAATTTACCTAGATTATATTTTATATACAAAAGAATAATTTTCTGAAATTGATATTGTCATTTATGATGTATTTGTTTGTTAGGAAATGATAATATTCAATTATCATCATTTATTGTTTGATGAGTTATCCTTGGCCAGTTTACGAGCATTAATTATTTCATTAAATTAAATACGAATATCTTGTGAATTCGGTCTCATGATTTTTCTATAAGGCGTTCGGTGATAACGTTGGGTTCTAATTTAATTTTAATAAAAGTTGTTTATTATAATCTAAACAAAGATAAACATTTGTGAAATGTTTTTATATAAGAAAGTGAAATTATGTAAGTATAGTTTATAAACAAAATGGATTTAAATTGAGAATTTGAGAACTTAAATCTCGGTGGTTTTTGAAATTGTTTTTCAAAGTTTTGGAGAAAATAATAATGGTATTATTTCAAAGTATTTATGAATAGAAATATTTTTAAAAGGATTTTAAAGGAAGTAGAGAGTACTGAACTCACTTCTGCCATTGGAAAATAATTCCAATGATAACCGCAGCATCATCTCGTGTTTCTAAGTGGGGAAATGCTACCCTTGTAGTTTTTTATAGAGTTGTTTTGGGTAAAATATATCTTGATTTAAAAATTCCAAAAGTATGATTTGATATACAAAACGGAGATATGTATATTATTAGTTCAAAATAGAGTTGAAATAGAACTCGGTGTTTAAGTCTGAAGTTTTCAGTTAAGTTATTTTATGGACACATGTATCATATGTATTAGGGTAGTTTGGCTTATGTATCTCATTATGATATGCTGGTTGGTATTTTCATTGGTTAAAATAAAATGGAATTTTTGGCGATTTTCTCAGTCAAAACTTCCGAATTGATATAGAAATTGACGCTAAGTTTTATAGTGAAATTATAAGAAGTAATTTTTTGTAACTTATAAATTTGAGGAGATAGTAAGTTAAAACAAGTTTTAAATTTGTTAAACATTTTGGTTGAGTAAAAAATATATGAAATTTATATATATACGCTTAGGATGTAGGGGAGTATTATACGAATATGAACTTAAGTTCTAAAATGTTGATAAGCATAAGCTGTGTTTTATAAGATGTCAATAGGCTTAACTAATGATTTTTATGAAATGGTTCATAAATGATTTTAGTATTAAATGAAATACCATTGGTGTAAATAAATGTGAATTAAAATGGAAATTGGTATAGTAAGAAACTAATGGAATAATCATGTAAGTTGTACGTAGATTTTTTTGTTCGCATAACTGTTCTAGATCCAGATCGAGTACATGATTTTGAGGTGATTTACACCGGTTCGACTTAGAATTATTCACTCGATTCTTGAAAGCGAACACTTGATATGGATTTTTAATATGATTTTGAAGTTTTCTATCATAGTATATGGATATGTAAGGAGAATAGAGATTTCTAATCAAGGAACCTGATCGGAGTTTGCACTAGGGAATTCGAGCGAGCAATACCAGTTCGGAAGTGAAATTAGCGTGATCGAGCGAGTGAATGGATTTGATGTTGCGTACAGATGGCATATGTATATCGTACGAGCATTAATATAATTGTATGCTTTTGACAATAGAAATTACAAGTTATATGGTTTGATGGCATTTGTAAGAGAGATACAGGTTCATGGAAGCAAAGGCTAGCTTGCTGCTCTTGGTTTCATGAGTAAAGTTTGATTGCTCGACAAATAGGTACATGTTTATTGCTTAACAAGTGTGTTTGCTATGTGTAATACACACTCTATAAGATATATCATAAGTATATGCTGTTGTTGATGATTTTATACCCCAGACATGGAAGGCCAATTTTGGGCTTTTGTTTTCTTTTGTTGATTTGGGCCAGTTGCGGCAAATTATTGTTTTTCCGATAGAACCGCGCGAAGGAGGTGCTGCCGAAATTTTATGTAACATATGAGATTTTAAAAGTATAATAATTCATTTTAATTCAAAGATTTTATAAGTCTAAGGGTGTAAAGACATTTTTCTTCCTTTGGGAATTTCTAGGACAAAATTCTTTTAAGGGGAAGAATGTAACGACCCGTAATTTTTAAGGTTCCGAATGAGAATATTTAATTTATTTAAGTATTCAGATTTGATTCAAATTTAATAATAATATTCAAATTAACTTTTAATTTGATGACTTGATTTTTAGTGATGAATTATTGTCTTAATTCATAGGATTTTTCCATAATTTTCAATTTGGAAAATATTTAAATTATCGTTTGGCGTATTTTCCAGCAAACGATGGTATTTTTGAAATTTCATAGAATTAGATAACCAATGTATTTTATTATTGTTTTGTGATTGTATTGCATTTTTATGCGCGATAGTATTTTTTTTTTGTCGTTCGCGGTTCGCAAGCAAATGAAATGCTGTGTGGCGAAACGCTGTAAATTTGTAAATAAACAAAACCCAACACAAGACTTTTCCTTCATTTCCTTCTCTCCCTCTGACTTTTCTTTTTTCTTCTTCTTTTACTTTCCAGCAAACTAGATCAAAGAAAATTAAATCCACCTCCTTCTAAAATCAATATAAATTCATATACATAGCTAAAAATTGTAAAGTTGGGATGTTTGGGTTCGTGACGACGAGATCTCCATGTTCGTGTGTTCGATGATGGTTGCGGCAGTGTTTGGTGAGGATTGACATGCTCAACATGGTGAATATGCAACTAGAGTTATGATTTTTATTGGATGTAGGCATCAATTGGCAAAGAGGAGAAAGAAGGTGAGTTTATCTTGGCAAGGAGCACCTTGTGGTCGAAAATGGGGAGGTGCGGTCCATTCTTAGAGGTTGATACTTTAAGGCTACAACATGGAGCATCATTAGGTCGCATTCTAGAGGGAAGGGTCAAGCTTCAATCAATAGTGATGGTCACGGAGAAGAAGGAAAGAGGAGTTCATCGGTGGTGTCGATTTTGGGTTTCATGGACTAGAGGAGGATAATCAGAGGAGATAAGGGAGGACATACATGCGTACGTGTACATGTCGTGCACGAGGGAGGGGTGGGGGAGGAGGGTGATTATCTTTTGGGGAAGAGAAATATTAAAGTGTAACTAAATTATTAATTATGTAATTAGGGTATATTTTAAAATCAAAATCTTATAGAATGAATATCTATTTCATATGAGGTATAATCTAGACGTGGTCTTTTGCATTGCGCTCGTAGGAGCGATACCTACGTGCTGGAATTATTTTCATTGAGTTTGGAGCAAGTGGAATTTTGGGCTAACCGAACGTTGTTCGATTTTAGATCAAACTAGAATGCCTAAGCGTCCGCTGGTATTTTGGTGAGTTATCTCACTTCTGAATGAATACTATAATGATATATAGTGGGTATAAATAATTGTTTTTGAGTTTGAATGATTAATTAGTTTGGTTTGGTTGAATATCCACTTTTAAAAGCAAATGACATTTAAAAAGAAATACAAAGAATTTTGTAGAGAAACCTGGATTTCTCACTGTTGTGATTTAAAATTTTAGCTATATACCTATTGATTTTAATTTTACTTATACACATGTCATATAAATTGTTGAATGTCAAATGTTGGTCGTTGACAATATTGGATGTGACATTGATATATGTTAAAAATTGAACCTTTTTAGTGCTAAAAGTAGTAATAGCATTGGTTAAGCGCTATAATAGCTATTGGCCTCGTTGTAGTATTCTAAAATTCTATTGATTGATGTTTTGATTTGGAAATGGTTTTGATTCAGACAAATGATTTTAAATCTGACTTCTTTTGGAATTTTGTGATATTTTATTTAAAATGGGTTTTGAACTCCTTTATTTTACCTCAACCTTTTTATTATTCTTTTCTAATATATGTGTGTATATATATAAATGTTTTAAAATTATTTTGGAAGGCATTTATTTTTACACAAAAGTTATGATAATAATGAATGTTTGTTTTAAAGGAAAATAAATGGGTTTAACTTTTATTTAAAGTGATTCTGTTTTAAAAAGAAAGAAATATTTTGGAATAAATATTTGTGAAACGTTTTATATAAAATGTTGTATAAAAGGATAGATTTGGAAATGGTATTTTACAAATAAAAGAATAGTTTTATAAATGGTGTTTTCAATAAAAAGAATAAGTTTTACAAATAATATTTTATAAAAGGGATATGCGATCATTTTTATAATTTGCTATAATCATTCACATTTGGGAATTTATAGTGATATGTGAAATGATCGTTTTATAGAAAGTATTTGGTTCTATTTTGAAAATAAAGATTTGTGTTAAGTATAAAAGGAGTTTTATAAAAGAGTTATATAAATAGAAAGAGATTTACAAAAAGGAGTTTTATAATTATATTTGGAGATTTATAATTACATTTGGAGATTTACAAAAGGATTTTTACAAATTTACTTTGATATTTTATAAAGGAGATTTATAAGTGATATTTTAAAAAGGAGATTTATAATAGATGTTTATAAAGAAATTTATAAATGGAGCTATAAATATAAAAGAGATTTATGAAAAGAAGTTTTATAAAAGAAATAAGATTGATTTCCATACATGATCTTTTTAAAATTATGGTGGTACAAAAGTATTCTTTTCATACTTAACACCAAATTTCGAGGTATGGAAACTCGTCTCTATCTTGAGTATTAAATAGGTGTCGTGGCATAAATAGTTTTCTAACTTGTCCGATCTCATTGTTAATCGTAAGATAGTACTATTTGAAATCAGGAAGTGGTGTTAAGTATATTAGGACTAGTTTCTATGTGATCCATTTACTTACACCAAAAGTGTTTTGGGTTTATTTTTACCAATTTTTTAAATGACATTTTTTAACCCAAGTAAGTATGGTTTTGGAATTGAAATCTTTCTTAAGATTTGTGAATATACTTATACCGTAGAGATAAGTATATGAGCACATTTCCTAAGTATTGGAAATGTAGTGTTTTGTGAATATACTTATACTGTTGATATAAGTATATGGAAAAGTTTTCTAAGTTTGAAAGTGAAATGTTTTGTCAGTATGCATATAAAGTTGAGATAAATATATCAATATTTCTCAAGTATTGAAAAGAGTAGAGAGGGTTTGTGAATATATCTTTTGAAATGGTATTTTAATAAAAATAATTTAAAAGTGATTTTAATTAATGAAAGGATTTAATTAAAAAGGCTTAATGGTTTCTTTGTGCTTAACAATGCTTGGTTAGATCTCTGGTTGAATTGTTTGTTGATTTGATGGTTAAATAAGTAACCATCAAACGTTGGCCAATTTTTAAAACTATCGTTGTTGGTTCGGAGAGATAGGAATCAGATATATTATCCGAAAACCACTTCAAATCTGCATAAGCGTTCGAATTAGAGACATTATGAAGATGATGGAATAGAAGACGGAATTCCTTAAAGTGCAAAGGCTACTTGCTACTAATCCCGAGGGTGATTACAAAAAGGATGTAGTAGAAGTAGTATCTTTGGTTTTTTCATATCCTAAAAACTTGTATGGATGAATTCAGACATTGCATTATTGCTTGGAGGGCTGTGCTAGCATTCCAAGTGGGATTGCTATATAAAAAGGTAATTCATTGTCTCAAGCCTCACAACCGAGAATGACTAAAACAAAGGATATGCTTTAGGGCTATGCAGGTCGCACCCGTTAGGGTATGGGCATCACCCTTCTAGATCACTATTTATGGATTGAGTATGTGCATGAGAGCTCTTGAGAAAACTTTGCAAAAAAACGGGGGTGATGACATATTCAGTACTATCCAGTAAGGGGTAGACCGGTCCTGATTTGCATGTGGTCCGTGTGAGGGCCCTCGGTATATTTTCTAGAGGTGTACTATTGTAGGTGGTACCCTATTAGCCTTGTCATTGATGGAATCCATTCTTCAATAAGTGCCTTACGGACTTAGTTGTGCACAACTTTGCTGGAATGTGAGATGCAAGCATTCTAGCTATTTTATATATATTTATTGTAAACCCTGGAGATTATTATAATATCACTGGATTTTCTATTCAATGGTTTGGTTATCGTAAGGTAAAAACTCATTTGTGTTTATGTGGTGTGGTTTTACGAGATACGTTTATTTCTGAAAGATTTTATAATACTAAAATCCATATGATATGTGTTTCTCATGCTAGTTTACCATACTAATCCAAGCGTTATTTTCTTATAATGCTCGGATCAGCCCAAGCATGCTTTTCAAATTTAGTTTGGATGCTTTTGAGCTTCAGGAGACGAGCTGGATGCCTTCAAGACGTATTCATGTATATTTTATTTTCACTGCATTGGTTGTTTATATTTATCAAAATTTGTGAGGGTAAGTCGTTATAAATTTCCAGCATGATGATTGGTTAGTTTACTGTGGTTGATGTATGTATATTACAGTTTTCTTTTGTAAAGATCTATCATGTATTATATATTACTCATCACGATGTGAGATTCTATTCTATCTTTTCTTTAATTTCCCCTAACATCTGTTTTTCTGGCACTTGGATGCTTGTCTCGTGAATACCGTAGATGTATAGTGTCGACCTTTAAGGGTCGAAAAAGCGGGCCATTACATATGACATGCTATGGTTTGAGAATTTTAAATTTTGAATGACTTTAATTAATTCTTTAATCCCCCATTATAGTGCAAGTAGGGGAATTTCCGAATTAGAAGAGAAGTACCAATGTGATGGCTACTCTCCAGGGTTTCTTAAGATCATTTATGTGGACAACGAGGTGAGTTCACTTATGTATAACCATTTGGCCCAAAAGTGGCAACATACTCTATTTCAACCGTGTAACGCCTCTATTTTGTAAATCGTAAACCCAAATCTATCAAAATTACATACCAAACTGATCGGCTCGGAAAGACCTTTGCAACTATTATAAATTCAATTCACAATTTTATTAAAAATCAATTTTTAGTTAATTTAATATTAACAGTGTCAAATTTGCGGATCATTACATTCTCCATATTAAAAGAATTGTGCCATCGCAATTCCCCAAATATAACCCTTATCCAAATCATCATCGTGGTCCACTCACAAAATATTAGGAAGTACATCCATCACAAATTAGCTACTTATAAAGTATTATATAAAGACCATATCACATCAACCATGATACCAACAAATTCGTCTATAAAATGAATTCAAGCTTCTACACACACTTACTATAGTAACACATACATTTCCTTAATCATGCAATCCAAACAATAACATATAAAAATAACACTCCATCAACAAAGGGTGAAACAACCTCAATTATAGATTAACTTATATCAAGCATCTCTACTATTCAACCATAACTGTAACAAAAATTCACAACAAAACTTAGGTTGATCCAACATGCACGTACAAGTAAATGAATATAAATCAACAATTACCATAGCTCATCAATGCAAATCACATAATTCAAAAAGGGCAACATCGCACTATCATACGAACCAATAACCTTAGTGCGCTAATCCCTATACTGACTATTCATCCATCATAATACGTGTATCCTCAAAACCGTCAATGAACTTCCTCACAGCCTCATACTCAAGATAGCTGGTGCATCATCTCATACCTACACCAGCAAAAATATCGTCTACACCTACTCATGGTCACATATTAAAAAATAGTATTTGCCTAGTCATGGCTACATTCTCAAAATAATATGGTCATCCACTCATACAACAACTGCATTTATCCTCGATCCTCAGACCCACATCATAAGGTCTCTTCCAAATGACCACTATCATAAGATTTATGAATACTCACTATCACAAGAGTCTTGTACTTTAGGATGTATGATAACTCGTATGACCACGTCCTAGGTCAGAGACTACTCAATGTCTTGGTTTCTCAATGATCTAATCCATGCTACTCAGAAGGTCAAGAACTAGACTCCGCATCCTAGAAGTCCAGGGTAAGACAAATCTTCCGTCCATAAAATCTGGGGCACGTCCTGGCCAAGGTGACCGTCCTCACATACCCCTGCTTTACTAGCATACATCGAAACATCCAAGTATCTACAATCTCTTAGCACACTTCTTTTCCATAGTAGAGTGTGTTCTAGCTCCACTTTACAAATTTGCATCCTTGAACTTGTCCTTATGATAATCATCACAACTCTCATCATTGAGTCGTTAAGTCCGGGACATCAAACATCAGACCCCATCTTTTCCAATCATCCAATCACATCAAAAAATTATGATTTCAAAATCCTCTTATAATGATTTTTTTATTTGATTACATTGATAATCAATCCAAAATACCAAGCGGGATCTACTAGCAAGGAGAGTTTCAACATATCTTCAGAGTAAACTATTTATCGAAACTTTTTTATTTTCAAGTCATTGTATTTACTTACGTTTAAAATCAAAATCCTTTTCTTTCTAAAATATCACTACCATCTTATAAGACAATTTCCTAAAATATTTACCATTTTGAATCAATTTTAAAATATTTTTTGAGAAAACATCGTTTTGTAAAAAAATTAAATTGGACTCTTTGTTTAAATTTTTTATGGAAGTTGGTAATTGTTTGAAAAAAATAGATTTTGAAATGCATATTTTGATAAATGTATAATGAAACTCCCCGATCATTATCTTGATTCCTAAGTGATACTAATCAAATCTTTAGTCGGCAGAATTCTCTAGTCGTTATTCTCATCTTCAAGAAATGCTATCAAATCTCTTAGTCATTTTGAATATATAGTTTTCCTCCGCTTAGAAAACTATGTTATCCGACTATGACTAAACCAAATATGTCCCTCAACAATTCATTAGTTTCACCAATGTACATCCCACTAAAAGATAACATTAGATAACCATCTCATCCCAAATTTATCATACATAGCAAACAACATAACATAGCATACAATAATATAATAAGGTAGATAGACTAGCAACTAAACAATCAAGTAAGAAAATATATAAATAATTAAAACCAACCATAACAAATTAGGAAATCAACATAATAAAAGAAAATTGTGACGATCACCCTATATCACTGGCACCTAATATGTTATATATAATGCCCTGCAATGGTTGTAGGACAACCATCAAGGTTGTAGTAAAGTAAATCAATCATAGAACCTACCATATATATCAGAATGTATCGTATAAAATATAATAGTAAACATCTCAGACATAAAATAGGCGAGACATTAATAACTGAATAAATCACAGAAATCAGAGTACTCAAATCCATACAGTTATACAACATAAGTGAGGGAGTTTATACAACCGTAAATTCGATATAGATAATTATTGCTAACTATATATAATAGTTCTAGTAAGCTCCATTGTGCTACACAGCAGAATGATAAGCAATAACAGCTAAATATAGTAATACAAGAGTATAGCCTCCTGCTCGTCACCTGTTCACCTACACGTTCTCACTAGACCTGATATCCCTAATCTACTCATTTAAGAGTACCCATAATAATAGGAAGCAAAGCATATAATCCGGTATCAGACAATAGCCTAGTGTGAGCGGTAGAAAATATCAAATACTATTAAGTCAATATACTATGATAAATGGTATGAGAAATCATACCTGACTTGTCCTTGCATCCACAGAGTTAGCACATAACACATAATATATGTTACTCTACTCATAATTATTATGGTGTACTATACATCAAAGTACTAATGGGTGTCTAGATATTTACATCAATGATATCTACGTCGTATGATAAGCAATTAAGCAAACATAGCATCCATCATCCATCCTCATGTTTACTCACTTAGTGCATTGGATATATGATACTTGTATGACTCCATCGCCTGGTCAAGGACTACACAATGTCCTAGTTTCTCGATACTCGAATACATGCCACTCAGTAGGCCATGAACAAGACTGCCACCGCACTCAGTCCAGGGTAAAATGGATTAAAACATCATGTGATCTAGGGCTCATCGCACTCCCAAGTGAGCGTCCTCACATACCCCGGCTTTACAAGTACACTTCAAACCTACGAATATCAATGATCCCTGCACACGTCATCCGCAGTAGAGCACATCTCGAAACCCTCCTTACAACTCCCGTCTAAAGTCATCACGGTTAGGGACTATTCTCGACAGCCGTTGTTAGTCATAGAATATCTTGGTTTGTCCTATAACCTTCCTCCAATAATTCCTTCAGTCCGACTTGTAGTCCTTTACTTTGCATATCAAGTACAACTATCCCATCGTAGAAGCCGTTGCTTCCCATCACGAAATCATTATCACTAAGCAATGCGTTGTCGCCGTTGAAAATTACCACTGGGACTTAATGGTTCAGTACCGACCCGAGCCTTAGCTCGAGGGAATTGGATATGACTTGAAGCAAACTCATGTGTGAAGACTTGAAGCAAGCATATAGCGACTCAAAGTAGCCAACAAATGACTCAAAGCCCCCCAATTCCTCCTACTCGAACCATCACTACCAATCCAAGGTCACCACCAATCCATCATCCAATAATTCGACACAAACCAACCCATACTCCACCCCTGAACCATCTTCTCACCGAACTAAGTCTCCCCCATGGATCGGTACTGATCCATGGGGACCACTGACTGAACACTTGGATGATTTTCCTACCTCCAAATAAACTCCAGGCAAGCACACACATAGCTCGAAGCAACCAGATCTAAATCCATCCTTGGATACCAACCCAAGGGTACCGATCCCACACTTGGCTATTTTTATTCCCCTAAAGCATTGGCCAAGGCATGCATGCAAGCGATCAAAGTGACCCAAAGTGATCCTCCATCAGAATCGAAGTAGGACTTGGAAGCACTTCCTACCGATCCAAAACTTGCACTTCATCGAACCAAGCTCCACCGACCCATTTGCATTTGCCCATTACTCGAGCAAACAAACTCCAAATGACTTGAAAATTGGAATGTACCTTATGAGGCCTTCCTTGTCGCCCTACATGGATCGCACTAAATTTGGGTCAAGTCACCCACAAAGATCATCATCAATCCGTGACTTTTTTTCCTAATTCTAAATCACCATTCTGAGTGGTGTTTTCAACCAAACAAACATCATACATTCATAAAATCATTATATACGATATATCATATCAAGCATACATCCATACACGTCAAAGTAAAGCTTAAATGTAAAGATAGAACTAGAGAACAACTATAAGAACAAGGGACATCCATAAGAACACATTTCACTAAACTTTGTAAAATCTTTTCAAATTAACATATGTGACTGGTAAAGGTTCAAAACATGTTTTAGGATCCAAAAATCATTTTCAAACATCATTTTAAGACATATAATGACTAATTAGCAAGTGAGAGGTCCTAACTACTCACACAAATCCAAAGCAGTCCAAAGAAAATCCACAAGCCGAGATGAACAATAACTCCATGACATCTTCAATAGCAAATCTCCAAATCTAAGTGCTAATTTCGCTAACCTCTCCTTAATGACAACATTTGGCTAACTAAAGTAGGGTTTAGGGTAGCCTTTTTGCTTAGAAGTGGTTAATGGAGGTTTCACTCTCTATTTTGGGAAGTGTGAGATGATGGAGAGAAGTTCCATCCGCCCCATCATGATGCTAATCTCGAAATGGGTTTTGGGCCTAGCTATTAACTCAACAATTACCCATTAAGATGTTCAAAATCAAATGAAACTTCAAACGGCCATGTCTCCCAAATGGTAAGTCCGTTTTTCTATTGTGACCACTATACGAAAAGAGAAACCATCATTCCGATCTAATGGAATTGGTTTCAAATCCTACTTCGATCTTATCAAAAGCTATAGACCATATAAGATTTTTAGGGTCAGAATTATCCGATAAAAATTCTAAGGATTGAAAATGTCTACAGTAGCCATGTCCTAAAGTTATAGAATCATACAACAATAAATAAAAATAACATTAATATTTTACGATCGTCTGCTACGTAAAATACGAGTCATTACAAAAATAATTTAAACAAGTATGACATGAACTAAATAAACAAACAGTAAAACAATACAACACAAACAAGGAATCAAACATAACCTAACAAGGAATAAATCAGTGCAAACAATTCAACCAAAATGAAAAAATACAATAAAAAAGTCACTATTCTAAACATCAAAATAGGCAATCCCTACATCATATCTCAACCCACTCTATGGGAAGGGATAACTAGACATTCCTACAACTCCTTAGGGAAAGTTATACATAATAGTCATAAATGTAACATCATCATAATGGATGTTGGACAAACTCAAAACTCATCTTACTCCGTTGTCTTATACCCCATATTATAAAGTCTAGTTTTATGGTTCTCAAATGAGATTTCCAAATAAAACATTTTCTTAATTAATTACTTTTTACCAAACAGCTCCAAAGTTTGTTATTCAATCAGATATTTGACTTTTCAACCATTTTCTTTCAAATTAAATAATCTCATCTTAGTAAAATAATTCCTAAAAGTATTGTAAAACTAGACACTTCATAATTCATCCTTTCTCGATAATATATCTCTAAATATATTCTTAATAAAACAATTTTCAAATCAGGCCTTTTTCAATCAAAACTCTTTACCCAGTAAAAGTTTTTCTTTTCAAAACATCATTTATCAAAGAGTACCCTTTAAGTGAAAATCCTTACAACCAAAATAAGTTTTCAACTAAGAAGTTTTCAAAAATCAAAGATACCCTTCGGATAAAACATTTCCCTCAAATAAATATATTCTCGCATTCTTTACTCAAAAAATACTTCTCAAATAAAAAATACTACCATCAATCTATTTTTAAATATTTCCATCACTAAAATAATTTCTCAAATAAGAATATTTCCATCGTATTATTTTCAAATACTTCTATCGAGAAAAATAATTTCATCAAAATAAAATATCATTTTTGGAAATAAGCCTTCTGTAAAGTATCTTCAAGATACATCTTCTCCAAGTCATAGTATATTTATTATAAAGAATGCTTCATCAAAGTATCTTTTTAAATAAATACCCCATGAAACTTATTGTACTTATTTTAAAATATTCTACAACAAAATATATCTTTCCAAAATATCTCTCAACAAAATAATTTACAGGTTATTATAAATCATAATTTCAAAATACCTTTCAACATATTTCTTATTTAAAGTATGTTTCCAAATTAAAACAATTTTAACTAAGATGTTCTCATTAAAATATTTCTATCATAATAAAATATTTTTATGCTGAATATCCTGTCAAAAAATATTTTCAAATAAAACATTTATCTACAACATATTTCTCTTACCTTAGACAAGAATTTTCCACTTTTAATAAAGTATTTCTAAATCATAATACCCCTAATTCTATCAATACTGAATCTATAACAAATCTATTTGTGTAAATCCCATTTTATATACATATTGTATATATAGTCAGATCTATTTAATAAAAATATCCTTTTATATACATTTTCTATAAATAATTAGACTTATGTATATTATATATATAATCTTATTTCCTTTATATAATTCTAAACATCCAATTGGAAATACAAATAAATATTTATTAAACTTATTTATATTTAACACATATTCATGTTAACGTATATTATATGCATATTAATGGCTTAAATAAACATAATAATAGGTTAGGGAATTTGTATTAGATCAAAAATTACCCTTTTGAATTTGTCTATTCGTCACACCTTGATCTAGCAATCTTTGCTTCGATATTCCGAATCTCAACAACTAGGATTTGCAAAGCTTTAGTTGAATTGCCTTAATAGAGGTTTATAGTATTGTGGTTAGATATTAGTAGAAGGCTTAGGATTTTCACTAAATCATAATGAGAGGAGAAGGCTCAATTTGTATAAAGAGGTTAGGAAAAATAAACACTTGATGTTCTCTTCCTTCCTTTGACCGCTTCTTTATAAACGTTCTACCATATACCACTATGGTCGGCCTCCTCTTTCCCCCTTCCACAGTTTTTGGCCCCTCGTAATCAGTTCATTAATTGATTCGTTCATTAATATTTTATCTACATTAACTATTAATATTTGTTTTGTATATTAAATAAACATGCTTGTATATAACAATTATATACATATTTAAATAATTTGCAAAGGTCACCAAAACTCTTTAAAGTCTGCCAATCTTATTATAAGCACTCATTATAATTAATATAACATTTATATTAATTAATTTATAATATTTTATAAATCAATTAAGTCATGTTTTATTTCAAAGACGACTCAGATTCGGTTGTGCGACTCACATGTGTAAATGTGGTCAGCAGTTAATATCGAACACTTTGAATGTTAAAGTCCACACATTACCTTAGATAGTTATGAGACATTGTTGTCAAATTTATTGTTTGTAGATTTTTAAGGTAAAATCGTATTTTAAGCAACGACCTTAAGCAACTATATTATACGCACATTCTCTTCATCATCAATAGAGCTTGACTATAGTCAAAACTCTAATTTTGTCCATAATTTCCCATATGGCATATCACTAACTCTATTACCGCTCACTCAATTTGGCTACTTAAAACCACTCAACCTAACCACTCTACTAGAAGACTGTGCACTCCCCTACGACTCTTGCCTGCCTTTCCAGCTTAACAACCTCCATGATCCCGTCGTCCTTCATGACTGCCTGCGTTTCCTTCAATGGCATCTTCTTAATTCCTTTCGGTCGAAATTCCATCAAATAACTCTTTTAAACCGTGCTCGTATCCAAGTGGAACAATCACATTTTCTACACCACCATCTCCACTACTTTCTTCGGGAATGAACTTTTTTGCAAATTTTTTATGTAGTCTTGCTATCTGTAGATGTATACATCGCAAAAACAACATTTATTTTGTTCGATTTTGAGTTTATCTTGAAATTAAGGGTAAAAATGGTGAAAATGTTGTTATTTTTTTGTTTTTTGATCTGAAGTTAGAAAGGAAGCGATTGCATGATGGAGATGAAGGGATCAAAATGACGTAGTCTTTGCCGTTTTAAATATACGACGACAAAGAGTTCGCCCTTTTATTAAATCGACAAACTTTTTGCCATTTTATTTTACTTTGAATTGTTTGTAAAAAACCGATTCGATGGTTAGTGCTTGTTTTTTCAGGTGGAGTAGTCGTTCATTCTGTGAAAAATGAGTGAAAAATTAAAAGTGAACAGAACAACTATTGGTCATGGTCTAATTATGATTAAGTACTTTTGCTCGATCAACAATAAAAATTTATAAATAAACCCTGCATTCTGAAAATAAAAGTGTTACTATATACACCCACTATTCTAATTTTCTCAACCACCACTTCTCTCAACCACCAATATTTAGTAAAATACCTTTTTCACCCTCATATTGTGCAGTTAAAGTGCCGCTAATGCCCTGTAAAATCTTTGTTGCAGTGCATAACGCTCTTCGACCAATACGTCTTTTCAGTTTATCACCATTAAAGAGTAGATCCGCTTTAAGCCTCGCTACACTCGCTAATTCAAGACTTTTTAGCATCCGTTTTAGCAACATTAATATAAAAAAGTTGATTTGACTAATTCTCTTTTAAACTAAATCAACAATGTTAGGTTAAATGCCTAATTTTAAGGCACAAGTGATCGATGTAAGTTTGAAATCTATTGTAGTCACCAAATCTGCACTGTATAAATTTAGATATTCTTCGGTATTGTTACATAAGGTTAAACAATATTTCTTTTTCGTACACAAATGAGGTGAGAATGAAAATAAATTAACTTTAAATATTTGGTTTTATGTCCATTGAAGATTTTTGCACCTTCGCTATTTTTCGCTATAACATTTTTGCACCTCCACCACTATAGAACAATTAAGCGCTTTGACTGCACAACCCTCATACACCTATTTCTCTATCTTCATTTGTCCTTTTTCTAAAAGCAAGTGCTAGTTCTTAAATCTTCTAGAAATAAACAATAGAAAGGAACCATGAAGTTCAAATCTAATCAACTCTGCTTCTGTTTCCACATGTATTTATCCGTCTGAAACTTAATAAGTAAATCATGCTTAAATTTATAATTTTCGAACCTAAATATATGACTATTTCATTCACAATCTCTTTACGAGCAAGAAAATTGATGCCATGACGAGAACGAAATGTGTGATCCTCTAAAGTAGAGGAGAGCACACACACATGTGTGTGTGTATCACTAAAAACAAAGGAGCTGCTAACATGCCTGGTAGGTGACAAATCATAACACAGAAATTATCTAAGAAACAACAAACTCAAGAAACTTCTTAAATGAGCTCCGGCAAGGCCACCGCCCATTACACCTCAACATCGAACTCCGGCAAAGCCACTGCCCGATAATGAAGTGTTAGAAATATCTAAAATAATCCATGGTGCAACCAAGTGCACAAATGAGATCAAGAAGCAGCTCCACCAAATAATGAACGTCTCACTGCAAACGCGGATGATCTAATATGAAAGCCTCATTGCAAATGTGGATGATCCAGAATGAACGTCTCACTGAAAACGCGGATGATCCAAGGTGCAACTAAGTGCACAAATGAGATCAATAAGCAGCTCCACCAGAGAAAGAACGCCTCACAACGATCCAGAATGAACGCCTCGTTGCAAATGCGGATGATCCCGATCTAGAATATGAAATCTCTCCAAACAACGATCCTACGACCAGCAATCCTGCAAACCTGGCAACACCAACCCTGAAATCCTACAAATAGCATTTTAGCACCATTTTTGTCCTAAACCTATATCTACAGATGGAACTATACAAAAATACAAGAATAATACACATACATGTATATATATGAAATTTATATACATATATATGTATTAATAAAATAAAAGAAATAAAACTAAAGTTAAAATTATAAGACTAATAAAGAAACTAAAATAAGAGATAGACTAATAAAAGGATCAAAACTCATCATGCATCATCATAACTTACTCTAATGTTATGAAATAGTGAACACAAAATCACGAAGGCATAAAAATTGAAAAATATGTATTTAAAAACTTATAAAACTATTAAAATCTAAAAAATATAAACATTATGCTCCTTTGATCAAAAGAACATTATGATAATAAGTAAAATCATCATTCGAAATCGAATAAATGTTAATGCTTTAATTATTAATGTTAAAAATACTGTTTTTTTGTTTAAATAACTTAATGCTTTTTCTAACCATATTAAAATATTTTTTAAAATGATTATTTTTAGCCAATATATATTTTGGATTTGAGATCCAATTGAAACAAATTGATGCTATTGTAAATATCAATCTATTAATACAACTATCGTTATTATTAAAAAGTCTCTGGTCTCTCTCAAACCAAATATACCAACATATTATAATGAATAAAGTATCTGGTAAAAATTTATTTCTCTTTTTAAACTTAAATCTTAAGTTATTCTAGTAAAAATCACAATCAGTAACTTTAGTTCTAAGAATAAAGTTATAGATTTTAAGAGTATTATTAAGAAAATAGCAAGTATCCTTACAATCGTAATATATATGATTAATATCTTCAAAATACAATTCATAGAAAGTACATTTATTATCAATTTGCAAATTCTTTCTTTTTAAAATTCAATAGCATTTAACTTCCCATGCATAATTAACCACATATGAACCTTAGCTTTTGATGGTGCATTTGCTTTCCAAATAAGATTAAAAGTGTTATTAGTAACGCCCGAGAAATTAAGAAATTTATACAAAGAATTTGAAGTGAATTTCTTACTTTTATCCCATTATCAGTTAATAATATCATTTTCATTCTAAATATTATATAAATTCAATCTTGCACATAATAAAGATAATTGTCTAAGAGTTGTATCTTCTAAGATTCTATTAAAACTAAAGTTCCAAGGGGGATCATTATCCGGAGAAAAAACATCTTTATTTAAAGCATTTTTATAGTTACAAATTTCAAAAGGTTCGTTAAATTCTACCCTAAGAGGAATGATATATATATCCAACGATCATGCCAAAAAGTTGTATTATTTTCTGATGAACAATTGTATTAGTACCAAGGTTGTAAATCTTATGACGTTTTAAAATTGATTTTCAAAAAAATAAACAATTTATTGTTGACTGAAGGTGTAATTTGGTATAAATTAATACTTCCATTATAATAATGTTTACACATAATTTCTTTCCAAATAGAATTATCATTTATATTCTTAAATTTCCATAACCACTTCCTTAATAAAGACAAATTCATATTACGTAAATGAATAACACCTAATTCTCCCTCCTTTTTCGATTTACAAACTGTTTCCCAATTAACTGAACACTTTAGACTACTGTTAGGATTATCACCACTCCATAAGAAATCCCTTCTTATTTTATCAATTTTATTGATCACCCAATCTGGGAAAAGATGCATAGACATCCAATAAATCGGAAGTGCAGATAAAACAGACTTGATGAGAACTAATCTACCCGCTCTCGATATAAACCTCCCATTCCAATTCGAAATTCTATTTTTAATTTTATCTATTATAGTTAGCCAGTCATCATGCTTAAGTTTAGATAGCCTAATCAAAAATCCAAGATAATCGATAGGGAAATTCATGGTTTTACAATTAAGTGTATTAGTTACTAAACCTTCAAATTTATCAGTCATTTAATACTAAAACCGAAATTTTATCGAATTTAATTTTTAGTCCTGAAAGAAGTTCAAAGCTGTATAAAATAAATTTAAGAGTAACGACGTGATTAGGCAAATGAGAAGTAAATAATAAGGTTTCATTCGCAAATTGAAGAACAGAGAGACCATAACGTGAGATTTCACTACCAACACACCCTAAAGATCCATTTCCAACCATTTTTTTAATAATCATAGTGAAAACATCTCCAGCTAAGTTAAACAAGAGAGATGATAAAGGATCACCCTGTCTTAAGTCAAATTTAGATTGGATTTTATTTTCTAAAATTCCATTAATCATTATACTAGAATTACCAGTTTTAAGTAAAGACATAATTCAAACCATCCATTTGCGACTAAAACCTCTAGCCTGTAACATATCAATTAGAAAATCCCAATCTACCGAGTCAAAAGCTTTCGCAAAGTCCGGTTTTAGAAGCGCACATGTAATGTTATTCTTGCAACAGTGATTAATGTACTCTTGAACAGCAGCCACTACATCAGTGATAATGAAAGCGGTTTGTGAACAATCAATTAGATCATTCATTCTTGTGCTGAGTCTATTTGCTAAAATTTTTGCAAAATTAAATCTTCCTAATTGAAATTTCCCATTATAAAATTCATTAAACATGCTAATTAAATCAAATTTAAACATCCCAAAATAATTTGTAAAATAAAATAGGAAAACCATCGAGAACCGGGGTTTTATCACTGGGCATATCGTTAATAACCTTTAAAATCTCCTCTTCAGAAAAAGGAGTATCAAAGTCAATAAGGTTAATTCTAGATTCAATAGGAAATAAATCATTCCATCTATCGTTTATTTTATGCTGATTCTTGTTGTCAAAAATATCCCTATGTAATCAGTAATGGCCTTATTTAGATCTCTTTGATCAATCAATTCAACATTATTCACAAAAATAGAATTTATTACTATCATTAGCCATATTAGAGATGATGAAGAAATTCAAAGTGGGATTTTTCTAAAATTAATATATATCCAAATGTTGTCAAGGACCTCTAACTAAAGTGCTTGTAAATGTGACGTTTTAGACAGAAGATCTGAAGATATGTTCTAACTAAAGTGCTTGTAAAAGTGGGCTTCCTTGAAGTAGAATTGTTTTGGTGGGATGTATAGCCCAAAAATAAATCCTTATATTATCTTCCAGACTTCCGTACATTTATAACATGCTCCGAATCAAAATGGTACAGACTATTTAGTGGGGTGGAAGATAAAGTAGGTGGTACCCACGCGCATCCAAACATTACTTAACCAGCAACTAAAACTCCCAAAATTAACCAGAAAAATAATTCGTTTCCGTCGATTAACTTTCTTTTCCTTCAACTCATATTGGTAAATGCGAAGAGAGAAATGGGTCTGCTCTCAAACAGGTTATTGTCTTTTAAATTTGTCAAATCATTAGATCTCAGGTCCAATTTCTGATATATACTTCAATGATTTGCAAACGAATTTAGAATTGCGAGGTCGAGTTTGAAGCCTGGAGATCACATATATTCATGGAGGTCTGCTTATGTTTATGCGCATCATGGTTCTTCTCTTTTCACCCCATTTTATTTAAGTTTGAAGTTGTTGATGTTTACTTGATAGTTACGATTATTTTGGTAAGTAAAAGGGTAGAATTGTTTGATGGATTCGTTTCATCAAATATAAAATAGTGATGCGTTATGATACCAAATTTTACCATTTTAATGTATATTGTTATGTCAGTGTGATGGGAATTAGGATTCAATTTTATTTTTATAGCCATGTAATGCGCATTTTCAAAGACCCTCTTAGTCTAAAATAGAGATGAGTAGCTGTAGCAAGTGCTATAAATATATATTAAAAAGGAATGTTGTTCCTGCCGGCTTTTAAACTGGCAGGACTTTATATGATCACTGTACTAGTACATCCATATTTCTTACTGGGTCAAATCGCAGTTAGGATAACAAAATTGCATTGAAAATAAATTTTTGACATAATTTTTTTTGTGTTCACATTTTTCTCATTGAAAATGAAGCAATTAGCATACACCTTTAGGTACCTTGAAAAGGATGGATGGATTTAGGCCAGTGAATATTTTAGAGAGCAAATGAGATCATTTGTTCCCATTTATCGTGTGACTATCGCCTCCAATGAATCATATCCGTCCATTTTGTATCTTTTATCAAATTACTTTATTTAATTAATTAATAAATGGATATGTATAGTGTTGTGTGTATATGGGGACAATAGTTCTCAACTAAGTTTAAGGTAGGCGAGCCAACATCAAAGTGATCATGGACTACCTGATAAAAAAAATTATGAACTTGATGTTTCAAAATAGCCAAATTTGTAGCAAATGTTATGAATAGGGATCTAAATCTATAATTATCATTGCAAAACAAGATTTAATCGTTGTCTTTCAAGAATAATTTCCCCCATCTCAAATCATATAGTGTTACCGGGAATTGTTATCTCAGGATACAGTAAAGTAAATCTGTGCAAGTTGTGCTTATTTGCACAGATAAGAAGAACTCTCAAAATTGGAATAGATGATGCTTTGTTTCTTTTGAATTCTAAAATAAGTAGTATTTCCTGTTAGAAGGTGATCCGTATCTCTGTGTGTGGGGGAGCGCGCGTAAAATGACTTTTGAAGCCAACAAACTTATTTTCCTAACAGTTAACTTTTGCTACTGTAGCACACAAAATGATTATGCAGATATGCTAGCGTTATTGGAAAAATATGTAAATCAAAGGTCATGAAGACACGAATCATAACAAATTTACAGTAAAACAAGCAGGATGCAAAACATATAGTTCTTTATCAGTAATATCTAGATTAAAGCTAGGGAATATTTATTTAGTGGACATCAAATATATGAAGGATTATGTAAGGAAGATTGTTGGGTTGCAGGCTTGATGCATCTCTTGTTTGAATTTTGTGCATTTTTTCTTTAAAAGGCACTCATGTCCAGTGGGATATTAGATTTGATCTTATAATGTTCATTTATTAAACACACATCTTTTCTTTTGATGCTACTATACCGTGAAGATTGTGAAGGAAGTTTTTTCCTTTTTTTTTCTAGAAATAAGAAGAAATATGAAAATAAATAAAAAATATTTGGTTTAATTTTGATAATAAACGGTAAAAGGCAATTCTTTTTCACTAAAATAAATTTATATCATCTGCTGACAAACCATCAACAAAAGTATCAGCCCGTCAAAACTAGTATTTAATGGAAGTGCATCAATATTTAATCCACCTACAGGAGCACTCGTAAGCATGTAGAATTCAACACGAGTTTATCATAATTCTCCATTTGAAAAGTGATATATGTAGGTAATCGGCCACCATCAGTTAACTGAAGTCTACACTAGATATTGATTGATTTTCCTGAAGGTATAATCTGTAGAAAGGCAGCAAAAGGAGTAAAATTTTAGTTGTTTCTCATACGACTAGGTAAATATCACTATTCATCTGATTTTGTTATCCATCCCTCATGACTTTTTGTATACGGAACATTAACTTATAATTATTTGAATAAATACTTAAATTTGATTAATATGAAAACAAATTATGCATATGTGAAAAAGATTGTTCTTGTTCAGTGATGTTTATCTACCAATAATGTAAGTGAACGTATGAGATCTGCTATAATAGCATATGAATTATGTGCAAGACTAACATTACCATATGTCTGAAATGCCTGCATGGTTGCATTTCATACAAATTGAATCACTGGCCAGAGATTTTGTATTTATTTATATCTGAAAAATTAGTGTCAGTGGTGTAGTTTTAACTCTAGGTATACACACACAAATATATATATATATATATATATATATATATATATTGTGTAACATGCACAAAAGATAGCCATTTGTCGAATCAATACCTAGACGAGCACATTTTAGGAGTTTCCACCTAAATTACGATTTATAATATTGCAAATTTATGATATTAAATTTCTCCACTGGTGAATATGTTCTTGTGTACACTAAAGAAGAGACAAGCTTATATTTCATGAGCAGACATAAAATGATTAAATGATGAAAGAAAGAAAATGTAGAAATTGATAGTGTATTGTCCATAGTACTCTGTTCAGTTAGCAGTACATATGTTTATGGAAGCTTTAATACCAGAATGTTGAATGTTTTTTATTGGAATTTAAGCGAGGATCTTGTATTTTTGTTTAAGGTAATCTGAATCAAGGACTGTGAGTAAAGCTTTAATATCTGGTATAGAGGAAATCTAATCACCTAAAATTACTAATGATTTAAAAAAATTTACGAGTCCATTACAATCATTTTCATAATTCTTAATTATAATTAAAGTTAAGGCAATCCATTAAGAGTTTTTTCTTGCAGAGGAAAATGCCTTTCTGTAATCTTTCGCCAAAACACAACATAAAGAAAGATGTTTGGGTTGCATCCATGGATTTGTTTGATAGAAGTCTTAAGTTCCGCATGTAACATGTTTTTTAACTATAGGGAAATTTTGTAAGACACCCACTTTAAGTTTCAAAATACACTGTCAAAATACATAGTTGTCCCTTACAAAAAATGTTTCGAAAAACATTCATATTTCTAACTTCAGCTAGACCGCAAATATTTGCAGTGTCAGTTCCAAAAATTGCAAAAATTTGTAGTTTTCACTGCAAAAATATATAGCTTTACAAAGAAAATTCAAAAAATATTATAAAGTTTAATTTTGGTCATATTAAAATTCGATTGGCTGCATATTTGATTTTATTAGAATTTTTTTTATGGAAAATAATCTTAGGGGAAGAATCTTAAAGCATTTTTTGAGAAGGGTTTTGATTTATAAAATAATTTTGAAAATAAGGACAAAAGCTTATATATCCTAGTGGTAAAACACTGTATTTTGGGATTAGAAGTTACATATTCTAATATCGGTATGGACATAGACTACAACATTTTTAAAGCTCATTTTTTTTACCAATGACGCCTACTATTAAAAAAACTCGTACCTTCGAAAGCTGTTTACCTTCTAAAACTGCACTGATAGATTCTAATTTCCACTTTACTACATGCCCATAACAGGAATCTACGTGGGCGACGATAGAGTAATCCACTTCACGAGAGGCCAAGGCGAAGAAGTAGGCACAGGCACGTTCCTCGACGTCCTCCTCGTAAGCTCCACCCCAAAACGTCCCTCCACCCCCTGCCCCAACTGCAACACCACCCCACAAACCGACACCCATGGTGTGGTCTCCTCCTGCCTGGACTGCTTCCTGGCCGGAGGCGCCCTCTACCGCTTCGAGTACTCCGTCAACCCCGCCCTCTTCATCGCCAAGGCGCGCGGGGGCACCTGCACCCTCGCCCCGTCCGACCCGGACCAGATAGTCGTCAACCGCGCATCCACCCTGCTGACCAACGGGTTCAGGGTGTACAACGTGTTCAGAAGCAACTGCGAGGACTTCGCCATCTACTGCAAGACGGGCCTTCTGGTGGCCGAGAAGGGGGTCGTAGGGCAGAGCGGGCAGGCCGTGTCCATCATCGGAGGGCCGGTCGCTGCGGTTTTGTCGATCGCTATGAAGCTGGTTAGTTCGAACGTGTACGGTATGGTTGTGACCGGGGTGGGGATGTACTGTGCCAGTAGGTACATGGCCGATATTGGGAGTAGGAGGGATGTTGTTAAGATGGAAGTTGAGGATCTGACGGCTGGATTGGCTAGTGGAAAGGTTAAGGTTGTTGAAGCTGATGAGATAGGGAGTCGGGTTGCTCTGCCTCTTATTATGCCTCCACCTCTGCGTGCTTAATAAGCTTGTATGCTTTGTTGTTCTAATGCCTTTAAAACTTAATGCTATTATCATGTATTTGCAGTAACTTCATTTCAAGCTTAATTGTTTGTTTTGAAAGTTTATATGGATTTACTACTGTGTGCAGTCATCTCCTAAAGGTTTAAACAGATCATTTGGAATTGAAGATCTGAACTAGAGTTTATATAAGTGATGATGACTTGTATACATGTATGATTTCCTTTATTTAGGGAGGCTATGTGCTGCTGCTTGATGTGGTTCAGTCAGTGTGTGTAATCTTATGAATTCTAATACGCTGATTCTAGTTAACCTCCAGTATTTTCATTAGCCATCCCGTTTAATAAAATTTTATTTACTACTTACCCCAAGAGATGATATGTCAAAATGCTTCTGTAAACGGTGACGTTCATCAGGAATTGCTTGCTTAGATACACGTTGATTGAGTTTATTTAAAATAAACATTTCCTTTTTATAGAAATTTTGGACTTATTTTTATTGAGATAATAAAGTAAGTTGGAAGAAGGAAAGTTACAAAAGTTAGCAAAAGAATTAAAAGTATTAGTGTAATTGGAACTAGTTGAGGTGGAAAACAGAGTATGTGGAGTGTACTTTTTTGTTTTCCTTCTAAATCCTAGGGTGGAAAAGGTAATTGGTTGGGCTTTAAGAGATGAACATGAACATGTGATTTGATAGATGAGGTATATGGGCTTCAAGAAAATTCTATCCCTGTCCGAGTGATGTTGGAGGCTATTTATAACCGTAAAATATTCTGTTCGGCATATTCTGTTCGACTAATTCTGTTTGGCTAATTTTGTTCTGTTAAACCTGTTCGGTTAATTTTGTTCGAGTCGGAAAATGCTCAGGTCTACCGAATTGTTTTCATGGCATGCATTTTCTGATCGGTCATGTCTATTAGGTTATTTTTGTTTGGTGTTAGTATAATTCTTTTTGACACCTAACAAAATCATCAAGGTTGAACCAATTTTCTTTACGTCATTTTTTTTCATTTTAAATCCAATTGCGCGAATGTTGAACCAATAGTTTTGTATGTTATCGTATTGTTAAGTAGAACACTCCAGTGCCTTTGGATGTTCCATTTGCGCGAAATAGATTATATTTATCTTTATGTGTCCAAATCGGTTAGGTAGTGAGCTGATTTTAAGATGACTGCATCTTTCAATCCGTAGCTTGGAATGAGATGTGGTTTCAACCAAGGTGCATTTTCTAAACTTAAGCATATTCCAACTATTTTGGGTCCGTTCCAAGACTGTCCAAATGTACCCCTAACACTTTGCTCCCTCTCCTAAAGTATGCTTCGTAGATACAAGGCATGCTTTTTTTGAGATTCAGTCGTAGAGAAAGAACGGTGCAATCAAGGTAGATTCCATCGTACTTAGATGCGACCATTCTTTTAATCTATAAATCAAGAGGTCTATCCGATTTGTAGGGGTTAAGACCATCCGTTCTTGCCCAGTCATAAGTCATTTCTCCCATGGCTTTGAGTTTCACATATTCGAGTGGCGAGGTGCCATCATGCCCCCAAGTATTTCTATCAAATATCAATCAGAATTTGCTCATAAAATTATGTCACACCTTTGCGTTACAGCCCCATAATCCATTAGGTTACTCAAACTCTTGAGTACCATAATATATGTTCATATAAAGTCGACCATGTCTTTACGAAATTTTGAAAAAATTACATTCAACTGTCTTTGGTGGAGCCAGCTCCTGTCATTGGAATTAGTTAGAATTATACTCCACTGTTGCTAAAGGAGTTGAGCCTTGTTTACAAGGTTGGACAACTTGATACTTCAATATCTCTAGTGAAGCTATATCTTGTCTCTAAAGTTAAGCAACATTATACTCCATTATCTCCGATGGAGTTGAACCTTATCTTTGAGGTTATAAATTTTATACTCTGTTATCTCTGTTAGAGTTAGGTTTGTTTATACTCCACTTTCTCTGGTAGAGTTGGATGAGTTATACCATGCCGTCTTTGGCATAGTTGAATGAGTTTATACCCCATTGTCTCTGGCATATTTGAATAAGTTTATATGTCGCTGTCTTTGGAAGAGTTGAAGAACAACAGATAGATCATCTCAGGCATTTGGTGGTGAAAGGAGTTCATGGTTTCTTGGTCAGAAAGTATCCTTCAACTCCAACCATTCACTCGTTGGCAAAAGAGACTTAACTTTTCAAGACCGAGAGGCACTCAATGAACCGATCCAATCATTCATTTAATGGTGAGGACTCACAGTTACATCTTGTTTCACAATTTGCATGGATATCTGTCTCTGGATGCTTAATAGGAGATAAACATACTCCAACATCCATAAAGAATCCAACCTGTGCCCTTAAGTGTGGTTTATACTCTTCGTTGATGTGGACTCTGTTTCATTGAGGGCATATGGACGGGAGTTCATGGCACTTCATCTAGAGTTACCCGCAAAGGGAAAAATTAAGTCAATAATTCATAAATTAATTCCATAATGTTACACAACTAAGTAGAGCACAATACTATCAGTTTATATTCTATAGATCACGATTCAATTGGTTCATTACTCAATCATAAGACATAGTTCTATTGGTCTAGAAAATCAAGTTCATAACTAAGTAGTTCAAACAAAGTTCATAAAAAAGTGAAGGAATCAAATTAAATTTAAAGGTTCAGATCAAAATAGACATTCAGTTTTAGCCAAGAGTACGTCTGTGAGATCTGTCTCTAGATATCATACATGTGTAGACATACCAATGTACATTACCAAACTTTATTTTAATAGGAAAGAAATAATCAAAGGAAAAAAGGTCCTTTTTTCCTTCGAGGGATCACCAAGCCCCTCGAAGTGCCACTTGCACTGCCATTCGTTGGTTGTTGTGGCTGCCGTCCAGTAGAAGTCTGACCACCATCCGATTGGTTCTTAATATACTGTAACACTCTTTTCTTTCGGATGTGCTTCTTGATGGTATCTCAGAGATGTCAGCATTCATTTGTCTCATGACCATAAATCTCATGGAAGATGCAGTATTTACCAGTTTCCATCTCTACTGCAGTTGACTCCCTGGTCATTGATTCACCTTAATCCACTATTTCCCTAGTTGAACGATAGATTCTTTCTAGAGTTTCTGTAAGCTCTGAACGAGGAAACTTGCTCTTGAAAGAACCATATCTATGTTGTTTAGATGATAACAACCAAACAACAATGCTACTAACGATCTTCATCAAGTATATTACATATTTAGTATGCATTCAATGAAGAGACAAGAATAAAATCACATACCACATGATACTTTACTTCAGAGTAATACTATAGGAGTATATGAGCTTTAGAAAACCTAAAATGGTCTTAAAAATTCTACTAGAATGCAAGATACACTTGATTAAAGACTGAAGAACTCAAATGTGAAGAAGCAAATAAAAATGTGAAGAGTCGGTCGACTGAATGCCTACGCCAGTCGATTGAACAGTCGACTAAAAACCTATTTAGTTTACTGATTTTGGCTATGCTCTTTGAATTGTTTTTTTTACAAAGAGTCAGTCGACTGAAGATATTTCCATTCGATTGAAATACACAGAAAACAGCTAATTCCTTAAAAGTTTCGTTCGCATCTCTTCGTTGATGGATACTTCTGAAAGATTGTGACCCTACCTTAGCATTAACATATATAAATACCCCTATCATTCGTGAATCAAATATACAAGAATACACAACTCTATGCTTTGAATTCCATGCCTAAAACTCTCAAACCCAGAAGCAATACCCCGTTCTACAAATGATTCATGTGATTCAGATAATACTGACTAGTGTGCTTCATCTCCACATCCCATATTCTAGTCGATTAAACTCTTTAGCCTCTACACCACCACTCAATATCATTTGGTTTGGTTATATGAGTCCTTGTACTAAAAAGAGACAGTTTGTATATAAAGGATACACCATTTCAAGAAGTAAATTTTTGTTAAATTAGCCTTTGAAGTCCTATTCGATTACTTCAGGTGAAGTCTGTAAACATGTTCCTCCGGGTAAAGTGAGGGTGTTAATAGTGAAATTCCTAAGAGGTGCTTAGGGATTGGATGTAAGAGAGGTGTTCCGAACCAGTGTAAAAACTCTAACGTGATCGCTTTTACTTTACTCTGCTTTATTAATATTTTTCTTGGTTACACACACACATTTACATTAGCCATACTGTTGATCCTGTACTCTTTAAGTTAGCCATATTAGAGATCCTATTCATTTTCATTTGGTCTCAAAGCCCGGTGTTCTACTGATCGTAACAACATCCTAGAACAATGACCAAAAATAGAAGATCCAGTCAGAGCTTAAAGATAGTCAAGAAAAAGCAAAATTTGAAAGCAAACAACAGTCAATAGAATCAAGGTACATGTGCTGCATGACTAATTTCAGATCAAAATCGGTACACTTAGATTCCTTATATAGCGATCTTTCACAAATGTATGAGAACTTATTAAAAGATTTTAAATTGTCACAAAAGGTTAATTCTATTGCTTTAGCTAAATTACATGATTGTGAGCGTAAAATAGTGTTTTAAAGGAGGAAAATAATTTTTTAGTAAAATAAACTGAAGTTTTTGAAAATACATTGGAAGAAGTTGTTTTACAAAAAGATTTTTTATTAAATGATAATGAGCGTTTAAATAATGGAAATGCTGATATTTTGAAGGAAATCAAGGTTTTGCAAAATAAAAAAATATTTTTGAAAAGTTATTTAAATGATTCTAATTCTAAACTTTTGTTTCTTGAAAAAGAGAATAGTGCTCTAAATGATAGAAATCTAGGATTAATTAAAGAATGTGAACTTTTAAAAGATAATAATATTATTTTGCAAAAAGAAATTTGCGATTCTAAAGCTGTTTCTGATAAATTAAATGAGAAATCATAAATTTTAATAGAGGAAAAGATGATTTATCTTTCTTTATTACAAATACCAAAGCTTACAATAATAGAACTTGTTTAGGCTATAAACAAAGATAAATGTAGAAATAGTATTAGATATGTTTTCATGTATACACATTTTAATATTAGTGCTAAACACCGAGATAGTCCTAAACCCCTTTGTGTCATGAAAGTACTGTACCTAGAAATAGAAACTATTTTCAAGTACAAACTCAATGACATTTGATTTTAAAATATGAGTTCCTACTAATTTAAGCAATCATGATAGACAATTATACATTATCAATTATTACGACACTGTGATTAATAATGAAAACTATATTTTTAAAGGATCAACCACATCCAACTAGATATGGTTTCCTAAGTCATGAACCCTATATTTCAGAAAAATGAGTATCATTTGCTTATTTACAAAAGGGGAGAAACATACACATATATAGAAAAAAAACATAGATCTATTTCTTAAGAGAAATATTATATTTAGGGGGAGTTTATAACATATAATATGCCTTTGCTCTTATCTCTTTTTGTTGATGACAAAGGGGATAAGAACGTTGCTTTACATATTTTATATTAGCATTATATAAAGTTGAGGGAAATAAATTTATTACATATAGCATATATTTAAGGAGAGCTATTATTTTATATTATAAAGCTGTGTGGTTGTCATCATAAAAAAGGGGGAGAATGAAAGAACTATATCTATGGTGTTTTGATGATAACAACCAAACAACAATTCTAGTAACGATCTTTGTAACGCCCTGCCTCTATACCCATACCACTAAAGAGTATTACTAGGTAAGACCGTCTAGTAATAAAGAGAATGAGGTTTGTTATGAGCGACCTGATGTGAATATTCCCTTGGGATAACACTGACACGTCATTCTTATAAAAAAATTAAGGATCTGAGCTGAATAATTGACATGTACAGTCTCGGCACAAAGCAATAAACACACAGGTTAAAATAAATTAGAACAATATATAATATCAGTCACAGAATCATAGATTATGGTGGAATAATATACATCATATACAACTACAAAAGTATGAGTCTACAAAATGAAAATGCTAGACCTACATATCTAATATATACAATATCATTTCCGAAACCAGTACAAGGCTACTATTTTAAGTAATACACATAGAATCCCTTACAAAGTGTGTGTGTGTGTGTATGTGCATGTGTATGCATGCACGCGCGCGTATGTGTATATAGACACACATGAGGTAAACTCAAACTATCAAAAATAGTTTATCCCCATGCTAGCACACATGTCCAAGGTCAGCTGGTACCTATAGAGACTCACAAACCCGAATATTATGAAAATAAACGGGTCAGACTATATCTAATTTAAAGGTGTGAGAATAATATATCACAATAATATATGACTACGCATAGTTACAGAGTCATATAAAATATGTTAATCCAAATTAATCGAAAGAGATATATCACAAAATAATCACCATTTCATAAAAACTCAAATTTACCATAGACTATCATATGCAAATATGGTGATTCACATATGTCCATTTCAAATCAATGGAACTAAAATAAATCCATATAAGGATATTACTAAAATAATGGTACGGTCCCCTCCTAGACAAATCATAGAGGTACGATCCCCTCATAGACAAAACATAGAGGTACAGTCCCCATCTGGACAAATCAAAAAACATAATGTAGCTACCAGAAAGTTACTAATAATTGCTATCTCTTCTTAGGCAATGCATAATCATGAATTTAGCTACCAGTAAGCTACTAAATGCATAAGCACGAAATCATAATGTAGGCACTAGTAAGCAACTAAATGGATATGGTGATAGCCAATCACCCACAAAAGCATATGGCGACCATTAATTGATTACCAGAAATAGATAGCATTATAGAACCATCTAGCAAGTTACCAGGATCATGAACGATCAACCGGATCGTCAAAATCAAACGATCGTCATGATCGTAAAAAATTAGGAGTTATATTTTTCTTAGATTTTTATCAGCCCATATAGCCAAACACCCCAGGGTAATACAACTCTAAAGTGTTAATCACTATCAGTTTAGTAATTATTAGAATTTCACTAAATGTCCCATACTACCTAATGGTATATAAGTACTTACTAAAAGCTAGTAAATTCCACTCAATATACTTTATTAAACAAGTTATAAAAATAAGTGGAAGAATTGAACAAAAAGTCCCATACCAATCTGTACGATTCAACCGTTTATTAAAATTCCTCATTTCATAGAAAAGCATGATATCATAATAAAATCCCTAATCCATAATAAATAAAATAAAAGAGTTTTAAAATAATTAAAACCTTATATATTTTTTTTTGAAAATGAGTAGTTTCTTTTAAAATATAAGTATGAAATTTCCAAATGCTAAATCAATATTTCTTCCAATATACCTCTTGTACAAGGTTTGAAAGCATATATATATATATATATATAATTTTAAACAATATTCCCTACAAATATTAATAAATGTTCCATAAATCATTTTAAACTTTGTAATTATTTCACAAAAGAGTTCTATATTCAAAGGTTTTTGAACTATTTCAAAATCATTTAAACCGCTTTTATAACAAAAATCACTTGAAATTGAAATTATTACGTTTATAACAGCTTTTATAAATAATATCATATCTTATCTTTTGCCTCTCAAAACATTTCCAAAATTATAATATACTTATAATAGTAAATTTAAAAAGGTTTTATGAATAAATATTACTCATCCTTAAAAGCTTTGGATTGAAATTTTGAAATAAGAAATAAGTTAAGGATATAATATAATTTAGCTATATTCTATAAATTAAATTCCAATAAGGATCAAAATAGATAAAATCTCATTTTGAAAATCTTTTAAAAATATTTAAACAATTCAAACAATAAACCCATCAAGAATGCAACTTCTAGTGTCAACATTGCTTTATAAAATATCATTCCATAATATGAAATTATTTAGTGATCCGAGTTGCTTTCTGACAACCTCAGTCATACAAACAATGTGTGTACTTTCAGCCATCAACCCAAACTTCGTATGATCAATACGATTGTAATTACTTGCAACTTTTGTTTAGTATAAGGTTTCAATAAGATTATAGACATAACAATAGCTATGTTAACACATCCATAGGATTAGAACTTCAACATTAGAGATTAAACCAACACTTATGTATCATATTAGTTCGAGCCAGAGATGTGATGAGGCATTGGCAGATATTTTGGCATGGTTAGAAGGGGGTGACAGGTCTTTTATTAATGAGTGGATATTTACGACGTGATGGTAGACTATGTGTACAAGAACTCAAGGAGTTGAATGGTGAGGTATTAGTTGAGTCTCACCGTTCTAGGATGACTATTAACCCAGTAGTGACAAAATGCATAGAGATATGAAGAGAGTTTTCTATTAGCCGAAGGTGAAGAGATATTGGTAGTGTATGTTATTAGATGCTTGACTTTCCAACAGGTAAAGGCTAACCAAAAGAAGCCAATTGGAGTATTACTCCCTATATGTTCCACAATAGAAGTAAGAACATATATCGAGAGGTTTCGTAGATGGACTACTTAAGAGTAGAAGAGGAAATGAGAGCATTTGGATTATAGTTGGTTGATTGTCAAAATGTGCTCATTTTTTCCCAATATGAAGTACGTGGACAACACCATCATCAGCTACATTGCATCTGATGGAAGCGATTCAATTACATAGATATTAATTATATGAATAATTAAGCGATGAAAATTGTACCATTGCAAAGATCATATTTTTCCGATCAACTTTCATTACAAGAACATCTTAAATGGTAAACGAATTAAGATTTATAATAAGTTTATGATTGGGTTATAATTGGGCTACGTGGAGCCTAAGGTCAATTAGAACAAAAAGTAGGAGTGGATATGCCACACTTTCTAAAGGAAAAGAACGTACAGTTATTCCTTACTCTCTTCCTCTTCCCAAACGAACAAAACCCTAAACTAAGAAAAACCTAGATCTAAAATTTCAAAGCCAAATCTTCATTAAATTCAACAAACTTCGATGTTGTAAGGATTAGAATGAAGAGTGCAATAAAGGGACACCAATATTAAACTAATTCGCAGAGTATGGAGGATAAGGCAGGGTTTGGAGAACGAAGGAGAAGAGGATTCCAATCAAATTCGAGACCATCACAGATAATTTGTAAGTGAGAATCTATTTACTAAATTATATAATATCTCATATGCTTTTATTTCATCGTTTATAGCCAAAGATAAGATATTTTACATATTTATATCATTTAGATGTTGATATATGTCACTTGGGATGTTGTGGCCATTAATGAAAGGTATAACCTTAGGTTTAGAAAGTGGGGAAGTAGATGAAAAGAGAAATAGATAAATGAATCATAAAGTAAATAATTTTATGTGAATTGTTAGATAATATATGAGCCAAAAATAAATGTAAATATATTTTTCTAATTTGATGGTAACCTTTAATAATAATGAAGAAACACGTAGGAGGATATGTACCATAACTATAATATTAGTATGGTAACAATGAAGATAAAGATGAGTTAGAAAGACAGTAATATGGTAAAATTGATTAAAAATCATATAGACGTTGTACTATTGCCCTGTAATCTTTATAAAGATATAAATAGTGTTTAAATAAAGATGTAAAGAGCGATAAGTGAAAACCTTAAAAAATAGTGAAAATATGGAATTAACGGCTAGATAGACGTCTAAAATTAAAATCTAGACGTCTGAAATTTTACAAAGTAAACTGGGAAATTACCCTCTCATTTTAATGAAATTCAAATGTCTGAAATTTTGATGCAGACGTCTGAAATCAAGGAAGTAAAGGATGAGTTTTGGCCAAACGTCTAAAATGCTAAAGGATGTATTCCTTTAGACATCCAGACATTCTAATGTTGTGATCAGACATCTAAATGTTGTCTAGACCTTTGAATGTGTTGTTTAGACATCTAAATGTTTGTACTAATCCCAGATTGAACTTCGGACAGTAGATGTAACGACCCAGAATTTTGGACACTTCGTATTTAAATATCTAAATTATTTAAATATTTGAATCTTGGATTAAATGCTATTAAAATGATTTAATAAGCTTTTAATATCCTTTTAAATCATAAGTAATGATGGTAAATTATTTTGGAAAAATGGTTACAAAAATAAATACTCTGAAAAAATATCGATAATGTGACTGAAAATCGTTTTATCGATAAACAGCTTTTTAGCCGTCATAAATTGTTCAGATTATTTTACATAGACTTATTTGCTTAGGAATTAAAGAAAATGGAATAATAATATTTTTCCATTTATGGAAATAAAATTTATGGATGATTTCATGCATGAGGTAAGGGAAGATATTTAGGAAACGAGCTTAAATGGAAAGTCTTAAAAGTTAAGTAAATGATAAAGGGAAAGTGATTTTTGTAATTAATGTCATAAGGGTTTTGAGGGGTTTGTCTTTTCCTATCACATTCCTAAGCTTATATAAGGAGGGGCATACCCTTAGGAAATAATCACACAAAATCAAATAAGCTTGAGATGAAGTAGGAGGGTTGAAAATGGTAGAAGTGCTTAAGCACTAATCCACTAATTACTCTCTAACTTTTTCAAAAGTTAATCAAATCTTCTTTAATCTCTTTTAAACTTTGGCTTTGGGCCTAAGACATCATGTGAAGCATGACTAGCAAGTAATAATTTGGAGGAGGTGAGAGGAAGAAGAGGAGCTTGGACGGGCCGTGAGCATGGAGGAGGAGAAGGAAGGTGTTGGCTTTCGTTTGGAAGTGCTAAAGATTGGACCTTTAGTCTTGTGTCGATGGAAGGAGGTGGTTCTTTGGTACTTATAGCTTTGTGATTGGGTTAGGCATGGATCTAAGTGAGTTATCTCACTATCTCTTAAGTATATATTGTATATATATATATGTTGTGCTTGAATTATAAAGTTAAGGTGACATTAATTAAGTAAAGTTATAAACTTTTGACCCCTTTTGCTTTTGAAAACAAATGATAACTTTATATTGTATAACATCACTTCTATTATCCTCTTAAACACGTGGCGTGGCCTTGACTTGATGTTTAAATGGCTGTTTAACTTGTGTGTTAAATTGAAGGAAATTTGAAAGTGTTTGAAACAAGAATAGACGTTATAAATGCACTTCGGAATCCCTTGTTTTCGGGAATTTTTATAAATAAATAAAAAGATATTCTTAGGGATTATTTTCATGGTATTTAAGTACTCTAATGGTAGTAATTACTATAAAAATTTGAAGTGTTAAATCATTTGTTTAAGTGGTCAAAACTAGTCGCAAAGATTGTGCTTTTCAATATTCTTTTAACATGGACTTTTAACGGCACTTGTAAATGCTGTAGTAAGCCGCTTATGGTTTTAAGTGTTTGAAATGTGAAGTTTTGGCTAGTTTTTTGTGATTTGTATGATTTCTAAATTCTTTTCTTTATAATTTTTTTTATGGAAGTTCTTATAAAATGTATTTGAGTATGAAAAAAAGAATAGAAGTTTAAATATACTTTCAATGATTATTTACGAATTTTGAAAGTAAAGTGCTGCAAAATATAAAACATGTTATATATCAAACATCTAAATTAGTTATTTTCAAGTAATATTTTACATAGATATTTAAAACCTATTTGCAAGTATTTCTAAAGTATTATTATATATATAAGTTTTGACAAAGGTGATTGACTAGGCTTAACACTAAAAGATGACGAGTAAACTTGTCTGTTTGTGAGATTCAAGAATGAGGTGCCTAATGAATGCTTAGAGCAACCAGTGCTCAAACTTACATGGCTTCACTCTTGAATGAGGAAGAGTATAAGTTGAAATGTTGAAAATGTGTTAATCTTGTTGTTTACTTGTTTAAAAAAAGGTAATTAACTTTGCTTAACTCTAAAAGCCAACGAAGTAGGTTTATCTATTTCTGAGAGTTAAAGATTGATATCGAGTAGGGACGGAGCAATAGGGCTCTAACCTACTGGGCTTCCCTCTTGAATGAGGAATAGTTAAGTCGGGAATGTCGAAAATGGGTTAACAATGTTATTTGTTACTTGTTTATGGAAATCATTAATACTACACTTAACACTAAAAGCCGACGGAGTAGGTTTATCTATATATGAGAGTTAAAGATTGATATCAAGTAGGGACGAAGCAATAGATCTCTAACCTACCGGGCTTCCCTCTTAAACAAGGAATAGTTAAGTTGGGAATGTTGGAAACGAGTTAAGTATATGAACATTGATTTGTATAAGCAATTGTTTCAACTAGATAATTGATTAGTCGACTATCGAACTTAACCAAATTTAACTTAGATCTTTAAAAAGAATGTTTTAAAGATAATACAAGTATGAAATGGTTTTGGGTTTGTTGTGACAATGTTTTAAATAACATTCGTCATTAACCCTTTTTGATTAAACTTATAAATGTAAATAGATCTTTAAAAAAATAGTTTTAAGGATAAGCATAAGTGAAATGGTTTTGGATTTTTTGTGACGATATTTAATAACATTCATCTTTAACCCTTTTTAATTATACTTATAAATGTAAATAGATCTTTAAAAAGAATGTTTTAAAGATATGCATAAGTGAAATGGTTTTGGGTTTGTTATGACAATGTTTTAATAACATTCGTCTTTAACCCTTTTTGATTATACATATGAATGTAAATAGATCTTTAATAATGTTTTAAAGATAAGTATAAGCGAAATGGTTTTAGGTTTGTAGTGACAATGTTTGAGTAACATTAGCCTTAAACCTTCTGTATGGATTTGTTAAAGTACTTAGATCCTTAAAATGGATATTTTGAAGGAAATATTAAAGTAAGAAATCTTGTTAAATGATTTGTGAATATACTTATACCATTTGGGATAAATATATGAACACTTTCCGAATTATCGAAAAAATACAAATGAATAGTAAAAATTCATAAATGATGTTTTATAGATAAAAGAAGTTTTAGTAATAAAAGAGGTTTTAATTAATAAAAGATCAATTACACAAAAAGGGGATTAGGAGTCGCTTATGTGGCTTAATCGTGCTTTGTATGACTTGATTGTGCTTTGTATATTTACTCGTCTGTGGAAAACATTTAGTCATATACTTAGCACTAAAAGCCGATGAAGTAATTTTGTTTTTCTATTGGAATTAAGACTGATGTTCATGTAGGGATATGAGCAATAGAGCTCTAACCTACTGGCTTCACTCTTGATCGAGGGATAGTGTGAGATGAAAATATCGGGAATGTGATAAGTATATGAAACTTAGTTTCCATATGCGATTGTTCTCATTATCATTGGATGACCAAATTTGTCGATTCAGACTTGGAGAGACTGCGATCAGTAAGTGTTTTTCTTACCAAAAACCTCTTCAAGGTTGAGATACGTGTTCTATCTCTTGGAAGCGGATTAGTTCTACAAGCGGGAATCTATGTGGAGATTCGAGATCTATTTAAGGTGTTTGAACACATGTAGTTGTTCGTGATCTATTCAAGATCTAGGAATCCATGTGTAATTTCAAGATCTGTTGAGATATGGGAATCAATGTGTGATTTCGAGATCTGTTTGAGATGCGAGGATCCAATTTGGGATTCATGTTATGTTCGAGTGATGAAGACTCGTGTGAAAGATGCCGAATGTGACCTCGACATCGAAAATGGCTAAAAACAGAGTAGGAGCATAACTTGGGGTTTTGCTAACCCACTACAGGATATTATCCCGATCTAGAGTATGCTTATCAACGTTGCGTGTGGGAGTGGTGGTATTCGATATCATGTTTTTAGACATGGACCTGTTATGTTTACCTTATGATATATTTTATCTAGACATATACGACGATCAGAGGTAGTTTCTATTCCTTGTGGAGGACATTGGATTTCGGCTTGACTAAACGGATCTCCATGGAAAATCCATTATGAGAACGTTCCTTATCAGTTGTGATTGTACCCTCAAATATGCTGTTGCATGTAACAAATGTAACCATTCCATCTATGTTATAATATTTATATTCTACACCCTAGACATTATCTATTATATCACCTTATGTACCTATTAGATGGTAGTTTTTTCGAGGGTATAACCGTTATGCCATACCCTAGAATGAGTCGAGTGTATTATACATATGAGAGCATATTTTTATTGTTATAAAAATATACCTTAATGGTAATTATAACTGCAAAATTAAAAATCTTATATAAGATAGCTTATATAAGTGAATTGTTAAAGTATTGTTTAATTAACGTAAGGGTTAATGAAGTTTATCAATTATCCCTCGGTAATTAGTTCAGCTATACTTGACTAGTTTATGGGCATTAACTATCATTTGTTAATTGTTGATTTATGCTCAACCAGTTTATGAGTAGTTTTACCTCATACTGCATGGGTAGGGGAGACAGTAAATTGTGGAAACATTGAAACAAACACCTTATGAATTTAATTTCACAGTTTGGCTATAGGCATTCGGTGATAATGTAGGGTTGAAAGTTAACTCTTATAAAAACTGAATTTAGTAAAAGAGGTTTATTTTAATCTAAAAGAGAGATAAGTTTTTAGTAAATAAACATTTGTGGAAAGATTTTACATAAGAAAGTGAATTTATATATGTATGCTTTATAAAATATGATTTACAGACAAAGAGGATTTAATTGATATTTTGGGAACTTAAATCCCGGTGTGTTTGAAAATGCTTTTCAAGATTTCGAAAAAATAGTAGTAGTGTTATTTTAAAGTAAGTATTTGGGAAATTAATTTATGATGTTGAGATTATGGTACTCAGTAAAAGTTTATGAAGTATTTGATACCATTTTGAAAGATTTTGGTTAAGTCCAAAAGGAATGAATTGGATGTACTGAACTCACTTTTGTTGCTTGAAAATAATTCTGGTGATGACTTCAACATTATCAGCGTTCATTTTTGGGTTTCTAAGTGGGGAATGCTACGGGGTTGTTTTAGTAAAATAGATTCTGATTTGATTTCGAAAGTATGATTTGTTATACAAAAGATATAAGTCAAAATGATTTGAAATAAAACCCGGGTGTTTAGTTCTAAAGTTTTTCTTTGGAAAGAGATTTGATACGAACTTTAATGTAGAAAAGTTTTATATGTATACTATGTAGGGTGCCCGAATGGTAGTGGCATAGCCCGGAATAGACGTTGGAACTTTACAGGTTTTCCCTTTTTGGGTAAAGTGTGTTTCAATAAATTATTGAAATTTGTTAAGCTGTTTTATTGGCACATGTAGTGTGATGACCCACCTCCTCGACCCTCAGAAATCGACACTAATACATACTCGGTATTCACATGTTGTAAATCCAAGTGCCGGAGAGGCAGATTATCATGGGGTAAAGAAAATTAAGATAGAAGATAAGGCAATGATAAAATCTCACATCACATTTAACACATAATTATACGTATGAGTAGTACATGTAATTAATCCAAATTGTTCCATCAAAGTACTAGTAAGTAGTAATCTAGCCAGGATAGTTATAACTGTCTATCCTCACAAGTGCTGGTAGATACATCATAAAAATTAAAAACACAACAGAAAGTGATAGATAACTTCTACAAAGAACCCAAAATGCTCCATGCTCAATCCAAATGCTCCAAGATTACCTAACTACTTGGCTGTCTGAAAAAATAGGGCACTCAGAGTTTAAGGAGAAATAAAATAAACTCTAGGTCAGTCATGGGACTGGCGTGCGAAACTCAAAAAACGGATATTTGAAAACAAATGATATCTCATAAGACCACGCCGCACATAAACACAGAATGGATTTTACCTCATGATAACAAAAACATTTGCTATGCAAAATCAGGGAATATTATTTTTAATGACATTCTTTTGAAAATACTTTTCAAATAAACTTATGAATCTTAGCCGATTACATTAATTAAATTCCAGCATAGTAGCTACAAATTAGGTTCTATAATCAAATCCGAAGGCACTTATTGGAGAATGGATTTTGATACAATGGCAAGGTAAGGGACTACCTTTCATACGGTACATCTCTAAAGGAATGTACCAAGGATCGACATCTTCGAAACCTCTGCGAATCAGAACCGGCCTACCCGCAGACCCATCTGGTGGTGGATAGGACCGAATATGACATCACCTTGGTCGTAACCGACCTATTCGGGATCCCATAGCATACACCACATACTCAACATACATAGAGCAATCTAGAAATGTGATGATGATACCCTAACCATTACGAACCACATAGCCTTGAAGCAACCTTGTTTTAGCCATTATCGGTTGATGAGGCTTGAGGTAATAATTACCTTTCACATCGCACACATTCTACTTTGAATGCCACACTGCCATTCCTTGATCACACAACTGATTTCTATAAACGTATAACTTCTGAGCTCGTATGTCTTAGGAAAGGGTGTTAAGGCAAGAGAAGTTGCCTTCTCCGCCACCAAACAGATGTATGTTTATAAAGATCAATCAATGTGGCTAGAAATGCAACATCAGACATTCGTCCATACAAGTTGTCTAGGGACAGGACAAACCAATGGAATTATCCTACCACATCATGTCGGGAAACCTTCCTAGGATTAGTAGCGAGCAGCCCTTGCATCGAAGATCAATTGAAGATACTACTGCCACATATAATGATATGGGAAATTTCCCCTAAGAGTCAGTAACAAGCAGCTCTTCATTCTATTAAATATCATCCATGTCTTTACTTCGAATACGTAAATCGGTTCGAAGTGGTTTTCGGATAAGAACCATTCAAATCCGACCCCGGTTCCGTCGAACCAATCATTGATAAAAAGATGTTAGGTAAATAAGTGCTTATCATTTGATTATTTACTTCCTTTTTATCAAGAATATCTTCTAGAGATATTATCTTTAAAACATTTCTTTTCGGTATGTACGGGATCGTTAAACCTCTCTTTAACTTTGGAAATACCAACTCATTTTCATAAGTCATATTGAGAACATTATTAAGTAAAAAAGGGTCGATAGAAATTATACTAATTCTACTCAATATCATTTTCCGTATTCAAAAAGTACTATCCATCGAATAACGATGAAATCACCTTTTAAATTCATATAGTTAGTGCGAGTTCCCTCAGAATTTAACACCAAGTACAAAAAGATTATCTCTATACAATCCTAGTTGTATCAAATTAAATTTATAAATTTTGAATCTTTTATACTTCTCCCGTTTTCGACATTTCGACCTTATTTATCCCTCGCCTAGGAAAGAGGCCAGGTGAGCCAGGGCACTGGTTGCTCCTGAACATCTCCTTAGTTTAAGCACCTCACATCCGGATCTTACGAATAAAAAATCATCGGCTTTTAGAGCCAAGACTAAATCACTTGATTTTAATAGCTTTTCTTTAAATCGTTTATTTAAACCTTTTAAAATAAATTATAAAACCTCCAAATCATTATTAAACATTTAATTATTCATTTGAAAACATTTATAAAAGATTTGGAAAATAATTGTTAAGTTTAAATCCATATTTCAAAAGTTATTAAAAGTGCTGCGAATAGTGTTGCAAATAGTGTTTCTAAGGCTTATTTGATCAAAACAACTTTTCGATCATTTAGAAATTCATTTTTATAACTCAAAAATATATCAAAATATTTTAAAATATTTATAGGATTTATTCCATATTTTTAAAGAATTAAAAGTATCATTTATAAAGAATTTGTCGCTTTGGTTTCCGAACTGCCAAACCGCGATTATTTTGAAAACTTGTTTTACTTATATTTCAAAATCAACTAAACGAAATCTCGATTTTCTTTCTTCGTTCGAAAACTGTAGTTATAAGAGTTTGAAAAATTCTTATTACAAAGAATTCTGACTTTGAATCCATTGTATAAATGGATTTAACTTTCTACGGCGCGAAATCGCGAACTACCATTACACGACGCGCCTATTTTAACCAATTTTCTATTTTACTTTCAAACTTCATCGAAACACTTCTAAATGTTTATAAAACACTATTAAATAATTTTAAATCATTTTCAAAGATGTTTAACATCTCATATATACCATTTCATTTACAAAAAGGAGAGTGATTTCCTTTGTGATTTCTGATGTGTATTTAACGTGACTTGTTTTCCACATCCAAACAACAATATTTCACAAGATAACAAGATGATCAAATCATAGCAACCAAACAACATATCATATCACCATCCAAAAAATATATATAAATATAAGTGGAGTTTTCTCACCTCAGATTAAATGATTAACTTAAATATAGCTATAGCTCCACAAACTTGTATTTAAAGCTCATGAACTCTTGCACCTTGGCTCCTAGGTGGCTCGACCCTTGCTTGGGACGGTGGGAAGTGCTCACGGCCTTAGCTAGGGGAGGATGGAGGTTGTGGACATGGGGTATTTAGGTGGAGAGGAGGAGTTTGTTTTGAGTTTCGAAGTGTTTTAATATACATATATATATATATATATAATTTAATTTATATTTGATATATATTTTTCCATTATTTTGCTAAGGCTAGAAGACATGAAAATAGAGAGGAAGCTTAGGAAAATGAAGAAGAAGAAGTGAAAGGATGTGAAGAAGGATGGTGGGTAATTTTAGGCGAATGGAAGAAGTAAAATATTAGGATATTTAAGTATAAATACATCATCACCTCATTACCACCATCACCTCCCCCACATCATTATGCTCGGTTGAAACCCACCTCCCATGTGCTTGGCCATGTGCATGTACTTGGATGTATAAGTGGTTGACTTTAGGATGCTTAAGGGTTAAGTAAATGGGAAAATATCTTGATATTTTTTGGTTATTTTATATTAAAAGGTATATGTATATATGTGTGTATCCATGTGAATGTGAATGTTTTCATATATGTGTACATGTATATGTGCATATGTATGTCACATATAATCCACAACGTTGCATAACTTCTACTGTTGAATCGTTACGAATTTCGATTTCGATTTCCGATCTCATTTTCTCTTCTTAGTTAGTATACATATATTTGTAAATAAAGTTTAATAATAATATTTCTATCATTATATAATAATTAAAAGGGCTCATTTAATAATTAAAATAATTATTAAGTAATTTAAACTCCATTTAAATTTAAAAAAATCAATTATTCCAAAATAGCGACATTATTAATGATGTCATATTTACTTTTAATTTTCCAAGATATATTTTATTGCATATTCTCACTTATATAGATAAATGGGTGTATATATCCAGCTCCATGCACGATGTCGGATGGTTAAAGAGCTGTTTATCGATAAAATGATTTTCTGTTATTTTATCGATATATTTTCCAAAGTATATATTTTATAAATATTTATTCAAAATAAGATTACCGATATTATTTATTGTTAAAAAAAATCATTTGTGTTAAAATATCTTATATTTGAATATTTCAAAAAATTTCCGAAGTGATGAATTTCCGGGTTGTTACATACTTCCCCGCTTAAAAGAATTTCGTCCTTGAAATTTAGGATAAGGAGAAGATAACTCGAAATGAATATATAACAAAATGAAATATATACAAGACATGATAAGTGACTACACTACAGGCGGTGAGTACACTATCTCGATACAACATCAATCCTAAACTCAGGACATGCCTTCCTCATTCTATCTTCTATTTCCTAGGTGCAGTCTTCTACATCACCACTCCATTGTACTTTCACCAGTCTTACAACTTTACTTCTCAATCGTTTCTCATTGTGATCCACGATTCGAACTGGTCATCTAATAACTACCAAATTTGTTTCAACTTCTAAAATCTTCTTGGGCAGTTGTTTCTATAATCTGCTCTGGATCGTGCACATATTTCCTTAGATGAGATACGTAAAAGACATTGTGCACGCCAGACAATCTCTCGGCCAATTCCATACGATAAGGTAATGGGCCAATTCGCTCTAGAATGGATAGGTTTAACAAATTTAGGTGCTAACTTCTCTACCTGTCCAAATCTTGCCACTCCTCTCATCGGAGAGACTTCCAAGAATACGAAATCTCCAACTGAGAATTCTAAATTTCTACGTCTTCGACCAGCGTAACTTTTCTGCCTACTCTGAGCTTCTTTCATCTTCTTTATGATCATGTGAACCTTTTCTAAAGCTTCTCTAATCATGTCAGGACCTAGTACCAACCGATCTTCGGTCTCAATCTAACATGATGGGGATCTACATGGATGACCATACAAAGCTTCATGCGGGGCCATGCCAATACTAGCCTGATAGCTGTTGTTGTAGGAGAACTCAACAAGATGAAGATAATTTTCCTATGATCCTCCAAAATCTAAGATACAAGCTCTCAGAAGATCTTTCAATATTCGATTTATCCTTTCAGTTTGCCCATCGGTCTGGCGATGATATGCGGTCTCATACTCAGCTTTGTTCCCAAAGCTGTCTGAAATGCCTCCCAAAACTTACTGGCAAAGATTGGGTTTTGATCACTGACTATACTGCTTGGGACACCATGCAATCAAACTTTTCCCTCATGTATACTTCTGCAAGAGTTGCAGCTGTTCTCGTTGGATTTACTGGGATAAAGTGTTCGGTTTTGGTTAATCGATCTATGATAACCCAAATACCTTTATTTCCCTTTCTTGATTGAGGTAAGCCATCAATGAAATCCATCGATATTTGGTCCCATTTCCAAGTCGTAATTTTAAGGGGTTGAAGATCCAGCCGTCTATTGCTGATCGCTTTTGATCTATTGACAATTCACACATCTGCTAATATGAATGGAGATGTCCCTTTTCATACTTCTCCACCAAAATGTTTGTTTTACGTCTTTGTTTATTTTGTTAACTCTTGGGTGAATGTTTATGTAACGACCCGATATTTTCAACCATTCGCATCCACACATGTCGGACTTGAATTGCTCAAAATACTGCGTTGTAAATAAAAATTTGGAAAACTCATCATATACAGTAAATAAATAATCACAGATCACAGACACAGAGTAATATAATGCAGCGGAAATTAAAGAGATAGTAGTCCATGAAGCTACTATATAAATACATCAGAGTTAATTAAGATACAATAGGAATACCAAGATACAACAGGAGTAACAGTATGAAAATCAGGTACAACTGGATAACAAAATGAATAGATATCTGGATCTTCAAAGCAAAACTCCAGCTCCAAAGGTGAGTCTCTAATGCTGTATCACTCAGTCTGACCCGAGCGTAAAGCAAAACACAAAACACTCGAGTCAGGACATACATACTTATATAATGTAAACCAACTCAAGTGAACTGTAATAAAGGTACAAGTAACTTAAAGAATGCTTGGGATCGCCCATTCTTTAAGGATCCGTTAAACTATTTACTACGTAGTAATATACGCTATATACAGTAGTGTCTAATTAGTAAAGTATAATCATATAGAAAATAGCGTTAAGGGGATGGTGAACCTTAACGCGGTCGGATCTTTAAACCAAAATCGTAGTGGGCTCGATATGGTAAGTGACACGGCACAACTAGGAAATGCCAAGGTAGATATACCAATTACGCATCCGGGCTGGTGGTGACGCATAGCAGCCACTACCGCCCACCTCGAACAACACTCCCAAATCGCGGGGTGCACCCAAACAATCACAAAGTAATAGAATGGTATCGAAGAAGTGTGTCCGATAAGAGGTGCTACCTCCTTGGCCCGTCAATCGCTCCTGTTTTAGCCACTTTATGCCAACTCACGGGAGTTGGGTCCACGTATATACCTTAGGATCGTCGCCACCATCCTACTTCATTTTGGAAACTCCACTGCGTACACAGTTGTCAAAGTGGTTTTCGGTATCGACAGAGAGTATGTCCATATCTGATCCCGGTCTCTTTAACAATCAATCGTTATTATAACCCGTGGTTATAAATTTCAAAATAGTTTATGTTTCAAATCAAAATACATCCTTTAAACCATTTCAAAATCATATCATTTATTTCAAACTAATACATACTTTCAAACCCAAAACATATCTATTCAAAACCAATTCAAAAATATATCATTTCCATTTCAAAACCAATTCAATAATATATCATTTCAATAAAACCCAAATTTCAAAATCACTGAATATTTCCTTTAATTTATTAAACTTGAAATCTTCCTTTAAATTATCATAGCATTTTGGTAATGTAACCTTAAGGAATCATAGCATTTTTGGAATGTAATACTTTCCAATTTAATATTTTATATAATCAAAGTATTTATATACTTACAAATTTTTAACATGGTCATTTTATCATAGCCTTATAGTTAAATAAACTTTGTTACTGTAATATCCAATTTAATGCTGAAATTCTTATGTTAAGTTAAGAGTACCTTATTAACTTACATTATCATTACAATAAAGAAACTTTATTATTTTAGTCATTAAAATATGTCATTTACATTAATTAAAACTTACATATTAAATGTACTTTTTAACTTACATTTCTATTACAGTAAAGAGCATTTATCATTTAATCAATATTACACTAATTAAACTTACATTATCAAATGTACGTTTTTAATTTACGTTTTATTACAAAAAGGGCATTTATTATTTTAAATCAATATTACACTAATTAAACTTACATTATCAAATGTACGTTTTAATTTACGTTTTATTACAAAAAGGGCATTTATTATTTTAAATCAATATTACACAAATTAAGACTTACATGTTTCTTTCATTAATTAAGACTTTACATGTTTCTTTCAGTAGGTAAAACTTTACATATTTCTTTCATTAATTAGAACTTTACACGTTTCTTTCATAAATTAAACTTTACATATTTCTTTCATTAATTAGAACTTTACACGTTTCTTTCATAAATTAAACTTTACATATTCTTTCATCTTTGTTATTGCAGTAAAGAACATTTCTTATATTAATCAATAAAAATATTAATTAAACTTACATCTCACATGTGTGTTTAACTTACATTTTTCCATTTTAAAGTCATAGCTATTTATCTTACAAAACATAACATTTCACAAAAGAATATTTTATCATAGTTAATATAACAATCAAATTCTTTACAAATTTATTCCTTTAGACATCAATTCCACTATGATTCCAAAACTTATTACAAGATGTCCCATAAAAAAATGTATTTCATTTTATTTATTCAAAAATACATTAGTTATTATACAAAATATGTCCATCCCAGGAAACAACCTTTATTACAATTACTAGGTTATATTTAAGATTCCAAATTAAATCAAACTTAATTATTAAGTTATTTATCATAAACAAGACTCTTTAAATTTCATTAATTAAAATTTCATGTCAAATGTTCATTTTTAACTTACATTTTATTTTCACAATAAAGAGCATTTATTGTCTTAATCAATATCACATATTTCCAAATTAGGTTATATTTCCAATCACAAATTTCCATTCATTTATTTAACATTTTTAATACATATGAAATCATTTTTCACTTTATTAAATCATTTTAAAAACCAAATTTAAATTAAAATATCAAAATTTACATTTTCAAAATACTTAAAACTTCCAGAAAAATTTATAAAATAACCACGGGTCTGTATAATATTTTCTAACCTAGGTCAAGTGATACGGATAATATATCATTTCAATCCGTAATTTACAAAGAAAAATCCGGGTTCTATCATTTCAAACCCGCAATCCCAAGTTAAATAAAATAAATAAAAATCACTTAGGCTTATCATTTCAGCCCATAACGATCTTTCCCTATTCTAAAGTCCGTTCGGGTATGTATCATTTCAACCCATAGTGATTCTATTCTACAGGGAACTTGCAGTGTGAGAATAGAATATAAATAAACAGTAAAATAAAATAAAATATAACAGATGATGTAACATGCATATAAACAGTATTTAATATCATATAAATATATCACAGGCATGTATAACATAATATAATATTTTCACTTTCACTTGCTATCAATTCACAGTTATATAAGTATGAATGTCAGGGTGATTACTCACCTTTTTACGCTGAAGTTTGCAAAGCAAATACACAAACAAAAATCCGGAAAGCACGAAAGCACGACTAGACACAATTCTGATTTGAATGGATGGAGAGCCAAGATATTGATCTTGTATATAACAAATACACAAATCATAAGAATAAGATTCAACACAACAAAATGAATTAAACTATGCAATTACGAATCAAAGAACATAACCTTGCTTTCAACCACCAAGTGGGCTTGGCCATGGTCTAATAGTGAGGAGGAGGTGATGTTGTGGTGGTAGAGGCCGAGCTATGCAAGGAGAAAACAAAAGGAAAAAGAAAAAAAAAGGTGGAAAAAGAAGAGAGAAGGAAGCCATGGATCTAGACTTTTTCCTTCCTCACTCAAATGATACAATGAGAAACCTTTTTTTATTTCACGCGAATGATAAGAGGCGACTAGGTTTAAAAAGATTTGAATGGCTAAAGTTTAGGAATAGTTAGAAAATAAAAAGGCAAGGAAATTTAAAAAGGCATAATTTAAGTAGGGAAAAAATCTTGTATATATAAATCTTAAACAAATGAACAGAGGAGTTTGATAACTTTGTACGTGATTGAAAAGGAGAAAATCACGTCTATGCATTTATGAATAGATATGGTAGAAGATTAAAAGGTGGGAAATATATAAAGGCAATAAATAAATTAAGAAACGTATGCCTATATTTAAAACGTATCTTAATTGATTTGTTACTTATCCAATAAATATAGATGTATATACACAAAAGAAACCTTTACTAAATAAATAAAGTTTATACACACCATAAAAGTAAATAAGAAGATGGAGGCTGAGCTTAGCTTGAAGGAAAACAAAGAAAATAAAAGAAAATAGAAGAAAAAAAAATAGAAAAACAAAAGAAAAAGAAGCCATTACTTACAAGAAAATTTCTCACGTGAAGATGCAAATGAAAATGAGATTTGGTAAAAGGTTTTTGTACGTGAATTAGAATTTACTAGGGGAGTTATTCACGTCTAATCAAGTGCAATGAATTGGCAAGTAATTAAGTGCTTAAATGGCTAGAGATTTGAAGGGATTTATTTCATATTAAATAAAAAGAAACAATGAAACAAAATGGGGTAAGTTACTTGCTTTTTCATGTGAATTGATAGGGTATGAATGGCTAAAGAGGAGTAAATGATAGAAAAACAAAAAAACTAGGAAATAAAAGGCAAGAAATAAGAAGAAAGAAACACATACACACACACATATATATTATTCTTAAATGCAATTGAAAAAAAGATATTTTGAGATGTTTGTACGCGATTAATAAGAGCAATTCATGGCTATGAACGGTGAATGGCTAGGGTAAGTAATAAAGAGGGTAGGTAAATAAAAAGGCAAGCATTAAAGAAATGTAACGCATGTCTCCTTGATTTCTTCCAAGCCTTTTATGAAAAGATATACACACAAGTGAAATCCAATAAATAAAGTTTAGATAAACAAAATAGAAAAATAAAATAAAATAACATAGAAAATAAAAATATATATAAACGCACATAGAAAAATTGAAATTGAAATACAGAAAATAACTGCGTGTAAAATGCTGTAATTTATCTAATTTAAAAAGTATAACTCAGAATTTAACGAAACGAAAAGCAGAACAGATATCATAAATATATTCTGCTTCAAAGAAAAAGATTAAAATTTAAAATTCAATTTTTTTTTCTTTTAAAAAATTTAAACTGAAAATTCAAATTTTGACCAAAATATAAAATTTTCAAAAATCGTTTATTTATTGCATTTGGAAAATAAATTACAAACAAATTCCAAACTTACATTGGAAAAATTCAAAAAAAATCACTTTTAAATGATTTAAAAATCAAAATTTCAAGTAAAAATTTAATTAAAAATATTCACAAAATTATGGGTTGTTACACTCTCCCCCACTCAAAACTTTTCGTCCCCGAAAAGGAACGAGGCATGGAAAATAGAGACAACAAATAGAATGAGATAGAACTAAGACAACATAAAAAAAGAAGATTGAAATTATACCTGGCGACAGTCGTTACAGGTAAATTCAACAAGACGGAGATGATCTTCCCAAGATCCTCTTTAATCAAGGACACAAGCACGAAGAAGATTTTTGAAAAGTTTTCCAAAACAGACTGGTAAAAGGTATTTTGGGAGGAAGAACTACAAATCAAACTTTAGGAGATAAGATCAATTTGGAATTCAATTCCCCGCTTAGGATGCAGGAGAATAGGAACAACCGAAGGATAAGAGATTGGAAAACAAAATAAGATGATAAATTTTAAAACCATAAAAGTTTCAACTTAAATTAATAATTGATTTCATCCATTTGATTTTTCCTAAGTTAATTAAATCTTATCTATTTATAATTTCATTATCTTATCACCCAATTAACAATTTCTAAAATCGTGAATTTGAGATCATTTATTATACTCAAAATTTTATTCAATAAGTTTCATGCTTCTTTATTCCAGATGGTTATTACATTTATTCCACTTAATATATGTCTAATCACATATATTAAGTATACTTACACTTATTATGACTTACGCCAATTTATTCATAAGTTCCTTTAACATCACTTTATACTGTATATTATTCAATTAACTTTTTATTCTATTTACCTTTATTAATCCTTTATAACTAAAATTTAAGTGTATAACATTTTTATGACCACTCAAATTTTATTTATAAAATGTCCTTTATATTGTGTGTTCTCTAATTACATATTTAACTTTTAATAATTTAGGTAAGTTATATTGGAATGCAAGAGAATATTACACAAATAAAAATTTCTTAACTCAATTATCCAAGCTTCAATATTTATTCAAATTTTGATTTCCTTTTATAATTGAAATTATCCTTTAAGATAAAATTTAAGAATTAGATTTCCGATTAACTTCAAACTATTCTAGAGATAATTAAATATACACAATATATATCAAATCAACTCTTAAATCACATATATTATAAATCAAGTCATAATTAGAAAGCCAAATCAATTTAATTCTCCAAAGAAAAACTGTAGCAAAACTACAGAATGGTCTCTTCGCTTCGAAACTCGAAAATGAATGTCGATGATGCTGCAGTCATCACCGAAATTATTTTCCAAAGACAAAGAAAAGAACACTGATTTACAAATTAAAATCCTTTGAAACAATTTCTACGAATTACCTTTAAATAATATATCCTTTTAAAACTTTCAAAACAAAGTTCGAAATCATCGGAAATTAAATTATCACATTCTTGATTTAAATTCATTTAAATTTCCAAATTAATTTATAACCATGTTTAATTATTTAGATATGAAACTAAAGCCAATGATTATAAAATACATACAAAGTTAAATATTATTTCTTAACACCCAATTCCATTAATTATCAAAAAATTTAGAAAATTAACCTTATACATATTATAATTGTACAAAATTTATCCATCTACTAAATTTAAAAAACCATATTGTGTCAGTTTGTTCTGTTCAAGTGTTTTGGAGATCCTATCGATAGCGTTGATCAGACGAACCGATCGGAAACCCAAATCAACATCAACAACTCAAACAACACAATATATAAAACATCTTTAAAATATAAAAAAAAATTCAAATACAAGATTAATTTTTCAAAATAAGGATAGGGAATCAAATTGATGGACTCAAATTAAAGAGATTTTTTTAGACAAATTGGAGGCAAAGATAAGACGATTAAATAACAGAATAGGAAGATGGTAAGCCTATACATATCGCGGGCAACCTTAACTAGGTCAACCGTGACTTAATGAATAAGATCGATGTGGATTTTCTGGGGTAAATCTACATTCGATCTCAAGAGATAGAATTCAGGCATAGCAAAAGATAGTAGCATCGTAAACCAAGGATACAGAAGTCTTCGGTGAATCAATGCTTTTTGTAAAGAAGTTTCACACCTTTACAAGTAATTAGAATATTAGCGGGACCGCTAATTCATTAGAAAGATTATTCGGAGTGGAGTTATGGGACACTCCAGAATCAAGAAGACACGAATAGGGGAGGACAAGAATGGACTTCGGAACTGAAGGGAATGTTCCAAAATTCAAAGGAAACCGAATCGAAGATGAAGGAATTCAATCTCGAACGAAAGCGATTCTGTAATTAAATTTACTCTATATGCTGAGTTTGCCTAAAACCAGAGCTCTGATACCAACTGTAACGACCTGATATTTTCAACCATTCGCATCCACACATGTCGGACTTGAATTGCTCAAAATACCGCGTTGTAAATAAAAATTTGGCAAACTCATCATATACAGTAAATAAATAATCACAGATCACAGACACAGAGTAATATAATGCAGCGGAAGTAAAAGAGATAGTAGTCCATGAAGCTACTATATAAATACATCAGAGTTAATTAAGATACAATAGGAACACCAAGATACAACAGGAGTAACAGTATGAAAATCAGGTACAACTGGATAACAAAATGAATAGATATCTGGATCTTCAAAGCAAAACTCCAGCTCCAAAGGTGAGTCTCTAATGCTGTATCACTCAGTCTGACCCGAGCGTAAAGCAAAACACAAAACACTCGAGTCAGGACATACATACTTATATAATGTAAACCAACTCAAGTGAACTGTAATAAAGGTACAAGTAACTTAAAGAATGCTTGGGATCGCCCATTCTTTAAGGATCCGTTAAACTATTTACTACATAGTAATATACGCTATATACAGTAGTGTCTAATTAGTAAAGTATAATCATATAGAAAATAGCGTTAAGGGGATGGTGAACCTTAACGCGGTCGGATCTTTAAACCAAAATCGTAGTGGGCTCGATATGGTAAGTGACACGACACAACTAGGAAATGCCAAGGTAGATATACCAATTACGCATCCGGGCTGGTGGTGACGCATAGCAGCCACTACCGCCCACCTCGAACAACACTCCCAAATCGCGGGGTGCACCCAAACAATCACAAAGTAATAGAATGGTATCGAAGAAGTGTGTCCGATAAGAGGTGCTACCTCCTTGGCCCGTCAATCGCTCCTGTTTTAGCCATTTTATGCCAACTCACGGGAGTTGGGTCCACGTATATACCTTAGGATCGTCGCCACCATCCTACTTCATTTTGGAAACTCCACCGCGTACACAGTTGTCAAAGTGGTTTTCGGTATCGACAGAGAGTATGTCCATATCCGATCCCGGTCTCTTTAACAACCAATCGTTATTATAACCCGTGGTTATAAATTTCAAAATAGTTTATGTTTCAAATCAAAATACATCCTTTAAACCATCTCAAAATCATATCATTTATTTCAAACTAATACATACTTTCAAACCCAAAACATATCTATTCAAAACCAATTCAAAAATATATCATTTCCATTTCAAAACCAATTCAATAATATATCATTTCAATAAAACCCAAATTTCAAAATCACTGAATATTTCCTTTAATTTATTAAACTTGAAATCTTCCTTTAAATTATCATAGCATTTTGGTAATGTAACCTTAAGGAATCATAGCATTTTTGGAATGTAATACTTTCCAATTTAATATTTTATATAATCAAAGTATTTATATACTTACAAATTTTTAACATGGTCATTTTATCATAGCCTTATAGTTAAATAAACTTTGTTACTGTAATATCCAATTTAATGCTGAAATTCTTATGTTAAGTTAAGAGTACCTTATTAACTTACATTATCATTACAATAAAGAAACTTTATTATTTTAGTCATTAAAATATGTCATTTACATTAATTAAAACTTACATATTAAATGTACTTTTTAACTTACATTTCTATTACAGTAAAGAGCATTTATCATTTAATCAATATTACACTAATTAAACTTACATTATCAAATGTACGTTTTTAATTTACGTTTTATTACAAAAAGGGCATTTATTATTTTAAATCAATATTATACTAATTAAACTTACATTATCAAATGTACGTTTTAATTTACGTTTTATTACAAAAAGGGCATTTATTATTTTAAATCAATATTACACAAATTAAGACTTACATGTTTCTTTCATTAATTAAGACCTTACATGTTTCTTTCAGTAGGTAAAACTTTACATATTTCTTTCATTAATTAGAACTTTACACGTTTCTTTCATAAATTAAACTTTACATATTTCTTTCATTAATTAGAACTTTACACGTTTCTTTCATAAATTAAACTTTACATATTCTTTCATCTTTGTTATTGCAGTAAAGAACATTTCTTATATTAATCAATAAAAATATTAATTAAACTTACACCTCACATGTGTGTTTAACTTACATTTTTCCATTTTAAAGTCATAGCTATTTATCTTACAAAACATAACATTTCACAAAAGAATATTTTATCATAGTTAATATAACAATCAAATTCTTTACAAATTTATTCCTTTAGACATCAATTCCACTATGATTCCAAAACTTATTACAAGATGTCCCATAAAAAAATGTATTTCATTTTATTTATTCAAAAATACATTAGTTATTATACAAAATATGTCCATCCCAGGAAACAACCTTTATTACAATTACTAGGTTATATTTAAGATTCCAAATTAAATCAAACTTAATTATTAAGTTATTTATCATAAATAAGACTCTTTAAATTTCATTAATTAAAATTTCATGTCAAATGTTCATTTTTAACTTACATTTTATTTTCACAATAAAGAGCATTTATTGTCTTAATCAATATCACATATTTCCAAATTAGGTTATATTTCCAATCACAAATTTCCATTCATTTATTTAACATTTTTAATACATATGAAACCATTTTTCACTTTATTAAATCATTTTAAAAACCAAATTTAAATTAAAATATCAAAATTTACATTTTCAAAATATTTAAAACTTCCAGAAAAATTTATAAAATAACCACGGGTCTGTATAATATTTTCTAACCTAGGTCAAGTGATACGGATAATATATCATTTCAATCCGTAATTTACAAAGAAAAATCCAGGTTCTATCATTTCAAACCCGCAATCCCAAGTTAAATAAAATAAATAAAAATCACTTAGGCTTATCATTTCAACCCATAACGATCTTTCCCTATTCTAAAGTCCGTTCGGGTATGTATCATTTCAACCCATAGTGATTCTATTCTACAGGGAACTTGCAGTGTGAGAATAGAATATAAATAAACAGTAAAATAAAATAAAATATAACAGATGATGTAACATGCATATAAACAGTATTTAATATCATATAAATATATCACAGGCATGTATAACATAATATAATATTTTTACACTTTCACTTGCTATCAATTCACAGTTATATAAGTATGAATGTCAGGGTGATTACTCACCTTTTTACGCTGAAGTTTGCAAAGCAAATACACAAACAAAAATCCGGAAAGCACGACTAGACACAATTCTGATTTGAATGGATGTAGAGCCAAGATATTGATCTTGTATATAACAAATACACAAATCATAAGAATAAGATTCAACACAACAAAATGAATTAAACTATGCAATTACGAATCAAAGAACATAACCTTGCTTTCAACCACCAAGTGGGCTTGGCCATGGTCTAATAGTGAGGAGGAGGTGATGTTGTGGTGGTAGAGGCCGAGCTATGCAAGGAGAAAACAAAAGGAAAAAGAAAAAGAAAAGGTGGAAAAAGAAGAGAGAAGGAAGCCATGGATCTAGACTTTTTCCTTCCTCACTCAAATGATACAATGAGAAACCTTTTTTTATTTCACGCGAATGATAAGAGGCGACTAGGTTTAAAAAGATTTGAATGGCTAAAGTTTAGGAATAGTTAGAAAATAAAAAGGCAAGGAAATTTAAAAAGGCATAATTTAAGTAGGGAAAAAATCTTGTATATATAAATCTTAAACAAATGAACAGAGGAGTTTGATAACTTTGTACGTGATTGAAAAGGAGAAAATCACGTCTATGCATTTATGAATAGATATGGTAGAAGATTAAAAGGTGGGAAATATATAAAGGCAATAAATAAATTAAGAAACGTATGCCTATATTTAAAACGTATCTTAATTGATTTGTTACTTATCCAATAAATATAGATGTATATACACAAAAGAAACCTTTACTAAATAAATAAAGTTTATACACACCATAAAAGTAAATAAGAAGATGGAGGCTGAGCTTAGCTTGAAGGAAAACAAAGAAAATAAAAGAAAATAGAAGAAAAAAAAATAGAAAAACAAAAGAAAAAGAAGCCATTACTTACAAGAAAATTTCTCACGTGAAGATGCAAATGAAAATGAGATTTGGTAAAAGGTTTTTGTACGTGAATTAGAATTTACTAGGGGAGTTATTCACGTCTAATCAAGTGCAATGAATTGGCAAGTAATTAAGTGCTTAAATGGCTAGAGATTTGAAGGGATTTATTTCATATTAAATAAAAAGAAACAATGAAACAAAATGGGGTAAGTTACTTGCTTTTTCATGTGAATTGATAGGGTATGAATGGCTAAAGAGGAGTAAATGATAGAAAAACAAAAAAACTAGGAAATAAAAGGCAAGAAATAAGAAGAAAGAAACACATACACACACACATATATATTATTCTTAAATGCAATTGAAAAAAAGATATTTTGAGATGTTTGTACGCGATTAATAAGAGCAATTCATGGCTATGAACGGTGAATGGCTAGGGTAAGTAATAAAGAGGGTAGGTAAATAAAAAGGCAAGCATTAAAGAAATGTAACGCATGTCTCCTTGATTTCTTCCAAGCCTTTTATGAAAAGATATACACACAAGTGAAATCCAATAAATAAAGTTTAGATAAACAAAATAGAAAAATAAAATAAAATAACATAGAAAATAAAAATATATATAAACGCACATAGAAAAATTGAAATTGAAATACAGAAAATAACTGCGTGTAAAATGCTGTAATTTATCTAATTTAAAAAGTATAACTCAGAATTTAACGAAACGAAAAGCAGAACAGATATCATAAATATATTCTGCTTCAAAGAAAAAGATTAAAATTTAAAATTCAATTTTTTTTTCTTTTAAAAAATTTAAACTGAAAATTCAAATTTTGACCAAAATATAAAATTTTCAAAAATCGTTTATTTATTGCATTTGGAAAATAAATTACAAACAAATTCCAAACTTACATTGGAAAAATTCAAAAAAAATCACTTTTAAATGATTTAAAAATCAAAATTTCAAGTAAAAATTTAATTAAAAATATTCACAAAATTATGGGTTGTTACACTCTCCCCCACTCAAAACTTTTCGTCCCCGAAAAGGAACGAGGCATGGAAAATAGAGACAACAAATAGAATGAGATAGAACTAAGACAACATAAAAAAAGAAGATTGAAATTATACCTGGCGACAGTCGTTACAGGTAAATTCAACAAGACGGAGATGATCTTCCCAAGATCCTCTTTAATCAAGGACACAAGCACGAAGAAGATTTTTGAAAAGTTTTCCAAAACAGACTGGTAAAAGGTATTTTGGGAGGAAGAACTACAAATCAAACTTTAGGAGATAAGATCAATTTGGAATTCAATTCCCCGCTTAGGATGCAGGAGAATAGGAACAACCGAAGGATAAGAGATTGGAAAACAAAATAAGATGATAAATTTTAAAACCATAAAAGTTTCAACTTAAATTAATAATTGATTTCATCCATTTGATTTTTCCTAAGTTAATTAAATCTTATCTATTTATAATTTCATTATCTTATCACCCAATTAACAATTTCTAAAATCGTGAATTTGAGATCATTTATTATACTCAAAATTTTATTCAATAAGTTTCATGCTTCTTTATTCCAGATGGTTATTACATTTATTCCACTTAATATATGTCTAATCACATATATTAAGTATACTTACACTTATTATGACTTACGCCAATTTATTCATAAGTTCCTTTAACATCACTTTATACTGTATATTATTCAATTAACTTTTTATTCTATTTACCTTTATTAATCCTTTATAACTAAAATTTAAGTGTATAACATTTTTATGACCACTCAAATTTTATTTATAAAATGTCCTTTATATTGTGTGTTCTCTAATTACATATTTAACTTTTAATAATTTAGGTAAGTTATATTGGAATGCAAGAGAATATTACACAAATAAAAATTTCTTAACTCAATTATCCAAGCTTCAATATTTATTCAAATTTTGATTTCCTTTTATAATTGAAATTATCCTTTAAGATAAAATTTAAGAATTAGATTTCCGATTAACTTCAAACTATTCTAGAGATAATTAAATATACACAATATATATCAAATCAACTCTTAAATCACATATATTATAAATCAAGTCATAATTAGAAAGCCAAATCAATTTAATTCTCCAAAGAAAAACTGTAGCAAAACTACAGAATGGTCTCTTCGCTTCGAAACTCGAAAATGAATGTCGATGATGCTGCAGTCATCACCGAAATTATTTTCCAAAGACAAAGAAAAGAACACTGATTTACAAATTAAAATCCTTTGAAACAATTTCTACGAATTACCTTTAAATAATATATCCTTTTAAAACTTTCAAAACAAAGTTCGAAATCATCGGAAATTAAATTATCACATTCTTGATTTAAATTCATTTAAATTTCCAAATTAATTTATAACCATGTTTAATTATTTAGATATGAAACTAAAGCCAATGATTATAAAATACATACAAAGTTAAATATTATTTCTTAACACCCAATTCCATTAATTATCAAAAAATTTAGAAAATTAACCTTATACATATTATAATTATACAAAATTTATCCATCTACTAAATTTAAAAAACCATATTGTGTCAGTTTGTTCTGTTCAAGTGTTTTGGAGATCCTATCGATAGCGTTGATCAGACGAACCGATCGGAAACCCAAATCAACATCAACAACTCAAACAACACAATATATAAAACATCTTTAAAATATAAAAAAAATTCAAATACAAGATTAATTTTTCAAAATAAGGATAGGGAATCAAATTGATGGACTCAAATTAAAGAGATTTTGTTTAGACAAATTGGAGGCAAAGATAAGACGATTAAATAACAGAATAGGAAGATGGTAAGCCTATACATATCGCGGGCAACCTTAACTAGGTCAACCGTGACTTAATGAATAAGATCGATGTGGATTTTCTGGGGTAAATCTACATTCGATCTCAAGAGATAGAATTCAGGCATAGCAAAAGATAGTAGCATCGTAAACCAAGGATACAGAAGTCTTCGGTGAATCAATGCTTTTTGTAAAGAAGTTTCACACCTTTACAAGTAATTAGAATATTAGCGGGACCGCCAATTCATTAGAAAGATTATTCGGAGTGGAGTTATGGGACACTCCAGAATCAAGAAGACACGAATAGGGGAGGACAAGAATGGACTTCGGAACTGAAGGGAATGTTCCAAAATTCAAAGGAAACCGAATCGAAGATGAAGGAATTCAATCTCGAACGAAAGCGATTCTGTAATTAAATTTACTCTATATGCCGAGTTTGCCTAAAACCAGAGCTCTGATACCAACTGTAACGACCTGATATTTTCAACCATTCGCATCCACACATGTCGGACTTGAATTGCTCAAAATACCGCGTTGTAAATAAAAATTTGGCAAACTCATCATATACAGTAAATAAATAATCACAGATCACAGACACAGAGTAATATAATGCAGCGGAAGTAAAAGAGATAGTAGTCCATGAAGCTACTATATAAATACATCAGAGTTAATTAAGATACAATAGGAACACCAAGATACAACAGGAGTAACAGTATGAAAATCAGGTACAACTGGATAACAAAATGAATAGATATCTGGATCTTCAAAGCAAAACTCCAGCTCCAAAGGTGAGTCTCTAATGCTGTATCACTCAGTCTGACCCGAGCGTAAAGCAAAACACAAAACACTCGAGTCAGGACATACATACTTATATAATGTAAACCAACTCAAGTGAACTGTAATAAAGGTACAAGTAACTTAAAGAATGCTTGGGATCGCCCATTCTTTAAGGATCCGTTAAACTATTTACTACATAGTAATATACGCTATATACAGTAGTGTCTAATTAGTAAAGTATAATCATATAGAAAATAACGTTAAGGGGATGGTGAACCTTAACGCGGTCGGATCTTTAAACCAAAATCGTAGTGGGCTCGATATGGTAAGTGACACGACACAACTAGGAAATGCCAAGGTAGATATACCAATTACGCATCCGGGCTGGTGGTGACGCATAGCAGCCACTACCGCCCACCTCGAACAACACTCCCAAATCGCGGGGTGCACCCAAACAATCACAAAGTAATAGAATGGTATCGAAGAAGTGTGTCCGATAAGAGGTGCTACCTCCTTGGCCCGTCAATCGCTCCTGTTTTAGCCATTTTATGCCAACTCACGGGAGTTGGGTCCACGTATATACCTTAGGATCGTCGCCACCAACCTACTTCATTTTGGAAACTCCACCGCGTACACAGTTGTCAAAGTGGTTTTCGGTATCGACAGAGAGTATGTCCATATCCGATCCCGGTCTCTTTAACAACCAATCGTTATTATAACCCGTGGTTATAAATTTCAAAATAGTTTATGTTTCAAATCAAAATACATCCTTTAAACCATTTCAAAATCATATCATTTATTTCAAACTAATACATACTTTCAAACCCAAAACATATCTATTCAAAACCAATTCAAAAATATATCATTTCCATTTCAAAACCAATTCAATAATATATCATTTCAATAAAACCCAAATTTCAAAATCACTGAATATTTCCTTTAATTTATTAAACTTGAAATCTTCCTTTAAATTATCATAGCATTTTGGTAATGTAACCTTAAGGAATCATAGCATTTTTGGAATGTAATACTTTCCAATTTAATATTTTATATAATCAAAGTATTTATATACTTACAAATTTTTAACATGGTCCTTTTATCATAGCCTTATAGTTAAATAAACTTTGTTACTGTAATATCCAATTTAATGCTGAAATTCTTATGTTAAGTTAAGAGTACCTTATTAACTTACATTATCATTACAATAAAGAAACTTTATTATTTTAGTCATTAAAATATGTCATTTACATTAATTAAAACTTACATATTAAATGTACTTTTTAACTTACATTTCTATTACAGTAAAGAGCATTTATCATTTAATCAATATTACACTAATTAAACTTACATTATCAAATGTACGTTTTTAATTTACGTTTTATTACAAAAAGGGCATTTATTATTTTAAATCAATATTATACTAATTAAACTTACATTATCAAATGTACGTTTTAATTTACGTTTTATTACAAAAAGGGCATTTATTATTTTAAATCAATATTACACAAATTAAGACTTACATGTTTCTTTCATTAATTAAGACTTTACATGTTTCTTTCAGTAGGTAAAACTTTACATATTTCTTTCATTAATTAGAACTTTACACGTTTCTTTCATAAATTAAACTTTACATATTTCTTTCATTAATTAGAACTTTACACGTTTCTTTCATAAATTAAACTTTACATATTCTTTCATCTTTGTTATTGCAGTAAAGAACATTTCTTATATTAATCAATAAAAATATTAATTAAACTTACACCTCACATGTGTGTTTAACTTACATTTTTCCATTTTAAAGTCATAGCTATTTATCTTACAAAACATAACATTTCACAAAAGAATATTTTATCATAATTAATATAACAATCAAATTCTTTACAAATTTATTCCTTTAGACATCAATTCCACTATGATTCCAAAACTTATTACAAGATGTCCCATAAAAAAATGTATTTCATTTTATTTATTCAAAAATACATTAGTTATTATACAAAATATGTCCATCCCAGGAAACAACCTTTATTACAATTACTAGGTTATATTTAAGATTCCAAATTAAATCAAACTTAATTATTAAGTTATTTATCATAAATAAGACTCTTTAAATTTCATTAATTAAAATTTCATGTCAAATGTTCATTTTTAACTTACATTTTATTTTCACAATAAAGAGCATTTATTGTCTTAATCAATATCACATATTTCCAAATTAGGTTATATTTCCAATCACAAATTTCTATTCATTTATTTAACATTTTTAATACATATGAAATCATTTTTCACTTTATTAAATCATTTTAAAAACCAAATTTAAATTAAAATATCAAAATTTACATTTTCAAAATACTTAAAACTTCCAGAAAAATTTATAAAATAACCACGGGTCTGTATAATATTTTCTAACCTAGGTCAAGTGATACGGATAATATATCATTTCAGTCCGTAATTTACAAAGAAAAATCCGGGTTCTATCATTTCAAACCCGCAATCCCAAGTTAAATAAAATAAATAAAAATCACTTAGGCTTATCATTTCAGCCCATAACGATCTTTCCCTATTCTAAAGTCCGTTCGGGTATGTATCATTTCAACCCATAGTGATTCTATTCTACAGGGAACTTGCAGTGTGAGAATAGAATATAAATAAACAGTAAAATAAAATAAAATATAACAGATGATGTAACATGCATATAAACAGTATTTAATATCATATAAATATATCACAGGCATGTATAACATAATATAATATTTTCACTTTCACTTGCTATCAATTCACATTTATATAAGTATGAATGTCAGGGTGATTACTCACCTTTTTACGCTGAAGTTTGCAAAGCAAATACACAAACAAAAATCCAGAAAGCACGAAAGCACGACTAGACACAATTCTGATTTGAATGGATGGAGAGCCAAGATATTGATCTTGTATATAACAAATACACAAATCATAAGAATAAGATTCAACACAACAAAATGAATTAAACTATGCAATTACGAATCAAAGAACATAACCTTGCTTTCAACCACCAAGTGGGCTTGGCCATGGTCTAATACTGAGGAGGAGGTGATGTTGTGGTGGTAGAGGCCGAGCTATGCAAGGAGAAAACAAAAGGAAAAAGAAAAAAAAGGTGGAAAAAGAAGAGAGAAGGAAGCCATGGATCTAGACTTTTTCCTTCCTCACTCAAATGATACAATGAGAAACCTTTTTTTATTTCACGTGAATGATAAGAGGCGACTAGGTTTAAAAAGATTTGAATGGCTAAAGTTTAGGAATAGTTAGAAAATAAAAAGGCAAGGAAATTTAAAAAGGCATAATTTAAGTAGGGAAAAAATCTTGTATATATAAATCTTAAACAAATGAACAGAGGAGTTTGATAAGAGCAATTCATGGCTATGAACGGTGAATGGCTAGGGTAAGTAATAAAGAGGGTAGGTAAATAAAAAGGCAAGCATTAAAGAAATGTAACGCATGTCTCCTTGATTTCTTCCAAGCCTTTTATGAAAAGATATACACACAAGTGAAATCCAATAAATAAAGTTTAGATAAACAAAATAGAAAAATAAAATAAAATAACATAGAAAATAAAAATATATATAAACGCACATAGAAAAATTGAAATTGGAATACAGAAAATAACTGCGTGTAAAATGCTGTAATTTATCTAATTTAAAAAGTATAACTCAGAATTTAACGAAACGAAAAGCAGAACAGATATCATAAATATATTCTGCTTCAAAGAAAAAGATTAAAATTTAAAATTCAATTTTTTTTTCTTTTAAAAAATTTAAACTGAAAATTCAAATTTTTACCAAAATATAAAATTTTCAAAAATCGTTTATTTATTGCATTTGGAAAATAAATTACAAACAAATTCCAAACTTACATTGGAAAAATTCAAAAAAAAATTTCACTTTTAAATGATTTAAAAATCAAAATTTCAAGTAAAAATTTAATTAAAAATATTCACAAAATTATGGGTTGTTACAGTTTAGCTTGGATTGACGGCATTCAGTCAAAACTTCTTGTCTTAAGTTATCAACATCGGGAACACAAAATCCCATGGTTATCGATTTTAAAGCTTGAACTCTGTCCTTTGCTTATATCTTTAATAATCTCCTTTAGAAATCGATCTTCATTTTGCTTGCTAGCAATTCTTTCTAGAAGAGTCGAGGTTACTACCAAATAAGCTATAACGGCATGCTTCTTTCTTAATGGATCCGCTATCACAGTGGCTTTCCCGGGTATATATAGAATATTTAGATCATATGATGCGAGAAATTCTACCCAACGCTGGTCTCATATTTAAATCCTTTTGAGTGAAAAGATACTTCAAAGATTTGTGATCTGTGAAGAGTTCGAACTTATCACCTATTTAAAGAAGGAATATTATTTACCAAAGTCAAACAAAGTTTATCAAAATAAACTATGAGAAATTCTTACCCAGTAAATAATGTCTTCAAATCTTTAGTGCAAACACAACGGCTAGTAGTTCTAAGTCGTGTGTTGCATAATTTTGCTCATGCGTCTTTAACTGCCTACTAGCATATGCGATAACCTTTCCACGTTGCATTAGTACCTCGACCACTCCTTCTCCCCAAGCATCAAAATAAACGGTTAAACCACCGCTTTCATCAATAATAGTTAAGATTGGAGCGATAGTTAACTTTTTCTTAAGTCCCTGGAATGATTCTTCACATTTCGACGTCCATTCAAATTTAACATCCTTCATAGTCAACTTTGTTAACTGATGAGAAATCTTGGAGATGTCTTGAATAAATCTCCGGTAATATCCTGCCAATCGTAAGAAGTTACGAATGTCCTACGAAGTTTGGGGCTGCTTCCAATCCATTATGGCTGAAATTTTCCCTGGATCAACTGAGATTCCTTCCTTCGACACAACATGCCCAAGGAATCTTACCTTCTCTTCCCAAAAGTGGCAATTTGAAAACTTAGCTTTGAGCACATTTCTCCTTGATATTTCTAGCACAATCTCTAGATGCCTTTCGTGTTCTTCTTCAATCTTTGAATATATAAGAATATCATCAATAAAAACTAACACGAACTTATGGAGCACTTCTCTGAATACTCTATTCATAAGGTCTACAAAATAAGCGGGTGCATTGGTTAAGGTATAACCAACCACTCGTAGAAATCATTTAGTCCTCTGAATGCAGTGAAAGGAATGCATTCTTCTGATATCCTTAACTGATGGAATCTTGTAGCCAGGTCCATTTTTGAAAATAATCGAGCATTGTGAAGTCGATCAAACAAGTCATCAATACGGGGTAAAAGATACTTGTTCTTAATCGTTTGCTTATTTAGGTCTCGGTAGTCTACACAAAGACTTAGGGAGCCATCAGACTTTGCAACAAAAACTACTGCTGAGCTCCAACTTGAGCGACTAGGTCTAATGAGTCCTTTCTTTAACAATTCATCTGTTTAATTCTTTAATTCATTTACTTCCTTAGGGGCCATTCTTCGAGAAGAGTGAAAAACAGATCTTGCACCGGGAATCAAGTCGATTCAAAACTCAATTTCCCTATGTGCGGGTGAACTTTTAACTTCCTCAAAAACATTCAAAAATTCCTTAACAATTGGTATTAACTCCAAATTCATTTGAGACGAATCCAATGCATACATGAAGCTCTCCCTCACCGGACTAGGTTTGTTGCACATTATTCTGTCCAATGCCCTTTCAGTTGTCATTTTTAACACCGGCATCTGCTTAGTGCAATCTAGAATAGCTCCATACTTAGACAACCAATCCATTCTAAGTAGAATTTCAAACCTAATAAAATCAAGGACAAATAGATCGCATAAGAATTTGTGGGTTTGGTAGGTAACTCGAATTTCCTTACAAATCATACAAAGATTGGTGGTACCTTCTATGGGATTAAACAGGCAAATAGGGGTATCTACTATTTTTAGGGTAAGTTTTAACTTATCGACCAATTTCTTAGCAATAAAACTATGGGAAGCCCCAGTATCAAATAACACTCTAACCAAAATATCATTAACACAAATTTTACCTTCCGAAACTCCCATTCCCTTTGCATCAGTGGAAGTTGAAGGTTCATCTTTGAGGGCAAAAATCGGACTTGTTCTCCCTTCCTTATCAGCGGGCAATCCCTTTTCCTGTGCCCTAGTTTGTGATAATTGTAGCAGGTTTCTCCTTAAGCTTTGGGATTCTTATAGTTGTTGGAAAAGTGGCCCTTCTGTTGGTAGTTGAAACAAGTGATATTCTTCAACTTATCTTCCTGGGATCCTCCTTCTGGCTTGCCTTGCCTTGGTTTCTTTCTTGGGTGATTGAACTTCCTCGTTTCTATTTATTATTGCTGCTACTTTGGGTCATGGGGGGATCCTTCTTATCCAGATTTTCATACTGAACCCTGTGCCTACTAAATCTACAAAGGTTCCTTTCACATGCCCAGTCATTCTACTGTGGTACTGCTTTTTCATTCCTACGATAACAATCTTGTTCTTCTTGAGGGGCATGTCTATCAAACCAGGCCCGAATGAGATAGTTTATTAAACTTGCTGGCATACTCCTCAAACGACATTTCCTCCTTCTTTAAATCCATAAAGCTCCGATAAAGGTAGGATTTTCCCGCAGCTGGCATATACTGTTCTTCAAGAACTTCTTTGATTCACTCCCTTGAGAAATTATCTTTAGACTCATTCTGACTGATGGATTCCCACCATGCTAGAGCACCATCCTATGGTTGCTAGGAAGCTAAGAACCTTTTCTGCTCATTTCTGATATTCAATCCCTTAAAAATTCTTTCACAAGAGTGGATCTAAGCCAGAACTTCAATAATGGACTATATTCCTTTGAATGGTTTACCACCCAAACCTATGTAATCTTTGCATAGATTAGCAAAGTTAATTTGAGGATACACAGGGATTACCACTTCCTAAAAAACTATAACATTTGATCGATCGTTGGCGGTAGTGGTACTGTTTCTACCCTTCTTCCTCGTCCTCTTCAGCTACTCATCTTCTACCATCTGTATATAGTAAGGAAATATATTTAGAATTTTTGACAAGATTATCTTAGGGAATGGGTAGAAACTCGAATATACTTTTTCAGATAAAATTTCAAATATGCGCTCTATCAGACTAAACTCGTTCTATGGCATTACTAACCATACCTCTAATGAGTTGGCCCCAACCAGGCTTAGGTATTTGCTCAACTATAAGCTCTGATACCAAATGTAATGACCTATCTCCTCGACTCTTAGAAATCGACACTAATACATCCTCGGTATTCACGTGCCGTAAATCCAAGTGCCGGAAAGGCAGATTATCATAGGTTAAAGAAAATAAAGATATAAGATAAGGCAATAATAAAATCTCACATCGTATTTAACACAAAATTATACATATGAGTAGTACATGCAATTACCCTCCATTTGATCCCGGTTCCTTTGAACCAATCATCGATAAAAGGATGTTAGGTAAATAGGTGCTTATCGTTTGATTAATTACTTCCCTTTTAACAAAAATATCTTCTAGAGATATACATATCTTTAAAACATTTCTTTTCAAAATATACAAAATCATTAAACCTCTCTTTAACTTTGGAAATACCAAATCATTTTCATAAGTCATATTGGGAACATTATTGAGTAAAAAAAGGTCGATAGAAATTATACTAATTCTACTCAATATTAATTTCTGTATTCAACAAGTACTATCTATCGGAAATGGTGAAATCACCTTTTAAATTCATACGGTTAGTACGAGTTCCCTCCATAGAATTTAACATCAAGTATAAGAAGATTTTCTCCATACAATCCAAGTTGTATCAAATTAAATTTATAAATTTTGAATCTTTTATACTTGTCTCATTTTCGACATTTCGACCTTATCTATCCCTCGCCCAGGAAAGAGGCCAGGTGAGCCAAGGCACTGGTTGCTCCTGAACATCTCCTTAGTTTAAGCACCTTACATCAGTGACGACCCATATTTCGGAAGGTTTAAATCGACAATAAACCACACATGTCCAACTTAAACAATCCGGAATGTAGATAATCAATGGGGAAAAAATTAAGAAAATAAGGAAAGAAGAAGAAAACAAACACAGAATCTCACAGTGGAACGATAAAATATAATAATCAAATAACAGTTAATGAAGCTGTTTACTATACATTTGATTATAACCTATACAACATTTATCAGAGTTATATATATACATCAGGGATAAATAAATAATGTAGCAGAATAGCATGATGCAGAGAAGATTAATAAGTAATATACCAAATCTTCGTCTTTGTCCTCCAGAGAATAATCTTCAATACGTTAAAAAACTGAGGACTGGCCCGAGCGTAATAGAAAGCAAAACACTCGAGTTTGGACTAAAATACTCTTATGTAAGTCAAATCAATATCACGAAATATGAGTGTAACAGCGTGAGAGATGTTTATGGGATTTATATCTCCAATCCAGTGTATAACGTGCGTGCAATATCTAAAGAGATGTTACGCGATTTTCCATCTCCTAAGGATCCGTTAAACTATTTATATATAATAGTATACGCTATAATAGGTAATGTCTATCAGTAAAATAAATATCAAAATAGCATCAAGGCTTTACATTGATCCAGCTTAACACATTTTTTAGGTACAATACCAAAGTCGTAATCGGCTCGTTTAAGGATAAGTATGACAAGGCACGTGAGGAAATGCCCAAGGTAGGATTCTACCAGTTTACCCATCCATGGCCGACCGCGGCTATCAATCCAAACAAAAGGTGCACCCATCGAATATGAAATCACAATAGTAATATAAAGGATTAACATCACTAGCGGTAGCTAACCTCATTGGCCAGACATAGGCTCTTGTTTTAGTCATTTATTTATGACACGAGTGTCAAAGCTATCCATCATCGTTCTCTTACTTCATTCCAGTAAACGTCTCCAATTTAACCACTATATTCTAGATATCATCCATCGCATACACAGTTGTTAAAGTGGTTCCAATATTGACAGAGAATATGCCAATAAGAGGCCCCGGTCTCTTTGACAACCAAACGTCGTTTTACACACTGGTTGGTGCTTTTATATTTCGAAAACAATTCGTACTTGATATCAAAATATCATATTCGCTTCAAAATCAAATCCATTATGAAATCATCATATTAACTCAAAATATACCATATCATTTTTGACTTAATACCTCGATTTTGTTTCCAAAATTGTTTCGAATTTAAATTTAGGATATAACTTCATTTTAACCTCATTCGCATTTAAATCCAAGATTTAAATATAAACATTTCCACCCTTTGAATTTTAGAAAATAGTTTAAATAGTTTTAAAATAATTAAATAGTTAAAATAGTTTAATAGAAAATAGTTTGAGTATTAAAAAAGGTTTATATAGTAAATAGTTTGGAAAATCAAAATAATTTGAATATTTAAGAAGATAGATTTTAAGTAGTTTATACTAAAATAATTCATTTGAAAATAGTTTCAAAGTCAAACCGGTTCACCTTTCAAATTTTCCAATTCAAATCAGTTTCAATTTCCATTTCGATTTAATCGATTGAGTTCCCATTTTAAGTCGGATTTTACTTCGATTCTAATTTCAATTCAAATAAATTCGATTTTGATTTCGAACTAATTCAATTTCGCTTTCAATTCTAATTGATTTCGATTTCAAATTCCAAATTAATTTAAATTTCAATTCCAAATTAATTTAAATTTCAACTCCAAATTAATTTAAATTTCAACTACAAATTAATTCCAATTTTCAACTCCAAATTAATTTCAATTTCAAATTATCCGATTCAATGATTAAATTTCAACTCAAGTCTCAAATTTAAACTATTTCGATTTATATAAATTTCGAGTTTGATTTTTAAAATATCGATTCAAATTACTTAAATCAAATTAACTTTCAATATTCAATTTAAAATCAAAATCTTCAAATATAATTCGATTCCAAGCTCAATTTCGAAATATCGTTTTATATTACTTTTACTTAGCAATATTCAAAGTTCGAATAAAAGTCCAATCTTTTAAAACAAATCAATTTCTGAAATACAAATCATATTTCGATTATAATTTAAAAATCTCAACTTCGATTTTTTAAACAATTCCTATTATAAGTTTTTAAATTCCAACATTCCGAGCTCAAGTTCGAAAATAATTCAATTTCCATAAATTCGCTTTTTATTTTTTGTTTAAGTCAAATCATTTAAATAATTTCCAAATCCAAATCTTTAAATTCATTTAATTTAACCAATCCGGTGTTCGTATATATTTTTCTATCCTATGGCCAAGTGAATCAATTATTTCAATTTAATTCCAAGGATGGATATATATCATTTCAATCCAAAATAAATGCCATAGGTATATATCATTTCAACCTATTTCTTAATTTATTTGAAATAATTCGATTTACAGTTTTATATACTATAAATAATATACAGGATTATAACAGGATAGATATAAATTAAATGAACATCCAATTATTCAAATATCAACCAATTTTCATCCACCACAACCAACATCCAAACAATCAATAATTCACAACAATTAACCAATTATCAATAATTGGAAATTTAACTAACAGTTTAATTCTAATTTCAATTTAACTATTAATTTAAATTATATCAATCAATTCATATGTCAATTTAAAATGTCAATTAAATTTATCAAACAACAATCAGTAAATTTAAATCACTTCGTGATATAAAGTTAACTACATAAAAATTATTTCAGTCATTGTGAGCGTATAAAATGCTCACCTTTTATTTGAAACTGATAATTTCCAGCTTCAAATAAATGCCAATCCAATGCCGAGCTATAGACGACGTCGATACGATTCCAACGCCTCTCGTTTCGTCCGAAACGGACCTCGCATGCAGAAGTTATGAATTTTTTTAATATACGATATAATTTCAATTATAATTAGGAAAAATGAAAAAAAATAATCACGTTACCAGCAACGTTCATTCCCTCACGCATGAAACAACAACATACTCGAACCTATTTCCACGTTCGAAACTTCCATACCCACGCAAACCAAGATAATCAGACGACGATCAGGAGGCATCGTCCCGTGCGCCACATGCTCCTCCACCCACGCCGGAGGCGTGACACCAGTCAATGACGATAACCATGAGATAAATCCACAGTACGGCTTACGATGCGTGACACAATCGGACTCAACGGCTCAACTTGAACTCGTACAATCGCGTATGCTCCTGGAAAATTCGAACAACATTTGGACTTCTCTCTCTTCTTCTTATAATATCTACTTTTTATATAACTATATATATACACGTCTGGAAACAAAGGGGGAGATAAGCAAGTCGGCTCGGGGAGGCAAGGCTGGTGCGGCGACCTTCAGGGTGACTAGGTGGTGGACGATGGAGGAGGTGCAGGTGGCGGAATGGTGGTAGGGAAGGTCGGCAGCACAATGTAGTTGTTTTCTTTTTTTTTTTGTATAATAGAGGTGGTGGCAGCTGGAAGAGAGGGGAGAGGAAGCTGGCACGATGTCTGCACAGGCGGAGCGGCAGTATGCTGTAAGGCGGCGGCAGACGAGTAAGGAGGAGGCGGGTGGGGAATCGGCTGATAGGAGGAAGCTTTGAAAATTTGCTGAGCTTTTGTTTTAGTGCTATTCGAATATATGCCATTGCAGAAGTAATATAAAAGAAGGAAAGGAAACGTGGCCACGTGAACCGGGCATGAACGTTTTCTCTACCGATTACCAGTTCAAAAATAAAATTAACGTGTACTAATACCATTTCAGCCGTGAACTACTCAACATGTATATAATTTTTTTTATATTTTAAACGGTTGTCCTATTATAAACGTATAATTTAAATTTCAACAGCTTAATATACCAAATATATATATATATATATATATATTAGTAAACACCGTTCACATGGGCTAAAACAACACACAGTATAAACCGAGAGTCCAGACACGTGAAACGAAACGCCGTTGTGCTCAGTGTGTCGATACAAACGCGTTAGCACACAGAAAACTGGTCATTTAACGCTTGAGTGAAAATTCGTTATTTCCGCAATATCAGTTGTCGTTACCGTAAATCGATCGTATAAATCGATTTAATCGGGCTAGTGGAATCGGAATTCGACGAAACGAACGTCGACGTTTTTATTAGAAAGTTTTTTAAAATAATTTTATGTAAAATATTTAAATTTCTGAAACCAAAATTTTCACTGTTATATTAATGACTGATTTTTGCGTCAAATTTCAGATCGCTTAAAATTTCCGTTTTATATTTTTATTTCATATTTTATTCATTCAATCAATCGTAAGCAGGATTAATTTAAGTTCAAAGTTTTAAATTCTCAACTTAAATCAAGGTCATATCTAATCGAATTTCTTTCAAAAAACGGTAAATTTTAGAATCGTTACAACATCCGTATCTCATGAATAGAAAAATCCAGTCTACTCATCGACTTTTGAAGCCAGGATTAAATCACTTGATTTTAATAGCGTTTCTTTAAATCATTTATTTAAACCTTTTAAAATAAATTATAAAACCTCCAAATCATTATTAGAACACTTAATTATTCATTTGAAAACAAAATATTTGGAAAAGAGTTGTTAAGTTTAAATCCATATTTCAAAAGTTATTAAAAGTACTGCAAAAAGTGTTGCGAATAGTGCTGCAAATTGTGTTTTTAAGGCTTATTTGGTCAAAGCAACTTTTCGATCATTTAGAAATTCATATTATAACTCAAATCTCTTTAACAACATTTTAAAAAAATTATAGAATTTTTTCCATATTTTTAAAGCATTAAAAATATTATTTATAAAGAATTTGTTGCTTTGGTTTCCGAAATGTCAAACCACGACTATTTTGAAAACTTGTTTTGCTAATATTTCAAAATCTACTAAACGAAATCTCAATTTTCTTTCTTTGTTTGAAAACTATAGTTATAAGAGTTTGAAATTTTTTTATTATAAAGAATTTCGACTCCGAATCCATCGTATAAATGGATTTAACTTTCTACGGTGCGAAATCGCGAGCTGCCATTACGCGACGCACCTATTTTAACCAATTTTCCATTTTACTTTCAAACTTCATCGAAACACTTCTAAATGTTTATAAAACACTATTAAATCATTTTAAACCATTTACAAAGAGGTTTAACATCTCATATATATTATTTCATTTACAAAAAGGAAAGTGATTTCCATTGTGATTTCCGACGTGTATTTAACGTGACTTATTTTGCACATCCAAACAACAATATTTCACAACCAAACATGATGATCAAATCACAGCAACCAAACAACATGTCATACCATCATCCAAAGTATATATATAAATACAGTGGAGTTTTCTTACCTCGGATTAGACGATTAACATAAAAATGGCTATAGATCAGCTAACTTTTATTTAAAGCTCATGAACTCTTGCACCTTGGCTCCTAGGTGGCTCGACCCTTTCTTAGGATGGTGGGAAGTGCTCACGGCCTTGGCTAAGGGAGGATGGAGGTTGTGGCCATGGGGTATTTAGGTAGAGAAGAGGAGTTTGCTTTGAGCTTTGAAGTGTTTTGATATATATATATATATCTATATATATATATTTATATTTATATATAATAAATTATATATTTAAATATATATTATATAATTTAATTTTTATTTGAACTATATTTTGCCATTATTTTGCTAAGGGTAGAAGACATGAAAATAGAGAGGAAGCTTAGGAAATGAAGAAGAAGTGAATGGAAGCGAAGAAGGATGGTGGATATTTATAGGCAAATGGAAGGAGTAAAATATCAAGGTATTTAAATGTAAATACATCATCACCTCATCACCACCATCACCTCCCACTACATCATTATGCTCCATTGAAACCTCACATGTGCTTTGCCATGTGCACGTACTTGGATGTGTAAGTGGTTGACTTTAGGATGTTTAAGGTTAAGGAAATGAGAAAATATCTTGATACTTTTTGGTTATTCTATATTAAAATGTATATGTATATATGTGTGTATCCATGTACATGTGAATGTCTTCATGTATGTGTACATGCATATGTGCATATGTATGTCATATATAATCCACAATGTCACACAACTTCTACACATTGAATCATTATGAATTCTGATTTCGATTTCCGGTCATATTTTCTCTTCTTAATTAGTATACATATATTTGTAAACAAAGTTAAATAATAATATTTCTATCATTATATAATAATTAAAAGGACTCATTTAATGATTAAAATAATTATTAAATCATTTGAACTCCATTTAAATCCAAAAAAATCAATTATTCTAAAATAGCGACATTATTAATAATGTTATATATACTTTTAATTTTCCAAAATAAAATAAATTATTTTATTATGTATTCTCACTTATATGGATAAATGAGTTTATGTACCCATCTCCGTGCGCGATGTCCGATGGTCAAAGAACTGTTTGTCGATAAAATAATTTTCGGTTATTTTATCGATATATCTTTCAAAGTATATTTTTTAAAAATATTTGTTCAAAATAAGATTACCAATATTATTTATTGTTCAAAACATTATCATTTATGTTAAATATATAATATTTGGATATCTCAAAATATTTCTGAAGTGATGAATATCTGAGTCGTTACATGTAGCCTTTGCATTAGAATTGTATGATATGTGGATCATATTATGATATGTTGTTTGGTAATTTTTATTTGTTAAAATGAAACTAAATTTTCGACTATTTTGGACATTTGAGAACTTCCACATCGTATAAAACTTGAAACTAAGTGTTTTGTGAAAATAAAAAGTTCAGTTTATATAACACTTGAATTGAGAAGGTAGTAAGTTAAAACAAGTTTAATTTGTTGAACATACTTGTTAAGTAAAATGAATTTGATGTTTGTATATACTCTTAGGATATCATGGAGTACTATATGAATATGAACTAAAGTTGTATAATGTTTATAAACTTATAGTTATATTTTATGAAATGTTTCATAAATGATTTTAGTATTGAATGACGTACTACTTAGATAAAAGAACGTGATAAAATATATTAGTATAGTTAAGAAATCAATAGGACAAATACTTAAGTTGTATGTAGATCGTTTTATTCACATGACTGTTCTTGATTTAGTATTCGAGTACATGATTTCGAGGTGGTTTCCACCAATCCGAATAAGGATTATTCACTTTATTCATAATGGCGAACACTTGATACTGATTCTTGATAAGATCCTAAAGTTTTCTATCATAATATATGGCTATGCAAGGGGAACTGAGGTTTCTATTTAAGGAACCTAATCGGAATCTACACTAGAGAGGTCAAGTGATCTATACTAGTTGGGAAGTGAAATTTATGTGATCAAGCAAGTGATCATATTTGATATTGCGTACGGAGGGTCATGTGCATCGTATGGGATTTAGTATATTTACATGCTATATTTTTATTGGCTTATGGAGAGTCTAGGTAATGACTCTTCGATTTGTTATGAGGTATTGTGAATCGTTGACTAAGTAATAACCCGAGGCTGCTGAGCGTAAGGTATGCTTAGTGGGTCATTTATCATCCTTGTACGATGAGAGGATTTTGAACTTGAGCAAACCATGAGTTTTGTTTGCTAGTGATTGAATACTGTTAAGTATTGCTATGTGATTGTTTCTTTTGTTGCTCGTGTTGGAATTTCGAGGATGAATTATTCAAAGTGGATGAGAATCTAACGACCCGAAATTTTGAACACTTCTTATTTAAATATCCAAATTATTTAAATATTTGAATCTTAGATTAAATGCTATTTAAATGATTTAATAAGCTTTTTAACCACCTTTTAAATCATTAGTAATGATGCTAAACTTATAATGATTACAAAAATAAATACTTTGAAAAAATATCGATAATGTGATTGAAAATCGTTTATCGATAAACAGCTTTTTAGCCATCAGAAGTTGTTTAGCTTTTTAACCTACCGGGCTTCCCTCTTGTAAGAGGAATAGTTAAGTCGGGAATATCAGAAATGGGTTAACAAGGTTGTTTTTTACTTGTTTATGGAAATCATTAATACTACACTTAACATTAAAAGCCGACGAAGTAGGTTTATCTATTTCTAGGAGTTAAAGATTAATGTCGAGTAGGGACGGAGCAATAGAGCTATAACTTACCACGCTTCCCTCTTGAACGAGGAATAATTAAGTTGGGAATGTCGAAAACGAGTTAAGTATACAAACATTGATTTGTATAAGCAATTGTTTTAACTAGATAATTGATTAGTCAACTATCGAACTTAACCAGATATTAACTGAGATCTTTAAAAAGAATGTTTTAAAGATAATACAAGTATGAATGGTTTTGAGTTTGTTGTGACAATGTTTTAAATAGCATTCATCTTTAAACCTTTTTTATTATATTTATGAATGTAAATAGAGCTTTAAAAACAATGTTTTAAAGATAAAACATAAGCGAAATGGTTTTGTATTTGTTGTGACAATGTTTTAATAACATTTGTCTTTAACCCTTTTTTATTATACTTATGAAAGTAAATAGATCTTTAAAAAGAATGTTTTAAAGATAATCATAAGTGAAATGGTTTTGGGTTTGTTGCGATAATGTTTTAATATCATTCGTCTTTAATATATGCTAATATATCTTCTACTGTTGAGATCAAGGATGACAAGTAGCTTTAGAAGTAAGAGAGAGTGGTAACTTTCCATTAACTTTTACGGAGATGGGCAAAGTTGAGGTGTCTTTATAGAAGATAAAGTAGTGGGGTCGACTAGGTGTACATCTGCAAAATAGGAAATATAAGTAAAAAAGGGAAAAATAACTATTATTTTACTCAACATAAAAAGAAAAAGAATGAATCCATGGGAATATCCAGGACTGTCGGTAGTAGGACACTGAACTAGAGAGTTTGTAGAGAAGATTTCAAGTTTAGTGGCAACAAGAGTCGACGAGCCATATCTGTTCCTTTTATCATAGGTGGCTCACCCAAAATTCGATGAGATGGTTAAATCAAGGAATATTTTCTCATCTTCTCTTCGTTAAGGAGCCTCAATCGACTCCTTGAGAACTTAGTAGCATCTCTAAAGTAATCAATCTTAGCTAAAACTTTAGGATTGATGTGATCAATCTTAGCTAAAACTTTAGGGTTGATGTTTTTTGAAGAAACAGCTGAAAATGATAGCAAGAAATAGAATAATAAGAGTTAAGGTAGTTAATGTAGATAATGACGAATAAAGGGTTAGGGCGACCTATGAGGAATAGAAAATTTCCTAGAAATTTCTTGAGAGAAGCTTCTTATAGAAAAATGGTAGAACCAACCTTTGGTTCTATTGATTGAATCAAAAATCATCTCACCATCAGTAGGGTAGAAATAATACATAGTACCTTCGGGCTGGTTCTTGATTTTTTGAAGAGTGGCTAGAGAATACAAGGTAGAAGGGACATGCCTTCTAGCTTGAGCTTTTTGAATGGCACAAATAGAGAATGAATGTAGCTATAGGAGTTTGGGTTGAGTTGAATGGGCACAATTGAGGAAGGTCAAAACATTAGATATAATAGGGTTAAAAGGTAGGTAATAGGAATGCCATATGCGAATGAGAGTAAAGAAAAATAATCCCTTTGGAGGAGTGTCAATCCTGTTACTGAAACTCAAAACCCTAGTTTTGATTCTAGAAAATATGAAATATCATAGTAAAGGGTCAACATCCTCCTGCTATAAGAAATAAGACCGAAAACTAGTATAAAGCTTCTCTTTTGAAGATTTTTTCTGTTTAGGGGAACTTGGTGGCCCTTCATAGGTTTCCTTCTTATTTCTCGCCATAATACATATATTATTATCATTAGACACATGGGTTAATAAAGCTATAATTAGAAGGAACAATGTTTAAATATAAGATATTTAAAAACAAAAGCTAGAAAGCTTTAGCTCAATTAAACTAGGAAATTTTAAGTAAAAAGTAATAGAATAAGAAAGTAGAACAATTCCATGTTTGACAAAAATATAAGCTTTTGCATGATGATGATATGAGCTATCACACATTAATCAATTATAAGTTGTATAGGGGGAATACAAGGAGCTATCAAATAATGAATTATCATGAATTGGATATGGCAAGCAAAATGAGTTGTCGCGTGTTGATAATAAATTAGTTGTCGCATGTTGATAATGGAATGAGTTGCCACGTTTAAGCTATTCCATGTTGATTTATCGAAAATCGAGTAAAGCAAATAAGTTGTCAAATGTTGAGCTCGAGCAAGGCTATATAAGAATTAATAAAGAAAATGAGCTATTGCATATTGAGCTATCGTAAGTTGAGAAGAGTTAAGAAATGAACTATCACATATTGAACCATCGAGGTTTGAGGAAAGTAAGTAAGGAAAGTTATTATGTAAAAAACTATCATGGGTGAGTTAAGGAAACAACATGACCTATCACCTATTGAACATAATAAGCTATCACATAATGAATAAAGTCAGTAAAATGAGTTGTCGCGTATAATGCTAGCATGTTAATGTTAAGGTAAATAAGCTTTTCTATATTGAGCTATCGTGGGTTAAGTATAGTAAATAAGGTGAGATATCATGTATCGGGCCATCACTTGTAAAGTAAAGTAAGAAAATGACCTATCGCATGTTGAGTTATCGCAAGTTGAGTAAAGAAAGAAAAATAGGCTATCGTATAGTGAGCTATCGCATGTTGAGTATGTCAAGGCTATCGCACGTTGAGACAACAAATATGTTACCAGTAACAAAATTTCTGAATCGATATCGGTTTAATAAAACCCTAAATCCACTAATAACAATAAAAGCCTAAGAAAAATTAAAATTAGACCAAAGCGACAATTCGAAAAAAATCTAAAGGAAACCATTAAAAACCACGAAATCAACTAAGTTCACAAATACCTAAAATTGGAAAGATTTAGCCAAATTGATTAACAATAATGAACTAACAATATAACTAACATATTAACGATAAACGAATTATATCAAAAGAAGATATTTAGTATATCGAATTTTGTTTGAGATAATTGATTGCGATTTGATTTTTTTTAGAAACTAGGGAAGAAGAAGTGAGAAAAACTTTTTATAGGAAGAGAAGAAAAGTAGAATGACCATCAAAGCATAGGAAAGTAAAATGAATGGCCAAGAATGAATGAGCAAGATAGAGAGAATCGAGAATACAAAGAGTTTAAATTAAAAGTGGCTAAGTGAAGTGGAATTTTATACTGAAGTATAAAATGTTATTATAAAGGGGGGGGGGTGCAAATGTTATACTCAAAAATACTAGCTATCGCAGGTTGAAAATGAGCTGTCATAGATTAATGGAAAATAAAGCTATTAGGAGATGAAATCTAAAAACAAACCATCGTAAATTGATAAGAGATGAGCTATCACAAGTTGGGGACCAAAGAGGCTATCACAAGTTGATGAGAGATGAGCTATCGCATGTTGAGGACCAAACAAGCTATCACAAGTTGGTGAAAGATGGGCTATCACATGCTACAAGTAAAAAAGCTACCGCAAGTTGTAAAAGGTGAACCATTGAAGTTTGAGGGCCCTAAAGATATCACAAGTTGACCAAATAGGCTATCGAAGGTTGATATTTCAAGGCTGTCATGTGATGGTTGATTAATCCATCGAGGGACGATATCTCTAGGCTATCGCAAATATTGAAGGTTAATACATTTGAGCTATCACATTTTGATTGAATTAACTATTGAAGGTTGACACTACTAAGCTATCGAATGTTGATTAATTCACATGAAATCAACATCTAGCTGGCCATGTGGAAGACTCTAGTTGTGTCAGTAGTGCTATGTCATCATGACTAAGAAGGAAGATTGTGCCACATGTCACTTTAAACATGTGCCATGTCAGCAAATCATAACCGTCCATTTCTAACGAATGACACATGTCATGAATCCAAAGGTTCAAATCTTTTATAAATAAGCATGTAGCCTCTACTGGAAATGTGTCAAATTCTAAGTGATCCTTCTTCCTTATTTTTCATTTTCTTCAGTGTAAAAAGAAAAGCTTGAGATTGGAATTTCAATAGCCGTTAGGTCAAATTGAAATCAAGATTTTGTAATCAAGGACTTGAATAAATACCAATTTTCATATTTACTCTCATAAGGACTATTGCCCTATATGTATAACTTGTAACTAGCCGAACAAAGAAGGACTTAACTAAATATGGGCAATGAAAACTTTTCTCCTTCAAGTTGAATATTTTGATCTTGATCAAAGCCTAATTTTTTCTCCAATAGGAGAAAATGCAAAGCTTAGATGGAAAAGTAGCTACACTAAGCAAGTTCATTTATAAATCTACGGATAAGTGTGTTCCCTTCTTTGAAGCACTTTAGAAGGAGAATGGGAAGTTTAAGTGGATGGACGGGTGCTTAGCTGCATTCGTGCAGCTTATGGAATGCTTTTAGAACCTCTAGTCTTATCTATACTACCTGGCTATGTCAGTGCGTGCCTTGAGCATAGCATTGGTACGGGAGGAAGCTATGGTACAAAGACAAGTATGCTATATCAACAAGAATTTCATTAGATCTGAATCTAATACCCATAACTGGAAAAGTTAGCATATTGCTAATGATTGCGTTTGGGAAGCTAAGGCAATATTTTCAGTTTCACCCCATCAGAGTGCTTACCAACCAACCATTTTGGGAAGTCCTTCATCACCCAAACACTTCGAGAAGGCTACTAAAATGGAGTATTGAGTTGAGTCAATATGGAATTACGTAACCTCCATCCCAGAACGACAAATAACGGACAAGACTTAGTGGACTTCATCATAGAGTTTACTATCAGGGATGACGAGTTAGAAATGAACAAGCCTATGGCTCTTAAGTGGCAAATGTTCATGGATGGAGCTTCTAATGAGCATGATTCAGGTGCCAAAGTAAATTTGATCACATCCGAGGGATAAAAGATGTGCTATGCGCTAAGATTACTATTTGGAGCAATAAATAATGAAGCTGGGTATGAGGTTTAGATAGCCGGGCTAGGGATAGTGAAGGAGCTAGGAGTCAAATCATTATGCATTCAGAGTGATCCTCAATTGGTTGTGAATCATGTGGTTGGGGAGTTCCAGGTCAAAGGAGAACAGTTAGCATCATACTTGAATAAATCTTGGACTTTGCTTAACGAACCAGAGTATTATATGGTGAAACATATCTTGGAAAATCAAGACACTGATGACTTGACATAATTGGCTAGTTCTAGAAGCGGACCACCACTCGGCTCGGACCTAATAATGGCATTACCGGCTCCAAGTTTCGAGGAAGTAGATGTCATGGCAACGATTAATGGAGAGAAGACCTAGTTGACTCCCGTATTCGAGTCCATAACAAACGGTGTCCTACCCTCAGATCGATATGAGGCAATAAAGGTATTGAGGAAGGCATCATGGTTTATTATATAAGACATCATCTTGTATAAGAGAGGATTTTCAAATCTGTTACCAAGTTGAGTAGTTGGAAAGGAGGTCACTGAACTACTAGAAAATGTACAGTAAGGTAGCCACAGGGACCAAACAAAGGGGAATATGCAAAAAATGCGATAAGTGCTAGAGGTTCATGATGCCGTGGAATACGCTAAGAAAGGAGGTCACTGAACTATTAGAAAATGTACAGTAAGGTAGCCACAGGGACCAAACAAAGGAGAATATGCAAAAAAATGCGATAAGTGCTAGAGGTTCATGAAAATCCCAAGGCTACCACCCACTTAATTAACTCACATGGTCAATCGTTGGCCATTTGCTATTTGGTGTATTGATTTGGTCAGATATCTAACCCTGGCTAGGGGTGGATGTACACGATAGTGTAGTGGATTACTTCGCTAAGTGGGTATAAGTAGAGCCACTCGCTAAAGTGTCCTCTGCCAAGATGATAAAATTTATGGTAAAAAAACATTATTTGCAGTTATGGAATTCCAGTGCATATCATCTCCGACAATGGGTTACAGTTCGATAATGAAGAGCTTGCCAACTTCTTCTAGGAACATGGAATAAGGAAAAGCTTCTCGGTAGTGGCACACTCATTGGCCAACATACAGGTTGGGGCGGTAAACAAAATCATCAAAACACTCCTAAAAACACTCCTAAAGAAGCAATTGTAAAAAACTAATGGAGCTTGAGTTGATGAATTACCACTTACACTATGAGACTACAACACAACGTATAAGACTACAACTGGACATACCCTGGCCTTAGCTTATGGCTCTGAGGCTGTGCTTCCAATCAAGACCGAAGACCCATCTGTAGGCACATCCATTATAATTGAAAGGGGAGTGAGGAATTACTAAACATGTCCCTAGACTTAATCGAGGAGAAGCGGGATGAGGCTGAAGCGAGGCAATACAATGTAAAAATAAAGCTCTATCCCATCAACGAGGGATATCTAGTTCTAAAGCGAATTTTTCCCCGATTGTGGGCAGTAGACTTGATTTGGGAAGGACCATATGCCATCAACCATGATCTGAAGAATGGAGCTTACATCTTTAGTACAATTGAAGGAGCAATATTACAAAAGGTGTGGAATGCACAAAATCTCCATCGTTGTTTTTCATTAAGTGATGTTGGATTTATTTGAATAATTTTGCAAATATACTGGGTCATGTAATAAAGATTGCTCTGCTACAGTATTTAATAAATGTGCTTTTCTTCGAACTGAATTGTACTAAGTTCTGATTTTGTGCACTAATTATTATTACCGTGTTAATTATGACTCTAGGATGCTGAGACCATCATGGCTTTACCAAATACCAAGAGCTGGTTATGTGAAGTCACGATTAGTGGTCAATACACCCTCATTTAAATAACTATGTCTAGCCCATATCGACTAAATTTCCCGATAACTCAGAACTATGTGGGCATGAATACTAGGAAACCAGTGGCATCGTACTTTGATAACCTCAAACCAACTAGGTCACGTTGTTAAGATACAGTAAAGATTCCTACATTGATAGCATAGGCGAAATTACTCGAATCCAAGATAAGGGACTAGATACACTACAACAAAAAGGACTTTTTATAGCATGTAAAAACCGCTATAAAAACTTTCTATAGCGATTCTATAATCGCCATAGATCAACATGTTGTAAAAAGTCTAGTAGATACTATAGCGTGTCATACTTGCAATGGAAAACATATTTTTCTTGCCATCTAAAATAGGCCATATTGGTGCAACTGCTTTTCTATAGCATTATGAAACGTGCTATAGAACTTTTTATGACGCATTTTAGTTGCTATAAATATGTCGACATGCTATATTATTATAGCATTTGAACGCGCTATGGAATCATCGTGTCAACCTTTTATGACACATTGAAATGCTATAAAAAATTCATTACTATCTATTATAGCACCGTCTTATTGCTATGAAAACTATTTACTCTTTGCAAAATATTTTGTATAGCACTAACATGATGCTATAGTATAACAAAGCTGAACAATTTTTCTTTTTATTGCATAGTTAGAACGCTATAAAAAAATTCTATTGCACATTTTTTGCTGCCATAACATTCAAAGCTTACAATTTTCAATTCTACTTATATATTATAACTCAAAAAACCACATTCATCACATTAACATAAGTACACAAATTGAGTCATAAGCCAAATCACAAAATATATATATATATATATATATATATCCATAATATTTCATACATGAAGAATTAAACATAAATATTTGTGATAAAAATTAAACATAAGTACACAAATTGAGTGTAGCATACCAAAACGATACATACTAAAAATATTTTAATGACCGTCGATAAGCATGACCGATTTAAAGGAGAAAGAGTGCGACATCATGTATCAACCTCAAAAGCATCATACAACACCTGTGAAGAAGAAACACAAACATACATATGTTAGTCAATATATACAAGTATGTATAAGTACAAAAGATGCATCGCCAAAGACTAAGTTACTGAAACTAGCATAACCCCTAATGAACCTGTTATTGTGATCAATCATGCTTTAAAGAAGCACACTAAAGACAGTGGCACTGGCTTGCTAGGATTCTGGGTAAAGTTGTAATCAATACAATCTGAAATGTAAGTTTTATCCACTACTTCAGAACACAACAAGAACCAAATAATGTTTATATATATACATCTACATCTATACCCTAATATGGTACATAAAAATGAACTAAATCAGTCAATCATTTACATCGGTGTAGGTGTTACCTTATGAAGGTCTTTAAATTAAATGTCCATCTTGTTTCAACAATTCTTCCACATCAAATGGTGTAATCCTGCATGTCTCAAAAAAATAAACTGAGACAAAGATACGTCCAAACAAAAGCATAACTAAATTCTTAACTATGTTTATAAGAATTAGTAAAGAGCATGCTGGCAACATAAATATTATAACCTAAACAGAATAAATCCCCTGAACTTTTGGTTCGATAATGGAAAATTATTAGGTATGACAATATTTGCACTTTCTCCTCCTACCAATTTTAACCTTAATTAGGAATGAGAATGACTTCATGAATTTTGCACATGTATAATTTGTAAGTAATTTTATATTCCGAAAGTGGCATCATATGTAATATGTCTTATAATACAAAAAGAAGTACACCTGATAGGAAGAAAAAAGCATAATATACAAACCTGTAAGGACTCCCTGATGATGCTGGGTGTATTATAACTTTATAATGTGAGCCTTTCGGTCCACTGCGTACTTCAGCCCTTGCATACATTTGGACATTTCCATTGTCATTTTTCATGGAAACACGAATCACACCATCCAAGTCAATACTAAATGGCATACTCCAGTTGGAACCATTTAGCCGCATCTGAATGTTTAGAAAGTGAACAGTTATTATATAAAAAAGTTGAAAATTTAAGCAACCATAAGTGATCAAAAATTGAGCTCCTACCCTCAGTAACTCATTTCTGACACTAGAATCCCATTTGAGAAGTTTTGGAAGGGTCATTCGGATGAATATGCTTTATCAATTCAGTGTTATGTTGACACAACGATATACTCCGTCCCAGCCGGTTGATAACTATGGTCGGGGGTAGAAAATGAACAACCTGCAAGCGAAATCAACCCACCAACTCTAAACAGAAATTTCATTATATGTTATATATATATATAATGAAAACATTACATAGCTTCACTCTATGTGATCAGAAAAGAGTATGTGCTGCAAATATATGTTTAACCAATTACAATAGGATTCTTATTAGTGAGTATTGACAAGGCAGTACTATTATTCTGTTATAAACAAGCTTTTGTATAATAAATGGTAATAAAAAACTGTCGCAAACAAATAAGATGAAAAAAGTCCCCAGGAGAAATATATTCTGCAAGGTAAGAGTAATAGATTAGAATTCGTTCATAAGTTGATATATTAACACTTGGTACTAAATATTAGCATTTTCATATATATTTATATTACATCTCAAACAAGCCAAACCGTTGGAAGCATTTTTCATATATATTCACAGATACCTTAAACTCGTAGATCATAGGAATATTGATTATGTAACAAACTAAGGAGGCCGATAGGGTGAAGGTTTAGAAACCAGTCAAATTGGCTGACATAATATTTTAGGAGTTTAACTAAGGTTTGAGATTTCGGTTTAGATCTTGGTTTCAATCTAATACCTTAAAGAAGCACAATTATTATGTAAATAAAAACAGTTAAACTATTCAAACATTCAACAATTAGATTTCTTACTCTAAAGAAACACAGCCTAATCATTTAAAAAGATAAATAAATAAACATATAATATAGAGAATCTAACGTTCCTCTTCTCAATGCTTCTATTTTCTTTTGTTTCTTAGAACTATTGAATTTTAGAACCCTTTGATAAAAATACCATTATCCATGAGATGTTGATAAAAATTAAAACTTAGGTGATTAGAATTATAGATGTGTGAGTGGAAGGGGAAATCACTCACCTGACATTCACTAGCGCCCATCCTATTCACGAACGTGACCACCAATCATCAAGTTGCCTCCAGTCATCAAGTGTAAATTGAGATTTCATTTATGATCCAATACATTTGATCCATCATAAATGAGGTGAAGGCACAGTAGCATTCGAAGAGTACCTTGAATGCATAGGACATGTTGATAACAACATACTTTGAAACATTGTTATATGTATGACTATACGTTAAATATTGGTATATGTTAGCAGAACATCATAATTATTTATTATGAAATAGGGTATTGTAATTTGAGGGACATTTTGACAACAACATACTTTGAATAAATTAGAGTTTGTGAATAAATTAAACGGTAACTGCATTGCGAACTATAACTGCATCATGACCTGCAAACTCTATCAGCATCCAACTAACCTCGTTAACATTGGAAAAGGCATAAGTATTGATCGCAGGTTGGTTTATGCAGCGCAAACTGACGCAGTGGAAATAATAGAATTGAATACAACGATGAAAGTAGCAATCAGTGGATTGAAAATACCAAACGCCCAAATCCGTTGATCTCAAGAGATACTGGATTCTAGCAATCTTCGACACGTTGATCGCGCACGATACTGTGAGAGAAGATCTACAATTCTTCGAACGTTGATCAAGCGCACTTGATTCCGTGAATTGGCTTCAACAATCGTTGATTCGAGCGCACTCGAATGCCGAAAGTGGAGATATGAGATAACACCCAACTACCAATTTAAGAAGAGGCACAAAGCACTCAAACAAAGTTTTATTCCAAAAACCAACTTCTTTACAAATGACCAACACATCCCTATTTATAGGGTTACAACTCACACTAGGTCGCACACGACCTAACACTGATACCAACCTACGACCTACCATACAACACAACCCTTACATCACAAAGCCTTCACGACCTAAAACAAACAGCGACTCACAACCTATACAGCACAAACGACCTACGACCTACTGGTCGCGACTTACAACACAACGCGAGTTAACAAATATGTACAACACAACAAGCGTCTTAACACAATACATGAGTTAACATACTACAACATCATGCGACTCAGTATAGACAAGCGGCATACAACCTAGGACTTCTCAGCACTGGATCTTCTTCACGCGACCTAACATTTGAGTGACATAAGCAACCTTGCGACCAAATCTTTACGCGACCTTGAGCATCATAAGAAAAGCACGGCATACTGAGTGAGCTAACTCGCTAGGTCGCTCGCGACTTATCATAGGTCGTTAGCTTGCTTGAGCGACCTAAGGAACCTGGGTGATATGAGGTTTGCTTTAACTTGCTAGGTCGTTCCAGCGACTTATCCCACTGATTTAGCTTGTTAGGTCGTTCCAACGACTTATCCCACTGATTTAGCTTGTTAGGTCGTTCCAACGACCTATGTATGACCTGCAACTTATCGTAGTGTCTTAACTTGTTAGGTCGCAAGTCCTTATCTCGTGACTCACTAGGTCGTGAGCGACCTAAGGCCATCGAACTACTCAAAGCAGTGGAGTTTGTAGATTGCGCTGCATCACAAACTATCCGTCCGTTGAAGTTTCAGCATAGGTAAGCGAGTTATTATTGGTTTACTAAATTTATATATGCAGTAGTTAACGGGTATAGCATATAATAATAAACATAAACTTGCTCCTGATGTATAAAATCTTTTTAAACTATAGGCTTTATGATTACAATAGCAATAAGATTCTACTTGATAGCACCAAAATAATATTAGTTAAAATTTAGTTAGAAATGGTGGGAAAGTACCTTAAATCAATCCACTTCAATGCAATCCAACTAATGACTTAGGCCATGTAATGAAATTGCCGATCTTGACTTCTCCAGTTATGGTTGACTCTGGATTTTTTCAGCCATATAAAGTTCCACATCAAGTATTTTTCATGTAACCATGCTCACTTTCACCACGTGAGCTTCCAAAGTATAGCCATTACAAATACTTATATGAGAAACTTAGAATACACAATTTGTCTATTAGAGTTTGTTTCAGGAGACAAACTTACAATGCCAGCTTATAGAAAATAGTGCAAACTTTAACATGATGTTTGCAGTTAGCAGTTCTTTAAGATAGTGCAAACTTATTGTTTGGGGGGATGTTTAAATTGATAATACTCACTATTAACAAAGATAAAATTCAATTAAATTCCTTGAATAACTTTTGAAAATCAATGGGTGTTGTCCCACAAAGAAAAGCAAAAAACTTACTGTAACTTAGTATATTAAAGCACATAGTCCAATACATGTTAGAATCCTTGCATTATTTAAATGTTAATGATAAACATCAAAGATGGTTGACTTACTTGTTTGTTGTATCTATGATATCAGCAGCTTCGTTTGCTCTGCTCTGACATCATAAACATCAAAGATGGAAGTGAAGGATTTCGTCAAGTGTGGCTCTTAACATGGAGCAGCTAATGGTGGTACCATAGCATAAAGATGGTCGGAATTTGATCATCTACAAGGAACGATCGGATGAATCAGGTCAGTGCTGCAAAGTGTGGATTTTGACAAAAAACAATGGATGATTGTTGTTCAAATTTTGCCTAAAGTTAAAGTTGTATTATAATGGAGACATGGTAGCTTAAACATGTCACTGTATTCTGTCAGCTTGCTATCAATGTTAGTTTTAGAGCTATCATAGTGCCAAGCTGACAGTTTAACATTATAATACAAGTTTAACAACTGTCATATTACAATACAGTGACAACAACTGTCATATTTTCAGTTCATAAATCAGCATGGGATAGTGTCAAAATTAAATCTCCTTACATTCATTGGTATCATCATGTATGGAATCACATTTGTGCATCAAATATGTCCACTTGCACTTATTTTGCATTATGAACAGACTTGACACTTTGGACAGGGTTAGACAGTGGAACAACAATACTCCAGCAATTTGTAGACTATGTAATAATGCAAACAAAATGATAGATCATCTATTTTTTTGAATATATCTATTTAAACAATACATGGACATGAATCAAGCAGCAGTTCAATATTAATTATCTTCAACATGACAATTTACTGGAGATTATAAATACAATTTCAAATAGCAGTGGCGGATATAAACAAGATAACAACATCATATATGCATGTTTGCTTACTACAATTTGGCATATTTGGTGTAAAAGGTTTAAATGTATGTTTAATATGCCAAATATGCCCTATCAAGTTAGATCTGAGCTAATTAAACATGATGTTCCTATGTCTAAACCTAGTAGTAGATAACAAGCAGTGAAGGATTATCAGAATTAAAGGCTTATCTTGCTTGCTCATCCAGCTAGATGTTTGCTTGAGGCAGTTCTCCATCTTGTAGCTCTTAGTTAAAAGTCAGATCTGAGTAATCATATGAAGGAGTTTAGTTTAGTTTCACATCTTGAAGGGTTGGATAGTTTGACTTGCTAGTTTTCTTTTAGTTCAGACATTTGCTGGCAGCAGATCACCATCTTGTAGCTGGCTCGAAAAATTTGATCCCAGAAAAAGTAGGTTGGTAGATGCAGTTTACAAACACTCTATTTTCTATATGCTCTACAGGATGGGTGTTCTTCTTTTGAGTGCATTTTACATTGAACAAAGCTCCTCCACCAATTATGGTATAGGATCGATCGATTTGTGCAAATCTCTCCAGCTACGAAGGATGTGTTACAATTTGGCTAATTGAAGTTGAGATGTGAAGTTTTTAACGTTAAATGGTTTTTGTGTTAATTTCATATATATTCTTATCTTGGAAATTTATATATCCTTCTCTTTCCATATCTTCGCTCCACTTCTGTAAGATTATCTAAAAAAATGAAGCAATAACAAAAAACTAGGGACTCCATAAAAGGTTTAGTGATATCAAAGCTTTGATTGAAATCTTTCCTCGTTTGATTAGTATTACGTTTGGTTATTTAGAACAACACTCCACTTCTGGTATAAGGGATCAAATTTTTCGAGCATCTCATTTATCATGAACGGTACAAGATGGTTGGTAGATGCTAACCGCAGAGCATTTCTAAAACCTTTTGAATTTTTTTAGAATATAACAAACAATGATGTCAATTTATCTCATACATAGAAAATTTTTCTACATGAACGCATCTATAGCAAATGAAACAAATGTCTTCCTTTCACGATATTCTTCTCGTTTCAAACAAGGTAATATCAATAATTTTTTAAAATAAAGTTCACAAGAGATGATAATAGGCAACGAATTTGCACTATGCGGTATTTGAATCGACATAATAATGATTTACATAACCTTGTAAACTAATTTCCCTTTAATGAAAAATGTAAGCAGACCAACCAATGATATCAAACCCAAACTGACTCAATAAAAATCAATTACCAAATGCATTCAAACCTTATTCTAATCAAGCGTCAAAAGAAAAGAAAACTAAAAAGAAAGATTGAAGTACAATATACATAATAGCTTACTTGCATCATTGTGAATTGTCATGTTCATCAAAAGGGTTACAGACTCATGCAAAAATGCAATTCATGAATCAATATAATACGAACTAAAAATGCTGAAAGTAAAAAAGGAATTTTTTTATACAACCTAACATTAACATAATCTATAAAAAAATCATAAAATGCTTAAGTTTAAAAAAAACATACCAGCACCCAGTTCGTGATTTTGAAACACCGAGAACCGCTTGAGGACCGCGAAGTTGAAATACTGCTTCAACTGCCTTGAAGAACCGCTTGAGGAATCACTTGAGGAATCGAGCCTAGAAAACGCACTTCAGCTGCCTAAAAGGATTTCAGTGAATAAGTTGAGGAATCGAGCTTTAAGGGTTGCGGAGACTTGAGGGTTGCGGAGCTTTGAGGGTTGCGGAGCCTTGAGGAATCAAAGTATTGCAGTGATGAGGAGCCTTGAGGAAAGGGGTGCGGAGCCTTGAGGTTAACGAAGAATTGTAGTGACGAGGAGAATCTGAAGAGGAAGTGAAAGTGAAAAAGGAAAAGGGGATTTGGGCGGCATAGGAAAATGATGGAGGAAAATAAAATTTTGGACCGTGAAAATTTCTCAATCGTTATTATCAATGACGTTAACTTATTATTGATGGCGTTAAAGACTACCCTATATGACCATTAACTAGTTATCTATAGCAAGTAACCTCCCATGCAATCCTCACTTGCTATCAATATAGCATTTTATTATAGTGATGCACTCGATTTGCGAAACTAATCCTCCCTAGAGATTTATAGTGAATGATATTTTCAAAATATTTAATAAAACGAATTCCTCTAGATTTCTTAAATGGAATCTATTAAATAATAGTAAAGTAGAAGAATTTAAAGCTCTTTTATTACTTCTATGAAGTTCTTCCTCTATCCTTAATTCTCTTTACATATTTTATATTTATATCCTCATAATTTATTATTATATAATTATTACAATGTTTCTACTGGTTCTCCCATCCGCCGTTAAAATTTAATACTAATTTTAACAATTATTTACAGATTTCGTCCAAGTTTTTTCTGTTATTTTACATCTAAGTCCATATATATTAACTTTAGTTAGGTGATCCTAAATTTAAGCTTTTTAAATAAATACAATTAAGAATATTCATTAATTGATCTAATAATTTTTTTTAAATGGCAATTCAATATATGTACCGCATTCATATTGACAATTATAGTAAAAATAATTTTTCATTCAAGTCCAGATAGTTTTAAAGTTCCACAATTATATACAAAATATTACAATGTTCTACTAATATTCTCTCCAATCAGTTTACATTTGAATGCTAACATTCAATAATATTTACAATTATTTGCGGATTTCTCCTAAGTTTTCTTGTATTATTTTACATTCAAGTTCATATATTTGAATTTATTAATTAATCTTAAATTAAAAATTTTACACTAAATCCAATTTATTAATTGATCTAATAAATCATAAAAATGATAATTCAATGTGTATACCGCATTTGTACCGACATAAATGGTAAAACTATATTTTCACTCAAGTCCATATAATTTAATATTTTCACAATTATATACAAAATTATTTTTGATGCTTTTACATTTTCTACATTTAAGTTCATAAAATTTCTTTCTTTTTAAAATTAGTTATTTAACACAAAGAAATATACACATAGTTTTTCTTTCTAAAGTTGGTATTTCATTGCAAACAAATATATACAAAAAAAATTGTTTCCGAAATTGGTATATCATTACAAACATATATAACGGTTTTCCAGCATAAAATTGGTACGTCAAATGGACTCTTTATCATTATTAAATTATATTTTTTGAAGAATAACATTACAATTACTGATAAGTGATGAATACTTGTATTCTGTAATATTGAAAAAAGAGTAAATATTTTCAGTTAGTATGTTTTTGTACAAAAAGTTATATTTGAATTGGTTATATTCGTAATCTGAGTTAATCAATGGACAAAAATTTCTGAGTTAATCAATGGACAAAAATTTCTGAGTTAATAAATGGACAAAAATTATACCATGTTTTGATTCGAAATAGTTTTCTTTTATATTTTATTATCTTTTTTACATAAATGTTAAACATTTTCTGAAAAGTTTTATTATAAAATAAAATTAGTAAGATATGAAACAATGGATTAAAAGTCATTTTTTTACATAACAAAAATGACAATGTGATTTGTAATGTTTTAGGTCTTATTTTCATTTAATATTTCCTTTAGTAGTTAAATAAATATCTTTTATCACTCTGATAATGTCGTACAATTATTTTGATAAATATGTGCTGCAAGAACTATAAATGCATACAAATATATTGAGTCTTTGGTATTACACTTCTACTTTTAGGTATTTGTTGTCATTCTCTCAAATAATATTTGAAATTTAATGTATACATCATTTAACTTTTAGTCAAATGTATCAAAACCTAAAAGTCAATTTTAGAACATATGTATATGAATATTTATTTATGATATTTTATAAAAATATTAATTTCAAAATTTATTAGAAAGCTTATTTTCATTTACTTGATTGTCAAATAATGAATCCTAAAAAATAATAAATCGATATATAACTCATTTTCAACAAAAATGATAACCTAATTTTTATTCAAATATCAAAATATACGAATCTCATAACAAAAATACATAGTAGTAGATATAGTAATTTCAATTATAAATCATTTATCCTAACAACATTCATCAGATATTTCATAATAAATTATATTCTTCAAAAATAGTTATAATATTATTTTTCTACAACTTATCGTGTGCAACGCACGGGTTACACACTAGTATTTTAGTATTTTAGAACCTAATCTCTTTTTCGACATTAAAAAGGAGATGTGTTCTAAAAACTAAGAAGCCAAATACCCTATGCATGCTCAAATGGGAGATGTGATTCCAATAAACAATGAATCTAACCCCCTAGATATATTAAATGGGATGTGTTTGCAGTCTTGGTAGATTTTATCCTTCATAATATATTAAAGGAGACGTGTCTATGTAAAGGTTAAACAAACTATGAGCAAACCTATGAGGACATTGATTACAGAGATAACTGTCCACAAAAGCAACCCATGTCAAGGACTAGAAGTCTAAATAAAACCACTTATCCTATAAAACTGGTCAATGATCAATCCCCTATACAAGCATGTAAGGTACAAATGAAGCATTGGCTAGTGGGATAAACAACCATGTCTCAACAGATACATGACAAGTGCTAATCTTAGTCGGGTATGAAATAAATTTTACATAGTTATATGAAAATGATATGTGCATGTGTCAGTGTTATACGGGTATAATGTATATAGAAATACACAAAGACCAACCACATGCAAAGAACATAAAAGTATCCGTCTCATACCACAAAACACAAAACCATCACATATCCCACAGGTCACATAATCAAAGTTGTAAAATTAATAGGCTTGTTCCCTTACATTAATCAAAACTAAAAGTTTTAGGCTTATGCCCTTACATAAAACAAATACATTAAAACCCATAGTCAAAATGTGGATAAATAAGAAGATAGGACCCTTGTCGATTTTCTAGCCTATGATCTTTCTTCTCTTGAGCCCAAGAGTCAGATAGTATTGAGCTCTTCCTATCTTTGTTAACATTTGTTTTGGATGGAGGATTCATCTTCTCTAATTACACCTTCATATGCTCGATATCCTTATCAATCTCTGTTTGGACCCATTCTAGGGATTGGGGATGCATCTTCTTCGACCTGGCCCTAAGAACGTCATCATCATTAGTGCCTTCCTCAGTTATATCCTCATACTAGGTCATCTCAACAGTGGGGTCATCATCCAGCGCCGCTATCTTCTTAGATGGCCCTAATGATAACTTAGAATATGTGGGACCAAAGGCATGATGACAAAATCAGAAGGAGCGATGACTGTTGCTGTGGGATCCACTATAGAAATCTCACCGATAGGAAAATGAATAGACGAGTCATAATTGAACTTGCTTAATAAAGAGTTCATCCGAAGGGTGGTAGCGCGTGAGCTAAGATGGGTAATCTTACCTCTCTTAGAAGAATCAATTAGATTCGAAACTAGGCAGCTGCTTTCACCACTCGGAGTTGGCACTGGGAGATATGGAACATGCACATGATACACGACACACAAACAACCAGTTCAGAGGAAGTTTGACCAACGGGTACGGTGGAGGAAGAACCTTTACCATCTTTCTCTTGTCTCTCCTCTTCCACAAGATTATGTTGAATAATTTACCCCTCTCATATTGGTTCCATCGCTTCAACCGAGAAGCATGCATCAATAACATTAAGGTCGAGCTTTACTCCCTCCTTCTTGCTAGCTTCTTTTGCCTCACGTGCTAGCTACTTATGAATAAAGGCCATTATCTCCCAATAATATCTCAACCACTCTAAGCTACCTACTGTGTACAACCTAAATCATCTAGAAGAGGGTTGATGGTGTCTAACTTCTTTCCCATCTTCTTAGATTACCTCTTGACCTCTGTATGCCGTGTCATCAGAATTGTTTTCTCAATGCTAAGGGCGGTAATCTCAGCCTTAAGAGATTCCCTTTCCTCCCTCCATTCTTTGATCTTATATAAGTTATCCCTCTCCTCCATTCAATTGTCCACTTTGCCCTTTAGCCTTTTCGGTCTATCTTTATAATTTTCAATTAATTCATTAAACATTTTAGCCATTTTTCTTGTTCCATCTCGGAATTTAGCTTTGGCCTTTTTAATATGAACTCGACGGTCGGCCTCCATCTTCTTAATCTCTTTAGCTGGGGCTTTCCTAAGCTCCTCCAACTGGATTCTCTAACAGTCTAGCCATGGGATTCTTTGGAATATGCTCTAGACCAAACTCATTGTATCATGGATCATTGGATCGTTGATCTCAAGAGCTCTGGAATTTTTGATAGCGGAAACTGAAGTCATCAAGCCCAATGTTGGAGTGGTGGAAGCACTAAGAGTTCGCTGGTGCACTTTCTCCTGATGCCCTGAGGTCTCAGAGCCTAAGTGGAAAAAGCAAGAAATCCTGGGAGACTTGGGATGACGGTTATGGAACCTCAACCTTGAGCCCTTAGTGGGTGAACGTGAGCACTTGCGAGTCTTAGATTCCTTTGGGGACTCATCCGTAGCTAAGGAGGGCTAACCAGTTGAGCGATACTTAACAACTTTTCTCATGTTAAGCTCAGTAGGAGGATTGCCAATGTTCTGGCTTGGCTCCAAGGAAATTGCATCTTCTAGAATCTATTTTTCACCGTCCTTGAAAGATGACCGATTGCTAACCATGGTTAGGTGTCTTTGGAAAGCCATAGGATCAACAAATAAAAGTAAGGCCAATTCTAGGAGAATAAGGCCATTCAGAGTGCAAACATGTAGTGTGTGCTTTAACTAATGCACGGACCACTAGATCCCGCTATTATATCCTCACTGACATCCAACTGCTCTTCTATCTCTTCCAGAGTCATACAAGGGACAATGTCTATGCCCATTTCCGTGCCATGTAGATATTCGGGGAGTGAACTATGTAGTTTGGAGGGCAATGCATCATTAGAGCCGAGTACCTCTAGAAAAGCCCAGTTAACATTGAATTTAGCAATCGAACGAATCCGGATTCCTCTCTCTCTCTCTCTCTCTTTGGGGGCATATCCTTATCAAAAATTGTGGTTTCACTATCCTTGGACGAGACAGCCTCATCGGTAGCTACGGTATCTGTAAGATCGTCTCTCCAAATTCTCATATAGTTTAACCTCCCCGAGCGAGGAGGGGGGTTCACATCAACATCAGGGGTATCCTAAGTATCGGGCATCCTACTAGATTTTCCCACTATCGATGACTTTGTTTTTTCCTTTTCAAATAGGTCTCTCAGCTAATAGAGCCCTAACTCGTTCGATGGACCGAACATCAGCAATTGACCCATATTGAATTAACAATTCATTGATTAAGAGTCGAGGGCTTCACGTTCTTCTTTAGGTACCCCTTGAGCCTTAATAGAGTCTCTGTTAGATCATTCCTAGTGCTTTCCTCAACAAAACTAGAAAACAACCTAGAAAAGTCATCATTTGAACCAAAACGACAAAACAAATTGAAATATAGGAAAGAGAATTACATACATCCGTAGTGCCACTAATAGAAGTCGGAGACTTATCTCGAATGAAGAAGCATTCATGTTTGAACATACTGTATTTTGAATACAAATATTACACATGCTTAGCCGATTGCAAGACTAAAAGTAGAAGAAAGTCGAATTCTCTGCTGTTCTTTTTACCGCATACAAAAATCGAAGCCGTCGATGTGCGGCGGAGATTGCAACTCTCTCATCAAGATGATATATCAACTCCTCGGGATGGCATAACCATTAAGCTCGAGATGAAATGATGCTATCTTGTTCAACGGCTAGTACTTGTTCTTTTGGATGGAGTAATCGTTCGTTCAATAAAAAATGGGTGAAATACTAAAAATGAACAGAACTGTTGTTGGTAATGGTCGATTGGGTACTTGTAACGACCCGTAATTTTACCACTTTGAAAGTAAAAATATTGAATAAAATATTCTGATATAGAATTTTCAAACTTAAATAATCATGTTTTAGGTGATAAATAAGAATGATGAACTTATTTTTAGAATTTGATTACAAAATCAAGAAGTTTGGATTTTCGTCGAAAAGTGACAAAAGCCAATTTTCGGTAAAATTGGATATACGTCCAATTTTTGTTTTAATGATAAATAATTCATTTTAAAAAAATTGTTATATAATGATAGTTATTTTATTTATAATGGTTTTATAAATATATAGACTTGTTTTACACGATTGACAAACTTCGTCGCATTTTGGCAGATCGACGTCGTATTTTTATAATGAGATTTTAATATTATTAAATATGGTTTTATAACTCAAATAAATGTATTTTAATTATTTAAAGATGATAAAAAATCAATTTTTAAGTTTTTTTATATAAATAAATAGTTTGATTTAAAACTGAAAATGTGACCGACGATCGTTTTTCAGATTTTTGTCCTTTTGTCGAACGGAAGTTCTTTCAAATCATTGCATCATTGTTTGATACACATATGTACACATGCATACACACATTTAAAAACATCACAATTAATCACATCAAATACTAAGAAAATATCTAAGATATTTTCATAATATAATTAAATAAAAAAACTTAAGTGTTAAGTAATAAAAAGCAAACTTACAATCATCTTTCACCTTCTTACACATACTTTCCATCTCATTAAATGTTAGTACTTAAGGGTCTAATCTTGCATTGAAATGGAAGAATAAATATGTGGTTAGAAATGAGTTTTGGGTTAAGGGTAGTAAGGTCTTTTTGCTATAAACTTCATGTATAAATACCACCACCATTTCTCCACTTTCTTCACATCTCATTTTTCACTCCTTGCTCACTTTGTTCATCATCTTCTTCTTCTCCAAATTCTCTCTAATGGCTTATTCTTCTCTCTTATCTCCTTAGTAACTTTCTTAAAATCATATTAAACCAATTCTAAACTCCACCAACTTTGCCAAAGACCTTAGAATATCATTTAAACATGGTTTAGCACCTAAAAAGTGAAAAAATGATGGAGGAAGGGGGAGATAAGGCCTTAGGCCATGAGTATTGAGTGGTGAAGGGTGGAGGCCGTGAGCAAAAGGATGGGGTGGAGGCTATGGTCGTGCACTATGGTGAGTGGATGAGGTATAGGCGCAAGAGAGGTGGAGTTGTGATGATGGCCATGAGCTTTGTGAAGGAAGAAGATGGTTTTGACGATGTTTTGATGGAGTAGAAGGTGTTAGTAAAAGTGTTGGTTCATTGAATGATGATAGGAAGAAAATGGGTTGAAAATAAGTGATTTAATCTCAAATCGAATTGCTTGATAAATTGCTTGCTAAATCACTTAATAATATCATTTGAATATTGCTTGATTTATCACTTTGATTAAAAAATATAAACTTGTCAACAAGTTAAGATCAAAACTCGTTGAAATATTGCTTGCTATTAGTAATAATATTATCATGGTTGTTAACAATGTTTTGATTGATAATATGGATGATGAATGTTAATTATACAGATATTTGATTGTTGAAATAATTCACGTTTAATACACGTCGCGTATCACAAAGGAAATCACTTTCCTTTATAAAATGAAATAGTGTCTATGAGATTGTTAACCTCTTTAAAATGGTTTAATATGATTTAGATATGTTTTATAAACATTTAAAAGGTTTTTGACAAGGTTTAAAAGATAGAAATTTGATTATTAAAGTAATATAATATAAAATATTTGGAAATAAAGTGAAAATGGATTTTTAATAAATAAATTAGTAAAGTGTTGATTTAAAATGGTTTATAAATGTTTTATAAATAATAAAACTCAATTTGAAGAAATTTTGGAAAATAGAGAAAAACAAGTCAAAATAAGGCGCATCGCGTAACAGCAGTTCGCGATTTCGCGCTAGAAAAATTAAATGAACGTATAAAATAGAAACAGAGTCGGAATTCTTCGAAATAAGAATTTTTCGAATCCTTATAACCATAGTATTCAAATGGAAAAGAAAAACCTAGATATTCATCTTATAGATTTTAAAATATGTCCAAATCAAATTTTCAAGAAAATCACGCTTTTGAAGTTAAATGACCAAAGTGTTTTAAACGAGATTTGAGTTATAAATGTGGATTTCCAAATGATAGAAAAGTTGTTTTAATCGAATAACCTTTTAAAATATTATCTGCAGCACTTTTCTACAGCAGTTTTAATAAACTTCAGAAATATATGTTTAAACTTAACTATTCTTTCCCGAATCTTTTATAAATGTCTTTAAATAAGCAATTTAGTACTTTAAAGATGATTTGGAAGTTTTAATAAGAGTTTAAATGAATGGTTAAGAGGAATTGTTTATAACACTTAAACAATATAATTGAAATCATTTCCTTGAATGTAATAACAAAAGGAATATATAGAAATGACTAGTACATATATACCGCCTGTGAGATCTAGAAAGGTAAAACAAGGTGTATAACTAAGGTTAGGGATGGAGCAACCAGTACTCTGAACTTACCGAGCCTCTGTTTCCTCTTTCTAGGCGAGGGGTGGAACAAATCGAAGGGAATGCCCGGATGCTCTAAAAAGATCCTATTTAAGTTTTCTCAAAAAAAAAGATACCCTTTAGAAATAATTTTCAAGAAATAAAAAGAAACGATTTAAAAAGAGATTTAATAAATGCGTATATGCTGAAATGAATTTAGATATATATATATATATATATATATATATCTCACTAAAGATATTGCTGAATGAAAATGTTGTTTACTAATCACCCACACTTAACATTTTTTCCCATAATTAGATTCGAACAGACCGAGATTGGATTTGGGCGATTCCTATCCGAAAACCACTTTGAACCAATTTACGCTTTCGAAGTAAAACATGTTGAAGACAAAGGCAATTGAAGATGAAGATCTTCATGATGTAGGACTACTTGCCACTAGAACCTCGGTAAAATTTACCATATCATACATTATGGTGGAAGTAGTGCTCTGTTATGAAAATCTTCGAATTGCAAGGACTTCTCACTATTGATCCTAGAGGTGATTCCCAAATGGGATGTGGTAGGAGAGTACCTTCGGTTTGTTCTATTCTTGGATAACTTGTATGGATGAATGTCTGACATTGCATTTTAAAATCACATTGATTAATCTCTATAAACGTATCATCTAGTGGCGGAGAAGACAACTTCTCTTAGCTTAACATCCTTTCTTGAGATGTACGAGCTCAACAGTTATACATTTGTAGAAATCAGTTGTGTGAATATGGAATGTCAATGTGGCATTCAAAGAAGAAAGATGTTGTTATATGTGAAAGGTAATCGTTATCTCAGGCCTTACACCCGAAAATGACCAAAACAGGGTAGATGCGGTAATGCTATGTGGTTCGCAACCATTACGGTATGATCATCCCATTCTAGATATATTTCTACCCGCTGTAACGTTCGAGTATTAATTATTGTGGAAGTATGCTAAGAGATGTCTCGGATAGGTCGGTAACGACAGGTGTGATGACATATTCGTTATTATCTAGTTAGATGTAGGCCGGTCTTGTGTTGATAGAGGACCATCAGTTGAGCTTCGGTACATTCATCTAGAGATGTACTCTTGGAAGGTAGTCCCTTACCTAGTCATTTGTTGGAAATCCATTCTTCAGTACGTACCTGCAATTTTGATTATAGTACCTAATATGCTGGAATTTAATAATGGTAACAATTTCGGCTATTTGTATATGTTTACTTGAAAAGTGTTTTCAAAGAATGTCATTAAAAATAATATAAAATGATTTGATAAAAATGTTTTAGTTATCATAAGGTAAAAAAGCCATCCATGTTTATGAGCGGCATGGTCTTATAAATACTCTTTCTTTTCAAAAGGATTTATCACCAAGTGTGTTATTTGATACTGTCATTTATAAATTGAGTTTCTCATGCTGGTTTATCGAGCCTGATCCGGGTATTTTCAATACTCGGGTCAGATCCGAGTAGTTTCAGGATTAGCTGAAGACGCTTGAAGTTTCAAGAGCAAAGCTGAAGATCTTCACCAACATATGAGCGTATTCTATTTCCCCTGCATTTGTTTGATGTTTTTTAGCAATTGTAAGGACATGTGTTTATAACTGTTCATGCTGAATTTAGGTTAGAATTTGATATTTGTATTTTAAAATCTTCTGTAAAGATTATTGTTCAATAATATATGTTATTTCATTCGACTGAGATTTCGTTCTGTCTATTTTTCTTTCTTACCTTTAAAAAGCCACATCTCCGACACTTGGATCTGCGGTACGTGAATATCAAGGACGTGCTAGTGTCGAACAAACTGTAAATTACTTCTGCTCAATCAATGATAAAATTCTATTAATAAACCCTAAAAATCTAAAAATAAAATCTTGTATCATCTTTTCACACTTCCGGACATTTATAACATGCTCCAAATCAAAACGGTACAGACTATTTAGCGGTGTGGAAGATAAAGTAGGTGGTACCCACGCGACATCAAAACATTACTTAACCAGAACAACTAAAATCCCCAAAATTAACCAGAAAAATAATTCGATCCCGTCAATTAATTCTCTCTCACTTCTTCAACCAATATTCAAACTTAACAGACGAGGAGAGAAATGGGTCTTTTCTCAAACAGGTTATTGTCTTTTAAATTTGTCAAATCATTAGATCTCAGGTCCAATTTCTGATGTATACTTTTAACGATTTTAACCAAATTCAATGATTTATGAATGAATTCAGAATTGCGAGGTCGAGTTTGAAGCCTGGAGATCACATATATTCATGGAGGACTGCTTATGTTTATGCGCATCATGGTTCTTCTCTTTTCACCCCATTTTATTTAAGTTTGAAGTTGTTGATGTTTACTTGCTCCGTTTGATTAAAATGCTGAATTCTGAATTCTGATTGTTGAAATCTGAATTCTGAATGCTGATTGCTTAACGTTGAATTTTGAATAATCATTAGTTGTTTGTTTGCATTCAAGATTCAGAACAAAAAATGATATTCAGCATTCAGAACAAAAATTAAGAAGAAAAAATGTTCTGAATAATTTTATCTGAATAGATGGTTGTATTCAGAACACAAACAAAAAACAAACAATATACAAAGTTCTGATTTATAAATCAGAAGTTTAATTCAGAACTTTTGGGTAAAAACAAACATAGCCTAGTTATGATTATTTTGGTAAGTAAAAAGGTAGGATTGTTTGATGGATTCGCTTTATCAAACATAGAATAGTGATGCATTATGATACCAAAATTTGCCATTTTAATGTGTATTGTTATGTCGGTATGATCGGAATTAGGATTCAATTTTATTTTTATAGCCATGTAATGCACATTTTTAAAGATCCTCTTAGTCTAAACTAGAGATGAGTAGCTGTAGTAAGTGCTATAAATATATATTAAGAAGGAATGTGCTGTATACCTGCCGACTTTTAAACTAGCATGACTATATGGTCACTGTTATTTCTATATCATGAGTCCTCCATCATGAGGTAACAACTGTATTAGTTCATCCATATTTCTTTACTGGGTTAAAACGCAGTTAAGATAACGAAATTGTATTGAAAATGAATTTTTGACATAATTGTTTTGTGTGCACATTTTTAGCATTGAAAACAAAGTAATTAGCACAAACCTTCATATACCTTGAAAGGAGGAAGGGATTCAAGCTAGTGAAGATTTTAGAGAGCAAACGAGACCATTTGTCCTCACTTATTGTGTGACTCTTGCCTCCAGTGAATCATATCCGTCCATTTTGTATCTTTTATTAAATTAATTCAATTAATTAATAAATGAATCGGTATAGTGTTGTGTGTATATTAGAACATATTGATACGGGGACAATAGTTCTCAACTAAGTTTAAGGTAGGCGAGCCAACATCGAAATGATAATGGACTACCTGATAAAAAATTATGAATTTGATGTTATGAATAGGGCTCTAAATCTATAATTATCATTGATAGAAACCCACCGCCCCTCCCCCTCTAAATCTATAATTATTGGAACTGTCTATTTGAAAAGTGATATATGTAGATAATTGGCTACCATCTCTTAACTGATGTCTACACTAGACATTGATTGCTTTTCGTGAATGTATAATACTATAAACTGTAGAAAGGTAGTTAACGGAGTAAAATTTTAGTTGTTTATAATACGACTAGGCAACTACCACTTTTTGTCTGATTTTGTTATCCATCCTCCATGACTTTTTGTATTCGTTAACATTAATTTATAATTATTTAAACAAATACCTAAATTTGATTAATATAAAAACAAATTATGCATATGTGAAAAAGATTGCTCTTGTTCATGTGATGTTCATCTACCAATAATGTAGGTGAACATATGAGATCTATTATAATAGTAAATGAATTATGTGCAGGACTAACAGTATCATATGTCTGAATGCTTACATTTCTTACAAATTTAATCATTGGCCCGGGATTTTGTATTTTTTTTTAATATCTGAAAAATTAATGTCAGCAGTGTGATTTTAACTCTTGGCATCTAGAGATAATTTCTTGTTTAGCATGCACAAAAGATGTGCATTTGTTGAATTTATGCCTAGACGAGCACATTTTAGGAGTTTCCATATAGATTATGATTTATTGTATTTCAAATTTATGATATTAAATTTCTCCACTGGTGAATATGTTCTTGTGTATATACTCTAACAAGAGACAAGCTTATATTTCATGAGCAAACTTAAAATGATTAAATGACGAAAGAAAGACGGTGTAGGAATTGAGAGAGTATTGTCGATAGTACACTCTGATCAGTTAGCAGTACATTTTTTTTATTGAAGTCTTAATACCGGAATGTTGAATATTTTCGATTGGAACTTAAGGTAGGATCCTGTGTTTTTGTTAAGGTACATGAATTTGAATCAAGGACTGTGAGTAAAGCTGTAATGTTTGGTATAGAGGAAATCTAATCATCCAAATTGACTACCAATACAATCATATTCATGATTCATAATCATAATCACTGTTGTAAAAATCCTTCTTGGCCTCTGCCTATGCCTTGCCTAGGCGCTAGGCGAGACTTACCGCCTACGATTTGCCTAGGTCTGCGTAGACAAGGTTTACTGTCTCATTTAAGAATCAAAACAAGTATTTAGGATGATTAAGTATTATTTAAGGTTTAATGCCACATATAAATATTAATGTGCTAGTTTTAGGTGATCTTTGCTCCTTCGCTATTCTCAAGCACATTTGAAATCCCAAAATTCAAATTTATACCAATCGACAAGTAAACATTAAAATTTTATCCAAGATACACGAGTTATTCCAAATTTCTAGCTTCGATTAATCTTCAATCAATTCCCGTCTAAACGATCAATCCCTAGTCCGTACTAACCATCTAGCGATTTTTACAACTTTGATTATAATTAAAGTCGAGGTAATCCATTAAAGTGTTTTTTATAGAGGAAAATGCCTTTTTGTAATCCTTCATCACAAAATGAAAGATATTTGGGTTGCATTCATAGATTTGTCCGATGAAAGTCTAAGTCAACAAACTATGCTGCATATAGCATGTTTTTTTTTCACTATAGGGAACTTTTGTTAAAACAACAGCTTTAAGTTTCAAAATATAAAGCGGCCCCTCTCAAAAACAAGTTAAGAAAAACACATTTTTAATTTCAGACAGACTATAGATATTTGCAGTTTTTACTGCGAATATCTGTAGTTTTGCCCAAAAAAAAAAAAAACAAGAAAAAACAAGTTTACTTTTGGTCATATTAACATTCGACTGACTGCAGAGTTGATTTTCCTAGAATTTTTTTTGAAAAGTATCTTAGGGGAGAAATTTAAAACATGTTTTTGAAAAGTGTTTTTGACGTATTTACTAATTTTGAAAATAAGGACACAAGCTTGTGTATTCTGATGGTAAAACTCCGACTTTTGTGATTAAATGTCACAAATTCGAAATCCGGGACATGGACTACAACTATTCTAAAGCTCTTTTTTTCTCTCTTCCAAATGACATCAAACGCTTACTATTCCAAAAATAAAAATAAAAAACAAAAAATAAAGAAAGAGAAAAAGCTGTTTACCTTCTAAAACCTGCATGGACAAATCCTAATTACTGCTTTACTACATGCCCATAACAGGAATCTACGTAGGCGACGACAGAGTAATCCACTTCACGAGAGGCCAAGGCGAAGTAGGCACAGGCACGGTCCTCGACATCGTCCTCGTAAGCTCCACCCCAAAACATCCCTCCACCCCCTGCCCAAACTGCAACACCACCCCACAGACCGACACCCACGGCGTGGTCTCCTCCTGCCTCGACTGCTTCCTGGCCGGAGGCGCCCTCTACCGCTTCGAGTACTCCGTCAACCCTGCCCTCTTCATCGCCAAGGCACGCGGGGGCACCTGCACCCTCGCCCCGTCCGACCCGGACCAGATAGTCGTCAACCGTGCATCCACTCTGCTGACCAACGGGTTCAGGGTGTACAACGTGTTCAGAAGCAACTGCGAGGACTTCGCCATCTACTGCAAGACGGGCCTTCTGGTGGCTGAGAAGGGGGTCGTAGGGCAGAGCGGGCAGGCCGTGTCCATCATCGGAGGGCCGCTCGCTGCGGTTTTGTCGTTCCCTTTGAAGCTGGTTAGTACGAACGTGTACGGTATGGTTGTGACCGGGGTAGGCGTGTACTGCGCCAGTAGGTACATGGCCGATATTGGGAATAGGAGGGATGTTGTTAAGATGGAAGTTGAGGATCTGACGGCTGGGTTGGCTAGTGGAAGGGTTAGGGTTGTTGAAGCTCAAATAGGGAGTCAGGTTGTTCTGCCTCTTATTATGCCTCCACCTCTGCATGCTTAATAAGCTTGTATGCTTTGTTGTTCTAATGCCTGTAAAATGTAATACTATATCTTATCATGTATTTGCAGTAACTTCATTTCAAGCTTAGTAGTTTTGAAAGTTTATATAGATTTACTACTGTGTGAAGTCATTCCCTAAAGGTTTAACCGGATCATTTGGAATTGAAGGTCTGAACCAGAGTTTGTACAAGTGATGAGTTGTATACATGTATGATTTCTTTTATTTAGAGAGGTTGTATACTGCTGCTTGATGTTGTTTAGTCAGTTTATGTAATCGTATGAGTTCTACTACGCTGATTCTAGTGAACCTTCAGTATTTTCTTTAGCCATCATGTTTAATTACAACTTACCCCAAGAAATATAATGTTAAAATCAGGGACGGAGTTAGGATTTGACATCATATTGGACCAGGGCTGGCCCAATAGGTTGGGTTGTCCGAATCGAAATAGAAATGAAAAATGAAAGGAGGAGAACAAAATAATTGTTGATGTCTATGAAATTTGAACTTGTGCCACCAGGTTGCAATAACAATTGAATAACCATTCAACCAAACATTAATATAAGAATGTTATTAGTAATCTATTTAAAACATAAAAATACCATCACCATTGTTTTTCTTCCTCCCTCCTCATGTTGCCCCCGTTCGGGGGATTGTCCGATTCAAATGACTTAAAAGGTCTTGCCCTTGAGTCGGGCCTGCATTGGGCTAATGTAACATTGATACTTCATCAAAATGCAGAAAACAATAGAAAATAATTGCTAAATTAGAAAACATCTAGTTTTGTAACATCAAAAGGTGAGTAGAAAATTGAAACATCTAAGAAAAAAACATGCATATGAAAATATGAAAATTAATATATGAACAATAAGTTAATTTAAAGTTCAAGCACAATGCGAACAAACAAGTGATAAAACGAGGACAAAATAATAATTAAACATTGTGCTATAATTTATGCATTTGCTCAGTTTTGACAACTTCAATTAACATATTATTTTAGTGATTTCTTTTGTCAATATCAAAGGTATAATTGTGCAGTATATTTTGGTTCGTGATTCAGTTAAAAGAACGGACAACTGTACTTTAGTGGTTAGATTATTAATACATAATCGTGTTGCATGTTGCAAATTAATGACCCTGGCTGTAGCCCAAGGTACAATAGCTGTAGATTCATCCCCGATCAAAATGCTCACGTAAACGGTGAAGTTCATCAGGAATTGCTTGCTTTAGATGCACGTTGATTGAGTTTATGAAAAAGAAACATTTCTATTTTATAGAGTTTTTGGACTTATTTTTATCGAGATAATAAAGTAAGTTGGAAGAAGGAAATTACAAAAGTTAGCAAAAGAATTAAAAATATCAAAGTGTAATTGGAACGAGTTGAGGTGAAAAACAGAACATGCGCAGTGTATATTTTTTTCCCTTTAAAACCTAGGGTGGAAAAGGTAATTGGTAGGGCATTAATAGATGAACATGTGATTTGACCGGTGAGGTATATGGCTTCAAGAAAATTCTATCTCTATCCGAGTGATGTTGGAGGCTATTTATAACCGTAAAATATTCTATTCAACATATTTGGTTCGACTAATTTTGTTTGGCTAATTCTGTTCGGTTAAACCTGTTTGGCTAATTTTGTTCGAGTCAGAACATACTCAGGTCTACCGAACTATTTTCATGGTTCGCATATTCTGATCGGTTACATCTGTTCGGTTATTTTTGTTCGGTATTAGTATAATTCTTTTTTATGGCTAACAAAATCGTCAAGGTTGAACCGATTTTGTTTATGTCATAACTTCTTTGTTTTAAGTCGAATTGAGCAAATGTTGAACCAATAGTTTTGTATGCTATCGTATTGTTAAGTAGAACACTCCAGTGCCTTTGGATGTTCCATTTGGGTGAAATAGATGGTATTTATCCAGGATGTGTTCAAATCGATTAGGTGGTTGATCGATTTTAAGATGACTGCATCTTTCAATCCGTAGCTCGGACCGAGATGTGATTTCAACCAAGGTGCATTTTCTGACCTTAAACATATTCCAACTATTTTGGGTCCGTTCCAAGATTGTCCAAATGTACCCCTAACACTTTGCCCCCTCTCCCAAAGTATGCTTCGTAGACACAAGGCGTACTTTGTTCGAGATTCAATCGTAGAAAAAGAATAGTGCAATCAAGGTAGAATTCCATAGTGCACAGGTGCGACCATTCTTTTAATATGTAAATCAAAAGGTCAATCTGATTTGTAGGGGTTAAGACCATCCATTCTTTTCCAGTCATAAGTCATTACTCCTATGACTTTGAGTTTCACATATTCGAGTGGGGAGGTGCCATCATGCCCCCAAGCATTTCTATCAAATATCAATCAGAATTTGTTCATAAAATTATGTCATACCTATGCGTTACAGCTCCATAATCCATTAGGTTACTTAGACTCTAGAGTATCATACTGTATGTTCAAATGAAGTCGATCCTGTCTTTACGACATTTCGAAAAAATTACACTCAACTGTCTTTGGTGGAGCCATGTCCTATCTTTGGAATTAGTTAGAATTATACTCCAATGTTGCTAAAGGAGTTGAGCCTTGTCTATGAGGTTGGACAACTTAATACTTCAATATCTCAGGCTGTGCAGTTAATGCCCCGCTATTACTCCGCTATAACACTGCTATATCTCGTAGCGGATTTTTGCCGCTACGATATTTCCATATAGCCCCAAATATAGCGTTTCCGCTTTAAGCCCCGCTATTTCCGCTATATTACGTTATTCCCGCTATTTCCGCTATATCTTTTTTAAAAGAAATGAATTTAAAAATGACATTTATACATTATAAAAATTATGAAATTAATTTATTTAATTGAAATTTTAATATGTTATCATAAATGAAAATACTCTACTATTCCACTAAATTCAACTATGTTATATAATAATTTTACGTTTATTTACAGTATATTTGCACATGTTTTTATTTAAAATTATTTATGAATTAATTATAATTCAATTGTATGTAAAATTTTCATTTAGTTACCATTTATATATTTGTAAAAACATTAAGTACGAGTTTTATATGCTATTTTAGAGTCATTCACTATATCCTGCTATATCCTCGTTGTATCCCCGCTATGACTTTTTACACCTCCGCCGTATTGAATCTGCCGAGCGCTTTAACTGCACAGATCTTAGGTGAACCTATATCTTATCTCTAAGGTTAAGCAACATTATACTCCATTATCTCTAATGGAGTTGAACCTTATATTTGAGGTTATGAATTTTATACTCTACTATCTTTGTCAGAGTTAGGTTTATTTATACACCATTTCTCCCGTAGAGTTGGATGAGTTATACCATGCTATCTTTAGCAGTGTTTAATGAGTTTATACTTCGTTGTCTCTGTCGTATTTGAATAAGTTTATATTCCGCTGACTTTGGAAGAGTTGAAGAACAACCGATAGATCATCTCAAACATTTGGTGGTGAAAGGGTTTATGGTTTCTAGGTTAGAAAGTGTCCAACAACTCCAACCATTCACTTGTCGGCAAAAGAGACTTACCTTTTCAAGACTGGGAGGTACTCGATGAGCTGATCTAAACACTCGTTAAATGGTAAGGACTCACAACTACTCCGTGTTTCACAATTTGCATGGACATCCATCTCTAGATGCTTAGTAGGAGATGAACATACTATGACATCCAAGGAGGATCCAACATGTGCCCCTAAGTGTGGTTTATACTCTTCCTTCATGTGGACTCTGTTTGATTGAGGGCCTACGGACGGTAGTTCATGGCACTTTATCTAGAGATACCCGCAAAGGGCAGAGTTAACTCCAATAATTCATATATTAATTCCATAATGTTACACAACTAAGTAGAACACAATAATATCAGTCATATTATATAGAACATGATTCAATTGGTAGTTACTCAATCATAAGACATAGTTCCATTGGTCTAGAAAATCAAGTTCATAACTTAGTAGTTCAAAATAAGTTCATAAATAAAGGTTCAGATTAAATTGGACCTTCGGTTTTAGCCCATAGTATGTCTGTGAGATCTGCCTCTAGATATCATACATATGTAGACATATCATGGTACAATTCTAAACTTTATTTTAATAGGAAAGAAATAATCAAAGACAAAACATCGTCCCTTTTTCCTTTGAGGGATGACCAAGCCTTAGAAGTGCCACTTGCACTGTCATTGGTGATCGCCGCTTGATTCATTGGCTATTGTGGCTGCCGTTCAATAAAATTTTGACTACCAACCAATGGGTTCTTAATGTACTATAACACTCTTTCCTTTCAGATGTGCTTCTCGATGGTATCTCTGAGATATTGACAATCATTTGTCTGATGACCATAAATCTCATGGAAGATGTAGTATTTTTCGGTTTCCATCTCTGGTGCAGTTGACTCTCTGGTCATTGGTTCACCTTAATCTAGTTTTTCCCTGGTTGCAAAATAGATTCTTTCTAGAGTTTCCATAAGCTCTAAACGGGTGAACTTGCTCTTGAAAGGACCATATCTATGGTGTTTTGATGACAATCAAACAACAATGCTACTAATGATCTTCATCAAGTATATTACATATTTAGTAAGCATTTAATGAAGAGACAAGAATAATAGCACATATCAAAGGATACTTTGCTTCATAGTAATACTATAGAAGTGCATGAGCTTTAGAAAACCTTCAATGGTCTTAACAATTCTACTGGAATGCAAGATACACTCGATCAAAGACCGAAGAACTCAAATGTGAAGAAGCAAACAAAAATAAGAAGAGTCAGTCGATTGAATGCCTACCTTAATCGATTGAACTAGTTTACTAAAAACCTATTTAGTCTACTGATTTTGGCTATGCTCTCTGAATTTTTTTCATAAAGAGTCAGTCGACTTGAAATATATTCAGTCGACTGAAATAGACAGAATACAGCTAGTTCTTGAAAAGGTTCTTTTGCATCTCTTCGCGCTATGGTTGCTTCTCTTTATTGTGGATATTTCTAAAAGATTGTGACTCTATCTTAGCATCCCTACAACACCTATAAATACCCCTAATCATTCCTGAATCAAATATACAAGAATACACAACTCTATGCTTCGAATTCCACGCCTAAAACTCTCAAACCCAAAAGCAATACCTTGTTCTTCAAAAGATTCATGCTATTATAATAATATCGACTAGTGTGCTTTATCTCCACATCCCATATTCTAGTCGATTAAACTCCTTAGTCCCTACACCTCCACTCAATATCGTTTGGTTCAGTTATAGGAGTCCTTGTATCAAAAAGAGACAATTTGTATATAAAAGATACACTGTGTCAAGAAGTAATTTTTTATTACATTGGTTGTTGAAGTCTTGTTTGGTTTTTCATAAGGAGTCTATAAACTCGTTCCTTCGGATGAAGTAAGGGTGTTGATAGCGAAGTTCCTAAAAGGTGCTTATGATATGGATGTAGGAGAGGTTCTCCGAAGCAGTATAAAAACCCAATATGATCGCTCTTACTTTACTTGCTTTATTAGTATTCTGCTTGGTTATACACATACACATACATATTTACATTAGCCATATTATTGATCCTGTGCACTTTAAGTTAGCCATATTAGAGATCATGTTCACTTCCATTTGGTATCAAAGCCTGATGTTCTACTGATCGTAACAACATCCCAAAACAATGGCCAAAAAGAGAAGATCCAGTCAAAGCTTAAAGACGGTCGAGAAAAAGAAAAATTTCAAAAGCAAGCAACAGACAATAAAATCAAGGTGCATGTGCTACATGGCTAATCTCAGATCAAAATCGGTATGCTTAGATTACTTATATAGTGATATTTACAAATGCACGAGAACTTACTAAAAGATTTTAAAGCCTCATAAATGGTCAATTCTATTGCTTTAGCTAAATTAGATGATTGTGAGCGTAAAATTAGTATTTTAAAGGAAGAAAATAATTTTTAGTAAACCAAACTGAAGTATTTAAAAATACATTGAAAGAACATGTTTAAAAAAAGATTTTCTATAAATGATAATGAGCATTTAAATAATAAAAATATTGATCTTTTGAAAGAAATAAATGTTTTTGCGAAATAAAAATATATTTTTGAAAAATTCTTTAAATGATTCTAATTCTAAACTTTTGCTTCTTGAAAAAGAGAATAGTGTTTTAAATGATAGAAATCTAAGATTAATTAAGGAACCTGAACATTTAAAAGACAATAATATTATTTTAAAAAAAAGAAATTTGTAATTCTAAAGCTGTTTCTAATAAATTATATGAGAAATCTCAAATTTTAATAGTGGAAAAGATGATTTATCTTCCTTAATTACGAATACCAAAGCTCACAATGATTGAATTGGTTTAGGCTATAAACAAGATAAATATAGAAATAGTACTAGATATGCTTTCATATATACACATTTTAATACTAGTGCTAAACACCGAGATAGTCCTAAAACCCCTTTATGTCATGAAAGTACTCTACCTAGAAATAGAAACCATTTTTCAAGTACGAACTCAATGACATTTGATTTTAAAATATGGGTTCCTAATAATTTGAGCAATCATGATAGGCAATCATATATTAGAAATTATATCGACATTGTGATTAATAATGAAACCTATATTTTTAAGTGATCAACCACATCTAACTGGATATGGTTTCCTAAGTCGTGAACCCTATATTTTTTAGAAAAATGAGTATCATATTGCTTACGCTTGACATACCCATTACATACTCATCACTTTGCATTAATGTTAAATTATTTTTTATTTATTTATCTATGGTATTTCCTATCTCCTTTATTAGGGGGAGAAAAGTACATATATATATATATAGAAAAAATACATAGATCTATTTCTTAGTAGAAATATTATATTTAGGGGGAGTTCATAACAGATAATATGCATGTGATCTTATCTCGTTCTGTTGATGACAATGGAGGAGAAGTAAGTGTGATTTACATATTTTATATTGGCATTATATAAAGTTGAAGGAAATAAAGTTATTATATATATAGCATATATTTAGGGGAAGCTATTATTTTATATTATAAAGTTGTGTGGTTGTCATCATAAAAAAGAGAAGAATGAAAGAACCATATCTATGGTGTTTTGATGATAACAACCAAATAACAATGCTACTAACGATCTTCATCAAGTATATTACAGATTTAGCAAGCATTTAATAAAAAGAAGAATAAAAGCACATATCAGAGGATACTTTGCTTCAAAGTAATACTATATTAAAGAGAAGAGTACATGAGCTTTAGAAAACCTACAGTGGTCGTAACAATTCTACTGGAATGCATGCTACACTTGATTAAAGACCGAAGAACTCAAATTTGAAGAAGCAAACAAAAATATGAAGAATGGGTTGATTGAATGCCTACCCCAATCTACTGAACTAGGTTACTAAAAACCTATTTACTCTATTGATTTTGGCTATGTGCTTTGAATTATTTCTTACAAAGAGTCAGTCGACTGAACATATTTCCAGTCGATTGAAATACACGGAAAACAGCTAGTTCTTAAAAAGGTTCGTCAATATCTCTTCGTGCTACAGTTGCTTATCTTCGTTGATGAATACTTATAAAAGATTGTGATGCTACCTTAGCATCCCTAAAACACCTAAAAATATCCCTAACCATTCCTGAATAAAATATAAAACAATACACAACTCTATGCTTTGAATTCCATGCCTAAAACTCTCAAACCCAAAAGAAATACCCTTTTCTTCAAAAGATTCATATGATTCAGATAATATCAACTAGTCTGCTTCATCTCCACATCCCATATTCTAGTCGATTAAACTCAGCCTCTACATCTTTACTCAATATCATTTGGTTTGGATATAGGAGTCCTTGTACTAAAAAGAGACAATTTGTATATAAAAGATAAGCTCTGTCAAGATGTAACTTTTTGTTACATTGGTTGTTGAAGTCCTGTTCGGTTGTTTTGGCAGAGTCTGTAAACCTGTTCCTCTGGGTGAAGTGAGGGTGCTGATAGTGAAATTCCTAAGAAGTGCTCAGGGACTAAATATAGGAGAGATGCTCCAAACCAGTATAAAAACTCTGGTGTGATCGCTCTTACTTTACTCTGCTTTATTAGTATTCTACTTGGTTATATATATATATATATATGTGTGTGTGTGTGTGTGTATGCACACACACAACACACATATTTACATTAGCCATACTATTGATCCTGTGCACTTTAAGTTAGCCATATTAGAGATCCTGTTCACTTTCAGCTCTGTCCTCCTCTAAAGCATTTCTTTCCTCCTGTTCTATCATCCATCTTTTGCTTGCCCTTATCTCGAGGGTTTTCAACTCCATCTTGCCTTACAATGATCAGCTCTGCCACGATATCAGAATCCTCCAAGCACATTTACTTATGGGCTTGATAATAGAAGTCCTCCAAGTTGCCAGTTAGGTTTTACTTAAGTTCTCTGGAAAACTCTATTTTCCTGCCGACTCATAAGACAACGCCCACGTGCATGATTCATTCGTCCAATTAACATAAAGTAAATGTTATAACATTGAACCATGCAAGATAGCACTGTAGAGTTTCGCCATCCTTTTGCTTTATATCCTCTAAGCACATTTCATTTTTTGGCCGAATTACGTAACATAGGACCTAAAATGATTCGTGAACTTTTCCTTCAATACGACCCGAGTGCTGATAGATCCATGCTCCAAACGACTAAACTACTTACTTGATAAACCAGAAAATAATTGAGGACAACAATGGCGTATTACTTCCTCCATAGCTCCAATCGCCTCATATGTTAAATGCAGCACCTGTAGTGCATCGTTGCATCGGTTTTCCCAAAGTATGGTTCCATATCTAAATTCTTAAACTCAAGGGGTTGATTGTGTATTGGATGTTTAGATTGAAACTTTGACTTATCTCATTAACATCCGATCTACTACACTTCTCGCTTAATACCCATTGTATTTTCTCAGAGACTTTCTCTTCTGTCATTGGAGTGCCATTTTGAGTTACTTGGTGGAAAACGCCATGCCTTCTTACGCAATGGATCAACCACTTATGGACAAGTCGGTCCAGACTCATGCAGTTCAATTTCAGCAGCCAAACATGTAGCTCCAATATAAATGTTGACTCCTAGTGAAAATGCCTCCCTCGATCCGTTATGGCCTGCACCGTCCAATTCGATAATGATCTAATTGGTACCGAACAAAACCAGTTTGGGCCCCAGTCGTTCTGGCCGTGTGGAAGTCTATATCTCCATTGTTGCTTCCTTCTTTGCTCGTTCCTTGGTATAAGCTTTTGATAGGTTTATAATAGAATTCCCAATTTGGTCCCTCTAGACCTATATTGGTGTCGCTTGCTCTATGCGTCTAAGGAACACATCCATTATCCCCAAATTTTTAGCTAAGAAAGAAGCATCCATATTCGATATCATTTTCTACACCTCTTCTTTGTTCAAACTCGGTGACTCAGACTAGACATTGATTCCTAACTATTTCCATTACCAGACCGCTCTCTTCAAACAACATCTTCTTGGATTCCTATTTTCTAATTGGTGTCTTCATGACCTAAATTGAGTTTTCTATGAAAGCACCATATTGTTTGCATCAAAATTGATCAAATACCCTAGAATAGAGACTAGGTAGAGCCTAGGATCTTGAGTGTGATCTTAGTGCTGGTTTCTAAGAGTTAGGATCTCTGTTCTTTAGATAAGTTAAGTAATTACTCTAAGTTAGTTCACAAATCACATACATATTTAATATAAAGCAAGAAGTAAAGTGTAGAAAAGGTAAAAAAACACATCGAATTTTTTGGTGATTCGCCAATCTTTGGCCTGCATCCACTTTTTATCTTATATTATGATCATCTGATTTGCAATTGCTACTACGTTTGCTAGATCCCTCTGGATCAGTTACAATAACTATAAACTGTCAATTCGCTAGGTTGGTAAGCCTATAATTTCCCTAGGTCTTAAAAGAGACCGATCCAATCTCAAGTGGTTGTTGCTAAATAGTAGATCTGATGGTTCATATTTGGATGGTCCCCTATTGTCTAGTAGTGTACTAAGTGTTCTTATGATCTGGCTGGTAAGGTGTATGGGTTCCCAGAAATTTTTGTCCATGTACAAGTGATGCCAGGGGCTATTTATGGTGTAAAATATTTTATTTGTCATGTTATATTCGATATATTCTACCCAGGTAATTCTGTTTGGATAATTCTGTTTAAGTGCGAATAGTTGCAGGCCTACTGGAACGTTTTCATGGTTCGACGTATTTTGATTGGTTGTCTTTGTTTGGCATAATTCTGTTCGGTACCTAACAAAATCATCAAGGTTGAACCTATTTTATTGTGCTATAACTTATTCTTTTTAGTTAGAATAGAGCGAAACTTGGACCAATAGCTTCGTATTATCAAGTAGTCTGCTCAAATGCCTTTGGATACTTCATTTGGGTGATGCAACACCCCATAAATCTAAGCAGTTTAATAGCTATTAAATGAAGGGAAAATTAGTAGTTTTACTAAAAAACGTAAAATTGGGATTAATATAAATGAGCGAGTTAAGCGATGAAACTTGTGCCATTGTAAAGATCATATTTTTATAATTAGAGTTAATTATAAAAACGTCTTAATTAGGTAAATGGATTAAGATTTATCATTGGGTTGGTGTTAAGCTAAGAGGAGCCCTAAGTCCCGTTATTACCAAAACAAGAATGAGATATGCCATGCAGTTCCAAAATGAAAGAACGTATAATTATTCTTTATTCCATCCTCTTCCCAAAAGAACCAAGCACTAAGATAAAAACCTAGATCTAGAATTTTAAAACCAAATATTCATTGAATTCAACAAACATTGGGGCTAAAGGATCAGTACAAAGAGAGAAAAAAAGAGATACAAATATCAAACAAACTGTTAATACCCTAGGTATTGATTTTGCTGACAACAACCATATTAATATTACTACTAATGTATCTCCAAGTTGTACAGTTATTTCAGATATATTATGGAGACATTTACAGAGATAAACAAGAATTCAGTGAAAGCAAATGAATTATATATGAAGGTTAATTAGAGCAATGGAAGAACAAAACTGATTAAAGAAGAATGCTGAAAGGACAGAAGTATTTGAAGTGATGGTTAGTTGGTTGAACCTTAGAATCACTTGTTAAAGACCCCATGACAATTATACTTGAAGATCATCAACCATTAACCTCGACCGAATCACAAAAATTTAAAAATAAAAGGTACTTTTGATATCTGAAATTTGCAACACTTTCTGAAATTTGCAACGCTTATGGGTGTTGCTGATTCTTTTTGGAAAATGCATGTATGTCGACATATGGCGGTAATGTATGTCGACATATGTCACGTTGGTCAGTTTTTTAAAATTTAAATCAAGGGATTTTCCAGCCGCCTCTTCAACAAAAGACATGTCTCTTCAATACCTATTTAAAGCCTTTAGAAAACGAATTTTCCAGTCACTTTTCACTTCTTTCTCTTACTCTCTCTTCCACAATTTTGCAAATGAAACCCATTGCATACTCTTCCGATCTCCTTGCAAATCAATACTATTTCACTCCAATTCTTTACCAATTCGCAAACCACGCAACATCAGAGAGTTGTACTTGAATTGATATCATTCTCTCTTTGATTTCATCCCATTTCTCAAAGATTTCAAAGATATATTGCCACTGGAGGTCTATAGGATCATTGCACCGAATCTACAAGAATCTGTACTGAAGATACGACTACATGCCATAGTTTGTTGTTTTTTGTTGTTTGTGAAAAGGAGAGGGTGATCTTGTAGCCCGTAAATCAAGAGGGTGTATATTGTAGTCCATGAAACCAAGATCGTAAAGGTGTTCTTGCCATCCGTGGAAAAGAAGGAATTATAGTGGAATTCTACATGGTGGATTGCAGGACTGGATGTAGGATTGGTCAATCCGAACCAGTATAAAAATCCAGGTGTTATTTATTTTATCGCATTTTACTTTATTACTTATTTATGTTTGCAATTTGAATAGATGTAGTGTTAAATTCATAAGTTAGTTTTATAGATTTGAAATACATGCTTCATCTCCTCTAGTGTTTAATAGCCTTAAGATCCATTTCGCATTGTGTTATAGACAACACCCTATTTTTTAACATTTAGTATTAGAGCACCGGTTTCCAAAAATCCATAACTTGGTTTTTGAAAAGTATAAATGGCTAATGACACTAGTAACACATTTTTTAACACTTTTGTAGAGGGGAAGTCTACCACTAGACCCCCTCTATGTGGTGGTAGTAATTATGCTTATTGGGCTTGTAGGATGAAATGTTATTTGTAGTCTAATGGTTTAAATATTTGGAACATTACCCAAATAGAGTACACTAAACCCCAAAATGAATATTCAAAATGGACACTGGACCAAAAGACACAAGCACTTGGTAACTCTAAGGCCATGAAAATTTTATTTTGTTCCTTAGATAAAAATGAATTTAATCGAGTGACTATTTGTAATTCTGCATATGGAATTTGGAGAACATTGCAAGTCACACACGAAGGCACTAGTAAAGTAAAACAAACTAAGGTATCTATGCTAACTAACCAGTTTCAACCTTTTCAAATGAAACCAAATGAGTCTACTTTTGATATGTATTCTAGATTTTAAGATATAGTACATGCATTAATATCATTAGGAAAGAAAATTAACGAAGAGGACCAAGTTAGAAAGATCTTGAATTCATTTTCTAGTGAATGGGATCAGAAGACTCTGACAATCGAGGAAGCCAATGATAGTACTATGAAAATAGAAGATGTAATTGGTAATCTAATGTCCTATGAAGTAAAATTGTGGGTTAAAAAGAGAATCAGGCAAATGAGAAGAAACCTCTTGCACTCAGCACTACAAATGACAATGTTGAACCAGACGATGCTGATGATGATGATATCGAGTTTATGACCAGGAATTTCAAGAAATTCTTGAAATATTGGAAAACGAACTAACTTCAAAAAACTAACAACAATAATTCTAGAAATGGAAATGTTGTTAAGTGTTTCTAATGTGATAAACCCGGTCATTTGAAAAGAGACCGTCCTAACATGAAGAAACCAAAGTACTCTTCGAACTTCAATATGAAGAAGAAACATGCTTTCAACGCAACATGGAATGATTCAGATACATCATCAAGTGACAGTGATTAACAAATAGAAAATGCCAACATGTGCTTCATGGAAAAGGATGACCAGGTATGGAATTTTAATAAAGAAATTACTATTGTCTTAAATGATATGTATAAGGGATATAAAATTCTTAGGAAAGAGTACAAGAATAGTTTAGCAAAGATAGATAGATTAAAAATGTTTAATGAAATGTTAACCGAAGAAAAACAATGTCTAGAAGATGAAATTGAAAGACTTAATGGGCATAATAATGAGAAGGACTTAATACTTGAAAGTTTCAAAAAACTGAAAAGTAAAAATAGATCCCTAAAATCAGAAAATCTTTCGACGAAGTCAGGGATCACCGATCTGAATGACAAAATAACATCTCTGTACAATGTTATTCTCAACTGTAATAAGGATTTTGATAGATGTTGGTAAATTTAACAAAGGGAAGGATATCTTGAAAATTTATTATCTGGATCTAAACCTACTAGGAATAAACATGGACTTGGATACACCCCTAAGCCTAAATCAAAGAAATATAGTGCTCAAATACTAAATTTGTTAAGGCTACCAAGTTCAAACCGAAAACTAGGAAATTAAAGTTAAAACCCCCAAATAGGTTCATTAATTTATGGGTTCCTAGAAAGTTAGATAATAATGAGAAAGAGAAATATATCGATAATTTTGTTAATGAAGTTAATTTATCTAATGATTATATTTTGAAAGGGCATTCAAACTCTTCATGAGTTTGGCTTTCCAAAACTTAACCCCATGGACCTAAAATAAAATGAGGTACTGGTGTGCATATTATATTTTCTAGGTACTGAACAATTGATATCAGATAGCGGATGTTCAAAGCATATGACAAGATATCCATTGAACATTGGATAAATAGCAAAAGGATATGTTATTGGCATCAGCAAAATCGATAAATCTAAAACTCATCTAATTTTAATTATTTTACTTGACAAGTTTATTTCATGCTTTATATTGATTTTGAGTTCCCTCATGAGTTTTATTTATATATATCTCTATATACAAACTCTATACAAATTATCTAGTTGTACTTAACCAATTCTATTTTTTCCCTTTTTGTTGATGACAACGGGGGAGAAAATATATAAATATACTATGCAAAATGATAGGGGGAGTGCATAGAGTTGGAGGGAGTCAAATATAGAAGTATTTTATTTTATCTCTCAAATATTTATGTGGTTATCATCGTCAAAAATGAGGGAGATTGTTAATACCCTAAGTATTGATTTTGATGACAACAACCATATAAATATTACTACTAACATAACTTAAGTTGTGCAGTTATTTCAGATATATTATGGAGAAAAACAAGAATTCAGTGGAAGCAAATCAATTATATATGAAGTTAATCGGAGCAATGGAAGAACAAAACCGATTGAAGAAGAATGCTAAAAGAACAGAAGTATTTGAAGTGATGGTTAGTTGGTTGAACCTTAGAATCACCTGTTAAAGACCCCATGGTAATTATACTTGAAGATCAACAACCATTAACCTCAATCGAATCACAAAAATTCAAAAATAAGAGGTACTTTTGATATCTGAAATTTGCAACACTTTCTGAAATTTGCAACGCTTATTGGTGTTGCTGATTCTCTTTGGAAAATGCATATATGTCGACATATGGGGGTAATGTATGTCGACATATGTCTCGTTGGTCAGTTTTTTAAAAATTTAAATCAAGGGATTTCCCCCCACCTTTTTACCAAAAGACATGTCTCTTTAATACCTATTTAAAGCCTTTGGAAAACGAATTTTCCAATCACTTTTCACTTCTTTCTCTTCCACATTTTTGCAAAAGAAACCCATTGCATACTCCTCCAATCTCCTTGCAAATCAATACTATTTCACTCCAATTCTTCACCGATTTGCAAACCACACAAAATCAGAGAATTATACTTGAATTGATATCATTCTCTCTCCGATTTCATCCCATTCGTCAAAGATTTCAAGGATATATTGCCATTGAAGGTCTATAGAATCATTACACTGAATCTGCAAGAATCTATATTAAAGATACGACCACTCGCCATAGTTTATTGTTGTTTGTTATTTGTGAAAAGGAGAGGGAGATCTTGTAGCCTGTAAATTAAGAGGGTGTATCTTGTAGCCCGTGAAACCAGGATCGTAAAGATGTTCTTGCCACCCGTGGAAAGCAAGGGATTATAGTGGAATTCTGCACGGTGGAGTGCAGGACTGGATTAGGTTGGTCAATCCGAACCAGTATAAAAATTCAGATATTATTTACTTTATACTTTATTACTTACTTATTTCTGTTTGGAATTTGAATAGATATAGTATTAAAATTCATAAGTTAGTTTTATAGATTTGGAATACACACTTCATCCCCTTTAGTGTTTAAATAGACATAAGATCCATTCCGCATTGTGTGATAGGAAACACCCAATTTTTCAACATAAATTTATGGAGTTTAGATGCTAGGCAAGATCCGAACAACGAAGAACGGGAGGATTCCAAAGGAGTTTGGGGTTATCTCGGATAATTTCTAAGCTAGAGTCTATTTATCAAAATATATAATATAATATATGCTTTTATTTCATTGTTTATAGCCTAAGATAGATAAATGGACATGTTTGATATGCTGTAGATGTTGATATATACCCACTTCTGATGTTACGATTGACATTAATATTAGAAATGAGTAGTTGTCCATTAATAGTAAGGTGTAACCTTGGGTTCAGAAAGTGGGGAAGAAGATGAATAAAGAAATATATAACTGAAACACAAAGTAAATAATTTTATGCGAATGGTTTGATAATATATGAACTAGAAACCAATGTAAATATGTTATGCTAATATAATGTTAAAACCACTATTTTTAAAGATTAAACGTTAATAATAATGAAGAAAAGCATAGGTGGAGATGTGCCATAACTATAATGAAAGTATGATAATAACAATGATAAAGATGAGTTACAAAGAAGGTAATATGATGAACTTGATAAAATAACCGTATAAACATTGTATTACACCAGATAATGAATATAAAGATATAAATAGTGTTTGAATAAAGATCGAAAAATGACAAGTGAAAAACTACGTAAAACAGTGAAAATCTTGAATTACTAGAAAAACAAACGTCCGAGGTTAAAATTTAGACGTTTAAAATTTTATACAGTAAACTCGCAAATTATCCTTTCATTTTCACGAAATTGAAAAGTCTGAAATTACGATTCAAACATTTGAGATTAAGGACCAGACTACTAATGTTTTGGCCAGATGTCTAAAGTACCGAAGGAAATTCTCCTCTAGAAATTCAGATGTTTGAATATCGTGATTAGACGTCTGAATGTGGTCCAGCCATTTGAATGTGTAGCCTAGATGTCTGAATGTGTATTCCAGATGTCTGAACAATTGTACTAAGTCCAAATTGATCCTAGACCACTAGTGGCCTATGTAGATGGTTTTAGGGCCTTTATCTTGATCGAGCAACAATGCTAGGATGTTGAATGATTTATATAAGTATGTGCAGAATGATACCAAACGATGATGATTGTTGTAAATTCATGTATTGATACACATTGTTTCATGATAAAAGGAACATCTATTTGAATTAAGTTGGTTACTATATGTGGCTAAGTCTTCTCAGGTATAGTGCATGGACCGAGGTAAATAGAGACGTTTGTCAAATTCACTTTAATGGTTGTATCTGAATCTTAGTTTTAATAAGTCAGCTTTAATAGGTACAAAGAATGACATGCAGTCATCCTTTATAAAGAGCACAATGGTATACCAAAAATAAGGTTATTAGTTCACACTAAATGATTAAACGCGTATTATTATAGAGGTTTTGTTGACTCTTGTTGTCACCTTGATGATTAGTATTGGGATATTAGTTGCCCATATCTCCATCTTAATGTTTTATATGGATGATAGCCATGAGATATTTACATGGAAATGACTGCCATTGTAATGCTATAAAATGATAGAGACAAGTAACACAAAAGTGGTAAGTGTAGTAATAGTCTGTTTACTAGCATGCTGGTATCATATACTTAGAGATACTTTCTCACCATAAGGCATATGTTTAACACCGCCATATTTCCTTTTTGTATCTATCTATGGTAGGTCGACCGAAGTTTGAGGGAATGCTTGAGTGAGAAGACAACAATGGAGATCTGAGTTATATTAATTTATTTCATACTATATAGTTATTTACTATTTCAAACTAATACTATGTAATTACCAGACAACGGTTATAGAATTGTTAACTTTAGATTGATGTAATAACACTTAAGATTATTATCTAGTCCGATTCTGATATTTTTATTATTTGCGGTACTATATTTTATTCATTTTGCTATAAGTTTTGAAAGTTATAGTTAAAGTAGATAGTTTTGTTTACTATTTCTGTTCTATTGTACCGCAACAATCCATCATTTATGTCTTTTAGGATTCGAGCATCGGTTAGGACGTTTGACTAGAAGGTCATGAAAGGCGAGTTGTTACATTTGGTATCAAAGCACAGTTTACCTCATTCCTATAGATTAAGGACACTTTGAGAGAGCATACTTGTGTATGTGTGCATGTGCAAGCAAGTACATATGCATATACACCACTTTATTTTCAGTTATATCTACTATTCAAGGGAGTTGCTAACGAATTTCAATTTACATATAGTTGAAATTGTTAACAACAATACAACTAGCACATGAGATGCAGCCTCGGAGGTTCTCGATGTGAACGTACCACTTTGGTTCCCCAGGTATCTACAGGCTAGAGCATAGACCAATGCCAACCTTGATGTGTCTGTACAATAGGCACAAGGAGTAGTTTCTTTAAATCCACTTTCCATAGACTTTCCTAAGCTATGTAGAGACCTTTAGAGTAAGGATGGAAAGTATTGTGTTGAAACTGAACCTATCGTGGATACAAAAGCCTTGCTATACATATATAAGAAAATCTTTGAAATGATGGGATTGGATGATGCTTTTAGGATACATCTTGCTTATTGACCCTTGCAAAGAGAAGTTTCAATTAGTGGGACATTGTTAGTGTTGAAATAAATGAAGAGGATATAACTTGGGATAATTTAATTTTGTTCTGAGGATAAGTTTATGTCTGTGGCAGTAGGAGTCTAGCTTGAGAAGTTCATCCACTTGTAAAAGCAAGATATGTTTGTGAAGGTGTATGTGAACCAATTCAATGATCTTGCTAAGTTTGGATTTGATCTGGTAAACAATCAAGCAAAGAATGCTTTGAAGTTTTTTGAAGGATTGAGACATCCTTTTTAGGATTTATCCTTATCCTCGTTCCTATGGGTGCTATGTTTGAAAGCTTGGTAGAGATGGTATTGCCGAATACCATTTCTAAAGAAATTGCTAAGAATGAATCATAGAAAGAAGGTGACAACAGAAATCAGGAAGGAAAGTGCAAAAAAGGAGAATGCAAATGGGAGGCAAAGGGGAGCAAGGAAAGTTCAAAAGGCAAGTGATCATATGTAAGAAGTTCCATAAGACATGTCACATAGCCAAGATCTGTAGAGCCAACATGGGAAAGATCAAATACTACAACTGCAACCATTTACGACATATGAAGTGGCAGTGTCTAGCCTTGAGTATAAGTGGGTAGGTTGTGCAAGCTTATGCACTTGATGTTAACCCTAATGCCAGCAGACCACTAGTAAAGGTAGATAAGGCCAAAAAGGTTGTTATGGAAGGCATGTTACTTATTTTCAATTTTCGTATTCGTACTTTATTTAATACTCGAGCATCTTATACCTTTATATTTAGTAGTTCCGTTGACAGTTCGTAGTTAGATACTCACATAGTGTATGATTCTATAGTAGTGTCCAATCTTGTTGGGGGATAGACACAATTGCCTATGATATGTCACAGGTTGAAATTAATTATATTTGGTGTTGAATTCTTATGTGACACGTATGTACTTAGGTTTTTAGGGGCATGGACCATTTTGGGGAATGGATTGATTGTCATGTTACATGGGGGTATTCGACTATGATAGGATGAGCTATCATCTGTCAGAAGATGAGTTATCATCTGTCCTACTGAGGAATTCTATGATGTTTTTGTTGGGGTCTCCAATTTACCACCATGAAAAGAGACTGAATTCATGAGACCTCAAGCAATATGCTAGACATGTTGTCATACCACTTAGACATATGGCTAGGAAAGAGATAAAGGAACTAGATAAGAAATTTTTTGAGTTATTGCATAAGAGTTCTATTCGTAGAAGTATATCGGAATGGGGAGCCTCAGTAGTTTTCTCTACTAAGATGGATGACTCTTTGTGATTGAGTGTTAGATATTGGAAATTGAATAAGCTGATGAAGAAGAATCGTTATTCATTGCATCACATAGATGATTTATTTGAACAGTTAGTGGGAACAAAGATATTTTCTTAGCTTGACTTATCCACCGGTTTTCATCAGATTAGGGTGACAAGTAATAGTATAGCTAAGATTGCTTCTCATACACCATGTAAACTATTTGAGCAGTTGGTTATACTATCCAGACTGACTAATACTCTGGCCTATTTTGTTGATATGATGATTAGAGTATTCACGAAGCTTTTGATTAAGTTCATGGTAGTTTTTGTTAATGATATTCTTGTTTATTTGTGAATAGAGGAAGAGCATAAGTAGCATTTGATTATAGTACTTGATGTATTGAGGGGACACCAATTGAAGGCAAAATTCTCCAATTGCCATTTTTGGATAAGAGAAGTTCGCTTTCCTAGTCATGTTGTTTCTGAGTGTGGGGTATCTGTTGATCTGAGTAAAGTGGCAGCAGTACAAGATTGACATGTAGCTAAGAATGCTACGGGGTTAGAAGTTTTTTCATTTGGCCGACTACTATAGGAAGTTCATTAAGGATTTCACTAAGGTTTCTTCACCATTGACTCAGCTTACAAAAATGAATCTAGTTTTCTCCTGCAATGCAGAGTGTGAGAATGAATTTGTTAAATAAAAGGAATTGTTGACCAACGCACCTGTATTGATGGTTCCAGAAGGCATTAAGTCTTTTAATGTTTTTATCGATACTGGTGGTATTGGACTTGGATGTGTATTGATATAGAAAGGAAAAGTAGTAGTGTATGCTAGTAGATAACTGAAGACCCATGAGAGTAATTGTTCGACGCACGATTTTGAGTTAGCGGCTATTGTCTTTGCACTTAAGTCTTGAAGACATTATCTATTTGGAGAGAGATTTGTGTTGTATAAAGATCACAAATCTCTCAAATATTTATTTTCCTAGAAGGACTTAAATCTAAGACAACGAAGATGGATAAAGTTCATAGCTTCATATGAATTTGGTATTTCATACACTCCGGGCAAAGTAAATGTGATAAAAGAAGCTTTGAGTAGGAAGCATGCATAATTGAGTTCTATGTTAGTGTAAGGGAGTCAGTTGGAGTTCATTTACAATTTTGATTTCAGACCATCAGTAAAGCAAGTAACTAGATTGTTGGCAACATTAGAGATTAGACCAACACTTATGTATCATATTGGTTCGAGTCAAAGAAGTGATGAAGCATTAAAAGATATTTTGGCATAGTTAGAGGGGATGACAAGTCTTCTCAATTGGATATGTATTTTATTAACGAGAGGATACTTATGACATGATGTTGACTATGTGTACAAGAAGTCAAGGAGTTGAATGGTGAGGTATTAGTTGAGTCTCACCATTCTAGGATGACCATTCATCCTAGTGGTGATAAGATGTATAGAGATATGAAGAGAGTTTTCTATTGGTCGAAGGTGAAGAGATAGGTGGTAGTGCATGTTGTTAGATGATTGACTTACCAACAGGTAAAGGCTAACCAAAAGAAGCCAATTGGACCATTATTTTCCTATATGTTCCACAATGGAAGTAAGAACATCTATCGATAGGTTTCACAGATGGACTACCTAAGAGTAGAGGAGGAAATGAGAGCATTTGGATTATAGTTGGTTGATTGTCAAAATGCGCTCATTTTATCCCAATACGAAGTACGCGAACAACACCATCATCAGCTAGATTGCATCCGAGGGTGGTGATTTGATTACATAGAGATCTAATAAATGAAAGAAATAAGTGATGAAAATTGTACCATTGCGAAGATCATATTTTTTCGATCAACAATCTCTACAAAAACATCTGAATCCGATAAACAGATTATGATTTATAATATGTTTATGATTAAGTTAGAATTGGGCTATACGGAGCCCTAAGGTCGATTAGAACAAAAAGTAGGAGTGAGATAAGCCACTCTTTCTAAAAAAGAACGTACAGTTATTCCTCATTTTTTCTCTCTTCCCAAACGAACAAAACACTAAACTAAAAAACCTAGATCTAAAATTTCAAACAAATCTTCGTTAAATTCAACAAACTTCAACGCTGTAAGGATTAGAATAAAGAGTGCAACAAAGGGATACCAATATTAAACAAATTCGCAGAGTATGAAGGACAAGGCAAGGTCTGGAGAACGAAGGAGAAGAGGATTCCAATTAAATTCGAGACCATCTTGGATAATTTGTAAGTGAGAATCTATTTACTAAATTATATAATATCTCATATGCTTTTATTTCATTGTTTTTAGCTAAAGATAGGATACTTGACATGTTTATATGATTTAGATGTTGATATATGTTCGCTTGGGATGTTGTGGCCATTAATGAAAGGCATAACCTTGGGTTTATAAAGAAGGGATGCAGATGGAAAGAGAAATAGATAGATGGACCATGAACTAAATAATTTTATGTGAATTTTTAGGTAATAAATGAGCCAAAAAGCAATGTAAATATAATTTTCTAATTTGATGGTAAAACAACTAGTTTTCAAGATATAATGTTTAATAATAATGAAGAAAAACGTAGGAGGAGATGTATAATAACTATAATATTAGTATGATAACAATGATGATAAAGATGAGTTAGAAAGATAGTAATATGGTAAACTTGATAAAATAATCGTATAAACGTTGTATTATTGCCCAATAATCTATATAAAGATATAATAGTGTTTGAATAAAGATGGAAAATGTGATAATTGAAAACCTTAGAAAATAGTGAAAATACGGAATTAAAGGCCAAATAGACCTCTAAATTTAAAATCCAAATGTCTGAAATTTTACAGAGTAAACCGGAAAATTCCTATCTCATTTTCATGAAATTCAAATGTCTAAAATTTTGATTTAGACATCCGAAATGAAGTAACTAATGGATGAAGTTTTGGCCAAACGTCTAAAATGCTGAAGGAAGTATTTCTTTAGACATTTAGATGTTTGAATGTTGTGATTAGACGTCTAAATGTTGTCCAGACCTCTGAATGTGTAGTCTAGACGTCTAAATGTCTATACTATTCCCAGATTGAACTTTGGACACTAGAGGCCCATGTAGATGGGTGAGGCCACTTTGACTTAACGGAGCAACAACGCTGGGACGTTGAACAATGTATATAATTATGTATAGAATGATATGAAAAGATAATGATTGTTATGAACATATATATTAATAGAAGTAAATTGATGATAAAAGAAGTATGAATTAAGTTGCTTACTATCTTGGCTGGTCTTCTCGCATAGAGTGCATGAACCGAAGTAGATAGAGATGTATATCTAATTCACTATAGTGGTTGTATCTAGATCTTAGTTTCAATAGGTTAGCTGTAGTAGGGACAAGGATCGATAAACGACCATCCTTTATAAAGAGCACATGGTATACCAAAAAATAAGGAATTTAGGATATGATAAATGATTGTAACACATATTAGTGTGGAGGTATTTTCGACTCCTATTATAGCCTTGATGACTGGTATTGGAATGTAATTCGACCGTTTTGTTATCTCAATGTCTTATATGAATGATAGTCAGGTGCTATTGATAAGGAAATGATCACCATTGTATTGATACAGAATGATAGAATAAATTGATAAAGACAAGTAACACAAAGGTGTTAAGTGTATTATTAGCCGATAAAGACGTTTAACTAGCATTTTGTTCTCATATACTTAGAGATACATTCTCACTCACTAGGCTTATGTCTAACCCCATATATATATATATTTCTTTTTTGTATTTATCTTTGATAGGTCGACAAGTGTTTGAGGGAATGCTTGATGTGAGAAGATGATAATGGAGTTCCGATAGAGTTATGTTGATTTATTTCATAACATCTACCTATCTACTATTTCAGTAATATGTATTTATGTTAGACCATTGTTATGGATTATATTTGGATTGATGTAATAATAGTTACAATTATTATTTAGTCTGATTCAGATATTTTATTATTTTTCGTATTAAATTATTCCTTTTGCTATAAGTTCTAAAAGTTGCAGTTAACGTAGATAGCTGTTTACTAATTTTTATTCTATTTCATGCTAACTATCTTCCATTTATAGCTTTTGGAATTTGAATGTTGATTAGTAAGTAGGATTAGAAGATCATGAAATTCATGTTGTTACAAGTCAAGTAGACGACAATTAACTAGGAATATGGGCCCAAATTACTTAATTAATGGACCAACTTTAAGATGACCATATCTTTAAATTAGTAACTCGGATTGAGATTTTGTTTTCACGAAGGTGCATTTCCTGACCTTAAGCGTATTTTAAATATTTTGGGCCTGTTTCGAGACTAATCCAAATTTACCCCTAACTATAGGGTATGAAATTAGTCATTTTTTATGTTATCTCGATCTTCCTTGCTATCGACTACTTCCTACGCGACACTATCGAGCAAACTGTAACATCCCATATTTTAATGAATAACTAATTGAGAATTAATTATGGGATCAAGGATTTAATTACTTGCCTATGAAATTATATGAGAAAACATATGGAGTTAAATATAAAACAACAATGTAAATAATTAGGGAATATACTTATTGTCATTTCGACTAAAATAAGTAATAATTTATCATGATAAGTATTTGGGTGTACAATTACTTATTATATAACAATTTAACTTAAGTTAAGAGATGAATTAAATGAGAAGAAGGGTAAAGGGCCAACGTCCCAACTCATTATGGGACGACGAGAATATCTTCCTATCATTTTATTCAAGCATTCCTTACAAAAAAAAGCTCTAAAACTCATTAATGGCGGCAACTTATAGAAGAAGAATGCTAAGGGAACTTAAAGTTATCAACGATCAAGCAAACTAAAAGGTTTAGTTGAGTATTATCACGTTCATTGTACTGTTTCATCCATGCTGAATACATCCATGATTAATATAGTAGAGTTCATATGTGTTACGCATTTATAAATGATCAAACATGTTTTGATGAATGTTTTGGGTTGAAATACATTACTAGAGGATCTTTAGCCATGATTACCTACTCAAATAATTTATAATGATATGAAACCTTGATATGATGTTATAAATATATTTTTGGAGATGTGTTTTAATTTTTAGATTTCCCATGTCTATATATTTAGTTTTGGATTCTTAAAGGATCCATATGTTTTGGAAAATAAGAGAAAATAGCTAGAATATAGAAACTTTTAGTGAAATGCACATGGAAATACGTTTATGAATTTTCTGGGATTTTATAAAAAAATTATGTAATTTTCCAATTTAAAATACGCGTTCCCAAAGTTAAAATGTGATTGCCGAGATTGAAATATTTATGCTGTAGGGTATTTTGTATATAAAATGCATAATGTCGTATTAATGGATAAGATCCAAAATAAGATATGTAAATTAATGTAACCAATTAAAAAATGGTGGAGGCATAACGAGTACATAGATGCTACACATGTAAAGATGGCGACATACGTGCGTAGGTGGACATGCTTAGTGCGTGTACCGAAGCTGAGGTGGCAAGCGTAAGAGTATTATTACCTAGGGTCTGGTCAGAAGGTGTTGCACCGTCGATGTAACACCCGAAGCTTAATATGAAATAGAAAAGACCAAGTAAAGTTCTAAGTAAAATAAACTAAGAAAATACAAAGGCAAAGGTGAGTGCCGAAGGTTTAATACAAAGGTGATTGCCGAAGGTGTTAAAGAAGGCGTATATTGAGCACATGTTAAAATGAGGCTTCCCTAATGTAGAGCCAAGGGTACCGATTTGCCGGGACCTATTAACTTTCAGTGGTACCGAGACCTATTAACTTTTAGTGAAAAGTTAATATCGAGTCCTATTAACTTTATGTAGAGAGTTAATACCAAGACCTAATAATTTTCGGTAGATAGTTAATGACAAGACTTATATATACGAAGCTTTAGATGATTGAGGGTAGTACTTAGAGTTTTGTAAAGCATGAAGTAATGCAAAGGTAGTTACAAGGCTTAAAGTGGTCGAGGGTAGGTTTTAAGCTTAATGAAGCATAATGAATTGCTAAATGTGAGACCTAATAAATGAATAATTATGTGGAGTATCAAAAGTTAAAGATAACCTATGATTTAAAGTGGGACCGCTTGGGGTGTGCCTTGCAGTTTAAATTTAATGAATGAATTTCCAAAACCATTTGGGAATGTACCTTATGGTATAAGGAATGTAACAAATGAAGTCGAAGGTAGTTTCATAAGTAGTTTAACCGGAACCTATATATGAAGAAAGGTTGAGTATTGCATTTCCAAGACATTGCACATGTGCAATTTTACCGAGATTTGTTTATTTATGTTTAAGATAACATATATATTTGTTGTGACATATAACTTATGATTGTTTTATATGTGTAGTAGCGTAACCAAGGCTAGTGTGGGGGAACCCATTCTGTGCTTTAGCGATATGGTCGCATTAGCAGAGGAGTTTCAATGTGAGATGATACTATTCATACCAGAACAATGTCTAACCCTTTTTTTTAATATTTTTCTTTATGAACTCACAGGTACTCATTTAATTTGGTTGAGTCTATAAGGATACACCATGTAGATAATTGTCGAAATTGGGAGAGCTTTCGAGACTCCGCTGAAGACAAAAACAGGCAGTAGGCCTTACTATCATTATCTATAATAGTAGCTTTTAATTCCATCGTATAATGTAAATATATGCTAATGTCCAAGAGACTACAATCATTTGGCATCTTTATATGTCAATTCTTTGATGCTACCATGTAATAATATTGATTTTAACCCTACAAAGGAAAGACTAATGGGTATTATGTAATGAACTTTGACATGTGATGACAAATGTTTAAGTTGCTCAATTTACTTAGTCCGTTGAAGATTTATAATTGATCTCATTCAATCACCATAAGATAATTCCAAGGTGACTGCAGTACATTGGGTTCTCATATTTGGCTTTTGGAATGGGGGATGTAATAGTTTGGTTTCAGAGCTTAGGTTTAATTAACACCTAAGAGCTTAGGTTTAATTAACACCTAGATTGACAGAGCTAGAAGTATTTAAGTAGTTAGTAGAAAACAAACACCCTGGGGAAGGTATAAGCTATTAAATAATGTACTTGTAAGTTGCTATATTTGGATATATATATATATAGGTGGATATATTTGTCCTTCTATTATTTTTTCAATCTCTTTATTTTCAATTTTAATGAAGACTTGCTTATTAGAGAACCAATAATGGAAAGGATAAGTCGAAGGATGAGCAAATGTAAGAAGAGAAGCTCCAAGTACTCAAACTAATGCAAGAAATGAAGGTGAAGTGCCACAAGTGGTTTAAAATGAAGTTGTTTCACCTACAAATGTTGTGGGTATGGATGTGAATGCTTGATTTTAACAGTTCATGATGCAAATGATGAGGCAAAAGCGCTTAAGGCTGTGAGCCGAGGCCTAAAGCTAGGGAGGACTTCTCAAAGTTGAACTAAGACTATCGTAATTTGGATGGAAAGGAAGATATTTACTAGGAAGGAGCCAGTTATTGAAGTGTTAAATTGGTTGAAGTTTTGCGAGCATTGTTTTTGAGATTTAAAGATGTATGATGCGTAGAAGCGAAGAATGTCTTTGAGACAGTTGCTCGAAAAGGCTATTGGATTGGTGGGAGATTGTAGTGGTCAAGACCCCTGAAGAGGAATTACCTATGATTCGGTTCAAGGAAAGGTTCAAAACTCAATTTATTTCCGAGTCTCAAAGAAGCGTGTTGCTTGTTAATTCATTGATTTATAGCAAGGATATCTTTCAGTAAAGGAGTATATTCAGAATTTTAATACTTTAGCTAAGTATGACCGAGAAGCTCACTAAAGAAGAACGAGAAGTTTATTCGAGGCTTGAAGCAGGGTATGGATCAAAAGGTGATGAGGCACTTAGCATCTCCTTTTGAGTTCATTGTGGACATGACATAAATATATGATAGCATGTATCAAGAGAAGAGTATAGTTGAGACCAAACCCCAAGTAGTGCAAAAGAAGTGGTTCACTCCTTATGTGATGGGTAAGAAGGCTTTTCCTAAGGGAAGGAATGCTGAGGCTGTTATGACAGCCACAAGATTCGAGGCCCTACCACCCCGGAAAGCAACACCATGCATTAACCAATGTGCTAAAAGATCTTTATGTTAAACTTTGGAAGAAATGTTATAGACTACCCTCCTTAAAGGGGACAATGTCCTCATTGGCTCATCATCACACACCATCCAAGCATTGTGCTTGTAACCAACATCAGTGCCACATCGACTGACATCCATGGCATTACAACACACAATTTCGGCTGGGTATATGCTCTTATACCAAAATGAAGTTATAACCCAAATTGAAATTCGAAATGATTTTGGAATCAAAAATCGAGATATTAAGGCGAAAATGATTTTGAAATGAAATGATATATTTTGAGTAAATATGATGATTTCGACATGGATTTGATTTTTGAAGGGAATATGATATTTTGACATCAATTATGAATTGTTTTCGAAATGTAAAAGTACCAACCAATGTGTAAAATGACGTTTGGTTGTTAAAGAGACCGAGGCCTCTTATTGGCATACTCTCTGTCAATATTGGAACCACTTTAACAACTGTGTACACGGAGGAGACTCTAGAACGAAGTGGTTGGTGTTGGCGTCATTTGCTGGATTTGAAGAAAAAGAACGATGATGGATTGGCCTGACACTTGTGTCAATTTGAAATGACTAAAACAGGAACCGTACCGACCAATAAGGCTAGCTACCTCTAGCGGACGCACTTCTTCTTATTACCATCATTTACATTGTGATTGATTGGTGCGCACCTCAGATTTTGGGAGTGTTGGACGCAGTGGGGCTATGATGCGTTACCACCAGTCGGGAAGGGTAAACTTGTTGCATCCTATCTTAGGCATTGCCTCACGTGCCTTGTCATACTTTTATTCCTATAGGAGACCCCTACGATTTTGGTGTAGTGTTGTCGTATCACGACGCAGCATTGACTACCGACGTGCTACTGGTGGTGTAAAATGCAAACTGTACGCCAATGCTTAAAAACGCATTAAGGGGGATTAATGTAAAGCCTTAACGATAAGAAAAATATTTATTTTATTGATTAGACATTATATATGTAGCGTATTCTACTATGTATAAATATTTTGACGGATCCTTAAGAGATGGAAAATCCCGTAACATCTCTTGAGTTATTGCACGCACGTTATACACTGGATATGAGATGTGAAACTCCGTAAACATCTCTAACGCCTTGACACTCATGTTATATGCGATATCGATTTGACTCACATAAAAATATTTTAGTCCTGACTTGAGTGTTTTGTCTTTTCATTACGCTCGGGTCAGCCCTGAGTATTTCAGTGCATTGAAGATTATTCTGGAGGACGAAGACGAAGATTTGGTACATTATTACTATTAGTATTCCTACATCATGTTGTCTGCTGCATTATTTATTTATCCCTGATGTATATATAACTCTAATAAATGTTGTATGGATCATAATCAAATGTATAGTCCAACAGCTTTATGAACTGTTTATTTGATTATTATATTTTATTGTTCCGCTGTGAGATTCTGTGTTTGATTTCTTCTTCTTTTCTTATTTTTCTTAATTAACCCCATTGATAATCTATATTCCAGATTGTTTAAGTTGGACTTGTGTGGATTATTGTCAATTTAAACCTTAGAAATGTGGGTCGTCACATTATCTTAAGTAAGTAAAAAGTATTATTTAATTAATTATTTATTTAACAAATGATTAATTAATTAATTAAGTAATTAGTACTTAATCATTAGTTAATAAAAGTAATTAATACCTAAGTGTTAATCAATGAAGTTAATTTTAATTAGTTAATTAATTAAAGTTAATTATTAATTAACTAATAATTAAGGGTTAATTATTTTTAATTATTTATTAAAGATAATTATTAATTATTTATTTATAAAAAAGCGTTTAATTAATTATTAGTTAATTACTGATTTATTTAAATTTAATTAAGATTGTAATTTAAGACTTAACTAAGATTTGATTATTATTTAAGGGTTTAATTTACTATTAATTAATAATAGGTTTTAATTTATTATTTAATTAATAATAAGGGTTAAAAATCACTTTGTTATTAAAATATTGGTTTTGTTTGAACAATTTTTTTCTCTTTTCAAAAATGTTTTAAATCAAGGGATATCTTCAAATCGATTACCCTTAAGTAACCTCAAACAAATATAAAACCAAAGTTAATGTGTTGGTGCATTTATGGGAAGTAAATCATCCCATAGTTAGCAGTAAAAGTCGATGTGAGTAGGATGATCCTCTATCTGTGAGATCTAGAATTTATTTCTAGGAGAGGGATAGAGTAAGGTCGAAATATCGAAAACGTGATAGATTTTGGAGGGTTAATTCCAATTAATGAGTCATGTTTAACTTAAGTATATGGTTATTCATATGTGAACTCTGTATAATTACCCTAAGTAGCGGATTGTCTACTATTTATGAGTTGATCTGTTTTAACTCAGGAAGTATGTTGTGTATATTAGAGTTCCTCGGTGAGGACTCGAATACCGGTAACTTACTTCCAAAAGAAATGAAATTGAGTTAGCTGGGAATTAGCACTTAGTTTCGAAACACCGGTTCCGAGTAAGTATAATTTATCCGAACCACTCCATTCTAATAAAGTTCATGATGGATTGTTATAAATTATGTTATGGAGCTATACTATTCTTCCTGAGGTTGATTCCAAAATGGAAGATAGTAAATGTTGAGGGTTTGTTCAATCCCGGAATAGCTTATATGGATGAAGGCTATCATTGCATTGGATGCCTGGAGGGCAATGTTAGCATTCCAAGATGTTCTGCTAGAGGTGTTAGCACCAAAATTGGTCACTAACACCCAAGAAAGGATTTGTGTAGATAGATTAATGAAGAAAGTAAATTAAAGCAGAGATGTAACATAGTTGAATGCCAAAGAACAACAAAAAACTAGAACACCAGATTTATAGTGGTTCGGCGTAACTGCCTACGTCCACTTTGAATAGAATCTTTATTACTTTTTCAATCCTTTGAATACAGATACAATCCGTAAACATACCACTTGAATACAAGTTTGATTCAAAAAGAGGAGAGTATAAAAAATGGCAGAGTTTCCCTGGAGTTCTCCCAAAAAATGGTCCTTTCAACTGTACCCCTGCCTCTGTATTTATAGAAGAAGGTAGGCTGGACTCCCTTCGCAGGCCCAGGAATAAGGTACTTCGGCCCATAGCAGACGACTTCTGTGTATCGAGCCAGGCATACCGAACGGTGGTTGCCGAACGATGGTGGTCGAACGATGGTGTGCCGAACGATGGTGGCCGAACGATGGTGTGCCGAATGATGGTGGCCGAACGATGGTGTGCCGAACGATGGTGGACGAACGATGGTGTGCCGAACGATGGTGGCCGAACGATGGTGGCCGAACGATGGGCCGAACGATGGTGGCCGAACGATGGTGGTCGAACGATGGCATGCCGAATGAAGGTGGCCGAATGGTGGTTGCCGAACAAACCTGGCCGAGCGACCTCTCCTTGGACGCCTAGACTGAGCCATCTCGTTTTCCCATTTTTGACCGAGCGGTATCTGCCGATCCTCCTTTGACCGAGCCATACATACCGATCCGCACATTCATGCCGAACCATATCGATTGCATCAAACCCTTATATCCCCAGTCTCCTCTTGGCCAGAACCTTGTCCAGTGCTAACTATAACTTCTGCAACTGTCGCTTTGTAGCCGGGCCAAGTAGCCGGGTAACATTTGCCCCCCAAAGTACGTCTTGTTGCATACATGACGTGCTTTGAATCGAAGTAAGTTAGAATCTCCAAAAAGAAATCCATCATGTCTCCTGAATAGTCATTATCCTTCAATTTTATCCTCCAAAGTGCCGTATCCTTTTTCCGCTGTCATAACGCTTGGTCGATTCCCAATAATATAAATTCATGATTGTAGTTCATCAGTGGCCATCTGTGTCCGATTCTACAGGGCTAGTAAGCTTCGGCTATCTGATCCAGTTGTTTCTTAATAACCCTAAGTGAAAATTCAATTTCTGTTGATTTCAAGAAGTCGAATTTTTTCGAATATACACGTGCATGTCCGGCACACGTTCTTGTCATTGGCTCTCGGATGCGTTTTATATGCTCATAAGTCGTCACCAATTCCATCTAGTTTAATTGCAATTCGATTGTAGTTCCTTGTTTATATTTTTTGTGAAATAAGGGTTGTAACCAGCCACTTGATGAGAGGGGACTTCAAGTTCTACATGGATGACGACCTCGGAGCTGTAAGCAAGGGTGAAGGGAGTATGGCTAACCATGGACTCATGGGTAGTTCTATAAGCCCATAGTGCTATTGAGAGTTCATCCACCCATTTACTTCTAGCCTTTTCCAAACCTCTCTTCAGACTAGACTTTATGATTTTGTTCATAGCTTCAACCAGTTATGATGGATCGTGGAAGGTATAAGGACAAATGACGTTATGGATGACAAAGTAGATTATTTTCTTCATCTTGGTCATGGTTAAAAGTGCTGCATCTGCCCATTTGGTGAAGTAATCAACTACTACGATGATGTATTTCACACCACCTTTGGGATCAACAAGGAGACGATGATGTCAATGCCCCCAAGTGGCAAACGATTATGGACTAGCCATTTGAGTAATTTCCATCGGCGGGGCTCTCAATTTTTTTGCAAACATCTTGCACTCATCGCATTGTCTAGCATGATCAACCGCACCTTGATTGATAGTCGGCCAGTAAAACCCATAGCAGAGTATTTTCTTTGTCAGGGTTTGCCCCCTGATGTAATCGCCGCATTCTTCTTCATAGACTTCACTCAAGACTCATTTGATATCATCATGGGTGATACACCGAAGCATGGGAATGGATAAACTCCTTTCTACACATGGCTTCTTCTTGGATGATTTGGCATTAAGCTTTGAGGAGGATCTGTCATTTTCCATTCCTCCGTTCAATAAGAATTCCTCACTGTAGATAGTCTTTGATAGGAGTCATCGATGACCCCTTTTCTGGCTCTATCTCCAAGATCTAGCCGATCTCCATCCTTCAATGCTTGAAATATTAAGTACTTCAACCGAAACAAAGTATGTTCATTGCACATCCCTAAAACTAGCTAGCTTGGCTAGTGACTTGACTCTTTTCATTTCGTTTGATGAGGATGTGTGTAATGATGTAATACGTGAAGTCGGCTAGTAGCTCTTGGACCTGGCCGAGATAAGGAGCAAGACAATGCCCCCTGAAAAGAATAACTTCCCTAACTTTGCATACTACTAATCAGGAATCACAAAAGATATTTAAAGTTTCCACTCCAAGTTCTCTAGCAAGTTTGAGGCTAGCGGTCGAGGCTTCATATTTAGCTTCGTTGTTTTCTACAAGAATATTGAGTTTCAGGGCATAGCAGATTGATCATTCCTTAGGAGTCATTAACACGATTCCTGCGCCATAACGCTGATCATTGGAGGCTCCATCCGCGTACATTTTCCATCTATTGGTTGTTTCTCCACTACTCTTTGAGTAGTCGTCTGATGAAGCAAATTCAGATATGAGGTCTGCTAATTTTCGTCCTTGGACAGCTCTTCGAGGGAAATAAGTGATATCGAATTGGCTTAGTTCGATATTCTATTTAAGTAGTCCTTCAGACGTCTTAGGTCATTGTATGACGTTAGCTTTTGTAGCTTCAGGTCGATATTCAATGCATGGCTCGCGGTAGTCGGTGAAATCACACACGCATGTCAGAATGGGTCCAAGGAAACATATCATCATTTATTTAGAGAAATCCATCCAATTCTTTTATCATCATTGCACTGAGCTGTGATCCGATCTTCTGCACCCGTGAAGGGTCACCATGGCTGACTGTAATGTCGACTGTCAGCTTAGCGGGTGCAATCTTGGATTCTTTGAGTTCAGATGTAACTATTTTGTGTAACATTCAATGTGAAATCTGGTTAGGACGGTCAATGTTGATGGATACTCTGGTCGAATCCTAGAGTCTTGTCATGAGTTATTAAGTCTGATAGTGAAGGGCTCAGAATGCTTTGATCGATTGTCTGCAAATGGCCAAAGATCAAGCTTAGAACCACGTTGAAGAAAATGTCGAGTAGGGGTTAGCCTCGAGTTGCGTGAAGTTGCACAGTTGGATCTTGCTTTGAGTATGAATTTGCTTGTATATTCGAGTAACGTGCTTTCCATTCAATGCATTCATGATCGTTTACCCATCCTTCTGGTTGGAGTGATAGTCAGTTGCCCACAAGCTTAGGCATCGATTTAATGATTCTATCGCTAGGCATTCTTTCGGTCGTAGCCTTGAATAGTTGTAAACACTATATACAAGTTTCAATATTGAGCTATCATAGCCAGTCTTTGGATGATCACGCTTCTGCTCCCAGTCTTGGGTTGATAAATATACTGTGTGGATGGTTGAGTTTCGTCCTAGCTATGTTTATACTCCCACCTAAACTCCAAAGACATAGAGTCAATCGGTGAATAATCGGTTCACATTCATCCTGCTTCTCGCTCATGCCCCCAAGTCTAGGGCATATACCGATAAGTAAGGAGGCCAACCATGCCCACTTTAGCTTTACTCTCTTTCCCGTTGAATCATGGGATCAGATTAGTTGATGGGAGGCTGAGTCTCGCCTATCCTGGATTGTATTGTGGTTTTTCATTCCAAGGGGAATACTCCGATGCCTCGTCAGTTTAAGGGCGTAAGTTGGGTACTGAATGGTCAGCCACATCCACTTTGGTTCATGTTCTGTAATCAGATCTTGGGGTAAAGTTGGCTCAAGTGCAGTCGGGTCATGCTCATCTAGTTTCATACTTCTCCTGACGGATCGAAGGAGGGTGTTGGAGAATTAATGACCAAGTCTTCATGGTTTACTCTCCTTTCCACACTCTGGTAGTTATAGTTTTTCAAGGGACATTCGGGTCACATTTGTATGTGCTTGGTGCGGATCGATATTGACCCTCAATTTGAGGTATGATATAGTCGGTCATTCGTAGCTTTGGATGCCATTCCGATTGGTTCTGTATTGAGGCCTCCTTGCAGTCGTTGCCTTAAGTTGTAAAGAACGCCAAGCTAGTGAAAGTGTGTATGTTTGTGCACACTAATTGTGGATCGTGTAATATGGACTAATATATGCGGAATGTTATATACAATTGCTATATAAGTAAATATTCAATAAACTAACTATATAGCAATTCACAGATATAGAATGGTAAATGCAGTAAACAGTAAAAATCACACCAGGGATTTTTATACTGGTTCGGACCTCCCGTCCTACGTCCAGTCCCAGACTTCTATCTGGATTTCACTACCAACTACCTCGCTTCACCCGGAGGAACAGGTTTATAACACCCGAACAGCCGAACGGGATTTCGTGCCTCTTACAACACCGAGGACTTCAACAAAAATAAATACAATTGTCGTTGACAACTTGTGCTCTTAACAACACTGATTTGTCACTTGTAGTACACCCTTCCTATAATCTTATCCTCAAAATATGTGAATGATGTTTATGAAGATTGAAGGAAGTATATTACTTATTTGAATCAAAAGATATGAAATAATTTCAATGATTCAATAAGCAATTTTGAAGTAGAAAGCTTTTTGAATGCAAGAGTATTTAGAAATTAAGATCAGAATTTTAAAGCAAAGAATTGTTGTATATCAATCAATGATTTAGATATGTTTATATAGAGAATAAATGGTTGTAACTCTTTGTGAAGAGTAGCCATTAAAAGATGTGATCATTGATGAAAGGAAAGAGAAGCAACCATTGAAGAAAGAAGTGTCTTTTGGGAAAGGTTGCTTTCTGTTTAAAAACGGTCGACAGGTCAAAAATGACCAGTAGACGAAAATTTCAAATATATAGACGTTATGTGCATGTGTGCACGTTTATTGTGCAATTTACACAGGAACGGTCGACCGCCTGGTTTTGGACCGGTCGACCGGTCGCTGTTAAATTGCACAGTGAATGTGCGCTGTCATCAAAAACGTTTATACATCGATTCTTTTGAGGATAGATTTTAACATAACTAATATTACCAACATACCAAATATTCCACCTCTAATGTATGAAGCTCGTTGTGTCTCAATGAATGACTTCTTTTTGACGATCACGGTTTATCCCTTTGTCAGAAATCAAAACTATATAAAAATCTTGACTCAACATTCTCCCCCTTTTTGATTGATGACAACATAGTTATGAATCTCCCCCTGTATTTGATCTCCCCCTGAGATTGTGCCTGTAACTTTATATTTTCCTGCATATATACTGTTAGCACAATTTTCTCCCCCTTTGTCATCGACAAAAAGGAGTTTATTAAAATATAGGATATAAAATATATAATTCAGAGTATAAGCAAAATAAGACTACTTCCATAGATCAAGAGTTAAGAGTCACATAATATGATAATGCCAAAGAGTCTAGTACGAATTAAAATGCGACACTATTTAGTACAAGTGCCAGATAATGTCTTAAAGCAAGAACTAAGTCATAATTTACACATAATAGTAAATAAAGACATAGACTAAAAGGATTCAATCTGAATCTGTCTCACTCTCATCTTCTTCTTCGTCAACAAGCTGAGATTTTCCGTATCCACGTCCATGACTCGTTCCCGAGCTTGTACCCTCCTCCGAGGATGTCCAAGCAAAAGTAGGAGGAGCTGGGCGCTTGCCAGGGTCTTGAGTTGGCATGGATGAGGATGATGCTCCACATGATATTGCTTCCCATATAGAACTGAAGAACGACTTAAGTTTGTTAAATCGTTTATCCATTTTGGTGTCCATGCGCTTAAGTCGAGCTTCTAGAAGAAATTGATTTTGAGCAATAGTGTTAAGTGATTCTTTTGTTGAGGAAGATGATCTTAAAAGTTTAACTTCTCCATGTTTAGATCGGGATGAACGGGAGGAAGCCTCTCTATGTCCTTGGTCTTTCCATTGTTCAAAAGGCATAATATTGAAGTACGGAGCTGGAAGCTTCATTCTTGCAATCGAAGCTTTGTTGATGGCTTTTGGTTTGGAAATGGAAGACTTTGGTGGTTCAATTCCACAATCGAGCAAGAGACGCATAATGTACTCGTTATAAAACAAGTGAGGTCTAGAGCTATCATTTACTTTCAAGATCTCATCGAAGATCATACCAATCCAGTTTATACGAATACCCCCATAAATTGCGTATAGTGCCTTGAAATTTTCTTTATAGACGGCATCAAAATTTCCAGTTCTTGGGAAAAGGGAGTGCATAAGAGTATGATGAAGAATTCTTGCAGACGGCCTTAAGCCAATAGACTTAGTGCTATCCTTGTCATCTTCAGTAAATTGATGACTAATTTGATTACGGATATGAATATTGCAAAAGTCATTTGAGAATTTTTCACCAATAAACCTAGAACCAAGAACACTTGCCATCCTATCACATGAGATAAACACTTCTTTGCCACATACAACAGACCAAAGACAATAATTGGGATTTGCGGGTTTGTTTTTCTCTATATTTAGATTAGCATAGAATAACTTGATCATGACATGGTTAATTTCCACATTGTTTTGATCATAGTCAATAAGGTTTTCAATGTCGGTATCCCTTGCTAAATCTAAAATACGATAACTAGAGAAATCTGAGAATTTAACAAACGAACCCGGATGGATAGTAAAATCTTTCATTTCATTCCACCTTTTGAGTGAAATTGGATCCACAAGCCATTTCTTGATAGAGAGATCAATGGGTTGAGTTTCTGAGGTAGAGGCTTGCTTAAATTTCTTTTGTTGAGGAGCCATTAGGGATAAGTTTGAAGAAAGAAAGTTAATAAGAGAAAGTAGGGTGTCTTTGATTTGGGGGTAGAAGACTGGTTATGAAGAAGAAAAGAGTGATAGGGGTAAAAAGAACGGACCGATATATTAAAAAAAAAAAAAACAAGAATGCTCGTAACCGGTCGACCGGTGAAAATGGGGCGGTCGACCGTTTTTATCCAGAGAGCAAAACGGTCGACCGGTCCATTTTGAGCTGTCGACCGGTGCTGTTCTGGAAGCTCAGTTCAGCCTGTTTTCAATATAGTTGTGTCCTATAAATTGTATATCACTCTTATTATAATATTTAATTGTTATTAAATGAGTGATTACAAAAGAAAATAAACAACGGTACAATATAAAAATAAAAATAAAATTAATGAAGAGTGGGAGAAGGAAGATCGGTTGAATCTTCGTTAATATCATCAATGCGAGCCTTCCAAGATGACCATTTTTCAGTTGCCCCTTCATTCTGAGCATAGTTTCTGTCCCATGAGTTTGGGGTTCTAGAAGATGAAGGTGCATTTGGCATTGGCTCATGAACATCTCGTTTGTTTGATCCACAGAAGAAGAATGCCATTCTTTCTAAAATAGATAATCGTGCCGAAGTCTGCTGTTGTTCATGATGGAGCTGATGTTGTCCATAATGAAGCTGACGTTGAAGATCTATTTGATGTTTTTGATAGTGATGAATTTCATTGATCTTCTCTTTGGTTTGAGGAGAATAGAATAGCACTTTCTTTGCCTTTTTTGATTTAGGCGTACTTCCAGGTGTACGAGAGCATTGATGATGGCACTTTGGTTTATATTTTGGTGTTTCAGGAGAAAGATATTCTTCTGATTCAGAACTTGTAATGGAAATGTGAGTTTTTTGAGCACACTCATCACAAATATGTGCCATAGAAAAATTTGTATTTATGATTAGATAAGGGAAGATGAATAGAACGAATATTTTTGACAACTTATATAGACAGTTCTTATATATAAGCCTATGAATAAGAGTAAAAAGAGGAATTTGATGGTGTAAAATAATCAGAGGCTCAAATTTAAAAAAGCTTAAAAAAGCTATAGTTAAAAAATAATCAAACGAAAGAACTTAAAAGTTTAACATCAGTAAATATTAGACAAGGTTTTTTAAAGAAATTAAACCAAGCTCTCTTCTTAATTTAATAAAACTAGATTCGAGCAAGGGTTTAGTAAAAATGTCCGCTAATTGATTATCAGTTTGGACATATTCAAGACATATATTTCCTTTTTCAATATTATCTCGAAGGAAATGATGACGGATATCAATGTGCTTGGTTCTAGAATGATTCACTGGATTTTTAGAAAGATTTATAGCACTCGTGTTATCACAGTATATAATAGAATTTGATAAATGAATATCAAAATCTTGAAGTGTTTGTTGCATATATAATACTTGAGTACAAGCGAGAGCCGCTGATATATATTCGGCTTCACATGTTGATAGTGAAACACAATTCTGTTTCTTACTAAACCAAGAGACAAGTGATTTTCCAATAAAATGGCACGTACCACTTGTACTCTTTCTATCCGTTCGAGAACCTCCAAAATCAGCATCACTATATGAAACTAATTCGAATGGACATTCTGTTGGATAAAAAAGACCGAAATCTTTTGTATTATTAAGATAACGAATTATACGCTTCACTGCTCGTAAATGTGATTCCTTTGGATTTGCTTGAAAACGAGCACATAGACAAACACTCATCATTATATCTGGACGACTAGCTGAAAGATAAAGAAGAGAACCAATCATGCTTCGATATAATTTCTGGTCAACACTCTTACCATTATCATCTTTTTCAAGATGTGTAGTTGTACTCATAGGAGTTGGTTTACCAGATGTATTTTCTAATCCGAAGCGCTTGATAAGATTTCCGCAGTATTTTTCTTGATTAATAAAAATACCATTCGGAAGTTGTTTGATTTGAAGTCCAAGAAAGTATGACAGTTCTCCCATATGAGACATTTCGAATTCTTTGGTCATAATACTTGCAAATTCCTTACAGAGTTTATCATTTGTTGAACCAAAGATGATGTCGTCTACATATATCTGAATAACAAGAATATCCTTTTGAGAATGTTTGATAAACAAAGTTTGATCGACTCTGCCTATTTGAAATCCTGAGTCAATAAGATAGCTACGTAATCGTTCATACCAAGCACGAGGTGCTTGTTTTAAACCATAAAGAGCTTTCTTTAGTTTGAACACATGATCAGGATATTTTTCATGTACAAACAAAGGAGGTTGTTCGACATATACATTCTCTTTGATAAATCCATTAAGAAATGCACTCTTGACATCCATCTGATAAAGTTTGAAATTGTGGTGACAAGCAAAAGATAAAAGGATCCTAATAGCTTCTAGTCGAGCAACTGGTGCAAAAGTTTCTTCATAATCGATACCTTCTTCCTGATTATATCCCTGTGCTACTAACCTTGCTTTATTTCTGGTGATATTTCCTTGTTCATCAGCCTTATTTTTATAGACCCATTTAGTACCAATCACTGACTGATCAGTTGGTCTTGGAACAAGTTCCCAGACGTCATTGCGCACGAACTGATTTAGTTCTTCTTGCATGGCAATGATCCAATATTCGTCGGTAGCTGCTTCTTTAGGATTCTTAGGTTCGATATTTGATAGAAATGCAACATGTCCCATTTGATGTAATTGACTCCTAGTTCTTACTTGTGAGTCGACCTCCCCAATTACATTTTGAACCGGATGGTGTCTCAATAATCTTGGAGGGGAACGTATTTCACAAGCTGGAAGTTGTTGAGAAGTATTTTCAACAATATTTTCAGAGTCAGAGTCATAATTTGTGATGATAGGAGTGTCAGAAAGTATAGTTTCGTCATCATCAGATTTTGGTTGAGAGAGCTGAAAGATTTCATCGAAGGAAACATGAAGAGATTCCTCAATAGTTTTGGTTCGTTTATTAAAAATACGATATGCCTTGCTTCTTTCCGAATAACCGACAAATATACCTTCATCAGCTTTCGGATCAAACTTCCCGAGTTGGTCTTTCGTATTTAAAATAAAACATTTTGAACCAAATACTTTGAAGTAAGATATATTTGGCTTCCTTTCGTTAAATAATTCATAAGATGTATTCTTGGTGAGTGGTCGAATGGACACACGATTCAAAACATAACACGCAGTGGCTACGGCTTCTGCCCAGAAATGTTTTGGTAAAGTAGATCCATTTAATAACGTTCTTGCACATTCTTGTAATGTTCGATTTTTTCGTTCTACAACTCCGTTTTGTTGTGGAGTTCTAGGAAACGAAAAATTGTGGTTAATACCTTTCTTTGTACAAAAATGTTCAAATTCGTTATTTTCGAATTCACCACCATGATCACTCCTTATGTTTTTAACTTTTAGCCCTTTCGATTTTTGAATTCTTTTGACGAAAGATTTAAAATGTTCAAAAGTGTCACTCTTGTTTTTCAGGAAAATAGACCATGTATACCGAGAATAGTCATCAACTATTACAAATACATATCGATTATGGTTTATCGACTGAACTTGTGTTGGTCCGAATAAATCCATATGTAGTAACTCAAGTGGTTGTAGTGTTGATATGACTTTCTTGGATTTAAAAGATGATTTGGTTAATTTTCCTAATTGACATGCATCACAGATATTGTTGACCTTAAAACTCATTTTGGGTAATCCTCTAACTAGATTGTTTTTGGCTAGCTTGTCAATAGTTCTGAAGTTTATATGACAGAAGCGTTTGTGCCATAGCCATGGATCATTATCATTAGCTATAAGACACATATCTGAGTTATGATTAATATTCATATTCAGAATATATATATTTCTGTCTCTATAACCTTCGAAAATTAAATTATGATCTTTATCTAGAATACTACAATTATTATTTGAAAAAGAAATTGTAAAACCCTTGTCACATAATTGACTGATACTAAGTAAATTGTGTTTTAAATTTCTAACTAGCATGACATTTGTAATAAGAGGTAAGTTAGATGTACCGCAATTGCTCACATCGCCTTTGCCGATGATATAGCCTTTTGAATTATCTCCAAAAGTGACGGAGCCACCATCTGAGTATGTAATATTTGTTAATAAGCTCTTGTCTCCAGTCATGTGCTTCGAGCAACCACTGTCCAATATCCACTTTCCTCTTTTCTTAAGTGGGACCTGCAAAAAATAAAATTAAGTCCATGGTACCCACTTTTTATGGGGTCCTAAGAGTTAGGTCTTAGGAGTCCAAACCCATACGGGTCCGGTATCCCCTTTATATATATAATTAGTATTAAGATGTACAGTATTCATGAAATTCTGAATATATTTATTCCTAATCAAATTGTTATTTGTTTTAGGAACCCATATTTTGATAGTCTTGACATTTTTCTTCTGAAATTTCACAACTGGTTTTGGTTTGGAATATAATACACTAAGATTTTTCTTAGTTTCAGTCTTTTGTACTTTCTTTTTCCTTCCATTACCAAGATGTTTCTTGGTTTCTGGTTTCCTATATCCCAAACCTTGTTTATTTGAAACAGATTGTGAACTTTCAATGATTTTTGTCAAATTTTCTCGACCTTTGTTAAAGTTAGAAACATTTTGAGTTATATCATCTAACTTAGTTTGTAAGCTCGCCTTTTCTAGGTCCAGATTTTTGACTTTTGCCTTAAGCTCATGATTTTCAGTAGCGAGAGCATCATTTTTCTCTTTTTGAGTTTCAATTTCTTGACTCAAAAGAGATAATTGAGAGTCAACATTAGATGATGATTCTTGAAGTTTTTCAAGTTCTTCTTCTAATATTTTCTTCTCGTCTTTTAACATATCTCGTTCAAACTCTACTCTACTCAAATCTGCTTTGGCTACTTTTAATTGACGTTTTATGTCTTTATATTTGACTATCAACTCAGAATTTATATCAAGTAATTCATCAAATGTAGGAATTTGTACCTCATCTTCTGTTGCCATAAAACAAACATTAGCTTGTTCATTTTCCTGATCACTTTCACTTTCAGATGAGGATGAGTCTGAATCATCCCATGTTACTGAGAAGGCTCGTTTCTTTGACTTGTCCTTCTTATGTTTGAATTTATCATTTTCTGACTTCTTCTTCTGTTCTGGACAATCCTTCTGCATGTGCCCCTTTTTGTGACAGTTGAAACATTCTATAGTTGATGAAGATGGTTTGCTTGATCCAGGTTTCCTTTTGTTGTAGCGACTGGCTTTTCGATATTTTAGGAATTTTTTGAATCCTTTTGCAATGAATGCCAAATCTTCATCTTCAGAATCTGATTCATTTTCATCTTTCTCAGCATGAAATGCTACATTTTTCTTCTCTTCTTTCTGTTCTTTTCTAGCCTGCAAATTTGCTTCATAGGACATTAAATTTCCTATCAATTCATCTGGCTTCATGATGGAAAGGTCATTAGCTTCTTCAATTGCTAATACTTTTCCTTCCCATTCACTAGTCAGAGAATGTAGGACTGTTGAAACAACATCAAAATCTGAATATTTTTGCCCTAATCCGATAAGTGCATGATGAATAGTTTGAAATCTTGAATACATATCATTGATTGTCTCATTCGGTTTCATTTTGAAATTTTGAAACTGACTCTTCAGCATGGCTATTTTGGCTTGTTTAACCTTGTTAGTACCTTCATGAGTGGTTTTCAGCGTTTGCCAAATTTGATATGCAGTAGAGCAGATACTAACACGGTTATATTCATTTTGGTCTAATGCACAAAACAACATATTTATTGCCTTTGCATTTACAGCTGCTGCTGTTTTCTCAGTCGTTGTCCATTCTGAATATTCAGTTGTTGGATTTACTATTTCTTTTTGAGTAGCATTCCAAGCATCATAGCTATTTGATTGCATGAAAAATGACATACGTGTAGCCCAATAGCTATAGTTGAGACCATTAAAGAATGGAGGTCTTTGTGTTGATTGACCTTCCGTGTAAGTGCTAGAGCTAGTACTTGCGTTATTTGCCATATTACAAGAATATATCAAATAACGGTTTTACGGTTATATGATGACCGTGCTCTGATACCAAATGAAAGTGTGTATGTTTGTGCACACTAATTGTGGATCGTGTAATATGGACTAATATATGCGGAATGTTATATACAATTGCTATATAAGTAAATATTCAATAAACTAACTATATAGCAATTCACAGATATAGAATGGTAAATGCAGTAAACAGTAAAAATCACACCAGGGATTTTTATACTGGTTCGGACCTCCCGTCCTACGTCCAGTCCCAGACTTCTATCTGGATTTCACTACCAACTACCTCGCTTCACCCGGAGGAACAGGTTTATAACACCCGAACAGCCGAACGGGATTTCGTGCCTCTTACAACACCGAGGACTTCAACAAAAATAAATACAATTGTCGTTGACAACTTGTGCTCTTAACAACACTGATTTGTCACTTGTAGTACACCCTTCCTATAATCTTATCCTCAAAATATGTGAATGATGTTTATGAAGATTGAAGGAAGTATATTACTTATTTGAATCAAAAGATATGAAATAATTTCAATGATTCAATAAGCAATTTTGAAGTAGAAAGCTTTTTGAATGCAAGAGTATTTAGAAATTAAGATCAGAATTTTAAAGCAAAGAATTGTTGTATATCAATCAATGATTTAGATATGTTTATATAGAGAATAAATGGTTGTAACTCTTTGTGAAGAGTAGCCATTAAAAGATGTGATCATTGATGAAAGGAAAGAGAAGCAACCATTGAAGAAAGAAGTGTCTTTTGGGAAAGGTTGCTTTCTGTTTAAAAACGGTCGACAGGTCAAAAATGACCAGTAGACGAAAATTTCAAATATATAGACGTTATGTGCATGTGTGCACGTTTATTGTGCAATTTACACAGGAACGGTCGACCGCCTGGTTTTGGACCGGTCGACCGGTCGCTGTTAAATTGCACAGTGAATGTGCGCTGTCATCAAAAACGTTTATACATCGATTCTTTTGAGGATAGATTTTAACATAACTAATATTACCAACATACCAAATATTCCACCTCTAATGTATGAAGCTCGTTGTGTCTCAATGAATGACTTCTTTTTGACGATCACGGTTTATCCCTTTGTCAGAAATCAAAACTATATAAAAATCTTGACTCAACAGCTAGAGCTATAATGAGCTGTTGTATTCAGCTTTTAGTGATTTGTACTCCTACTTCCAACATTGATTTGGTCAGGCCACAAGTTGGATGGTCGAACTCCATCCTTAGCGAGTTAATACTCCTCCCGTCGATTTTGGGCCGAAGTTTGCGGAATAGAGAACGGTCGGAATCCACTCATCTATTTATCGATGTTTATACGCCACTCTGCCTTCTGGTGACTTAGAGTTGTTCTTCCCCTGGTCGACTCGCGCCCAATTTGTGTTCATGCTTCGGTCCATGCTCCTTGGACTTAGAGATTTGTTGAACGGTTTATGCTCTAGTCCATAGTTTGGGACGTAGAGATTTTCATCAAGTCGTTTATACTCTATCCCGCGCTCTGGGGACTCAGAGTACTCTAGTCTGCTTCAGGGACTTAGAGATTTTTGTCAAGTCGTTTATACTCTAGTCCGCGCTCTGAGGACCCAGAGTACTCTAGTCCGCTTCAAGGACTTAGAGATTTTTGTCAAGTCGTTTATACTCTAGTCCGCGCTCTGGGGACCCATAGTACTCCAATCCGCTTCAGGGACTTAGAGACTTTTGTCAGGTCGTTTATACTCTAGTCCGCGCTCTGAGGACCCAGAGTACTCTATTCCGCTTCAGGGACTTAGAGATTTTTGTCAAGTCGTTTATACTCTAGTCCACGCTCTGGGGACCCAGAGTACTCCAATCCGCTTTAGGGACTTAGAGACTTTTGTTAAGTCGTTTATACTCTAGTCCGCGCTCTGGGGACCTAGAGTACTCTAGTCTGCTTCAGGGACTTAGAGATTTTTGTCAAGTCGTTTATACTCTAGTCCGCGCTCTGGGGACTCAGAGTACTCTAGTCCGCTTCAGGGACTTAGAGATTATTCTCAAGTCGTTTATACTCTAGTCCGCGCTTTGGGGACTCAGAGTACTCTAGTCCGCTTCAGGGACTTAGACATTTTTGCCAAGTCGTTTATACTCTAGTCCGCACTCTGGGGACTTAGAGATTTTTTAAATCGTCTATACTCTAGTCCGCACTCTGGGGACTCAGAGTACTCTAGCCCGTACTCTGGGGACTTAGAGATTTTTTTAAGTCATTTATACTCTAGTCCGCACTCTAGGGACTTAGAGATTTTTTTAAGTCGTTTATACTCTAGTCCGTGCTCTGGGGACTCAGAGTACTCTAGTCCACTTCATGGACATAGAGATTTTTCTCAAGTCATTTATACTCTAGTCCGCGCTCTGGGGACTCAGAGTACTCTAGTCTGCTTTAGGAACTTGGAGATTTTTCTTGAGAGTAGTCGTATTTCCACCCATTTGATTTGTATTTCATTTACCGTGTCGAGGCTAATGTTGTCGAATGAATGGTCGAACCGCGTTTGCTCATGGAATGGGATTATGCCCCCAGCATCAAGGACGAAACTTGAAAAATGGATGGTCAATTCTTGTCCGCTTGGTGATTGTAGCTCTTCCAATCAAGTCGAGGAAGGAGTTATATGATAGATGGTTTGATCACATCCATGCTGGGGTTGGATAATCAAGTCTTGCATAATTTGCTTCGTATCTCTTCCTAGAAAATGAAGATAATAGATTATTGAGTAGACAAAGTAAGTTGCATATGTTTCAAGGTGCAGTCGCGTCCATGTATTGAGAGCGATGGTTAACGAGTAGGCAGTCTATTACAGCTACTTCAAGTCGGGATTTCGAACCACCTTTTGTGTTCAGGGTAGGATTTGATGTGTAGATGATAAAATCATGTCCGCTCTAGTTAGATCCAAGCATCACTGAGCTCCATGAGAGGCATATTTATTTTATCAATCTTTACTTTATGACCCGAGGATTGGATGATCGGGCCACATTCATTCCAAGCCTTGCTTAGGCCACCAAATCAAATATGGAGGTCGATGAATGGAGGGTCAATCATGTATGCTTTGTATTGGGCTCTGATCGTGATGAGCTTTTCAATCTCTAGTCCTTGCCCCCAAATCAAAGGCACATGGTTGATGATGAGCGATCGAATCATGCTCGTCTTGATGAAACTCCACAAATCCGATCAAGGTCTGCGTGGATTGGTTAGCGGCCAACTCTAAGTACATGGTCACCTGCATCGTTTTGAAAGTAGTTTAGTTCAAGTTGTTCGTAGTTCGTAGTTCGTAGAACAATTGAAATAGAAATAGAAATAATTCACAAAAGATTGGATTAAATCTCATTGATGAGTGAAGTAGCATCGTGTGCTCGCTATTCAACTTTGCCCCTAGCTCCTTTCAAAGGGATGTCGGCCGTCAGCAGTCCAATTGATAATCATAGTTCTTTTATTGATAGGCATCGGATGTTCGCTGCCCACCATTCTACAGGATTTGTACATACTATTGAAGCTTTCCTTTCCAGATCAGCCTTTCGATCACACCTCTGAGGTGTTTGTAATCGCCAGTGTTAGGATCAGTGAGCATCTTGGAATATACAACATTCCTCTGATTTTCTCTGGGCTTTGGTGGACTCTCTCGAGGTTGGTTTTTAGTACCACTCTGAGTTGCGAGTCTTCAAGTAGAGGCTATCGATTGAATCTTTCAAAGAGCATATGAGTCTAATTTTGAGATCTTGGTTCGTTCATTGGAATCTGAGTCCTTAGCCAATGATTCTGTATTGTTATTTTTCCTAGTCTACTCCACTCCTCCTCACTTTGGTTTTGATTCATTTTGTAACAGAAACGATCCATGGTAGTAGGAGGTTCTCCACCTAACTAGCTGCTAAAATATATATGGAGGTTGACTCCCCTCAAACGCGATCAGTATGATATCCTTGTTAGCATTTGGAACAAATTGCTTGGAGTCAAACATTGGTTTGCTTGGAGTCACTAAATTCGAAGTGCTGGGTTAGTGAAGAATGGTGCTTGGAGTCATCTTAGCGTTTGTCTAGAGTCATATCATATATGTTCTCCAACCTTTGGGAGTATCGTTTGAGTAGCGGTTGCTTGTCCGTTCCCTTGTTGCCATTCCAAAGCTGACGCTTGATCTTCTATGCCATGGTCGGTCATAGGATGCCAGGGAAGTGGATAGAATGTTCCTCCATTAAGTTGAGCTTTGAATTCACTATGCGGAGGCACTGCGCTGTGGCTTTGAATTCACTATGTGGAGGTACCCGAAAAAGTATTTTTTTTGAAAATAGGGGTCGTACCCGATCCATATTATTTTGTACACGGACCGGTCAGATGGTTTTTTAAGATTGGGATCGGTATGCATACGATCGGTAACACTGGGTTGGCATGCTTGTAAAGCACAAGAATAGAAGGTGGTTCGGTGTTGGAGTGTAGGCACGGTGGATCGGCTAAGGTGGTTCGGCCAAGGCGGTTCGGCCAAGGTGGTCCGGCCAAGGGTGGCTCGGCCAAGGCGGTTTGGCCAAGGTGGCTCGGCAAAGGCCGTTCGGCCAAGGGTCAAGGCGGTTCGGCAAAGGGTGGCTCGGCAAAGGCGGCTCGGCAAAGGGTGGCTCGGCAAAGGCCGTTCGGCCAAAGGCAGTTCGGCTATACGGAGTACGTGGGGCGATCGATATACAGCAGTTTTGGAGCGGTCGGCATACGCCTTTTCTGGAGCGGTCGGCATACGCCTTTTCTGGAGCGGTCGGTATACGCCTTTTCTGGAGCGGTCGACATATGCCTTTTCTGGGGCGGTCGGCATACGCCTTGGCATACGCCTTTTCTGGGGCGGTCGGCATACGCCTTTTCTAGGGCGATCGACATATACACATTTTCCTTGGTGAGGGTTCGGCCATATGAGAGATCAGTTGAATTGCCTTCAGAGGAGTGCCAGCCTTCGTTTAGCTTGAGTGCAAACTTCAACATCCAATCCCAAGATCTTGCATACATCAGTGAATCCAATCCCATGGCTAATAGCCTCCTTAGATCTCTTTCAAATCTGAGTAGAATAGGAAGTTTGCTGGTAAACAACTGGATCTATCTCGCGAATATGGAAATCCACTAGTAGACGATGAGATCCAAACAAGTTGAGAATTCAATTCTCAGTGAAAGCACCAAAATGTTAGTACCAAAATTGGTCACTAACACCCAAGAAAGGATTTGTGTAGAGAGATTAATGAAGAAAGTAAATTAAAGTAGAGATGTAACACAGTTGAATGCCAAAGAACAACAAAAAACTAGAACACCGGATTTATAGTGGTTCGGCGTAACTGCCTACGTCCACTTTGAATAGAATCTTTATTACTTTTTCAATCCCTTGAATACAGATACAATCCGTAAACAGACCACTTGAATACAAGTTTGAATAAAAAAGAGGAGAGTATAAAAAATGGCAAAATTTTTCTGGAGTTCTCCCAAAAAAAAGGTCCTTTCAATTGTACCCCTGCCTCTGTATTTATAGAAGAAGATAGGCTGGACTCCCTTCGCAGGCCCAGGAACAAGGTAGCCCCTAGCAGGCGACTTCTGTGTATCGAGCCAGGCATACCGAACGGTGGTCGCCGAACAATGATGGCCGAACGATGGTGGCCGAACGATGGTGTGCCGAACGATGGTGGCGGAATGATGGTGGCCGAACGATGGTGGCCGAACGATGGTGTGCCGAATGATGGTGGCTGAACGATGGTGGCTGAACGATGGTGGTCGTACGATGGCATACCGAACGAAGGTGGCCGAATGGTGGTTGCCGAGCAAACCTGTCCGAGCGACCTCTCGTTGGATGCCTAGACTGAGCCATCTCGATTTCCCATTTTTGACCGAGCGGTATTTGCCGATCCTTCTTTGACCGAGCCATACATACCGATCCGCACATTCATGCCGAACCATATTGATTGCATCAAACCCTTATATCCCCGGTCTCCTCTTGGCCAGAACCTTGTCCAGTGCTAACTATAACTTCTGCAACTGTCGCTTTGTAGCCGGGACAAGTAGCCGGGTAACAAGAGGGAAGTTAATTGTGTAGCCTCAAGCCTCACAACCCAAAGGTGGCTAAAACATGGTAGATGCAGCAGGGCTATGTAGGTCACTCTTGTTAGGATATGATCATTGCCAAATCTAGAGCGATAGCTATGGTTTATGTATGCTTCAGGATTCCTTTATGGTTGTTGATTGCAACCAAGGGGTAATCATATTCAGTACTATCCGTGTTCAAGGGTAGACCAGCTCTATGTTAGCAGGGGTAGACCAAGTTTAGGGTTTGACCCCAGGTACATTTTATCTAGAGGTGTACTATACGGAAGGTAGTCCTTACCATGTCATTATTGGAATCCATTTTTCAATACGAGCCTTCGGACTTGATTGTATACCTATTATGCTAGAATTTAATAATGTAACAATTTCGACTACGATTCCATATTTATTTTAAACCTGGACATTATGATAATATTAGAGAATTTTATATAGAAATGTTTTGGTTATCATGAGGTAAAAACCCGTCCGTGTTTATCTGCGGCGTGGTCTTACAGGATACCTTTAATTTGAAGGTTTTTATAAAGTTAAACTTATGCTTTACTCATACTTGACCCATATCTGACTTAGAGTTTTATTTCTTTCCCTTACACTCTTGGGTACTCAAATTTATATGAGTATCCAAGTAGTCAGGTTCCTTTGGAGCATTTTGGGAAGTAGTATGGAGTAGGAGCTTTCTTCATCATCTCGTAGTTGTCTATATTTATGCTGTGACTGTATATTGTGCATTAGAAGTACTTTTTATAAACTTGATGTAACATTTTTGAGTAACCATATGTACTATTCTATGATGATGTATATGTAACTATGTCGTTGCATGAAAAATCTATCTTTGTTTCCATGTCTTCATTTTCTTTACCCAACGACTTGTCTTTCGGATACTTAGATGATCGACACATAATACCGAGGATGTATTAAGTGTCATCTTTGGGTGTAAGAAAGGCAGATCGCCACACTTTGTATCAGAGCTTAAGTTGAGCAAAACCTAGGTCTTGTTTGGGGTTAACTCATTATAGATAGGGTTAGTAGTACCCCAGAATGAGTTCAGTATTTGAGAGTGTGTTTCCATGTTGTTCCGATCAACATTTATATTTGCTTTTATGCTCTTTTTCCTAAGATAATCCCGTCCATGTATTCTAAGGATATCTTACTTTATTCAAGTAGTAAGAATGAGTACGAGAAAGGGATGAGGAAGGGGAAATAGTAGCACAACAACCACAAAAGGAAGAACCCCAAATGTTAGAAGGGATGGAATAGCTGTTGAGGCAGTAGCTCCAGTGCAGCCTCAAGTAAACTTCGCAACTCTATCCAAGGACTACACAAACCTAGGAGGAAAATCTTTCAAGGGTACTGAATCCATCATTGAAGTACAAGCTTGGCTACGGTCATGTAAGAAGATTTTCAAAGGTTCGAACATTTCTGATGATCAGAAATGGTTCTTAGTATCATGGTTTTTGCAAAGGGTGCAGCTGCATGGTGGGATTCTATCACCATAAATGTTCCAGAAGATGATTTCTCATGGGCTAGATTCAAAGAAGTATTCGAAGACCAATTCATGCCAGCTGCGGACATAACTCGATTATATAGAAGACTCATGGATCACAAGCAGAAAGAGAAGACATGTTGGTAGCTGAATACGAGTCTAAGTTTAATGAATTATCTCGTTTCGGCTCTGGACTTATTGATACACCATTAAAGAAAAACAAGATGTTTGTATTATGTATAAGGGAAGAGTTCCATGAAAAGACGATGGCTCATGTGAAGGAATCGTTTGTGGATTTAGTTGATATGGCCTTAAGTTATGAAGTGCTTTTGAAGAAAAAGCCAACAACAGCAACCAGTGGAGGTAAAATTAACCCACATAAAAGGAAGTTTAATCCAAACTGGAAAAAGAAGTAGGGAAAGGGAAAACCTGTAGAAGGAGATCAAGGAAACTGTTTCAAAGATATTGAATGTTTTAACTGCAAACAGAAGGGTCATACTTCTAAAGTTTGTCGACAGGAATGACCTGTCTCTCCGATGGTTCAGAAGACGCTTTGTTATAATTGTCAACAGCCAGGGCACATGGTTAAGGACTGCCCACTGTTAAAGAAAGGACAACATGCTAAAGTTTATGCAATCAAGGACGAACCCTCAAGTTTGGGAGCTGTGAAAGGAAAGGGAGTCTTGTAAGGTACTTTAATTATTAATGGAGTTTTTGTTAAAGTTTTGTTTGATACCGAGGTTTCCCACAGTTTTATTCCTCTCGGTTTAGTTAGAAAATTTCAGCTTTCCCCTAAAATCATAGAAAACCCTCTCTGTGTGTCAAACCCCATAGAAGGCGTAACTAATCTATGTATGGTTTGTAAAGATGTGCGAGCTTCATACCTTACCCACTACTTTTCATGCAACTTGTTTGTTCAAGATTTTAAGGGATTTGATATTTTACCTGGTATGGATTGCCTAGCGGAGAATAGAGCCATTGTGGATTATATTGGAAGAACAATATCTTTTGTATCCAAACTAGGAAGTTTTGTGGTGGTGCCTTGTGATGAGCCTAGCAAATTATTTCTTAGCTTCTTGTATGCCTTAGGATCATCCTAGGAAGAGTTAGGATCAATAAAAGCTATTAAAGATTTCCTTGATATTTTTGAACCGATTAGTAGTTTGCCTCCCCATTAGGAAATTGAATTTCGTATTGATCTAGTTCCTAGTATGAGACATGTTATTTAACCCCTGCATAAAATGGCCTAAGAGAGAAACACGAGTTAAAGGATCAAACCGATGATTTGTTGAGAAGAGGATTGATTAGGCCGAGCCGTTCAAGTTGGGGTTCAGTAGTAGTTTTTGTAGCTAAGTCCGTTGGTTTGTTAAGATTGTGCATGGATTATAGAGAACATAACAAGAAGACCATTCAAAATAAATAGCCATTACCTCGAATATATGATATGTTTGACCAACTTCATGGGACTAGAGTATTTTCCCAAATGGACCTTGATATGGGTTCAGTTAAGGGTAGTAGAGGATATTATACCCTTAACTGCATTTAGAGGACCAGATTTATTCTGTGAGTGGTTGGCTATGCCTTTTGGGCTGACCAATGTGCTTGCATTTTTCGTTGATCTTAAGAATTGAGTTTTTAGGGTTATGTTGAATAAGTTCGTATTGGTTTTCATTGACGACATTCTTATCTACTCAAAGATTGAGGAAGAGACAAACACCATTTGGAAGTGGTGTTGGAAACGTTAAGGAAAAACATTCTTAAAGCTAAGTTTTCTGAGTGCCAATTTTGGCAATCAGAAGTGAGATACCTAGGACATATTGTATTAAGTGATGGCATCTCAATTGATCCGACTATGGTAGCTGATGTGCAGGATTTCAGAAGACCCCAAACTCCCATAGAAGTGAGAAGCTTTTTGGGGATGCCCGGTTATTATAGAAATTTCATAAAGGATTAGTCCAAAATCACCTCTCACCAAACTAAGCTAACAAAGAAGGATGTTAAATTCGAGTGGACTCCGAAGTGTGAGAGTGCATTTCTCGAGTTAAAAGAGAGATTGACCAGTGCCTCTATTTTGGCTATTATTGATGGAGGAGAAGGGTTAACTGTTTATATGGACGCATGTAGAGTTGGTTTGGGTGCAGTGTTAATGCAACATGGAAAGGTCAAGTAGATAGTTAAAGCCTCATGAGAAGAATTATGCAACACATGACTTGGAGCTGTTAGCCGTAGTATTTGCGTTAAAAGATGTGGAGGCATTACTTGCTGGGTAAAAATCCTTCTTTCCCTCTTTTGTTTATTTCTAATCTTTAGGGATCCTAGTTAGTAATTTCCTTCTTTAAATAGGTGAAAAGTTCGAGCCTTTCATGGATCATAATTCTATGAAGTACATTTTCACTCAGAAGGATCCGAACCTAAGGCAACAGCGATGGTTGGAGTTCCTGGCAGCTTACGACTTAGATATTCTCTACATGCCAGGAAAAGCGAATGTTGTGGCAGACGCTCTTAGTAGGAATGCAGTTTTGGAACTCTTGGAAGTTAAACCAACTCTTTTGGAAAGGATTGCTAGTAAGCAAAGGGAGTACGGGCATTTAAGGAAGATCATCCAGGATGTTAAGGGAGGGGGGTAGTCTTTAAGTTTCGATTTAGATATGCATGGTATATTATGTATGAATGGAAGGATCTGCGTTCCTATTGTCGATGGCCTTAGATAAGAAGTTTTATCGGAATGTCATTGATCCAAATTAAGTATCCACCTGGGTGTCTCTAAGATGCATAGAGATATGAAACGATATTTTGGTGGCCCGGAATGAAGAGGGATGTCTCAATCTTTGTCAGTAGATGTTTGAACTATCAATAGATAATGGGCAATCATCAGAAGACGATTGGATTACTTCAACCCTTGGAAATCCCAAATTGGAAATAAGAGATGATATCAATGGATTTTATCGACGGTTTACCTAGAACTAGAAAAGGAACTAAAGGTGTGTGAATTATCATAGATCGACTAACGAAGAGTGCTCATTTTATTCCAGTAAAGCCGACAAGAATGGAAACTTCTTTGGTGGAAATTTATACGAGGGAGATTGTTCGATTGCACGGAGTCCCAGTGAGTATTGTAAGTGATCAAGATCTCATCTTCACTAGTCAGTTTTAGGAGGCGTTGCAAGTAGCGTTAGGAACAAAGCTAAGATTGAACACAGCATATCACCCCCAAACAGACGAAAAGGGTGAACCAGATTTTAGAAGATCTTCCAAGGGCATGTATTCTAGATTTTGGAGGATCATGGGAAGATCATCTCCACTTAATAGAATTCTCCTACAATAATAGCTTTCAGGCAAGCATTGGCATAGCGCCCTATGAAGCTCTCTATGGACATCTATACAAGTCACCGGCACATTAAGTTCAGACTAGAGATCGGCTAGTACTTGGACTAGATTTGATCCAGGAAGCTACTAAAATGTTTGTAGTGATAAAGAGAAGGATGATAGAAGCCCAAGATCGACAAAAGAGTTCTGTTGATAAAAGGAAGAGATTTGGAGTTTGAAGTCGGAGACTTCGTATTTGTAAAGATTGCTTCAATCAGAGGAGTTGTTCAATTCGAAAGGGCTGGGAAGTTGACACCCAGGTATATTCGACCTTTTAAGATTATTGAAAGGATTGGACCACTCATGTACAAGGTTGAATTACCAGAAAGGTTGTCGAGGGTCCATAATGTTTTCCACGTATTCCATTTGAGAAAATTTGTTTATGACTCTACGTTGATTGTAGAATTGTTGGTTCAAGATGATTTAGAGATAGAATCGAACCTGACAATGACTAGGCATCCGGTTCATATTATAGATTAGGATGAGAAGAGGTTGCGTAATATGGTGGTGAAGTTAGTAAAGATCCAGTGGAATGAGAATCCCCGAGATTGTACTTGGGAGACGGTGGATCATATGATGGAAGCCTATCCAGAATAGATGTTGGGATAGTCATTGTTGTATGTATAGTATATGCACTCTTCTGTTATGGATGCTTAGTGTATGTCCTTTGTATGGATTTTAAGATATATAATATATGACATTTTGAGTTGTTATGAGTTATCTTTTTGTTTGCTAATTTCAGGATGAAATTCTTTAAATGGGGGGACGGAGTGTAACGATCCAGAATTTAATTAACTTAATAATGAATATTTAAATATATTTTTCATTAACTAATTAATGGATTTTATAACTCTAATAAACTCCTTTTAAATAATAACTAAAGATGGTGAAATAGTTTTTGTAACGGCCCGGAATTCCACCGCTTTGATTTTCTAATATTTATTTAATTTTAAATATTCAAATAATAGATATTTTAATGAAAATATAACTCCTTTAGATAATAACAAATGATAGTGAAAATCGTTTTTAAATTTCGTTTACAAAAATAATTAGTTCAAAAAAAATAGGAAATGTGGCTGGAATTCGTTTTCCGAATTTTTGACTTTTCATCGGTTAAAAGTTGTCAGAAAACGTTGTGCACATTTGAATTAACATATTGATATTTACAAATAAGTTAGATATATATTTTGATAAATATATACACATTTATTAACTTAAATAGATAAAAAGGTGATGTAACCTTTTATGCGTTATTTATAAATAAGAAAAGAAGTTGAAAGGAAATGTCATTTCATTAACAAACATAAAGTACATGAAGTACTAAAACATGTTGGAGCATGTTTGTAAGGAGGGAACAAGGAGGATGATGTGTCATGATGGTAGTGGAGGGCATGTACTTGGGGGTATTTTGGTTATTTTATAAATGCACCTTGTATATATACTAATTTCTCAATTTTTTTCTCATTTTCCATTCGATTTTCCACTTCCTAAAACATTTCTTAAGCTTAAGAAAATATTCCATGGTTTACTAAAGTATTTCTAAGTATAAAAAATCATAGATTTCTATTTAAATCCTCTTCAAAACTTGCTAGAATACTTTTGCATCCTGTTCTGCACCTTATCTTCCAAATACAAGCACACATCCACCAAAAACCTTCAAGGCCGTACCCATAGTCCCCTATAGATATAGTGCTTAGGCTAAACACATTTCCAATGTTTCAAAGCAAGATCAAGTCTTTTCCATAAGATTCAAAAATCCTAAGCATTTTGCAAAAGGTTAAAAAGATTTCATTGAATTCGATGAGTAAAGCTCGCTCTTATCTCAAAGTTAATAACTTTACAAATGATGTATATTTTTTAGTTAAATATGATTCCTGTTTGAGTAGTTATGATGTTGAATTGGTTATGCATATGTATACTTGGAAATGGTGTTGATTTGGTTGTATATATGTATGCTTGTATGTGGTGTTGTATAAACTTGAAATCGGAAGTTAAGTGTAGTAATTAGTAAGGTAAGGTATGGTATTGCTTATGTTTGGAATCATGTTATTGTGATGTGGTTGTGATATTGGTTATGATCTTGGTATATGTTTTTCATGCTAATAAAGTTAGCATTTTTTCTAACTTAAGCGACTTATGAAATCACTCTTTGAAAGGTATGAAATTTGGACTTAAATTTCGAAAATATATTTAAGTTTAAAACTTGTTTAGTTTCAAAGCCTACATTTTTATGTTTACAAAGTAGTAAAATTTCCAAAAGTTAAATTTTTAAAGAAGACTTAGAAAAAAATTTCAGGTTTGGAAATATCGGGTCGTATAGTGATAGTCACTATAAGTGCATTTCATGAAAACGAACTCTTTTCGAAATCTAAAAATGCTTTCACTTAGAAATAATTTTAGAAAATGTTTTAAAAATTATACTAAGTAATTAAAAAGGTAATTATTATTTAATTAATTATTTAATTAACAAAGATTAATTAATTAAGTAATTAGTACATAATCATTAGTTAATAAAAGTATTTAGCACCTAAGTGTTAATCGATGAAGTTAATTTTAATTAGTTAATTAATTAAAGTTAATTATTATTTATTTAATATTAAGGGTTAATTATTTTTAATTATTTATTAAAGATTAATTGTTAATTTAATTATTTATAAAAAAGGGGTTTAATTAATTATTAGTTAATTACTGATTTATATAAATTTAATTTAGATTGTAATTAAGACTTAACTAAGATTTAATTATTATTTAATAAGGGTTTAATTTATTATTTGATTAATAATAAGGATTTAAAATCGCTTTGTTTTGAAAATATTGGTTTTGTTCAAACTGTTTTTTCTCCTTTCAAAAATGTTTTAAATAAAGGGATTTCTTCGTCGATTACCCTTAAGTAACCTCAAACAAATATAAAGCCAAAGATAATGTGGTGGTGCATTTATGGAAGTAAGTCATCCCATAGTTAGCACTAAATTACAATGAGTAGGCTAATCCTCTATCCGTGAGATCTAGAGTTTATTTCTAGGCGAGGGATAGAGTAAGGTCGAAATATCGGAAACGTGATAGATATGGGAGGGTTAACTCCTATCAATGGGTCATGTTTAAATTAAGTATATGGTTATTCATATGCGAACTCTGTGTAATTACCATAAGTAGCGGATAGTCGGCTATTTATAACTTGACCTATTTTAACTCAGGAAGTATGTTGTGTATATTAGAGTTCCCCGGTAAGGACTCAAATACTAGTTACATACTTTCTAAATAACCGAAATTGAGTTAGCCAGGAATTATTGCTTAGTTTGGAGACAACGGTTCTGAGTAAGTATAATTTATCAAAACCACTCCAAACTAATAATGTTCGTGATGGATTGATATGAAGTATGTTATGGAGCTATAGTGTTCTTCCTGAGGGTGATTCGAAAATGGAAGATAGTAAATATTGAAGGTTTGTTCGATTCTAGAACAACTTGTATGGATGAATGCTATCATTACATTAGATGCCTAGAGGGCAATGTTAGCATTTCAAGATGGTCTGCTAGAAGTAAGGTAAATGCTTAGCCTCAAGCCTCACAACCCGGAGGTGACTAAAACAGGGTAGATGCAGCAGGGCTATGTAGGTCGCGCCTATTAGGGTATGATCATCACCAAATCTAGAGCGATATCTATGGTTTATGTATGCTTTGGGATCCCTTTATGGTTGTTGATTGCAACCAAGGGGTGATCATATTCAGTACTGTCCAAGTTCAGGGGGTAGACTAGTTCTGTATTAGCAAGGGTAGACCAAGTTCAGGGTTTGACCCCAAGTACATTTTATATAGAGGTGTACCATACGGTAGGTAGTCCCTTACCTTGTCACTATTGGAATCCATTTTCCAATACGAGCCTTCGACTTGATTGTATACCTATTGTGCTGGAATTTAATAATGTAACAATTTCTGCTATGATTCGATATTTAGTTTAAACCTAGACATTATGATAATATCAAAGGATTATATATAGAAATGTTTTGGTTATCGTAAGGTAAAAACCCGTCCGTGTTTATGTACGGCGTGGTCTTACGAGATACCTTTAATTTGAAGTTTTTTATAAAGTTAAACTTATGCTTTACTCATACCAAACCTATGTCTGACCCGGAGTTTTATTTCTTTCCCTTAAACTCTTGAGTACTCAAATTTTTATGAGTAGCCAAATAGTCAGGTTTCTTTGGAGCATTTTGGGAAGAAGTATGGAGTAGGAGCTTTATTCATCATCTCGTAGTTGTCTATATTTTCGTTGTGCTGTATATTATGCGTTAGAAGTACTTGTTGTAACCTTGATGTAACATTTTGGAGCAACCACATGTACTATTCTGTGATGATGTATATGTAATTCTATCGTTGCAAGAAATTTTTTTGTTTTTTTTCTTATCTTCCTTTAATTTTCTCCATGACTTGTCTTTCTCATACTTAGATGATCGGCACATAGATACCGAGGATGTATTAAGTGTCATCTTTGGGTACAGGAAAGGTAGATCGCCACAAATGAAGTGCAGTGACTTCGATGACCTAATGTGGCAAGTGACTATGGCATCTGGTGATGGACCGAGCAGACAATTCTATGTGATACCTTGTGGAGTAGAACAAGATGTAGTTCTACTATCGGTATGTGTGTTAAGGGATCGATGGATAACTACGAGGTTGTGATGCTTATTTTGGGATAGGGTATTCTGTACGTGTACAAAAGAGTAGACTGTGTGTACTAGTGATGTTGGACGTATTTGTGTGTCCGGTCCCTAACCATATTTGTGAACATGAATTGAGCATCTGCGATGTTGAGTAGTCTTTGACCATCTGTGTGGGTCATATGAATTATCATATGTCTAACGCACTTGAGTGAGAGATGCATGACCGTGTGATGGTTGCTATGTTTGTTATGTGCTCGATATCGATGGCATATTGCTGTGTTATATTCCTATACCTTATATTGTATTTAGTGTAGTACACCCATATGTGATAATGTTAAGCATATACCGTGTTGCTAAATTTTTAGATTAGGGATATGTCAAGTATGGTTTTACATATCCTTTGTCCTTACTACTATATATGTTTTTATAGTATTTTGTAACGATGTACCGTTCACACTAGGCTGTTGTTTGACTTGAGGCTTTTTGTTTCGCTTCTTATTATCTCGAGTACTCTTAAATGAGTAGATTAGGGATAACAAATCTCTGTAGCACATGGAGTTGTATAGAGTACGAGTAGGATGCTACTCTTTCATATATCTTTACTTTGGAGCTTAATATCACCTTTTTTCCATTGTGCAGCACTATGGAGCTATGTTAGTAATTGTATTTTTTAAGAAACAGTTGTTAGAGTTTATTTTGGAGATTTCGGATGTATAAAATCTATTATTTCTGTTTTATATAATTTGTGGATCTATTGCACTCTGATGTTCTTATTTATGGTTCACTTGATTATCTTACTATCTAGCTATTTCACATCCATTTGATGATTATATTTTATTTATGTGATGTAAGATGTTCTATAGGTTCAGTGATTTGAAATTTTGTTACTTTACAACCTTGACTACTGTCCTACATCGATCGAGTAACGTCGCAGTGCACTATATAGGTCTTATTGGGTGTTAGAGATGTAGGACGATCGTCACACTTAGTATATAGTATAAGTCAAATTGCATTCACGGACACCACTTATTCATTTTTGAGAGACTGATTATTCTTATTACAACATATAAGAATGAGTCGGTAAATGAGTAAAGTTGCTAGGTCTCTTATTTCAGGCATAGAGTAGGGAGCTGGTGACACGCAGCTGTGAACCCCGATATGCTGGCTATGTTCAATAATGTGATGTGGAAGATACTATAGAATGACTTGGGAGTAGCTCCAACTATTGTGGGTGTTGAAGCTTCGATGCAAGCGTCGAGGACCGATTTTGGTAAGTTAAACAAAGAATACTCTAGTCTTAGTGGCAAACCACTTATTGGAACAGAATCAGCCATCGAAGTGTAGAATTGGTTGGACACCTGTGAAGCATCTTTGTAACACCCCATAAAAATTCATAAGAATTAACTAATTAGTAATAAGGCTAAAAAGGGAAATTTTGCAAGCGCTAAAATTTGGCCATGAATGTTACACCATTGTGTTCATGGCGATTTTCTGATCAACTTTAATATATAAAGTTTTGCGAATTAAAGTTCACATGGAAAAGTTATTGATGTTTGAAGTTTTTGAATTTAAAATAATTCAAACGAATTCAAAATTTAAATTTAAATGAAGTCAGCATTAAAATTAAAGTGGGTAATAAATATTTTAACGTTTGGGAAAAATTATTGGAAAAACGTTAATGTTGATCTTAATAAAAAGGAAACAAATAAACGAATTATGGCAGCAATTAATTCACACCTACAATAATAGGACTAGTCGACCACCTCTCTTGGGTCGGTCGGCCACTAGCGGTCGACCACTTAGGGAGGAGTGATCGACCGATGAGCATGCAGCGGCCAGTGTTTGTTTAGGCCATGGATGGCCCGAATTTTGATATTTTAAATCGATTTAAGTTCTACGGTCTAGATGTCTTCTAACAACTATAAATAAGAGGCTACCCCCTCACTTTTATTCTCAAAATATTTGGAATGCTTGCAAAACCCTGTCAATCTTCTTCTTCTTCAACTCTACGATTCAAAATCAATTGAATTTTCAAGTAAGGAATTTAGATATTTCTATATACTTTTTCTCTGATTCTATATCTACTCTATATACAAATAAATTATTGTATATTCCAAAAAGAAGAAGCCTGAAGGAGCGGTTAGGCAAGGTCATAAATCAGATCCAAGGAAGTAGGGAACTATCCATGAGTGGAAATCTTAGTTTTTCACATTTTAGTAGTTTTTGTAGTAAAATTTGGATTTGTTTTATCCCATGGAAAATTTTGTATTTGATAATCCTAAACCCTAAAACTCAAAATTCCCCCAAATGAAATGTCAATTCTTGGATTCATTAGAATTTCAATTATTTTATGTTAATATAGTAGAATTAAATTTGTTGTTTGCAATTTGAATAATTTATGTTGTATTCAACTCTCTCTTCTAATTCGTGTTGTTGCAATAAAAGAGTTCAAAAAGAAAATTATTAGGAAATGATGTGCAAGGTTTGAAATTTTCCTATTTGTAGTTTGCATCACTTATTTTCGTAATATGGCTAAATATGAATCATTTTTCTACTTCAAGGTTGTATATGTAAAAGTTGAATAGAATATAAAGTGATTAAACTGTAAGTTTTATTTCCATGAAATAGAGGCATGATTCTATTATATTAATGTAAATTAAGTTTGGTATTATTCCATTTTTATATTTATACAAATATGTTTTGTCTATCTCAGAATATTTGCTATTTTGTAAATTACTATGTGGAACTTAGGCTTATATGGACATGGAGGTTGACATTTTGATAAATAGGGTAGGAAGCGAAATATCAGAATAGGAATATTTCTACACACGCTTTGGAATATTTAATTAACCTAAATTATGTACTTATAAATATATTAGTAGCATTTAAATATATTATTAGTGTATTAATAATAATGTATTATTTCTGTCGTATAGAATAAATAGATTAGTAAATAGCATAAACACTATAGGAAGGAAGTTAAAGATAATTATGGAAATTAATCCATAAATAAAGAGTTTTCCTTGTATGGCCTTAAGTCATAAATGCAGTGAGGTATTATATGTATGTAGAGAGTGTGTGTGTATGGTAGTATGTTAGAAGAGCAGAAATATAATTAAGTTATAGGGATATGAGGTTAGTCAAAAGCAAAAGTCTAACTAGCCAATTTGGCTACCGGCAGTTTAACTTTAGGACTGATATGAGACATCGCTTATAATAAGTTTCGATGGTGGACACAAGGTTAGTCCTAATTCTGTAGGGTAAGTCTGGCCTGCTAATTTGGCTACTAACGCCTGCGCATAGTCGGACAAATATGAGACGTCACAGTTTGGGTTACGGGTCATACATCGGATATCCCGGTAAGGGTCTTCTTCTGGTTGGGGGTATTAAGTGGTTGTTGTAGGGTCTGCCTTTCCCACTTAAGAAGTATTAATTAGTCGGGATTATCTTTTAGGTGCGGCAGCGGGAAATCTTTAGTAGAGGTCCACTTTGGGTTGAGGTATTGAGTGGCTATTGTAGGGTCCGCCTCTTCCTACAAAAGAAGTATTAAGTGGTCTATAGAGATTTCTTACGATCTCAATTAAGGAGTACCGGAGAGCGGTCTGCCTTGGGTTTAGGTATTAAATGATGGGTATTTTCCTAGGGTATGGGTACTAAATGATCGGATTCTGCCTAATTCTCATTAAGGAGGTATTAAATGGTTCAGGTACTTTCTCTTGCATCATAAGAGAATGATATACGTTAGTTGTGTTGCACCCATGTCAGAATTATAGAATTGGACTAGTAGAGCTTTTGGCTTACAGTTGGAGGTATACTTGGTAGGATATAGCATATGATGCATAAGACATATCATTTATCTAAATAATATTGCCTGAATATTATTATTGTAAAACATGAGTTTTTCATTCACCGGACATTGTTGTTCTCACTCCCTCCTCATTACAACCCACATGTTAGGAGGAACGATCCTGATAGAGAAGACGAAGGCGGTGGTGAAGATTTGTGGCAATTTATCTATTTATCTATGTTTTCGATATATTTTGATGTACCCAGTTTCAAACATATTGATATTATTTTGAGATATTATATTAGGAATATTTTGGGATGATATGTTGTATTTTTGAGATTTGAAATTTTATGAAATGAGTACATATTTATGTTATTATATTTTATCCCATCCGTTGTGAGATTCTAAAAGCATACATGAATAGCTCGGTATATTGCACATCATATCAATTTTACCAACCAACAATCAACTTTGTAATCGTCTTAAGGTTCGATGGGATTTTATTAGTGTGAGAATGCGGATTACGGATCTTAAGGCTAGAATTAACACTAGACGGTGGGGGGGGGGGGGGGTGAATAGTGTTTTAAGGAGTTACTAATTCTTTTTGAGTTTATCTTAATTTGAACACAAATGTATGCAATATTCAAACATAGATATGGTCACAGAATCAAACACAGATGCATATATAAAGTAAAAGCAATAAAAGAAAGAACACACCGGATTTTATACTGGTTCGGAGTTACCCTACATCCAGTCCCGCAACGCAAGTAGGATTTCCTTTCAAAATCAATTCTTACAATTACACCCTCGATTTCAAGGCCACGAGGTACACCACTCCAGATTCACCATCCTCTGGGTAGAGACACTTGATTTTACGGGCAACAAGTTCACCCGATTGATTTTCCAGGCTACAATCACACCTTTTCTCATTTGATTGATTACAAAGAAGTCTATAATTCTGAATAGCACTGGGATCTTGTTGAGATAGTGATAGGGAATCAAACCAGAGATGATCTTGATAGATTCAATGGTGATTTCGGCAGAGTAATGGTAAAAATGTATATAAAGAAATGTGGAAGAAGAAGAGGAGTGAAATCAGAGAAAAAATATGATTATAAATATGTTTAAAACAGCCCCTATTTATAGTAGAACAACAGCCATGTCCATTCGTGAAAGGATATGACGAATAGACACTTCCTTTGAAATTCAAACTTTTGAAATTAACTGTCACCTTGTCGACAAGGGTTCCTTGGGGTTGTTGACAGGCCTAAGTTATTTTTGGTAATTTGTTTATCTTTGAAAATAACTTCTATCTTGTATTAAAACTATTTTAAACTTTATAAATATACTTAACTATAGTTAAATACATAAATAAGTATAGAGAATAATATTTTGGTATATATAAAATTTTACTATAATTTTATATTTAAATCTAAGTATAAATATTAAAAGTTAAATATATTATAATTAAAAGATAGTTTAAAACCAAGGATAATTTGATATTGAAAATAAAGATTATTTTGAGGCTAAAAGTATTTTAAAACCAGGATAGATGTTTTTGATAAAAAGGAAGATTTTGAAATCATTTTGAAAACAAGATATAATTTTGTAAAACATTTGAATAAAAGATAGTGGATACAAAAAAATGTTCCACTAGATTTTTCGTAGGTTCCATCCTACTTAGGGTTCCATCCCTTTAACGGGCTCGAAGTGGATTCCATTCCACGAATAAAATGGATTTTAAGACGTCGGTGCTTTTCTAGGAGTTTTAACAAAATTCCTAACTAAATTACTAATCTCGAAATCTTGAACTCTTGATAATCTTGATACTCATGAGTCTTGAATCTTGATATCTTCGATCTTGAGTTCATCAGTTCTTGAATCTCTATACTGTACAGTCTTCATTCTTTGGTACATGTATATATCCTACATATACATATATATCTAAACAATAATGTTAGTATTTATATTTTATAATCTTATTCTAAGGTTGTTGTCATCAAAACCAACTTCTTAGGGACTAACAATCTCCCCCTTTTTGATGATGACAACCTTTGTTTATAAAATATTACTTCTATCCTAATAACTCCCCCTAAAACTAATAACCCCCCCTTAATCTATGCCTAACTATCCTATTTTATACTTCTCCCCCTTTGTCATCAACAAAAACAAAGGTTAAATCTGTACAACTCCCCCTTATTCTTATACTATATTATATGTGATTATAATGATAGTGTTATCATAAATAATCAACACTTAATTCTGAAACTAAAACTTAGCCCTTAATAACTAACTCTCCTAACTAAGAATCCATATATGATAATGATAATGTGAGAATTCAAATATGAAAACATAAATCATTTATTAATTATATAATGTTATATTTACATTTGCGTAGAAAACGTAAGTAAGATCATATACAAATAACGATAAGAAAGAGAAAAGAAACTAATGTGTATCCTTGACAATGGGATATCTATGAACCGAGCAATTTGGGTAGTGGAAACAGAAATTTCCACGTTGGTCGACTAGATTTCCATCCTTGTCAAAGCACACTTCGCCAACGCAAACAACTTTGTCGTCATCTTCAGCGTGCTCTTCTTCCATGGGGACTTCTTCTTCTTCTTCCTCGCTATCCTCTTCCACTTGAACACCTGAAGATTCTTCATCGATCAAGATGGGATTGGCGTGATTGTCCATTAGAAACTTTTGCAAGTTTCTAAGGATTTTGCCTTGTCGTTCTTGTTCTTTGGCCATTCTGATTTGCACCACTTGAATTTCAGTCATAAGTTGCAGTGCATCCTTCAAGGAATTCTCCATTTTCATCACTCGTGCAAGCGTAGTTCGTTGAAATGGTCCGGTAGAAGGAGAAGGGAACGAAAAGGTTGAATTTTTGTTTGATTTGGAGAAGGAGGCCATTGTTTTATTGTTTTCAGAAGTTAGAACAGAGAAAGAACAGAAAGAATGAACAAAATTTCGAAATAAGAAGAATATATAACCACCCATTTGAATTTTGGTGGGAAAATTTCAAAAGAAAAAAATTTGTTATATGTCGATGGGGTTAAAGGAGAGTTGTCGACAAGGTACTTATATTTTTGCTTTTTGACTAATTTTAATTTAATTTTAATTATACTTGTTATATACTTATATTCTATATTTCAGTTATTGAACAAATACCTAATTCTCTTCTTAATTTAGTAAATATAGATTCATTTAAGGGTTTTGTTAAGATATCAGCAATTTGATTCTCGGAATTGATATAATCGAGAGTAATTACTTCCTTACTTATATTATCTCTAAGAAAATGATGTCTGATATCAATATGTTTAGTTCGAGCACGATGAGTAGGATTTTTGGATAAATTTATTGCACTAGTATTATCACAATAAATTGGTGATTTTGAGATATTTAAACCAAAATCTTTTAAAGTTTGTTGCATATATATTACTTGAGAACAAGCCAAAGCAGCAGAAATATACTCTGCTTCGGTTGTTGATAAAGAAACCGTGTTTTGCTTTTTACCAAACCAGGAAACCAGAGAATGCCCCAAAAAGTGACAGGTTCCACTTGTACTTTTTCGGTTTGATTTACAACTAGCATAGTTAGCATCACAGTAAGATATTAATTCAAAAGAGTCATTTTTAGGATAAAATAAGCCATAATCAAAGGTGTGTTTAACATATCTTATGATACGTTTTACAGCTTTTAAGTGGGTCTCTTTAGGTTGGGATTGATATCTTGCACAGAGACAAACACTATGCATGATATTAGGTCTACTAGTAGTGATTTAGAGTAGTGATCCAATCATTCCTCTATATAATTTTTGATCTACATCTTTCGAGAGATCTTCTTTACTTAGGTACTCATTGGTTGCCATGGGAGTGGGTTTTCCACTTGCAATAGTCAAACCAAATTTACTAACTAGGTCTTTAGCATATTTTTCTTGACTGATAAAGATACCATTATCTAATTGTTTTATTTGCAATCCTAAAAAGAAGTTTAATTCGCCCATATGACTCATCTCAAACTCTTTTGTCATTATTTTAGAAAATTCTTTATTCATTTCAAAATTAGTTGATCCGAAAATGATATCGTCTACGTAAACTTGTACTAGTTGAATATCATTTTTTATTTCTTTTAGTAAAAAGTGTATTATCTACTTTACCAATTTCAAAGTTTGATTGTAATAAGTAAGATCTTAGTCTATCATACCAGGCTCTAGGAGCTTGTTTTAGACCATATAGAGCTTTCTTAAGTTTGTAAACATGATTTGGTAATTTTTCATCTTCAAAAAGTGGTGGTTGTTCAACATATACTTCCTCTTTTGCAAATCCATTTAAAAAGGCACTTTTAACATCCATTTGAAATAATTTGAAATTATTATGATTTGCGAAAGCAAGTAGAATCCTAATGGCTTCTAATCTTGCTACGGGAGCAAAGGTTTGATCACAATCTATTCCTTCTTCTTGACAATAACCTTGAGCGACTAACCAGGCTTTATTTCTAATGACCTCACCTTGTTCATTCATTTTATTTTTATAAACCCATTTAGTTCCAATTATAGTTTTTTTTTCAGGTCTAGGAACAAGTTCCCAAACATCATTTCTAGTGAATTGATTTAGTTCTTCTTGCGAAGCCAAAATCCATGAATCATCAGTTGATGTTTCTTTTGGATTTTTGGGTTCAATAGTTGATATAATGGCTACATTGCTCATTTTACTTAGTTGATTTCTAGTTGTAACAACAGATTGCATATCTCCTAGTATATTTTCTGTAGGATGATCTTTTAAAAGTTTAATCTTTTTATTAGGATGATTAATTTCATTATTAGTTCAGTTGACTCCTGATTTTGAGTAATTAAATCCTCTTCATCATTTATATCTTCAAAATTTTTGAGATTCCCATCGAATGAAACATGCATTGTTTCTTCGATGGTGTTAGTTCTTAAATTAAACACTCTATATGCTTTACTTCTATTAGAATATCCGATAAAGATACCTTTGTCGGATTTAGGATCAAATTTATCTAAGTTATCTTTTGTATTTAAAATAAAACATTTACTTCCAAAAATTCTAAAATAAGATACCTTAGGTTTCTTTCCGTGAAGAAGTTCATAAGATGTCTTATCAGTTAAAGGTCTAATTAAAATTCTATTTAAAATATAACAGGCGGTAGCAACTGCTTCTGCCCAAAAATGTTTTGGTAATTTACTATCTGAAAGCATAGTTCTCGCACACTCTTGAATCGTCCTATTTTTACGTTCTACTACTCCATTTTGTTGTGGAGTTCTTGGAAATGAAAAATTGTGAGTTATTCCCTTTTTATTGCAGAATTCCTCAAACTTTTCATTTTCAAATTCACCACCGTGATGGTTATAATTTTTACAGAAAGTTGATTTTGAATCCTTTTTGTAAAGTTCTTAAAACTTTCAAAAGTATCACTTTTATGTTTCAAAAATATTGTCCATGTAAATCTAGAATAATCATCTACAATTATAAAAACATATTTACTATGATTTATTGATAGAATTTGAGATGGACCAACTAAATCAAGATGAAGTAATTCAAGAGGTTTTGAAGTTGAAATCATAACTTTTAATTTAAAGGAACTTTTTCTAAGTTTTCCTAATTGACATGCATTACATAAACTATCTACTTTAAAATTCATTTTAGGGAGACCTCTTACTAGATCATGTTTTGACAGTCTAGGTAAGAGTTTGAAATTCAAATGCCCAAATCTTTTATGCCAAATCCAAGGGTCAGTTGTATTTGCCAAAAGACACAGGTTATCATTTGAAACTTTCATACTAAGAATATAAATATTCTTTTTCCTAATTCCCTCAAATATTATGGTTGAATTATTATCTTCAATGTTGCACTTATCTTTTCCAAATTTAATTTTATATCCTTTATCGCAAAGTTGACTAATACTTAGCAGATTATGTTTCATATTTTTAACTAGCTAAACATTAGTAATAATAGGAGTTTCAGAGTTACCGACATTGCCGATGCCAATCACATATCCTTTTGAGTTGTCTCCAAAGTTAACCAGTCCTCCGTCTTTGTATATTATATTATTCAGCATATCCGGATTGCCAGTCATGTGTCTAGAGCATCCACTATCGAGTATCCATTTATTCTTTTTGATCTGCACAATTTGTCCATTGTGGATTGATTCCTCAACACCCATAAAGCATGTTTCCTGCACATCATACAATTTTGGTAGACAACTTGAATTTGAATATCGATTATATGCAGACTCATGAGACAGTGATGATCTGAATATTTCTAAACTAGTATTAACAAGTTTTTTCAAACATAGCCATTTTAAAAACTTTTTCAAAATTCATATTATAAAACTTTGAAAACCTTGCTCTGATACCAAATGTGAGAAATGCGGATTATGGATCTTAAGGCTAGAATTAACACTAGAGGGTGGGTGAATAGTGTTTTAAGGAATTCCTAATTCTTTTTGAGTTTATCTTAATTTGAACACAAATGTATGCAATATTCAGACACAGATATGATCACAAAATCAAACACAGATGCAGATATAAAGTAAAAGCAATAAAGGAAAGAACACACCGGATTTTATACTGGTTGGAGTTACCCTTCATCCAGTCCCGCAACACAAGTATGGATTTCCTTTCAAAATCAATTCTTACAATTACACCCTCGATTTCAAAATCAATTAATCGTATTTGAAGACTTTGGGACATCTGATTATGTTTGGCCTGATTCAACCTGCTAAGTTATTAGTTGGCATGTGAAAACTAATAGGTTTGTAGTGACACCCTAGGAAAACTATGGTTTGGGACAGACAGTCAATTTCATGAGGCTGGTAAAATTTAGGAATATAACCCTTTAATGACAAACTAGTCATATTTAGCCATATTGCATGCATATGATCATATCATGTTTTGTTTTAACCATTGTGGTTGCAGGCGTATGATTTATGTTAAGATTGACATATTTTGATAAGATACTAGTGAGGAGAAAACCCATTCCATTCTATGGCATGGTCTCACTAGATATTTGTTTTTGATTCGGGATGGTGTATTATTATTCACAGTAGATTTTTTTTCTGACTCGAATTTTCTGCTTTTCTCTTAAACTCTCGGGTACTCATTTGAGTAGATCAGGAGTAGGGTTTTTAGGTCAGATGAATAAGCTTCCGGAGATGTGTAGGTAGCAAGCTAATGTTAGGAGTTTATTTCTGCTATGTTGTTTGAATTTTTTTACTTTGTTTGAATGGATGTAATGAAAAAATTTATAACTGTTAAGTTAGACTCTGATCATCCAAAGGGGCATCTATGTCGCTCTTGGAACATAATTGTATTTATAGTATATTCTCTGAATATGGAATCGATGGGATTATGAAATGAATGTGAAATTTTATTAATGAAATGTGTTTTGAAAATTTCATATTCACGTGCTCTTGATATTATAAATACAAGTAACTGATCTTATTTTGTCCCTGGGAAATAACACTATGACTACAACATCAATATCGCTTATTTTCAGGCCTTAAATTAGGGTATATTACATATTTGGAGAGCGTTATGTATTCTAGTCTCAACGGATACATCGATATCCAGTCTCGATGCATCTTAACTAGGAACATTTAAAATGATGTGTTTTATAATATAGTGAAACAATACCCATGATTATAACTATTTGTAATTACTATCACAAACAAACCATTTATGTATTTTTTGTTAAATATATTTTAATTAGGAATTTAATTCTTTATAACACATTATAACAAATATATAACAAAAAGAAAAACACCTTTATAACGAATGAGAATTTGATTACAGGGTTGATTAATTTACAATAAATTACAGAATTTCCCATTTGGCATATTACTAACTCTATGAATCTCTTACTTGCACTTGAGGCCAATTATGGAATCTCACTCCCATCCCTTTAACCAGCTTCTTGAGTGCCAACCGAGTTAGACCCTTAATGAATGGATCTGCTATGTTGTCCTTGATACCTACCTTTTGTATCAAGACCTTTTTCTTCATAATGAAGTGTCTAATCAGGTGGAACTTCCAAGGAATATGCCATAACTTCTTGTGTACTTTGGGTTCCTTTGCGATCTGCATCACTGTAGTATTATCAGAGAACAATGCCATAGCATTCTCGGTATCGGGAATCACTCTGAGCTCAATCAAAAACTTATGCATCCAAACTACCTCTTTAGAGGCTTTGTTGAGGGCGATGATTGACCTCCACCGTGGAATCAACAACTATTTCTTGCTTGGAACTTTTTCAACTAATGGCTCTGCCGTTAAGTGTAAAGACATTACTAGACACCTATTTACTATCATCTATATCACTTGAAAGCTTGAATCCGTATATCCCTTCATAAGGTGGTCTCCATTCCCATATATAAGGAATAAGTCTAGAGTATTTCTTAAATATTTCAGCATACATTTTACTGCCATTCAATGTTTTTCTCTAGGATTAAACTGGTATCAGCTTATGCATCCTAATGCATATGTCACATCCGGTCTAGTACATAACATATAATATATTATGGATTCTTTGGATGAAGCATAGAGGATCCTCTTCATATGATCTTTCTCCTCATCGGTATAAGGAGCGTCCTTTTTAGAAAGGACGATTCCAGACTCCATTGGAATGTTTCCATGATTAGAATTCTCCACATCGAACCTTTTCAGTATGGTATCTATGCATAAGGATTGGAACAATCCCAACAACCTCTTAGATCTATCTCTTAGATCTTTATACCATGTATATAGGTAGCTTCTCCCAAATCCTTCATGAAGAAGTTCTTGGAAAGCTAAGCTTTCAATGATTGCAACAACGAAGTGTCATTGCCAATCAATAATAGATCATCGACATAGAGCACTAAGAAACGATAGTGTTGCCTTATTCTTTTCTGTATACGCATGCTTTCTCTATGTTCTAATAAAAGCCAAACTATTTTATTACTTTATTAAAACACTTGTTCCAACTCCTTGAAGCTTGTCTGAGTCCATAAATGGACTTCAACAACTTGTAAGCTTCGCCTTCACTCCCACTGACCATAAAACCCTCGGGCTGTGACATATAAACGTTTTCTTCTAAATCAACACTTAGAAAAGCTATCTTTACATCCATTTGCCATATTTCATAGTATAGAATGTAATGATGGCTAACATAATCTGAATGGACTTAAGCATGGCTACGGGTAAAAAGGTCTCGTCATAATCAACACATTGAATTTGATGAAATATTTTCGCAACTAGCCTTGCCTTATAAGTCTCCACTTTCCCATCTACATTTAGTTTTTACTTAAATGTCCATTAGCAACCGATGGGTTTTATTCCTTCGGGTACGTTCGACAAAGTCCAAATTTATTTTCGTACATGGAGTCGACCATCTCATTTCATAGCACGAAGCCAAAGTGCAGAGTCTTTTCTTTGCAGTGCTTGTTAGAAGGACAGAGGAGTGTCATCATCTAAGATAGTCCTTCTTCTCCCCATCCACGAGAAAACCATAGTATTCCTTTGGTACGTGAGATTCCCTACTAGACACTCTAATAGATTGCGTGTTTTCGTATATGGGTGAACATGGTTCTCCCACTGGTTTGGCCTTAGTGTTAATTTCTTGGAATATACAACCTCATTGTTAATTTCCTTTAACAGAAATTTCTTTTCTAAAAAGATAGCGTGCCGATAAATAATGATATTTTATTCCTCGATATTGTAGACTATATATCCCATTGAGTTTTTAGGATATCCTATAAATTTACAAAGTGTCGATCTTGCCTCTAGTATATTCGAACTAACGTTCTTAAACGTATGTTGGACATCCACACACCTTTAAATATTTAAGTTGAAGTTTCTTACCATACCACATCTCATATGGTGTTTAGGCACAGACATGGTGGGTAACAAGTTCAACATATGCAATGCGGTTTATAGCACATATCCCCAACAGGATTAAGGTAAGTCATCCTTGCTCTTCTTAGAACGTACCAAATCTAATAGGGTTGGGTTCTGTAACATCCCCTACTTTGTGGCCCGAAGCTATGTGCTACAGATGATGTAGTCATCTATCTTAGTAACTTCCGGTGACAAAATACGGTAATTTTAATGGTATCCATAATATCAAAAGCACATGAATATGAAAAAATCAAAATAGATTTCAAGAACAACTTTTGTGATTACATTTCAAATAAATATTTCATATTCAGTTACATGATCCCAAAATGATTCCTGGGTTTTGATCAAATATAACTATTACAAATTAAACCAAGAGCGACATATGAAGATGACCCATTGGATGATCAAAGTACTAGATAGGAATATTAGTCACAAATACATCATAGTGGAAATAATACTAAATAGCTCCTACATAGCTAGCTTTGCCTCCTGCACGTCTTCGGAAGCTTCCAACCTACTAAACCTAAAAAGTCCTTAACTCTCAATCCACTCAAATTTAATTTTGAGTACCCGGGAGTTTAAGGGTGTAATGACCTGCCTTTTTGGACGTTCTAAGCATACACACACGTTAGAATCACACAATTCAAAAGGGCAGATTAGTATGGGGTAAATAAGAAAAAGCAGAGAAAGAAGGAAAACAAATACAGAATCTCACAGCGGAATGAAAAAAATATAATAATCAAATAAATAGTTCATGAAGCTGTTTACAAATAATCATTGATTAAACCTTTATAATATAGACCAGAGTTACATACAACAAGAATAAATAATAAATAAATGCGGTGGAACAACATAATGCAGTGGAATAAATATAATAAATAATACCAGTACAAAATCTTCGTCTTTTTCCTCCAATAAGCAGTCTTCGATAAACTAAAAAGCTCAGACTGACCCGAGCGAATTGAAAAGACAAAACACTCGAGTCAGAACTAAAAGATCTTATGTAAGTTAAATCAACAATAAATAAATATGAGTGTAACGGCGTCAGAGATGTTTACGGGGTTTGACATCTCCTATCCAATGTCTAACGTGAGTGCAATAACTTAAGAGATGTTCGGGATTTCCATCTCCTAAGGATCCATTAAACTATCTACTATGTAGTAAAATACGCTATATTAATAGTGTCTACAATAAAGTTAAGTATTAAAATAGCTTTAAGGCATTACCCATATCCCCCTTAACACATTTTTATATATTCAAATAGTCTATACAGTACCGTAATTCCTCCGTAAACTAGAGGGCTATCAGAGGGCACTCCATAGGTATGGTACAAACTAAAGTCGTAGAAGGCGCTCTAGGGCATGTGAACACGACACTCGAGGCAATGCCAGGGTAGATTTACCAATTGCAGAACCGGGCTGGTGGTAACGCATAGCAGCTACTACCGCCCACCTCGGAACACACTCCCAAATCAAAAATCAAGGGGTGGCCACCAAATCATCACAAAGTTATAATATGGTATCGAAGAAGCATGTCCGATCGGAGGAATGACCTCACTTGGCCCAGGTATAGCTCCTATTTTTGTCACATCTAAGCTGACTCATGGGAGTCAGGGTCACGTCAATACCTCATACAGAAATCGTTCGCCAAACCATCCTACTTCATTTCTGGAATCTCCACCACGTACACAGTTGTTAAAGTGGTTTTTGGTATTGGGAGAGAGTATGACAATATCCGATCCCGGTCTCTTTAACAACCAAACGCTTATTTCACATCGGATGGTTCTTTTACATTTCAAAAAGTCAATTTACAATTTATATCAAAATATCATATTCGATTTCAAATCCATCTTTCGAAATCATATTCACTTCCAAACTATATTCACTTTCAAAAATCGTATTTACTCAAATATGTCATTTCACAAATGGTACCAATTCCAAATTCCAACTTAAGTTGTATTCTCATCAAGGATTTAAATATAAATACTTTAGCTTTACATAGTCTGGAATTTTAGAAAATAGTTTAGGTAGTCATAAATAGTTCTAATAGTTTTAAAAATGGTTTAAAATAGATTTAAAATAGTTTAAATAGAAAAATAGTTTTAAATAGATTTAAATTTGATTTAATTAGATTTGAAAATGATTTATATAGATTTAAAATAGATTAAATGGATTTAAATTAACTTAAATAAGTTTTAAATAGATTAAATAAATTTAATATAGATTAAATAGATTTAAATTACATTAAATAGATTTAAATTACATTAAATAGATTTAAAAAAGATTAAATAGATTTAAATTATCTTAAATAGGTTTTAAATAGATTAAATAAATTTAAAATAGATTTAAATTAGATTAAATAAATTTAATTAGTTTAGAATTTGTAAAATAGATTTAAATTGGATCAAATAGGTTATAATAGATTAATATAAATAAAATAGTTTAAATTGATTAAAATAGTTAATTTAATCAAATAGTTTAAATTTGTTTAAAAATAGATTTCAAAGTTATATCCAACATTTCAATAACTCAATTCTGAGAATTTCACTTAAATTTGACACCTCAACTTTAAAAAAAATTCAAATTTAAATCCTTTGAACAATTCATTTAATCAATTCCAATTTCAACATTTACGCTTGGGCTTCGAAAATAATTCAGTTTATATAAATTAGTTTCTATTTCAAAATGCTAGTTAACTGAATACAAATTTTAAGGAATTAAAAATCATTTAATTTAACCAATCCGGTGTCCGTATATAATTTTCTACCCTGGGGTCAAGTGATACGGATATCTATCATTTCAATCCACAATTTAAAATTTTGCAGTTATATATCATTTCAAACCACAATCCCGAATTAAATAGAAATCCATAAAATCGCTCGAGCTTATCATTTCAACCCATAACTATTTTTCCCTAATCTATAGATCGTTCGGGTATGTATCATTTCAACCCATAGGGAACTTGTAGTGTTATAACAATATAAAATACAACATCCAGTCATCCAATATCATTAATCAAACATCCATTACAATCATCATCCAAATAAATCAATAAACATCAATAAATAACTGATAATCAATAACAGGTATTAAACTGACAATTTAAAATTCAATATTAAATTAAACGATGATTAAATGCAATAAAAGTCAAATTTAACCAGAATGATAATTTAAACATACCAAACATCAATCAATTTATTTCAAATCACATCACAAATTTAATTTAACTAACATATGAAAATTTAGTAGTTGTGAGTGGGTTAAAACACTCACCTTTAAATTCAAATCAATTTAAAATCCAATTTATGGCCCAAATTCAAACAGTCTCAGAATTCGTCCAAACTAGTGTCAAAATGTCTGGAATTCTGATACGATCCTAGCGGAACAAACCGCGCGTGAAACGGACCTCGTATGCAAAAGTTATGGAGATTAGAACATTCGATAGTCGAAATTAAATAATAAAAAACATACCACTCAAACACAGCCACGTCACCGCCTCTGGAAGAACGCATCTTCCCTTTGAAACCCTACACGCGATCGAGACACAGCGCCGCCCCGTTCAGTCTCGACATCGCACGCCACTGCTTGGCCTAACGCCACTGCGCCCACGTCGAACGACCTCCCTGGCCTACCGCGACCTCGAGCCCCTTCGCCGATCACTAAAGATCGAAAAAAAAACCAACCGTCGCCTGTGGTTTGTGAAACCCTAATCCAATTATTCAAGGAAATTCAACCGTCAATTTTCCACACAAACTGCACCGATGGACTACGCACTCGACTCTCTACACAACAGTACCAATGATTCGACGATCAGACCAGGTTGATCAAGACACGACGAACGATTGAGACTTCATCACCCAATTCTGGCTACATAGAAATCCAAAACGAAAAACAGACTATAGATCTAGCTTGCGCTCATCGAGAGCTTCAAATCGATATAAAATTTGATATGGTTTGGAGGAGTTTGATTTTTCGATTTGATTTTTGATTTGCAATTGAATTTGGAATTGGGAGTTGGATTGCCTACCATTGGAAAGAGAGAAGCAGATAGAATTGTACGTACAAACAAATTGAAATAAGAAATAGCTAAGGTTTATAACAGGCTATTTATAGGCAGATTAGAAATAGAAATGAATGGGCTAGATCGATTTGAAAGTTGAACGATAAACGACCCGGAAAGCCTGATTCATTCCCGAAACAGAAATGGGTCATCCCATATATCAAAATAGATGTTTTCGATAATTTTAAACACAATGGAACATGTTTCAAGTCCTAATTCCATCGTATGAAGAAGTTAGCATAAAATCAGCTTAATTCAAATTGATTTCAATTGAATTTAATTAAATTGATTTTTGTGCGTTTCGAGTCCGTACGATGAAACAACAAGTCCGGTCGCTACAAAACTTGAAACCTTACAATAATTCACCGTTACAGATCCGATGAAACTGGCCAAAATGGCTATTTTCACGTTAATTAAATAAATAAAAATTAAATTAATTAATCACTTTTTAATTCAAATTTTATTATTTATAAATTTCTATCACTTAGATTACTTAGTGATTTATAATCCCTTAAAACAAATTTCTATATCAATTCAATATTCAATATTACACAAATTACAGTATTTGATTTCAATTTCAATAAATTCAGTAATTATAAATTAAATTTCCAATAAATCCATTTGTTTGACTTTTCAATCTTGTTATTCAATCAAATATTACCCTAAGGATATAATTAACATTAGTTTATCCCTTACTACATTAATAATTTACAATTTCATCATAATTTCCATTAACATAGTATTTAATTACATTTAATTGCAATAAATCCATTATTATAGCTTAAATTCCAATAAATTGATCAACTTGCTTTCAATTCTTTTTATTCAATCAATTGTCATATTATGAATAAGATTTACATTGGGTAACATCTTATTGAATCAATATTCTACAATTATCAATTTAATCTACACTAACTGCACTAATTTAGTGAATTAATTGCAATTGATTTCAAATTTAATTTAAACAGGCTAAATAAATAGGTAACATATAATAATTATCACCATTTACCTTTAGTCACATTTTATAAGTTTATTATCCACAGCAAGTGTTATAATTACTACTACAACACTAATTTTATTCTATTACAATTTATTACACATTATTCATTAGTTAATCAACATTTAAATTCATCAATTACTCTTTAAATCCAATTATAATTTAACACATACATTATTAACGTTAATTTACAGTCTATAACTAATTATAACTTTGTAATCATTTTAATTAGTTGGAATTACATTTAAAGCAGTTATCAATTACTTTAAATTAATACTATTTCATTTTTATTCCAGTTATATTCTTATAATTAATCATAAATTTTTATTTCTTCCAACATTAAATAACAAAACTTTACTTAATTAACTAATTTTAATTGTCGAAAATTACGGGTCATTACAAAGGGGAAAACATAAACTTCAAGTCAGACATAAAACTTGGTGTGAATAATACTATTACATCTCGATTTACTGATATTAAGGGAGACCACACCGCTTAGCGAAATAGGTTTTCCCTCACTAATATCCTTTTAAAAGCATATCATTTTGCAAATCAAAATCCTGCAATCAATTAATTATAAGAATAATAGCAATAACATATATGCATATAAATCAGGTAATCAATGGACTATCTATTCGAACAATATAGTTTTATTAGGCTGACTATTAACCATTGGTTGACTCGGGCCTACCCGACATAATCAATAATCCAACTTCTGTTAGACACAATACTTGACGATCTGTCCTTAACTTACTTTTCCAATGTTCAATTGATCCTAATGGTTTTGTGGGCTCACCAATAACCTACCTCTACTCTGTTTATTTCTTTCTATGTGTAACATCATTTTAGTCTTACCTATGACAAAGCCCTACACATTGGAATTTTGGACTTATATTAGCTAAGGGCTACTAGCTAAAGTATAGGGTGCGACCCCATACCAGTCCCATCTAGTCTTCTAATATCTGAGTCATATACTTAAGGTTAACTAGCCCATCCAATTTTCCTTGAAAACATTTCTTTTAAAATGATTTAACCCTTTTTAAATAATACCTACAGTAGGAAAACATGTTCTTTGCTTTACTCAAAATAATTATGCCATGAATATGCTTGACACAAAACAATGTTGATGAAGTCTAAATCAAGGTGATTTTCTATCCCATATAAATAAGCTAATACCCCTTTCTAACTTAGAAAACTTTAGGCCTTAAAGCCAAATCAATTCCTTCGAAACCTTTGTTTAAAACCTTAAACAATTCCTTTCAAAATAGTTGAAAACATCTCTTTCGAAACCATTACATAAAACCTTAGATATCCCCTTTCGAAGCCATTTAAAATTGTCTTTCGAAAGCATTGGAAACCTTCCATTCAAAACACTTAAAACAAACCTTTCGAAAAGCATTAGGTTCGAGTAAGGGTTTGTGGAAACATTGCTTCGAAACTATTAAAAATTATTCCTTTTGAAACCATTGGGTTTAACCTTTAATACAACTAAAGGGTCATAAAGAACAGATTCGAAAGTTTTAATCATAAGTAAAAGAAAGAGGATAGTTTCGAAGCCCACCCTTTCGAAACCATTGCCTTCGAAACCATTGGTTAAAAGCGACTAAATGGACCCTTTCGAAAGCATTGGGAAGGCGACTTTAAAGTAAAAAGGTGTAAGCACCCTTTTGAATACGTTGTTTTAAGACTATAAAGAAAAGCGGCTTTAACTAATTTGGAAGGTATGAATGCGGCAGCATGGATATCGAATAGGTTCAAAAGCGGCTATCCTTTCGAAAGCTTCTTTTAAAACAAAAGTAAGCGGCAACCCTTTTGAAAGCTCATTTCTAAAAGAAAGGCAAGAGGCAACTTGTTCGAAAGCGTCTTTTTAGACAAAGGTAAGTTTATTGATTCGAATGCAAATTAGAGTAGCTTCAACCCCTTCGGAAGCATGCCTTCGAGACCATCATTCCTTCCGCCTTTCTCCAATGCACTACATACCAATTACTTGATATCATGGGCATTGGTTTCGAATAGGTGCGAAAGGTTTAACTGGGTTTGGTGACGGAAGCTAGCAAAGGAAGCGACGAAGTTTAATTCGAAAGAAAACCGATTTTATGCATTTCAAAGTAATTTCTTTTACCTAACTTGCCCAATTTGTCAAAATATGATTGGTTGCCCACTCTTTATCAAAATCTATTCTAAAAAGGCTGCCGAATTCAAAATTAACAATTTAAATCATTTTAAGCAAATAAGTCATTCTCCTTGATAAAACATATAAAACATTTAAGTACCTTATTTTAAATAATTTTATAATCATAGTAAAATACTTAGGAAAATTCCCTAAAAATCACAATAATTCACTTTTAATATGTTTTCTAACATATATAAATTTTAGACCGAAATCATTATATAATTGCCTTAAATAATTTAAACCCAATATTAACTATTTTCTCTCATAGAAAATTCATAATAAATCGACAATTACTTAGAAAATTATAAAATTTGAAACCCGATTCTAAAATAATGTTCTTGACCATATATAAAAAACACAAAATAGGTTTTCCAATCTAAACTTATCATAAAATCTATATGAAACAATATAAATCATCAATAAGCATAAATATCCATTTAAACAAACACAACATGGCATATTGCTTGCAAAATAGTTCGGATCAAACCTTGAAATCGAGATCATTATTAAAAGTGAGATGTAAATCAAATTATTCACCTTGGCTTTGTGTTAAGAAGGTTGAGATTTGCCCTTTGATTGATTTGCTTAAGCTTTCTACTTGAATCCTAGCTCATCTTCTCTTTACTTCTTAATGTTGGCCAGCCGAGCTCAATAGGATTTTAGTTTTGTTCGTGAATGTTAAGGAATGAAGAATAGAAGGGTTTAGGTATTAGAATGGAGGATGTTCCCATTTTACCCTTACCGTATTCCTTCTACTTACTTATTTTTAATTCTCTTTTGCTTATACATTCATTAAGGCACAACCCCTTATTAATTAACAAATCTTAATCCCTTAACTATCTACATTATATCATTTAGTTTATGTAATTAAATGTATTAAATAATGTTAGTCAAAATTAGGGTCATTACAGGTTTCTTTGCTTCGACAAACTGTTGTGTTGCAGAGTATAGGGAGGAGTAACTTGAGAGATAATCCAATTATATTTCAAGTATTTTTGGAAATCCTGTCCAACATACTCACCTCCTCGATCTGATCGAAGGATCTTAATCTTACGGCCCGTTTAGTTTTCTACTAAATTTTTATATTGAACAAATTTCTCAAAGACATCCGATTTGTTCTTCATAAGATACACATATGTTAGTCTCGAGAAATCATCCGTGAAGGTAATGAAGTAAGAACTATTATTCTTGGTAATTACAGGCATCGGGCCACATCAATCACTATGTACTAGTCATAAGAGTTCATCAACTCATTCGTTGCTCCCACTGAAGGGTGTTTGGTCATTTTACCTTTAAGACATGACTCACACGTTTTAAATAATTTAGAGTCAATTGATGGTCGAAAACCTTTGGTTTTCAATTTGTGTAGTCGTTTCTCACTAATATTATCTAGCCTACAATACCAAAGATAACTATCATTTATATTGTTAGAAGAATTACTTACTAAAAACACATAAATAGTATTTATCACATAAATGTCATTTTCAAGAATACTATCGCAGACTTTATTTCCATTCAAATTAATATTCATAATATTATTCGCACAATGAAATATATATCCAGTCTTAGACAATTAAGAAACATAAATAATCTCACAAATAAAGTCTTTTAAAAATAGCAATTATTTTATACCAATATTACTCTACTAAGAAAAACTAAATGATAATCTCATACTACCATTGCATCTACAATATATCCATCAACAACTTAGATCCTCATATCTCCTTTTGCCATGTAATGCCAGTTTCTAAGCCCTTGACGAATTACATATATAAGTACCAGATCCAGTGTCAAAGACTCAAAACATGTTTTCAATTATAAAACAATTTTTTATCAGAAATGTACCTAATGGAGATGCATAACCATTGTACTTCTGTTCTCTAACAATCTTCAAGTAGTAAGGATAATTCCTTTTCCAGTGACCTATCTTATAGCAATGGTGACATTCACCCTTGTCATTGATCTTCTTACTTTTCTTTTTCCTACCTTCTTTTTTCTGCTTCTTCTAACTCTTCGAAGGTGATGCACTACCCTTAACAGCAAGTATAACCCCTTGATCCTTAAATTGTGATTCAGCTTACCTTAACATATTGAGGAGCTCCTTGAGATTCTCATTTAATTAGTTCATGTTATAATTGGGTATGAGTAGTTCATACTGAGGAGTAAATAAACCAAGGATCAAATCTACTTGAATTTATTTCTTATTGGTATGCCCAATTGTGAAAGCCTATCAATATAGCCCTTCATCATTAGCACATAATCATTTACTTTCTTATCGGTTGTATCATATACAACTCGTAACCCTTGGTACCTTATCCTAATTTCACTTCGACCTTGAGTTGCTCAATAATATCGAAATAAAATTATTCACTCGTACCTACCATATCGCAATGGTCTAAGTATATTATATGTACCTTGAGTTTGCTTAAAAAATACATATAGTTACCTTATCTTTTCTATTTAACATATTAATAATATTACACATAACATCCCTAGCTTGAGTTTGCTCAACAATTGAGCAGTATGCAAGTAATTTATTAAAATATATATGGTAAAGGATAATATTATAACGAAGATTCAAAATTTTCAATATATTATATTGAGTGAAATCGACTTACGGAATAATATAATTCTTATGAGTTACTCTCGTGATTCAAGGGTTGAACACATCGGAAATCACGGTATACACACATTTACGTATGTATTTATTTCTTAAGTCTATTTGGGTTTCTTTAATGTTCCACCTTCAGTTTATACATTCATATTATATTAGTTTTATTGTTATATAACTTTTATATTTTATACTACTTATATAATAGTCTTACCTATAACATTATATTAATTAAATATAACATTTATATTCAACATTTTAATAAATTTCATATTAATATAACATTTATATTCAACATTTATTATATACTATAACCTTTACAGTATAACACATATATCATATATATGTGTATATTACTTAATTAATTAACCTTTTAATTTATTTATTTAATTAAACTATTTTAATTAAATTATGATAATTTCAAAATTCACTTCTTATACATACATGTAAATTTATGTTATTTTAAGCATTTTAACTCAACATAACACATATCATAATATGTAATATATGTATACATTTATTAATTAATTAATTAATTAATTTATCTTATTAATAAGTTTTAAAATTAATTTTATATTATTTTTTAAAAATTTTGAAAAACCTTTATTATGTTATAACTTTTATAATATATGTATATCTTATTTTAGATTCAACTTTTAAATTTAAAATTTTACATTTTTAAATTTTCAAACAATTTTGGAAATTGGCCCAATTCCCAATTCAAATCTGTGCCTTTTGTTTTAAGGGCAACCTTTGGGCTGATATATATGTTTGGACCAGGTTGGTAGCTAGGTAGAGCAGAGTACTTGATTACCCAAGCCCAATCCTAAACACTACCTTTCTAGACACCCTACTATCTAGGCTGTGAGCTTAACAATTAACCTTAACATAACTAATTTAGACCGCATAGACTATTGGGCTTTGATATCATTGGTGGAACTGGGCAAGCCTGCAGTGGAAGTTAAATGTGAATTCAATTTTTTTGCTCTATTGGATCTTTATTGGACCTATAAAGTCTAGTTTATTTAGAACATTTCTAAATTTTATTTAAAAAATCTTTTATTTTATTTAAATTTATAAAATAATATAGTATTTTTTAATTTATGTTATGTTATATATACGTGTATCATACACGTATATTTTTTTTGCATGTGTAACATATCAATCCATGCAAGGAATAAAATGTATGTGTATAGATGTTGGGATTTACATCGCAAATGGACACGTTAGCTCATCCGATATGCAAATATATTTTCCAACTGTATGTATATATATACACTTTTGCTTTTGTAATAAAATATTTCAAAATTTACATACATACATATAGATAATAAAATTTCATATGTATAAATATTATTTTTAGCAAGGCTAGCAAGCTTTATTGTGGGCCGTGCTACTTTTATTAAATTTCCAAAAAAAGGTGCTCTTTACATGCACAAAATAGCTAAAATAAAAATAAGAACAAGAGTTTGGCAAAACAGGCCAAAGTTGCTATAGAGTATGTACCTGTCCCCCTCAAAAGAAAAAGATCCACTTCCACTATCTGTAGAATCAGGCTCAACTACATGAAGATACCCTAAGAACAGAGTAGCTAACATAGGAATATAATCTACCGAATCCATGCCATAGTAGAATTTCATATCCCAAGAAGTATCCATAAGAAGAGACTTGTTCCTCCAACCAAGCTCACCATTGTCAATAAGAGAAAGATTACTATCCACCGAATGGTAATAAATATGACCATTTTCTCCATCATCACTAACATACTTTTAGAATGTGGCATACTTTGGATTGTATCTCATTTCTAAATTATCGTGAACCCAAGCTTGCTTACCCAAATTCTAAGTAATGCCATCAAAGGGAGGATACAGATCCGAAACAATAGGACTAGAATCCTGGTTCCCAAACGGGGCTAAAGCAGTAGCAAGAGCAAAGACCGGGACCAAAGCTTAAGAGGCTTCCAGAACAACTAACTCAAAAGGGTGAGATTTCAGAATCCACTTCCTTAATGGAGACCGAGGAAGATAGATTCTATTCGAAAAAGGGACTGGAGGGTCAACTAAAGGATCTGGAACACTATGCTTACAAGCAGACACTAAATGACCAAATAAATGACAGGTCTCATAAATATCTGGCTTCCAACTATAACAAACGTCAATTACTACAACATGTCCATCAATAAACATGTCCACCAACAAACATGTCCAATGATTAAAAAAAAATCATTTATATATAACTTTGTATAAACATATAAACATTTATATATTAACATATATATATATATACTAACAAAATTTATGCATTAATTAATATATAAATATGTTTATATCATTTAAAATATAATACATAAATTTTTGCTCTAGTGTCGAAAATAGTACTTGTATAAATACATAATTTATTATTATTATTTAATATATATATATATATAAATGAATATGTTAAATGATTATATGTATATGTATAATAATACACACACACATATTAATATAAATGAAATTATGAAATTATATATATATATATATATATCCGGTCTTGCGCATGACTCATGATATTTTTTAATTTTAAATATATATACATATTAATAAAATCGTTTAAAAATTATTTAAAAGATAAAAAAATATGTTATTTGAAACTAAATTTAAAATTTAAACTTCCATAAATTTTAGATGAAAGTTTTTTAATTTGAAATTATTTATATACTTTTATAGTCTAAAATAATTAAAAATCCAATTTTAAATTTTGATTTTAATTTAAATATTTTAAAATACAAATACAATGTTTTTTTTGTTTTTTTTCCATTAGTTTAATATGTATCAATACAATTTTATAAAATATAGAATATATTTCATGATATATATATGAATTTATATGATTATTTATATGATTATTTATATGATAAACTAATTTAAAAATTATTTAAAAATAATAGATAAATAATAAAAAATATTTTCTTTTTGTCGAAAATAACTTACTCATTAGATATTATATATAAAATTATATTTTCATATTTTACATTAGTGTAATATTGTTGTTAAGTTATAAACTATATAAATATATGTATATATAATATATATAATCAAAAAACGTTTTTGTTTAATTTTAATTCTGTGTCATGCTATATAGTGTAATGATCCTGGATTTTTAATAAGTTTGAATTGATAATTAATTAATTTTTTTGAATAGAAATTGTGGAATTAATTGGTAAATTGATTTGAGTTTCCCCAAATCATATAAATATGTGTTAATATATATGTATATGTACATATATGAGTAGATTTGAGTTTATATATAGATATATTGGGTTTGAATTTAAATCGTAAATAAATGGTTTAAAAATAAAAATACAAATTATATAAGATAAAGTATAAAAATATAAAAGTAACCCATTAGCTAAAATTTAACAATAGATTAAAATATAGAAATTCACCTATATTACAAAATGATAAGATTAAAGAAAAATAAAGTATAAAGTAAATACATTAGATAAAATCTAATAACATAAACTAAAATAGAAATTGTTTATAGTATGAAGTAATATTACAAAGACTAAAGTAAAATATAAAAAATTATAGTTTTTATACAATATAAAGTAAATATATTAGAATAAATTTAAACATCATGTTAAAATTAGAATTCATTTTATATCACAAAGCATAAGACAAATAAAATACACACAAGTAAACAAAAATAAATATAGGTATGTAAACAAGTGAATATGCATGTAAATGAAGCTTGCAAAGGAAGCCAAAGAAAATATTTCATATTTGTACAAATAAAATGAAAAAAATATATGAGTTTGTACAAAGCTAATAAATGCAGCCACCATGCAAACATCCATCAGCCACAAGAAAAAATCTCTGATCAACTTGTACAAAAACCATATCAACTTGTACTAAACAAAATTTTATACCCAGTACAAATAAAAATAACATACCCTGTATATTTCATTTTCACATATCAATCTCCTCCTTTCAGTTCGTTTCTTCAAGTTGATAAAACTGAAGTAATATCATCTTAAACTTAACACAAAAATTTAATTTAAACCACAACATAAATCAAATCAAAGCCAGAGAATCAAAGAAATGGGTTCAGCAAGAAGAAAGAAATTCAAGCTCTGTTTTCTTCTCCTGGAAAACACTGTGAGTAGCACATTCTTCTTGAATTTTAAAGGCATTAAATCGTTGTTTATCTATATGTACATCTGTGAATAAGTTGTATATATATACATGGATCCTCTGTATTTAAATTGAAACCTGGAAGTGTTTATACAGGCTTATAGTCTGATGCTTTGAACACCCAAACTTTGATTTTAAAAATCATTTCTTCCCAATCCACTTGATGTTTGGAGTTAGGATCAAAACAAAAAAATGTTTGTTTAACCTTGAACTAAATTTTAAAAATGTATTCAAGTTAAAATAACTTAGTATTATCACTGGAAAACAAGATATCTGAGAAAACTTAAATAATATGTAAAATTCGAATGATATAATTTGTAAATTCGATTGTATAACTTGAGTCAACATTCGAAAACGTGATTTTTAAAACAAGAATGGTGATTTTTAGTTGTGTAAGTCAAGAGCAGTTTGAAGTTGATCAAAATGGGAGTTTCTATCAATTTCTGGCGATCGAAAGCATGCTGGGTGTGGAGTTTTTGATCGAAGCTAGTGTGTATGATAGTGAAGTCAGGAAAAATGTTCGATAATTTTTCTATTGCAAACAATGATTGAACGAGGTAAAACAAGGGTTTAACGTTCAGGTTTGTAGTGGTTTGGAAAAGAGGTGATTTCGTCACCTCTGATTGATCGAGTTGCACGAGGATCTAGGGAAGAGTAGTGTAGGGGATTGACGTGGTAAGGCCGGAGTTGTAGACCCTCTAGTGGTCGGAGGCGACGAGGAGGAGCAGTTTTCCGTCGATGTATGGTTCCAGTGGGTCGAGATTTTAGCTCGATTTTGTTTCGATAGAATTTAGTTCGATCTGGGTTCGAGTGTGTGATCGCGTGGGTTAGGGTGGTTGTCGAGTGACGCCGCGTTGACCTACGGTGGTCGAAGTCGCTGGTGTACGTGCACCACGTGCACGTCATATCTGGAAGTTGAGTTGCTCGGGTTTTGTCTTGTGCGAGTGAAGGAATGACTCGAAGCAGGTGTGTGATTGCAGAAGACTCAGGGCAGGCTCGTGATATTTTAGTGTTTGACTCGAGTTGTGTGTAGTAATAATTTGGTTTTTAAATAAAGTAATGTTTTGAAAAGGAAATCAGTTTAAATTTTAAAAGGCAAGATCTTCTTAAATAAATGGCAAACTTTGTTTAAGAATGTTTTAATATAATATATTTCAAGTTTTGAAATGTTTAAAATAGTTGATTTTTAAAGTAATTAGCTAAATAAATTTTGAATCTTAATTCAAGAAGTTTTCAACTTAAAATATTAGATTAAGTTTTAAGAAAATTCAAATGAGTTGAAATAAGAATGTTTCAAGTTAAAATTATATCCAAAGTAATTGTAATGGAATATTTAAATTTGATTTTAAAATATATTTGAATGAATAAGTTTAAAGGATATGGAAATTGAGATTTCAAAGATAAATATTATTTTAGTTTAATCAAATATGTTTGAAAGGGATTTTTAAAATTTTTAAGCATATTAAAATTTAGTGTTTGAATTGTTTTGTTTAAAGTAGAATCATATTTCAAATTGATTTTTAAATTGATTATTATGAAGTAATTAAAGATTTGTTAATAGTTAATAGAGATCATTAACTTGAGATTATTAAATAATTAATTAATGTGATTAATCTTAATAATTAATTATATTAATTAATTAGAGATAATCATTTGCGATATTATTTAAGTAAAATTACTTAATAAAAGTAATTAAGGAATTAATTACTCATTGTAATTAATTGAGTTAAATTCGATTAGTTTAAGTTAATTACTTAGGAGTAATTAATTTAAGATAATCACTTGATGGTTTAATAAATGTAATTACTTAAGGTAATTAATGAAGTATAATTACTTAGTGAAGTAATTAAGGGTAATTACTAGATGTAATTAGTGGAAGATGATTTAATATGTGAAGTAATTTGGATTCAATTACTTTGTGTAAGGGATTAATTAAAGATAATTAATTAAGGAGTACTTAATTTATTTAATGAGTAATTAAGAGTAGTTAATTATAGGATAAGATTAATCAAGAGTGATTAATAAATGGGGTTTAATTAAAGATTAATTACTTAATGTAATTAATGTAAATAGAGTAATTAATTAAAGAATAATTAATTAAATGTTTGTAATTAATTAATTATTAATTAACCCTGACTAGGAATTATCCATACGTAAATGATCTGGTTTAGATTAGTCAGATATCTTAATTGGTTTCACTTATGGATGATTGTATTCTATTGAATACTGTGAATTGTTTTGTCATCTCTGCGGTGTGATGCTTTGTAATTGGAATTGTTATAATTCAAGCTGTGATGAATGTAATTCATTTATTTATAATGCATTTATATTATCTATCTGTGATTCTATGTATATAGATAAGCGTTATAGGATTATATCGCTTATCAATATTGTTGTGATTGTATCTGTGATGATTGAATGATGTTGCACTATTGTGTGTGAAACCCCTGGACCACACTTTTACACACACAAATATGGATTTCACGAGGAAATCGGTTAAGTCACAAATGATTTAAAATTAATAATTTTTGAAATTTAAATTTGAATTTCAATTGACTTTGGAAATGGATTTGGGTTAAAGGTTAAAGCTTTTGAAAAGGAGTTTTTAAGATAAAAGTTATTTTGAATAACTTGGTAAAGTTTCCAATTTAAATAATTTAATTTGAATTCGAATTCAAAATTTGGAATTGAATTCCATGGTTGGAAATTATGGTTAAAAATGCCATAAATGTGTTTATATGAATTTAAACCATTTTTAAAGTATGGTTTTGAGAATTAGAATTTAACCCAAGGACTTTAACTCGTATAAATAAATCAGATTTTCCGAAATGAAAACTATTTGTTTTCAAATGATAAAAGCTTTCATATAAGGAATGAATTTCCAATTTGTGTCAAAAGAATTTCAAGTTTGAAATGAAAATGTTTTTTCGAGTTATGAATAAATCTTTGTGAAAGATTGTTGAACTTTGTTTTGAAATTGGAAAGGTGTACCTTTTGTATAAAAGGTCGAAATGGAATTATTTTGAAAGCTATAAGTTAAATCTTTGATTTAAAGATTTAATGAGTTAATCCAATTGAAATGGAAATCGATTTGAAAATCTATGAGTAGATCTTTGTGAATCTGGGTGAACTTTGTGAGATGAATCTTTTTGTAAAAGAATAAAATGGTAATTTGTTTAAACCATTTGAAAGAGAAGTTTTGGGTAATAAGTTGTGATTTAACTGAAATCCCAATATCCATATGTCTTAAATATTGCGCTCACTATTTGGTTTAGCCGGGAGAGAACTTTATGTCATATAACCCATTCCAAATAGTGATATGATGTAAATGGATAGCATTTGAAGACCGGTGTTGAAGACCGGGTATTTGCGAGAACGATAGGATAACCTATTGATTGTTTCTGCACTGAGTAGCTACGGTATAGAGATTCCCTAAGTGATGGGAAGTCCGATCGGGATTGTGAATACCCGGATTGCAAGGGCTTCTTTGGAAGTGCCTTCGGTTCTGTTCGAACCCGGAACAGACTTGTATGGATGTGTGTCTGACGTTACACTTTGAGATGTAAAGCTGGTTTCTATCAAATACATTTATGTTTGGTGGCGGAGAATTTATTCTCTTAGCTTAACACCCTTCTCTGAGACGTACGAGCTTAGAGGTTATGTAGTTGATGGTCACTAGTGAGTAGTGATACATTCCCAATTTGGTAATGTGGCATGCTAAGTGTTGCTGATCATTTTTTGATCAAAGCATGGCTTTCGTGTAAAGCGTAGCTTTGTGGACGAGACCTCATCGAGCCTCACAAACCGGAAATGGTCGAAACAGGAAAGATGCGGCAAGGTTTCAGGGGTAGCTCCCCTAGGGTATGTCCATTCCTTCTGGAAAAAGGTGATGTCATGGTATGGAGCCCAGATATTTACCTGTGTGGTTGCTCCAATCTCATTTACTGTGTGATTGTTGCTTTGTGCTCGAGGCGCCTCGGATAAAGGTCGCAAACGAACGGGGGTGGCATATCTCAGGTTTACTTCCCTGGAAGGGGGTAACCGGCCTTGTGTTGGCAGAGAGCAGTTGTCTCTTGGGGCGTCCCTCCAGAGGCGTTCCCATGTGGCATAGGAAGTTCCTTAGCCTGACCATTTGTTGGAAAATCCAAAGAAACAATACGAACCTTGTACGGTTTTAGTTGTATAACCTGCTATGGAATGTGGCGGTAACCTGCTATTGAACATAGTAACTATAGTAGGCATGCAATAATGGTTGTATGCTGGCTAAGATTAATATTATAGTTTCGAAATGGTTTCGACACTATGCACTAATGATAACATTAAAAAGATTTTGCGTATCAAGCATGTTTGACTATCATAAGGAGAAATCTCCTCCAATTCTGCGTTTGTATTGTGTGTGTGGCGGGAGGCCTTATGGTAGTTTCATTTTCCAAAAAACATTGCGGATTTCAATGTTTAAAATTCTTTTGTTGTTTGTTTTAAAGATAAACTGTTTTTGTTACTCATACCAGTCCCATGACTGACCTGGAGTTTATTGTTCCCTTCCTAAACTCTGGGTGCCCACAATTTTCCACACGGGCAGTCTAGAGTTGGGTTTTTCAGATAATCAGGTTTAGTAGATTATCGGGAGCTAGTTCAGTTTTTGGAGTTCACGACTACTCTTGCTTCTCTTAGTGAGATGTGATGGTGGTTCGAGCTTGACGTTGGAGTTGTTGGATTCATTCTCTTTTTCAGATCATTTGGAGATATCAGTTCTGTTGTTTCTGCTGTAACATTATTATTTGTCTCTGATATTCTTGTATCTTATAGACATCATTGTTGTATATCATATTCTGGATATTGTATCATTTGTGATGTATATGATATCATTCATTTCTTTCTTCCACTGTGTTGTTATACTTACTGTGTTATAAGCTCCGGCGAGCAAGATTCGTCGTTTGAATCTGCGACATTCGAGTACAAGTGAAGTACGGGTGCCGATTTTCGAAGGCCGAGTCAGGATCGTTATAATATAGAGACGAATTTTCTTAAATGTTTTTATAAACATATTTATATACATACCACTAGTCAAAATTATGCCAATATATCTTTATAGTGGAATCGTCTTCTAACCAACAATATTATATATATATATAACAATAATAATAAACATCACAAATATAAATTATGATTGTAATTAAATTAAAAATATACCTTGCAGCCAAATCCCATAAGCACCCCTTAGAACGATGAAGTAAGCTCCTAGAAACGATTTCTGATCCAACAGAGTGTTAATCCTTGAACTGTTGACCATTAGCTATCGAATAGTAGTTGAATTGATTTGATTTGAACTTAAGAAAGAGGGAGTGGAGATAAAGGAATTTCAGCCAGTAATCAATAGGTGTGGAGGCTCTAAAAGATCATCATCAAATTGAGGAAGAGATGTTTAAACAAAGGAAGGAAATAAGAGAATTTAGGATCATATCTTTTACACAACCTCCTTCCATCTCATCTATTCATTTTCACTCCTATCTATCCCATATTGTAGCCATCTCTAACCCTTTGTTCAAGCCAAAATGACCAGTCCTCCTAATGGGCCTTAAACCCATATAGAGCCCAAATAATTATTTTGCATTTGTAATCTAATTTAAAACACTTATCAATATCGTATATCGATTAATGTATTTATAACTTTTATAAATACATTTAATTTTTGTTTATCAAATCAAATTAAATTTATAAATATTATTTCATAAATATTATTTGATTTAATTAATTTATAACAATTTCAAATTAATTATCATTTGGTCAAAGGAGAATCCATCTTTTTTGTTGTGTGACTCATTATGTGTAAATTTTGGTCAACGATTAATGTCGAACTATTCGAATATTAATGGTCATACGTCACTTAGTAGGTGAAGTGAAATTATGGCCAAATTTATCGCATACTTGGTTTCAGTAAAATCCAGTTTTACTTTATTAGGCGTTATCCGATATTGACTTTTATTTATGCCAATTCTCTTTGTCAAAACTATATCTCTTTGAACTAATGGAATTGGTAATGGTCAAAATTCGAATATCATCGATATTTAACTCTATAGTCTAAACAAAAAATCCTTGGTTCAATAATAAAAGTTATCATTAACCAAACTACTCTGGCCTAAGATTTTGACTTTAAGTTGACCGTAATACTAACCTCATATAACTGAGGAGATGAATCCTCTCTTGAATAATTCCCCACTTCTAATACTTCCACTCAACCCAACTACAGTCACTTGATGTACACCGTGCCATGATTTAACTATAATCAAAGTAGAGCTTTTATATTGAGGATTGACAGTATTCTTAAGTAGAGAGAACTGGGTAACTCAGTCACATCGATATTTTCCATTTGACTTTAGTTATATCAACCAACAGAAAACTATCAAGTGAGTCATTTCATAGTTATCCACTAATTATCAGTACGTAACCCCTAGGTGCCCCCATTTTTCATAAGTAATATACTACCCAACATTTAGAGAGCGTTATATATTCTAGTCTCAATGGAAACACTGATATCCAATCTCGATGCATCTTGACTAGGAAAATTTAAAATGATGTGTTGTATAATATTGTGATACAATACTCATGATTACAACTATTTCTAATTACCATAAAAAACACACCATTTACGAATTTTTTGTTAAATATATTTTAACTAAGCATTTAATTATTTATGTTTACGCCAAAAGTTGGCGCAAAAACCTAAGGATTAATAGAGAAGAATAAAACGAAGAAAATAAATTGAAAATGAGGAAAAAGAGAGTACACAACAATTATAGTGGTTCGGCTAATCAAAAATCTACATCAAGTTGAATTTTGTATATCTTTCAACCGAGTTTTACAAAGTTGATCTTATGGATCGATAGCTATGGATCGTTGATGATCCGTGAGATTACAAAAAAATATAGAAATTTGTTAAACAAGCAAAAAGTCCCTTGAACAATGCCTCTCTTCCTCTATTTATAGCTATAGGTCGACGAAATTCTCTCCACCATGTCCGTGCCCACGTTCCCTATGTCCTAGAGAAGTCAAATTGAAAAGATCATGGCCAACTCATACATGTTCAGGGATCGGTACCGAACTAAGCCGATGGATCAGTACTAATCAATAAGATTGTTCTACGAACCATTCTTGCTTTCTCGTGGATGTTTTGTTGGCTTGCATCTTCATCTTCGACATTTGATTGCATAGCTATTAGCTTGAACTTGAGCGAATTCCTTGGCTCAGAGGTTAGATGAAAGAGCCTGATTTATCCATTGATCATTTGGGTCAAGAATAGTGAATGAAACATCCCACATGACATGAACCAACTAGCAGTTGCTCTAGCTTGGTGTAGCATGAGCCATGAGATGATTTTGGGTGAAAGTCTAGGATCGGTACCGATCCATGACTTCGCTTGATTCTTAGGCCTTGCACCTTACACTTTGAATGGGACATTGTGTGGCTACTTTCAAAAATTCTTTGCAAGTTTATGACTTTACTTCTTGGTTTCAATTAACTTATGAGCTTGGCAGCTATTGTTTTGGATTCTTGCTCAGTTTACCTTCAGATTGACCAGTCTAATACGTCCGAATATGGCTAGGTCACAAGGATGGATAAGGTTTTCCCTCTAAAGTATATCTTGTTTTAAAAAGATATGCTTTGGATAGGAACAAGAAAAAGATTCCATACTATCAGTTTCAAATTTTATCTTAAATAGGTGCCTTTTTTATCTAAACTATTTTCACAAAGCGTTATTTCTTCACCAATCGCCTTGTTGTATTGAATGGTTCTAGACATGCAACTCTTGAGGTTTATAAGAACTAGAATGTGTTCTTTGAGTTTATTATTCTAAATTCATACAATTTTGAACGATCTCCTTCTTCGCATTACTTATGTAAGATCTTGATTTCTTGGAACTTCGGTTGTCAAGTGTCATGCATGCACACATATGTACATACACTTGCTGCTTAGGCATTCACACATACGCATGTATGTGTCTATATATATTGTAAATTCCATGGTTCGGTACCAAACCATGGGCATGGATTGGTACCGATCCATGACGCTTCAAATATAGGCGCTACGTATTCCTAAGTTTATGGGTTGGCTCGTTTATATACACCGAACCAATACTTCTCAATCTTTACTTGTTTTCACTTATCTGTCTCAAGACTTTAATTCCAAGGCCACCACTACTAACCCTTAAAAACCCCAACTCGACTTCCATCCTTGCAACACCGTGCCGGCCTCTAGCTTAGACCATCTCCTTCTTCTTGCTGCTAATGTCGTTCGTGTTTCGATTTGTGGCCTTGATTGACGAATGCCAAACCATATTCAACGATTTGGCCCTTTAACTCAATTTCCTTCGAACCTATTAATCCTTTTCACTCTAGGTAGGTAGTGGCGATTTTAGTTGTAAAGGTTCAACGCTGATTGGCACCTCGACCACACACGACCCAGGAAGAAGAAGTACTCTCCTTCTTTTACGGATCAACACCGATCCTACACTTTGGGAGTTTTCCATTGAAAATTTGAGTGCATGAAAGCACTTTGCACTAAACATGGATTTACTCGAATCTTTGCCTTACTTTCTCAAAGATTGACTCGAGTTCGAGTCCTTGGGGTTTAACTAGTGTTAGCTTCGAGTTTAACTGGGGACAGGCTTGTGTTTTTCCTAGTGACTCAAAGTTCTGGTGGAAAATTCCCAGTTATTCTCATAATATTGTAAATGGAATTTTATAATCAAATTTGGTTGAGTCGTGGTTGATGATGCATGATCTGTTGGGATGGTCTACGATGATGGTAACTTCGAATATAAATTATTGCTTGAACGAACTGCTTGTCAATATCTTTATGCAAAATGAGAGGTTTGAACAGAATGAATTTAGATTCTCTTACTGTATAATTTCATATGAACGCACTTCACGCTACACGAATTTAATTGCTTATTATTGCCCCCTATCAATGTAGGAGATCGTATCGAATTATACACATTGGTACCCATCGGGTTTGGTACATCGTCTATACAGGGTTCATTTTCTAGCATGAAGAGTACAACTCATATTCCTAGTGTCACTTATGTGTGAAGCTTTGATAGTTATGTATCGAATACGCTCCTTGCATCTCTCCACTATGGCTATAGGTCCTTCGACATTAGTATATGCTGAATCTAATACGAAATCCAGTTCCACTATGTTGCCAATAGAGATACATACTCCCACGCCCTCAAGATCTATATCAACTGGTCATCAAACAACACAATCCCTAGAAATAATCCCTCTTGCACCGATTGAAGGGCTTGCATTTGGGGCTTCCTCGGCTTTGAAGGTAGACAAATCTTCCCTTAGGAGGATATGTCAAAGGAATGATATTCCGTTAGAAGATGTACTATCTCCTACACACCATCAATGAGCGTACCTTCCACCGGTAGGGTATACAGCTTGTAGTCAATACATGTGCATGGCTGGTTGTGTTCCACCGTTTAACTACTTCATTAACATGGTTTTGCAGTTTATGAAGCTAGCTCCGGCCAAACTACATCCAAACAACTATGCTTTTCTGAACAACATGTATATAATCTTCGTCCGCTATTTGAACTATGAGCCTAGTGCCTAAGAGAGTCATTATCTATACAGTTGCAAGCTTAGAAAGGATCTCCCTCGCTTATCTTCCTGGATCCTTCTAGAGGCTACATAATAGTATTGGGCCTCTGGAATAAGTTAAGTTATATGAAAGATGAATTCTTTATCATACGTTGCCCGCCTAGCTTTGCACAAAGGTGGTTGTTTAGACATAAGTCTCATTTTCACCTTTACTTCTTTTTTTTAAATTACGGATGTCGTAGCTTTATCTATTCATACATTCATTCCTTATGATTGTTGATAATTCAAGAAGGCTTGGTGGCGTGGCCTTAGTGAGTACTCTTGTGGATCTCCATCAAGTCTTGCTCTAAGAAAGGGAAATGAGAACGATTCTCACAAACGAGAATCTGCATGCTCATAACTTGTTAGAGAAAGGCTATATTGTCGACCATGTCCTGGAAGTTAAGGATGATGTTGATGATGATGGCGACAATTCTTCATAAGAACACGATGCCACCGCAAATGTCAATGAAGGCCATGAGGTGCTCCCAGTTTTGAGCCCAGTGATTGAACTTGAAGTAAGTCAAAGGGCCAAAGATAGTGAAGGAGTAAGGAGTGAACAAGCCGAGGAAGGAGAAAGTGCTGCTATGGACAATGATGATGTCAACATTAGCCGTGAGTCCTCTAGTGATGGAGATGATGTTGATCGTACATTCCTTATTGCTTGATGACCAAAAATAAAGATTATTTCATCTTGGACATCCGTACAACCTCCGCCAGCCACCACGGTAGAGGAGAACCCCATCCTACCTTCTAGGGGTATCTCAAGGTGCTTATGAAGTATTCTGGACGAGTTCGGCTCTTTTGGCCTTAACAATATCAACATCTAGGATATTGGATCTCCTATTCACGTGCTTGATGAAGTGCTAGCTCTCGTGCAGGGGAAATAACTCCTGTTAGAAAACTCCAAGTCCATGGTCCACGAAGGGACACTAGGACACATTTACACATACATGACACTACACCTCTGTTCTATCTGCACCATATTTCTATTGCATTAGTGCTAACTTGTTCGTGTTTCATTTATAGATTCGAAGGGGCATTAGTATATCATACCGCCCAGAGCCAGGGGTACAAGTACAAAAAGCCTGGATCAACTGGCCATTCTCGAGATTCATCCTATGTGTTTGATTCAAGAAGGAACTCTGGCCGAGGTTATAAGAAAGATAGACATTACACATCCCATGAGTCGTCACCATGACCCAGGTCCCGTTCACCTGTACTGCACAATTTGGATTCGATGAGACCTTATCACGTCCCATCCATTGAGATTCTGATTACCCCGGTCTTAGCTCCTCTATTGACACAACCAAAAATATCTTCACATGTTCCACGATGCTCTGAGCAGTCATCTTGGTTGGTTGCTTCTAATGCTTCTCATTTGAGAGCTGATAAGAGGCTGATTCTACCCCTTGTCACTACCATAGAAACATAAATTGTTTCCGATCCTCAAATGGATGCTATGAAACGTGTGTTTCCAAAAAAATCTTTGATGACGTTCTTTTTTTCCTCAGTTGAAGGATATCGCTTCAAAAGTCAGATCTGATGTTGTGGCTTGCGTGGATGATGTATATAATCAGTACTTTAACTAGAAAAGATTACCCGAGGCCAATTCTAAAGGCGCTTACAAGAGAAAAATGAAGCTTAATGGAGTGAAACATTTGCAAGAACAGGATAAGCGCATTACCTCCACTCTTGATAAGGAGGTTAGAAAGCCAAATGCATCGTTGGCCGGAGCCAATAAACAGGTAGAGGATTTGACTAAATCAGCCGAGGATGAGTATTAAAAGTAGTAGAGGTAACTTGTGGAACTCACCATAAGAGCCATACCCTATCATTGGAAAATCAGCAACTTAAGAAAAATGTAGAGGAGTAAGCCTTAGAAGTAGCTCGATTGAAAAAGTTGTTGGAATATGAAAAGAAGGAAGAAGACGATGCCCTCACCTAAGCTCAAAGTTATTGCGAGCAGTTGCTAGATGCTTATCAAGTGAAAAATGAAGCAGAAGCTCGAGCAATGGGTGTTCAAGAACAGGTAGAGCTGTTGAAAACAGAGTTAAGTTCGAGCTTGAGCCTATTTTACTACGGTACAATACAAACTTCATCAAGTTTGGCAATTTGAAATGGTTGGATAAGGGTTACCCCGAGGTCTTAGCCATGGCCTAGGATGAAATAACGAGACAAGAGCGAGAGCACTCCAGTGGAGTTGAGGTGAACGAAGAGGAACTAAAACTTGACCTGTTGGATGCCAAAGACCTAGAGGCGCTCAAGCTCAATAAGCACATCCTATATCCTTAATTGATTACTGGTGACCAGAAAGTTCAAAGAGGGATTTATGGGTTTGATCTTCATGATTCAATAGTTAATAATAATGCTTTCTTGACTTTAGAGCCGCTAATTATTGAAAATATCACTTCTCTTCCCGGCTCTACTGTTTTTCTACTACTAAAGCGGCTTTTGAAGTTTCAACTTCTTTAGCACCTTTGTTAGGCGCTCAATACGACCCTGATGAGGCCTCACTTCCCAAGTTTCCCATCTTATCTACCATTTTGGAGGGAGGCTTTGGTGGTACTCTAGTTCATGTTGAGTCCATATCTTCTAGAGATATATCATTAACCTTACTCGTATTTGAGATTACTCATATGACACAAGTCGAACCGTATTATCTGCTTTTAAATTTCTCAAGTTGTCAACTTCTAATCATTCCTCTACCTGAAGGGAGATTACTATTGAACACACAAGTTACGATAACTGAATCGGTTATTGTGTCTGCCTATACCAAACTCGACCTCTCTAGCTAGTACCATTCCTAGTCCCGATGATGAAATGATTTGCGCTTTGGATAAGGAAGTTGGAGTTGATCTTCATGGGACTCAGGAAGAGGAAGACGTCACTATAATTAGGGCTTTTCAGCATTCCTAGGAGCTTACTATGCAAGGGATGCCCTGATCCTGTCATGCTGGTCAAGGAAATTAAGAAAGAAAACGATGTTGACATATCTCCCCCTCTGTCTATCTCATTGCTCAGTCAGTCTACCTTCATCCCCATCACCATCCCTATTCTAGTGGTGTTTAAAATGTGCCTCCTGAATCCTCGAGGAGTGACCTTACGAAGGGTTATAAAAGCAAGGAAAAAATCAGAAAGAAGACTGGCAAGCCTGGTGCGCATTCTTCTAGGGAAAGGAAGAAGGAGATGAAGAAGTGGAAGAAGACTTAGTCACATTTTCTTTGTTTTTATCATCTTTAGCTTTGTTCAAAACTTTATAAATAGGCCGAAGCTGTGCGAGTGCATCCCTCACTTTTTGTCTAAGTAGTATGTTAATAAAAAGTAGACTTGTTTGTTTTCAAGCCTTACATCAATATGTTTAAGCATCGAGAAATGTATTTATTAGGTTTGCTCATGTGTGTGTGTGAATCATTTCTCTGTTCTCATTTAGCCAAATTAATATTTTATTTCATTCATCTTTAGTCGAGTCTTGTTTGACCAACGACGATGTCTGAAATTACATTATTTCCATTTTTGGAGAATAATGGCCTAAATACCTACCTTCAGGCATCTTCTTCAGTCAAGCATATCTCTAGGCCTCGACCGGAGTTGGTCATTTAGAGAGGTACTTTGAACATCCATTTCATGGACATTTTCATTCAATCTTGCCTGACTTTGAGCATTGACCAGGGTTGATCACCTGGAAAGGTGATTAGAGTGTCCATCTCTTGGACATTTGGGTAAGATGCCAGCTAACTTCGAGCATTGATCTTTGGCCTCACTGTCCATTGGGCCAGAGTTTGTGCCCTACTAAACTCTGGGCAAGAGCTTTGTTAGGGCATAGCATGTTGTTACACTCCTATATATTTATACTCATGTAACCAAGCCATGGGTTGAAAGAGTTGGTTGGCATCAATCTGTGCACACCGGGAACGATCTTGTTCTATAAGCCCGATCATGGACAACTAAGCTTTGAATGGCACCTGCCTCCGTGCGCCTTCATACCTGCATTATTTACATGTGGATTTGTTCAACTTTGCTATAGTTCATAGCATATGATTAGGCTAAAGAGAACACAAACTCATTGAATCCAAAAGCCAAATGGTTTTATATTCACAAGAAAGGATAGATTATGTATTTTTACAACCAAGTTGATTAAATATATACAAGGTCTAAGTTAAGTGAAATAACATAATAGATACTCGCTATTCCATGCCTACAGAAGTAAAATCCCATCAATAGTTGCTAGCTTGAATGTTTCATTTGCAAGCTTATGTTCAATTGCATACATACCTTACTAGCTCTGGCCTATATTCCCAAGACCAAAGAAAATACGATTAAGGACGATGTCACTGTTCTCCAAGGTACGATTCCTGACCTTAGTGTTGTAGTGTTGAGCTACTCATTCCGGTGAGAAATCGTTCTTAAGTCGGCTTCATCTCACTTTTCATCGATCATATTGAGTGACTCTAACAAGAGTTTCTTATTCATCTTAAGGTAATAATGGGCTGTCCAATGAGAAGGCACTTTCAATTCAATCAGAATCATGGCCTCTGATCCATACACCATAGCGAATGGAGAATGATCGGTCGTAGACTTGTGGTTTGTTCGATAGTCCCAGAGCGCCAATGGTAATTTATCAACCCATTTGCCCTTGGCCTTCTCTAATCTGTTCTTTACAATTGATTTGATTATCTTGTTCACAGCTTCCACTTGTCCATTTGCTTGCGGGTATGCTACTGCTGCAAACCTTTTCTCGATGCAATGTTTGTTGCAAAGCTTTTAAACTAGGCACTATCGAATTGGTCCCATTTTCCGAAATGATCATTCATGGGATTCCAAATCGACAGATTATGTTTTCAACTACAAAGTTCATCGCCTTCTTCATTATGATGGTGGCTAGCGATTCCGCGTCAGCTATATTATGAAGTAGTCAACGATAATAATAGCAAACTTTGCACCACCTTTAGACCCTGTTGAGAGCATGGAGTCGAAAGGGGGGCCATCTGCATCTATAAATAAGACACAAGGGGTCATGTTTTAGGGATCCTTTTCTCTCATTCTAAAACTTGTACACTTCTTGATCAAAATATTATAACCCTAATCGGGTGATTTGAGAATTCAATAAAATGAAGCTTTTCTTGGATAAGAGGGAAGTCTTGAACTTTGTTAATTACTTTACTATTTACTAAAACATTTGTTGGATTAACTCTTATTTTCCAGATTCAACCTTCAAAGGTTCTTGTCGACAAGGTCGACAACATTTCTAATATAAATAACTACTATAACCTTTCGAAGCCATCAACCCTATAATCTGAACCTTTCGACTAGGTTGACAACACATCTGGTCTAAACATTCACAGCAACCTTCTAAAGTGATTAGCTTTGTGGTCTAACCTTTCGACAAGGTTGAATCCTATTTCATATAAGTGGTTTAACCTTTCGACAAGGTTGAAGCCTACTTCATATGCGCCAAAGTATTTTTTTCCTGCTTAAACCCAAGGAAAGCCATCACCTTAGCCTTTGACAAGATCGAAGCCTACCATTTAAGGACTCAACTCAGGGAATTTCAACCTAAACAAAGGAAAACCCTTGAAGGAGACCTCATACAAACTCATCAAAGTCGAAAGGTCACTTAACCTAGAATCTTCACCTTTTGACGATGTCGAAAGATCTGAACCAAGAGTTATCAACAAGTAAAGCCAAATTTTAAGGCGGTTCCTAAGGGTATCATGTCCACTGTTCTCAAAAGGGATATCCATCTTTCTTAACATTACTTCGGGGTGTTAACAAGAAATCTTGTTAACATTTTTGGCACTAGAAGGAGGGCCTGAACCTCCATCTTGGTTAACCCCTTAACATTACTATTCTCTAAACCCCCTTGGATCAATCCTACATCAAGTTTATTCACTTTAGTTCGATCATAGCCAGAAGATTTAAAAGAACTGAACAAGGGTCTTCTGACCCACATTTGTCAAGATTCTCCTAAGTAAACATCAAAAACTCTAATCAAGATGAAGAATAAAGACTAAGGCTCGAAGCCTTAAGAATTATAAACAAAATGAAAGCAAAATCTTATGACCTTGAAAAATGGAGTTTAAACCCCTTTCATATTGGCCCTACCCCAATCCTTGCACTTGTAAAGAGAACAAATGGAAGTGACAATATCTTTAATCAAATGAGAAGAACAATCCAATATTATACCAAATTCACAATCTTTGAGAATGAAATAACGAATGATTACAACGCCTTGCACACAAATGGCAACCAACTGCAACAAGAGCACTTCCAACCCAAGAGATTCAAAGGGTAGCAAAAAGAAAAATGATTGAAGAGCATGAAATGGTAAGACCGAAAAATAAAAAGTCAAAGTGCCATCCTCAAGAGTCAAGTTTCAAGTCTGGACTTCCAAAAGAATGCTACTTAACTACTTCTATGGAAAATGTCTACTTTCTTACCAAGGATGAGCTTAACTATTGTCTCTCACAAAAGAAGAAACCAAAAGATAAAAGGAACTTGGGAGGGTCCTTCTGTCATTCATATGATGAATGGTCATGAAACCAACCATTGTGGAGCCTTGGAAGGGATGATCATCAATTTCTTTAGACAAGGAAAGATCAATGAATTTGTAAAAAGGATCCGAGAAAAGATAAATAAAGATCAACTTTCTGAAAAGAGAAAGTCTACATGGTTGGGAGTGAAATGCTCCTCATATTTGGATACTGCCTAAGATGGTAGTCTACCTAAGATGGTAGAAAAGCCTCGGTCCACGCCAAGATGGTCAGGGCAGAGCACCTCCTAGAGGGAGGGCGGGTAAGCCTTTAGCCATGCCATGAGATAGCCAGGTTAAAGCACCGGACAAGCCATTGACCATGCCTCTGGTCAGGTCAAGGAACCTCCTGTAGGGAGGTTGGAGTAAGCCTTTATCCGCGCCATAAGATGGCCAGGTTAAAGCATCGAACAAGCCCTTATCTGCGCCACGCTATGGTTAGGTTAAGGCACCTCCTGGAGAAAGGATAGAGTAAGCCTTTATCCGCACCATAAGATGTCCATGCTAGAGCACCAAACAAGCCCCTGTCCGTGCCGCAAAAGGACTAGGGCAGGGCACCTCATGGAGGGAGGTCAAGTAAGTCCTTGGTTCCAGCCTCTAAGTTGAGCTAACCAAGAGCAGCAGACAATGGACTATATGTCCAGGCCCAAGAAGAGGCCCATTAAACAATGGTCTAAGATGTTTAGGACCAAGAAGAGGCCCATCAAACAATGGACTAAGATGTCCAAGCCCAAGAAAAGGCACATTCAGCAAAGGAATAAGATGTCCAAGCCCAAGAGGCGGCTCGTCAAATCATGAACTAAGATGTTCAAGCTCGAGAAAAAGCATATGCGGTCACGGACTAAGACGTTCTAGCTTAAAAGGCAACCAATCGAATTATTTCTATTCAAAACCTGGAGGGTTCATACATGTCAAAGAAGATAGAGGCCAAGGAGTGAGACAAAACTCCGCTTATTATTATCTAAATTTGGATTTCGGGACTCTCATTTCTGAACAACAACTATTAATACCCGAATCTGGGTGTCGGGATATTCATTTCAGAATTTCACTATATAATACCAGAATCTGGGTTTTGGGATTCTCATTTCTAAACATCAGTTATTAATACCCAAATTAGGTTTTTGGGTATTTTATATAAGAATTGTATCATCTATCACTCGAATCTGGGTTTCGAGTATTTACCAATCACTAATTTATTATATCCGAATCTGGATATCAAGGCTATTGCGTATGCAAACCCTAATCTAGATGCAAAACTTCTGAATTTCTATTCATCCCAAATTCCAAAATCTGGGCCGAAGAATATCACCATGAAGATTACCGTTAAGCATTTCTGAACGGGAATTTCGAGTTTCTAACTTTTCAAATCCCATTAATATTGAGGAATGGGTCAAAGATTACAATTCAAAATTCCCGACATTAATTTCTGAATCAGGTTCTTTATTAAATAAAGGTGACATTTTAATATCTATATCCCTACGATAAGGCAGAATTTTTTATCAACAAATTTCAGACATATCAAACGAGTAGAAGAAGCTACTTTGTTGAACATCTCTCATCGTGTTAAAGATGAGATTTTAACATTTAGCATAAACTATTTTTCATACAATTCACAGGATGATTTGTTGATTTAAGCGAAATGGCATACATAGACAAATATGTCAATTCTAAGCTAACAATTAAAAAATATTGTTCGCTACATGTTTCTCAGGAAAATCAGGACAACAAAAAATGGCGAAGGATTCAGCAAGTCCAAAAATCAATAAATAAGCAGTTCGAAGACATTTCAAAAGTGGTATTACAAAGAAGTACTACAAACCAGGTGATATTAACAAAGTTTATGAGATTTCCATATGTTATGAAATTGTTTAACAAAACTATGATATTATTTACATATATAAAAGACAAATTTACAAACATGTAAATAATTCGTAAACCTTGAGCTACTCTATCTAGAACTTCGGCAAAAGAAGGATCTACAACATGACGAATTGTGGAACTGAGAACTTTTTTGAGTTTCTTTTCCTTTCTTCTCATCTTGTTCTCATCGTCAATCATGTTAATGTTGGTCTTTAGGGCGCGATTGAAAGCTCTATTTGCAGTCCTAACTATTTTATTCTCCCTTTCCAATTCCACCACATGCTTATCAAGAAAGTAATTGCTATGCTCCAACTTTTGGTTCTTGGCAGCATATTCATTAATGGTCTGAGAATACTTCGCTTTTTGTTACTCATCAAAGTATTTGGTGTTTTCGAATTTTACCCTCGGACACCAGTTCCCCACTACATTATCATCTAAGCCTGAGGGAGGGTTTAGCATAGTGGGAAATTTCTAAGCCGCAAGAAGCTTTGACCTGGTAGGCTTGGCAACAGGAGGGGTTGCTTGAGGGAGCGGAAATTCGATCTTTGAAGTTTTATCTCCCAAAATGAACTCTTAAGAGGCACACAGCGCCTGGCTATCTTTTAACCTCAATTCCAAATCATTAATTTGTTGAATAAGTTCAGACATTTTCTGATCGAAATCAGCTGTGGGATTGTCTTCACTTGACATTTATGCGTAGTGTTCATCTCATCGTTTTTCTTAATATCACCCTCGAGATAGGCTATATGGCCTTTGTGACCATTGGCCATAGTCTTTTGGAGAAAATTTCTTTTATGCCATTTTACGGCTTCGGTATTGCCACCGAAACGCTCAATAAGGACTTCGTCATGGACTACGATACCACCGCTCGCTGTCCAAATCCATGATATATATATATATACCCTTTTTGAGTTATTTCCTTAAGTGTTAATTTCGAGTACGAAATTCTTTTAAGGGCGAGAGTGTAATGACCCAGAATTTCACTACTTTAATTTGTAAATATTTAATTAATTTAAATTATTCAAAAGAGTAGATTTTATAATCAAAATAAAACTCTTTCTAATAATAAATAATGATGGTGAATTTTTTTTCCAAATTGCGTAGAAAAGAATTTAGTTCGAAGAAAAATTGAAATGTGACTGGAAATCATTTCTCGAATTTTCGATTTTCCGTCGTCTAAAAGTTATCTGAAATGTTGTGAATACTTTAGTAAAAATATAAAAAAAATTTTATAACAAATTAAGATTTAAAGATGGTAATACATAATTATTTGTATATAATTGAAGAAAATTAAAAAGTGTGATGTGATAATTTCCTAACTTTAAAATTGAAATAAAAAGATGCTTTGTGAAACATTAAGAAACATAAGTACATATGGGAATTAAATTCATGTTGGCTTATAAAATGAAGGGGAAGGGACCAAGTCACATGAGAAAGGGAGGGAGAGACATGGAGGTAATGTGGCATGTTATTAGTGGAGGTTATGTACTTTAGGGGTATTTTAGTAATTTGTTTAGTTCATTTTATATAAAACCAAATTTCCTACTTCTTTTTATCATTTTCTCATTTATAATTTCATTTTCAAAACTTCATGCAAGATTTCTCTAAGTTTTCATGGCTTCCATGAATTCCTAAAATCTAATATCCTTAGTTTCATCTATTATTTAAAAATCATAAGTCTTGTCTAAAAGCGTTCAATCCACTTCTACAACAATTCCTTCACAAAACAAGCACACACACACCTCTCATCCACTCTTGACCGAGCCCCACATACCCTAGACCAAACCATATTGCCCTCTAGTGCATAACAAAGTCAAGTATTTTCAAAAAAGAAAAGAAAAACAAAGATCTAAGGTCGATCCGAGATTTAGTGAAAGTTCGGTTCAAGTTAGTGGACATTTCATTGAGTAAAGCTCGCCATTTAAAATAAAGTTTTGAACTTTATCTCCTCTACATTATTATAGCTATTTAATTCACTTGATTATGAATGTTAGGTTGTAATATTTGTTACTTGTCTTGCTTGTTAAAAGGCGACACCTTGAGTAGTTAGTAAGCAATCAAAACTAGTTGTGTAGTTCGAAGTAAATTTGTATAAGTGATGCCTTCTTTATGTTCATGAATATTGTTTACATTGTTCATACACCCTATTTATGTTATGTGATGTGAGGCTTGGATGAAAATATTATGACATGAAAGTAATTCTCGAAGTGTCCGTATAGCGACTATCGCTACATCGGCACTTTCGGAAAATACCATCTCTTCGACATCTTTTGTTTTACTTTCGAGCTTGGGCTTTACTTTACAAAGTCATTTAACTTTTTGAATAAATATGAATTTAAATTTATTTACTAATTTAATAATAATTTTAAAATTAATTAATTATTTTAATTAATGAGGATTAAAGTTAATTAATTATCTTAGTAACAATGTGTTTAAAATTGGCTAATTACTTTGTTAATGAGGTTTAAAATTAATTAACCATTTTATTTAATGATGATTAAGTTTAATTAATCTCTTAAATAATGATAGATTAAAGTTAATTAATTATTTTAATTATTGGTGTTTAAAAAATTAATTAAAAATTTTAACTAATTATGGATCATCCTCGTTTGCAGCGAGGCGTTCATTCTGGATCATCCGCGTTTGTAGTGTGGTATTCATTCTCTGGTGGAGCTGGTTGTTGATCTCATTTGTGCACTTGGTTACACCATGGATCATCCGCGTTTGCAGTGAGGCGTCCATTCTAGATCATCCCTATTTGCAGCAAGGCTTTCATTCTCGTTCATCTGCGTTTACAGTAAGGCGTTCATTCTTTGGCGGAGCTGCTTGTTGATCTCATTTCTGCACTTGGTTGCACCATGGATTATTTTAGGTACTTTTAACACTTCATTATCGGTCGGTGGCCTTGCCGAAGTTCGATATTGAGGTGTAATGGGCAGTGGACTTGTTGGAGCTCATTCAAGAAGTTTCTTGTGTTTGTTTTTTAGATTTTTCTATGTTATGATTTGTCACATGCCAGACATGTTGTCAGCTCCTTTGTTATTATATATATCTACGTGTGTGTGTGTGTTTGTGTGTGCGATCTCCTCTACTTTAGAGGATCACACATATCTCTCAAAAAGATTAATTACTTTTAAAATTAATTAATTAGTTTAAACTTAATTAATCTTTTCCACTAATGATATTTTAAATTAGTTAATCCTTTTTAATAAATGGTATTTTAAAATTAATTAATCAACTTAACTAATGAGATTTAAATAATATTAATTAATCATTCTTATTAATGTTTATTAAAAATAATTAACCAATTTAATAAGGATGTTTTAAGTGATAAATCTTTTTGATAATTGTGTTTTACAGTTAATGAACCATTTTTACAAAGTTGTTTAAAGTCAAAAACCTGTAATGAGAAGCCCAAGCATGAATTTGATTTTAAAAAGTAAAATTTCAATTTGATCATGGTAAAGAAGTTTCCGCAAACGACATCGCTTATATGGAAAGAATTTAATCATTCTCTTGACACTAAAGGTCGAGGTATGGAAACTTATCACTATCACAAAAGTTGAGACTGTTGTTAAGGCAATGCTTAGAGGTAATACTACCTTCACTTGCCCGACTCCATTTTTAACTAAGAAATAGTACAAGTTTGAAATCGCCGAGTAGTGGTAGGAATATAAGGTCTATTGTCCATATATGATCATTTTATTATCTTCGATAGTCGGTTTGTGGACTATCGATTACCTCAGCCTTCTTTGTAATTTTTGTCACTCTAAAACAATATGTTGCTCGTTTAAGCTTTGTTATCATTTTTCGCATATGACTAAACCCAAAGTGCGAGTGGAAGCCAAGCTATGTTGGGTTGCTCCAATTAGGGTGTATCATCACATCTACTCTAGATTTGGTTCAGTTATTTGTGCACCAAGATGTGAATTACTCAGATACTCAGTAACCGTTGGCGGGGAGTGGCTTGGACATGTTTGAGAGCCATCAGAGTTCTTAAGTATATATTCTAATAGTATACTTTCGGTAAGGAGTTGCACCCTCCAAGTCATTGTTGGTAAATTTTCTTTCCCTTATTGATTCAAACCTTCAAATTTGTTTTACTTAATTAAGTATAGCACTCTTTGTGATGTTAATTATTTGTATCCATTCTTTACATTTGGATGTTGTTCTTGTGAGTGGAAACCCGTTCCACGTTGTGAGGAATGCGGATTACTGATCTTAAGGCTAGGAATAACACTAGAGGGGGGTGAATAGTGTTTATAAGAAATTACTAAATCTTTTTGAGATTATGTTAATTTGAACACAAATGTATGCAATATTCAAACACAGATATAATCACAGAAACAAAAACAGATGCAGAAATAAAATAAAAGCAGTAAAGGAAAGAACACACCGGATTTTATACTGGTTCGGAGTTACCTTACATCCAGTCTCGCACAACTAAGTACAGATTTCCTTTCAAAAACAATTCAACAATTACACCCTCGGTTTAAAGGCTACGAGGTACACCCTCCAGAATCACAATCCTCTGGGTAGAGATACTTGATTTCCGGGGAAACAAGTTCACCCAATTGATTTCCAAGGCTACAATCACACATTTTCTCGCTTGATTGATTTCCAAGGCTACAATCACACCTTTTCTCGCTAGATAGATTACAAAGAAGCCTATAACTCTGAATAGCACTAGGAACTTGTTGAGATAGTGATAAAGAATCAAACCAGAGATGATCTAGTTAAAATCAATGTTGATTTCGGTAGAGTGATGATAGGATTTTGAATAAGAAAATATGGAGGAAGAAGAGAAGTGAAAAACCAAAAAATCTGTATTAAAATTCGTTGAAACTAAACCTATTTATAGAAGAACAACATCCATGTCCATTCGTGAAAGGTTATGGCGAATAGACACTTCTTTTGAAATTCAATTTTTTGAATCTAACTGTCACTATGTCGACATGAGGTACTAGGGCATGTCGACATCCCAAAGCATTTTTTGATGATTTGATTTTCTTTGAAAATAACCTTTATCTTATATTAAAAACTATTTAAACTTTATAAATATACTTGACTATAGATAAAATACATAAATCAATAGAGAATAATATATATGAAATTTTACTATAATTTTATATTTAAATCTAAGTATATTAAAAGATAGTTTAAAACAAACGAAGTTTAAAACAAAAGTTTATTTAAAAACAAAAACAAAGAATATTTTAAGGCTAAAAACATCTTTTTGAAAATCATTTGAAAAGATAATTTTTAAGGCTAAAACATTTTGAAAAGCAGTTTTGAAAATCATTCTGAAGTAGTTTTGAAAATCATTTTGAAATAGTTTTGCAAGCTTCTTCCTGCAGAATATCTCATCATATTAGGACTCGAGAACTTGTACAAAACCAGGATGTTCGTGGGTTTGTAAACCACTTGTCGTAGGTTTGTAAGCTACTTGTCGTGGGTTTGTAAGCCACTAAAAAGGTAGAAATGGGTTCCATCCCAAAAGAAAAATGGAGTGAAGATTTCAGTGCTATTATGAAGTTTTAACATAATTCTAGACTCAATACTTATCTTGAAATCTTGAACTCTTGATAATCTTGATATTCTTGATACTCATGAGTTTCAGTCTTGATATCTTGAATCTCTATATTGTACAGTCTTCATTCTTTGTACCTGCATGGTTAAATCCTGCATATACATATATATCTAAACTATAATGTTAGTATTTATATTTTATAATCTTATTCTAAGGTTGTTGTCATCAAAACCATCATCTCAAGGACTAACAATCTCCCCCTTTTTGATGATGATAACCTTTGTTTATAAAATATTACTTCTATCCTATTGACTCGCCCTAAAACTAATAACTCCCCCTTAATCTATGCCTAACTACCCTATTTTATACTTCTCCGCCTTTGTCATCAACAAAAACAAACTAACTCCAAACTATATAACTCTTAGTCTAATACCCTATATGATTACAATGATAGTGTTATCATAGATAATCAATACTTACTTGTAAACCTAGAACTTAGTCCTAAACTACTAACATTCCTAACCAAGTCTCTATATAATACATATATATAACATATATAGGAATCATATATAAGAACACACAACATTTATTAATTATATATTTGTTTAAATTTACATTTTCGTAAAACGTGACAAGTATACACAAAACGATGAAAATGAAAGAGAAGAAACTACAGAGTATCTTTAACAATTAGAGATCTATGGATCGAATAATTTGGATAATGGAAACAGAAATTTCCACGTTGTTCAACCAAGTTTCCGTCCTTGTCAAAACATACTTCGCCAATGCAAATGACTTTGTCGTTGTCTTCCGCATGCTCTTCTTCCATTGGTTCTTCTTCTTCACTTTCCTCTTGTTCATGATCTCCTGAAGAGTCCTCGTCAATCAAGATTGGATTAGCATGATTGTCCATTAGAAATTTTTGCAAATTTCTAAGGATTTTCCCTTGCCTTTCCTGTTCTTTTGCCATTCGGAGTTGCACTATTTGAATTTCAGTCATTAACTGAATTGCATCCTTTAGAGAATCCTCTATTTTTGTCACTCGGGCAAGCGTAGTACGTTGGAACGGACCAGAGGTAGGAGAAGGGAACAAAAAGGTTGAGTTTATGTTTGATTTAGAAGAGGAGGCCATTGATAAATTGATTTCAGAAGATAGAACAAAAAGAGAACAGAGAGAATGTAGAAAATTTCGAAAATAAGAAGAATATATAACTAATTATTTGAATTTTGGTGGGAAAAAATTTTAAAATTTAAAAAACGTTATATGTCGACATGGGTATAGGGGGATGTCGACATGGTTCTCAATATTTTTACTATTTGATTTATTTTGATTTAATTTTTAATTATACTTTATTATTTATATTTTATATTTCAGTTAATGAACAAATACCTAATTCTCTTCTTAATTTAGTAAATGTAGATTCATTTAAGGGTTTTGTTAAAATATCAGCAATTTGATTTTCAGAATTGATATAATCAAGAGTAATTACTTCTCTACTTATATTATCTCTAAGAAAATGGTATCTGATATCAATATGTTTAGTTCGAGCATGTTGAGTATTATTTTTGGATAAACTTATTGAACTAGAATTATCACAATAAATTGGTGATTTTGAGATATTTAAACCAAAATCTTTTAAAGTTTGTTGCATATATATTACTTGAGAACAAGCCAAAGCAGCAGAAATATACTCTGCTTCAGTTGTTGATAGAGAAACTGTGTTTTGCTTTTTACTAAACCAGGAAATCAGAGAATGCCCTAAAAAGGGACAAGTTCCACTTGTACTTTTTCGGTCTGATTTACAACCAGCATAATCAGCATCACAGTAAGATATTAAGTCAAACGAATCATTTTTAGGATAAAATAAGCCATAATCAAAGGTGTGTTTAACATATCTTATAATACGTTTTACAACTTTTAAGTGAGTTTCTTTAGGATGGGATTGATACCTTGCACAGAGACAGACACTATGCATGATATCAGGTCTACTCGCAGTGATATAGAGTAGTGATCCAATCATTCCTCTATATAATTTTTTATCTACATCTTTCGAGAGATCTTCTTTACTAAGGTACTCATTGGTTGCCATGGGAGTGGGCTTTCCACTCGCAGTAGTCAAACCAAATTTATTAACTAGGTCTTTAGCATATTTTTCTTGACTAATAAACATACCATTATCTAATTGTTTTATTTGTAAACCTAAAAAGAAGTTTAATTCACCCATATGACTCATCTCAAACTCTTTTGTCATTATTTCAGAAAATTCTTTATTCATTACAAAATTAGTTGATCCAAAAATGATATCATCTACGTAGACTTGTACTAGTTGAATATCATTTTATTTCTTTTAATAAAAAGAGTATTATCTACTTTACCTATTTCAAAATTTGATTGTAACAAGTAAGATCTTAGTCTATCATACCAGGCTCTAGGAGCTTGCTTTAGACCATATAGAGCTTTCTTAAGTTTGTAAACATGATTTGGAAATTTATCATTTTCAAAAAGTGGTGGTTGTTCAACAAATACTTCTTATTTTACAAAACCATTTAAAATGCACTTTTAACATCCATTTGAAATAATTTGAAATTATTATGATTTACAAAAGCAAGTATAATCCTAATGGCTTCTAATCTTGCTACGGGGGCAAAGGTTTCATCAAAATCTATTCCTTCTTCTTGACAATAACCTTGAGCGACTAACTTGGCTTTATTTCTAACAACCTCTCCTTGTTCATTCATTTTATTTTTATAAACCCATTTAGTTCCAATTATTGTTTTATTTTCAGGTCTAGGAACAAGTTCCCAAGCATCATTTCTAGTGAATTAATTTAATTCTTCTTGCATAGCCAAAATCCATGAATCATCAGTTGATGCTTCTTCTGGATTTTTGGGTTCAATATTTGATATAAAAGCTACATTACTCATTTGACTTACTTGGTTTCTAGTTTTAACAACATATTGCATATCTCCAAGTATATTTTCTATAGGGTGACCTTTTAAAAGTTTAATCCTTTTATTAGGATGATTTAATTCATTATTAGTTTCAGTTGACTCTTGGTTTTGAGTGATTAAATCCTCTTCGTCATTTATTTCTTCAAAATTTTTGAAATTTTCATCAAATGAAACATGCATTGTTTCTTCAATGGTATTAGTTCTTAAATTAAATACTCTGTATGCTTTACTTCTATTAGAGTATCCGATAAAGATACCTTTGTCGGATTTAGGATCAAATTTATCTAAGTTATCTTTTGTATTTAAAATAAAACATTTACTTCCAAAAATTCTAAAATAAGATACCTTAGGTTTCTTTGAGTAAATAAGTTCATAAGATGTCTTATCAGTTAAAGGTCTAATTAAAATTCTATTTAAAATATAACAGGCGGTAGCAACTGCTTCTGCCCAAAAGTACTTTGGTAAATTACTATCAGAAAGCATAGTTCTCGCACACTCTTGAATCGTCCTTTTTTACGTTCTACTACTCTGTTTTGTTGTGGAGTTCTTGGAAATGAAAAATTGTGAATTATTCCCTTTTTATTACAGAATTCACCAAACTTTTCATTTTCAAATTCACCACCGTGATAACTACGGATGGTTATAATTTTTTGAGAAAGTTGATTTTGAATCCTTTTTGAAAAATTCTTAAAATATTCAAAAGTATCACTTTTATGTTTCAAAAATATTGTCCATGTAAATCTAGAATAATCATCTACAATTACAAAAACATATTTACTATTATTTATTGATAGAATTTGAGATGGACCAAATAGATCAATATGAAGTAATTCAAGAGGTTTCGAAGTAGAAATCATATCTTTTAATTTAAAGGAGCTTTTTCTAAGTTTTCCTAGTTGACATGCATCACATAGACTATCTACTTTAAAATTCATTTTAGGGAGACCTCTTACTAGATCATGTTTTGACAGTATAGATAAGAGTTTGAAATTCAAATGCCCAAATCTCTTATGCCAAATCCAAGGGTCACTTGCCTTTGCCAAAAGACACAAGTTATCATTTGAAATTTTCATACTAAGAATATAAATATTCTTTTTCCTAATTCCCTCAAATATTATGGTTGATTATTATCTTCAATGTGACACTTATCTTTTTCAAATTTAATTTTATATCCTTTATCGCATAGTTGACTTATACTTAGTAGATTGTGTTTCAGATTCTTAACTAGCAAAACATTAGTAATAATAGGAGTTTCAGAGTTATCGACTTTTCCGATGCCGATCACATAACCTTTTGAATTGTCTCCAAAGTTAACCAGTCCTCCATCTTTGTATATTATATCATTCAGCATATCTGGATTCCCAGTCATGTGTCTAGAACATCCACTATCAAGTATCCATTTGTTCTTTTTGATCTGCATAATTTGTTTGTTCTGGATTAATTCCTAAACTCCCATAAAGCATGATTCCTTCACATCAAACAATCTTAGTAGACAACTTGTATTTGAATATTGATTATATGCAGACTCAAGAGACAATGATGATCTGAATATTTCTAAACATGCATTAACAAATTTCTTAAATATAGCCATTTTTCAAAAAAAACTTTTTCAAAAATCAGATTATGAAACTTTTGAAAACCTTGCTCTGATACCAAATGTGAGGAATGCGGATTATGGATCTTAAGGCTAGGAATAACACTAGGGGGGTGAATAGTGTTTATAAGAAATTACTAAATCTTTTTGAGATTATGTTATTTGAACACAAATGTATGAAATATTCAGACACAGATATAATCACAGAAACAAACACAGATGCAGGAATGAAATAAAAGCAGTAAAGGAAAGAACACACCGGATTTTATACTAGTTCGGAGTTACCCTACATCCAGTCCCGCACAACTAAGTATGGATTTCCTTTCAAAAACAATTCAACAATTACACCCTCGGTTTCAAGGCTACGAGGTAGACCCTCCAGAATCACAATCCTTTGGGTAGAGATACTTGATTTCCGGGGCAACAAGTTCACCCAACTGATTTCCAAGGCTACAATCACACCTTTTCTCACTTGATTGATTTCCAAGGCTACAATCACACCTTTTCTCGCTAGATAGATTACAAAGAAGTCTATAACTCTGAATAGCACTGGTATCTTGTTGAGATAGTGATAGAGAATCAAACCAGAGATGATCTAGTTAGATTCAATGTTGATTTCGGCAGAGTGATGATAGGATTTTGAATAAGAAAATCTAGAAGAAGATGAGAAGTGAAAAACCAGAAAATCTGTAGTAAAATTCGTTGAAACTAACCCTTATTTATAGAAGAACAACAGCCATGTCCATTCGTGAAAGGTTATGGCGAATAGACACTTCTTTTGAATTCAAATTTTTGAATTTAACTGTCACTATGTCGACATGGGGTACTAGGGCGTGTCGACATCCCAAAGCATTTTTTGATGATTTGATTTTCTTTGAAAATAACCTTTATCTTATATTAAAAACTATTTAAACTTCATATATATACTTGACTATAGATAAAATACATAGATCAATAGAGAATAATATATATATAATTTTACTATAATTTTATATTTAAATCTAAGTATATTGAAAGATAGTTTAAAACAAACGAAGTTTAAAACAAGAGTTTATTTAAAAACAAAAACAAAGAATATTTTAAGGCTAAAAACATCTTTTTGAAAATCATTTGAAAAGATAATTTTTAAGGCTAAAACATTTTGAAAAGCAGTTTTGAAAATCCTTCTGAAGTAGTTTTGAAAATCATTTTGAAATATTTTTGCAAGCTTCTTCCTGCAGAATATCTCATCATATTAGGACTCGAGAACTTGTACAAAACCAGGATGTTCGTGGGTTTGTAAGCCACTTGTCGTAGGTTTGTAATCTACTTGTCGTGGGTTTGTAAGCCACTAAAATGGTAGAAATGGGTTCCATCCCAAAAGAAAAATGGAGTGAAGATTTCAGTGCTATTATGAAGTTTTAACATAATTCTAGACTCAATACTTATCTTGTAATCTTGAACTCTTGATAATCTTGATATTCTTGATACTTATGAGTCTTCAGTCTTGATATCTTGAATCTCTATATTGTACAGTCTTCATTCTTTGTACCTGCATGGTTAAATCCTGCATATACATATATATCTAAACTATAATGTTAGTATTTATATTTTATAATCTTATTCTAAGGTTGTTGTCATCAAAACCATCATCTCAAGGACTAACACACGTTTGGCGGCGTGGTCTCACGTGTTGTTTAATTACCCTTACTGTTTAGAGTTTTACTCATACTAGACATATTGTCTGATCTGAGTTATTTGTTTTCCCTAAACTCTCAAGTACTCATTTATATTTGAGTAGTCCGAGAGTAGCAGATCTTTTGTAGGCTCTTTTGAAGACGGTGTTTGAGCAGGAGGCTTTTATCTACTTAGCTATCTATTCCGCTGTTTGTTTAGTTTGTGTAAGTGTATTTTGTCTCATGTAAAGGCGGGTTGTTATAACTGCCTAAGCTGATTGTACTAATTTTGTGTAACTCTGATAACTCTAAGTTAGGGAGTAACCTTATGTAATGTATAATTGTTATGTTCTATTTAATAGCTTTCATTATGAGATTTTCTGTTCTGTTCTTTATTTTTACCCCACAATAATTCATCTTTCGGATGCTTGTGCAATGGCACATGAATATCGTGGATGTATTCAGTTTTGTTCCTATGGGTCAGAAAGGTGGATCGTCACACCTACCAGGCTTCACCCTTGACTGATAGATAGTAGAAGTTGAAAACATTGGAAACGTGATAAGTATATGATACTTGGTTTCCATATGTAATCATTTCATTGTTGTTGAATATGACCAATTAACTAGGGAAATATCCAGAAGAAACACGGGAATTATACAGTATGGTTATTCACTCGATGATGATATAACCTACGTATAAACTCATCTTGATCCTCTAGGACAAGTGATAAGGAAATTAATCTGGAAAGAAGATGATCTCCACCCTTATCATTATCTATTTATTTATGAAAGAATTAAAGTTAAGTTAACTGAAAATTCGTCGATTCAGTTTTGAAGAGAAATGGATCAGTAAGTGTTTTACTTATCGAAAACCACTTCAAGTCTAAGATACATGTTCTATCTCATGTAAGTGGATCTGTTCGAGATGCTAGAATCTATATGGAGATTAGAGATCTATTTGAGATGCTCGAATCCATGCAGAGGTTCGTGATCTATTCGAGATGTTGGAATTCATTTGGGAATTCGGATCTGTTCGAGTGATGATGGCTTGTGTGTTGAGATGCTGAACGTGACTTCACCACTAGTATATGACTAAAGATAGAGTAGCCTGCACATTTCGAGGGTTTAGCTAACCCATGGGGGTACATCAACTCCAAATCTAGAAATGATTTCGATATGTTGGCTGGTGGGAGTTGATGATACTTGGTTCCATGTGGTTCATGAAAATGTTCTGATATGGGACTGTTATGTTTACCTTATGGTATACTATTAGAGATATACATTGCTTGGAAGGTAGTTTCTGATCCTTTTCATAGAGATCCACTTCAGTCTTTAAACTAGAGGCGTCTTTATGGAAAATCCATATTCGAATGCACCTTAGCGGTATTGATTGTACTTCAATATTGATGTGTCATGAGATGCAAATGACACAGCTATTTTCTAATTTATACTCATCACCACAGACATTAACTATTATATCTCAATATGTACTTATTAGATGGTGGTTCTTTTGAGGGTATAACTGTTACAGCATTTCATGCGGTCATAAAAGTACAATTATATGCTTGCTACATATTTCTTGAGTTTTTCACACCAAAGTTATGTCTGATCCATGGTTTTATTTTTCCTTAGTTCTTTGGGTGCTCCTTTAAATAGTTTGAGAAAAGAATATTACCGTTGATGCTCATTGGGCTCTCGGAGAGGAGCTGGATGTTTACCTATCGTAGTATTTATTTCCGCTACATTACTTTATGTATATATATCAGCAATTGTAAGGACAGACTGTTACAATTGTCCAGGATGATGATAGTATTCTGGAATGCTTTTATATTTGAGTAGCTCTGTATATTGTTTTTTGATATCATATTTTATCGTTCCGCAAGTGAGATTCTAATGTTTTTGTTCTCCTCTTTCGTGTTCTTTTCTTTATCCTGATGTTCTATCTTTCCAGCACTTGGGTGTTCGACATGTGAATACCGTGGATGTATTAGCATCGACATTCGAGGATCGAAAATGTCATGCGTTACACTACCTACTAGACATAATAATCTTTTTGAACCACTAGAATCCAATATTTTTCCAAAAAACGATTTTCGTATCTCAATATAAATTCACACTCCCAATTTATCAACTGATATCATTTTCCATTATTTGTAAACATCGTCTATAAATTTATAAACTCATTTAGGTTTACTTGTTTACAAATATAATCTCATTTATAAAATTCCTTTTTATAAATCTATTTCTTAACAAATTCCATTTATTTTTCAAATCTAATTTAAATATCGATTTCAACTTCTTTTCATATTTCTTAGAAATATCATCTAAAAATCCATTGTTAAAAATCTCTATATAAATTATTTTAAAATTTCTATTTAAAATATCTTTCACACTAGATAAGTAAAAATCCCAAATTAAATCATTATTTGTCCAAACCAATTTTTTTTATCTAAATAAATTTTCAAAATATTTATTTGAAACCGCTTTGTAAAATAGTTAAGTAAATCCTAAATAAAATATTTTTATTCAATTCACATTTATTCCTTATCCCACATTCCAAACAATATAAATAATTTCATTTCCACAAATTCCCTTTCAATTTCCTTTTCAAATTCAAAAATATTCTTTATGGTATTTAAAATACCAAAATAAGGCCAGTGCTACTTTAGCATCCAATAATTCAACCACAACACAATCTATATCAGATTATTCACACAAATCATATATCACTGTATATATGAAAAACAATCAATATATTTGAGGAATCCAAATGGATCCCTCCAACCTGTTTTTCTTGCATCCATAGATGTTATGTAACATATAATTTTTTTTAATACCAATCCCGCTTCAAGGCGGGATATCGCGGTAATATAGGGTCATCCGCTATTATGCGGGGGGCAAAGGGTCTCATTCGCTCCAACGGCGGGAAATATATCTTACTACTAATATATATATTATAACATTCAACTGATAATAAAATATCAATTCAACCAAACATCTAATAATTAATTTAAATTATTTGAAATTAAATATAGTAATCCAAATGAGTGAGATTTACTCACCTTGATTTTAGAATTGTTAATCATTCCAATTTTGATTGTATTGCATAGATTCTGCAGCTACGAATCCAAAGACCGATTCCGTTCGATTTAAACCTCGTATAAGAAAATTTCGAATTTATATAAATTAACGATTTCACTTTTAATTAAAATTAAACAACTAATTTATTAATTTAAACTAATTACTTAGTAACTATACCTTTATTAAATTTAAATAAAATTAATTACTCAAAAAAACTCACATTTCCCAAATTCTTGCCCACGGTCAGACACCCCAGGCCGCTATCAACGTCCTTCCTCTATACGCGTGCATGCAATCGAACCCACTGCAACACCCAACGCCAAACCGTGCCTCCACCCTTCGAAACCTTCGTGCCACCACCAATGCCCTCTCCAATACATCCAGAACATACTGCAACCATTGTCGCACATCAAGTCGCGACTTCTTCCTCGACTGCCGCTCCTCAGGTTGAGCTCCTTCGATCGACGCGCCAACCACCACTGCAAGCACCCAGTCTCCGCTCATCACGTGAACCTTAGCAGCGCCTCTTCCTTCCCTTATCCATGCACGCATTACTTCTTTTATATATATATATATATAATTTACATCGTCGTTGCCCTAAATCAACTTCACATCGATCACCACCACCCTAGGTCGCCGCCCTCGGCCATGGCTAGAGCCTCATCCCCAAGCTCGCAAAAACCCTATATTGCAAATCCCAACCGCCACTGCCACACCAAATTGCGACTCGATCGCGAAGCATATCTCCCCAGGTCGCCGCCCTCGAGCTCGAACAGAGCAATCACGACTTTATCGCGATTTAATTTTTTTTCTTTTAATTTGTGGAACGAGATTCTCGTTTTCTTTTTCTCTCGTTGATTTTGTTTTAAAAGAGAGAAGAGGGAAATACTTTAAAAAGGAGAAGATAGGTACGCATAATGGGTGAGCGTACAGGGTAGGGTGGACTAGAATCAGAGATAGGGTGGCTTAATCAGTGGTTAGGTGGCTACGATATAAAATTTATTATTTTATATTCAAAATATCTCGTATTATAAACAGGGAAATCTCAAACTTCTATTGAGGTGTGCCGCCTGGTGTTCCTAATGTTATACTCCTATTTTGAACCCAATGGAATAAGTTTCGAGACCTAATTCGATCGTATGTGGAAGATAACTTTTTAAATCGGCTATTTAAATTAAAATCAATTAAATTATTTATAGGCGTTTCAGATCACACAACCAAATAGTGGATCCAAATGCTACGAAATTTGAAATCCGATAATAATACACTATTACGGATCCAATGGAACTAATTTCGTCGAATTCCGAGACTTTGCCCCAGATCGATATTTAACGTGTCAATTAAATTGACGATTTCAAAAATTGGCGAAATCGCTTGAAATCCCAGTTTTAAAAACTTATTAACTCAATTCTAATTCAAATAGAATTTATATTCATATTAGAAATCGTTTCGATTCATATTCAATCCAATTTTCAATTATTCACCATTTTCGTACTTCGATAAATCGCTATATTTGAAATTTGGATTCATTTTATAATTTCAACCAAAATCTTCATATTCAAGAATCAATTTATATTCTAAATCCAATATTTAAAACCATTTAAATATTCAAAATCGAGCATCAGAAAATTGGGGTCGTTACAAGTTATAACTCAAAAAATTTCTTCAATTAATATAGACAGTGATTAGACTCACATAACCAATACTTAACTTTGAGCTGTAGGTTAGAAAAGGTTCAAATAAATAGTCCCAGAACCATCAAAAAGGTCCCATTATCTATATTGGAGGAGCTATTTCCACTGCTTTATTCAATGGTCCAAAGCTGATGAACAACATGATAATTAGATATTGGCTATGTGTTTTTCTTTTCTAGCTATTGTCATCGGGCTGTTTAGTTGATTTTGTAGGTTTGGTTATAAAGAAATATTACCATAAAAAATTAACTATATAGTTATAAATCTTATCGTTATTAACAATAGTCATTGGCATTATAATAATATAGCTTTGAACCAATATTGTTACATTAGTGACCCTCATAACATAGCTAAACTATGAAATATATAACTATATCTAATTGTTTTTCTTATGAGATAAAATAACCATATATAGCTTCATTCAATAGGATAATCTATATCAAGAAATGCTTGCCACAACCAACTCTTTAAGATGATATAAGACTATATTAATAAGTTACGTTGATTCCACTTTTGGTATATAATATTATAAGCTCACACTGTCCTTAATGCAAATATTGCTACAATATAGATATGCATTCGCACAACCTTTTAAGAAAGTTAATAACATATGCAATCTTTTATTTAACGAACATGTTCTAATAAGTAAAAAATACTTGGATCCTTTATCCCAATAAATTTGGATGTGCTTTTTAGCAACACTATAATCTAAAACTTTCAATTTCTATTTGGAGCCAGATTTGAATTCCTAAAAATTGAATTTGACATTCGAGATATCATGTTGCTTATATATAAATCTTCTCCCCATTTCACAGTCGAAAATGAAGCCCTGCATGCTTGATGATATCCAATATGATAATGATGTAACTCTATCTACGCAATTTTCATTAAAAGGCAACAAAATTCTCTATCATTATTTTCACATACTGTACATGTAACAACCCTGGTTTTGTGATTACCTATGAAGATAAATTATAACGATGGTTATAATTTGAAATGGAGAAAATAAAATAAGAATAAATAAATTTGGAGATGGAGAAATTGTTTATTTAGAATAAACAATGGGGTTTTGAATAAATAAAATGGAGTTAAATTGTTTTGGTTGTGAATTAAATGAGAATAAAGGAATTATGTTTATTTGGTGGTGAATTAATTTAAATAAAAGATAAAAGAATTTAATTCAACATTAATTTGTTGTAAATAAATATAAAATGTTGAATACAGTTTTAAAAATTCTATTATATTAGTTTGGAGAAAAAATGAGCATTTAATAATCTTAACTTGATAAAATGCAATAATAGTGGAAATAATGGTCAAATAGTGATTTTTGTTAATTTTAATGATGCGTTAAAAATAAATATGGATATTGTAAGTAAAAATGAGAAATATTGGTTAAAATCAATATTTGGGTGTAAAAATATTTTTGATATGGTTTGTTATGATAATATAAGCGAGAGAAATGATTTTATGTAATTTTGTTGTTAAAAATGTTGATTTATTTAAATAAAAGTGTAAATTAAAGCATTTAAGTAAAAATATAATTTTAATGATGGAAATTGATTTTAAATAGCTAAAATAACTTTTATATGTTGTTTCACAATTTATTAAGCATGAAACATGAAGTTATGATAATTATTTGGTAAATTATGTGTTGAAATAGTGAAATTTGCTAAATATATGTTAATTAATAACATACTTATCATATTATAAGTTAAAATAAGCTTAGTGGGTAGGGTTGATTTAGGATCCAAACCCAAGACCTAAGTCTAGAAGGAGGCAGAAGTTTTTCCTGTACGTACATTTTTCCTCTAATCCCCCTTCATTATTCTATTACTCCAAACCAGAGAAAACAATGGCTTCCTATCTAGAATTCTAAAAATCCAAGCCTCCAAACTAAAATAAATTATACGAGAAATTAGAAAATTAAAATCTCCTACAAGTAATCTCTCCAAAACTATAAATTATTTCATCCTCTTTTCTGTTTTGAGAAATCAGCTATCGTAGTTTTTCCTTTGCTGCATGTTTGTTTCTCCTTCTTTTGCAGGTTTCAAGCTTCATATCTTAGCCTAAAGCCTCCACCTTGCTTATAAAATCGCTTAAAATCATATAAGGTGAGTTATAAACTCACACTTCTAACTTAAATAAGCTTGCATGTCGATTATATGTTGTTTTCTTTGTTGTTTGCTAAAAAAATTCTGTGATTTAACCTAAAATGAATTTGGCCATATCTTTTAAATTACTTATCCAAATTCAATGATTCTTAATGTTCTGAAAAGCTAAGACTTTTTAGTGTAAGTTTCATGTTTTGAGTTTTATGAAATTTTAAATTTAATTTAGTAAAAATTGCACTTCTTTCTTCCTGTTCCGAGAGCAAAAAGACATCAATAGTAATTTTAGAACTGAGAATTGAAATTACCATAACTTTTGACTCGAAAGTCTGAATTAGGTGATTATTTTTCTGGCTTCGAGCTATGGCAATCCTCTTTAACTTTCATATTTTATATTTTATCAAATTCTGGGTTCTAAAGGGACTAGCTGGCTCTTTAATCCGCAGCCATGCCGATATATTAATTATTCAGAGTTTTGTAATTTTAGATCTGAGAATTGAAATTGCCATAACTTTTGACCCGAAAGTCCGAATTAAGTGAGTTTTTTTTCTGACTTCGAGCTATAACAATCCTCTTCAACTTTCATGTTTAATGGTTTATCAAATTCTAGCTTCTATAGAGTCTAATTGGCTCTATAAAGCCCTATAGTTATTTTAATTATTAGAGTTTTATAATTTTAGACCTGAGAATTGAAATTGCCGTAAGTTTTGACTTGTAAGTCTAAATTAGGTGATTCTTTTTCTGACTTCTAGCTGTGGAAATGCTCTTCAACTTTCGTGTTTTAAGATTTATCAAATTCTAGGTTCTCTAGTGCCCAATTGGCTCTTTAAGCCGCATCCCTGTCGTTATTTTAACTATTCAGAGTTTTGTACTTTTAGACTTGAGAATTGAAATTGCCATAACTTTTGATTCATAAGTCCGAATCAGGTCATTTTTTCTGACTTCAAGCACGGCAATCATCTTTAACTTTCATGTTTACATTTTGTCAAATTTTGTATTTTAAAGGAGCGAATCAGCTAAATAAGCCGCAGTCCTGAGTTCTATTGCTAATTTTTGTGTGGTTTTAGTTGTTTTTTTTTTCACTCTTCAAGCGAACGAGGAAGAAAATCTGTAACACCCCATATTTTATTGACAGTTGAATAAAATAAATTTAATTTATAACTATGAAAATAGCGAATAATAAATTTTTTATAATGTTAGAATCTGACCACGAAACTTATACCATTGGTATAAGTGTTCGTGGCAATTTTCTAATCAACTTCCATATACAATGTATTCTGAATGGACTTCAAACGGAGAAGTTATAGCCGTTTGAAGTTTTAGCGTCAGAAACAGTTACATATGCAAACATGAAAATTTTATCAATTATAAACATTTTCAATTAATTCGTAGGATATTTATAAAAGTAGTAGCAAATTTATTATGTTTGTAATGAATGTAAATTATTAAGAGAATTAGATGTAAGAAGAAAAAATAAGGGGAATAATAACATTGCAAACAGAATCAGCTAAAAAGTGCAATTAATTAATAGGTGCATTAATATTGGAGATTAATATATAATGTGTGTGTATATATCAGATCCCCCAATTTAAAGAGGTTTACATATAAATGTAACAAATAAAAAATTCAAATCTGGATAAAAAAATATATGCATATTAAATATATATGTTAATTGAATGGTGTAATTAATTGACATGCAATTAATGAAATGTTACAATGTGTAAAATATTAATTAAGGAAATTAACTAACAGAGGTGACATGTTAATCTATTAATGCGGTTATTAATTAGGATTGTAACTAGTAGAAAATGTCAATTAATAAGAAAAAGAAATAATAGTTGACCTAGATTTGAATGTGTACATATAGGCAGTATATTGCTGCACATAAAAATTAATTGAATGATCAATTAAGTAGAGGAGTAATTAGATAATTGGTGGGCTGCATCTATATAAGAGAGAACGTAATGTAGTTCATTCCATCAGCCGTCACTTTCTTCATCCCTCTCTTACTATAAACTATGGCTTCTTTCTTCATTATTTTCTCATATTTCTCACAAATCTTCACCAAATAAATCCAAATAAAATATATGTGAAAAAAATAGAGAAATTGCAACAAAGAAAAGGAGAGAAGTTGTAGAACGGCATAGTAATTTTGAAGATAGAGCTTTAAAGCTAAGGACGGCAGGTGAGTGGATTTAATTATATATCTTTTATGTTTATGATATATTATCATTAGATTCCCGTTAAATAATTTTATTCAGTATTTATTTCAGTAATTAATCCTGTTAATTAGTATGCCGAGACTGTAAATTGTATAAGAGAGCTTTTATTTAATTATTATTTATATAGAAAAAAGAAAAATAGTAATCCACTAAATAAGAATAATATTAGGCTTGACAGTTAGAGAAAGGAATAAGCCTAAAAGTAAGAAATTTACAGTTATTTACATCTATTTTAAAAGTTGAAATTTAGCCTGTAAATGTTAGTTTCTTTTTGTTCCTTTTTACGTGAATAAAATAGTAAAGAGAAGAATTCGCAAATACGGACTAAAATAGGAGAACACTAGATTTACAGAAATTAGATGTAAAATCAGAAAAGCTGAAATAAAAAGAGAAAAATATAAATTTGCAGTAAATTATGCTAAAACGGGAGTAATAAATTGAAGAAAAAACTAATAACTTGATTTGGAAGTAAGTGATAAATTAATTGGTTAGTTTAGAAAAGAGAATTCATTTCTATAGTTTAATATTTAAAAGATAACGATAAACGTAGTTGCAAGAATAAAAGAAAAAAAAGGAATTAGTGTAAAATAGAGAAACTACTGTATTTAGTACAATCCAAAAAGTAAAGAAATAATAAAAGGAATATATTGCAATTACGGATTATTGCTTATAGCGTCATTTAGTATTAAAATATGGAAATTGATTTTTAGCACAGTTTTTGTAACCAACCAAATAGAATAGAACCACTTCCTAGAATATAAGAAAATAAAGTGAAGGATTAAAGGAATTAAAGAAGGATTCAAGTTAATTATCAGACAAGACTAGAAGCTATAGACAGAAACGTAACTAGATCTGCATTTACTATGTAGATAACAGAATAAAAGCAAAGCAGTTATTATGATAAGTAAATTTGTGACAGTCAGACGTAGTCCCAAGCCAAGATTGTCATATAATATAAGAGAATTCAATATCGTAATAAAATAAAACAAACAAAATAGAAAAGAGACGCTTGTAATTATATTTATAATATATAGATTATAAAAGAGAATAAAAGTAACAATTGCAAGTAAAATTATAACATAGGTTATAATTAAGTAGAAAGAACAGAAAAGGCTTATTTTAAGACTTAAATTAAGTTAATAAGTAAATAGAGCAGGAATAACGGAAGAGACTTATTTTAGTAAACTTAGATCTTGGATTAAGTTAATAAGCAAGATAATAGAAGTGGCCCATACCAACAACATTTCCTTTCAGTCAGGAACTGATGGTCTCACAATAATTAGGTGAGGCTGGGACAAGATTATGCTAATTAGGGTAAATAAGTAGCCAATAGAATAAGAAAAGTAAACTAAAAGAAAAATAAAAGATTAGACTTAGGGTCTAATAAAAGAGTGAGATGCGTTTGAAGCAGCCCAAAGGATGAAGATCATAACGAAGCAGTTCATCACATATTTTAGCATAGAAGAAGCACGTCCAACTTAGTTATTCTGGGCTAGAAGGAAGTACGAGACTTCAAATGGACGTGAGAGTACTCTAGGATGGCCCTCTGGGGTAGGCATAGCGGAGCAGTCCTCCATAGGCAGGTCTGTAGGTGTTCCATCAAAAGAGTATGCCTTGACTGCTTTTTGCATGGCAGGACCATTGTAGGTAGTCAAAAGGGGTTGATGTTTGGAGTAGGATATTCGTATGTTCCGGTACTTGCAAGGAAATTTTAGTGGGCATGACCCATAAGGATAGTCGCATGCGGATATCGGGCCAGCATCAAAACCAAGAAGCAAGTTCGGGAAAGAATATAGTTAAACCAACAGTCCAATGAACCATTCACTATCGATATCTAGGATGAGGGGCGCAACCAATTGGATGTTTAGATTGTTTGCAGTAGGGAGCTCTTTAGATGTCTTTCGATTAGTTGAAGGGTAGCTTAGCCTTCGGGTCGTGTTGTTGGGCGCCAAATTTGTTGTTGTTAGTACTTGGCAGGCTTCGGCCATATGTTGTTGATGCACATGCGGTGTAGCTTAGGCTCGCCATTTGTTGGGACCCACTTTTGTTGTTGTTTTCTAGATTTCATTATTTTTTATTTCTAGAATTTGATGATTTTCAAATGTTTTCTCCATTATGTTGGATGTTGGAGATATACATAGCCTTGAGCTACTTAATGATTAAAACATGGTGATTACATATTTGTTGTTTTGAACTCCTTAGAGAGTTCAATATGTTGAGATTTTATGTTGATTTGGTGATTTGGCTCATATGCCTTATGTTGGTTTGGTGATTTGGCTCTTATGCCTTATGTTGTTTTGATGATTTGGCTCAAATGCCTTATGTTGCTTCATGACTTGGCTCTTATGCCTTATGTTGATTTAAGAACATGGAGTTTCATCTCCATGGTGAATTATTATCCTCCCTACGTATTTTACCTTTGATTATCATGCACTAACTATCTTGTTTAAGTTAGACTGACCCGTTTATTATTTATATAATACTCGGGTTAGACCGAGTTGTTTCAGGATAGTTGATTCAGTTGATCTCCTCCTTGCTTTGCTTCCTCTGTAGTTTCTTCTATCTTGCCGTTGGTGTATGTTTTGTTGTAGCCCTTTTTGTTATTGCACTCTAATGTATATATTCTTTCGTGACTCAGATGTATATTTGGTTCATAAGAACCAAACTCATGTAGCATGTTATGTTGTACTTCTACTAACTTTGTATATGTATATATATGTGTGTGTGTGTGTGTGTGCGTATGTTCCTGTTCTGTGACATGAGGCATTTGATGTTATTATATTTGTTCTAAATACGATCCTTAGCCACCGTAGTTTTGTGTTAAACCTGAATCGAGTATGTCAATCCACTTAAGAAAGAAAGAAAGGAAAAAAACGGACACTCAATCGACGTATTCGATACTCGTTTAAGACAAAGCTCATAGATGGTCGCTCCTAACCAGCCCTATTCTCTGCACTAGCAGACAGTATTACCTAGTAATGCCCTTTGTTAGTGTGGGTCTCAGGGTGGGGCGTCATAGCTTTCTATCAGAGCTGACTTCCGAACAAATATGATAAATACAGCACAGAACTAGAATAATACATATGTTACAGAGCATCGGAAGGACAATACTCGTGCCATCCCAATCTTCCACTGTCGTTGTCCTTAACCGTTGTCCTTCATTCAATTGAGTTGTTGGGGGTAGATAATAGATTTGGGAATACGTCTAGGAATGCATTATTAATTCCGTATTATTCCGTATATTGAATTCTATTATCAGTTTATAACCCCTGTGAATAACCTTTATCTTCTATTATACTTTCAGCTTATGGCTGGAAGAGGCAGAGGTAGCCATTCTGGTACTGGGCAGTCCAACTGCCCGCATCCAGATGGAGTGTATATGTTTGCCGATCAGTTTTTGGAGCTATTTCGTAGTACTCAGCCTCCAGCTCCTACTCCTACACCTCCCCCTCACAAGTCACCATTCGCATGCATGTGCAGCGACTTTTCACACCTTGTAGGCAAGCCTTTCAAGGGTTCGGAAAGTGTATTGGAGGTTCGGGCTTGGTTGCATACTTGTGATCGTATATTTTCTCACATGGATCTTCTGACCACCATCGCGTTCTCGTAGCATCTAGTAGGTTGCAAGAACGTGCTTTGGATTGGTATGAGCTTTTGATAGCGGAAGTTGATGAGTCCTCTCTTTCTTGGGATCAGTTCAAGGAAAGATTCGAGTTGAAGTTTGTTCCCGAATCAGAGAAAGCCCTCCTTGCTCAATGTTTCCTTGAGTTGAAGCAAGGGAAATATTCTGTTTCTAAGTATGTTGCATCTTTTGAAGCCTTATCCAAGTACGGTATTGAGCATAATAATACACCATAGTAGAAGAATCAGAAGTTTGTGAATGGTTTGAAGAAGTATTTGAAGAAGGCCTTAATGCTTTAGCTTAGGGTCACTTTTGAGGATCTAGTTGACTCGGCACTTCGTCTTAAAGCCGTCGAGAAGGATAAGGATAGTAGTGATGAGATTGGGGTTCATTCGAAGCCCAATAAGAAGAAGAGGTTTCCTTTTCAGAAATCCAAGTCCTTTCAGCAGAATAAAAAGAAGTAGCAGGTTGGTTCTAGTTCTCATTCCCAGGTAGCACACCATCAGAAGGGATGCTACAATTGTGGTTCTCTTGATCATCTATTCAAAGAATGTCCCAAGCCTCATATTTGCCACTATTGCAAGCAAGAGGGACATCGTGCGCCAAAGCTCCTAAAGGTCACAAATCGGGGAAACTTAATGTAGTGGATGCTTCTGGTGGATCTTCTCAGCCTAGCCTTAAAGCTCCTAAGGGTCACAAATCTAGGAAACTTAACGTAGTGGATGCATCTGGTGGATCTTCTCAACCTAGAGGTATATTCTCTTTGATTCTTGAAGGTTCTATTTTATTTCATGGCCGTTCTATTCGAGTTCTCTTCGATACGGGTGCATCACACTCATTCATATCGGAGGAGCTTGTTAATGATATTCCTTTGAATGTATCTTGTCTTATGACTTCTTTGAGGATTGCAGATCCTATTGGAGGATCCGTAACACTTAGCTTGTTTTGCGAAAATTTTGAGATTGTTCTTTGTGGTTGTTCTTTCCGTGCGAATCTGCACGTTATTCATTTTCTTGGTTTTGACATGATTTTGGGGATGGATTAGCTTGTCCGATACGAAGCCCGAATCTTATGCCCCGATAGGATTTTATATCTCAAGCATCCCGATTCAGTTGATCAGTTATCTGTTGTTCTTCGAGATGTTGATAGTAGTTCCAAAGCTTCATTGTTTTCCGCCGAATCTCGAGATGATGATGGCATATCTTGAATTCCTGTTGTTTTTGAGTTTGCTGATGTTTTTGAGACTGTTTTGGGTTTTCCACCTAAGCGGGCAATTGAGTTCCGCATTGATCTCATTCCTGGTGCTCAGCCTGTCAATCGTCCTCCCATGAGGATGTCTGCTAAGGAAAATAAGGAACTCAAGAAGCAGTTGTTGGAACTAGAATCTAAGCAGTTTATCCAGTTTAGTTCATCTCCTTGGGGCACTACTGTTGTGTTCATTAAGAAATCTGATGGTACTCTTAGGCTTTGCGTTGATTACCACAAGCTTAATGAGTTGACTATCAAGAATAAGTATCCCTTGCCTAGGATCGATGATATGTTCGATCAATTATCGGGTGCCAAAGTTTTATCTTAGCTTGATCTCGCCATCGGTTTTCATCGATTATGAGTTGCGGAGGATAGCATTCTTCTTACCGCATTCCGCACTCGTTATGGTTCTTATGAGTGGCTCGTGATGCCGTTCGGTTTGATGAACGCTCATGCTTATTTTGTTGATCTTATGAATCGAGTATTTCGAGAACATCTCGATAAATTTGTCTTGTTTTTCATTGATGATATCCTTGTTTAACCCAAATCTGAAGCTGATCATGCCCAACACTTGAGGATTGTCTTAAGCACCCTCCGTCAAAATCAACTTAAGGCAAAATTCTCTAAGTGTCATTTCATGGAGAAGAAGGTGAAGTTTCTCGGCCACGTTGTTTCTTTTGATGCCATTTCTACTGATCCATCGAAGATAGAAGCTATTCCGGAAGAGGCCCGAGAATGTTTTTGAGATTCATAGTTTGCTTGGATTGGCGGGTTATTACCATCGGTTCATTAAATAATTTTCTCGCATCATCCTACCTCTTACTAGCCTCACGAGGAAGGGAGTTCATTTCGTTTGGTCCGATAAGTGTGAATCTTCTTTTCAGAAATTGAAAGAACATATTACTCATGCTCATATCTTAATGGTTCTCAAAGGGAATCAAGATCTTATTGTTTATACTGATGCTAGTCATTGTGGTCTCGGTGTTGTTCTTATTGAGAGAGATCAGGTGGTTGCCTATGCTTCTAGGCAATTACAGCAGAACGAGGTTCGGTATGCTACCCACGATTTGGAATTAGCCGCCATAGTCTTTGCCTTAAAGATTTGGCGACATTATCTTTAGGCGAGCGATTTGTTCTTTTCACTGATCATAAATCTTTGAAATATCTATTCACTCAGAAAGAGCTTAACATGGGGCAACAGCGTTGGCTCGAATTCCTTGCTTCTTATGATTTTAATATCCAGTATACTCCTGGAAAGGGGAACCGAGTTGCTGACGCATTAAGTCGCAAACAGCAAGCCATCGTTTCTATTATGTTAGCTGAGTGGAATATGTTCGAAGCTTTATCTTCTTGCGATATTCATGATCATGCATTTATATATGATTCTCCTGTTCTGTCATTCGGCGTGGAAGCTCATCCCAGTTTATTGGATCGTGTTACCGATGATTAGAGGCAAGATCCTTATCTTGTCCATCTTATTTAAATTTGTAAATCAGAATACCATCATGATGAGTTGAAGGATTTTGATATTGATGCTCATGGTTGTATTCATAGGAAGGGAAGGTTGATCATGCCTAGTGTTGCTGATCTTAGAAGGGACATTCATGTTGAGTGTCATCGTTCTAAGTACAATATTCATCCCGGTAGCAGTAAGATGTATGTCGATATGAAACATTTATACTATTGGGAAGTTATGAAACGAGATGTGGTAAGTTATGTAAGCAATTGCATGACTTGTCAACTTATCAAAGCCGAGCTCAGTGTCCTAGTGGTCTTTTGCAGCCTCTTGAGGTCCCATTGTGGAAATAGGATCAAGTCTCGATGGATTTTATTGATGGTTTACCTTGTTCGAGGTCTGGCCATAATAGCGTGTGAGTGATTGTTGTTCGTTTGACAAAATCAGCCCACTTTATTCCTATTAAGTCCAATCGAACTGCTCATATATTATCCAAGCTCTATATTAAGAAAATCGTGAGACTTCATAGTATTCCTTGTTCTATTGTTTGTGACAATGATCCGCTTTTCACTAGTGGATTCTGGCAGAGTCTCCAGAAATCTTTAGGTACAAAGCTTAAATTCATCACAGCTTATCATCCATAGTTTAACGGACAGACGGAGCGGGTGAATCATATTCTGGAAGATCTCCTTCGTGCTTGTATTCTTGATTTTGGTGGTAAATGGGAAGACCACTTACCTCTTGTTGAGTTCACCTACGACAACAGTTTCCAGTTTAGTATCGGTATGGCTCCTTTCGAAGCCTTATACGGAAGGCCATGTCGATCACCTTCTTGTTGGTTGGAGTCCGGGAAGAAGTTGGTTTTAGGCCCCGACTATATTCGTGAAGCTTCTGAGAAGATTGATCTCATCCGACAGAGAATGAAAGAGGCTCAGAGCAGGCAGAAATCCTACGCTGACAACTGTAGGAAACCATTGGAGTTCTCTTTTGGTGATCTTGTGTTTATTTGAGTTTCTCCTTTGAAGGGGGCAATGCGTTTCAGTCAGACCGGGAAATTGGCTCCCCGATATATATGACCATTTGCTACTACTGAATGCGTTGGCCCAGTTGCATATCATGTATCACTTCCAGCTCAGTTTTCTGGTATTCATGATGTATTCAATGTATCTCAACTCCGAAATGTCTTCGTGATTCTGATTTAGTTGTTGATCCTCATGTTTTGCAAGAGCTTGAGATCTCACCCGACTTATCTATTGTGCAAAATCCCGTTCGTGTGCTTGCTTTGGAGGTTAAGCGCCTTCGAAATAAGGATGTTCCGCTTGTGAAAATTCAATGGTCCGCTAACCCCAAGGATTGTACTTGGGAAACTAGAGAGTCTATCGAGCGAACATATCCTGATTTTATTTCTTCTACTGTTTGAGGGTGAGTATTTTTAACTCAAGCTTATCTTATTCCTAATTTGTGATGAAATAAATGTGTTATGGACAACTCTTTTATAGAAATTGTGAGGACGCAATTTTTTTATAAGGAGGGTAGTCTGTAACAACCCTGGTTTTGTGATTACCTATGAAGATAAATTATAACAATGGTTATAATTTGAAATGGAAAAAATAAAATAAGAATAAATAAATTTGGAGATGGAGAAATTGTTGAAATTGTTTATTTAGAATAAACAATGGGGTTTTGAATAAATAAAATGGAGTTAAGTTGTTTTGGTTGTGAGTTAAATGAGAATAAAGGAATTATGTTTATTTGGTGGTGAATTAATTTAAATAAAAGATAAAAGAATTTAATTCAACATTAATTGTTGTAAATAAATATAAAATGTTGAAAATAAAGTTTTAAAAACTCTACTATATTAGTTTGGTGTAAAATTAAGCATTTAATAATCTTAACTTGATAAAATGCAATAATTGTGGAAATAATGGTCAAATAGTGATTTTTGTTAATTTTAATGATGTATTAAAAATTAAATATTGATATTGTAAATAAAAATGTGAAATATTGGTTAAAATCAATATTTGGGTGTAAAAATATTTTTGATATGATTGTTATGATAATATAAGCGAGAGAAATGATTTTCTGTAATTTTGTTGTTAAAAATGTTGATTTATTTAAATAAAAATGTAAATTAAAGTATTTAAGTAAAATAGAATTTTAATGATGGAAATTGATTTTAAATAGCTAAAATAACTTTTATACGTTGTTTAACAATTTATTAAGCATGAAACATGAAGTTATGGTACTCATTTGGTAAATTATGTGTTGAAATAGTGAAATTTGTGAAATATATGTTAATTAATAACATACTTATCATATTATAAGTTAAAATAAGCTTAGTGGGTAGGGTTGATTTTGGATCCAAACACATGACCCAAGTCTAGAAGGAGGCAGAAGTTTTACCTGTACGTACATTTTTCTACTCCTCCTCTTTCATTATTCTGTTACTCCAAACCAGAGAAAACAATGGCTTCCTCTCTAGAATTCTGAAAATCAAAGCCTCCAAACTAAAATAAAGTATAAGAGAAATTAGAAAATTAAAATCTCCTACAGGTAATCTCTCCAAAACTATAAACTATTTCATCCTCTTTTCTGTTTTGAGAAATCAGTCACTATAACTAGTTTTTCCTTTGTTGCATGTTTGTTTCTCATTCTTTTGCAGGTTCCTAGCTTTATATCTTAGCCTAAAGCCTCCACCTTGCTTATAAAATCACTCAAAATCATATAAGGTGAGTTATAAACCCACACTTCTAACTTAAATATGCTTACATGTCGATTATATGTTGCTTTCTTTGTTGTTTGCTGAAAAAAAATAATTCTGTGATTGAACCTGAAATGAGTTTGGCCATATCTTTTACATTCCTTATCCAAATTTGATGATATTTAATGTTCTGGGAAGCTTAGACTTTTTAGTATAAGTTTCATGTTTTGAGTTTTATGAAATTTTAATGTTAAATTAGTCAAAATTGCACTTCTTTCTTACTGTCCCGAGAGAAAAATGACAGTGACGGTAATTTTAGACCTAAGAATTGAAATTGCCATTACTTTTGACACGAAAGTCCGAATTAGGTGATTCTTTTTCAGGCTTCGATCTATGGCAATCCTCTTAAACTTTTATGTTTTATGTTTTATCAAATTCTGGGTTCTAAAGGGTCTAGCTGGCTTTAAGCCGCAGCTCTGTCGTTATTTTAATTATTCAGAGTTTTGTAATTTTAGACCTGAGAATTGAAAATGCCATAAATTTTGACGCGAAAGTCCGAATGTTATGTTGGAAATTTAACTGCTGGATCAATTTAAAGCATTTCTCAAAGAAATGTGGTGAAAATGAATATCAAATTCATAGGATTTGGATGTTGGATTTTAGTTAAATTGTTGTGTTCATTTGTTTGTTGTATATTTAAATTTATATACCATTAATTTGGTTTTGAGTCAAATGTTATGTTGGAAATTTGTGTCCACTTTAATTATTTTTGTTGTACCATTTGAATCACTAATGGTTTTCTTTTTTGGCACAAATACTTTTGGTTAATATCCCTTTTATGTTTGAATAGTTTTTAACTTCAAAATTTTTATAATCTCAGAATCCAAGCTACAACTATCAGCATCAATCATTGTTATACTCAAATCTCATTTTGCATTTATATGGAGAATCCATGTGTGAAGCACGGTTTCGTGCCAGTGAATCATACTGGAGGTGTAGAGGTTAGGAATTCCAACTCGACCAAAATCTAAGGGTAGTGAATTGAATGATCACTGTCATATAACTTTGATCCCAAATATGATTTTGAGATGAATGATCAGAGAGCATATGCAACAGAAATCAATTGAGAATAGAGATTAGAGAACATGGAAATGAACTTATAGAACTTGGAATGAAAAATAGTTTATCTTTGATCTGAGTGCTAGTTACTTTATATAGGTGTGTAAGGATGTGTAAAAGGGTTAAAACTTTAGGAAGTACCCTTAGAGTGAAGTTAAAGAGAAACAATAAGAAAGGATGTGACTGCGGATGAAATAGGTGAAGCAACAGACGAAACACACTACAAGAAAATAACCGATTGACCTATTATCACCATAAAATTCTAAAAAGTACTAAAGGTTTAAAATAGGGTTAGGAAGAATCAAAAAAATTCAGATTAAAATGTTAAATTTAACCTTTTCAAATATTTTCTACAAAAAAATTGTACGAATTATACCAATATTCCGTTATAAAAAAATATAAAATAAAAGTTATATTTTTATTGAAATAAAAATTCGACATATAATATATTTTCTATAGAACATCTATAAATCTTTTTGAGAAAATTATTAAACTTATAATTTTATATAAAATCCAATAAGCTCTCAAATCCATTAAAATTACATTTTGAAAAAACACCTTTTAACAGAAAGTGTTTTTTTGTTAAAATTTCAAATAATTCTAGAAAATTTCTTGGATGATCTTTAAGAGGTATTTGATGATGTGAAAATGTTTGGAGTAATTGGGATATCATTTGTGCTCTTTTAACAAATCAGGACTCTTAACGATTCGATATAAAACGTACTCTTCTTTTCAACTACGCGACCCATCTTAAAATATGTCTTCAACATACATGTCTTCCATTAGATTTGTTGACTCCATTATAGTGCTTTTGAAATCTCATACGCTCCAATGTTGCTTTGTATGCTCCATTTTGTTATTTTCTTCGTTGTCCCTTGTTTCTTTGTGCATTGCTCTTTGTATAATACTACAAATCCTACAATATCTTGAATACCCCATTTGTACCCATGTCATACGATTGATTTAATCAAAACATTAAGATAGTGTTCCTAACCTTCTCCCTATTTTTGAAAATGATAACCATATGACTTGTAAAATATAAAACCTTAATTTCCACCCCTTAATGTATGCTTCCCCTATATCTATGCACTCCCTTCTGTATTTATGCTAACATTATCTCCCTCTTATCATTAATAATAGGGAAGAAAACTTGTGTAAGTACAAAGATATTTTCTTAAAATTCTATAGAGCGTTTAAAATATAGGACTTTTGAAAATTAAGCTTAGAAATGTCATTTTTATTTTGAGTATTTCAATTTTTTCAAAAATTCTAGTTTATTGATACTGGAAAACTTAATCGACTAACCCAATTTTAGGAGAAATAATTATCATAGGCTCACGAATTTTACTGAAGTCCATGTTCCATAAAAACCTATATTTCCAAATATATGGAACATCTGAAGTTTAGAATCTTTTCCTTATGCTTTCTCTTTAGGTACTTGAGTGAAATAATATTTGTTTTGGTTCTCGCTTCCTACATTAGAGTCTAAGGATTTGTCAAAGGGTGAGAACCATACCAAAAAGATATGCTTGTTGTAGTGAAAATTTTGCTTTGCGGAAGCTTTTCCCAATAGATCTTTTATCATCCAAATCATAAAGAGATAAATTTAGATAGAAAATAAACGGACAAGAAATTAGAAATCAATACACATAAGATTCCACCCAACCACCATCTTTATTGATTCATCAAATTTTTTTTACAACTAATAGAACAAAATAAAAGTAAACAAAATACAAATTGAACCAATAACCAAATTGAGAAAGAGAGTCTTGATATTTATGGCTAAAATTGCTGGAGGAGAAGAACAAAGATGGAAGAAGAAAGAATTAGCAAATAGATTTCCACAAAATTTATAAACTCTTCTAGTCTCTGTTTGTAACATCAATTACTTAATGGCCAAGTTAATATTAGATGGCAAAAAATAAATTGAATAACCAATTAGAGAGAGAAATAAACACAATCAAATATACCTATTAATTAGGGGAAACAAAATCTTCTCTTTCTGTCTTTTGCATATTTATTTCCTACTATTTGTGATTTTGTATCACCAAACTTTAATACTTGTACTCTTAAAGAAAAAATGTAAATAAATACATAATATAATTTAACATATATATATATACACACACTTTGGTATCTTATCATTTAAGCATAATAATACCCAATTTTCTCTCTATTTATTTCCTAAAATTTTGGAAACCTACAAAAAGGGTTTGGTTGTACCTTTAAACAAGTATATCTAATTATCGACTACTTTTTCAAAATAACCACTAAAATATTTACTTATCATACTTTTCCATATTAACTGATACCAATAGTTTAATATTTTTACATGTCTCTCTACCCATATCCATACAAGCATCAATGTAACTCTTCTAAATATACTTGCAAGAATTTAACTATACCCTAATACTTATCTTTAGGAATCGGCGTACCTATCTCCAAGTACTAAATATCCGGTTTCAAAACACACGATGTTTGTGTTACTGATCAAAGTTTTACTTATTGAGTATGGTTCCATTGAAGGTATATTTATTTAAAATCTCTATAATGATTCCCACTTTATTACATGGAACCCAATTCGATGAATGTCCAAATTTAAGAAATGCCTAAGTAATTTAAAAAATCAAGTGAAATGGTGGTGCAAATGCACACTATTCCACACCTACGAAATTGGGTTCAAATATACTATTCTTAGCTTGAAAGTGGCATCTCCAAGCTTCCGTCTTATCGCATAGGTTTCCTTCCTGATTTGGACCAAGTACCCCATTCTCTAAAAGATGCATTTCAAAATAAGTTTACCAATATCGAATGTACAGTTCCTGACCGTGGTGTTGAACAACCGTGCTACTCCTTGCTAGTGCAGCTACCCTCATATTCTCCTCTTATCCCTATTCATCCACCAAGTCAAGTGATGCCGCAATGACCCGCAAATTTGACATTTTTTAAAGTAATTAATAAAATGAATTTTTAATAAATGAGTGAATTAGCTGTCATATTTATAAGCATTGTGTAGGCCATTTCAAGATGATCAGTTTGGTATATAATTTTGAAGGATTTGGAGTTATTGTTTAGAAGATATTGAATTTATAAGATTTGCACCTCAAACAAATGATTTTCAATGTTCTAGTTTTAAAAACAAAAACATGTATAGTACAGTTGGTTAAGAGAGTAGACTTCATTTGGAGAGGTCACAAGTTCAATCCTAGCTAACGACGATTTTTTTTGAATTCTTTAGGAAACCAACAAAAGAATACATATCTGTAAAGACAAATGTATGTATATATGTAAGACATATAGGAAAAAAAGTATGGTCAAAATATATACATATACACATGTACAAATATATGTATGTGTGTATGTATGTATGTATGTTTGTGTATATATGTATATATGTAGTTATACAAGTAGTCTGAAGTAAGAAAATATAAATTTGGTTACTGTGCAAAAGTTAAAATATGTAAATTATGAGTATATGAATTATGTATATATGTGTATATATATATACAATATGACAAATGTATTCATTGTACCTTGATTGTTGAATATATATATATATAACTTGTTTGTTATAAATTTATGTATTATAGGAAACTAATTATGAAAATTAGCAATTAATGGTTCATTAATTGGTTAGGAGGTATTTTAACCCATTTATTTTGGGAGAATTATTCTCTATATATAATAGGAATCAATCTTCTTTTTTTAAAAGGTAACTTTCTAATAGATTTTAAAACATATTCATTTATTACTCTCTTTAAATGGTACATTTAAATGGTAACTTTTGGGACCACAACCTATCTTCACATCTCTCTACCTTCTTATCTTTATGTATTCACTATTATTTCATACCTTTAGGGTGCCTAGAGGAAAATCCTAATCATTCGTAGCCTCCACCTCTTCTCTTTTTCTTACAAAAACTAAAATATATTAGCTTTAGAAAATGAAAAGGATTATTCACTCAAAAGGAATAAAGGCTAGGAAATAAAGGCTAAATTTCTTGGTACATATATATTTCGAAAACAATCATAAAATGGATCACATATAAGAGGAAATAAAGCTTGAATATTCTAGGTATCATATCACGGCTTGTATTATAATACGAATGATACGATGGATGAGAAAATTACAAACTATTTGTTCGAAGTATAATTTATGTTCATTTGATACACCCTAAAACTTCAGCTAAAGAGGCAGTTATAGTTTGAGAGACCAAAGTATGATCCATTTTTATAAATACTGCAATTAATTCAGTTAGGCATCACGTACAAATGTTAAGTCCTAGACATAATAACTCACCAATAATTTATCATTGTCATTAGTATTTTTACATTAACGTAGAATGATTATGGTATATATAGCTAGTAAACATAAATACGAAAGTTTGTCAAAACTATATAGCTGATAATTACGTTATACATAGGCAGTTAGTACTTTAGGATAGATAACTTTTATGAAGGATACGATTATAATTTACTAGTAATATAATTCTGGGTGTTGTAAAAAGTTTGCTTATTTACTAAAAATTCACTATAAATTTTTTGTTTGTAATTCAAATAATGGTACTCTGTAATGACGAAAAATGTGACATTGTAGAATGTCATCCCATGGAGATACTATGCGAACAACCGAATGTTCAAGTAAATTGGATTAACAAATTCTTTGCAATCTAGGAGAACCCTGAAGATAAAGATTCTCCTCATGTACATAAACTAATTAGAAGATATGTACATTTATAACATACTTATTGAATAAAGAATGAAAATAATATGTTTACTAATATATGCTCTACTTTCATAGTTTTTGAAAAGAGGCAAAAGTTGTTTGTCTAGTTAGAGGAGAGAAAGTGGCACTCTTTCTAGTAGGGTTAGAGGGACAAGCTTATAAACCATACAACAGTTTTGACCTCACAAATAATAATGATAGATGAAAATACAAATTTGGAGGTAAAACTTTTTATTTCACTCTTTGAGCAATTGACATTTAAATAAGTGTCGTCGAAGACCCCTTTTCTTTCTAAATTGTATTAAAATTTGGAAATATAAATTGACGATTCCTTATTTTATTTATAGTTTGTATAAACATTTGGAACTATTAACTAAATTTATAACATGGTTCAATATTTTACTCAAAAAAGTTTTAGTCTATATTCATAGTGCTACTTATAAAACGATGCTATGAAATGTTTTGATAAACAACTAATTCTTTGACTACATATCACAATTTATCTTTATGCATACTATAGTCCGAAAATTTAAGTAAGAAAAAGGTTACACAGGTAGCTCTTACTTATAGGGGTCTTCGATGACACTTCTCAAAATGTCAATTGCTCAAAGAGTGAAATAAAAGGTTTTACCTCCAAATTGATATTTTTGTCTATCATTATTATTATTTGTGAGGTCAAAAATTTTGTATAGTTTACAAGATTGTTCCCCTAATACCATTAGAAAGTGTGTCACTTTCTATCTTCTAACCAAACTAATAACTTTGGCCTTTTTTCGAAAACGGTGAAAGTGGAGCATATATTAGTAAACGTATTATTTTCATTTTCTATCCACTAAGTATATTATAGATGTACATACCTTCTAAATAGTTAATGTAGACGTGGGATATCTTTACCTTCATGGTTTTCCTAATTGCAAATAATTTGTCAATCCAGTTTACTTGAATATTTTATTGTTTTCATAGTATCTCCATGGCATGAGATTCTACAATGTCATAATTTTCGTCCTTATAGAACACTACTATTTCAATCAAAAACAAGACAAATTATAGTCAAATTTTAGTAAATAAGAAAACTTTATACCACTCAGGATTATATGATTAGTAATTTATAATCATATCCATCATAAAAGTTACTCTATCCTAAGGTACTAACTACGTATGTATAATGTAATTATCAGTTATATAGTCTTGATGAATTTTTGGGTTTATTAGCTATATATACCATAATTATTATATGTTAATGTAAAAATATTATCGATAATGATAAATTATTTGTGGGTTTATTATATCTAGGATATAACATTTGCACATGATGCCTAACTGAAATAATTGTAGGATTTATTAAGATGGATCATACTTTGGTTTCCCAAATTATAATCGCCTCTTTTGCTGAAATTCTAGGGTGTATCGAATGAACATAAAGTACACTTCAACCAGGCAACTAGTAATTTTCATCTTCATCGTATACTCCACATTGTAATACAAGCCATTATATGATTCCCATAATATGAAGATTTTTTGTCCTCTTAAATGTGATCCATTTTGTGATTGTTTTTGAAATTTATACGTACCAACAAATTTAGCTACATAAATGTCCTAATTCTTGAATAAAATACCTTATATTAATTCTAAAAGATACACACACACACATATGTAGAGACACCCGCATACATCACCCGTAGATGTACACTGTGATTTTAAGATTGTTTCTAAAATATATTTACGTGCAGTTGTTGGTTAATATTAGGGAAGCGAATAATTGATAGATGTTTATATGGGCAATAAACTTTGTATATATTATGCAGCTTTTTGAAATTGTGTATCGGTTTAATAAATCTTTATATATTATTGTAAGTGGCTTAATTATAAGAGTCTTTTTGAAACACCCGCCTTATTAATTATAATAAGAATAAAACAACACTTTAATTTCATATTATAGATAAAGCTCTTGAAATTCATCAAAGTTCAAAATAGTCCAATAACGAGTCGAAATTTCAACACTTCTTATTTAAATATCTGAATTATTTAATTATTTGAATATTGGATTAAATGTGACAAAAGCGATTTAATAATTTTTTTGTAACGACCCATAAATTTTAATGATCTTATAACGTAATTAATTGAATTTTTCTTGAAAATAAAACAATTAAATTTGATGATGAAAATTTGATATTTTGTATGCGTCTATTGGAGCATAGTGAATGTAGATTTTCATCGGAAAATATGAAAGTTATTCTGTTGTATAATTTTCAATTATAATTTAAATCAGTTAATTTGATGAAAATTAAATATTTTCGAAATCTGGATATTTTTATATAAATCATTTTCTGAGCGGGACGTCATATTTTGTTTCGTCCAATTTGGACTGCTTCAGCTTCTCTTATCTTATTTTCGGCATTTTAGTAGCATTTTTGGCAGCGAATATCGGTTTTTGATAGGATGATCGTATCGCTCATATCTGTGTACCATTCTGTTCGTCTTGTTGTGTTGATCTCCACAGTATATTTATTTGTGTGCTTCGTCATTCGGTACGCAGCGGAATCTGTAAAACAGTTCACCGTATCAATACCCGTTTTAAGCTTTTTGGTTTTCCTGTGCCCATTCAATTGTTCCCCGAAAAAACCAGTAGCCATTTAGCCTTTATAATTCCAAGAAATTAATTGCTGGCATCATGTAATAGAAATTAGATTTTATTTCGTTCAAGCCTATTGATCTCTGCCTATTCATCTCCAACCGTTCATTCTGTTCTTGATTTGTGAAATAATAAATTTTATATTATTAGTTTACTTTTATATTTGTTGGAGAGTCTGTTGCCCGTTCGTTCTCTTTTACCCTGGCTGCTCTCCTTCCTTCACCTGCCATTTCCTTTCCTCTTCTTGTTTTTATCAATTCTGTTCTCTCTCTATATATATATATATATAATACATTGTTATGTATATAAGTTGCATTGTTATCTCCTTGGTGCCAGCTTGCTCGAAACCATCTTCTTCACACAAACACTGTTCCACGCAACCGTTCCATCCAATTTCGGTCACCGCCACCCTTCCATTCACGCCACCAATCACCGCCATAGCAGTCTGTTAGTCCTTGAGAAGTTGGTTTTGATGACAACAACCTTAGAATAAGATTATAAAATATAAATACTAACATTATTGTTTAGATATATATGTATATGCAGGATATATATACAGGTACCAAAGAATGAAGACTGTACAGTATAGAGATTCAAGAACTGATGAACTCAAGATCGAAGATATCAAGATTCAAGACTCACGAGTATCAAGATTATCAAGAGTTCAAGATTTCAAGATAAGTAATTTAGTTAGGAATTTTGTTAAAACTCCTAGAAAAGCACTAACATCTTAAAATCCATTTTATTCGTGGAATGGAATCCACTTCGAGCCCATTAAAGGGATGGAACCCTAAGTAGGATGGAACCTACGAAAAATCTAGTGGAACATTGTTTTGTATCCACTAACCTTTATTCAAATGTTTTACAAAATTATATCTTGTTTTCAAAATGATTTTAAAATCTTCCTTTTTAAATCAAAAACATCTATCTTGGTTTTAAAAAACTTTTAGCCTCAAAATAATCTTTATTTTCAATATCAAATTATCCTTGGTTTTAAAATATCTTTTAATTATAATATATTTAACTTTTAATATTTATACTTAGATTTAAATATAAAATTATAGTAAAATTTTATATCTACCAAAATATTATTCTCTATACTTATTTATGTATTTTAACTATAGTTAAGAATATTTATAAAGTTTAAAATAGTTTTAATACAAGATAGAAGTTATTTTCAAAGAAAAACAAATTACCAAAAATAACTTAGGCTTGTCGACAACCCCAAGGACCCCTTGTCGACAAGGTGACAGTTTATTTCAAAAGTTTGAATTTCAAAGGAAGTGTCTATTCGTCATATCCTTTCACGAATGGACATGGCTATTGTTCTACTATAAATAGGGGCTGTTTAAAACGAATTTACATTCATATTTTCTCTGATTTCACTCCTCTTCTTCTTCAACATTTCTTTACATATATTTTTACCATAACTTTGCCGAAATCATCATTGAATCTAACTAGATCATCTCTGGTTTGATTCTTTATCACTATCTCAACAAGATCCCAGTGATATTCAGAGTTATAGACTTTTTTGTATTCAATCGAGCGAGAAAAGGTGTGATTGTAGCCTAGAAAATCAATCGAGTGAACTTGTTGCCCGTAAAATCAAGTATCTCTACCCAGAGGATTGTGAATCTGGAGCGGTGTACCATGTGGCCTTGAAATCGAGGGTGTAATTATAGGAATTGATTTTGAAAGGAAATCCGTACTTGTGCTGTGGGATTGGATGTAGGGTAACTCTGAACTAGTATAAAATCCAGTGTGTTCTTTCCTTTATTGCTTTTACTTTATATCTGCATCTGTGTTTAATTCTGTGATCATATCTGTGTCTGAATATTGCGTACATTTGTGTTCAAATTAATATAAAATAAAAAAGAATTAGTAATTCCTTAAAAAACTATTCACCCCCCTCTAGTGTTAATTCTATCCTTAAGATCCGTAATCCGCATTTCTCATATTTGGTATCAGAGCAAGGTTTTCAAAGTTTCATAATATGAATTTTGAAAAAGCTTTTAAAATGGCTATGTTTGAAAAACTTATTAATACTAGTTTAGAAATATTCAGATCATCACTGTCTCATGAGTCTGCATATAATTGATATTCCAATTCAAGTTGTTTACCAAAATTGTATGATGTGCAGGAAACATGTTTTATGGGTGTTGAGGAATCAATCCACAATGGACTAATTGTGCAGATCAAAAAGAATAAATGGATACTCGATAGTGGATGCTCTAGACACATGACTGGTAATCCGGATATGCTGAATGATATAATATACAAAGATGGAGGACCGGTTAACTTTGGAGACAACTCAAAAGGATATGTGATTGGCATCGGCAATGTCGGTAACTCTGAAACTCCTATTATTACTAATGTTTTCCTAGTTTAGAATCTGAAACATAATTTGCTAAGTATTAGTCAACTTTACGATAAAGGATATAAAATTAAATTTGAAAAAGATAAGTGTCACATTGAAGATAATAATTCAACCATAATATTTGAGGGAATTAGGAAAAAGAATATTTATATTCTTAGTATGAAAGTGTAACGACCCGATATTTTCAACCATTCGCATCCATTATAAGTGTATAGGTAGACACTCGTGCCGGAATTGAATTGCTCAAAATACCGCGTTGTAAATAAAATTTGGCAAATCTCAGAATATGCAGTAAATAAATATAATCACAGATCACAGACAAAGAGTAAAATAATGCAGCGGAAGTAAAAGAAATAGTAGTTCATGAAGCTACTATGTAAATATATCAGAGTTACAAAAGATACAACATAAGAAATAAAGTACAACAGAAGTCTCAATACAATAACCAAGTACAGGCTGAATAGAACAACGGAACCGAAGTTGATAGAACAGGACTAGTAGATAATCTCCAGCGATTCAAATCTCCAGAAGGTGGAAATCCAAATTTGTGAATACTCAGGCTGACCCGAGCGTAAAGTAGAACACAAAACACTCGAGTCAGGACAATATATACTTATATAATGTAAACCAACTCAAGTGAACTGTAATAAAGGTACAAGTAACTTAGAAGATGCTTGGGACCGCCCATCCTCTAAGGATCCGTTAAAATATCTACTATGTAGTAATATTCGCTATTATAATAATGTCTAATAAGTAAAGTATAATCATATAGAAAATAGCGTTAAGGGGATGGAGAACCTTAACGCGGTCGGATCTTAAAATCATAATCGTAGTAAAGCTCGATATGGTAGGTGACACGGAACAACTAGGCAATGCCAGGGTAGATATACCAATTACGCACACGGACTGATGGAGCGCATAGCAGCCACTATCGTCCACCTCGAACAACACTCCCAAATCGGAGGATGTCCATCTAATCAATCACAAGTAAGAGTATAATATCGAAGAAATGTGTCCGAGAAGAGGTGCTACCTCACTGGTCCGAGATCGCTCCTGTTTTAGCCACCTTATGCCAACTCACGGGAGTTGGGTCCACGTAACATACCTTAAGAACGTCGCCACCATCCTACTTCATTCTGGAATCTCCACCGCGTACACGGTTGTCAAAGCGGTTTTCGGTATCGACAGAGAGTATGTCCATATCCGATCCCGGTCTCTTTGCCAACCAATCGTTATTATAACCCGTGGTTATAACTTTTAAAAACAATACTTCACTTCAAAATAATATATCATTTCAAACCATATCTTTATAAAAATAAAGATTAAACCAATTCCAAACCATTTCCATATATTTAAATTTTCATATCATTTCAAAACTTCATTTCAAATCATTTTAATATAATAAAATATCCTATCAGTTCAAATCCAAATATTCAACTTTAAATACCTTTTAAATTCAAAGATATCGTTCATTTACTATCATTTCAAATCACCTTTAAATAGTTTATATTCCAATCAAAATAATTCATTTAAACCTTTTAAAAGTGTAATTATTATATTTTCAAATCAAGTATTCAATTTCCAAAGTTTCAAACCATTCTGAGTTCGTTTACTAAGTTAAAAACCCTAATTATTAAAATTTCAGCATTTCACAGCATTTAAAAACAACTGCTATAAGTTATATTTGAAAACATTTTTAATTCAGCAAAGACAGCACTTAAAACTGCTGTTAAAACTCAGTTTTAGTTGAATTATAGTTCAAAAACAGAAAAGACAGCATTTCAGAAGTGCTGCGGTAGTTCAGATTTCAAAACAAGGGTTAAATTTGGTTTCAGCAAAGACTGCAGACCATTATAGCATTTCTAGAGAATGCTATAATATTCCTGAGTTCAGTATTAGCCTATAAGTTCAATTACAGCAACTACAGCATTTCAGAAATGCTGTAATAGCTCTTTTTTTACACAATTTTAGTTCAAAACAGAATCTATAGCATTTCTGAATGCTATTAAAAGTAGATTTCAGGTGTTAGTGTATTTCCAGCAATTAAATAACTTTAATTTAAAACACATAAACATTTTAAAAATCATATTTTACATTTAAAATGTTCATTTACATATCATTTAACATATATCTTTTTCACAATAAATTTCTTATAATTAAATCCAATTTTCAACAATTTACTTAATAAGTTTAAGTGTAAAGGTTCCAATTCTTCACATTTCAACAAATAGACTTAACACTTCAAATTTAAATTACCATTTCACAATTTAACAAAATTTCCAATTTTATTTAATTAACTTAAACCTTTAATTAAAACCAAATTTCACATTTCTAAGTCAAGTTATATTTTAAAAGATCACTTTTAAACATTCATTTATTTAACCACTTAAATTCATAGAAAAATCAATAATACTTTAATAAATCACTTAAATTCAAATTTAATCAAATTATCATATTTACCATTTCCAAATAAAATTTAATATCCATTTTATTTATATAACTTAAAATATCATTTTTAACCAAATTCCAAATTTCCAACTTAAGTTATATTTCAAAAATCCAGTTAAACCATTCATTAATTACATTTTTAACACATAGAAAAATCATAATTTCTTTATTTTAAAACATTTCAAAATCTATTTAAATCAAATTTCATAAATTTATATTTTTTTAAAATACTTAAAAATATCCAAAACACTTTATAAAATAACCACGGGCCTGTATATAATTTTCTAACTTAGGTCAAGTGATACAGATATGTATCATTTCAATCCGTAGTTAAAAAAGAAAAATCCGGGTTCTATCATTTCAAACCCGCAATCCCAAGTTAAAATAATTTAAATAAAAATCGTTCAGGCCTATCATTTCAGCCCATAACGATTTTTCCCTATTCTAAAGTCCGTTCGGGTATGTATCATTTCAACCCATAGTGATTCTAATCTACAGGGAACTTGCAATGGTGATAACAGATATAAATAACAGAATAACATTAAATAACAGTTACATATGATATAACAGGTGTAATAACAGGTGTGAACATCATATGATAATAATATAAGCATATATAACATGATAATATATTTCTACAGATTCACAGGGTGTCAATTTACTAGTTATATAGGTACATATTGTCTGGTGAGAATAACTCACCTGTATTGAGCTGGAGATGACAACTAACACACGCATCATAGAATCCACAAAGGCACGAGAGTATGATAGTGATTTGAGTGTGGGAGAGACAAGACTAAATGCCTTGAATACATGAAACAAACCAATACAATATACATGAATAAACACTACACAACAATTTAAATAACTTGTATATTCAAGCACAAATCCATTCCAAACCAATTGCACTTGCCTCCATCTAGCATAGGCTCAGCCATGGATGGAAAATACATGAATAAGGCTTGCTCTAAGGTCTGGTTGTGGACCTATAGGGGTCGGCCTAACCTAGAGAAGGTGGTGGACAAGTTTGTGAAGCAAAAATCTAATATTACAAGGCAAAAGCATTGAATTCAAGGCAACTAAAGGGCTCGGCCTAGGTCATGGAGGACATGGCTATCTCAGGTGGGGTCAGTAGGTGGTGTGCAGAGGTGTCTCAGGTCTGAAACAGGTTGGTGGTGGTGGTGGTTGGTCGGCCTAGGTGGTGGAGAGAGGTGGTGGAAGGAGGATGTGCTTGGCTATGGGATCTAGGTGATGTTGCAACAAAACTATGGTGGTTCTTCATCACATAGGGGCTAGGCTATGGCATGGGAAGGGGCTGGAGGAGGTGTTGGTCAGAGGGGATGGTGGTGGAGGTGGCCAAGGTGGTGGATGTGGTGTTGGCCGATCCAAAGAAGAGGAGGACAAGTGCAAAATCATGTGAAAACAAAGGAAAACATAGAAAAGAAGAATGTTTTTACCCAAAAATCTTTGCAAATGATGATGGCCATGATTTTCGTGATTGAGAAGAGTTTGTATACAGAAATAAAAAGAAAAATAAGAAGTTAAGGTCGGCCAAAGAAATTGAATGAAAAAGGTTGGAAAACGAAAAGACGGGAAAACAAAGAGCCTTAGGCAAACCAAGAGTCACAAACTCTTCAAATTTCCATTATTAATTTAGAAATTTGTAAATACATATAAAACTGATAAATAAAGATAAAACTCAGTAAAGAAAATTAATATATAAAATAAATAATTAAATTTTAATTATATAGAATTTAAATTAAGAAAATGGCTAAAATTTGCAAACTAGGCTTTAAAAATTTAGAAATAACCTCAATACACTTTGGAAACATTTATTTTAATTTGAATACATGTAAAATGAATAAAATAAAGTAAAACACAGCAAATAAGAGTGAATGCATAAAATAAATAAATAAATTTTAATTATATATAATTAAATTAAGAAAATAGCAAAGAAAATAGAAATTAGGCTTTAAAATTAGAAAACAATTTCAGTAGACTTTAGAAAATTATATTATCATTTGTAAAAATATTAAAAGACAAAATATACATCAAATAACATATTAGCACATATTTAAAATAAAATATAACAAAGAAAAAGTAATTTATACAATTTAAAATAGACAAAATTATTAAATAAACAGTTTATACTCAAAATTGAAATGTACATAACTTTTACATTTTAACTCCGTTTTCAACGAAACGAAAAGCAGTATTCATGTTATTAAATCTATTTTCATAATAAAAGATAAAATTCATAATTTAAAATATTTAAAATTTAAATTTAAAAGTCAAAGTTTGACTATTGACCAAAATTCACAATTTCTGGAAATATTAAATTTAGTCATATTTGGAATTCTAATCCACATCAAATCAAAGTTTATACTTAAAATAACAAAATTTATTCTTTTTCATAAATAAAGCTTTTGAATCTGGAAAAATCAATTTAAAAATATTTGTAAAATACAGGGTTGTTACACTCTCCCCCACTCAAAACTTTTCGTCCCCGAAAAGGAACGAGGTACGGGAAAGCACAGAAAAAGATAGAATGAAATAGAATTAAGACAAGATGATAAGAAGATTGGAATTACACCTGATAACTATTGTTATAGGTAAGTTTAACAAGATGGAGGTGACCAAATCAAGAATATAAGCACGAAAAAAATCCTCTAGAGTCTGAATCTCCCTTTTCACTTGACCGACGGTCTATGAATGGAAAAACAGTGTTCAGATCCAGATGAGTAACAAAGATTATCAAAGATTACAGAAAGATTTCTAAATAGACTGGTATAAGCAATAGCCTTCCCATTCTGTAACAAGATAAGAGAAATAAGGACAACCAAAAGATAGTTTGGAAAAAAAAAAACAAAACAAGATAATAATTTAAAACCATAATGCTTTGAAATCATAACAATTTAGGGATGTTTATCATTTGGAAATCACACTACTAAAATCATAACACTTTGGACAAGTTATTCTTTTTTTTTAAAAAAACATAATACTTAGAAAATCATAACACCCTAAAAAAAATCTTCATTTAAACCATTTTAATTCAAGGTCAAATAATATTTATTTTAAAGTTGTAACATTTCTAAGTTCATTCAATTATAAAAATTTCCAAAACATTGTATTTTCAAAACAGCAGCACTTATAAAATGCTACAGTAAATATATATATATTTCAAATCAGTTTTATTCTAGAATATTCATTTGGATATCATTTAACTTATGATTTATTAAAACAAACTTTTATGAATGGAATATCCAAATTAAACTATACTTCGTTTATTAAGTCAAAATTTCACTATTTTACTTAACTCTTAATTTAACACATAGCCTAACTCTTTATTTAAAATACCCATTTCATAAATAGATATTCCTTTAATAAGTTACACTTAAAATTCCATTTGGAAACCAAATTCTCAATTATCAAATTTTAGTGATGTTAAAATACATTTTAACTCTTTAAATCATAATTATTCATTTTTTAAGACATATCTATTTCATAAATAAAATATTTATATAGCAAATATAACAATCAAATTTCTTTACACATTTATTCATTTAGACATCAATTAAACTATGAATTCAAGTTAAATAAACTTTATTACAAAATGTCCAATTCCAATGTATTTTATTTTATCTATACAAAGATACATTATTTATTATACAACATATTCATTTCAGGAAATAACCATTATTAAAACTCCTAGGTTAGACTTAAGGTTCCATATTAAATCAAATTTGATTATTAAGTTATTTAAATAAAATCTCTTTAGATTCCTTTTTCAATATTTACCTCTGTTAATCTTTTATAACTAAAATTTAAGTGTATACCATTTATTATAACCACTCAAATTTTATTTATAAAAATCCTTTCTATATTGTATATTATCCAATTACATTGTTAACTTTTAAAAATTTTTTTTAAGGTAAGTTATATTTGAATGCAATTTTATTATACAAATAAAACTTTCCAATTCAATTATCTCAAGTTTGAATCATTTATTCAAATTTTTGATTTTCTTCTTATAACCGAAATTATTCTTTAAAATAAAATTTAAGAATTAAACTTCTGATTCCTTTCAAACCATTTAGAGATAAGTAATTATATATACATAATATGTCAAATCAAATTTAAATCATATATCTATATATATTATAAATCAAATCATATTTAGAAATTCAAATAAATTAAATCTTTCAAAACAAAGCTGTAGTAAGACTATAGAACGGTCTCTTCAGTTCAAAACTTGAAAATGAATGTCGATGATGCTGTAGTCATCACCGAAATTATTTTCCAGCGACAAAGAGAAGAGCACTAAATTTTAAACTTTAAACTCCTTTAGAGACAAACTTTTATTCAAAAATACTTTAAATAATATATCCTTTTAAAACTTTAAACACAAGGTTTGAAACCATCAGAAATTAAATTCTCAAATTCTTGATTTAAATTCATTTCAGTTTCCAAAATCAATTTATAAACATCTATTTATAAATTCATTTATAGAATGATAAATCAAGTATTATCATTTCAAATAATCAATTTAAATCAATTTATTAAGTTCCATAATATTTACTTATATCAAAATTTATTTCATTAACCAAAATTAAAATAATATTGTGTCAGTTTGTTCTGTCAAAGTGTTCTAGAAATCCTATCGATAGCGTTGATCAGACGAATCGATCGAAAGCCCAAATCAGTATCAACAGCTCAAACAACACAATATATAAAACAAAACATAGATTTACAAGTACAATTCAAAATGTTTTGGAGATATTTTGGAAACAAAACAAGATGATTGATTATCAAAATATGAAGATGGATAAGCTTAGATAAATCGCGGCCAACCTTAACCGGGTCAACCGTGACTTAATGAATAAGATCAAATGTGGATTTTCTGGGGTAAATCTACATCCGATCTCAAGAGATAGAGTTTGGAATAACAAAAGATATTAGCATCTAAACCAAGGATAGATATAAATCTCTGGTGAATCGATGCCAATTTGTAAAGGAGTTTCCCCCTTTACCAGAAAATTAGAATATTGGCGAGACAGCCAATTCACTATAAAGATCATTCGAAGTGGAGTTATGTGATACTCCAAAATCAAAAGAAGATGAATAGTGAGGGACAAGAATGAATTTTGGAACCGCAGGGAACGTTCCAAAAATTCAAAGGAAGTTCGAATCAAGAGGAAAAGATTCAAACTCGAACGAAAGTGATTCTGTAAATAAATCTACTCCATATGCTGAGTTTTGCCTCAAAGCCAAAGCTCTGATACCAACTGTAACGACCCGATATTTTCAACCATTCGCATCCATTATAAGTGTATAGGTAGACACTCATGCCGGAATTGAATTGCTCAAAATACCGCATTGTAAATAAATTTTGGCAAATCTCAGAATATGCAGTAAATAAATATAATCACAGATCACAGACAAAGAGTAAAATAATGCAGCGGAAGTAAAAGAAATAGTAGTTCATGAAGCTACTATGTAAATATATCAGAGTTACAAAAGATACAATATAAGAAATAAAGTACAACAGAAGTCTCAATACAATAACCAAGTACAGGCTGAATAGAACAACGGAACCGAAGTTGATAGAACAGGACTAGTAGATAATCTCCAGCGATTCAAATCTCCAGAAGGTGGAAATCCAAATCTGTGAATACTCAGGCTGACCCGAGCATAAAGTAGAACACAAAACACTCGAGTCAGGACAATATATACTTATATAATATAAACCAACTCAAGTGAACTGTAATAAAGGTACAAGTAACTTAGAAGATGCTTGGGACCGCCCATCCTCTAAGGATCCGTTAAAATATCTACTATGTAGTAATATTCGCTATTATAATAATGTCTAATAAGTAAAGTATAATCATATAGAAAATAGCGTTAAGGGGATGGAGAACCTTAACGCGGTCGGATCTTAAAATCATAATCGTAGTAAAGCTCGATATGGTAGGTGACACGGCACAACTAGGCAATGCCAGGGTAGATATACCAATTACGCACACGGACTGATGGAGCGCATAGCAGCCACTATCGTCCACCTCGAACAACACTCCCAAATCGGAGGATGGCCATCTAATCAATCACAAGTAAGAGTATAATATCGAAAAAATGTGTCCGAGAAGAGGTGCTACTGCTACCTCACTAGTCCGAGATCGCTCCTGTTTTAGCCACCTTATGCCAACTCACGGGAGTTGGGTCCACGTAACATACCTTAAGAACGTCGCCACCATCCTACTTCATTCTGGAATCTCCACCGCGTACACGGTTGTCAAAGTGGTTTTCGGTATCGACAGAGAGTATGTCCATATCTGATCCCGGTCTCTTTGCCAACCAATCGTTATTATAACCCGTGGTTATAACTTTTAAAAACAATACTTCACTTCAAAATAAAATATCATTTCAAACCATATCTTTATAAAAATAAAGATTAAACCAATTCCAAACCATTTCCATATATTTAAATTTTCATATCATTTCAAAACTTCATTTCAAATCATTTTAATATAATAAAATATCCTATCAGTTCAAATCCAAATATTCAACTTTAAATACCTTTTAAATTCAAAGATATCGTTCATTCACTATCATTTCAAATCACCTTTAAATAGTTTATATTCCAATCAAAATAATTCATTTAAACCTTTTAAAAGTGTAATTATTATATTTTCAAATCAAGTATTCAATTTCCAAAGTTTCAAACCATTCTGAGTTCGTTTACTAAGTTAAAAACCCTAATTATTAAAATTTCAGCATTTCACAGCATTTAAAAACAACTGCTATAAGTTAAATTTGAAAACATTTTTAATTCAGCAAAGACAGCACTTAAAACTGTTGTTAAAACTCAGTTTTAGTTGAATTATAGTTCAAAAACAGAAAAGACAGCATTTCAGAAGTGCTGCGGTAGTTCAGATTTCAAAACAAGAGTTAAATTTGGTTTCAGCAAAGACTGCAGATCATTATAGCATTTCTAGAGAATGCTATAATATTCCTGAGTTCAATATTAGCCTATAAGTTCAATTACAGCAACTACAGCATTTCAGAAATGCTGTAATAGCTCTTTTTTACACAATTTTAGTTCAAAACAGAATCTATAGCATTTCTGAATGCTATTAAAAGTAGATTTCAGGTGTTAGTGTATTTCCAGCAATTAAATAACTTTAATTTAAAACACATAAACATTTTAAAAATCATATTTTAACATTTAAAATGTTCATTTACATATCATTTAACATATATCTTTTTCACAATAAATTTCTTATAATTAAATCCAATTTTCAACAATTTACTTAATAAGTTTAAGTGTAAAGGTTCCAATTCGTCACATTTCAACAAATAGACTTAACACTTCAAATTTAAATTACCATTTCACAATTTAACAAAATTTCCAATTTTATTTAATTAACTTAAACCTTTAATTAAAACCAAATTTCACATTTCCAAGTCAAGTTATATTTTAAAAGATCACTTTTAAACATTCATTTATTTAACCACTTAAATTCATAGAAAAATCAATAATACTTTAATAAATCACTTAAATTCAAATTTAATCAAATTATCATATTTACCATTTCCAAATAAAATTTAATATCCATTTTATTTATATAACTTAAAATATCATTTTTAACCAAATTCCAAATTTCCAACTTAAGTTATATTTCAAAAATCCAATTAAACCATTCATTAATTACATTTTTAACACATAGAAAAATCATAATTTCTTTATTTTAAAACATTTCAAAATCTATTTAAATCAAATTTCATAAATTTATATTTTTTTAAAATACTTAAAAATATCCAAAACACTTTATAAAATAACCACGGGCCTGTATATAATTTTCTAACTTAGGTCAAGTGATACGGATATGTATCATTTCAATCCGTAGTTAAAAAAGAAAAATCCGGGTTCTATCATTTCAAACCCGCAATCCCAAGTTAAAATAATTTAAATAAAAATCGTTCAGGCCTATCATTTCAGCCCATAACGATTTTTCCCTATTCTAAAGTCCGTTCGGGTATGTATCATTTCAACCCATAGTGATTCTAATCTACAGGGAACTTGCAATGGTGATAACAGATATAAATAACAGAATAACATTAAATAACAGTTACATATGATATAACAGGTGTAATAACAGGTGTGAACATCATATGATAATAATATAAGCATATATAACATGATAATATATTTCTACAGATTCACAGGGTGTCAATTTACTAGTTATATAGGTACATATTGTCTGGTGAGAATAACTCACCTGTATTGAGCTGGAGATGACAACTAACACACACATCATAGAATCCACAAAGGCACGAGAGTATGATAGTGATTTGAGTGTGGGAGAGACAAGACTAAATGCCTTGAATACATGAAACAAACCAATACAATATACATGAATAAACACTACACAACAATTTAAATAACTTGTATATTCAAGCACAAATCCATTCCAAACCAATTGCACTTGCCTCCATCTAGCATAGGCTCAGCCATGGATGGAAAATACATGAATAAGGCTTGCTCTAAGGTCTGGTTGTGGACCTATAGGGGTCGGCCTAACCTAGAGAAGGTGGTGGACAAGTTTGTGAAGCAAAAATCTAATATTACAAGGCAAAAGCATTGAATTCAAGGCAACTAAAGGGCTCGGCCTAGGTCATGGAGGACATGGCTATCTCAGGTGGGGTCAGTAGGTGGTGTGCAGAGGTGTCTCAGGTCTGAAACAGGTTGGTGGTGGTGGTGGTTGGTCGGCCTAGGTGGTGGAGAGAGGTGGTGGAAGGAGGATGTGCTTGGCTATGGGATCTAGGTGATGTTGCAACAAAACTATGGTGGTTCTTCATCACATAGGGGCTAGGCTATGGCATGGGAAGGGGCTGGAGGAGGTGTTGGTCAGAGGGGATGGTGGTGGAGGTGGCCAAGGTGGTGGATGTGGTGTTGGCCGATCCAAAGAAGAGGAGGACAAGTGCAAAATCATGTGAAAACAAAGGAAAACATAGAAAAGAAGAAGGTTTTTACCCAAAAATCTTTGCAAATGATGATGGCCATGATTTTCATGATTGAGAAGAGTTTGTATACGGAAATAAAAAGAAAAATAAGAAGTTAAGGTCGGCCAAAGAAATTGAATGAAAAAGGTTGGAAAACGAAGAGACGGGAAAACAAAGAGCCTTAGGCAAACCAAGAGTCACAAACTCTTCAAATTTCCATTATTAATTTAGAAATTTGTAAATACATATAAAACTGATAAATAAAGATAAAACTCAGTAAAGAAAATTAATATATAAAATAAATAATTAAATTTTAATTATATAGCATTTAAATTAAGAAAATGGCTAAAATTTGCAAACTAGGCTTTAAAAATTTAGAAATAACCTCAATACACTTTGGAAACATTTATTTTAATTTGAATACATGTAAAATGAATAAAATAAAGTAAAACACGGCAAATAAGAGTGAATGCATAAAATAAATAAATAAATTTTAATTATATATAATTAAATTAAGAAAATAGTATGGCGTTCTAACACAAATTTCAAAAATTCATGGCGGCTCCCAGATCTAGATCTGGAGATTAGGGTTTTCCCTTTTCTCTTTTTTCCTTTCCTTTTTCCTAGTTTTCTTAATCTTTCTCCGTTATTCTCTTGTTTTCGTTCTTCAATTCATTCTCCTCATTATGGGTCTGCGGGATGCGGAAGGTTGGGAGGAGGTGAGAAGGAAAAGGGGTAAGGCACCTATTCCTTCTGGCCCGGATCAGAGGCTATCTTTGGGAGGGCAAAGCTCGAACAGAACAGGTAGATCTGAAGGTAGGGGGGTGTTTCCGGTTCAGACGGGGCGGACAGGCAAAACAAAATTTTCTAAGCAGAAAAGTGCGATGTCTGGAGGTAATTCCAAAATCATTTTCACTGTTTCAGAAAACGCAAAGAAATTTTCATACAGTGAGGCAGTAAAAGAAGGAGCAGTGGGGGATTTGGGTAACCTGGATCTGGAGTTTATAGAGCCTACTGTAGCAGATGGTAAAAGGATAGGTTCCCTATCTGATGAAGCGATCAAAGAAGCAGAGGGAGGTTGGGATTTATGCATTTTGCTGTATGTGGTTGGGTACAAACCTTGGCTCCGTACTTTTGAGGGTTATGCTAAAAGGGTTTGGGAAACTAAGAAGCCATTTTCTGTTCATTCTAGGAATAATGGATTTTTCGTAGTGAGATTTGGATTGGAGGAGGACTGCAATAAGATTTTAAAATCAGGTCCTTGGTTTATGGACCGGAACTTGATTATTATGAAGAGATTATCCCCAGATATGAGAACTGATAGAGATCTCCTTACTTCTCTGCCCATGTGGGTTAGACTTCCTGGTTTAAGTTTTAAATTATGGGGCAATAAGGCCATTAGCGCTCTAACTAGTACTATAGGTGTTCCTATTAAGATGGATGAGGCCACTAAAAATAAATCTAGACTAGCCTTCGCCAGAGTTTTGGTGGAGGTAAATGTTAAATTTGGTATGCCTAAATCCATTGAAGGTAGAGACGAAAAAGGGAGGAGTTTCGTTCAAGAAGTAGAATATGAAAACCCTCCTCCCATCTGTGTCAAGTGTGTTTGTTTCGGACATTTAATTGATGAATGTCCTATGACCAAGTCCTGGGTCCCTAAAGAGACCCAAGCTGTTAGCTCTGATAAGCCTGGTATAGTTGATTGTGGTATTGAGTTATTAAATATTCCTGAAAAGGAGATAAATGCTACTGAAACTGGATCCAAGAATGATGAAGGGGTTGTCTCTTACAATAATGTAGTGGCGGAAGACACAGAAGATAGGGAAAACGATTCTAATGTAATTGTTAATTCAATTCAGGAACAGAACTTGGGGAAGGGTGCATCCTCAGTTGAGCGGTGTGAGGGGGCAATTTCCGAAGGTACAGAGTCAGATCATGTAACTTCTACCGAAATAGGAGTCAGTGAAGATTGCTCCAATGCTCCTCTGGCCAGGCCGGAAGGTCCTCCTGATCAAGGAACCAGGGAGCCTTTCATTCCTGTTTCTCCAACCATCTCGAGAGCCAATGATCTGAGATCATTTCCTCCAAAATCACCATCGGCTCACGTTTCTATTCTTAAACGCCCATTGTCATCATCGGATCACAATTCTATTCCAATATCCTTAACTTCTAATGATTTAGTTTTCGATGATGAAACATATAATAATGTTAATTATAGGAGAGGGACTGATCATAGTATTGTTTTACAGGTACAAGAGAATCTGGATCAGGACATAGGAACGACTAAAGTGGCAGAGGAACAAAATAATTATGATAATGTAGACTCAGTTCAGGAGGAAATGGAAGAACAGCTTCTTCCGAAGCCCCAAGATATAGAACTTGATAATATTCAGAAAGATAAGCTGGTCCGAAAGAACCCTAAGTGGGTGCAGATGTTAGGTATTCCTTCGGAAGACAAAGGGGAGTCCTCGAGCAGTAGACATCAGAGGACCCGAAATAATAAGGTTTTATAATGTCTGTGGCCTGTTGGAACGTAAGAGGGTTTCATAACCCTAACAGAATGGGTGAAGTGAGGAAAGCTATAGGCAAATTTAAAATTAGCTGTTTTGGTATTTTGGAAAATAAATTGATGTTTCCAGAGATTTTGAAGTTGGAAAAAACGTTGGATGATGGATGGAGAATAATTAGTAATATATCTTGCTATTTTAAATGTAGGATTATGGTTCTTATTGATACAAAAATTTGGGATTTCAACTTTATTAGTATGAGTGATCAACACATTACTATTGAACTGATCAATTCCTCGAATTTTAGATGTAATTTAACGTTTGTCTATGCCCAAAATTTTGTTGAACTTAGGAAAAGATTATGGAAGAATCTGCAGGAGGATGCTATAAATATTTTTAGGCCTTGGATGGTTCTTGGGGATTTTAATTGCATCCGTAGACCCTCAGAAAGACAGGGAGGTAATCCAGCAACTTTTTATAATTTGTTTGAATTAGATGACATGGCTTTATTTACTGGTCTTAATGAGATAAATATTAAAGGATTTGAATTTTCTTGGTGGTCGGGCCCGGGTAGAAATATTTTCTCTAAAATTGATAGGGTGTTTGCTAACCTAGACTGGATTAACTTATTCCCTGAATTATCAGTTGAATTCTTACCGCCTACGGTGAGCGATCACAATGCTATTCTTGTCTCGTTTACCTCAATCTCTAGGGTTAAGAATAGTCCGTTTAGATACATGAATCATTGGTCTTTATGCGACCAATATTTTCCTTTGGTGGAAAAACTTTGGGTTACCAACCAAATCGACAGACCACTGTTCCAAGTTATTAACATTCTCAAAAACATTAAGAGGGATCTCAAGAGATGGAGTGTTAATTCTCGTAACATCAGACAAGAGGTGAATGTAATGAGAGATAAATGTTCTAGGCTTCAAAAGCTTTTGGAAAATTCTAATGACCATAACTTAGCCTTGGAATTTCAAAATGCCAAGACTAACTTGGATCTTGCATTAAAGAAAGAATTCTTGGCGGCAAAACAAAAGGCTAAATGTGACTGGCTAATGATGGGGGATGAGGGATCTGCTTTTTTCTACGCCAAAATGTCTAACAGAAGGAGTAGAAACCGTTTGACTAACCTTAATGTAGACGGTAAGGTGTTATCGGACAATAAATTTGCTGAAGAGGCTATTGATTTTTTTAAGCAAACTTATAATCAACCTTTATGTGATCATTTTCCTGAAGTGATTTGCAAAACGGTTATTTCTGAGTTTGGGGCTAATTTTTTAAATAAGATTTTCTCTTTAGAAGAGATCAAATTCGCTTTGTGGGATATCAAAGACACTGTTTCGCCAGGACCGGATGGTTTCAATTCGTTGTTTTTCAAGAAGCATTGGAATCTTTCGAAAGATATTATTTATAAAGCTTTAAATGATGTTTTTCAAAAGGGTCTAATCATTAGTGAATGGAACCACACTTTTATTCATTTGATACCTAAAAAGGACCATTCCTCCTGTATTCAAGACTTCAGACCAATTGCATGCTGTAACACTTTATACAAGGTTCTTTCTAAAATACTATGTAACAGATTGGGTCCTTTTTTGGATAAGTTGGTATCTCATAACCAGACGGCTTTTATAAATGGTAGATCTATAGGGGATGGTATTTTGTTAGCTCATGAATTAATTAGAGGCCTTGGAAGAAAGGATAATAAATACATGTGTATAAAAGTTGATTTAAAGAAAGCATATGATTCGATTAATAGAGATTTTGTTATCCACATGTTAAGAAGCTTGGGCTTTACGGATAAATGGATAAAAATTATTGGAAATCTTATTAAGACCCCTGTTTTTTCAATCATTATTAATGGAGAAGCACACGGTTACTTTAAAGGCTCTAATGGTCTTAGACAAGGAGACCCACTGTCTCCCATCCTTTTTACCCTAGTAATGGAATATTTTACGCTACTTATGGAAGAAAAAGTAAGGGATGGTCTGATCTCTCCTGTTACGGACTTTGGTAACAAATTGACTCACTTGATTTACGCAGACGATATCATTCTTTTTACTAAAGCTAATGTGCAAACTGCGTATGCTATTAATGAAGTTTTTAAAACCTTGAAAAGGGTCACAGGATTGGAGTTAAGTGCGGAGAAATCTAACATCTTTTTTGGGAAAGGGGTAGATGGCTGTACAGACATCTGTTCTATTCTCAACATTCAACAAGCTACCCTTCCCATAAGGTATTTGGGTATTCCTCTGTCAAGCGTTAACTTGAGGGATAAGGATTGTTCTCCGTTGATAGAGAAGATCAAAGTTAGAATTGGAAGATGGGAAACTAAAATGTTGAGCTTAGCAGGGAGACTGGAACTTATAAAATCAACTTTGTACCCTATAATTCAGTTTTGGATGCAATGTTTCTACCTCCCTATTGCTACTGTTCAGAAGATTAAACATATGATACTAAATTTTCTTTGGAAAAGTCGCAGTAGTAAGATCCCATGGGAGGTTCTAAGTAGACAAAAAGAAGAAGGAGGTATGGGTCTGAGAAACTTAGAAGAGATGAACAAAACGCTTTATATCAAATTGATTTGGAAAATCATTAACTTAGAAGGCAGCTGGGCGGTTTTTATGCATGGAAAATACATAGGGTTTAAAAGTTTCTGGGATATTAACCAGCGTTCGGATGATTCTGGGGTGTGGAAGTGTATTCTAAAAAATAGACATGAATCCTTGAAATGTTTTTCCCTTAACATTGTAGATGGTAAATCTACGTCGTTATGGTATGATCCTTGGTTAAATGGGAGTTCTATTATGGAACGCATTGGTAGAGACACTGCTTTTAGAACTGGGACATATAATATAATGCTTAGCAGGATTTTAAGAAATGGTGAATGGAAATGGGACTTGTATAGCTTTCTATTTCAAATACAGAGTGAAATTGAAGATGTAAAGATTCACAATGACAAAGAGAGGGATTTCTGGTCTTGGAAGTGTACTTCGGATGGGCGATATCAGTTTAAAAAAGTTTGGAACTCGGTTAGAACTAGGTTTGATACTAAATTTTGGGCGACTATGGTTTGGAGCAAAATTCATGTCCCTAAAATGGCAGTCTGCCTCTTCAAGGCTATAAATGATTTTCTTTTGACAAAAGAAAGATTAATTCAGAAGCAGATTGTGGTCGATCAGAATTGTGTGTTTTGTAATAGTCACATTGAAAATATAGATCATCTATTTTTTCAATGTGACTTTACAGAAAAGATCTGGTTTTGGAGTTGTAAAAAATTTTTCGTCAATCCTAGAAGTACTTTTTCTTTTATCTTGAAGGAGGATTTAACGAAAATTGTTTCTATATCTAATGCTCGAAATTTCAAGTCTGATTTATTCCAACTCTCACTCTCAGTTTGTGTTTGGCACATTTGGAAAGAAAGAAATGAAAGGATTTTTCAAAATCGTTTTACAGAAGGGTCGAAAGTTTGTTTAAAAATTTTCCAAACTATGAACATCAGAATGGCAAAATCAAAATATTATCAGAACAGCACTGGCATGAACTTGGAAATTGCTTTGAAATGGGGTCATACCTCCCAACGCTGAATTGGGGACATTATCATAATTCCTGTCTCTTTTGCTACTTTATTGTTCCTATGTCTTCCGGCTTCAGATCTCAAGTACCTGTTTTATCTTACATTGATTCTCTCCCTCTCTAAATTACATTATATTTGTTTTACATCTCTTACTAAACAGTAGTTTTTAAGTTTATTGATCTGCAGGTGGAGCAATTTGTCTGTGGATCCCTGGATAGCAAGACACTGATTTATTATGGGTATTTTAGAAGCTTCTAAGGAAGAAGCTGCTCTAAGGAAAACAGAACTTTCAAAAACTTATCTTGTTTAGAGTCGTCTTGAGAAACAGCTGAGTTTCCCTATGGTTTTAGCAAGTCTTTCAGATCTCAGATGAATCTAAGATCTATCTTTCGGGAGGCTTCTAATCTTTTGAGCCTGTTATTGGGTGGAGCATTTAGTCTGTGGAGACCTGGACAATAAGAAGCAATATTTATATGGATATACTTGAAGATTCAAAGGAAGCAGAATTACTGATGAACACAGAAGCTATATCAAAACTTATCTTGTTTAGAGCAGCTTAACGTTTCAGATCGGAGATGAATCTCAGATCTAAAGTTTTTGCAGCTTCCATGACATGGATTTAAAAATCCTCGTTAGTTCGAAGGCTTTAAGGAACTAAGCAGTAGTTTTAGATAGTATACTTACTCAAGTAAGTCTGGAGAGATGGAGTTTCCGAGTAAAGGAGGAGATCAGAAGTTTAATGGCAGCAGCCATTTCTGTTTCTCGCGAGTTTTCTTTTGGTAAGTTTGGAGTTAGGAAGAGAATGAAAAGTCGTTTTGCTGTTCTTGGGAGTTATCGAGAAGTTTCTGAGTCTTCGGGAGGCTTCTTTTCTTTGGGCCTGAAACTGGGTTTGGGTTGTATTTGTTTTTATAGCCCAACGAGTTTAGTTTTTGTATTGTTTTTGGTTTTTGTTTTGTTCCGGTTATAGGCTTTGCTTTGTATTTTGTATCTTGTTGGACCTTGTTTTTATTTCTTAATAGAAAAGTTTGAACCCCTTCTTCAAAAAAAAAATTAAGAAAATAGCAAAGAAAATAGAAATTAGGCTTTAAAATTAGAAAACAATTTCAGTAGACTTTAGAAAAATTATATTATCATTTGTAAAAATATTAAAAGACAAAATATACATCAAATAACATATTAGCACATATTTAAAATAAAATATAACAAATAAAAAGTAATTTATACAATTTAAAATAGACAAAATTGTTAAATAAACAGTTTATACTCAAAATTGAAATGTACATAACTTTTACATTTTAACTCCGTTTTCAACGAAACGAAAAGCAGTATTCATGTTATTAAATATATTTTCATAATAAAAGATAAAATTCATAATTTAAAATATTTAAAATTTAAATTTAAAAGTCAAAGTTTGACTATTGACCAAAATTCACAATTTCTGGAAATATTAAATTTAGTCATATTTGGAATTCTAATCCACATCAAATCAAAGTTTATACTTAAAATAACAAAATTTATTCTTTTTCATAAATAAAGCTTTTGAATCTGGAAAAATTAATTTAAAAATATTTGTAAAATACAGGGCTGTTACAGAAAGTTTCAAATGATAACCTGTGTCTTTTGGCAAATACAAGTGACCCTTGGATTTGGCATAAGAGATTTGGGCATTTGAACTTCAAACTCTTATCTAGACTGTCAAAACATGATCTAGTAAGAGGTCTCACAAAAATGAATTTTAAAGTAGATAGTTTATGTGATGCATGTCAATTAGGAAAACTTAGAAAAAGTTCCTTTAAATTAAAAGTAATGATTTCAACTTCAAAACCTCTTGAATTACTTCATCTTGATTTATTTGGTCTATCTCAAATTCAGTCAATAAATCACAGTAAATATGTTTTTGTAATTGTAGATGATTATTCTAGATTTACATAGACAATATTTTTGAAACATAAAAGTGATACTTTTGAAAGTTTTAAGAACTTTACAAAAAGGATTCAAAATCAACTTTCTGCAAAAATTATAACCATCCATAGTGATCACGGTGGTGAATTTGAAAATGAAAAGTTTGAGGAATTCTGCAATAGAAAGGGAATAACTCACAAATTTTCATTTCCAAGAACTCCACAACAAAACGGAGTAGTAGAACGTAAAACTAGGACGATTCAAGAGTGTGCGAGAACTATGCTTTTAGATAGTAAATTACCAAATCATTTTTGGGCAGAAGCAGTTGCTACCGCCTGTTATATTTTAAATAGAATTTTAATTAGACCTTTAACTGATAAGACATCTTATGAACTTCTTTATGGAAAGAAACCTAAGGTATTTTATTTTAGAATTTTTGGAAGTAAATTTTTTATTTTAAATACAGAAGATAACTTAGATAAATTTGATCCTAAATCTGACAAAGGTATCTTTATCGGATATTCTAATAGAATTAAAGCATACAGAGTGTTTAATTTAAGAACTAACACCATCGAAGAAACAATGCATGTTTCATTCGATGAAAATCTCAAAAATTTTGAAGATGCAAATGATGAAGAGGATTTAATTACTCAAAATCAGGAGTCAACTGAAACTAATAATGAAATTAATCATCCTAATAAAAAGATTAAACCTTTAAAAGATCATCCTATAGAAAATAAACTAGGAGATATGCAGTCTGTTACAACTAGAAATCAACTAAGTAAAATGAGCAATGTAGCCTTTATATCAACTATTGAACCCAAAAATCCAAAAGAAGCATCAACTGATGATTCATGGATTTTGGCTATGCAAGAAGAACTAAATCAATTCACTAGAAATGATGTTTGGAAACTTGTTCCTAGACCTGAAAATAAAACTATAATTGGAACTAAATGGGTTTATTAAAATAAAATTAATGAACAAGGTGAGGTCGTTAGAAATAAAGCCCGGTTAGTCGCTCAAGGTTATTGTCAAGAAGAAGGAACAAATTGTGATGAAAGCTTTGCTCCCGTAGCAAGATTAGAAGCCATTAGGATTCTACTTGCTTTCGCAAACTTGCTTTCGCAAATCATAATAATTTCAAATTATTTAAAATGGATGTTAAAAGTGCCTTTTTAAAGGGATTTGTAAAAGAGGAAGTATATGTTGAACAACCATCACTTTTTGAAGATGAAAAATTACCAAATCATGTTTACAAACTTAAGAAAGCTCTATATGGTCGAAAACAAGCTCCTAGAGTCTGGTATGATAGACTAAGATCTTACTTATTACAATCAAACTTTGAAATTGATAAAGTAGATAATACTCTTTTTACTAAAAGAAATAAAAATGATATTCAACTAGTATAAGTTTACGTAGATGATATCATTTTCGAATCAACTAATTTTGAAATGAATAAAGAATTTTCTGAAATAATGACAAAAGAGTTTGTGATGAGTCATATGGGTGAATTAAACTTCTTTCTAGGATTGCAAATAAAACAATTAGATAACGGTATCTTTATCAAACAAGAAAAATATGCTAAAGACCTAGTTAGTAAATTTGGTTTGACTACTGCAAGTGGAAAACCCACTCTCATGGCAACCAATGAGTACCTAAGTAAAGAAGATCTCTCGAAAGATGTAGATCAAAAATTATATAGAGGAATGATTGGATCACTACTCTATATCACTACTGGTAGAGCTGATATCATGCATAGTGTTTGTCTCTTTGCAAGATATTAATCCCAACCTAAAGAGACCCACTTAAAAGCTGTAAAATGTATCATAAGATATGTTAAACACACCTTTGATTATGGCTTATTTTATCCTAAAAATGATTCTTTTGAATTAATATCTTACTGTGATGCTGACTATGCTGGTTGTAAATCAGATCGAAAAAGTACAAGTGGAACTTGTCACTTTTTGGGGCATTCTCTGGTTTCCTGGTTTAGTAAAAAGCAAAACACAGTTTCTTTATCAACAACCGAAGCAGAGTATATTTCTGCTGCTTTGGCTTGTTCTCAAGTAATATATATGCAACAAACTTTAAAAGATTTTGGTTTAAATATCTCAAAATCACCAATTTATTATGATAATACTAGTGCAATAAATTTATCCAAAAATCCTACTCATCATGCTCGAACTAAACATATTGATATCGTACATCATTTTCTCAGAGACAATATAAGTAAGGAAGTAATTACTCTCGATTATATAAATTCCGAGAATCAAATTTCGGATATCTTAACAAAACCCTTAAATGAATCTATATTTACTAAATTAAGAAGAGAATTAGGTATTTGTTCAATAACTGAAATATAGAATATAAATATATAACAAGTATAATTAAAATTAAATTAAAATAATTCAAATAGCAAAAATATAAGTACCTTGTCGACAACCCTCCTTTACCCCTGTCGACATATAACGAATTTTTTTCTTTTGAAATTTTCCTACCAAAATCCAAATGGGTGGTTATATATTCTTCTTATTTCGAAATTTTGTTCATTCTTTCTGTTCTTTCTCTGTTCTAACTTCTGAAATCAATAAAACAATGGCCTCCTCCTCCAAATCAAACAAAAATTCAACCTTTTCATTCCCTTCTCCTTCTACCGGACCATTTCAACGAACTATGCTTGCACGAGTGATGAAAATGGAGGTTTCCTTGAAGGATGCACTGCAACTTACGACTGAAATTCAAATGGTGCAAATCAGAATGGCCTAAGAACAAGAACGGCAAGGCAAAATCCTTAGAAACTTCCAAAAGTTTCTAATGGACAATCACGCCAATCCCATCTTGATCGATGAAGAATCCTCAAGTTTTCAAGTGCAAGAGGACAGCGAGGAGGAGGAAGAAGAAGCCCCCATGGAAGAAGAGCACGCTGAAGATGACGACAAAGTTGTTTGCGTTGGCGAAGTGTGCTTTAACAAGGATGGAAATCTAGTCGAACAACGTGGAAATTTCTGTTTCCACTACCCAAATTGCTCAGTTCATAGATCTCACATTGTCAAAGATACACACTAGTTTCTTTTCTCTCTTTCTTATCGTTATTTGTATATGATCTTACTTACATTTTCTACGCAAATGTAAATATAACATTATATAATTAATAAATGATTTATGTTCTCATATTTGAATTCTCACATTATCGTTATTATAAATATTATCATATATGGATTCTTAGTTAGGAGAGTTAGTTATTAAGGGCTAAGTTTTAGTTTTAGAATTAAGTGTTGATTATTTATGGTAACACTATCATTATAATCAAATGTAATATAGTATTAGATTAAGGTGGAGTTGTATAGATTTAAACTTTCTTTTTGTTGATGACAAAGGGGAGAAGTATAACATAGGATAGTTAAACATAGATTAAGGGAGAGTTATTAGTTTTAGGGGGAGTTATTAGGATAGAAGTAATATTTTACAAACAAAGGTTGTCATCATCAAAAAAGGGGAGATTATTAGTCCCTGAGAAGTTGGTTTTGATGACAACAATCTTAGAATAAGATTATAAAATATAAATACTAACATTATTGTTTAGATATATATGTATATGCAGGATATATATACAGGTACCAAAGAATGAAGACTGTACAGTATAGAGATTCAAGAACTGATGAACTCAAGATCGAAGATATCAAGATTCAAGGCTCATGAATATCAAGATTATCAAAAGTTCAAGATTTCAAGATAAGTAATTTAGTTAGGAATTTTGTTAAAACTCCTAGAAAAGCACTAACATCTTAAAATCCATTTTATTCGTGGAATAGAATCCACTTCGAGCCCGTTAAAGGGATGGAACCCTAAGTAGGATGGAACCTACAAAAAATCTAGTGGAACATTGTTTTGTATCCACTAACCATTATTCAAATGTTTTACAAAATTATATCTTGTTTTCAAAATGATTTCAAAATCTTCCTTTTTAAATAAAAAACATCTATCCTGGTTTTAAAATACTTTTAGCCTCAAAATAATCTTTATTTTCAATATCAAATTATCCTTGGTTTTAAACTATCTTTTAATTATAATATATTTAACTTTTAATATTTATACTTAGATTTAAATATAAAATTATAGTAAAATTTTATATCTACCAAAATATTATTCTCTATACTTATTTATGTATTTTAACTATAGTTAAGTATATTTATAAAGTTTAAAATAGTTTTAATACAAGATAGAAGTTATTTTCAAAGAAAAACAAATTACCAAAAAATAACTTAGGCTTGTCGACAACCCCAAGGACCTCTTGTCGACAAGGTGACAGTTTATTTCAAAAGTTTGAATTTCAAAGGAAGTGTCTATTCATCATATCCTTTCTCGAATGGACATGGTTGTTGTTCTACTATAAATAGGGGCTGTTTTAAATGAATTTACATTCATATTTTCTCTAATTGCACTCCTCTTCTTCTTCCACATTTCTTTATATACATTTTTACCATTACTCTGCCGAAGTCACCATTGAATCTAACTAGATCATCTCTGGTTTGATTCTCTATCACTATCTCAACAAGATCTCAGTGCTATTCAGAGTTATAGACTTCTTTGTATTCAATCGAACGAGAAAATGTGTGATTGTAGCTTGGAAAATCAATCGGGTGAACTTGTTGCCCGTAAAATCAAGTATCTCTACCTAGAGGATTGTGAATCTGGAGCGTTGTACCTCATGGCCTTGAAATCGAGGGTGTAATTGTAAGAATTGATTTTGAAAGGAAATCCGTACTTGTGCTGCAGGACTGGATGTAGGGTAACTCCGAACCAGTATAAAATCTGGTGTGTTCTTTCCTTTATTGCTTTTACTTTATATCTACATCTGTGTTTGATTCTGTGATCATATCTGTGTCTGAATATTGCATACATTTGTATTCAAATTAATATAGCTCAAAAAGAATTAGTAATTCCTTAAAACACTATTCACCCCCCTCTAGTGTTAATTCTAGCCTTAAGATCCGTAATCCGCATTTCTCACACAGTCAACATCTGCAACCCATGCCTCCATCCGCCTGTATGCCACACGAGCCCTTCCCTGACCACGCTGCAATAGTAGCTGCCTCCATCTCCGTGCCACAATTCCCGGATCCTCCACGTGAAGCCACTTTCGCCTTCCGCACCACCCAGAGATCCATCTTCGCCTCCACATGGCCGCTCCACCCATCACCAAAACAACCGAAGCCACCAATCTCCACTAGATAGCCATATCTCAGCAACCCATCTCGACCATCTCCTTCACCCATGTCGTTTACCATCCGCCACTATTAGCCTGCTTGTATTCTTTTCGCATGAACCCATGTGCATGCGTGATAATCTTTTGTCGTGCTCCTCTTTTGCTTGCATCCTGCGTACGTGTTTTATGTAGGTATTTATATTCAACTCTTTGTTACAGCATTTGAGACTCACCTTTAGAGATTAGAGATTTTCTTGAAGATCTGTCTTATCTAATCAGCTTTTCCAGATGTTTTGTTCAGACTAGTCACCTGTTTGCATTTGAGACTACATTGTATTTGAGATATTCTATTGTATTTTATTTCAAAATCTGATACTTATATAGTAGCTTCATGAACTACTATTTATCTATTCCACTGCTTATTGTTATATTACTCTGTGTCTATGATTCCATGATTTAATTATTTAATATATATGCTGAGTTTTGCCAAATATAAATTAATAATCTTTTGTTTTGAGCAATTCAAGTCTGACATGAGTGAATGATTGTCGATTTGAACGGTTCGAAATACCAGGTCGTTACAAGTGGTATCAGAGCTCTGGTTTAGGCAAAACTTAGCATATGGAGTAAAAATTAATTACAAAATCACCTTTGTTCGAGCTTGAATTTCTTCCTCTTTGATTCGGATTTCTTTCGAACTTTGGAACCCTACCTTGTTCTAAAATACATCCTTGTTTTTTCTGTTCATGTACTTTTGATACTGGAGCATCCCATAGCTTCAACCTCAATTGGCAACTTCTTCCTTCTATGTGTCTAATTATATCGACGGTCCTGCCAACCTCTGTATGATTTGTAAAGGGATGAAACTCCTTTATAACAGGCATCGATTCACCAGAGATTTCTATGTCCTCAGTTTTGATGTTGTTCTCTCTTGCTTATGCCCGAACCGTTTCTCTAGTAGACGGCCAAGGGTAATTCTCTTGTGATCGAATATCAAATGCCTCAAGATTATGCAGACAGTTTTATCTTATCGTTTGATCCTCAGCCAGTGATCTCGACTCCACCCAGATAGTCAAGGATTATCCAGATGTTCGGTGAAGTCACTTCTCTCCCTCCCAAGCGAGAAATTTAATTCCGCATCTATCTTATTCTTGGAACTCGATCTGTGGTCCTTCCTCCCGGACGAATGGTTTCGATAAATGGTTAGTCATCCCCTATGGATTTACCAATACTCCTACCTTCTTCGTCGATCTCATGAATCATGTTTTTCCACGATGTTCTCAACCAGTTTGTCCTGGTTTCCGTAAATGATATTTTTGTCTTTTCTAAGTCCCAATTGACCCGGTTAAGGTCGCCGCGATTAATATACGTCTATCCATCTTTCCTTTTGGTAATTTAATCATCTTATCCATCTTTCGAGCCAATCTTCTTAGTCAGAATCCTCTTTGATTAGGGTCTCTCTAAATTTGAATCTCTATCCTTGGTCAAAATATTTTTTAAATCATCCTATGAGAGAGTGTATTTGTAATTGATATAAAAATGTTTATATTATGTTTTTTGAGTTTTAAGTTTGAATTTTGGGCTTTCGATCGATTCATTTGGCCAACGCTATCGATAGAAATTCTGAAACACTTGAACAGAGCAAACTGACACAATATTGTCTTCGAAATTGGAAAATGAAATAATTTTATATATGCTTATATTTCATATATATAAGTATAATTTTATGAAATTAGATGATTAAATGAATTGGTTGTTAGAAATGATAATACTAGATTATCATTTATTGTATTATTAACATTTCTAAACCTTTAACTATTGCGGCATGATATAAATAAATGAAATTATAAAACATGGTTTATAAATCTGTTTTGCCAACGAAATGAATTTAAATTAAGGATTTGAGAATTTGATTTCCGGTGCTTTTCAAAATTTGGTTTCAAAAGCTTTGAAAGTATATTATTTAAAAATATTTTCGAATAGAAATTGTTCTAGAGAATTTTAAAAGAATAAAGTCAGTACTCTCCTCTTATTGTCGTTGGAAAATAATTTCGGTGATGACTGCAGCATCATCGACATTCATTTTCGAGTCTTAAAGTGGGGAGACCACTCAATAGCTTGCTGCACTTTGTTTTGGAAAATGAATTTGAAATGGATTTCTTGAGTATGAGTTGATTGATAAAATGTATATAAGTATATATTTATTTCAAAAATTATTGAAGTGAAACTGGAAATTTAACTCTTAAGTTTTATAATGGTTTTCAATTATTGAAATGAAGCAAAAAATTTGAATAATTGGAGAGTCTAAATTTAGAAATGGAATTTAAACAGCTTAAAATAGTTGAACTAGAATAAAATTAATTTGTATAATACTCAATTGCATCCTAAACATATATAGCTTACCTAAAATATTCAAAAAGTTAAATGTTAATGTGAATTTGTGATTGAAGGTTATACAAGAGAAAACTTAAGTAATAAATTGTTCAAATTAAATTGCCTAATAGAAATGTCATAATTAGGAGGAAAATTGGTATAGTGTTCAATTGCATTTGAAAACATTAAATAAAACATACCTGGAAATGTTTAAATGTAATGAGAATATGTAATTGAATTATATACAACATAAAAATGTAAGAAATAGGATGTCCAAAATTGAATTTTGATAAGGGAAATTATAAATAAAAATTGAATATTATAATAAATGTTTATACATTTAATTTATATTATAAGAAATGTAAGTGAAATAAATTGAATAATAAAAAGGAAAAGAAAATGCTATTTAAGTAAATAAATATGAATTAGGAGTAGCTGAAATTGAATTATAAATGGAATTAACTTAAGTAAAATCAAATAGATCAAATAAATGAGTTAAATAAAATAATTTTGTTTTAAAAGGAAATATTAATAATTGGAAGCAAATCAAATTGAATGAAAATACCTTGAATTGAAATCAACTAAATATGAATACAATGACTATTTATTGATTAAATAAAATAGATTGAACCCAAACTTGTTGAATATTAATCAATTTAAAACTAATGAAATTTATATTGTTTTGAATTTATTGATTGTATCTGATAATATGCATTTCAAACCTATTTTTCTTTCTGGTTGCTCCTATCCTTCTATCTCGTTCCTTCTCGGGATGAAAAGTTTTGAGTGGGGGAGATTGTAACGACCCGTAAATTTTAATAATTTTATAACGTAATTAACTGAATTATTCTTGAAAATAAAACAACTTAATTTGACGATGAAAATTTGATATTTGGTATGCGTCTATTGGAGCAGAGCGAACGACAGATTTTCATCGGAAAATATGAAAGTTAATTCTGTTATATAATTTACAATTTCAATTTAAATCATTTAATTTGATGAAGATTAAATATTTTCGAAATATGGATATTTTTATATAATAAAAATGTAAATCATTTTCTGAGTGAGACGTCGTCTTTTCGTCAAATTTGGACTGCTTCAGCTCCGTTTATATTATGTTCAGCATTTTAGCAGTTTTTTTGGCAGCAAATATCAACTTTTGATAGGGTGATTGTATCGCTCATATCTGTGTACCATTCTGTTCGTCTCGTCATGTCGATCTCTACAGTATATTTATTTGTGTGCTTCGGCGTCCGCACTACTAGGAAAACAGTAAATTCCAACGCCTCATTTCCAACGGCCGCCAACGGCTATTCCAACGGTTTCCAACGGTCCGTTAATTTTTTACGTAGCCGTTGGAAACCGTTGGAATCCATTGGAAATAAGCCGTTTGCGGCTGTTGGAAATTTTCCTGAGATAACAGACCGAGACCAGACCTGCAATTCATTATCTCTTCCCCAACTTACCTTTTCCCCAAATCTCCAATTCCCCCACCTCCTACCCAACTGCCGCCGCCCCAAGCACCAACCCGACAGCCTCCGACGCCATCTACAAGCTGCTCCGGCCAATCTCCACCCTTCTAGCTCTCCAAATCGGTAATTTTTCTAAACCTAATATTTAGGTTTTTTTAGATTTAGGGTTTAATTCGAATGTTGATTGATTCCTAATTGTTAGTGTATGCATATTACATTATGTTATCCCCTAATTGCTACTATTATAACATAATGAACAAGTTATTATAATTGATTGAAAATTTTGTAATTTAGGATATTACATTAGTTTATGTTTATTTGGTTATAAGTATATTAAATGTATGTGTGTGATAGAGTTTATTGCATTTGGAAGCCGTTAGAACGGATATTGCATTTGTGCGAACACGAGCTTTGTATTTGTGCGAACACGCGAACATTTGGAAGCCGTTAGAACCAATATTAATTAAATGAGTTATATATTAAAATTTAATATAAACAAATATTTAAATCCTTAGATATTATTCGGCCCCGTCTGACAAGTGTTGTATATGATCGTTTTAGGGTTATCCGTTTTTCCACAAAACGGACAACTCTATTCATCTGATACATCATTTGTCGGATTTGTCCCAGTATTGGACAAGTTACAAACACTATAAAGTAATTATATTCCATAAATCATATCATTTTAAACGGTTCCCAAAATTTCGACGGCATTTCCTTTACGTTCCTTGTGTACACGCATTTGTGTACGATACAAGGAACACGGGGGAAATGCTGCCGAAATTTTGTAAATCGTTTAAAATGATATGATTTACGGAATATAATTACTATTGTGTTTGTAATGGGAAGTAGGATGACCGACCATCAAAGAAAGACACTTTAGTGGTAATGAAACAATAGTTGCTTATTTAAAATAAAGTTTGTGAAATTAGCAGTTTGCGTCCGTTGGAAGCCGTTTGAAAATTTCCTGTAAAATATAAAACAAATGATTTATAACATTTTTACTCTATCATAGGTTTTCTAGTAGGGAAACATGATCAATTACTTTAATGATCGGAGCTGGATGTATCAAAGAAGGGAAATTAGTGGCGCAATAAGCGAACATTTTCTAAAAGGGGTACAAGTGTTCATCGAATTTGCTATAAGTAACATTGGAAACGATGAAGAAATTCGTTGTCCATGTAGTAGATGCAAATTGTTGAACTATTTAGAACCGAATATGGCTAAGGTTCATTTGCGCCAATTCGGTTTCGTACCCAATTATTTGCTGTGGGATCGTCATGGAGAAATTGTAGCCCCTAATAATCAAGAACAGTCGGTGGAGGTCATCAACGAAGAAGGTAGTACGAATCTCATAGAACATATGGTCGAAGATGCAGCACGATTAATGTTCCCTACCGTTGTAATTGATAACGACGATGTTAACATCGAAGAGGAACCAAATGTTGGAGCTAAAAAAATATATGATTTATTGGATCATGCTAAAAAACCCCTTTGGAATGGATGTTTAAGCGGCTCTCAATTATCGGTAACTGCAGAATACATTGCAATGAAATCAAAATACAACCTTACAGAAGCTGGATTTACGGCTGTTGTTCAAGCTGCTAAACGTCATATGCCATCCGATAATTTAATGTGCGAAAATTATTATGAAGTGAAAAAACTTATGTCATCTTTCGGTTTGCCATATCAAAAAATAGATACATGTTTAAAGGGTTGCATGTTGTATTGGAAAGAAGACATCAATCTTAGAAATTGTAAAATATGTAATCAGGAAAGATACAAATCGAGGAAAAAGAAGGGAAAAGAAGTTCCGTACAAGCGTATGCATTATTTGCCCCTCACCCCTAGACTTCAACGATTATATGCATCATCTGTAACAGCGCATCATATGAGATGGCACAGTGTGAGAACACCTCAAGAAGGTACGTTGACACACCCATCCGATGGAGAAGCATGGAAACATTTTGACAAGAAATATCCCGATTTCGCAGCGGAGAGCCGAAATGTTAGACTAGGTTTATGTACAGACGGCTTCTCATCGTTTTCTCAGTTTGGTTCTAAATATTCATCTTGGCCTATAATAATCACACCTTACAATCTACCTCCGTGGATGTGTATGAAAACTCCATATATGTTTCTCACGATTGTTGTCCCTGGTCCTGATGATCCGACACAGGGCATTGATGTTTACTTACAACCGTTAATTGAAGAGTTGAAAATATTATGGTATGAAGGAGTTGAAACATACGACATATCAAAAAAGAAAAATTTTCGGATGTTCGCTTCTTTGTTATGGACTATTAGCGATTTTCCTGCATATGCAATGCTTTCGGGTTGGAGTATGGCCGGTCGTTTTGCTTGTCCTTATTGCATGGAAGAAACACGAGCATTTTCTTTGCCAAATGGAAAGAAAATTTCATGGTTTGATTGTCATCGATGTTTTCTTCATATTAATCACCCTTTTAGAAGAGACAAAAAAAACTTCATAGCTAATAGACATGAGACTCTACGACCACCAGCGGTATGGTCAAGCGAGGATATATATGAACTTGTAAAAGATTATCCAAAGATACACGAGACCGGACAACAAGAAGAAATTCAAGGTAAATCGACGTTTCATAATTGGTGCAAACAAAGTATATTCTGGGAATTACCTTATTGGAAAAATCTATTAATCCGTCATAACATTGACGTGATGCATAACGAAAAAAACGTATTTGATAATGTGTTTTATACAGTTTTGAATGTGAAGGGCAAGACTAAGGACGATCTGAAATCTAGACGTGATATAAAGCAAATATGCAATCGTCCCGAGCTTCATATGACTCCCGACAATAAAAAACCCAAAGCATGCTATGAACTAGACAGCAACCAAGTTAAAGTACTGTTACAATGGGTGGAAGGATTACGATTTCCCGATGGAATTTCCTCTAATCTTCGTAGATGTGTCGACTATAAAAATGGGAGACTGAGTGGAATGAAAAGCCATGATTGTCATGTAATGATGGAAAATTTATTACCCATCGCTTTCAAAGAATTGTTACCGGTAAAAGTTTGGACGGTAATAACAGAACTTAGTTTATTTTACAAGGAGCTTTGTTCAACTACGTTAAAAGTTGACCGTCTACTTAAACTTGAAGAAGAAATTCCTATACTGCTCTGCAAACTGGAGAAAATATTTCCTCCGGGTTTCTTTAATGTAATGGAGCATTTACCTGTTCATCTTCCATATGAAGCACGTCTTCGAGGTCCTGTGCAATATGGATGGATGTATCCTTTCGAAAGGTATGTTACTATATTGAGTATGCAAATATTGATTTAAGTATAAATATAGTAGTTAATACTTAACCCAAATAATTTTTATTAGGTACTTAAATCATTTAAAGAAAAAAGTGAGACAAAAAGCTCGAGTTGAAGGCTCTATTTGCAAATCATATATCGAAGAAGAAGCTTCTTTCTTTTTCTCTCATTATTTTAAAGACCATGTGAACTTATCATTTGTAAGTGTTCCGCGTAATGACGATGAGGCCGTTGAACAAGATTCTTCTTCTGAAACAGTATTATCTATTTTTAAACAACATGGCCGACATGCTGGAAAATGTGAGGAAGTATGGCTAGATGATAAAGAATACCATGTAGCACACACATATATTCTTCTTAATTGTCCTGAAGTTGCACCATTTGTTAGGTAATTAGCACATTCCAAGTTTTGTTAAATTTAATACTACACGTGTGAATAAATAATAATGTAATATATCATGTTTATGTTTGCAGTATTTATGAATCACAAAATCTAGGCGGCGATTTAAGCAAAGATTTCAGTACTTGGTTTTCGAAATACGTTTCTGATCCCACAAATAATGTGCTCGATAAAGGACTGAAACATTTGGCGTTTGGACCGAAAAGAAAAGTTAATACGTATCCAATATTTTTTGTTAACGGATATAAATTCAACACCAAAGAATACGGTGCTGAAAAATTAACAAACAATACTGGTGTATTTGTTAAAGGCAGTGATGACCCTAATAATCATATAAATGATTTTTATGGCGTGTTAACTCAGATATTGCAGTTGACATATTTTACAAGACCCGTGGAAGATGTTTATTTGTTTAGATGCAACTGGTTCAGCAATGTTCCAGGTTCTGGTATTAACGTGCATCCACAATATAATCTTATAGAAATTAAACATACCTCGCGTTATCAAAAGTACGACCCATTTATACTAGCCAAACAAGCCCTACAAGCTTACTATGCCCCTTATCCATCTCTAAAAAGGGATAAAGCAGATTGGTCTGCGGTTTTTAAAACCAAAGCAAGATTTACGTTCGATGGACAAAATATTCCAGACGAACAAGCCTATCAAGCAGATCTGGAGGAAAATGCTGAAATAGCAATTACAGACGATCAAACTGATTTTGGACCTTTAAATGATGAGACACATGTATTAGTCGAAGCATTTGAGAGTGTAGAGGAAAACGACATAGAGCACGAAACTGAGTCTGAATCAGAAAACGATGAGGACGATTGAGTAATATCCGGTAATTTTTAAAAGTATTCACATTACATTGATCTTTGATTAATAATGCATTTATCCAATTTACATAATTTTAATGACAATAAGTGTATTACATTTTTTAATGGTTCATCATATCATGATTATTATGAATTGTATATGTATGTATATATGGCAGGTATATTTATTATGTCTGGTTCTGGTTCTGGTTCTGGGTCTCGGCGACGTGGCTCTTCACGTCATGTTGGAGAGGGTAGTGGTGAGCAACCAGCTCGGCCACTTGTTTACTTGCAGCCTAAGGCTGATGAGACGTAAGTATCATAATTAGCAAGCATAACATTTTAATTTTTTAATTATACATGATATATCTATAATTGTCTAAAGTTCAATTTTATATTTAACGCAGTGGATTTGAGTTGGAGCCATCCAAAGTGGTTCTGAACATTTCGAAGCAGGCGTACATGGCTAGGATGACCGATTGCTGGCCCAAGTGGGGCAAGATCCCCGACGACGTGAGAGAGACGATTTGGCAAGATTTTCTGGTAAGTGTATACCGCTTTACAAGATGATTAATTAAATACAAATAAATAATTAGTAATATTTTCTCATTGTACAGGGCGCCATAGATTTGCAAGAGCCTGATGTCAATTTAGTTCAGCGACACTGGAACTCTAGGATCGCGAAGAACTATAGGGAGACTATGTCGGAGACTAAAAAAGTAGGAAAGAAGCCCAAGTGGATGAGCGCGACTGTATGGGAGAAGTGGGTTGAGTGGTGGAACTCTGAGGAGTTCAAGGTAACTCTACAATAAATCTCAGCAATTTTTTACCGTTTAATAAATAATTAATCATTGTAAATTTGCAGGAGGAGTCAGCTAGGAACTCGGCAAACAGGAGTAGGAATCCTGTATCACACCGTGGAGGCTCCAAATCTTTCCAACATCACCGCGAAGATTTGGTAAATTTATCTATTATGTATATTGATCAGTTCAGTAATAAGTTAATTATGTACAGTTAAATTATCCAAATTATCAATTGCAGGAACGTGCTCGTGGAGGCTCTGTTGGCTTAGTGGACGTGTTTGCTCACACCCACGCGTCTAGGCAAGTAGATGAGGCTGGCAATATCATATATCAGTGGGGTGATCAAGATAGGGCGACCGAGGCATATGTATGCATTTTTAAATTTCTAATACTTACACCGATAAGTTTATTAATTTCTAGCTATGCGAAATAATTACATGCTACTATTTTTCAACTGAAATTGTTTTTTTTTTCATTTTAGTCGAGGTTGCAGGAGGCATAGGCTAATGCGCTTCAGCAATCAGGTCGTGATGCGTTGACACAGAAGGAGCAGGATAACATTTTTACTGCTGTTATGGATCCGGCGCAACGGAGTAGACGTTTTGGCTTCGGGAACCTAACGGTAAATAATTAATCCTTTTACGTATTTACAAAAAATCAGCGTTTTAGATATATAATGTTATAGTATTTTATATGCTGAGACAATCCTTTTGCTATTATTTCTATTTGCAGGCTCGACAGGCTCGACAAGCTCAAAAAGACCAAGACAAAGATGAAATCAAGGAGCTTAGAGCTATGGTTGAGCAGCTACGGGAAGAGAATCGTCTACGAGCCATCCAGGTGGAGCAGCTGGATCAAAAGCTTGCGCAGTATTTGCAGAATCATGGTACCCTTCCTTCGTCGTCTGGTGCTTCGGGAGGCGACGAGGATCCTTGAGGAGGTATGTTTTTGATTATATGTGCTTGAACAATGTATATATTGACTTGGAGATGTTTTGATGTTGTATATATTGGTACGGAGTGGGTGAGAAATATTTTGATGGCATGTACATGGTACATTGACATTTGTTGATGGTATGTACGTTGATGGTATATTTTGTGATGTTTGATCGGTTTGGTTTATTTATATTAGTGTTTTATTGATTTATGTGTGTTGTTTGTATTGATATTGATATATATGTGTGGAATTGATTGGAAATGGAATGGAATTTGAATGGATTGGAAATGGTATGGATGGAAGGTTAATAGGCCTGCTGTTATACAGCAAAATAGACCCAGTATTTCCAACGGCTTCCAACGGTTTCCAACGGCTTATTGGTCATTTTGTTGTAACAGTTTCTAACGGTTTCCAACGGTTCCTAGCCGTTAGCGGCCGTTGGAAATTCCGTTGGAAATGGTTCGTTGGATCCGTTGGAAAGCATTGCAAGGCGTGGGATTTATTCCAACGGCTATTCCAACGGCCGCCAACGGCTAGGAACCGTTGGAATAGCCGTTTTATCTTGTAGTGCCGACACGTGGCAGAATCTGTAAAACAGTTCACCGAATCGGTACCCGTTTTGAGCTTTATGGTTTTCCTATGCCCATTCAATTGTTCCAAAAAAAAAAACCAATAGCCATTTAGCCTTTATAATTCCCAGGAATTAATTGCTGACATCATGTAACAGAAATCCGATTTTATTTCGTTCAAGCCTATTCATCTCCAACCGTTCATTTTGTTCTTGATTTGTGAAATAATAAATTTTATATTATTAGTTTACTTTTATATTTGTTGGAGAGCCTGCTGCCCGTTCATTCTCTTTTACACCGGCTGCTATTCTTCCTTCACCTGCCATTTCCTTTCCTCTTCTTGCTTTTTTTTCAATTCTGTTCTTAATAAAAAGAAAAAAAGAAAATATAATATATATAGTTACGTATATAAGTTGCATTTTTATCTCCTTGGTGCCAGCTTGCCCGAAACCATCTTCTTTACGCAAACACTGTTCCATGCAACCGTTCCATCCAGTTTCGATCACCGCCGCCCTTCCATTCACACCACCAATCACCGCCATAGCAGTCAACATCTACAACCCGTGCCTCCATCCGCCTGTATGCCACCCGAGCTCCTCCCTGACCATGCTGCAACAGTAGCGGCCTCCGTCCCTGTGTCGCAACCACCAATGCTATTCTGATCGGATCCTCCACCTGCCGCTTTAGCCTTCCGCGCCACCCAGAGATCCATCTCCGCCTCCACGTGGCAGCTCCGCCCGTCACCAAAACAACCGAAGCCACCAATCTCCACTAGACAGCCTTATCTCAGCAACCCATCTCGGCCATCCCCTTCACCCATGCCGCTTACAATCCGCCACTGTTAGCCTGCTTGTATTCATTTCGCACGAACCCATGTGCATGCGTGGCAAGCTTTTTCCGTGCTCCTCTTTTGCTTGCAACCTGCATACGTGTTTTATATAGGTATTTATATTCAACTCTTTGTCTACAATTTATATTAAGAAGTGGGTTAATATAGGTGTAATACATTAGTTGATCTGCAATGTATAAGCATATTTGTTTATATATAGGGTCTGTTGGTCTATAAGGTGTAAGTTTATATTAGATATATACACGTTTGCATATATATGCTCATGTCAGCAGTTCTTTTGTTTTATATGTAATATATAATATATGTAATTTTCATAAGCTGTTTATACTTGGGTTCTTTTGTTATATATTTTTCTTATTTACAGTATTATATATATATATATATATATATATATATATATATTGGATTATGAAGTTTCGGGGGCGGTTGTTTCTATTCTTATATATAAAATAAGGTAAGAGTATATAATATGTTTAAAAGTATTTACTTAAATTTATATTGGATTTTGTAATAGCTTTAATATATGTATTTTGATAAATACTGATTTTCAAAATAATACGAAGATATTTTAATTTTAATGTGTTTAAATTAATTATTGATTTTAATATATATATATATATAGCTTATATACATATAAGTTCACTTATATAATTGATCTTCATAAAATACAGTTCATCATGCTTTGCTTTTGTCTCGCCGCTATCCAAAATTGGTCGCAATAGCTTTTTGCTTTTTTCGTGTCCGTATCTAGGCGTGTATACGGTGCGGCAACCGTTAAAATTTAAGCTAACCATTACCATACCGTTCTTAAACGGTTAGATCATTTTACCAACCGTAACCGTCAACCGTTAGTTACGGTTAATTTTTAAACGGTGCGGTTACCGTACCATCCAACATGGTACGGTTAGAATCCAACCGTTTGACACAAATAACAATAGTTTATATAAATAGTTAAAAACTTCATGCACATTCATTGCTATATTAACATGTTCAACAAACTAGGAATAAAAAAACAGAATTGTAACACGATGCATCACAGTCACACCACAGTACACTATTATATATAACTCTATTCAACATATATATAGTACTGAGTCACTGACTACTGACCATTGCATTTAATATACAAAATGATTTATAAAGTTCATCATCCGTTTTTTACATAATATATAATATAACATGACATGGAATACCACTGACTGACCAGTGAAGTCATTAGCAACTATTACCATAGTTAGTAAATAGAGTTCAGAACTTCAATATATACAACTAAGTCTTTTTCATTCTTTGCAGAGTTTGTGCCTCCACAAGTGTGATACCAGATCCATAAATTTCATTCCAGAGCTTGAGAATTCTTTATGACTAAAGTCTGACTCCATTAGTTCAAGTAGAGCAGCAATTATACATGCTTATATATGCGTCATGAATACATGCAGCAGCCAAGGCCCAAAATCCCAAGATACTATAAAAGAAAGTTGTTAATAAAATAGGAAATGAATGTAACTAACTATATTGTGTGAATTCAGACAGCATTCAATATTTGAGTACTGAAATCAATATTTGAGACTGCATTCAACATTTGAGTACTGAAATTTTATTTTGGGTAATAATATTAAGGAACAAGGAATGAAGAACCAAAAACAACCCACAGCCAACATGCATTCAACAACCAACATCCAATATATGTTAAACAACTAAATAACTAACTAAGCTAGCGTGGAGTCTCATAAACTGGGAAAACCTACAAGAATTTTTTTTCATAAAGGCTAAAACGTAACATGGACAAATCACAAAAAGAAAATGAAACATGATATCAAAGATGACTATGCTTTTGTCTGATCTCAAATTTTTAATTGTCTCCCTTACTTTGGTCTGATCTCCAAGCCAAACTGATATAAAAAATTCAAGTTCAGGAAACCTAGATTGGATAGGTAAATCCGTTTGAATTAATAAAAATTACTTCAAATTCTGTTATTTTTTCAATTAAGTATTCAGTGAAAAACATCAGTGAATGTCCAGTTAAGATGGGTTCATATTTTGTATATCAACATCAGGGAAAAACATCAGTGAATGTCCAGTTAAGATGGGTTCATATTTTGTATATCAACATCAGGGAAAAACATCAGTGAATGTCCAGTTAAGATGGGTTCATATTTTGTATATCACCATCAGTGAAAAACATCAGTGAATGTCCAGAAATATGCATTCCAACCGTGAGGCCCAAAGTATATCAAATATTAAATGCTTCAATTCTTAACAGTAAATATTTTTAACAGTAAATATCAGTGAGGCCTAAAGTATATCAAGTGTATCTAGTTTAATATTTTTAACAGTAAATAGAATTACGGTCATATTTGAGTAATGAAAGCTTCAATTCTTAATAGTAGAAAAAGAAAATAAATAAAGTTTTATCACCTATTCATAATGCATTAACATGCATTAGAAGTTGGATCGACGCTTGTTGAAGGAGTCGTCGCTTTCAAAGTACCTAAAGCACAAGCAAAAGAACTTTAGTGCAACATATTAAGTAGTATTTACAATACTTTAATAAACAAACGAATCAACATGTATTACTTATTTCCAAAGCCTCAAGTTCCTTGTAGAGTTGAACTTCGTCTTCGATTGGTTCTTTATAAAAATTAAATTCGTCCGCTCTAATCCAATCGCTTGCAACACTAAAGCCTCTACTGTTTTTGGAGTAAGTGAAGCTCTAAATGGATCCACTATTCTTCTACCCAAACTAAATGCACTCTCACTTGCTACGGTGGAGCTAGGAATAGAGAGTACATCTTTTGCCACTTTAGAAAGAATTGGATACCAAGATTGGTTAACATTCCACCAATTCAAAAGATCAAAAGAATCACTGTCGATTTTTTCACAAGGATCAGAAAAATATTTATCAACTTCATTAGCAATATCAGTTACTTCCATAGTCTCTCTTCTTCGTTTAACTTGCAGCTCAAATGGAGAAAGCCCAGTTAAGATACTTTTAGAATATATAGGAATTTTATTTTTCAAAGAAGTGCATATATCAGTATCTACCCCTTTATATTCATTATAAAAAGAGAGCAAAGTCATTATGATTTCGTTTACGATATGAGAGACACTGGCTTCATTGTATCCAATACATTCAAAACATGTTTCAATAAGATCAAGCTTCCACCTTGGATTCAAAGCATGGGCAATGTATATCATCTTATTGACACTTTCAAAATCTCCCCAGTATTTATTGAACTTCTCTTTCATAGAAATTGCTACATGTTGTAAAATTGGATTAGAATAATCGCCGATCTTCAAATCAATTTCCCATAGCAATTCTGCCACCACCTTTAAAATCAGATGAGATGTACTAGTTTTCGACGCACTGAGCATCAAAGTGGATTCATAAAACTTTTCCAGAAAATGCACAAAAGCATTAGCTTTTACCCAATCAACATCGCATGGTGGTCCAACCCTTGTCTGTTCTCTACTTTCCTTTTCTTTAAAATAATTGATGAAGTGAACATCATCTTCCTCCATCATAGCAAACACTTTTTGATATTTTGTGCACCTTCTAACATTTTATATGTAGAGTTCCACCTAGTACATACATCCATTGGTATATTGGACATTTGATCCATTTTTAACATACATGCATAGGCTCTAAATTTTTCTAATCGTGAAGGTGATGAGTGAATATATTTGACACAATTTCTAATTGCTTCAATTGAGCTATAAAGTTCTTTCAATCCATCTTTGACAATTAAATTGATAATATGACAAGCGCATCTCATATGAATAAATTTTCCATTGAAAATAACCCCATTCATGTCATTAAGTCTTTTTCTTACATGCTCAATAGCTGGTTCATTCGAACTAGCATTATCTACTGTGATGCATAACACATTTTCTATGCCCCAAACCCTCAAGCAAGCCTCCAAGCTTTTTCCTAGCTCCAAACCAACATGGCTAGTGATTTTAGTGAAACTAATTATCCGTTTATGTAGCTTCCAATCATTATCCATGAAATGAGCCGTGACAACCATATAGTTAATATTTTGTACCGATGTCCACGTGTCTGTCGTAAGACTAACTCTTTGTTTACCTATCACACTCATAATTTTTGCCTTTTCCATTTGATACATTTCCCAAACAAGAGAAGCAATTTTTTGCCTATTTGGTATTTTTAATTTAGGACACAACTCAAACAATAACTGCTTGAAACCTGTTCCTTCCACCATTCTAAAAGACATCTCATCTTGAATAATAAACCGAACTAACTTTTCTTCACATCTTTTTTAGCTAAAGGAATGAGGAATCAATGAACCATCCATGCTAGTTTGAGTTATAATGGGTTGACCCTTTAGCTGACCTTGATAAGCCGGACATTCTTTACATTTACGTTTTAGATGCTCAGCAATAGTAGTGGTCCCATAATGTATACTATCAGCAGGCAATGATTTTTCACAAGTTTTACAGATGCCAATTCTTTTTCCGTTGGCATCCGTAGACTCGGTTGCATAATCCCATACCCATGATTTACGTTTTTTACTAGCCTTTGTTTTAGGATTTACCTGAGTTGAGTTGCAGACTCCAGGTGGTGAAACTTGAACTGCTGTGGGTAATAGTTCCACTTCCACGGTAGGACTTGATGAATTTTGCACTTGCATAATATTAATATCCTCACCTGAAGCTAAAATTTGAAAATAAATGATTAATATGATGCCTATGGCTGTCATTGCACAATTATCAAGCATAGAAACAAAATATGAAAATAGTAGAACTCTTTTGATCTTTCTAGTTAAACTTGGAGCAAAAATGTGATAAAAAGTGATAAAAAGTGATAAACTTGCAGCTCAAATGGGTTATTGTGCATTAGAAACATTGAAACAAAATAGTAGAAATGTAGAACAATTATGAATTATCAGTTACTTCCATAGTCTAGACATATATGCAAGTTTTATATCCTGGAAACAATTTCTTATCAAATGTATTAGAATCAAACAAGATTTCGGTTAGTAGTGGAGATCTGAGATTCCATGTACTTTATATAAACTGGAAATATGAACTAAACAGATAAATAAACTAAATTTATATCAGTTTGTGGGAACTAAATAGAATCAATAGATAAATATGATATCTCATTTAAGTAAAATCATATGAACTCGGTATATGATTAAATCATTAAATGGTTTTACTTCATATGAATAAGTAATTTCATATGTCTGTTAAACAAAACATTCTTATGAACTGAAATAGTTTTATCTCATTTTTTTATTCATATAAATGAACTAAATAAATAAAATATATCATCTAACTAAAATCATGCTTATCAGTTATCAATTTATATCTATATCAGTTCATATGAACTAAACAGTTAAATTAAACAGCATAAACAAAATCAACTCCAACCAGCAAAATAAGTATCATTGTGTTAAGGGTCAAAAATCGAAAGTATAAAACCACAAATTGCTTGTAGAAATACAACTTTTTGACTGTGAATCACTAAATTAGAAGCACAGCAACAGATACGATGTTTAGACTAATTAAGTGTTAAATTTTAAAGCTTACCCTCATTCTCAGATTGTGGTTGGAATCGTTGGATAGAACTAGAAGTCTCTTGAGATGGATTTAAATGTGATGATGAAAGAGGAACCATAATCGACAATGGATTGGCAGGAATCGCAGGATTGCGAACTGCGAAGCTAATTGGAGCTGTCGATGGATCGATTCGATGAAAATGAAATGAGTAACCTAATTAAAATTATGACAAGAGATTATATGAAGATAGCATGAGCGCTCCAGATTAAATCCACCGCACAAGTCAATACATGAAAGATGAAACCCTAATTTTCCATCGAGATGGAAAGCGAAGCGGGATGGAAAAATTAGCGGTATACGGTTAGCCGACGGCAGAGAAATTCACACCATGTCCGCTGCCGCTAACTTCGGTCAGAAATACCGCACCATCATCACTCAACGGCAACCGCTTGATCCAAAAATTCGTCGGTTAGGAATGGTGATTTTTAATCGGTTAGACGGTGGAATTTTGAACCGGTACAGCCTTATCCGTATCTGTGGGCCCGTCTGTGTCACCTTCTTCATCATCGTGGTTTTCTAGCCTCGAAAGGTGAGCAATCACTCACGATTAACATTCTTATATTTAGTAAATTTAATTTACATGAAATAACAATTGAAATATGCAGTTAAATTTGAATTGTTAAGTATTAAATTGTTAAATATGACATGTCGTTATCTGCAATTTTTTACCAATGACATATGACACCATAACCCATTGCATATATTATATTTAAATTGTTATTGATGATATATGGCTATTGCTAATATGTTATATTATTATCGTATCTGTTCTCACTTTGCAAGTTCCCTATAGTTTAGAAATTCCATATAGGTTGAAATGATACATACCCAAACGATCTGATAGATTATGGGAAAATCGTAATGGGTTGAAATGATAAACCCAAGCGATTTTCATTGATTTTGAATGTTAGGATTGCGGGTAGAAATGATATATACCCGTAGATATTTAAATTGCGGATTGAAATGATAAATATTCGTATTACTTGACCATAAGGTAGAAAATTTTATACGGACATCGTTGGTCTATATTTTGAAATTGATTTCCAAAGTTTGAAAAAGGAATATATGGGTTTTATTAAGTATTGACTTTTAAATATAACAATAAATGTTATTTTTATATATGTGTAATTTTAGATTTTTAAAATTATATGTTTTGGAAATTTCAAATTTATAAGTTAGTTTTGAAAATATAATTTTTAAGATTTTTCTTATAACTTTATTATTTTAAAAATATATAAAATAAGATATAATTTAATAAAATTTAATTTAATTAATATATATATATATATAATGTTTAAGTATTTATTTAAAATTTTATTGTAAAATAGATTTTGTAATAACTTTAATAAATTAAGGTTGGGAAGATAAATTGAAATTTGATTTGAAATTGTATTTGTTTAAGAATGGTATTTAAATAAAAAGAAATTGATTTGAAACTTATTGAATTTGAGATTTTCAAGATATAATTTTTTAACTTGATTTTGATTAAAGGTGATTAAATGAATTATTTTCAAATTTAAATAAATTGAAATTGAATATTTAGTTTGATTTAAATGTGTAATTGGAGATTTTATTTAAATATTATTTAAAAGTGATTAAGTGAATAATTTTAGAATTAAATATAATTGAAGTTAGATGTTTAATTTTTTATTTTATTTAAATTTGTAATTTGAGATTTTATTTAAATGTTATTATAAATGATTAAAGGAATATTTTCAAATTTAATAAAAATAAAAGTTGAATTTCGAAATATAAATCAAATTTATCAAATTGAGTTACGGTAATGTTTAAATATGTAAATTTTGAAATGTATGGAATTGGAAGTGGTTTAAATTTGTAATTCAAACCTGGATTTGAAATCGATATAAATTAAAAGTAGTTTAATGAGAACCTGAATTGATTGTGAAATTGGAAGAAACAATTCTAATTATAAACTATATTTTTTGTATGTAAACAATTTTATCTATAACCTATTTTTAAATATAAACTATTTTAATATATATACACTACTTTTAAATATTCAAATTGTTTGAATGGGAACTATTATAATTTAGATTTAATGATTTAAATGCAAATATTTGACAAGATGTTTAAACTATTTTTGTGGTTATGATTTCTTAAGTGATATGATTTCAATAGTGATATGGTTTTAAATAAATATGATATTTTGATATGAAGTATGAACTGTTTTAAAATGAAATGACCATGGTGTGAAATAATCGCTTGTTTGTTAAAGAGACCAGGATCGGATATTGTCATACTCTTTGCCAATACCGAAAACCACTTTAACAACTGTGTACGTGGTGAAGATTCCAGAACAAAGTAGGATGGTTTGGCGACGATTCTCTTTGAGGTATTAACGCAGCCCTGACTCCAGCGAATTAGCTTGATGTGGCTAAAACAGGAGACATGCTGGGCCAAGTGAGGTCATTCCTCCTATCGGACACATTTCTTCGATACCATTCTATTACTTTGTGATTTGATTGGGTGCACCTTTGATTTGGGAGTGTGTCTCGAGGTGGGCGGTAGTAGCTGTTATGCGTTACCACCAGTCCGGATCCGCAAAACGGTAGAATCCTACCCTAGGCATTGCCTCGCATGCCTTATCGTGCCTTCTACGAGTTTGGTTTGTACCATACCTATGGAGTCCCCTCTGATAGCCCTCCAGTTTACGGAGGAATTACGGTACTGTATAGACTATGAGAATATATACAAATATGTTTAAGGGGATATGGGTAACGCCTTAACGCTATTTTAATAGTTTACTTTACTGAGACATTATTTATGTAGCATATTGTACTATGTATGTAGATAGTTTAACGGATCCTTTGAGGATGGGAATCCCAAACATCCTTTAAGTTATTTGTATTTCAGTTGACATTTCACTTGAGTTGAACTTACTGATGTAAGAATGTTAATCGTGACTCGAGTGTTTTGTGTTTTTCTTTATGCTCGGGGTCAGACTGAGTGTCACAGTATTTGAGACTCACCTTTGGAGATTGGGGCTTTGCTTGAAGATCTGTCTTATCTATTCAGCTTTTCCAGTTGTTTTGTTCAGACTTGTTATCTGTTTTTATTCGATACTATCAAACTCTAATGTTTATATAGTAGCTTCATGAACTACTATTTATCTATTCCGCTGCTTATTGTTATATTACTCTGTGTTTGTGAATCTGTGATTTAATTATTTACTGTATATGGTGAGTTTTGCCAAATATAAATTAACAATCTGTTGTTTTGAGCAATTCAAATCTGACATGAGTGGATGATTGTCGATTTGAACGGTTCGAAATACCAGGTCATTACATTGTTAACCCCCTTTTAAGTAATAACTAATGATGATAAACTTGTTTTTGAAAAATGATTACAAAAATAAATATTTTGAAGAAATATCTTTGATGTGACCGAAAATCATTTTATCGATAAACAACTTTTTATTCAACGAAATTCATTCAAACTTTTTTACACACATTAAAATAATTACGAAATCGTAAATAAGAAATAAAAATATTTTGCATTAAATCTCTTAGGAAGCTTCTAGAAGGGGGAGGGGTAATATGGTAATTAGCTAAGGGAAGGAGGAGATATTTTCATGTGAATGGTGAGATGTAAAGCGGAAGGCATGCAAAGGAGATGTAGGGTGAGGTGTAAACTGGCCACAAAGATTGGGCATTTTCATGTTGATTTTCTACCCAGGACTTTAGATAGGATTTATAAATGCTGTCCTCGACCTACTATAGCTTTTTTGAGCTATTGCATTGTTTTGTTTTAAATGCGACATTTTGACTAGTTTTTTATGATTTGAATGGTTTATAAATTATTTTATTCATGGGATCTATTTATTAATGTTCTAATAAAATGTATTTGAGTATGGAAAAAAGATTAGATGTTTAAATATAGCTTTAATTATGAATTTCGAAGGTAAAGTGCTCTAAAATGTAAAACATGATTTTTGTTGATTTTATCAAATTTCTAAATGTTTTATTTTTAAGTAATATTTTACATAGATATTTAAAACCTATTTTTAAGTATTTTTAAAGTTTTTATATATAAGTTTGGAAAAATTAAGTTAAGTATTTTATAAAGGATTAAAGGAAATTTTGGACTGTAACACTTATATAATAAATGGCTTTGGGTTTGTTGTGACAATGTGTTAATAATATTTGTCTTTAACCCTTTTTGTAATGATCCAACTTTTCGACCCTTGAATTTTGCATTAAGTACATCCACGGTATTCATGTGCTGAGCATCCAAGAGCCAAAAAGACATATTGTTAAGGTAAAATAAAGGAAAAATAATAGATCAAGGAAGAAAGAACACAGCATCAGAATCTCATAGCGGAATGATAATATATAATATAAAAAGAACAGTACAAAGGGTTACTCCAAATACATAAATTTTAGAGTTACAAAACCTAAATACCATCATCAGCCTGGACAGTTATACTTGCATGTCCTCACAATGCTGATATATACATACATAATACAATGCAACAAAAATAGAAATAGATAGATAATGGAAAGCTCCAACTTGTCTCCTAAACTCTGAAGCATCCAAAGTCAAACCTACTTTGCTCAGCCTACTCGAAAAAGTACGCAAGGAATTTAGGGAAAAAACCATGTGTTAAACATAATGTAATGACCCAAAATGTAGTCCCTTTAATTAAAGATATTTAAATCACTTTAAATATTCAAATATAGATTATTTTTCATAAATAATCAAGTTTTAAGTGATGAATAATGATAATGGACTTCCTTTGGAAAATGTTCCAAAAAAAATTTCATTTGGAAAAATACCGATAAAATGATCGAAAACCATTTTATCAGCAAATAGCTTTAAAATCGTCAAACTTCACGCACGGAGCTAGATACATCACTTATTTTTATTTTTGAACAAGGATATGAAATAAAATTATCTATTTTATTTTTGGAAAATAAAAAGTATTTATGACGTCATGAGTAATGCCCTTATATTTAATAATTGATTTATTAAATTAAGATTTAATAATTATCTTAATTGTTATAATAATTGTTTTAAATAATTATAATTCATTATGAAGTGATAATAAATAATTTATAATAGTCTTATAAAGATATATAATCGGTTTGAAATTATTAGAAAAATTGATATTGCTTTTGCGGTATAATAGCAATTTTTGTAAATAATTATTAATATTTATTTATACGGTTTTATAATTCAAATGAGATCATTTTTATTAATTAAAAATGATTAGAAATTAGTTTTCAAATTTTGTGTTCATTTATATGTAAATTAATTTATAAGTAAAATTGTGACTGGGAATCGTTTTCTCGATTTTCAAAGGTTTGACGAACGGAAATTGTTTAAAGTTGTTGCAACCATGTTTACATGTCATGTGCACATACATAACATACATATGCGCACCCTAACGTGCACATGAACAGTATATATATATATATACACACACAAACACATACAAATATACATATAGACTTTTTTTGAGAGAAAAGTATGACCCTCTAAAGTAGAGAAAAGCGCACGCACACACATGTGTGTGTATCACCGATAGTAAAGGAGCTGCCAACATACCTGGCAGGTGACAAATCATAACACAGAAAAATCTAAGATAACCACATCAGGTAACTTCTGGAAGGAACTCCGGCAAGGCCACCACCCATTACACCTCAGTATTGAACTCCGGCAAGGCCACCGCCCGATAATGAAGTGTTAGAAGTACCCAGTATAAACTAAACCATAGTGCATCCAAGTGAATAAATGAGATCAAAAAGCAGCTCCACTAGAGAATGAACGCCTCAGAGATAACACAGATGATCTAGATCTAAAATAAGAAATCTCTCCTAACAATGATCCTACAAATAGCAACCCTACAACCCGGGCAACAGCAACCCTAAAAACCTACGAATAGCATTCTAGCACCATTTATAGCCTAAACCTGTACCTGTAAATGGAACTAAACAAAAATATAATAGTAATATACATATATATATATGTATATAAACAAAATTTATAAACATATATATGCATTAATGAAATAAAAGTAATAAAACCAAAGTTAGAACTATAAGACAGCAAAGAAACTATAATAAGAAATAGACTAATAAAGTTCATGCTCATTATACAACATCCTAATTTACTTTATGATATGGGATAGTGATCACGAAATCAAGAGGTATAGATATTAACAAAATATTTAATTATATACTTAAAATTTTAAAAAATCTAAAAAAATATTAACATTATGCTCCTTTCATCAAAAGAACATTATGATGATCAGTAAAATCTTCATTCGAATTCGAATAAATGCTAATGCTGTAGTTATTAATGTTAAAAATATTGTTTTTTGTTTAAATAATTCAATGTTTATTCTAACCTTATTAAGATATTCATTAAAATGATTATTTTTAACCAATTTATATTTTGGATTTGAGATCTAATTTAAACAAATTGATGCCACTGTTATTACCAATCTATTAATATAATTGTTGTTATTATTCAATAGCCTTTGGTTTCTCTCAAACCAAATATACCATCATATTATAGTGAATAATGTATCTAGTAAAAATCTATTTTCGTTTTTAAACATAAATCTTAAGTTATTTTAGTAAAAATCACAATTAGTTACTTTAGTTGTAAGAATAAAGTTAAAGATTTTAGGAGTATTATTGAGAATGTAGCAAGTATCCATACAATTATAATATATGATCAATATTTTCAAAATACAAGTTACAAAAAGTACATTTATTATTAATTGGCAAATTCTTTCTTTTTAAAAGTTCAATGGTATTTAGCTTCCCATGCATGATTAACCATATATGAATCTTAGCTTTTGGTGGTACATTTTCTTTCCAAATAAGATTAAAAGTGTTATTAGTAACACCCAAGAAATTAAGAAATTTATACAATTAATTAGAAGTGAATTTCTTACTTTTATCCCAATCCCAGTTAATAGTATCATTTTCATTATCAATATTATATAAATTCAATCTTGCACATAATAAAGAAAATTATCTTAGAGTTGTACCTTCTAAGATTCTAATAAAAATAAAGTTCCAAGAGGGATAATTATTCGAAGCAAAAACATCTCTAATTAAAGCGTTTTTAAAGTTACAAATTTTGAAAAGTTCTTTAAATTCATCCCTAAGAGGAATGGCTGATCACCAACGATCATGTCAAAAAGTTGTATTATTTACTAAATGATCGTATTAGTACTAAGGTTATAAATATCATGACATTTTAAAATTGGTTTCCAAAAATTTGACAATTTACTATTAAACGAATATGTAATTTGGTAAAAACTATTACTACCATTATAATAATGTTTAGATACAATTTCTTTCCAAATAGAATTATCATTTATATCCTTGAATTTCCACAACCACTTCCCTAATAAAGACAAATTCATGTTACGTAAATTAATAACACCCAGTCCTCCTTCCTTTTTCGATTTACAGACGGTTTCCCAGTTAATTATACATTTTAGACTACTGCTACGATTACCACTAATCCATAAGAAGTCCCTTCTTATCTTATCAATTTTATTGATCGCCCATTCTAGAAACAGATGCATAGACATCCAATAAATCGGAAGCGTAGATAAAACAAAATTAATAAGAACTAATCTACCCGCTCTCGATAAAAATCTCCCATTCCAATTAGAAATTCTGTTTTTAATTTTATCTATTATAATTTGCCAGTCATCATGTTTAAGTTTGGTTGGTTTAATCATAAATCCAAGATAATCAATAGGGAAATTCATGATTTTGCAATTTAATGCATTAGCTACTAAACCCTCAACCTTATCAATGTCATTTAAAACTAAAATCGAACTTTTGTCAAAATTAATTTTTAGTCCTGAAAGTAGTTCAAAGTTGTATAAAATAAATTTAAGGGTAATGACGTGATTAGGCAAAGGAGAAATAAATAATAAGGTATCGTCTGCAAATTGAAGAACAGAGAGACCATAATGTGAAATTTCGATACCAATGCACCCTAAAGATCCATTACCAACGACTTTTTAAATTATCATAGCGAAAACATCGGCAGCTAAATTAAATAACAGAGGCGATAAAGGAACACCCTGTCGTAAGCTACATTTAGACTATATTTTATTCCCTAAAATCTTGTTATCCATTATACTAGAATTATCAGTTTTAAACAATGTCATAATCCAACCAATCCATTTACGACTAAAAACTCTAGCCGGTAACATATCAATTAGAAAATCTCAATCAATCGAGTCAAAAGTTTTCACAAAGTCAAGTTTTAAAAGGCACATGTAATGTTATTCTTACAACAGTGATTAATGTACTCTTGAACAACAACCACTCTATCCGTGATGTTTCTACCCTTAAAGAAAGCGGTTTGTGAACAGTCATTTAAATCATTCATTCTTATACTACGTCTATTCACTAAAACTTTTGAAATAATTTTAACAGAACAATTAATTAAAGAAATTGGTCTAAAATCTTTCAAATTATCAGCATCGATTTTTTATGTAATAGAATGACGTTTGCAAAATTAAATCTTCCTAATTGTAGATCCCGTTATAAAATTCATTAAACATGTTAACTAAATCAAATTTTAATACATTCCAAAATAGTTTGTAAAATAAAGTAGGAAAATCATCGGGACCCGGGGCCTTATCACTAGGCATATCGTTAATAACCTTCAAGATCTCTTCTTCAGAAAAAGGATTATCAATGTCATTAAAATTAATTCTAGACTCAATATGATATACTTCATTCCATCTAACGTTTATTCTTTGTTTGTTTTTATTACCAAAAATATCCTTATAATAATCAGTAAAAGCCTTATTAATATCTTTTTGTTCGACCAATTCCACATTATTCACAAAAATAGAATTTATCGTGTTACTACGTTTTCTTCCATTAGCCATATTATGAAAAATTTGAATTATTATCACCTTCATTAATCCATTGGATTCCAGATCTCTGTTTCCACATAACCTCTTTTTTTCTAAAATTTAATTAAGTTCTTTTAAATTAGTGAGTACATTACGCTCTCTAAGATTTAATTATCTAGTTTCTTCTATCTCATTAACTTTAAGCATTTCAAAAAGTAAATTATCTTTTTCATTTTAATACTGCCAAATACATTCTTGTTCCAATTTTTAAGAAAATTCCTAAGACCTCTAAGGTTTAAAACAAATTTTTTGCTGAGTTATCCGTATTTAGATATTATAAAAGTTCATTGATATCCATTTATTTATAATTAGATTAGACAATTAGATTCTAATAGCCACATTTTTTCGAATTTAAAAGCTTTATTAACAATTTTATGATGATCACATGTACGAATGATAGGGCAATGGCTAGAATATGCATAAGGCAAACCAGTAACTCTGCAATAGGAAATTTATCTTCAATTTTGTCACTAATCTATCTAAAAGAGCCATAGAAGGGGATTCCCTAGTATTAGTCCAAGTAAATTCTCTATTAGTTAGTGGCAATTCAATCGAATTACTAATAATAAATTGATCAAATTCTTCCATAGAAGAGAAATCACCTTCCCGGAGTGATCGTTCCCCTAAAAAACGCGTAACATTGAAGTCACCACCCATAATTCAAGATCCAGGAGAAAATGATCTAATTTCTAGACATTCGCTCCATAGAACTCGACGATAAATTTTAGAGTTTGGTCAATAAACGTTAGATATATTTACTAAAGAGTTATCGCTAAGGTTATTGAGAATTATATGTAAAGAGTGTTTCTTAGTAATAGTTTGAAGAAGTTTAAAAGAATTATCGTGCCACCCTATAAGTAAACCCCCAGAAGCTCCAATTGAAGGTAAACATGCCCAATGTCTAAAATGATAGCCACCCAATCCAGATGATCTAACCCTCTCTATTTCCCTACTCCTAATGTAAGCAGTATCTAATTCATCATTAGTAAAAAAACAAAAGAGGTATCCCTAGCTAACTGACATAACTCACTGGTGGATAAACTACCCAGAGCATAGGAAGAATAAGTACTACCTAAAACAGAATCCATACCTAAGCCTGAATTCATAGTGCCACTCATAGCACTCGAATCAGGTGACTCACCGATAAATGAATAATGACTGCTACGGACCCTGGCACTGCGACGAACAATACCATTAAGAAGAGCTAATTACCTACGCCCGCCTCTCTTTGTCAATGAAGATAAATGTGCGACTCTGTTAACAATACTACACTCATTATCTTTTACTGTAGAAGAACTTGATGTGCCCATTTCGTGCAAAAAGTCCTTCGAGTTCTCCACTACATCAGTCCGAATCACCTTACTCACCGTACCAGCCTTTACACTTTCTTTATAAACTATAGTAACACAATTTATAACTCCATCCAACTGAACACCCTTATGCATACCATCCCCATCCAACAGAATATCCTTGTGCATTCCATCTGTAATCAACAGAACACTAGATTTATCATATTTACCTTATGCATCATCAACCTTGTGCATATCATCACCTAAAGTATCAATACCTTTATGCACATCATCACATAATTCACCAGATTTACAATGTGCATTTTCTTCTTCTAAACTCTTATATGAAATATTACAAACATCAGAAACCTGATTAAAGCCTTCTTTATTACTATTTTCAGAAACTCCATCATTCGCCACCATGTTAACATCTCCATCTCTATCCAACAAAACACCAGATCCTGTCAACCTACTCACCTCCGCTCCATCCAGTTCCCCAACCACACCACAAAATCGATCACCGTTATGCAAATCATTAATCTTATGCATATCATCACCTAAAGTATCAATACCCATGTGCATATCATCACATAATTCACTAGATTTACAATGTCCATTATCTTCTTCCAAATAGTCAAATGAACTATTCCAGTTATCAGAAACCCGATAAAAGCCTTCTTATTATTACTTTCAGAAACCCCATCATCAACCACCATGTTAACATCCCTACCCTCAACATCCTAAATCAAACTTCCAGAATTTATATTGCACTCAAGAATCTTACTCTCAAATCTGTCCTCATATACCAGTGGTTCAAAAGATGAAGGAACCACAACAATACTGACATCGTTGCATTGAGTATTCACATCCGCTCCTTTAACCAATTCAGATTTCTTTCCTAAATCCTCCAATGATGTAAGACAATCAAACCGATTAGCAGTGACTAACTCAAAACTTCCCACATCACTTGACTTAGCTCTGGAACTTTTGCCATGAACATAAATGAAATGTAGAGCCGGAATCCCTCTTTGGATAGTCAGCACACCTATAATCATATATTGTAATATTTTTTTCCAGAGAATGAGGATCCAATCTACAATGCAAAATAGCAAGGTCTAATAGCAATGGATCAAAAAAATTAGATTCCTCCCAAGTTATGCATGGAATGAAAGAAATTCCGAATCAGCTTTGTCTACGAATAAGGAAGCTATAAGTAATGCAACTGTGAATCTCATGGAGAGTTCGATCCTGGCTTAGGTTGAAAGCGAGCGGCGTGCTTAACACATGCAAGTCGGATAGGAACTGGTGTTTCCAGTGGCAAACAGGCGAGTAACACGTAAGAACCTGCCCTTGGGAGGGGAAAAACAACTGAAAATGATTGCTAATACCCCTTAGGCTGAGGAGCAAAAGGAGCCTTTGGATAATTAGCACACCTATAATAATATACTGTAACATTTGTTTCTAAAGAATGAGGATCCAATATACAATGCAAAACAGCAGGGTCTAGTAGCAATGGATAAAAAAAAATTAGATTCCTCCCTTTGAACTGCACCAGAAATATCCGAGACTTCCTTAACACCTTCAAAAATGTTCGAATTTCCATTAGAAATATCCACAGCCGAATCATCTTCATCCAAAGAAGCATATTTTCTATAATAATCCCCAGGATCACCAGATTTCTTTCTAATTTCTACCAATATTAACTGCATTAATAACATCGAAATGACTGAACAATTCCTCCAAGAATTCAATTCCTTCTTTCCTCGGAATCCATAAATGATCTAACAGTATTATCTTAAGTTTCATACATTTTAAGACAAAAAGAAATCCATAATCAGAGATAAAAAGATCACTATGGCTGTCAGAAATAGTATCGAATTTTGTCAAACACTCGATCTTTTTATGAGCAAAGCAACCACACCCAAAAAATCTGACAGGGTCGTGACAATCCTTAGCCATTTGAGAAAAGTCCCCACAACCAAAACATATTTTTCTCACTTTTCTAGAATTGACCCAATTCTTGGATTAGGTTTCTGATAGAAAATTTGAGGAGTAGAATACATAGATTCCTTAACAACCTGAGCATAGGAACGATAAGTGTAGAATCGCGGTCGATAAAAGAAAACGAATTGGGAAATTTAGAACAGAGAGAGTGTGATATTAAGGAAGATGAATGTGGGATTGAGAAAACTTCTATCGCCATTGTTTGTAAAATGCTAAAATATTCAAAGAATATCACTCAAATATACATATAGACTTAAACATATATATATATATGTATGTATGTATGTATTTCAAAATATTAAAAACTGAAGACTTAAGCAACCAAAAAGCAACTATCGACTCACCTTACATATTAAAGTACACACACATGGACTAGCACATGGAAGAGAGGACATGACGGGGGTGGCCGTGTAAAATGAATTGATGGGAGGGTGTGGATTGAGGATTAAAAGGAAATTAGGTGTTCAGATATTTTATTCTAAGTTTTTCCTATAAATACCCACCCTATTCTTTATAAATTTCTAACACTTATTCTTCATCATCATCCTCCTCCTTCAACTATTTTAATGGCTTCCTATGTTAGAACTGGAGAAAATAACTAGAAAAAGAAATTAAATTATTAGTATATATAATAGTATAAACATCTCAAAACCACTTCAAATCACTCCATTCTCCCATCAAAACCCATGGCCACACTTTCCTTCACCCTTGGCCGAGCCATCCACCACGCAAATCCTTGGCCGTGAGCACCCAAGGCTAAGGCCGAGCTCAATCAAAGCATAAGAGCTCGATTCCATAAAGTTTAAAGCAATCGTAGTGAAGCTATATGTAACATCCCCTATCTGGAGGCCCAAAGCTAAGCACTACAGATGCTGCAATCATCTATAGTATTAACTTCCGGTGACCAAATACGGTAATGTTAATGGTATCCATAATATCATAAGCACATGAATAAGAAACAAAATCACAGATTTAAAAAAAATAACTTTTCTGATTACATTTCACAAAACATGTTTCATTTTCCATTACATAATCCCAATCATTTCCTAGGTTCAGATCAAATATAATAATTACAAAATATGCCAAGAACGACATATGAAGATGCCCCCTTAGTTGACCAGAGTACCAAATAGTCATAACTGACTTAATACAACACAACGGAATAAAACAAACAAAACATCTCCTACTACATAGCTAGCCATCAGCCCCCTGCTTGTCTTCGGAAGTATTATTCGTCAACCTACTAAAACCTGTAAATCCTCAACCCTCAGCCTACACAAATCAATTTTGAGCACCCGAGAGTTTAAGGGGAAAAACATAAACCTCGAGTCAGACATAAAGCCTGGTGTGAATAATACTATACATCTCGGTTATTTGATATTAAGTGAGACCACGCCACTTAGCAGAACGGGTCTCCCCTTATTAATATCCTTTTAAAACATATCTTTTGCAAATCTTAATCCTGCAACCAAAACTGGTTAAAACAATAATATCAATATCATGAAAGCACATAAATCAGGTAAAAAATGGACTATCTGTCCGAACAATATATTTTTGTTTGGCTAACTACTAACCTTTGGCTGACTCAGGCCTATTAGGAAAATACACAAATAATCTAACTTCTATTAGATACTCCTCTTCTTGAGGTCTGTCACTAACTTAATTCTCCAGGGTCAACTGATCCTAATGGTTTTGCAGGCTCACCAATAACCTATCTTTGTATATATATATTCTTGTCTATGTGTAACATCATTTTAGTCTTACCTGTGACAAAGCGCTACACACTAGAATTTTGGACTAAATTATCAAGGGATTAATACCGAATGTATATGGTGCAACCCTATACCAGTCCCATCTGGTATTCTAATATCTGAGTCATTTTACTTAGATAGGGACTAATAGCTAATGAAAACCTTTTCTTTCAAAAAGATTTAATCCTTTAATCATACTTTAAACAAGGAAAATATACTCTTTGGTTTACTCGATCATCTTGCCATGTTATATATAATTTACACTAAACTTTGTTGATGAAAACATTTAAACTTTGAAAGTATACCTTTCAAATCCATTGAAAATACTCCTTTCGAGACTAAGTAAAATCTTAGGCCGAAGGCCAAAACATATCCTTTCGAAACCATTCATAATCACCTTTCGAAAACATCGAAATCATCGAAATCATCCCCTTTCGAAAGATTTTAAAACCTTAAACATCTTACCTTTAAAACACTTAAACATTGCATATCGAAAACATTAGAAATCTTCCATTTAAAACCTTTCGAAACCGTTGGGGAACCACCCCTTCGAAACCTTTCTTTTAAAACCTTTCGAAAGCATTAAATCAATCGAACCTTTCGAAAACATTTGGGTTCAAGTAAAACATGTGGAACAACCTTTCGAAACCATTAAAACTATGTTATTCAAAACCTTTGGGTTTATCTTTAAAACTCTCAAAAGGTTCATAAAAGAACAGGGTTGAAAGCAACACTTTCGAAAGCTATTTCCTAAGTAAAAGAAGTGATGGTGTTGAAACCATTCCCTTCGAAAGCAATGGAGAAGTGGCTTGGATTTTAAAACAAAGGGAACTTTCGAACGCACTACATCGAAAGGAAAAAGGCGGTAGCAAGGGGTTTCAACCCAAGCGAAAGCAATTTCATAAAACAAAGACCTAAACATTTCTTTAAAACAATTTAACCAAGGAGAAAGCTAACCAAGTCAAAAGCTAATTAAGTCGAAAGCAAAGCAGGCACATTCTCTTTTAAAAACAAAGACATACTTTGGCCCCTTCGGAACCCCTAGTTTCGATTACCTACATTCTGCCTTAGTCCAATTCGCTACGTATCAAATCTTTTATACCAGGCGCATTGTTTTCGACTGGGAAGGAGCCGAAAGAAAGGCGTCGGAAGGAGGGTGCCGAAAGTGGCAAAACATATAAAAATCATGTTTAAACTAATTTTTATCTTTTAAAGTAATCTTTTCAACTAACCTGTCTTGTTTGTCAAAACATTATTGTTTGCTAATTTCTTTTCTAAAAGTGTTACCAATATTTCAAAAATAAACAATTTAATTGATTTACAAAACACCCTTTCTCCTTTTATAAATATATGAAACATTTAAGTCTCATACCTTAAATAATTTTATATATTCATTAAAACACTTAGGAAAATTCTACAAAAATTCCTATAAATCATTATTAATATGTTTTCTAACATATATAAATTTCAGACCCAAAACATATATAATTTAGCCGTAAATTATTTTAAACCCAAATAATCATTTTCTTCAGTTGGAAATTAATATAAAAATCCACATAAATTCAGAAAATTATGAAAATCGAAACCCATCAATAAAATATCATTTCTTATCAAAATCTAAAATCGCAAGGTATAAGGATGTCATTTAATAGGGTTTTCACATTAAGACATATCATAAAATCTATATGAATTATCATAAGTCATCAACAAGCATATATATCCATTTTATCATTCAAAATCATGGCAAGAAACTTGCAAATAATTCTGATTTCATTATAAAACCGAAAATAAATAAAACATGATATGCAGTCATTATTCACCTTAGCTTTGTGATTAAGGTGTTGAGATTTGATCTTTGGTTTTGTTGCTTAAGCTTTCCTCTTGATCCTAGCTTTAACTTCTCTTGTTTTCCCTTATTGGTGGCCAGCCTCAAGTTTATATTTTGTTTTGTGAATGTATAAAATGAATGTGAGAATAATTGGGGTTAAGGGTTTAGGGTATAAGGATATGCCTTATTCCTACATTGCCCTTATCTACTTACCCTAACATCTTATTTCATTTGAATTCTTTAGTTCATTTGTATACATGCCATGGCTACCCCTTGTTAATCACAAATCTCAATCCCCTAATCATTACATTATTCTATTTAATTTAACTAATTAATTGTCCTAAATAATGTTACTAAAAATTGAGGTCATTACAGGCTCCCTTCCTTAAAGAAGTTCGTCCTCGAAATTACGATAAGGTACACAACAAATCAATCAATAAGGTAAAACACACCATCAAACAAATTAGGATAAGCATCTCTAATTCTGTTCTCAGTCTCCCAAGTACAGTCTCTCTCATCGTTGCTCCACTGGACTTTAACTAATTTGACTATCTTGTTCCTTAGCCTCTTCTCATCTCTCACGACTATACGAACTAGTTTTCTACTTATAGTCAAGTTCGGCTCTACTACTAAATCCTCTAACACAGTAGGTTCTATAGTAGTTTCCGAATCTCCAATACACTTTCTTAGATGAGAAGCATGGAAAACATCGTAGACTCCTGCCAAATTGTTCGGTAACTCTACTCTATATGTGAGTTTCCCGATTCTTTCTATAATAGGAATTGGTCCTACGAATCTCGGTGCCAACTTCCTTGATTTTCCAAATCAGATTACACCCTTCATCGGTGACACCTTAATAAAAACATGATCTCCAACAAAGGACTCTAAGTCTTTTCGTCTTCTATCTGTATAACTCTTCTGCCTAGACTGAGATTCCTTCATCCTAGCCCAAATTAACTCAATCTTCTCTGCAGCTTCTCTAACTAAATCTGGACCAAGAACCAACCTATCCTTGGTCTCTAACCAACAAACTGGAGATTTGCATAGCCTTCCATACAAAGCTTCAAATGGTGCCATCCCTATACTAGCTTGATAACTGTTGTTATACGAAAACTAGACTAAGTGTAGATGGTCTTCCCATGATCCTCCAAAGTCTAACACACAAGCTTGTAATAAATCCTCCAAGATTTTTAACTCTTTCCATCTACATATTAGTTTGTGAATGATAAGTGGTACTCAACTTGAGCTGGGTACTTAAAATCTCCTGTAGACTCTTCCAGAACTCGCTAGTAAACAAGGAATCTCTATCGCTTACGATACTACTAGTTGATTTAACTGGAATGAAATGGGCACCCTTGGTCAACCTTTCCACTATGACCCATATACTTTCATTTCCTTTGTTAGATCTTGGCAAACCATCTATGAAATCCATAGAAATAGAATCCCACTTCCAAACTGGAATATCTAATGGTTGAGTCAAACCACTTTGTTTCCAATGTTCGGCTTTTACCTATTTGCAGTTCAAACACTGCTTTATCCATAAGCCTACATCCCTCTTCATACCTTCCCAGAAGAAACTCCTCTTCATATCTTGATACATCTTAGTTCCTCCAGATGAATAGTAAACTTCGAACGATGGCATTCCTCCAAAACTTCCTTCCTAATGTCTCCCACATTCAGAACACATAATCTTCCTTTCTTTCTCAACCACCCTTATGGTCAGCACTGAAATCCTTCAAGTCATCGCTCTCAATTCCATCCCTTAACTTCTTGATCCGCTCATTTAATACTGGATCCTCTCCTTGCTTAGAAGCAATCCTTTCAATCAGAACTGGTCGAACTTCTAAACATGGCAACATAGCACTTTCTTTACTAGACTTAGCTTCGGATCTCCACTGCACTCATCAAGTTATCGACGCTTCCAAATCCTTCCACTCAGTTATCGTTGCCAAAACTGCATTCTGATGTTTTCTGCTAAGTGCATTTGCAACTTTGTTGCCCTTTCCCGATGTGTACTCAATTCCAAAATCAAAAGCGGCTAAAAATTTAAACCACCTCTGCTGTCTCATATTTAGTTCCATTTGAGAGAATAAGTACTTCAACAACTTATGATCCATATAAAGCTCAAACCTCTCTCCGAAAAGGTAATGTCTCCAGACCTTCAATGTAAATATCACCGCAGCTAATTCCAAATCATGCATTGGATATCTAACCTCATGCGGTCTAAGCTGTCGAGAAGCATAGGCAATCAATTTACCCCTCTACATTAACATAGCTCCTAATCCAGTTCCACATGCATCTGTATATACTACCAAATCTTGATTCCCTTCTGGAACAACTAGTATAGGTGCATGAGTCAATAAGCGTTTCAAGCTCTGGAATGCTTCCTCACACTTATCTGTCCAAACAAGCTTCACATCCTTTCGCGTTAACTTGGTCATCGGTGCTGCTTTCGGAAAATTTCACTTCCTTCTTCCAGAAATGACACTTTGAAAACTTCGCCTTCAGCTGATGCTGTCTCAGTGTTTAAAGCACCACTCTAAGGTGAACTTCATTCTCTCTTTCATCCTTAGAGTATGTCAAAATATCATCTATGAAAAACAACACGAATCTATCCAAGTGCTTTCAGAAAATTCGATTCATCAAATCCACAAGGAATGATGGCGCATTAGTTAGTCCGAATGGCATAACTAACCATTCGTACGATCCAAATCTAGTTCTAAACGCCTTCAAAGGAATACTATCCTCTACTACTCTAAGCTGATGGAAACCTGTTGCTAAATCCAATTGAGAAAATACCTTGTCTCCACTCAACTGATCGAATAAATCGTCAATTCTACGCAACGGGTATCGACTCTTTATCGTCTTCTCATTCAACTTACGATAATTGATGCGTAGCCTCAGCAATCTATTCGGCTTCTTGCAAACACTATAGTTGCTCTCTAAGGTGAACTACTAGGCCTAATAAAATTCTTGCCTTCCAAATCTACCAACCGCGCCTTCAACTCCCTCATCTCGGTAGGTGTCATCCTGCTTGGCGGTCTACACACTGGTTCTGCTCCAGGCACCAAATCTATTCGAAACTCAATAGCTCGTTTAGGCGGCAATCCTACTACAGGTTCAAAAACATCTGCAAATTCTCTAACAATGAAAACGCGATTGAACTTGTCTTCTATCTCCACAACACCTAATAAGGCATTCATCTCACAACTAGGGTTTTCAACCATATATACAATTCGATCGCTACGGTCAGGGAGTTTAAGTGATATTTCCCTATCATGGCAAAATATCCTAGCATCATACTTACTTTGCCAGTCCATACCCAAATTGATTCATAACCCTACGAAATCAAACATGCAAACTACAAACAAAGGCATGACCAAGCAAATCAAACTTTAGGTGGTCACACTTTATGCTAAGTGTCGCATACCCTCCTATCGGATTTGTAACTCTGAAGGAAGTAACTAAATATGTGGGTATCTATCAAACAATGAGATATAAAAGAATGCGATGCACCGGTATCAAACAAAACGCTAACCGACATACCATGAATCTGAAGCCTACCCCCCAACACATCTTTTCCTTTTTCCTATATTGTTGGCCTCGAGGTAGCTGGCTCACAAGCATATACGTTGCCCTTTTCATCCTTAACATTCTGTTTGCACTCTTTCTTCTAATGACCAATTTGATCGCAGTTGAAACACCTCACCTCTTTCTTCTCCGCATCTTTCTTTCCTTTGCCTATTCGGCACTCATGGCCATAGTGTCCCTTCTTGTAACACTTGTAATAGACCACCTCTACATTTCCCTTCTTAGCAGCTCTACCCTTCTGAGCTCCTTTCTTGAGGAAGAACTTCTTTTTCTGACTCTGCCCTACCTGGACTTCCTTTGCCTTGTTTCTCTCCACATCTCTTCGTTCCTCAAAGCCATCTCTACTACAACATCATATGGGTCCCTGATATGTGGTAACATTGCCCTAGCAAGCTCAGGCTTCAACCCCTGATGAACTTCTCATTTCCCTTAATATTATATCAACCGTAGCATAGCCATATCTTGCTAGCTCCTCAAACCTCCTCACATACTCAAGTACAGTCATGTCTCACTGCTCCAATTCAGCAAACTTCCTAGGCATAGCAGACTTAGCAATCTCCGGCTTAAACCTTTCCTTAAATCTCCTTTTGAACTCGGCCGGTGTCATTGTCTCCTCATTAACTCGAACCATCACACTATTCCACCAGTATAAAGTTGATCCTTGAAGCTGTCTCGAAGAAAGCCTTCTTGAAGAAAGCCTTCTCTTTTGCTCATTATTGAGCCTCTAATCTGCAAAGATCCTCTCACAATGTAGCAACCAGTTTTCTACTTCAATAGCGTTTTCATTTTCGATGAATGGCTTTCTTCCCAGCCTAGCATAGTCTCTAGTCAAAACAACATAATTGTTGACCACCGGAGCTTTCTGATTCCCTACTCCAGCATTTCCTCTAACCACTCCTGCAACAACACCCGCCAGCATCATGTTGACAAAAAACTGATACATAGCTCCCATGTCAACTTGTGGGACTCCATCACCCACATTTCCATCTTATGCCTTACTTGGGTTTCTCCTCGTATTTGGTCTAGCATTTCCATTTGTATTGGTGCTTCCCCCTCCAAGGTTAAGTCTTCCACTTCTAGCATCTTATCTGTATTCAAGCCTCGTGAGATATAAAATAATAGCCTAAGAGATATAGGAGAATAAAGATAAAATGTATACTTATATATAGCAAATACAAGTACGTTACTATAGCGTTTTCCCATACCCCAATCTTATCTCTAATTCCTTAGGATTATTTTTTCACAATCATTTTAGTTTAAATTTTTTCATAAACCTATGCCTTGATACCAAGTTCTAACATCCCCTATCAGGAGGCCCAAAACTAAGCACTATAGATGGTGCGGTCATCCATAGTATTAACTTCTGGTGTCCTAATACGGTAATGTTAATGTATCCATAATATTAGAAGCACAAGAATATGAAACAAAACCACAGATTTAAAAAAACAATATTTCTGATTACATTTCACCAAACATTTTTTATATTCCATTACATAATCCCAATCGTTTTCCAGGTTCAGATCAAGTATAATTATTACAAAATACACCCAGGGCGACATATGAAGATGCCCCATTGGTTGACTAGAGTACAAAATAGTCTTGCACATCTATGGAAGCTTTATTCGCCAACCTACTAACCTGTAAATCCTCAACCCTCAGCCTACTCAAATCAATTTTAAGCACCCGAGAGTTTAAGGGGAAAAACATAAACCTCAAGTCAAACATAAATCCTGGTGTGAATAATACTTACTATACATCTCGGTTATTTGATATTAAGTAAGACCACGCCGCTTAGCGGAATGGGTTTCCTCTCACTAATATCCTTTTAAAACATATCTTTTGCAAATCTTAATCCTGCAACCAAAATAGGTTAAAACAATAATATCAATATCATGAAAGCACATAAATCAAGTAACAAATGGACTATCTATCCAGACAATATAGTTTCCGTTGGAAAACTACTAACCTTTGGCTGACTCGGGTCTAGCAGACAAAATACACAAATAATCTAACTTCTATTAGATACTCCTCTTTTGGATGCTCTGTCCCTAACTTAATTATCCAGGGTCAACTAATCCTAATGGTTTTGCGGGCTCACCAATAACCTATCTCTATACATGTATATTCCTTTCTGTGTGTAACATCATTTTAGTCTTACTTGTAACAAAGCCCTACATGCTGGAAATTTGGACTAAATTAGCTAGGGGCTAATAGCTAATGTATATGGCGCGACTATATACCAGTCCCATCTAGTATTCAAATATCTGAGTCATTTTACTTAGGGTTAACTACCCATAAGTTTTCCTTGAAAACCTTTTCTTTCAAAATGAGTTAATCCTTTAAATCATACTTTAAACGAGGAAAATATACTCCATGCTTTACTAAATCACCTTGCCATGTTATTTATACTTTACACAAAACTTTGTTGATGAAAACATTTAACCTTTGAAAGTTCCCCTTTCAAATCCATTGAAACTACCCTTTTCGAGACTAAGTAAAACCTTAGGCCGAAGGCCAAAACACATCCTTTTGAAACCATTCATAATCACCTTTCAAAAACATTGAAATCATCCCCTTTCGAAAACATCGAAATCACCCTCTTTCGAAAGCTTTCAAAACCTTAGACATACTACCTTTAAACACTTAAACATTGCCTTCCGAAAACATTAGAAATCTTCTATTTAAAACCTTTCGAAAATGTTGGGGAACCACCCCTTCGAAGCCTTTCTTTTAAAACCTTTCGAAAGCGTTAAATCCACCAAACCTTTCGAAAGCATTTGGGTTCAAGTAAAACATGTGGAACAACCTTTCGAAACCATTTAAAACTAAGTTATTCGAAACCTTTTGGTTTATCTTTAAAACTCTCAAAAGGGTCATAAAAGAACAGGGTCGAAAGCAACACTTTAGAAAGTTATTTCCTAAGTAAAAGAAGTGATGTTGTCTTAACCATTCCCTTCGAAAGCAATGGAGAAGCGACTTGGAATTTAAAACAAATGGGACTTTTTGAACGCACTGCATCGAAAGGAAAAAAGGCCGCAGCAAGGGGTTTCGACCCAGGCGAAAGCAATCTCATAAAATAAAGGGGCAACCATTTCTTTAAAACAATTTAACCTAGGCAAAAGCTAAAAAAGTCAAAAGCCAAATAAGTCGAAAGCAAAACAGGGGCATTCTCTTTTAAAAACAAAGACATACTTCGACCCCTTTAGAACCCTTGGTTCCGACTACCTACGTTCCGCCTTAGTCCAATTCGCTACGTATCAAATCTTTGATACCAGTCACATTGGTTTCGACGGGGAAGGTGGCGGAAGTAAGGCGTCGGAAGAAGGGTGCCGAAAGTGGCGAAACATATAAAAAGCATGTTTAAACTGATTTTTAGCTTTTTAAAGTAATCTTTTCAACTAACCTGCTTTGTTTGTCAAAACATTATTGGTTGCTAATTTCTTTTCTAAAAGTGCTGGCAAGATTTTAGAAATAAAAAATTTAATTTATTTACAAAATACCCCTTCTCCTTTTATAAATATATAAAACATTTAAGTCCCATACCATAAATAATTTTATATATTCATTAAAACACTTAGGAAAATTCTATAAAATTCCTATAAATCAATTTTAATATGTTTTCTAACATATATAAATTTCAGACCTGAAACATAGATAATTTAGCTGTAAGTTGTTTTAAACCCAAATAACCATTTTCTTCACTAGAAAATTAATATAAAATCCACATTAATTCAGAAAATTATGAAAATTGAAACCCGTCTCTAAAATATCATTTTCGATCTAAATCTAAAATCGCAAGGCATTTAGAAGTCATTTAATAGGGTTTTCACTTTAAGACATATCATTAAATCTATATGAATTACCATAAGTCATCAACAATCATATATATCCATTTTATCATTCAAAATCATGACACACTTGCAAATAATTCAGATTTCATTACAAAACCGAAAATAAATAAAACATGAGATGTAGTCATTATTCATCTTAGCTTTGGGATTAAGGTGTTGAGATTTGATCTTTGATTTTGTTGCTTAAGCTTTCCTCTTGATCCCAGGTTTATCCTCTCTTGTTTTCCCTTAATGGTAGTCGGCCTCAAGTTTATATTTTGTTTTGTGAATGTATAAAATGAACGTGTGAATAATTGGGGTTAAGGATTTAGGGTATAAGGATATGCGTTATTCCTATATTGCCCTTGTCTGCTTACCCTAAAATCTTATTTCATTTTAATTCTTTAGTTCATTTGTATACATGGCACGACTACCCCTTATTAATCACAAATCACAATCCCCTAATCATCACATTATTTTATTTAATTTAACTAATTAAATGTCCTAAATAATGTTACTAAAAATTATGGTCGTCACAGTATAGCCGATTCAAAACTAGTTTAAGTCAAAATTAAGGTGAGAAAACTCTATGAATAATATGAAATATATTGGATGATATATATGTTTTGTTATGCTTGGCTGTGATGCTTAGAAAGTTTGGATGTTGATTATAGGTTGTTTAATTGTATTAACAACTCACGTTTAACACATGTTGAAAATCACAAAGGAAATCGCTTTCCTTTAATAAAGGAAATGGTGTATATGAGATTGTTAAATCACTTAAAAATGGTTTAAATTTTTTTATAAATGATTTATAAACACAAAAATCCAATTTGATAAAATTTTGACAAGTTATGAAAGTTGAGTCAAAAATAGGTATGTCGCGTAACGGTAGTTCGCGATTTCGCACCGTAGAAAGTTAAGTTCATTTAAATGATGGAATCGAAGTCAGAATTCCTTGTCATAAGAATTTTCTGAATCCTTATAATCATAGTTTTCAAATGAAGAAAGAAAATCAAAATTTCGTTTAGTAGATTTTGAAATATGAGCAAAACAAGTTTTCAAAATAATCGATGTTTGGCAGTTCGGAAACCAAAGCAACAAATTATTTATAAATGATATTTTAAATTTTTTAAAATATGGAATAAATTATATTAATATTTTAAAATTCTTTAAAGGATATTTGAGTTATAAAATTGGATTTCTAAATGATAGAAAAGTTATTGTTATTAGATAAGCTTTTATAGCACTATCAGTAGCACTTGTTGCAGCACTTTTTAATAACTTTTAAAAAATAGTTTTAAAATTAATAATTCTTTCCCAAATCTTTTACAAATGTTTTTAAATAAGTAATTTATTATTTTAACGATGATTCGAAGATTTTATGATTTATTTTAAAAAGTTTAAATAAATGATTTAATGAAAAGCTGTTAAAATTAAGTGGTTAAATCTTGGCTCTAAAAGCCCATGAGTAGATTGGATTTTTCTATTCGTGCAATCCAAATGTGAGGTGCTTAAACTAAGGAGATGTTTAGGTGCAACCAGTGCCCTGGCTCACCTAGCTTTTTTCCTGGGCGAGGAGTAGATAAGGTTGAAATGTCGAAAACAAGACAAGTATAAAAAAAAGTTTAATTTTCCAAATTTAAAGAACTTGGATTGAATAGAGATAATATTCTTATACTTGGTATTAAATTCCGAGGAGGAAACCTGTACTATTCATGGAAATTTAAAAGGTGATTTCACCGCTACTCGATGGATACTAAAGGTTGAATACGAAAATTGATGTCGAGTAAAATTAGTATAATTTCTATGGATCTGTTTTACTCACTAATTTGGATTTACCATCTTAGATAACATGGTTTCAAATTATTAAAAAGTTGTGATTGAAAATAAGAAATCTTTTGTCAAATTTAAATAAATGATTTGGAATTATTTTTCCTATGGATCCTTTTTACTTAAAATTAATTATTTTGGGTTTACTGTAAACGATGTCTAAAATAACATTGTTTTTTATCCGTTATAAAAGTTATGATTGAGAAATATTATGTAATAATCCGCTTTTCCGTACCCCTTGGGTAGACACTAATCTCCATCGATTAACTCAAGATGAATGAAAATTCGAACCATTAGGGTTTAAGAAAGAAGAGGTAGAAGAAAACAGAAGAAAAGAGAAAGAAGAAATAACAAAAAAACACAGAAACGGAAACAATATCAGAATCTCACATTCGCAGCGGAACAACATATAATAGATAAATGAATAATCTTTAAATCAAAGAACTATATCATTTTATACATTACATCATCATCAAAGTTTACAACAACAGTATACAACACAATTGGACAGTTATATGAACTTGTCCATATACAGAATACACAGCGGAATAATACTATCATATACAAGTGGTACGTCTCGCCATCTAGCTCGCCACTAAGCTCCACAGCACTCCAAAATCCAGAATAATCTGATGACCTAACTCTAGACTTCCCGTGTGGAAAATGATGGGCACCCAGAGTTTAGGAAGGAAACAATAAACTCCAGGTCAGTCATGGTGACTGGTGTGAGAACTAAAACAGTTTATTTTTAAACAATCAACAACAAAGCAAGTAGAAGATTATTCGCAATGCTTTTGGAAAATGAAACTACCATAAGACCTCCCGCCACACACACAATGCAAATGCAGAATTGGAGGAGATTTCTTCTTATGATAGTCAAAGATGCTTACTACGCAAATCATTGGATATTGTTATTAATGTCTAGTGTAGAAAACATTTCGAAAGTATAATATTAATCTTAGCCAACATACGACCAGTATCGTATGCCTACTATAGCTACCATCTAAACAGTGGGGCGCCACCATAAGTAAATGGCAGGTTCTACAACTAAAACCGTACAAGTTTCGTATTGGGAAATGGATTTCCAACAAATGGTCACGCTAAGGAACTTCCTTTCCTCCTGCCGAATGGGATCGCCTCTGGCTGGACGTCCCGAGAGACAAACTGCTCTCTGCCAAACAAGGCCGGGTTACCCCTGTGACAGGTAACTCACGAATTTGTCATCACCCGGTCCTTTGGGACCTTTATCCGAGCGCTCGGTAACTATCATCACACATAATAAATAAGTGTATCCACATGAGTAAGTATCTGGGCTCCATACCATGATACCACCCCTTTCCAGAAGGAAATGACATACCCTAAAGGGCGCGACCCTCATAACCTTGCCGCGACATTCCTGTTTCGACCATTTCCGGGTTGTTGAGGCCCTGACGAAGTCTCGTCCACAAAGCTACGCTTTATACAAAAGCTATGCTTTGGGTCAAACAAATGATCAACCTATGATCACAAAGATAAATGATCAAACAAATGATCATATCACAAATGATCAAACACTGATCAATTCACAGCAACACTCAGCATGCCACATTACCAAATTGGGAATATATCGCTGATAACCTTCAACTACATAACCTCTGAGCTCGTACGTCTCAGAGAAGGGTGTTAAGCTAAGAGAATAAATTCTCCGCCACCAACAGAAATGTATTTGAAAGAAATCGGCTTTATATCTCAAATTGTAATGTCAGACATGTAACTATACAAGTCTGTTCTGGGTTCGAACAGAACCAAAGGCACTTCCAAAGAAGCCCTTGCAATCCGGGTATTCACAATCCCGATAAAACTTCCCATCACAAAGGAAATCTCAATACCGTAGCTAACGGTGCAGAGACAATCGATAGGTCATCCTATCATTTTCATAAACACCCGGTCTTCACCACCGGTCTTCAATACGATCCATATCGTCGTATCACAAATTCGGAATGGGTTATACGACACAAAGGTCCTTTCCCGGCTAACCCGAATAGTGAGCGCTTATTCAAAAATAAGTGTGGCATTCAAATTCAAGCAAATCACAACAAATACCCATTCAAGGTAATTATTGATAGTCGGTTATTTAACTATCAATAAAGATGTGCAACATCATCAGATTCCAAATAATTTTCCCAATTATTTATCTTTCAAAATTATCTTTACAAGATATATAATTTCCACATGTCAATTATTTGAAAACAATTTCAAATCAATTTCCACACTTCAATTTATCTTTGAAGATAAATCTAAAACATTTCACTTCATATTGGAAGAACATTTCTATACTTATTTAATAATAAGTAATCCACAAATCCATTTATTTTCAACATTTGAAAATACTCAATATACTTAAATCAAAATTAAGTATATATTTTATTCTTTAAGGAAATCATTCTCTTTCACAAATTTTATTTGAGTCAAAACGAATGTTACGTAAAACATCGTTACGACAACTCAAAATCACTAGTATAGGGATTCGAAATTTAGATAGATATATAAATCCCAATACTATATAAAACATTTCCTTTCAGAAATCATTTACTATAACAACAGTGTTATAGTCCATCATTTCCTTATTCCTCGAAACGTCTATTTCAACAATAAATGTTAAAATCTATGTTTCGATACTTAACACGTTTTAAACATCTTTTAAAACAATTACTTCATTTCGTAATATCACTTCTCCAAAACATATTCATTTTATCTAATAATATATTCACTGTCCAAAATCGTGAATATACTTTATTATCCAAATTCAATGTTTCCACACATTTATTTTAAAGGATTATCCACTGTCTAAAATCATGGATATAATTCCTTTAATTAGCTTCTATAATTCACTTATCAAAATAAGTGATTTCGGATTCATAAACAATGTTTATAAATTCCAATTCTATTTATAAAACTTCGATTTATATAAAAATCCTTGAATTAATAAATTCGATTTATAACTCAATTTTATACCAAAAATCTAATTTATAAGCTAATTACTTATAAATCTTTTATTTTACAAAAATCTATTCATTTTATAACTTCACATTATAAATCTATAAATTTCATTCACTTATGAAATCCATTTATACTTCCTTTTAACATTTATAAAACTCATTTTATAATTCCAATATTTTAATTTATAAATATCAATTTTATAAATCTTTTATATAAACCGTTTATAAAATCTTAATTTAAATAAACCAGTTCTATAAACGTATACTTTCAAAAATCGCTTTAAAAATCCTTTTAAAATCAAAATCGTTATCTTAAACTTCAAAATTGGATCCGATGATGCAACAACACCAAATAGTCAATTACAGCATCCAAATATCATATATCATCATATGATAACAGAATATATCACAATATCTGTAAATAAATCACTACAGTGAGGAATCCAGTTGGATCCCTCCAACCTGTTTCCCTGCATCCAAAGATGTTAGCACAATACCAATTCCGCTCCAGTACGGAATTATCGCGGTATATGGGTTTAATAAATATTATCCCCTATTATGCGGCGCAATAGGGTCTCATCCGCTAAACAATGCGGGAAAATCAACAACTCCAATATATATATTGCTATATACATATATAATACCAATTCCACTTCAATGTGAAATTATCATGGTATATGTTTTTAATAATTAACCTCCGCTTAATAACGGCGTATAATGTCTATTTATCACAATAAATAGCAATCATCATTCAATCCACACAATCAATCACTATCAACAATTTTAAATCTAACTATTTAAAATTTAAATCGAAACAAAACATTCGATTGAGTGAGGAGTTCTCACCTTGATTTCAATTCTGTTCCAGCTTTTTATTTCGAATAAAATTAAACGTGCGTTTAATTTTACCCAAAATTTTCACTGACTCCGATCGCTTCCAATTCAGTTCCACAACGAAGTGCTCGACGAAACGAAGCCAACGCAACTGATTCCGCATTTTTTTGATCTCGTATGAAAGAGATACGATATTTTAAAGTTTATACAAATTATTATATAGTTAATTACACAAATCCTTTTTATTTTAAACCTAAACAGATCGTGGCCGTTGATTTCGAGATTGTAGATCATGGCCGTTCCCTTTGTTTTCTTCCCCAACGCAACTCCCAGGCATGTCACGAACGTGAAGAACCCAAGAAGCCGTTCGAAACCATCATCACCGCACACCCCATTGTCGACGAAATTCGATCATCTCCTTACCATGCGAACCGCCATCACCACGCCACCCCACGGCCACCGACCGCACGTCCCTAGTGCCCCCATCGCCTCGTAAAACGTGCACAACAGCCGGCCCTTTGCCACCATTTTGCCGTCGATCGGCTAACCCAAACGCGATCATGACCATTGATATTAAAGCTCTCGACGAGCTCTACGTTTTGTTAGTTGGAGATTCTTTGAATTGGTTGACGGATTGGGAGATAAAAGAGGATGAAGTTGAACAATTTTCGTCCATTGAAAGAAGAGGGTGGCGGCTGAGAAAGAATGAACGAGGGTTTCATCCTTTTACGTATATATATATACGAATATAAATAATATAAAATTCATTTTAAACGACTTTTTCAAACGATCTCCAAATCACACGTGCCGCCTGGCGTTCGTAAGGTTTACCCTACATTCCGAACACAATGGAACGTGTTTCGGAGGCTAATTCGATCGTATGTGTGAGATATGGCAATAAACGATCAGATTTAAATTAAACCGATTTAAACCGATTTCGATGCATTTTGGCTTGCCTCGGACAAACGGTACATCCGATTGACACGAAATTTGAAACCTTACAATAATATCACATTACAGATCCGATAAAACTGGTTTCGTCGAAATCCGAGACTTTTTGAAAAATGACTATTTTAACTCGCCAAATTAATATTAAAACAATTTCGGTGCGTTTCGAGCTGCCAGGGTCAAACGACAACTCCGATTGCTACAAAAATTGAAATCCGATAATAACAAACTATTACGGATCCAATAGAACTAGTTTCGTCCAATTCTGAGACTGCCCCAAAAATGGCTAATTTCACTAGTCGACTAAATATCAAAATATTCAATTTTCACAGATTAACTTTAAATTCAATTTTTTAAAAATTCTATAACATCTCCATAACTTCAACATGATTTAATAAAACTTTATAAATCATTTTCAATCACATTTAATCCAGATTTCAATTATTTCTGGAATTTTAAATATTAAATTATCGATTTAATTATCCAATTAAATCCGGATATTCGAAAAATAAATTATTCGACTTATTAATTCTACTTATCAATATTTAAAATTAATTAAATAAATAAATTTTAATTAATATAAATTCTGGGTCGTTACAAACTTCTCCCCTTAAAAGAATTTCGTCCTCGAAATTACCAAGTAAGAAAAAGTTACAAAATTCATTAATTATCAAAACAAACCATTCAAATCTGATTTACACATCTCTTAAGTGTTTAACTTTTCCAAAACCATTAGTTAAACTTCTTACAAAAACTTTTACTAAGTTTCCAAAATTTTCAAAATTTTCCAATTTTCTCAAAAATATTCTAACGCCTTAAATTTTCGGAAAAATTCGCCATAGTCTCCTTTGCGCGGCTCGTTCTGAAAAAAAAATGACAGTGTATATATATCACAAATATACATCTCATCAAGTGATGAGGCATCCTGTAGGGAAAAAAGTGTAAAAGTGCGATATTTAATCCGAGATATGTACCTTATATATTTTTAGCGAGCGTATACGGTTAATATAGCGCGAAAGCGAGCTGCAAATGCGAAGCAAATGCCATCCGCACCTACTAAACACTCAATCAGATAAATGAGAACATGTATATAGAAAATAATATCGATATACATCACATAGCAACATAATAACTACATATGCCAATATAGCAAATGCAACAAACAACAAATGCAACCATCAAACAACTATCATCCAATAAACATCCAACAAATCCATACCAAATCAATATTTATTCACCTTTCATTTATATTCATTGAATTGGTTTTCAATTTTTTATCATATTTGATTCATTTACATTGGATTTTACACATATTCATTTATTTAATTAGTTACATTCACTAATTTACATTCAAGTTGGTTCACTTCCAATTTAAATTGAATTCAATTCAATTAAAATTTACATCACTTTCAATTTGAATTCAATTACTTTAGCTTCCAAGTTTATTAATTCAATTTCATTAATACTTAATGAATTATGTTATATACAATCAACCAACACTCATATAACAACCAATGCACAAACATCACAACCAAATTTATTCCATTTACATTTCTTTACATTCAATTTGGTACAACATTTTAAATTCTAAATGGTTTATATTAAATTGACTTCCATTCAATTTATTCAATTAGCTTTTTAAATGAATTAACACTTACATTCATTTTTTCATATCAATTATTTACATTCAATTGATTAACATCCAATCCATTTATTCAATTCAATTGCTACTTCATTTTACAAATAAAATTGAATTTCATTTATATAACTCAAGTTCATATTCATCACTTCACTTATATATAACAATTTCAACTTCATTACTTAAGTTATATTCCAGTTAAACATCTTTTGTTCAAATTAACTTAAGTTTCCACTTATAAATTAAATTTAGATTCCCATTCTAAATAAATTCTATTCAACTTTTACTTAAGTCAAATTCATCACTTATTCAAATTCACATCTCATTTTGCTTAACAAAATTGTTTAACCATTTTTAACAATCTGTTTTACTTACATTTTCTCACTTTTAATAAGTTATACAACTTATATATTTAAACTTCCAAATCTGATTTAATCTATTTAACTTTCTTTTAGTTAAATTTCACATCATATTTCATTATGCTACTCAAATTCATTAACTTTACCAAAGTTAAATCTATTATCTCATATCATAAGTATAAATCTTATTTCACTTATATTTATTACTTTACAACTTGGATTTTAAATCAAATTTGTTTATCACAACAAAATTTAAATTTCCAATTCACTATGGGTAGCAAATCAATCACACAAAAACTCGAAAATGATACTGATGATGCTGCAGTCATCACCGTATTATTTTCCAGCAACAATAGTGAATTCAGTGCTTAAATTCTTTCAAAAATTTTCCTTGATTTATAAATCTCATTACAAATCTTTTCTTATAAAATTCCACTTTCATATATAAGATTATTTTTACCATTGTAAATCATTTTAATTATAACTTCATACATTATAATTCATTTGCTTATACAATTCATTCTTTTACAATTGTTGTTTTATTTAACTTATTCAAATAACTTTTAATTAACTTACATATATTTACATTTTCAAACAATCAAACAATCAATTATATACACTTCAATAATCTTCGGAAAATTATTTCCTTTATATACAAAATATAATCGAGGTAAAATTATTTCATTTACCCAATTTTAAAACAATATCGTGCCGAATTGTTCTAAACAAGTGTTTAGAGATCCCTATCGATAGAGTTGTACGGACAATACCGACCAGAATCCATATACCACTCAACAAATCAATCATCACAATATAAAACAATTTTATATTCACTAACAAATACGCACTCGTATCTATTATTACATTCAACTCATTCTAGAGTACTACTGACTCTATCTCTAATGAGTAACACCCAACAAAGCAGGGTTGTCGCTTAACCATATGCTCTGATACCAAATGTAATAATCCGCTTTTCCGTACCCCTTGAGTAGACACTAATCTCCATCGATTAACTCAAGATGAACGAAAATTCGAACCATTAGGGTTTAAGAAAGAAGAGGTAGAAGAAAACAGAAGAAAAGAGAAAGAAGAAATAACAAAAAAACACAGAAACAGAAACAATATCAGAATCTCACATTCGCAGCGGAACAACATATAATAGGTAAATGAATAATCTTTAAATCAAAGAACTATATCATTTTATACATTACATCATCATTAAAGTTTACAACAACAGTATACAACACAATTGGACAGTTATATGAACTTGTCCATATACAAAATACACAGCGGAATAATACTATCATATACAAGTGGTACGTCTCGCCATCCAGCTCGCCACTAAGCTCCACAGCACTCCAAAATCCAGAATAATCTGATGACCTAACTCTAGACTGCCCGTGTGGAAAATGATGGGCACCCAGAGTTTAGGAAGGAAACAATAAACTCCAGGTCAGTCATGGTGACTGGTGTGAGAACTAAAACAGTTTATTTTTAAACAATCAACAACAAAGCAAGTAGAAGATTATTCGCAATGCTTTTGGAAAATGAAACTACCATAAGACCTCCTGCCACACACACAATGCAAACGCAGAATTGGAGGAGATTTCTTCTTATGATAGTCAAAGATGCTTACTACGCAAATCATTGGATATTGTTATTAATGTCTAGTGTAGAAAACATTTCAAAAGTATAATATTAATCTTAGCCAACATACGACCAGTATCGTATGCCTACTATAGCTACCATCTAAACAATGGGGCGCCACCATAAGTAAATGGCAGGTTCTACAACTAAAACCGTACAAGTTTCGTATTGGGAAATGGATTTCCAACAAATGGTCAGGCTAAGGAACTTCCTTTCCTCCTGTCGAATGGGATCGCCTCTGGCTGGACGTCCCAAGAGACAAACTGCTCACTGCCAAACAAAGCCGGGTTACCCCTGTAATAGGTAACTCACGAATATGTCATCACCCGGTCCTTTGGGACCTTTATCCGAGCGCTCGGTAACTATCATCACACATAATAAATAAGTGTATCCACATGAGTAAGTATCTGGGCTCCATACCATGATACCACCCCTTTCCAGAAGGAAATGACATAACCTAAAGGGCGCGACCCTCATAACCTTGCCACAACATTCCTGTTTCGACCATTTCTGGGTTGTTGAGGCCCTGACGAAGTCTCGTCGACAAAGCTACGCTTTATACAAAAGCTATGCTTTGGGTCAAACAAATGATCAACCTATGATCACAAAGATAAATGATCAAACAAATGATCATATCACAAATGATCAAACACTGATCATTTCACAGCAACACTCAGCATGCCACATTACCAAATTGGGAATATATCGCTGATAACCTTCAACTACATAACCTCTGAGCTCGTACGTCTCAGAGAAGGGTGTTAAGCTAAGAGAATAAATTCTCCGCCACCAACAGAAATGTATTTGAAAGAAATCGGCTTTATATCTCAAATTGTAATGTCAGACACGTAACCATACAAGTCTGTTCCGGGTTCGAACAGAACCGAAGGCACTTCCAAAGAAGCCCTTGCAATCCGGGTATTCACAATCCCGATAAAATTTCCCATCACAAAGGAAATCTCAATACCGTAGCTAACGGTGCAGAGACAATCGATAGGTCATCCTATCATTTTCATAAACACCCGGTCTTCACCACCTGTCTTCAATACGATCCATATCGTCGTATCACAAATTCGGAATGGGTTATACGACACAAAGGTCCTTTCCCGGCTAACCCGAATAGTGAGCGCTTATTCAAAAATAAGTGTGGCATTCAAATTCAAGCAAATCACATCAAATACCCATTTAAGGTAATTATTAATAGTCGGTTATTTAACTAGCAATAAAGATGTGCAACATCATCAGATTCCAAATAATTTTCCCAATTATTTATCTTTCAAAATTATCTTTACAAGATATATAATTTCCACATGTCAATTATTTGAAAACAATTTCAAATCAATTTCCACACTTCAATTTATCTTTGAAGATAAATCTAAAACATTTCACTTCATATTGGAAGAACATTTCTATACTTATTTAATAATAAGTAATCCACAAATCCATTTATTTTCAACATTTGAAAATACTCAATATAATTAAATCAAAATTAAGTATATATTTTATTCTTTAAGGAAATCATTCACTTTCACAAATTTTATTTGAGTCAAAACGAATGTTACGTAAAACATCGTTACAACAACTCAAAATCACTAGTATAGGGATTCGAAATTTAGATAGATATATAAATCCCAATACTATATAAAACATTTCCTTTTGGAAATCATTTACTATAACAACAGTGTTATAGTCCATCATTTCCTTATTCCTCGAAACGTCTATTTCAACAATAAATGTTGAAATCTATGTTTCGATACTTAACACGTTTTAAACATCTTTTAAAACAATTACTTCATTTCATAATATCACTTCTCCAAAACATATTCATTTTATCTAATAATATATTCACTGTCCAAAATCGTGAATATACTTTATTATCCAAATTCAATGTTTCCACACATTTATTTTTAAGGATTATCCACTGTCTAAAATCGTGGATATAATTCCTTTAATTAGCTTCTATAATTCACTTATCAAAATAAGTGATTTCGGATTCATAAACAATGTTTATAAATTCCAATTCTATTTATTAAACTTCGATTTATATAAAAATCCTTGAATTAATAAATTCGATTTATAACTCAATTTTATACCAAAAATCTAATTTATAAGCTAATTACTTATAAATCTTTTATTTTACAAAAATCTATTCATTTTATAACTTCACATTATAAATCTATAAATTTCATTCACTTATGAAATCCATTTATACTTCCTTTTAACATTTATAAAAACTCATTTTATAATTCCAATATTTTAATTTATAAATATCAATTTTATAAATCTTTTATATAAACCGTTTATAAAATCTTAATTTAAATAAACCAGTTCTATAAACGTATACTTTCAAAAATCGCTTTAAAAATCCTTTTAAAATCAAAATCGTTAAACTTAAACTTCAAAATTGGATCCGATGATGCAACAACACGAAATAGTCAATTACAGCATCCAAACATCATATATCATCATATGATAACAGAATATATCACAATATCTGTAAATAAATCACTACAGTGAGGAATCCAGTTGGATCCCTCCAACTTGTTTCCCTGCATCCAAAGATGTTAGCACAATACCAATTCCGCTCCAGTACGGAATTATCGCGGTATATGGGTTTAATAAATATTATCCCCTATTATGCGGCGCAATAGGGTCTCATCCGCTAAACAATGCGGGAAAATCAACAACTCTAATATATATATTCCAATATATATATATTGCTATATACATATATAATACCAATTCCACTTCAATGTGAAATTATCGCGGTATATGTTTTTAATAATTAACCTCCGCTTAATAACGGCGTATAATGTCTATTTATCACAATAAATAGCAATCATCATTCAATCCACACAATCAATCACTATCAACAATTTTAAATCTAACTATTTAAAATTTAAATCGAAACAAAACATTCGATTGAGTGAGGAGTTCTCACCTTGATTTCAATTCTGTTCCAGCTTTTTATTTCGAATAAAATTAAACGTGCGTTTAATTTTACCCAAAATTTTCACTGACTCCGATCGCTTCCAATTCAAGTCCACAGCGCAGTGCTCGACGAAACGAAGCCAACGCAACTGATTTTGCATTTTTTTGATCTCGTATGAAAGAGATACGATATTTTAAAGTTTATACAAATTATTATATAGTTAATTACACAAATCCTTTTTATTTTAAACCTAAACAGATCATGGCCGTTGATTTCGAGATTGTAGATCATGGCCGTTCCCTTTGTTTTCTTCCCCAACGCAACTCCCAGGCATGTCACGAACGTGAAGAACCCAAGAAGCCGTTCGAAACCATCATCACCGCACACCCCATCGTCGACGAAATTCGATCATCTCCTCACCATGCGAACCGCCATCACCACGCTACCCCACGGCCACCGACCGCACGTCCCTAGTGCCCCCATCGCCTCATAAAACACGCACAACAGCCGGCCCTTTGCCACCATTTTGCCGTCGATCGGCTAACCCAAACGCGATCATGACCGTTGATATTAAAGCTCTCGACGAGCTCTACGTTTTGTTAGTTGGAGATTCTTTGAATTGGTTGACAGATTGGGAGATAAAAGAGGATGAAGTTGAACAATTTTCGGCCATTGAAAGAAGAGGGTGGCGGCTGAGAAAGAATGAACGAGGGTTTCATCTTGTTACGTATATATATATACGTATATAAATAATATAAAATTCATTTTAAACGACTTTTTCAAACGATCTCCAAATCACACGTGCCGCTTGGCGTTCATAAGGTTTACCCTGCATTCCGAACACAATGGAACGTGTTTTGGAGGCTAATTCGATCGTATGTGTGAGATATGGCAATAAACGATCAGATTTAAATTAAACCGATTTAAACAGATTTCGATGCATTTTGGCTTGCCCCGGACAAACGGTACATCCGATTGACACGAAATTTGAAACCTTACAATAATATCACATTACAGATCCGATGAAACTGGTTTCGTCGAAATCCGAGACTTTTTGAAAAATGACTATTTTAACTCGCCAAATTAATATTAAAACAATTTCGGTGCGTTTCGAGCTGCCAGGTCAAAAGACAACTCCGATTGCTACAAAAATTGAAATCCGATAATAAAAAAATATTACGGATCCAATGGAACTAGTTTCGTCCAATTCTGAGACTGTCCCAAAAATGGCTAATTTCACTAGTCGACTAAATATCAAAATATTCAATTTTCACAGATTAACTTTAAATTCAATTTTTTTAAAAATCTATAACATCTCTATAACTTCAAAATGATTTAATATAACTTTATAAATCATTTTCAATCACATTTAATCCAGATTTCAATTATTTCTGGAATTTTAAATATTAAATTATCGATTTAATTATCCAATTAAATCCGGATATTCGAAAAATAAATTATTTGACTTATTAATTCTACTTATCAATATTTAAAATTAATTAAATAAATAAATTTTAATTAATATAAATTCTGGGTCGTTACATATTAGTTAAGATTTAAATATATGATTTGGAGATATTCTCTTAAGTAAAGGATGAAATGATTTGGAATTTCTCCAAAGTTTAAAAAGGTTTTAATGTAATCAAAGGATTTAATAAGAGAGGTTTAATGATTCTGTATATACTCGAAAGAATGTTTTTAAAGATATATATCTCTAGAAGATATTTTGATAAAAAGAAATTAATCGATCAAAGAATAATTCTCTATTTACTAAACATCTTTCCATCGATGATTGGTTCGAAGGAACCGGGGTCGGAGTTGAGTGATTCTTATCCGAAAACCACTTTGAACCAATGTATGTATTCGAAGTGAAGACACGGAATGATAATAACTGGAATGAAGGGCTACTTGTCACTGACCTTTGGAGGAAATTTACCATATCATATGTATATGATAATAGTACCTTTATTTTATCTCCAATGTAAGGTTTTTTCGCTACTAATCCTAGGGGTGGTTCGCAATAGGATGTGGTAGGAGAGTTCCTTTGGTTTGTCCTATTCTGGGAGGACTTGTATAGAAAAATTTCCGACATTGCATTTCTAGTCACATTGATTGATCTTTATAAACGTATCATCTGTTTGGTGGCGGAGAAGGCAACCTCTCTTAGCTTAACACCCTTTCCTGAGACATACGAGCTTAAGAGTTATGCGTTTGTAGAAATTAGTTGTGTGAATATGAATTGGCAATGTGGCATTCAAAGTAGAATGTGCTATGTTAAAGGTAATCGTTACCTTAGGCATCATCACCTGGTAATGGCTAAAATATGGTACACCGTAAGGCTATGTGGTTCACAACCATTAGGGTATGATCATTATCTTTCTAGATAACCCTCTATATTTCAGGTATGTGGTGTATGCTATGAGATGTCTCAGATAGGTCGGTAATGACCGGGGTGATGTCTTAATCGATTTCTATCTAGGCCATGTTTGAGTGCCAAAAAGAGATAGAACGATCTTGCCAGATGGGGAGGATTGTTTGTGTATCCTCAGTACATCCCTCTAGAGATGTACCGTACGGAAGGTAGTCCCTTACCTTATCATTTTATGGAATCCATTCTTCAATAAGTGCCTACAGACTTAGTTGTAAACTTATTACACCGTCAAATTTAACCAATGTAACAATTTCGGCTATTTTAATATGTTTATTTCAAAAACATTTTTCAAAGAATATCGTTAAAAATAATATCCCCATATTTTGCATACAAATGGTTTTGGTTATCATAAGATAAAAATTCATTTCGTGTTTATGTGTGGCGTAGTCTTATAAAATATCTTTGTTTTAAATTTTTTGCATATTTTGAGTTTCTCACACCAGTCCCATGACTGACTTGGAGTTTATTTTTCTTTGCCCTTAAACTTTGGGTGCCCTAATTTTCCCAGGCAGCCAAGTGGTTCATGTTTTTCTTAGAGTAATTGGATGGAGCTTAACATTGAAGATTTCTTATAGATAGTTGCCCATTTCAACCCCACTACATTTGTGTTTTGTGGTTTTCATCATTTGTAAGGATAGGCATTTATAACTATCCAGGCTGAGCTTAGGGTAGACTCTAATAAATGTATTTGAATTTCTGTTGTAAAGATTATATATTGAAATAATGTATGTTATTCCATGCGTATAAGATCATATTCTGTATATTTTTCTTTCTTACCATTAATGAACCGCCTCTCCGATAGTTGGATTTACGGCTTGTGAATACCGAGGATGTATTAGTGTTGATTTTCGAAGGTCGAAGAAACGGGTCTTCACATTTGGTATCAGAGCTTAGGTTGAGTGAACACCTAGGCTTTGGTAGGGGTAAAGTCTCATCAGAGAAAGGGTTAGTAATACCCTAGGATGAGTAACTCATTAGAGACAGGGTTAGTAACACCCTATAATCAGTTTGAGAGTAGTATATATGAGCGCATATTTTTTAATGATGTATAAAAATGATTTTGATTTAAAAAATTTGTAAATGAAATAATTTTACCTAGGACTAGATTTTGAATAAAAAGGATATCTTTGAAAAATTTAGTTTTGGATGATTAAAATCAGGCAAGTTAAAATTAAGTATAAACATCTTGTGATTAGAATTTCACAATTTGACTATAAGATATTTATAATAATAGTGAAAGGATTAATAAGGGATGTTTTTCTTAACAAAAGATTTCAAAAGGATTTTGAAGGAGTTAAAACATTTTGATAGAAATCCTAATTTGTTTTCAAAGATTGGCTTGGGGAAAAATTACACCAAGTGTTTAAAAAATCCTTTCCCTTAAAAAAGATTATAGTTGAAACCGATTTATATTACAATATGCCTAATTAAGTAAGATACTAATAAGTTTACATTTGAATAAGTTAGAATAAGTAAAATGCCTAGTGTCTAAATCTATGTAGTTGCATTTACATTTGTAGAAACCATATGGAAGAAAGTATTTTAAAGGGGAGTCCCCATGAGAAAATTAGGGAGAAAAGGATTATCTCATTATCCTCTCCAACGATGAGGAAGGAACATCAAAGCAGTCACCAAACAACATTTGGCCTCATATTAATAAGGGTGTATCCCACACACAAAAAGGGACGAATATGGGCATCCAAAAGCCGAATGCTCATCCCACCAACTACTTCAGAATGATCTTTATATCCAGCGATGATAGGACTGCACAAGCCTCGGAAGGAATGTGGGTAATAGATCCGACTAGTACTGAATTAGAACCCATAGAGGAATCCGTACCTATGGAAGAAGAATCCAACCCTATGGAGGACCCAAAATCCATGATATTAAACCATAGTAGCATAGACAGCAATGTAATTTGGGAGATGGAAGGAGAAAATGCCATCTAACAAGAAGACTCATCCAGTTCTTACATCAACTGGAATGAAATGGAAGGAGACAATGAGGAAATAGCCGAGAATGAAGCTAGAGTGTTTCAAAACCCGTGGGAGGTTGAAATGAAAGAAATGAAAGAAGATGAGAAAATGCAGGATGTACCGGTTGGTCTTGGTCACGTTCCATGGAACCAGCCATGGCTACCTTATGTTAAAGGAAAGATGCAACATTTGGAAAATGAAAATAATGCGGACGATGAGCATGAAAGTGACGAGGAAGGGATTTGAGAAGTTATGATTGAATTTGGATATTGGGGTGCTTGTCGACCTCCGATTCAATAGAATGAGACAAATGAGGAGTATGATAGGTGTAGGCAGTTTCCTTTCTGTCTATTTAGTATTTATATATAGTTTATGTATGGAATGAGACGAGATATGGTGATGATTAGCAATGAATAGTGTTAGCATTATGTGCTTAAAAGCGAGTTGTGTGTTTAGGTATGACCAATGTCGGAATTGGAACATTGATGTAAGATTATAAAGTGTATGATATGCTATTTTGATTTCAACTTCATTCATTGCAATTGCATATATCTCGTAAAAAAATCAATAAGAATTCTTGATTAAAGAAACAAAATTTAAGTGGAAAACCTTCTGTTGAATTCAAAACGAAATTTTTCTAAACATTTGTGAAAAAGATATATTTATATATACATGTAAATGAATTTTTGATTAATAAAAAGTAAATAAGTAAGTTTTGACTGAGAAGTTTTATTAAATACAAAAGTATTACAATTAATATTGATTTAAAAAGAAGTAAAAGGGTTTATTATAATAAAAAGTAAGTTATCTTTTTAACTTGAATGGTTTCTTTGGGAAGAAGATAGAAATTCTTGGTGAATAAACTTTTATGAAAAGTTTTAATAAATATTTTTGGAAAGGTTAATAAGTACATATGAGGTACGTAAATCATTTCGTCACACGATTCTAATCTAAAATTCGAGTATGGTACTTGGAAGTATTTAACTAGTCCGAAAAGAATTTATCACTCGATTCTTGACGATGAACATTGATTAGGTTTTGTGGTTGGATACTTAATTTCTCTATCATAGTTGAGAGCTATGCAAGAAAAACTAAAAATTCTAATCGGAAGGCCTGATCAGAGTCCGCACTAGAGGATCGGGGGATCAATACTAGTTCGAAAGTTGTGAATTCGAATAGAAGATCGAATCAAATATAGCATACAAATGATTTATATACATCATATGAATGTAAGTTTCGGGCAAACACTTTTCGGTTTTTGTTTTCGAGTAATTTCGACGACGAAATTCTTTTAAGGAGGAAGTATGTAACGACCCAAAATTTGGTCCCTTTAATTAAAGGTATTTAAATTACTTTAAATATTCAAATATAGATTATTTTTCATAATAATCAAGTTTTAAGTGATGAATAATGATAATGAACTTATTTTGGAAAATGTTTTAAAAAATATATTTCCTTTTGAAAAATACTGACAAAATGACCGAAAACCATTTTATCGATAAACAGCTCTAAAATCGTAAAACGTCGCATGTGTAACAGGATACATACACTTATTTTTATTTCTAAATATGGATATGAAATAAAATTATTTATTTTATTTTTGGAAAATAAAAGGTATTTAAGACATCATTTGTAATGCCCATATATTTAATAGTTGATTTATTAAATTGAGATTTAATGATTTAATAATTAGTTTAATTATTGTTTTATATAATTATAATTCATTATGAAGTGATATTAAATAGTTTATACTAGTTTTATAAACATATACAATCGACTTGAAAATAAAAGGAAAATTGATATCGCTTTATCGGTATAATAGAAAATTTTGTAAACAATTGTTAATATTGATTTATATGATTTTATAATTCAAATGAGATAGTTTTTATTAAGTAAAAATGATTATAAATTAGTTTTCAAATTTTTTTACATTTATATGTAAATTAATTTATAAGTAAAAATATGACTAGGAATCGGTTTCCCGATTTTCAACTGTTTAATGAACACAAGTTGTTCAAAGTTGTTGCAACCTTGTTTATATGTCATGTGCATATATGTAACATACACACGAACACACACACATACATACAAATATACATATACACTTAAATATATATTTCAAAATATTAAAAATTTAAGAATTAAGCAATCAAAAAGCAACCATCAACTCATCTTACACACTAAAGTACACATACATCGACTAGCACAAGGAAGAGAGGACGTGAGGGGGAGTGGCCGTGTAAAATGAAGCGATGAGGGGTGTGGGTGGGTAAAAAGGTAATTAGGTGTTTAGATATTTTTTCTAAGTTTTTCCTATAAATACTGTAACGACTCGTATTTTTGATAATTAGAGATATTAAATTTAATAAGATTTTGGAACTAATATTATGAGAAATTAAAAATTTATGATTTATAAATGAAAATTTAATAATGTTGTTTGAATGTTATCAATAACTATTTTAATGTAATTTCAATCAATTAAAATAATATTAAAGTTAATTTATTTATAACTGTAAATAAGGGATAAATTAAATGTTAGATTTAATGTGAAATTATATGTTATAAATTGAAATAGGTCTATTATAGAATATGAAATAAATTAATTAGTACGTAAATTTATTAGCTGTTATGTAAACAATAAACTTAGAAATGTGTTTGGATTACTAATGTATAACAAATGTTTTATGTGTCACCTTATTATTTAATCCGTTTTGGAATTAGTTTGGGAATCAATGAAATTAAATATAATTAAATATTGCAGTTAATATAAGAAAAGATGTTAGTTGTAGAGTATGAGAATAATAAGATGGAAACTTATGTTAAATTAATTCTCAATGTAATAGTGATTTAATATAAGAATTTAAATCAAAATAAAATATTTTTTGTTTGGAATTTAAATTATAATGAATGGATTTATTACCGTTGTAATTTTTTTTTGAGATCATGGGGAACCTTAAGATCATGGTATTCATTATTACCGTTGTAATTGAACGCTGAAATTAAGGTAATATTTAAATCTTAGATTTAACATGGAAAATTTAATTGTAAAAGATTATCAATTCCTATGTAATCAAGAATGATGAAAATTGTTAACTTTTAATTTATAATTTAAAAGTGATTAAATTGATTTTTAAATAATAATTTATTTAATTAATGTGAAAATTTGTCTTTTTGGGCACTGTCTCGGATTTCGACGAAACCAGTTTCATCGGATCCGTAATAGTGAATTATTATAGAATTTCAAGTTTCGTAGCGATCAGACTTATCGTTTGATTGTGCGAGCTCGATACACGTGGATATCAATTAAAGGAATTTAAATAAATATAATTTTTTTTTGAAATTAACTTCTATATATAATAGAATTAGGCTCTAGAACTGTAACGACCGTGATTTTATTACCGTCGTAATAAATATTTTTTTTGAAAATTAAAAAAAATAGAAATTCGAAAAAAAAGAATAGTGTAAAATCATTTGGCAAAGTCAGTAAATGCTTAAATTGGCAAAGTCAGTAAATGCTTAAATGCTTAAAAGCAATAACACTCTTAGAGGAAGGTGGCTGAGTCACGTTTTTGTGTGCTAACATTTTTTTATGCTAACTTTATACATGCGAAACGTGAATCAAGTTGTATGCATTTTGCGTGCGTGCCAATAGTCCCCGTGTTTCAAAGTGTGCATGCATATTTTAGTGCAATTAGTAGCACGCATAAAAGCATGGCCCTGACACCTTTCTTTTTTTCTTTAATTTGTAAATTTTTGAGTGAACATACATCCCTTTGTAGATGAGTTAAGTTGAGTGCTCAGACATTGTTTAATAAATGTTGCATGCGTATGTTGTTATGTGGGGTTGTAGTATGCATTTAGTGTACAAAAGAGAACAAGTACAGGTTATATTATTTCTACGTGTGTTCCAAGTCACATTCAAGTGAACGTGCCAATGCATTTCACAAAGGCAAGCTCCATGCCATTTTATTTTTACTTTTCATTGTTGCGTGGGGAATACTGTGCATACACGTGTGTACACGTTATAGAAGAAAAAAAAAAGCAAAGTTCCTGACCATTTTCATTTTAGTTATCAATTGCGTGCAAATAAGTACCAGTATGTAATTTACGTCGAACCGGTGTTTGATTTTAAAACGTTTTTGTTGCCGTTATTTTTATAACGAAATTTTTACTCCGGTATTATATTTTTTAAAGCGTGTTGTTTTGAGTGACATTTTTGACGAATAAAAATTACTGTTGTTTTGACTTCAGTAACCGTCAATTTTAAAGTGAATTTTAAAGTGATTATCCCGCAACGCTGATTTGGTATCCGTTTTTACGGTGTTTTATGAAGCGCAATTTTCTCGTCGAAATTGCTACAGATGTTGTTGTTTTAATCACGTATTTTAAAAATCGTTTTAAAATAAAAGTGTTTCCAAAATTTTTACAGCTTGCGCTTTCAAAAGAATGAGGAAGCGATTTAAACGCTTCAGCAAAATTGAGGACTAAGAACCCTCACTCTTACTGATTCGCTTAATTCCGAACTTGTCCGTTGGAGAACGTAAAATGTTATTTATTTAAAATACACAATTTTGCACTTTCAAGGAAACGATGAAGAGATTTAAACGATTTAGCAAAAGTGTAGAGTATGGAACCACACTTTTACTATTTCGGTTAATTCCGGACTCGTTAATTGAAATATCTGCTGTTTGATGATTCTGATGATTTTGTTGGGCTTTCGAGCCACTCTGCTGGACCTTCGGGTCATCTGATGGACCTTCGGGTCAATTACCAGTACTAGACCTTCGGGTCACTCTGCGGACCTTCGGGTCATCTGATGGGCGCAAAAATTTATAGTATTTGGTAGGCTTCGGCCATCTGAGATGCACGTGCGGCGTAGCTAAAACTCGCCATCTGCTGGGATCGATCCACTTTTATGCTGATTTTCTAGTTATCTTGTTTTGATTTCTAGATTTTTGTGACTGCTGATTTTCTAGTTATCTGTTTTGATTTCTAGATTTTGGGAACTGCTGCTTTGAATTCAATTATGAATTTGGAAGTTGAGTTTGTGTATAATCTCATCTGAGATTATAAATTTGCGTATTGCTGATTTAAATTCAATTGTGAATTTGAAAACTGATTTTGAGGATGTTTAAATTGAGATTTCTTTATTTAAACTATGCTGATTATTTATGCTGTATAGTCTCATTCGAGACTATAATTATTTGTTTAAGTGTTGTTTATCATTCACTTATTTCTGAGAATAAATTAGACTGATCCGTTTATTATTTTCTTTTAAATAATATGCGGGTCAGACCGAGTCATTTCAGGGTAATCTCTATCTCTGATTCAGTAGCAGCTTCAGCTTTTGGGATTTCGCTTCATCTTTTGTCTAGCCTTCGAGGAGTTCTTTTAGTTGTTTGACTCTCATCTCATGTATGTTGATGACATGTATATGTATATTTGGTTTGTGTGAACTATCGATTGTTGTAGCGTGTATTCCAGACTTATCTTCCGCTATATATCTGATATTTCTGTTCTGATGTGATTATATTTATCATCGTCGTTGTTATTATGAGTTGTTCTGGATTTTTCTTTAGCCACCGTAGTTTCGTTTTAGATTTGGATTGAATTTATATCTTTGGGAGTAATACACACAACTCTTATCGATGTAATCAATACTCGTCTAAGGCATAACTTACGGATGGTCGCTTCTAACAAGCCTTATTCTTCGCAATAGCAGACGTTACTCCTTATAATAACCTTTGTTGTTGTGAGCATAGAGGTGGGACATCACATAACTTCTCTAAAGTTCGGTATCATGCCAAAAATTAAGTTTAGAAAATGGATGATAAAGACGATCAATATCATAATTAAAAAAACTAAAGATTGCGATATTATATGAAGAAAGGATGTGTTGGTCACCATATGATTAAATTATCATTCTTACATCACATTTTTAGTTAATTTGGATAGCTTTAGAGCAATCATAAACTGATGCCATCCTGTAGATCAAATGGTTGAAATTCTATAAAAAATAATAATACAGAAACATATTCAAGAAAAATATATGATCAAAAAAAATCGAAACTATAAAATGTCACATACTGTTGGGCCAGCGATAAGCAATCTCATGGCCCAGAACAATATCCTGAATAAAATATGTTTTTATGATTGACATTCAAAACATATAACTGTATCCTCAAACTTGCATGTTATACTGGTTAAAGAAAAATTAGTTACCAGTCTCCTTCCCATCTATCAGTACATCTTCCATATCGGTCGGCAACAATCATCAACATTTTGATCGTTAACCAATTAGAAAGACTACTTATTCTTATCTCTATCTTTATCTTTACTATTAATAAAGAGAATTAAATCAACATGATTTACACGGCGTCGTTTTGAAATTCCAAAATTACCCCATTCGTTAATGGAATCACATCACCCTTTCCACCTACCCATCAACGGAATTTTACTATCAATTTGTCAACGATATCAACAACAAAACAACTTGAAATGTGTTGTGAATATAAAAACATTTGCAATTAAAAAACAAAGCCATTCAAGGTAAACATCTTTGGATATTAGATGCACGTACGTGCGTTGTATACTAGTTAGTCATAAAATCGAGTTGAACCAGTCATATATAACAAGTTATACCTGATTGTGCTATGTCTAATTATAGTTCAATTGTAGCCTTGCAAATTTTGTTCCTTGCTATTCCCGTTTTATGTTCTCTTTGTGCCCTAATTTCTACCTAGAAAATGATATTGATTTTTCGTTTATAGTTTCTGGTACGATTAGCTATTCAATATATATCCATGCAGTTCACGTGCTCGAGTCATCAAGATGATTCATCACATTAGTTAATCTGGTCTAATATTTAACTTTTCCTTTTGATTCTTATGCATTTCTTCGGCATATAATTGTTTTCCTACACTCCTACCATTAGGAACAATGAACACGTTCACTTTCTATTCTCTCTTTCTTTTACCATGATCCAAAAGAGATAAAACTGTTGATACACGAAGATTTTGATCAATGACAATGTACTTCAACAAAAAGGAAGAGATATATGCAAAATCAAAGGAAGATCGATGAAGACCAAAGTATAAACATGAGTATGATTTTCATAGGTCTAAAGTCTAGATTATTTGTTAAAATCTATCCTCAAGAGAGTTGCACAAACATTAAAACTCATCCGTAAAAACTACATTTTTGTGCACACATTCACTGTGCAGTTTTTTATAGTTCAGTCGACTGAACAGGCATGGCCAGTCGATTGAAACTGGAACAGAATTATAAATATGCACAGTTTCAGTCGACTGAATTTCCTGTACAGTCGACTGAATGCATTACTGAAAATTTCTCTGTATATTTTCAGTCGACTGAATTTCCTGTTCAGTCGACTGAATCTGTAACTGCGAATTTTCTATGAATAGACACCTTCTTTCTCCCAAGAGTTGCAACCATTCTCCAATGGAAACAAAAGCATCTCTTCCCTACATCTCTAGCAAACAAATGCAACTCTTCTACAAGTATAAATACATGCTTTTAACATTTGCATATTACCATTTTCTACTTGCTTTAATCTCTCTATTTACTTGAACATACTTTCAGATTCTTTTAAGTTTTCAAAAGCAAACCAATTGTCTGAATCTCTATTTTAACTATAACATCTCTTGATTCATAGCAATTCACATTTCCTAAATCTTCACAAACACTTTGTATACTCTCGAGGATAAGATTATAGGAAAGTTGTACTAAAATTGACTCATTAGTGTTATCAAGAACACAACAAGTCAGAAATACTTTTTGTATCCAAGTTGAAGTCCTCTTCGGCAGTTGAGGAAAGAAATCCCGTTCGGTTGTTCGGGTAAGTTGTAAACCTATTCCTCCGGGTTAAGTGAGGGTTGTTGGTTAGTTGAATTCCTAAGAGGAGCTTAGGGACTGGACGTAGGACAAGAGGTCCGAACCAGTATAAAGTCTTGGTGTCTACTTTACTTACTACTTATTACTATCTACCTAGAGCACTTTACTATTCCATATTATACGATCCTACCGCATAGACTCTTTCAATTGGTATCAGAGCAAGGCCGTCCTATAACCATAACATTGTTATTTGACATATTGATAATATGGAAAACAACACAAGCACAACATCTACCTATAACTCTACATTTGCGGAAGGACAATCTACTCAAAGACCTCCTCTATTCAATGGACTAAACTATAATTATTGGGCTACAAGGATGAGGATTTATATGCAAGCAACAAGTTTTGAAGCCTGGAATGCAACTCAAGCAGAACTCGTTGTACCCACAATGGATTATTCTACATGGACGCAAGCTCAGAAGAATGAAGTTAGTGCAAATGCCAAAGCTATGAATATGCTATTTTGCGCTTTGGATAGAAATGAGTTCAACCGTGTAAGCATCTGTACTACTGCACATCAGATATGGAGTACACTTAAAACCATACATGAAGGCACAAACAAGGTCAAGCAAACTAAGATCTCCATGCTAAAGAACCAGTTCCAAAACTTTAGAATGCGTCAAAATGAATCCATCAATGACATGTACTCAAGGTTTCAAGACATTCATCATGCTTTAATAGGACTAGGAGAAAAATACACGGATTTTGATATTGTATCTAAAGTTCTAAATTCACTCACTGATGAATGGGAGAGAAAAGTCTTAGCAATCGAAGAAGCAAATGATCTATCTACAATGAAACCAGAAGAATTAATTGGAAATCTTATGTCATATGAAGTTAATATGCAAGCTAAGAAAGATCAAGCACAAGAAAGAAAAAATGTAGCTTTTCATGCGGGAAAGGAAGAATCAGAGTCTGAAGATGAGGATTTAGCATTTATAGCCAAAAATTTCAAGAAATTTTTAAGATATAGAAAAGAAAATAAAAACGGATTCAAAAAGAATTTCTTGAACAAACCTTCATCCTCAAATATAAAATGTTTCAACTGTCACAAGAAAGGTCACATGCAGAAAGATTGTCCAGAGCAAAAGAAGGAGAATCAGAACAAAAACAAGAAAGAAAAATTCAAAAAGAAGGCATTCTCTATAACATGGGACGATTCAGATTCATCTTCATCTAATAGTGAAACTGATAGCGACAATGAACAAGCAAATGTTTGCTTTATGGCTCAGGAATCTGAGGTTAGTAATTTAACTTTCGACGATTAAATTGATGTAAACACTGAACTTTTGAGTACAATAAAAATTCTTAAAAAGAAACTTAAGGAGACACGTGAAAATCAGAACAAGGCTGAGTTTGAAAGGGATATGTTAAAAGATGAAAAGAAGATTTTAGAAGAAGAACTTGAAAAAGTTCAAGAATCTCATTCAAATTCGGAAACTCAACTATCACTTTTAAGTCAAGAAATTGAAACTCAAAAGACAAAAAATGATATAATTGTTTCTGAAAATCATGAATTAAAAACTCAGATTAAACAAGTTAAGTTAGATAATAATAGTCTTCAAGTTAGATTAGATAACATCACTAAAAATGTCTCTAACTTTAACAAAGGAAGAGAAAATTTATCTAAGATTTTAGAAAATTCTCAATCTTCCTCAAAGAAACATGAATTAGGATATAAAAAGGAGCCAAAAAATTCCTAAAAAGATAAAAACAAATTTTAAGAGGAATATTGACTCTAAACAACAAGTGTTATTTAGAGAACCTATTAGAACAAGAGAAGAAACTAAGTTTGTTAAAATTTGGGTTCCAAAGACTAATAATATTTTAATTAGAAATAAATATATTAAAACATTTATGGATAGTGTTCATAATAATAAAAACTATATTTATAAAAAGGATACTGAACCAAATTGGGTTTGGTTTCCTAAGTTCTAACTTATTAGGACCCTATTGAAAGGTGGGTACCAATAATTTTATATTCATTTTCAGGTCCCACACAAAAAGAAGAAATGTATATTAGACAGTGGTTGCTCAAAACACATGACCGGTGACAAAGATATGCTTACAAACATCACATACTTTGATGGTGGCTCGGTTACCTTCGGAGACAACTCAAAAGGCTATATCATTGGCAAAGGAGATGTGAGCAATTACGGTACATCAAATTTACCTTTTATTACAAATGTTTCATTAGTTAAAAATCTAAAACATAATCTACTAAGCATAAGTCAACTTTGTGACAAAGGTTTTAGAATAACGTTTTCGGAAAATAAATGTAGTATTTCTGATCAAAACCAAAATCTTGTTTTTGAAGGAAATAGAGATAGGAATATTTATGTTTTAAATATGAAAATAAATCATAATACGAATATGTGTTTATTAGCAAAAGATAATGATCCTTGGTTATGGCACAAAAGATTTTGTCATATTAATTTCAAAACTATTAGAAAACTTTCTAAAAATGAATTAGTAAGAGGATTACCTAAGATAAACTTTAAGATAAAAAATCTTTGTGATGATTGTCAAATAGGAAAATTAACAAAATCATATTTCAAATCTAAGAAAAATATTTCAACTTTACAACCATTAGAATTACTTCATATGGATCTTTTCGGATCAACACAAGTTCAATCCATTAATCATAATCGATATGTATTTGTAATAGTTGATGATTTTTCAAGATACACATGGACCATTTTTATGAAAAATAAAAGTGATACATTTGAGAACTTTAAAACATTTGCCAAAAGAATTCAAAACACTAAAAATTTAAAAATTAAAAATATCCGAAGTGATCATGGTGGCGAATTCGAAAATGAAGTTTTTGAATCTTTCTGTAAAAAGAAAGGAATAAATCATAACTTCTCATTTCCTAGAACTCCTCAACAAAATGGAGTAGTGGAAAGAAAGAATAGAACATTACAAGAATGTGCAAGAACATTATTAAATGGAAGCTATTTACCAAAACATTTTTGGGCAGAAGCCGTAGCTATTGCATGTTATGTATTAAATCGTATTTCTATTAGACCATTAACTAAGAATACTTCATATGAACTTTTTAACAATAGAAAGCCAAATATATCATATTTTAAAATATTTGGATCAAAATGTTTTATTCTAAATACAAAAGACCAACTAGGAAAATTCGATCCAAAAGCTGATGAAGGAACTTTTGTAGGATACTCAGAACGAAGTAAGGCATATCGAGTTTTTAATAAACGAACAAATACAATTGAAGAAACTTTACATGTATCTTTTGATGAAAACTTTAATAAAAAATTGAGCACAAAAGATGATGATGAATTTATAATAAATACAGATAATACAAATATTGAAAATATAAATAATACCGAACTTAGATCTCCACCTAAAATCTTACGAGATCATCCTGTACAAAACATAATCGGTGAAATAGATTCTCAAGTTAAAACTAGAAGTCAACTAAACCAAATGGGACATGTTGCTTTTATTTCTACAATAGAACCTAAAAATCCTAAAGAAGCATCAACAGATGACTACTGGATTGTTGCTATGCAAGAAGAATTAAATCAATTCGAACGTAACGATGTTTGGGATTTAGTTCCTCGTCCTAACAATCAATCTGTTATAGGAACAAAATGGGTTTACAAAAATAAAGTAGACGAACAAGGAAATATAACTAGGAATAAAGCTAGACTAGTAGCACAAGGATATAATCAAGAAGAAGGTATTGACTTTGAAGAAACATTTGCACCCGTTGCACGACTTGAAGCAATATGTATTTTATTAGCCTTCGCGTGTTTTCATAATTTTAAACTTTATCAAATGGATGTTAAAAGTGCTTTTCTAAATGGTTTTATAAAAGAAAATGTGTACGTAGAACAACCTCCTTTATTCATACACAAAAAATATCCGGATCATGTATATAAATTAAAGAAAGCCCTATATGGTCTTAAACAAGCACCTCGTGCTTGGTATGAGAGACTTAAAAGCTATCTACTAGATTCGGGATTTCAAATTGGAAAAGTAGATCAAACTCTATTCATTAAAAACACTACTAATGACATTCTAATAATTCAAATATATGTAGATGACATCATATTTGGTTCAACTAATGAAAACTTATGTAAAGAATTTTCAAATATAATGACTAAAGAGTTCGAAATGTCACACACGGGAGAATTATCTTATTTTCTCGGATTACAAATTAAACAATTAACAAATGGAATTTTCTTAAATCAAGAAAAATATTGTGCTAATCTAATTAAACGTTTTGGACTAGAAAACACTTCTGGAAAGCCTACTCCTATGAGTACCATAACTCATCTTGATCGAGATGAAAATAGTAAAAGTATCGATCAAAAATTGTTTAGAAGTATGATAGGTTCCTTACTCTACTTAACCGCTAGTAGACCAGACATAATGATGAGTGTATGTTTATGTGCACGATTTCAATCTAATCCTAAAGAATCACATTTAAGAGCAGTAAAACGAATTATACGATATCTTAACAATACTAAAGATTTTGGTCTTTTCTATCCAAAAGAGTGTCCATTTGAGTTAGTATCATTCAGTGATGCTGATTTTGGTGGATCTCGAACAGATAGAAAAAGTACAAGTGGTACGTGCCATTTCATTGTAAAATCACTTGTATCTAGGTTTAGTAAGAAACAAAATTGTGTCTCGCTATCAACCTGTGAAGCAGAGTATATATCAGCTGCTTTAGCTTGTACTTAAGTTATTTACATGCAACAAACACTTAAGTATTTTAATATAAATTTAACAAACTCTACAATATATTGTGATAATACAAGTACAATAAATTTATCTAAAAATCCAGTTAATCACTCTCGTACAAAACATATAGATATTCGTCACCACTTTCTACGTGACAATATCGAAAAAGGAATCATAAACTTAGAACATATTTCTACCGAAAATCAAATTGCCGATATATTTACTAAACCTCTTTTAGAAAACTCCTTTATAAAATTACGACGAGAATTAGGGATATTGTCTTTTAAAGATATCATATAAAGAAAATCAAAAGAAAATTCTACACATTTTTTTTTAACTAACATTATATGGAAATTACAATTTATTCTCACATATAAAAGTTATTTACCATACATTCTTAACTAACTTATATTAACCATTAAATCATTAAGTGGTTGAAAAGCATTTAAACATTATAACCAATATATATTTAGAAAATTCCTACTATAAATATACTCCTAAACAAAATTTCTTTTCAACAAGTCATTCCACGTATAAAAGAATTACAATAAAAATGTCTTACGATAGCTTAGACTCTCATATCAATATTATCTCCTCGGTTGAAAACACTCCTGCTTCACCTAAACTACCAACGCCAACACCAATGCATGAACCGGTGTACAAGTGGGAAAACTATCGCACTGGTTACACACCAGATTCGAATAAGGCAAAACGAAGTCTTTTTACCTCCCCTGACACAAAAAGAAAGATTGACGAAATTCATTATTTTCAACAGCAACAAATTAATCTTCAAAGAGAATTATATTTTGAACAGAAAGTAACAGCACGACGGCTAAGTTTTTTGGAGAAAATTGGATTACATTTTTGTAGTTCAAAGAAAAATGAAGTGAGCGAACCCTTACCTCGACCAAGTAATGTGTTCGATCCATCTTCATCCTACCGTACACCAGCTGATCCCTTGAATCCTTGGACTTCCCCAAAAACTCCTCATTATACTCCAAATTCATGGGATATAAATTATGGGAAGAACGAAGGAAAAACTCAAAGTCCATCCCCGAAGAAATAGTCAATTCTAATATTTTTTCAATATTACATCCATATAATTGTAATTTGTTTCTTTTAATATATAAATTATTTACTTTTATATCAGGAGAAATAACAAAAATTAATTTCCAGTCGACTGAAACCCACTTTTTAGTCGACTGAACCACAAATAGAAATCATAATATACACAGCTCAGTCGACTGAATTCACCTGTACAGTCGACTAAATATTCAACAGAAAATTTCAGCTATAAATTCAGTCGACTAAAAATACTGTTCAATCGACTGAATCTAACACAGAAATATTTCGTACCATATTTCAGTCGACTGAACAGACTATTCAGTCGACTGAACGCCAATTTCCAGACAGCTTTCTCTTTTTAACCACCAGTTTTTACCTATCCATTCACTTTTTATCTTCAACTACATCTTCTTCCCCAATTAGTTTCGAAACCCTAGCTCTCAAATTGCTCAACTCTCACTCAAATTACATACAAATGCCTCCAAAAAGATCTAGAGCTTCCTTTTCTTCATCCTCCGAGCCAATTGACGCTCAAATAGCACAATGGCTTTACGATGGAGTAGCCGTCACTAGATGGAATAAGATGAAGAATTCCCGTATCTTCGAACATTCTTTTGTTGATTTTCAAAGTCTTCAAGCTTACAACTTACAAGCATTAACAAATCAAGTAGGTCTAACTTCTCTCTTGGATTTGAAAAGGAACGACCATGCAATAAATCATGTCATGGTAAAACTATTTTATGCTAATCTTAATCTTAGACACCAAACTCCAAGAAATCCAAATGATAGTGTTTGGAGTTTGGTATGTGGAAAGAAAGTTTGGTTCTCCCTCGATCTCATTTCACACATTTTAGGTTCTCCAAACGTTGGTAGCAAGCTTGAAGAAATAGACTTTAATCCTCGTATTCGTGACAATATCAATCATCAATTTTTGGATGATAACATCAACATCAGGGATATTAAATCCACTTCTCTGCGTCCTAGAGCTAGAGTTCCCCACAAAGCTCTTATGAGGACAATCACCCCAAGAACGGGTTTATATGAACTTGTATACCCTAACAACTATCGTGCACTCTACGCACTTTGGAGTAATTATCAAGTTAATTAGGTTCAATTGATTCTTGATGAATTCTTAACATTCAATAATTGCAAAATGAGGACAATCTATTTTGGTGAGTATATCATGCGATTACTTCTCAATGTTGATACGCCATTACCTGATTCCGAGAATACAATAGTGCACCAAATAAACAATCGGACCATAAGCTTAATGCAACTTCCGGCAAGACCATCTCGAATCATTTCTCTTGCCGAATGGGAAGCTAGGAATCAAGGACATCAACAACCTCCACAAGCTCCACATGAAGAACCTTCAGATCAAGAAAAAGAAATTCGTATCATTGACCCTGGTTATAGTACCAATCAATCTTTGGGTATTTTATCAAGGAATCAACAGATTCTTGATAATCGCCTCAAGAAGGTAGATCACAAACTTGACAAAATTAAAGGATTCTTCAACAAGCTATGGGGTGCAATCTCATGTTCAAGCACTAGTACCGCTTCGACATCTCGCGGAAAACGTCCGGCACCTACTTTTACATGGACGACATCCGAAGAACATACAAGTAGCGGCACAAGCAGAGCTAGTTGCGATCAAGGAGGAAGAGCCTATAGACCACCAACAGGAGGACCGGTCATTCGAGAACCTAGAGAGAGAGAGAAGGTTCTTACGATTGGGATAAAGATGAGTAATTTTTAATGGTTTATTGTTCTATGATGTCAAAACCTTGTATCACTTCTACTTTTTGCAACTTTTTTTTATTATTTGACTATGCTATTCTCTGATAATCTTAGAATTCTATGACTCAGTTGTTGTGTTTATATATCTATGATTATTAATTCCTTTTTGTCGATGACAAAGGGGGAGAAATCTATGTAGCTAACTTTGTTTTGTAGGAAAGATAAGTGCATACATTCAGGGGGAGAAGATTAGTAAATACATCTCTATAACACATTAGTGTTGTCATCAATCAAAAAGGGGGAGAATGTTGATACACGAATATTTTGATCAATGACAATGTACTTCAACAAAAAGGAAGAGATATATGCAAAATCAAAGGAGGATCGATGAAGACCAAAGTATAAACATGAGAATGATTTTCATAGGTCTAAAGTCTAGATTATTTGTTAAAATCTATCCTCAAGAGAGTTGCACAAACATTAAAACTCATCCGTAAAAACTACATTTTTGTGCACACATTCACTGTGCAGTTTTTTATAGTTCAGTCGACTGAACAGGCATGGCCAGTTGACTGAAACTGGCACAGAATTATAAATATGCACAGTTTCAGTCGACTGAATTTCCTGTACAGTCGACTGAATGCATTACTGAAAATTTCTCTGTATATTTTCAGTCGACTGAATTTCCTGTTCAGTCGACTGAATCTGTAACTGTGAATTTTCTATGAATAGACACCTTCTTCCTCCCAAGAGTTGCAACCATTCTCCAATGGAAACAGAAGAATCTCTTCCCTACATCTCTAGCAAACAAATGCAACTCTTCTACAAGTATAAATACATGCTTTTAACATTTGCAAATTACCATTTTCTACTTGCTTTAATCTCTCTATTTACTTGAACATACTTTCAGATTCTTTTAAGTTTTCAAAAGCAAACCAATTGCTTGATTCTCTGTTTTAACTATACCATCTCTTGATTCATAGCAATTCACATTTCCTAAATCTTCACAAACACTTTGTATACTCTCGAGGATAAGATTATAGGAAAGTTGTACTAAAATTGACTCATTAGTGTTATCAAGAACACAACAAGTCAGAAATACTTTTTGTATCCAAGTTGAAGTCCTCTTCGGCAATTGAGGCAAGAAATCCCGTTCGGTTGTTCGGGTAAGTTGTAAACCTATTCCTCCGGGTTAAGTGAGGGTTGTTGGTTAGTTGAATTCCTAAGAGGAGCTTAGGGACTGGACGTAGGACAAGAGGTCCGAACCAGTATAAAGTCTTGGTGTCTACTTTACTTACTACTTATTACTATCTACCTAGAGCACTTTACTATTCCATATTATACGATCCTACCGCATAGACTCTTTCAAAAACAAACAACGAAAATCAGGTTTTGAAAAAATCACAAAAAATAAAACGGAAAAGATTTGTCGTTTTATTTTAAAAATCAAAACAGCAAACTATTTGACATTCTACTAATCAGTCTTCTGTTCGGTTCACTAGTCATAGAATCGAGTTGAACCAACCGTGTACGGGTAAACAAGTCATACATGGTTGTGACATGTTTTTTCAACTGAACAAGCCAAGCCATTGCTGGTTATGCCCTCTCCTTCCACAATTTCACAATTGGTTTAATGTTTCAATGGTGTTTAGTTGTAACTTGTAAGTACATGTGTGTCCCTATTCAGTATCCATACACCCAAATTTATGTTTAGTTCAACTCTTTGCTAAAGTGGTAATTATGCGTGAATTTAAAGAATTCTTAATAGTTTTTTATTCAGCTTTTTTGTGGTAATTCATGATCTAGATAATTCACATAATAACCCGAAGTAGATGATTATTTTTCACCACAAAATTAAATTATATATTTTAGTTGTCAGAACGATGTACAATTTATCAAAATATATAGCTTCGACGTAAGGATATCAAATAGTTCACATAATCCCTTAATAAGCACATAATTCAGTCAACTTAATTTTGACAAAGTCTCAACCAATTGAACATGCTCAGGTTAATTAGAGAATATTAAATCCAAATTAGTTTTGTGTATTGAACTGAACTGTTTAATTCTGACCTTACCTCAAATAAAACAATACTGGATATATTGCAACCTCAATTAAACAATACTGGATAAATTGCAACCTTAATGTACATCAAACAAATTCATATGCCAAATTCCATAAGATATATTTGGATTCACATAGAAATGTTTGTTTAATAATCATTTTTTAACCTTTCACTACATGAATTACAGTACTTTCTTTATAGCCTAATTAGTTTCAACTTTAAGACATAAAATTTTAAAATTTTCTTTCTAAGTAACATGACTTTTAAGCTCTTCTGGATCGGGACTGATGGTATTGTCCTTCTAAAGTTTCTTTTGTCAACTAACTTTGTTCACGAAGTCTAATTATTACTAAAGAAACAGTGTGAAGAGGATGAAATGGGTAGATATCAATATTTTTTTATTTTGATCGTAGTGGGCCTATGAACACTACAAGGGTATAATGTTTTTTATAACGACATATAGTCTTCAATGGTCGTTGATAGCCGTCGCTAGGCGACAATAAATGTGCCGCATTTTTAATCGTCGAAAGAGGAAAAGGCAACGACTTTAGGAATGGTTTCGTCGTTAATTATTTGACAGCTATGGACGGCCTATTAGACACGTGGCATGAAATGAATGAACTAATTTGGTGTCGTTGGTCGTCCCTAACATATACCAGTAGGTCAGCGCTAGGCGTCGCTAGCCTTTGTCAATAAGTCGTCATCAGCCGACGCTAACCTAGATATTCTGCTTTACAAAACAGCTGTTACTTAGGCCGCCCAACCGCACATATATATTCATTTGTTTATCCTTCTCATATACAACATATATAAACTCAATTTCACAATTACAACCATTGCATACGTCGCATAATCTTATACATATCACACATAATGCACATTTATATCGCAAAAATAAATATTTAAATCAATATTCCATCAAACAACACAACCATACCTACAAATCTTAATGTTCATAAAACAAAACAACCATCAAACATTCACAAATCCATCAAACATCTACAAACAACACAACCATCAAACAAGTATCAAATCCATCAACACATGTCAAATAAGTACAAAAAAACAATCAAAATCCATCGTAAACACAACCATCAAACAGACAAGTATCAAATCCATCAACACATGTCAAATAAGTACAAAACAAAACAATCAAAATCCATCAAAAATACAACCATACCTACTCATCGTCATTATTTTCCGATCCACTCCAGGAAATTATTCATGCTCTGCAAGTCGCAATTCGCTCATCTAGCAGCATAATCAATCCTCCAGCAGGAATCCGATCATTCAACTCCACTATTTGCGGTTTGAGCTAAGTTATCTCCTCTTTGGCTTGTGATTTCCTATAATTGGCCTGGGACATCCTCGCCTGTAAATTAGTTAATAGCTAGTTATAATTTATGCTTAATATTAAATAAAATTTACATATTAGTTAATGAACCAACTGAACTCAATTAACATTACCTCCTGATTTCCGTAACCGTATCGCCTATTTCGCATGGGTGGGTCGGTCACAACATCTAAAATCCCGTCCTCCTCCTTAGTGGTCAACTCCTCTCGGCCAGTGGACTGCATCACTCGAACTCGCTCCGCTTTAAATCTTTCTTGTGATTAGAGACAGAATTTTGTCACAATAAATATTCAATTTACAATTTATGTAATGTGAAGTAAATGAAAAATTTTAAGCATGTTTACCATTATGGCTTGGGATTTAGGGTCCGTCCAAGTATACGAAACTGAGCCATCATCATTCGTGTACTCGACGGCATGAGTATTTGTGAAGACCTAGGCATATGTAGGCTCACGTTGCTTCTCCTTAGCCTAAAATTATTTATGAATAAACAATTTTAAGATATATATACAAACGATTAAATAATGTTATAACTATTTTATATAGTCGCAATTTATGAATTTACCAATTCCTTTCGATATTGTTGGAAGGATTTTGAGCCGCCGTGGTATACAAAAGGATTTTTATTCTTGCTTTTCGAGTTCCGTGCGAAAATTTCCCGTAAATTTAAATATATAAATGGCTAAATTAATGCAATTATTATATGAACTTTAAACAAATTATAATAAGAATATAAAATTAGATAACTTACTTTAACGGCAGGAGAATTCCAAAGCTGCAGAAATACAACCCAAATATCAACGTTCATCCAATCGAGTCTTTTATTCATTTTTTCCCCTAATGTAAGATTGATTTCACCCTAGAGGAGGGAGGGGGGTGAATAGGGTGATACTATTAATTATAAAAATTGTAACGACCCAGAATTTATATTAATTGAAATTTGAATATTTAATTGATTTTAAATATTAACAAGTAGAATTAATAAATCGAATAATTTAAAATTCGAATATCTAGATTTAATTGGATAATTAAATCGATAAATTAATAGTTGAAATTCCAGAAATAATTGAAATCTGGATTTAATGTGATTGAAAATGATTTATAAAGTTATATTAAATCATATTGAAGTTATAGAAATGTTACAGAACTTTTAAAATTGAATTTAAAGTTAATCTGTGAAAATTGAATATTTTAATATTTAATCGACTAGAGAAATTAGCCATTTTTGGAATAGTCTCAGAATTGGATGAGACCAGTTCCATTGGATCCGTAATAGTTTGTTATTATCGGATTTCAATTTTCGTAGCAATCGGAGTTGTCGTTTGACCGTGGCAGCTCGGAACGCATCGAAATCGGTTTAATTTAAATTTGACTGTTTATTTCCGTAACTCTCACATATGATCGAATTAGCCTCCAAAACACGTTCCATTATGTTCGGAACGTGGGGTAAACCTTACGAACGCCAGGCGGCACGTTAGATTTGGAGATGTTTTGAAAAAGTCGTTTAAAATGAATTTTATATCATTTATATACGTATATATATACTTATACGTTAACAATTTATCAAAACCATAGCCCTAATCTTTTACAGCCGCCACCCTCATTTTAATGGCCACGAAAATTCGAAACTTCTTCCTCAATTGTCTCCAAATCCGTGAAGAATTAGCAAAAGTCGTCAACTACAAAGTTGTAGAGGACGACGAGAGCTTCAAATCCATACGGAGATGATCGAAAACGGAGCAACGGATCAACGGGAAATCGAGCTCGAACCTGCTGCGTTTTTCACGCAAATCAAGGTGGTAGGGGAGGCCGAGTTCAACATGGTGGCAGCCGATGGTGGCTCTCGAGCGGGGCTTCGCAACGGTGGTCTCTGATCGTCTTCAAGCTGCTCGGTTTGGTCGTGAAAATTCAAAAACAAACGGCGGCTATGGGTTAGGTTTTCACGTGAAAACCTGGAGAGGAAGAAAGCAAGATGGGCGGCCAGATCTGGAAGCTAGGGAATGGACGGCTCTGATTAGATCTAGGGTTTGAAATTTAAAATAAAAGCTGAAACTGTTTATTTAAATTCGTGTAAACTTTAAAATAGTGTAACTTTTTCATACGAGGTCGAAAACGCACGAAACCAGTTGCGTTGGAATCGTATGGTCGAGCACTACGCTATGGAACTGGATTGGAAGTAATTGGAGTCAGTGAAAATTTCGGGTAAAATTAAACGCACGTTTAATTTTATTCGAAATAAAAAGCTGGAACAGAATTGAAATCAAGGTGAGAACTCCTCACTCAATCGAATGTTTTGTTTCGATTTAAATTTTAAATAGTTAGATTTAAAATTGCTTGATTGTATGATTGGATGACAAATTGTTATCTGTATTATTGAAATAGACATTATACGCCGTTATTAAGCGGAGGTTAATTATTAAAAACATATACCGCGAATATTTCACCTTTGTGTGGAATTGGTATTATATACGTATGTAGCAATATATACATATTGGCATATGTATATATTGGAGTTGTTGATTTTCCCGCCTTGTGTAGCGGATGAGACCCTATTACGCCGCATAATAGCAAATAATATTTATTAAACCCATATACCGCGATAATTCCGTACTGGAGCGGAATTGGTATTGTGCTAACATCTTTGGATGTAGGGAAACAGGTTGGAGGGATCCAACTGGATTCCTCACCGTAGTGATTTATTTACAGATATTGTTGTATATTTTGTTATCATATGATGATATATGATGTTTGAATGTTGTGATTGACTATTTGGTGCCGTTGCATCATCGGATCCATTTTTGAAGTTTAAAAATAACGAGTTGATTTTAAATTGGGATTTTTGAATTATTCCAAACGGTTTATATAAAAGATTGCAAAATGGATATTTATAAATTAAAATGTTGGAATTATAAAACGAGTTTTTATAAGTGTTAAAAATGGAGTATAATTGGATTTCATAAGTTAATGAAATTTAGAAGTTTTATAATGTGAAGTTATAAAATAAATAGATTTTGTAAAATAAAAGTTTATAAGTAATTGACTTATAAATTGTTAACCCGCCTTTTGGCAAGGCCGCGGACAGACGGATTTAACTTAAACAACTTCACAACTATCGAGACTAAAGTATGATGGGTTCGGTTTAAAATGATGATAGGCAGTTTGGCAGATGTCGCTCGGCATTGGGATGGTTCGGCGTTGGAGGCTATTCGGCATAGAGAGATCGTCGTTCAACATAGAGGGATCGTTCGGCATTCCAGGAGCACTCGGCATTCAGTAGCACTCGGCATCCAGGAGCACTCGGCATTTAGAGGCGCTCGGCATTAGAGATCGTTCGGCATGATGGGCGCTCGGCATTAGAAACTGTTCGGCATCAGACATGGTTCGGCATGATGGAGGTTCGGCATTAAGTATCGTTCGACATTGGATGGAGCACTCGGCATAAATCTCGTTCGGCATTGGATGGATCGTTCGGCATTAGGGAGCATTCGACATTGGATGGGTCGTTCGGCATACCTCACCTCGCTCGGCATACCTCACCTCGCTCGGCATTGCACCTCGCACCTCCATACCCCGGTACCTCGCACCTCGATACCCCGGTACCTCGCACCTCCATACCTCTGCACCTCGCACCTCCATACCTCGCACCTCCATACCTCTGCACCTTGCACCTCCATGTCTCGGTACCTCGCACCTCGATGTCTCGGTACCTCGTACCTCGATACCTCGGTACCTCGCACCTCCATACCTCGGTACCTCGCACCTCCGTACCTCGATACCTCGGTACCTCGCACCTCCCAACGTTCGGCATGAGGAGATCGTTCGGCATTCACACCTTGTTCGGCATTCAGCGTTCGGCATCTATGGTTCGGCATATGGAGGCCACTCCATTTGGGCTGAGGTACTCGGCTGCCAGGCCCACCAGGGAAGTCCAACCCATCTTTGTCTATAAATAGAGAGGCAGGGGCACAGTAAAAGAGGATCTTCTTTCTGCTCTCTTACTTTCTCTTTTCTAAGGCTAAGGCAACTCTGCCATTTTGTAACTGTAATCGATTATTACAGCAATAAAAAGCAAACTTCTGGAGTGGACGTAGGCCAGAGTTAGCCGAACCACTATAAACTCTGTTGTTTTTTCATTTCAGTTTTAACTGTTCTTCACATTATTACTCTCTACATACATTCTATCTCTGAGTTGTGACTGATATTTGGTGCTTTCATCTGGATTTGGGGGTTAGTGACCAATTTTGACGCTAACATAAATTAGATTTTTGATATGAAATCGAGTTATGAATTTAATTTGTTAATTCAGGATTTTTTTATAAATCGAAGTTTATAAATAGGGAAAGAATTTATAGACATTGTTTATAAATTCAAAATCAATTGAATTTGATAAATTGAATATAGAAAATTATTAAAGGAAGTATATTCGCGATTTTGGATAGCGAATTATTATTGAAATAAATTGTGTAGAAATTGTTAAAATTGGGATAGTGATTATATTCACGATTTTGGACAGTGAATATATATTATTGAATAAAATCAATATATTTTGGGAAAAGGAATATTGTTAAATGAAATAATTGTTTTAAAAGATGTTTTAAAACGTATTAAGTATCGAAAACATAGATTTCAACATTTATTGTTGAAATAGACGTTTCGAGGAATAAGGAAATGGTGGACTATAACACTGTTGTTATAGTAAATGGTTTTCAAAAGGAAATGTTTTATATAGTATTGGGATTTATATATCTATCTAAATTTCGAATTCCTATACTAGTGATTTTGAGTTGTCGTAACGATGTTTTATGTAACATTCGTTTTGACTCAAATAAAATTTGTGAAAGAGAATGATTTCCTTAAAGAATGAAATATATACTTAATTTTGATTTAAGTATATTGAGTATTTTCAAATGTTGAAAATAAATGGATTTGTGAATTACCTATTATTAAATAAGTATGGAAATGTTTTTTTTATATGAAGTGAAATGTTTTGAGATTTTATCTTCAAAGATAAATTGAAATGTGGAAATTGATTTGAAATTGTTTTCAAATAATTGACGTGTGGAAATTATATATCTTGTAAAGATATTTCTGAAAGATAAATAATTTGGAAAATTATTTGGAATCTGATGATGTTGCGCATCTCTATTGATAGTTAAATAACCGACTATCAATAATTACCTTGAATAGGTATTTGTTGTGAATTGAATGAATTTGAATGCCACACTTATTTTTGAATAAGCGCTCACTATTCGGGTTAGCCGGGAAAGGACCATGGGGTTGTATAACCCATTTCGAATATGTGATACGTCGTTATGAATCGCATTTGATGACCGGTGTTAAAGACCGGATATTTTTGAAAACGTAAGGATTACCGTCGAGTTACTCTACATCGACTGATCTTCGATTTAGAGGTTTTATCACCTTAGTGATGGGAAGTCCGGACGTGATTGAAAATTATCCGGATTTGCAAGGGCTTCGTGAGAAGTGCCTTCGGTTCTATTTGATCCCAGAACAGACTTGTATGGATTGTATGTCTGATATTACAAATTGAGATATAAAGCTAATTTCTTTCAAATACATTTCTGTTGGTGGCGGAGAATTTATTCTCTTAGCTTAACACCCTTGTCTGAGACGTACGAGCTCAGAGGTTATGTAGTTGAAGGTTATCAGCGATATATTCCCAATTTGGTAATGTGACATGTTGAGTGTTGCTGTGTGATGATCAGTGTTTGATCATTTGTGATATGATCATTTATTTGATCATTTATCTTTGTGATCATAGGTTGATCATAGGTTGATCATTTGTTTGACCCAAAGCATAGCTTTTGTGAAAAAGCGTAGCTTTGTGGACGAGACTTCGTCGGTGCCTCAACAACCCGGAAATGGTCGAAACAGGAATGTTGCGGCAAGGTTATGAGGGTCGCGCCCTTTAGGGTATGTCATTTCCTTCTGGAAAGGGGTGGTATCATGGTATGGAGCCCAGATACTTACTCATGTGGATACACTTATTTATTATGTGTGATGATGCTACCAAGCGCTTGGATAAAGGTCCCAAAGGACCGGGGGATGACATATTCGTGAGTTACTTGTTACAGGAGTAACCCGGCCTTGTTTGGCAGAGAGCAGTTTGTCTCTCGGGACGTCCAGCCAGAGGCGATCCCATTCGGCAGGAGGAAAGGAAGTTCCTTAGCCTGACCATTTGTTGGAAAATCCAAAGAAACAATACGAACCTTTTACGGTTTTAGTTGTATTACCTGCCATGGAATGTGGCGGTAACCTGCTATTGAACATAGTAGCTATAGTAGGCATACGATACTGGTCGTATGTTGGCTAAGATTAATATTATACTTTCGAAATGTTTTTCTGCACTATGCACTAATAATAATAATAATCCAATGATTTTGCGTAGTAAGCATCTTTGACTATCATAAGGAGAAATCTCCTCCGATTCTTCGTTTGCATTGTGTGTTTGTGCGGGAGGCCTTATGGTAGTTTCATTTTCCAAAAGCATTGCGAAATTGTTTATTTTCTTTGTTGTTGATTGTTTAAAGATAAACTGTTTTAGTTCTCACACCAGTCACCATGACTGACCCGGAGTTTATTGTTCCCTTCCTAAACTCTGGGTGCCCATCATTTTCCACATGGGCAGTCTAGAGTTAGGTTATCAGGTTATTCTGGATTCAGAAAATGCTGTGGAGATTAGTGGCGAGCTGGATGGCGAGACGTATCACTTGTATATGATATTATTTATTCCGCTGTGTATTATGTATATGGACAAGTTCATATAACTGTCCAGTTGTGTTGTACTGTTATTGTAAACTCTGATGATGATGTGATGTATAAAATGATATAGTTCTTTGTTTTAAAAGATTATTCATTTATCTATTATATGTTGTTCTGCTGTGAATGTGAGATTCTGATATTGTTTCTGTGTTTTTGTTATTTCTTCTTTCTCTTTTCTTCTGTCTTCTTCTACCTCTTCTTTTTCTCCATAACAATTCGGTTTTCCGGCATTCGATTGCTCGGCAGTTGATACAGTGAATGTATTAATGTCGATTTTCGAGCGACGAAAAGTCGAATCGTTACATTTGGTATCAGAGCATATGGTTAAGCGACAACCCTGCTCTGTGGGGTATTACTCATTAGAGATAGAGTCAGTAGTACTCTAGAATGAGTTGAGTGTAATAATAGATATGAGTGCGTATTTGTTAATGAATATAAAATTGTTTTATATTGTGATGATTGATTTGTTGAGTGGTATATGGATTCTGGTCGATATAGTCTGTACAACTCTATCGATAGGAATCTCTAAACACTTGTTCAGAACAATTCGGCACGATATTATTTTAAATTGGGTAAATGAAATAATTTTACCTTGATTATATTTTGTATATAAAGAAATAATTTTTCTGAAATTATTAAAGTGTATATGATTGATTGTTTGGTTGTTAAAAATGTAAATATATATAAGTAAATAAAAGTTGTTTGAATAAGTTAAATAAAACAACAATTGTGAAAGAGTAAATTGTATAAGCAAATGAATTATAAATATGGAGTTATAATTAATATGATTTACAATGGTAAAATAATCTTATATATAAATAGAGAAATTTTATAAGTAAAAGATTTGTAATGAGATTTATAAATCAAGGAAATTTTTGAAAGAATTTAAAGCACTGAATTCACTATGTTGCTGGGAAATAATAAGGGTGATGACTGCAGCATCATCAGTATCATTTTCGAGTTTCTGTGTGATTGATTTGCTACCTATAGTAAATTGGAAATTGAAGTTTTGTTGTGATAAATAAATTTGATTTAAAATCCAAGTTGTTAAGTGATAAATATAAGTGAAATAAGATTTATACTTATGATATGAGATAATAGATTTAACTTTGGTAAAGTTAATGAATTTGAGTAGCATAATGAAATATGATGTGAAATTTAACTAAAAGAAAGTTAAATAGATTAAATCAGATTTGGAAGTTTAAATATATAAGTTGTATAACTTATAAAAAAAAATTTGAGAAAATGTAAGTAAAACAGATTGTTAAAAATGGTTAAACAATTTTGTTAAGCAAAATGAGATGTGAATTTGAATAAGTGATGAATTTGACTTAAGTAAAAGTTGAATAGAATTTATTTAGAATGGGAATCTAAATTTAAATTATAAGTGGAAACTTAAGTTAATTTAAACAAATGATGTTTGAAATAGAAAGTAACTTAAGTGATGCAGAATAAAGTTGATTTTGGTATCGAAGTAAATAATCAAGTGAATTAAATGAATATGAACTTGAGTTATATAAGTGAAATTCAACTTAAAATGTTAAATGAATTAGCAATTGAATTAATAAATGGATTGAATATTAATCAATCTAATGTGAATGGATGGAATGATTAATCAATTGAATGTAAATAATTGATATGAAAAAATGAATGTAAGTGTTAATTCATTTAAAAAGATAACTGAATAAATTGAATAGAAGTCAATTTAATATAAACCAATTAGAATTTAAAATGTTGAACCAAATTGAATTTAAGTAAATTGAATAAATTTGGTTGTGATGTTTGTGCATTGGTTGTTATATGATTGTTTGTTGATTGTGTATAATTTCGTTAAGTGTTAATGAAACTGAATTAGCGAAATTAAAAGCTATGTAATTGAATTCAAATTAAAAGTAAATAAATTTGAATAGAAATTGAACTTGATTCAAATTGAAAGTGAACAAATGTGAATTAGTGAATGTAAACTAATTGAGAAAGAATGTTGATAAAATCCAATATAAGTGAATCAAATATGATTTAAATTGAAAACCAATCCATTGAATATTAATGAGAAGTGAGTTTATTGGATGATGGTTGCATTTGTTGTTTGTGCAATTGCTATATTAGCACAGGTAGTTATTATGTTGCTATATGATGTATATCGATATTATTTTCTATATACATGTTCTCATTTGTTTGATTGAGTGTTTAGTAGGTGCGGATGGCGTTTGCTTTGCATTTATAGCTCGCTTTCGCGCTATATTAGCCGTATACGCTCGCTGATAATATATAAGGTACATATCTCGGATTAAATATCGTACTTTTACACTTTTTCCCTACGGGATGCCTCATCACTTGATGAGATGTATATTTGTGATATATATACACTGTCATTTTTTTTTTGGATCGAGCCGCGCAAAGGAGACTCCGGCGAATTTTTCTGAAAATCTAAGGCGTTAGAATATTTTTGAGAAAATTGGAAAATTTTGAAAACTAAGTATGATTTGGAAACTTAATAAAGTTTTTGTAAGAGGTTTAACTATGAATCTTGGAAAAGTTAAACACTTAAGAAATTGTAAATCTAATTTGAATGGTTTGTTTTGGAAAGTTAATAGATTTTGTATCTTCTTCTTACTTGGTAATTTCGAGGACGAAATTCTTTTAAGGGGGGAAGTAACGACCCAGAATTTATATTAATTGAAATTTGAATATTTAATTGATTTTAAATATTAACAAGTAGAATTAATAAATCGAATAATTTAAAATTCAAATATCCAGATTTAATTGGATAATTAAATTGATAAATTAATAGTTGAAATTCCAGAAATAATTGAAATCTGGATTTAATGTGATTGAAAATGATTTATAAAGTTATATTAAATCATATTGAAGTTATAGAAATGTTACAGAACTTTTAAAATTGAATTTAAAGTTAATCTGTGAAAATTGAATATTTTAATATTTAATCTACTAGAAATTAGCCATTTTTGGAATAGTCTTAGAATTGGACGAGACCAGTTCCATTGGATCCGTAATAGTTTGTTATTATCGGATTTCAATTTTCGTAGCAATCGGAGTTGTCGTTTGACCGTGGCAGCTCGGAACGCATCGAAATCGGTTTAATTTAAATTTGACTGTTTATTTCCGTAACTCTCACATATGATCGAATTAGCCTCCGAAACACGTTCTATTATGTTCGGAACGTGGGGTAAACCTTATGAACGCCAGGCGGCACGTCAGATTTGGAGATCGTTTGAAAAAGTCGTTTAAAATGAATTTTATATCATTTATATACGTATATATATACTTATACGTTAACAATTTCTCAAAACCCTTGCCCTAATCTTTTACAGCCGCCACCCTCATTTTAATGGCCATGAAAATTCGAAACTTCTTCCTCAATTATCTCCAAATCCGTGAAGAATTAGCAAAAGTCGTCAACTACAAAGTTGTAGAGGACGACGAGAGCTTCAAATCCATACGGAGATGATCGAAAACGGAGCAACGGATCAACGGGAAATCGAGCTCGAACCTGCTGCGTTTTTCACGCAAATCGAGGTGGTAGGGGAGGCCGAGTTCAACATGGTGGCAGCCGATGGTGGCTCTCGAGCGGGGCTTCGCAACGGTGGTCTCTGATCGTCTTCAAGCTGCTCGGTATGGTCGTGAAAATTCAAAAACAAACGGCGGCTATGGGTTAGGTTTTCACGTGAAAACCTGGAGAGGAAGAAAGCAAGATGGGCGGCCAGATTTGGAAGCTAGGGAATGGACGGCTCTGATTAGATCTAGGGTTTGAAATTTAAAATAAAAGCTGAAATTGTTTATTTAAATTCGTGTAAACTTTAAAATAGTGTTACTTTTTCATACGAGGTCGAAACCGCACGAAACCAGTTGCATTGGAATCGTATGGTCGAGCACTACGCTATGGAACTAGATTGGAAGTGATTGGAGTCAGTGAAAATTTCGGGTAAAATTAAACGCACGTTTAATTTTATTCGAAATAAAAAGCTGGAACAGAATTGAAATCAAGGTGAGAACTCCTCACTTAATCGAATGTTTTGTTTCAATTTAAATTTTAAATAGTTAGATTTAAAATTGCTTGATTGGATGATAAATTGTTATCTGTATTATTGAAATAGACATTATACGCCGTTATTAAGCGGAGGTTAATTATTAAAAACATATACCGCGAGTATTTCACCTTTGTGTGGAATTGGTATTATATACTTATGTAGCAATATATACATATTGGCATATGTATATATTGGAGTTGTTGATTTTCCCGCCTTGTGTAGCGGATGAGACCCTATTGCGCCGCATAATAGCGAATAATATTTATTAAACCCATATACCGCGATAATTTCGTATTGGAGCGAAATTGGTATTGTGCTAACATCTTTGGATGCAGGGAAACAGGTTGGAGGGATCCAACTGGATTCCTCACCGTAGTGATTTATTTACAGATATTGTTGTATATTCTGTTATCATATGATGATATATGATGTTTGAATGTTGTGATTGACTATTTGGTGCTGTTGCATCATCGGATCCATTTTTGAAGTTTAAAAATAACGAGTTGATTTTAAATTGGGATTTTTGAATTATTCCAAACGGTTTATATAAAAGATTGCAAAATGGATATTTATAAATTAAAATGTTGGAATTATAAAACGAGTTTTTATAAGTGTTAAAAATGGAGTATAATTGGATTTCATAAGTTAATGAAATTTAGAAGTTTTATAATGTGAAGTTATAAAATAAATAGATTTTGTAAAATAAAAGTTTATAAGTAATTGACTTATAAATTAGATTTTTGATATGAAATCGAGTTATGAATTTAATTTGTTAATTCAGGATTTTTTTATAAATCGAAGTTTATAAATAGGGAAAGAATTTATAGACATTGTTTATATATTCGAAATCAATTGAATTTGATAAATTGAATATAGAAAATTATTAAAGGAAGTATATTCGCGATTTTGGATAGCGAATTATTATTGAAATAAATTGTGTAGAAATTGTTAAAATTGGGATAGTGATTATATTCACGATTTTGGACATTGAATATATATTATTGAATAAAATCAATATATTTTGGGAAAAGGAATATTGTTAAATGAAATAATTGTTTTAAAAGATGTTTTAAAACGTATTAAGTATCGAAAACATAGATTTCAACATTTATTGTTGAAATAGACGTTTCGAGGAATAAGGAAATGGTGGACTATAACACTGTTGTTATAGTAAATGGTTTTCAAAAGGAAATGTTTTATATAGTATTGGGATTTATATATCTATCTAAATTTCGAATTCCTATACTAGTGATTTTGAGTTGTCGTAACGATGTTTTACGTAACATTCGTTTTGACTCAAATAAAATTTGTGAAAGAGAATGATTTCCTTAAAGAATGAAATATATACTTAATTTTGATTTAAGTATATTGAGTATTTTCAAATGTTGAAAATAAATGGATTTGTGAATTACCTATTATTAAATAAGTATGGAAATGTTTTTTTATATGAAGTGAAATGTTTTGAGATTTTATCTTCAAAGATAAATTGAAATGTGGAAATTGATTTGAAATTGTTTTCAAATAATTGACGTGTGGAAATTATATATCTTGTAAAGATATTTTTGAAAGATAAATAATTTGGAAAATTATTTGGAATCTGATGATGCTGCGCATCTCTATTGATAGTTAAATAACCGACTATCAATAATTACCTTGAATAGGTATTTGTTGTGAATTGAATGAATTTGAATGCCACACTTATTTTTGAATAAGCGCTCACTATTCGGGTTAGCCGGGAAAGGACCATGGGGTCGTATAACCCATTCTGAATATGTGATACGTCGTTATGAATCGCATTTGATGACCGGTGTTGAAGACCGGATATTTTTGAAAACGGAAGGATTACCGTCGAGTTACCCTACATCGACTGATCTTCGATTTAGAGGTTTTATCACCTTAGTGACGGGAAGTCCGGACGTGATTGAAAATTATCCGGATTTGCAAGGGGTTCGTGAGAAGTGCCTTTGGTTCTATTCGATCCCGGAACAGACTTGTATGGATTGTATGTCTGATATTACAAATTGAGATATAAAGCTAATTTCTTTCAAATACATTTCTGTTGGTGGCGGAGAATTTATTCTCTTAGCTTAACACCCTTGTCTGAGACATACGAGCTCAGAGGTTATGTAGTTGAAGGTTATCAGCGATATATTTCCAATTTGGTAATGTGACATGCTGAGTGTTGCTGTGTGATGATCAGTGTTTGATCATTTGTGATATGATCATTTATTTGATCATTTATCTTTGTGATCATAGGTTGATCATTTGTTTGACCCAAAGCATAGCTTTTGTGAAAAAGCGTAGCTTTGTGGACGAGACTTCGTCAGTGCCTCAACAACCCGGATATGGTCGAAACAGGAATGTTGCGGCAAGGTTATGAGGGTCGCGCCCTTCAGGGTATGTCATTTCCTTCTGGAAAGGGGTGGTATCATGGTATGGAGCCCAGATACTTACTCATGTGGATACACTTATTTATTATGTGTGTTGATGCTACCGAGCGCTGGGATAAAGGTCCCAAAGGACCGGGGGATGACATATTCGTGAGTTACTTGTTACAGGAGTAACCCGGCCTTGTTTGGCAGAGAGCAGTTTGTCTCTCGGGACGTCCAGCCAGAGGCGATCCCATTCGCCAGGAGGAAAGGAAGTTCCTTAGCCTGACCATTTGTTGGAAAATCCAAAGAAACAATACGAACCTTTTACGGTTTTAGTTGTATTACGTGCTATGGAATGTAGCGGTAACCTGCTATTGAACATAGTAGCTATAGTAGGCATACGATACTGCTCGTATGTTGGCTAAGATTAATATTATACTTTCGAAATGTTTTTCTGCACTATGCACTAATAATAATAATAATCCAATGATTTTGCGTAGTAAGCATCTTTGACTATCATAAGGAGAAATCTCCTCCGATTCTGCGTTTGCATTGTGTGTGTGTGCGGGAGGCCTTATGGTAGTTTCATTTTCCAAAAGCATTGCGAAATTGTTTATTTTCTTTGTTGTTGATTGTTTAAAGATAAACTGTTTTAGTTCTCACACCAGTCACCATTACTGACCTGGAGTTTATTGTTCCCTTCCTAAACTCTGGGTGCCCATCATTTTCCACACGGGCAGTCTAGAGTTAGGTTATCAGGTTATTCTGGATTCAGAAAATGCTGTGGAGATTAGTGGCGAGCTGGATGGCGAGACGTATCACTTGTATATGATATTATTTATTCCGCTGTGTATTATGTATATGGACAAGTTCATATAATTGTCCAGTTGTGTTGTACTGTTATTTTAAACTCTGATGATGATGTGATGTATAAAATGATATAGTTCTTTGTTTTAAAAGATTATTCATTTATCTATTATATGTTGTTCTGCTGCGAATGTGAGATTCTGATATTGTTTCTGTGTTTTTGTTATTTCTTCTTTCTCTTTTCTTCTGTCTTCTTCTACCTCTTCTTTTTCTCCATAACAATTCGGTTTTCCGGCATTCGATTGCTCGGCAGTTGATACAGTGAATGTATTAATGTCGATTTTCGAGCGACGAAAAGTCGAATCGTTACATTTGGTATCAGAGCATATGGTTAAGCGACAACCCTGCTCTGTGGGGTATTACTCATTAGAGATAGAGTCAGTAGTACTCTAGAATGAGTTGAGTGTAATAATAGATATGAGTGCGTATCTGTTAATGAATATAAAATTGTTTTATATTGTGATGATTGATTTGTTGAGTGGTATATGGATTCTGGTCGATATAGTCTGTACAACTCTATCGATAGGAATCTCTAAACACTTGTTCAGAACAATTCGGCACGATATTGTTTTAAATTGGGTAAATGAAATAATTTTACCTTGATTATATTTTGTATATAAAGAAATAATTTTTCTGAAATTATTAAAGTGTATATGATTGATTGTTTGGTTGTTAAAAATGTAAATATATATAAGTAAATAAAAGTTGTTTGAATAAGTTAAATAAAACAACAATTGTGAAAGAGTAAATTGTATAAGCAAATGAATTATAAATATGGAGTTATAATTAATATGATTTACAATGGTAAAATAATCTTATATATAAATAGAGAAATTTTATAAGTAAAAGATTTGTAATGAGATTTATAAATCAAGGAAATTTTTGAAAGAATTTAAAGCACTGAATTCACTATATTGCTGGGAAATAATAAGGGTGATGACTGCAGCATCATCAGTATCATTTTCGAGTTTCTGTGTGATTGATTTGCTACCTATAGTAAATTGGAAATTGAAGTTTTGTTGTGATAAACAAATTTGATTTAAAATCCAAGTTGTTAAGTGATAAATATAAGTGAAATAAGATTTATAATTATGATATGAGATAATAGATTTAACTTTGGTAAAGATAATGAATTTGAGTAGCATAATGAAATATGATGTGAAATTTAACTAAAAGAAAGTTAAATAGATTAAATCAGATTTGGAAGTTTAAATATATAAGTTGTATAACTTATAAAAAAAATTGAGAAAATGTAAGTAAAACAGATTGTTAAAAATGGTTAAACAATTTTGTTAAGCAAAATGAGATATGAATTTGAATAAGTGATGAATTTGACTTAAGTAAAAGTTGAATAGAATTTATTTAGAACGGGAATCTAAATTTAAATAATAAGTGGAAACTTAAGTTAATTTAAACAAATGATGTTTGAAATAGAAAGTAACTTAAGTGATGTAGAATAAAGTTGATTTTGGTATCGAAGTAAATAATCAAGTGAATTAAATGAATATGAACTTAAGTTATATAAGTGAAATTCAACTTAAAATGTTAAATGAATTAGCAATTGAATTAATAAATGGATTGAATATTAATCAATCTAATGTGAATGGATGGAATGATTAATCAATTGAATGTAAAAAATTGATATGAAAAAATGAATGTAAGTGTTAATTCATTTAAAAAGATAACTGAATAAATTGAATAGAAGTCAATTTAATATAAACCAATTAGAATTTAAAATGTTGAACCAAATTGAATGTAAGTAAATTGAATAAATTTGGTTGTGATGTTTGTGCATTGGTTTTTATATGATTGTTAGTTGATTGTGTATAAATTCGTTAAGTGTTAATGAAACTGAATTAGCGAAATTAAAAGCTATTTAATTGAATTCAAATTAAAAGTAAATAAATTTGAATAGAAATTGAACTTGATTCAAATTGAAAGTGAACAAATGTGAATGAGTGAATGTAAACTAATTGAGAAAGAATGTTGATAAAATCCAATAGAAGTGAATCAAATATGATTTAAATTGAAAACCAATCCATTGAATATTAATGAGAAGTGAGTTTATTGGATGATGGTTGCATTTGTTGTTTGTGCAATTGCAATATTAGCACAGGTAGTTATTATGTTGCTATATGATGTATATCGATATTATTTTCTATATACAAGTTCTCATTTGTTTGATTGAGTGTTTAGTAGGTGCGGATGGCGTTTGCTTTGCATTTGTAGCTCGCTTTCGCGCTATATTAGCCGTATACGCTCGCTAATAATATATAAGGTACATATCTCAGATTAAATATCGTACTTTTACACTTTTTCCCTACGGGATGCCTCATCACTTGATGAGATGTATATTTGTGATATATATACACTGTCATTTTTTTTCGGATCGAGCTACGCAAAGGAGACTCCGGCAAATTTTTCTGAAAATCTAAGGCGTTAGAATATTTTTGAGAAAATTGGAAAATTTTGAAAACTAAGTATGATTTGGATACTTAATAAAGTTTTTGTAAGAGGTTTAACTGTAACAACCCGGATTTTTGAACGGTTAATTTGTGATATTTAAATTGGATATAAATATTTAATTTGAACCTTAAGTTGATTTTAATATGAAAAGTTTGTTTTTATTTAATAATAATAAGGATTCAGAATTTAGAAATATTGATCTATTGAATATTGGGTAAAATATTAAATCTGGGGTTGTAAGCTTGTTTAAATATTTTAACGGCTTATAAAATGTATATTAATAATACTGAAAATAATAGACGAATTAAAATTGAATTTAACGGTCGTCTGTTCAATTTAAAATTTACATTGTTAAATCGTCGTTTGAAAATAGCCGCCCGAGTCGCAGTCTCGAATTTCAACGAAACAAGTGTCGTTGGATCCGTAATATTGAATTATTGCCGGATTTCAAATTTCGTAATTTTTAGAGCAACCGTGTGATCATTCGAGATTAAAACGCCTAGACAATAATTAACAATTTAATTTAAATAAATATCTGATCAAAACTCAAATCACAGCTGACTTATATCATCTCAGCCGACCTACTCCTTTCTACTCCATCGTACTCGTTGTCTTACCTTAGAAGCCAAAAGCAAACCCATCTTCTTTTTATAAATCGCATATCTTTCTGTTCTTTTGGGTGAGAGTTCAAATCAATAAAGAAGAAATCGATCCTCCTTTCCTATTCCCTGTTCAAATCGATTTCGTTAAAAAAAAAAAAAACCGGAAGCATATCTAAGCGGAAGCCTTTCATCTCCGCTTCTCATCAGTTCGCGAAATTGGGGAAATCAAGTTCGAGATTTTTGTTGACGTGGTGTTCGACATCGAGCAAGGTGGAGCGCGTAGGGTTAGGGCTTGCCATTTGGGAATTTTTGGGACGTGTAGCTCGCGATGGTCGCGACTGCTGGCAAGCAAGGGGAGGGGCGTTGAAGGTTGGACTCGACAGTGATGTTCGAGCGATGTGGAGGATAGGGCGAAGTCAAGCACAGGAAGGGTTGCTGGCACGTGCGACGTTGATGGGTCGCGTGGCGATGGAGGCGAAGGCGGTCGTGTGCTTCAGTATAGGCCGTAGGCGATGTCGTGATGAAGCCACGTCACTTGGAGGTGGTCACGCAGCGACAGTTTGGGCCTGAATTTCGTGAGCGTCAGTGAGGTATTATGTGTATATTGAAATTTAAATTTTTACTGTAAGCTAGGATTTTCGTTTAGAAAGAAAATAAAATATACATATTTTCACCTTATCTAGTTTATTTTAAAATGATTTAAGTAAGGTGATTAATTTTGTTCAAATAACTCAATAAATTTAAATTACTAAAAGGTTTTGTTAAAGGGAAATAATTAGTTAGATGTATTAAATGGAAACTAAATTATCCGATTTGTTTTCAAAGTAAATTATTAGATTTAATAAATTTATGTAAATGGTGGTTAATTTTCAATTTGCTCAAATGTTAATAAATTCACATAATTATTTATTCAAGGTTAAAATCAAGGAAACAAGTCAGGTTGGAACAGATTGCAAATTTAAAGGGGGCAAAAGGTGAGTTAATCTCACTCAGTTAAATTTAAATCATTGGATGTTGATTGATTTCCTCATTGGATGATATTATATTATAGTAGTATATATCAATATATATATTGGAATATGTATATATTGAAATTGATATTCCCGCATTATATAGCGGATGAGACCCTATGCGCCGCATAATAGCGGATGATAATTTATAAATTCCATATACCGCGATATTCCACCTTGAAGTGGAATTGGTATTTTATTGTGCTAACATCTGTGGATGCAGGAAAACAGGTTGGAGGGATCCAACAGGATTCCTCAAATATTTATTGTTTATTGATATATGTTGTGATATGACTGGATGGATTCATTGATATGGATTTGTGTGAATTAAATTTGTTGGGAATAAAATTTTATTGAAATTGAAGTTTAGAATTGATAAACGAAATAATTTAATTTAATGAAGTCAATATAAAAGCTCAATAGAAATATATTATTGAAATGTGAATCTACTTCAATCTGAAAATGAAGAGAAGTAATTGAAGTATATCATAAAATGAAATCAGTTAAAGTTGAGTTTTGAAAGATTTTATCTAAAATAAATAATTGAAGAATTATTGAAATCAATAAGTGAAATTTTATTAGAAACAACAAGAAGATGTTATTTGGAATTACAGAAAGAAATTCTATTAAGAATCAGAAAGGAATTTTATTATGAGATAAAAAGGAAATTTTTAATTAAGGAATGGATGTAATTTATTGAAAAGGACAATATGGAAATGTATGTAAAGAAATAAATTATAAAGATGGAAATTTTATTAATAAACTATTTTATAGGAATTGATAAAATAAATAGAAAATATCAAATGTATATTGGAAGATAAATTAAGTGAACTTATTTTGAGATAGGGAATTGTAGAATATTTCCAAAGGTGAATGTGGACAAGAGGCAGTTTTGACGATATTCGATTTTCTAAAAAATTTAATTTCAAATTTTATTTTTAAAGGAGTATTTTAAATTTACTACACTATATAAATTCTTGTAAAATATTATTTGAAATATTTCGAATTAGTTATTTTTGAAGGCTAGGCAAATATTTATAATAAAACTTTAATTTTCTAAATCCAGTTTTACAATGTATCATTAACTGGATATGAACTCTAACTTTTATATTAAATATTTCTTTCGAACCATAATTTGTATAAGACTATATTTCTTATTTTATAAATCTAGATGTTTTCAAATGTTTTAAAAAATCCAATTTAAAATCCTCTTGTGATGATAAGAGAGTCGTTAATGAAATAAGATTTAGGAGAAATCTTATTAAGTGATGAAATTGAGTTTGGAAATTTATAAGCAAAGTATAAATTGGTTTTGAGAAAGGAATGAGGAAATAAAGGATATTTTCAAAGGATAAATCAAATTGAGTGAGTATAAGAAATCTAAGTGATTTCATGGAAATAAAAAGGACTTTGAATTTATTTCAAATGGGTTAAAATGGAAATAATATCTGAATGATATTTGAGATAGATAATTTGTGGAAATTGTTTGATGGTTGCTTGTGAATGATTAATTGATAGTTAAATAACCGACTATCAATATTGGACAATGCGTTGATTGTTTCGAAGAGTCCGGGATCGAGATTAATTTCTCGAAAACCACTTCGATCCGGTTTGAACGATTACGAATGAAGACCGTGAAGAGTTGAAGACGGTGATTCGGTTTGTCCAGACCCAGGACAAGTTGTATGGATTGAATGCTTTCAGAACATCGTCAGGTGGACGATGAGCATTCTAAGTGGGACACATTCTTTAAAGGTAATCGTTAGCCTCTAGCCTCATCAACCGGGAATGGCTAAAACAGGGGAGGTGCAGCAAGGTTTCGTGGGTAGCTCCCACTTGAGAGTATGGTTTCCCCTGTCTAGATGTCCCTATTTATTCGGCTTAGTGTGCGGTTGGTCGCGCCAACCGTGGGGTGATCTTACTTGGAACTGTTCAGTAAGGAAGGGTTCCGGCCTTATGTTGCAGGGGAGCGGGCGTACTCCTCGGTACTCTGATCTAGGCCAGGTACTGTGACGGGCGGTACCCCAGTAGCCCAGCCATTGTATGGAATCCAATCTCCACTACGTGACTGTACGGTTTTGATTGTGCCCAACTATTGCTGAAACGTGAGATGCAAGCATTTCAGCTAGATTCTATTTTACTTTCTATAGACACTATAATAATATCAGAGAACTTTAATATAAAAATGTTTTAGCTATCGTAAGGTAAAAACCCGGCATGTTTATTTGTGGCGTGGTCTTACGAGATGCTTTTGTTTTCAAAGGATTTTGAAACTTTAATAATCCAATTGAGTGTGATTTTCTCACGCTGGTATTCCAGACTGACTCGGGTATTGTTTTATATGATGCTCGGGTCAGACCGAGATAAACAGGTTCAGGTTATAGCTATGGAGCTCAGGAGACGAGCTGGATGGCAGAGCGTATTACCGTATTTGTTTATTATTCCGCTGTGTATGATCTATAGTAGATGTTGTGTATGATTGATGGATGTACTCTGATATAGTATGTATATATGACAGTACAGATTTTTTGGATTTAAAACTGTAATCTATATATTGTATATTGTTCCGCTGCGATGTGAGATTCTGATGTTGTTATTGTTCTTCTTCTTCTACCTCCTTCTTCTTTAACCCAAATGGTTCGTAATTCCGTTCACTTTGAATCGAACTTGGAAATAGTGTCGATTTCAAGGGGTACGGAACTGCGGGTCGTTTCACTTGGTATCAGAGCTGAAAGGTTAAGCGAGAACCTTGGCTCTGGTGGGGATTACTCATTAGAGATAGAGTTAGTAGTACTCTAGAATGAGTTTGAGCGTATTAGTAGATATGAGCGCGTATTTGTTAGTGAATATAAAATGGTTTTATATTGTGTTGATTGATTTATTGAGTGGTATATGAACCTTCGTCAGTGCAGTCTGCACAACTGTACCGAAGGGGTTTCTAAACACTTGAATAGAGCAATTCGACACAATATTGTTTTCGAAAGTGGGTGAATGAAATAATTTCATCCAAAATATATTTTGATATAAAAGTAATATTTTCTAGAATTATTATTATAATTTGGATGTTTGGATGATCATATTTTTGACAAATGAGGTAATTAAATTTAAATAGTTTCTGAAATTATTATAACTTGAATGTTCGAATGATAATATTCAGACTAGTGAGGTTATAAAATTTAAAATGGCTTATATAACCAAGAGGAGCATTTAATTGGAATTTTGGAATTAAAATTTGAAGTGGAAAGTTAAAAGGAGAATTTAACCATGATTAAGATTTAACTTTTGAAATGTAATTTATGATTGGAAGAATAAATTAATAAATTGTGAATGAATTGGCTTGAGAAGTTTAATAGAATTTTAAAGAGGATTGGAGTTACTTTAAGCTCAGAAAATGAAAGTTAGTTGAATTAAACTGAAGATAAAAATCCAGTTGTATTGAATTAAATTGAAATTTTAATTAATAATGGAATTAGGTGATGAAACCTGAATTATAAATAGAAATTCCACTGAATGGTAAGTAAATTAATTATGAATTTGGAATTGTTATGGAATTGGACTAAGTAGAGGTAATTTGAATTTACAAATACAATCCAATTCAAGTATGGATGAAATAAATATGGCCTTGAATGTAATCTTAACAGATTTAGAATGAAATTAAAAATTTGAATGGAATTCTAAGAATGGCTAATTAAATTAAGTGGAGTTTGATTTAGATAAGAATCAAATAATAACGGAAGTAAATTTAAGTATGAATTTGCAATAAATTAACTGAAGAGTAAACTTTATAGTAGCAAAAGCTTCAAGAAAAGAGAAAAATTTCATTGAATAAAATTAGGGGAAAATAAAATAAAATAGATTGGTAAAGAACCTTAAATTTTGGTTGTGATTGGGTTGTAAATAGCAAATTTAATTAGATTGAGAACTTTAATTGAACTGGAATGTTTAAAGGTGAATGAAGTTGAATTAATTTGAAATGCAGATGGTATTGTAATGAAATAAAACCCTCACTTGGATAAAATTCATAATAATGAGATGAGGTTGAATTTAATGCCAGTTGGGTTAAGTGAAAATTGAATTTAAATTAATAAGACTTCGATAGCTTATAAGAATATATTCTTGGCTGAGAAGAATGTATGAAACCGAATTAAAAATAAAATGTGAATGTGATTAACTGTAAATGAATGGATGTGTGAAGCTAAATAAGAAGTGGAATTCATAAATTAAAGGGAGACATAAGCCAAATAAAATTGTTTTGACATTTGGAAAAATGAAATAGAAATCCAAACTTGAATTATAAAATAGAAATGAACTCAAGGAATATAATGAAGTGATTTTGAGGTAAAATCAGACATTGAATTGAAAGTGGAAGTGAACTAGATTGAAACAAATTGAATATGTAAAAGAAATTTGAATTGGTCAAATAAAAGTTGAATGTGAATTAATAAAATTTGATTGTGAATTAAAGTAAATGGTAGGAAGAGGAAATGGGGTTAAATATGAAATTCAACTTGGTTTGGTTAGATTGTAAAATGAAATTGGATTAAAATAACAATGGTTTGAAGTGCAAACAGAATCCAATTGTGTGTAAATAAAATGGAAATGGTCTTGTAATTAATTAAGGAAGTTCGAGAATGAATCGAACTTGGAAATTGAAATTTTTAAATGAATTGAATAAATAAATTAATTAAGCTAAGTAGTAAATGAAAGAGATTTGTAAATAGAATCAAATTAAATTGGAATAAATGTATGGGCGAATGAAGATGAACTTACAATTGGAATAATTTGAAGTAATTAACTTAAGTATAAAATTGAATGGAGTATGGCTTACATGGAATTGTGAAGTGATTGTAAAATTTTAAGCATTGATGTGGCCCAGCTAAATAAAATGGTTTTGAATTAGTTTGGTTTTGAATAAAACTAATGTGAAAAAAAGGAAATCAATGCAAATATATGGTCTATAAATAAATGTAAATGGAATAGGGATAAATATATACTGAGTTGAAATTAATTTTTAAATAGTTACAAAACTAAAGAAATGGTTTGTTTGAATGAATATTGTCGAGTTTGCATAGAAATAATTGTTTGGTGTAAACAAGAGTAAATAAAACTCTATGGAATGATAAAGTAAATAAAATTGATTTTGAACCAAATACAATGGATATGAATTGTTTAGGTTACAATAAATTGAATATAAGAGAATGAGTTGAAAATCATTCTGAGAATGGATAAGATAATTTGAAAATCAAGTAAAGCAATTGGATTAATATTGAGACTACCAATTGTTTATAAAAACCGTGTACATTGCTTGTTTAAAAATATCCTGTTGTTATTATAAAGTGATAAAGGTGGAATAGATTGATTTTGAAATCAACTGAATTGGAAAATCACTTAAGTTGAATGCAAATAGTATATGAATTAGTTAAAACAATTTAACTAGTTGGGAAATTATATAAATGGCTTATGGAAGGGATATTTGATTTGAATGAATTTGCAAATGAAAATTCGAATAGAGGTAAATTAAAATCAAGTGATATAGTGAAAGTAATAATATAAAGAGTACATAAAACATTTATATTACACTTAAGAAATGAATGGAAAAGTTCTTAAGTAAACGTGATATTGGAAGTATACTAAGTTAATAATTGGATGAAAATCAAATTGGATTGCTGTGATTAGAGATTATTGCAGAATAGTATACAGGTGATTTAATGACAAGAGAAATTGAGATTTGATCGTAGAAGATAAATAAAATTTCGCAACAAAAAAAAGGTATGTATTTAAATTTCGGTATGAAATTTGATTGGATTTTGATCTAGCCACTTGGCTTTTGTTTTTCTTTTTGAAATTTGGAGGCCGTAGAGCCATTTTGTAGCAGTACCGAGCTAGCCGCGCAAAGGAGACGCTGGCAAAAATTTTCAAAATTTAAAGAGTTGGAAAAATTTTGAGAATTCAAAATTTGATTTCAAATTTAAATTTGAAGTGATGAGCAAGTAATGCTATTGGGAACCTATGGATGAGTTTAGAAAGTTAAAAAGGGATTAGAGTGTTTTAATAAAAGATTATTCGGGAAGTTAGAATTGAAAACAAATTGTATGGGTAAAGGGAAAGATTAAGAAAGTGAATAGCAAGTTTAATTAAGTAACTTCCAAATAAGTTAGTGGGTTAGGACATTCTTCTGTGTTAGTAATTTCGGGGACGAAATTATTTTAAGGGGGAAGGAATGTAACAACCCGGATTTTTGAACGGTTAATTTGTGATATTTAAATTGGATATAAATATTTAATTTGAACCTTAAGTTGATTTTAATATGAAAAGTTTGTTTTTATTTAATAATAATAAGGATTCAGAATTTAGAAATATTGATCTATTGAATATTGGGTAAAATATTAAATCTGGGGTTGTAAGCTTGTTTAAATATTTTAACGGCTTATAAAATGTATATTAATAATACTGAAAATAATAGACGAATTAAAATTGAATTTAACGGTCGTCTGTTCAATTTAAAATTTACATTGTTAAATCGTCGTTTGAAAATAGCCGCCCGAGTCGCAGTCTCGAATTTCAACGAAACAAGTGTCGTTGGATCCGTAATATTGAATTATTGCCGGATTTCAAATTTCGTAATTTTTAGAGCAACCGTGTGATCATTCGAGATTAAAACGCCTAGACAATAATTATCAATTTAATTTAAATAAATATCTGATCAAAACTCAAATCACAGCTGACTTATATCATCTCAGCCGACCTACTCCTTTCTACTCCATCGTACTCGTTGTCTTCCCTTAGAAGCCAAAAGCAAACCCATCTTCTTTTTATAAATCGCATATCTTTCTGTTCTTTTGGGTGAGAGTTCAAATCAATAAAGAAGAAATCGATCCTCCTTTCCTATTCCCTGTTCAAATCGATTTCGTTAAAAAAAAAAACCGGAAGCATATCTAAGCGGAAGCCTTTCATCTCCGCTTCTCATCAGTTCGCGAAATTGGGGAAATCAAGTTCGAGATTTTTGTTGACATGGTGTTCGACATCGAGCAAGGTGGAGCGCGTAGGGTTAGGGCTTGCCATTTGGGAATTTTTGGGACGTGTAGCTCGCGATGGTCGCGACTGCTGGCAAGCAAGGGGAGGGGCGTTGAAGGTTGGACTCGACAGTGATGTTCGAGCGATGTGGAGGATAGGGCGAAGTCAAGCACAGGAAGGGTTGATGGCACGTGCGACGTTGATGGGTCGCGTGGCGATGGAGGCGAAGGCGGTCGTGTGCTTCAGTATAGGCCGTAGGCGATGTCGCGATGAAGCCACGTCACTTGGAGGTGGTCACGCAGCGACAGTTTGGGCCTGAATTTCGTGAGCGTCAGTGAGGTATTATGTGTATATTGTAATTTAAATTTTTACTGTAAGCTAGGATTTTCGTTTAGAAAGAAAATAAAATATACATATTTTCACCTTATCTAGTTTATTTTAAAATGATTTAAGTAAGGTGATTAATTTTGTTCAAATAACTCAATAAATTTAAATTACTAAAAGGTTTTGTTAAAGGGAAATAATTAGTTAGATGTATTAAATGGAAACTAAATTATCCGATTTGTTTTCAAAGTAAATTATTAGATTTAATAAATTTATGTAAATGGTGGTTAATTTTCAATTTGCTCAAATGTTAATAAATTCACATAATTATTTATTCAAGGTTAAAATCAAGGAAACAAGTCAGGTTGGAACAGATTGCAAATTTAAAGGGGGCAAAAGGTGAGTTAATCTCACTCAGTTAAATTTAAATCATTGGATGTTGATTGATTTCCTCATTGGATGATATTATATTATAGTAGTATATATCAATATATATATTGGAATATGTATATATTGAAATTGATATTCCCGCATTATATAGCGGATGAGACCCTATGCGCCGCATAATAGCGGATGATAATTTATAAATTCCATATACCACGATATTCCACCTTGAAGTGGAATTGGTATTTTATTGTGCTAACATCTGTGGATGCAGGAAAACAGGTTGGAGGGATCCAACAGGATTCCTCAAATATTTATCGTTTATTGATATATGTTGTGATATGACTGGATGGATTCATTGATATGGATTTGTGTGAATTAAATTTGTTGGGAATAAAATTTTATTGAAATTGAAGTTTGGAATTGATAAACGAAATAATTTAATTTAACGAAGTCAATATAAAAGCTCAATAGAAATATATTATTGAAATGTGAATCTACTTCAATCTGAAAATGAAGAGAAGTAATTGAAGTATATCATAAAATGAAATCAGTTAAAGTTGAGTTTTGAAAGATTTTATCTAAAATAAATAATTGAAGAATTATTGAAATCAATAAGTGAAATTTTATTAGAAACAACAAGAAGATGTTATTTGGAATTACAGAAAGAAATTCTATTAAGAATCAGAAAGGAATTTTATTATGAGATAAAAAGGAAATTTTTAATTAAGGAATGGATGTAATTTATTGAAAAGGACAATATGGAAATGTATGTAAAGAAATAAATTATAAAGATGGAAATTTTATTAATAAACTATTTTATAGGAATTGATAAAAGAAATAGAAAATATCAAATGTATATTGGAAGATAAATTAAGTGAACTTATTTTGAGATAGGGAATTGTAGAATATTTCCAAAGGTGAATGTGGACAAGAGGCAGTTTTGACGATATTCGATTTTCTAAAAATTTTAATTTCAAATTTTATTTTTAAAGGAGTATTTTAAATTTACTACACTATATAAATTCTTGTAAAATATTATTTGAAATATTTCGAATTAGTTATTTTTGAAGGCTAGGCAAATATTTATAATAAAACTTTAATTTTCTAAATCCAGTTTTACAATATATCATTAACTGGATATGAACTCTAACTTTTATATTAAATATTTCTTTCGAACCATAATTTGTATAAGACTATATTTCTTATTTTATAAATCTAGATGTTTTCAAATGTTTTAAAAAATCCAATTTAAAATCCTCTTGTGATGATAAGAGAGTCGTTAATGAAATAAGATTTAGGAGAAATCTTATTAAGTGATGAAATTGAGTTTGGAAATTTATAAGCAAAGTATAAATTGGTTTTGAGAAAGGAATGAGGAAATAAAGGATATTTTCAAAGGATAAATCAAATTTAGTGAGTATAAGAAATCTAAGTGATTTCATGGAAATAAAAAGGACTTTGAATTTATTTCAAATGGGTTAAAATGGAAATAATATCTGAATGATATTTGAGATAGATAATTTGTGGAAATTGTTTGATGGTTGCTTGTGAATGATTAATTGATAGTTAAATAACCGACTATCAATATTGGACAATGCGTTGATCGTTTCGAAGAGTCCGGGATCGAGATTAATTTCTCGAAAACCACTTCGATCCGGTTTGAACGATTACGAATGAAGACCGTGAAGAGTTGAAGACGGTGATTCGGTTTGTCCAGACCCAGGACAACTTGTATGGATTGAATGCTTTCAGAACATCGTCAGGTGGACGATGAGCATTCTAAGTGGGACACATTCTTTAAAGGTAATCGTTAGCCTCTAGCCTCATCAACCGGGAATGGCTAAAACAGGGGAGGTGCAGCAAGGTTTCGTGGGTAGCTCCCACTTGAGAGTAAGGTTTCCTCTGTCTAGATGTCCCTATTTATTCGGCTTAGTGTGCGGTTGGTCGCGCCAACCGTAGGGTGATCTTACTTGGAACTGTTCAGTAAGGAAGGGTTCCGGCCTTGTGTTGCAGGGGAGCGGGCGTACTCCTCGGTACTCTGATCTAGGCCAGGTACTGTGACGGGCGGTACCCCAGTAGCCCAGCCATTGTATGGAATCCAATCTCCACTACGTGACTGTACGGTTTTGATTGTGCCCAACTATTGCTGAAACGTGAGATGCAAGCATTTCAGCTAGATTCTATTTTACTTTCTATAGACACTATAATAATATCAGAGAACTTTAATATAAAAATGTTTTAGCTATCGTAAGGTAAAAACCCGGCATGTTTATTTGTGGCGTGGTCTTACGAGATGCTTTTGTTTTCAAAGGATTTTGAAACTTTAATAATCCAATTGAGTGTGATTTTCTCACGCTGGTATTCCAGACTGACTCGGGTATTGTTTTATATGATGCTCGGGTCAGACCGAGATAAACAGGTTCAGGTTATAGCTATGGAGCTCAGGAGACGAGCTGGATGGTAGAGCGTATTACCGTATTTGTTTATTATTCCGCTGTGTATGATCTATAGTAGATGTTGTGTATGATTGATGGATGTACTCTGATATAGTATGTATATATGACAGTACAGATTTTTTGGATTTAAAACTGTAATCTATATATTGTATATTGTTCCGCTGCGATGTGAGATTCTGATGTTGTTATTGTTCTTCTTCTTCTACCTCCTTCTTCTTTAACCCAAATGGTTCGTAATTCCGTTCACTTTGAATCGAACTTGGAAATAGTGTTGATTTCAAGGGGTACGGAACTGCGGGTCGTTTCATTAACTATGAATCTTGGAAAAGTTAAACACTTAAGAGATTGTAAATCTAATTTGAATGGTTTGTTTTGGAAAGTTAATAGATTTTGTATCTTCTTCTTACTTGGTAATTTCGAGGACGAAATTCTTTTAAGGGGGGAAGTTTGTAACGACCCAGAATTTATATTAATTGAAATTTGAATATTTAATTGATTTTAAATATTAACAAGTAGAATTAATAAATCGAATAATTTAAAATTCGAATATCTAGATTTAATTGGATAATTAAATCGATAAATTAATAGTTGAAATTCCAGAAATAATTGAAATCTGGATTTAATGTGATTGAAAATGATTTATAAAGTTATTTTAAATCATATTGAAGTTATAGAAATGTTACAGAACTTTTAAAATTGAATTTAAAGTTAATCTGTGAAAATTGAATATTTTAATATTTAATCTACTAGAGAAATTAGCCATTTTTGGAACAGTCTCAGAATTGGACGAGACCAGTTCCATTGGATCCGTAATAGTTTGTTATTATCGGATTTCAATTTTCGTAGCAATCGGAGTTGTCGTTTGACCGTGGCAGCTCGGAACGCATCGAAATCGGTTTAATTTAAATTTGACTGTTTATTTCCGTAACTCTCACATATGATCGAATTAGCCTCCGAAACACGTCCCATTATGTTCGGAACGTGGGGTAAACCTTACGAACGCCAAGCGGCACGTCAGATTTGGAGATCGTTTGAAAAGGTCGTTTAAAATGAATTTTATATCATTTATATACGTATATATATACTTATACGTTAACAATTTCTCAAAACCCTAGCCCTAATCTTTTACAGCCGCCACCCTCATTTTAATGGCCATGAAAATTCAAAACTTCTTCCTCAATTATCTCCAAATCCGTGAAGAATTAGCAAAAGTCGTCAACTACAAAGTTGTAGAGGACGACGAGAGCTTCAAATCCATACGGAGATGATCGAAAACGGAGCAACGGATCAACGGGAAATCGAGCTCGAACCTGCTGCGTTTTTCACGCAAATCGAGGTGGTAGGGGAGGCCGAGTTCAACATGGTGGCAGCCGATGGTGGCTCTCGAGCGGGGCTTCGCAACGGTGGTCTCTGATCGTCTTCAAGCTGCTCGGTATGGTCGTGAAAATTCAAAAACAAACGGCGGCTATGGGTTAGGTTTTCACGTGAAAACCTGGAGAGGAAGAAAGCAAGATGGGCGGCCAGATTTGGAAGCTAGGGAATGGACGGCTCTGATTAGATCTAGGGTTTGAAATTTAAAATAAAAGCTGAAATTGTTTATTTAAATTCGTGTAAACTTTAAAATAGTGTTACTTTTTCATACGAGGTCGAAACCGCACGAAACCAGTTGCATTGGAATCGTATGGTCGAGCACTACGCTATGGAACTAGATTGGAAGTGATTGGAGTCAGTGAAAATTTCGGGTAAAATTAAACGCACGTTTAATTTTATTCGAAATAAAAAGCTGGAACAGAATTGAAATCAAGGTGAGAACTCCTCACTTAATCGAATGTTTTGTTTCAATTTAAATTTTAAATAGTTAGATTTAAAATTGCTTGATTGGATGATAAATTGTTATCTGTATTATTGAAATAGACATTATACGCCGTTATTAAGCGGAAGTTAATTATTAAAAACATATACCGCGAATATTTCACCTTTGTGTGGAATTGGTATTATATACGTATGTAGCAATATATACATATTGGCATATGTATATATTGGAGTTGTTGATTTTCCCGCCTTGTGTAGCGGATGAGACCCTATTGCGCCGCATAATAGCGAATAATATTTATTAAACCCATATACCGCGATAATTCCGTACTGGAGCGGAATTGGTATTGTGCTAACATCTTTGGATGCAGGGAAACAGGTTGGAGGGATCCAACTGGATTCCTCACCGTAGTGATTTATTTACAGATATTGTTGTATATTCTGTTATCATATGATGATATATGATGTTTGAATGTTGTGATTGACTATTTGGTGCTGTTGCATCATCGGATCCATTTTTGAAGTTTAAAAATAACGAGTTGATTTTAAATTGGGATTTTTGAATTATTCCAAACGGTTTATATAAAAGATTGCAAAATGGATATTTATAAATTAAAATGTTGGAATTATAAAACGAGTTTTTATAAGTGTTAAAAATGGAGTATAATTGGATTTCATAAGTTAATGAAATTTAGAAGTTTTATAATGTGAAGTTATAAAATAAATAGATTTTGTAAAATAAAAGTTTATAAGTAATTGACTTATAAATTAGATTTTTGATATGAAATCGAGTTATGAATTTAATTTGTTAATTCAGGATTTTTTTATAAATCGAAGTTTATAATTAGGGAAAGAATTTATAGACATTGTTTATAAATTCGAAATCAATGGAATTTGATAAATTGAATATAGAAAATTATTAAAGGAAGTATATTCGTGATTTTGGATAGCGAATTATTATTGAAATAAATTGTGTAGAAATTGTTAAAATTGGGATAGTGATTATATTCACGATTTTGGACATTGAATATATATTATTGAATAAAATCAATATATTTTGGGAAAAGGAATATTGTTAAATGAAATAATTGTTTTAAAAGATGTTTTAAAACGTATTAAGTATCGAAAACATAGATTTCAACATTTATTGTTGAAATAGACGTTTCGAGGAATAAGGAAATGGTGAACTATAACACTGTTGTTATAGTAAATGGTTTTCAAAAGGAAATGTTTTATATAGTATTGGGATTTATATATCTATCTAAATTTCGAATTCCTATACTAGTGATTTTGAGTTGTCGTAACGATGTTTTACGTAACATTCGTTTTGACTCAAATAAAATTTGTGAAAGAGAATGATTTCCTTAAAGAATGAAATATATACTTAATTTTGATTTAAGTATATTGAGTATTTTCAAATGTTGAAAATAAATGGATTTGTGAATTACCTATTATTAAATAGGTATGGAAATGTTTTTTTTTATGAAGTGAAATGTTTTGAGATTTTATCTTCAAAGATAAATTGAAATGTGGAAATTGATTTGAAATTGTTTTCAAATAATTGACGTGTGGAAATTATATATCTTGTAAAGATATTTTTGAAAGATAAATAATTTGGAAAATTATTTGGAATCTGATGATGTTGCACATCTCTATTGATAGTTAAATAACCGACTATCAATAATTACCTTGAATAGGTATTTGTTGTGAATTGAATGAATTTGAATGCCACACTTATTTTTGAATAAGCGCTCACTATTCGGGTTAGCCAGGAAAGGACCATGGGGTCGTATAACCCATTCCGAATATGTGATACGTCGTTATGAATCGCATTTGATGACCGGTGTTGAAGACCGGATATTTTTGAAAACGGAAGGATTACCGTCGAGTTACTCTACATCGACTGATCTTCGATTTAGAGGTTTTATCACCTTAGTGACGGGAAGTCCGGACGTGATTGAAAATTATCCGGATTTGCAAGGGCTTCGTGAGAAGTGCCTTCGGTTCTATTCGATCCCGGAACAGACTTGTATGGATTGTATGTCTGATATTACAAATTGAGATATAAAGCTAATTTATTTCAAATACATTTCTGTTGGTGGCGGAGAATTTATTCTCTTAGCTTAACACCCTTGTCTGAGACGTACGAGCTCAAAGGTTATGTAGTTGAAGGTTATCAGCGATATATTCCCAATTTGGTAATGTGACATGCTGAGTGTTGCTGTGTGATGATCAGTGTTTGATCATTTGTGATATGATCATTTGTTTGATCATTTATCTTTGTGATCATAGGTTGATCATTTGTTTGACCCAAAGCATAGCTTTTGTGAAAAAGCGTAGCTTTGTGGACGAGACTTTGTCAGTGCCTCAACAACCCGGAAATGGTCGAAACAGGAATGTTGCGGCAAGGTTATGAGGGTCGCGCCCTTTAGGGTATGTCACTTCCTTCTGGAAAGGGGTGGTATCATGGTATGGAGCCCAGATACTTACTCATGTGGATACACTTATTTATTATGTGTGATGATGCTACCGAGCGCTCGGATAAAGGTCCCAAAGGACCGGGGGATGACATATTCGTGAGTTACTTGTTACAGGAGTAACCCGGCCTTGTTTGGCAGAGAGCAGTTTGTCTCTCGGGACGTCCAGCCAGAGGCGATCCCATTCGGTAGGAGGAAAGGAAGTTCCTTAGCCTGACCATTTGTTGGAAAATCCAAAGAAACAATACGAACCTTTTACGGTTTTAGTTGTATTACCTGCTATTGAACATAGTAGCTATAGTAGGCATACGATACTGGTCGTATGTTGGCTAAGATTAATATTATACTTTCGAAATGTTTTTCTGCACTATGCACTAATAATAATAATAATCTAATGATTTTGCGTAGTAAGCATCTTTGACTATCATAAGGAGAAATCTCCTCCGATTCTTCGTTTGCATTGTGTGTGTGTGCGGGAGGCCTTATGGTAGTTTCATTTTCCAAAAGCATTGCGAAATTGTTTATTTTCTTTGTTGTTGATTGTTTAAAGATAAACTATTTTAGTTCTCACACCAGTCACCATGACTGACCCGGAGTTTATTGTTCCCTTCCTAAACTCTGGGTGCCCATCATTTTCCACACGGGCAGTCTAGAGTTAGGTTATCAGGTTATTCTGGATTCAGAAAATGCTGTGGAGATTAGTGGCGAGCTGGATGGCGAGACGTATCACTTGTATATGATATTATTTATTCCGCTGTGTATTATGTATATGGACAAGTTCATATAACTGTCCAGTTGTGTTGTACTGTTATTGTAAACTCTGATGATGATGTGATGTATAAAATGATATAGTTCTTTGTTTTAAAAGATTATTCATTTATCTATTATATGTTGTTCTGCTGCGAATGTGAGATTCTGATATTGTTTCTGTGTTTTTGTTATTTCTTCTTTCTCTTTTCTTCTGTCTTCTTCTACCTCTTCTTTTTCTCCATAACAATTCGGTTTTCCGGCATTCGATTGCTCGGCAGTTGATACAGTGAATGTATTAATGTCGATTTTCGAGCGACGAAAAGTCGAATCGTTACATTTGGTATCAGAGCATATGGTTAAGCGACAACCCTGCTCTGTGGGGTATTACTCATTAGAGATAGAGTCAGTAGTACTCTAGAATGAGTTGAGTGTAATAATAGATATGAGTGCGTATTTATTAATGAATATAAAATTGTTTTATATTGTGATGATTGATTTGTTGAGTGGTATATGGATTCTGGTCGATATAGTCTGTACAACTCTATCGATAGGAATCTCTAAACACTTGTTCAGAACAATTCGGCACGATATTGTTTTAAATTGGGTAAATGAAATAATTTTAACTTGATTATATTTTGTATATAAAGAAATAATTTTTCTGAAATTATTAAAGTGTATATGATTGATTGTTTGGTTGTTAAAAATGTAAATATATATAAGTAAATAAAAGTTGTTTGAATAAGTTAAATACTTGCATATTCAACACCTAAGAGGGTGTTCCTGTAACATTTTCTCATCTTTTGGTTCCAGTGGTTCCTAAAAATATTTTATCCGCCTCTTCAAAGCCACTGCAACCTACACGTTGAAATTAAGTTGAACTATATGTAGCATAGTAATTTTCAAATAAATTATATATTTATATTTACCATCACGTCAACCCATATAACATTCTTAATATGCACTTGCATATCATCCCAATGAGGCTAACATCCTGACATCCAATTTATGAACGCCTTCCTAGAGACGGCCAAAATGCAATCAAAAGACTATAGCTTCAAACCCTTGTATTAATTTTGATGTAGACATTTAATAAATTTTAAATAATATACATGCAACAAATATTAATAACGCTGCAATAAATTTGATACTTACCCTCCACTTTTAGGAATAATGGCTGAAACACCTAACATCCCTTAGTATTCCCAAAAAGGGCACACCAAAGGATGTGGTGCATTATAGGTATAGCTAAAGCTTCACATGGAATGAGATTCACAAGACAAATAGGTAAAAACAGCAGAAACATTTAAATATTAACTTATCATTCGAAATCAAACTTCATTTCAAAATAAGTCATAAAATCATAACATGTCTCAAAAACTCAAAATATCTCAAATTCATGTCTCATGAAAAATACATATCCGTCTCACATAATCAGAGTACAAAAGTAACAATAACAATCGTAATCCCTCTCACAAGTACCAATCCATCATAAGCCAAATGAAAAGGATGAAAAGTAGAAGAATACATTTGAAATGATAAAAACTCAGGGAATGAATCTCCAAGCAACCTGAATCAACTCAACTCTACTGGCCTATGGGGGGGAAAAGGGGAAATAGAGAAGTAGGTCAGACAATAAGTCTGGTGAGTGAAAGTAACCACTAGGATTTCTAAGCAAGATAAAGATAATAGACTAAGAAATAGTTCTAGCTTGAAAGGAAAATATAGAAAGGATAAAACTTGAATAAAAAACCATTTCGGATTCTGTTTGACTGTTTGCTTTGATTGTTTGATTGTGATTTTTTGCACTTTTCTTAAACTGCTGTGATTAGGCTGAAACCCTAATCCGATCTCAACTATTATCTTGATTAGGCTGAAATCATAATTCTACCCTTTGATCGGCCTATTCTATCTCTGTTGTGCCACTGTGAGCTGGTCCAATCCTGTTGGTCCCACAGCAAAAGACACGTCTTTAGCGCATAGGATGCAGTAGCGAATTATTTACCCTAATCGATGTCGCATGCTCGATCATCGCTGGTACACACTAACTGACGCCCCCTATTTGACCACTTATTTACCTTAATCAGCATAAGCATGCCCAAAATCACCTAACTGTTGTGAGACCATCAGTCCTAGACCTGAAAGGAAATGCTGCCCAGCCTCACCTAACTGTTGTGAGACCATCAGTCCTAGTCCTGAAAGGGAATGCTGCTGGTACTGGTCAAAACAAACAATTTTCTAGTTTGGCACCCCTTTCCCAAATCCCCAGATTTGATCCTCTATCTATTGGCCACTTATTTACCCTAATCAGAATAAGCTTGTCCCAGCCTCACCTATCTGTTGTGAGACCATCAGTCCTAGATCTGAAAGGGAATGATGCCGATACGGGCCCTACTTCTATGTTTGCTTATTAATTTAATTCAAGATCTAAGTTTTAAAATAAGCCTCTTCTATTACCTCTACTATATTTGTTTATTAACTTAATCCAAGATCTAAGTTTTAAAATAAGCCACTTTTGTTATTTATTTCTTTTTAATTATAACCCGTGTTATAATTGTCCTTGCAGCTGCTATTCTTCTATTTTCTCTTTAGTTATAATCACTTGTTATAATTATACTTGCAAATATCTTAAATTTGCCTATTTCAGTCTATCTCTATTTTTATTTTAGTTTTTCTCATTTTACGTCTGATTTCTGTAAATTTAGTGGTATTCTATTTTAATCCATATTAGCGAATTCTTCCCTTTTTAATTTATTCGTGTAAAAAGGGATTAAATCTCTATAAAACAAAACTAACATTTACAGGCTAAATTCCAACTTAAAACAGATGTAAATATCTGTAAGTAACTAAATAAAATAGCTGAATAAAAATAGACTGAAAAGAACTTCTGAAATTTACATAAAAATAGACCGTAAATAAACTTACATAAAAAATTGCCTCAAAATTATAGAAAACCTACAACTATCGAGAACCCTATTATTTTAAATTACTTCAAAATCTAAAATAATTACAAAACACTTGCCTATGTTCCTTAGTGCTAGTCCTTGGCCTTCTCGGATCCACTTCTAGGGCGTAGAATATTTTTATTAAAAAGATCTTCTCCCTTAAAAAATTACTATTTAGGGTTCAGCCTCGGGCAATAAACCCAATTGGAAGAAAATTTGAATGAGGAAAATAGCTAGGTATAGGGTCTTATTTATAGTATGGCTTAGGGATCTCAGGCCGTTAGATTTGAAGATTGAATCTGGTGCCACCATGTCATAGGCTCACTAGGAACCGTCGGATGTAGCTACGGACGCACAAGATTTGCCCAAAAATAAAAAATATAGTGTTCGGCTCGTACCTGGACGTTTTCTTGTCTAGGGATTTTGGCGGGTCGACCTGAGGGGTTTATGGTCGACCAATAGGTCAACCCGACCCTGGTGAGGGTTGATCCCTAGGGTCGGTTCTCTTTTTTTTTCCAATTTAGTTTATTAAATTCTGAATTCTTGTTTCACTCGTAAGTTCTCCATACTAGCTCGGATTTCGACAAGTTATATATGGAAATTGATCAGAAAATCACCACAAGCCCAATGGTGTAACTCCCGTAGCTCGATTCTGATAATTTCACAAACTTATTTTATTATTTAATTAATTCGTTAATTTATTATTATAGCTAAAATTTTGGGTTGTTACTTTCTTCTCTCCTTAAAGGATTTCGTCCCCGAAATCACCAGGGACAGAAGAATGAAATAAATATTTACATCCAAATTCTATAACCACATATTCAACCATCATCCATTACATCTATTGTCCTTAAGCATTCTAATGCAATTTACGATATATGCAATAGTGTACTGTCAATGTCCCTAACTAATGCAAAAAATTAGGCGGTCTACTGATTTAGTTGACCTCCTTTTTATGCAATCATGTCCGTGTTATATATTCAAATGAATGCAAATTTCCTAATGATAATTGATAGTTCTACATGCGTGCTACAATCATCATCCAAATGCAACAATCATATGATAATCACTCATTATAGCAACCATGGAAATAAAAATGCAAGTGCACACACATCCATAAGCATATGCTTTAGTGACCTAGTTAGGCTGATCCCTAAGAGATAATAGTGCCTAGTATGTGTATATGCGTCCATTGGCATCCACTAGCAAACACTTGCAACCACTTGCATCCATCATACATAACATGTTTACATTCAGTCCTACTATACATAGGTTAAATCCTAAGATCTACCCTCCCAAAGGATACTAAAGTAAAGAACCTATTCAAAACTAAAGATGGAAATAGGAAATTCAAAACGTACTATCGAAGAGAGGTGGATAAGAGGTACATATTTTCTCCTCAACCTCCCACGTAGCATCCTCAATACTATCTCCCCATGCACCTTAACCAATGGGACTTCCTTATTCCCAAGCTTCTTGATATCATGTCCAGCGATCTTAGTAGGAACGCGATGAACCGATGCTTCTCTCTCCACTTCAACTTCCTCAAGTAGGCTCGGTTCCACTACCTCTGATGAATCATGTAAGCACTTCCTCAAGTGCAAAACATGAAAAACATCATGAACTCCCACAAGCCCCTCCTGTAGCTTTATCTGATACGCCATCTTCCCTACCCTTTCCATAATGGGGGACGGTTCTACGAATCTGGGAGCAAATTTCCCACTTGATCCAAACCTTACTACTTTCCTTAGCGGAGATACCTTAATGAAAAACAAATTTCCTACCTCGAACTCAATATCCCTTCTCCGCTTATCTGCATAGGATTTCTGTCTATCTTGGGCCGTCTTCATTCTTCTAATCAAATCAATCTTTTTCGAAGTCTCTCTAACTATGTCGGGACTAAGTAGCAATCTTTCTATAGACTCCAACCAACACGAAGGCGACTTGCAAGGTCTTCCATAAAGAGCTTCAAAAGGTGCCATCCCATTGCTAGCCTGAAAACTATTGTTATATGCGAATTACACTAAAGGAAGGTGCTCCTCCCAAGTTCCTCCAAGATCAAGAATGCACATTTTCAACAAATCCTCAAGAACTCTATTAACTCTCTCCATTTGGCCATCCGTTTGAGGGGGATAGGCCATGTTCAATCTAAGCTGCGTCCCTAAAGCCTCTTGGAAGCTCCTCCAAAACTCGCTAGTAAAGATAGGGTCTCTGTCGCTCACTATGCTAGAAGGAACTCCATGAAGTCGGACTATCTCACGAACGTATATGGGTGCCAAAAAAGGTGATGTCTTCTTACTCTTGACCGGAATGAAGTGGGTGATCTTAGTCAAATGATCTACAATCACCCAAATACTAGTATTCCCCTTCTTAGATCAGGGTAAGCCATCTAAGAAGTCCATCGAAACACTATCCCACTTCCATTCGGGTACATCCAATGGTTGAAGTAATCCGTCGGGCCTCCGATGCTCCGCCTTAAACCTTTGGCATGCAAGACACTTAGCTACAAACTCTGCTACATCCTTCTTCATGCCACTCCAATTAAACACTCTCTTCATGTCCCTATACATCTTATCACCACCTGGATGAATAGTCATTCGAGAATGGTGTGCTTCTGCTAGAACTGCACTCATCAAATCACTACTACGGGGAACACAAAGTCTTCCATCTCTCCTTAGCCACCCTTTACTATCGATGGAATAGCGTTGGAAATGTTTAGAGACCTCTCCTCTGATAATCCTATCCAGAATATTCACAAGCTCTGAATCCTCTCGCTGCCTTGAGCCAATATAATCTATAAGGGTAGGCTTAACCTCAAGTGCTGAAATCTTAGCAAAATCTCTGATAAACTTCTTATAATAACCAGCTAAAACTATGAAGCTTCTAACTTTGGTAGGGTTCTTGGGGGCCTTCCAATCCTGTACTGCTACTATCTTAGCGGGATCCACAGCTAAACCCTCTCTTGAGACTACATGCCCCAAGAAACGCATCTCCTTACGCCAAAAGTGACACTTCGAAAACTTTGCTTTCAACTAATGAACACGAAGTGTGCGAAGAACCTCCTCAAGATGAATAGTATGCTCTTCCATACTCTTGGAAAACACCAGAATGTTGTCCATAAATACTACAACGAACTTATTTAGGACATCTCGAAAAACATGGCTTATCAAATCTACAAAATAGGCTAGGGTGTTGGTCAGCCGAAACGGCATAACCACCCACTCAAAGAGTCCATCGGGTGTCCTAAATGTTGTCATATCGGTGCTATCGTGAGCGACCCTTAGCTGATGAAATCCAGTAGCTAAGTCAAGCTGAGAAAATACTGAAGAGTCAACCAACTGATTGTAAAGATCATCTATCTTAGGAAGTGGGTAACGGTTCTTCTTTATGAGCTTATTCAACTCTCTATAGTCTACGCAAAGTTGAACGGAACCATTCGCCTTTGTAGTGAAGACGACTGGTGATCCCCACTCAATTATGCTCCATCTGATGAATCCTTTCTCTAATAGCCCACCTATCTGCTTACTTAACTCCTTCCTCTCCCTAGGAGCCATGTGTCTCATGGGTAATACCACTGGCTTAGCATTGTCATTCAGGTAGATCCTAAAGTCGATCACTCTCTTAGGGGGTAGTCCTCTAAACTCCTCAAAAACTTCAAGGAAATCTCTAACAACTAGAACTGAATCTAACTCTCCTAGTGATGAATCAAGGGAATAAAGGAAGATCAACATAAATGACCCATGTGAGTCGCAAGAAACCTCGAGAGTCTGTCTGTGTGGTTCCCCACCTCTATACTCATGATAGCCAAGGATACTACGGGGTAATGCCGTCGACTAGCACGAAGAATAAGGCTGTTGAGGAGCGACCATCTGTGTAATTTCTTTGTGCGAGTACCGATATGTCAGATAATATAACTTACGTTTCATTTCAAGAGAAAATCCGACATATCAAATTCAAACTCAAAGCTACCACACAGTGGCTATATGGACTTCGGAAACAAATATAGAAATAAGCATAACACAAATCAGTCACAGATATTCATATCACAAAGGCGGAATCAGATATGAATATATCACATGAAAGTGTACATCAAAATAGTGGTCATATAAAATCCAATACATCACAAAAGAATAGGTACATGTGCCAGACAAAAGAATAAATATACATCAAGGAGTCTCTATCTCGAATGTATAAAAGCAAAAACTACTAATCTAAAGTAGTTAGCCAAAAATCAGATGATGAACCCTGATCAGAAGTCAAGCAGAAGCACCTGAAATACCTCGGTCTGACCCGATTATTATTTAAGAAGAAAATAATAAACGGATCATTCTAGCTATAAATATCAGATAAAATGATATAGGATAAGAGATATGACCAAAAACGTATGATAACAAAAATGCCATACTGTATCAAGTATACATCAAATAACAACAAAAATCATACAATATCTCAAATCATCTCAAAACACCAAAAAGAATCACATTCTTTAAATTATTCACCAAAGCACAAATATTGACAAAACATATCAATGCCAATCGCATAAAAATTGGTGAAACACAAATTCTAGAAATCATCAACTAGAAATCCAGAAATCACAAAAGAGGGAAGGCCTATCACAAACGGGAGCATGAAAACTCACCAACACGTGTATCACAAACGGAACGCTATTCCATGGTCACTAACCATCAATTTTGAGCCGAAGCTCCACAAATGGCCCGAAGACCATGGGTCGTCACCCCACCAAATTGAACCAAAGTTCCACAAATAGGGTTTTTAGTCCCCACACAAACAAAGAGACATCGCACATCGCTAGTCTAAATCACAAAATGATCACCATTGATCAATAAGAAGTGTGAATCACACTAAGCAAGTAAATATAAGAGTTTAGCTTCACGTCCCATAACCACTAGCTTAACTTAAATATTTACGAACAAATTGTAGATTTCCACTCGAAAATTATCACAAGATTTCAATCAAACAATTCTAAGAATTAACCGACGAAGTAAACGCAAGCGTTTCATACCACTTGTTTTACTAAGCCGTTTAATTAGATTTCTCATACGAACGAGGTAAAGGTTTATATATACTAATTGATTGGGAAACGGTTTTAAGAGAGACCTTTATATTTTAAATAGTGTCGAAATCGTTTTGATGAAAGAGTTTGAGTATTTACTACTAGTATAGAAACCTTTGTATTTAGAAGTGACAAATCACAAAAATGATTGTAGAAACAATTAATCACCAAAGATTCACGTTCGAAGACGTGAATTAAATCCAAAGAAATTGATACTAAATCCATCAAAATGGATATTCCCAAAAATCCCAAAAAAGAAGTCATCAAGGTCGATAAAAGTGATAACAACTAATCGGAGTAACCAAAATCGATAAACAATGGAAATTCAATCAAGAAAAGCCTAAACAGGCAAAAATACACAGTTCCAGACGTTTGGGGGTCAATCGAGACGTCTGGATTTAGGTTCTGGAAATTCCAGAAAAACCTACCAGACGTTTGGTCCGGCAATTCAGACGTCTGAAACCTTTTCAGACGTCTGAAATTATAGTTCAGACGTCTGAAATTAGTCTCTGTCTTTTTTTATAATCTGCGTGCATTCATTTTTCTCTCCAGGTCCAAACCAGACGTCTGGACTTGATCACCAAACGTCTGGTCACCTGGTCTAGGCAACCATTTGCCTAGGCCAAAGTGGCCAAAACGTATCGGGAGCGATCGGACGAGCAACGACGACTAAGGATTTACGCCAAGCGACAACCCGGTCTTATAGGCTCTTCGATACACCCCAAACATCAATGTCCAAACATTATTTACATAAAATTGGACCAAAACACCAAAATTTGGAAAATTCACCAAATCAATTCAAATCAAAAGCAAATGAATATGCACAAATGTTAGGAATTCATACCTAACAACAATGATAACTATAGACGTAGATTTGAGTTAAAGAACTCACCTTTAAACTCAAAAACACGAATGAGAAGCTTTAAAACAAAGAAAAGACCAATTCCTCTTCAATACACCTCTAGAAGCTCCAATCTAAGATTATAAGCAAATATTTCCTAAATTAGGTTATAGGAAATTTCTGAAATTGGAGAGAGATTGAGATGAAGAAGTTGAAGAGGATGCTTACCTAAGCTTCTCTTTGATTTTGGAGCAAGAACTTGAGTTTCCAAATCAAACTAGGGTTTGGAATTTCTATTTCCCATTCTTTTCCCCCATTATTCTCTAGAGCTTGAATGTATAAGGAAATTAGAATGAATGAAGAGGAGAGTGGAGTGTTAGGGTATTAGATGGGTTGATGGGCTGAAACCCAACCCAAAGCCCTAAATGAAAAATAGCAAAATTCACTCAACTCCAAACATATCGATGTTTATACTCAAAAAAGTTGTAAACGCCATTTTGGACTCAATGGAAGTGGTCTTGAGTCCAAATTCGAATGTTTACAAAAAGTAGCTTTTTGGACTTTAATCTGATTAACGATGCTATATTTAAATAAAACATTTAAATATACAATCGTGAAATATGCAGGTTGTTAAAGACTCCCCTCCTTAAAGAAATTGCGTCCTCGCAATAATTAAGAGTAAAATAAAGAGTAACAACCATAAAAGCATATCAACACAAAAGAAATTTTTGAAATAAAAAGTTCACCATAAAAGGGCACGAAGGAGTAAGTTCGGATGTGTTCGCTCGATGAATTCTCAAGATTCCCAAGAGCAATCCTTAGGATTTGAGGACCATTGAGCTTTCACAAGAAGAATATCTTTATTTCGAAGGTGTTTAACCTCCGAAGCAATGATACAAATAGAATGTTGCTCATAAGTAAATTTGGTGAAACCTCAATTTCTTCAATAACACCAGGCTCAAGAATAGAATCGAAATCCCTAAGGCATTTTCGTAGTTGAGAGACATGGAAAACATCATGAATAGCAGAAAATTGAGCCGGTAATAAAAAGTGATAAACCACGGAACCAATGCGTTCGGTGATGGGAAATGGACCAAGATATCGAGGTGCTAACTTTCCCAATCGACTGGAAAGCACAACACCCTTCATAGGTGAAACACGAATGAACACCAACAAAGTCTGGACCTAAAACTAGCTTCTCACCGGCTTTAAGCCAACACGAAGGAGATTGGCATGGCCTTCCGTATAGTGCCTCGAAAGGAGCCATACCAATACTAGATTGGAAGCTATTATTATAGGAAAACTCAACAAGAGAAATATGATCTTCCCAACTTCCACCAAAATCAAGAACACAAGCACGAAGAAGATCTTCAAGAGTTTGATTCACATGCTCGGTTTGTCCATCGGACTGAGGATGATAAGCGGTGCTAAAATTAAGCTTCGTTCCCAAAGTTTTTTGAAGACCTTTCCAAAATCCACTAGTAAACAATGGATCACGATCGCTAACAATAGAAGTAGGGACTCCATGCAATTTAACAATTTCTTTGACATAGAGTTTAGCCAAAAGAGGTACGGTCCAAAAGAGAAGGATGAGCCTCAAGGCTACACAAAACAAGAGATGAACATAAATCGGATTCACGATCTCGAATCTCACAAGTGGACAAAGTCTCAAGACTATTTCATTCGGATATCATCATTGAAACAAGTGCTTATTGCTTACAACTAAGGGCATCGGCAACTCGATTACCCTTTCCGGGAATATAAAGAATAACAAGATCATAAGATGCAAGGAACTCGAGCCAACGTTGTTGACGCAAATTAGTTCCTTTTGAGAAAATAAATACTTCAAAGATTTATGATTGGTGTGGAGAACAAATTTCTCTCCCAAAAGATAATGTCGCCAAATTCTAAGAGCGATAACAATGGCCGCGAGCACTGGATTATGAATGGCATATCTAGTCTCGACAAGCTTTAATTGTCAAGAAGCATATGTGATAACACATTCTCTTTGCAAGAGAATGGCACCCAAACCAATACAACTAGCATCGGTACAAACAATAAAGTCTTGGTTCCCTTTGGGAATCACAAGAATAAAAGCATCGGAAAAGAGTTCCTTTAACCGATCCTCTTTCCCGAAAAGCTAAGACTTTCAAAATTATAATTAACTTTGTGTAATCATCTTTTTAGAAAAATTTACTTATTACAAGTCAATTTATTGTGTCTGACTGTCTCATCATAGCGTTTAGGAGATTCCTATGGATAACGTTGATCAAGCGCATCGACCAGAGTTCTTAAAGCACTCAATGGGAAAAACAACACAAAATCATCTTTTATATGATAAACATGCCTCTTATAAAATTTACAAATATTCTTTGCTCGCTTTAAGAACAAAATCCAATTATACTTATAAATATCTTATTAAAAAGATTTGCAAATTTTAAATTGGTGTTTTCATCCATAATCTATAAATACAAGGATAAACTAATCGAGATATTCGTAGAATACTCGATTCACAAAATGGATGAAATGAGGTAGAAGGTTCGTCAAATCGAATGACATAACGAACCACTCATAAGAATCATAACGAGTACGGAATGTGGTAAGTGGAATGCTCTCCTCCGCAACTCGTAGCTGATGAAAACTGGTGGCAAGGTCGAGCTAAAAAGACCTTAGCACCACCCAATAGATTGCTTCGGTGATAATCCTAAGACAAGCTCAAATATACCGGAAAATTCACAAACTACTTGAATGAGAGAAATAACACTTTCCTCATCAAGTGAGTTTAAAGAATAAAATGATATCACCGAATTGGAAATCAAAATAACTAAGAACAAAAGAAATCTGCTTAACAGATTAAGGATGTCGAAGATATATAGTCCGCTCAGGACAAAGGATGTGGGCTTCATAATGATCAAGCCAATCCTTTCCCAAAAAATCAATTTTGAAGCCTAAGTAACGCATAACATGCAAATCGGCTTGAAAAGAATAATCACATAAAATAATCTCGACATTTTCGTAAAATAAGCTGAGTGTTGCGGATCCACCAACCGGATTCGCAATTCTTAGTGAAATCATCAAGCCCATAATATTTAAAGAAAAAGAATCAACAAGTTCTTTTGATATAAAAGAATGGGACGCACCCGTGTCAAAAGAAATCAAATAGAATGATCACAAAACATAATAATGTCATAAAGGATATAATGAGAAATACCTTGACCAAGAGAAGTGCTAGTAGAGACTTGCATAACCTTTAGCTTTCCCTCCTTCTTGCTTGAAGTATGGGACACGCAGATATATGATGACTCAAACTTTTGCAATAACGACAATAAATGGGTTTCAGACACTCATTTGCATAGTGGTCCATAGAACCACAATCGTAGCATTGACCATGACTAGAGGTAGGAGTCTTTTCTACCGATGATTCTTGCTTCCCTTTCTTATTGGGATTGGGGTCTTTGAACTTAATAGGCCTATTCATGTTATTGTTGAAGTTCTGTTTGGCACACACCACTTCAACATCACTTTCTCTATCGGCCTCTTCAAGTCGAAGAGCGATATCTACAAGCTGATCGAAAGAAACTTCTAGTTTTAGAAGTAAAGGCTTTTTGAGATTCTTATTCAACCCATAGATAAATCTCTGATTTTTCTTCAATGGGGTATTAATATATTCGACCCCATATTTAGAGAGAGATTCAAAAGATGCGACATAATCTGCCACAAAAGATTCACCTTAAACAAGGTCAATAAAGCATCGGGCTAAAGTTACTTTTTCAGCCTCCGGCACAAACTTCAATTTGAATCTTTCTTGGAATTTCTCCCAAGTAAGATCCGCTTCGATAATCTCAGAAACCAAAAGCTCATACCAATCTAATGCTCTTTCTTGGAGCATGCTAGAAGCCACTTGTACTCGATGAAGATCAATAAGGTTCATGCAAGAAAAGATGCGGTCGCACGATTTAAGCCAAGCTTGGATTTCTATAACAATTTCAGATCCCTTGAATGGCCTTCCACCCAAGGTGGTATAATCTCTGCACAAGCGTGCAAACCCGGATTTAGGGTGAGTAGGCGCTGGAACGGGTCCGACAGCTTGGGCATTGTTCACAAGATCTAAAAGTTGTTGAGCTGACATAAATACTCCATCTCGAGGAGTAGCACTTGATTGACCGGCGCTGGAACGGCCTGGTCTAACCATTTCTCTTATTTAAGAAAGAAAGAAGAGGAAAAAGGTTATTCACAGAATAAATATCAAACAAACTTGATTGATAAAACAAGGCATCACAAAAGAAAATAGGATAGAACGGTACGAGGACTCAAATTAAATCCTATGGCACGATTCCTAAGAAAGACTTAGGACAATGATCCTTGATAGATTATTCTACATTGTTCCGAAGTTCGGCTCTGATACCAAGCTATGACGCCCCACCTCTATACTCATGCTAGCCAAGGACACTACGTGGTAATGCCGTCGACTAGCACGAAGAATAAGGCTGTTGAGGATCGACCATCTATGTAATTGCTTTGTGCGAGTACCGATATGTCAGATAATATAACTTACATTTCATTTCAAGAGGAAATCGGACATATCAAATACAAACTCAAAGCTACCACACAGTGGCTATATGGACTTCGGAAAAAAATATAGAAATAAGCATAACACAAATCAATCACAGATATTCATATCACAAAGGCGGAATCAGATATGAATATATCACATGAAAGTGTACATCAAAATAGTGGTCATATAAGATCCACTACATCACAAAAGAATAGGTACATGTGCTAGACAAAAGAATAAATATACATCAAGGAGTCTCTATCTCGAATGTATAAAAGCAAAAACTACTAATCTAAAGTAGTTAGCCAAAAATCAGATGATGAACCCTGATCAGAAGTCAAGCAGAAGCACCTGAAATACCTCGGTCTGACCCGAGTACTATTTAAGAAGAAAATAATAAACGGATCAGTCTAGCTATAAATATCAGATAAAATGATATAGGATAAGAGATATGACCAAAAACGTATGATAACAAAAATGCCATACTGTATCAAGTATACATCAAATAACAACAAAAATCATACAATATCTCAAATTATCTCAAAACACCAAAAATAATCACATTCTTTAAATTATTCACCAAAGCACAAATATTGACAAAACATATCAATGCCAATCGCATAAAAATTGGTGAAACACAAATTCTATAAATCATCAACTAGAAATCCAAAAATCACAAAAGGGGGAAGGCATATCACAAACGGGAGCATGAAAACTCACCAACACGTGTATCACAAACGGAACGCTATTCCATGGTCACTAAACATCAATTTTGAGCCGAAGCTCCACAAATGGCCCGAAGACCATGGGTCGCCACCCTACCAAATTGAACCGTAGTTCCACAAACGGGGTTTTTAGTCCCCACACAAACAAAGAGACATCGCACATCGCTAGTCTAAATCACAAAATGATCACTATTGATCAATAAGAAGTGTGAATCACACTAAGCAAGTAAATATAAGAGTTTAGCTTCATGTCCCATAACCACTAGCTTAATTTAAATATTTACGAACAAATTGTAGATTTCCACTCGAAAATTGTCACAAGATTTCAACCAAACAAGTCTAAGAATTAACCGACGAAGTAAACGCAAGCGTTTATTACCACTTGTTTTACTAAGCCGTTTAATTAGATTTCTCATACGAATGAGGTAAAGGTTTATATATACTAATAGATTGGAAAATAGTTTTAAGAGAGACCTTTATATTTAAAATAATGTCGAAATCGTTTTGATGAAAGAGTTTGAGTATTTACTACTAGTATAGAAACCTTTGTATTTAGAAGTGACAAATCACAAAAATGATTGTAGAAACAATTAATCACCAAAGATTCACATTCGAAGACGTGAATTAAATCCAAAGATATCGATACTAAATCCATCAAAATGGATATTCCCAAAAATCCCGAAAAAGAAGTCATCTAGGTCGATAAAAGTGATAACGACTAATCAGAGCAACTAAAATCGATAAACAATGGAAATTCAATCAAAAAAAGCCTAAATAGACAAAAATACACAGTTCCAAACGTCTGGGGGTCAATCCAGACGTCTGGATTTAGGTTATGGAAATTCCAGAAAACCTACCAGACGTCTGGTTTGGCAATCCAGACGTCTGAAACCTTTTCAAACGTCTGAAATTATAATTCAGACGTCTGAAATTAGTCTCTGTCTTTTTTTATAATCTGCGTGCATACATTTTTCTTTCCAGGTCCAAACCAGACGTCTGGACTTGATCACCAAACGTCTGGTCACCTGGTCTTGGCAACAATTTGCCTAGTCCAAAGTGGCCAAAACATATCGGGAGCGATCAGACGAGCAATGGCGACTAAGGATTTACGCCAAGCGACAACCCGACCTTATAGGCTCTTCGATACATCCCAAACATCAATGTTCAAACATTATTTTAATAAAATTGGACCAAAACACCAAAATTTGGAAAATTCACCAAATCAATTCAAACCAGAAGCAAATGAATATGCACAAATATTAGGAAATCATACCTAACAACAATGATAGCTATAGACGTAGATGTGAGTTAAAGAACTCACCTTTAAACTCAAAAACACGAATGAGAAGCTTTAAAACAAAGGAAAGACCAATTCCTCTTCAATACACCTCTAGATGCTCCAATCTAAGATTATAAGCAAATATTTCCTAAATTATGTTATAGAAAATTTCTGAACTTGGAGAGAGATTGAGATTGAGAAGATGAAGAGGATGCTTACCTAAGCTTCTCTTTGATTTTGGAGCAAGAACTTGAGTTTCCAAATCAAACTAGGGTTTGGAATTTCTATTTCCCATTCTTTTCCCCCATTATTCTCTAGAGCTTGAATGTATTAGGAAATGAGAATGAATGAAGAGGTGAGTGGAGTGTTAGGGTATTAGATGGGTTGATGGGCTGAAACCCAACCCAAAGCCCTAAATGAAAAATAGCAACATTCACTCAACTCCAAACATATCGACATTTATACTCAAAAAAGTTGCAAAATGCCATTTTGGACTCAATGGAAGTGGTCTTGAGTCCCAATTCGACTGTTTACAAAAAGTAGATTTTCGGACTTTAATCTGATTAACGATGCTATATTTAAATAAAACATTTAAATATACAATCGTGAAATATGCGGGTTGTTATAGACTGCTACATGTCTCTAGCCTAATGACTCTCCTTTCGCAGTTCAATATCGCACCATTAGTGGATAACCAGTCCATCCCCAAAATCATCCCATATCCCGAAAATCCTAGTATATAGGCGTCACAATCAAACTCTATGCCAAGTATAAAAATTTTCAAACCCCTACAAATCATAGATAAATGTGCCGATCCTCCTACGGGGTTTGAAACAACTATAGGGTCTACTACTAGAGAAATATCTAAGTACAAACAATCAACCAAGGAACTAGAAATGAAAGAATGCGATGCTCTGGAGTCAAAAAGAGTCCAAATAGGAAAATCCGAGATAGAGATCAAACCTTCTACAAAGACTTTCCTACTTTGATCTGGTCCACTACTAGAAGGTGTTGCATCCAATGTCTGTAGTTGCGCTGTAGGTGCGCGTGCTCTCTGCCCCATCTTCTGAGGACAAGCTCTACTAAGGTGTCAAGGCTGCCCATAGTTGTAACACCTCCCCTTCATCGTGTCCTTCTTACAGTCCTTTGTTAAATGCCCAACCTATCCACAATTATGACATTTCTTGCTCTTCTTTATCTGTCCCTTCTGAGGTCCTTCTCCTTTCTTCTTGTCCTTATCCTTCTTATTCTTCCACCACTGCTTCTTAGAGTTTTCTGATTTAGGAACCTCCTTAACCTCTTCTTTCTTAGCAACATCTGATATAAGGGCCATTTCCACAAGTGACACATACGTCGCTCCCATAGGTACATGTGTCAATGCCAACCCTTGGAGGAGCTGGTTCAAACCCTTAGCAAACTTGGTGGCCTTCTTATGCTGTGTATTAACAAGCTCCATCCCAAACCTTGATAACTCATTAAACTGATTTATATACTCCATTGAAAGACTTCCCTGCTTCAAACTAATGAACTTCTCCAAATGCATGCTTTCCTCGACTTGCGAAAAGAACTTTCTCTTAAACATTTCCCAAAATCCAACCCAACAAATGTCTCTACCTTCCATCCCTACGATCTCCCACTAGTAAGAAGCTTCTCCCTTTAGCTGCCAAGATGCAAGCTGAACTCTTTATCGGTCCTCCAATCCTAATAGCCCAAATATCCGCTCTATATTCCTCAACCAAGTTCGTGCCTCTAAGAAATCCTCCGTGCCAGCAAATGTTCTGCCTCATAGACTAGCAAAGTCCTTGCATAGCTTAGAAAAATTGGCTGCTGCAGGTGGATTAATGGGATCTCCACCTGCTGGTGCTATATTGGGCGCTTGCCCTTGCACCTCTGGTGCCGTAGCTTGGAGGTATCTACGGAACTAGGTAGCGACTTGGACACCCTCTGGAAGATTTGGGGCATCCGCCCTGCTATGCAAAGAAAAGAAAATTTAGGCTCGAAAGAATCGAAAGAAGATTGAACTGGACTTTGATGGGATTTTTTAAAAACTCTTTTATACTTGAAAACTATTTCTATAATAAGAGTTCCTTTCTGAAAAATACTTTTAGTTTGAAGATATGTTACCTTTTAAAAATAATTTACTTTTAAAACAAGTTTTTAGGAATCCTGTAACCTTAGGCTCTGATACCAAGTGAAACACCCCACACCCCTTAGTATTCCCAAAAAGGGCACACCAAAGGATGCGGTGCATTATAGGTATAGCTAGAGCTTCATAGAGACCAAGATTCACAAGACAAATAAGTAAAAACAGCGGAAACATTTAAATAATAACTTATCATTCGAAATCAAACTTCATTTCAAAATAAGTCATAAAAACTTAACATGTCTCAAAAACTCAAAATTTCTCAAATTCATGTCTCATGAAAAATACAACTTAGTCTCACATAATCAGAGTACAAAAGTAACAATAATAACCATAATCCCTCTCACAAGTACCAATCCATCATAAGCCAAATGAAAAGGATGAAAAGTAGAAGAATACATCTGAAATGAGAAAAACTTCGGGAATGAATCTCCAAGCAACCTGAATCAACTCAACTCTGCTAGCCTATGGGGGGGAAATGGGGAAAAAGAGGAGTGGGTCTGACAATAAGTCTGGTGAGTGAAAGTAATTACTAGCATTTCTGAGCAAGATAATGATAATAGACTAAGCAATAGTTCTAGCTTGAAAGGAAAATACACAAAGGACAAAACTTGGATAAAACACTGTTTCTGATTCTGTTTGACGGTTTACTTTGATTGTGATTGTTTGCACTTTTCTTAAACTGCTGTGATTAGGCTGAAACCCTAAACCTATCTCAACTGTTATCTTGATTAGGCTGAAATCTAATTCTACCTTTTGATCGGCCTATTCTATCTCTGTTGTGCCACTGTGAGCTGGTTCAATCCTGTTGGTCCTACAGTAAAAGACACTTCTTTAGCGCGTAGAATGCAGGAGCGAATTATTTACCCTAATCGATGTCGCACGCTCGGTCATCACCGGTACACACTAACTGTCGCCCTCTATTTGACCTCATATTTACCTTAATCAACATAAGCATGCCCAACCTCACCTAACTGTTGTGAGACCATCAGTTCTAGACCTGAAAGGGAATGCTGCCCAGCCTCACCTAATTGTTGTGAGACCATCAGTCCTAGTCCTAAAAGGGAATGTTGCGGTACTAGTCCTAACAAACAATTTCTAGTTTTGCGCCCCTTGCCCAAATCCTCAGATTTGAGCCTCTATCTATTGGCCACTTATTTACTCTAATCAGCATAAGCGTGTCCCAACCTTACCTATCTATTATGAGACCATCAGTCGTAGATCTAAAGGGAATGTTGCCGGTATGGGACCTACTTCTATGTTTGCTTATTAACTTAATTCAAGATCTAAGTTTTAAAATAATCCACTTCTGTTATCTTTGGTATATTTGCTTATTAACTTAATCCAAGATCTATGTTTTAAAATAAGCCTCTTCTGTTATTTCTTTCTTTCTAATTATAACATGTGTTATAATTGTTCTTGCAGCTGTTATTCTTCTATTTTTTCTTTTTACTTATAACCACTTGTTATAATTATGCTTGCAAATATCTTAAATTTTCCTATTTCGGTCTATCTCTATTTTTATTTTAGTTTTTCTCATTTACATCTGATTTCTGTAAATTTAGTGCTATTCTATTTTAATCCATATTAGCGAATTCTTCTCTTTTTAATTTATTCGTGTAAAAAGGGATTAAATCTCTATAAAAAGAAACTAATATTTACAAGCTAAATTCCAACTTAAAACAGATATAAATAACTATAAATAGCCGTAAATAACTGAATAAAGTAGCTGAATAAAAATTGACTGAAAAGAACTTCTGAAATTTACATAAAAATAGACTGTAAATAAACTTACATAAAAATTGCCTCAAAATTGTAGAAAAACTACAATTATCGAGAACCCTATTATTTTAAATTACTTAAAAATCTAAAATAATTATAAAACACTCACCTGTGGTCCTTGCTCTAGTCCTTGGCCTTCTCGGATCCACTTCTAGGGCGTAGAATATTTTTATTAAAAAGATCTTCTCCCTAGAAATTTTTTCTATTTATGGTTTAGCCTCAGGCAATGAACCCCATTGGGAGAAAATATGAATGAGGAAAATAGCTAGGTCTAGGGTCTTATTTATAGTATGGCTTAAGGATCTCAAGACATTGGATTTGAAGATTGAATCTGGTGCAACCACACCATAGGCTCACTAGGAACCGTCGGATGCAGCTACGAACGCATAATATTTGCCTAAAAATCAAAAATATAGTTTTCGGCTCGTACCTGGACGTTTTCACGTCCAAGGATTTTGGCGGGTCGACCTGAGGGGTTTATGGGTCGACCCCTAGGGTCGTTTCTCTTTTTTTTTTCATTTTAGTTTATTAAATTCTAAATTCTTGTTTCACTATTATTTCTTCATACTAGCTCGTATTTTGACAAGTTATATATAGAAATTGATCAAAAAATCCCCACGGACCCAATGGTGTAACTTCCGTAGCTTGATTCTAAAATTTCACAAACTTTTTTTATTATTTAATTAATTTGTTAATTAATTATTATAGCTAAATTTTTGGGTTGTTACAATGGCCGCCCTTGGGCGTAAATCCACCATGCCGTTTGCACCCTTGCCGGAAATGGGAGAAGGAGAAGCCTGAGATCTGGAAGATCTCCTGTGAGACATATCTGCTACAAACACATCATTTCATATAATGAAAAAACATACTATTTTTTTATTAGAAAACATATTTGATTAATAATCACATAAAACTTCCACCAAAACAACAAAAATGGAACAAGATCTCCTGAATACATATATAGAATTAATAAAATAGAATAATACATACCTCACAACATAGTCATCATCATTAATAACAACAGAAGCCTGAAATATAAATTATACAACAAGCGATACAAATATTCGGAATAATTAGTCTTCGTAATTTTATGATTTAAACTTAGTCTTGTACTATATATCATGTACCTTTGTACTCTCAAATGCTTCTATTAAAACATTTGATTCATCATTCAAAGGCCTTAAATCAGTATGATCATCAGTTATTATTATTTCATTATTTGGCTCAAGATCCGCTTGATAAGCTCCTTCGTCCAGAATATTATTTCCATCAAACATAAATCTTGCTTTTGTTTTAAAAATTGTTAACCAATCTGCTTTATCTCTTTTTAAGGATGGACACCAAGCAAAATAAACTTGTAATGCTCGCTTGGCTAATACGAAAGGATCACACTTATAGTAATGCGAGGTATGCTTTATTTCAATGACCTTATAATCTTTGGCATGATCACATTCAATAGATGAGCCACCCATTAAATATGTTGATTCCAGAACCAGGAATATTGTTGAACCAATTGAATTTGAATAAAAAAACCTTTTCTGCATGTTGTATAAAATACGTCAATTCTAAAACCTATGTTAAGACGCCATAAAAATCTTTTATATGCTCATATAGATCATCGCAAACTTTGACAAATACATCATTGTTACATGTTAATTTTTCAGCACCATATTCCCTGGTGATAGTTTAAATCCATTGATGAATAATATTGGATAAGTCTTGACATTTATTTTTTCTCCTATCCCCGGATGTTGCAATCCTTCATCAATGATACATTGTTGGATCATAAACATAGTTCGAAAACAAATTAGCAAACTCTTTACTGAGATCGCCAAGTGGATGTATTGATTCGTAAATACTGCAAATATATATAATATGTTCCATTATAATTAATGGTGTAACTTCAACACAATTAAGAAGAATATATGTGTGACGACCGCCCATGACCCCTGCACCGAATCTAGAGATAGAGCGTTGTAAAGTGTGCCAGGCGACCATGGACGATTGTCAAGGTAAGATTTAAAACAACAGAATCTATCGTATTACTCACAGCGCATGGACAAAATACAATAGAACATATGTATAGTGAAGCTTTACATAACAAAATGACATCATATAAAACTCCATAATAGTTGAGTACAAGCATCCCCATAGTCAATACATCAAGCCTCACTACATATCTCTCAGAGAATACAAAACAGCGGAATATCCAGTACATATAATAAGAAGATAATATGCAACCCTCAAGCTCGTCTTCGATATCAGCATCGTGAGAAGAGAACAGCACCTGTCACCTGCTACCTAGTCTGCCCGTCCCAAAATGGACGAACAGCCCAAGGCAATAAGAATTAAAACATAAAGCCTTGAGTCAGACAACAGTCTTAGTGAGCAGTAAATTAACTAACAACATACCAAAAGAGCATAAAGGAAAAGGAATAGGAATACAACCCTCCCACTCCAACCTCATTCTACAGTGATAGCCACCAGACACACACTAAGTAGAAGCAAACATAGCAGAGCATACAATTTAAAGTAAAGCTACTATCACTCGAGTCAAGGGCGATGTTTTCCAAGTACCAAGGCCTAAATCAGATAAGCACCCAGAAAATACCGCTCTTGAGTCCGAATGACGATACAACCAAACATCCATGACTCTGGCTATCACTGTTATCATTGCTTCGATATCACCGTTAATTGAATGACCGGTACATTCTTTCAGCCGTCCGTCAAGGGCTAATGGAAACCCCGGTTCTAGACATAACTCCCGCACGTCGTCGCAACCCGTGCCTAGGACTATCGAATCTGCCCAGAGTACTCGACCTTCAACAGTTGGTCGTTGGGACTATCGAATTCGCCCAAACGTACTCTTGCTTAGAGCATGCTAGAACCTTCAACAACGATGCTATCCAAGCCTCCTAGTCATCCTCCTCGACGACTATTCTCACATCCATTCATTATCCTCAACTCGAATCATATCACCGAGTTATCAACATGCTTGGAATGATCCCGTCTGGATTAGACCAAGTCTTCATCACATGATTGCCTCGCTTCATCACATCCTTGCGAAGCCTCATCTCAACATCACATCATCAAATCTATGCATAAGAGCTTCATCATCCCGCTACATATGCCACGAGCAGCTTTTCCAATTCAAGAGCCTTTCCCTTAGCTTTTGAATCATCTTCGATCTAGGTCTAATCATCAATCATCTAGTTCATAACAATCAATCAAATCAAACATCAATCCAAGCAATCAAGCATTCAAAAATGATCTAAGTAGACAATTATAACAATAATGGCATTTTCGTAATTAAAGAGTTGGAAGTCCAATAAGCATGAAAACATGGATTATATCTCTATAAACTTGATGAATGAACTTGCATAGGTTAATTTATGATAAAATGGATGTAACATCATCATGAACAATGGATCTATATGGATCTACACTTTGGATGAAGAAAATGCATGGAAATCTCTATTTTAACACCAAATCGAGCCAACAATCCGATATACTCCTTTGGATCCGTGTGAGGGATAATCACCACTCACCAAATCACCAAAACAAACCCAAATCAACACGCTTCAGATCTGGACAGCGAAGGATGAAGCTTGATCTATCACGAATCCGCTTCAAACGAAGAAATCTCTCTTGAAAAGATGAAGATATTCAACTTTAGCTCTTGAATCTTCAATCTTGATCTTTGATTTGGATGGAAGGAAGCACTAGATTAGAGTGTAGAAAAGAAGTGAAGAAGTGTAGAAGTCGAGCTCTCAAAATGGCAGCACTTCGTCGCTTCAAAATCCGGATCCCAAAAATGAAGAGAAACTCTCCTATTTATAGCTGAAATCCCTATCTCGTCTGCCTCCATGAGTCGTTTACGACTTACGACTCAAAGCCCTACGACTCAACGACTTCTGGCTTCTACGATCTAAACAGACTACCCTTAGCGACTTAACACACATCTGCCTACGACTCATGACAAAACAGCTATCTCCTATGTCGGTTACGACTCATAGCGTGTGCCTACGACTCAACAAAACCCAGATCCCTTACGACTTAACAGTTAACTCGGCTACGACTTATCAACCTCACGACTTAGCTAGGCTACTGGGATACTCGTCTATGACTTAACTGGATATACGACTCAACTACTAAGTCGTCTACGACTTATCAAATTCCACTATCCTACGACTTATAACCTAGCAGCCAACTACTGAGTCGGTCACGACTTAACAAATAGCTGGGGTTACGACTCAACTGGTCAGACGACTCATCAGATAACCAGGATACGACTCATCAGATAACTTGGGTACGACTCATCAGATAACTTGGGTACGACTCATCAGATAACTTGGGTACGACTCATCAGATAACTTGGGTACGACTCATCAGATAACTTGGGTACGACTCATCACCTTAACTCGGTCACGACTTAACTGTTACAACTTAAGCCTTATCTCGCCCAGTCCTTAAGTCGCGCCTACCCCTTAAGTCGTTCAAACGACTTATCCTTACACCCTTAACTAGCCAAATCCCTGAGTCGCTCCTATCCCCTAAGTCGTATACGACTCACGACTTACACTAAGTCGTTCACGACTCAGGACTTAGCCATTTTCGCCTAAAATCTGAAATGGCTCAAAAACTCTAAAATTCCAAATTCTGTCGAACTTGTCGATCCGTTAAAAATACGGGTCGTTACATTCTCTCCCCCTTAGGAATTTCGCCCCCGAAATTCCAAACAAACAAAGCAATCGAAGACTATTCTGTACGCCTACCAACCATAACAATCAGCAAACCATGCATCCAATTCTAGCTTAGCGTACAGAATTCTAAGACTTAGAACAAGTTACAATGTTGTTAGATGATACGACACCTTAGGGCCATACCTTGAAGAGTTCAGGATGAGCTGCCTTCATCCTCTCTTCCACCTCCCACGTACAGTCGTTATCATCGTCACTCCATTGTATCTTGAGCAACTTAACTACCTTCCTCCTAAGCTGTTTCGTGTCGGTTTCAACAACACGAAGCGGCTTACGAGGTCTTCTATCGACTGGATCAACTTCGAAGTCTTCACAGCTATCAGCAGAAACCACTGTATTCGAGTCGTGCACATACTTCCATAGATATGATACATGAAAAACATTGTGCACACCCGACATCTTCTCAGGTAACTCCAACCTATAGGCGAGCTTTCCAATTCGCTCGATGATCGGGAATGGTCCAACAAATCTCGGAGTCAATTTTCCTTTCTTCCCGAATCGAATAACATTCTTTAGTGGAGAAATCTTCACAAAAACCATATCTCCTGCGTCGAATTCCAAATCCTTTCGACGCTTATCAGCATAACTCTTTTGACGGTCTTGGGCTGCCTTCATTCGTTGCCGAATGATCTCTATACAATCTGAAGTCTGACGAATCATCTCTGGCCCAAGCATCAGCTTTTCTCCAGTTTCCAACCAACATGTTGGAGAGTTACACGGTCTTCCATACAATGCCTCATACGGTGCCATACCAATGCTTGACTGGTAACTGTTGTTGTACGCAAACTCCACCAAATGAAGGTGATCTTCCCATGATCCTCCGAAGTCCAAAACACATGCTCTGAGAAGATCTTCCAAAACTCGGTTGACTCTCTCGGTCTGACCATCTGTTTGGGGATGATAAGCTGTACTTAAACACAACTCGGTTCCCAAGACTTCCTGGAAGCTCTTCCAAAATCCACTAGTGAACAATGGGTCTCGATCACTCACTATACTCTTCGGAATACCATGGAATCGAACTATCCACTTAACATACAACTCAGCCAACTTTGATGCAGTCCTAGTCGATCGAACAGGAATGAATCGTGCACTCTTAGTCAGACGATCCACAATGACCCAAATCCCTTCATTTCCCGTTCTGGTTCTAGGCAATCCATCGATAAAATCCATCGACACTTGTTCCCACTTCCATGTAGGAACTTCTAATGGCTGAAGCAATCCACTTGGCTTCTTCTGTTCGGCTTTTACCAACTGGCAGTTCATACATTTGGAAATAAAATTTCCAACATCCTTCTTCATACCTTCCCAGTAGTAGGTTCTCTTCATATCCCGATACATCTTATTTCCACCTGGATGAATTGTCAACTTCGGGTGATGACTTTCTTTCAGAACTTCACTCCTCAATTCATCTATATCGGGAACAACTAGTCGTCCTTGCTTCCGAAGCCAACCCTCTCGATCGACCTCGAATCCTTTATCCTTTTCTGGATCCAATCCAGAAAAGGATTCACGGATAATCTTGACAAGCTTATCATCTCGCTTTTGGCTCTCACCAATCCTTTCCACAAGAGTGGGTCTTATTGATAAGTTTGCCAACATCTCAGGTTCCAATTCGCATCTAGGCCTGAAGTCAAATCCAGCTAAATACTTGAGATTCTTCCATTCAAAAAACATGGCTCCCAATCCTGCATGGCTTCGACTTAACGCATCTGCCACTGCGTTACCTTTTCCCGGAGTATAAGCTATACCAAAATCATATGATGCCAAAAACTCTAGCCAACGTTGCTGCCGAAGATTCAAATCCTTTTGGGAGAAAAGATACTTCAATGACTTGTGATCCGTAAACAACTCGAATCGAACTCCCAACAGATAATGCCTCCACATCTTCAGAGCAAATACAATCGCCGCTAATTCCAAATCATGAGTTGGGTAATTCCTTTCATGCGGCTTCAGTTGTCGACTGGCATACGCAACAACTTTATCCTTCTGCATCAGCACTGCTCCAAGTCCAGTACCACATGCGTCGGTGTAAACTACCATCTCATCATTCCTACTAGGAATAGTCAAAACAGGAGCACTCGTCAATCTCTCTTTCAGGATTCCGAAAGCTTGCTCACACTTAGCATCCCAACTGAACACTTGGTTCTTCTTCGTCAATCATGTTAATGGTGAAGCTATCTTGGAGAAGTCTTTGATAAACCGTCAATAATATCCTGCTAATCCAAGAAAACTTCTCACATCAGATGCATTCTTAGGTCTAACCCAATCCTAGATTGCTGCCACCTTAGCGGGATCAACCGCTATTCCATTTCCAGAAATCACATGGCCTAAGAACCTCACTTCACTCTTCCAGAAGTGACACTTCGAAAACTTAGCCTTCATCTGATGTTTTCGCAAGATTTCCAAAACCATACGCAAGTGCGTCTTGTGCTCTTCCTCCGTTTTGGAATAAATCAGGATATCATCCACGAACACAAGTACGAACTTGTTCAACTGATCTCTGAACACTCTATTCATAAGATCCACAAAATATGCTGGCGCGTTAGTCAATCCAAACGGCATTACCAGCCACTCAAAGAAACCGGATGGTGTCCTAAAAGCATTCTTCGGCACACTATCCTTAGCCACTCTCAACTGGTGAAATCCCGTTGCCAAATCCATCTGAGAAAACACCTTAGCTTCGTGAAGCTGATCAAACAAGTCATCTATTCTCGGCAATGGATACTTGTTCTTCTTAGTCACCTTATTCAGCTCACGATAATCGACGCACAATCTCAACGACCCATCTACCTTGGTTGCAAACACAACTGGTGCACCCCACTCGGACACACTACGCCGAATGAATTCTTTCTGTAAAAGGTCATCAACTTGCACCCTCAACTCCTGCTGTTCCCTAGGCGCCATCCGCCTAAGAGGCATCACAACAGGTCTGGCTCCTTCAACTAGATCTATACGAAACTCGATCTCTCTATGCGGCGGCAACCCTTTGACTTCGTCAAAGACATCCTCGAATCCATTTGCGATTGGCACTAAAGACAGTCCATCCCGTGGAACAACTAGCGAATACATGAAGCTCATGAAGACGCCTTCCTCATGCTTACATCGTATCACAATCTTTCGCCCCTCCACATTCTCGACTGTCACCTCCAGCCTCTCACAATCAACCTTAGCCGCATACTTCCTAAGCCAGTCCATACCCAAGATAATTCCGAACCCCGCAAAGTTCAGAACAAAGCAATCACAAACAAAAGAGCAACCATGACTCGACACAACTAGACCACGACATAACATACACAAACAAGACGAACCCCCAACTGGATTAGTCACAACCAATGGCCTATCAACAATATCCGGTGCCAAACCTAACCGGCCTACGAGTTCATTACAAACAAACGAATGCGACGCTCCAGTATCAAACAGAACTCTAACCGGAACACCACATAGGAAAAGAGTACCTTGAACAACCACACTCTTTCCCTTCTCTTCAACAGTAGGAGCTTTTGAAGACGACGGAACAGCTCCCAAAGCATAAGCTTGCACAATCTGCTTGTCCTTCCTCGGTTCTGGACAATTCTTCCTGATGTGCCCTGGCTTGTCACAGTTGTGACACTTCATTGGCACCTTCGGATTCTTACAATCCTTAGAGAAATGGCCCTTCTGCTGACAATTGTAGCAAGTCACCTCGCCTTTCGGCTTCTTCTGGCCATCCTTACCCTTCTGCTGCTGCTTCCTCTTCTGGTTTCCACCCTGCTGTGGTTTAGACTCTCCCTTGGTAACAGCAACAACAGGTCCTTCCTTAGGAAACAGACTCTCATGCCTAAGAGCTTTCTCCATAAGCTTCTCAAATGAATCGTCCAAATGACCCACCAACTGTCTCCCCAGATAACTGTCCAAGCCTATCACAAACTTCTCATTCTTCTGATATGCAGACTCAATATATGACCGGGCATACTTGGACAAAGCTTCAAACTCAGAAACATACTCAAGAACTGATCTTCCACCTTGCTTGAGCTCCACAAACCTCTTGAACAGAACAGACTTCTGAGCTGTAGAAATGAACTTAGCTTCAAATCTGACTTGGAATTGCTCCCAAGTAATCTCTTCCTCCGCAGTATCGATGGTAATAGAGTTCCACCAATCAGAGGCTCTCCCCTGAAGCTGCCTTGATGCCAACTTCCTCTTAGTTGCATCATCAATTCCCAAATCACCAAAGATCCTTCTACAAGCATCTATCCATCTCTGCACTTCGATAGTTGATTCTGTTCCCAAGAAAACCTTTCCTCCAAGAGCAGTGTAGTCCTTACACAACTTAGCAAAATCCACCGGTTTTGGAGTTTGAACTTGAACTCCAACATCAACTGCCGCTCCCGGAACTGGTATCCTCCTCATGATCGAAGTCATCATAGCTTCGAACATGGCTGCATAATCAGCGGTCTCTTCAGTAGCACGGCCTTCCCTAGCAGCTGGTCTCCCTCTTCGACTCATTCTCAATATCTATAAAAAGGAATGATTAGAACATCTTGAGAAACAACTGCATAAAGGACTCAAACTCTACTAAGCTACTATATTATATATAGTAATCATCCATCAAAATACAATTACGTCTCTCATACGTAGTTACGACGGCGAGCGTTGGGTAAAATCGATTAACCAATGCTCTGATACCAAATGTGACGACCGCCCATGACCCCTGCACCGAATCTAGAGATAGAGCGCTGTAAAGTGTGCCAGGCGACCATGGACGATTGTCAAGGTAAGATTTAAAACAACAGAATCTATCGTATTACTCACAGCGCATGGACAAAATACAATAGAACATATGTATACTGAAGCTTTACAGAACAAAATGACATCATATAAAACTCCATAATAGTTGAGTACAAGCATCCCCATAGTCAATACATCAAGCCTCACTACATATCTCTCAGAGAATACAAAATAGCGGAATATCCAGTACATATAATAAGAAGATAATATGCAACCCTCAAGCTCGTCTTCGATATCAGCATTGTGAGAAGAGAACAGCACCTGTCACCTGCTACCTAGTCTGCCCGTCCCAAAATGGACGAACAGCCCAAGGCAATAAGAATTAAAACATAAAGCCTTGAGTCAGACAACAGTCTTAGTGAGCAGTAAATTAACTAACAACATACCAAAAGAGCATAAAGGAAAAGGAATAGGAATACAACCCTCCCACTCCAACCTCATTCTACTGTGATAGCCCCCAGACACACACTAAGTAGAAGCAAACATAGCAGAGCATACAATTTAAAGTAAAGCTACTATCACTCGAGTCAAGGGCGATGTTTTCCAAGTACCAAGGCCTAAATCAGATAAGCACCCAGAAAATACCGCCCTTGAGTCCGAATGACGATACAACCAAACATCCATGACTCTGGCTATCACTGTTATCATTGCTTCGATATCACCGTTAATTGAATGACCGGCACATTCTTTCAGCCATCCGTCAAGGGCTAATGGAAACCCCGGTTCTAGACATAACTCCCGCACGTCGTCGCAACCCGTGCCTAGGACTATCGAATCTGCCCAGAGTACTCGACCTTCAACAGTTGGTCGTTGGGACTATCGAATCCGCCCAAACGTACTCTTGCTTAGAGCATGCTAGAACCTTCAACAACGATGCTATCCAAGCCTCCTAGTCATCCTCCTCGACGACTATTCTCACATCCATTCATTATCCTCAACTCGAATCATATCACCGAGTTATCAACATGCTTGGAATGATCCCGTCTGGATTAGACCAAGTCTTCATCACATGATTGCCTCGCTTCATCACATCCTTGCGAAGCCTCATCTCAACATCACATCATCAAATCTATGCATAAGAGCTTCATCATCCCGCTACATATGCCACGAGCAGCTTTTCCAATTCAAGAGCCTTTCCCTTAGCTTTTGAATCATCTTCGATCTAGGTCTAATCATCAATCATCTAGTTCATAACAATCAATCAAATCAAACATCAATCCAAGCAATCAAGCATTCAAAAATGATCTAAGTAGACAATTATAACAATAATGGCATTTTCGTAATTAAAGAGTTGAAAGTCCAATAAGCATGAAAACATGGATTATATCTCTATAAACTTGATGAATGAACTTGCATAGGTTAAGTTATGATAAAATGGATGTAACATCATCATGAACAATGGATCTATATGGATCTACACTTTGGATGAAGAAAATGCATGGAAATCTCTATTTTAACACCAAATCGAGCCAACAATCCGATATACTCCTTTGGATCCGTGTGAGGGATAATCACCACTCACCAAATCACCAAAACAAACCCAAATCAACATGCTTCAGATCTAGACAGCGAAGGATGAAGCTTGATCTATCACGAATCCGCTTCAAACGAAGAAATCTCTCTTGAAAAGATGAAGATATTCAACTTTAGCTCTTGAATCTTCAATCTTGATCTTTGATTTGGATGGAAGGAAGCACTAGATTAGAGTGGAGAAAAGAAGTGAAGAAGTGTAGAAGTCGAGCTCTCAAAATGGCAGCACTTCGTCGCTTCAAAATCCGGATCCCAAAAATGAAGAGAAACTCTCCTATTTATAGCTGAAATCCCTATCTCGTCTGCCTCCATGAGTCGTTTACGACTTACGACTCAAAGCCCTACGACTCAACGACTTCTGGCTTCTACGATCTAACCAGACTACCCTTAGCGACTTAACACACATCTGCCTACGACTCATGACAAAACAGCTATCTCCTATGTCGGTTACGACTCATAGCGTGTGCCTACGACTCAACAAAAACCCAGATCCCTTACGACTTAACAGTTAACTCGGCTACGACTTATCAACCTCACAACTTAGCTAGGCTACTGGGATACTCGTCTACGACTTAACTGGATATACGACTCAACTACTAAGTCGTCTACGACTTATCAAATTCCACTATCCTACGACTTATAACCTAGCAGCCAACTACTGAGTCGGTCACGACTTAACAAATAGCTGGGGTTACGACTCAACTGGTCAGACGACTCATCAGATAACCAGGATACGACTCATCAGATAACTTGGGTACGACTCATCAGATAACTTGGGTACGACTCATCAGATAACTTGGGTACGACTCATCAGATAACTTGGGTACGACTCATCAGATAACTTGGGTACGACTCATCACCTTAACTCGGTCACGACTTAACTGTTACAACTTCAGCCTTATCTCGCCCAGTCCTTAAGTCGCGCCTACCCCTTAAGTCGTTCAAACGACTTATCCTTACACCCTTAACTAGCCAAATCCCTGAGTCGCTCCTATCCCCTAAGTCGTATACGACTCATGACTTACACTAAGTCGTTCACGACTCAGGACTTAGCCATTTTCGCCTAAAACCTGAAATGGCTCAAAAACTCTAAAATTCCAAATTCTGTCGAACTTGTCAATCCGTTAAAAATACGGGTCGTTACAATATGTGTGTGCTACATGGTTATCTCTACCATTTAATCATATTTCCACACATTTTCCAACAGGTCGGTCATATTGTCTAAAAATAGATAATATTGTTTGAGAAGAATCTTGTTCAATGGCTTCATCGTTACGAGGAACACTTACAAATGATAAGTTCACATGGTCAAAGAAGTAATGAGAGAAAAAGAATGAACTTCTTCTTTAAGATATGATTTGCAAATTGAACCTTCAACAAGTGTTTTTTGGCTAATTTTTTTCTTCAGATGATTCAAGTACCTATGACAAAATTAGTTCAATTTAAATTTACTTATGTATATTACGGATATTCAATATTACCTCTCAAATGAATACATCTATCCATATTGCATAGGATCTTGAATAAGTACTCCGAATGGAAGACGAACAGGTAAATGCTCCATCACATTAAAGAATCATGGAGGAAATATTTTTTTAATTTATGGAGCACTATAGGGATATTATTTTCAAGTTTATTTATATGGTTGACTTTTAACGTCGTCGAATTAAGTTGTTTATAAAAAAACTTAATTATATTATAACACTCCATAATTTTACGGGCAATAGTTCTTTGAAAACCACTGGTAATAAATTTTCCATCATGATATGGCAATCGTGACTTTTCATCCCACTGAATTTATTGTATTTAAAGTCAACGCATCTACGAGGATTAGAAGAAATATTATCAGGACATCTTAATCCATCCACCGACTTTAGTATGAGTTTTACTTGCTTGCTGCCTAGCTTGTAGTATTCTTTGGGTTTTTTTACTATCATTGGGCTTCATATGAAGTTCAAGGCTTTTATAAAAGTGTTCTATATCATGTCTTGAATTCAAATCATCCTTTATTTTCCCCTTAAGATTTATAATTGTATTAAACATGTTATTAAACATGTTTTTTTATTGTGCATCACGTTAATATTATGTCGAAGTAAGAGGTAGTTTCAATAAGGTAACTCCCAAAATATAGTTTTTTTACACCAATTACAAATTATAAATTTACCTGGAATTGCAGTTTGCACTCCATTTTCATGTATCTTTGAATAATCCTTTACAATTCCATATATTTCTTCACTTAACCAAATCGTTGGTGGTTGTAAATTCTCTACTCTGTTAGCTATAAAGGTTTTTTATCTCTTTTAAAAGGATAATTAATATGGGGAAAACACCGACGATAATCAAACCATGAAATTTTCTTCCCATGTGGTAAAGAAAAAGCTCATGTATCTTCCATGCAGTAAGGACAAGCTAGACGACCCATCGTACTCCAACCTGAAAGCATTCCATATGTAGGAAAATCACCAATAGTCCATAATAAAGAAGCGAACATACGAAAATTCCTTTTTTTTTGAAATGTTGTATATTTCAACTTCTTTATGCCATAGTGTTTTCAACTCATCAATCAATTGTTGTAAATAAACATTGATTCCTTGTGTTGGATCATCAAAACCAGGAACGACAATAGTGAGAAACATATATGGAGTTTTCATACACATCCATGGAGGTAAACCATAAGTCGTAATGATAATAAGCCAAGATGAATATTTACTATCAAATTGAGAGAATAGTGAAATTCCATCCGTACATAAACCAAGTCTGACATTACGGCTCTCTGCAGCAAATGCGGAATAAGTCTTATCGAAATGTTTCCATGCTAATCCAATAGACGGAGTGTCAAAGTTCCATCTTCTTGTGTTCTAACACTGTGTCATCGAATATGCCATGCTGTAACAGAAGATTCATATAACCTTTGAAATCTAGGAGTGATGGGTAAATAATGTATTCCCTTATATGGAACTTCCTTTCCCTTCTTTTTCTTGGTTTGTATCTTTCCTCATTACATATTTTGCATTTTCTAAGGTTAGTATCATCTTTCCAATACAACATGCAACCTTTTATACATCTATCTTTTGGTACAGCAGACAGGAAGCAGACATAAGTTTTTTCACTTCATAATGACTATCGCACATCAGATTGTTGCTGGCATATATCGTTCTGCAGCTTGTACAACTGTTGTAAATCAAGCTTCTATAAAGTTGAATTTGATTTCATAGTAATGTGTTCATCAATTACTGATAGTTCGGTTTCGCTTTTACAACCATTCCATAATGACCTCTTAGCAACATCCAATAAATCATAGATTATTTTTGCTCCCACGGTAGGTTCTTCTTCAACATTTACATATTCATCATCAACTTGAATGGTTGGAAACATTGACCATGCTGCATCTTCTACCATATCTTCTATTGGATTTGCCATAACATAGTCATACTCTGAAGCTACAAGATTAGGTGTAGGTGCGAAAAGTTCTCCTTGATGATCCCATAAGTAATAATTTTGCACAAAAATAGCTTTATACAAATGTACTGTAACTATATCTGGTTTCCAATGCTTTGAATGTTTGCACTTGCTACAAGGGCAACAAATTTCTTCATCATTTTGATTATTAGATTTAGCAAATCTAATATACACTACTGTACACTGAACCTTTCATATTAGTTCTGACTTCATACATCAAAGTATGATCGAGAAAAAAATAAACATTTTTCCTATTTTAAAAATAATATGTTAGAAATTTCGAGAACACTTCACTTCTTTCTAAAAAAAATTAAAGCCTTTTGGGACTAAAGGCTTTAATTTCGACAAGACTTTACTTCTTTCTCTTGTCGCATAACTTTGCATCCAAGGGATGTGTTGTTGTATTTTATAAAATAAATTAAAGCCTTTTGGAACTAAAGGCTTTAATTTTTTGTTGTTGTATTTATTAGAAAAATACTTAGATGCTTATTTCCAAATAAATATTATATTCATTTCTTAATTTTTAGAAAATCGATTTTAGTAGAATATTTGTTTCAAAAGAAATTTATTATTTCAAACTACTTCCAAAAATACACAAGTTACTATTTTAATAACTACAAATTAAATTTTAAACCATATTTTATAATTAATTGAACTATTTAAATATTTTATTAACTAAATTTGAAATTTTAAAACATATTTTAAAATTAATTTACCTATTTAAAATTTTAATTTAACTATTTTGTAAACTAAAATTTGAAGTTTGCACTTATAATAAATTAATATAACATTATTTATACTAACCACTAACACCTATAATTAACACACACTAATTAATTAAAATAGTAATGACCCATATTTTTGATATTAAATTTAATAATATTTTGGGATTTAATATTGTCAGAAATTAAAGTTTATGATTTATTAATGAAAAAAGGGTTAGAATATATAACTTGATCTTAAATGAATTCTATAAACGACAAGTTCAATGAGGTAAGGATGGTAACACAAATTAGAATACATTTTAATGTTATTGATTTGAATATAATTAATAACTATTTGAATGTAAATTTCATTGATTGTAAATAATAAAATGTTAATAAACAAGGAAATGGTTGCTTATTTCTAATTGGATTATAATTGTAAAGTTTAATAAGAAGTAAAATCAATGATGTATTAAATGGTGAAATAGTATGTTATTTAATTTAAATAGGTTTTAATACAGAATATGAAATCAATTATTTAGTAAATAAATTTGTTAACCTTTGTTTGTAAACAATAATTTATAAATGTATGAATTACTAAGTTATAACAATTGTTCTATTTCTCATCCCATTAATTAATCTGTTTTGAATATTTAAATTTTGTAATTAATGGAATTTAATGTAATTGGGATATTTCAATTAATACGAGGGAAGACGTTAATTGTAAATAATTGAGTGTAATAAAGGAAACTTATGTTTAATAAATACATAAGGTATTTATTGATTTAATATAAAGGACTTTTAAATCAAAATAAAAGAATATGTTGAAATCTTTTAAACAAATTAGATTCCATAATTTAAATCATATTTCAATTATAATTCAAATTTCAAATTTGATTCTTTAAACAATTCCTGTTAACAAATTTCAATTTCAACATTTCGAGCTCAATTTCGAAATTCCATAAATTTGATTTTTGTTTCTTTAAATCAAAATCATTTAGATAATTTCAAACCAAAAAAATCATTTAATTTAACCAATCCGATGTCTGTATATAATTTTCAATCCTATAGCCAAGTCATCAGTTATTTCAATTTAATATCAGGGATGGATATATGTCATTTCAATTAAAAATAAATGTCACTGGTATATATCATTTCAACCTATTTCTTAATTTATTCGAAATAATTCAAATAATAGTTTTATATACTATCAACAATATACAGAGTGATAACAAGAATATATAAAAATAAATAAACATCCAAATCATCCAAAATATCAACCAATAGGCATCAATCACAATCAACATCCAAATCAGCCAATAAATCACACAATTAACTTGTTATCAATATCGGGTATTTAACTAGCAATTTGATTTCAATTTCAAATTTAACCGACGGTTTAAATTTCTAACAGTCAATTCATATGTCAATTTAAATGTCGATTAAATTACAAAACAATAGTCAATAAAATTAAATTATTTCATGATATCAATTTAACGAGCATAAAATATTTTTATACTTCATGAGTGTTTAAAACACTCACCTTTATGTGAAACTGAAAAATTTTCAGCTTCAAATAAATTCCACTTCGATTCCATGTCGTAGCCTTCGTCGATATAATCGCAACACAACTAGTTTCACTCGAAACGGGCCTCGTATGCAAAAGTTACGAATTTATTAATATCGATATATAATTAAAGTTTAATTAACATCATTAAAATAATTAACTTGATTAACATTATTAGCTTTAAAATCAAATTATATTATTTGTAAATTCCTTTAATTGATTTCTATGCGTTACAAGCTCGCATGATCAAATGATAAGTCTGATCGCTACGAAACTTGAAATCCTATAATAATTCACTATTACGGATCCGATGAAACTGGTTTTGTCAAAATCCGAGATATTGCCTAAAAAGACTAATTTTACATGTTAATTAAAACAATCTATTTTAAAAATCAACTTTAATCACTTTTAAAGTCAAATTTAAAAGTTTTCATCATTCTTGATTAAACAAAATTTAATAATCTTTTAAAACTGAATTTTCCATGTTAAATCGAAGATTTTAAATATTAAATTAATTTCAACGTTTAATTACAACTGTAATAAAATCAAGTTCATTATAATTTAAATGAACTTTTATTCAAACTTTGAAATAAATCCAAGTAAAAGTAATTTAAATGGATATTTCAAATTTGAACTCAGAATTGAAATATTTTGAAGATTTGAACATTAAATTGAACATCGAAGTTAAGTTTAATTTAAATGATTTGAATCGATATTATAAAATTGAACTCGAACTTTACATAAGCAGAAATGGTTTAAAATTTTAGAATTGAATTAGACTCAAAACATTTGAATTAAATCAATGAAATCGAAATTAATTCGAATTGAAATCAAAATTGAAGTTGATTTGAATTGAAATCGAAATTGAGTCGATTTGAATTGAAGTGAGATTGAAGATGATTTAAACTGGAAAATTTGAAATTGAATCAGCTTGATTGAAATTTGGACCTGAGTCCAGATTTGTTGGAAATGGAAAGAAACAGTTTTGAATTTGAAATTATTTTACTACAAACTATTTTCCTAAAAATTGTTTTAAAATTCACCTATTTAATTTCCAAATTATTTAAAATTTTCAAATCATTTAATATATAATCTATTTTAATATCTAAACTATTTAATCTATTTTTACTTTAAACTATTTTAAGAAAAAATTCAAACTATTTTCTAAAAATTTAAACTAAGCAAGGTTGAAATGTTTATATTTAAATCGTTGATTTAAATGCGAACTGGGTTAAATTGAAGTTATAACCTAAATTGAAATTCAAAACGATTTTGGAAGTAAAATTGGAAATTCGAATGAAATGATACTTTCAAGTGAAAATGACAAATTGAAACAAATATGATATTTTGATATCAAGTATGAATCGTTTTTGAAATGTAAAAGAACCAACCGGTGTGTAAAACAACGTCTGGTTGTTACTCTCTGTCAATATTGGAACCACTTTAACAACTGTGTACGCAGAGGGAGCTCCAAAACGAAGCGCCTGTACTTGGCGTACGTTTGCTAGATTTGAAGAAAGAGAACGATAATGGATAGAACCCGGCACTTGTGCCAATTTGAAATGACTAAAAAAGGATAGCTTGACAGGGGCCAAGCAGGCTAGCTACCCCCTACCGACATCTGTTCTTTGATTTCTTCTTGGACTTGGTCCATACTATTACTTTTGTTGTTGGTTTCGATTGGTACACCTTGATTTTTGGATAACCTCCCTTCGACTCAATATGGGATGGATGGACATGGTGGGCGATCGTGGCTACAATGTGTCACCACCAACCCTACGATCCGAACTTGTAGTATCCTACCTTGGGTATTGCCTCATGTGCCTGTCATACATTTATCCCTATATGAGACCACTACGATTTTGGTTTAGTGTTGTCAAATCAGGTGCATCTATATCCCCCGACGAGCAACTGGGACGTTATATTCAAATTGTACGACAATGCTTAAAAATGCATTAAGGGGGATTAACGTAAAGCCTTAACGCTAAGAAAATTATTTATTTTACTGATTAGACATTACATATATAGCGTATTCTACTATATATAAATATTTTGATAGATCCTTAAGGGATGGAAAATCCTATAACATCTCTTGAGTTATTGCACGCATGTTATACACTGGATAGGAGATGTGAAATCTTGTAAACATCTCTGACGCTATTATACTCATGTTATATGTGATATCGATTTGACTCACATAAGTATATTTTAGTCCTGACTCGAGTGTTTTGTCTTTTCATTACGCTCGGGTAACCCCTGAGTTTTCAGCACCTTGAAGATTATTTTTTGGAGGATGAAGATGAAGATTTTGGTATATTATATTACTAGTATTATTCCCTGCATCATGTGTTCTACTGCATTGTTTTGTTTATTCTGTTGTATATATAAATATGATTAATGTTGTATAAATTATAATCAAATGTATAGTATAAACAACTTCATGAACTGTTTATTTGATTATTATATTTTGTCAGTCCGCTGCGAGATTCTGTATTTGTTTTCTTCTTTTCTTATTTTTCTTAATTAACCCCATTGATTACCTGTGTTTTGGATTGTTTAAGTTGGACATGTGTGCATTATTGTTGATTTAAACCTTCCGAAATGTGGATTGCCACATTTGCAGTAGTATTTAAGGTGGGAATAGTTTCGACCAAAATAGCCAATGATATAAGACACTGTATGTTATACTAAATATCTTCAATAGTTTTTAGAGTACTTAGCTCAAACACCAGATCAATGTTATGCAATATCATGCATCTTCCAACCATCAAATTTAACCATACTATCACTAAGATCATTCAAATTAATTATTAAGAATGTCACTTATATAAATGGGCGTTCCTTAAGTTTAGATTAACAATAATGAATTGAGATTTAAATATCAGCTTCTTTTATTTTATTTCATGAGTAGCATAAGAATGTTAGGAAATATTTAATGCTTCCCAAAGTTGGACATAGGTAATGCCCGAGTTATGACTACATATGCTTATATACGCTACCTATATAGTCATACCTCTAGTGCTAGAGTTATTGCTTTAGGTGGCATGGGTAAGCCTATGTAGTTATAACTCTAACACAAGCTATGTCCAAATTTGGGAAGCATTAAAGATTTCCAATTGTTGTTATGCTGCTTCATTAAATAAAATAAAAGAAGCTGATATTTAAATCTTAATTCAATACTGTTAATCTAAACTTAAGGAGCACACATAATATAAATAACGTTCTTAATAATTATTTTGAATGATATTACTAATAGTATGGTTATATTTGATGGTTGGAAGGTGCATGATATTGCATAGCACTAAAATTATAAAAACTATTCCCAACTATTGTAGATGTTTAATATATCATATAGTGTCTTTTGTTACTGTAACGACCCGTATTTTTACGGATCGAAACATCGTAAAACAGATGTCATTAGGTCGCAATGTTGATAAGTCGTCCAGAGTCTAAGTCGTGGACGAGATAAGGCTTAGGTCGTATAGTAGTTAGGTCGGAGTAGACGACTTAAGGAAGTGGAGCGACCTAAGGAAGTTGGCGACCTAAGGGTTATGAGATAAGTCGTGTGGAAGTTAGGTCGTGTGGTGGCTTAGGTCGAGTGAACGACTTAAGGGGTTTAGCGACCTATAGGATTTGACGACCTAAGGAATAGGCGACTTTAGATAATGGTGACTTAAGAGTTAGCGGCATAGGAATAGCGACCTAGTAAGCAGTGCGAGTTAACGACCTATAGTAGTTAGGTCGGTGGAGCGACTTATAGGTCGTAAGCGACTTAAGGTAGAATGCTTAAGTCGTTATAGTTAGGTCGTTGTGACCCTGAGTATTGATAGGTCGTTAGACGACCTAAAGGTTAGGTCGTATTTGATAAGTCGTTAGGTCGCGCAATGTGTTAAGTCGCGAAAGCGTTAGGTTGGCATCTTTGTTAAGTCGTGGGTCGCGCGTAAGTGTTGAAATTGTTAGGTCGTAAGTCGTGGGGTCCTATAAGTCATGGACGACCTAGGGGCGGACGACCTAAGGATCAGCTTATAAATACACGTCCATTTCCTCACTTTTTGGGATCCGGATTTTGAAGCGACGAAGTGCTGCTATTTTGAGAGCTCGAGTTCAACACTTCTTCACTTCTTTTCTCCACTCTATTCTTGGGCTTCCTTCCATCCAAATCAAAGATCAAGATCGAAGATCCAAAAGCTAAAGTTGAAGATCTACATTCTTCGAAGAGAGATTTCATTGTTTGAAGCGGAATTTTGGTAGATCGAGTTAGATTCTTCGCTGTCCTGATCTGAAGTGTGTTGCTTTTAAGGTGTTTAGGTGATTTGGTGAGTGGTGATTATCTCTCACACGGATCCAAAGGAGTATATCGGATTGATGGCTTGATTATGTGTCAGAATAGTGATTTAATGCATTTTTGCAAACTTATGTATAGATCCATTGTTCATGATGATTTGACATCCATTTTACTACATGTTAACCTATGCAAGTTCATTCATCAAGTTGTAGAGATATTGCTCATGATTCATGCTTGTTAGATTTGGACTCTTTATTTACAAGATTGCCATTATTGTTACAATTGTTTATTAGATCATGTTTGAATGTTTGATTACTTGGATTAATGATTGACTTGATTGATTATCATAGATTAGTTGATTGATGATTTGATTTAGACAAGATGGTTGAAGATGATTCAAAAGCTAAGGGAAAGGCTCTTGGATTGGGAAAGCTGCTCGTGGCATATGTGGTGGATAATAAAGCCCATATGGATAGATTTGATGATGATGTTGAGATGAGGCTTTGCTATGATGCGATGAAGCGAAGCATGATGTGAGATAGCCTTGGTTTAATCCAGACGAGATCATTCTAAGCATGTTGATGACTCGGTGAAATGGTTCGAGTGTGAGAATAATGGTGGCTCGAGAGGCGCTTGAGCTGGTATGAGAATAGTCGTCGAGGAGGATGACTAGGAGGCTAAGATTTCATCGTTGTTGAAGGTTCTAGCAGGCTCAAAGCAAGAGTATGCTGGGCAGATTCGATAGTCCCAAAAGACTACAGTTGGTAGTCGAGTACTCTGGGCAGATTCGATAGTCCTAGGCACGGGCTGCGATGACGTGCGGAGTTCTGTCTAGAACCGGGGTTACCATTAGCCCTTGACGGACGGCTGAAAGAATGTGCCGGTCATTCAATTAACGGTGGTTTCGAAGCAATGATAACAGTGATAGCCAGAGTCATGGATGTTTGGTTGTATCATCATTCGGTCTCAAGAGCGGTATTTTCTGGGTGCTTATCTGATCTTGGTTTAGGCCTTGGGGGTTTGCACTTGGAAAACATCGACCTTGACTCGAGTGATAATTGCTTTACTTTAAATGTCTGCTTTGCTATGTTTATTTCTGCTTAGTGTGTCTGGGGGCTATCACTGTAGAAAGAGGTGGAGTGGGAGGGTTGGATTCCTATTCCTTTTACCTTTATGCTCTTTTGGTATGTTGTTAGTTAATTTACCGCTCACTAAGACTGTTGTCTGACTCAAGGTTTTATGTTCAACTCTTATTACCTTGGGCTGTTCATCCATTTTGGGATGGGAAGACTAGGTAGCAGGTGACAGGTGCTGTTCTTAGTGATTGACGATGCTGATGACGAAGACGAGCTGGAGGCTTGCATATTACTTTCTTACTATATGTACTGGATGTTCCGCTGCTTGTATATTCTCTGAGTGTTATGTAGTGAGGCTTGATGTATTGACTATTCAGATGTTTGTATTCAACTATTATGAAGCTTTATTAATGAGATTCTATTTTGTGAAGCTTCACTATGTATATTCTCTATTGTATTTTTATCCATGCGTTGTGAGTAATACGATAGATTCTGCTGTTTTAACTTACCTTGGCGATCGTCCATGGCTGCCTGGCACACTTTACAGCGCACTATCTCTAGGTTTAGTGCAGGGGTCATGGGCGGTCGTCACAGTTACTAGCTTTTGTGCTTGAAACTATTCCCATCTTAAAAAATTTACTACAAATATATTGAAAATTATTGGATAAAGTAAGAAATTTTAATTTTTGTTTCATTTTATCGAGTCATATCATTCTTTTTCGGTTTTAACATGTGTTATGTTTATAAGTTTTGCATTCTTGTATATTTAATATTTGTTCTCTTTCTCTATTTTAACTAGATTAATTTTTTTTTGATTCTTGATTTGCATGTTAATTTCTTAAACACAACAAAAGTTTACATAGTTAGGGGATGGTACGTGGTCATGTGATAATAGTGTCTTGGTAATTTTTCAATATATTAATACCAAATAGAGTAATTTAATCATTGTTTCACCATGTAGTACTGAGATTATTACTAACTCATACATTCGAAAGAATTTAATTTGTTTTTCATTTTTAACACTTTCATCCATACCATATTCTTAGTATATTATACTCAATATTTACTCCTGAATAAATTTATTGTGTCATGGTTTATTATCAAATTTGACGTATGAAAATACTTGATTCATGGTCTAAGCATTTGTGATATTACAACTGATTTTGAGATTCCCTCTTTTATCATTGACTTAGGTTACCAAGAAATGGTGAACTATGTGGCACTCATTTAGAACCTAGGAAGGAACATATGGAGTAAATCAGACAAGTGGTATATGGATAAATCCATCGACACATGTATATTCAAGATTTCATTGCAGGGGTGGTCATTGTAATTTTGGGTTTGAGAAGCAACTGATCATTAACCTAATGTGGAATTGGCTTTATGTTTAGCCATATGGACTATAAAGTACTATGGCAGACAACTTTATATATTCTCTCTCCAAAGAAAAATAAAGAATAGACTTATAAACATTGGAGAAGTCGTAGAAGAGTAATAAAAACACATCGTTATGAATCTATGCAAGAATAAGGAAGGGTTCTTTATTTACCCCCATCCTAGCTACTGGCCTCCTCCAATTGGTGGAGTATGTTCGAAAGATTAGTCTGTATGTAAAGCCCAGAGTATTTTGCGCCTTTGTCTAATTTAAAAATTTAGTTAAAAGGTAATTTTAAGTTTGAAATATAAAAGGAAATTTTATAAAGTATATAAATAAATTTAAAAAAAACCAAAATTATTTTGAGCAGTTAAATTAATGTTTTAATTTTTTTAATAAATATTAAATTAATTAGATTAATTAAATAAACAATTAAATAAAAGTTAGTTAATTAAAATACATAGATATATGGATATATTTATATAACTATAATGGTTATAGTTAAATATATTTATCTTAATTGTTTAAGATGAATATAATAAAAATTTTGAAATTACTAAAAATATTTAATTAAATAAATAATTATTTAAAAAACAATTAATTAAATTATATATATATATATATGTTAATATATATAACTATAAAGGTTATAATTAATTATTCATCTTAAACAGGTTAGGTTGAATAAAATAAAATTTTGAAATTTTAAATAAAATTTAATTGATGATTAGTTAAAGTAAAAAAAATTAAATTAATTAAATATGGTTTAATTAATAAGATACATATAAATATTATATAAGTTAATTAAATTATAATATTATAAATAAATCAAACTTATGCAATTATATATGTATAGACATAATGTAAGTGGAACTATAAGAAATCCAAATAGATTTAAAAAAAAATACATATGTACAGTGCGTATAACATAATTTTAGATGTCTCCTTCACTTGAGTCATGAGGGATTTCATAAGAAATACATCATTCCTTAAATTGATATCATACGAAATATATTAAAGATTAATATAATTATCCTCTAGCATTTATGTATTGATAGATTTCTTGCATACACACTAGTTGTTGAGCTAACTCAAGCTAGAATTATTATGTGTAGTACCATTAATATATTGCCTAGTTGATGTAAGATACATACATGTATTTGTTAAGCAAACTCAAGTTACATGCATTATACTTAGAGCATCACGAAATGATATGTAAGAGTGACTAATCACTCTTGATTTATTGAGCAAACTCAAGCTCAAGATTGAGATTAAGGAAAAGACAGCAGTGGGGAGCTGTATATGATATAACTGATAAATAGTTTTCTACCACTTGTGGGTCTATGATATGTTAGCAAACTTAAGGTCAGAATCTTAAGGCAAGCAAGTCCTAACACTTGCTAGAGAATCGGAAGGTTTCTATATTTTTCGCTTTTGGTTTTTAGGAATAAAAACATCCAGTGGGAGCCATACTAGAAAGATGGAATGAACATTTCCAGTATTACAAGAACATTTTCTATGTAATTATGAACTAATCTACTTAAATTAAATTTGCAACATTTTGATCAACATAAGTTTATATTCCGGATCCAACTACGCCAACTGTTTTAGTGCAATGATGATAATTCTCACCTATGAACATTTATGGTCTGTGGTTTCTTACACTTTAAAAACAAAACCAGTTGTAGGTGTATATCCTAAGATAGTACAAACTTATAAAATTTGGGTAGCTGACTGTGACATTTACGTGCATTATACTTTGGATGAAAATAGCATGAAAGCATTTTTATCCACAAGACCTTCGATAACCTTAATTCTTTGTTTAGGAAGCAATTTAAAGGGTGATAACATTTTATATGATAATTTAAATAATTTAAATAACAGTTTATATGCTGTCAAATAATTTACAGGGTAGTAACCTGATATATATATATATATATATCAAATAAATAAACATAAATCACCCAATATAACAACCAATATGCATCCATCACAATCAACATCCAAACAGTCAATATAACATAACAGTTAACTAGTTATTAAACATCAGATTTTAACTAGCATTTTAATTCCAATTTCACTTTACTGTCAATTTTAATTCTTAACATTCAATTCATACATCGATATAAGTTTAAGTTAATTTATTAAACAATAATCAACAAAAATACACTTCATGATTTTGATTTAACTAACATAAAAAATATTTTAGTATTTTGTGAGTGGTTTAAAACACACACCTTTATTTGAAACTAAATTTTTTTCAACTTCAAATAAGTTCCAATCCAACGCCACGTCGTAGACGACGTCGATACGATTCTAACTTAACTTGTTTCGCTCGAATTGGGCCTTGCATGGAAAAGATATGAAATTTTAAACATTTGAAATTAAATAAATTTATTAAACATTCAATTAAAAAGTTAATTATCTGCTTAAACAAGATTAGCCGCTAATCCATGTTCCCACCCAGATCCGCGAATCCGATCGTCGACATCCACCAAATGCCTACAGCTGCCATCACCTGCCACCATCAACCGCCACCACATGGTCGCCGTGACCATCACGTCGCCAAGTCTACAGGTCCTAGATCGATCGACCGACCTCACGCGACCACAATCTCTGACTTGAAACAGTGAACATGAGACCCCTCTTGTTTTGATGTATATGACTTATAGTTGAAGTAACTTGTGTTGTATGTTAATATCTAAAAGTATGTTGTGTGAATATTCATATGCGTATTGCTCTTTGTGTGGTGAAAAGTAATATATGTATGTTGATAACCTGTAGATTACCTCTGTTTAAGTTTCAAGCTCATGCCTTACTTCCAAAATCATTTCTGCTTGATTTTCTTGATGATAGAACTTAAGATCCAAACAAAATTTGTTTGTTTGATTATAAAGTAAGTTTTAAATTTTGTATTTTAATTAAACAAAGTAGACTACTCTGGAAAAACCTTAAAAACAGTTAATGGATAAAATAAGTGATATATTGAAATATCTTGAATTATCAATTCAAGTTTATAAACTGAATCCCTATACAAAATCCTGATTTTTAAAGCTTGGATCGCATTTGCTATATTACAGCATGATAGGGGGTTCTCGCTTCGCGGTTTGGTGGCGAACGGGAGACTCTTACCCCTACATGTCCCTGAGAGGGATGGGTTGGTTAGGCGAAGGCCGTGACAGTCGAGAGGCTGGCCGTAAAAGTAAATGCGAGGTGCCAGTGTAAGCCACGGTGGGGCTGGGATGGTTGCAAAGCCTACCGGTGCCCACTGTCTCGGATCGTTACAGTTGGTATCAGAGCAATAGGTTGAGTGAATACCTAGGCTCTGGAGTGGTGTCTATCCTGAGAGAGCGTACTTGTAATTTTTATCTATATATATATATATATTTATCTATTTCTACCTGTCTGTTGGGTTACCTGTTCGGGTTTCCCAATATAAGTTATAAAGGTAGATAGGGTAGTGGTGTGTCACACGACTACCGATGGTTGGAGTTTGTTGAGATTGGAAGTGTATCTACCGAGACGGTATTGGGTCTACAGTCTTTCTCGAGTGAGCTTTGTTGATGTAAGGATTTCATGGATCTCTGAAGGAAACCTGTAAAGGTTCGGAGTCCATCTTTGAGTAGAGATTGGATCTATCGGTTGGGCAGAAGCTAGAATGATATCTTGATATCTCAGGGATTAGTAGCTGTGTGATGAGACACAGTGATTATGGATGTTTCCGAAGATGTTTCTTTGGAACAAGTTTTAAAGAAGTGTGTCTGCTTCGGTGATGCGGCTAAGTGCAGCAGAGTGTTTCTGTTTAGTTTGAGGTTCGAGTTTCTTGAAGAGCTTTGGATTTGGAAATTCCTTAGCATTGGTGTCAGCAGTGTAGTTCGGAAGGTCCTGTATGCTGGCAAGGAAGCTTTCTAGCTTAGCAGTGGAGTTCAGAAGCAGTAGAGTGGTTTCGTTTCTTTGTTGGATTGGCTAGTTAAGCGTAAGCTGTTCTGTTTGGTTAAGAGAGAACAGTTTTTCTTTGGATAATAGTTGGGTTGATCGCAAAGATGACTTGCGATAGTCTGAGTGTTCTTTTGGTTTGTCAGAGATTTTTCTGGATGACTTCAGGAAGTCAGAATTTTGTTAGCATCTGGAGTTTAAGATGGTATCGACTTGATTTCAGAAGTGGTACCAATGGTTCAGCTTAGTAGTAGGATGGTTTTTGGAGGAAGATCTTAGTAAAGCAGCTCAGGGTTTTGGAGGAACTGCTGAGTTTTATTTTTAGATCTGTTGAACCATATTTTTGGAAAGTGTTTTCCCAGTCTTTGCTTGTGTTCGTCATCAGCATTTTCATCTGCTCGGATCAGAGTTGTGCAGCGGAAGCAATTTGGAGAGCATCTGTTTTATCTCTTTTGGATAAGAGAAGTGAGATCCGTCTTTTGATTCTGGAATAGAGTGGAGTTCTGAGTTGTGGTTGATCTTGGAAAGATCATTTTGTTGATTGTTTTGTTTCAGGATGTTTCGGGAGGGCATCAGCGAAGGATAAGCTGATCAGTAAGGATGTAGGCGTCCCAGGATCGTCCGAAGTAATTTGAATTATCGGAGATTTGATTTTGGATAAGTGTTTGATCTGCAGGAGTGAATTGTCAGTTTGGATAACTGAGATTCGTTGCGTTTCACGTATCTCTGAGGGAGTACGTGTAAGATTCTATTTCTGGTTGTAGAACCAGCAGTTCAGGGAGTTTGGATGTTGAGTCAGACTTGTCTATAGTCTGATTTCTTATCTTGTTTTGTAGATCTAGATGTGCCTATCTTAGTAGTATTGATTGTTTGGATTCTATAGAACGAGTAACCCGGTATTTATACACGGGGAAACTCGAGGGAACTCTATCCAGTATTTTGTCTGGATAGTTAGATTTGTTTGATTGGATGATTGATTGCTATGGTTGTTAGTATATATTGATGATATATGCTTGTGTTTTTAAGATTAATCATTAATGAGATTATTAAATTACCTTTGTTTTAAATTTCGGGGACGAAATTCTTTAAGGGGGGAGGAATGTGATATCCCGGAAATTTTGAACAATATCAATTTAATAATCTTTATTAAATATTAAATTGATATGATGATAATTGTAAATAAATATGAATTGATTTGATAATTCTCTTTTAAATAAATATTTAATTGATAAATTTATCTTTTGAAAGCTAATAAACTGTTTCTATTTATTTATATATATTTGTATATACTGTTTATGGTTAAGATTTGTTTTAAAATTTAATAAATAGGGAGATGTTTTTAAATTCTAGTCTATTTGGTAATTTGGAAATTTGACTAAATTAAATAATAAATAAATAACCTTTGGCCTAAAATTATACTTAAGATAAAAGTTAAATTGTTTTAAATGATTTTACCTTAGATTTAAATTAAACAAAGAATTGTTTTGTTTTATAGCTTGATAAAAATAGAAATGAAGTAATAATTTCTTTTATAAATTTATTTTAATGTTATAATGGGCTTTATTTATAACATAATGTCTGTACGAGTGGATTTTTATTATAAATAAAATTGTTATACATATTATAAAAGGGATTTTGGTTTTTGAATTTTTATAAATCTTTAGGATAATATGTATATTGAAATAATATATAGATAATTAAATATATCTTATAATAGTTAAAGAAATTTTAAATAAATCAAGTATTTAATAATATAAGTTTTAAAATAAAGTAAAGGCAATATTTTAAATTGTGTTTAAGTATAAAATTGTGTTTATACCTAAGTTAAAATTTTATAAATAAAAACACTTATGTTAGAAGATAGAAACAAATATACAAGTTAACAACAACAACCATAACAAGGCTTTAACTAAATCTCAAGCAAAATATTTATACTCTACAACAAAAATACATATGCATGCAAGAGAATTTTCAAAATATAAACAAAGTAAAATGATTGCTACCTATATAAACAAGTGATTTAAAAACAACTTAACATCTATAAACAAACTAACAACAACAATAACAAGCTAACTAATGACCATAACAATCTTTAAACTACAAACTTAAGTAAAACTTAAACAAAGGCTAAAACAACTTCATATCTATATAGTACAAAGCAAATAAAATACATTTGCAGGTATGGGAATCACCTAGTACAAGACAATAAGATAAGTCAAATAAATGTTATAATCTATAGCAAAACATGTTGCAGGCAGGTAAAAATCATTTCAATGCCATATGAAATGGGGAACATGTCAGTTTAAAGTTAAGAGAAAAAAATATATAAACATATGTAAGATTTTTTGTACATATGAGGAAGTGGATTGTAAAGGAAGCTTGTATACAAATAGTACATAGCATTTAATGATCTTTCCACCTTAGCAAACAAAGCTGTTTAAAAATTTCTTCCAGCCACCAAAATAAACAAATATCTCTGAGACTTTGTACTAAAAACAATTTGTTACTTGTTTATTTTTCAAGTTGCCTCACCTCATTTCGTATGCAAAAGACTTTGCATTTCCAGTTCTATAAGTTTAAACAATACAAACCTTAGTAAAAGAAAAAGAAAAATATACAAACCTGGAAAACAACTAGAAGGCCAAAACACTTCAGTTTCGAATTAAAAATGTAAGCATCTCAACCACCACAAGCAAGATTGCCAGACAATCATGTTCAAGTTCCAGCTATTCAAACTTTCTGGAATCAACAACGAAGATGAATGCAAGTTTCAAGCTTTTTTTTTTCAAACAAAAGAAGATCAGACTTTCTGTTTTAAATTCCGGTGAGTAAACTTTTTAAACTAAAACTTAAATAACCTGTGAATGTCTGTGTTAATGATTTGTTTTATATGTATGTGTATGTGCAAGTTTTTGTGAAATTATGTTGTGTGCATATCTACTGATTTTAAACTTCCCTGATCTTAATTCAAGTCTCTGACTTGAAACAGTGAACATGAGACCCCTCTTGTTTTGATGTATATGACTTATAGTTGAAGTAACTTGTGTTGTATGTTAATATCTAAAAGTATGTTGTGTGAATATTCATATGCGTATTGCTCTTTGTGTGGTGAAAAGTAATATATGTATGTTGATAACCTGTAGATTACCTCTGTTTAAGTTTCAAGCTCATGCCTTACTTCCAAAATCATTTCTGCTTGATTTTCTTGATGATAGAACTTAAGATCCAAACAAAATTTGTTTGTTTGATTATAAAGTAAGTTTTAAATTTTGTATTTTAATTAAACAAAGTAGACTACTCTGGAAAAACCTTAAAAACAGTTAATGGATAAAATAAGTGATATATTGAAATATCTTGAATTATCAATTCAAGTTTATAAACTGAATCCCTATACAAAATCCTGATTTTTAAAGCTTGGATCGCATTTGCTATATTACAGCATGATAGGGGGTTCTCGCTTCGCGGTTTGGTGGCGAACGGGAGACTCTTACCCCTACATGTCCCTGAGAGGGATGGGTTGGTTAGGCGAAGGCCGTGACAGTCGAGAGGCTGGCCGTAAAAGTAAATGCGAGGTGCCAGTGTAAGCCACGGTGGGGCTGGGATGGTTGCAAAGCCTACCGGTGCCCACTGTCTCGGATCGTTACAGTTGGTATCAGAGCAATAGGTTGAGTGAATACCTAGGCTCTGGAGTGGTGTCTATCCTGAGAGAGCGTACTTGTAATTTTTATCTATATATATATATATATATTTATCTATTTCTACCTGTCTGTTGGGTTACCTGTTCGGGTTTCCCAATATAAGTTATAAAGGTAGATAGGGTAGTGGTGTGTCACACGACTACCGATGGTTGGAGTTTGTTGAGATTGGAAGTGTATCTACCGAGACGGTATTGGGTCTACAGTCTTTCTCGAGTGAGCTTTGTTGATGTAAGGATTTCATGGATCTCTGAAGGAAACCTGTAAAGGTTCGGAGTCCATTTTTGAGTAGAGATTGGATCTATCGGTTGGGCAGAAGCTAGAATGATATCTTGATATCTCAGGGATTAGTAGCTGTGTGATGAGACACAGTGATTATGGATGTTTCCGAAGATGTTTCTTTGGAACAAGTTTTGAAGAAGTGTGTCTGCTTCGGTGATGCGGCTAAGTGCAGCAGAGTGTTTCTGTTTAGTTTGAGGTTCGAGTTTCTTGAAGAGCTTTGGATTTGGAAATTCCTTAGCATTGGTGTCAGCAGTGTAGTTCGGAAGGTCCTGTATGCTGGCAAGGAAGCTTTCTAGCTTAGCAGTGGAGTTCAGAAGCAGTAGAGTGGTTTCGTTTCTTTGTTGGATTGGCTAGTTAAGCGTAAGCTGTTCTGTTTGGTTAAGAGAGAACAGTTTTTCTTTGGATAATAGTTGGGTTGATCGCAAAGGTGACTTGCGATAGTCTGAGTGTTCTTTTGGTTTGTCAGAGATTTTTCTGGATGACTTCAGGAAGTCAGAATTTTGTTAGCATCTGGAGTTTAAGATGGTATCGACTTGATTTCAGAAGTGGTACCAATGGTTCAGCTTAGTAGTAGGATGGTTTTTGGAGGAAGATCTTAGTAAAGCAGCTCAGGGTTTTGGAGGAACTGCTGAGTTTTATTTTTAGATCTGTTGAACCATATTTTTGGAAAGTGTTTTCCCAGTCTTTGCTTGTGTTCGTCATCAGCATTTTCATCTGCTCGGATCAGAGTTGTGCAGCGGAAGCAATTTGGAGAGCATCTGTTTTATCTCTTTTGGATAAGAGAAGTGAGATCCATCTTTTGATTCTGGAATAGAGTGGAGTTCTGAGTTGTGGTTGATCTTGGAAAGATCATTTTGTTGATTGTTTTGGTTCAGGATGTTTCGGGAGGGCATCAGCGAAGGATAAGCTGATCAGTAAGGATGTAGGCGTCCCAGGATCGTCCGAAGTAATTTGAATTATCGGAGATTTGATTTTGGATAAGTGTTTGATCTGCAGGAGTGAATTGTCAGTTTGGATAACTGAGATTCGTTGCGTTTCACGTATCTCTGAGGGAGTACGTGTAAGATTCTATTTCTGGTTGTAGAACCAGCAGTTCAGGGAGTTTGGATGTTGAGTCAGACTTGTCTATAGTCTGATTTCTTATCTTGTTTTGTAGATCTAGATGTGCCTATCTTAGTAGTATTGATTGTTTGGATTCTATAGAACGAGTAACCCGGTATTTATACACGGGGAAACTCGAGGGAACTCTATCCAGTATTTTGTCTGGATAGTTAGATTTGTTTGATTGGATGATTGATTGCTATGGTTGTTAGTATATATTGATGATATATGCTTGTGTTTTTAAGATTAATCATTAATGAGATTATTAAATTACGTTTGTTTTAAATTTCGGGGACGAAATTCTTTAAGGGGGGAGGAATGTGATATCCCGGAAATTTTGAACAATATCAATTTAATAATCTTTATTAAATATTAAATTGATATGATGATAATTGTAAATAAATATGAATTGATTTGATAATTCTCTTTTAAATAAATATTTAATTGATAAATTTATCTTTTGAAAGCTAATAAACTGTTTCTATTTATTTATATATATTTGTATATACTGTTTATGGTTAAGATTTGTTTTAAAATTTAATAAATAGGGAGATGTTTTTAAATTCTAGTCTATTTGGTAATTTGGAAATTTGACTAAATTAAATAATAAATAAATAACCTTTGGCCTAAAATTATACTTAAGATAAAAGTTAAATTGTTTTAAATGATTTTACCTTAGATTTAAATTAAACAAAGAATTGTTTTGTTTTATAGCTTGATAAAAATAGAAATGAAGTAATAATTTCTTTTATAAATTTATTTTAATGTTATAATGGGCTTTATTTATAACATAATGTCTGTACGAGTGGATTTTTATTATAAATAAAATTGTTATACATATTATAAAAGGGATTTTGGTTTTTGAATTTTTATAAATCTTTAGGATAATATGTATATTGAAATAATATATAGATAATTAAATATATCTTATAATAGTTAAAGAAATTTTAAATAAATCAAGTATTTAATAATATAAGTTTTAAAATAAAGTAAAGGCAATATTTTAAATTGTGTTTAAGTATAAAATTGTGTTTATACCTAAGTTAAAATTTTATAAATAAAAACACTTATGTTAGAAGATAGAAACAAATATACAAGTTAACAACAACAACCATAACAAGGCTTTAACTAAATCTCAAGCAAAATATTTATACTCTACAACAAAAATACATATGCATGCAAGAGAATTTTCAAAATATAAACAAAGTAAAATGATTGCTACCTATATAAACAAGTGATTTAAAAACAACTTAACATCTATAAACAAACTAACAACAACAATAACAAGCTAACTAATGACCATAACAATCTTTAAACTACAAACTTAAGTAAAACTTAAACAAAGGCTAAAACAACTTCATATCTATATAGTACAAAGCAAATAAAATACATTTGCAGGTATGGGAATCACCTAGTACAAGACAATAAGATAAGTCAAATAAATGTTATAATCTATAGCAAAACATGTTGCAGGCAGGTAAAAATCATTTCAATGCCATATGAAATGGGGAACATGTCAGTTTAAAGTTAAGAGAAAAAAATATATAAACATATGTAAGATTTTTTGTACATATGAGGAAGTGGATTGTAAAGGAAGCTTGTATACAAATAGTACATAGCATTTAATGATCTTTCCACCTTAGCAAACAAAGCTGTTTAAAAATTTCTTCCAGCCACCAAAATAAACAAATATCTCTGAGACTTTGTACTAAAAACAATTTGTTACTTGTTTATTTTTCAAGTTGCCTCACCTCATTTCGTATGCAAAAGACTTTGCATTTCCAGTTCTATAAGTTTAAACAATACAAACCTTAGTAAAAGAAAAAGAAAAATATACAAACCTGGAAAACAACTAGAAGGCCAAAACACTTCAGTTTCGAATTAAAAATGTAAGCATCTCAACCACCACAAGCAAGATTGCCAGACAATCATGTTCAAGTTCCAGCTATTCAAACTTTCTGGAATCAACAACGAAGATGAATGCAAGTTTCAAGCTTTTTTTTTTCAAACAAAAGAAGATAAGACTTTCTGTTTTAAATTCCGGTGAGTAAACTTTTTAAACTAAAACTTAAATAACCTGTGAATGTCTGTGTTAATGATTTGTTTTATATGTATGTGTATGTGCAAGTTTTTGTGAAATTATGTTGTGTGCATATCTACTGATTTTAAACTTCCCTGATCTTAATTCAAGTCTCTGACTTGAAACAGTGAACATGAGACCCCTCTTGTTTTGATGTATATGACTTATAGTTGAAGTAACTTGTGTTGTATGTTAATATCTAAAAGTATGTTGTGTGAATATTCATATGCGTATTGCTCTTTGTGTGGTGAAAAGTAATATATGTATGTTGATAACCTGTAGATTACCTCTGTTTAAGTTTCAAGCTCATGCCTTACTTCCAAAATCATTTCTGCTTGATTTTCTTGATGATAGAACTTAAGATCCAAACAAAATTTGTTTATTTGATTATAAAGTAAGTTTTAAATTTTTTATTTTAATTAAACAAAGTAGACTACTCTGGAAAAACCTTAAAAACAGTTAATGGATAAAATAAGTGATATATTGAAATATCTTGAATTATCAATTCAAGTTTATAAACTGAATCCCTATACAAAATCCTGATTTTTAAAGCTTGAATCGCATTTTTTAGTAATGGTTTGAGTATGCAATCCTGGTTTAGTTGTTTTGGAAATTTTGGGTTGCCTTTGTCAACCCAGTCGATCTGGGAGTTCGTGGTGTTCCCTGGAGATGCATAGGTGGTCGGAGTGTCGGGGAAAAATGCGGTGGTGGTGGTCAGGTGGTCGTGGTGGTGGCGGCGAGCCTGGGAAGTTGGTAGACCTAGTTTTTGAAGGGAGGAGAAACTCGTGAACCCCGGACTCGTACATGCATCGAGTGTTACCGAGTTTTAGGTGTTGATAGTTTGGTCGAAGATGAGGTCGTGGCCGGAATTTCGAGCCCTTCGGTGGCCAAGGCGACGAGATAGGGCGATGACAGGTTTTGGGTGGGTTGTTGTCTCGAGTTCCAGGTTTGGGGTAAGTTACTGGATTTCGATTCTGAGCTTCTGGGTGATTTTGGATGATCGTGATCGGTGGAGGTGATGGTGGTTGATGGAATGATGTGCTGGTAGGTGGCCGGAGTTGGCCGGAGCAGCGGTGCACGTGCACCGTGCAATTTTGAAGCACTGAGGATTTTGAGTTTGAGCAGGAGGGTAGTCTCGAGTTTTTCTCGAGTAATTTAGGGTTTTGCCTCGAAGCGGTTTGATGTTCGACTCGAAGTCTTTTAGGGTAGGCTCGGGTTTGTTGTGTTGCCAGTTTAAAGCCTGTAAGGCTTTAAGTTTTGAAATTTGAGAGCAAGGTTTTAAAAACAGAGTTTAAAACCGGAATTTAAGAGATGGATTCAAACTGACTTCTGTCTCCATAATTTTAAATAAAAATAACTTTTATGAAAATAAAATGTTTTAACAACTTTAAAATGTTTAAAGTATATTCTAAAGAGTGTTAAATTTTTCTAAGTTAAATTTTGTATTTATTTGAATCTAGATTTGAAATAAGAATTTGATCATTTATAAGAAAATGTTTTATCCTTTAAATAATGAAGGTTTAAGGATTTGTAATTATTAAGTTAATTAAAATGAATAATTTACTAATTTAATTAATTAATGATTTGGATTAATTAATTTAGTTATTAAAAGTTAAATTAGTTAATTAAGGTTTAAGATAATTAATTTAGGATAATAAATGGGTAATTAAGGATAATTTATTTAAATAAGATTTGAATTTTAATTTATGATTAGTAATTAATTAATGAAGTAAGTAAGGATTAATTAAGTTATATTGAATACTTAATTAATTAAATAATTGAGGATTAATTAATGAGTTATTAAAGATAAAATTTCATTGTAATTAATTAAGTTTAATATGAATTGTTTAAGTTAATTAATTTAGTTTAATTAATTTAACTAACCATTTGATGATGTGATAAGTATAATTACTTAAGGAAGAAATTGAATGGGAATGATTTAAAAATGAAAGTAATTTGAGTATAATTACTTTGTATAAATTAATCAAGGGATTAATTAGAGAATAATTAATTATGGAGTAATTAAATTATTTGATGAAGTAATTAAGGGTAGTTAATTACTATATGGAGTTAATCAAGGTGATTAACAAATTTGGTTTAATTTAAGATAAATTACTAAATGAAATAAATGTAATTAGAGATCATTAATTATTGTAATTAATGATGTAAGTTAAAATGGATTTATTTGGAAATTATTAATAAATGAAGGAATTCACTTATGAAATTAATTAAAGAAGTAATGTAATTGATTTTAGTAAATTAAAAGTTTACTTTCTATAATTGGTATAAGGTAATAAATTTGTGAAAATAAATAAAGGATAATTACACAAATGTAATTAAAGATAATTAATCTAGGAAGGTTAATTAAGATGGAAAGTAGAGAATGATTAATTAATTGACTTGTAATAAATTAATGGATGTGTAAGCAAGATTAATTTTTGATGAAGTAATTAATTTAATTTACTTTAAATTAATTAGAGATTTGTAATTAATTTAATTCATTTTAAATTAATTATAAATGAGGTGATTATTAATCTTTGTTTATATATGATGGATGATATTGATTTCCATGATTGATTGTGATCTCAGATATAGATCTATTGTGTTATGGATGCTTGTTTTAAATATGATAATATTGATTACCTGTTTGAGTATGATAATATGGATTAGCTGTTTATGATGATGATGTTATTATCCATTGTGATATTGTTATTTATCTATCTGTGTGTATATAGATAATTGAATTTAAATTGTTTTAACTTTAAAACAACTTGGCCTTAAAAGACACGGTTTGGATTTCGATGAGACCGGGATCGAGTTTCCGTATACCGGAATTCCAGGTCTGGAGACCCGAATACCACATCGATCCAAAATAACGTTAGGTCGTGAAATTCAAATGGAGCAAGTGAAGACTCGAGGTATAAGAACTATACGTCAGTATAACTCTATGGGTGATTCCGTAATGAGTTTGACGAAGATAGTACTTATAGATTCGAGATAGTGATTCAGAATGCAAGGGTTATTGTCGTTAACTCTGAGGGTGATTCCAATACGAGTGTAACGAGATAATGCCTTCGGTTTCGTTCGAACCCGGAACGAACTTGTATGGATTGAATGCTTTCAGAACATCGTCAGGTGGACGATGAGCATTCTAAGAGATGTGTTCTCTAAAGGTAATCGTGACCTCAAGCCTCATCAACCGGGAATGGCTAAAACAGGGGAGGTGCAGCAAGGTTAGTGGGTAGCACCCAAGTAGGACGAGATTACCCCTGTCTAGATGTCCCTTATTTTTCAGCTTTGTGTGCGGTTGATCATGACAACCGTGGGGTATCTTATCCGGGAATTATCCAGTAAGGGATGTTCCAGCCTTGTGATGCAGGGGAGCGGGCGTACTCCTCGGTACGGTGATCTAGGCCACGTACTGTGACGGGCGGTACCCCAGTAGCCCAGCCATTGTATGGAATCCAATCTCCAATAAGCGCCGTACGTTTTGATTGTGCCCAACTATGTTGAAATGTGAGATGTAAGCATTTCAGCTATTTCTGTATTTTACTTGAAAACCTTAGACACTATTATAATATCACTGAATTTCCTATCAAAGTTTTGGTTAGCGTAAGGTAAAAACATTTCCATGTTTATGTGTGGGATGTCTTACGTGATACCTTTTGTTTCAAATGATTTTTAAAGTTAAGCAACTTTAACTGTTTACTCATACCAGACCCATGTCTGACCCGAAGTTTATTTCTGTTTTTCATAAACTCTCGGGTACCCAAATTTTTACGGGTAGCCAAGGGATTCAGGTTAGCTTTGACGAATCGTGGAGGAGCAATGGAGCAGGAGGCTTCAGCGTGTAGATATATATTGGTTCCGCTGTGTTAGTGTTTATCTGTATTTCCGTTGTGTTATATTTCTGTGTTGTTTTGAGATGTATCGAGTTGTATTAACTAGACAGGTGTTTATAACTGTCTAGTATGTGTTGTATTATCTATGTAACTCTGATGTATATGATACTATGTATTATTTATGTGATATATTATATTTTATTCGTTCCACTGTTGAGATTCTGTGGTTGTTTCTTCTTCTTCTCTATCTTTTCTACTTTCTCACCTCTTTCTTTTCTTATCGATGATGCGATTTTCCGGTAGCGGAAAGTCGGGTCGTCACAACTTCTTTATTTAAAGTATTCCAAAAATCCAATTTCGATGAATTCCAATATTAGATTTCAATAAATTCTAATATTAGATTTCAAATGAATTTTAGTCATCAAATGATTATTTTATTTTCATCTAAATAATTCAACATTTATTATTCAATTCTTGCTACTGATTTCAAACATTAAATATATTGAACTTCTTTCTAACACAAATAATTTCCTTAAATCTTATCAAAAATTTTATTTTAAAATTTTATTTAAGTTCATATTAAATAAATTACATAAATAATTCATTAAATTTTTATTTCTAACCATTTTTTTTCAATAATTATATTAAATTTAATAATTTAGTAATTTAAAATATTTTAAAAATACGGGTCATTACAATCTCCCCCTATCAAAACTTTTTGTCCCCAAAAAGGGGTTAAGTAAGAAATCTAACATTCGATATATTTTATTCAAAATAACTAACTTATAAAACATTAAATCTGTTTTTTTTTTTGCAGATTAAGCGGGGTTAAAACTGGACCCTTACCAGATTTATTAAAAGAGAACAGAAATACAGAAGAAAGCATACAGGGCAGAGAAAAAAAAGAAACAAATGAAGAAATAAAACAAACAACAAAACATAAAAAAAGCAGTAAAATAAAGGGTGAAACTAAGGAATCCAAGGTTCCAAATGAATGTCCAGAAACTTTTAGGGGCTAGCTCTCATCCCTATCAAAATGTCATGCTTTAATATGGACCATAAAGTATCTTTACTTCTGCAAATGCCCTCAAAGCATCTCTTATTTCTTTCCTTCCATATGCTCACCATAAGTTTTTTTAAGATGAAGAAAAAGAACTGTTTATTGTCCTCCCTCCAAGAAATGGCACTTTCCATAAGGTTCCACTGATTATTGAAGATTGGAGGAGCAAAAACCTTATGGAAGCAGCTTATCAATTTAGACCAAATGAAATGAACATAAGGGCAGTCAAAATAAATGTGTTGAACACTTTCTGCATACTGAGTACATAGTACACAGTCAGGAAGCACATTCATACCGTATCTCAATAGCTTTTCTCTAGTTAACAGTGCATCAGATATAACCTTCCAGAACATAAGATTATCACTGTTACATGAAGCAGCAGTCCACGTTACTTTTCTCCACTTACATTCTGGCATAGTGTCAAAACCACACAAGGCAACATAAACATTTTTAGTGGAGTGCTCCTGACCATTCCACAGCAGTGTGTCATGGTCATATGTTTCATAGGAGTTAGAATCGTAATTGCTCCAAAAATTCCTGACAACTTGGTTACTAGTGTAGGGCAGCTCAATTTTACCGTTAACAATATGTTCAATGGCTAGAGCATTATTTCCAATGCCACACTGGTACTTCTGTTGTGAACTGAAAACAAGGTCAAGGATAACACCTTTGCTTAGCCATGGGTCATGCTAGAAACTGCACATGCTTGACTCAGAAATCTTCAATTGCACTAGAGGCTTGTAAATGGGTCTTAATTTTAAAATGCTCCTCCAAATCCAGCTACTAGACTGTGGGATGTCCATGAGCCAGAAGTTTTTGGTACCAATGTTGTACCTGTGTGTCCATTTCACCCACAGCGTGTCATGCTTGAGCAGCAAAGCATTGAAATGATGGCTGTAAGCAGCCTTGTTCCATATCCCAATGCTTTGCAAACCCAAGCCCCCTTTGCTTCTTGGTTTTTCAAAGGATTTGAAAGAACATGGGAGGACTTTCCTAGTGTGTATGGTGCCGAACCAAAAAAATCTCATCATTGCTCTTCTAACCAATTTCAGAAGTTTAATTGGTAGGATGAAAGTCCTAGCCCAATAAACCGTTAAGGAGTGACTTACAGATTGAACTAGCACCAGTCTTCCAGCTTGAGAGAGGAATCTGTTGGCCCAACAATCCATAACAGCCGTGATCTTTTCATAAAGTGGAAGACAGTCAGCGTAGGTAACTCTAGATGTACATAATGGAAGCCCAAGATACCTCATGTCAGCTGTCATGGTTTGGAAACCAGCAAATGAGGTCAAATTCGATTACTGAAGACTAGAGACTCCAGAGAATAAGATGCTAGATTTATGAAGGTTAAGTTTAAGGCCAGTCATCAAGTAAAAGGTATTAAGAGCACTTAAGATTCCTTCAAATGATTGCATATTGGGTTTTGTGAAAATCATAATATCATCAGCAAAAAGGAGAGTTGTTATTTGAAGTTCTTTGCACTTAGGGTGGTAATGTATTAGCTTGCTCTGAAACATGGGTTTTAACATACTTGTGAAAACTTCCATCACCAGAATGAAGATGTAAGAAGACAGGGGATCCCCTTGCCTGATTCCCTGCTTTGGAACAAAGTTACTCAAGCTTGTGCCATTGATAATCATGGAATAGGAGGGTGTAGAAATACACTCGTAAATCCAAGCAACAAAGACTTTAGGAAAACCCATGAGAGACATAACCCTAACCACTGACTTCCACTGGAGGGAATCATAAGCCTTCTGCAGATCAAGCTTAAGCATAGCACGAGGAGACACATTAGCACATTGGTATCCTTTTGTTAGTTCATGGGCTAGCATAATATTATCAAGGATATTTCTACCAGGGAGGAAGGCAACTTGGTTGTTTGAAATAATTCTTTGCAGGACAGACACCAGCCTAGAGGCAATGATTTTAGAGATGCATTTATAAACCACATTACAACATGAAATAGGACGGAAGGAGGTGACAGACACAGCAGGTTTGATCTTAGGGATTAGGACCAAGTTGGTAGAATTCACTGATCTTAGCATTTTGAACTTGTCAAAGAAGTTGTGGACAGCTCTGCAAAATTGGTCACCAACTATCTCCCAGCTAGAAGTAAAAAAAACAACATTGAAGCCATCTGGACCACCAGACGAGCTTCTATTCATTGCATGAAGGGTATTCTTGATTTCTTCATTTGTAACTTTAACTATTAAAAGATTAGCTTCGTCTTGATTTATTTTAGGAAGGGATATGGTGGACAGAACATCCAAATCCGGTTCAAAATTTCCAGCATTACCTAAAAGGCCAGAATAATACATAAGAAATGCTTTTTCTACAGTTTCAGGGGTAGTCTGAAGATTACCAGCCTCATCAACAATATTAGAAATTTTATTGATAGAATGCTTAATCTTTAGAGAGGCATGGAAAAATTTAGTATTCCTATCGCCTTCAGCTGCCCATTTGATTCTTAGTTGTTGCTTCTTCATATCAGACTCACATGCTAGAGCAAGATTAAGGTCATTGAAAAGAGTAGCTTCCTTCTCAGCCAAGTATACATTGTCAGGATGAACCATCATTTGCTCCTGAGCATTCTTTAAACGGTCCATGAGTTTAGTTGATTGTAAATTGCCATTGCCATACTTTGCCCTTGCCCACTCCCTCAAAGCAACCTTGACTGCTCCAAGTTTCCTGCAAAAAATAAAAGTAGGGTTTCCATAAATCCTTATAAACCAAGCATTCTTTATTATATCATAATACTCAGGTTCGTGGACCCAAGCGTTGAAAAATTTAAATCTTCTTCTGGCTTCCAATGGCTTTTTCCCAGTTGTCAAGATGAGGGGAGAGTGATCAGATAGAATAGGTTGGGGAAGAAATGTGGTGATGTTTGGCCAAGAGGAGAGGGCTTTGAAGTTGGCGAAAGAGTGATCAATGTTAGAGAAGACACGGGCACCAGTTCTAGAACGATTATTCCAAGTGTATGGGGCACCGTATTTGTTAATAGGGATTAAGGACGAATCATCAATAGCATTGTTTAAAGGGAGAATGTCCCTAGGCACGAGAGGAAGACCCCCATGTTTGTCAGACAAAGATAAGCAGCAGTTAAAATCACCAAGCATAATCCAGGGATGTGTGTCTTGTCTTAGAGCAGGCAGAAGATTGAAAAGAGTTTGTCTGGAAGAGGGGGAGTTAAAAGCATAGATGAAAGAGATGTAGAAAGAAGTAGGGGAATCGAAATATTTGGCATGAAAATGCATTATCTGAGGAGTTGCTAGGATGAGATCAAGTGATAATTGCTCTGGATTATGCAGGACCATAATTCTCCCATAGCTGGCTTCTAGAAGATTGTGGTTCAAGGTCCATGATGGGTTTATGTACTTAGCAGCTTTAACAGTTAGAGGCAAATTCAATTTGGTTTCAAGAATTGCAAATACAGATAGTTGATGAGTGGAGATCAACTGTTTGACCTGATCCAGTTTAATAAAGTTGTGGGATCCTCTTATATTCCAAGCAGCGATGTTGTGTATCATTAATTAACCAAATTAATTTGTGATCGTTCTCTCATGCTCCTAGTAACAGGAGAATTAATTTTGGTGGAGCTTTGGTTTTGATTTTTTGTCTTTTTTGACTTTTTGCTTCTATCATTGTCAGTTTCTTGACAGCTGTCGTTCATTGGGTCCTCCGGTGGTGATTTCCAACCTGGAATAGAACCCAGATACACGTAGGGCTGACCTGGCTTTGGGATGATTGGTGGTGGAAGAGTTGGGTTGGGAGGAGAAACTGGTATAATGAATTGAGGCTGGGAATGCATGCTGTACACAAGATCAAATATTTCTTTTTGCAATGTGATACAGAAGGAATCTTCATTTGTGATTGAGTTTGTTTTGGTAGTTAATTGACCTGTTGAAGCAGGAGTTACAAGTTTGGGCAAAGTGGTAGGGGAAAGTGAGTTCATGTAGTTAATTGCATGCACAAGTGATTCTGTAACATGCACAGACAGATTTTCATTTTGCTGCAGAGAGGATAGTAAGTTTTGCTGCATTACAGAAGAAGCACTTGGATGTTCATGGGGAAAAACATCCAAAATTTGTGTGTTTTCCTCATTCAGCTGTAAAGCATTGTTTTCTGACCCTCCATTTTGCTCTCCAGTAGATTCCACAACTACATTGTTTTCGTCAGACTCCAAGTCTTTTAACACATCAAAAATATTGCTTGTTTTAAATATGCCATTTTCATTATCAATTTCACAAGCCTCCACCTGAACCTCAGATGAAACACCAACAAATGTTTCTGCTTTATCAGATCTCCCTGGTATATCATTATTAATCACATCAACTACAGCATTTACAGTTTTATCATCTATCACTGGCAACTTCAAAGAGTTTCCAACCTTTTCTTTGTTTTTCTTGTTCACAACTCTCTTCCAAATCTGATTGTTTTTGTTTGCCTGCTTTCCTTCATTCTGCACAGCGACTTGTCCTTCATACGTTTTCCCTTTTATATTTGCCTCAACCTCGTTCCTCATGCTAACTACTCCTTCTCTCATGCAATCTTTTGCCATGTGACCAAAAACTTTACAACCAGAACAAATTTCAGGTTTCCATAGATAACTAACCTGTATCATCTAGGTTGATCCGTCGACTAACTTCACAGGAAACTCGTCTACCAAATCTTGGTTTGGAGTGACATCAACTAGACATTTGGCGTATCCAATCCGCTCCAGTTTATCAGTGGACGAGTCCAAACAGAGCAATCTTCCAATCCTAGATGCCAGCCAGTTAATCCCTAAATGAGACCACGCAAAAAGAGGGACATTTGATAACTTTAACCAAACTGGCACAGATTTGATTGTGCTGCAACTGTTCCCAATGAATGGATCCCATGCCTTGATAATGAAAATCTTGTTCCAAAGAAATATAGGATCGGCTTCAATAATTCTCCTTCTATCCTCAGCACAAGAAAGATGGAAAAGGAACAAGGTTCCATCAGATTTTATAGAGACTTCTCCTTTGAGCTTCCAGAGTTTTTTGAGATGGTTGATGACTATCATGTAGGACAGGGGCTTATCAAGGAAGAAACCAACCAACCATTCACCCCAAACTTCATTACCAGCTTTCAGCACATCAGGAGGAGGTACCAAAACTTGCCCATCAAAAGATAGCTGAAAGTCAACTGGCAAGTATGCACCAGCATTGCGGGGCTTGGATTTGAAAAGGGAGGACCAAGTGGAGGAAGAAGAAGCTGGATGGATAGATGTGGGAAAGTCAGGAGGAGGTACTGGAGGGGGCAGGTTTAGTGGGGAGTTGGGAAGAGTTGCCGGTAGCAGAGAAGGAGGAGGAACAGTTGAAAGAATGGGTATGTCAGATTGAAAGGACAGGGAATGGTGATGGGAATGGGCGGGAGAGGCCATTAGAAACCAAAATAAGAAGGAAGTTAATAATTTTTTTTTGCATTAAATCTATTTTACAAAACCTTTACTATGCTTCCACATGCCATTCTGATATCTATTTATTGTAAAACATGTTATATAATTTTAAAAGTCTCAAAAATTATCTAACACTCGAATTTATGGAAAATTTTGGATTTGGGTGATTCTTATCCGAAAAACCAAAATCGAATTTGGGTGATTCCTATCCGAAAACCCCTTCAAACTAATTTTCGAAATAAAACATACTGAAGAAAAGGATCATTGAAGACGAAAATCGTCATGATGTAGGATTACCTGCCATTAGTCCCTAGAGGTGAAATTTACCATATTTAAAGAGGTAGTGCTCTATTATGAAAATCTTCGATTTGCAAGAATATGATTTGAAGTTAAGAAACAAATCTCTGATTAAGATTTAATGAATGATTTGGGAATATTTTCCCTAAGTGAAAAGTTATAACTTGAATATAAGAAATCTTTGATTAATATTTCATGAATGATTTGGAAAAGTTTTCCTAAATAAAAGAGAAACTGATTTGGAATTATTCCAGGATTAAAGAAAGGTTTAAATAAACCAAATAATTTAATAAATGAGGCTTAATTATTCCAAATACTCTTGAAAAGAAAATGGAATAAATTGAAAAGAGTATATCTAAGAAAGATATTTGATTTAAATAAAAGATGAAGTAATTGATTGATGATTGATATCCACATATGAACTTAACATCTTTTAAAGCGATGATTGGCTTCAAAGGAACCGGGGTTGGATTTGGGTGATCCCTATCCAAAAACCACTTCGAACCAATGTATATGTTCGAAAGTGAAGACATGTTGAAGATGATTGTAACACTCCACACCACTTAGTATACCCAAAAGGACACACTAAACGGTATGGTGCGTTGTAGGTATAACTAAAGCTAGTAAAGACTAAGATTCAAAAGACAAAAGTAGATAAAAACAGCGAAAACAATTAAAATAATAACTTATTTAGAAAAAAACTTCACAATTACTTTAAAAACAAATAAGTCACCAAATACCAAATACATCATATGTCAAAATACACATACATGTCTTGCGAAATTAAAAAAACATAGTCTCAATAAAATCAGAGTTCAAAACATCCCTCAAATAGTGCCAGTACAACAAAAGAACTAAAAACTGGAAATGAAGAAAAGGAATACATGTTAGAATCTCTGCCAAAGGAGTCTCCAAGAATCTGCGGTCTACCGCCCTTGCTCCTGATTGCCTATGGGGGAAAAGGGGAAAATAGAGGAGTGGGTCAGACTATAAGTCTGGTGAATGATAGTAATTACCAGAATCTTTAAGTAAACTAAAGGTAATAGGCTTTACAATAGTTCTAGTATGTAAAAAGAAACAGAGCAAATAGAAGAAGGAATAAGCTGGAAATAAATACGAATTAACTATTAAATATGATTGGTTAACTTTGATTGTTTGCACTTGTTTTTGATAGCCGCTTTGATTAGGCTGAATTCCTAATACTACCCTTTGATCGACCTGCTACTCCATAGAATCTACTATGGACCGAACGCTAAAGCTCCCTACGCATTAGACAATGGTGCGTACAAAAGGCACACACTAAGCGTTTAGAACTCATAATGATTACTGAGCACCCGAATGGAAGTCGCACGCATAACCACCACCATGCTCATGTTACCTGTTGTTCCACCTATTGGGTCTTCTTATTAACTCAAGCTCCAGCATAAGTGTGCCCCTCGTCTCACTTCAGGATTATGTGAGACACCTCGTCTCACTTTAGGTTATGTGAGACACCTCGTTTCACTTCAAGGTTATGTGAACACCGTGTCCATAGAAATATTAGGGGAAATGTTGTTGGTACTGGCCCGTCATCCAAATAATATCTAGTTGCGCCCCTTGCCCAAATCCCCATGATTTGGAATTCTACTTATTGACCATTTACTATCATTGTTAGCATAAGCGTGCCCCTCGTCTCACTTCAGAATTATGTGAAACACCATGTCCACATAAATAATAGGGGAATGCTATTTTGTACAGGTCTTACTTTAATTCTTTGCTTATTAACTTAGATAAATTATTTAAATTAGCATTTACTTTTATTCTTACTATCTGTGCTTATTAATTTATCCTAAGTCTTAAAATAAGCCACATTCTGTTTGTTTTCTTATTGTAACCTATGTTATAATTTAGCTTATTTACTTAACCCAAAACTCTAAGTGTGAAAATAAGCTACATCTTTATTTGCTCATTTCAATCCTAATTTTACTTCATAATTAGGCTTGCAAATAGGTCAATTTCACTCCAATTCCATTTTATTACAGTCATTTCAATTTACATCTTATTTTACGTAATTTCAGTTTTCTTATTGTCTAATCCATACTCGCGTTAAATCTATTTAATCCATTCGCGAAGAAAAAGGAGAAATAGAAGAAAACTGACAGTTATAAAAGGAAATCCCAAATGTGGAAAAAGATGTAAATAAATAACTATTAATAGTAAATAATTAAAAATACTGTAAATAAGTGTAATTAAACGAAAAAACTATAATTAACAGAAATTAACTACAATTAACTGAAAAGAATAGCTAAAAAGAAATAGACTGAAAATAAATTTAAAATTGAAAATAACAGATAAAAAGGTATTTTCAAAATCGTAAAAAAACTACAACTATTGGAAACCCTATTATTTTAAATTGCTTAAAAATCTAAAATAATTACAATCACTCACCTGTGTTCCTAAGCTCTTCCCGTTAGGTCTTCCTGGATCCACTTGGGGTTGTTAAATATTTTAATTTAAAACGATTTTCTCCTCGGAAAATTATTCCGTTTAGGGTTCTTCCTGAAATGGTGAACCCAATTGGAGAAAACCTAGAATGAGAAAAAGTGTTAGGCCTAGGGTCTTATTTATAGGTGTAGAAGTGGATCTCAGACCGTCAGATTTGGGGATTGAATAGGATGCAACCATGTCATAGGCTGAATAGGAGCCGTCGGATGGTAGCACGGAGGGACCAGATGAGCCAAAATGACGAAAATAATGTGTAAAAAACTTGCAGGAACCAATAGGAATGAAGTAAATTTTCTTCGCTTCCCATTCATAGGCGGGTCATCCTACAGGTCGACCGCCCTCGAAGCCAAGTCGACCGGCCAGTCGATCTAGGCCTTGGGATGGTCGACCTCTAGGTCGACCTCCCTACATATCTTTTTCCGTTGATTCTTGTTTGCTTTGTATCTCGCTCATATTAACTCGGATTCTGATGTTCTATATATGGAAATTGACCGGAAAATTACCACGGACACAATGGTGCAACTCTCGTGACTTAATTCTGATAATTTCACAAAGTTATTTTATTATTTCATTAATTAACTAATTAATTATTATGGGTTAAATTTCGGGTTGTTACATTCTCCCCTCCTTAAGGGATTTCATCCCCAAAATCTCTAAGGATAAAAGAATGAACTAATGTTTTCATCCAAGTTCTACAACCAACTACTCAACCATCATCCATTCATCCATTGTCCTTAAGTTTTTCTAATGCAACTTATGATACTTATGCGATTAGTGTAGTGTTAATGTCCCTAACTAATGCAAAAGATTAGGCGGTCCACTGATTCAGTTGACCTCCTTTTATGCAATCATGTTCGTTCTATGTATCCAAATGAATGCAAAAATTCCTAATGATAACTGATAGTTCTATATGCGTGCTTCAATCATCATCCAAATGCAATAACCATGTGATAAACATCCATCTATAGAAACCATGAAAATAAAAATGCAAATGCGCACACATCCATATGCGCATGCTCTAGTGTCCTAGTTAGGCCGATCCCTAAGAGAAAATAATGCCTAGTGTAAGTATATGCGTCCATTAGCATCCACTAGCAAACACTTGCAACCACTTGCATACATCATCCATAACATGTTCTAATAACATGTTTACCTCAAATTCTACCATCCATAGGTTAACTCCTAAGTTCTACCCTCCCAAAGGATAATAAAGGAAAGAACCTATTCAAAACTAAAGATGGAAAATAGGAAATTCAAAAAATTACTGTCAAAGAAAAGCAGATATGAGATACGAATTTTTTCCAAAACAAATTTAGTCTTCTCTGAAGTATTTTTAACTTCTGTAAACTCTATCCAACGCGAAAGCGACTTGCGCGGTCTTCCATAAAGAGCTTCGAAAGGTGCTACTCTAATGCTAGCTTGAAAACTACTATAAGGTGAGAATTCCACTAAAGGAAGATGCTTTTCCCAAGTTTCCTCAAATTCAAAAATACACGTCCTCAACCATGTGTGCCTTACAATCTTACTAATTTCACTTTACTGTTCTTCTTTAGCCTGCTCACATGAATCAACATTCCTAGGTTCTCACTAGTGCCCTATATGCTTTACGGGAATTCTATTATTACTTCCAAAAGTAATTACTACTGTCTCCTTTATAGCCTTACACCTTTTCCGTCACTCCTTAGGGAATGATTCCTATCTATTCCACTTTTAAGAGTTTGGTTTGGTATTTATCCTCTCATTTCAAAAACTAAGGCTTCTAAATTTTCAAATTCCAAAATCTTTGTCCTTAAAAGTGTTATCTTTAAGTTCTTATTAAATTCAAAAATACTCAGTTGCTTATCATTTTATGTTTCTAGATTTGCATCCTTACATCTTTTTGAATTTACATTATTTCCCAAACCTAGAGGGAAAAATTTTCAAATTCTAAATTCAAAAATTATTCCTCGCTTTCTCTTAAAGACCTTTTCAATTGTCTATAAAATTTGAATTTTCAAATTCTACTTTTATTAAGTTTTTCATTTCAAAAACTTATTTACTTTTCACCAAACCATTTCCTTTTAAAATATATTTAAAATATCCTTATGTGTTTTCAAAACAACTTCTTATTACACCTAACTACTTTCTCCTATGAGAAATTATTAACGCTAAGATCTTCTATGAACCTTTTAAAAGAGGATTTCATGTTTATGTGAAATTACAAGGAACTTATTTTATATTTTTCGAAATAGGCTATACAAAATATTGTGCTCCCATACCTTGTATATCTATTTCATGCAATCCTTGTAACTTGCACAAAACATTTTTATTGGTTTCATAGAAAATTATACCATTATTCTTTTCATTGCAATAGATTAAAGTATGTTTAAATTATATTTTCTTATGATAGACATCTTCTAATATCTAGCTTTTTCTTTTCAGAAAAACTCATCTTCAAAACTGATTTAATATATTCATAACCAAAAACATTTTCTTATACCTATTTAATTAATAGGTGTATTCACAAATCACTTTTATTTTTATTCTTAGAAATTATAAATACATTTTTATTTGGGTTTAAAACAGATGTTGCGTAAAACACTGTTACTACAACCCAAAAATACTAGTGTATGAATTTAATTAAAAATGAATACTAATGAACCACATCTACTATGTAGAAACATTTCCTTTGGGAGTCACTTACTATAACGGTAGCGTTATAGTCTATGCTCCCTTTATTTTCATAAAAACATCTATTACAACAATAAATATTGTAATCTACGATTTGGATACTTAATACATTTTAGGTTTTTATATTTCTCTGTTTACTTACAAAGAAACTAGTGAGCTATATACGTTCTATAATTCTTCAAAAAAAAATTCACTTTTAACAAAATTTATATCATATAAAAACCAATTTAAATTTCTTACTATATTCCTAATATTTACTTTAAAAATATTGGCAATTATATAATTTTTTTCCAATTCTAATAATTTCACTTTATTGGGTTAAACATAAAGTGGAATTTTCTACTTACTGCCCTAGGAGTATCCTTCCTAAACCTTGGAAATCTCATTTCCTTACTTAAAGTCTTTTGTTCCTATACTCATATTTATTCTAAGGTGCTACCGTTAAATCCACTTATATGAAACAATTATAATTTCTGCAATTATCTACACATGGGCTTTCTCTTTCCTTATCAACTGAATCTATTGTACATCTCCAATCTTTGCCTACCTCTCTTTGGATTTTCACAATCTGAACCTAAATGTACAAAACCGTTTCTCGAACTATTTCCCATGTGTAGACCTTCTTTATGCCCAAGAAACACACTTCCTTATGCCAAAAGTGTTACTTCAAGAATTTTTCCTTCAGCCGATAAACACGAAGCGTACTAATAACCTCTTCAAGATGATTAGCATGCTTTTCCATACTCTTGGAAAACATCAAAAGGCATTGGTTAGCCCAAAAGGCATAACCAACCACTCAAAGAACCCGTCGGGTGTCCTAAATGCGGTCTTATCAATGCTGTTATCAGCAACTCTAAGCTGATGAAATCCCATGGCTAAATCAAGCTAAGAGAATACCAAAGAGCTAACTAAATGGTCAAAAAGGTTATCTATCTTTGGGAGTGGATATCGGTTCTTCTTCGTGAGCTTATTTAATTCTCTATAGTCTATGCAAAGTCAAAGGGAACCATCCGCCTTAGTAGCGAAGACGACTGGCGCTCCCCACTCCAATATGCTCCTTCTTATAAATCCTTTCTCCAAAAGCTCATGGATTTGCTTGTTCAATTCCTTCCTCTCCCTAGGTCCCATGTGCCTCACGAGTAATGCTACTGGCTTAGCATTATCAGTCAAATAAATCTTGAAGTCAATCTCTCTCTTAGGGGGTAGTCCCCTAACCTCCTCAAAGACGTTTGGATAATATCTGACGACAGGAACCAAATCTAACTCTGATGATGATGAATCAAGGGAATAAAGGAAGGTCAACATAACTGACCCTAGCGGGTCGCAAGAAACCTTGAGAGTCCTACCACGGCATGTCTCTAGTCTAACGACTCTCCTCTCGCGGTCTAATATAGCTCCATATGTGGATGGTCAATCCATCCCCAAAAGCATCCCTTACCCCGAAAATCCCAATACATAGGCGTCACAATTAAACTCTACGCCAAGGATAAAAATTTTCAAACCCCTACAAACCATATACAAGTGTGTCGATCCTCCTATGGTGTTTGAAACAACAATGTGGTCCACTACTAAAGAGATTTCTACATGCAAATAATCTACTAGAGAACTAGAGATGAAAGAGTCTGATGCTCCATAATCGAAAAGAGACTGAATGGGAAAATCCGAAATAGAGATCAAAACCTTCTACAGAGACTTTCCTATCTCGATCCGGTCCACTACTATAAGGTGCTGCACCCAAAGCATGTACTTGCGCTGTAGGTGCGCCTGCTCTCTACCTTGTCCTCTAAGGACAAGCTCTACTAAGATGATCAGGCTACCCATAGTTGAAACACCTCCTCTTCATCATTTTATTCTTATAGTCCTTTGCGAAATGCTCAACCAATCCTCAACTATGACATTTCCCACTTTTCTTCATCCGCTTCTGAGGTCCTCCTCCTTTCCTCTTGTCCTTATCCTCCTTATGTTCTCCCTTTAGCTTCCAATATGTAGGTTGAATTCGTTGTCGATCCTCCTAACCTAACTGCCTAAACCTTCGATCCATATCCTCCAACCTAGCTTGTGTCTCCTCGAAATCCTCCGTGCCAGAAAACGTTCTGCCCTCTATGCTAGCGAAGTCCTTGCATAGATTAGAAAAATCGGCTAGTGTGGGTGGATTAAAGGGATTTCCACCTACCGGTATTTTATTGGGCACTTGCCCTAGCACCTTTGGTACCGTAGCTTTACGGAACTAGTTAGCCATACTATGCAAAGAAAATGAAACTAAGGCTTGAAAGAATCGAAAGAAGGTTGAACTAAACTTTGAGAGGATTTTATAAAAACTCTTTCATCTTGAAAACTATTTCTAAGAGTTTCTTTTCTAAAAATACTTTTTAAAACAAGTTATTTTGGAAAATACTTTATTTTTAAAATAATTTTTTTAGGAATCCTGTAACCTTAGGCTCTGATACCAAATGTAACACCCCACACCCCTTAGTATACCCAAAAGAACACACTTAAAGGTGTGGTGCGTTGTGGGTATAACTAAAGCTAGTAGAGACTAAGATTCACAAGACAATAATAGATAAAAACAGCGGAAACAATTAAAATAATAACTTATTTAGAATAAAACTTCATAATTACTTTAAAATCAAATAAGTCACCAAATATAAAATACATCATATGTCAAAATACCCATACATGTCTTGCGAAATTAAAAAAACATTGTCTTAATAAAATCAGAGTTCAAAACATCCCTCAAATAGTGGCAGTACAACAAAAGAACTAAAAATTGGAAATGAAGAAAAGGAATGCATGCTAGAATCTCTACCAAAGGAGTCTCCAAGAATCTACAGTCTACTGCCCTTGACCCTGATTGCCTATGGGGGGGAAAGGGGAAAATAGAGGAGTGGGTCAGATTAAAAGTCTAGTGAATGATAGTAATTACTAGAATCTTTAAGTAAAGTAAAGGTAATAGGCTTTACAACAGTTCTAGTATATAAAAATAAACAAAGGTAATAGAAAAAGGAATAAGCTGGAAATAAATACGAATTAATTATTAAATATGATTGGTTAACTTTGATTGTTTGCACTAGTTTTTGATAACTGCTTTGATTAGGCTGAATTCCTAGTACTACCCTTTGATCGGCCTGCTACTCCATAGAATCTACTGTGAATCGGAAGCTAAAGCTCCCTATGCAACAGACATTGGTGCCTACGAAAGGCACACACTAAGCGCTAAGAACTCATAACGATTACTGAGCACCCGAATGGAAGTCGCACACATAACCACCACCATACTCTTGTTACATGTTGTTCCACCTATTAGGTCTTCTTATTACCTCAAGCTCCAGCATAAGTGAGACACCTCGTCTCACTTTAGGATTATGTGAGACACCTCGTTTCACTCCATGGTTATATGAAACACCATGTCTATAGAAATAATAGGGGAAATGTTGTTGGTACTAGCCCGTCATCCAAACAATATCTAGTTGCACCCCTTGCCCAAATCCCCATGATTTGGACTTCTACTTACTGATCATTTACTACCATTATTAGCATAAGCGTGCCCCTCGTCTCACTTCAGGATTATGTGAAACACCGTATCCATAGAAGTAATAGGGGAATGTTATTTGGTACAGGTCCTACTTTAATTCTTTGCTTATTAACTTAGATAAATTATTTAAATAAGCTTATACTTTTATTCCTACATTTGTGCTTATTAATTTATCCTAAGTCTTAAAATAAGCCTCATTCTGTTTGTTTTCTTATTATAACCTATGTTATAATTTAGCTTATTTACTTAACCCAAAAGTATAAGTGTGAAAATAAGCTACATCTTTATTTTCTCATTTCAATCCTAATTTTACTTCATAATTAGGCTTGCAAATAGGTCAATTTCAGTCCAATTCCATTTTATTACAGTCATTTCAATTTACATTTTATTTTACATAATTTCAATTTTCTTATTGTCTAATCCATATTCGCGTTAAATCTATTCTAATCCATTCGCAAAGAAAAAGGAGAAATAGAAGAAAACTGACAGTTATAAAAGGAAATCCCAAACGTGGAAAAAGATGTAAATAAATAACAATTAATAGTAGATAACTAAAAATACTGTAAATAACTGTAACTAAACGGAAAAGCTATAATTAACAGAAATTAACTACAATTAACTGAAAAGAATAGCTAAAAAGAAATAGACTGAAAATAAATTTAAAACTAAAAATAACTGATAAAAAGGTATTTCCAAAATCGTAGAAAAACTAAACCTATTGGAAACCCTATTATTTTAAATTGCTTAAAAATCTAAAATAATTACAATCACTCACCTGTGGTCCTAATTTCTTCCCTTTAGGTCTTCTCGAATCCACTTGGGGTTGTTAAATATTTTAATTTAAAATGATTTTCTCCTTGGAAAATTATTCTGTTTAGGGTCCTTTCGAAAAAGGTGAACCCAATTGGAGAAAACCTAGAATGAGAAAAAGTGTTAGGCCTAGGGTCTTATTTATAGGGGTAGAAGTGGATCTCAGACCATTAGATTTGGGGATTGAATAGGATGCAACCACGTCATATGCAGAATAGGAGCCGTCGGATGGTAGCACGGAGGAACCAGATAAGCAAAAATGATGCAAACAATGTGTAAAAAACTTGCTGGAACCAACAGGAACGAAGGAAATTTCCTTCGCTTCCCATTTGTAGGCGGGTCGACCAGCAGGTTGACCGCCCTTGAAGCCAGGTCGACCGGCCGGTCGACATAGCCCTTGGGATGGTCGACCTCCCTATATTTTTTTTTCGTTGGTTCTTATTTGCTTTGTATCTCGCTCATATTAACTCGGATTCTGACGTTCGATATGCGGAAATTGACAAGAAAATGACCACGGACACAATGATGCAATTCCCGTGGCTCAATTTTGAAAAATTTCACAAAGTTATTTGATTATTTCATTAATTAAATAATTAATTATTATGGGTTAAATTTCGAGTTGTTACAATGTTGATTATTGAAGACCGTGGATCTTCATAGCGTGAGGACTGCTTGTTCACATGCTTTGGGTCACTCCCATTATAGAGTTATTTATAGCAGTAGTCTCCTCGTTGTGGAAATTTTTCAGATTGTAAGGACTACTCGCTACTAGTGATAGTAGGAGAGTTCCTTCGGTTTTGTTCAGTCCCAAAACGAGCTTGTATGGATGTTTGTCTAACATTGTATTCTAAATCACATTTGAGTGGTTTCTATAAATGTATATTAGTTGGTGGCGGAGAAGGCAACTTCTCTTAGATTAACACCCTTTCTCGAGACATACGAGCTCAGGAAGTTATACTTTTCTAGAAATCAGTCGTGTGACGTGGAATGACAATGTGGCATTCAGAGATGTGATATGTGATATGTGAAAGGTAATCGTAGCCACACAAGCCTCACACCCTGGTTATGATGGGATTCTATGTGGTCAGATGTATGCTCGCATTTCAGATAGTATTGATTTGGGTTATCAGATGTTCTGAGCCCTAGGTACCAGATACGTCTGGGCCTCATGGCGGGGATGCGCGAAGTCTAAGTCCTTGGATGTTATTCGCAGATTGTATCCCCTTTTAGCCATTTGTGTTGTTGTATAACAACGTTTGAGTCTTGGACGTAAGTCGTGGATACAAATTAATCTTTCCACTAGTTTCCCATCATGTTGGAAAATCCAATTCCAATACGAGCTTTACAGTTTTGATTGTAGTCCCAAAATAGCTGTAATGACTTGCAAACATTTCAGCTACCTCTTTTTGGTATCATATATTCCGTTAGGTATATTTCGTTGACCCAGTTCGGATATATTCCCTTAGACTTAGTGCAGGTATTGATACCTTATTTGAAAGATTTTTTCCAAAAGAATGTCATTAAAGATAATATCAAATTGTTTTGGTATAAAAGTGTTTTGGTTATCATAAGGTAAAAACCCGTCCGTGTTTATGTGTAGGCGTGGTCTTATGAGATACCCTTCTTTTCAAAGGTTTTGATAACATCGTCATGATCTATGCATTTAAAATTTCAAGTATCTCACGCTAGTTTATCAAACCTGATCTTGGTATTTTAAACACTCGGGAAAGATCTGGGTAGTTTCAGGTTTAGTTCAAGACAGTTGGAGTTTCCAGAGGAGAGCTGGAGATCTTTATCATCCTATGGATGTATTCTATTATCCGCTACATCTATTGCATTTGTTTTGTTATTTTCAGCATTTGTAAGGACAGAAGTTTATAACTGTCCAGGCTGAATCTAGGTTGGACCCTAATATTGTATTTTAAAATTTTCCACTGTAAAGATTATTATTGAAATAATATATGTTATTCCATTCATGTGAGATTCTATTCTATATTTATTTTCTTTATACCCTTAATGATCATCTTATTCATGCAATTTGAGTTGGACATGTATGGTTTATTGTCGATTGAATGGGTACGGAAAAATGGGTCGTTACATTTGGTATCAGAGCTCAAGGTTAAGCGAGAACCTTGGCTTTCGTGGGGTGAAGACTCATCAGAGATAGGGTTAGTAATACCATAGGATGAGTGACTCATTAGAGATAGGGTTAGAACATCCTAGAATGAGTTTGAGTGTATTATATATGAGTGCATATTTGTTAGTGACTAATAAATTGTTTTGTGTTGATTTATCTGTTGAGTTAATTATGGATTTCGATCGATGCGCCTGATCACCGTTATCAATGAGGGTTCCTAAACATTTAAACAAGGCGAACCGACACACTGATTTTGAAAAAATTGGTAAATGAAATAATTTTACCTAGGATTATATTTTGAATATAAAGTATGTATTTTGAAAAGTTGTATAGATAGAAATCGGGATTAGTGAAATTTAAATATGAACATCTTGTGATTAGAATTTCACAGTTTAACTATAGGATGTTTTAAGATAATTAAGATCCTTAATATATATTCCAAAATAATAAATTAAGAAATTATAATGTTAAGTTACTATCATAAATTTATCGATTGTGTGATTTAAAAGTTTATGTACAAATACCTTGTGAATTAAATTTCACGATTTGACTATAAAGTGTTTGATAATAGGATTTGTTTAAGGAATGAACACATAAGATAAAAAAGTATTTAAATGAGAAAATAATTATGTAAAAGGAAAAAATATATAAAAGGACTGAGAATTTAAATTCGCGTAATTTAAAGAGTTGTGGAATTTAAATGAAGTTAATTAATATAAGATAAATTTATAAAATTAATTTATAAAATAGGTTTTATAAAGTTATCTCTAAAGGATTTTGAAAATAGAAAAGGTATTTTATGATTCTAGTTCGATTGGCTCGAAAATAAACTAAAAATGGGCAAGAGGTGTGTTCGGATGGTAAACACTTCTCTTAAGTATTACTCTTCTTGTTAGGAGGATATATGATACTATTGGTAGTATCCAGTTCCTTGGATTTTTTTGAGTTACTCGATCTATATAACTTTCTTAAGTTATAGAATAATGTGAATCATTAACTGATAAATTGATTAGTAATCTTTATAAAAGTGTTTAAAACAAAGATAAATTGGGATCGCTAATTGATAAAAATGCAGAATTTCCGATGATTTTGGACAGTCGAAAATTTCCGAATCATACCTAACTCAGAGCTAAGGAATTTATGAAAACTTTTGGTAAAAGATTGAAATACTTTGAGTAAATGAAATTGGATAAGCATAATTTATAAATGTGATTTATAAATAAAAGGATCTAAGAATAGAGAATTTAATATCAGTAATTTCGAATTCTTTCAAAGCTAGAAAAATAATAATAACAACTCTTTAAAAAGGTAATTATAACCTGGAAAATGTTTTATTAATGAATTCCAGCACTAATTAAGGATTTGGACTTAAGTCTTTAAAATACGATTGATTTACATAAGTTATAAGATGTAATAAACTTAAGTAATAGTTTTATGAAATGATTCATAAACAATATTAGTATTAAAGAAAATATACTAAAAAATATGAATGTGAAAAATAAAGGATGTGAATAAAGAGAATTTGGTATAATTGAGAAAAAACCCAATAGGAATAAATACGTAATTTATACGTAAATCATTTCGTTACACAAATTTTGATCTAATATCCGAGTACCGAACTTTGAGATGTTTACACCAATTCGAAAAAGGATTTATCACTCGATTCCTGACGGTGAACATTGATAAGGATTTTTGGTTAGGTACTTGAGTTTTCTATCATAGTTGAGAACTATGCAAGGAAAGCAAAGGTTCTGATCTAGAAGCCTGATCAGAGTCCGCACTAGAGGATCAAGGGATCGATACTAGTTCGAAAATAAAGTTGTGTATTCGAATAAGAGATCGAATAAGATATTTCATACGGATGATCCGTGTATATTATATGGAATTAAGTTTAAAGATAAATGTTTTAGGCAAACTTTTGTTTTGGGTAATTTCGAGGATGAATTTCTTTTAAGTAGGGGAGAATGTAACGACCTAGAATTTGACCACTTTAAAATATACTATTTAAAGTGATTTTAAATATAAAATAGGTAAGGTTATATGATTCAAACAATATTAGATAGAATTTGGAAATAAAAGTATACACAAAAATAGTAACATTTGCCTATATCGACAAAAGTGACAAAATGCTGATTTCAGAAAAAATAAGTTTCAATGGTTAAATAAATTATTTTAATTTATTTATAAGTGTTTATATTTTTAAATAAAATTATACAAATTTATTTTTAAATTTGATTTACTTAAATAAATAGTTTAACTAAAACGTCAAAATGTGACCGTAAAACATTTTGTCGAAAATCAACTTTTTATCGATTAAAAGTTGTCGCAACGTTGTCGCACCTTTATTTTCTTATACACGAACGTATATTCAAATAGTATAAGTATTAGTTAATTCACTAATCAAGTTTACTTTTACTAAACATACTTAGAAAATTCTAGAATGTAATTAACAAAAAGTAAGCATAAAAAGACAAAAAGTGTTATAAAGGTCAAAAAGTAAACATCAAATCAAACAAACATAATTATTATATTCTTTACTTAATACTTAAGTGAAAATGACATAAAGTAATGGTTTTGAAATATGATGTTAAGTGTTGAAAAAATAAGGTTGCTTAAAAAGTAAGTAAAGGGTATTTTGATCATTTTACATAATAATATTTTATTTCAAACTTTTTTCTATAAATACCTACCACTTCTTTCACAAATTACACACTTTCTATTCTTCTTCGTCTAAGCTCTCTTCTTCTTCTTTCTTAGAGCTTTAATGGTTTATTCTCTTTCATTTCCTTACTAACTTTATCAAAATCATATCAAACAAAGCCAAATCTCCACTAAACTTTGCCAAAGTCCTTAGAATATCACCAAAACATGGTTTATCATCTAAGAAGTGAAGAAATGATGGAGGAAGGGGAGGATCAAGGAGAGGCCGAGCCTTATTGATGTTATTGGAATGTTTTGGTCAAGAGCAAGTGGAAATGAAGTGATGGCCGAGCACTAAAAAGTGAGGTGGAGTTGTTTAGGTGATGGTTTGGTGAAGTTAAGATGATTTAGTGAAGTGTTTGATTAAATGAATGTTGGTAGAAAGTTAAACGATTTGGTTAAAGGTGAGTACTCATATTTTAAGTTACCTATTCCTAAAAATATTTCAAGTTAATTACATAAAAAGTTTGGTATATGTTGGATGATTAAATGTTTAATAACATGGTTGATATTACGGTTGATTATATGTTTGTGATATGGATGATAACTTTATTTGATAAATGATAAGAGAAATGGTTAGTAAGTATAGTTAATTCAGTGGAAATTAAATCTATATAAATGTGTGTATGGAGATTATTTAGCCTCTTACTGATTTCAAAATATCTAATAAGATTGAAAATGATATTATAATAATATAATATTATAATATGAAATGAAATGAAAAATGAGTTTAAAATGATGAAAATATTGTTTTAAATAAGTTAAAATAGTTTAAGTGTGGTTTAAAACAAATTTGAAGTGTTTCGGACAAGTTTCGAAGCAATTCACAAAATTGGTCAAAATCGAGCTCGTCGCATAGCGGTAGTTCGTAAATTTCGACCCGTAACTTCAAATTAACATAGAGAATGATTTATAAGTCGAATTTCTTCGAAATAAAAATTCTTTGGTCCACATTGATAATAGTTTTTAACGAAGAAAGAAAATCAAAATTTCATCAAGTAGAGATTGAAATATATCCAAAACAATTTTCTAAAAACATCGTGGTTTTGCAGTTCGAAATCCAAAAAGGGATTTCTTTATAAATGATATTTCTAAATGATAAAAAATATGAAATAAATTTGATAAATCTATTGAAATGGTTTAAAAGAGATTTTGAATGGAAAATATGAATTTCAAATCTTAAAAGGTTGTTTAAATCAAATAAGCTTATAAAGCACTTTCCGTAGCACTTTTCTACTGCCGTTGCTACGACTTTTTAAAAGAAGGTTTAAACTTAACGATTATTCCTAGAATTAATTATGAATGTTTTTAAAAGGAAAATTAAGAGTTTAAAAGATAATTTGGAATCTTATAATCAATAAAAAAATACAGCTAATAACTAAGTATGCGGAAACCACTAGTACATTTGTCCTGCTTGTGAGATCTGGGAAGATAAAACAAGGTGTTTAACTAAGGTTAGGAATGGAGCAACCAGTGCCCTGAACTTACCTGCCTATGTTTTCTCTTTTTATATGAGGGGTGGAACAGATATAAAGGAAAGCCCAAATGCTCTAAAAGATCATATTTAAGTTTTTTCAAAATAAAAGAAAAGAAACAAATTCTTTGAATGTTAATTAACCACTTAACATCTTTTATTCGATGATTAGTATGAAGGAACCAGGATCGGATTTGGGTGATTCCAATCAGAAAAATCGGGATTGGATTTGGGTGATTCCTATCCGAAAACCACTTCAAACTAATTTTCGAAATAAAACGTATAAAAGACAAAGATCATTGAGGACGAAGATCTTCATGATGTTGGATTACTTGCCATTAGTCCCTAGAGGTGAAATTTACCATATTTAAAGAGGCAGTAATGCTCTGTTATAAAAATCTTCGATTTGCAAGAATATGATTTGAAGTTAATAAAGAAATCTCTGATTAAGATTTAATGAATGATTTGGGAATATTTTCCCTAAGTTAAAAGTTATAACTTGAATATAAGAAATCTTTGATTAATATTTCATGAATGATTGGAAAAGTTTTCCTAAATAAAAGAGAAAATGATTTGGAATTATTCCAGAATTTAAGAAAGGTTTAAATAAACCAAATGATTTGATAAATGAGGCTTAATTATTCAATATACTCTTAAAAAGAAAATGGAATAAATTGAAAAAGGTATATCTAAGAAAAATATTTGATTTAAATAAAAGATGAATTAATTGATTGATGATCGATATCCACATATGAAATTAACATCTTTTAAAGCGATGATTGGATTCGAAGGAACCGGGGTCGAATTTGGGTGATCCCTATCCGAAAACCACTTCGAACCAATGTATACATTCAAAAGTGAAGACATGTTGAAGATGATGATTATTGAAGGCCGAGGATCTTCATAGCGTGAGGACTGCTTTTTGACATGCTCTGGGTCACTCCCATTATAGAGTTATTTATAGTAGTGGTCTCCTTGTTGTGGAGTTTTTTCGGATTGCAAGGACTACTCACTACTAGTGGTAGTAGGAGAGTGCCTTCGGTTTTGTTCAGTCCCAGAACGAACTTGTATCGATTTATGTCTGGCATTATATTCTAAATCACATTTGGGTGGTTTCTATGAATGTATATCAGTTGGTGGCGGAGAAGGCAACTTCTCTTTGCTTAACACCCTTTCCTGAGACATACGAGCTCAGGAAGTTATACTTTTCTAGAAATCAGTCGTGTGACGTGGAATGACAATGTGGCATTCAGAGATGTGATATGTGATATGTGAAAGGTAATCGTAGCCACACAAGCCTCACACCCCGGTTATGATGGGATTCTATGTGGTCAGATGTATGCTCGCATTTCAGATAGTATTGATTTGGGTTATCAGATGTTCTGAGCCCTAGGTACCAGATACGTCTGGGCCTCATGGTGGGGATGCGCGAAGTCTGAGTCCTTGAATGTTATTCGCAGATTGTATCCCCTTTTAGCCATTTGTGCTGTTGTATAACAGCGTTTGAGTCTTAGACGTAAGCCGTGGATACAGATAGATCTTTCCACCAGTTTCCCATCATGTTGGAAAATCCAATTCCAATATGAGCTTTACGGTTTTGATTGTAGTCCCAAAATAGTTGTAATGACTTGCAAACATTTCAGCTACCCCATTTTGGTATCATATATTCCGTTTGGTATATTCCATTGACCCGGTCCGGATATATTTCCTTAGACTTAGTCCGGGTATTGATACCTTATTTGAATAAGTTAATTTGAAAGATTTTTTCAAAAAGAATGTCATTAAAGATAATACCAAATTATTTTGGTATAAATGTGTTTTGGTTATCATAAGGTAAAACCCATCCGTGTTTATGTGTGGGCATGGTCTTATGAGATACCCTTTTTTCAAAGGTTTTGATAACATCGTCATGCTCTATGCATTTAAAATTTCGAGTTTCTCACGCTGGTTTATCAAGCCTGATCCAGGTATTTTTAATAATCTAGTCAGATCCGAGTAGTTTCAGGTTTAGTTGAAGACGGTTGGAGTTTCCAGACGAGATCTGGAGATCTTCATCATCGTATGGACGTATTCTATTGTCCGCTACATCTATTGCAATATTTTTGTTATTTTCAGCATTTGTAAGGACATAAGTTTATAACTGTCCAGGCTGAATCTAGGTTAGACCCTAATATTGTATTTTAAAATTTTCCACTGTAAAGATTATTATTGATATAATATATGTTATTCCATTAGTGTAAGATTCTGTTCTATCTTTATTTTCTTTCTACCCTTAATGATCCGCTTATTCTTACAATTTGAGTTGGACATGTGTGGTTTATTGTCGATTCAAAGGGTACGAAAAAATGGGCCGTTATAGCGTATACATCTAAACGACCTTCGTATGTACCTTTCTCAACTCAATTTGGAATTTTAGTTGCATATAAAAGATATAGAAACATGTATGAGTTAATAGAACTATATAACATGGATTTTGAATCCAAATCATAAGTATAAGTACTAATACACAACATACAATCCTATGTAACCAAAAACATTTATAACAATAATTTACAACAAAAGAAACCATCCACAATTAATATTCATCCAATTAATTCATATCTATATGACTTTACATTATCCAATGTCCATAGCTAATTTATACACTTCATTTCTTATTAGCATCTATTCTTTGCTACAATTTAATTGGTTCACTTCCAAATTATTCACATCTATTTCGTTCACATTCAATTTATTAAAATTTCAAATATTTCACTTTTTGTTTAATACATTTCATATCGATTCAATTTCTGGACCATTTTATGAATCATTTCATTTAACCTTATTTAAGTTAAATTTTATTTCGTTACCACTTAGTATATTTTCTTTAATACTAATATCATTTATAAACCATTTCATAAAACTATTTAAGTTTATTCTAAACATTTTATAAAACGCAACTCATGTCTATTGTTACTTCATAACATAAATTCATATTAATTCATTGATTCACTTCATTACTTCATTTCACTAATTCAAATTTCAACTTTCTTATTTCATTAGTCATTTCTTAAGTTTATTACCATTTTATAAAGATGTATCTACTTTTACACAATATTGTTCAAATTATAATTATCTCAGAAAGCTACAACTAAATCTTAAAACATCCTTTGCAATTTATTATTATTATTTTACAATCAATTTACAAAGATATGATTTGTTATTTGTTTACCTTCTCTTAAGTTCATATATAAATAGTATTTTCTTTTTTCTACTCACATTATTCATTTAACATTTCTTAGAATATTAACTAAGTGTAAAACATTTCTTATAACAACTTAATTTATTAATTTATTTATTATTATTATTTAAAAATTTCTTTAAACATAATTTCAATTTGAAACATTTTTATTACTTAGGTTCAAACTTGTATAATATTCTATTACGTATTCATATTTAAGATTTCAACTTTGTAAACATTTCCGGTAAGTTTTATATATGTTTTTAGAATGTAATTGAGTGTTATACTAATTTATCTTATTCATTTTGGTTAACAGGTATGTTCAATAATTTACACATATTAAAATTTCCATTATCTTGAAATTTAAGAGTTATAATTTAACATCTCATATTTCATTTAAACACTTAGCTTCAATTTCTTATTTCTCATTTTAGAAGTTTCCAACTATTCAAAAAAATTCACTTTATTCCAACAAATAAAAATAATTAATTAATAGGAACTTAAGAATTCAAATACCGGGTTCATTTCAAGTCATTTTGAAATAATATATATACTCATATCTTTTATATATATCAAATCATATTTAGAAATTTTAAATCAAAATCTATTTATCAAACCAAATGCATAGCAAAGCTACTAGGTGGCCTCCCCCACTTTGAGACTCGAAAATGAATATCAATGATGCGGTCTTCATCATCAAAATTATTTTCCAGCGACGAAAAAGGGGAGCACATAACTTATTTCCTTTTAATTCCTTTTTGAAACACTTCTATTCGTAGATATTTTTAAATAATACTAATTATTATATCATAATTTTAGAAAACAATTTCAAAAGCACCAGGATTTAAGTTCCCAAATTCTCAGCTTTTAACTCCTTTCTATTTATAAGCTATATTATAAATATACTTATACAATTCCATTACCATATTATGAAAACATTTAGATAATTTACATCTTTGTTATTGCAAATAATTCTTATTATAATTAGATTTCAATTCAATCTAATTATCGAACGCTTCATGAAAATAGAGTTCATAAAGTATTCGTTTTTAGTTTAATTCAAACAATTGTCGATGATAGTTATAAATTATTATCTCCTAACAAACAACATTCATTAATAATCATACAGGTTTATGAAATTTATCGGTTTATATATAAAATATAATTTAGGTAAAATTATTCCATTTACCTGATTTTAAAACAATATTATGTCGCTTTGCCTCGGGTAAATGTTTAGAAACACCTATCGATAACATGGCGTCCCAACACCGACCAGAATTCATAAACAACTCAACGGATAAATAAACACAATATAAAACATTTTATATCACTAACAAGTATGCGCTCTCACATATGCTCAAACAAACTCATTATAAGGTATCACTACCCTATCTCTGATGAGTCAAACCCCACCAAGCTAAGATTATCGCTAAACCAAAGCTCTGATACCAACTTTGACGACCCGCATTTTGGAAGGTTTAAGTCGACAATAAACCACACATGTCCAACTCAAAACAATCCAGAACACAGATAATCAATGGGGTTAACTAAGAAATATTAGAAAACAAGAAACAAACACATAATCTTGTAGCGAAATGACAAAATATATTAATCAAATAAACAGTTCATGAAGCTGTTTACACTATGCATTTAATTATAAGTTTACAACATCTATCATAGTTATACATACAATAGAGACAATAGAATAATGCAACAGAACGACATGATGTGGAAATAATACTAGTAATATAATATACCAAATCTTCGTCTTCGCCCTCCAAAAAATAATCTTCAATGCGCTGAAAACTCATGGCTAACCTGAGCATATAGTAAAACAATACACTCGAGATAGGACTAAAATATTCTTATGTGAGTCAACTCAAAATCACATATAATGGGGGTATAATGGCGTCAGAGATGTTTACGAGGTTTTACATCTCTTATCCAGTGCACAACGTGTGTGCAATAATTAAAGAGATGTTACAGGATTTTCCATCTCTTAAGGATCCGTCAAAATATCTATATATAGTAGAATACGCTATATATGTAATGTTTAATCAATAAAATAAATATTTTTCCTAGAATTAAGGCTTTACATTAATCCCTCTTAACGCATTTTTAAGCATTGTTGTACAGTTTGCATATAACGCAATTAGTAGAAGAGGGATGCGCCGTGATACGACAACACTAAACCTAACTTGTAGTTGTCTCGTATAAGGATAAAAGTATGACAAGGCACATGAGGCAATGCCCAAGGTAGGATACTACCAGTTCGGGTCGCAAGGCTGGTGGTAATGCGTCATAGCCATGACATCCCATAACGTCCACCCATCCCATATCGAGTCAAATGGAGGTTATCCCAATCAAGGTGCACCAATCAAAATCAACAACAAAGGTAATAGTATGGACCGAGTCCACAAGAAAATCGAAGAATAGGTTTCCGCTAGGGGTAGGTAGCCCACTTGGCTTGGATCAAGCGTCCTGCTTTTGTCATTTCAAATTGACACAAAAGTGTCGGGGCTATCCATCATCATTCTCTTTCTTCAAATCCAACAAACGTACACCAAATCCAACCACTACATTCCTGAGTCTCCTCCGAGTACACGGTTATTAAAGTGGTTCCAATATTGACAATGATTATGCCAATAATCTTCCCCGGTCTCTTTAACAACCAAACATCATTTTACATGCCGGTTGGTTCTTTTACATTTCGAAAATGATTCACTTGATATCAAATTATCATATTCGCTTCAAAATATCATATTTACTTCAATATGTCATATTTACTTCAAAATATCGTTTTATTCACTTCAAAATCAATTTCATTTCAAAATCATTTTATTCCGTTCGAAATCAATTTCATTTCAAAAACATCATATTTACTTTAAAATATCATATTCAGTTTGATATGTCATTTTCACTTCAAAATTCAATTTGAATCACAATTTAGGTTATACTTCATTTTAACCAAGTTCGAATTTAAATCAACGATTTAAATATAAAAAATTTCAACCTTGCATAGTTGAATTTTTAGAAAATAGTTTGAATAGTGAAAATAGTTTTAAAAAGTTAAAATAGTTTAAATAGTTAAATAGTTAAAATAGTTAAATAGTTAAAATAGTTTGATAAAATGGTTTGAGTATTGAAAAGGTTATATATAGTAAAATAGTTTGGAAAATCAAAATAATTTGAACATTTAAAAGGATAGATTTTAAACATTTTATATTAAAATAGTTTGGTAATTCCAATATCATATTTCTTATCCTAGTTTTCATGGGCTAACTAGGAACCTATTGGTTGACTGCCAATATCTTAATTCGCATATAGTTTTCATAGGCTAACTACAAACCTACTGGCCCCTTCCAGTATCAAATCATAGTTTTCATGGGCTGACTATCAACCTATGTGCCCCCGCCAATATCATACAGTTTTCATGGGCTTACTGAAAACTATTGGCCCTTGCCAATATCTTAAAATTAAGATTTTAATATATGTTAAGTTATATTCACTACTGGGTCAACCTAACTGGTTATTCTGCCCTTTTCCCCAAATGCAATTATGGATTAATAACAATGTGAATAATATTTCCAAAATCTTTATTTATGCCATGATTATTACTTTTAAAATTGAGATTGGGCTTAGCTTTTGAAGTCATAAAACATCTCTTTCGAAACCTCTAGAGAGCCTCCTTCGAAAGCAAAAACTTCTCTTTAAAACATAGTATGCAAACGTTTCAAAACCATTGATGAACAATCTCTTTCGAAACCTAGTATACCTTTCGAAAGTATCAGATCTTCGTTTAAAATATAAAGCTTTGAAACATACGAAAGTACCCTTTTCGAAAGCATTGGGTTTATTCCTTGAAATCAACATTTGGGTCAAATTGGTTATATACGAAAGTATTTCTTTTGAAACCAATAGAAATTAGTTGGGGGGAAAATTGATGGTTTCGAAACCATCTTAGTCGATAGAAAAAGTCTTTTAAAAAAATTAAAACTTCGAGGGATTGAGTCGAAACCCTCTTTTGACTCCATCTCCATCGAAACCCCAACCCCTGTCGCAATTGGTTTAAGGTAAAAACAAGGGTAACCTTTGAAAGCATTACTAGGCAACATGGTCGAAAGGTAGAGTAGCGGCTAGGCTTCAACTAGGTCGGAACCTACCCTTTCGAAAGAATTTATTTAAAGGAAAGAGGAACCCCTTCGAAAGCCGGTGCCTTTAATAAAATATGGCAACCTTCTTCAAAAGCTAAATATAAAACCCCTTTCGAAAGCATTCGTTTCAACTAAGTCAAACGTTTTGAGTAAAACAAGGCTAGGATTTTTACTTATAAAAACAAAGCAGGGTTTCAACTCCATCGAAAGCTTACCCTTCGACACCAAGGCTTCTGCCTATTTTCCATCCACTCCGTATCTTCTAGGAAATACCATGTGTATTGGTTTCGATCATGAAGGTTTCGACTATGATGGTTTCGTCTATAATGGGACGGAATCAAAGGGGTCAAAAGGTAGCTTCTAATAAAGGAAAAAAAACCTTTTTCAGATTAAAGATTGAATTATAGCAACTTTTAGAAAGTTCTTTTTAACAACTTGCCTATTTAGAAATCATTGATTAGTTGCCAAAAAGCTTTTCAAATACTTTTCTTGTATTACTGCCACTTTTACTCCAGATCTAAATCAAAGGATTTTACCGTTAAAGTCTTTTCATATAACAAAACCGACATTTGCAAAAAAGCCCCTCTTTAACAATAATTTATTTACCATAGTAAATCAATTGGGAAAAATCCCCAAAAATCACAAAACTTCGATTTCATTATTTAATTACACATATTAAAATTTTAGACCCAACTTCTTCCTGAAATTTATGAAATAAGTTTTAAACCCAATTATATCATATATTTCATCAAAAATTCATAACAAAATTTCCATAGCTTGGAAAATTCTGAAAATTAAAATCCATCTCCAAAATTATGTTTTACATAACCTAAAAATTTTCCATGGCAATCTGAATCATATATTCTCGTTTTTATATCCAAAACCATGCAATTCTTATGCATATGAATTAAATTAAATGAACATAATATATCTCAAGCTTATCATCATCCATTTCATCACAAAAATGAATTTAAATCATAAATCTGAAACCATAAAACCATGAAATAAAAATAGAGATGGTAAGAGATTATTATTCACCTTAAACTTGATAAAGAATTTGTGATTTCTTGTTGATTAATCCTCCCTAGCTTTTGATCCTTAGCTTTAGATTAAAATTCCTCATTTCCTCCTTGATAATGGTCGACTATCTTAAGGTTATTTGCGTTTGTTTTGATTTGAGAATAAAGTGAATGTGAATGGACAAAGGCAATTGTATAGCCGTGAATAGAAAGTGCGGCTCTTTTAACTAATAAGGCCGTATGTAATTTAATTATCTCATAAATAAAATTGAAACCCATTTATCTTATTAATAAGCATGGCCCTATTATAAATTTATCTAAATCTCAATCTCCTTATCATCATTATTCTATTTAATTTATTTAATTAAATCTTATGAATAATGTTATCAAAAATTAGGGTTGTTATAATTCCTTTAATTAATTTCTATGCATTTCAAGCTCGCACGACTAAACGATAAGTTTGATCGCTACGAAACATGAAATTCTATAATAATTCACTATTATGGATCGTTTGAAACTGGTTTCGTCGAAATCCGAGACAGTGCTCAAAAAGACTATTTTTACACATTAGTTAAAATATAAAATTTCCGATTTCTATTTATTCACTTTTAAGTTCAATTTTAAAAGTAAACAATCTTCATTCTTGTTTAAATAGAATTTTAAATCAACTTTCAGCATCATTTTCATTCATATAAAGTCAGGGTTTAATTATTTAAATAATTTCCAATATTAAATTTAAACAATTCAATTATCCAATAAATCACAATAATTGAATATAAGTTATTTAACTTTTAAACGAGTTCAAATAATAAACAACTACTACACTCTTTATAAAATTATAATCATAGTCGAATAAGACGTACTCATATAAATTATTATTTTCAAATATCATTTTATAAATAAAATGTTCGTTCTTATTCAATATACAAATGTTTTTATATTAAATACATAGATCACACTATGCTACACTATTTTATTTAAAGTATTCCTAAAATCCAATTTCGATGAATTCCAATATTAGAATTTCAATAAATTCCAATGTTAGATTTCAAATGAATTTTAGTTATCAAATAATTATTTTATTTTCATCTAAATAATTCAGCTTTTATTATTCAATTCTTGTTATTGACTTGACCACATTAAATATATTGAACTTATTTCTAACACAAATAATTTCCTAAAATATTATCGAAATTGTTATTTCAAAATTTTATTCAAGTTCATATTAAATAAATTACATAATTAATTCATTAAATTTTTATTTCTAACCATTTTTGTTCAATAATTTTATTAAATTTAATAATTTAAAATAGTTAAAAAATATCGGTCATTACAGTAACTGGTCGTAAACTCATCGCAATATAGTATTGTTGAGTCCAACCCTTTTAGTGGTGGAAGAAATCGGTAAATTTCAAAAAAAAATCCTTATCTGGATCTTGATGGACCTATGAAGTCTATTAACAAGTATTAGATCCAATTTATCTATTTAATTAAATAAAATCATAGCTTATATAATATTACCTCATATTTTTTCAATTAATCATATTAACTAATTTAATTCAGTATTTATTCAATATATATCTTATATATTCATAATATGGCATGATAGTTTAATGATGCATAAAAATGTGTACCACTATAGACATACATACATACATACATGCACGCACACACACACACACACACACATATATATATATATATATATTACATACGAATATGATAACTACATATAAATATCAAGAATATAAAATTGTGTATACATATAAACAGTATACATGCATATAAATATTATGTATGCATATGAATATTATGTATATGTAAATGTATATTTACATGTTTCAACAAAAAACATTTTAAGCCAAAAGCTCTCTAATGTATAAAATTCATAACTATATAGATATTTTGTTTATATAATATATAAAATTATTTGCATAATAGCTATAATTCATAAGATATAAATTCATAACTATATTAGCTAAAATTATTTGCATATTAGACATAAAGCCTGGTATGAATAATAATATACCATCTCAAATCATTTGGATATCTAGTGAGACCATGTCGCTTGGCGGAACGGGTTTTCCCCTCATTAGTATCTCCAAAACATTTACAAATCCATATATTGTGCTTCCTGCATGCACAATGGTTAATAACGTATTATTTCAAAGTATTATGATGATATGCATATAAATAAATCAATTCCGGATTACCCATCCCTATTCATTCTGACTATCTGTCTCAATTATAGTCTTCAGGTTTACTGTTAACCTATTAAATGTTTATGTACTATCTGTCCAATTACTTAGTTTTCATGGGATCACTAAGAAACTACTGGTAACTCCAATATTATATTCTTATTCTAGTGTTCATGGGCTAACTAGGAACTTATTGGCTGACTGCCAATATCTTAATCTAGAAATAATTTTCATGGGCTAAGTACTAACCTACTAGCCCCTACCAGTATAAAATTATAGTTTTCATGGGTTGGCTATGAACCTATTGGCCCCTGCCAATATCATACAGTTTTCATGGGCTTATTGTAAACCTATAGGCCCTTGCCAATATCTTAAAATTAAGAGTGTAATATTTGTTAAGTTATATTCACTACAAGGTCAACCTAACTGGTTATTCTGCCCTTTTCCCCAAAATGCAGTTATGGGTTGATAACAATGTGAATAATATTTCCAAAATCTTTATTTGTGCCATTGTTATTTGTTTTAAATTGAGATTGGGCTTAGGTTTTAAAGTCATAAAACATCTTAAACCTCTGGATAGTCTCCTTCGAAAGCAAAAATTTCTCTTCAAAACATAGTATGCAAACCTTTCGAAATAATTGATAAACATTCTCTTTTGAAACCTAGTATACCGTTCGAAAGTATCAAATATTCGTTTAAAATATAAAGCTTCGAAACATATGAAAGTACCCGTTCGAAAGCATTGTGTTTAATCTTTAAAATCAACATTTGGGTCAAATTGGTTATATACGAAAGTATCTCTTTTGAAACCAACAAAAATTAGTTGGGGGAAAAATTGATGGTGTCGGGACCATCTTAGTCGATAGCAAAAGACTTCTAAAATAATTAAAACTTCGAGGAATAGAGTCGAAACCCCCTTTCGACTCCATCTCCTTCGAAACCCCAACCCCTTTCGAAAGCAATTGATTTAAGGTAAAAAAAATGCAACCCTTCGAAAGTGTTACTGGACAACATAGTCGAAAGGTAGAGTAGCGGCTAGGCTTCGACTAGGTCGGAACCTACCCTTTCGAAAGCATTTATTTAAAGGAAAGAGGAACCCCTTCGAAAGCCAATACCTTTAATAAAATATGGCATCCTTCTTCAAAAGTTAAATATAAAACCCCTTTCGAAAGCATTCGTTTCGACTAAGTTGAAAGCTTTGAGTAAAACAAGGCAAGGATTTTTACTTATAAAAACAAAGCAGGGTTTCAACCCCATCGGAAGCTTACCCTTCAACACCAAGGCTTCCGCCTATCTTCCAATCCACTATGTACCTTCTAGGAGATACCACGTGTACGTGTTTCGATCGTGAAGGTTTCGACTATGATGGTTTCGACTATAATGTGGTGGAATCAAAGGGGTCGGAAGGTACCTTCTAATAAAGACAATACACCTTTTTCTGATTAAAGACTGAATTATAACAACTTTTAGAAATTTCATTTTAACAACTTGCCTGTTTGGAAATCATTGATTGGCTGCCAAAATGCTTTTCAAATACTTTTCTTGTATAACTGCCGATTTTACTTAGATCTAATCCAATGATTTTAACGTTAAAGTCTTTTCACATAACAAAACCGACATTTGCAAAAAAGCCCCTCTTTAACAATAATTTGTTTCCCTTAGTAAATCAATTCGGAAAAATCCTCAAAAATCACAAAAATTCGATTTCATCATGTAATTAAACATATTAAAATTTTAGACCCAATTTCTTCCTGAAATTTACGAAATAAATTTTAAACCCAATTATATCATATTTTTTATCAAAAATTCATAACAAAATTTCCATAGCTTGGAAAATTATGAAAATTAAAAATCATCTCCAAAATTATGTTTTACTTAACATAAAAATTTTCCATGGCATTCTGAAATCATATATTGTGGGTTTTATATCCATAACCATGCAATTTCATGTGCATATGAATTAAAATAAATCAACATAATACATCTCAAGCATACCATCATCCATTTCATCAAAAAAACGAATTTATATCATAAATCCAAAACCGCAAAATCATATAATAAAAATAGAGATGGTAAGAGATTATTATTCACCTTATACTTGATAAGGAATTTGTGATTTGTTGTTGATTAATCCTCCCTAGCTTTTGATTAAAATTCCACTTTTCCTCGATAATTGTTGGTTATCTTAGGGTTATTTGCGTTTGTTTTGATTTGAGAAAAAAAATGAACGTGAATGGACAAAGGCAATTGTATAGTTGTGAATAGAAAGTGCGGCTCTTTTTACTAATAAGGCCATATGTAAGTTAATTATCCCATAAATAAAATTAAAGCCCATTTATCTTATAAATAAGCACGACTCTATTATATAATTTATCCAAATATCAATCTCCTTATCATCGTTATTCTATTTAATTTATCTAATTAAATCTTCTGAGTAATGCTAGCAAAAATTAGGGATGTTACAGACTCTCCTCTAAAAGAATTTCTTCCTTGAAATTCAGTAAGGACTACATAATAAACATCGTAATCATCTATAACAACTCCTAACAATCATACTAATCTAACTGACTAGCAACAATCTATATAAATTTAATATAGACATACCCTCAAGGCAATGTAGGATAAGTATCTCTAATCCTGTCCTCTGTCTCCCAAGTATAGTTTTTTTCGTTGTCGCTCCACTGAACTTTCACCAACCTGACTGTCTTGTTCCTTAATCTTTTTTCATCTCTTGCTACAACCCGAACTGGTTGTCTAACAATAGACAAATTAGGCTCTACCACTATGTCATCCAACTCTGTCGGAAAAATGGTAGTCTCTTGATCATGCACATACTTACGAAGATGAGACACATGAAATACATTATGGACACCTGCCAAACTGCTCGACAACTCTACTCTGTATGCAAGCTTTCCAATGCTTTCTAAAATCTATAATGGACCAACATATCTCAGAGCTAACTTCCCTAACTTTCCAAACCGTACCACACCCTTCATAGGTGATACTTTAATAAAAACCTTACCTCCAACTGAGAATTCTAGGTCTTTACGCCTCTTGTCTACATAACTCTTATATCTAGACTGAGCTTCCTTGATCTTCTCTCAGATTAACTTAATCTTCTTTGATGCCTTTTTAACTAAATCCATAACTAAGACTATTCTGTCTCCAGTCTCCAACCAACATGCTGGTGATATACATGGTCTTCCATACAAAGCTTCAAACGGCGTCATTCCTATACTAGTCTGATAACTATTATTATAGGAAAACTCAACCAAGTGTAGGTGATCTTCCCAAGATCCACCAAAGTCCAATACAAAAGCTCTCAATAAATCCTCGAGTACCTTATTGACTCTTTCCGTCTGCCTATCTGTCTGAAGGTGATATGCAGTATCCGTATTAATCTTGGTGCCCATCACTTCCTGTAGACTCTTCCAGAATTCACTAGTGAACAATGCATCTCTGTCACTGACTATACTACTAGGAACTCCATGCAGTCTAACTACGTTCTTCATGAACAACTTAGCTAAAATAGTTGCCAACCTAGTTGACTTAACTGAAATTAAATAGGGACTCTTGGCCAAGCTGTCCACTATAACACATATACTTTCATTACCACTATTTGACATTAGCAACCCGTCTATAAAATCCATAGATATCGAATACCATTTCCAAACTGGAATCTCTAAAGGCTGTAGTAACCCACTCGGTTTCTGATGTTCAGCTTTCACTTGTTGACAGTTTTCACACTATCTAACCCACAAGCCAACATCCCTCTTCATGCCTTCCCAATAGAAGCTCCTCTTCATATCATGATACATCTTGGTTCCTACAGGATGAATCGTAAACTTGGATTGATGACATTCTCCAAGAACTTCCTTCCTCAAGTCCTCCACATTCGGAACGCACAACCATCCCTTCTTTCTTAGTCATCCTCACTGGTCAAGGCTGAAATCTTTTAAATCATCGATCTCCATTCCAACCTCAAGTCTCCTGATCCTCTCAGCTAGTACTAGATCCTCCTTCTTCTTAGAAGTAGTTCTCTCAATCAATACTAGTCGGACTTTTAAAAAAGATAGTCCGGCAGAACTTTGACTAGAATTAGCAGTTGATCTTAACTGCACACCACAGCTGGCCAAAGCTTGCAAATCTTTCCACTCTACCAACATTGTCAACATCACATTCTGATGTTTTCTACTAAGAGCTTCTGCTACCTTATTACCTTTTCCTGGTGTATACTCTATGCCAAAATCATAAGCTGCCAAAAACTCCAGCCACCTCTACTGTCTCATATTCAATTCCTTTTGAGACAATAAGTACCGTAAAGACTTATGATCGTTATAAAGCTCAAACCTCTCCCTAAGAGATAATGTCTCCAAGTTTTCAATGCGAAGATCACAACTGTCAACTCCAAATCATGAGCAGGATATCTTACTTCATGCGGTCTATGCTGCTTGGATGCATGGGCAATAACCTTACAATTCTGCATCAACACTGCTCCTAATCCAGTTCCGCATGCATCAGTTTATACCACCAACCCTTGGTTTTCGTCTAGAACTAGTAACATGGGTGCATAGGTCAACAAACGTTTTAACTTAAGGAATGCTTCCTCACACTTGTCGGACTATATAAACTTCACCTCTTTCCTGGTCAGCTTAGTTAAGGGTGCTGCTATCTGCGAGAAATCCTTAATAAATCTCCGGTAGTAGCCAGAAAGTCCAAGAAAACTTCTGATCTCAGTCACCGCCTCTGGTCTCTTCCAATTATTGACAGCTTCAATCTTATCTGGATCGACTGACAATCCTTTCTCTGAAACCACGTGACCAAGAAACTTAACCTCCTTCCAAAAATGACACTTTGTAAACTTCGCCCTTAGCTGGTTCTGTCTCAGCGTCTCAAGCACCACTCTACGATGAACTTCATGCTCCTTCTCATTCTTAGAGTATACTAGGATGTCATCTATGAACCAGAACAAACCTATCCAAGTACTCTTGGAAAACACGGCTCGTCAAATCTACTAAGAAAGCAGGTGCATTTTTCAATCCAAACGGCATCACCAACGACTCATATGGACCATATCTAGTTCGAAATGTTGTCAAAGGAATATCGTCCTCCACCACTCTTAACTAATGGAAACCTGTCGCTAAATCCAACTGGGAAAATATTCTGGCTCCATTCAACTGATTAAACAGATCATCTATTCTGGGCAAATGATACTTATTCTTAATTGTCCTTTCATTTAGCTTACGATAGTCAATGCACATCCTTAACGACCCATCTGGTTTCTTCACGAACACTACGGTCGCTCCCCAAGGCGAACTACTTGGTCTGATAAAATTCTTTCCTTCTAGATCCACTAGCTGCACCTTCAATTCCTTCATCTTAGTTGGTGTCATTCTGTTAGGTGGTCTACTCACAGGCTCAACTTCGGGTACAAGATCTATTCTAAACTCAATAGCTCTTTTAGGGGGTAATTCAGTGACTGGCTCAAAGACATCTACAAAATCTCTTATACCCAAACCTGATTTAACTCATCTCCTATCTCCATAGCGTTAAGAAAAGCACTAACACTCTGGTCAGTATTCTCTACTAAGAATATCACTCGGTTATGACTATCAGGGTGTCTCAATGATATCTCTCTATCCTGGCAGAATATTCTAGCCTCATACCTACCCAACAAATCCATTCTCAAAATGATCACGAAATCTATGAACTCAATAACATACAAACTGGATGCAAATTTATGACCTAACAAATCAAGTTATAATTGGTCACATCTCAAACCTAGAGTTGCATACCTCCTATTGGATTCACAACTCTTAAGTAAGTAACTAGGCAGGTGGGTTCTAGGCATAATCTATCAGCCAAACACTGGGATATAAATGAATGTGATGCACTGGTATCAAAAAGTACTCTAAATGAAATACTATGAATCGAAAGCATACCTTCCATTACAGTCTTTCCCTTATCTGCTGTAGTAGGTCAAGCTAATCCAATAGCAAAACCTCTCCTTTGTCCTCCCTAATTGGCTCTAGACACTGATTCTTATAATGCCCAACTTGATCACAGTTGAAGCATTTCACATTCTTCTTAACTGCAGCCTTCTTCCCATTTCCAGACCGGCATTCATTAGCAAAGTGATTCTTCTTGTCACACTTATAACAAACTATCTCAGCGTTCGACCTCTTAGATGTGTCTCCCTTCTAGACTCACTTCGTTTTAAAGAACTTCCTCTTCATCCTTTGAGAACCCTGGGTTTCCACCGACTTATCTTTAGCTAGATCAGCAAACAACTCCTCATGGTGAATACCCATCTCCGCCACTATATTACAAGGATCATGGACATGTGTCATGGTCATTCTTGTAAGCTCGGGCTTCAGTCCCTGAATGAACTTCCCATTCCTTTTGATGTCAGTATCTATAAGAGCATACCAATATCTAGACAGCTCTTCAAACTTAGTAACATACTAAACTACTGACATTTCCCCTTGCACTAAATCCATAAATTTCCTCATTGGCTCGGACTTGGCAAACTCAGATACAAACTTCTGCTCAAATCTCATCTTAAAATCAGCATAAGTTAACTGCCCTTCCGGTACTCCAGCAGTAACACTATTCCATTAGTGCAGTGCTGACCCCTGCAACCGCCTAGAGGCCAACCTTCTCTTTTGTCCATCATTCAGACCCATATCAGTAAATATTCACTCACAATGCAACATCAAATTCTGAACCTCTACAGCACTCTCCATTCTCGAGAAAGGCTTCCCACCCAAACTGGTGTAATCTCTACTCAGCAAAGCAATATTCCCAACTCGAGCCAAAGGATTAGCTCCTCCTACATTTTCAGCAACACCAGCCGCAGCTCCAGCTTGCAACAAACCAACAAAGAATTGATACATCGCCCCTATGTCTACTGGTGGATTTCCAGCACCCACATTGGCTCCTGTATTTTGGTTACTAGTATTAGCCGGTTGACCCAGGTTTCTCCTGGTAGTGGGTCGAGCATTTCCATTAGTTGTGGTGCTTCCTCCACGGAGATTTCCTCTTCCGTTTTCTGCTTTCATATCAATTTTCTCGTAAATCTGCATATGAGCCTTAGTAAGATACATAAGAACAATCTAAGAGAGCAAGGTATACATACTTATGTATATAACTATATATATATAAAGATATATATCAATTATAAGTACGTTATTATAACGTTAACCAAAAACTTATTATCTAATTCATTGGATTATGTTTGAAAAATCATTTAGGTTTAAGTTTCTTTTAAAGTTTCATAAACCATGCTCCGATACCAACTTGTAACATCCACCTACTTGGAGGCCCTAAACTAACGGCTACGGATGCTGCCGTCATCCATAGTTATTAATCCTCGATGACCAAATACGGCGATATTAGGTACATTGATACACAGAAACACAAGAATATGGAAAGAATTTAAATAACAAATAAAATCCACATACCATTTCAAGATATTTCAATTTGATTACATAATCCCAGTTCGCCGACCACGTTCAGATAACTTATAATAACAAAATACGCCAAGAGCGACATATGAAGATGCTCCATTGGTGGATCAGAGTACATAATAAGGCATCAAAACAGTTTGCCTTTACAACCAAAAATACAGCAGAAATAAAATGACTTTAAATAACTATCTGCATCCTGCACGCCACCGGAAGCTTTATTCGTCAAAAGAGAAAACCTGAAAACCTTTAATTCTTAACTTACTCAAAATTAATTGAGTACCCGAGATTTTAAGGGGAAAATAAAAACTTCGAGTCGGACACAAAGCCTGGTATGAATAATAATCTACCATCTCAAATCATTTGGATATCTAGTGAGACCACACCGCATGGTGGAACGGGTTTTCCCCTCATAAGTATCTCCAAAAAATTTACAAAACCATATACTATGCTTCCTGCATCCATAATGGTAAAAAACATAGTATTTCAAAGTATTATAATGATATGCAATATAAATAAATTAATTCCGGATTACCCATCCCCATTCATTCTGACATTCTTCTCAATTATAATCTCTAGGTTTACTATTAACCTGTTAAATGTTTATGACTATCTATCCAATTATTTAGTTTTCATGGGATCGCTAAGAATCTATTGGTAATTCCAATATCATATTCCTTATCCAATTTTTCATGGGCTAACTAGGAACCTATTGGCTGACTGCCAATATCTTAATCCGGATATAGTTTTCATAGGCTAACTACAAACCTACTAGCCCTTGCCAGTATCAAATCATAGTTTTCATGGGCTGACTATCAACCTATGGGCCCCGCAAATATCATACAGTTTTCATGGGCTTACTGAAAACTATTGGCCCTTGCCAATATCTTAAAATTAAGATTTTAATATATGTTAAGTTATATTCACTACTAGGTCAACCTAACTGGTTATTCTGCCCTTTTCCCCAAATGCAATTATGGATTAATAACAATGTGAATAATATTTCCAAAATCTTTATTTATTGCATGATTATTACTTTTAAAATTGAGATTGGGCTTAACTTTTGAAGTCATAAAACATCTCTTTCGAAACCTCTAGAGAGCCTCCTTTGAAAGCAAAAACTTCTCTTCAAAACATAGTATGCAAACGTTTCAAAACCATTGATGAACAATCTCTTTCGAAACCTAGTATACCTTTCGAAAGTATCAGATCTTCGTTTAAAATATAAAGCTTCAAAACAAACGAAAGTACACTTTTCGAAAGCATTGGGTTTATTCCTTGAAATCAACATTTGGGTCAAATTGGTTATATACGAAAGTATTTCTTTTGAAACCAATAGAAATTAGTTGGGGGGAAAATTGATGGTGTCGAAACCATCTTATTCGATAGAAAAAGTCTTTTAAAAAAATTAAAATTTCGAGGGATAGAGTCGAACCCCCTTTCGACTCCTTCTCCTTCAAAACCCCAACCCATTTCGCAAGCATTTAGTTTAAGGTAAAAACAAGGCCAACCCTTCGAAAGCATTACTGGACAACATGGTCGAAAGGTAGAGTAGCGGCTAGGCTTCGACTAGGTCGGAACCTACCCTTTCGAAAGCATTTATTTAAAGGAAAGAGGAACCCCTTCGAAAGCAGGTACCTTTAATAAAATATGGCAACCTTCTTCAAAAGCTAAATATAAAACCCATTTCGAAAGCATTCATTTCAACTAAGTCGAAAGCTTTGAGTAAAACAAGGCAATGATTTTTACTTATAAAAACAAAGCAGGGTTTCAATTCCATCGGAAGCTTACCCTTCGACACCAAGGCTTCCACCTATCTTCCAATCCACTCTGTACCTTCTAGGAAATACCATGTGTATTGGTTTCGATCATGAAGGTTTCGACTATGATGGTTTCGTCTATAATGGGATGGAATCAAAGGGGTCGAAAGGTAGCTTCTAATAAAGGCAAAAAACCTTTTTCTGATTAATGATTGAATTATAGCAACTTTTAGAAAGTTCATTTTAACAACTTGCCTATTTAGAAATCATTGATTGGTTGCCAAAAAGCTTTTCAAATACTTTTCTTGTATAACTGCCACTTTTACTCCAGTTCTAAATCAAAAGATTTCACTGTTAAAGTCTTTTCATATAACAAAACCGACATTTGCAAAAAAGCCCCTCTTTAACAATAATTTATTTCCCATAGTAAATCAATTGGGAAAATTCCCCAAAAATCACAAAACTTCGATTTCATTATTTAATTAAACATATTAAAATTTTAGACCCAACTTCTTCATGAAATTTATGAAATAAATTTTAAACCCAACTATATCATATTTTTCATCAAAAATTCATAACAAAATTTCCATAGCTTGGAAAACTCTGAAAATTAAAACCCATCTCCAAAATTATGTTTTACATAACCTAAAAATTTTCCATGGCAATCTGAAATCATATATTCTCGGTTTTATATCCAAAACCGTGCAATTTCATGTGCATATGAATTAAAATAAATCAATATAATATATCTCAAGCATATCATCATCCATTTCATCACAAAAATGAATTTAAATCATAAATCCAAAACCATAAAACCATAAAATAAAAATAGAGATGGTAAGGGGTTATTATTCACCTTAAACTTGATCAGGAATTTGTGATTTGTTGTTGATTAATCCTCTCTAGCTTTTGATCCTTAGCTTTGGATTAAAATTCCTCATTTCCTCCTTGATAATGGCCGGCTACCTTAAGGTTATTTGCGTTTTTTTTATTTTAGAACAAAGTGAATGTGAATGGACAAAGGCAATTGTATAGCGGTGAATAGAAAGTGCGGCTCTTTTTACTAATAAGGTCGTATGTAAGTTAATTATCTCATAAATAAAATTGAAACCCATTTATCTTATTAATAAGCATGGCCCTATTATATAATTTATCTAAATCTCAATCTCCTTATCATCATTATTCTATTTAATTTATCTAATTAAATCTTATGAATAATGTTATCAAAAATAGGGTTGTTACAATTCCTTTAATTAATTTCTACGCGTTTCAAGCTCGCACGGCTAAACGATAAGTTTGATCGCTACGAAACCTGAAATTTTATAATAATTCACTATTATGGATCGTATGAAACTGGTTTCGTCGAAATCCGAGACAGTGCACAAAAAGACTATTTTTACAAGTTAATTAAAATATAAAATTTCCAATTTCTATTTATTCACTTTTAAATTCAATTTTAAAAGTAAACGATCTTCATTCTTGTTTAAATAGAATTTTAAATCAACTTTTGACATCATTTTCATTCATATAAATTTAGGGTTTAATTATTTAAATAATTTCCAATATTAAATTTAAACAATTCAATTATCCAATAAATCATAATAATTGAATATAAGTTATTTAACTTATAAAATTTAACTTTTAAACGAGTTCAAATAATAAACAACTACTACACTCTTTGTAAAATTATAATCATAGTCAAATAAGACGTACTTATATAATAAATTATTTTCAAATATCATTTTAGAAATAAAATGTTCGTTCTTATTCAATATACAAATGTTTTTATATTAAATACATAGATCACACTATGCTACACTATTTTATTTATAGTATTCCAAAAATCCAATTTCGATGAATTCCTATATTAGAATTTCAATAAATTCCAATGTTAGATTTCAAATGAATTTTAGTTATCAAATAATTATTTTATTTTCATCTAAATAATTCAACATTTATTTTTCAATTCTTGTTATTGATTTGACCACATTAAATATATTGAACTTCTTTCTAACACAAATAATTTCCTTAAATCTTATCGAAATTGTTAATTCAAAATTTTATTCAAGTTCATATTAAATAAATTACATAATAATTCATTAAATTTTTATTTCTAACCATTTTTGTTCAATAATTGTATTAAATTTAATAATTTAAAATAGTTAAAAAATATCGGTCATGTAACGGCCCGAGATTTCCGATCCCGAAAACCGACACTAATACGTTCACTGTATAGAGTGCCGAGCAGTCGAGTGCCGGAAATCCCAGACTGATAGGGTTAAGAAAAAAAAGAGGTAGAAGAAGAACAGAAAACAATAGCACAGAAACTCACAATCGCAGCGGAACAAAATATAATATAAAATAATAGCATTTATATAAAGAAATGATGTAACTGTCAATATACATACAATATATCAGAGTACAATGAATCTGGATAGTTGTGACAACTTTTCCCTGAATACTATCTATACCGTCTCTAATACACAACGGAATATACTCAATACGTCTCTGCCCCTCCCAGCTCGTCTCCTGAGCTCCAGACGTCCTAACCTGAAAATCTGTAATACTCGGTCTGACCCGAGCATTACATCACAGTAACACCCGGGTCAAGCTAGAAACCAACGTAAGTAAACCCATATAACATGAAATTCTAATGCACAAAGCCTATTTTAAAAAACCCAGGGTAACTCGTATCAATCTACAATTCACCATTTGTTATAGACATCACTTATTGCACACATCAATTTCTAAGTACCAAAACTTAGATTAAATGGTCTAATTCACTTAAATAATTCCATTCAAGCCTATTGATATCACATAACAATCTATAAAGAATCGAAGTGGTTTCGGGTATTAACTAATACCCAACTCCCGTCTCTTCGAATCCAATGTCATCTTAACCCAAGTTGATCCAAGTGATTAAATTTTAAATACTGGATGTCACTTTTACACAGCAATTCATCATAGATAACCACATTATCTCTGTTCAACTCAATATATCATATTACAAAAAAAACATTCCATTTCACAAAGCATCACAATCACATATTAAGGATAACAAATAATCCAAGGCATTCAAATATCATGCAATCATTCATAAGCAAGATTAATTAGTCATACCATTTCTAATTAATTTAATTAACTACCAATGAATTAAATTAATTACTTCATTACTTATAAATCTTGCTTATTTAGCATTAATTAATTATATTCAATTAATTAATCATCCCTTAATTATTCATCCTTGATTAATCATTCTTTAATTACATTAAGTAAATAACCTTTAATTAATAACACAATTTAATTAACCTTCACCCATTCACATTAATTACTCAAATTAATTATCATATAATCTCTTACATTGACTAATTATCCTTTAATTAATCACACTCATTAATTAACTAACCCTTAGTTAATTTTCTTAAATAAATCAACCCTTTAATTAATTACACTAAGTAATTAATCCTTAATTACTTTCCTTAAGTAATTTATTAATCATTAATTAATTATTTATCCCTTAATTATTAATTAATAAACCTTAATTAGTAATTAACAACCTTAATTACACCTTAATCACCAGTTGATTAACCATTTGATTAATCCTTAATTAATAGTTAACCCATACTTAATTAACATCTAATCAATCCTTAATTACCATTAACATATTTACATCATTTATCTTTGTAATTATCTTAACTTAATTAAATCATTAATTAAGTTTTAAAATGAAATAATCATTAAGTTGATAATTTAAAGGTATCAAAACATAACTTTAAAATAACTTAAAACATTTATCAATTTATAGTTTTTAAAACTAGTTTCAATTTGAATTTAAAAACTTGCTTTTATATAAACTTTTAAAATTTCAAACCTAACATAGATTTTACAATCACTTTAAATTTACTTAATAGAATTTAAATTTATCAAACTTCAAACTTCTTAACCAAAATGTTAAAGAAACATTTATTATATAAAAAGTAATTTATATAAAAAAGGTTTAAACTAAATCTTGTTTTTAAATTTCAAGAACCCTTGTTTTTAAAACTTTTTCCTTTTTTAAAAACAGCACAGCATATTTGTGACGACCCGCCCTTCTCGACCCTCGAAAATCGACACAAAATACTCAACAGTATAATATGCCGACGATCGAATGTGTGACGCCCCACCTCTATACCCGCGCTAGCCAAGAACACTACGGTGTAATGTTGTCAACTAGCATGGAGAATAAGGCTGTTGAGGAGCGACCATCCATGTAATTGCTTTGTGCAAGCACCGATATGTCAGATAGTAAAACATGCATTCCATTTTTAGAGGAAATCCGACATACCGATACAAACTCAAAGCTACTACACAGTGGCTATAATAGTTTAGGACGATAGATATAAAAATAACACAGATAACATAAATGCGGAATATAGATGGAACAAAAAGTCTCATATATATATAATGACTGATGTCAGTTACAATACGTTTGACACAATACATATGATACAACTACAACTGTCGACTCTGGAAATTATATAAATACATGTACAATGTCAAAATAATATACATGACTATATAATATCCTACAACTAGACACGGACTACTCCAGAAGATATGAAACGGCTTCATAGCTCAAGCAGCAATATCAAATGAGATATCTACTAACCTGAAAATACACGGTCTGACCCGTGTATTAAATCATAGAAATAATACACGGATCAGTCTAAATCGAACACAGTAAATAATGCATGGGAATATAGTAAGAGAGATATCATATAACAGCGGTAAACAGCAAATCAGAAAAGTCGAACTATCAACAAAGATAGTAAGAAAAGATATCACTGAAGATAATCAGAAGACAGCGGAAAATAGTAAACAACGGGCTCGGCAAAGCCCGGTAATCAACAGAGAAAAATGGAAGAATCATAAAACATCAGAAAATAATTCTCTAATTATTTAATAAATAATTAGAGACACAAAACGATTCAAATAATTGAAATCATCAATTTAAAAACAACGATTCTGAGTAGCTGCAGAACGCACGAATGTGCACTGCCTGGCCACTACAGAATAAAATAGAGAAAATCATCACGGACGGATCCTACGAAGCGTGCACAGGCACAGGTGTGCACCTGTGCAAAGATGCCAGTTTCAGACGTCTAGAATACCAGAAACAGACGTCTGAAACTGTGCAAATAAATATGATTTTAAAACAACAGAAACAGACGTCTGAAAATAGTGATTCAGACGTCTGAAATATTTCCAGCCGAAATATAGCGCATTTTGGCCCATAAACAGACGTCTAAAAATAATTATTCAGTCGTTTGAATAATAACAGAAACAAAATGTGTAAAATGTGATCAAGTGCAACAAGAAAATGGGTACAGATTCAAGTGTAACATTTGGAGCATGGTGGCAGCAGCAAGTATGCATGTGCAGCTGTATAAAAGCACCAAAGAATGAAGGCCATAAAGCATTCAGGTCAGTCTTTTCTCAAAACTCAACAAATCAAGTTTCAGGTGAAAAAAAAACATAAGTACAAGTACAAAGAGAGTAGCACAAGTGCTACAGGCAAATGGCTACAGGCAGCTAAGAAATAAAGGAGTATGCAAAGTACATATGTTCGAATTGAACATATATAAAAGAGCCACAGCAAGAAATATACATGTGCCAGGAAGTCCATATTTACAACAGCAGTACATAGGCATGCAAAGCATTAACAAGCACAACAGGTGGATGGCTCAAGCGTGGCTACTGCAACTAGGCAACGATCATGGTTCAGGTGTATCAAGATTCATGGCTCAGGTTCAAGCCAAAGGTAATAGAGTAGCATAGAAATTACAGTAGCAAGTTCGAGGAACAAGACATCAAAGTGAAGGTCAATAAGGCAATGCACAAGCAAACTAGAATGCATAAATTCAACCGGACGTCCACTTCATATAACTCAAGAAAAGTGAACGGTCAAGACATTAGATCAGGACTCCCAACTATCAAGCCATCAAGACCAAAAAGTGCAACAGGGATTCACAAATAAACACATATATACATGCAGGTATATATGTATGTATATACGTGTTTACAGGAATAGACTACATAAGCTTTATGAAACAGCAAGTACAAAGGTGCATCAGGCAGTACGTATGCAACATGAGACAGTGGAAACAATGACCAAAGATATGTATATAAATACTGATGGCACCAAAATAAAAGGCAGTCGAACCAAAAGTGAATAAAACTCAGAAATCACCAATACAGTGAAACCCAAAATATGTAGTAGCAACTCAAGATCGCCACTAATCATGAATAAAAAGCCCAAAATCATATATTCGATAAAAGGCAGCAAACTAAAATTCCCCCAAATTCATCAATTAAATAAGAAACCAGAATCACTATAAATAAGCGATGCACGAAATACTATAATAGGATTTAGAAGTGTGAGTACGAGAAGTACTCACCAGAGAACGACGAACACGCGAATCGAAACCCTAGCCGCGAAACCCTAACCATTGCCGTTGTGCCCGGAGTTGCGCCTGCGTTTGGAGCACGAAGAAGAGGAGGAGGCGTGTTGCTTCGAGAGGAGGGGGAGCGAAAAACCCTAAATCGCAAATCGCCTGAAGGGGAGGAGAGAAACGCGACTTTGTTTTGAACGTGAGAAAATGAACGTGAATCGAGAGGGTAAGAGGCCTTTGTCAGATAATAAAGGTGAAGGGGAATAGATTTGTTAATGGGCCAAGCAATAATATTAAGCCCATTGAATTTATAAATAGCAAACCATAATAATTAAACACTTAGGTGATATTTAAAACACGATTTGAATCCATTAGAACAACGGATTCAAACACGATAAAAATTCATATTTAGGATTTTAAATACGAATAGGCGATGCCATATTTAAATGAAATATTTAAATATATTATCGTATAAATGCGGGTTGTTACAGTCTTCCCCCCTTAAAGAAATTGCGTGCTCGCAATACTTTAAGACGGAAATAAGAAGTAACAACCAAACAAAGATTAAAATGCCAAAGAAATCTTTTAATTTAATAAAAGAAAATTACAAATCCTTCAACAGGATCAAAATTCCGAATAGAAATAGCAAAAACTGGATAAACACGAATAACGACAAGATCTAGATAACAAGAGTGATACCAGGTATCAACAAAACAAAAAGATCTAGATTTCTAAGTCTAATTATCGATACGATAATTAGGAAACACAAATAGACTAATTATTAACAAAATAGTTAAAAAAAACAATAAATATCTAAATATCAAAAACGATATTCAGAAACAAAAGATTTTCCAGAAATCGACAATTAGAAATCCAGAAAGCAACGAGTACAAAAAGTGATACCCCGTATCATCAATTCATAACAAAGAACAAAGAAAACAAGTATGATTCCATGAGAAATCATAACAGGATCTAGATAACAATAATGAGAAATCTAGGGAACACAAGGCACATCACATGCAAATAACAAGATGGAAATCAACATTATAAATCCAATAAACAATGTGCATATCAAATGCAAAACAACGAATGGAAATCAACATTTGAAATCCAATAAACAGCGGGCATATCATATGCCAAAATAGAGATTGGAAATCAACATTTGAAATCCAATAAACAGCGGGCATATCATATGCCAAAATAGAGATTGGAAATCAACAAATAATTAATTATCAAAACGACAATTAGAACCTCAAATATCTAATTATCACAAGCGATAACCAGAAACAGCATGATTATCAAAAATGATAATCAGAAATCACAATTACTCGATTATCAAAAACGATAATCAGAAATCGCAAATATTCGATTATCAAATCGAAAAATATTTAATTATCTCAAACGATAATTAAATAAAAAAAAATATTTAATTATCACAAATGATAATCAAACTTCACAAATATCTGATTATCAAAAACGATAATCAGAAACAAAAATATTCGATTAATCAAATCGAAAAATATTTAATTATCTCAAACGATAATTAAATCGAAAAAGTATTTAATTATCACAAATGATAATCAAATTTCACAAATATCTGATTATCAAAAACGATAATCAGAAACACAAACATTCGATTAATCAAATCGAAAAATATTTAATTATCACAAATGATAATCAAATTTCACAAATATCTGATTATCAAAAACGATAATCAAAAACACAAACATTCGATTAATCAAATCGAAAAATATTTAATTATCTCAAACGATAATCAAATTTCACAAATACCTGATTATCAAAAACGATAATCAGAAACATAAACATTCGATTAATCAAATCGAAAAATATTTAGTTATCACAAATGATAATCAAATTTCACAAATATCTAATTATCAAAAACGATAATCAGAAACACAAACATTAAATTAATCAAATCGAAAAACTATTTAATTATCTCAAACGATAATCAAATTTCACAAATATCAGATTTTTAAAAACGATAATCAGAAACACAAACATTCGATTAATCAAATCGAAAAATATTTAATTATCACAAATGATAATCAAATTTCACAAATATCTGATTATCAAAAACGATAATCAGAAACACAAACATTCGATTAATCAAATCGAAAAATATTTAATTATCTCAATCGATAATCAAATTTCACAAATATCTGATTATCAAAAACGATAATCAGAAGTCGTAAATATTCAATTAACGAGTCCGGAATTAACCGAAGTAGTAAAAGTATGGTTCCATACTCCGTACTTTTGCTAAATCGTTTAAATCACTTTATCGTTTCCTTGAAAGTGCAAAATTGTGTGTTTTTTTTAAAATAACATTTCACATTCTCAAACGGACAAGTCCGGAATTAAGCGAATCAGTAAAAGAAAGGGGTCATAGTCCTCGATTTTGCTGAAACGTTTAAATCGCTTCCTCATTCTTTTGAAAATGCAAACTGTAAAAATTTTGAAAACAATTTTAATTTATATTTTGAAACAACTTTTAAAAATAAAGAATTTTGAAAACACGTGATTAGATTAGTAATATCAGTGTTGCGGGAGAACCGCTTGTAAATCCATTTCAAAATTAACGGTTACTGAAGTTAACACGTCCAAAATCTCATCAAAATAACTGGCATCAAAATATAATACCAAATGAATTTCCACTCATCAAAAATGTCACAAGAATCTTCTCAAAGATAGGATAGGGTATCATACCCTAAACTTGTATTCATAACAAGTCCATAACACATGAATTTCACCAACGCACAAAAATTGATAAAACTTATCAATAAAAATCACGAAAGTTGGTGAAGCACAAAATCTATAAATCATCACAAGAAATCCAGAAATCACAAAAAATTCTAGAATCGACACGCGAAATCCAGAAATCACAAAGAGGGGGAGGCCTAACAGAAAACGGGAGTATGAAAACTCCAAAACACCGGTATAACACATGACGAGACGCTATCTCATGGTGGCTAACCATTAAAGTTTCACACAGGAATGGTCCGAAGACCGTGGGGCGCTACCCCACATATGTGATGGCGAAACATCACACAAAGCGGGGTTTAGTCTCCCTCGTAGACAAAAAGACATCGCACAATCGCTAGTCTAAATCATAAAAAGGAAAAGGGGAAGGCCTATCACAAAATGGGAGCATGAAAACTCACCGACCGGTATCACATGACGAGAAGCTATCTCATGGAAGCCATCCATTAAATTTTCACACAGGAATGGTCCGAAGACCGTGGGTCGCTACCCCACATATGTGATGGCGAAACATCACACAAAATGTGTGAGACGAAATCACACAAATGGTGTCTAGACAATCCTCAAAGCCCAAGAGATATGTGTGAGACGAAATCACACCGATGAGGCCTAGTCTAACCGTGCAATATGTGTGAGACGAAATCACACAATGGTGTCTAGACAATCCTCAAAGCCCAAGAGATATGTGTGAGACGAAATCACACCGATGAGGCCTAGCCTAACCGTGCAGAGAAAGAGACATCGCACATTTGCTAGTCTAAATCACAAAAATGATCGTCATGATCATTAAGAAGTGTCAATTACACTAAGTTAGTGAATACAAGAGTTAAGCTTCATGTCCCATAACCACTTGTTTAACTCAAATATTTACGAACAAACTGTAGATCTTCACTAGAAAATTGTCACAAAAGGTTCAATCGAACAAGTCCAGGAGTTAACCGACGAAGTAAACGCAAGCGTTTCATACCACTTGTTTTGCTAAGCCGTTTAATTCAATTTCTCATACGAGTGAAATAAAGGCTTGTATATACTAATAGATTGGAAAACCGTTTAAAAAAAAGAGTTTTATAATAAAATAGTTTGGCAACTGTTTAGAGAAAAGGATTTTAATATTTACTACTAGTATAGAAAACCTTTATATTTTTAAAGTGACAAATCACAAAAATTGATTGTAGAAACAATCAATCACAAGAATTCACATACAAAGATGTGAATAGAATCCAAAGAAATCGATACCGAATCCATCAAAAGTATTTTCACAAAAATCCCGAAGAAAATGTCATCAAAGTTGCTAATAAATGATAGCAACAAATCGGGGAAATAATTAAGAATCGATTAAATTTGGAAACCAAGTCAATTCACTAAAATTCCACATTCGAAGACGTGAATAAAATACAAAGAATTCAATTCCAAATTCATCAAAGTAGAAATTCCCAAAAATTCCGGAAGTAGAAGTTATCAGAGTCGACAAAGGTGATAACAACTAATTAGAAAAGAAGAATCGATTATCAATTGGAAAAACAAAGCAAAACGAGCAGAAATGCATAAACGACTTCAACAAAAGTAAGAATCAAGTCAATGCCGAAATCAATAATTAATGGTCACTGTCAAGTATAAAAATGAATCAATATCATCAAAGAATCCAACGGTAAACAAAGTCAGAGTCTTGAAAATCAAGAAATTAGCAATTTCTCAAAAACAAAGTGACCGAAGTCGAATGGAATTCAAGATGAGGAAAACACAAAATATCAAGTTCAAAATCGCGGAGATTCAAACTAGATATGAATGAGAAATCAAAATCACTCAATTTGCAACTGGTCAAGCTATTTTTCATCATAGTGTAACAGGTACACAATGACACTCATATCATAGAACAAAAGGGGAACAAAGTCCAAAAGTCAAAATAGCTTTAATTGGCCAAATAAAACAAAATCAACATCGGCTAAATCAATTCAAAGCCGAAAACACAAGAACAAAATTCTCATCATCAAAAACCCAACTTGAGTTCGCAAAGCAAACGGAGGCAGAAGCCAAAATACTTTCACGAAATCAAAATCAAATGCACAGGAATAAGCATTAGGAATTCATACCTAACAGTCAAAATTAATCATATGTAAAGATGAGAGAGAAAACATCGACAAATGGTTGTAACACATGCTCCATCTAAGTTATGTTTTATAATTGTCCTAAACCCCAGGCTCTGATACCAAGCTGTGACGCCCCACCTCTATACCCGCGCTAGCCAAGAACACTACGGTATAATGTTGTCAACTAGCACGAAGAATAAGGCTGTTGAGGAGCGACCATCCATGTAATTGCTTTGTGCGAGCACCGATATGTCAGATAGTAAAACATGCATTCCATTTTTAGAGGAAATCCGACATACCGATACAAACTCAAAGCTACTACACAGTGGCTATAATAGTTTAGGATGATAGATATAAAAATAACACAGATAACATAAATGCGGAATACAGATGGAACAAAAAGTCTCATATATATATAATGACTGATGTCAGTTACAATACGTTTGACACAATACATATGATACAACTACAACTATCGACTCTGGAAATTATAAAAATACATGTACAATGTCAAAATAATATACATGACTATATAATATCCTACAACTAGACACGGACTACTCCAGAAGATATGAAACGGCTTCATAGCTCAAGCAGCAATCCCAAATGAGATATCTACTAACCTGAAAATACACGGTCTGACCCGTGTATTAAATCATAGAAATAATACATGGATCAGTCTAAATCGAACACAGTAAATAATGCATGGGAATATAGTAAGAGAGATATCATATAACAGTGGTAAACAGCAAATCAGAAAAGTCGAACTATCAACAAAGATAGTAAGAAAAGATATCACTGAAGATAATCAGAAGACAGCGGAAAATAGTAAACAACGGGCTCGGCAAAGCCCGGTAATCAACAGAGAAAAATGGAAGAATCATAAAACATCAGAAAACAATTCTCTAATTATTTAATAAATAATTAGAGACACAAAACGATTCAAATAATTGAAATCATCAATTTAAAAACAACGATTTTGAGTAGCTGCAGAACGCACGAATGTGCACTGTCTGGCCACTACAGAATAAAATAGAGAAAATCATCATGGACGGATCCTGCGAAGCGTGCACAGGCACAGGTGTGCACCTGGGCAAAGATGCCAGTTTCAGATGTCTGAAATACCAGAAACAGACGTCTGAAACTGTGCAAATAAATATGATTTTAAAACAACAGAAACAGACGTCTGAAAATAGTGATTCAGACGTCTGAAATATTTCCAGCCGAAATATAGCGCATTTTGGCCCATAAACAGACGTCTAAAAATAATTATTCAGTCGTCTGAATAATAACAGAAACAAAATGTGTAAAATGTGATCAAGTGCAACAAGCAAATAGGTACAGATTCAAGTGTAACATTTGGAGCATGGTGGCAGCAGCAAGTATGCATGTGCAGCTGTATAAATGCACCAAAGAATGAAGGCCATAAAGCATTTAGGTCAGTCTTTTCTCAAAACTCAACAAATCAAGTTTCAGGTGAAAAAAAACATAAGTACAAGTACAAAGAGAGTAGCACAAGTGCTACAGGCAAATGGCTACAGGCATCTAAGAAATAAAGGAGTATGCAGAGTACATATGTTCGAATTGAACATATATAAAAGAGCCGCAGCAAGAAATATACATGTGCCAGGAAGTCCATATTTACAACAGCAGTACATAGGCATGCAAAGCATTAACAAGCACAACAGGTGGATGGCTCAAGCGTGGCTACTGGAACTAGGCAACGATCATGGTTCAGATGTATCAAGATTCATGGCTCAGGTTCAAGCCAAGGGTAATAGAGTAGCACAGAAATTACAGTAGCAAGTTCGAGGAACAAGACATCAAAGTGAAGGTCAATAAGGCAATGCACAAGCAAACTAGAATGCATAAATTCAACCGGACGTCCACTTCGTATAACTCAAGAAAAGTGAACGGTCAAGACATTAGATCAGGACTCCCAACTATCAAGCCATCAAGACCAAAAAGTGCAACAGGGATTCACAAATAAACACATATATACATGCAGGTATATATGTATGTATATACGTGTTTATAGGAATAGACTACATAAGCTTTATGAAACAGCAAGTACAAAGGTGCATCAGGCAGTACGTATGCAACATGAGACAGTGGCAACAATGACCAAAGATATGTATATAAATACTGATGGCACCAAAATAAAAGGCAGTCGAACCAAAAGTGAATAAAACTCAGAAATCACCAATATAGTGAAACCCAAAATATGTAGTAGCAACTCAAGATCGCCACTAATCATGAATAAAAAGCCCAAAATCATATATTCGATAAAAGGCAGCAAACTGAAATTCCCCCAAATTCATCAATTAAATAAGAAACCAGAATCACTATAAATAAGCGATGCACGAAATACTGTAATAGGATTTAGAAGTGTGAGTACGAGAAGTACTCACCAGAGAACGACGAACACGCGAATCGAAACCCTAGCCGCGAAACCCTAACCATTGCCGTTGTGCCCGGAGTTGCGCCTGCGTCTGGAGCACGAAGAAGAGGAGGAGGCATGCGTTGCTTCGAGAGGAGGGGGAGCGAAAAACCCTAAATCGCAAATCGCTTGAAGGGGAGGAGAGAAACGCGACTTTGTTTTGAACGTGAGAAAATGAACGTGAATCGAGAGGGTAAGAGGCCTTTGTCAGATAATAAAGGTGAAGGGGAATAGATTTGTTAATGGGCCAAGCAATAATATTAAGCCCATTGAATTTATAAATAGCAAACCATAATAATTAAACACTTAGGTGATATTTAAAACACGATTTGAATCCATTAGAACAACGGATTCGAACACGATAAAAATTCATATTTAGGATTTTAAATACGAATAGGCGATGCCATATTTAAATGAAATATTTAAATGAAATATTTAAATATATTATCGTATAAATGCAGGTTGTTACAGAATGCCGGAAAAGATAGATTGTAGAAGAATAAGAAGGTAGATAGAAGAAGAAAGAACTAAACAAATCAGAACCTCACAATCGCAGCGGATAAAATATAATATATAGAACAGATCTTTACTCAAGATGAAAACTATATCTGTTTATATAAAATACATCATCATCAGAGTATATCATAATACAATCATCAATATCTAGTCAATCAGTCAATACAACAATCACAGAAGCGGAATAATACAAGTACGAGAAATACGTCTCGAACTCCAGCTCCTCTCCTGAGCTCCATAGCATCCTATCCTGTAAATATACTCGGTCTGACCCGAGCATCATATAAAACAACACCCGAGTCAGTCTGGAAAACCAGCGTGAGAAAATCACACTCAAATTGATTATTTAAGTTTCAAAATCCTTTGAAAACAAAAGCATCTCGTAAGACCACGCCACAAATAAACATGTCGGGTTTTTACCTTACGATAGCTAAAACACTTTCTTATCAAATCCTCTAATATTATAATAGTTTCTATATACAAATACTTATTCAAATAGCTGAGATTGTTACATGATTAATGTAACGACCCAGAAATTTTGAACATTTGAAATAGAATATTTAGTTGAATTTAAATATTTGAATGTTGATTTAAATTGAATTTCAAATGTAAATCTGAAATTGGCAATTTAATTTGTAAATTTAATTGTTGTAATTGGGTAAAAATTTGAATCTTTAGTTTTAAGCTGATTAAAATTAATCTGAAGGCTTGGAAAGTCTATATTGATAATTTTGAAGGTACTGGAACTTTCAGAATTGAATTTGGAAGTGGTTTGTTCAGTTTTGAATTATATCGTTTAAATCGATATTTAAAAATAGTGGTCCGGGGCACAGTCTCGGATTTTGACGAAACCAGTTCCATTGGATCCGTAATATTGTATTATTATCGGATTTCAATTTTTATAGCATTTGGAGTTGTTGTGTGATCGTACGATATATAAACGCCTCGATTGGAGATTAGGATTTTTGGCTTCGTTTTCTAAACGATTCAAATTTGAATTAAAAATTTAAAGATAACATATATGTATTTAATATAATATTTTCTCAGAGCAAATTTAACACGTTCCTCCCTCATGGAACACGCGTACTCTCTAAAACAAACAACCCAACACGTGTAATTGATGATAACCGAGCTATCTTTCTTTCTCTTTCTTTTACGAAATCGAAAATAAATATCGTTCCCTTTCCCCTCTGATTTACAATAAAAAAACAATCTCGTTCAAAATAAAACCAATGGTCGTCTTCTTCCTCTTTCAATAAATTCGCATAAAACGAAATCGAAGTCGATTTCGACTTCAACGCTGAGGGACTCGCATCACTGTAGCGGTGAGGAAAAGGGTAGCTGGCTCGACGTCTTGAGGCAACGACATAGGAGGGATGACGCGATAGTAGGTTGAGGAGTTTTCGAGGCAGGGGTTCTTTCGATGTCAGAAGGGTTTGCGGTGAGGATTGGGATGCGTGTACGACGGTGAAGTGATGGGTCAGCGCTGTCGAGCTGAGGGATTTGGATACTGTCGCGATCTGATTGGGGGTTGGTTTCATCATGATGTCATCGCGGGGTTGGCTCGAACTCGAGCACGTGGAAGCAGGCGGCGACGAAGTCGCTATGATTTTCAGTGGGTGGCGTGTGCGACTGTGGGGTCGTATGGGTGATCTGGAGGCAGTGAGACGTGGGGACTTGATTCTCGAAGATTTGGGGGTTTTCACGAGTCGAGGCAGTGACTTTGTTTTGGCTGATAGCAGGGGTTGGGTTCGAGATGAGGTAATTAGTAGTTAATTCCACTTAACTTAATTTAAATTTAAGAATAAATAATATATATGCAGTTTACAGTAGTAGAAAAAAATTTAACAGCAAGGGTTAAAGCAGTATTGATTTTACTGTAAATTTTAGTAAAATTTATATTTTGATTTAAATAGATATATAAATTGTAACGACCCGTAAATTTCAACTGTTTTAATAACGTAATTAGTTGAAATTTTGTGAAATTTTAAACGATAAAATTTTGAAATAAAAAAATTAATATTTGGAATACGTCTAGTTAAACATAGCGACTGGTAAATTTTCTTCCGAAAATATGAAAGTTTATTTCGCGCGTAAATTCACTTCAATTTAATCAGTTAAAAAGCGTTGAAAATAAAATGTTTCCGAAACCTAAATATTTTTACATAGAAAAATTCTAAATCATCTTCTGAGCAAGATGTCAGTTTGTCGTTTTTCCAAATTCGGACATCTTTGGCTCCGTCGATCTTATTTTTCAGCGTTTTTCTTGCATTTTCCTTCAGTAGAAAAATTCGAATTTTTATAATTCAATCATACTACCGATATCTGTATACCGTTTTGATCACCTCGTCGTGCGGATCTCTACGGTATATTCGATTGTCAATTTTAATGTTCGTACACGACGAAAAACGCAAAACGGATAGCCGTATCGGCATCCGTTTTAAACTCTTCGTTTCTCGGTCCTTTCGTTTTTCCCTACGTTAAGCTACAGCCGCTTGCCATAATAATTAGAGAATTTAAAGCATGACTTTTGTTGTTCCCTATATTCATTCATTATTTCCTCTGGTCTCAATACAAGTTCTCGGGTGCACTACTTCCTTTCTCTGTTCATTAAGAAATTAGAATTGTAAAAGTTATAACTGCTGTTCTCTTCATTGCTTGGCCTTCCCCTGTCATATCTTCCAACCACCAACGAAGCCACGCGCAGCGACTCAAACGCCGACCTCCGCCGTTGTCCAGATCGCCCCACCTCCGTGCGGCCTTCACTACACCTTCCCCTCTCGCCTCCCCTCTCTCTTCACCCGCGCCACCTCACCCCTGTGGTCGACCTCCTCTGCCAAACTGCAGTCTTCTTCGGCCATCCATGCATGCGGCAAACCCCTTCCCTAGCATGCAGTCGCCTCCTCTATTATAGTAGGTAATTTAATTGTTGATACATATATTCGTATATATATAAAATATTTTCATCTAAACTACGATAAAATATTTCCCTGTTAGTATACCATAGTTTTAAATTTGACACGATATACATATAATACGTTCTGTTTATATGTATATTTGACAGGGTTTGATTTTGTTGCCTCCTTCTTTCGCAGTATTATTTACACTATATTTTGAGGAGATAGTACATATACTGATATGTATATTTGCATTTTTGAATATAACTATGCTTTGCTGATTTTATATATATATACATGCTAAAGGTACATACATTATAAATGAAATATATGTTTACAATATATTATATTATAAAGGAAGCCATATAGTTATGTCGGTTTATATATATGTATTTATGCAAGTTGTACTTAGGTTAGTTTATATATATTGTTTATGTAAATTGCAATACAGTAAGTTTTACATATATATGTATAGACAGCCTCTTTTTAGAAGTTTGCAGTTGGAAAATGTTAGCTATATATATTTTGACAGTTTTATATATTAGTACACAATGTTTAAGGTATATATATAAGTTACGGCATTTTATAATACAATATTTTATTATATTACAGAGTATATATTAGTTGAATAATATGTTACAATTATAAGCTTATATAAATTGTCGTTGTTATGTAGTGTATATATAAAGTGGCGTGTTTGTATATCTATATAAGTATTTTGAGTTGTATATGTATAAATTTCAAAATTATATTTGATTTTGTATATGGGCCTTAATTTAAAACTATGATCTTTGAAAACTATATATATATATATATATATATATGTATATATGTATATATTTAATATATGGTTAAATTTAGAATATATTTTTTTTAGTTATATATATATAGTGTATATATGAATTCACTTATACCGATTATCTTCATCGATCCAGTTCTGATTAGATTTCGTCAATTTCTATTCATTAGTTTTGTTCGTGATTCGAGTTCAATGTTTCCTAGCTTTGAGATTCGTGCTTGAATTCTTAGCTCAATTCTTTATTGTCTATCCTCAAGCCTCGAAAGGTGAGCAATCACTCACGATTAACGTTCTTTTATTTATTAAATTTGATTTCAATTGAAACGACAATTGAAATATGCTGTTGTTAGTTAATTACACTGTTATATATGCTATTACCTGTATCAGTTCACCTGTGACATCTGACACCATTATCTGTTAATTATTTATGTGATGATAATACAGTTTGGCTGATAATTGATTGATTGTTGATGTTTATATTGGACGTTAAATTGTTAGTGTTAAATGATAAATAGTATGCCAAATTGAAATGGATATAGGATAGTTAACGATTTTAAAACTGATTTATATGTTAAATTTGATTAGTTGAATATGACCCCTTTTAATTGTTAAATTAATAGACATGTAGAATAGTGATGATTACACTTTGAACCATCGACGTATATTGGATTAATTGTTGTAGTGTAAAAATTGAAATTGAATGACAAGTGAAAACCATAATGTAATAATCTTTAATCTACATGAAATGATAGTGTAGATTCTAGAGATAATTATATTAATTCGTACAAATAACAATGTGAATTAATACGGTTATTTCGGGATTATTTGAATTGATTATTGGATTGTTATTGATTGTTGTTATTGCTTGTTTATTTACTTTGACACCATCCCAGTTATCACACTGCAAGTTCCCTTTGTTATGCTTTGATTTTGAATTGAATTGGAATCGGGTTGAAATGATAAATACCCAAATTGAACTTTGACCTAGGATAGGAAATTAAATAAAACCCGATTGGTCAATAAATTTGATTTAAAAATAAAACGAAGATTTTATTTGAATAAATACTATGGTTTTGAAATGAAGTTGAAATTGAATTTTCAATGAAAGGAAAATGTTAATATTTAATCTGAAACAAAATGTTAACAATGTAATTGATGGAAGAATGTTGTTTAATTTTGAGAAAGGATTGAATTAAGTTTGAAATTATTAAACTTTGAAATGATTTAATAATTAAGTTTGAAATTATAATTAAGTTTGAAATTATTAAACTTTGAGATGATTTAATAATTAAGTTTTGAATTATTTAATAATTAAATAAGATTGAATTATTTAATGATAAAATTGAATTGAATTCTTTAATAAGTAAAACTGAACTTTTGAATAAGTGAATTTTTCTTCGTAAATAATTGAAATTGAGTTTTCTTTATTAAGTAAGTTTTGGAAAATCATTTAAGTAATTAAATAAGTGGAATTGAGTTTCTTTAACAAGAAATAAAATGTGATTTATCGAAATTGATGAAAGATTTGAAATGTAAAGAATTTGATTTGATGAATTTAATTTATTTCAATTTGAAGTTTTGATAGAATGAAGTTGAACTTAAGTAATTAATTTAATGAATTGGAAATAAATAGAAATTGTTTGAATGATAAATTTACTTAACGAATATTGAATGAAATCGATAAATGAATTCAAATTGATTTGAATGTTAAAATTAAGTTAATTTAAATGATTTCGAATTGAAACTTATATACGAACTTGGATCAATATTTGAATTGTTTTAAATAGAAATTGAAGTTGAATTATAAGATTTTGAAATTATGATTTGGAAGTTTCGAAACGTAAATTATGGAAATTGGTTTAGAAAGACAAATGAAATGTTGGTTTACAAATTGAAATTGAAATTGAAATTGATTTGGTTTTGAAATAAACAAACGACCAATCGGTGTAATAATACGTAGTTATTAAAGAGACCGGGATCGGATATGGACATACTCTCTGTCGATACCGAAAACCACTTTAATAACTAACATTCGCGGAGTGTTGATCCAGAATGAAGTGGTTGGAATGATGTACGTGATGACTGAAGAAAGAGAACGATGATGGATAGCCTTGACACTTGTGTCAAATTGGAAATGACTAAAACAGGAGCTGTGCCGGGCCAATGGAGGATTAGCTACCTCAAGTGGACACACTTCTGCGAACTACTTATACTTGTTGTCGATTGGTGCACCCTTGATTTTGGGAGTGTTGTTTCACGGTGTTGCGGGCGCTGCGGCGTTGCGTTCTCACCAGTCCGGATCAGGCGAACGGTAGTATCACTACCTTGGGTATTGCCTCATGTGCCTTGTCATACTTGTATTCCATTTATGCACGACCACTACGATTTTGATTTGTACCTTTAGTATATGGATTGCCCTCTGGTGACTTCCGGTTTTGGGGAAACTACGGTCTTGTATATGCTTTTGGGAATAAAAATGTGTTAAGGGTGGAATGGGCCATGACTTAACGCTATTTTGATATCTTATTATTACTGATAGACATTATCTACTTATCGTACACTACTACCTAGTAGATAGTTTGACGGATCCTTAAAGGATGGTTATTCCAAACATCCTTTGAGTTACTTGTATTTCAATTGCTATTTCACTTGAGTTGGATTTATTATTATAAGAATGTTAATCCTGACTCGAGTGTTTTGTATTTTGCTTTACGCTCGGGTCAGACTGAGTGTACCAGTATTCGATGCTCACCGTTGGAGTTGGAGCTTTGCTTGAAGATCCAGCCATCTATTCTGCTTCCAGTATTCGATGATTCCAGTGATGTATTCTGATTTGTATCTGATGTATCGTGTTACTCTTCTGTTGTAAACTCTGATGTATTTTATATATTCATATAGTAGCTTCATTAACTACTATCTCTTTTATTTCCGCTGCACTTATTACTCTGTGTCTGTGATCTGTGATTATTTACTGTATATGTTCAGTTTTGCCAAATTTAAATTAACAACGCGGTATTTTGAGCAATTCAACTCCGGCATGAGTGTCTACCTATACACTTATAATGGATGCGAATGGTCCAAAATGGCGGGTCGTTACAGTTGGTATCAGAGCTCTGGTAGCTCTAGGCAAAACTCAACATATAGAGTAAATGTATTTATAGAATCACTCTCATTCGAGTTTCAACTTCTTCCCTTGAATTTTGGAACGTCCCCCTCGGTTCCGAAATTCATTCGTGTCTTTCACTATTTGTCTTCTTTCAATCTTGGAGCACCCCATAACTCCATTCTGAATGTTATCTATAATAGATCGGCGGTCTCGCCAATCTTCGAATGATTCGTAAAGGATTAAACTCCTTTACAATAGGCATTGATTTACCGGAGATTTCTGTATCCTCGGTTTACGATGCTATCCTTCTCCTGCTATACCTGAATTCTATTTCTTGAGATCGAATGTCGATTTACCTCGGAATTCTACAACGATCTTATTTTGAAGTCACGGACGACCCGGTTAAGGTTGCCCGTGAATTAAATAAACTCATCCATCTCTCGATTGTGGTAATTGAATTATCTCATCTTCTGTTTCAAACTTATTTTCGAATCAAAATTCTCTTTGATTTGAGTCAACAAATTTGAATCCCTATACTTGTTTTGAAATCCATCCTTGTATCGTCGAGCGAGATAGTGCATTTGTTATTAAGATAAAATGTTTCATATTGTGTTGTTTGAGTTGTTGATGTTGATTTGGGTTTTCGATCGATTCGTCTGATCAACGCTATCGATAGGATTTCCAAAACACTTGAGCAGAGCAAACTGACACAATATCGTTTTCAAATTTGATAAATAAAATAAAAGTTTTGTATGATTATATTATATATGAATATAAGTTTTCTGAAATTAAATTGTTAATAAATTTGTTGTCTGAAATAATAATGTTTGATTTTCATTTATTGTTTTGTAAATCATTGACTATTGCATAATAAAAATAAATGAATTTATGAAACTTGGTTATAATTTGATTTCGGATTTGAAACGAATTTAAATAAAGAATTTGAGAATTTAATTTCTGGTGATTTCAACTTTGATGTGAAAGTTTTAAACTTTGATTTAAAATATTTTCGAATATAAATCATTTTCAAAGAATTTTAAAATGTTGAAATAAGTGCTCTTCTCTTTGTCGCTGGAAAATAATTTCGGTGATGGCGGCCGCATCATCGACATTCATTTTCGAGTTTCGAAGTGGAGATACTATTCTGTAGCTTTGCTATGGTTGGTTTTGAAAAATATTTTGATTTGAATTTCTTCAGTATATTTTGATTTACATATATATAGGTATCTTATTTTAAAATTTTAATTTGATTTGATATAAATATATTATATATATCTCTAAATTGTTTAAAGTTAATCGGAAATCTAATTCTTAAATTTTATTAAAGGATGACTTTAATTACAAATAAAACCAAAATTTGGAATAAATATTTAATCTTGAATAATTGAATTGGGAAAATTTTTATTTGTATATTGTTCAACTGCATCCTAATACAACTTACCTAAATCATTCAAGAGTTGAATATGTAATTGGATAATATATATAATATAAATTGTATTTATAAATAAAATGTGAGAGTTTATAACAAATGTTATACACTAAATTTTGATTATAAAGATGTTAATAGAGTTAGATAGGATAATAAGTAAAACCCTGTTAATAATTAATAAAATTTGTTTTGAAAGAATTAATAAATTGAAATTTGATCAACTTATGAAAATACTTTGAATTTAAAGGCAATTAGTGAATATAAATCTATTTAAATCGAAACTTTTATGGTTTAAATTAATTTATATGGGCTAAATATATGTGATTAGATATATTAAGTAGAATAAACTTAACAAAAAATTGAAATTAAAGAATTTAATCTGTTGAAAATAAAATATGATTATAATAAAAGATTATTCAAATTTATGGTTTTAGAAATTGTAAATTGAAGATAATTGGATAATAAAATAATGAATTTAGAAATAGTTGAGATTGATTTAGTGAAATCAAATGGATTAAATCAATTACTGAATATCAATTAATAAAAATTTGAATTTATATAGTTTAAATTAATTGTTATTTTGTATTTCAAATCTGTTTTCTTTCTGGTTGTTTCTATTCTTCAACCTCGTTCCTTTTCGGGGACGAAAAGTTTTGAGTGGGGGAGAGTGTAACGACCCGTAAATTTCAACTGTTTTAATAACGTAATTAGTTGAAATTTTGTGAAATTTTAAATGATAAAATTTTGAAATAAAAAAATTAATATTTGGAATACGTCTAGTTAAACATAGCGACTGGTAAATTTTCATCCGAAAATATGAAAGTTTATTTCGCGCGTAAATTCACTTCAATTTAATCAGTTAAAAAGCGTTGAAAATAAAATGTTTCCGAAACCTAAATATTTTTACATAGAAAAATTCTAAACCATCTTCTGAGCAAGATGTCAGTTTGTCGTTTTTCCAAATTCGGACATCTTTGGCTCCATCGATCTTATTTTTCAGCGTTTTTCTTGCATTTTCCTTCAGTAGAAAAATTCGAATTTTTATAATTCAATCATACTACCGATATCTGTATACCGTTTTGATCACCTCGTCGTGCGGATCTCTACGGTATATTCGATTGTCAATTTTAATGTTCGTACACGACGAAAAACGCAAAACGGATAGCCGTATCGGCATCCGTTTTAAACTCTTCGTTTCTCGGTCCTTTCGTTTTTTCCTGCGTTAAGCTACAGCCGCTTGCCATAATAATTAGAGAATTTAAAGCATGACTTTTGTTGTTCCCTATATTCATTATTTCCTCTGGTCCCAATACAAGTTCTCGGGTGCACTACTTCCTTTCTCTGTTCATTAAGAAATTAGAATTGTAAAAGTTATAACTGCTGTTCTCTTCATTGCTTGGCCTTCCCCTGTCATATCTTCCAACCACTAACGAAGCCATGCGCAGCGACTCAAATGCCGACCTCCGCCGCTGTCCAGATCGCCCCACCTCCGTGCGGCCTTCACTGCACCTTCCCCTCTCGCCTCCCCTCTCTCTTCACCCGCGCCACCTCACCCCTGTGGTCGGCCTCCTCTGCTAAACTGCAGTCTTCTTCGGCCATCCATGCATGCGGCAAACCCCTTCCCTAGCATGCAGTCGCCTCCTGTGACGACCCGACTTTCCACTCCCGGAAAATCGCATCGACAGTAAGAAAGAAAGGGGTGAGAAATAGAAAAGAGAAGAAGAGAAAAGAAAACAACAACAGATACTCACAGCGGAAACGAAACGAAATATAATATATCACATAAATATTACATAGTATCATATACATCATCTATCAGAGTTACACAGATTACACATCACATACTAGACAGTTATAAACATCTGTCTAGTTGTTACATCTCAACACAATACAGATCAATACAAAGATCAACACAGCGGAAAACTACTATCTATATCTACAACGCCGAAGCCTCCTGCTCCATTGCTCCTCCAGATTACTCGTCAAAGCTAAACCTGAATCCCTTGGCTACTCGTAAAAATTTGAGTACCCAAGAGTTTATAAAACAGAAATAAACAACTTGGGTCAGACATGGGTCTGGTGTGAGTAACAGGTTAAACTTGTTTAACTTCAAAACCTTTTGAAAGAAAAGGTATCACGTAAGACTCCCCACAAATAAACATGGGTAAGTTTTTACCTTACGCTAACCAAAACATTTGATAGGAAATTCGATTGTATTATAATAGGTCTAGGGTTTTCAAGTAAAATACAGAAATAGCTGAAATGCTTACATCTCACATTTCAACGTAGTTGGGCACAACTAATACGTACGGCACTTATTGGAGTTTGGATTCCATACAATGGCAGGGCTACCGGGGTACCGCCCGTCACAGTACGTGGCCTAGATCACCGTACCGAGGATCACTCCCAATCCCCTGCAACACAAGGCCGGAACATCCCTTACTGGATAATTCCCGCACAAGATATCCCAGCAGTTGGAGCTCACAACTGCCCACACAGCCGAATAATAATAAGAAGGGACCTCTAGACAGAGATAATCTTGTCCTACTTGGGTGCTACCCACTAACCTTGCTGCACCTCCCCTGTTTTAGCCATTCCCGGTTTGTGAGGCTTGAGGTCACGATTACCTTTAATCAGAATCATATCACTTAGAATGCTCATCGTCCACCTGACGATGTTCTGAAAGCATTCAATCCATACAAGTTCGTTCCGGGTTCGAACGAAACCGAAGGCATTATCTCGTTACACTCGTTTTGGAATCACCCTCAGAGTTAACGACAATAACCCTTGCACTCTGAATCTTCATCTTCACTTAATTCACGACCTATCGTTAATTTGGATCGATGTGGTATTCGGGTCTCCAGACCTGGAAATCCGGTATACGGAAACCCGATCCCGGTCTCATCGAAATCCAAAACGTATCTTTTAAGGCCAAGTTGTTTTAAAGGTTAAAACAATTTAATTCAATTATCTTTACACTTAGAAAGAAAATTCACAATAGATAATCAACATTATCAATATCATCAGATAATCCATATTATCACAATTCAACTAAACATCCATATCACATAGCATATATCTTATCAGAGATATCAATCAAATGCAAAGCATTTAGTATTATCTTCCATCCATAAGTAATGATCTATATCATCTCTAATTAATTTAAAGTTAATTAAATTAATTACTTCATTTTTATAAATCCTTCTTACTTAAACATTAATTAATTACAAATTAATTAATTATCCTCTAATTACCTTTTTCAACTAATCATCTTTGATTAATTATCTTTTAATTACCTTCAAGTAATTTATCTTTAATTAATTACTCAAATTAATTAACCTTAACCACTTATAGTAATTAACCTTTAATTACTTCCTTAATTAATTAACTATAATTAATTAACTTAATCAACTATAATTAATTACATTTATCCTTAATTAATTACATTTATTAATCACTTCATTTATTAATTATTACTTAATTAATCAATCTTAATTACATCATTAATTATATTAATTAATGATCCTTAATTACAAATTAATTATTAATTACTTAAATTAAATTAATTATATTAAGTAATTAACCTTTAATTAAAACACATTTATTAATCACCTTGATTAATCTTCAATCAGTAATTAACTACCCTTAATTACTTTCACTAACTAAATTAATTACTTCTTAATTAATTCCTTAACTAATCTCTTGATTAATTATTTAAAGTAATTAACTCAAATTACTTCTATTAATAACATCATTTATTCAACTAATTACTTCCAGTAATTATCTTATTATTTACCTCCCTAAACAATCTTTTCTTAATAATTACATTAAGTAATTATTATCAAATCATCTCTTGATTATTCTAAATTAATTAAACTTAATTAATTAATTTAACAAATCAAATTAACTTCAATTAATTACAATAAGTAATTAACTCTTAATTACTTCCAATAAGTAATTACATTTAAACAAATTCTATAATTGGTTATTCTTAAAATTAATTAATCTAATTAACTATTAAAATTAATCCTATTAATTAATTATTTAATAACCCATAGTTAATGACCTCATTAACTATTATTTAATTACTTTCCTTAAGTAATTAACTTATATTAATTATTATTAATTCTAAATTAATAAATCTTAATAACCAATTTATTAATCTCTAATTACTAAATTAATTAAGTATTAACTCTAACTTAATTAATCTTTGATTACTTATTAATTAATTCCTAATCATTAATTAATATTCTAATTTATAATTCTTAACAACAAATTAATCATCCCTAATTAATTTATCTTAATCCTAAATAAATTAGTTTAAACCTTTAATTACCTATTTAATTAATCCAAATGATTAATTAATAAAATAATTTAATTATCTATTAAATCTCCTAATAAATTAAATAAACACAAGTCTTTAATTATTTTAAGATAAACTTTATTCTTATTGATAAGCAAGTTATCATTTACAATTTATATTTGAGACATTCATTTCAAATCTACTTTAAATTTCATTTTAAATTCTGTATTTAAAATGAATATCAATTTATTTTTAACAAAGTTTTTAAAACCAATTTAAAAACTTTTACTTATTAAAAATCTTATCCCTTATAAAAGAATTTAAGAAGAGTTTAAACCAATTTCCTTTTTATTTTTAAACATTTAATTAAATCTAACTACCATTTAAAACCTATTTAAAATATATAAATTTATAAACTTATTTATTTCAAATCTTTAAGATTCAAAACTAACTTGAATCTATGTAGTTAAATTTTGATTTAAATTCTTGTTTAAAATTTCCTTTACAAATTTAACATCAGTTTAAAATTTTAAAAACCAGACAGTTATAACCTGTCTACACAAAAATACTCGAGTCCAACCTAATCTGCTTCGAGTCACAACCCTAAATTACCCGAGACACTCACGAGCAAAACCAAGGAAAACTCGAGTAGCCTCACTGTTAAAATCCCAGACTCACCAGATATCTCGATGTCACCGTGCACGTGCACCACTCTCCGACTATCGCCAGCCACCTCCGGTGATCTTCCCACATCGACAATCATCTCCGTACCATTCCACGCTCATCTGATTGTCAAAACGAATTCGAAAGCAAAAACGAGCCTGCTATCCCAAACCTGGAACAGAAAATCGAACTCCCACCAAAACCTGTCAACGGCGATTCCTCCCATCTCCGGCCACCATCACCTTTGAAACTCCAGCGATGACTTCGACAACCCCTCCTCCTCTAAAAACCAAAACCCCAAGTCACTCGATCAATTATACTTGTCGAATTGATCACTTCTTCTAGCCGCAGTAAAACTAGGGTTAAAAACTTCGAACACCAACCATTTCCCCCACCATAGTCATGACCATCTACGACCAATTTTCCAGTCATCCCCATAGGCTCCTCCATCACCTCTCACAAGCCCGACCACCCTTGACCACGTGATCATCGGAAATGCTCGAAAACATGCTTTCTAGACGAACCCAAATAACCCATTCACTACTACATTAAAAATTGTGAACTTGATCTTAAAAATCCTAACTTTCATCTACTATTTCAGATATATGATTGTATCAACAAATTTCCATATTTGGTTTTTAACACTTTCAAGTTCCTCTGTGATTTCTTCTTCCAGACAGTGTTTCTATCTAAATTCTTGCAAATGTATTTAAAGCTTGGTTTAGTTTTAAACAACACTTTGTTTAAAACACTTAAGCCTACAGAAGATTTGAGTGAGAAGAGATTTGAGTTAAATCTAAGTTTTAAATCTCTAAAGTTTTAAACAGAGGTGATCACAATAGCTTATCTGAACATACTCAAATGTTTTCCAGAACCTTAAACAATCATAGCAACACATTCCAGACATACACCACAAGTCTACTTAAAACTTAAGTCATATCCATTAAACAAAAGTATCTCATATTTACAGTTTTCAAAGCAGAGGGTTGAACTATGACCTGAGGTGTTTAATAACTATAGATATGCACACTTACATAATTTCACAAAGCAATTCTCAAACACATACATATAAACAAACATTCACATCCAAACACTATTTATCACAGAATTTAAACATGCATCATAAATTCTTAAGTTAATTTAAGTAAGAATGTTACTCACTGTTTTTGTTGAACAGAGAACTGGAAATGCTTGGTTTTGAAAACTGAAACTATGAATTGCTTTTGCTTTTAAAACTGCATACATGCTTGTTGAGAAGTGTTGCTTTAGATCTAGTTTTCTTGCTTTTAATTTCAGACAGAAGAAAATGCACTAGCTTTAAAATGATTCCAGAATTTCTTCCAGATTAAAGAACATGCAGGCTGAACTTTGATTTGGATTTTGGGAAAAAGAATTACAGATTGAAGAATTTGGTTTTGAGGAGATGTTTACTGATCTCAGTTTGAAGCATTTGATTTCAGGTTTGAGAGGAGTTGATTTGGAAAAGAGAATTACAGGAGTTTGAATTTGGAAACTTGTTTACAAATTGTTGAATTTAGTTTTTGGTTTGAGCATTTGAATTTCTAATTTGAACATGAACAAGAAAGTTTACTGATCTGATTTTCAGATTTGTTTAGAGAAAGATTATTGATTTCTCTTGGCTTTTGAAAAAAAAAATGAGAAGATTAGAAAGAATGAAATGAAGAAATGCAATTGTTTATATACATGTATATTTTTGATTTTATAAAATAAAAGAAATTGAAAATAAATAAGGACACTTGTCCTATACATTTGTTTATTTAATTACACATGTTTTTACAAAGCTTTAGATAAATGACACATGTCCTTTAAGTAATTACTCATAATTCTATTTATTTTAAAATTATTTAAAAAGCCTTTTCTTATTTATTTAAACACTTATCTATATATATTTCTTTTTAAAGAGAAACAAAAGCTAATTATATTTATACATAAAAGTTTATACAAATATTTTAAAATCCAAAAAAAAAAAAAATTAAATATTTATTCCATTGAATTTCAAAACTTAATTTCAAATTCAATTTAAATTAAATCCTAAGATTCAATTTAAAAGTTAAGTTATATATATACATATATAACTATTCATTCAATTAAATAAAAATTCCATAATTTTCAAAATCCAATCATATTTATAAAAATAATACATTATACTTATTATTTGAAATTAACATATTTGATATTTAAATTATTTATATAAGAGATTATATTATCAAGTGATATTTTAAAAAAGAAACAAAACAAGCCTTTTTGTTAACTCTTATATAATTTTAAACTTAAGTAAAAATATCTTAAGCAATTAAAGTATTTTAAAACTATAAATTTACTAATTTAAATAACTTTGAAAAGTCATATTAAATTAAATCTAAATTCCCAATTTACCCAAAGCTTCTATTTACAATATATATAAATAAATATATATATATATTCAAATAGAAAATATCTTATTAACTTTTAAAAGATAAAATCACCAATTAATACTAATTTAATCAGATTATTAAATTAAATTCAAATCTTATTATCAAAGATCATCAATATCAATTTAATTATTTAACAGATTATTAAATTGATATTGTTAAAATTTCCGGGATATTACATTCAGAGCTTAGGTTGAGCGAATGCCTAAGCTTTTGGTTAAGTGAATATCAGAGCTATTGGTTGAGTGAATACCTAGCTCTAGAGTGGTATCTATCGTGAGAGAGCGTATTTGTAATTTTTATATAACTATATATATATTCTACCTATATTGTTGGGTTACCCGTACAGGTTCTCCAATATAAGATATAAAGGTAGATAGGGTAGTAGTGTATGAAACACGACTACCAATGGTTGGAATTAAGGTTGGAAGTGTATTTATCGAGACTGTAGACCCAATACTATCTCGAGTAAGTTTTGCTGTGATGAAGGATTTCATCGAATCTCTGAAGGAAACCTGTTAAGGTTCGGAGTTTATCTGTAAAGTTGGATGAGTAGAGTTTGGATCTATCGGTTGAACAGAAGCAAGTGATGGTATCTTGATAACTTCTGGAAGAAGTAGCTGTGTGATGAGATGCAGTGATTATGGATTGTTCCCGAAGATGTTTTCTTTGGAACGAGTTTAAGGAAGTGTGTATGCTTCAGTGTTATGGCTGAGTTCAGCATGGTGTTTCTGTTTGGTTTGGAGTTCGAGTTTCTCGAAGAAGCTTTGGATAGAAAGTCCTTGGCATCAGTATCAACAGTGCAGCTTGGAGTGTTCTGTGATGGCAGGAAGTTTTTCTGGCTGAGCAGTTTTTCTGGAGGTGAAATTCAGAAGCAGCAGGGTGCATCCATTTCTTCGGTGGATTGGATAGTTAAGTATGGGCTGTTCTGATTTGTTAAGAGGAACAGTTTTCTTTGGAAATAGGCTGGGTTGATCGCAAAAGTGACTTGCGATAGTTGAGGGTTCTCTTGGGTTATCAGAGTTTTTCTGAGTGTCTTCAGAGAAGTCAGGAGTTGTCCGCATCTGAAGGTTGAGTTTTCTTATCGACTGGATTCCAGGAGTAGTACCGGTGGTTCAATCTAGTTGAAGGATGATCCCTAGAGATAGAGTTGGTGAAGCAACTCAAAGTTTGCTGGAGTATCCGAGTTTTCTTTATGAATCAGTGAACCTTATTTCTGGAATGAGTTGTCCAGTCTATGCTTGTGTTCTACCTCAGATCAGAATTGAGCAGCGAAAGCAGTTTGGAGTATATCTATGGATAGGAGAAGTAAGTTTGGAATCTACTGATGTTGTGAAGTAAAGTTATGCTTGGATCTCTTCTGTGTTCTGATTTGGATAAGTATTGGGTTTTTAGGATTGAATTGTCAGTTTGGACAATTGGAATTCATTGAGTTTTATGTATCTCTGAGAGGTACGTGTAAGATCTATCTCTGGTTTTAGAATCAGCAGTTCTGAAAGGTTTAGTTGTTGAGTCAGACTCGTCTGTAGTCTGATATTCTGTTTAGTTCTGTAGATCTAGATGAGTAGGAGATCTATAGCTTAGTAGTTTAGATTGTTGTAGAGCGAGTATCCCGGTATATATATATACTTGGGGAAACTCGAGGAATTTTATCTAGAATTTTGTCTGGATAGTTAGATTTGAATGATTGGATGAATTGGTTGCTATGGTTGTTAGCATATGGATAATAGTATATGCTTGTGTTTTAAAAATTTAAAATCTTTAATAAGATTATTAAATTACCTTTGTTTAAATTTCGGGGACGAAATTATTTTAAGGGGGAAGGAATGTAATATCCCGGAAATTTTAACAATATCAATTTAATAATCTGTTAAATAATTAAATTGATATTGATGATCTTTGATAATAAGATTTGAATTTAATTTAATAATCTGATTAAATTAGTATTAATTGGTGATTTTATCTTTTAAAAGTTAATAAGATATTTTCTATTTGAATATATATATATATATTTATTTATATATATTGTAAATAGAAGCTTTGGGTAAATTGGGAATTTAGATTTAATTTAATATGACTTTTCAAAGTTATTTAAATTAGTAAATTTATAGTTTTAAAATACTTTAATTGCTTAAGATATTTTTACTTAAGTTTAAAATTATATAAGAGTTAACAAAAAGGCTTGTTTTGTTTCTTTTTTAAAATATCACTTGATAATATAATCTCTTATATAAATAATTTAAATATCAAATATGTTAATTTCAAATAATAAGTATAATGTATTATTTTTATAAATATGATTGGATTTTGAAAATTATGGAATTTTTATTTAATTGAATGAATAGTTATATATGTATATATATAACTTAACTTTTAAATTGAATCTTAGGATTTAATTTAAATTGAATTTGAAATTAAGTTTTGAAATTCAATGGAATAAATATTTAATTTTTTTTTTTTTTGGATTTTAAAATATTTGTATAAACTTTTATGTATAAATATAATTAGCTTTTGTTTCTCTTTAAAAAGAAATATATATAGATAAGTGTTTAAATAAATAAGAAAAGGCTTTTTAAATAATTTTAAAATAAATAGAATTATGAGTAATTACTTAAAGGACATGTGTCATTTATCTAAAGCTTTGTAAAAACATGTGTAATTAAATAAACAAATGTATAGGACAAGTGTCCTTATTTATTTTCAATTTCTTTTATTTTATAAAATCAAAAATATACATGTATATAAACAATTGCATTTCTTCATTTCATTCTTTCTAATCTTCTCATTTTTTTTTTCAAAAGCCAAGAGAAATCAATAATCTTTCTCTAAACAAATCTGAAAATCAGATCAGTAAACTTTCTTGTTCATGTTCAAATTAGAAATTCAAATGCTCAAACCAAAAACTAAATTCAACAATTTGTAAACAAGTTTCCAAATTCAAACTCCTGTAATTCTCTTTTCCAAATCAACTCCTCTCAAACCTGAAATCAAATGCTTCAAACTGAGATCAGTAAACATCTCCTCAAAACCAAATTCTTCAATCTGTAATTCTTTTTCCCAAAATCCAAATCAAAGTTCAGCCTGCATGTTCTTTAATCTGGAAGAAATTCTGGAATCATTTTAAAGCTAGTGCATTTTCTTCTGTCTGAAATTAAAAGCAAGAAAACTAGATCTAAAGCAACACTTCTCAACAAGCATGTATGCAGTTTTAAAAGCAAAAGCAATTCATAGTTTCAGTTTTCAAAACCAAGCATTTCCAGTTCTCTGTTCAACAAAAACAGTGAGTAACATTCTTACTTAAATTAACTTAAGAATTTATGATGCATGTTTAAATTCTGTGATAAATAGTGTTTGGATGTGAATGTTTGTTTATATGTATGTGTTTGAGAATTGCTTTGTGAAATTATGTAAGTGTGCATATCTATAGTTATTAAACACCTCAGGTCATAGTTCAACCCTCTGCTTTGAAAACTGTAAATATGAGATACTTTTGTTTAATGGATATGACTTAAGTTTTAAGTAGACTTGTGGTGTATGTCTGGAATGTGTTGCTATGATTGTTTAAGGTTCTGGAAAACATTTGAGTATGTTCAGATAAGCTATTGTGATCACCTCTGTTTAAAACTTTAGAGATTTAAAACTTAGATTTAACTCAAATCTCTTCTCACTCAAATCTTCTGTAGGCTTAAGTGTTTTAAACAAAGTGTTGTTTAAAACTAAACCAAGCTTTAAATACATTTGCAAGAATTTAGATAGAAACACTGTCTGGAAGAAGAAATCACAGAGGAACTTGAAAGTGTTAAAAACCAAATATGGAAATTTGTTGATACAATCATATATCTGAAATAGTAGATGAAAGTTAGGATTTTTAAGATCAAGTTCACAATTTTTAATGTAGTAGTGAATGGGTTATTTGGGTTCGTCTAGAAAGCATGTTTTCGAGCATTTCCGATGATCACGTGGTCAAGGGTGGTCGGGCTTGTGAGAGGTGATGGAGGAGCCTATGGGGATGACTGGAAAATTGGTCGTAGATGGTCATGACTATGGTGGGGGAAATGGTTGGTGTTCGAAGTTTTTAACCCTAGTTTTACTGCGGCTAGAAGAAGTGATCAATTCGACAAGTATAATTGATCGAGTGACTTGGGGTTTTGGTTTTTAGAGGAGGAGGGGTTGTCGAAGTCATCGCTGGAGTTTCAAAGGTGATGGTGGCCGGAGATGGGAGGAATCGCCGTTGACAGGTTTTGGTGGGAGTTCGATTTTCTGTTCCAGGTTTGGGATAGCAGGCTCGTTTTTGCTTTCGAATTCGTTTTGACAATCAGATGAGCGTGGAATGGTACGGAGATGATTGTCGATGTGGGAAGATCACCGGAGGTGGCTGGCGATAGTCGGAGAGTGGTGCACGTGCACGGTGACATCGAGATATATGGTGAGTCTGGGATTTTAACAGTGAGGCTACTCGAGTTTTCCTTGGTTTTGCTCGTGAGTGTCTCGGGTAATTTAGGGTTGTGACTCGAAGCAGATTAGGTTGGACTCGAGTATTTTTGTGTTGACAGGTTATAACTGTCTGGTTTTTAAAATTTTAAACTGATGTTAAATTTGTAAAGGAAATTTTAAACAAGAATTTAAATCAAAATTTAACTACATAGATTCAAGTTAGTTTTGAATCTTAAAGATTTGAAATAAATAAGTTTATAAATTTATATATTTTAAATAGGTTTTAAATGGTAGTTAGATTTAATTAAATGTTTAAAAATAAAAAGGAAATTGGTTTAAACTCTTCTTAAATTCTTTTATAAGGGATAAGATTTTTAATAAGTAAAAGTTTTTAAATTGGTTTTAAAAACTTTGTTAAAAATAAATTGATATTCATTTTAAATACAGAATTTAAAATGAAATTTAAAGTAGATTTGAAATGAATGTCTCAAATATAAATTGTAAATGATAACTTGCTTATCAATAAGAATAAAGTTTATCTTAAAATAATTAAAGACTTGTGTTTATTTAATTTATTAGGAGATTTAATAGATAATTAAATTATTTTATTAATTAATCATTTGGATTAATTAAATAGGTAATTAAAGGTTTAAACTAATTTATTTAGGATTAAGATAAATTAATTAGGGATGATTAATTTGTTGTTAAGAATTATAAATTAGAATATTAATTAATGATTAGGAATTAATTAATAAGTAATCAAAGATTAATTAAGTTAGAGTTAATACTTAATTAATTTAGTAATTAGAGATTAATAAATTGGTTATTAAGATTTATTAATTTAGAATTAATAATAATTAATATAAGTTAATTACTTAAGGAAAGTAATTAAATAATAGTTAATGAGGTCATTAACTATGGGTTATTAAATAATTAATTAATAGGATTAATTTTAATAGTTAATTAGATTAATTAATTTTAAGAATAACCAATTATAGAATTTGTTTAAATGTAATTACTTATTGGAAGTAATTAAGAGTTAATTACTTATTGTAATTAATTGAAGTTAATTTGATTTGTTAAATTAATTAATTAAGTTTAATTAATTTAGAATAATCAAGAGATGATTTGATAATAATTACTTAATGTAATTATTAAGAAAAGATTGTTTAGGGAGGTAAATAATAAGATAATTACTGGAAGTAATTAGTTGAATAAATGATGTTATTAATAGAAGTAATTTGAGTTAATTACTTTAAATAATTAATCAAGAGATTAGTTAAGGAATTAATTAAGAAGTAATTAATTTAGTTAGTGAAAGTAATTAAGGGTAGTTAATTACTGATTGAAGATTAATCAAGGTGATTAATAAATGTGTTTTAATTAAAGGTTAATTACTTAATATAATTAATTTAATTTAAGTAATTAATAATTAATTTGTAATTAAGGATCATTAATTAATATAATTAATGATGTAATTAAGATTGATTAATTAAGTAATAATTAATAAATGAAGTGATTAATAAATGTAATTAATTAAGGATAAATGTAATTAATTATAGTTGATTAAGTTAATTAATTATAGTTAATTAATTAAGGAAGTAATTAAAGGTTAATTACTATAAGTGGTTAAGGTTAATTAATTTGAGTAATTAATTAAAGATAAATTACTTGAAGGTAATTAAAAGATAATTAATCAAAGATGATTAGTTGAAAAAGGTAATTAGAGGATAATTAATTAATTTGTAATTAATTAATGTTTAAGTAAGAAGGATTTATAAAAATGAAGTAATTAATTTAATTAACTTTAAATTAATTAGAGATGATATAGATCATTACTTATGGATGGAAGATAATACTAAATGCTTTGCATTTGATTGATATCTCTGATAAGATATATGCTATGTGATATGGATGTTTAGTTGAATTGTGATAATATGGATTATCTGATGATATTGATAATGTTGATTATCTATTGTGAATTTTCTTTCTAAGTGTAAAGATAATTGAATTAAATTGTTTTAACCTTTAAAACAACTTGGCCTTAAAAGATACGTTTTGGATTTCGATGAGACCGGGATCGGGTTTCCGTATACCGGATTTCCAGGTCTGGAGACCCGAATACCACATCGATCCAAATTAACGATAGGTCGTGAATTAAGTGAAGATGAAGATTCAGAGTGCAAGGGTTATTGTCGTTAACTCTGAGGGTGATTCCAAAACGAGTGTAACGATATAATGCCTTCGGTTTCGTTCGAACCCGGAACGAACTTGTATGGATTGAATGCTTTCAGAACATCGTCAGGTGGACGATGAGCATTCTAAGTGATATGATTCTGATTAAAGGTAATCGTGACCTCAAGCCTCACAAACCGGGAATGGCTAAAACAGGGGAGGTGCAGCAAGGTTAGTGGGTAGCACCCAAGTAGGACAAGATTATCTCTGTCTAGAGGTCCCTTCTTATTATTATTCGGCTGTGTGGGCAGTTGTGAGCTCCAACTGCTGGGATATCTTGTGCGGGAATTATCCAGTAAGGGATGTTCCGGCCTTGTGTTGCAGGGGATTGGGAGTGATCCTCGGTACGGTGATCTAGGCCACGTACTGTGACGGGCGGTACCCCGGTAGCCCTGCCATTGTATGGAATCCAAACTCCAATAAGTGCCGTACGTATTAGTTGTGCCCAACTACGTTGAAATGTGAGATGTAAGCATTTCAGCTATTTCTGTATTTTACTTGAAAACCCTAGACCTATTATAATACAATCGAATTTCCTATCAAATGTTTTGGTTAGCGTAAGGTAAAAACTTACCCATGTTTATTTGTGGGGAGTCTTACGTGATACCTTTTCTTTCAAAAGGTTTTGAAGTTAAACAAGTTTAACCTGTTACTCACACCAGACCCATGTCTGACCCAAGTTGTTTATTTCTGTTTTATAAACTCTTGGGTACTCAAATTTTTACGAGTAGCCAAGGGATTCAGGTTTAGCTTTGACGAGTAATCTGGAGGAGCAATGGAGCAGGAGGCTTCGGCGTTGTAGATATAGATAGTAGTTTTCCGCTGTGTTGATCTTTGTATTGATCTGTATTGTGTTGAGATGTAACAACTAGACAGATGTTTATAACTGTCTAGTATGTGATGTGTAATCTGTGTAACTCTGATAGATGATGTATATGATACTATGTAATATTTATGTGATATATTATATTTCGTTTCGTTTCCGCTGTGAGTATCAGTTGTTGTTTTCTTTTCTCTTCTTCTCTTTTCTATTTCTCACCCCTTTCTTTCTTTCTGTCGATGCGATTTTCCGGGAGTGGAAAGTCGGGTCGTCACACCTCCTCTATAATAGTAGGTAATTTAATTGTTGATACATATATTCGTATATATATAAAATATTTTCATCTAAACTACGATAAAATATTTCCCTGTTAGTATACCATAGTTTTAAATTTGACACGATATACATATAATACGTTCTGTTTATATGTATATTTGACAGGGTTTGATTTTGTTGCCTCCTTCTTTCGCAGTATTATTTACACTATATTTTGAGGAGATAGTACATATACTGATATGTATATTTGCATTTTTGAATATAACTATGCTTTGCTGATTTTATATATATATACATGCTAAAGGTACATACATTATAAATGAAATATATGTTTACAATATATTATATTATAAAGGAAGCCATATAGTTATGTCGGTTTATATATATGTATTTATGCAAGTTGTACTTAGGTTAGTTTATATATATTGTTTATGTAAATTGCAATACAATAAGTTTTACATATATATGTATAGACAGCCTCTTTTTAGAAGTTTGCAGTTGGAAAATGTTAGCTATATATATTTTGACAGTTTTATATATTAGTACACAATGTTTAAGGTATATATATAAGTTACGGCATTTTATAATACAATATTTTATTATATTACAGAGTATATATTAGTTGAATAATATGTTACAATTATAAGCTTATATAAATTGTCGTTGTTATGTAGTGTATATATAAAGTGGCGTGTTTGTATATCTATATAAGTATTTTGAGTTGTATATGTATAAATTTCAAAATTATATTTGATTTTGTATATGGGCCTTAATTTAAAACTATGATCTTTGAAAACTATATATATATATATATGTATATATGTATATATTTAATATATGGTTAAATTTAGAATATTTTTTTTTAGTTATATATATATAGTGTATATATGAATTCACTTATACCGATTATCTTCATCGATCCAGTTCTGATTAGATTTCGTCAATTTCTATTCATTAGTTTTGTTCGTGATTCGAGTTCAATGTTGCCTAGCTTTGAGATTCGTGCTTGAATTCTTAGCTCAATTCTTTATTGTCTATCCTCAAGCCTCGAAAGGTGAGCAATCACTCACGATTAACGTTCTTTTATTTATTAAATTTGATTTCAATTGAAATGACAATTGAAATATGCTGTTGTTAGTTAATTACACTGTTATATATGCTATTACCTGTATCAGTTCACCTGTGACATCTGACACCATTATCTGTTAATTATTTATGTGATGATAATACAGTTTGGCTGATAATTGATTGATTGTTGATGTTTATATTGGACGTTAAATTGTTAGTGTTAAATGATAAATAGTATGCCAAATTGAAATGGATATAGGATAGTTAACGATTTTAAAACTGATTTATATGTTAAATTTGATTAGTTGAATATGACCCCTTTTAATTGTTAAATTAATAGACATGTAGAATAGTGATGATTACACTTTGAACCATCGACGTATATTGGATTAATTGTTGTAGTGTAAAAATTGAAATTGAATGACAAGTGAAAACCATAATGTAATAATCTTTAATCTACATGAAATGATAGTGTAGATTCTAGAGATAATTATATTAATTCGTACAAATAACAATGCGAATTAATACGGTTATTTCGGGATTATTTGAATTGATTATTGGATTGTTATTGATTGTTGTTATTGCTTGTTTATTTACTTTGACACCATCCCAGTTATCACACTGCAAGTTCCCTTTGTTATGCTTTGATTTTGAATTGAATTGGAATCGGGTTGAAATGATAAATACCCAAATTGAACTTTGACCTAGGATAGGAAATTAAATAAAACCCGATTGGTCAATAAATTTGATTTAAAAATAAAACGAAGATTTTATTTGAATAAATACTATGGTTTTGAAATGAAGTTGAAATTGAATTTTCAATGAAAGGAAAATGTTAATATTTAATCTGAAACAAAATGTTAACAATGTAATTGATGGAAGAATGTTGTTTAATTTTGAGAAAGGATTGAATTAAGTTTGAAATTATTAAACTTTGAAATGATTTAATAATTAAGTTTGAAATTATAATTAAGTTTGAAATTATTAAACTTTGAGATGATTTAATAATTAAGTTTTGAATTATTTAATAATTAAATAAGATTGAATTATTTAATGATAAAATTGAATTGAATTCTTTAATAAGTAAAACTGAACTTTTGAATAAGTGAATTTTTCTTCGTAAATAATTGAAATTGAGTTTTCTTTATTAAGTAAGTTTTGGAAAATCATTTAAGTAATTAAATAAGTGGAATTGAGTTTCTTTAACAAGAAATAAAATGTGATTTATCGAAATTGATGAAAGATTTGAAATGTAAAGAATTTGATTTGATGAATTTAATTTATTTCAATTTGAAGTTTTGATAGAATGAAGTTGAACTTAAGTAATTAATTTAATGAATTGGAAATAAATAGAAATTGTTTGAATGATAAATTTACTTAACGAATATTGAATGAAATCGATAAATGAATTCAAATTGATTTGAATGTTAAAATTAAGTTAATTTAAATGATTTCGAATTGAAACTTATATACGAACTTGGATCAATATTTGAATTGTTTTAAATAGAAATTGAAGTTGAATTATAAGATTTTGAAATTATGATTTGGAAGTTTCGAAACGTAAATTATGGAAATTGGTTTAGAAAGACAAATGAAATGTTGGTTTACAAATTGAAATTGAAATTGAAATTGATTTGGTTTTGAAATAAACAAACGACCAATCGGTGTAATAATACGTAGTTATTAAAGAGACCGGGATCGGATATGGACATACTCTTTGTCGATACCGAAAACCACTTTAATAACTAACATTCGCGGAGTGTTGATCCAGAATGAAGTGGTTGGAATGATGTACGTGATGACTGAAGAAAGAGAACGATGATGGATAGCGTTGACACTTGTGTCAAATTGGAAATGAATAAAACAGGAGCTGTGTCGGGCCAATGGAGGATTAGCTACCTCAAGTGGACACACTTCTTCGAACTACTTATACTTGTTGTCGATTGGTGCACCCTTGATTTTGGGAGTGTTGTTTCACGGTGTTGCGGGCGCTGCGGCGTTGCGTTCTCACCAGTCCGGATCAGGTGAACGGTAGTATCACTACCTTGGGTATTGCCTCATGTGCCTTGTCATACTTGTATTCCATTTATGCGCGACCACTATGATTTTGATTTGTACCTTTAGTATATGGATTGCCCTCTGGTGACTTCCGGTTTTGGGGAAACTACGGTCTTGTATATGCTTTTGGGAATAAAAATGTGTTAAGGGTGGAATGGGCCATGACTTAACGCTATTTTGATATCTTATTATTACTGATAGACATTATCTACTTATCGTACACTACTACCTAGTAGATAGTTTGACGGATCCTTAAAGGATGGTTATTCCAAACATCCTTTGAGTTACTTGTATTTCAATTGCTATTTCACTTGAGTTGGATTTATTATTATAAGAATGTTAATCCTGACTCGAGTGTTTTGTATTTTGCTTTACGCTCGGGTCAGACTGAGTGTACCAGTATTCGATGCTCACCGTTGGAGTTGGAGCTTTGCTTGAAGATCCAGCCATCTATTCTGCTTCCAGTATTCGATGATTCCAGTGATGTATTCTGATTTGTATCTGATGTATCGTGTTACTCTTCTGTTGTAAACTCTGATGTATTTTATATATTCATATAGTAGCTTCATGAATTACTATCTCTTTTATTTCCGCTGCACTTATTTTTCTGTGTCTGTGATCTGTGATTATTTACTGTATATGTTCAGTTTTGCCAAATTTAAATTAACAACACGGTATTTTGAGCAATTCAACTCCGGCATGAGTGTCTACCTATACACTTATAATGGATGCGAATGGTCCAAAATGGCGGGTCGTTACATAAATAGTGATAATAATACTAATATATATAGATAAGATTTGAAAATGGAAAATTTCAGTTAAAATTAAATCTATTTCAAAGAAAATATTTTGGTTAAAAGAAATTAGTTTAAAAGTCAAATTTCAATCTTTAAAATTAAAATCATTGTATAATTGAAACTAATCAAGTTAGAAATTGAGTTGTTCGATTTAATTCGAATATTAATAAATTGTATAAATTGTTTATACAAGGTCAAATACAATGATGGAATCAAGCCGAGAATGAAAATGGGATTGCTAATAAAAGCTAAGGTGAGATCTTCTCACTCAGATTTATATTTGAATTGCAGTTATTGATTGCTGTTTGAATGTGATATTAGATATAGTAGGATATATCTATATATATAGCAATATATACATATTGGCATATGTATATATTGGATTGATTGATTTCCCGCCTTGTATAGCGGATGAGACCCTATTGCGCCGTTAGTAAGCGAATGATATTTTTATAAAATCCTATATACCGCGATATTCCACCTCGAAGTGGAATTGGTATTGTGCTAACATCTGTGGATGCAGGGAAATAGGTTGGAGGGATCCAACTGGATTCCTCAAAATTGTTGAATATTATTTTATATGTGAATGATGTGATTTATTGATAATCTGTGGATGATTTATTGATAATTGAAATTGTTGAAGGCTAAAATTTTAGCCGAATGTATTTTTGGTATCGTTGGATACCAGAAATAAAAATGAATTGGATTTTGAAATTAAAGTGGAAAACTTTAAATGAATTTATTTTTAAGAATGGAATTTATTTGAAAGAAGGAATTTTAAAGTATTAAAATGGATTGTCAAAATCTTATTGAATAAATTCCAAGATATGGGAAAGGATTTTTATAAATGAGTTTTGAATAGTATTATTCGAAAGTTGGAAAATTCATTTAAAAATGGAATTTTAAATGGTTTGAAAAATATAAAGGAATTTATTTTAAAGGCGATAAATTTGTTGAAATCCAATTGATAATTGATTTTATATTGAAGAAATAAATAATTTGGGAAATTGATATAAAAATCTATTTGGTGTTTGAATGAAAAAAATCAATTTTTGGTGTTAAGAATAAATGTATAAATCGATTTGTAAAATAATTTGGTATTTGGGATTAAAATTTGAATCAATTTGAAATTTGACTCGGTGTTGAAATAGAATTGAGAAATTAATCTGAAAGTCGATTTGGTGTTGAAAATGAATATTTGAGAATTTAAATTCCGAATAGAATTTATAAATGAAAGGGAAATTTGTTTTAAAAATAAACGCTGATTTATTTTTAAGTGTTAAAGTAAATTTACGGATTTGGAACGTAAATTTGAGATAAATCGATAAGGATTTATTAAATTGGTTTAAATGGACCATTTTGAAGTGAAATTGTATTTTCACTATAAAGCTGAGTATATTTTCCGAAGTAGCTTTTTAAAATAAAATTTAAAGGTTCTAAAGCTGGTTTTTGAAAAGATATATTTGGAAATATATTCCGTGTAAGGAAAAGTGATTTGAAATTTATTTTCAAAGTGATGAAGTGTGGAAATAAATTTACTGATTGGGATGTAAATTTAAAATAAATCGATAAGGATTTATTTAAGTGATTTAAATGAATGTGATTTGGAAATTGTTTTCAAATGGTTGAAGTATAAATCATATATCGGGAAGATATTTGAAATTTAATAATTTGGGAAAATTATTTAAATCTGATGATTGTTGTGAATATTATTGATAGTTAAATCACCTACTATCAATATTGCCTTTGAAATGGCACTTGAATTTGTTTTTAAAACAAACGCTTATTATTCGGTTTAGCCGGGAAAGGACCTTTATGTCAGATAACCCATTCTGAATAATAATACGACGTTATGGATCGTATTGAAGACCGGTGATGAAGACCGGATATTTGTGAAAACGATAGGATGACCTATCGATTGTCTCTGCACCGTTAGCTACGGTATTGAGATTTCCTTTGTGATGGGAAGTTTTATCGGGATTGTGAATATCCGGATTGCAAGGGCTTCTTTGGAAGTGCCTTCGGTTCCGTTCGAACCCGGAACAGACTTGTATGCTTACGTGTCTGACATTACGTTTTGAGATATAAAGCTGATTTCTTTCAAATACATTTCTGTTGGTGGCGGAGAATTTATTCTCCTAGCTTAACACCCTTCTCTGAGACGTACGAGCTCAGAGGTTATGTAGTTGAAATTTATCAGCGATATATTCCCAATTCGGTAATGTGGCATGCTGAGTGTTGCTGTGACGATGATCATTTATTTGATCATTTATGATCAAAGCGTGGCTTTGTGAAAAAGCGTAGCTTTGTGGACGAGACTTCGTCAGGCCTCACAACCCGGAAATGGTCGAAACAGGAATGTTGCGGCAAGGTTATGAGGGTCGCGCCCTTTAGGGTATGTCATTTCCTTCTGGAAAGGGGTGGTATCATGGTATGGAGCCCAGATACTTACTCATGTGGATACACTTATTTATTATGTGTGATGATGCTACCGAGCGCTCGGATAAAGGTCCCAAAGGACCGGGTGATGACATATTCGTGAGTTACCTGTTACAGGGGTAACCCGGCCTTGTTTGGCAGAGAGCAGTTTGTCTCTCGGGACGTCCAGCCAGAGGCGATCCCATTCGGCAGGAGGAAAGGAAGTTCCTTAGCCTGACCATTTGTTAGAAATCCATTTCCCAATACGAAATTGTACGGTTTTAGTTGTAGAACCTGCCATTTACTTATGGTGGTCACCACTATTTAGATGGTAGCTATAGTAGGCATAGTTCGAAATGTCTATGCTGGCTAAGATTAATATTATACTTTCAAATTGTTTTCCACACTAGACATTAATAATAATAATCCAATGATTGGCGTAGTAAACATCTTTGACTATCATAAGAAGAAATCTCCTCCAATTCTGCGTTTGCATTGTGTGTGTGGCGGGAGGTCTTATGGTAGTTTCATTTTCCAAAAGCATTGCGAATCTGTTTTATTTTCTTTGTGAAAATAACTGTTTTACGATCTCACACCAGTCACCATGACTGACTCGGAGTTTATTGTTCCCTTCTAAACTCTGGGTGCCCATAATTTTCCACACGGGCAGCCTAGAGTTATGTTATCAGGATATTCTGGATATTTTGGAGCTTTGGAGATGAGCTGGATGGTGAGACGTACTCTCGTACTTGTTTATTTTATTCCGCTGTGTATTCTGTATGAGGACAAGTTTATATAACTGTCCATTGTTGTATTTAGTTGTATATTGACTCTGATTGATGTATGTATAAACTGATATAGTTCTTTGTTTTAAAAGACTAGTGATTATCTATTATATATTGTTCCGCTGCGAATGTGAGATTCTGATATTGTTTCTGCTTCTGTGTTCCTATTCTTTTTCTTCTTCTGTCTTCTTCTACCTCTTCTTTTAAACATTAAAGTTCGCATTTCCGCCATCCGATTGTTCGACAGTTGCTACAGTGGACGTATCAGTGTCGGGTTTTCAGAAGACGGATTTGCGGGTCTTTACATTTGGTATCAGAGCATCCGATTAAGCGACAACCCTGCTCTGTTGGGTGTTACTCATTAGAGATAGAGTCAGTAGTACTCTAGAATGGGTTGAGTGTAATAATAGATATGAGCGCATATTTGTTTGTGTATACAAAAAATTTTGTTTTGTATTGTGTTGACTTATCGGTTGATTGTTTATAGATTCTGGTCGGTGCAGTCTGGCCAACTGTAATCGATAGGGGTTTCTAAACTCTTAAACAAGGTAAACTGACACAGTATTGTTTTAAATAGGGTAAATGAAATAATTTTGCCCAAAACTATTTTTTGTATAGAAAAGAAATGATTTTCTATAAATTATTATAGTATATGTATGTTTGGTTGTTAGAAAAAGATCACATTGAAATATTATCACTGTTATATGAAAAATGAATAAGAAATAAAAATAATAACCAAAGATTTGAAGATAAATTCATTTAACAAATGAAATTTATAAATATGGATTGAAAAGATGAGGAAATAAATTTATATACAAATGAAATTTGTAAAATGTAATTGTAAATGAAATTTATAATTGAAATAGAATTCCAGAGAGAATATTTGAAAATAAATTCATTAATGGAATAATAAATAAGTTGATAACTTATACAATTTGAACTTTGATAGAATAAATTTAACTTAAAGGATGAAGTTAAATTAAAGAGAGTATAAGTGAATCAATTAAATAAAGTGAAAATTGATTTGGAATGAAATTCAAATTGAAAAGAAATGAATTTGTGAGTAAACAAATGAAGCTACATTTGTAAAAGAATGAATCAGAATTGAATAATGAAATGGATTGAATTCAAGTAAATAAACTTGATAATTTATTAATTCATGAAGTAATGAATTGGAAGTTAGTTAAATTAAAGTTGAGTAGTGAACTAAATTTAAAATGGGTTAAATTTGCAAATACATTCAAGTAAGTGGAAATTAATTGTAATTTCCTTATTATTAATTAAGTAAATTCGAGATGAATTGAATATGGAAATTTGAAATTTAAAATAAATAAGTGAATGTACTAATTGAATTAAATTAGTAAATGGAATAAATTCGATAAATGAAAACCAGTCAAAGAAAATAAATTGAGAATTGTTTATGGAAAATAAAAATAAATATAAATAATAAACTTGAGTTTTGAATTGAAATAGCTTAAGTAAATATTGGACAGTAACTCAAATTTAAGTGAAGCTTTGAAATGGTTAAATGGAAACTTAGTTGATTAATAAGTTGAAATGCGAAATTGAATAGTGATAAATGTATAACTTCAGTAATGAAGTGAAAATAAATACAAGAAGTGTATATAAATATTTGCATTGTTGTTGTCGAGTTTTGTACGATGGTTTTGAACAAATCGAATGGTTTTGAGAATATGGAATGTAAGTTAAATTGAATGGAATTTACAATTGCAAGTAAATAAAATTTAAACTGAATGTTAACTTCGTTTTGAATTAGTTAGTAAGTGAAATTCAAGCTGAATATTGAAAACTGGAAGTGTTTATTTCAGTCTATTGTTTGCTCATGACCTCTGTTTTGAGTTTCTCAATATAAATGTTTGATTTCAAAATCATTCTCTCTGGATATACTTAATTGTTTGAGCTTAGAGTTAAGCCAATATGGGTTGTTATCTTCTAAATTAAAGATTCAAACATATATTTAAGTTAAACAGATAGTTCACAATCTCTGAAAGGACTCAAAGAAACTGATTTAATTTATCTTTAAACACAGGTTTGACCTGAGTTTTCTAAAAACAAAGTCTTAAATATAAATACAAGTCACTGTTATATTTAAGTCATAACTCCATGCTTGAAATGGTCTGCACATATGAATTATTCACTGACCTGAGTTGTAACTGTCTGGTTTCAGGTTTTTTTGAAAACCTGACTTTAATTTGAAAATTTAAGAGCAAATTTAAAGGAAATTTGAATTGGTGAGCCAGATTTAGTAAAGTTTAAATCCAGTTTGAAATGTGGATTCAAATTCACTTTTGGATTCTAATATGAAATAAAATAAAGTTTAAATAATTTAAAGGTTTGGCTTTCAGGTTTGAAAAATCTGAAAACTGTTATATGATAAACAGTGGTTTAAATTCAAAGTAAAGTATAGATTCAAATTAAACTTTTGAATCATAAAGTTCTAAAATGAATTTGAATTTTTAAATCTTGAACTTAAGAAAGAAATGGCAGATAAAGTTCAATATTCAAAGTTGTAAATGAATTGAATTCATATGGTAACGGGAAAACTATTCGAATAGAAGTAGATATGAAAAACTTCCGTAATAAAATGTGTGAAATGATTTTTTGAATCTGTAGTTGGATATGGTTAAATTGGATATACAGGTATTATAAGGCTAAGGAAAATTAGATTTGATTTCGAAGATGAATTTGAATTTGCTCGGCAAAGGTATGTATTTGAATTTCGATATGAAATTTGATGAGATTCTGGTTTTGCCACTTGGCGTTTTATTTTCTTTTGAGATCTGAGGGTCCGTAGGGACGTTTTGTAGTCGTACCGAGCTAGCCGCGCAAAGGAGACGCTGGCGAAATTTTTCTGAAATTTAGAGAGTTAGAAAATTTTTAAGAAATTTTGAACAATTTGAATTCGAATTTAAATTTGAATTGTGAAGTAAAATGAAGTTGTTTGAAAACTATAAAAATGTTTAGAAAGTTAGTTGAAGTGATAACAAATCTTTAATAAAAAGATTTGGGTTTGAAAATTTGTTAAAACTATTTGGTTTTGGTAAAATAGTTAATGGATATTGGGGCATTCTTCTTTACTTGTAATTTCGGGACGAAATTCTTTTAAGGGGGGAAGATTGTAACGACCCAGAAATTTTGAACATTTGAAATAGAATATTTAGTTGAATTTAAATATTTGAATGTTGATTTAAATTGAATTTCAAATGTAAATCTGAAATTGGCAATTTAATTTGTAAATTTAATTGTTGTAATTGGGTAAAAATTTGAATCTTTAGTTTTAAGCTGATTAAAAATAATCTGAAGGCTTGGAAAGTCTATATTGATAATTCTGAAGGTACTGGAACTTTCAGAATTGAATTTGGAAGTGGTTTGTTCAGTTTTGAATTATATCGTTTAAATCGATATTTAAAAATAGCGATCCGGGGCACAGTCTTGGATTTTGACGAAACCAGTTCCATTGGATCCGTAATATTGTATTATTATCGGATTTCAATTTTTATAGCATTCGGAGTTGTTGTGTGATCGTACGATATATAAACGCCTCGATTGGAGATTAGGATTTTTGGCTTCGTTTTCTAAACGATTCAAATTTGAATTAAAAATTTAAAGATAACATATATGTATTTAATATAATATTTTCTCAGAGCAAATTTAACACGTTCCTCCCTCATGGAACACGCGTACTCTCTAAAACAAACAACCCAACACGTGTAATTGGAGATAACCGAGCTATCTTTCTTTCTTTTTCTTTTACGAAATCGAAAATAAATATCGTTCCCTTTCCCCTCTAATTTACAATAAAAAAACAATCTCGTTCAAAATAAAACCAATGGCCGTCTTCTTCCTCTTTCAATAAATTCGCATAAAACGAAATCGAAGTCGATTTCGACTTTGACGCTGAGGGACTCGCATCACTGTAGCGATGAGGAAAAGGGTAGCTGGCTCGACGTCTTGAGGCAACGACATAGGAGGGATGACGCGATGGTAGGTTGAGGAGTTGTCGAGGCAGGGGTTCTTTCGATGTCATAAGGGTTTGCAGTGAGGATTGGGATGCGTGTACGACGGTGAAGTGATGGGTCAGCGCTGTCGAGCTGAGGGATTTGGATACTGTCGCGATCTGATTGGGGGTTGGTTTCATCATGATGTCATCGCGGGGTTGGCTCGAACTCGAGCACATGGAAGCAGGCGGCGACGAAGTCGCTATGATTTTCAGTGGGTGGCGCGTGCGACTGTGGGGTCGTATCGGTGATCTGGAGGCAGTGAGACGTAGGGACTTGATTCTCGAAGATTTGGGGGTTTTCACGAGTCGAGGCAGTGACTTTGCTTTGGCTGATAGCAGGGGTTGGGTTCGAGATGAGGTAATTAGCAGTTAATTCCACTTAACTTAATTTAAATTTAAGAATAAATAATATATATGCAGTTTACAGTAGTAGAAAAAAATTTAACAACAAGGGTTAAAGCAGTATTGATTTTACTGTAAATTTTAGTAAAATTTATATTTTGATTTAAATAGATATATAAATAGTGATAATAATACTAATATATATAGATAAGATTTGAAAATGGAAAATTTCAGTTAAAATTAAATCTATTTCAAAGAAAATATTTTGGTTAAAAGAAATTAGTTTAAAAGTCAAATTTCAATCTTTAAAATTAAAATCATTGTATAATTGAAACTTATCAAGTTAGAAATTGAGTTGTTCGATTTAATTCGAATATTAATAAATTGTATAAATTGTTTATACAAGGTCAAATACAATGATGGAATCAAGCCGAGAATGAAAATGGGATTGCTAATAAAAGCTAAGGTGAGATCTTCTCACTTAGATTTATATTTGAATTGCAGTTATTGATTGCTGTTTGAATGTGATATTAGATATAGTAGGATATATCTATATATATAGCAATATATACATATTGGCATATGTATATATTGGATTGATTGATTTCCCGCCTTGTATAGCGGATGAGACCCTATTGCGCCGTTAGTAAGCGAATGATATTTTTATAAAATCCTATATACCGTGATATTCCACCTCGAAGTGGAATTGGTATTGTGCTAACATCTGTGGATGCAGGGAAACAGGTTGGAGGGATCCAACTGGATTCCTCAAAATTGTTGAATATTATTTTATATGTGAATGATGTGATTTATTGATAATCTGTGGATGATTTATTGATAATTGAAATTGTTGAAGGCTAAAATTTTAGCCAAATGTATTTTTGGTATCGTTGGATACCAGAAATAAAAATGAATTGGATTTTGAAATTAAAGTGGAAAACATTAAATGAATTTATTTTTAAGAATGGAATTTATTTGAAATAAGGAATTTTAAAGTATTAAAATGGATTGTCAAAATCTTATTGAATAAATTCCAAGATATGGGAAAGGATTTTTATAAATGATTTTTGAATAGTATTATTCGAAAGTTGGAAAATTCATTTAAAAATGGAATTTTAAATAGTTTGAAAAATATAAAGGAATTTATTTTAAAGGCGACAAATTTGTTGAAATCCAATTGATAATTGATTTTATATTGAAGAAATAAATAATTTGGGAAATTGATATAAAAATCTATTTGGTGTTTGAATGAAAAAAATCAATTTTTGGTGTTGAGAATAAATGTATAAATCAATTTGTAAAATAATTTGGTATTTGGGATTAAAATTTGAATCAATTTGAAATTTGATTCGGTGTTGAAATAGAATTGAGAAATCAATCTGAAAGTCGATTTGGTGTTGAAAATGAATATTTGAGAATGTAAATTCCGAATAGAATTTATAAATGAAAGGGAAATTTATTTTAAAAATAAACGCTGATTTATTTTTAAGTGTTAAAGTAAATTTACGGATTTGGAACGTAAATTTGAGATAAATCGATAAGGATTTATTAAATTGGTTTAAATGGACCATTTTGAAGTGAAATTGTATTTTCACTATAAAGCTGAGTATATTTTCCAAAGTAGCTTTTTAAAATAAAATTTAAAGGTTCTAAAGTTGGTTTTTGAAAAGATATATTTGGAAATATATTCCGTGTAAGGAAAAGTGATTTGAAATTTATTTTCAAAGTGATGAAGTGTGGAAATAAATTTACTGATTGGGATGTAAATTTAAAATAAATCGATAAGGATTTATTTAAGTGATTTAAATGAATGTGATTTGGAAATTGTTTTCAAATGGTTGAAGTATAAACCATATATCGGGAAGATATTTGAAATTTAATAATTTGGGAAAATTATTTAAATCTGATGATTGTTGTGAATATTATTGATAGTTAAATCACCGACTATCAATATTGCCTTTGAAATGGCACTTGAATTTGTTTTTAAAACAAACGATTATTATTCGGTTTAGCCGGGAAAGGACCTTTGTGTCAGATAACCCATTCCGAATAATAATACGACGTTATGGATCGTATTGAAGACCGGTGATGAAGACCGGATATTTGTGAAAACGATAGGATGACCTATCGATTGTCTCTGCACCGTTAGCTACGGTATTGAGATTTCCTTTGTGATGGGAAGTTTTATCGGGATTGTGAATATCCGGATTGCAAGGGCTTCTTTGGAAGTGCCTTCGGTTCCGTTCGAACCCGGAACAGACTTGTATGCTTACGTGTCTGACATTACGTTTTGAGATATAAAGCTGATTTCTTTCAAATACATTTCTGTTGGTGGCGGAGAATTTATTCTCTTAGCTTAACACCCTTCTCTGAGACGTACGAGCTCAGAGGTTATGTAGTTGAAATTTATCAGCGATATATTCCCAATTCGGTAATGTGGCATGCTGAGTGTTGCTGTGACGATGATCATTTATTTGATCATTTATGATCAAAGCGTGGCTTTGTGAAAAAGCGTAGCTTTGTGGACGAGACTTCGTCAGGCCTCACAACCCGGAAATGGTCGAAACAGGAATGTTGCGGCAAGGTTATGAGGGTCGCGCCCTTTAGGGTATGTCATTTCCTTCTGGAAATGGGTGGTATCATGGTATGGAGCCCAGATACTTACTCATGTGGATACACTTATTTATTATGTGTGATGATGCTACCGAGCGCTCGGATAAAGGTCCCAAAGGACCGGGTGATGACATATTCGTGAGTTACCTGTTACAGGGGTAACCCGGCCTTGTTTGGCAGAGAGCAGTTTGTCTCTCGGGACGTCCAGCCAGAGGCGATCCCATTCGGCAGGAGGAAAGGAAGTTCCTTAGCCTGACCATTTGTTGGAAATCCATTTCCCAATACGAAATTGTACGGTTTTAGTTGTAGAACCTGCCATTTACTTATGGTGTTCACCACTGTTTAGATGGTAGCTATAGTAGGCATAGTTCGAAATGTCTATGCTGGCTAAGATTAATATTATACTTTCGAAATGTTTTCCACACTAGACATTAATAATAATAATCCAATGATTGGCGTAGTAAACATCTTTGACTATCATAAGAAGAAATCTCCTCCAGCTCTGCGTTTGCATTGTGTGTGTGGCGGGAGGTCTTATGGTAGTTTCATTTTCCAAAAGCATTGCGAATCTGTTTTATTTTCTTTGTGAAAATAACTGTTTTACGATCTCACACCAGTCACCATGACTGACTCGGAGTTTATTGTTCCCTTCTAAACTCTGGGTGCCCATAATTTTCGACATGGGCAGCCTAGAGTTATGTTATCAGGATATTCTGGATATTCTGGAACTTTGGAGATGAGCAGGATGGCGAGACGTACTCTCGTACTTGTTTATTTTATTCCGCTGTGTATTCTGTATGAGGACAAGTTTATATAACTGTCCATTGTTGTATTGAGTTGTATATTGACTCTGATTGATGTATGTATAAACTGATATAGTTCTTTGTTTTAAAAGACTAGTGATTATCTATTATATATTGTTCCGCTGCGAATGTGAGATTCTGATATTGTTTCTGCTTCTGTGTTCCTGTTCTTTTTCTTCTTCTGTCTTCTTCTACCTCTTATTTTAAACATTAAAGTTCGCATTTCCGCCATCCGATTGTTCGACAGTTGCTACAGTGGACGTATCAGTGTCGGGTTTTCGGAAGACGGATTTGCGGGTCTTTACAATTAAATTACAGCATACTAGGTATACAAACAAATACCGTACAAGGCGCGTAGGGAAAATGGATTTCCATCAATGACTAGGCACTGGGGTACCACCTAACACAGTACGTGGCCTAGATCACAGTACCGAGGAGTACTCCCACTCCCCTGCAACACAAGGCCGGAATCACCTATGGGCAATTCCGAATATGATCACCCCACGGTTAGGATCAGCAACCACACCACTAAGCCGAAATAAAAGGGACCTTTAGACAGGGATGACCACACTCTCCAGTGGGCGCTACCCACGAAGCCTTGCTGCATAACCCCTGATTTTCAGTCATTCCCGGTTGATGAGGCTTGAGGTTAAACGTTACCTTCATAGAACGTTTCACTTAGAATGCCCATCGTCCACCTGACGATGTTTCGCAAGCATTCGTCCATACAAGTCCGTCCCAGGTTCGAACGGAACCGAAGGCACTATTCCTACTACATCCATTTTGGAAATATCCTCAGGATTAGTAGCGACTAGCCCTTGCACTTCACTGCTCCATCTTCGACTCCGAACACGTTACACGAAACGTACAAACCGGATCGAAGTGGTTTTCGAGAAATAAATCTCGATCCCGGTCTCTTCGAAACGATCAGTGCATTTGGCCAATATTGATAGTCGGTTATTTAACTATCAATCAACATTCACAATCACCCATCAAACAATTATTCATCTCAAATATCTTCGCAAGATATATTTCCAAATTTTCAAAGCTCGTTTGAAACAAATTTCAAAACAGTTTCCGCTTACGGAATACATTTCCCAAATATTCAATTTTTCTCTGAAACACCAAGTACAAAATACTTTTAGATTTAAATAATTTAAAAACACTTTATTATAAATATACTTTATAACATTGAAATTTTAAAAATACTTTAATACTTTATCAAAATATATACTTTAAGAATATTTAAAATAAAACTTCTTTATAAATATAAACTAACTTTCTCTTTTTAAATCATAATACCAAATCACTTTTATATATTTACTACAATAATAGATTTGAAAATACTTACTTTAAAAATTTAACATTTAGAAATAATAAATTTCCTAAACCTTCTTTTTAAAACATATTAAAACTTTAAATTTTTACTTTAAATTTGCCTTTGAAAACGTACTTGGCTATCCAGAGAAATACACTTCTCATTTCCATCTTTTAAAAATAAATCAACATTTATTTTTAAACCCATCCATATTCTTTTATAAATTCCCACCTTGAATTTATATTTTCAAATATCCACTGATATTTTATTTTACTTTATTAAACCAGTTTATAAATTCCAAAATCTCACTTTTCCTTTAAAATTCCAATTTTAAACAACTAAATCAATTTCCAATTGATTCTCCAATTTACTTTACTTTATTTTGAAATAAATTTCCTTTGCTACTTCATTTATTTCAAAATACATTAACTTTTAGATTTATTTCTTTATTATGAGTTAAAACCCTTTTAACTGAAAATACCAATTTCAGGTTTCCAAAATTCCTTCATGTCCTTTAATTAAATTTAATCCTTAAACTTTAAAAATAATTTCTTTATTCTTTCCAATAATATCACTTTAGTTTAAAATTCATTATTCTCATGTTAATTCAAAATCCCCTTTAACCATATTTGTTCGAATTTAGAAATTGTTTTATTTCTTTTACAATTCATTATTTAAGTTATTCAAATTCACTAGAATTATTTAACTTAAAAATTTACTCTTTTATTTCCTTTCAAAAATTCCATTCTAGAGATTTTGAAAACTCAGCATATCCAAATCGGTCCAACCAAAACATAACATCCAATTATCCATACAATTCATCACAGGATATCAAAGATCATATCATAGAATATTTAAACAAAATTAAATATTTTGAGGAATCCAGTTGGATCCCTCCAACCTGTTTTCCCTGCATCCACAGATGTTAGCACAATACCAATTCCACTTCAAGGTGGAATATCGTGGTATATGGGATTTATATAAAATCATCCGCTATTATGCGGCGCATAGGGTCTCATCCGCTATAAAATGCGGGAATATTAACAACTCCAATATATACATATGCCAATATGTATATATTGCTATATACTACTATATATACTATAGCACCTCAAACCAATTCAATCATTCAATCCATTATTTAAATTTAACCATTTAAATTTAAATTCAACCGAGTGAGATTAACTCACCTTTGCCTTACTGTTTGCAACCTAATCCAAACGGCTTGATTCTCCACGATTTCAAACCTTGTATAAATATTTATATAATTTATTAATATCCGCAGTAATCGAACAATAATTTTCTTGATATATTGATAAATTGGTCAATTTAAAAATGTATAATTATTTTCTTTTAAAACCTCACAAAAAATTGTATATATATGATTTTATAAATTCTCAACCATAAAGGATCCCTATTATATGTTTTTTTTTCAAACCCTATCCGTATACATTTAGATTTTAATAAAATAAAATTCTACAAACCTATATGTATGAATATAAAATTAAAACTCAATTGTTTTTATATAACTAAGAAACATTGTTATTCTTATTTGCAAAATAAAAACAGTATTTAACTGGAAAATTTTAAAACTGCTTAAACTATAGTTTTCTCCTTGCTGTCAATAAAATTTCCTTTTTATCTATCTTATTGTAATCCCCTTTTTAACATATATACATATTGAATTTTTAAAACGGAATTTGTTTTGTATCCCACAGTAAATACAAAATCTTATCTATATACAAATTTATACTAAAACCAAGACTGCAATACCTCGCTGTCTCCTCTGAAACTCGGTCGAGCTCAAACATCTGACAATGCCGAGCATCATCCCCCCCCGAGACCCCTGCTTCGACGACGAGTCCACAGGAGCTGCCCAGCTTCATGATGCCTAACTCCCTCATACGCGCACCTACAACCAACCGCGATACCACATCGGGCTCGAAATCGAAATCACCCACGTCGCCGCGAGAACTCCCCCATTCGTACTCGCGAACCTCCTTCCAAGAATCGATCGTGACTCGAGCCACTTCGAAGCCGCCATAAACGATTCCGAGCTTCGTCCCCTCCCCTAAGGATTTCGCGTAGGCCTGAATCGAGCTAGGGTTTCCTTTTTTTTAATGCACGAAATCATTTCAGAATGAAATTTGGGCGAAGCCGATTTAAATGTGAACGAGAATGATTAAATGGCATGAATATTTGATTTGAATGCCTTTATTATCTCTCGTGATTTAACTGAAGAAGTAAGGGAGAGGAAAGGAGGCTCGTATTTCATTTTGTTCTGATGATTTTGGTTTTCGAACTGATAATAGGAAAGATTCAGCCATTTAAAAGAAATGAAGAGGAAGATTTCGTGAGAAGCTTGCCTAGCCACAGTGATTTCAGGAAACGAGATGATGTTGTTTTGTACGAGAGGAGACAACAACTCCAATCACTACGAAATTTGAAATCCGATAATAATTCAATATTACGGATCCAATGGAATTGGTTTCATCGAATTCCGAGACTGTGCCTCGAAAGGCTATTTTTAAATATCGATTTAACCGATATTTTTAACACTAAACAAAACATCTTTAAATTCGATTCTATCACTTTTATTATCTTCAGCATCATTAATATGAATTTTCTAAGCCTTCAAAATATTTTTAATTAGCTTAGAATACCAGATTTACTATTTTATCCAACTTCAAATAAATTTAATTTAATAATTAAATTACTCAATACAGCGATATTTGAAATTTAAGTTGATAATTAACCTCTGAATATTTAAAATTAATTAAATATTCCAATTTCAAATATACAAAAATTTCGGGTCGTCACAATATTACTTTGGGTCATACCCGAATGCCACCCGGGTTTAAACCCGAGTTTCTTCCTCTTCTTTTCATTTTTTTTTAAAAAAAAACTTAGATTTTATTTAAGTTAAAATCTTCCAGGCTAATCCCCCAAAATCTACTCGAGTTTAAACTCGAGACACCCAACCTACTACTCGAGTACCTCCTCGAGGCAACAACCAAACCCAAACAACTGACACGAAAGCCACCTCGTGCACATGCACCATCGCCGGAGCCACCTCCATCGATGCACCCTCCGGCACATCACTCTTCGTCGTAGCAACCGATATTGACCACCAAAATACTCGCACGAGTCTCGAATCGAAATCGAGCAACCCAGATGGACTAGGACCCAAAACCACCATCAGGAAAATTCCTCGAACCCTCGATTCTGACACCAGAGCCACTACAACTCTGGCCATGCTTAGCCTTGCTTCCATGCCTCCATTTTCCAAAACCACGAGCCACTCGATCACCCATAGTCGATGCAGCGACCCAAAAACCGACCACAACCCAAACTAGGGTTAAAAACTAGATTGCCCCACTGCCGCCGCTACGTCGAACTATCCATCCTCCAGTCATTTTTCCTGAGCACTCCTACAACCCGACCTCCTCCAGTCGAAGCTACGACCACTAGAGATAATGTAGTCACCAGAAAAACCCAAAAATACCATTTCTGGTCATCTTCAAATTGCACCATCATCCCGATGTTAAAAATTCTGATTCTAGTTTTAAAAATTCCTAACTTCAAAGTAGATTTAAGTTATAAACTTGAATCAGTAAATTAAGGTGATTGAATTTATCATGTTTAAAAGAATTTCTACTAAATTCCATTTCCCAGATAAGCTGCTAAATATTTTTACTTAATTTTTTTTTAAATCAAATCTATGTCTAAACAAACCTTTATTGTTTGAAAACCAAACCCTATAGGGAATCGGAGTAAGAGAAAAATAAATTTTTGGTTAAAACTTGAAATCCTATAGCAAGAACAGGGAAGACAACATTACACAGACATGCACACTTCTTAACACAATCAAATAAATACAGATACTACACTTATATATACCTATACATGCAGAGCATCATCAACACAGAATTCCACAAGCAACCATTATTTACCTACTTAAACTTTTAATTAAAAAATTTACTCACAGTTTTACTTCTTTTGTAGGCAGAGAACAATATGTTGTTTGAAAAGCTGCTAGCTTGAGTTTGATTTTGATCTTCTCTGTTTAGCTTCAACTTTGCTGTCATGGTTCCTTTTGTAAATTAATGGTAGCTCTTGTTCTTATATTTTTTTCTTTCGTTTGAATGCTTTTATGGTCTCTACAAGGCAGTGGCAAATATATATATATATATATATATATATATATATATATGCTGGGAGGCTGAAATTTAATTAAAGTTTTTTTTTCTTATCTCATTTATTTTCTTCTTTAGTTTTTTTTTGGAATCTTGATTTGATTTAGATATAAAGCTGACTTGATTTATATAATATTGATTTGATTTTATAGGGTGGATTTGATCTTTCCTTTTTACTCAAGCTTGACTTGATTATATGTTTGTCATTGATTATATGTTTTTGTGTGCTTGCATTAATTGCTATGTCCCCTCTTTTATTTACATATATACATTCATATACACACATATTCTTTTGTAACATATATATGTATATATAGTTATGTATGTTCTTGTTATTATATATACGTGCTTAACATCTATGTAGAAATATTTATTTTTATTTTCATTTTCTTCCGTAAGCATTGCCTTTACAACATATATATACATATTTACACATACAATACTTTAATGATCATATATCTATTTATATATGTTGTAGTCATCATTTTTATTCTTTGCATTTATATACTTCTATATGCTATCATAAGGCTTATATATATTTTTATTTATTCCCTATAAGATTTATCATATCCAGACGTTTTTATGAGTCAATATTTATTATAGTTTTTGAATCAACTTATATTTATCCCGATATTTTAATTATCAGAAATTTATTCGTTTGACTAATTAATATTAATATTTCAATAATAAAATCAGTTAATTTCCCGACTAACAGACGTCCAAAAATCCGGGTCGTCACAGGTCATTACAATAACTGGTCGTAAACTCATCGCAATATAATATTGTTGAGTCCAGCCCTATTGGCGGTGGAAGAAATAGGTAAATTTCAAAAAAAATCCTTATGTGGATCTTGATGGACCTATGAAGTCTATTAACAAGTATTAGATCCAATTTACCTATTTAATTAAATAAAATCATAGCTAATATCATATTGCCTCATATTTTTTCAATTAATCATATTAACTAATTTAATTCGGTATTTATTCATTATATATCTTATACATTCATAACATGGCGTGATAGTTTAATGATGCATAAAAATGTGTACCACTATGGACATACATACATACATGCACACACACACACACACACACATATATATATATATTACATACGAATATGGTAGCTACATATAAATATCAAGAATATAAAATTGTATATACATATAAACATTATACATGCATATAAATATTATGTATGCATATGAATATTATGTATATGTAAATGTATATTTATATGATTCAGCAAAAAACATTTTAAGCCAAAAGCTCTCTAATGTATAAAATTCATAACTATATAGATATTTTTATTTATATAATATATAAAATTATTTGCATATTAGATATAATTCGGCCAAAGGCTTTTTTCGAAAAACATTTTGCAATGCATAATATACATATACATATTTATTTATTTAACTTGAATTTAATTTATAACACAATATTTTTTACTAAATAATGTTTTAAAATTAAATAAATAACATTTTACATTTGAAATTAATTTAAACATATGTTGTGACGACCGCCCATGACCCCTGCACTGAATCTAGAGATAGAGCGCTGTAAAGTGTGCCGGGCGACCATGGACGATTGTCAAGGTAAGATTTAAACAACAGAATCTATCGTATTACTCACAGCGCATGGACAAAATACAATAGAACATATGTATAGTGAAGCTTTACAGAACAAAATGACATCATATAAAACTCCATAATAGTTGAATGCAAGCATCCACATAGTCAATACATCCATCCTCACTACATATCTCTCAGAGAATACAAAACAGCGGAATATCCAGTACATATAATAAGAAGATAATATGCAACCCTCCAGCTCGTCTTCGATATCAGCGTCGTGAGAGGAGAACAGCACCTGTCACCTGCTACCTAGTCTGCCCATCCCAAAATGGACGAACAGCCCAAGGCAATAAGAATTAAAACATAAAGCCTTGAGTCAGACAACAGTCTTAGTGAGCAGTAAATTAACTAACAACATACCAAAAGATCATAAAGGAAAAGGAATAGGAATACAACCCTCCCACTCCAACCTCATTCTACAGTGATAGCCCCCAGACACACACTAAGCAGAAGTAAACATAGCAGAGCATACAATTTAAAGTAAAGCTACTATCACTCGAGTCAAGGGCGATGTTTTCCAAGTACCAAGGCCTAAATCAGATAAGCACCCTGAAAATACCGCTCTTGAGTCCGAATGACGATACAACCAAACATCCATGACTCTGGCTATCACTGTTATCGTTGCTTCGATATCACCGTTAATTGAATGACCGGCACATTCTTTCAGCCGTCCGTCAAGGGCTAATGGAAACCCCGGTTCTAGACATAACTCCCGCACGTCGTCGCAGCCCGTGCCTAGGACTATCGAATCTGCCCAGAGTACTCGACCATTAACAGTTGGCCGTTGGGACTATCGAATCTGCCCAAACGTACTCTTGCTTAGAGCATGCTAGAACCTTCAACAACGATGCTATCCAAGCCTCCTAGTCATCCTCCTCGACGACTATTCTCATATCCATTCATTATCCTCAACTCGAATCATATCACCGAGTTATCAACATGCTTGGAATGATCCCGTCTGGATTAGACCAAGTCTTCATCACATGATTGCCTCGCTTCATTACATCCTCGCAAAGCCTCATCTCCACATCACATCATCAAATCTATGCATAAGAGCTTCATCATCCCGCTACATATGCCACGAGCAGCTTTTCCAATTCAAGAGCCTTTCCCTTAGCTTTTGAATCATCTTCAATCTAAATCTAATCATCAATCATCTAGTTCATAACAATCAATCAAATCAAACATCAATCCAAGCAATCAAGCATTCTAAAATGATCTAAGTAGACAATTATAACAATAAATGGCATTTTCGTAATTAAAGAGTTGAAAGTCCAATAAGCATGAAAACATGGATTATATCTCTACAAACTTGATGAATGAACTTGCATAGGTTAACATATGATAAAATGGATGTAACATCATCATGAACAATGGATCTATATGGATCTACACTTAGGATGAAGAAAATGCATGGAAATCACTATTTTAACACCAAATCGAGCCAACAATCCGATATACTCCTTTGGATCCGTGTGAGAGATAATCACCACTCACCAAATCTCCTAAACAAACCCAAATCAACACGCTTCAGATCTGGACAGCGAAGGATGAAGCTTGATCTATCACGAATCCGCTTCAAACGAAGAAATCTCTCTTGAAAAGATGAAGATCTTCAATCTAAGCTCTTGAATCTTCAATCTTGATCTTTGATTTGGATGGATGGAAGCACTAGATTAGAGTGGAGAAAAGAAGTGAAGAAGTGTAGAAGTCGAGCTCTCAAAATGGCAGCACTTCGTCGCTTCAAAATCCGGATCCCAAAAATGAAGAGAAGCTCTCCTATTTATAGCAGAAAATACCCTAAGTCGTAACTCGGCTATCTCCTTAAGTCGCTGCCGACTTAACACTATGCCGACCTACGACCTAAAGCTTTGCCATCCTACGACTTAACCAGAAGCATCTGCGACCTAACAACTGCTATCTCCTAAGTCGGTCACGACTTATAGCATGCGCGCCTACGACTCAACAAAACCGGGTTAAACTCTTAAGTCATCTACGACTTAACTGGGTTACGACTCAACACGCACGCGTCTTACTTGGTCAGACGACTCAACTACTAAGTCGTCTACGACTCATCAGACCAATCCTTAACACGGCAACGACTTAACAAATAACTGGTCAGACGACTCAACTAGGCTTACGACTTACGACTTAGTAAGTATACGACTCATCCCTTAACTCGTCCAGTCCTTAAGTCGACCACTACCTTAACTCGTCAGCCGACTTAACACTTAACTCAAAACCTTAAGTCGTCTACAAAATCATAAGTCAGTCACTTCCTTAGGTTGTCTATCCCTTAACTCGGCAACGACTTACAACCTACGACTTAATACTTGCCGAGTTAACTTCGACCTACTAACTTAGCCCAGCTACGACTTATCTCCTTAGGTCGTCGCCGACTCACCCCTTAAGTCCTTAACTCGTCCAGAACTCATAAGTCGGCTACGACTTAGGACTTAACCAAAATTCTTCCCAAAATCTGAAACAACCTAAAATGTTGAAAATTCCAGATTTGAACGAATTTTTCGATCCGTAAAAATACGGGTCGTTACATTCTCTCCCCCTTAGGAATTTCGCCCCCGAAATTCCAAGCAAACAAAGCAATCAAAGACTAATCTGTACGCCTACCATCCATAGCAATCAACAAACCATGCATCCAATTCTAGCTTAGCGTACAGAATTCTAAGACTTAGAACAAGTTACAATATCGCGAGATGAGATGACACCGTAGGGCCATACCTTGAAGAGTTCAGGATGAGCTGCCTTCATCCTCTCTTCCACCTCCCACGTACAGTCGTTATCATCATCACTCCATTGTATCTTGAGCAACTTAACTACCTTCCTCCTAAGCTGTTTCGTGTCAGTTTCAACAACACGAAGCGGCTTACGAGGTCTTCTATCAACTGGATCAACTTCGAAATCTTCACAGCTATCAGCAGAAACTACGGTATTCGAGTCATGCACATACTTCCATAGATATGATACGTGAAAAACATTGTGCACACCCGACATCTTCTCCGGTAACTCCAATCTGTAGGCGAGCTTTCCAATTCGCTCGATGATCGGGAATGGTCCAACAAATCTCGGAGTCAATTTTCCTTTCTTCCCGAATCGAATAACATTCTTCAGTGGAGAAATCTTCACAAAAACCATATCTCCTACGTCGAATTCCAAATCCTTTCGACGCTTATCAGCATAACTCTTTTGACGGTCTTGGGCTGCCTTCATTCGTTGCCGAATGATCTCTATGCAATCTGAAGTCTGACGAATCATCTCTGGCCCAAGCATCAGCTTTTCTCCAGTTTCCAACCAACATGTTGGAGAGTTACACGGTCTTCCATACAATGCCTCATATGGTGCCATACCAATACTTGACTGGTAACTGTTGTTGTATGCAAACTCCACCAAATGAAGGTGATCTTCCCATGATCCTCCGAAGTCCAAAACACATGCTCTGAGGAGATCTTCCAAAACTCGGTTAACTCTCTCGGTTTGACCATCCGTCTGAGGGTGATAAGCTGTACTCAAACACAACTCGGTTCCCAAAACTTCCTGGAAGCTCTTCCAAAATCCACTAGTGAACAATGGGTCTCGATCGCTCACTATACTCTTCGGAATACCATGGAATCGAACTATCCACTTAACATACTACTCAGCCAACTTTGATGCCGTCCTAGTCGATCGAACAGGAATGAATCTTGCACTCTTGGTCAAACGATCAACGATAACCCAAATCCCTTCATTTCCCGTTCTGGTTCTAGGCAATCCATCAATAAAATCCATCGACACTTGTTCCCACTTCCATGTAGGAACTTCTAATGGCTGAAGCAATCCACTTGGCTTCTTCTGTTCGGCTTTTACCAACTGGCAGTTCATACATTTGGAAATAAAATTTCCAACATCCTTCTTCATACCTTCCCAATAGTAGGTTCTCTTCATATCCCGATACATCTTATTTCCACCTGGATGAATTGTCAACTTCGAGTGATGACTTTCCTTCAGAACTTCACTCCTCAATTCATCTATATCGGGAACAACTAGTCGTCCTTGCTTCCGAAGCCAACCCTCTCGATTGACCTCGAATCCTTTATCCTTTTCTAGATCCAATCCAGATTCCAATTCACGGATAATCTTGACAAGCTTATCATCTCGCTTTTGGCTCTCGCCAATCCTTTCCATAAGAGTGGGTCTTATTGATAAGTTTGCCAACATCTCAGGTTCTAATTCACACCTAGGCCTGAAGTCAAATCCAGCTAAATACTCGAGACTCTTCCATTCTGAAAACATGGCTCCTAATCCTGCATGTCTTCGACTTAACGCATCTGCCACTGCGTTACCTTTTCCCGGAGTATAAGCTATACCAAAATCATATGATGCCAAAAACTCTAGCCAACGCTGCTGCCGAAGATTCAAATCCTTTTGGGAGAAAAGATACTTCAACGACTTGTGATCCGTAAACAACTCGAATCGAACTCCCAACAGATAATGCCTCCACATCTTCATAGCAAATACAATCGCCGCTAATTCCAAATCATGAGTTGGGTAATTCCTTTCATGCGGCTTCAGTTGTCGACTGGCATACGCAACAACTTTATCCTTCTACATCAGCACTGCTCCAAGTCCCGTACCACATGCGTCGGTGTAAACCACCATCTCATCATTCCCACTAGGAATAGTCAAAACAGGAGCACTCGTCAATCGCTCTTTTAGGATTCCGAAAGCTTGCTCACATTTAGCATCCCAACTGAACACTTGGTTCTTTTTCGTCAATCCTGTTAACGGTGCAGCTACCTTGGAGAAGTCTTTGATAAACCGTCGATAATATCCTGCTAATCCAAGAAAACTTCTCACATCAGATGCATTCTTAGGTCTAACCCAATCCTGGATTGCTGCCACCTTAGCGGGATCAACCGCTATTCCATTTCCAGAAATCACATGGCCTAAGAACCTCACTTCACTCTTCCAGAAGTGACACTTCGAAAACTTAGCCTTCAGCTGATGTTTCCGTAAGATCTCTAGAACAATACGCAAGTGCATCTTGTGCTCCTCTTCCGTTCTGGAATAAATCAGAATATCATCCACGAACACAAGTACGAACTTGTTCAACTGATCTCTGAACACTCTATTCATAAGATCCACAAAATATGCTGGCGCGTTAGTCAATCCAAACGGCATTACCAGCCACTCAAAGAAACCGGATGGTGTCCTAAAAGCAGTCTTCGGCACACTATCCTTAGCTACTCTCAACTGGTGAAATCCCGTTGCCAAATCCATCTGAGAAAACACCTTAGCCTCGTGAAGCTGATCAAACAAGTCATCTATTCTCGGCAATGGATACTTGTTCTTCTTAGTCACCTTATTCAGCTCACGATAATCCACACACAATCTCAACGACCCATCTGCCTTGGTTGCAAACACAACTGGTGCACCCCACTCGGACACACTACGCCGAATGAATCCTTTCTGCAAAAGATCATCAACTTGCACCCTCAACTCCTGCTGTTCCCTAGGCGCCATCCGCCTAAGAGGCATCACAACAGGTCTGGCTCCTTCAACTAGATCTATACGAAACTCGATCTCTCTATGTGGCGGCAACCCTTTGACTTCGTCAAAGACATCCTCGAATCCATTAGCGATCGGCACTGAGGACAGTCCATCCCGTGGAACAACTAGCGAATACATGAAGCTCATGAAGACGCCTTCTTCATGCTTACATCGTATCACAATCTTTCGCCCCTCCACATTCTCGACTGTCACTTCCAACCTTTCGCAATCAACCTTAGCCGCATACTTCCTAAGCCAGTCCATACCCAAAATAATTCCGAACCCCGCAAAGTTCAGAACAAAGCAATCACAAACAAAAGAGCAACCATGACTCGACACAATCAGACCACGGCATAACATACACAAACAAGACGAACCCCCAACTGGATTAGTCACAACCAATGGCCTATCAACAATATCCGGTTCCAAACCTAACCGGCCTACGAGTTCACTACAAACAAATGAATGCGACGCTCCAGTATCAAACAAAACTCTAACTGGAACACCACATAGGAAAAGAGTACCTTGAACAACCACACTCTTTCCTTTCTCTTCAGCAGTAGGAGCTTTCGAAGACGACGGAACAGCTCCTAAAGCATAGGCTTGCACAATCTGCCTGTCCTTCCTTGGTTCTGGACAATTCTTCCTGAAATGCCCCGGCTTGTCACAGTTATGACACTTCATCGGCACCTTAGGATTCTTACAATCCTTCGAGAAATGGCCCTTCTGCTGACAGTTGTAGCAAGTCACCTCGCCTTTCGGCTTCTTCTGGCCATCCTTACCCTTCTGCTGCTGCTGCTTCCTCTTCTGGTTTCCACCCTGCTGTGGTTTAGATTCTCCCTTGGTCACAGCAACAACAGATCCTTCCTTAGGAAACAGACTCTCATGCCTAAGAGCTTTCTCTACAAGCTTCTCAAATGAATCGTCCAAATGATCCACCAACTGTCTCCCAAGATAACTATCCAAGCCGGTCACAAACTTCTCATTCTTCTGATAAGCAGATTCAATATATGACCGAGCATACTTGGACAAAGCTTCAAACTCAGAAACATACTCAAGAACGGATCTTCCACCCTGCTTGAGCTCCACAAACCTCTTGAACAGAACAGACTTCTGAGCTGTAGAAATGAACTTAGCTTCAAATCTGACTTGGAATTGCTCCCAAGTAATCTCTTCTTCCGGAGTAGTGATGGTAATAGAGTTCCACCAATCAGAGGCTCTCCCTTGAAGCTGCCTTGATGCCAACTTCCTCTTAGTTGCATCATCAATTCCCAAATCACCAAAGATCCTTCTACAAGCATCTATCCATCTCTGGACTTCGATAGTTGATTCTGTTCCTAAGAAAACCTTCCCTCCAAGAGCAGTATAGTCTTTACACAACTTAGCAAAATCCACCGGTTTTGGAGTTTGAACTTGAACTCCAACATCAACTGCCGCCCCCGGGACTGGTATCCTCCTCATGATCGAAGTCATCATAGCTTCGAACATGGCTGCATAATCAGTAGTCTCTTCAGTAGCACGGCCTTCCCTAGCAGCTGGTCTCCCTCTTCGACTCATTCTCAATATCTATAAAAAGGAATGATTAGAACATCTAGAGAAACAACTGCATAAAGGACTCAAACTCTACTAAGCTACTATATTATATATAGTATTCATCCATCAAAATACAATTACGTCTCTCATACGTAGTTACGACAGTGAGCGTTGGGTAAAATCGATTAACCAATGCTCTGATACCAAATGTGACGACCGCCCATGACCCCTGCACTGAATCTAGAGATAGAGCGCTGTAAAGTGTGTCGGGCGACCATGGACGATTGTCAAGGTAAGATTTAAACAACAGAATCTATCGTATTACTCACAGCGCATGGACAAAATACAATAGAACATATGTATAGTGAAGCTTTACAGAACAAAATGACATCATATAAAACTCCATAATAGTTGAATACAAGCATCCACATAGTCAATACATCCAGCCTCACTACATATCTCTCAGAGAATACAAAACAGCGGAATATCCAGTACATATAATAAGAAGATAATATGCAACCCTCCAGCTCGTCTTCGATATCAGCATCGTGAGAGGAGAACAGCACCTGTCACCTGCTACCTAGTCTGCCCGTCCCAAAATGGACGAACAGCCCAAGGCAATAAGAATTAAAACATAAAGCCTTGAGTCAGACAACAGTCTTAGTGAGCAGTAAATTAACTAACAACATACCAAAAGAGCATAAAGGAAAAGGAATACTCCCACTCCAACCTCATTCTACAGTGATAGCCCCCAGACACACACTAAGCAGAAGTAAACATAGCAGAGCATACAATTTAAAGTAAAGCTACTATCACTCGAGTCAAGGGCGATGTTTTCCAAGTACCAAGGCCTAAATCAGATAAGCACCCTGAAAATACCGCTCTTGAGTCCGAATGACGATACAACCAAACATCCATGACTCTGGCTATCACTGTTATCGTTGCTTCGATATCACCGTTAATTGAATGACCGGCACATTCTTTCAGCCGTCCGTCAAGGGCTAATGGAAACCCCGGTTCTAGACATAACTCCCGCACGTCGTCGCAGCCCGTGCCTAGGACTATCGAATCTGCCCAGAGTACTCGACCATCAACAGTTGGCCGTTGGGACTATCGAATCTGCCCAAACGTACTCTTGCTTAGAGCATGCTAGAACCTTCAACAACGATGCTATCCAAGCCTCCTAGTCATCCTCCTCGACGACTATTCTCATATCCATTCATTATCCTCAACTCGAATCATATCACCGAGTTATCAACATGCTTGGAATGATCCCGTCTGGATTAGACCAAGTCTTCATCACATGATTGCCTCGCTTCATTACATCCTCGCAAAGCCTCATCTCCACATCACATCATCAAATCTATGCATAAGAGCTTCATCATCCCGCTACATATGTCACGAGCAGCTTTTCCAATTCAAGAGCCTTTCCCTTAGCTTTTGAATCATCTTTAATCTAAATCTAATCATCAATCATCTAGTTCATAACAATCAATCAAATCAAATATCAATCCAAGCAATCAAGCATTCTAAAATGATCTAAGTAGACAATTATAACAATAAATGGCATTTTCGTAATTAAAGAGTTGAAAGTCCAATAAGCATGAAAACATGGATTATATCTCTACAAACTTGATGAATGAACTTGCATAGGTTAACATATGATAAAATGGATGTAACATCATCATGAACAATGGATCTATATGGATCTACACTTAGGATGAAGAAAATGCATGGAAATCACTATTTTAACACCAAATCGAGCCAACAATCCGATATACTCCTTTGGATCCGTGTGAGAGATAATCACCACTCACCAAATCTCCTAAACAAACCCAAATCAACACGCTTCAGATCTGGACAGCGAAGGATGAAGCTTGATCTATCACGAATCCGCTTCAAACGAAGAAATCTCTCTTGAAAAGATGAAGATCTTCAATCAAAGCTCTTGAATCTTCAATCTTGATCTTCGATTTGGATGGATGGAAGCACTATATTAGAGTGGAGAAAAGAAGTGAAGAAGTGTAGAAGTCGAGCTCTCAAAATGGCAGCACTTCGTCGCTTCAAAATCCGGATCCCAAAAATGAAGAGAAGCTCTCCTATTTATAGCAGAAAATACCCTAAGTCGTAACTCGGCTATCTCCTTAAGTCGCTGCCGACTTAACACTATGCCGACCTACGACCTAAAGCTTTGCCATCCTACGACTTAACCAGAAGCATCTGCGACCTAACAACTGCTATCTCCTAAGTCGGTCACGACTTATAGCATGCGCGCCTACGACTCAACAAAACCGGGTTAAACTCTTAAGTCATCTACGACTTAACTGGGTTACGACTCAACACGCACGCGTCTTACTTGGTCAGACGACTCAACTACTAAGTCGTCTACGACTCATCAGACCAATCCTTAACACGGCAACGACTTAACAAATAACTGGTCAGACGACTCAACTAGGCTTACGACTTACGACTTAGTAAGTATACGACTCATCCCTCAACTCGTCCAGTCCTTAAGTCGACCACTACCTTAACTCGTCAGCCGACTTAACACTTAACTCAAAACCTTAAGTCGTCTACAAAATCATAAGTCGGTCACTTCCTTAGGTTGTCTATCCCTTAACTCGACAACGACTTACAACCTACGACTTAATACTTGCCGAGTTAACTTCGACCTACTAACTTAGCCCAGCTACGACTTATCTCCTTAGGTCGTCGCCGACTCACCCCTTAAGTCCTTAACTCGCCCAGACTCATCACTAACTCGTCCAGAACTCATAAGTCGGCTACGACTTAGGACTTAACCAAAATTCTTCCCAAAATCTGAAATAACCTAAAATGTTGAAAATTCCAGATTTGAACGAATTTTTCGATCCGTAAAAATACGGGTCGTTACATATGTCCAAAGAAATTATCATGGCCAAAAATTTATATGTGTATGTGTGTGTGTTTGTATGTATGTATGTATGTATGTATATGTATATGCATATATGAAAATCAATTACATCTCATAATAATAAGGTGATGCACAAAGATTAAATATTAAATATTAAAATGATATAAATGCAAAACATATATGAAAGGTGATACTACCAACATAATACCTAATCATCATTGTATGATATTAAATAAATTTTACCTTATGATATGATGCCATAGATTCATGCGTTGATCTAGTCTGTCTCTTGGATCTCATAGATCTATACCCACTACTGTAAATAGATGGCGTGTCAATACCATATCTAATTGTTTTCATTGAATGTATGTGAATAGAGTTGAAAAGGTGGAGTATGGGATGATATGATTTTCGATCAAGATGAGAAGAGGGACAAAAAAAAGTGTAGTAAAAAAAGTGATGGCTAATGTCTGAATTCATAGTGAGGTCTAAAGAAATATCTACATGTTTCTCTGCTACTAATTCAAACTCAAGACCCCTCCCCCTTATCCCCTTCGTCGGTCCGCCGTAGAACTTTTACGATATGCACTATAATACCTAATAACCCATTAGTAATATATATATAATTTAAATCCAATTTAACTATAAATCGATATCGTATATCAATACATACACATAAAACTTTTATATACGCATTTAGTAAATTACTAAAAGCACCCAAACAATTATAATGCTATTCCATTTTACAAAACACATATCATACAAAAAATACAATACTAATTAATATTCACAAATTATGATTAATTTAATTAATTTATAACTATTATAAATCAACTAAATCAAGCGTTATTTCGAACACTGTATAAATCCAACTGTGTGGCTCATAGGTGTTAATTTAACTAGTGGCTAATATCTAAGCAATTCAAATACTAATGTTCACACGTCATCTTAGCCAATTGTGTGACAGATTGACTTGATTCATTACTTACAAATCTCATCGGAAAAGTTAAATTTTACAAATTTAATCGTTACCTATTTATTAACGATTATCTACACACATTGTCTTCGTCAACAGAATATCACTTTAGAATGTTTGTAATTTGATCATGGTCAAAATTCTAATATTATTCATATTCAACTCAATTAGTCCAATAATAACATTATTATTAATTGTACTACTTTGACCAGAGATTTTGATTAAGTTGACTACACACTATAATAGAAAATCAGTTTTGACCAGGCATTGGAAAACCTATTTCCAATGCCAAACCAATGCTAGTTTTGAAGTCGAAAAAACTAGCTTAGAAAAAGAAATTCCTAAGCCTTTCCGACACCATCCGTAGAGTGTTTTCGGACGTTCTTTCGATGCCTTTACTTTTCGACGCCATTCCGACGCTTTAATTACAGAGATCTATCAACTAACTAACCAATTTCTTTAGCAAATGAGATCAAAAGTTGAGAGTAAAATGAATTCATAAATTATACAACTAAAACATTACTACGGTATCAAATAAGCAGTAATAAGAACAAATTTTCAAAATCACAAACATTGCATAATAACAGAATTTTCAAAACACCAAAACACATTTACGAATTACTGTACCTTAACTAAACACATTCGCAATATTTATGCATCAAAACATGATAATTTTTTGGAATCCTAGCGTTCATGACTTCAAATTACAAGTTAGAAGTAGTACCGAAGAAAGCCTACAAAACAAATTAATATAATGACAATTTACTAAAACAAAAATCAATAACTCTTAGTTCAATTCTCTTGCTTATGCTTTAAAAAAATTTACAAACCATAAATTAGAATGTCTATCCTGCTCTTATCCATCCTTCATCATTGTCATTAGACTAATCACATATCTAGTAAGCCATCCCCTTTTCCATTGCTAAATCCCTATTCCGCTTGCTTAACCATCATGTACATCATGTGACGACCCGGAATTTTTGTTATCTGAACTTGGAATATTTAATTAATTTTAAATATTGAAAAGTTAATTTTATAGATTAAATAACTCGAATTGCAAATATAGCGATTTGTTGGATAATTTAATTGTTGAATTTAATAATTGAAATTTTTTAAATAATTGAATCTTGGGTTTTAAGCTGGATAAAAATTATTTCAAAGCATATTTAAATTCTATTAATAAGAATAAAGATAATAAAAATTTTGAATTTGATTTAAAAGTAATTTAACTAATTTTTAATAAAAATTGTTTTAATTAACATATAAAAATGGTCTTTCAGGGCACTGTCTCGGATTTCGACGAAACTAGTTTCATTGGATCCGTAATAGTGAGTTATAGTATGTCATTGAATTTCATGGCGATCAGATGAATCGTTTGGTCGTACGAATTCGTAATGCGTAGAATTTAGTATTGAAAATTTAAAATAATAATTAGGTTCAAAAAGCTATCTTTTGCATACGATCGAATTAGGTCTCGAAACATGTTCCATTGCGTTCGGAATATGGGTACAGCATATAAAACGCCTGGTGGCACGTCTCGATTGGAGTTCGGAATTTTCGGACGTTTTATAGTTAGATATTTTCGGATATAGAATACTACATATATATATATATATATGTATATATAATTTTATAATTACCATACCCTTCCATACCATTGTCCATACCTCTGCACGTGCTGCCCACACCCCTTTTTTTAAATACTTCTTCCCTCTCCCTCTCTATCGTTTAACAAAAATTCAGATAGAGAAAAAGGAAAAAAAATCAATAAGCCTTCATCTTTATTCTCGTTAGGGTAAGTTCTACGTGCTGTGGCGTTTTGGAGGGGTGCAGCTGTTCTTTATGAGATGGACGAAGTTGGCAGTGGAGAAACGTGAAAATTTGGGAGCTTCTTAGAAAAGGGTTTATAAATTTTCAAAAATTAGGCAATGGTTTGCAAAATCGAAGTGGCATTTGGATCTTTGGTGGAGTTTGGCATCTTGGCATCGATTTTTGAGGAGTGCAGTTCATCGAAGTGGGTCATGTCATTCAGGTGGGAGGCTGCGGCGTGTCAGGTCACGACCATGAGGGGATGGCCGGAGGCTGAATGGTTGGGTCGATGTGGTGTGGCTCTCGACGAGGTGAAGGATGGCGAAGTCGGTTCGCCATTTTGCGGAGCGTAGCTCCATGTCACTAGGAATCCGTGCACTTGTGAACAAGTGAGTTGTTGTGCATGCTCGATTGATTTCGGGAAGAAGATTAGTAGGGGTAATTTTGAAATTTATGTGAAGTTGTAATTTTTTATTAAATTATTATTTAAAAATCTGATAACTTATAAATTGCATAACTTTCTCATACGAGCTCCGATCGAGACAAAACTTTTTGCATTGCACTCGTATCGACGAAAGCTTCGTAATGGAGCTATTTTGGACAAATTTGGAGACTGTTGAAATTTGGGCTAAAATCGAACGTCGTTCGGTTTTAGTTCCAAATCGGAACACCTCGGCGACAACAAAAATTTCAGTGAGTTAAACTCACCTTTTTAGATAACTAGTATGATATATAGTTGATAAAGATTATTGAATGATTGTTTGGATGAATTACTATATTTATTATTTGGTTTGGATATATTTCCGCTTACTGTAGCGGATGAGACCCTATTACGTTCCCATATAAAAGTGGATGACCCTTTGTATACGAAACCCGCTTCAAAGCGGTTGATTTATATTTTACGATTGCATAACATTTGTGATGCAGGGAAACATATTAGAGGGATCCAACGGGATTCCTCACTATTATCGAATTGTTTCAATAATATTTCTTTTATATGGATTATTAAATAATGAACATGATTGTGGATGCTGTGGTTATAACATCGCTATATGTTTGAAAATGAAATCCAGTAGTGATTAAAAAAATCAATATCGATATTGGTTAAGTGTTGGGTGGCTATTGGCCTCAAATTAGTATTTTAAAAATACTATAAATTGCCGATTAAGTCAGAATTGGTTTTTGAGACGAAGGATTTTTAAATCCGAAATTGGGTTTTGGAAATATTTTGTTTATGGATTAGTTAATTAATTATATAAATTTTATTTTAAAGTTATTTAATTATATTCAAATTGTTTTAAAGTTATTTAATTATATTAATATTATTTTAGAGTTATTTAATTATAATAATATTAATTTTAGGTTATTTAATTATAATAATATTATTTAAAGTTAGTTAATTATATTAAAAAAATTAAAGTTATATAAATATATTAATATTATTTTAAATTTATTTAATTATTTTAATATTGTTTAAAAGTATTTGTTTACAGTTAATATATTTTAAGAAATTATAAAATGATTAGTAAATTGAAAGGTTAATTATTTGAAGAATGATTATGGTTTGAAATTAATAATATGGATTATTAATCAGGTTTTGACAATAAATCATTTTTATTTATAAAAATGGTGAAGATTAATTATTATTGTTTCTTAAACAATATTCAGAAATTATTAATTATTATTTAAGATGTTTTACAAATAATAATTTTCATTTATTTATAATGTTTATTGTTTATCATTATTATTATATAATGGTGTTTTGAAGTAAAAATATTTTTAATTATTTATAAATGTTTTTCTGAGACCCCTGGATAGAGTTGAAAGTCTTGGATTTTATAAAAGAGCTTATAAAATGGTTTGGATACGTAAGGAAGATTGTTTACAAGGTGGAGAATTTTATAAATGGTTAGATACTTATAATAAAATTTTTAGAAAAGGGTTTATAGATGTATAAAAGAAGTTTTATAAATCGTTTGAAAGGTTTTATAAAATGTTTATAAATTGTTTTATAGAATTATAAGGAGTTTATGAATGATTTTTGAATCGAATAAAAATGGAGTCTTTCTCAGCATGTAAATAAACTTATACCGTTGAGATAAGTATACAGATATTTTCTCAGTAGTGAAAATATAGGAAATGGGGGATATATTTATAAAAGTTTTCTTGTACAAGTAATTCACATATGGTTTTTATTTATGAAAGATTTATAAAAGGAGGCTAGTGATTGCTTATGTGCTTAACCAATGTTGGTCTTCCCTATAAAATAAATCCCTGATTGAATGTTTATTATTTGATGGTTAAACAACCGACTATCAAAGTTAGACCCAAACGTAACTATGGAAATATCTAGGAGAAACACGTGAGTTATATGGCACAGTCATCTCTAATGATTTTGTACTATGCATATAAATCTCGTTTCATTCTCCTAGGACAATGATAAGGAAATCTGTCCACTAACGGTTAAGAGGTGATCTCTAATCTTATCTTTGACTATTTATTTCCTAAAGAATCAGGGTTGAGTTTACCGGGAATTATCGAATGTTGTTTCGAAGAGAACGGGATTGGGTATGTTATCTGAAAACCATTTCGATCCAACGAATGTGTTTCGAAGTGAAGACATCTTGAAGATGATGGAATTGGAGACGGAGCTCTCAAGTATTTCGTTGAATCCCAGAGCGAACTTGTATGGATGAATGATGGTATTGCATTGTTGCCCTGAAGGCGGTATTAGCATTCCAAGTGGGAAGTGCTATATAAAAGGTAAAACGTAGCCTCAAGCCTCATTTAACGGGAATGACTAAAAAAGGGGAGATGCAGCAGGGCTAAGTGGGTTGCTCCTAAGTAGGGTATGATCATCCCTATCTAGAGTCGCTATTTTCTCTAATTCGTATGCTCGGGGCACATCAACGGAGGGGTGATCATATTCGGTACTATCCAGCAAGGGGTAGGCCAGTTCTATGTTGGCAGGGGATCCAGACAAGGTCCTTTGTGTTATTTTATCTAGAGATGCACCATGACAGGTGGTAAACCAGTAGCCCAGTCATTATATGGAATCCATTTTCCAATACGAACCTTTACGGTTTTAGTTGTATACCTATTATGCTGGAATTTAATTAATATAACAATTTCTGCTAAGATTAATAAGTATTTGTATCTAGACGTTATTATAATATCAGAGAACTCCATATGAAATGGTTTTGGTTACCGTTAGGTAAAAACTCGTCCGTGTTTATGTGCGGCGTGGTCTTACGAGATGCTCTTGATTTTCAAAAGATTTTCTATAACATGAAAATCCAGTTGGGTGTGTTTGATTTCCATATTGACAAAACATTTTTAGAATTAGTTCCTGGTTGTTAAAACGTTTAAGTGAATGATTTTTTTCCAAGTGCACGATCCCGAAGGCCTAAACCAACATCAGACCGAAAACCCAGATGATTATCCAACCTAACATCCCAATAATCGAGTTCTAATTCCTTTTTATAACTTTAAAACAATATTAATAATCCAAAAGATAATTAATCACACTTAAAATCTCTTTTAAATAACAAATCCATTATCTATAATAAAATAGACAATTATCTCCAAACACTTTTATAACATTGGTAAATCAACGTTAAAAATCTTTATTAAATTAGTTTTGTTAATTTTAAATCAGTTTATTAAAGCAATTTTATTATATTAGTTAATTTACTTTAATCACCTTTATTACATCAATTAATTAAAAAGATTTATTAAACTCAAATAATCATTACTTAAATGAATAATTAATCTCAAACATTATTAATTAAAATGATAAGTAATTTTAAATTCCATAAATTAAAACAATTAATTAAGTTCAAATGATCATAAATTAATTGGATTAATTAAATTCGAACTCCATTAGCTAAAATAATTCATTTAACCATTATCTGTTTAAATGATTTATTCAATTATAAAACATCATTAATTAAGCTGATTTAACTAAATTCTAAAAATCATTAGTTAAAACAATTAATTAAATTTAAAAAACAATCATTAAGTAAAATGATTAATTAAATTCAAATATCATTATTTAAAATGATTAATAACTTTTAAATATCATTAATTAAAATGATTATTAATTTCAATTATCATTATCGAAATAATTAATTTAATCCCATTATCATTAATTAAAATAATTAATTAAGTTCAATAAATTAATCAAACCCCATTATCCTTAATTTAAAGAATGAATTAAACTCAAATAATCATTAGTTAAAATGATTAATTAACTATAAAACATCATTAGCAAAAATAATTAATTAAATCTTTAATAATAGTTGTAATAGCTTTGGTGTCACACTTTTTTGGTATCAATGTGAACTACCAAAAACGTCCTTCTATATATTATCAAATCTTAGTCACTTAAAAATAGGATCTAATATTAAACTTCTTTTACAAATTCAAATGCCCCTAAAAGTAGGACCTAACAATTAAACATACTTTACAAATTCAAAACGCTTCTAAAAATAAAATCTAAAATTAAACTTTTGTTTACAAATTCAAAATATTTCTTTACAAATATACAAATCTTAATATCACTTGAAATAAAAAATCATTTTTTTGATTGATTTAAACATATACAACTTATATGATAATTAATTCACGCACAAAGCGCGTGCCATAACACTTGTCTGAAGATAAACCAATTTTTATCATCACTTATTAAATTGGTTAATTAGTCTCAAATTAATTTATTAAAATGATTAATTAATTTAAATTATCATTAATCAAAATGATTAATAAAATTTTCAATATTATTTTTTTAGAGGAAACACAAGCTTAACTTCATACGATAGGGTTTTAGGGATGAAATTTAATAAACGACGCTATAGTGAAAATTGCTATAACGACATTTAAACTATTAAATGGAGTATCAGAAATTAATTTCAATTAACCAACAATAACAGCATATGGATGTATATAAATAATTTATGACCGAGAAACCCAATTTGGGTCTCTCTACTTATTTTTCATGCAATACAATGATTATGGATAATATATAGATAATCATATGGGTTTATAACGGTCAAATTATTATGTCATCCATTTTCCAATCGAAAATTCAACTGAACAAGCAATCAAACAATTTAACTAACATCCAAACAATCAATAAATATTTATAACATCATTAATATGATATTATAAAATTAAATGTCAGTTCAACTCACATTGATTTTCATTTTCGCCAAAACGTCCCGATTTTGGACTAAAACCGAACAACTATTCGATTTTAGCCTAAATTTTTACTTGCTCCAAATCTAACCAAACCAACTCCATCGTGAAGACCTTGATGGCACGAGTCTAACGCAAAAAACAACGTTCGAATCCGACCTTGTATGAGCGAGATAAACAATTTAGAAGTTATTGATAATTTAAATTAAAATTTAAACAACTTTAAACTAATTACAGAATTGCCCCTGCCACTATTCCTTCATCCTCTCCCCCAAATAAAAATGAACATGCATAGTGACATATTCCCAAAACTGTGCATGAAAATCACTGACAAGAGGCATTTGTGGATGAAACCCAAAATTGAATGCACTGATGAACTTCTCACCACAAACTTGACTCACTCATACCCTCCTCTCGTCACTCGACCAACCCACGATGATTGCGACCTGCTCCAACCTGCTCGCAGCTACCCTAGGTGACGCGATTCACAAACAAGCGTCGAACTCCACCAAATTTTGGCCATAGATTCACTTCGATAAGAGAAGATCAATGGGAATGACACCGAGGGGTAATGTTGCCTAAATGATGAGAATTCCCAAACCCTAGTTTGACTGCCTAGAAGTTGAACACCCCCAAAGGATGCCGCATCCTCCCAAAATGCCACTGCAAGAAGATCTCAAGCTAAAGAATTCTACGAAACAATCTTCATGATTTTCGGAGGAGCCAATATTTTAATTTGAAATTTTGAAATTTTTCTTTCTTCCCTGTCTTTGTTTTTTCAAATCACTGGAAGGATGAAGCCGTGAAAAATGAGAGAAGAGAGAAAAGGTGTTTTACCAAGTTTTATATATTGAATTTATTTGATTTTAAAATAAAAAAACAAAATGATTATGTTTTCTTTTTCCATGTCAAAAATCAATTTCTAGAGACACCGAATGTTTTAAGCCACCAAGATGTCCATGCAAGGACAGATAATAATAACGAATGTGTTGGTGTGTTGTTGAGTTATAATTTGTTATGCAATTTTCGGTACGTCGCCGCATAGAATTTCGTTCAAATACAAACCTCAAACGACAAAACGAAAATACAGTCGTGCTCATAAATGCGACACGATTTCAAAACCATAATAAAACACATTGGTTACTACATTCCGTGAAATCTCAAAAATATCATCGTTTGACGAAATATCATCAAACAACAATTTAATTACTTTCCAAATTAAAATTATTGGAAAAATCCTATGAATCAAATTAAAAATAAGTTATCAAAAATTAAGTCGTTTTATCACAATTTGATTTCTTGTTAATTATTCGAACCATTTGTTATTGTAATAAATTTGAAAAATGATTCACCATTATCATTTATTAATTGAAAGAAGTTAAATAAAATTATTAAATCTATTTAATTCATATTTAGTTCACCATTCAAATATTTAATTCTCAATTCAAATATTTAAACGATCACTATTATTGAATTCCATGTATTAAATTCCAAAATCCAATTATTTAACTATTTAAAATTAATTAAATATTTAAAATCAAATGGCCAAAATTTTGGGTTGTTACAGAATAGTTAATATACTCTTATTGATGTCTGTATACACGTATGTTACAGTTTGACTTTTGTATAAAGATTTGTTGTGTATTATAGATTATTCGTTCCGCTATGATATTCTATGTTGTTTAGTTTTCTTCTTATCTTCTTTCTTCTTTCTTTTTCCCCTAACAATCGGGTTTTTCAACAATCGATTTCTCGGCATGTAATACAGTGGACGTATTAGTGTCGATTTTCGTGGTTGAAAATCCCAGTCCTTACATTTGGTATCAAACGAAGGTTAAGAGAGAACCTTGGGTTTGGTGGGGTACTCATTAGAGATAAGGTCAGTACCACCCTAGAATGAGTTTGAGTGTATACGTATATGAGCGCATATTTGTTAGTGATATAAAAATTGTTTTATATAGTGTTGATTGTTCAGTTAAGTGGCTTATGGATTCTGGTCAATATGAGTAATTAACGTTATTGATAGGGGTCTCTAAACGCTTGAACAGAGCAATTCGACATGGTATTGTTTTGAAATTGGGTAAATGAAATAATTTTACCATTATTATGTTTTATATATAAAGGAATAATTTTTCAAAAAATATTATGATATATATAGTGTGCTTGGTTGTTAGAATGATAATATTTGATTATTATCATTTGTTGTTATAAAAGTTGTTGATATTGTCACACTGAAACAAAGATAAACAATCAAGAAAATGGTTTTATATAACCATAGTGAAATTTTGTAAATATTATTCATAAAGTGGTTTATAAATTAAAAAGAATTAAAGAGCTGGAAAATTTGAGAATTTAAAATCCTATTGATTTTAGAAATTGTTTTTTCAAAGATTCGGAAGATAATAATAGTATTATTTGGAAAATATTTTTGAATGGAAATATTTTTAAAATGGAATTTATAAGAGGTTAGAAAGCACTGAACTCACTTCGGTCGTTGGAAAATAATTTCGGTGATGACTACAGCATCATCGACGTTTATTTTCGGGTTTCCAAGAGAGGAATTGCTACCATTAGGGATTATGTATATATATGTTTCAAATTGATTTGAAATAAGAACTGATGTTTAGGCTTAGGCAATTTTCATTTAAGTGTTTTATGGAAATAAAATAAGAAAACAAGTTTGATAACATATAAATTTTGAAAATTAGTAAGTTAAAGCAATGTTATAAATTGTTGAATATGAATGCAAGAAACGTATATTTGAAATTGAAGTATAAAATGAAATTTAACTTAAATTAAGTTAAATAAAGTGAATTTTGAAATGAAATTTAGCCTAAGTTAGGTTAAAGGAAATAATCTTCGGAAATGGAACTGGTGGTGATTGAAATAAATTAATAGGTTGATGTGATGACTCGGGTTTTGCCCGCTCGAAAATCAACATCCGTACTTCACATTGTACTAGAATGCCGCAGATTCGACCGTTTAAATCCGATTCGTCGGAGCTATAACACAATTAAGTATAACAACACAGCGGAATAAAAATAGATGATATCATATACAATCCAATGAATACAATATCCAGTATGATATACAACAATGATACCAATATGATACAACCATATCAGAGATACAAGAAATAACAGCGGAAAAGAAAAGATAACAACAGCAGCGGAACAATATCAATAGAAGTGATAACTCCAAAATGATCTTCAGACAAGAATGAATCCACAACTCCAAGATAAGCAACTCCGATGAATGAACTAGCTCCAGATAATCTACTAAATCTGAATATCTGAAAAGAAACCCAACTCTAGACTGCTCGTGTGGAAAATTATGAGCACCCAGAGTTTAGGAAGGGAACAATAAACTCCGGATCAGTCATGGGACTGGTGTGAGCAACAAAAACAGTTTATCTTTAAAACAAACACAAAAGGTTTTAAACATTGAAATCCGCAATGCTTTTGGAAAATGAAACTACCATAAGACCTCCCGCCACACACACAATGCAAACGCAGAATTGGAGGAGATTTCTTCTTATGATAGTCAAACATGCTTACTACGCAAAATCATTTGGATATTATTATTAGTGCATAGTGCAGAAAACATTTCGAAAGTATAATATTAATCTTAGCCAGCATAGACATTTCGAACTATGCCTACTATAGCTACCATCTAAACAGTGGGGCGCCACCATAAGTAGATGGCAGGTTCTACAACTAAAACCGTACAAGTTCCGTATTGGAGAAATGGATTTCCAACAAATGGTCAGGCTAAGGAACTTCCTTCCGCCGCATGGGATCGCCTCTGGCGGGACGCCCCGAGAGACAAACTGCTCTCTGCTAAACAAGGCCGGGTTACCCCTGTAACAGGTAACTCACGAATATGCCACCCCCCGGTCCTTTGGGACCTTTATCCGAGGCCTCGATAACCAACATCACACATAATAAAGTGTATCCACATGAGTAAGTATCTGGGCTCCATACCATGACACCACCCTTTTCCAGAAGGAAATGACATACCCTAAAGGGCGCGACCCTCATAACCTTGCCGCAACATTCCTGTTTCGACCATTTCCGGGTTGTGAGGCCCTGACGAAGTCTCGTCCACAAAGCTACGCTTTTTCAAAAAGCCACGCTTTGGGTCAACAGATGATCAACCTATGATCACAAAGATATAAGATCAAACAAATGATCATATCGCAAATGATCAAACACTGATCATCACACAGCAACACTCAGCATGCCACATTACCAAATTGGGATATATCGCTGATAAATTTCAACTACATAACCTCTGAGCTCGTACATCTCAGAGAAGGGTGTTAAGCTAAGAGAATAAATTCTCCGCCACCAACAGATATGTATTTGAAAGAAATCGGCTTTATATCTCAAAGTGTAATGTCAGACATACAATCCATATAAGTCTGTTCCGGGTTCGAACAGAACCGAAGGCACTTCTCACGAAGCCCTTGCAATTCCGGATAATTTCCAATCACGTCCGGACTTCCCGTCACTAAGGATGATAAAACCTCTATATCGGGGATCAGCCGATGCAGAGTAACTCGACGGTAATCCTTCCGTTTTCAAAAAATATCCGGTCTTCAACACCGGTCTTCAAATGCTATCCATATCGACGTATCCCATATTCGGAATGGGTTATACGACCCAAAGGTCCTCTCCCGGCTAAACCGAATAGTGAGCGTAATATTCAAAAACATATGGATATGGGATTTCAATTAAGTCACAACTTATTACCCAAAACTTCTCTTTTCAAATGGTTTAACAAATCACCATTTTCAAATCTTTAAACAAAAAGATTCAACCTTTATGGTTTAAACAGTTTCCACACTTTAATCTTTTAAACAAAAGATTCATTCATAGATTTTCCAAATTAATTTCCATTTCAATTTGATTAACTCGTTAAATCTTTAAATCAAGATTTAACTTATAGCTTTCAAAACAATCCCATTTCAAATGATTTAAACCAATCATTATTTTAAATCTGTTAAAGATAACAGATTCAATTCATAGCTTTTCAAAACAATTCATTCATAACTTGAAAATTATCTTCATTTCAAACTAGAAATCATTCAACACAAATTGGAAGTTCATTTCTTATGTGAAAGCTTTTACTATTTGAAAACAAATAGTTTTTATTTCGGAAAATCTTATTCATCCATACGAGTTGAAATCCTTGGGTTAAGTTCAAATTCTCAAAATTATACTTTTAAATGGTTTAAATTCAGATAAACACATTTATAACATTTTCAATCTCTAGTTTCAAATCATAGGATTCAATTTCAAACTTGAATTCAAATTTAAATCAAATTATTTAAATTTTCAAAACTCGATTAAGTTATTCAAAATAACTTTTATCTTTGAAATTCCATTTCAAAAGCTTTTCACTTTAAACCCAAATTTCAAATTTCAAAATCATTTGAAAATAAATTTTCTATTTCAAATACATCAAATTTACATTATCTGTGACTTAACCGATTTCCACGTGAAATCCATATTTGTGTGTGTAAAAGTGTAGTCCAGGGGTTTCACACACAATAGTGCAACATCATAGAATCATCACAGATCAAATACGACAATACATTCGATAAGCGATATAAAGTATAACGCTTATTTTTCATCAAAGATCACAGATATACATATCACAGATAAATAAATTACAGATCACAACACAGATCAGGATATATCACAAAGCATCATATATCAGGAAATATCAAGTAATTCAATCATTCAATAGAATCCATACATTCACAAATGAATTTATTAATCAACTGATTAATTTAAATCAGATGTATCAATTTATTTATCCAGGTTAATTATCATGATTTAATTACAAATTATTCTTAATTAATGAATAAATTAATTTTTTTTATTATTAAATCAATCTTAATTAATCGCCATTATTAATTAATCCTTTAATTCATTAACAAATAATTATACTCAGATTTTAAATCATCATTCAATTAATTATATTCAGTAATTATCCATCAATTTCTTCTCTAAGTGATTATACCTCCAAATCAACAAATGATTAATCCAAATTAATTAAAATAAATAATTAATCCAAATGAAATAAATCCTAAATCAATTATCTTAACCAACTACTAATTGTACATTAATTAACTTTAATTATCTAATTTACAATTTTTAATTACAAATTAGTTAAGCACTTAATTACTAACTAACCCATCTTTAAATTTCAAATTGATTAATCTTTATCACTTAGTTAATTAAAATTACAAATTAATTAACTTTTCTTAATAAACCTTATTAAACAATAAATAAAGATTATTTGTCTTAATTAATATTTTGAAAAACTTCCTTAAACTTTAAAATCAATTTATTTTATTTTTCTTATAAGACTTTAATTAAATTTTTTCTACATCATTGATTTTAAATTTATAAGCTTAATCTCTTCCTGGAAACCAACCCCGAGACTTCCCCTGGTATTACCCAAGTATTCACTCGGGTTTCTTCCCATCTTTCCCCGAGTCATCACTCTTTTTTTCTTTTCGCCTCTCTGCTTCGAGACAAATCGCATCGAACTCGAGACAAACCCGAGCAACCCCTTTCTTCCCCGATTCAATACAACTTCCTGACACGAAAGTGATACTCGTGTACGTGCACAACTGAAATCGCCACCTTCGGTTGAACTACTGGTCGCCAACACGTCCACGATGATGCTCTTGAAACTCTCGAACACTCAAAAGCTCGAACCAAACACGAGTTCGAAATCTCGTCCTCAAACCCAAAAACTGGAATAAACAACCCCTCAAACAAGTGCCTCGCTCACCCTCTTCAGATCATCAGAGTTCGCGACTCCACGTCCAAAGCTCCCCTAGCATCCCACGCTCCTGATGGTTCCGGTCCGATGATCTTCGGTGGCCTACAGACGGCGCGGCGATCTCGTTTCTGCTCTAGGCTAAATTTGGACCCTAAACCCTAATTTGCTTTCGTCCATAAGATTCTTGCAACAGATAATTTTTTCGACAATTTTCCTAAACTCCATGATGTTCAAACCTGCTTCAACCCAAATCTTATCATCCAAAGATGATTTGATCACCAGAAAATGATCAAAGAGTTGATTTTGTTCAAACTCGAACTGCCCTTGAATTTCTCAACTAAAAATCATCACTATTGTTTTAAAAATCCTATTTCCATATGTTCATTCAAATTGTAACATCAATTCAATAATTAAAAATCTTTGAATTTATCTTAAGATTTTGTTTGTACTGTAAAATTTTGGTTACAGGGACAAACCCTTCTTATTCAAGCTGAAAACAAATTTTAGCTCATGAATAAAGTTTAAACAAACTTATCTGTTCAAGATTAAAGTTTATCAGAGATTTTGGGGAGTGAAATCTACAGTTTCTAATTTGATTGAACTCTGGACTTAAGAGAACAAAGGTGGTATATTCACTCAGCACACATTGAATTGAACTTATATAGATATGTTCATCTATATAAGATCATACAACGCAATATTACTTAGAATTTACATATTCCAATATTCATTATTTTAAACTTCAAAATTAAGTGTTTACTCACAAACATCAGATCACTAAACCATGTTAAGAGTTTTTAAAGGAGACAATTTGCTCACCTATTTATCTGGAAAACAGAGAACACAGACATGCATAGTTGTATACAGTGTAATTAAAACTAAAGTCTAGTTGAAATCGTCCATGCAAACCAATATTCACAACAATACTTGACAGATTTATCACAGGCATCAAGAAAAACAGTTTTAGGCTTTTAAAAATAAAAGTTTACTCACATGGTCAAAACAAAGAAGGCTAGAAAAACCAGGTTGCTCACCTGGAAAAGAAAGAACAGAGCCTGCTCCAATATTTGAAACAGCCTGAGAAATTACAAGTTGAAGCTTTCTTGATCTTTAATCCTCTGCTTCGTATTGTTTTGTCGAAGCTTGTTTAAGATTTTAAAATGTTGCTACTTTAGATTTTCTCAGTTTCGAATAAATGAGACTGAGAAGAAAAGAAAAAAATGTTGATATAAAGAAGAGGGTTTACAAGTTATATATTTGTACAACAAGTACAAGATTTTTTTCTTTGCTTTTATTTTTAAATCTTTAGCCAGAGATTTTCATATGGAGGCTGATGATGTTGTATATACTTAGAGAGGTAAACATTTAATGCACATGTCCTTTATGTTCCCATACTTGTGATATTTACTTTTTCTTTTCGGCTGAAGATATTGTGGTATCTTCTTTTGCAAGCTTTTCTCCATATACACTTTTGCTTTTGCTATTTTGTTTTCTATTACCTTGTTTCTTCTTAATACTTTTATTTTGTATGTACAATCTTGCCTGCAAAGCTTCATTTGCTAATACAAATATTTCTTTTGCTTTGTTATGACTTGTTACATGCATACACAAGGTGATAGCATATACATATTTATTTGTTTCATACTTATAGTATTTTATCCAATCTTGTTTTATATTTTATTTACATTTAAATTCAAACCAAAACATATATATATATATATATATCTACATATATATACAACATTTTAAATTTAAATGATTTAACGCATTTTTATTCGATTTCGGGGAAACTCGCATCTCTTCAATCCATTTATCGTTTTATTTCACAAATATTAATTCAAAAATTAATAAATTATCATTTTAAACATTTATAAAATTCGGGGTCGTTACAGACTTCCCCCCTAAAAGAATTTCGTCCTCGAAATTACCAAGGAGATACAAAGATAAATGAAAAATATTTCATCAACTCAAACTGAACATTTATTCTGCATTTGGCTTACCAAATAAGAATATCAAAAATAGATACAAGATCGAATCTATTTAACAATCAACAAAATGCTCGGGTTATCCAGATCTACGAAGTATGCAGTGGCATCGGTCAGTTCGAAAGGATAACTAACCATTCGTAGAATATATCCGGACCCAAAGAATAGATAGATATATGGATACGATTTCAAAATTTTCAGTTTAGAAATTAAAGTATACCTACCAACCATAGCAAACAAAGCAACCAATACATCAAAACAAACAATTCTGGTCCATTCGGAGTTTATGTCCCATATTAATATATCGAATTTATTTCTGGATCTACCAGAAATCATGGAAGAATTGAGAAAAGATGACGAACAAAAGAGATTGATAGAGAAAAGATTGTTTCCACTATTGTTACAGAGTATTGACCATTTCTAGTCGTATTCCCTCTGTCCCCTATCTCATCCTCTTCTTACACTCATACTCACTATCAGTGGATAGTAAGAGAATTTACTGAGGCATACGGACGGATATCTGAGAATTACTCATTCTAGAGTTTACTTCAGTCTATCTCTAATGAGTTACTTAACGTGTTATACTCCTGAGCTAAAGTTCAACCTTAGCTCTGATACCACATGTGACGACTCAAGTTTTGCCCGCTCGAAAATCAACATCTGTACTTCACATTGTACTAGAATGCCGCAGATTCGATCGTTCAAATCCGATTCGCCGGAGCTATAACACAATTAAGTATAACAACACAGCGGAATAAAAATAGATGATATCATATACAATCCAATGAATACAATATCCAGTATGATATACAACAATGATACCAATATGATACAACCATATCAGAGATACAAGAAATAACAGCGGAAAAGAAAAGATAACAACAGCAGCGGAACAATATCAATAGAAGTGATAACTCCAAAATGATCTTCAGACAAGAATGAATCCACAACTCCAAGATAAGCAACTCCGATGAATGAACTAGCTCCAGATAATCTACTAAATCTGAATATCTGAAAAGAAACCCAACTCTAGACTGCTCGTGTGGAAAATTATGAGCACCCAGAGTTTAGGAAGGGAACAATAAACTCCGGATCAGTCATGGGACTGGTGTGAGCAACAAAAACAGTTTATCTTTAAAACAAACACAAAAGGTTTTAAACATTGAAATCCGCAATGCTTTTGGAAAATGAAACTACCATAAGACCTCCCGCCACACACACAATGCAAACGCGGAATTGGAGGAGATTTCTTCTTATGATAGTCAAACATGCTTACTATGCAAAATCATTTGGATATTATTATTAGTGCATAGTGCAGAAAACATTTCGAAAGTATAATATTAATCTTAGCCAGCATAGACATTTCGAACTATGCCTACTATAGCTACCATCTAAACAGTGGGGCGCCACCATAAGTAGATGGCAGGTTCTACAACTAAAACCGTACAAGTTCCGTATTGGAGAAATGGATTTCCAACAAATGGTCAGGCTAAGGAACTTCCTTCCGCCGCATGGGATCGCCTCTGGCGGGACGCCCCGAGAGACAAACTGCTCTCTGCTAAACAAGGCCGGGTTACCCCTGTAACAGGTAACTCACGAATATGCCACCCCCCGGTCCTTTGGGACCTTTATCCGAGGCCTCGATAACCAACATCACACATAATAAAGTGTATCCACATTAGTAAGTATCTGGGCTCCATACCATGACACCACCCTTTTCCAGAAGGAAATGACATACCCTAAAGGGCGCGACCCTCATAACCTTGCCGCAACATTCCTGTTTCGACCATTTCCGGGTTGTGAGGCCCTGACGAAGTCTCGTCCACAAAGCTACGCTTTTTCAAAAAGCCACGCTTTGGGTCAACAGATGATCAACCTATGATCACAAAGATATAAGATCAAACAAATGATCATATCGCAAATGATCAAACACTGATCATCACACAGCAACACTCAGCATGCCACATTACCAAATTGGGATATATCGCTGATAAATTTCAACTACATAACCTCTGAGCTCGTACGTCTCAGAGAAGGGTGTTAAGCTAAGATAATAAATTCTCCGCCACCAACAGATATGTATTTGAAAGAAATCGGCTTTATATCTCAAAGTGTAATGTCAGACATACAATCCATATAAGTCTGTTCCGGGTTCGAACAGAACCGAAGGCACTTCTCACGAAGCCCTTGCAATTCCGGATAATTTCCAATCACGTCCGGACTTCCCGTCACTAAGGATGATAAAACCTCTATATCGGGGATCAGCCGATGCAGAGTAACTCGACGGTAATCCTTCCGTTTTCAAAAAATATCCGGTCTTCAACACCGGTCTTCAAATGCTATCCATATCGACGTATCACATATTCGGAATGGGTTATACGACCCAAAGGTCCTCTCCCGGCTAAACCGAATAGTGAGCGTAATATTCAAAAACATATGGATATGGGATTTCAATTAAGTCACAACTTATTACCCAAAACTTCTCTTTTCAAATGGTTTAACAAATCACCATTTTCAAATCTTTAAACAAAAAGATTCAACCTTTATGGTTTAAACAGTTTCCACACTTTAATCTTTTAAACAAAAGATTCATTCATAGATTTTCCAAATTAATTTCCATTTCAATTTGATTAACTCGTTAAATCTTTAAATCAAGATTTAACTTATAGCTTTCAAAACAATCCCATTTCAAATGATTTAAACCAATCATTATTTTAAATCTGTTAAAGATAACAGATTCAATTCATAGCTTTTCAAAACAATTCATTCATAACTTGAAAATTATCTTCATTTCAAACTAGAAATCATTCAACACAAATTGGAAGTTCATTTCTTATGTGAAAGCTTTTACTATTTGAAAACAAATAGTTTTTATTTCGGAAAATCTTATTCATCCATACGAGTTGAAATCCTTGGGTTAAGTTCAAATTCTCAAAATTATACTTTTAAATGGTTTAAATTCAGATAAACACATTTATAACATTTTCAATCTCTAGTTTCAAATCATAGGATTCAATTTCAAACTTGAATTCAAATTTAAATCAAATTATTTAAATTTTCAAAACTCGATTAAGTTATTCAAAATAACTTTTATCTTTGAAATTCCATTTCAAAAGCTTTTCACTTTAAACCCAAATTTCAAATTTCAAAATCATTTGAAAATAAATTTTCTATTTCAAATACATCAAATTTACATTATCTGTGACTTAACCGATTTCCACGTGAAATCCATATTTGTGTGTGTAAAAGTGTAGTCCAGGGGTTTCACACACAATAGTGCAACATCATAGAATCATCACAGATCAAATACGACAATACATTCGATAAGCGATATAAAGTATAACGCTTATTTTTCATCAAAGATCACAGATATACATATCACAGATAAATAAATTACAGATCACAACACAGATCAGGATATATCACAAAGCATCATATATCAGGAAATATCAAGTAATTCAATCATTCAATAGAATCCATACATTCACAAATGAATTTATTAATCAACTGATTAATTTAAATCAGATGTATCAATTTATTTATCCAGGTTAATTATCATGATTTAATTACAAATTATTCTTAATTAATGAATAAATTAATTTTTTTTATTATTAAATCAATCTTAATTAATCGCCATTATTAATTAATCCTTTAATTCATTAACAAATAATTATACTCAGATTTTAAATCATCATTCAATTAATTATATTCAGTAATTATCCATCAATTTCTTCTCTAAGTGATTATACCTCCAAATCAACAAATGATTAATCCAAATTAATTTAAATAAATAATTAATCCAAATGAAATAAATCCTAAATCAATTATCTTAACCAACTACTAATTGTACATTAATTAACTTTAATTATCTAATTTACAATTTTTAATTACAAATTAGTTAAGCACTTAATTACTAACTAACCCATCTTTAAATTTCAAATTGATTAATCTTTATCACTTAGTTAATTAAAATTACAAATTAATTAACTTTTCTTAATAAACCTTATTAAACAATAAATAAAGATTATTTGTCTTAATTAATATTTTGAAAAACTTCCTTAAACTTTAAAATCAATTTTTTTTTTCTTATAAGACTTTAATTAAATTTTTTCTACATCATTGATTTTAAATTTATAAGCTTAATCTCTTCCTGGAAACCAACCCCGAGACTTCCCCTGGTATTACCCGAGTATTCACTCGGGTTTCTTCCCATCTTTCCCCGAGTCATCACTCTTTTTTTCTTTTCGTCTCTCTGCTTCGAGACAAATCGCATCGAACTCGAGACAAACCCGAGCAACCCGTTTCTTCCCCGATTCAATACAACTTCCTGACACGAAAGTGATACTCGTGTACGTGCACAACTGAAATCGCCACCTTCGGTTGAACTGCTGGTCGCCAACACGTCCACGATGATGCTCTTGAAACTCTCGAACACTCAAAAGCTCGAACCAAACACGAGTTCGAAATCTCGTCCTCAAACCCAAAAACTGGAATAAACAACCCCTCAAACAAGTGCCTCGCTCCCCCTCTTCAGATCATCAGAGTTCGCGACTCCACGTCCAAAGCTCCCCTAGCATCCCACGCTTCTGATGGTTCCGGTCCGATGATCTCCGGTGGCCTACAGACGGCGCGGCGATCTCGTTTCTGCTCTAGGCTAAATTTGGACCCTAAACCCTAATTTGCTCTCGTCCATAAGATTCTTGCAACAGATAATTTTTTCGACAATTTTCCTAAACTCCATGATGTTCAAACCTGCTTCAACCCAAATCTTATCATCCAAAGATGATTTGATCACCAGAAAATGATCAAAGAGTTGATTTTGTTCAAACTCGAACTGCCCTTGAATTTCTCAACTAAAAATCATCACTATTGTTTTAAAAATCCTATTTCCATATGTTCATTCAAATTGTAACATCAATTCAATAATTAAAAATCTTTGAATTTATCTTAAGATTTTGTTTGTACTGTAAAATTTTGGTTACAGGGACAAACCCTTCTTATTCAAGCTGAAAACAAATTTTAGCTCATGAATAAAGTTTAAACAAACTTATCTGTTCAAGATTAAAGTTTATCAGAGATTTTGGGGAGTGAAATCTACAGTTTCTAATTTGATTGAACTCTGGACTTAAGAGAACAAAGGTGGTATATTCACTCAGCACACATTGAATTGAACTTATATAGATATGTTCATCTATATAAGATCATACAACGCAATATTACTTAGAATTTACATATTCCAATATTCATTATTTTAAACTTCAAAATTAAGTGTTTACTCACAAACATCAGATCACTAAACCATGTTAAGAGTTTTTAAAGGAGACAATTTGCTCACCTATTTATCTGGAAAACAGAGAACACAGACATGCATAGTTGTATACAGTGTAATTAAAACTAAAGTCTAGTTGAAATCGTCCATGCAAACCAATATTCACAACAATACTTGACAGATTTATCACAGGCATCAAGAAAAACAGTTTTAGGCTTTTAAAAATAAAAGTTTACTCACATGGTCAAAACAAAGAAGGCTAGAAAAACCAGGTTGCTCACCTGGAAAAGAAAGAACAGAGCCTGCTCCAATATTTGAAACAGCCTGAGAAATTACAAGTTGAAGCTTTCTTGATCTTTAATCCTCTGCTTCGTATTGTTTTGTCGAAGCTTGTTTAAGATTTTAAAATGTTGCTACTTTAGATTTTCTCAGTTTCGAATAAATGAGACTGAGAAGAAAAGAAAAAAATGTTGATATAAAGAAGAGGGTTTACAAGTTATATATTTGTACAACAAGTACAAGATTTTTTTCTTTGCTTTTATTTTTAAATCTTTAGCCAGAGATTTTCATATGGAGGCTGATGATGTTGTATATACTTAGAGAGGTAAACATTTAATGCACATGTCCTTTATGTTCCCATACTTGTGATATTTACTTTTTCTTTTCGGCTGAAGATATTGTGGTATCTTCTTTTGCAAGCTTTTCTCCATATACACTTTTGCTTTTGCTATTTTGTTTTCTATTACCTTGTTTCTTCTTAATACTTTTATTTTGTATGTACAATCTTGCCTGCAAAGCTTCATTTGCTAATACAAATATTTCTTTTGCTTTGTTATGACTTGTTACATGCATACACAAGGTGATAGCATATACATATTTATTTGTTTCATACTTATAGTATTTTATCCAATCTTGTTTTATATTTTATTTACATTTAAATTCAAACCAAAACATATATATATATATATCTCTACATATATATACAACATTTTAAATTTAAATGATTTAACGCATTTTTATTCGATTTCGGGGAAACTCGCATCTCTTCAATCCATTTATCGTTTTATTTCACAAATATTAATTCAAAAATTAATAAATTATCATTTTAAACATTTATAAAATTCGGGGTCGTTACAGACTTCCCCCCTAAAAGAATTTCGTCCTCGAAATTACCAAGGAGATACAAAGATAAATGAAAAATATTTCATCAACTCAAACTGAACATTTATTCTGCATTTGGCTTACCAAATAAGAATATCAAAAATAGATACAAGATCGAATCTATTTAACAATCAACAAAATGCTCGGGTTATCCAGATCTACGAAGTATGCAGTGGCATCGGTCAGTTCGAAAGGATAACTAACCATTCGTAGAATATATCCGGACCCAAAGAATAGATAGATATATGGATACGATTTCAAAATTTTCAGTTTAGAAATTAAAGTATACCTACCAACCATAGCAAACAAAGCAACCAATACATCAAAACAAACAATTCTGGTCCATTCGGAGTTTATGTCCCATATTAATATATCGAATTTATTTCTGGATCTACCAGAAATCATGGAAGAATTGAGAAAAGATGACGAACAAAAGAGATTGATAGAGAAAAGATTGTTTCCACTATTGTTACAGAGTATTGACCATTTCTAGTCGTATTCCCTCTGTCCCCTATCTCATCCTCTTCTTACACTCATACTCACTATCAGTGGATAGTAAGAGAATTTACTGAGGCATACGGACGGATATCTGAGAATTACTCATTCTAGAGTTTACTTCAGTCTATCTCTAATGAGTTACTTAACGTGTTATACTCCTGAGCTAAAGTTCAACCTTAGCTCTGATACCACATGTGACGACTCAGGTTTTGCCCGCTCGAAAATCAACATCTGTACTTCACATTGTACTAGAATGCCGCAGATTCGATCGTTCAAATCCGATTCGCCGGAGCTATAACACAATTAAGTATAACAACACAGCGGAATAAAAATAGATGATATCATATACAATCCAATGAATACAATATCCAGTATGATATACAACAATGATACCAATATGATACAACCATATCAGAGATACAAGAAATAACAGCGGAAAAGAAAAGATAACAACAGCAGCGGAACAATATCAATAGAAGTGATAACTCCAAAATGATCTTCAGACAAGAATGAATCCACAACTCCAAGATAAGCAACTCCGATGAATGAACTAGCTCCAGATAATCTACTAAATCTGAATATCTGAAAAGAAACCCAACTCTAGACTGCTCGTGTGGAAAATTATGAGCACCCAGAGTTTAGGAAGGGAACAATAAACTCCGGATCAGTCATGGGACTGGTGTGAGCAACAAAAACAGTTTATCTTTAAAACAAACACAAAAGGTTTTAAACATTGAAATCCGCAATGCTTTTGGAAAATGAAACTACCATAAGACCTCCCGCCACACACACAATGCAAACGCGGAATTGGAGGAGATTTCTTCTTATGATAGTCAAACATGCTTACTATGCAAAATCATTTGGATATTATTATTAGTGCATAGTGCAGAAAACATTTCGAAAGTATAATATTAATCTTAGCCAGCATAGACATTTCGAACTATGCCTACTATAGCTACCATCTAAACAGTGGGGCGCCACCATAAGTAGATGGCAGGTTCTACAACTAAAACCGTACAAGTTCCGTATTGGAGAAATGGATTTCCAACAAATGGTCAGGCTAAGGAACTTCCTTCCGCCGCATGGGATCGCCTCTGGCGGGACGCCCCGAGAGACAAACTGCTCTCTGCTAAACAAGGCCGGGTTACCCCTGTAACAGGTAACTCACGAATATGCCACCCCCGGTCCTTTGGGACCTTTATCCGAGGCCTCGATAACCAACATCACACATAATAAAGTGTATCCACATTAGTAAGTATCTGGGCTCCATACCATGACACCACCCTTTTCCAGAAGGAAATGACATACCCTAAAGGGCGCGACCCTCATAACCTTGCCGCAACATTCCTGTTTCGACCATTTCCGGGTTGTGAGGCCCTGACGAAGTCTCGTCCACAAAGCTACGCTTTTTCAAAAAGCCACGCTTTGGGTCAACAGATGATCAACCTATGATCACAAAGATATAAGATCAAACAAATGATCATATCGCAAATGATCAAACACTGATCATCACACAGCAACACTCAGCATGCCACATTACCAAATTGGGATATATCGCTGATAAATTTCAACTACATAACCTCTGAGCTCGTACGTCTCAGAGAAGGGTGTTAAGCTAAGATAATAAATTCTCCGCCACCAACAGATATGTATTTGAAAGAAATCGGCTTTATATCTCAAAGTGTAATGTCAGACATACAATCCATATAAGTCTGTTCCGGGTTCGAACAGAACCGAAGGCACTTCTCACGAAGCCCTTGCAATTCCGGATAATTTCCAATCACGTCCGGACTTCCCGTCACTAAGGATGATAAAACCTCTATATCGGGGATCAGCCGATGCAGAGTAACTCGACGGTAATCCTTCCGTTTTCAAAAAATATCCGGTCTTCAACACCGGTCTTCAAATGCTATCCATATCGACGTATCACATATTCGGAATGGGTTATACGACCCAAAGGTCCTCTCCCGGCTAAACCGAATAGTGAGCGTAATATTCAAAAACATATGGATATGGGATTTCAATTAAGTCACAACTTATTACCCAAAACTTCTCTTTTCAAATGGTTTAACAAATCACCATTTTCAAATCTTTAAACAAAAAGATTCAACCTTTATGGTTTAAACAGTTTCCACACTTTAATCTTTTAAACAAAAGATTCATTCATAGATTTTCCAAATTAATTTCCATTTCAATTTGATTAACTCGTTAAATCTTTAAATCAAGATTTAACTTATAGCTTTCAAAACAATCCCATTTCAAATGATTTAAACCAATCATTATTTTAAATCTGTTAAAGATAACAGATTCAATTCATAGCTTTTCAAAACAATTCATTCATAACTTGAAAATTATCTTCATTTCAAACTAGAAATCATTCAACACAAATTGGAAGTTCATTTCTTATGTGAAAGCTTTTACTATTTGAAAACAAATAGTTTTTATTTCGGAAAATCTTATTCATCCATACGAGTTGAAATCCTTGGGTTAAGTTCAAATTCTCAAAATTATACTTTTAAATGGTTTAAATTCAGATAAACACATTTATAACATTTTCAATCTCTAGTTTCAAATCATAGGATTCAATTTCAAACTTGAATTCAAATTTAAATCAAATTATTTAAATTTTCAAAACTCGATTAAGTTATTCAAAATAACTTTTATCTTTGAAATTCCATTTCAAAAGCTTTTCACTTTAAACCCAAATTTCAAATTTCAAAATCATTTGAAAATAAATTTTCTATTTCAAATACATCAAATTTACATTATCTGTGACTTAACCGATTTCCATGTGAAATCCATATTTGTGTGTGTAAAAGTGTAGTCCAGGGGTTTCACACACAATAGTGCAACATCATAGAATCATCACAGATCAAATACGACAATACATTCGATAAGCGATATAAAGTATAACGCTTATTTTTCATCAAAGATCACAGATATACATATCACAGATAAATAAATTACAGATCACAACACAGATCAGGATATATCACAAAGCATCATATATCAGGAAATATCAAGTAATTTAATCATTCAATAGAATCCATACATTCACAAATGAATTTATTAATCAACTGATTAATTTAAATCAGATGTATCAATTTATTTATCCAGGTTAATTATCATGATTTAATTACAAATTATTCTTAATTAATGAATAAATTAATTTTTTTTATTATTAAATCAATCTTAATTAATCGCCATTATTAATTAATCCTTTAATTCATTAACAAATAATTATACTCAGATTTTAAATCATCATTCAATTAATTATATTCAGTAATTATCCATCAATTTCTTCTCTAAGTGATTATACCTCCAAATCAACAAATGATTAATCCAAATTAATTTAAATAAATAATTAATCCAAATGAAATAAATCCTAAATCAATTATCTTAACCAACTACTAATTGTACATTAATTAACTTTAATTATCTAATTTACAATTTTTAATTACAAATTAGTTAAGCACTTAATTACTAACTAACCCATCTTTAAATTTCAAATTGATTAATCTTTATCACTTAGTTAATTAAAATTACAAATTAATTAACTTTTCTTAATAAACCTTATTAAACAATAAATAAAGATTATTTGTCTTAATTAATATTTTGAAAAACTTCCTTAAACTTTAAAATCAATTTTTTTTTTCTTATAAGACTTTAATTAAATTTTTTCTACATCATTGATTTTAAATTTATAAGCTTAATCTCTTCCTGGAAACCAACCCCGAGACTTCCCCTGGTATTACCCGAGTATTCACTCGGGTTTCTTCCCATCTTTCCCCGAGTCATCACTCTTTTTTTCTTTTCGTCTCTCTGCTTCGAGACAAATCGCATCGAACTCGAGACAAACCCGAGCAACCCCTTTCTTCCCCGATTCAATACAACTTCCTGACACGAAAGTGATACTCGTGTACGTGCACAACTGAAATCGCCACCTTCGGTTGAACTGCTGGTCGCCAACACGTCCACGATGATGCTCTTGAAACTCTCGAACACTCAAAAGCTCGAACCAAACACGAGTTCGAAATCTCGTCCTCAAACCCAAAAACTGGAATAAACAACCCCTCAAACAAGTGCCTCGCTCCCCCTCTTCAGATCATCAGAGTTCGCGACTCCACGTCCAAAGCTCCCCTAGCATCCCACGCTCCTGATGGTTCCGGTCCGATGATCTCCGGTGGCCTACAGACGGCGCGGCGATCTCGTTTCTGCTCTAGGCTAAATTTGGACCCTAAACCCTAATTTGCTCTCGTCCATAAGATTCTTGCAACAGATAATTTTTTCGACAATTTTCCTAAACTCCATGATGTTCAAACTTGCTTCAACCCAAATCTTATCATCCAAAGATGATTTGATCACCAGAAAATGATCAAAGAGTTGATTTTGTTCAAACTCGAACTGCCCTTGAATTTCTCAACTAAAAATCATCACTATTGTTTTAAAAATCCTATTTCCATATGTTCATTCAAATTGTAACATCAATTCAATAATTAAAAATCTTTGAATTTATCTTAAGATTTTGTTTGTACTGTAAAATTTTGGTTACAGGGACAAACCCTTCTTATTCAAGCTGAAAACAAATTTTAGCTCATGAATAAAGTTTAAACAAACTTATCTGTTCAAGATTAAAGTTTATCAGAGATTTTGGGGAGTGAAATCTACAGTTTCTAATTTGATTGAACTCTGGACTTAAGAGAACAAAGGTGGTATATTCACTCAGCACACATTGAATTGAACTTATATAGATATGTTCATCTATATAAGATCATACAACGCAATATTACTTAGAATTTACATATTCCAATATTCATTATTTTAAACTTCAAAATTAAGTGTTTACTCACAAACATCAGATCACTAAACCATGTTAAGAGTTTTTAAAGGAGACAATTTGCTCACCTATTTATCTGGAAAACAGAGAACACAGACATGCATAGTTGTATACAGTGTAATTAAAACTAAAGTCTAGTTGAAATCATCCATGCAAACCAATATTCACAACAATACTTGACAGATTTATCACAGGCATCAAGAAAAACAGTTTTAGGCTTTTAAAAATAAAAGTTTACTCACATGGTCAAAACAAAGAAGGCTAGAAAAACCAGGTTGCTCACCTGGAAAAGAAAGAACAGAGCCTGCTCCAATATTTGAAACAGCCTGAGAAATTACAAGTTGAAGCTTTCTTGATCTTTAATCCTCTGCTTCGTATTGTTTTGTCGAAGCTTGTTTAAGATTTTAAAATGTTGCTACTTTAGATTTTCTCAGTTTCGAATAAATGAGACTGAGAAGAAAAGAAAAAAATGTTGATATAAAGAAGAGGGTTTACAAGTTATATATTTGTACAACAAGTACAAGATTTTTTTCTTTGCTTTTATTTTTAAATCTTTAGCCAGAGATTTTCGTATGGAGGCTGATGATGTTGTATATACTTAGAGAGGTAAACATTTAATGCACATGTCCTTTATGTTCCCATACTTGTGATATTTACTTTTTCTTTTCGGCTGAAGATATTGTGGTATCTTCTTTTGCAAGCTTTTCTCCATATACACTTTTGCTTTTGCTATTTTGTTTTCTATTACCTTGTTTCTTCTTAATACTTTTATTTTGTATGTACAATCTTGCCTGCAAAGCTTCATTTGCTAATACAAATATTTCTTTTGCTTTGTTATGACTTGTTACATGCATACACAAGGTGATAGCATATACATATTTATTTGTTTCATACTTATAGTATTTTATCCAATCTTGTTTTATATTTTATTTACATTTAAATTCAAACCAAAACATATATATATATATATATATCTACATATATATACAACATTTTAAATTTAAATGATTTAACGCATTTTTATTCGATTTCGGGGAAACTCGCATCTCTTCAATCCATTTATCGTTTTATTTCACAAATATTAATTCAAAAATTAATAAATTATCATTTTAAACATTTATAAAATTCGAGGTCGTTACAGTTGAGCTAATTGAATAAATTAGTGAGTTAAAATGGTTTTGGAATATGGTTGAAATATTGAAATTGAACAATGGATTGAGTTAAATGGCATTGAAATTAATTTGTAATGGATATGGACTTAAGTTGTGAAGTGGTAATAAACATGAGAAGAGTCATATGAAATGTTTATAAACTTGAGTAAAATTTAATGAAATAATTCATAAATGAATTTAGTATAGAGTGAAATGTTGTTAAACATAAAATTTGAGGAAATAATTGTTTAAGTGATATTAGTATTGATTGGATATAATGAGTAATAATTGAATGTAGGTGGAACGAATGTGAATAAAAGAATTTGGGATAGCTAAGAAATCAATTGGAATAACTGCGTAAGTTGTACGTATATTATTTTATTTGCATAACGGTTTGATCCAGGTTCGACTACATGATTTCGAGATGATTTATATCGGTCCGAATTGGAATTTTTCACTCGATTCTCGACGGCGAACACTGGATATGGATTTTTGATTAATTCTAGAATTTTCTATCATAGTATATGGCTATGCAAGGAGAATGACGGTTTCTAATCAAGGAACTGGATCTAAGTCTGCACTAGAGTGGTCGTGTGAACGGTACTAGTTCGGAAGTGAAATGGTGTGGTCGGGTCAGCGATCGGGTTTGTTATTGTGTACGGATGGTATATGTACATCGTACCGGCTTAAATAAATTAAGCGTTGAAAATTGAAATTTCAGAGTGATGAATTATAAGATTGGATATCATTAGTAAATAAGATGCAAGTATATAAAAGCAAAAGCTAGTTGATGCCATGATTTCATAAGTAGAATTTGGTTGCTCGACAAAAATGTACGTGTTTGTATTGTTGTTTGGCTGGATGGTATTATGATTGGGCCGCTTGGCTTTTGTTTTCTTTAGTTGGTTTGGGTCGTAGTGGCGATTCGTAGTTGTTTCGATTGAGCCGCGCAAAGGAGACGCCGGCGAAATTTTCCATAAATTAAGGCATTAGAAAAATTTTGAGAAGTTTTGAAGAAATTTATGGTAACTAAAATTTAATTTTGAGTTAACCTGAAATGATTGAATGATATTAGTTGGAATCTACGAATGAATTTGGAAACCTAGTAAAAGTAATAACAAAATTTCAATGAGTTGATTTTTTTGGGGAAATAAAATGCTTAAAATAATTTGGCAAAATATTTCAACCAATTGGTTTTAAAAAGTAATGGGTATGGGCATTTTTCTTAGCTTGGTAATTTCAGAGACGAAATTCTTTTAAGGGGAAAGAGTGTAAAGACCCAGATTTTTTGTCATTTGAAATTGGAATATTTAATTAGTTTTAAATATTGAAAAGTTAATTTTATAGATTGAATAACTATAATTGGAAATATAGCGATTTATTGGATAATTTAATTATTGAATTTAAGAATTGAAATTGTTTAAATAATTGAATCTTAGGTATTAAGCTGGATAAAAATTATTTCAAATCTTATTTAAAGTCTATTAGTAAGGATAAAGATAATAAAAATTTTAAATTGGATCTAAAAGTGATTTAACTAATTTTTAATAATAACTTGTTTTAATTAACATATAAAAATGGCCTTACGAGGCACTGTCTCGGATTTCGACGAAACTAGTTTCATTGGATTCGAAATAGTGAATTATATTATGCCGTCGAATTTCATGGCGATCAGATGAATCGTTTGGTCGTACGAATTCGAAACGCGTAGATTTTTATTATTTTTTTGGCAAGGCCAGCCGGTTTTATTACGAACGTAATAAAACATTTTAAAACAGGAGTAAGGTAGATACACCTTAACTACTAATAAAAAGGAAAATACAACACATGATTATTACGCACTGAAACGCGTAGAATTGAATATTGAAAATTTAATATAATAATTATGTTTAAAATGCTATCTTCTGCATATGATCGAATTAGGTCTCGAAACAAGTTCCATTGCATTTCGAATAGGGGTATAACATATAATGCCTGGTGGCACGTCTCGATTGGAGTTCGGAATTTTCGAACGTTCTATAGGTGGATATTTTTGGATATAGAATACTATATATATTATTTTATAATTACCATACCCTTCCATACCATTGTTCATACTCTGCACATGCTGACCATACCCACTTTTTTTAAATAGGGGCATTTCACTAGAAGGACAAACTTTGCAGTACAATTAGTTTTTAGGACACACATTCAAAGAAATTACTTTCAAAGCCAAAATCAGCAGAATAATTACTTTCAAGGACAAAGTCAGTATTCCAATTACTTTCAAGGACATAATTTCATAGGTTTTTAGACCCTAGAAATTAATTATTTTATGTTTTGTCCTTGAAAGTAATTATTTCAGTTGTGTGTCCTAGAAACTAATTCCACTTGCTAAAGAGGCCCTTGTGGCTAATTTCCACTTTTAAATACTTCTACCCTCTCTCTCTCTCTCATTTAACAAAAATTCAACCAGAGAAAAAGGAAAAAAATCAAGAACACCCGAAAAAAATTGAAATCCTTCATCTTTGATCTTGTTAGGGTGAGATCTACGTCCTGTAGCATTTTGGAGGAGTATGGCTATTCTTTGCGAGATGGACGAAGTTGACAGTGGAGAAACGTGAAAAGTTGGGAGCCTGTGACGACCCGCACTCGGCACCCTCTGAATCCTACACTGAAGCATGCGTGTCCAACCCAAAGCGCACCGATTGCAGATGATCATGAGAAAGAAAAGAGAGGGTGAGAAGAAAGAGAGAAGAAAGATGAAGAGAAGAGAAGAAGAGGAAGAGAGAAGCGGAATCAAAACAATACAGAATCTCACATTGTAGCGGAATGACATATAATATAGATCAATAATATTTACAAAGAGAAACTGTAATATACATAAATCAATATCAAAGTACATAATAAGTAATCATCCTCTCGGACAGTTATAATAACCTGTACTCACAAATGCCGATAATCTACAACAACAACAACAATGCAAAGCAGTGGAAAAATAAACAGATACGTGTATACGACATGAAGATCTCCAGCTCACCTGCTGAAGCTCCAAAAGCACTAAATATGAACCTGTAAATATACTCAGTCTGACCCGAGCATTGAAATGGAAGAACGCCCGGATCAGTATGGTAAACCAGCGTGAGAAAAACACACCTCAAATGAATTTATTTTAAAGTTACAAAGATGTTCTTTTATCAAAAGAAAAGGTATCTCGTAAGACACGCCCACAAATAAACACGGACGGGTTTTTCCATTACGATAACTAAAACATTTCAATCAAATCATATTATATTATAATAGTGTCTATTATACAAATAATAATCAACATAGTTGAAATTGTTGCCATTATTAAATTCCAAAAATACTAGGCTCTACCAAACAAAATGGCAGGCACGTAGTGGATTTTGGATTCCATACAAATGACTAGGTAAAGGGACTGCTTTTCCAAACCAAACTCAGTACACCTCTAAAGGGATGTACCCAGGGAGCAGATACTACCCGCCTAAACCAACACAAGACCGGCCTACCCAACCTTGGATAGTACCGAATATGTCATCACTCCGGTCGTTACCGACCTATAATCTGTGGCCACAAACATACATCAACAATAATCAAATACACGACGTCATGGCGTGTAAATATATATCTAGAAGAGTGATGACTTCTTCTGATGGGAGCGACCCACTTAGCCTTGCTGCTTCTATCCCTTTTTCAATCATTTTTTGGGGAGTGAGGCCAAAAGAGGTATTGATTACCTTTCACATATCGCATATCACATATCACATCATCTTTGAATGCCACATTGTCATTCCCGTTTACTACTAATTGCCTTCCACAAAAATACAACCCTTGAGCTTGTACGTCTTAAGGAGGGTGTTAAGCTAAGAGAATTTGCCTTCTCTGCCACCACATGATGTACGTTTGTAAAAACAAATGTATGTAATCTTAGAAATGCAATGTCAGACACTCGTCCATATAAGTTGTCCAGGAATAGGACAAACCGAAGGTACTCTCCTATCACATCCTATTGGATTAGTAGCGACAGCCCTTGCAATGGATATTTCATAACGAAGAGACTACTGCTACTATATGTATATTGGGATTTTAATCCCAAATGATCAACAAGTAGCCCTTCACTATGAAAATCCAAAATATCAATATCATCGACCAACCTACACAATCGTCGCATATATGTTGGTCCGAAGTGATTTTCAAATAAATCTGATCTCGGTCTCTTCGTACCAACAACGCAAAAGCGTTTCTCAACCTCACATAGAAACCAAGTCTCGTAGACTTATCACGTTTCCAACTTTCAACTTGCTATCCTTCGGCCAAGAAGGAAGCTCGATAGATTGGAGTAATCACTTCGCACTACACGAATCAACATTCTCAACAAAAACGATAATCAAGCCTACACAATCAGTTACATACTAAGTGTACGGCTAATTAGTTTCTACATCAAGTTGAGAAACTAAAATGGTCAAATTCAATAGTCGGTTATTTAACTATCAAAGCAACAAACAAAATCTAGCACGTAAGTAGTCACTGGGCCTGATTTATTAATCGTTTATTAATTAAATCACTTTTCCAAATTTATTGCTTCAAATTATCTTAAAAAGGATATATTCTCAAAACCATTTCAATATTTGGAAAACATTTCATAAACTTATTTTAATAATAAGTGAATTCAAAATTTATTTTATTTTCAAACCATTTAAACTCCATTTTATAATATCACTCTCTAAAACATTCATTTAAAAAATTATTCTCTCTAAAAATGTGAATATATTTCCTTTTATAAAAATCCATATTTAGCTTATCAAATTAAATTGATTTCACATTTATAAAATAGTGTTTATAATTCACATTTCTATTTTATAAAAACTTCCATTTATAAAATTCCATTATTAATCAATTTCCCATTTATCTCATTTATATATCAAAATCTCATTATAAGCTTATTTACCTATAAATTTATTTATTTACAAATTCATTCTTTTGTAATCTTATTATTTATAAAGTCCATTATAAACTCATTTCTAAATTTCAATTGCAAATCCATTTACAAATTTGATTACAATCCATTTCTAATATTTATAAAACACCATTTATAAAATTTTATTTCATTAAATCTCCTTATTAATAACATTCCTTTTATAACTTCCTTATTCTATAAATCTCATTTACTTATAATATTTCATTTATAACTTCATTTTAACACTTATAAAACTCGTTTATAATCCTGTTACTTTTATTTATAAAATATCAATTTTATAAATCTAATATATAAACCATTTATAATAACTTCAAAATTCTCTAATTTAACTTATTTTACAAAATATTTAACTTCATATTCCAAAAATTATATTTAAGTATATTTCACAAAGCCATAATTTTTATAACATAAAAATTATAACTTTTTTATTTATTTAAAATAAATTCATTTCTTTAACAATTCAAAAATTATTAAAACATATATATTTTCAAAATCACTTTGAATTCCTTTTTAAATTAAAATCATCATTTCTATATTTTAAATTTCCAAAAATATGGCACAATACTGCAAAAGTGCTAAATAAGGGGATTCACGTCAATAATAGCAATCATGGCATCCATCACATCAAATATCACATAATACAACATATATAACAATATGTGTAAATAAACATCAACCATTGTGGGAATCCTGTTAGATCCCTCCAACCTGTCACCTACAACAAATATACATATGAGAAAATATGTACAATGTTCGCTTCAAGGTAGATGCGCGTACAAAGGGTCATCCATCGGGAACGTATAGGGTCTCATCTACTCCAATCGGCAGGAATATATCCAACTACTAACTACTATAGCATAACATCCAAACAATCATCAAACATCATATAATAAATTTATTCCACTTATATAAAAATATAAGCGGGTCAGACAGAGTGAGTTTTACTCACATTGATTGCTTATGTGCTTAACCAATGTTAGTCTTCCCTATAAAATAAATTCTTGATTGAATGTTTATTATTCCATAGTTAAACAACCAACTACCGAAGTTAAATCCAAACGTAACTTTGGAAATATCTAGGAGAAACATGTGAGTTATATAGTATAGTCATCTGCGTATAAATCTTGTTTCGTACTCCTAGGACAATGATAAGGAAATCCATCCACTAACAGTTAGGAGGTGATCTCCGATCTTATCTTTGACTATTTATTTCCTAAAGAACCGGGGTTGAGTTTATCGGGAATTATCGAATGTTGTTTCGAAGAGACCGGGATCGGGTATGTTATCCGAAAACCTTTTCGATCCAATGAATGCGTTTTGAAGTGAAGACATCTTGAAGATGATTCAATTGGAGACGGAGTTCTCAAGTGTTTCGTTTAGTCCCAGAATGAACTTGTATGGATGAACGTTGGTATTGCATTGTTGCTTGGAAGGCAGTATTAGCATTCCAAGTGGGAAGTGCTATATAAAAGGTAAACGTAGCCTCAAGCCTCATCAACCGAGAATGACTAAAATAGGGGAGATGCGAGAGGGCTAAGTGGGTCGCTCCCAAGTAGGGTATGATCATCCCTATCCAGAGTCATTAATTTCTCTAATTTGTATGCTTGAGGTCCATTAACAGAAGGGTGATCATATTCGGTACTATCCACCAAGGGATGGGTCGGTTCTGTGTTGTCAGGAGATCCAGGCGAGGTCTTCGATGTTATTTTATCTAGATATGCACCATGGCGGGCGGTACCCCAGTAGCCCAATCATTATATGGAATCCATTTTCCAATACGAACCTTTACGGTTTTAGTTGTATACCTATTATGCTGGAATTTAATTAATGAAACAATTTTGGGTAAGATTAATAAGTGTTTGTATCTAGACCCTATTATGATATCAGAGAACTTCATATGAAGTGGTTTTTGTTATCGTAAAGTAAAAACCCATCTATGTTTTTATGTGGCATGGTCTTACTAGATATAGATAATCTTGATTTTCAAAAGGTTTTCTATAACTTGAAAATGCGGTTGGGTGTGTTTTCTCATGCTGGTTTTCTAGACTGACTCGGGTGTTATTTTATTATAATGCTCGGGTCAAATCGAGCATATTACAAATTAGTTTGGATGCTTTAGAGCTTCAGGCGGCGAGTTGGAGGTTCAGAGACGTATTCACGTAGATAGTTATTTTCCGATGTATTAAGTGATGGTTTTTATCAGCAATTGTAAGGACAGACTGTTATAACTATCCAGGCTGAGTAGTTAATATACTCTGGTTGATGTCTGTATCCACATATGTTACAATTTGACATTTATGTAAATATTTCTTGTATATTATAGATTATTCGTTCTGCTGTGAGATTCCATGTTGTTTAGTTTCCTTCTTTCTTCCTAACAATCGGGTTTTCCAACATTCGATTTCTCGGTGTGTAATACATTAGATGTATTAGTGTCGATTTTCGAGGTTGAGAATCCCGGCCGTTACACATCACCTTTTACTGCACTCAATCCGTCATAACTGCAATTCTCATGATCAAACTCAAAATCCCCTCACAAAATCCTTGCCCTCATCCGACAGCCCATCTGGTGTACCAGTAACCTCATCCCCGTACATGATCCTCATCATCAACCTCATACATTCTCTACCAGGTCCCAAGCGGGCGCACCCGTAAACATCTCCACCACCATACATCCAAACGCCAGCACATCCACCAGCGCTTCCAACTACCCATCCTCAACCACTTTAGAAGACATGTACAACGTTGTCCTGCAAAAAGAGACCATTATATTTTCGTGTACTTCTTCTTTGCAAGTTCGAAGTCGGAAATTTTCAAGCTGCCGTTTGAGTCAATCGTTGTTAAGGTTGGTTAGAATGGAATTTTTGTGATGAAGGAGGGAGGAGTTTAGGATTTTAATACCGGTCTTGCCGCATCTACCGATTTGGATGAAAAATAACTAGTATTGATCAAAATGACATTTTTGGATTTGGAGATTAGGTTTTGAGTACTTGGTATAGAGAAGAACGATGATCTGGATGAAAATAATAATAAAGTTTACAGGGTAGTGGCGATTCAGGCACAAGGTATTGGATGTTTTTTGGCTGTCTAGTTGATCAAAATTTGATGGTTGGATGGGTGTAATAGCGTAGGCACGGGTAGCTCTTTTGGATGGATATACAAAAACTGCGTTGTAACGACGTCAAAAAACACTGACGCCTTTTCAATGCCATTATTATATAGGTTGGATTAATACTTGACGTTGGAACAATGTTGGTATTTTTTGATGTCATTATGATGCCCTAATTCTTTTCTATGACTTTCCGACGCCCTACCTTTCAACATCAGAATGGAGTCGGAAATTTTCATAGCTATTTTCCATGTTTCTAGTAGTGACAATTGACCATGATACTAACATCGTACAACTGAAAAGATGAATTCTCTATTGAATAGTGTTTCATTTTCAATTCTTCAACATAAAGCCAACTACAGTCACCCGATGGTTACCGTGAAATGATTTAAATATAATCAAAGTTAAGTATCCACTTTGAAGTATGATAGTATTCCCATGTCAAGAGAAACGTATGATACTGCCACTTTAAGATTATCTATTTGAGTAGCTGTTATGAACCAACAGAAAACTCTCGGATGATTCATTCCATAATTATCCAATATTGTCAATATGTAACGACCCATAATTTTCGATAATTAAAAATAGTTAATTTAATAAGGTTTTGTAATTTAATGTTGGAAGAAATAAAAAATTGTGATTTATTGATGAAAATATAACTAGAATACAATGTAATAGTATTAATTCAGGTAATTGCTAACTATTTTACTGTAATTCCAATTAATGGAAATGATTGAAATGTTATAATTGGTTATTAATTGTAATTAAGAGAATATATTAAATGTTACATAAATTGATGAAATAATATGTAAATAATTGTAAACATAAAATTTGTTATAGATTGTAAATAAGGAAATAATTTAAATGTTATATTAATTGGTGAGAAAAAAACGTAATTAATTGTAATTGGGTGAAATCAATGTTATGTAAACAGTTATAACATTTGTTCGTAGATAATAAACTTATAAATGTGATTAAATTAAGAAAAAGTAACAATTGTTATTGGTTGCCAATTTATTTAAGCTGTTGAATTAAATTGGAAATCAATTGAAATTAAATGTAATTAAATATTATATTAATGTAAATTAAGATGAAATTGGAGAATATTAATGTAATAACATATAAACAAATGCTAACTATGCATATAGGGTAATGATTGATTATAATAATAGATGTTAATATAAGAATGGAATAATTTAAGAAATAAATGTTGGAATATGAAATGAACAGTAAATAGTTGTGGTATAATGAGAATTCATTTGAATTCTAATATTGAATATAAACTTCAATAATAGTTGTTGGAATCCTTTAATTGAAAAGAAAGGACAAGTGTATTGTAATTAATAAGTTCAACATAAAAACTTACATTTGAAATTAAATTAAGATAAAGATTTTAAGGAAATATAAGCTTTGACTTGAAAAGAATAAATTGTATGTTTGCTTCTAACCGAAATAACAAATGTTCAATTTGAATAAAGGATGGAGTGAATGTTTTAATGAAAGAATAACATAATTTTTTATTTGAAATGCATCTTGGAGAAGTTGATTTTCAATAAGATAAAAACATTTACTTTGTAAATAGTGTATAAATTTTGTTGTATATGAAATTTTATAAAACATGTTTGAATTGGTATAAATGATAAGAAAACAGTGTTTATAATTAGATTTTGTTGAAATTAGTAATGAAATGAATTGGAATTAGATTAATTGAAATGTTTTTCAATTAAAAGGAAACATAAATGAAATTGTAATGAATGAGTTAATAGAGAAACATGCATTTTGTGTCAATATGGAATAAACATTTTAATTAAAATAATTGCATGTTTTGAGATGTATAAAAATAAAACTTCCATTTTGGATAAGTATGATTTTGAGAAAAAAAAATTGAATTTTAGGATAATACACACACATTAATATCCAAATTTTTAAATATATCAGAGGGTTTATGGTTGTGTAAATGTTGGGGAATCAATTAGAATTGCCTTTAATTAACAATTGTACATTAATTACACATGTTCACATATATTTATTTTTCCATTTCATATATGGTTAAAACTTGTAAATTTGTTGCATTAATGTGACCGTTACAGTAATTAAAAAAGTAAAGTAAATCATTTTATAATGCATAGATAGATATATATATTCATTAATTAATAAAATTGGTTTGAGTAACGTAAAAAAATGAATAGATTGATTGGTTGATTAATTGATTGATTGTTAATTGATTGATTGCGCTAATGGAGTGTGCACATATATTAACGTAAAACGAATGTTTTAATAAAGAATTAAATGATAAATATGTGTATATTTGGGTTTGTTGAAGTGAATTAATAGGAGTAAGTTTTGGAATTTGGATCACAAAGGTTTGTTTATAGTATATAAGTGGTCCCTTCATTTACTTTACATTTATTATCACATCCACATTCTCTTTCTTTTCATTTTCAAGTTCTCCGTGTAGGTTTCATTTGAGCATCAATTTAATTATTAGACTACTCATTCGTTTCTTATTAATTAATAATAATTGCCTCATTCTTTTTATTTGTTTCTCATTTGTTCGTTTACTCCTTTCAAGTGCTTTACCTGAAGTTTTTTCCTTTTTCTTTTTCCATTTTTAATGTGAACATCCAAATTAATTTTCATGCCATCTAATTAGTATTTACTATTCTCCGTTTCTGAAGTTTATTTTGTTCATGCGTTATTAGTTCTTGTAGTTTCCTTTCATTAGCAACTCTTTTTTTCTGAAGCTTCATATTAAAGAACGGAAGATTTATTTTTATCTTTATTCGTATATTTATTTCTTTACTTTACCTCTTTCAATACTACCATTTTAAGGCTGTTCATATTCTTACTTTATTTCAATTACTAGTTTTTTTACATATACTTTATTAGCTTTTCATTTATTTCCATCTTCATCCCTGTAGCCTCATTTCATTTTTCAAATCTCATCTTATGTAGCTTCATTCCTCCAAACAAACTTTCATCTCATTTTTCTCTCTCTCTCTCCATTTTCCTCCTCCTTCATTTTTTTTCTTCCTCAAATCTCCTTCTTCTTCTTCTTTTTTGAAAGCTTCCCTTTTCTTACTTTTATTCTTCAAATCTTCTTCTTCTTTTTCAAACCTTCGTTTTCTTTTTCAATTCTTCATCTTCTTTAAAATTTCTTCTTTTTTTCCAAACATTCTTCTTTTTCCAAATCTTTTTCTTCAAATCTTATACAAACTTCTTTGTCTCTTCCAAAACTTTCTATAAAAAATAGAAGATTAAGATAGTAAGGAAACAAATCAAAAGGAGGAAGTAGTAGCGGATCCAAATCCTACTAGAAAAGAAAAATCCATAAAGTAAGTGTTTTAACCCACTCACAATTACTAAATTATCTTATCTTAGTTAAATTAAATTTATGATGTGATTAGAAATTGATTAGTTGATGTTTGGTATGTTTAAATTGTCATTCTAGTTAAATATGACCTTTGTTGCATTTAATCATCGTTTAATTTAATATTGAGTTTAATTGTCAATTTAATATCTGTTAATGATAATCAGTTGTCTATTGATGTTTATTGGTTGATTTGGATGATGGTTGTGATGGTTGTTTGATTGTTGATGCTGGAGGACTGGATGTTATATTTTATATTGTTATAACACTGCAAATTCCCTATGGGTTGAAATGATACAGGCCCGAACGATCTGATAGATTAAGGGAAATCGTTATGAGTTGAAATGATAAACTCAAGCAATTTCATGCACCTGAAGTTAATTTGGGATTACGAGTTAAAATGATATATACCCTTAAATTTAAAAATAATTGCGGATTGAAATGATAAATATCCGTATCACTTGACCATAGGGTAGAAAATTTTATACGGACACCGGATTGGTTAAATTAACTGATTTTAAATCTTTAAATTTTGAATTCAGTTAAATGATATTTTGAAATAGAATTCGATTTATATAAACTGAATTATTTTCGAAAATCCAAGCGTTAATGTTAAAATTGGAATTGATTTAATGAATTGTTAAAGGATTTAAATTGGAATTTCAAAGTTGATTTGTCTAATATAAATGAATTTTATCAGAATTGAGTTACTGAGAATGTTCGAATATAACTTTGAAATCTATTTTTAATCTATTTAATCTATTTTAAATTAAATTTAAACTATCTTAAATCCACCTAAACTATGTTAAGCTATTTTTAAAGTATTTTAACTATTTTAACTATTTTAAACTATTAAATCTTTTATACTATTTATAACTATCTAAACTATTTTCAAAATTTCGGGTTGTGTAAAGTGTAAGTGTTTATATTTAAATTCTTGATTTTAAAGTGAATATGGTTAAATGATGTTGTAACTTAAGTTGGGATTTGAAATAATATTTGCTAGTGAAATGACATATTTGAGTAAATATTATAATTTTGAAATGAAAGTTAACCTATTTTGTGAAAATGGTTTCGAAAGTAATATGATTTCAAAAGTGATATGATTTCGAAAGTGAATATGATTTCGAAAGCGATATGGTTTTGAGAATATGATATTTTGATATCAATTATGAATTGATTTTTAAAATGTAAAAAGAACCATCCGGTGTAAAATAAGTGTTTGGATGTTAAAGAGACCGGGATCGGATATTGTCATACTCTCTGCCACTACCGAAAACCACTTTAACAACTGTGTACGTGGTGGAGATTCCAGAATGAAGTAGGATGGTTTGGCGAACGATCCTGTATGAGGTATTTATGTAGCCTTGACTCCCGTAAGTCAGCTTAGATGTGACTAAAACAGGAGCTATACCTGGGCCAAGTGAGGTCATTCCTCCGATCGGACATGCTTCTTAGATACCATATTATGACTTTATGATTGATTTGGTGGCCATCCTTGATTTTGATTTGGGAGTGTGTTTCGAGGGGGCGGTAGTAGCTGCTATGCGTTACCACCAGACCGATTCTGCAAAACGGTAGAGTCCTACCCTGGCATTGCCTCGAGTGTCGTGTCCACATGCCCTATCGCGCCTTCTACGAGTTTGGTTTGTACCACACCTATGGAGTGCCCTCTGATAGCCCTCCAGTTTATGGAGGAATTACGATACTGTATAGACTATGGGAATATATAAAAATGTGTTAAGGGTGATATGGGTAACGCCTTAACGCTATTTTAATACTTTACTATAGACATATTATAATAGCGTATTGTACTATGTATGTAGATAGTTTAACAGATCCTTAGAAGATGGGATTCTCGAACATCTCTTAAGTTATTGCACGCACGTAGACACTGGATATGAGATGTCAAACCTCGTAAACATATCTAACGCCGTTACACTCATATTTGTTTACTGTTGGTTTAACTTAGATAAGATCTTTTAGTTCTGACTCGAGTGTTTTGTCTTTTCAATTCGCTCGGGTCAGTCTGAGCTTTATAGTGTATCGAAGACTACTTTTGGAGATGAAGATTTAGTACTGTTATTATTTATGATGTTTATTCTAATGCATCATGTTATTCCGCTGCATTGTTATTTATTTCTGTTGTATGTAACTCTTATTCTGTATTGTAAAAGTTTAATCGAATGTTATTTATAAAATAGCTTCATGAACTGTTTATTTGATTATTATATTTTGTCATTCTGCTGTGAGATTCTGTGTTTGTTTTTCTTTCATTCTCTGCTTTTTCTTATTTACCCCATAACAATCCTCCGTTTTGAATGGTTTGAGTTTGACATGTGTGGTTTATCGTTGATTTAAACCGTCCAAAAAGGTGGATCGTTACACAATACATGACCCCTTGCTGCCCTCAATAAGCATAAGTAACACACTGCCTAACATTTGAAAAGTATTACGTACTATGATTTCAACAGAAGTTTCGATATCCTTTCTCGAAATATTTCGACTAGCAATATTTAAAATAATACCTTATTTAATATTATGATAGTTTTCTCATTATTACAACAACTCATTGTAATTATTATTACATAATATATTGGTTAAGAATAAATATATAGTTGAATTAAGTATTTAATTAATATATTACAATATAAAAAATATATTATAGAAAACAAAAAAATTTATTTCAAAAGAGATTTTAGTACAGAGTTATTTATTTATAGTAAAAATTAGAGAATTTACCGTAGGGCATATCCCTAACTATCTCAATCTCCCACTTGCACTGGGTGCCAATAATGGAATCTCATCCTATTTAAACAAAAGCCTTTAAATTACTTTATAAAAACACAAAATATTGAGTCCTAAAAAACAAAGAGGATCTTCATGTTGTGAGAAAATAAACAATTACCAATTTAAACTTTAGTATGGCCATAAGCCATAACGATTAAAAATATTTTCCACTTTGGAACTCATAAAAGAAAGAAACTAAATTGGGAACAAATAAAAACTTATGTTTTCTATGTAATTTTGAAATCAAAAGATCTAGTGATTAAATCACTTATCTCACCAAATATTATATATACATATTCAAATAAAATTTTCCATTATAAAAATTAAAATGGCACTAAAAATGGTTCAATGGTTTTGTTACACAGGCAAATCATTATCCATTTAGCAACAAAGTATGTTTATTTTACATGGGCAATCTTAATATCATTGGCCGTTCAAACATATAAATCATTATGCACTTAGCAACAAAGCATGTTTACTTTACATTGGTGATCCTACTATTATTGCAAAAGAAATGTGTGGAACAAAGTAAGTTTATTTTACATTGGTAAATTTTAAATAAAATTTAAAATGCTCTCATTGTTCTAATATTGCACATATTTCACCTGATATCTTTAAGTAGTTAATGTTTAAGTAGTTAATACTTAGGTTGAAAACAAAGTTTGTGGCATACACTTGACTATGTTATTAAATGGTGTGAAGTAAATAAAAAAAATTGTCTTATATTTCTCAAAAATGAAAAAACAAGACAAGCATTTACAGTTTCATATGTCAGATCTACTATATAGATTAACCATTTTCCACCTAAAATTATACGGTATGGATTTTTTTTTCTTTCACTTTAGCCTAGTTTTTGAAAGTTACTATAGTTTTAGCCTCATTTCAAAACTTAGCCTTGTTATTTTTCAAAAGTCGTCCACTACGTTTATACTTAATTAAATATGGACGACTTTTGAAAAATAAACAGTGAACGACTTTTTAAAAGCCGCCCAAATGGTTTTTACAACAAAATAAAACTCAACCCCCTTCTCTTCACTTTACCAAATCTCTATGAAAAATAAAACAAAAAATATCTTCTTTTCTTCCCAAAATTAAAATTTTATTGCAATTTTCGCTGCTTTCTTCGCTAATTCGAAGCATAGCTTGTGATTTATCACAGGTTTCAGTTTTACAGTCAATCTCCACTTTGTTAGAAATTAGGATTTTGTTTAAGCGGGTAAATTTAATGTTTAAAAGTTGATAAATTTGTAGATAAATTTAAAGTTTAGAAGTTGATAAATAAGGATTTTAGAAATTAGGATTTTTTTAAGCTGGTAAATTTAATTTTTAAAATTTGATGTTCGAATAGTTGTTTAAGTTGATAAATTTGTAGATTCTACAAAACTCTAATTTCTAAACAACTATTTAATAAACTTCCAAACATCAAATTTATTGACTTAAACAAAACCCAAATTTCTAAACAAAGTGAATATTGAATTTTAAAATTGAAACCTGAAGGAGCTTCTTGTGATGAAGAACGTGTTTCGAATTAACGAAAAAATTAGCGAAGATTGAAACAAAATTTTGATTTTGAGAAAACTAGAAGATGGGTTTTCATTTTATTTATTTTTAGAGATTTGATAAAATAAAAAGAAGGAAAGCTGGGTTCTGTTTGTAGCAAAACCGTTTGGAATGCTTTTCAAAAACTGTCCATTGTTCATTTTCCAAAAGCCGTCCATATAAAATTAAGTATAAACGTAGTGGACGACTTTTGAATATTTAATGGTGTGAAGTAAACAAAAAAATTATCTTATATTTCCCAAAAATGAAAAACAAGACAACCATTTACAATTTCATATGTCAAATCTACTTTATAAATTAATCATATTCCACCTTAAATTATAACAGTATGAATTTTTTTCATTTTAGCCTAGTTTTTAAAAGTTATTACATCTTTCGCCTCATTTCAAAACTTAGCATTGTTTTGGCCAACTCAGCGATGGTTAGAACACATTGACGCCATTTGAAATGGCACCAGTGTATTCTTTTTTTTGGTAACATAATGGACGAGTTTTCAAAAGTCGTCTGCTGCATTTATACTTAATTATATATGGACGACTTTTAAAAGTCGTCAATGGACGGCTTTTCAAAAGTCACCCAAACTGTTTCTGCTACAAAATTGAACTCAACCCCCTTTCTATTCACTTTATCAAATCTCTGTAAAAAAAAATAAAACATCCACTCATGTTCTTTTCTTTCCAAAATCAAAATTTTATTGCAATTTTATTGATTTTTTCGCCAATTTGAAGCATGGCTTGTGTTTGATCATAGAAAGCTCCTTCAAGTTTTAATTTTACAACAAATATCCAATCTGTTTAGAAATTAGTATTTTGTTTAACTTGAAAATTTTAAAAATTAGTATTTTGTTTAATTTGAAAATTTTAATGTTTAGAAGTTGTTTGAATAGTTGTTTAAGTGGACAAATTTGTAGATTCGACAAAATCCTAATTTCTACACAACTATTCAAACAACTTTCAAACATTAAATTTACCAACTTAAACAAAACCCTAATTTCTGAACAGAGTGAATATTAATTGTAGATTTGAAACCTGGAGGAGCTTCCTGTGATAAAGAGCAAACCATGTTTCGAATTAGCGAAGAAATCAACGAAAATTGTAATAAAAATTTGATTTTGGAAAGAAAAGAAAATGGGTTTTCGTTTTATTTTTTTTCTAAAGATTTGATAAAATGAAGAGAAGCGGGGTTGGGTTTTGCTTGTAGCAAAACATGTTTGGACAGTTTTTCAAAAGCTGCCACTGACCACTTCTCAAAATTCGTCCATATAAATAAGTATAAACATACTGGACGACTTTTCAAAACCAGACCAACGCTGAACTTACCCAAATAAGACCAAGTTTGTAAAAAGTTTTGAAATGATATTAATTCTGTAGTAACTTTTAAAAACTAGGATAAAGTGAATAAAAAAAATCTTAACAGTATTGATCGAAACGGACAAACAAAACAATGACGTACAAACGACATCAAATTTATTTTACAATACCTCCAGTAAAAGATGCAAACAAAACAATGAAAAGATATAATTTGATCAAACTGACCGTTAGGGAGGTTTGCTTTACTGTGAGATAAAATCAATTTCCTCTGAAGCCCAAAAATTAAGTAACAGCGCGCGCGATGTTCGCTTCCCTTTTCTCTTCTACTTTTTTTCCCCAATTCTCGTTCCCTCCTAATTCTAATTATTCAAATTTGGTATGAGCCTTATATGAGACTTGTTCGTCTGTAATTCTGTATCAGTCCTCGTTTTCTCATATTTAACCCCAAATTTCTTCCTCATGTTTCCTGACCTAACATTGTAAACCTAGCCCTAAATCCCCAAATCGCAATTCTCTCACCATGTAGATCCATCGCCGCTGTAATCCAAAATAAAACCAGGAATTACGCCACTGGTGACCGACGCCTCCATCATTACGTCATTCGTGGATCCATTCAACAACAACAATAATGCCAACAGGCCCAAAAGAACAAATTTGAATATGATAACTAAAGGTTGACGTATAGTTTAATTTGATAATTTAAAAATCAACAACAATAATGTAATGATGTTATTTACAAACAAATTCAAATACAGTCATGATTGACACCTAGCACCTCATTTGCTTATACAAACACTGGTATTTTTTTAGAAAAAAAAACTAATTCGAAGAAGCAGTGACATAGTTAAATGAGAGAGATGATGTTATGACTGTCTTTATTAGTTCAGTACAGAAATTTGGCAAAACTTTACTTAACTAGTAATGCAATCCATCATAAGTATAAAATATGGGATCAAGTTTTGCAAACAGGAATAAACATATAGAAATATTTCAAATTTGTGAACCGAGTTACAATATTTATGAGCAGAAATTTAAATGGATTAATAGTTCCATGTTGGCGTTCAAGATTTTTAGAGTAAACTATAAAAGGTGTCAAACCTTTTTTGTACAATAATATCTTTTGATGACTCCTAAAGGTATGAGACAAATATAATGCAGTTCACAATTGCAAGCAATCATGCAAATGCGATATCAAGCAAAAATTTACTACAGTGCATCAATAATGAACTGATGACTGCAGTTTCTAGTAAGTATGTATAACCAAACATAATTTCTTTATTTTAATTCAAAATTAGAGCAAATGTTTGGATGTCGAATATCTATAATCTATACAATACAAAAACCTCAGTGCATATTAAATTTTAGAAACTAGATAATGGAAGTGCAATGACAGATGACCAAACAACATTAGTCATGCACAAGTAGCTGCTATCTCCATGAGAAAAATATCTAATCGAGTTTCCATGATGTTAATATATGTTAGTCATGCACAAGTAGCTGCTATCTCCATTATATTAGACTTCTCTGTAAAGTGACATGATAAAGAAGTTTTGAGTTTTGCTAAATACAAAGGCAGAAAATAAATCAAATTCCTATTAATTTAATTTTCCAGTGCATGTAAGTAATCTATTATATTTAACACCGTTTATATGGCTCTGAAAACTCCCATGTTGGTTATTGTCTACATAATTGTATGTGCATTGATATGAAGATATACTGTTTATTTGATTCTTTGAATGTCTACCTGTGAATCATAATGTGTTAAAAATTATATTATACTCTTAAGCATTGTAGTTGTTTGTTTTTTTCAAGAATTTTTTTAATAGTAAAAGTGTTTCAAATATTGAAAGCAAGTTCACTCATCAGCTATTACCTTAAAGAGCAAGGCTCTATCACAAGGTAAACCAATCTTTCTAATTACTTGGATTTGGTCTACTTTCCAATCTACATCCAATGATCATATCCGCCTCCTTCCACCGCCGCTAAATATACGGTTGACATTTATATCACCTTCTATAACGGTGGCACAAGCAGTTGATGCCCTGCAGCTAATGTGACTGTTACTAATGCGACTGCGAGTGGAAGTGATTTCAGCTTGTTCGAGGAGTTGTGCCGAGGTAGCTTGCACTTGTGTTGAGTGCATCGGATGATAGTGGGGAAGTGGAGGATTTGGAGTCCCTCTAGGTGAAGACTGTGAAGTGGATGGGTTTAGTTAGTTATGAGGTTGGGGTTGGGAGTGGTAGGGGTTGCAGGGAGGAGAGCCTGATGGATTTCTTCTCACTTAGATATTGGAGTTACATTGTTGTAAACAATGAAGAGAAGCCGATGGATGGATTTTATGATGTATAGAGTGTTGTAATGAATCCTAACTCAAAAAAAAAAAGATGCCTTCTCAGGTGGATATTCAACCCAATGCCAGGTTTAGACAATATTGGCTATGAGGTAATCTTAGTAAATCCCATTATGGATCATTCACTTTAATAAATTTATTAAAAAGCTGCACCATTTTATATATTTTTTATGCATCGACTTTTTGTTAAATTTAAAGTAGACTATATGTTTCTCTATTTGGATTCACACCATGTTTCTCTATTATTGAAGTTAATGTATGAAAATTAAAACTAGCATTATTCATTATTACTGTAAGTTAATATTATATTGAACAGTGTTAACAAATGCTATTTTTATTCATTTAACATGGATTATTAAGATAGTTATAACTGTACTTTAATTTTTTACCATCTATTAATGTTGTATACCATGTAAACATCAGTTGGGAAATAGAATAAAAAACAATGATAGCACTTGCTACCATCTTTCCTAATAGTAATGGTACCATTGGTCCTACTAGCCAACCATCTTTATAGCTCAAATGCAAGCAAAAAACCCTACGAGGACCGATCATTGTTTTTCTAGTTTTACTGTCAAAAGCACAATCTCATAAAAGAGTGATTGGCGAAGACTAGCATTTGATGGTATTTCTCCGCTATAGCCATAATTTTTTTCGTTAATATTTTATTGATCAACATCATACTTAAATTTACATATAAATACTTTTCAATTAGAAAAACATGGTATTTGGAAGGTTGAGTGGAAGTTAAAATATCAATTGAAATTGTGTTTTATTGTACATTTCATTTTAATATTTTTATTTTTATACCTAATTGTACAAACAATATTTGTCATGTTGATCTTTATCTATACAACCAAAATTGATGAAAAATCAAATTGATGTTATTTTTCAAAATTAAACGGTCAATTTCCACCGTGGTACGGTTGAACTAATATAATTTATTCGATTTCAGCTAAAAATTGACAAACATGTATAACATTTCATAGTACCACATGTTTTATATTAGATATAAATTGAAGAATTACACTATAACATACTAGAATCGATGATAGAACGAAAATACCATATGTTTTATATTAGTTGAACAAATCTAAATTAAATACCTTAGAATCACCATTTATTTTATGCCCATGGTAAGAATTTGTCCTCAAATTGGCGCAACGTCCAAAAGATGTTCTCTAGATTCACAATCAGCCGTTGTCAAAAACTAAAATTATTTTAAATATTATTTTATTTTATATATGAGACTGGCTACATGAACATGATCTAATGACACAAATGGTGATACACAAGTTTTAGACCATCGAATTTTTTTATCTATATGGAAGATGAAATTCATAAGGTAATCCAATAGCAGATATTCATTGTATACCAATTCATTGTATACCAACTGTGTCATCAAATTGTGTTCATGTAAACATCTCAATCCATAAAATAAAATAATATAAAATAATTTTAGTTTGTGGTATACATTTCAGCTTTTATTTTATATATATTGTCAAAATAACACGGTCATGAGAAGCATGCATAAAAGAGAGCAATGGCTAGCAACAAATAAAAATTTGCGTTTTACACACTGTTTTGAAAACCGAACCGGACCGCGGTCCAACCACGGTTAACCGTGAACCGCCAAGCAAAACGGCTCGGAGCAGTATCAAACCCTCAATAGCACGAACCGTACAAGAACCACAATAACCTGTTTAAACCGTGGTTTAAAAACAAATAAAACCGAACCAAATTAATCTTCAATAATTGAATTCTTCACAATGCCTACAGGCCAAGGATAATGGCCCATTGACATGCTGATAACCTGCTCTTGAATGAGTTTGGAAGATGGTCTCTATTTATAGAGAGTTGGGAAAAACCTTACACTTATTATGCTGCGATGTGGGATATATCCCTGTTAACATTTCTACTTTTTCATGCATTGTTGCTTATTTCATCCAACACTAATATTCAGGAACTAGTATGGTTAAGTTTACATCATGTTTTTCAAAACATCCACTTTCAAAAATATCAAACTGATATTAATATATTGTATTCATATGTCACGGTTATATAAACTTTTATAAATAGAATTATAATCATAGTTTTGCTTTGTGATATGTACCCTAATGTTAAACTAGAGCCTGCATTTTTCAACTACATTTTTAAACATTGTGAAATTATTTTGAATTAAAGTTTTCTTCTCATATTTTGATAAAATATTTTATATTATTTTTAGATCAACGATAGACTGAAGAAAGAAAATTTAACACGGTTTTAACGGTCCGACCGGTTCAACCTTCGAAACCTCCGACCTTGGACTACCACGGTTCTGTCCGCGGTTCGGTCTTCAAAACAATGGTTTTACATGAAATTTTGAAATTAGAAGATATAATATAAAAACGAAAAGGGCAATAACAAACAAGTTCTATAGCTTTGTTACTAGGGTAAATCATTATGAATTTGGCAATAAAAATTGAATATTTTACACGGGCAAAGTTAATTTGATAGGTGGTTCAAACAGGTAGATCATCATGCAAATGACAACAAAATACGTTTATTTTACACTAGAAATGCTACTATTATTCCAAGTACCCATATTTCAGTAAATATTTTCAAGTGGTTAATGTTCAGGTTGACAGCAATTTTGTTGTATACATTTTGGTGAAATAGAGTGAAAAAAATTGTATTTTATAATTGTCAAAACGGAAAAGCAAGATAACCGTTTACAGTTTCATATGTAAAATCTAGTTTATAAATTAAACATTTCCCATCTAAAATTATAACAGTATCGGCCGAAACTGACAAACAAAACAAATGAAGTACAAATGACGTTAGATTTATTTTACAACACCTCCAGTGAAAGACACAACCAATAAAAAGATATAATTTAATATTATTTACTCAATTTCAGCCAAAAATCAACAAACATGTATAAAATTTCATAGCAAATATGTATCAAAATCTATGTTAGCTAATAAGAGCATAATCCACCCATATTAAACGAACACAGGATAAATGATATGCACATAAAAGAAACATGAAACCGTACTCTACCAAACAATAATCAAGCATTGTTTTAGCACATAGGATGACACAGAATTGATATATGCCACTGGATCCTAACGAATTTAGGAATTCCATTTCTCTGAATTAGTTTCAAGGAAATACTAATAAACTAGCATTGTTTTTTTGCTTTCTGCAAAAATGTGGCCGGATCTGCCCAGAAACGTCGCAGCCGGATGGAAGATTTGCATTGACTAACAAAAAATAAATTAATAAAATGAAAAAGGAAGAAGAATCATATAAACCGGAGACCTAAAATTCTATATAGCAAATCACGATTTCAGAAATAATCATGATTTCAGAGATTGCTACACGTCATGGAGACGGAGGGCTGCTGTTCCAGGCGTACAACCGCCTCAGCCGCCGTCAGATCCAATTCCAAGACTTAAAATGTGGTCGGATCTGCCCAAAAGATGTCACAGCCGGATGGAAGATTTGCTTCGATTTCTTAAAACACGAAATAATTTATAGAATGGAAAAGAAGAAGATGAATTATATAAACTGGAGACCTAAAATAATCTGAATAGCTAATCATGATTTCATAATTAATTGTGGAAAAAATGTCGGATTCAATTCCAAAACAGAAACGAAGAACGCGACTATGATGTCACTGGCTGATTCCTCAATTTCTGAAATCATTCAAAAATACAAATTCTGAAACAGGTAATATTCATTTAGAAAACGGTAAAAGAAGGAAAAGATTTAAAAACAAACAGTTGACGTTATCTGAGATAAAGAAGAAGATGGAGACCGAATGATAGGGCGGAGGCTGAAAGAGAATATATAGGGTGTAGCTAGGGCATCGTTCATGGTCGATTGTTTAATTTCGTGATAGCTATGGGCTGCTTGATAAAGTGGGCTGGCCCATCTTGCTGTCAGTTTTTTCCTTCTATGTTTTTTCGGTAGGCCTTGGCTTAGCCCAATGTGTGATTTGATTTTTTAATTTGGTTTGGAACTATTAAGTTATCCATTTAAAAGTCTGTCCTCCAAATAAAAATTTGCATTTCGCTTAATTTGCTAAAAAATGTAGTTGGTCTTGCACTTTTAAGGGAGTAAAAGACAATTTGAAACGAAATTTTTTTGATTCGGAAAATTATGTATAAACATCGGTGCTATTTCAGTGTATTGATTTAAAGAAAGAGGGGCGTGCATGTTTTCTCATTTGTTGTTTGGATGAATTTATACGAGTATATTAAAGTACAAAAGTAATGACTAACACTGTTGGCTCGGTTGGTTAGCACTTTATAGCACGAGACTAAAACTCACAAGTTTGATCTCCGAGATCGACACTTGTTGACAGTAACGAACCATATTAAAAAATACAATAATCAGTGCAGTTAAGGTTTCGCCCGATTATGTGTTGCCTAGTAACGTGATTCGTTGTAAACTCTTCACAATATAATGTCAGAAACACATTAGTGAAAGCTGGATTTGACAAAATTTTGTAAATAAACCAGCAAGATTGTTGCTTACACTACAACAAATTTGACCTTTAACGACGTAAAATAATGTCCTAAAAGATTGAGCATGCGTTGTAAAAGATTTCTAACGATGTGACATTTTGTGTCGTACAAGCATCGCAAATAGTGAAAGGGTGTAACACAGTGCACGAAGCTTTTCCACAATAGCTGACTTTGGGAAGGTCGATAATACACGTAGTCTTTTCCTCGCATCGCAAATGGTGAGGATGCAAAAAAAAGGACACTTTACGACAGAAATGTACGTTGCAAACTTTTGCTACTTAAGATGTCGTAAAGGGCTGAGAAATGTTGCAAATGGTTTGCATCGCGAGTTCTTCATTTTTCTTCAATATTATTTGCAACATAGTTTAAGCGAAGCTATGTAATACAACCACGACGGATGGTTTTGTTGCAAAATAACATATTATTAAAAGCATACATGTATGTCACAAATACTTATATTTTTAAACATTGTTTATACTGTTAATATCTGCGACACCCAAATAACTCCACTTGCATGCATGTTTCTCTCTGTTTCCAATAGTAGTTAATAAGGATTTACTTAAGTGTCTAGTTCATCCACACCGTTCAACTTTGAATTTGGTCAGTACTGTAATTTAAAAAAGCAAAATGCTAATTAAATTTGATCATTCCCCCCTTTTTTAATCCTTAGAGGTTCCACGTTTACATGTTATATTGGGAGTAACATCCACATGAAACAAACTGAAAATACACACTACTAGGAGTGTGTAAGTATACAAATTTAGTCAGTACAACATTAGAGCTTCCAACCATCTTATACAGAGTAGAACCAATATACTCCCGTTAAAAGAAGCGTACAAATCTGCCAAAAATTGTGGTCCATATTCAATGAGCCATGTATGTTACATAGATACAAAAAGCATGAAAAGCAATATGTATTTGATTTTATAGTGCAACAAGTGTAGAAACACTACTAGAAATACACTATATAGCCACGAAAGGTTTTCAACGGCCGCCAACGGTATTTTCCAACGGCTACCAACGGCTCGTTAATTTTTAATTTGCCATTGGTAGCCGTTGGTAACCGTTGAAAAAGAGCCGTTTGCGGCCGTTGGAAATATTCGTGTAAACCTGTAGCGTGGCCGAGAGCTGAATCATTATTCTCTTTCTCCCCAAAAACACCAAAACCGTCCTCCACTCCTTTTCTCTTGCTCCCAGCTTTCCCACGCAATCGGCAGCCACTCCGACGCCATCAATCACCGCCTGCAGCCTCTCTCCATCTCGATACATCTTCAAAATTAGGTTTGCTTAAAATCCTAAAATTTTACGTTTTTTTTAATTTTGCGTTAATTTATTGTTATAGTTGTATCTAATAGCCTATTAATTGTTTATTATACCAAACTAAGTGCTAATTACAATTATTACCATCCAAATGTTCAAATTGTTTGTGTATATATATTATGCACATATATACATATGATGATAATTTAGTGTAAATGCGCATTTGAGTTAGCATTAGATTAGTTAGGATTGATTTAAATTATTTTGTGTATGTTTTGTAAAATATTAGGCAAACATGAATTAGTTGAATATTTTACGAACATGAATTATATCTTTTACAAAATATATTAGCATTAGATAAGTATATAATTTAGTATATATACACACATGAATTATATATTTTGTGAAATAGTAAAAATCATATAAATTACTATCTATATAGTAAAATAGTAGAATATAAATAAAAAAATGCATAATATGTTTTATTTTATACATTTAATAAAACGGTAACATATAAACAAAATTTAAATCACTTAGTGAATTTTTGGCCCTATTTGACAAGTGTTGTATATGATCGTTGTATGAATATTCATTTTTATTGCAAAACGGATATTCATATTCATCTGGTACAATATTTGTTGGATTTGTCCCTGTATTGGACAAGTTACAAACACTATAAAGTAATTACGTTTCGTAAATCATATCGTTATAAACGGTTCACAAAATTTCGACGGCATTTCCTTTTTGTTCCTTGTGTACATGCATTGTGTACGATACAAGGAACACGGGGGAAGTGCTGCCGAAATTTTGGGAAATCGTTTATAATGATATGATTTAAGAAATGTAATTACTATTGTGTTTGTAATGGGAAGTAGGATAACCGACCATCACAAAAGGTACAAAAATGTAAACAAAATAGCAAGAAATATAACTTTGTATATAAACGAAAATGGATTATAAAAAACAGTAAAATCTAAAATGTGTTTATCGAATTTGATTAATAGTTTTTTTACTATTGATCATAGGTTTTACAGTAGGAAAAATGGTCAATTATTTTATTGATCGGAGCTGCATGTATCAAAGAAGAGAAATGGGAGGCTCAATAAGTACACATTTTCTTAACGGGGTAAATGTGTTTATCGAATTTGCTTTAAGTAATATTGGAAACGACGTAGAAATTCGTTGTTCATGTAGTAGGTGCAAATTGTTGAAGCATTTAGTACCGAATATGGTTAGGATTCATTTGCGCCAATATGGTTTCGTAACCAATTATTTGGTGTGGGATCGTCATGGAGAAATTATAACACGTAACGAAGAACAGTCAATAGAGGTCATTAGTGATGAAGTTAGTACGACGAATCTCACAGAACACATGGTTGAAGATGCAGCACGATCAATGTTCCCTACTGTTGAATTTAATAACGAAGATGTTAACGTCGAAGAGGAACCAAATGTTGGAGCGAAAAAATATATGATTTATTGAATGCTGCTAAGAAACCTTTTTGGAATGGATGTACTAGCAGCACTCAATTATCGGCAACTGCAGAGTTCATTGCGATGAAATCAAAGTACAACTTCACAGAAGCCGGATTTACGGCTGTTGTACAAGCTGCTAAACGCCATATGCCATCAGATAATTTAATGTGAGAAAATTATTATGAAGTGAAAAAACTAATGTCATCTTTCGGTTTGCCGTATCAAAAAATTGATACATGTCTAAATGGTTGCATGTTGTTTTGGAAAGATGATGTCAGTCTTCGGAATTGTAAAATATGTAATCAAGAAAGATACAAACCAAGGAAAAAAAGGGAAAAGAAGTTCCATACAAGCGTATGCATTATTTACCTATCACTCCTAGACTTCAAAGGTTATATGCATCATCTGTAACAGCGCATCATATGAGATGGCACAATGTGAGAACACCTGAAGAAGGTACGTTAACACACCCATCTGATGGAGAAGCATGGAAGTATTTTGATAAGAAATATCCCGATTTCGCAGCGGAGAGCCGTAACGTTAGATTAGGTTTGTGTACTAATGGATTTTCACTGTTTTCTCAGTTTGGTTCTAAATATTCATCTTGGCCTATAATAATCACACCTTGCAATCTATCCCCGTGGATGTGTATGAAAACTTCATATATGTTTCTCACAATTGTCGTCCCTGGCCCTGATGATCCGACACAGGGTATCGATGTTTACTTACAACCGTTAATCGAAGAGTTGAAAACATTGTGGTATGAAGGAGTTGAAACATACGACATATCAAAAAAGAAAAAATTTCGGATGTTCGCTTCTCTGTTATGGACTATTAACGATTTTCCTGCATATGCAATGCTTTCGGGTTGGAGTACGGCCGGTCATTTTGCTTGTCCTTACTGTATGGAAGAAACACGAGCATTTTCTTTACGGCATGGGAAGAAAATTTCATGGTTTGATTGTCATCGACGTTTTCTCCATATTAATCATACTTTTAGAAGAGACAAAAAAAACTTCATAGCTAATAGACATGAGACTTTACAACCACCAACGATTTGGTCAAGTGAAGATATATGTGAACTTGTAAAAGATTATCCAAAGATACATGAAACCGGACAGCAAACTGAAATCCAAGGTAAATCGACGTTTCATAATTGGTGCAAACAGAGTATATTCTGGGAGTTGCCTTATTGAAAAAATCTCTTAATCCGTCATAACATTGACGTGATGCATAACGAGAAAAACATATTCGATAATCTGTTTAATACACTTTTGAATGTTAAGGGAAAGACTAAGGACGATCTGAAATCAAGACGTGATATAGAAGAAATATGTAATCGTCCTGAGCTTCATATGAAGCCAAATGACACTAAAAAACCCAAAGCATATTATGAATTAGATAACAACCAAGTTAAAGTGCTGTTAAAATGGGTGGAAGGATTACGATTTCCTGATAGAATTTCATCTAATCTTCGTAGATGTGTCGACTATAAGAACGGAAGACTGAGTGGGATGAAAAGCCATGATTGTCATGTAATGATGCAAAATTTGTTACCCGTCGCTTTCAAAGAATTGTTGCCCGTAATAGTTTGGAAGGTTATAACGGAACTTAGTTTATTTTATAAGGAGCTTTGTTCAACTACATTAAAAGTTGACCGTCTTCGTAAACTTGAGGTAGAAATCCTATACTGCTCTGCAAACTGGAGAAAATATTTCCTCTAGGTTTGTTTAATGTAATGGAGCATTTACCTGTTCATCTTCCATTTGAAGCACGTCTTCGAGGTCCTATGCAATATGGATGGATGTATCCATTCGAGAGGTATGTTGTTAATACTGAGTATGTAATTTAACTATATAATTAAAAATCAATATTGATATGAAATATTTTTTATTAGGTACTTAAATCATTTAAAGAAAAAAGTGAGACAAAAAGCTCGAGTTGAAGGTCCGATTTGCAAATCATATATCGAAGAAGAAGCATCGTTCTTTTTCTCTCATTATTTCAATGATCATGTGAATTTATCATTTCAAAGTGTTGCGCGTAAGATGAGGCCGTCGAACAAGATTTTTCTTCTGAAGCAATGTTATCTATTTTTAAACAACATGGTCGACATGCTGGAAAATGTGTAGAAGTATGGTTAGATGATAGAGATTACCATGTAGCACACACGTATATTCTTCTTAATTGTCCAGAAGTTGCACCATTTATTAGGTAATTATCAGATTACAAGTTTTGATAAATTTAATTTAATACTACATGTGTAAATTAATAATAAAGCAATATATTGTTTTTGTTTGCAGTGTTTATGAATCACAAATCCAAACGACGATTTAAGCAAAAATTTCGCTACTTGGTTTTCAAACTACGTTTGTGATCTACAAATAATGTGGTCGATGAAGGATTAAAACATTTGGCGTTGGGACCGAAAAGGAAAGTTAAAACGTATCCAATATTTTTTGTTAATGGATATAAATTCAACACCAAAGAATACGGTGCTGAAAAATTAACAAACAATACCGGTGTATTTGTTAAAGGCAGTGATGATCCTAATAATCATATACATGATTTTTATGGCGTGTTAACTCAGATTTTGCAATTGACATATTTTATAAGACCCGTAGAGGAAGTTTTTTTGTTTAGATGCAACTGGTTCAGCAATGTTCCAGGTTCTGGTATTAACGTGCATCCAAATTATAATCTTATAGAAATAAAACATACCTCCCGTTATCAGCAGTACGATCCGTTTGTACTAGGCAAACAAGCCCTACAAGTTTATTACGCCCCTTATCCGTCTCTAAAAAGAGATAAAGCGGATTGGTCTGCAGTTTTTAAAACCAAGGCGAGATTTACATTCGATGGAAAAAATATTCCAAAAGAACAAGCCTATCAAGCAGATATCGAAGAAAATGTTGAAATCACAATTATAGACGATCAAACTGATTTTGGACAATTAAATGATGAGACAAATGTATTAGTCGAAGCATTTGAGAGTGTAGAGGAAAACGATATAGAACACGAGATCGAGTTTGAATCAGAAAACGACGAGGACCGAGTAATATCCGGTAATTTTTACAATTATATATTCACGCACACGCATCACATATATATCATCATCATCATTACATGCACCACATATCATCATCATTTTATCTATGTCTATAATTAAAAATGAAACTTTCAACAGGTATTATGTCAGGCTCCAGACGTCGTAGCTCTTCTCGTTCGGCCGGCGAGAGTAGTGGTGAGCCTCCGGCTCGACCACTTGTATATTTGCAGCCGAAGGCTGATGGAGCGTAAGTATCAAAATTAAAATGATAACAATATAAATTTTTTCATACATATATATACTTGTCTAAAGCTTTGTTTTATTTAACATAGGGGATTTGATTTGGAGCCCTTAGGAGTTGTGCTTGGCATTTCCAAGCAATCATATATGAGTAGGATGACAGATTGCTGGCCGAAGTTGAGTAAGATCCCTGACCATGTCAAGGAGGCCATCTGGCAGGATTTTCTGGTGAGTTTATACCACTTAACTATATGAATAAGTATAAATGAACAATTAGTAATATTTTCTCTTTGTACAGGGGCAAGTGGACTTGGCAGAGACCGATGTCGCCATGGTTCAGCGCCACTGGAATTCGAAGGTCGCCAAAAATTACAAAGAGGTAATGTCAGCTCTTAAAAAATCGGGGAAGAAACCGAACTGGATGGGCGCTTCCGTATGGGATTCTTAGATGAGTTGGTGGGAGACCGACGAGTTCAAGGTAAATCTACCAAATATATAGTTAATTATTTCGCAATTAGTATAAATATAATATTCAATTTAAATTGCAGATGGAGTCGGAGAGGAACTCTGCCAATAGAAGTAGAAATCCTGTAACGCATCGTGGCGGATCCAAGTCTTTTCAGCATCACCGTGAGGACTTGGTAAATTTATCTAAACCGTTATTACATTTTGTATATTAATTAGTTCGGTAATTAGCTATGAAAAATTAAAATATATAAATTATTTATTGCAGGAAAGATCGGTTGGACGTCGCGTGTCTATGATGGAGGTATTTACCCGCACCCACGCATCAAGACAAACAGACAATGCTAACAATATTACATATCAGTGGATGGTGATGATAAGACGACGGCTACATATGTATTCATATTTTAAAACTTATTTTATTAATATCGATATGTTTAAATCATATTCTACTAATTTTAACCTGTAATTATTTTTTATTTTAGGCAAAGTTTCAGGAGGCACGGGCAGAGCTGCTTTCAGAATCGGATCGCGATGAGTTGACGGTAGAGGAGGAAGATAAAATTTTCGACGCTATTATGGATCTGACGCAGCGGAATAGGCGCTATGGCTATGGAAACCAAGCGGTAATCTTATAAACATTGCAATATTATATTTAATAATTTAACCTATAGATACACCTATATATTGTATTAAAAATATGCATTTATTTGTGGTATATGCATTGCTTAAGATCACGTCATTTACGTTTCTATATTTTAAAATATACATTGCTTAAGAAAATGATTATAATACAAATGTGAACATCTCATATTCTATTTGCAGGTTCGGGCAGCTCAAAAGGCGTGTGACAAAGCTAAAATAAAAGAGCTTAGAACCATGGTTGAGCAGCTGCAAGAGCAGGACCGTCTTCGCGCTATACAAATGGAGCAGCTGAATCAACGTTTAGCGGAGTACGCGCAGAGGCATGGTTCCTTCCCTTCGTCGTCTGGTGCTTTCGGAGGTGATGATGAAGCTTGAGAGGTATGACGATTATTGTCTTTGTGGTTGGTTATTGTATATATTGACTTTGAGGTGGTGAGGATTGTGTTTGATGGTTATTGTGTATGTATTGACTTTGAGGTGGTGAGGTTTAAGTGTTTGCATTGTATATATTGACTTGAATATGGAGTTGGAGTTGGTGTTGGTGAGGGTTTTGTTGTAATGTTTGAATATGGAGTTGGACTTGAATATGTAATGTTTGAATATGGAGTTGGACTTGAATATGTAATGTTTGATGTTGATTTTTGATTGTTTATATTGTTTGTGGTATAATGTGTTGAATATGTGATATATATGTGAAATGGAGTGGAAATGGAATGGAAATTGATATATATTGATTGTGTGTGGCTGAAAGGTGAATGACTTGCTGGTATAAAAAAAATTTCACCCAGATTAGCAATGGCTACCAACGACTTATTGGTCAGTTTATTGCAACGGCTTCCAACGGTTAATTGCTGTTGGTAGTCGTTGGAAATGCCATTGGAATAGCCCCGTTGCTTCCGTTGGAAAGCGTGAACGCTATTCCAACGGCATTTCCAACGACTTCCAACCGCCGCCAACGGCTTGGAGCCGTTGGAATAGTCTATTCCCCTTGTAGTGAAAGAACCATAGGAAGTGTTGTTGTTTTCAAAGTACAAACTGCCAATTGGCATCCAATATCAGTGATTGATATGCTACTAAAATCTATACATCAACTTAACTTAGAGGAAATCTACACAAACTGTCGCAGTTAGGAGTGAGCAATGTTTGGTTAACTAAACAAACCAATTAAACTAGTTTGTTTCAATTGTTTGTTTGATTTTGAAACTGAATTGGTTTCTAATTGGTCTATAAAAAAAATTATTCGGTTTTGGATTTAACCAAATTAACCGAATCCTGACTTGAAATCTTAAACATATCACCTTCCTAATCCCTTTCATTTGATTTCAAATCCACCTTGTATTTTGGTCTAAGGTGATTTCCATCTAAAAGTTTGAACCGAGACTTGCATTTCTTTATGGTTGATTTCACTAGCGCAATTTTCTTGTTGCGCTGCTGCGAAAATAATTTTGTCAATTTATCATTTTCTTGCATTTATTGAATTAAAATGATGCACAAGTTCTTTCTTTCGTGCCTGCATATACATAGTGTAGAAATTAATGTTAGTGATAGAGAGCATAATGCACACACATGCTAATATTAAAATATTAAAGTACCATTAAAAATACATAGGATAACAAATTAACATCTCCTTAGATGATTTTCTGTTATCTTTTGGAAGTCATTACTTCTTCAGTGTAAAAAGATGTCTGAATTTGTCAAAAAAGAAAAGAAAAGAAAGAGGAGGAAGAAGAAGAAAGTGCCATTCATATTTTACTTCATGAGAAACAATATCATTTGTCAGCAAAAGGATTGTCCTTGAAACTTAAATGTGCACAAACAAATATGCACAATAAAAATCATGATATATTGATCACAAATTATCAAATTACCTGGTTGTTTGATACCAAGAAATGAATCGGACACTATATAATGCATGCATAATATTTTAAGCTAATAACTATAGCTAGCTACTCTTATGATCTTATCTACGAATTACACTATATACACTTTGCTTACGCAAGAGTCATGTGCACTGGATAAACGATGATACAGTTGAAAAGTAATTTCAGATCTTAATAAATCAAAATATCATGCTTCACAGTATGTAAAAACATGATCCAGAACTAACTAGTTACAGAAACAATACATAATTTGTCTCACATGTTAGAGATCATGGAGATAATTCACTATAACAAAGCTTTTATCGAGGAGTGGTTGATCATAAAATCCATATCAAACACTTGCTTATCATGACCATAAAAAAACAGATCACATGCAAGCCAAAATTCGTTGTACTGTTCGATATCCTCTGGGATTCAAATCCCATTTAATTTCAGCAATTCAGAAAGATATTCATATGTAAAGAAATTCAAATTATAAATGAGCCGAGGACCTGAAATTGATTTGTGACCTTGATTTCAAAGGATCCTTTTTCCATGTCTTGGAAGATTTATTTAGTGAAATTGATTTGTTTGTATTGAGCGGCCATGAAGATCTAGGTACTGAAAATGATTTGGGAGTTTGGAATTAGGGTTTTGGACTGCGTGACGTTGAAGAAGAAACTGATTAGTGACGTCTCTCCCGTTGTGAGTTTTTTGATTTGAGAAGTGGGAGAAGTTAATGGGTGGATAAATGCTGGAAGGAAAAATAAACGGAGGAGAAGAAAATGGAAGGCGGGCAGAGAACAAAAGCGACAATAGAAGTGAAGAAGGCGGAGAATTAGCTTGTCTTCGGAGTATTTTATTTTGTCCAATCCCAAACTTGCATGACAAATACACTTCTATGTATGTATATTTAAAGCGTAAACGTGCATGCTACGTCCATCACATACAACTTTTAGTGCATGCTTGTTAACGGATCAAGTTCGGTTTGGGTATCTTGAAATCTGAATCCAAGCCCAATTATAGTAATCAAAAACCGAATCCGATTCGAACCCGTTGGGTATTTCAAAATCATTACTCAACCTCGATTGCAATAATCAAAACTTGAGTCCGACATGAATCCGTTGGGTATTTGAAGACCATTATCCGAATCCGGTGCGTCGGGGTTTTCAAGCCTGTTGGGTAACACACGTGTACTTAATTTGTAATATTTATTTAAAATCATATTTTAAACTTGTAATTTCTGTAAAATTTATACACAAACAATTTAACATATAAATTGGATTGTGAAGCAGCTAAGTTAATGGTAATAACATGCAAAAATAGCTACATGCAAACAAAAAATGGTAAACAAATAACTTACACGTTCATGTTTCGATACTACGGAAAGCTAATAATCGAATCGGGTCCAACCGGACCGGGTTTTGATCAAACAGCACCCAATCCTAATAATAATCGGATCGGGTCTGGATAGTTGGAGCAAAACCCGTATCTGCATTAATAGGATGGATTCGGGTTGGATTTGGACCAAAACACGTATCTTTGATAGACCTACCTATCTGTACACTAGGCTATTTAAACATAAATGGAGAACCGACTGTACTCGATTACTTTTTGAGATTACCCTGATTTTATTGAACTCTGTTGAGAGGTTAATACTCTAAATTTATGGAAGATATTCTTTGCAATATCCATTCTTTCCTATCTCTTTGGTTTTACAAATCTTGTTTTCAGCAGTATTCTGCCGTCTATTCAACAATGGATTTATAGCCTGCTATTTTATATAATATACACTGCAAATAATGCAATCAAGCATATTTGCCACTATTATTGCTTCATTTCAGTTAATTATTTTCACGTCACTTCTGCACTATTAAACCATGTATCCATGCAATTTAAGTGCTTGAGTCATTGAGATGATTCATCACATTCGTTAATCAGTTTTGATATTTAGCCTTCCTTTTGATTCTTATGTTGGATATTTTCAATATTGCCTTCATGGTGGTGTTATTTTCTTTTTTTGATCAAGAGAAGAAAAACGGAAACAGAATAGTCTCATATCTTAGGAAATATGGAACCATATTTATATAAATATAGATTCTTCATGAGAAAGACGGGACGGATTTAAACAACATATGGATCCTTAGCAACAGTTTTGAACCGTTGAGAAGGGATGCAACATTTTGAACCGATGCATCTATAGACGAATAGACACCTCTCCAACACTATAAATAGCAACGTCCATAACTGTTGCTATTTCAACATAAATAATAACTCTTATCCACTTCTTCCAGATTTCACAACGTCAGAAAGTGTTGCGAAACACTTTCATCACAACCAGATTTTACGACGCATGTGAGGTGTTGCAAACGCACAAACGTTGCAAATCTGTTCTCTTCTTCTTCTTCTCCATTCCATTCCCTACAAATTTGCATCATCAGAAACTATAATAAAGTGTTCTTGGCCAGATCAAGAACGTACAAATCTTGAATTTGGTTACGCTATTTCAAGACTTCATTGAATCCTGAAATCAATAGTTTGATAATCCGTTTGTATTCGGTGGGTTGAACTATTGTTAAAAAGAATCTATACTCTAGATCCTTGAAGTCAGAAGTACGACATTATCGTCACTTCCTCGTCTCGAACCACAAATTTTACAACACCTTATGCATTTCTTCGGCATATATTTGTTTGCCTCTTATGTTTGACACTCGGACCATTAGCAACAATGGACATATTAACTCATCATTTCTCTCTTGCTTTTACACTGAGCGAACGAGCTCTGCATCCAAAAAAAAAACCAACAATGAAACTAGTTTTTTAAACAATCGTAAAAAAATAAAATGGCAAAGACTTGCAGTTTTATTTTAAAAACTAAGTAAAACGGTAAATTCTTTGCCGTTTTATTCAATTTGAAATAAAACAGCAACCCATTTGACGCTTTACCCACCAGTTTCTGTTCAGTTCACTAATCACAGAATCGAGTTGAATCAGCCATGTACTAGTAAACAAGTCATATTTGGTTGCGTTGTGCTCTCACCCTTCATAATTGTTTTAATGTTTTAGTGGTGTTTAGTTGTAAGTACATGTGTGTCCGTATTCAATATCCATACACCCAAATTTATGTTTAGTTTAACTCTTTGCTAAGTGGTAATTATGCGTGAATTAAAAGAATTCTTAACCGTTTTTAAATGATATTTCAATGATTTTAGAATCTCACACACACAGAGAAACATCACAATGTTTGATGCAAGGAGATATGGAGTACATAACATAAGGCATTGTCTCCCTTTTTTATTTAGCTTTTTTGCTGTAATTCATGACCTAGAATAATTCACATAATAACCCAAAGTAGATGATTACACTATAAGAACGGCTGCATTTAGTGACGGCAATTAACTGTCGCCGGCCGACGTTAGCCGACGTTAAATGCTGCAACAAAACAGGACGACGCTAGCAAAATAGCGACGGTGTCGTCGTCGTTTTAGCGACGGCTAGCACCAGAATCTTGATAAATTTAGCTGTGGCTAGCCATCGCAATGCTTGAACCAAATGGTTGTCGCTAACCGTCACCATATGCCACAAAACTCTTGGCCGTCGCTAGCCGTCGCTAATCCGAAGTCTTTAATTTTGCCCAGCTCTGTTTTAATCCTTCCAAACCACACAATAAATGTCATATCTCAATCTTGCTTCATTCCCAACACATATAAACTCAATATGACAACCATTAACATCACATGCAATGTATAATCTCATACATATCACAAATAATTAAAAACATAACACAAATATCAATGTTTACATAAACTTTCAACAACTAAAACCAATATTCCATCAACCAACACAACTATACCAACACAAATACTAATGTTCATCAAATTCACAATCATCATTATACAAAACCATCAATAAAGTACTATCTCCATTAACACAAGTCAATAATTACAAGCAAAAAAAATCTGTACTTACTCATCCTCATCGTCATCTCCCGACCCATCCTCACCAGGCATCCTCCCATGCTCTACTAAAAAGGCCCCAATCCGCTCATCTAGCAGCTGCGCCAGTCCTCCACCCTTCCGCCAGTCATTGAATTCTAACATATGCTGCTTAAGCTGAGCTATCTCCTCCTTGGCCTAGGATCTCCTATAAGCCATCTCGGTCATCATTGCCTGCAAATTATTTGATTGGAATATAATTTACTTCAGGATTAAATATAATTTATATATTAGTTAATGAAGCAGTTTACCTCCTAATTTCCATAACCATAATGTAACGACCCCGGATTTTATATAAATTTAAATTGATAATTAATTTAATTTTTGAATAAAAATTATAAATTTAATTGATGAATTGATTCGAGTTTCCCCGAATCCAAATAAAAATATATTAAATCATTTTAAAATTTAGAAATTGTATAAATATGTGAATTTATATAGTTGTGCCTATATGAATAGATTTGAAATGATATATATATTGATAGTTGGATTTAAATCTTAATATAAATGGTTTAAAGATAAATATAAAAATATAGATAATTGATACAAGTTTAAAAATGAATAACTTTAAATTTGAAATTGATGGGTTACGTTAGAAATAGAAATAAATTAATAATAGATAATTTAAGCTAGAAATAAAAGATAAACTATTTATATATATATATATATGGAGAAATACAAGACAAGTATTTAAGTTGAAAATAAATATCTTAAACTTTTGGTTATGTAAACTATAAAGATATAAAATAAACACATTAAACAAATTAGTTAAAATTATAACAAAATATACAAAATAATATATAGAACTTTATTTACATCACAAAGCCATAAGGCAAAAGAAGAAATACAAACCAAAATTTATAAGTACCCATATACAAACAAATACAAATACAAATATAAGTATGGAATGAAACAAGTAAACAAACAAACAAAAATATGTTTTCATGAACACTAGCTAAAGAAAGAAACTAAATATATATCTATAGGCAAGTAAAAAATATAATGTATGTTACCTGTAGGATAGATATGCTAGGCAAAAGAAAAATGAAATATCTTTGTACAAAGAGGTTAAGTATAGACATAAAGTACTTAGCATTAAATGCTTTCACAGCTCAAAGTATTTTGGTCAATTCGAAATCTTACAAAATGTGTTCATCAGCCTCCAAAAACATGAAAAATCTCTGGCCAAAAACTTTAAACAAAGATTTTCAGTACAAATGAAGACAAAATATCATCTGCCTCTTGTACAACCAAAATTATCACCTGTACAAAATGAACACACCTTGTAACCAACATTTTCATATATACATCATCTTCCTTTTTCATTTCAGTTCGTCCATTCCAAAAAGAAAAAAATCTGAAGTAAACACCATTTCAAAAACTTAAACAAAATTTAAATTCAAATGACAATACATATCAAAGCAATCAAGGCCTGGGAATCAGGAAGCAAAGAAGCTTCAGTTATCAAGTTCAAAACCAGATTTCCTACCTTGCAAAGTTTAAAAGTCTTCAACTTTCAACCAGAAAATCAAACTAGAAGCTTTCAACTGGAAATTCAAAGCCTGTTTTCAGCATAAATCTCTGTTCTTTTTGGAATCAAAGGTGAGCAAACTTTCATCTTTAAACTTAATCTGTTTATATATATAGGTTTGCATGTTAACAGGCTTCTCTGTTTCAATATCCTGTGAGTAAACAATTTTAAATTAAACTGAGTATATTTAATTGTTGCTTGTTAACACTGAGGTCAGGAATTGCTTCATTATGCATGTACCTATGTACATCTCCTCTGTGTATAATTATCTGGAGAAGTGAATGCCTGTTATATTAAAACCACCTCTGTCTTCTAGTTTCAGAGCATCACGTTTGATCAAAAACCCAGATGTTAAATCTTATGATCTTTGTTAGGCTGAAAGATTTAAAACTTGACATGTTTGTTGATTATAAATTGGAGTTAACAATTTATTTCCAGGAAAATAAGTTAAGATAGCTCTGAAACATCATAACACAGATGAATTCGCTTATACATGATAAAAATCAAATATAATGGATTGTTGAATCAAGTATATATTTGGAATCACCATTGAAAAATATGATATTTAAAACAAGAATTTTGATTTTTCATTAAGTACGTGAAGAGCAGTTTTGAGTTGATCGCGAATTGGGTTTCGACCTAGTTCAGGCGGTTGGAGGAGTTTTGGAAGACGGGGTTTTGCGAGGAAATGGAGGAGTCTACTGTGTTGCTGGGAAAAATACTCGGAGACGTTACCGATCATCGTGAAAGCGGCGGTGGCGAACTCTAGTTTGTAAACCTAGTTTGGGCTGGGTTGTGAGTTTCGATCGGCAGTTTGTCTCGAGGTGATCGAGTGCAGTGAGTCTCTGGGAAATGGAAGAAGGAGCATGGACGAAGCTATGGTTGGAGGCGCCAGTGTTCTGATGATCAGGGGAGCTTGGTCGAGGCAATTCCCAGGTTGAGTCTTTGGGTCCAGTATCGAGCTGGAATGCTCGATTTTGCTTTAATGATTTCATCATCGTTTTGATGATCGTGATAGAGTTGGGGTTCAATCGCCGATGAGGGAGGTTGGTTGAAGTTGACCGGAGGTGGATGTAGTCACGGTGCACGTGCACCATGCACTTGTGTTCCTAATGAAGATTTGGGTAGCTAGGAAGGGTCTCACGTTTTACACGAGTGGTTCAAGTATTTTACCCGAAGTAGGGGGAGTTATACTCGAAGCAAATGGCTTCTGGCTCGGGTCGAAACTTAAACAGGTTTAAACCTGTTTTCTGTTTTGAACTTTAAAACCTGATTTCAAATTATAAACAAAGCTTAGGTTTTAAATCAAAGTTTTAATTGATAAATTCAAGTCGTCTGGAAATTTAGGTGTGAATAAACCAAGTTTTAAAATTAAAATTATTTAATGACTTGAGATGTTAAGATCAATTAGTATTCATTTTAAATCTTGGAATTTAAAATGAAGTTAAAAGTAAATTTAAGAATAAATATTTCCACATATTAATAAGAGATTAAATCATTAAATAAGAATGAGATTTGTCTTATGGGATGAAAATTTAATAATTAATTAATTATTAAATTAATTAAAATGGATAATTTATTTATTTAATTGATTAATGATCTGAATCAATTAAATATTAATTAATGATTAAAGTTAATTAATCAAGTGATTAAGATTTAATTAATTAATTAATAATTAAGGATTAATTAATTAATTAATAATTAAGGATTAATTAATTAAGGATAATTAATCATTAATTAAAGGAAAATATATAATTATGTGATAGATTGATTATAATCACACTATTAATTCATCTAATCGTTAGACGATTGATTATTATTGAAATGCTTTGAGCAGTCTGATATCCCTGTATGTGATTGTGATGCTTTGTGATATGAATTACTTGTGGTGAGCTGTGATTTCTGTTTCTGTGATATATTACTATGTGAATATGAAACCCCTTGGCCCGTAAAATGGCACTTGAATTTCGATGCGACAGGGAGTCGGATTCCAGTTGGTTATCCGAAACCCACATCGAATTGTAATAGTGAATCTTTGTGACTGATAAATTTATTTTATCTATGAATCTGTGAATGAAGATAAGCGTTATCGATTATACCGCTTATCGATATATCTGTGATGATTGATGATGTTGCACTATTGTGTGTGAAACCCCTGGACTACACCATACACACACAAATATGGATTTCACGAGGAAATCGGTTAAGTCACAGATGATGTAAATTTAATATTTTTGAAATTGAAATTTTAATTTCAATTGATTTTGAAATTGGAAATTTGGGTTTAAAGTGAAAAGCTTTTGAAATGGAATTTCAAAGATAAAAGTTATTTTGAATAACTTAATAAAGTTTTGAAGTTTAAATAATTTGATTTAAATTTGAATTCAAGTTTGAAATTGAATTCTATGATTTGAAACTAGGGATTAAAGATGCTGTACAAGTTATATATGGGTTAAACCATCTTAAAGGAATTGATTTGGGAATTTGAATTTAATTCAAGGGTTTTAACTCGTGTAAATATAACTGGATTTTTCCGAAACGAAACTACTCGTTTTCAAATAATAATAGCTTTCATTTTAAGAAAAGATTTCCAAATTGTGTTGAAAAGGTTTCAAGTTTGAAATGGAATTGAAATGTTTTGAAAGCTATGAAATGAGTCTTTGATTCAAAGACCGGATGAGTTAATCCAACTTGAAATAGAATTGTTTTGAAAGGCTATGAATGAATCTTTGGAAACGAGTTTTGAAAGCTATAAGTTAAATCTTGATTTAAAGATTTAACGAGTAAATCTATTAAAATGGAAATTGTTTTGAAATCCATGAATGGATCTTTGTGAACGGGGTAAACTTTGTGAATTGATCTTTTTGTTTAAAAGATTAAAACTGTGGAAATTTGTTTAAACCATTGAAGGTTTTTGAAATGAATCTTTTTATTTAAAAGATCGGAAATGGTAATTTGTTTTACCATTTGAATGAAAAGTTTTGGGCTTTAAGCTGTGATTTAACTGAGACCCCAGTATCCATATGATTTTTAATTGCGCTCGTTATTCGGTTTAGCCGGGAAATGACCTTTATGTCATATAAACCATTCCGAATAGTGATCCGACGATATAGATAGCATTTGAAGACCAGTGGTGAAGACAGGGTATTTGCGAGAGCGATAGGATGACCTATCGATTGTCTCTGCACTGAGTAGCGCCCGGTATAGAGATTCCCTAAGTGATGGGAAGTCCGATCGGGATTGTGAATACCCGGATTTGCAAGGGCTTCTTCGGAAGTGCCTTCGGTTCTGTTCGAACCCGGAATAGACTAGTTTGGATGTGTGTCTGACGTTACACTTTGAGATGTAAAGCTGGTTTCTATCAAATACATTTCTGTTGGTGGCGGGGAATTTATTCTCTTAGCTTAACACCGTTCTCTGAGACGTACGAGCTCAGAGGTTATGTAGTTGATGGTTACTAGTGATACATTCCCAATTTGGTAATGCGGCATACGAAGTGCTGTTGATCATCTGTTGGTCAATGCGTGGCTTTGTGAAAAAAAGCGTTGCTTTGTGAAAAAAGCGTAGCTTTGTGGACGAGACTTCGTCGAGCCTCACAACCCGGTAATGGTCGAAACAGGAATGTTGCAGCAAAGGTTTGTAGGGGTAGCGCCCCTAGGGTATGTCATTTCCTTTTGGATAAAAGGTGATATCATGGTATGGAGCCCAGATATTTTACCTATGTTGATGCTGCAAATTTATTATACTTTGTGGTTGTTTAAAGATAAACTGTTTTTGTTGCTCACACCGGTCCCATGACTGATCCGGAGTTTATTGTTCCCTTCCTAAACTCTGGGTGCCCACCATTTTCCACACGGGCAGTATAGAGTTGGGTTTCTCAGATATTTAGGTTTAGTAGAATATCTGGAGCTGGTTCTGTTTTTGGAGTTCATGGACTGCACTTGCTTATCTTTGTGCATCGTGATGGTGGTTCGAGTTTGATATTGGAGTTATTGGATTCATCCTCTTTTAGAGATCATTTGGAGTTATCACTTCTATTGATATTGTTCCGCTGCTGATGTTATCTTTTCTTTCCGCTGCTATTGTCATTGTATCATATCTCTGATATTGTTGTATCATATTGATATCATTGTTGTATATTATTCTGGATATTGTATTCATTGGAGTTGTATATGATATCATCTATTTCTTTTCTTCCGCTGTGTTGTTATACTTACTGTGTTATAAGCTCCGGTGAACCGGATTCGGCGTTTGAATCTGCGGCATTTTGAGTACAAGTGAAGTACGGGTGCCGATTTTCGAAGGCCGATTTCAGGGTCATTACATTTGGTATCAGAGCTGAAGGTTGAACTTTAGCTCAGGAGTATAACACATTAAGTAGCTCATTATAGATAGGGTGAATTAAACCCTAGAATGAGTATTCCTCAGATATCCGTTCGAATGCCTCAGTAAATTCTCTTGCTATCCACTAATAGTGAGTATGAGTGCAAGAAGAGGATGAGATAGGGGACAGGGGAATACGACTATAAATGGTCAATATCCTGTGACAACAAGGAAGCAATATTTTCTCTATCAATCTCTTTTGTTCGTCATCTCTTCTCAATTCTTTGATAGTTTCTGGTAGATCCAGGAAGAGATTCGATATATTAATATGGGACGTAAACTCCGGATAAGCCAAAATTGTTTGTTTGGATGAATTGGTTGTTTTGGTTGCTATGGTTGATAGGTATAATTTAGTTTCTAAACTGAAAGTTTTGGAATTGTATCTATATATCTATCTATTCTTTGGGTCCTGATATGTTCTATGAATGGTTAGTTATCCCTTTGAACTAACCGATGCCACTACATATTTCGTAGATTTGGATAACCCGATTATTTTGTGAAGTGTCAAACAGATTCGTTCTTGTATCTATTATTGATATTCTGATTTGGTAAGCCAAATGCAGAATAAATATTCAGTTGATTTGATGAAGCATTCTTCATCTATCTTTGTGTCTCCCTGGCAAATTTCGAGGACGTAATTCTTTTAAGGGGGAAGTCTGTAACGACCCCGGATTTTATATAAATTTAAATTGATAATTAATTTAATTTTTGAATAAAAATTGTAAAATTAATTGATGAATTGATTCGAGTTTCCCCGAATCCAAATAAAAATATATTAAATCATTTTAAAATTTAGAAATTGTATATATATGTGAATTTATATAGTTGTGCCTATATGAATAGATTTGAAACGATATATATATTGATAATTGGATTTAAATCTTAATATAAATGGTTTAAAGATAAATATAAAAATATAGATAATTGATACAAGTTTAAAAATGAATAACTTTAAATTTGAAATTGATGGGATACGTTAGAAATAGAAATAAATTAATAATAGATAATTTAAGCTAGAAATAAAAGATAAACTATTTATATATATATATATGGAGAAATACAAGACAAGTATTTAAGTTGAAAATAAATATCTTAAACTTTTGGTTATGTAAACTATAAAGATATAAAATAAACACATTAAACAAATTAGTTAAAATTATAACAAAATATACAAAATAATATATAAAACTTTATTTACATCATAAAGCCATAAGGCAAAAGAAGAAATACAAACCAAAATTTATAAGTACCCATATACAAACAAATACAAATACAAATATAAGTATGGAATGAAACAAGTAAACAAACAAACAAAAATATGTTTTCATGAACACTAGCTAAAGAAAGAAACTAAATATATATCTATAGGCAAGTAAAAAATATAATGTATGTTACCTGTAGGATAGATATGCTAGGCAAAAGAAAAATGAAATATCTTTGTACAAAGAGGTTAAATATAGACATAAAGTACTTAGCATTAAATGCTTTCACAACTCAAAGTATTTTGGTCAATTCGAAATCTTACAAAATGTGTTCATCAGCCTCCAAAAACATGAAAAATCTCTGGCCAAAAACTTTAAACAAAGATTTTCAGTACAAATGTAGAAAAAATATCATCTGCCTCTTGTACAACCAAAATTGTCACCTGTACAAAATGAACACACCCTGTAACCAACATTTTCATATATACATCATCTTCCTTTTTCATTTCAGTTCGTCCATTCCAAAAAGAAAAAAAAATCTGAAGTAAACACCATTTCAAAAACTTAAACAAAATTTAAATTCAAATGACAATACATATCAAAGCAATCAAGGCCTGGGAATCAGGAAGCAAAGAAGCTTCAGTTATCAAGTTCAAAACCAGATTTCCTACCTTGCAAAGTTTAAAAGTCTTCAACTTTCAACCAGAAAATCAAACTAGAAGCTTTCAACTGGAAATTCAAAGCCTGTTTTCAACATAAATAAAACTCTGTTCTTTCTGGAATCAAAGGTGAGCAAACTTTCATCTTTAAACTTAATCTGTTTATATATATAGGTTTGCATGTTAACAGGCTTCTCCGTTTCAATATCCTGTGAGTAAACAATTTTAAATTAAACTGAGTATATTTAATTGTTGCTTGTTAACACTGAGGTCAGGAATTGCTTCATTATGCATGTACCTATGTACATCTCCTCTGTGTATAATTATCTGGAGAAGTGAATGTCTGTTATATTAAAACCACCTCTGTCTTCTAGTTTCAGAGCATCAAGTTTGATCAAAAACCCAGATGTTAAATCTTATGATCTTTCTTAGGCTGAAAGATTTAAAACTTGACATGTTTGTTGATTATAAATTGGAGTTAACAATTTATTTCCAGGAAAATAAGTTAAGATAGCTCTGAAACATCATAACACAGATGAATTCGCTTATACATGATAAAAATCAAATATAATGGATTGTTGAATCAAGTATATATTTGGAATCACCATTGAAAAATATGATATTTAAAACAAGAATTTTGATTTTTCATTAAGTACGTGAAGAGAAGTTTTGAGTTGATCGTGAATTGGGTTTCGACCTAGTTTAGGCGGTTGGAGGAGTTTTGGAAGACGGGGTTTCGCGAGGAAATGGAGGAGTCTACTGTGTTGCTGGGAAAAATACTCGGAGACATTACCGATCATCGTGGAAGCGGCGGTGGCAAACTCTAGTTTGTAAACCTAGTTTGGGCTGGGTTGTGAGTTTCGATCGGCAGTTTGTCGCGAGGTGATCGAGTGCAGTGAGTCTTTGGGAAATGGAAGAAGGAGCATGGACAAAGCTATGGCCGGAGGCGCCAGTGTTCTGATGATCAGGGGAGCTTGGTCGAGGCAATTCCCAGGTTGAGTCTTTGGGTCCAGTATCGAGCTGGAATGCTCGATTTTGTTTCAATGATTTCATCATCGTTTTGATGATCGTGATAGGGTTGGGGTTCAATCGCCGATGAGGGAGGTTGGTCGAAGTTGACCGGAGGTGGATGTAGTCACGGTGCACGTGCACCGTGCACTTGTGTTCCTAATGAAGATTTGGGTAGCTGGGAAGGGTCTCACGTTTTACACGAGTGGTTCGAGTATTTTACTCGAAGTAGGGGGAGTTAGACTCGAAGCAAATTGCTTCTGGCTCGGGTCGAAACTTAAACAGGTTTAAACCTGTTTTCTGTTTTGAACTTTAAAACCTGATTTCAAATTATAAACAAAGCTTAGGTTTTAAATCAAAGTTTTAATTGATAAATTCAAGTCGTCTGGAAATTTAGGTGTGAATAAACCAAGTTTTAAAATTAAAATTGTTTAATGACTTGAGATGTTAAGATCAATTAGTATTCATTTTAAATCTTGGAATTTAAAATGAAGTTAAAAGTAAATTTAAGAATAAATATTTCCACATATTAATAAGAGATAAAATCATTAAATATGAATGAGATTTGTCTTATGGGATGAAAATTTAATAATTAATTAATTATTAAATTAATTAAAATGGATAATTTATTTATTTAATTGATTAATGATCTGAATCAATTAAATATTAATTAATGATTAAAGTTAATTAATCAAGTGATTAAGATTTAATTAATTAATTAATAATTAAGGATTAATTAATTAAATATAATTAATCATTAATTAAAGGAAAATATATAATTATGTGATAGATTGATTATAATCACACTATTAATTCATCTAATCGTTAGATGATTGATTATTATTGAAATGCTTTGAGCAGTCTGATATCCCTGTTTGTGATTGTGATGCTTTGTGATATGAATTACTTGTGCTGAGCTGTGATTTCTGTTTCTGTGATATATTACTTTGTGAATAGGAAACCCCTTGGTCCGTAAAATGGCACTTGAATTTCGATGCAACAGGGAGTCGGATTCCAGTTGGTTATCCGAAACCCACATCGAAATGTAATAGTGAATCTTTGTGACTGATAAATTTATTTTATCTATGAATCTGTGAATGAAGATAAGCGTTATCGATTATACCGCTTATCGATATATCTGTGATGATTGATGATGTTGCAATATTGTGTGTGAAACCCCTGGACTACACCATATACACACAAATATGGATTTCATGAGGAAATCGGTTAAGTCACAGATGATGTAAATTTAATATTTTTGAAATTGAAATTTTAATCAATTGATTTTGAAATTGGAAATTTGGGTTTAAAGTGAAAAGCTTTTGAAATGGAATTTCAAAGATAAAAGTTATTTTGAATAACTTAATAAAGTTTTGTAGTTTAAATAATTTGATTTAAATTTGAATTCAAGTTTGAAATTGAATTCTATTATTTGAAACTAGGGATTAAAGATGTTGTACAAGTTATATATGGGTTAAACCATCTTAAAGGAATTGATTTGGGAATTTGAATTTAATTCAAGGGTTTTAACTCGTGTAAATATAACTGGATTTTTCCGAAACGAAACTACTCGTTTTCAAATAATAATAGCTTTCATTTTAAGAAAAGATTTCCAAATTGTGTTGAAAAGGTTTCAAGTTTGAAATGGAATTGAAATGTTTTGAAAGCTATGAAATGAGTCTTTGATTCAAAGACCGGATGAGTTAATCCAACTTGAAATAGAATTGTTTTGAAAGGCTATGAATGAATCTTTGGAAACGAGTTTTGAAAGCTATAAGTTAAATCTTGATTTAAAGATTTAAGGAGTAAATCTATTAAAATGGAAATTGTTTTGAAATCCATGAATGGATCTTTGTGAACGGGGTAAACTTTGTGAATTGAATCTTTTTGTTTAAAAGATTAAAAGTGTGGAAATTTGTTTAAACCATTGAAGGTTTTTGAAATGAATCTTTTTATTTAAAAGATCGAAAATGGTATTTTGTTTTACCATTTGAATGAAAAGTTTTGGGCTTTACGCTGTGATTTAACTGAGACCCCAGTATCCATATGATTTTTAATTGCGCTCGTTATTCGGTTTAGCCGGGAAATGACCTTTATGTCATATAAACCATTATGAATAGTGATCCGACGATATAGATAGCATTTGAAGACCGGTGGTGAAGATCGGGTATTTGCGAGAGCGATAGGATGACCTATCGATTGTCTCTGCACCGACTAGCGCCCGGTATAGAGATTCCCTAAGTGATGGGAAGTCCGATCGGGATTGTGAATACCCGGATTTGCAAGGGCTTCTTCGGAAGTGCCTTCGGTTCTGTTCAAACCCGAAACAGACTTGTATGGATGTGTGTCTGACGTTACACTTTGAGATGTAAAGATGGTTTCTATCAAATACATTTCTGTTGGTGGCGGAGAATTTATTCTCTTAGCTTAACACCCTTCTCTGAAACGTACGAGCTCAGAGGTTATGTAGTTGATGGTTACTAGTGATACATTCCCAATTTGGTAATGTGGCATACGAAGTGCTGTTGATCATCTGTTGGTCAAAGCGTGGCTTTGTGAAAAAGCATGGCTTTGTGAAAACAAGCGTTGCTTTGTGAAAAAAGCGTAGCTTTGTGGACGAGACTTCGTCGAGCCTCACAACCCGGTAATGGTCGAAACAGGAATGTTGCGGCAAAGGTTTGTAGGGGTAGCGCCCCTAGGGTATGTCATTTCCTTCTGGATAAAAGGTGATATCATGGTATGGAGCCCAGATATTTTACCTATGTTGATGCTGCAAATTTATTATACTTTGTGGTTGTTTAAAGATAAACTGTTTTTGTTGCTCACACCAGTCCCATGACTGATCCGGAGTTTATTGTTCCCTTCCTAAACTCTGGGTGCCCACCATTTTCCACACGGGCAGTCTAGAGTTGGGTTTCTCAGATATTCAGGTTTAGTAGATTATCTGGAGCTGGTTCTGTTTTTGGAGTTCATGGACTGCACTTGCTTATCTTTGTGCATCGTGATGGTGGTTCGAGTTTGATATTGGAGTTATTGGATTCATCCTCTTTTAGAGATCATTTGGAGTTATCACTTCTATTGATATTGTTCCGCTGCTGATGTTATCTTTTCTTTCCGCTGCTATTGTCATTGTATCATATCTCTGATATTGTTGTATCATATTGATATCATTGTTGTATATTATTCTGGATATTGTATTCATTGGAGTTGTATATGATATCATCTATTTCTTTTCTTCCGCTGTGTTGTTATACTTACTGTGTTATAAGCTCCGGTGAACCAGATTCGGCGTTTGAATCTGCGGCATTTTGAGTACAAGTGAAGTACAGGTGCCGATTTTCGAAGGCCGATTTCAGGGTCATTACATTTGGTATCAGAGCTGAAGGTTGAACTTTAGCTCAGGAGTATAACACATTAAGTAGCTCATTAGAGATAGGGTGAAGTAAACCCTAGAATGAGTATTCCTCAGATATCCTTTCGAATGCCTCAGTAAATTCTCTTGCTATCCACTGATAGTGAGTATGAGTGCAAGAAGAGGATGAGATAGGGGACAGGGGAATACGACTATAAATGGTCAATATCCTTTGACAACAAGGAAGCAATCTTTTCTCTATCAATCTCTTTTGTTCGTCATCTCTTCTCAATTCTTTGATAGTTTCTGGTAGATCCAGGAAGAGATTCGATATATTAATATGAGACGTAAACTCTGGATAAGCCAAAATTGTTTGTTTGGATGAATTGGTTGTTTTGGTTGCTATGGTTGATAGGTATAATTTAGTTTCTAAACTGAAAGTTTTGGAATTGTATCCATATATCTATCTATTCTTTGGGTCCCGATATGTTCTATGAATGGTTAGTTATCCCTTTGAACTAACCGATGCCACTACATATTTCGTAGATCTGGATAACCCGAGTATCTTGTGAAGTGTCAAACAGATTCGTTCTTGTATCTATTATTGATATTCTGATTTGGTAAGCCAAATGCAGAATAAATATTCAGTTGATTTGATGAAGCATTCTTCATCTATCTTTGTGTCTCCCTGGCGAATTTCAAGGACGAAATTCTTTCAAGGGGGGAAGTCTGTAACGACCCCGGATTTTATATAAATTTAAATTGATAATTAATTTAATTTTTGAATAAAAATTGTAAAATTAATTGATGAATTGATTCGAGTTTCCCCGAACCCAAATAAAAATATATTAAATCATTTGAAAATTTAGAAATTGTATATATATGTGAATTTATATAGTTGTGCCTATATGAATAGATTTGATTTGATATATATATTGATAATTGGATTTAAATCTTAATATAAATGGTTTAAAGATAAATATAAAAATATAGATAATTGATCCAAGTTTAAAAATGAATAACTTTAAATTTGAAATTGATGGGTTACGTTAGAAATAGAAATAAATTAATAATAGATAATTTAAGCTAGAAATAAAAGATAAACTATACATATATATATGGAGAAATACAAGACAAGTATTTAAGTTGAAAATAAATATCTTAAAATTTTAGTTATGTAAATTATAAAGATATAAAATAAACACATTAAACAAATTAGTTAAAATTATAACAAAATATACAAAATAATATATAGAACTTTATTTACATCACAAAGCCATAAGGCAAAAGAAGAAATACAAACCAAAATTTATAAGTACCCATATACAAACAAATACAAATACAAATATAAGTATGGAATGAAACAAGTAAACAAACAAACAAAAATATGTTTTCATGAACACTAGCTAAAGAAAGAAACAAAATATATATCTATAGGCAAGTAAAAAATATAATGTATGTTACCTGTAGGATAGATATGCTAGGCAAAAAAAAATGAAATATCTTTGTACAAAGAGGTTAAGTATAGACATAAGTACTTAGCATTAAATGCTTTCACAGCTCAAAGTATTTTGGTCAATTTGAAATCTTACAAAATGTGTTCATCAGCCTCCAAAAACATGAAAAATCTCTAGCCAAAAACTTTAAACAAAGATTTTCAGTACAAATGATGAAAAAATATCATCTGCCTCTTGTACAACCAAAATTATCACCTGTACAAAATGAACACATCCTGTAACCAACATTTTCATATATACATCATCTTCCCTTTTCATTTCAATTCGTCCATTCCAAAAAGAAAAGAAAAAATCTGAAGTAAACACCATTTCAAAAACTTAAACAAAATTTAAATTCAAATGACAATACATATCAAAGCAATCAAGGCCTGGGAATCAGGAAGCAAAGAAGCTTCAGTTATCAAGTTCAAAACCAGATTTCCTACCTTGCAAAGTTTAAAAGTCTTCAAATTTCAACCAGAAAATCAAACTAGAAGCTTTCAACTGGAAATTCAAATCCTTTTTTCAACATAAATAAAACTCTGTTCTTTCTGGAATCAAAGGTGAGCAAACTTTCATCTTTAAACTTAATCTGTTTATATATATAGGTTTGCATGTTAACAGGCTTCTCTGTTTCAATATCCTGTGAGTAAACAATTTTAAATTAAACTGAGTATATTTAATTGTTGCTTGTTAACACTGAGGTCAGGAATTGCTTCATTATGCATGTACCTATGTACATCTCCTCTGTGTATAATTATCTGGAGAAGTGAATGTCTGTTATATTAAAACCACCTCTGTCTTCTAGTTTCAGAGCATCAAGTTTGATCAAAAACCCAGATGTTAAATCTTATGATCTTTGTTAGGCTGAAAGATTTAAAACTTGACATGTTTGTTGATTATAAATTGGAGTTAACAATTTATTTCCAGGAAAATAAGTTAAGATAGCTCTGAAACATCATAACACAGATGAATTCGCTTATACATGATAAAAATCAAATATAATGGATTGTTGAATCAAGTATATATTTGGAATCACCATTGAAAAATATGATATTTAAAACAAGAATATTGATTTTTCATTAAGTACGTGAAGAGAAGTTTTGAGTTGATCGCGAATTGGGTTTCGACCTAGTTTAGGCGGTTGGAGGAGTTTTGGAAGACGGGGTTTCGCGAGGAAATGGAGGAGTCTACTTTGTTGCTGGGAAAAATACTCGAAGACATTACCGATCATCGTGGAAGCGGCGGTGGCGAACTCTAGTTTGTAAACCTAGTTTGGGCTGGGTTGTGAGTTTCGATCGGCAGTTTGTCTCGAGGTGATCGAGTGTAGTGAGTCTCTGGGAAATGGAAGAAGGAGCATGGACGAAGCTATGGCCGGAGGCGCCAGGGTTCTGAATCAGGGGAGCTTGGTCGAGGCAATTCCCAGGTTGAGTCTTTGGGTCCAATATCGAGCTGGAATACTCGATTTTGCTTCAATGATTTCATCATCGTTTTGATGATCGTGATAGGATTGGGGTTCAATCGCCGATGAGGGAGGTTGGTCGAAGTTGACCGGAGGTGGATGTAGTCACGGTGCACGTGCACCGTGCACTTGTGTTCCTAATGAAGATTTGGGTAGCTGGGAAGGGTCTCACGTTTTACACGAGTGGTTCGAGTATTTTACTCGAAGTAGGGGGAGTTAGACTCGAAGCAAATTGCTTCTGGCTCGGGTCGAAACTTAAACAGGTTTAAACCTGTTTTCTGTTTTGAACTTTAAAACCTGATTTCAAATTATAAACAAAGCTTAGGTTTTAAATCAAAGTTTTAATTGATAAATTCAAGTCGTCTGGAAATTTCGGTGTGAATAAACCAAGTTTTAAAATTAAAATTGTTTAATGACTTGAGATGTTAAGATCAATTAGTATTCATTTTAAATCTTGGAATTTAAAATGAAGTTAAAAGTAAATTTAAGAATAAATATTTCCACATATTAATAAGAGATAAAATCATTAAATAAGAATGAGATTTGTCTTATGGGATGAAAATTTAATAATTAATTAATTATTAAATTAATTAAAATAGATAATTTATTTATTTAATTGATTAATGATCTGAATCAATTAAATATTAATTAATGATTAAAGTTAATTAATCAAGTGATTAAGATTTAATTAATTAATTAAGGATTAAGGATTAATTAATTAAGGGTAATTAATCATTAATTAAAGGAAAATATATAATTATGTGATAGATTGATTATAATCACACTATTAATTCATCTAATCGTTAGATGATTGATTATTATTGAAATGCTTTGAGCAGTCTGATATCCCTGTTTGTGATTGTGATGCTTTGTGATATGAATTACTTGTGCTGAGCTGTGATTTCTGTTTCTGTGATATATTACTATGTGAATATGAAACCCCTTGGCCCGTAAAATGGCACTTGAATTTCGATGCGACAGGGAGTCGGATTCCAGTTGGTTATCCGAAACCCACATCGAATTGTAATAGTGAATCTTTGTGACTGATAAATTTATTTTATCTATGAATCTGTGAATGAAGATAAGCGTTATCGATTATACCGCTTATCGATATATCTGTGATGATTGATGATGTTGCACTATTGTGTGTGAAACCCCTGGACTACACCATACACACACAAATATGGATTTCACGAGGAAATCGGTTAAGTCACAGATGATGTAAATTTAATATTTTTGAAATTGAAATTTTAATCAATTGATTTTGAAATTGGAAATTTGGGTTTAAAGTGAAAAGCTTTTGAAATGGAATTTCAAAGATAAAAGTTATTTTGAATAACTTAATAAAGTTTTGAAGTTTAAATAATTTGATTTAAATTTGAATTCAAGTTTGAAATTGAATTCTATTATTTGAAACTAGGGATTAAAGATGCTGTACAAGTTATATATGGGTTAAACCATCTTAAAGGAATTGATTTGGGAATTTGAATTTAATTCAAGGGTTTTAACTCGTGTAAATATAACTGGATTTTTCCGAAACGAAACTACTCGTTTTCAAATAATAATAGCTTTCATTTTAAGAAAAGATTTCCAAATTGTGTTGAAAAGGTTTCAAGTTTGAAATGGAATTGAAATGTTTTGAAAGCTATGAAATGAGTCTTTGATTCAAAGACCGGATGAGTTAATCCAACTTGAAATAGAATTGTTTTGAAAGGCTATGAATGAATCTTTGGAAACGAGTTTTGAAAGCTATAAGTTAAATCTTGATTTAAAGATTTAACGAGTAAATCTATTAAAATGGAAATTGTTTTGAAATCCATGAATGGATCTTTGTGAACGGGGTAAACTTTGTGAATTGAATCTTTTTGTTTAAAAGATTAAAAGTGTGGAAATTTGTTTAAACCATTGAAGGTTTTTGAAATGAATCTTTTTATTTAAAAGATCGGAAATGGTATTTTGTTTTACCATTTGAATGAAAAGTTTTGGGCTTTACGTTGTGATTTAACTGAGACCCCAGTATCCATATGATTTTTAATTGCGCTCGTTATTCGGTTTAGCCGGGAAATGACCTTTATGTCATATAAACCATTCTGAATAGTGATCCGACGATATAGATAGCATTTGAAGACCGGTGGTGAAGACCGGGTATTTGCGAGAGCGATAGGATGACCTATCGATTGTCTCTGCACCGAGTAGCGCCCGGTATAGAGATTCCCTAAGTGATGGGAAGTCCGATCGGGATTGTGAATACCCGGATTTGCAAGGGCTTCTTCGGAAGTGCCTTCGGTTCTGTTCGAACCCGGAACAGACTTGTATGGATGTGTGTCTGACGTTACACTTTGAGATGTAAAGATGGTTTCTATCAAATACATTTCTGTTGGTGGCGGAGAATTTATTCTCTTAGCTTAACACCCTTCTCTGAGACGTACGAGCTCAGAGGTTATGTAGTTGATGGTTACTAGTGATACATTCCCAATTTGGTAATGTGGCATACGAAGTGCTGTTGATCATCTGTTGGTCAAAGCGTGGCTTTGTGAAAACAAGCGTTGCTTTGTGAAAAAAGCGTAGCTTTGTGGACGAGACTTCGTCGAGCCTTACAACCCGATAATGGTCGAAACAGGAATGTTGCGGCAAAGGTTTGTAGGGGTAGCGCCCCTAGGGTATGTCATTTCCTTCTGGATAAAAGGTGATATCATGGTATGGAGCCCAGATATTTTACCTATGTTGATGCTGCAAATTTATTATACTTTGTGATTGTTTAAAGATAAACTGTTTTTGTTGCTCACACCAGTCCCATGACTGATCCGGAGTTTATTGTTCCCTTCCTAAACTCTGGGTGCCCACCATTTTCCACACGGGCAGTCTAGAGTTGGGTTTCTCAGATATTCAGGTTTAGTAGATTATCTGGAGCTGGTTCTGTTTTTGGAGTTCATGGACTGCACTTGCTTATCTTTGTGCATCGTGATGGTGGTTCGAGTTTGATATTGGAGTTATTGGATTCATCCTCTTTTAGAGATCATTTGGAGTTATCACTTCTATTGATATTGTTCCGCTGCTGATGTTATCTTTTCTTTCCGCTGCTATTGTCATTGTATCATATCTCTGATATCGTTGTATCATATTGATATCATTGTTGTATATTATTCTGGATATTGTATTCATTGGAGTTGTATATGATATCATCTATTTCTTTTCTTCCGCTGTGTTGTTATACTTACTGTGTTATAAGCTCCGGTGAACCAGATTCGGCGTTTGAATCTGCGGCATTTTGAGTACAAGTGAAGTACCGGTGCCGATTTTCGAAGGCCGATTTCAGGGTCATTACATTTGGTATCAGAGCTGAAGGTTGAACTTTAGCTCAGGAGTATAACACATTAAGTAGCTCATTAGAGATAGGGTGAAGTAAACCCTAGAATGAGTATTCCTCAGATATCCTTTCGAATGCCTCAGTAAATTCTCTTGCTATCCACTGATAGTGAGTATGAGTGCAAGAAGAGGATGAGATAGGGGACAGGGGAATACGACTATAAATGGTCAATATCCTGTGACAACTAGGAAGCAATCTTTTCTCTATCAATCTCTTTTGTTCGTCATCTCTTCTCAATTCTTTGATAGTTTCTGGTAGATCCAGGAAGAGATTCGATATATTAATATGAGACGTAAACTCCGGATCAAGGTTTCAAATCTCGGATTTTGGCCAATATCTCGGGCAAATATCTCGGCTGTCTCGGGCGATATTTAAAAGACTTATAACTAACCAAGCTGCCAAATCTCGGATTTTGGCTAATATCTCGGATTTTCATCTCGGCTGATCTCGGGGAGATTTAAAACCTTGCTCCGGATAAGCCAAAATTGTTTGTTTGGATGAATTGGTTGTTTTGGTTGCTATGGTTGATAGGTATAATTTAGTTTCTAAACTGAAAGTTTTGGAATTGTATCCATATATCTATCTATTCTTTGGGTCCCGATATGTTCTACGAATGGTTAGTTATCCCTTTGAACTAACCGATGCCACTACATATTTCGTAGATCTGGATAACCCGAGTATCTTGTGAAGTGTCAAACAGATTCGTTCTTGTATCTATTATTGATATTCTGATTTGGTAAGCCAAATGCAGAATAAAAATTCAGTTGATTTGATGAAGCATTCTTCATCTATCTTTGTGTCTCCCTGGCGAATTTCAAGGACGAAATTCTTTTAAGGGGGGAAGTCTGTAACGACCCCGGATTTTATATAAATTTAAATTGATAATTAATTTAATTTTTGAATAAAAATTGTAAAATTAATTGATGAATTGATTCGAGTTTCCCCGAACCCAAATAAAAATATATTAAATCATTTTAAAATTTAGAAATTGTATATATATGTGAATTTATATAGTTGTGCCTATATGAATAGATTTGAAATGATATATATATATTGATAATTGGATTTAAATCTTAATATAAATGGTTTAAAGATAAATATAAAAATATAGATAATTGATACAAGTTTAAAAATGAATAACTTTAAATTTGAAATTGATGGGTTACGTTAGAAATAGAAATAAATTAATAATAGATAATTTAAGCTAGAAATAAAAGATAAACTATTTATATATATATATGGAGAAATACAAGACAAGTATTTAAGTTGAAAATAAATATCTTAAAATTTTGATTATGTAAACTATAAAGATATAAAATAAACACATTAAACAAATTAGTTAAAATTATAACAAAATATACAAAATAATATATAGAACTTTATTTACATCACAAAGCCATAAGGCAAAAGAAGAAATACAAACCAAAATTTATAAGTACCCATATACAAACAAATACAAATACAAATATAAGTATGGAATGAAACAAGTAAACAAACAAACAAAAATATGTTTTCATGAACACTAGCTAAAGAAAGAAACTAAATATATATCTATAGGCAAGTAAAAAATATAATGTATGTTACCTGTAGGATAGATATGCTAGGCAAAAGAAAAATGAAATATCTTTGTACAAAGAGGTTAAGTATAAACATAAGTACTTAGCATTAAATGCTTTCACAGCTCAAAGTATTTTGGTCAATTCGAAATCTTACAAAATGTGTTCATCAGCCTCCAAAAACATGAAAAATCTCTGGCCAAAAACTTTAAACAAAGATTTTCAGTACAAATGATGAAAAAATATCATCTGCCTCTTGTACAACCAAAATTATCACCTGTACAAAATGAACACACCCTGTAACCAACATTTTCATATATACATCATCTTCCCTTTTCATTTCAGTTCGTCCATTCCAAAAAGAAAAAAATCTGAAGTAAACACCATTTCAAAAACTTAAACAAAATTTAAATTCAAATGACAATACATATCAAAGCAATCAAGGCCTGGGAATCAGGAAGCAAAGAAGGTTCAGTTATCAAGTTCAAAACCAGATTTCCTACCTTGCAAAGTTTAAAAGTCTTCAACTTTCAACCAGAAAATCAAACTAGAAGCTTTCAACTGGAAATTCAAAGCCTGTTTTCAACATAAATAAAACTCTGTTCTTTCTGGAATCAAAGGTGAGCAAACTTTCATCTTTAAACTTAATCTGTTTATATATATATAGGTTTGCATGTTAACAGGCTTCTCTGTTTCAATATCCTGTGAGTAAACAATTTTAAATTAAACTGAGTATATTTAATTGTTGCTTGTTAACACCGAGGTCAGGAATTTCTTCATTATGCATGTACCTATGTACATCTCCTTTGTGTATAATTATCTAGAGAAGTGAATGTCTGTTATATTAAAACCATCTCTGTCTTCTAGTTTCAGAGCATCAAGTTTGATCAAAAATCCAGATGTTAAATCTTATGATCTTTGTTAGGCTGAAAGATTTAAAACTTGACATGTTTGTTGATTATAAATTGGAGTTAACAATTTATTTCCAGGAAAATAAGTTAAGATAGCTCTGAAACATCATAACCCAGATGAATTCGCTTATACTTGATAAAAATCAAATATAATGGATTGTTGAATCAAGTATATATTTGGAATCACCATTGAAAAATATGATATTTAAAACAAGAATTTTGATTTTTCATTAAGTACGTGAAGAGCAGTTTTGAGTTGATCGCGAATTGGGTTTCGACCAAGTTCAGGCGGCTGGAGGAGTTTTGGAAGACGGGGTTTTGCGAGGAAATGGAGGAGTCTACTGTGTTGCTGGGAAAAATACTCAGAGATGTTACCGATCATCGTGGAAGCGGCGGTGGCGAACTCTAGTTTGTAAACCTAGTTTGGGTTGGGTTGTGAGTTTCGATCGGCAGTTTGTCTCGAGGTGATCGAGTGTAGTGAGTATTTGGGAAATGGAAGAAGGAGCATGGACGAAGCTATGGCCGGAGGCGCCAGTGTTCTGATGATCAGGGGAGCTTGGTCGAGGCAATTCCCAGGTTGAGTCTTTGGGTCCAGTATCGAGCTGGAATGCTCGATTTTGCTTCAATGATTTCATCATCGTTTTGATGATCAGGATAGGGTTGCGGTTCAATCGCCGATGAGGGAGGTTGGTCGAAGTTGACCGGAGATGGATGTAGTCACGGTGCACGTGCACCGTGTACTTGTGTTCCTAATGAAGATTTGGGTAGCTGGGAAGGGTCTCACGTTTTACACGAGTGGTTCGAGTATATTACCCGAAGTAGGGGGAGTTAGACTCGAAGCAAATTGCTTCTGGCTCGGGTCGAAACTTAAACAGGTTTAAACCTGTTTTCTGTTTTGAACTTTAAAACCTGATTTCAAATTATAAACAAAGCTTAGGTTTTAAATCAAAGTATTAATTGATAAATTCAAGTCGTCTGGAAATTTAGGTGTGAATAAACCAAGTTTTAAAATAAAAATTGTTTAATGACTTGAGATGTTAAGATCAATTAGTATTCATTTTAAATCTTGGAATTTAAAATGAAGTTAAAAGTAAATTTAAGAATAAATATTTCCACATATTAATAAGAGATAAAATCATTAAATAAGAATGAGATTTGTCTTATGGTATGAAAATTTAATAATTAATTAATTATTAAATTAATTAAAATGGATAATTTATTTATTTAATTGATTAATGACCTGAATCAATTAAATATTAATTAATGATTAAAGTTAATTAATCAAGTGATTAAGATTTAATTAATTAATTAATAATTAAGGATTAATTAATTAAATATAATTAATCATTAATTAAAGGAAAATATATAATTATGTGATAGATTGATTATAATCACACTATTAATTCATCTAATCGTTAGATGATTGATTATTATTGAAATGCTTTGAGCAGTCTGATATCCCTGTTTGTGATTGTGATATGAATTACTTATGCTGAGCTGTGATTTCTGTTTCTGTGATATATTACTATGTGAATATGAAACCCCTTGGCCCGTAAAACGGCACTTGAATTTCGATGCGACAGGGAGTCGGATTCCAGTTGGTTATCCGAAACCCACATCGAATTGTAATAGTGAATCTTTGTGACTGATAAATTTATTTTATCTATGAATCTGTGAATGAAGATAAGCGTTATCGATTATACCGCTTATCGATATATCTGTGATGATTGATGATGTTGCACTATTGTGTGTGAAACCCCTGGATTACACCATACACACACAAATATGGATTTCACGAGGAAATCGGTTAAGTCAAAGATGATGTAAATTTAATATTTTTGAAATTGAAATTTTAATTTCAATTGATTTTGAAATTGGAAATTTGGGTTTAAAGTGAAAAGCTTTTGAAATGGAATTTCAAAGATAAAAGTTATTTTGAATAACTTAATAAAGTTTTGAAATTTAAATAATTTGATTTAAATTTGAATTCAAGTTTGAAATTGAATTCCATGATTTGAAACTAGGGATTAAAGATGCTGTACAAGTTATATATGGGTTAACCATCTTAAAGGAATTGATTTGGGAATTTGAATTTAATTCAAGGGTTTTAACTCGTGTAAATATAACTGGATTTTTCCAAAACGAAACTACTCGTTTTCAAATAATAATAGCTTTCATTTTAAGAAAAGATTTCCAAATTGTGTTGAAAAGGTTTCAAGTTTGAAATGGAATTGAAATGTTTTGAAAGCTATGAAATGAGTCTTTGATTCAAAGACCGGATGAGTTAATCCAACTTGAAATAGAATTGTTTTGAAAGGCTATGAATGAATCTTTGGAAATGAGTTTTGAAAGTTATAAGTTAAATCTTGATTTAAAGATTTAACGAGTAAATCTATTAAAATGGAAATTGTTTTGAAATCCATGAATGGATCTTTGTGAATGGGGTAAACTTTGTGAATTGAATCTTTTTGTTTAAAAGATTAAAAGTGTGGAAATTTGTTTAAACCATTGAAGGTTTTTGAAATGAATCTTTTTATTTAAAAGATCGGAAATGGTAATTTGTTTTACCATTCGAATGAAAAGTTTTGCGCTTTAAGCTGTGATTTAACTGAAACCCCAGTATCCATATGATTTTTAATTGCGCTCGTTATTCGGTTTAGCCGGGAAATGACCTTTATGTAATATAAACCATTCCGAATAGTGATCCGATGATATAGATAGCATTTGAAGACCGGTGGTGAAGACCGGGTATTTGTGAGAGTGATAGGATGACTTATCGATTGTCTCTGCACCGAGTAGCGCCCGGTATAGAGATTCCCTAAGTGATGGGAAGTCCGATCGGGATTGTGAATACCCGGATTTGCAAGGGCTTCTTCGGAAGTGCCTTCGGTTCTGTTCGAACCCGGAACAGACTTGTATGGATGTGTGTCTGACGTTACACTTTGAGATGTAAAGCTGTTTTCTATCAAATACATTTCTTTTGGTGGCTGAGAATTTATTCTCTTAGCTTAACACTCTTCTCTGAGACGTACGAGCTCAGAGGTTATGTAGTTGATGGTTACTAGTGATACATTCCCAATTTGGTAATGTGGCATACGAAGTGCTGTTGATCATCTGTTGGTCAAAGCGTGGCTTTGTGAAAAAGCGTGGCTTTGTGAAAAAAAGCGTTGTTTTGTGAAAAAAGCGTAGCTTTGTGGACGAGACTTCGTCGAGCCTCACAACCCGGTAATGGTCGAAACAGGAATGTTGCGGCAAAGGTTTGTAGGGGTAGCGCCCCTAGGGTATGTCATTTCCTTCTGGATAAAAGGTGATATCATGGTATGGAGCCCAGATATTTTACCTATGTTGATGCTGCAAATTTATTATACTTTGTGGTTGTTTAAAGATAAACTGTTTTTGTTGCTCACACCAGTCCCATGACTGATCCAGAGTTTATTGTTCCCTTCCTATACTCTGGGTGCCCACCATTTTCCACACGGGCAGTCTAGAGTTGGGTTTCTCAGATATTCAGGTTTAGTAGATTATCTGGAGCTGGTTCTGTTTTTGGAGTTCATGGACTACACTTGCTTATCTTTGTGCATCGTGATGGTGGTTCGAGTTTGATATTGGAGTTATTGGATTCATCCTCTTTTTGAGATCGTTTGGAGTTATCACTTCTATTGATATTGTTCCGCTGCTGATGTTATCTTTTCTTTCCGCTGCTATTGTCATTGTATCATATCTCTTATATTGTTGTATCATATTGATATCATTGTTGTATATTATTCTGGATATTGTATTCATTGGAGTTGTATATGATATCATCTATTTCTTTTCTTCCGCTGTGTTGTTATACTTACTGTGTTATAAGCTCCGGTGAACCAGATTCGGCGTTTGAATCTGCGGCATTTTGAGTACAAGTGAAGTACGGGTGCCGATTTTCGAAGGCCGATTTCAGGGTCATTACACATAACGCCTATTTTGAGAAGGCTGGTCAATGAGAGCATCTCAAATATGGTCCTCCTCTTGTAAGGTTAACTTACGGCCAGTGAACTGCGCCACTCGGGCTTTCTCCGTCTCGTATCTCTCCCGCGATGACGAACAGTAGTTTGTAATGATTAATAATAAAGAATTTATCAAATGTGCAGTAAAAAAATTAAACAAATTTACCATCATAGATTTGGATTTATCATCCGTAAATTCATACGTAATATTCCCCTCCTCATCCGTGCGCTCGACGGCATGTGTGTGAGTAAAGACCTCAGCCGATGTAGGCTCATGATTATATTGCTGAAACTGAAGTTATATATACAATGGATAATGTTACCAATATGACTAAATTATTTTACAACTATTTAGAAATGCATTTTATAACTTTACAAATTCCCTCCGATGTTGTTGGAAGGACTTCGACCCACCGCGGTGCAAAGCAGGGTTTTTAGCCCTGTTTGCATGGTTCCGCGCTGATAATTACTATAAATTTAAATGCATAATTTACTAAATTAGTGCACGTAATATACGAATTTTAAACAAAATGAAATAATGAAATGAAATGATATTTATTACTTACCTTCGACTCTTGAGTTTCCCACGGCCGAAGAAATTGAGCCCATACATCAGCACCCATCCAAGATGGCTTATTCCCCGCTCTCTTGGCTTTGGATATGGTGTCTCTATAATTTTTGCACATTCTCTTGTTACAATGATTGACAAAAACATCCATATTTTGCGTGTCCACACGAATAGCTGCCTGCGTATTGAATTTGATATTGGTTTGAATTATATATATTGTATTAATTTACAAATAAATTATAAATTTAAAATTACCATCAAGTCTATGAATATGGCATTCTGGATATGATCAGGAATGTGATCCCAGTGAGCCCAACATCCCGACATTCGGCTCATGAATGCCTTCCTCGACACTTGCAGAATAAAGTCGCTCGGCTGGACCTCAAACCCCCTGTATAAAATAAGATGTACGAATTTAATAAATTTTAAATAGTGAAAATGTAATAAATTTGATACTTACCCCGCGCTCTTCGTCACTACTTCTGCCAACGGACATAAATCTAGTGCTGTGCCGCTAGCACCCTCACCAGTAGAAGGAGAAGGCTGAGATATGCTAGAATGTCTCCTGTGCATATCTGTTACAAAAATATCATTTCATATAATGAAAAAAAATTAGTTCATTATTACAAAACATTTTTGATTAACCATTATCACAAAAAATTGCACTAAAAACGTCATAAATGAGATAAGATCTCCTGAGTATACATACATAATTAAAAAAACAACAAAACATAATTCACAACATAGTCATCATTATTGTTAACAGCTAAAACTCAGAATATACATTATACAACAACTGATACAAAAATTCAAAATTTTCAGTCTTCGTCGTCTTCTAGTTTAGTCTCAGTCTCATACTCTATATCGTTCTCTTTTGTATTCTCAAATGCTTCTACTAAAACATTTGATTCATCATTTAACAAACCCAAATCAATGTCATCAGCTATTATTATTTCATCATTTGGCTCAAGATCCGTTTGATACTCTGCTTCTTCTGGAATATTAATTTCATCAAACGTAAATCTTGCCTTTGTTTTAAAAAAAGCAGACCAATCTGCTTTATCTCTTTTTAAGGATGGATACGGAGCAAAATAAACTTGTGATGCTTGCTTGGTCAATATGAAAGGATCATACTTATAGTAATTTGAGCTGTGATTTATTTCTATAAGTTTATAATCTTTGTGTACATTGATTGCAGAACCAGGAATATTGCTGAACCAATTGCATTTGAATAAAAAACTTTTTCTTTAGGCTGTACATAATATTACAATTCTAAAACCTGTGTTGAGACACAGTAAAGATCTTTTATATGCTCATCTGGATCGTCACTGCCTTTGACAAATACACCACTGTTATATGTTAATTTTTCTACACCATAATCGTTGGTGTTGAGTTTAAATCCATTGACGTAGAATATTGGATAAGTCTTGACATTTCTTTTTGGTCGGAGCGCAAGATGTTGTAATCCTTCATCAACGATGTTGTTTCTTGGATCATAAACGTAGTTCAAAAACCATTTAGAAAATTCCTTACTGAGATCTCCAGATGGATGCTATGATTTGTAAATACTGCGAATATATATGTACTATACGTTACATTACGATTAAAATGTAAGTATCATTGAAATAAATATGAATTTATTATTGCCTAACAAATGGTGCAACTTTAGCATAATTAAGAAGAATATATGTGTGTGCTACATGTTGATCTATATCGTCTAACCATATTTCCACACATTTTCTAGCAGGTCGGTTATGTTGTCTAAAAATAGACAACATTGTCTATGAATAATCTTTTTCAACGACTACATCATTATGAGGACCACTTACAAATGATAAGTTCACACGGTCAATGAAGTAATGAGAGAAAAAGAATGAAGCTTCTTCTTTAAGATATGATTTGCTAATTGAACCTTCAACTCGTGCTTTCTGTCTAATTTTTTTCTTCAGATGATTCAAGTACCTATTACAAAATTATTCAATTTAAACGCACTTACGTAAATCTGAATTTTAAACTAACAACAATTTTACGGATATTTACTATTACCTCTCAAATGGATACATCCATCCATATTGCACAGGACCTCGAAGAAGAGCTTCGGATGTAAGATGAACAGGTAAATGCTCCATTACATTAAAATAACCTGGCGGAAATATTTTCTCCAGTTTTCATAGCAGTATAGGGATTTCTACTTCAAGTTTAAATATACGGTCGATTTTTAACGTTGTCGAACAAAGCTGTTTGTAAAACAGACTTAATTCTATTATAACACTCCAAACTTTTATGGGTAACAGTTCTTTGAAAACCACTGGTAATAAATATTCTATCATGATATGACAATCGTGACTTTTCATCGCACTCAATTTACCGTTTTTAAAGTCAACACGTCTACGAAGATTAAAAGACATCCCATCAATGCATTTTAGTCCTTCCACCCACTTTAGCACGAGTTTTATTTGCTTGCTGTCTTGCTCATAGAATAATTTGGTTTTTTATTGTCATTGGGCTTCATATGAAGTTCAGGACGTTTACAAAAAGTGTGCTATATCGAGTCTTGAATTCAGATCGCCCTTAGTTTTCCCTCTGACATTCATAATTGTATTAAACACGTTATCAAAAACCTTTTTTCGTTGTGCATCACATCAATATCATGTCGAAGTAGGAGATCTTTCCAATAAGGTAACTCCCAAAATATACTTTGTTTGCACCAATTATGAATGTCCGATTTACCTGTAATTTCAGTCTGTATTCATGTTTCATGTATCTTTGGGTAGTCCTTTACAATTCCATATATTTCTTCGCTTGACCTAATCTTTGGTGGTTGCATATTCTCTTCTCTATTAGCTTTAAAGTTTTTTATCTCTTTGAAAAGTATGATTGGGATGGAGAAAACACCGATGACAACCGAACCAACAAATTTTCCTTCCATACCGTAAAGAAAATGATCTTGTTTTTTCCATGCAATAAGGACAGGATAGACGACCAGCCGTACTCCAACCTAAAAACATCCCATATGCAGGAAAATCAATAATTGTCCATAACAAAGAAGCGAACATACGAAAATTCCTTTTTTTTGAAATGTCATATGTTTCAACACCTTCAAGCCACAATGTTTTCAGCTCTTCGATCAATGGTTGTAGATAAACATCGATTCCTTATGTCGGATCATCCGGATCAAGGACGACAATAGTGAGAAACATGTATGGAGTTTTTATACACATCCACAGAGGTAAATTATAAGGAGTAACGATAACATGCCAAGATGAATATTTGCTACCAAACTGAGAGAATGGCGAAAACCCATACGTACATAAACCAAGTCTGACATTACGGCTCTCTATAGTAAATGTAGGGTATGCCATATCAAAATATTTCCATGCTTCTTCATCAGATGGATATGTCAAAGTTCCCTATGCCTGTCTTCTCACGCTGTGCCATCGTATATGACATGCCGTGGCCGAAGATGCATATAATCTTTAAAGTCTAGGGGTAATTGGTAAATAATGCATTCTCTTGTATGGAACTTCCTTTCATTTATTTTTTCTTGGTTTATATCTTTCCTCATTACATATTTTGCAGTTCCTAAGATTAATGTCATCTTTCCATTACAACATGCAACCTTTTATACATGTATCTATCTTTTGTTAAGACAGACCGAAAGCCGACATAAATGTTTTCACTTTATAATGACTGTTGCACATCAGATTATTGGGTGGCTTTTACCGTTTTGCAGCTTGTACACCTGCTGTAAATCCAGCTTCTGTAAAGTTGAATTTTGATTTCATAGTGATGTATTCAGAAGTTACTGATAATTTGGTTCCACTTTTATCACCATTCCACAACGGTCTCTTAGCGGCATTTAATAAATCATAAAAAAAATTTCTCCCTCATTCGTTTCTTCTTCGACATTGACGTCTTCACCGTCAACTTGAACAGTAGGGAAAATTGATCGTGATGCATCTTCCACTATACCTTCTATTGGATTCGTCATAACAACATCGACCTCTGACGCAACAAGATCCACTGTAGGTGCAACAAGTTTTCCATGATGATCCCATAAATAATAATTTGGCACAAATCCATATTTATACAAATGTACTATAACTGTAGCTGGTTTCCAATGCTTCAAATATAAACACTTACCAAGGGCAACGAAGTTCTTCGTTATTTCGATTATTAGATATTGCAAATCTAATAAATTCGTGTACACCATTTTAGAAATGTTCTTTCACCGAACCTTTCATTCCAGTTCTGACTTCATACATCCATGTACGGTCGACAAAATAATCGAACATTGTTCCTAATTTAAAAAAATATGTTAGTAATTTCAACAGCACTTTACTTCACTTTTATTCTATACACTTCTCTCCCAAGTGATATATTGTTGTTGTTTTATTTTCTAAAATAAAGTAAAACCTTTTAGGACTAAAGGCTTCACACACCACACTTCTGTTTACTTTCGACAACATTTCAGTTCACTTTTCTTCTACGCATAACTTTGCATCCAAGGGGAGTATTTTTGCTGTTGTATTTTCTAAAATAAATTAAAACCTTTCGGGACTAAAGAATTTAATTTGTAGTTGTTGTATTTGTTATAATAATACTTAATGTTTATTTTCAAATCAATATTATATTCATTTAAAAAAAATTAGATAATCAATTTTGGTACAATATTTGTTCCTGTATATAAATTCATAGCTTTTTAGAAAATCGATTTGAGTACATTATTTGTTGTTTTTATATTCATTTTTTAACTTATTGGAAAATCGATTTCAGCAGCATATTTCTTCTTATTATGTCTATTTCTTAAGTTTATAGAAAATCGATTTGAGTAAAGTATTTGTTCTTGTCATATTCATTTCTTAACTTTTTAGAAAATCAATTTGAGTACAATATTTGTTGTTTTCATATTTATTTCTTAATTTTTTTACAAAATCGATTTTAGTACAATATTCGATGTCGTTATCTTCATTTCTTAACATTTTTACAAAATCAATTTAAGTATACTTTTTCTTAACATTTTGTCAACTAAATTATACGATTTATAACGTATTTTCAAAACCTTTTACTTAATAAAGTTTTAATTTACTGATTTTGTAAGCTAAAATAGAAGTTAGCACTAATAATAACAAAGTAAAATAAATTAATTTTACACACTAATTAATTGTACGCTAATTTTCACGTAAACTGAAACAAACATCGTTTTCCACTATAACAAACATTCACGTAAACTTATCAATAAGCATATTAATCAATAATACTAATTTTCGAATTTTAAATTAACCTTAACTTTTAATTACAAATTAAACAATCAAACCACTTACTAACATCTCCAAATAAACTAACACACTATTATCATCAACTAAAACACAATAATCATCAATTTCAAATCAATAATCAACTACTTTTCTAAATTAGGGTTTTAAATTTATCTCCAAATCAACTAATAAACTATACCATCATCTAATAACAACTAATCTAACATATTCATACCAAAATTGCTAAATTTTGCATAAATTGGGTTTAAGACAATAAACCTCAAAAAATGAAGCCAAATAGAAGAAGGAAGGAGTGCGTAGCGGGAAGGGGTCGTCGGCTAAGCGGTTTGTGGCAGATGGTGGCGGTTGGAGTTGGTTGGGGGTGAAATTGGGAAGAAGAGAGAAAAGGTGGGAAAGGGGGAAATGTTTTGCCGAAGTCTCTGGTTCGGGGGTTATATTCTAGGAAGGCGACGGCTAGCGACAGCTGCGTTTTTTAGCCATCGCTAGCCATCACCATGATCGGTCGCAAATCGAAGCCATTTTAGTAGTGTTATTATTCGCCATGAAATAATATTATATGTTTTAGTTATCAGAACAGCATATGATTATTATTCATCATGAAATTATATTACATATTTTACTTGTCAGAATATCAGATGATTATTATTCACCATGAAATTATATTATATATTTAGTTGTCAGCACGCTATACAACTTATCAAAATATATAGCTTCGACACATGGATAACAAATAGTTCACATAATCCCTTAATAAGCACATAATTCAATCAATTTAATTTTGACAAATTCTCAACCAATTGAACATGCTCAAACTGATCAGAGAATATTAAATCCAAATTAGTTTTCTGTTTTGAGCTGAACTTTTCAATTGGTACCTTACCTCAAATAAAACGGTACTGGATAAATTGCAACCTCAATTAAAACGGTACTGGATAAATTGCAACCTCAATGTACATCAAACATATTCATATGCCAAATTCCATAAGATATGTATGGATTTAAAAGTGTCTGTTTAAAATTCGATTTTTAACCTTACTCTGTAGAATTACAGTACTTTCTTTGTAGCCTAATTAGTTTCAACTTTCAGACAGACAATTTTAAAATTTTCATTCTAAGTAGCATGACTTTTAAGCTCTTCCAGATCAAGGTTCTGTAGATATTGCCCTTTAAAGTATCTTTTGTCAACTGACTTTGTTCACGAAGTCTAATTGTTACATAAGACCAGGGACGAAAATAGTGAGAAACATATATGGAATTTTCATACATATCCACAGAGGTAAAGTATGTCGTAATGATAATAGGCCAATATGAATATATACTACCAAGTTGAGAGAATGGTGAAAATCCATCCGTACATAAGCCGAGTCTGACAATATGGCTCTCTGTAGCAAACGTAGAATAAACCTTATCGAAATGTTTGTATGCTTCTCCATCAGATGGATGTGTCAAAGTTTCCTATTTCTATGTTCTCAAACTGTGCCATCACATATGACATGCTGTAGCAGAAGATGCATATAACCTTTAAAGTCTAGGAGTAATGGCTAAACAATAATTTTCCTTATATGGAATTTCATTTTCCTTCTTTTTACTTGGTATGTATCTTTACTCATTACATATTTTGCATTTCTTAAGGTTAATAATATCATCTTTCCAATATAACGTGCAACTTTTTATACATCTATCTTTCAGTACAATAGAATGAAAGTGGACATAAGTTATTTCTTCATAATGACTATCGCACATCAAATTATTGGATGACATATGTTTTTTTCCAGCTTGTACAACTGTTGTAAATCCAACTTCTATAAAGTTGAATTTTGATCTCATAGTAAGGTATTTAGCAGTTACTGATAATTCGGTTCCACATTTACAACCATTCCACAAAATTCGATTAAAAGTCCAATCTTTTAAAACAAATCAATTTCTAAAATTCAAATCATATTTCGATTAAAACTTTAAAATCTCAACTTCGATTATTTAAAACAATTCCTATTATCAAATTTAAATTTCAACACTTCGAGCTCAAGTTTGAAAATAGTTCGATTTCCATAAATTCGATTTTTATTTCGTAAAATCAAATCATTCAAATAATTTCAAAAAAAAAATTAAAATCATTTAATTTAACAAATCCGGTGTCCGTATATAATTTTCTACCCTATGGCCAAGTGAATGAATTATTTCAATCTGATTCCAAGGATGGATATATATCATTTAAATCCAAAGTAAATGTTGTTATCCCGCCTTTTGGCAAGGCCGTGACACCAAGGACTTGACTAGAAACCAAAAATAATCTGTCCCTAAGATCGGGTATACACAGGTCCACTATGGATACTGGCAAATTTGGTTCGAGTCTGGATCGAGCTATAATTAACAGGGCACGACAAACAAAGCTATGAAAGGCAACATGCCAAATTTCAGGTCAATTGGAGTTTGTATGCTCAAGTTATGGATCGATCAAGTTTCATGGGAAGCACGTTTGTTTCATATCCATCGGCTTCGTCTTCATCTAGTTCACATCCATCACTTTGCTTCGTATCCATCGGGTTCGTATCCATCGACCAACAACATAAATCATAGTCCATATGTTCAATTCGTGTCGATCAACCACTTCCATCCATTTTGTATCGATCAGCCAATAGATCGATATGTAACCAACACCAAGCATCGATACGAAGCGGCATACAAGCATCGATACGAAGTAGCATGCAAGCATCGACATGAAAGGAGTCGCACTAGATCGATACGAAGAAGGCATGGTCAACAAAAGAAGCAGTCCACTAGCATGAAAAGCGGATCTCCATGTGAATGTCAGTCCATATCCTATCGATACGAAGAAGTATCGATACAAACAGGGATCAAAATAAATAAACATCCAAATCATCTGAAATATCAATAAATTTTCATCCATCACAACCAACATCCAAACAGTCAATAAAATTCACAATAATTTCATAGTTATCAATATCGGTTATTTTACTAGCAATTAAATTCCGATCTCAAATTTAACCGCCAATTTTGATTTTTAACAGTCAATTCAAATGACAATCTAGATGACAATTAAATTTATCAGGCAACAATTAATAAATTTATATCACATCATAATTTCAATTTAACTAACATAAAAATATTTAGTCAATCGTGAGCGTATCAAACACTCACCCTTTTTACTTGAAATTGAAAATATTTTCAGCTCCAAATAAATACCACTTCGATTCCCTGCCAATGCCCTCGTCGATACAATTCCAACGTCTCTCGTGCCATCCAGAACGGATCTCGTAGGAAAAGGTTATACGATAATTAGTATACATTATAATTAAATTTAACTTAACTTAATTAAAATAAAAAACAAAACAAAACCTCACCCATCCAAACGATCCCCTCTCAGCATCCTTCTCAGGCAACAATCGACCATCCTTCTCCCCCAATCGCTCGCGTATCTTCATTCCCTTTTTTTATAAATCAACCGAAGCTTCCACAGCTCGCCACCGCCAATTGCGGTGCCTCCAACCCCACTCGCCATGCCTAAGCCACGAGCGCATGCAAACAACCTCCGCATTCGAACCCTTTCCCCCCAGCAACATGCTCGTGACCTTAATTAATCGCACGCGCCACCCTCTCAAAACCCTAACTCGTCGCCTCCTCGATGTTGAGTCGCGGCTTCCACGAACGCGATCGATCATGATTTGAGCATCGTTCTTATTTTTTTTAAATCGGGCCTGTTGCTTTTTTTTCGTTTGAATAATATTATTCAAAATAAGGGGAGAGGGAGGTAAAGTAGGGGAAAGTCAAGTGGGCGTGGTATACGAGATTTGGCTTTGTTGGTTATTTTATTTTAAATTATTTAGGAAAATATACTCGAAAATGTCGAGCTCCAAACGAGGCGTGCCACCATAGCATTCATAATGTTTTACCCCTATTCCGAACATAATGGAACTCGTCTCGAGGCCTAGTTTGATCGTATGCAGAAGATAGATTTTCAAAATCAATTTATTTTATCGAATTACGAAATTAATTTCTACGCGTTACAGGCTCGCACGGCCAAACGACAAGTCCGATCGCTACGGAACTTGAAATCCTACAATAATTCACTATTACGGATCCGATGAAACTGGTTTCGTCAAAATCCCAGACAGTGGCCAAAATGGCTATTTTCACTCGTTAAGTATAATATTAAATTTCCAATTTCTAATTATTCGCTTTTAAATCCAATTTCAAATGTTAACAATCTTCATTGTTGTTTAAATAAAATTTAAATCAACTTTCGTATCATTTTCAATCATATTAAATTCAGAATTCAATTATTCAAAAAATTTCCAATATTAATTTAAACAATTTAATTACCCAATAAATCAATATTAATAAATCATTAAATTTCAAATAAATTTTAGTTATCAACATTATTTTATTCCTATTAAATAATTCAATATTTATTATTCAATTCCAGTTATGGATAACAAACACATTCAATTTAAAAAATTTAACTTCAATACTTGTTACTACCAAAATCTTCGAAATTTATTTATTCTGACTTTTATTCAAGTTCATGTTCAATAACTACACTAATAATCCACTAAATTTTATTTTTAACCATTTTTATCCAATAATCACCTTAAATTTAATAATTTAAAATAGCTAAAAATACGGGTCGTTACATTACTGTCAAACATATTTTTGCATCATACCGATTTGCCAAATGTTCGTTGTTTTAAAATTTAACCCACGGAACGTTGGATAATACAGACATGATTATTACTTTGTTCGTAGATAGTTTGTTTCAATTTACGTTATTGGATTTTAAATTAACCGAATAGTATTCGATTTACTAGTATAATGGTTGAATATGTCAAAACCTCTACTATACTAACAAAATTAGTTTATTTTTTTTAATTTGTATTATATGAAAAATAACATTACTAATGTAAATATGTCATGATTTTTCACAAAACCTTTCATAAAAAAATGTAAAATAACTTAAAATAAATAAATTAAAGGCTCCCTAAGCTACGACCAAGTCCAAAACCCTATATCCCCATCGTCAAAATAACAAAAAAAAACGCTCGCTCAGGAAAAAAACTCTCCAGGAAATACCTGAGGTAGAAGAAAACCCTAATTCTCCTTCGTCAATCTCAGTTCCCCGCCGATAGCATCCGCTACACCGCTGTTGCATCTACTCCGCTTCACCATCATCGCATTTGCTCCGCTTCACAGCCACGGTAACGAATTATATCTGGATAAATTTTATATTTATTGCTAAAAAGTACTTGTAAAATTTGATCGATTTCATATCTGGATCTTCCCTGCTCTGCATTTGTAAATCGCATTCTTTGGTCATCATTTGCAGTTATCATAATAGAATAAAATTTAACTTCCTATTGAGTTTAACTATTTTGATTTCAGATTTATTTGAAAATAGATATTGTCGATAAGTGCACCAGTGCAAAATGTTATCGGTTGTTTGACAAATTAAAAATATTTTTCAGTGACATATGATTTGCAATATCTGAATTTTAGTGTTCTTTTCGCTATTTTTATTCAAAACAAGGATTGTTTTGGTAAAGCTGTAGTGTGAGGTCTTTACTCCTTACCGGTTCACTGTTGTGTAAAGAAAAAAAGAACAAAATTAATTTTAAATCTTTAGAAAATCATTTCAATATTTGGTGATAGAAATCCGTACTTCTCTTTGCTGTTTTGTACTTCTCTGTTTCAGATGCTAGGGTCTTCTTTCCATTTTTCTCCAACGAATTTTGCCTAAGATCATCTTTAACAATACTGACCGATCTAGTATATGTTATATATTATATTCGTTGTATTACATCCATACAATTTTATTACAATTTTTCGTGTGCAAGTTTTTGTCTACGAGCATCATTGTTTCTTCGAAAGTTCTTGTTCCTTGTGATGATCCTGTTTCGTTATTAACTTATCATTTTACATTGTTAAATGTTTGGTGCTGTAAAAAGATTCTTGTTTAATGCAAAGTTTAATAAAATGCAGAGATATAGAGATGCTACAGTGGACAAAACAGCACATCAGTTTTGATATGTTTTGTTAGGTACATTGGACATAACAATGTATCATTATTTAAATGGATAAAGCTTGGTGTCATCTACCAAGGTACTAATTTGATTTCATAAAATGTGAAAAACAAACTATATTTTTACCTTTATATGTTTATTTCTTTATCTAGGGTCACTAGGAGTTTTAGGAAGGAGCGATGAAATTTGTAAACAATGCAATGAAATACAACGAGCAACTTCGAAAGAACAATCATGAAAATCAAGACTCCATGGATGATCAACTCTTTCGCTATATTAGCTGTCCATGTACAAAATGTCGGAACTTAGGTGTTCACCTAACAGGTCAGACTGTATTTGATCATTTAGTTTGCAATGGTATGGATCCAACATACACTAATTGGGTTTTGCATGGGGAGTCATCTTCTGCTTTTGAATGTTGTCATGAAAATACTGAAATATCTGATACACATAGGATGTACATAGATCCACTTGATCTTGATATTTTGAACCGAGAAAATGATATACGATAGGATTATATGCCAAAAGACGCAGAACTCCCTTTATATCTAGGTTGTACAAAGTCTACTAAGCTTTCGGCTACTCTAGCTTTATATAAAATCAAAACCATGAATGGATTGTCAACCAACAGCTATAATGAGCTTCTAAAAATGGTAAATGATTACATAATACCAGAACTAAATCTACTTCCAAAAAACAACTATGAAACCAAAAGTTGTTGAAGGCATTCAATTTGAATTATGAGAAAATTCATGCATGTGTGAATGATTGTTGATTGTTTAGAAAACAACTTGCAGATTTAGATATGTCCAAATTGTAAAACTTCTCGGTACAAGAAAAAAGATGATCAGAATGGAAGTTCGAAAAGGGTTCCTGTAAAAGTACTTCGATACTATCCAATTACACCTAGGCTCAAAAGAATGTTTAAGTCACAAGAAATAGCAAAACAATTGAGGTAGCATGACACCAATAAAAGTACAAATGGAAGAATACGACATCTAGTTGATTCATTAGCTTGGAGAATGGTAAATAGAAAATGGTCTCGTTTTGCTTCAAATGCTAGAAATTTAAGATTTGGACTTGCAACTGATGGATTTAATCCATTTTCCGATCTTAGTTCCACCTATAGTTATTGGCCTGTAATGCTTACTATATACAACCTACCTCCATGGTTATGCATCAAAAAGAGTATTTTATCTTGTCTTTATTAATTTCAAGTCCAAAGCAACCGGGTAATGATATTGACATATATTTAGAACCACTCATAGATGATTTAAAAGATTTATGGGAAAATGGATTGGAGACATACGATGCATTCAGTAAGTCTATGTTTAAATTAAATGCTCTATTACTATGGACCACCAATGATTTTCCTGCTTATGGAAATTTAGCAGGCTGTACTACAAAAGGAAGGAAAGCTCGTCCTATATGTGGTATTGATACTTTATCGAACTGGTTACCATTCAGTTGCAAGTATGTTTATATGCATCATAGAAGATTTATGAGTGGCGTTGAAGTGGCGTTGAAGTGTTGAAAAAGGTAAATATAAAAGAGTTGGTTTGATGGAAATATCAAAGAAAGAGGTAAGCCAAGAATTATGAGTGGCGTTGAAGTGTTGAAAGCTACAAGCAATATTGTAAATGATTGGGGAAAGAATGAAAAGCAAGAAAAGAAAGATAGGAAAAACAGAAATAAAAAGAATAAAATTCAACCTAAACCTACGAATGATGCAAACAGTAAAATGTGGAAGAGAAATCGATATTTTTCCAACTTCCTTATTGGAAGGTAAAGTCATCTTAGCTATTATTATAGCATTGTACACTACTTTCAATTATATTTATTTCTGTTTCTTCAACAAAAATTTCGTTTATTCCCGTTTAAGTGCTACTAAAAACAATATAGATATTTAAATTAGCAATATTCAAAAATTATACCATCCGTGCAGACACTTAGTATGGATACTAAACACTTAATTAGAACAAACCGATTCCTTGTTTTACATGTTTGTTTGGTTGATAACATTATTTATCTTGCTAATTGCTTACTACTTATTTTTTGTTATCATGCACTTTGCTGTGTATATAATATTGCTTACTTTGTGTTCAACGTAATATGCACTATTCGATTCCTTGACCCTATATTAGTATCGACGTTAAAAATTCTCTTTTTTGACTCTTTAAGGATTTGGTACTAAGACACAACTTGGATGTAATGCATGTTGAAAAAAAATGTATGTGAGAGTATAATTGGCACCATTCTGAATATAAAAGGTAAGTCCAAAGACGGTCTTAATTCTCGTAAAGATTTACAATACATGGGAATCAGGGCAGAGTTATATCTGCAAGAGATGAATGGGAAAATATACCTTCCACCATCAAAAATCAACTTAGCAAAGTGAGAAATAGAATTTTTTTATAATCGTTTCAGAAATTTGAAAGTGCCAGACGGGTATAGCTCTAATATTCGAAGATGTTTCTCAAAGGACAACAAAATAATAGGACTAAAGTCTCATGATTGCCATGTTTTGATGCAACAACTATTACCTGTAGCTTTGCAGGGACTCTTAATGAAAGGCCCAAGAACTGCAATATTTCGATATTGTTGAATTTTTAATGAAATATGCCAAAGAGTAATCGATCAAAAAAGACTTGAAGATCTTGAAAATGAAATTGTTGAGACATTATGCTTGTTAGAAAGGTATTTTCCACCTTCATTTTTTATATTATGGTACACTTGACCATACATTTAGTGCGAGAATTACGTCTATGTGGTCCTGTACAATATCGTTGGATGTATCCATTTGAAAGATACTGCACTATTACTTTTTAACTCTAAAGCTTTACTTCATTATAAGCTCATACAGTAGAAGTATATTTTACAACACTAATTTTTGATATCATTAATTTTCTTTTCATAGGTATATGAAAGTACTTAAAGGATATGCGAAAAATCCAGCAAAACCAGAAGGGTGCATTACAGAATATATATTACTGAGGAGTGCATGGGATATTGTAGTGGTTACTTACAACAAGCCACTGAAATAGGAATATGACACAATAGAAATGAAGCATTTCAAACTGATTCTCCTCATGTTGGACGACCAATTAGTAAAGGAACACATGTAACATTGTCCAATGAAATGCTGAAATGTACTCATCGATATTTTCTTTTTAATACAAAGGAAGTTGAGGATTACGAGAGGTAAGTACAAAAATAACTAATTTAAATACAAATTATGGTTATAACCACAATCTAAACCGCTATATGACTTATTTTATTCAATTATTTTTTTACTAGAATGCAAATGGATGAGTTGAAGTAGTTAGATAATCGTTTAAGTAGAAAAGAAAATGAAACATTGCTTTCAGGTAAACATGCTGATGAGTTTTGTAACTGGTTTAAAGAAAAGGTATGTATTATATGATTTATGATTTTTAATGTCTATGTCTAAAACAAAAAAACTCATATCGTCAAGTTTCAGGTTGAATTGCAAATCAGTATGAATATTCCAGTTTCCAATACAATAAAATGGTTATCATATGAACCTATAAAATGTGCCATGACATATACTGGATACATTATTAACGGCCTTCGGTTTCATAATAAAGGCGTTCAAAGTTCAAAGATCCACACAAAACAGTGGCGTTTCGATTGAAGCAAATAACGTAAATGATTCATAATCAAACAATAATGTGCAACCATCAAAAGCTTATTATGGTGTTCTACATGAGATATTGTGTTGGACTATAGTATATTTCAAATTCCTTTATTCAAATGTGATTGGGCTAATATTAATCGTGGTATTAAGGTTGAAGATGGTTTCACATTAGTTAACCTTCACCAATTTCAAAATCAATTTCTGAATGACCCTTTCATTCTAGTTTCACAAGCCAAACAAGTATTTTATTCGAGAGAGTCTGAATCGTCTAACTGGTATGTTGTCATAAAACCAACACCTAAAGGTTTTCACGAATTAGAGCTGTATGACGAGGAAACTGAAGTAAATTCTCAACCATTTGATGCATTAAAGTTTGATGAAGTTACGGCCGATGACGATGGTTTTGAGAGAAGGGATTGTGAAGGCACATATTTTTGTAGTTGCGGTAGAAGCTAAAAAATTGATTCTACATATCGTATTGCAGAATTTCTCTATTGTAGTTTGACTTTTTTTAGAACTTTGTTTTCCCAAATTCTTGAGTTTCAGACTATTACTTTTGTATTTGGTTATGTTATGCATCTTAAAATTTTAACCCCGTTTTAACTCCGCCGATGTCTATTTCACATTGCCGGTCCCAGACCCGGATAAAGAAGGAGGGGAAAGGAGAATCTTTGAGTTTTGATGTTCTTTAATTTGTACAATAATATGAGGAGTGAGTTTCCTTCCAATGGTTATGCCCTTTTTTCTCTTCTATAGTTCTATTTTGGATTTCGGATCTGTTAGAATTTTGTGTAATCTATCAGGTTTTGGTATAGGTTTCTATTTTGCTACTACATTTTCATACCTAACAATTTATTGATTCTCATATCTTGAATTTGATGAATATTTAAGCTGAATCTATGTTAGATTCTGTAGGCCAAATCTGTTGAATTTCAGGTTCATTAATCTGTTTTCATATACCGAATTTGAAATCGATTTCAAAGACAGTAGCTGATCAAACCCAATTAATAATTAATAAACATGGACTAAGCCTAACAGGACTTGAACAACCATTGGATTGACACATATTTTTGAAGTCCAAAACAATTGCATTAATATGTTGCTTAACAAAACTGTGCTATATATATCATCCAACCATTACATATATTTAAGGTTGACAACATTTCTCTGTCACTGAATTATTTGAAACTAGATCCAAAGGAGTTACTCCATGTTTTCAAATTTGCGAACAAAATTTTAATGGACTATATTTTTTAACCAAAATTCTTTTTCCAAACTCTTAACTCTCTCGGTAATGTATCTTGAAACAACTATTTTATGCGAGTCAATTATAGAATTATGTTTGTGTTGTATATAAAGATTTACCTACTTATATTCACTCTTAACATTTTACATTTAAATGCACATTTGTAGTGATGAATTGTTAATAAGTTAATTGAATGGTATGGGGATTTAACCGTGGTGCATTTCTCGAAGGCTAACTGAGGTACCAAATATCTCAACAGTGTTCCCCTAACCGTTTAAGTATACACTTTTATCCAAAGGAAAAAATTATTATGTCTATAGCCGTGTTTAACGAGGAAAATGAATATTGAGTGGATATAAAGAAGTACTAAGTTGTTTACTTCATTAGAAAACAAATTCCCTAATATTTTCGACCTAACCGTATCAGAGAATTGCTTGACTTGTAGCATGTATAGAAGTTCACCTATATACCTATAATAATGTGGTTAGACAAATGATTTTTCTTCTTCTTGGCATGATGTTAGCAAGTGGCATGTTATTGAAATCAATGTGTTCTGTAAATATTATTTGCCCATTACAAATATTTTTAACTGTGTTGTTTTTGCATTATTAATTCTACTCTTGGAGTGTTGGCAGAAGAAATTTACCATCTTTGAATTTTAAAACCTACAGAATACATATTTTTGTTTACAAGTAAATTTAGATGCCAATAGACTAGAATTATAGATTTGAAATTCAATCTTTTGGTAAATATTGGTTTCAGAAAATAAAAACAGTTCAATTTTTCTACAGTATTAGTAGTTAGTTAAATATTTGTCACGCATAGTGTACTGGTTGCATCTTATGCTTTTTTGTTGAAAACAAGAATATTCTTTTATTGTTTTCCTTATAGCTCCATCTTCTGTCGACGGTTAAAGAAACTGCCTTCGTGAGGGAAGAAAAGGAGAAAACGTAGAACAGGAAAATGGTTTGTTAATTTTTTTTCCAACTTAAAATAAAAACCACTTCTTGCTATCTATTCGAATATTGGTATGAACTCTATAGGATGAGTAAAAGCTTCAAGGTCAAGTCATGGTTGAGCAAGAAGCATCGTTTGGTCCGTAGCCACGTCCAAAAAATCCTGAAAGTGCCATAAAATGCCAAGAAAATTCAATAGGAGGTCCAAACAGAAGGCTTTCTTTAGTAGATGGATCGATACTGCAATCCCCAAAATCATACTTGCTGTACTCCACTAAGGATGTAAATTCAGCTAGGAAGGCAGACTACCAATATATGCTTTCTCATGGTTTGTGCTTTTATTCTTCATCTTTGATAATAATGATCTATATTTAGATGAACACATGATTTTTTATTTTGGGAAGAACAATGATATAATTCACGATATATATGCATATAAGTATAAAACATATGACCTATGAATGATGATTTAAATTAGACCTCAAACATTCGTATTGTAGGTTGAGGCCTAAGAAATTCATTTGGACAACCTTGACAAAATGAAAATGATGTAGGTGTTATGTAATGTCCTTTGAATTTAGCAAGATATTGAGTGAGTGGATCCACCTCGAATTAATGTAGTCGTGACTCCTCAGTACTTGAAGCCGCGACCTGCTTCAAGTACATGCATTTGTACACTTGAACCATATACGAGCTGAAATGCGTTATTAGTTCTACCACTAATTTCTGGTCCATTTTGTAGAAAAAAAGTAATGGCGTTTTGCATGATAACTAAGTAATCAATTATAAAATCAAATACACACCACACCTGTTAAGTTATACAATTTTAATAACAGAGGTTGGCTCTACAATATAGAAAAAGGTGGCTGAGCCCGAACCATCATTCGTCCTAACAGATCTATCTAGAATGGTCCCAGACAAGAGAAGTACATGCATTTTCTTGAAGATAGTCGATGGGTTTGCCTTCTTCTGGTATATATATAAGAGTAATGTGTTATGTTTATAATCAATTCAGTTAATAAAAAGTTAGTCTTTTACAGTTATCCGTTTCTTCTTTTCTCTGCTCCTCCTTTTCCATTTATGTTATTTGAAAACTCTAACATGATATCAGAGCTTGATTTGACATTCTAACAATGGTAGCATGCAGACCTGATCTCCCGTCTATAAGTGGGTTGTTGTCATTGTACCCTTCACAATTCAAAATTCTTCATCTAGAACCTTCACGAATGGAGCCAGACAGTTTGTTGTGTAGGATGCATTACTGAAAACACCAGAAGAAAAAAATTATATGCATGTATATGATAAACAGTACGAAAATGTTGTGGAAGTTGATTGAGTTAGTGCTAATAAAATGGTTATAAATGTAGGTGCTGATGATATTACAACTTCATCAGAGCAACGGCCTTCATCAACTCCATAAAAATAGGTTGGGATAACTCCATCTTCGGCTGGTGCAATCATGATGACCTTCCTTGTTCTTGCTTGTATATGCTTTCCAGCACCAGGTCCATCGATAAACTCTCAGTTCCCTTTATAAAAACAAGCAAATAAAGGATCTTCCATTTCTAATTGTAAAATTCTTCATTTTTTCCCATATAAATTGGGCACCCTTGATAATCTGCAAAGAGATATACTATATAACTGGTAATCGATCTTAGAACAACTGTTACTGTGGTGAGATTGTATACTGTAGATCTATCGATCTTGAGACAGAGTCCCCATGGCATTAAAAACTGATTTAAAATAAAATGTGGGTGTTACCTACTAGCGTTGTGCTTTGGTCATATGAATTATCTTTGTCTAGGTAAATTTTATTCACGGTGTTTCCAGGAATGCACCTACCTCTAATTGATAAGGGTACATAATATAGAAGTAGTATATAATACATATACCTCGATGACAATGTCAATTCACATTTCAGCCCAAGGAAGCTTCAATGGATCATAGCTAGACACAACCTTGATCGACTTTCCATTAACTCTTATTGTCTGATTACCTAAAATTTTCAAATCTGCCTTGAGTGCTCCAAGCATTGAATCATACATCAAAAGATGCGATGCCTGCAGTGGCATAAAAAGGTGTAAAAAAAGTGATGTATAGGTTGTCAATTCACTTCCTTATTTATTTGAACCACGTCTACCAATGCACATTTTAAAAACAGTAATATTCAACCATCTATATATTAACCTATGATCATTCTTTATGCTTGGACTTTGTTAACTTATTCGTTCTTTATGATTATGTTAAGATGATGTATTCACCTATTTACATTGCATTTTCCTCGACAAGGTTTCCCCTTTTAAATGAACTTCAATATTATGCCAAATAAATTGCTTTTTTCTTTTTAGTTACAAGTTGGAGAAGTATCTGTACCATATTTGATGCTATTTGGTTTGTTAGGAGTGAAACTCATATTTCAACTAAAATGTGTTCGTATAGTTTAGAAGCACTGGAGAAGTTTTGTTCCATTTAGAAAGTGGAAATGTTAGAATTGTGTGCATATGTAATCTTTTAACAGCTATATATGCCATCAGATTGAAGGAGTTCATGGTATACTGTCAGGTTAAATGAGTGCCTTACAAAATGTAGCATTGGCAGGGCCTATAATATTTGGGCCAGTGATTAATGCTGCTTCAGAAATAGCTAGCCGCTCCCTTTCATGTAATCAAAGGATATATTATGTTTTCTTGATTGTCATAGATAGAAACATCATGTTTATATCTGTGTTTGTGTTTATGCCTGTTGAAGTTTAAGTATATCTAACTTATGCTATCGTAATTTTTTCAAGGATGGAATAATAACAGATCTCCAAGAAACAAAAGATGCATTGATATATGCATCTGATCTTCTCCTCTCAATTCTCATTGTAGGACTTGGTGTGCAGATTTTAAAGAGATGAAGGTATTTTGTTTTCTTTTATGCAATGTTTTGATAATTAATGCTATATACTCCCCTACATGATTAATCCTACGTTGTAATTAACCATAAGAGGCCAAAAGTGACAGCCTAGTGAAATAAACACTTATTGTCAACTATTTCCTTCTGTCATAAATGGGTAATTTGTGCGGTTAATATGAAAACAAATAATATCGTCAGATGATTGTTCTACAAACTGAATCTGATTTGCTGCTAATTCAACTAAGAATAGCCAGGCTAAAGTATAAAACATTACTTTTATTCAAATTATTTTCAGCTTTCACTCTTATAAAATATGATTTCAGGTACTTCTAGTAATCATCAAAATGGGGCTATCCATGGATCCATAGATCCCAGAAATTTCGGAAGTCCTTCCAACATTCTTCATAAAATTCTTTCTCGGCCCACGTCTTCGCTTATCGAAAACAATAATGGCTCATCTGGTACTTGTGAGCTCAACCATTCACTTGGAAAACTGAATCTTGGTCTGCAAAGCATGCCATCTTTTCCAAAAATTAATGATGGTGTACTGATGGTATTCAGTTCAACTCACCAAACACTATATCAGCGATGGCCATGGACATGAACTCCACACCTATTGCTAATGGAAGTGAACATAGAAGCATTCACAGAAGTGGCTCTTTTTCCAATAGTAGCCATTTTGAACACAACAAATCTGGTTAGCAACATCTAATTAACAAACCCATGGCAGCTTTTCTGCCATATATCTTAGCTTGTTCTGTTGATTCTCTTTATTGGTAGACTGCTAATTTTTAGCAATTTCATGGTTACATACTTATTTTGGGTATGTTAGTGGGGTTAATAAGGTTAATTTTGATTATCGGTATGTGAGTATATGGTTTTCAAAATTACATTACAAAATGGGTGAAAATATATGTAGTGCAGGAGTAGGATACTAAACATGGTCACCATAATTAGAGAAAAACTAGATGTTCTCCTGTTCTCCCTTGTCAAAGGAAAAAAAATAAATCACATTAGGTGTTGCGCCATTTTGAGCATAACAGAAATAAGAGGAACCTATTCAAACATGTGCTTCTATTGCATTACATGCCTGCTTGCCATCTTTTGTCTTTCCATGAAACTTCTTCTATTTTCTCTTGGTTTAGGTTACCTGTGTCTGCAGTAGCTTGTTGTTGAATACAGCCTTGCGCTTTTTTTACTTCATTCTTGGCAGTCCTGTTAGGCATCATCAAGCAGTTCCTATATCATCTTCAAATGCACCTCTTGTCGCGTAGCAACGCAACCCAGTTTCCACCAATCTCGGGATGCACCTTTCATTCACACATGCAACATTCACTCATATCATCTCATTCATTATCATCTTGTAGCTATTCACTCATATCTTACCCTATTTATAGAAAATGCGACAACGAAATACAATATCGAACGGGCAGCCATATAATCGATAACCGCTGGATAGTACATTATAATCCTTACTTTTGAAACATGATTTCATATAAATGTTGAGATTTGTTCAAGTATTAAATTTGTAAAATATCTTTACAAATATGTTTACAAAGGTTTAGACCGTGTATTTGTAGGGTTATCCAGTACACCTAAGATAACGATGAAATTTTAAAATTTGTTAATGTTAGATGGATTTGTGCTCCAGAAGCTTTATGGAGAATACTTAATTTTTCACTAAGTAATATTTTTCCTTCTGTTACCGGCTTACAAATACATTTACCAAACAGACAACTATTATTTCATGCAGAAGAGCACATACAAACTATTTTGGATGATCAAAAGAGATCTAAAACAATGCTTATTGAATTTTTTGTAAAAATGTTTTTGATGAACAAGCACATCAATATTTATACTATGAGTTTCTTGAAAAATATTGGTGGGTTTCTACAAATAAGGAATGGAACCGCAGATGAAATAACCGTAGGGAAATTGGTGGAATTTATATGGTATCTCCCACTGAAGGTGATCGTTATAATTTGCGATTACTGTTAACACATGTTATAGGTCCCCTATCTTTTAGTGACTTACTAACAGCTAATGGAACACAATTTAATACATTTAAAGAAGCAATTAGACATAAAGCTTTACTTGAAAATGATAATAGTTTAAAGGACTGTTTGAGGGATGCTTCAAACACACATATGCCCAATGCTTTAAGAAGATTATTTGTTACAATTTTAGTATATTATGAACCGTGTCATGTGGGTGAATTATGGGAAGAGTTTTCACCTTTTTTACTTGAAGACTATCCTACTACATCTACTATTAATGTGACCAATTCATATTCATTAATTCAATGTCTGTCCGACCTTGACAACCTTCTCAAACAATATTTTATTACGACATTCGACAATAATTTCAATGATTTTATTCATGCTAATAGATCCACTCTTATTTCAGAAGAGCGGTGTATAAAAATACCCAATAATGATATCAGTTTCGTTAATAACTTGAACTCTAAACAAAAGATGGCATTTGACACAATAATGTTTTCTGTTAAAGACAAAGCTAATGCTCTATATTTCATATATGGCCTTGGACGTACAAGAAAAACATATATGGCCTTAGTCGATGCACATTTATATCATGCTAGTTTTTGCATGTAGAGTTACATCATGTGGTTTTTGTTAACCTGATTCTCTTTTAAACTATGCAGGTACAGAGAAGCAAGAGATTCCTATTTGACTTCTTGTGCACCTGCATTTGCATAGAGATAATAAATTACTTGCCAAAATATAAATCAAATGACATAATGAATTTAGAAAATTTAAATCGATTGTTGATTTTATGACCCAGATATTGGAGGTCACTTGGCTTTTGTTTCCTTTGATTGGTTTAGGGGCCATAGAAGCAAGTTGTAATTGTTCTGATCGAGCTATGCAAATGAGACACTGGCGTTTTACCAAAATTTAAGAGAGAGAAAATTTTTGGGAATTTTGAAAAAAATTTAATAACTAAAAATTTGGCTTTGGAGTTATATCTTGGAATGAATTAAAGAAAGAGAATTAGTTGGTTTAGGTGAGTGGATTTAAAGGACTGGAAAATTTTAGAATCTATTCCGACTAATTGGTTTTGAAAAGTTAATAAGTATAAAAACTTACTTTAATTAATAGTTTTAAACTTAAGGGTTTGGAAACATTCTCTTCTTTAGGAATTTCGGGGACGAAATTCATTTAAGGAGTGGAGAATGTAACAATCCAAAATTCTAGTCATTTGATTTCAAATTTTAAATTTATTTTAAATATTAACTAATTAGCTTTTAGAATTTTATAACTTATATTTCATATAAAAGAAATAATAAAGTATTTGAAATATAAAATTTAATATTAATTAAGTGGATTTACTAATTTTATTTAACTCCTTTTAGTTAGTAAATAATATTGTTAAATTCAATTTGTAAATTTATTGACATATATAAATAGGTTGAATAAATATCGATAATTAAAATATAAAATGATATTAAATCTAGGAAATTGTTATTCCAGGGCACAGTCTTGGATTTCGACGAAAAAATTTTCATTGGATCCATAATAGTGAATTATTGTACACTGTCAAATTTCAAAACAATTGGATGTATCATTTTGGTCGTGCGAGATTGAAACGCGTTGAAATTAATAGCGAAAATTTAATATAATAACTGGATCTAAAAAGCTATCTTCTGCATATGATTGAATTAGACCTCAACACTAGTTCAATTGTGTTCGGAATAAAGGTATAACATATAGAACGCCAAGCGGCACGTCTCGTGTGGAGTTCGAGATTTTCGGGTATGTTTACCATGTTACCTTATTTAGTCCACATTCTATCATATTTGGATTGTTACCTTATTTTTCCCATTTTATCAAGTTGGATTGTTTACCATGTTCTGTTCATTTTGTCCAGTTTGATTTTACTTGGTCTATTTTCATTCTTTCATGTCCGATTTAATATTATTTATGCTCATTCATATTTGGATTTGTTCCTGATATTCATTCCTGTTTTTTCCTATATAGATGTTATTCTTGTAAGGTAAAAATCTGTTCCGCGTTAGCGGCGTGGTCTCACAAAACTTTATATGTTCCCATTATTTTTGTTATTTCAAGCTGGTATTTCCGGACTGATCCGGGTGTTATTTTATTATAATGCTGGATTCAGACCAAGTATTTCCCAGGTTGTCCTTGGTGTTATGGAGATCGTGAAGAAAGCTGAAGATTCGCTCATGATAGTGTTTTATTTTTCCACTGTATTATATAGTATACTTATCGGTATTTGTAAGATCGGGATTTTATAACTGTCCAGCTGTACGATTTGTTCTTAACTCTGGTATACTATGTATGGAGTGACGGTTTCTACTGTCCTTTTTATATTAAATCATGTTTTTCTCTATTCCATGTTCTATTCTTTTTATTTATCCTAACAATCTATCTTTTGTCAATTGGATGCGCGATATTGGAACACAGTGGTAGCGTTCGATGTCGACTTTCGATGGTCAAAATGGTGGCTCGTTACAACAAACATCCACTAATACGTCAACTGGTACGGAGCATTACTCAACAAAATTCGATTTCGTCTTCTCAGTTGAGCTTCTCTCGACGAATCGCATTCGCCCGAACCAAACATCACGCCTAAAGGCCACCCCCCCTAATCGTGACCTGCTCCTCCCTCACGCGGCTGCCTAGGGGACGTGATTCTCATTCAAGCGTCGAAATACACCAAATTTGACTACGGGCTGCTCTCCGGCATGCCGAAGCCAAATCCAAGCTTCAAATGTCGAATCGGCGACCATACGCTCTAGAATCTCCAACCCTAACACCATCAAAGCATATGGCCTCCCACCAAACCATGATCGAACATCACCATACGAATTCAACGAATCAAGAATTTGGATTTTTAGTCAAGTAAATCTTTGGTTTTAGATTTTGGCTGTTTTATTTCAAAAGAGAAAGCTCCAATTCTCCTTCACAGGTAAGATTAAATAGAGAACAGATGGATATAGGCATACATAAGGGGTATGACATGGGTATTGGTTGAGTTGATAAGGAATGAAGTTGAAAACATGCACATATATCATTTTAGTCAATACAATATTCTAATATAACATACCTAGAAATCTCGAACTTTAAACAAGATGTGTCGCCTAACGTTTTATATGCTATACCCCTATTCTGAATGTAATGGGACTAGTTTCGAGACCAAATACGATCACATGCAAAAGATAGCTTTTCAAATCCAATTATATTAAATTTCTAAAATAAATTTCTTCGCGTTTCAAACTCGCACGATTAAACGATTCGTCTGATCGCCACAAATTTGACTGCATATTATAATTCGGTATTACGGATCCAATTAAATTGGTTTCGTCGAAATCCAATACTATGCCCCAAAATGCTAATTTCACAGATGTAAATATTTTTATATATTTAATTATCGATATTTATCCGATCTATTCATATTTGTAAATTGAATTCACCGATATTATTTATTAATTAAAACCAGTTAAATAAAATTATTAAATCCATTTAATTAACATTTAGTTCACAATTCAAATACTTAATTATTCCTTGTATTTGAAATATTTGCTATTAAATTCTAAAATATAATTATTTCAATATTTAAAATTAATTAAACATTTAAAATCAAATGGCCAGGATTTTGAATTGTCACATAGCTCGTTTAAATACAATACAACAAGAGACGCAAGTTGAACAATAACATGCATAAAAAGCTGAAAATAATGCCTAATAGTTAAGGATAAATGAGGGGGTCCAACTCAATCTAATTTTGCTCTTCCTATAACTAAATATATGTATAGGATCATCAAAAGAATATTAAGGTATGAGACGAACTAACCAACTCATTTATCAATTATTTGCCTAATTCAACATTCCACCATTCATGAAACCATAACCATACGCTATACACAAACATTTATATACACATGCATACCTACATACAAACAAGCAACATTAACAATATATCTTAAAAAGCTGATTATCGTTTTTTATGAAAAAATTGTACATAAACTGTAAAATATTAATCATTTATATTAAAGCATTGAACTATCTCTGAACTTCAATTGTTATGGCAAGGTAAAAAAACATTAAATCTTTCCTGTTTCTATTATTTACCTTGGTATGAAAGCAGACTGTAGAGGTTTTTCATACCTTAAATAGGCGCAAAAGCAACAAGTAGCTCTACTTATTATGATGGTTCAAGAGGAAGTCGATCGCGGTACACCAAACAATGGATTGGACTATCATCTGCACCCAAGACACTTGTACAATGCTCCTAAAGAATGACAAAATAGAATAGACATAAAAGATCGATCTCTAAAATTTATAAAATTACCTACAAATTCATAAAATACAAACTTAGTAATCTAAATCATAGTCAAAATTAAATGCAACAAAAAGACAAATCATCCGTGTCTTTTTAAAATGTAAGGTACAACGAAAGAAGGAAAATACCAAATGCATGATATCGCAAACATTTAGTAGTCTATATCATTTGTTTATGTAAAATATATCAACCCATTTATTTGAGTTGAAACATATAAATTTGGATTTAATCTAATTTGTATTATAACCATGCAAAGAACCAAAATAGCAACAACCAATAAGTAAATTGTTCTGTAAAAATGCAAAAACACAATAAAAGCAATCAATGCTACACAAAATACAATCTCACAAATAATTGCTAATCCATAGCATTTGTCAACATACATAAAACACATGGTTAAATATCATAATCCAAAGTCCGAATTAAAAAATTACATTTTTTTCAATAGATTACATATAACAAAACCACCAAAAAACACAAAAAAACATTTAAAACCCTAAATTTTTTCATCATCATATATCATTTCATATAATAATATAATACAAAAAACTTTATGAAAAGAAAATACATATTAAATTTTAAAATATTACGTAAAATACAAAATACCGAGCTTAAAAAAATTAAAACAAAGAGCGTCTTTACATTGTAGAAAAAAATAAAAGGCTGATTCTAACTTTAGTAAAGGCTTAAACCATAAAGGTTATATTATCCACTAAAGAACCTGTAAAGAGAGAGCGACTGAAAACAAATACTAACCATTGAATATGTTTGTTTTTTTATTTGAAAGAAGGAAATCAAGGGATCTAATAATTAAGATCTCTTCTACCATAATTTGTTTCGTCCATTTATATTCAGATAAAATGTTGCCATTATAGAAACTAAAACAGTAATTAAAAAGGTGTGACAGAATGCAGTTACAAAGGGAGACAACGTTAATTATATGTCCTCATCACACATTTAACATCGTATGTTCATACAGCGGCCATTTAAAAATGGCGTCATATCACTCTTTATTTCCAACATTTCACCTAAAAAAATAGCCCAATCTCGAATCATATTCAATAAATTCTAACAGCACAGAAAAAATGAGAAATAAGCCAAAAAATTACCGCAAAAATGACTTGGAATTTATGTACCGATACTTTCGGCAAAAGGCTTACAAATAAAACAGTAGAAGAATATATTTTATCCCACTTTCACCTTAAAATTGACAAACATTTAAAAGACAACCTTTCATAACAAAAATTAAATCAATTTCTTTGTTAGCACAGAGAAACACATAACAAAATGTCATGCATCAGATCAAACGTCAATAGGACAAAGCAAATAATACACATAAAAAATTAGGAATCATAAATAATCGATAAATGCCAGTGGATCTTAACAAATTAAGAATTCAGTTGCTTTGAATTTGTTTCGCAGGAATACTAATAAACTAGCATTGTTTCTTGCTTTCTGAAAAAATGTGGTCGGATCTGCCCATTAAACGTCGCAGCCAGCCGGATGGAAGATTTGCATTGCTTTCTTAAAACACCGAAAATAATATCATAAAATTAAAAAGGAAGAAATTATAAAAAACGGAAACCTAAAAATCTGAATAGCTAATCATGGTTTCAAAAATAAGTATGAAAAAAAATGTAGGGTTCAAATGTATAACGAAATAGCATACAGACTGCTACCCGTCTAGCCATGGACACAGAGTGTTGATATTCAGGCGCGTAACCGCATCAGCCACCGTCGAATTCAATTCGAAGACAGATACATGACTACGCCTGTATGTTACTGCTTGACTCCTTAATTTCTGAAATGATTGACGAATGCTGATTCTGCAAAACGTAAATATTCATTTAGAAAATGATAAAAGAAGAAGATGGAGAGCGAATGATTGGAGCGGAGGCACAAGTGAATAAATAAATATATACGGTGTGGCTAGGGTTTTCTGAATGGTGGAATGTTGAGTCGCTAATTCGTGCTTGATAAAGTAGCTGGCCCATCTTAAGATAATTATTTTTTGCTATCTTATTCCTGTCAGCAGGGCTTGGCCCATTAATTCATCGATATACTAATAGTGATTTTTTTTTTCCATTGTGCATGGGTGGATTTATTTTTTATTAAGCCTAGCTGATCCATTTAAAAGTCCTTCCTCCTAATAAAAATTTGCATTTCATTAATTAAATCTTTATTTTTTATTAATACTTGAAATAGAAACAAAATATTTTAGTCCGACCGTTAACTCCTTAAAATGCTCTTGTATATCCTCTTAAATATTAAATTGTTATTTCATTTCAGTTAAATGATGATAAAATCACCCTTCAATTACTTTAGATGTATTCAAACTCATATGTCGATTCTAATTATTTCTAAAGTAAAATTGTTTAAATGTATTTGGATTGAACTTCAGAGAGCAAGTCAAATTATGACTACATTGGAATAGAAAATCATATGCCTCTTTCCATTTACATTTAAATCGTAATTAAAAGCATGACCTCGTTCAGTATTTCAAAATAAAAAAGTTAATCCATATGGCAGTTTCATTCTTGCACAGTCAGAAACCACATCTACTTGATCAATTTATACAAATAAACCGAATAAGAATACTAAACATTTCTAATAAATTATTTTTCCTCACTATTGACGTAGTTATCCAACTTATTATAACCTAAGGAAATAGATAATTATCCTAGTCGGGTTTTATTTTTGATTGCATAAAAATTTGTTTTTATAATTTCAGTAGCGCCATGGAGTTTTATGTATTTAAAGATAAAATGACAAATTTAATATCCTTTTCCACTTAATTATGTTTCCTTTCATAATGTTTGACAAATATTTTGAACAAATTTCAATACTTGATTCATTTTCTTATTATATGTTGAGACAATAACAATCGTCGAAAAGTGCAATAAATCTTCATGTTATTAGTTATTTTATATTTAAATGTTTAGCTACACGCATGTCGTTTGTATTGATTATTTTGATTTGCACTTGCAAATCATGTGTCTTTCTACTAAATGTAGCATTTCATTACTGAACATATGTTGTTTGTACTAAAATTTCTCATGCATGCACATAGTGCGTTCCAATGGGACTCGTTTTTAAAAATGGAGTTGGTCTTGCACTTAAAAAAAATGCTTTAGTTGTTAAGATTATGCATAAACACAAATATTATTATACTGGTGTATTGATTTAAAAAGAGGCGTGTGCATATTTTCCCTTTTTTGTTTGGTTGAATTTATACGAGTATGTTAAAGAAGTGTAGGAATAAGAGAGGGAGTCAAATCACTTGCTTTTCATGCATCCAAATAGATTGGTTATAAGATAAAACTATTGCAAAACAAAATAGTTACAGGCATACAACATTTTTTCCTGAAATAACTGTCACATCAAAAAAAAATTATAAAAACTAAAAAAACTTAGACGAAAGTTAAAAATTACAATTCTTGCTATAATTCAGATTTCACCCGATTAACGTTGGTTGGTAACGTGGTTGGTTGTAACAGCCGGCCTTTTTGACTCCCGAATGTCGGCGCTAATACATCCACGATATTCACGTGCTAAGCATTTATAGCGACAATTCCGCTTCAACCATTCACATGCAATTTCCAACTTAATCAAATAACAATATCAAACATGTAAACAAGCAATTTGGACCACGATACATGTTTTAGATGATTAAAAGAGATATTATACCGCATAATAACGTTGTCACTTGTTGTACAAAACACGGAGAGGCCCAAATGTAATAACTTTCATTGTTCGTTATACTATTTATATTTTAATACAACAATAAATTGTATACACAACGATGTACAATAAACTTGTGAGTAAAATTCACTCAAGCCTAAACCAATCCCAGTTAGATAATCCTGATATGAGTGCAACAGCTAAGACGTCGTCTCGATTAGACCTCATACAAAAAAGTTATATGTTTAATAAGATTTGAGATTTAATAACTCTAATTAATTAAATTTTATTAGCTAAATTACCTTTAAATATTCATCCCTCCTCTAACCTATCTTCCCTAAAATGATGCACAGTGATATGCAACCCAACCATGTTGTGCACAATCACCAGTAATATGGAGCTCCACTCTATAAAACCCAAATATGATCGACCGATACATTTCTCATCGAAGACTCGACCTACCAGCACCAACATCATGTCGCTCATCAACTCCCTCAAATAACGATTGTCCATGCCCTAACCAACATCCTTAGGTTGTGAACGTCAAACCACCGCCATACGACTCCATACACCACCCCGAGTCCAAACGTGCAACCAATTTCACCTTCGCTGATCTCTTGCTCATCGCGACCTGACACTAGCTCGGCAACTGTAACAGCCCGATATTTTTAACAAATTTTATTTAAAAATAAACATTTTGAAATATTGACTTGAATTAAAAGTGTAATAACTAGTGTAAAACGGGAAATTTAAACTTTACATTTTACGTATAATTTCATCCGTTCTTAACTTTATATTTTACAATCAAAATTTTATTAAGTATGATAATAGCTATTTAAATTTTTGGTTTAAATGATACGTTATTTATTTAAAGAAACGTTATCATTTTTAAATTTATTTAATAAAAGAAACAAATAACAGTGGTACGTTACTTTGGGCATTTCGTTATAATTTCCCTTAGCCTTTTTTTCTTCGTCCATTGATTTTTCTTGCGTTAACAGTACAAGTTCAGCTGTATATTTTCAGTTTGAAAATTTCAAAATCTTGCCAAAATCTAGCCTAAAACCGTGCACGTGAAGATTATTCTTTCCCTTTTGACTCCTTACGTTTCTTTCAAATTAATAAAATTGAGTGCCTTAAATATTGCCTACCGTTCAACTTTATGTATTGCCTTAAATTGCCTACCGTTCAAAAACCTTTTCGTTGCCTTCTCTCTACAAAATTAGTGGACAGCTGTTCATTTTTCTCTCGTTCAAAATCTCCATTTCACAAAAACTTTCTCTATAGCTTTCTTTGAAAATCTCGTGACCATCCCAAAAGGTAAATGTCTTCTTCCACTTTCATTTTGTATTTCCTGTTTGTTGTTGTTCTTTTGCCAGCTAGCATACCTTCTTTCATTTTTGTTTCATAATTTTCATGATCTGTCTTGGCTTTGCTCTGTTCCTCGGCTTGCCTTATCCCCTGACCAACCCCACGCCAGAGAATTCTCACGACCCATCACCGCCTCCACCGCATGCGAGACCAACCCCTACCCTATACGCCACCACCACCACCAGTTCCCACGCCTCCAATACCGAGACCAGCCACCGAATCCATGCCGAGACCCCACCTTTCAGACCCCGAGAAACCCACGTCAGCCTCCAACAACATGCCGAAACCACCACCACGTCACCACAACCCCTGCCGAGACCACCGCCCTTACTCCAGACCGAAACCACCACGTCACCAGAACGAACCCCAGCCTTCGCCAGACCTACCAGCCGAGAACCCCACGACACCTCCACTGACCCATGCGAGACCACCACCACGTCAGCCCCTACTCCATGCTGCCACCACGACCCACGCCAGGAACCCCACATCATGACCAAAACCCCACGCCTTTAAGGTGGTCGAGCCTATGCATTTTGAAGTTATAAAATATTTGCCCTCTGACCTTGGTTCTGAAAAAAAATTATGAACGAAGTTTGTTGCCACCTGGTATTTTGTAAAGCAGTTTCCACTGACTTTTGTTTTGAAGAAAAAAATGAACAAACAACTGTTTCGTCCCTTGTATTTTGGTATATTTGTTTAAATGTTCGACCTGGCTTTTGGTTAGAGAAAAAAAAATGATGAACAAGTTTTGTTTGGTCACCTCTGTATTTGTATCTTGTCTATTTTGCCCTGACCCTTGTTTGAAAAGAAAAAAAAATGTTTTTGTCACTTTACAAATATAAAGTTATAATCTATATTTTAAAGGTGGTCGTGCTATTGTTTTCGATATTCAACTTGTTTCTTTTTCGGTTGTTTGCTTCATTTGAAAATTCGTTATTCGTGCAATCTTAGATTTGATTATTTATTGTGCTTTTGGTTTGAATCTAGTTGGCGCATCCGCTAACAACTGATCGTACTATCCGCGTGCTTCCGATTGACATCGTATTTCTTTTTCCGAATCTCCAGCTCCGTAGAGGTGAGTAAATCTCACACGAATATTCATACTTATATGATTGTGAAACGACCGCGACTGAATGTGTAGAAATAAATAAATAAATAAATGATGTTGTAATTACCTGTGATTTATTTATAGTTGATGTTGAATTGTTAAAACTGCATATCGTATCATCTGTTATATTCTGTTCCTATTTTACTGTTATTCTATTCTGTTAAATCACACTGCAAGTTCCCTGTAGAATAGAATCACTATGGGTTGAAATGATACATACCCGAACGGACTTTAGAATAAGGGAAGATCGTTATGGGCTGAAATGATAGGCCTGAACGATTTTCAATTAAATTTATTTACTTGGGATTGCGGGTTTGAAATGATAAAACCCGGATTTTTCTTTGTAAATTACGAATTGAAATGATATAGTATCCGTATCACTTGACTTAGGCTAGAAAATATTATACAGACCCGTGGTTATTTTTCTGTATTTTTCTGGATACCTTTAAATGTTTTAAATATTGTAATAATATTAAATTGATTTAAATCGAATTTTTAAATGATTTATTTAGAATAGAAATGATTTTTCTATGAGATAAATATAAATAAATGGAAAAATATTGATTTTAAAATGGAACTTAATTTGAAGTTTTGACTAAAAGAAAATATGGAAACTTAAGTCAATTAAATTGAAATGAAAATGTAGTTTTAAAATGGTGGAAAAATGGAGTTTAAGTTTAAATGTTGAAATGAATGTAATAAGCGAATTTGTAAGTTTGGTTTTAATGTGTAAAAAATTTCTCTTTAAAATAAATTAGTTAAAGGTTTTAAATGAACATTTTAATGTATAATTTTATAAGTTCTGAACTAGGTAGAATCTGTAGCACTTGTTAAGTGTTGTGGTTATATAAGTGAACCAAAAGACTAAAATGAACTAAGGCTATGATAGTACTTGGTAAGTGCTGTTGTAGCAGAAACTAAAATTGAACCTGAACTAATAAAAAGGCTACTGTAGCACTTGTTAAGGACTGCAGTAGGCTGAAATATGATTTTGTTTAAAACTGAACTGTTATAGCAGTTTATAAATGTTGTTTTGCTGAATAAAATGGTTTCAAATATAACTTACCGTCGCACTTTTTTTTAAATATTGTGAAAGCTGAAAATTTTAACGCTATTGTTTTAAGTGAATAAATGAACTCCGAAAAGGCTTAATTTTGGGAATTTAATATTTTAAAAGAATAATGTCTTTGTTTTTAAATGGTTTAATTCGAAGTATATTTGATAAATTGTTTTAAATCTATAACCACGGGTTATAATAACGATTGGTTGGCAAAGAGACCGGGATCGGATATGGACATACTCTCTGTCGATACCGAAAACCACTTTGACAACCGTGTACGCGGTGGAGATTCCAGAATGAAGTAGGATGGTGGCGACGTTCTTAAGGTATGTTACGTGGACTCAACTCCCGTGAGTTGGCATAAGGTGGCTAAAACAGGAGCGATCTCGGACCAGTGAGGTAGCACCTCCTATCGGACACATTTCTTCGATATTATACTCTTACTTGTGATTTGACTAGATGGCCATCCTCCGATTTGGGAATGTTGTTCGAGGTGGACGATAGTGGCTGTTATGCGCTCCATCAGTCCGTGTGCGTAATTGGTATATCTACCCTGGCATTGCCTAGTTGTGCCGTGTCACCTACCATATCGAGCTTTACTACGATTATGATTTTAAGATCCGACCGCGTTAAGGTTCTCCATCCCCTTAACGCTATTTTCCGATATGATTATACTTTACTTATTTAGACACTATTATAATAGCGAATATTAATACATAGTAGATATTTTAACGGATCCTTAGAGGATGGGCGGTCCCAAGCATCTTCTAAGTTACTTGTACCTTTACTACAGTTCACTTGAGTTGGTTTACATTGTATAAGTATGTATATCCTGACTCGAGTGTTTATGTTTTATTTTACGCTCGGGTCAGCCTGAGTATCAGTTGGACTTCATCTTCACGGAGCTTGGACTACTGGAGATCATCTTTATCAAGCTGCTATCTGTTTTGCTATTCAGTCTTTTATTTTAGCTTTTGTAATTGAGACAAATGAATTTGGGATTTTCTATGGTTATTCAAACTGTATTGGTTTAGACTATGTAATTTGTACTTGTTTTGAGACTATGTATTTTAGTGGCTTCATGAACCACTATGGTTATTTTTAAATTCCGCTGCGAGTTATTCTGATATTTTCTGTGTCTGTGATTCTGTGAATGATTTTAATTGCTCCAAATTTTATTACAATCTGTTATTTTGTATTATTCAAGTCTGACATGTGTGGATTATTGTCGATTTGAATGGTCCAAAATACCGGGTCATTACATTTGGTATCAGAGCATTGGTTTAGGCAAACCTTAGCCTATGGAGCAAAAACTCATTAGAGATAGGGTAGAAATACCCTAGAATGAGTGGAATCAAACTCAGAATCATTTCTTTGAGAGTGAACGTATTTTCAAAGTATAAAATGATTTTTAAATGATTTCTCAAATGATTTTTCAAAGATTATTTTGATATAAAGTTTCTTGTTTTAAGAAGAATTTTTTTCTAAACTTCCTTCTTTCCGTATCTACCTTGTTAGAAATTTTGTTATTAGGATATTCATCCAAGTGATCTTATCGTGTCTTATCTTAACTTATCTTTGTCTTCTCTGTACCTTGTCCTAAATTTATTCTTGATATTTCCAGGATGAATCGTGGAAATGCTAGAGGTAGGGGTCGTGGTATTGCCCCAGTTCCTCCACCTGTTGCACCCGTTAGGTTTACTGTTCTTTGCAAGGAATTCTCTCAGCTCGGTGGCACTAGGTTCACCGGTTCAGAGAGTATTATCGAAGCCCAGCAATGGCTACGAAGTTTGGAGAGAATTTTTACTGGTCTAGAGATCACTGATGCCCAGAAGCGTCAGTTAGCAGCATGGCAGCTGCAAGAGTCAGCCTTAGATTGGTGGGAGTCTGTTACGACTCACACTAACGAAGGTGATCTTTCGTGGGAGCAGTTCAGGTATCCTTTGTGTTAACTTGAATTTTTCCCTTTTCCTTTCCTTTTGAATCTATCTTAAGTTTGGTTTCTGTATCTTCTTTCCAGGGAGGCTTTTGTGGAAAAATGGATGCCCGAAGCCGGGAAATCTCAGCTTTACCGTGAATTCATGGACCTCAAGCAGGGTACCATGTCTTTTTCAGAGTATGAGCGGAAGTTCAATGAACTTTCCAAATTTGGTCCTGGTCTTATCGACACTCAGCTAAAGAAGAATGAGAAGTTCATTTCTGGAGCTCGCCCAGAGTTCTACGATCGCCTTATTTCACATGTTCATGGCACATTTACTGAGCTCATGGATATGGCTATTCGCTATGAGAACCCTACTTCCAAGGGTCCTGCTGCTTCTGGTGCTCATGTCTCACAATCTTCCTCTGCAAATTCCAAGAAGAGAAAGCCCAACTTCCACCAGCAGAAGAAAAATTGGATCAAGCATGCGGGCTTGGGATCTTCAGCATCTTCTCCTCCCCAGAGACACCCTATTGATCTTTCCTCCATTACTTGCTTCAAATGTGACCAGAAGGGACACTATGCCAATAGTTGCCCTACTTCGGTTAGTGCTGCTGTTCCTCCACCTCAGGTGACCAGGAACAATCTTTGTCATGTTTGTCTTCAGCCAGGTCATTTTAAGAATGACTGCCCATTGTATCAGAAGGGAAAGCCATCTGGTGTATTTGCTGTCACATCTGCTTCATCACCTGCTGCACCTACTCCTGCTCCTAGCGATGATCAAGGTACTCTTCAAGGCACCTTTACTTTATTTCATCATCCTGTTCGTGTTTTATTTGATACTGGAGCTTCGCATAGTTTTATTTCTATGACCATTAGTGATAAGTTTGAACATCTCCTTTCTCCTGGGTATGCTTCTGTTCCTTTATGTGTTTCTAATCCTATTGGGGGTCCCCCGAACCTTAGTAGGATTTGTAGAGGAGTGAAACTCTTCCATTCTGATCACCGCTTTAGTGGTGACTTCTATATTCTTGGTTTTGATACTTTTGATTTATTGCTTGGGGATGATTGGTTAAGAAATCACGATGCTCATATCTCTTGTAAATCCCGAATTGTTTCTCTTGAGGATGATCGGGGTAATTCTTTGGTTATTCAGTGTTGTTTGCCTCATGATGGTGCTGGTAGCTTTATCTACTCTTTGGATTCTTCTCCTGTTGACCTTCAATCAACTCGTGTAGTCAATCACTACTTGGATGTATTTGGTGAAGTTACTACTTTACCTCCCAAGCGGGAAATTGATTTCCGCATTGATCTTATTCCTGGAGCTCGACCTGTAGTTCTTCCTCCTAGAAGAATGGCACCCCGTGAGAAGGTTGAGTTAAGGGAACAAATAGAGGATCTATCTTCCAAGGGTCTGATCAGACCTAGCTATTCTGAATGGGGAGCTGCGGTGGTTTTCGTCACCAAGTCCGATGGTTCTCTCCGGATGTGTGTTGATTATAGGGAGTTGAACAAGCTCACTATGAAAAATAGACACCCAATGCCTCGCATCAATGACATGTTTGATCAGCTTTATGGTGCTACTGTTTTCTCTCAGCTTGATCTTGCCACGGGTTTTCACCAACTCAGAGTTGCCGAGGAAAGTATTCCTAAGACTGCTTTCCGTACTGAGAATGGATTCTTTGAATGGTTAGTCATGCCTTTTGGTTTGACTAATGCTCCTGCTTTCTTTGTTGACTTGATGAATCGTGTTTTCCGTGATGTGCTTAATAAATTTCTAGTCTTTGTGGATGATATCCTCATTTTCTCTAAGTCTGGAGAAGAACATGAGTCACATTTGAAATCTGTTCTTGAGACTCTTCGAAATCATCAGTTAAAAGCTAAATTTTCCAAATGCCATTTCTGGAAGGATGAAGTCCGTTTCCTCGGGCATATTGTTTCTAGTAATGGAGTTTCAGTTGATCCAGTCAAGATCGCTGCGATCAATGTAAGTCCTTCTTTCCTTCTCTTTCCTTGTTTCATTCAATTTACTCTATCTTTCCTATTATCCTTCTTTTTCCCTATTCTGTGCAGGATTGGGAAACTCCTAAGACTCCTACTGATGTCCGTAGTTTTCTGGGCCTCGCCGGTTATTACCGGAGATTCATTGAGAATTTCGCTCGGATTGCTGCACCTCTCACTGCTTTAACTCGGAAGAATGCTAAGTTTATTTGGAGTAACGGGTGTAAGGCCGCATTCAATGAGTTAAAAGACAAGCTTACTTCTGCACCTGTTCTTACCGTTCCAAATGGAAATGAGGGATTAACGGTATACACTGATGCTTGTCGAGAAGGTTTGGGAGCTGTTCTGATGCAAGATGGTAGAGTGATTGCTTATGCTAGTCGACAGTTGAAGACCCATGAAGTAAATTATGCTGCCCATGATTTAGAGTTGCTTGCTGTTGTTTTCGCTTTGAAGCTTTGGAGACATCATCTGTTGGGTACCAAGTTTGAGCTTTTCATAGATCATCAGTCTTTGAAGTATATTTTCTCTCAGAAGGATTTGAATCAGAGACAAGTTAGGTGGTTAGGGTTCCTTGCTTCTTATGACCTCGACATCAACTATACGTCGGGAAAAGCTAATGTTGTGGCGGATGCTTTGAGTAGGAAGAAAGCTTTGTTGTGTCAGATTGTTGTTTCTTCATCTCTTGTGGATCGTATTATGGCTAGACAGGATGAGGATCAGATGCTTAGATTGATTAAGGAGAGTGTTCGAAGCAGGGTTGGAGGTAGTAGTCTTGATGGCAGTGGAGCTCAGATTGACGATAAGGGTGTATTGAGGATTAATAATAGGATTTGTGTCCCGAATGTTGATGGATTGAGACAGGAGTTACTTCGAGAGAATCATCAGTCCAGACTTTCTATTCATCCAGGCGTGACCAAGATGTATCAGGACATGAAGAAGTTATATTGGTGGAAAGGTATGAAGCGAGATATTTCCATTTTTGTTAATAGGTGTGTGACTTGTCAACAAGTCAAGGCAGATCATCAGAAGACCCCTGGTTTATTGCAGCCTCTTGAGATTCCCAATTGGAAGTGGGAACAAGTTTCTATGGATTTCATTGATGGTTTACCGAGGACTAGGAAGGGTAACGAGAGTATCTGGGTTATTGTGGATAGATTGACCAAATCAGCTCATTTCATTCCGGTCAAGTCTACCCGTTCAACTTCTAGTTTGTCTGAGATTTACATGAGGGAGATTGTTCGTCTCCATGGTGTTCCTCTCAGTATCGTTTGTGATCGTGATCCTATCTTTACTAGTAGGTTTTGGAAAGCCTTTCAAGATTCTTTGGGTACTCGTCTGAATCTGAGCACTGCTTACCATCCACAGACCGACGGTCAAACGGAAAGGGTGAATCAGATTCTAGAGGATCTTCTTCGTGCTTGTGTACTTGATTATGGAGGATCTTGGGAAGATCATCTCCATCTTGTCGAATTCACTTATAACAATAGTTATCAGGCCAGTATTGAGACATCTCCATTTTTTGCTCTTTACGGACGACCTTGTAGATCTCCTTCTTGTTGGATTGAATCCGGTAATCGTTTGGTTCTTGGTCCTGAGATGGTTTTGGAAGCTTCTGAGAGAGTTGAAGAGATTAAGAGGAAGATGAGGATTGCTCAAGATAGGCAGAAGAAGTATGCTGATCGTCGAAGACGGAGTTTAGAGTTTGCTGTTGGTGATTTGGTTTTCCTTAAGGTCTCTCCCTTAAGGAATGTTATTCGTTTTGGTCGTAGAGGAAAGCTTTCTCCTAGATTTGTTGGTCCTTTCCGCATTTTGGAAAGAATTGGCTCTCTTGCTTATCGTCTGGATTTACCCGAGAAATTTTCTGGAATACACAATGTCTTTCATGTATCTCATCTTCGTCGCTATCTGCATGATCCATCTCTTATTATTCAGCCTTCTGCTCTTGATAGTTTGGATATTGAGCCAAATCTGACTGTTGAGAGGAAGCCACTTCGTATCGTCGATCGAGGTACGAAGCAGCTAAGAAGAAAATCTGTCAACCTAGTCAAAGTGCAGTGGAGCACTGATGAACGGGATTGCACCTGGGAGACGGAGGAGAGCATTCGTGCTTCGAATCCGGAATTGTTTATCTCAGGTACTTTTGCTATTCCGTCTTATCTTTCTTTATTTCCTTTTTCGTTCCTTTTCGGGGACGAAAAGTTTTGAGTGGGGGAGAGTGTAACAGCCCGATATTTTTAACAAATTTTATTTAAAAATAAACATTTTGAAATATTGACTTGAATTAAAAGTGTAATAACTAGTGTAAAACGGGAAATTTAAACTTTACATTTTACGTATAATTTCATCCATTCTTAACTTTATATTTTACAATCAAAATTTTATTAAGTATGATAATAGCTATTTAAATTTTTGGTTTAAATGATACGTTATTTATTTAAAGAAACGTTATCATTTTTAAATTTATTTAATAAAAGAAACAAATAACAGTGGTACGTTACTTTGGGCATTTCGTTATAATTTCCCTTAGCCTTTTTTTCTTCGTCCATTGATTTTTCTTGCGTTAACAGTACAAGTTCAGCTGTATATTTTCAGTTTGAAAATTTCAAAATCTTGCCAAAATCTAGCCTAAAACCGTGCACGTGAAGATTATTCTTTCCCTTTTGACTCCTTACGTTTCTTTCAAATTAATAAAATTGAGTGCCTTAAATATTGCCTACCGTTCAACTTTATGTATTGCCTTAAATTGCCTACCGTTCAAAAACCTTTTCGTTGCCTTCTCTCTACAAAATTAGTGGACAGCTGTTCATTTTTCTCTCGTTCAAAATCTCCATTTCACAAAAACTTTCTCTGTAGCTTTCTTTGAAAATCTCGTGACCATCCCAAAAGGTAAATGCCTTCTTCCACTTTCATTTTGTATTTCCTGTTTGCTGTTGTTCTTTTGCCAGCTAGCATACCTTCTTTCATTTTTGTTTCATAATTTTTGTGATCTGTCTTGGCTTTGCTCTGTTCCTCTGCTTGCCTTATCCCCTAACCAACCCCACGCCAGAGAATTCTCACGACCCATCACCGCCTCCACCCCATGCGAGACCAACCCCTACCCTATACGCCACCACCACCACCAGTTCCCACGCCTCCAATACCGAGACCAGCCACCGAATCCATGCCGAGACCCCACCTTTCAGACCCCGAGAAACCCACGTCAGCCTCCAACAACATGCCGAAACCACCACCACGTCACCACAACCCCTGCCGAGACCACCGCCCCTACTCCAGACCGAAACCACCACGTCACCAGAACGAACCCCAGCCTTCGCCAGACCTACCAGCCGAGAACCCCACGACACCTCCACTGACCCATGCGAGACCACCACCACGTCAGCCCCTACTCCATGCTGCGACCACGACCCACGCCAGAGAACCCCACGTCATGACCAGAACCCCACGCCTTTAAGGTGGTCGAGCCTATGCATTTTGAAGTTATAAAATATTTGCCCTCTGACCTTGGTTCTGAAAAAAAATGATGAACGAAGTTTGTTGCCACCTGGTATTTTGTAGAGCAGTTTCCACTGACTTTTGTTTTGAAGAAAAAAATGAACAAACAACTGTTTCGTCCCTTGTATTTTGGTATATTAGTTTAAATGTTCGACCTGGATTTTGGTTAGAGAAAAAAAAATGATGAATAAGTTTTGTTTGGTCACCTCTGTATTTGTATCTTGTCTATTTTGCCCTGACCCTTGTTTGAAAAGAAAAAAAAAATGTTTTTGTCACTTTACAAATATAAAGTTATAATCTATATTTTAAAGGTAGTCGTGCTATTGTTTTCGATATTCAACTTGTTTCTTTTTCGGTTGTTTGCTTCATTTGAAAATTCGTTATTCGTGCAATCTTAGATTTGATTATTTATTGTGCTTTTGGTTTGAATCTAGTTGGCGCATCCGCTAACAACTGATCGTACTATCCGCGTGCTTCCGATAGACATCGTATTTCTTTTTCCGAATCTCCAGCTCCGTAGAGGTGAGTAAATCTCACACGAATATTCATACTTATATGATTGTGAAACGACCGCGACTGAATGTGTAGAAATAAATAAATAAATAAATGATGTTGTAATTACCTGTGATTTATTTATAGTTGATGTTGAATTGTTAAAACTACATATCGTATCATCTGTTATATTCTGTTCTTATTTTACTGTTATTCTATTCTGTTAAATCACACTGCAAGTTCCCTGTAGAATAGAATCACTATGGGTTGAAATGATACATACCCGAATGGACTTTAGAATAAGGGAAGATCGTTATGGGCTGAAATGATAGGCCTGAACGATTTTCAATTAAATTTATTTACTTGGGATTGCGGGTTTGAAATGATAAAACCCGGATTTTTCTTTGTAAATTATGGATTGAAATGATATAGTATCCGTATCACTTGACTTAGGGTAGAAAATATTATACAGACCCGTGGTTATTTTTCTGTATTTTTCTGGATACCTTTAAATGTTTTAAATATTGTAATAATATTAAATTGATTTAAATCGAATTTTTAAATGATTTATTTAGAATAGAAATGATTTTTCTATGAGATAAATATAAATAAATGGAAAATTATTGATTTTAAAATGGAACTTAATTTGAAGTTTTGACTAAAAGAAAAGATGGAAACTTAAGTCAATTAAATTGAAATGAAAATGTAGTTTTAAAATGGTGGAAAAATGGAGTTTAAGTTTAAATGTTGAAATGAATGTAATAAGCGAATTTGTAAGTTTGGTTTTAATGTGTAAAAAAATTCTCTTTAAAATAAATTAGTTAAAGGTTTTAAATGAACATTTTAATGTATAATTTTATAAGTTCTGAACTAGGTAGAATCTGTAGCACTTGTTAAGTGCTGTGGTTATATAAGTGAACCAAAAGACTAAAATGAACTAAGGCTATGATAGTACTTGGTAAGTGCTGTTGTAGCAGAAACTAAAATTGAACCTGAACTAATAAAAAGGCTACTGTAGCACTTGTTAAGGACTGCAGTAGGCTGAAATATGATTTTGTTTAAAACTGAACTGTTATAGCAGTTTATAAATGTTGTTTTGCTGAATAAAATGGTTTCAAATATAACTTACCGTCGCACTTTTTTTTAAATATTGTGAAAGCTGAAAATTTTAACGCTATTGTTTTAAGTGAATAAATGAACTCCGAAAAGGCTTAATTTTGGGAATTTAATATTTTAAAAGAATAATGTCTTTGTTTTTAAATGGTTTAATTCGAAGTATATTTGATAAATTGTTTTAAATCTATAACCACGGGTTATAATAACGATTGGTTGGCAAAGAGACCGGGATCGGATATGGACATACTCTCTGTCGATACCGAAAACCACTTTGACAACCGTGTACGCGGTGGAGATTCCAGAATGAAGTAGGATGGTGGCGACGTTCTTAAGGTATGTTACGTGGACTCAACTCCCGTGAGTTGGCATAAGGTGGCTAAAACAGGAGCGATCTCGGACCAGTGAGGTAGCACCTCCTATCGGACACATTTCTTCGATATTATACTCTTACTTGTGATTTGACTAGATGGACATCCTCCGATTTGGGAATGTTGTTCGAGGTGGACGATAGTGGCTGCTATGCGCTCCATCAGTCCGTGTGCGTAATTGGTATATCTACCCTGGCATTGCCTAGTTGTGCCGTGTCACCTACCATATCGAGCTTTACTACGATTATGATTTTAAGATCCGACCGCGTTAAGGTTCTCCATCCCCTTAACGCTATTTTCCGATATGATTATACTTTACTTATTTAGACACTATTATAATAGCGAATATTACTACATAGTAGATATTTTAACGGATCCTTAGAGGATGGGCGGTCCCAAGCATCTTCTAAGTTACTTGTACCTTTACTACAGTTCACTTGAGTTGGTTTACATTGTATAAGTATGTATATCCTGACTCGAGTGTTTATGTTTTATTTTACGCTCGGGTCAGCCTGAGTATCAGTTGGACTTCATCTTCACGGAGCTTGGACTACTGGAGATCATCTTTATCAAGCTGCTATCTGTTTTGCTATTCAGTCTTTTATTTTAGCTTTTGTAATTGAGACAAATGAATTTGGGATTTTCTGTGGTTATTCAAACTGTATTGGTTTAGACTATGTAATTTGTACTTGTTTTGAGACTATGTATTTTAGTGGCTTCATGAACCACTATGGTTATTTTTAAATTCCGCTGCGAGTTATTCTGATATTTTCTGTGTCTGTGATTCTGTGAATGATTTTAATTGCTCCAAATTTTATTACAATCTGTTATTTTGTATTATTCAAGTCTGACATGTGTGGATTATTGTCGATTTGAATGGTCCAAAATACCGGGTCGTTACATTTGGTATCAGAGCATTGGTTTAGGCAAACCTTAGCCTATGGAGCAAAAACTCATTAGAGATAGGGTAGAAATACCCTAGAATGAGTGGAATCAAACTCAGAATCATTTCTTTGAGAGTGAACGTATTTTCAAAGTATAAAATGATTTTTAAATGATTTCTCAAATGATTTTTCAAAGATTATTTTGATATAAAGTTTCTTGTTTTAAGAAGAATTTTTTTCTAAACTTCCTTCTTTCCGTATCTACCTTGTTAGAAATTTTGTTATTAGGATATTCATCCAAGTGATCTTATCGTGTCTTATCTTAACTTATCTTTGTCTTCTCTGTACCTTGTCCTAAATTTATTCTTGATATTTCCAGGATGAATCGTGGAAATGCTAGAGGTAGGGGTCGTGGTATTGCCCCAGTTCCTCCACCTGTTGCACCCGTTAGGTTTACTGTTCTTTGCAAGGAATTCTCTCAGCTCGGTGGCACTAGGTTCACCGGTTCAGAGAGTATTATCGAAGCCCAGCAATGGCTACGAAGTTTGGAGAGAATTTTTACTGGTCTAGAGATCACTGATGCCCAGAAGCGTCAGTTAGCAGCATGGCAGCTGCAAGAGTCAGCCTTAGATTGGTGGGAGTCTGTTACGACTCACACTAACGAAGGTGATCTTTCGTGGGAGCAGTTCAGGTATCCTTTGTGTTAACTTGAATTTTCCCCTTTTCCTTTCCTTTTGAATCTATCTTAAGTTTGGTTTCTGTATCTTCTTTCCAGGGAGGCTTTTGTGGCAAAATGGATGCCCGAAGCCGGGAAATCTCAGCTTTACCGTGAATTCATGGACCTCAAGCAGGGTACCATGTCTTTTTCAGAGTATGAGCGGAAGTTCAATGAACTTTCCAAATTTGGTCCTGGTCTTATCGACACTCAGCAAAAGAAGAATGAGAAGTTCATTTCTGGAGCTCGCCCAGAGTTCTACGATCGCCTTATTTCACATGTTCATGGCACATTTACTGAGCTCATGGATATGGCTATTCGCTATGAGAACCCTACTTCCAAGGGTCCTGCTGCTTTTGGTGCTCATGTCTCACAATCTTCCTCTGCAAATTCCAAGAAGAGAAAGCCCAACTTCCACCAGCAGAAGAAAAATTGGATCAAGCATGCGGGCTTGGGATCTTCAGCATCTTCTCCTCCCTAGAGACACCCTATTGATCTTTCCTCCATTACTTGCTTCAAATGTGACCAGAAGGGACACTATGCCAATATTTGCCCTACTTCGGTTAGTGCTGCTGTTCCTCCACCTCAGGTGACCAGGAACAATCTTTGTCATGTTTGTCTTCAGCCAGGTCATTTTAAGAATGACTGCCCATTGTATCAGAAGGGAAAGCCATCTGGTGTATTTGCTGTCACATCTGCTTCATCACCTGCTGCACCTACTCCTGCTCCTAGCGATGATCAAGGTACTCTTCAAGGCACCTTTACTTTATTTCATCATCCTGTTCGTGTTTTATTTGATACTGGAGCTTCGCATAGTTTTATTTCTATGACCATTAGTGATAAGTTTGAACATCTCCTTTCTCCTGGGTATGCTTCTGTTCCTTTATGTGTTTCTAATCCTATTGGGGGTCCCCCGAACCTTAGTAGGATTTGTAGAGGAGTGAAACTCTTCCATTCTGATCACCGCTTTAGTGGTGACTTCTATATTCTTGGTTTTGATACTTTTGATTTATTGCTTGGGGATGATTGGTTAAGAAATCACGATGCTCATATCTCTTGTAAATCCCGAATTGTTTCTCTTGAGGATGATCGGGGTAATTCTTTGGTTATTCAGTGTTGTTTGCCTCATGATGGTGCTGGTAGCTTTATTTACTCTTTGGATTCTTCTCCTGTTGACCTTCAATCAACTCGTGTAGTCAATCACTACTCGGATGTATTTGGTGAAGTTACTACTTTACCTCCCAAGCGGGAAATTGATTTCCGCATTGATCTTATTCCTGGAGCTCGACCTGTAGTTCTTCCTCCTAGAAGAATGGCACCCCGCGAGAAGGTTGAGTTAAGGGAACAAATAGAGGATCTATCTTCCAAGGGTCTGATCAGACCTAGCTATTCTGAATGGGGAGCTGCGGTGGTTTTCGTCACCAAGTCCGATGGTTCTCTCCGGATGTGTGTTGATTATAGGGAGTTGAACAAGCTCACTATGAAAAATAGACACCCAATGCCTCGCATCAATGACATGTTTGATCAGCTTTATGGTGCTACTGTTTTCTCTCAGCTTGATCTTGCCACGGGTTTTCACCAACTCAGAGTTGCCGAGGAAAGTATTCCTAAGACTGCTTTCCGTACTGAGAATGGATTCTTTGAATGGTTAGTCATGCCTTTTGGTTTGACTAATGCTCCTGCTTTCTTTGTTGACTTGATGAATCGTGTTTTCCGTGATGTGCTTAATAAATTTCTAGTCTTTGTGGATGATATCCTCATTTTCTCTAAGTCTGAAGAAGAACATGAGTCACATTTGAAATCTGTTCTTGAGACTCTTCGAAATCATCAGTTAAAAGCTAAATTTTCCAAATGCCATTTCTGGAAGGATGAAGTCCGTTTCCTCGGGCATATTGTTTCTAGTAATGGAGTTTCAGTTGATCCAGTCAAGATCGCTGCGATCAATGTAAGTCCTTCTTTCCTTCTCTTTCCTTGTTTCATTCAATTTACTCTATCTTTCCTATTATCCTTCTTTTTCCCTATTCTGTGTAGGATTGGGAAACTCCTAAGACTCCTACTGATGTCCGTAGTTTTCTGGGCCTCGCCGGTTATTACCGGAGATTCATTGAGAATTTCGCTCGGATTGCTGCACCTCTCACTGCTTTAACTCGGAAGAATGCTAAGTTTATTTGGAGTAACGGGTGTAAGGCCGCATTCAATGAGTTAAAAGACAAGCTTACTTCTGCATCTGTTCTTACCGTTCCAAATGGAAATGAGGGATTAACGGTATACACTGATGCTTGTCGAGAAGGTTTGGGAGCTGTTCTGATGCAAGATGGTAGAGTGATTGCTTATGCTAGTCGACAGTTGAAGACCCATGAAGTAAATTATGCTGCCCATGATTTAGAGTTGCTTGCTGTTGTTTTCGCTTTGAAGCTTTGGAGACATCATCTGTTGGGTACCAAGTTTGAGCTTTTCATAGATCATCAGTCTTTGAAGTATATTTTCTCTCAGAAGGATTTGAATCAGAGACAAGTTAGGTGGTTAGGGTTCCTTGCTTCTTATGACCTCGACATCAACTATACGTCGGGAAAAGCTAATGTTGTGGCGGATGCTTTGAGTAGGAAGAAAGCTTTGTTGTGTCAGATTGTTGTTTCTTCACCTCTTGTGGATCGTATTATGGCTAGACAGGATGAGGATCAGATGCTTAGATTGATTAAGGAGAGTGTTCGAAGCAGGGTTGGAGGTAGTAGTCTTGATGGCAGTGGAGCTCAGATTGACGATAAGGGTGTATTGAGGATTAATAATAGGATTTGTGTCCCGAATGTTGATGGATTGAGACAGGAGTTACTTCGAGAGAATCATCAGTCCAGACTTTTTATTCATCCAGGCGTGACCAAGATGTATCAGGACATGAAGAAGTTATATTGGTGGAAAGGTATGAAGCGAGATATTTCCATTTTTGTTAATAGGTGTGTGACTTGTCAACAAGTCAAGGCAGATCATCAGAAGACCCCTGGTTTATTGCAGCCTCTTGAGATTCCCAATTGGAAGTGGGAACAAGTTTCTATGGATTTCATTGATGGTTTACCGAGGACTAGGAAGGGTAACGAGAGTATCTGGGTTATTGTGGATAGATTGACCAAATCAGCTCATTTCATTCCGGTCAAGTCTACCCGTTCAGCTTCTAGTTTGTCTGAGATTTACATGAGGGAGATTGTTCGTCTCCATGGTGTTCCTCTCAGTATCGTTTGTGATCGTGATCCTATCTTTACTAGTAGGTTTTGGAAAGCCTTTCAGGATTCTTTGGGTACTCGTCTGAATCTGAGCACTGCTTACCATCCACAGACCGACGGTCAAACGGAAAGGGTGAATCAGATTCTAGAGGATCTTCTTCGTGCTTGTGTACTTGATTATGGAGGATCTTGGGAAGATCATCTCCATCTTGTCGAATTCATTTATAACAATAGTTATCAGGCCAGTATTGAGACATCTCCATTTTTTGCTCTTTACGGACGACCTTGTAGATCTCCTTCTTGTTGGATTGAATCCGGTAATCGTTTGGTTCTTGGTCCTGAGATGGTTTTGGAAGCTTCTGAGAGAGTTGAAGAGATTAAGAGGAAGATGAGGATTGCTCAAGATAGGCAGAAGAAGTATGCTGATCGTCGAAGACGGAGTTTAGAGTTTGCTGTTGGTGATTTGGTTTTCCTTAAGGTCTCTCCCTTAAGGAATGTTATTCGTTTTGGTCGTAGAGGAAAGCTTTCTCCTAGATTTGTTGGTCCTTTCCGCATTTTGGAAAGAATTGGCTCTCTTGCTTATCGTCTGGATTTACCCGAGAAATTTTCTGGAATACACAATGTCTTTCATGTATCTCATCTTCGTCGCTATCTGCATGATCCATCTCTTATTATTCAGCCTTCTGCTCTTGATAGTTTGGATATTGAGCCAAATCTGACTGTTGAGAGGAAGCCACTTCGTATCGTCGATCGAGGTACGAAGCAGCTAAGAAGAAAATCTGTCAACCTAGTCAAAGTGCAGTGGAGCACTGATGAACGGGATTGCACCTGGGAGACGGAGGAGAGCATTCGTGCTTCGAATCCGGAATTGTTTATCTCAGGTACTTTTGCTATTCCGTCTTATCTTTCTTTATTTCCTTTTTCGTTCCTTTTCGGGGACGAAAAGTTTTGAGTGGGGGAGAGTGTAACAGCCCGATATTTTTAACAAATTTTATTTAAAAATAAACATTTTGAAATATTGACTTGAATTAAAAGTGTAATAACTAGTGTAAAACGGGAAATTTAAACTTTACATTTTACGTATAATTTCATCCATTCTTAACTTTATATTTTACAATCAAAATTTTATTAAGTATGATAATAGCTATTTAAATTTTTGGTTTAAATGATACGTTATTTATTTAAAGAAACGTTATCATTTTTAAATTTATTTAATAAAAGAAACAAATAACAGTGGTACGTTACTTTGGGCATTTCGTTATAATTTCCCTTAGCCTTTTTTTCTTCGTCCATTGATTTTTCTTGCGTTAACAGTACAAGTTCAGCTGTATATTTTCAGTTTGAAAATTTCAAAATCTTGCCAAAATCTAGCCTAAAACCGTGCACGTGAAGATTATTCTTTCCCTTTTGACTCCTTACGTTTCTTTCAAATTAATAAAATTGAGTGCCTTAAATATTGCCTACCGTTCAACTTTATGTATTGCCTTAAATTGCCTACCGTTCAAAAACCTTTTCGTTGCCTTCTCTCTACAAAATTAGTGGACAGCTGTTCATTTTTCTCTCGTTCAAAATCTCCATTTCACAAAAACTTTCTCTGTAGCTTTCTTTGAAAATCTCGTGACCATCCCAAAAGGTAAATGCCTTCTTCCACTTTCATTTTGTATTTCCTGTTTGCTGTTGTTCTTTTGCCAGCTAGCATACCTTCTTTCATTTTTGTTTCATAATTTTTGTGATCTGTCTTGGCTTTGCTCTGTTCCTCTGCTTGCCTTATCCCCTAACCAACCCCACGCCAGAGAATTCTCACGACCCATCACCGCCTCCACCCCATGCGAGACCAACCCCTACCCTATACGCCACCACCACCACCAGTTCCCACGCCTCCAATACCGAGACCAGCCACCGAATCCATGCCGAGACCCCACCTTTCAGACCCCGAGAAACCCACATCAGCCTCCAACAACATGCCGAAACCACCACCACGTCACCACAACCCCTGCCGAGACCACCGCCCCTACTCCAGACCGAAACCACCACGTCACCAGAACGAACCCCAGCCTTCGCCAGACCTACCAGCCGAGAACCCCACGACACCTCCACTGACCCATGCGAGACCACCACCACGTCAGCCCCTACTCCATGCTGCGACCACGACCCACGCCAGAGAACCCCACGTCATGACCAGAACCCCACGCCTTTAAGGTGGTCGAGCCTATGCATTTTGAAGTTATAAAATATTTGCCCTCTGACCTTGGTTCTGAAAAAAAATGATGAACGAAGTTTGTTGCCACCTGGTATTTTGTAGAGCAGTTTCCACTGACTTTTGTTTTGAAGAAAAAAATGAACAAACAACTGTTTCGTCCCTTGTATTTTGGTATATTAGTTTAAATGTTCGACCTGGCTTTTGGTTAGAGAAAAAAAAATGATGAATAAGTTTTGTTTGGTCACCTCTGTATTTGTATCTTGTCTATTTTGCCCTGACCCTTGTTTGAAAAGAAAAAAAAATGTTTTTGTCACTTTACAAATATAAAGTTATAATCTATATTTTAAAGGTAGTCGTGCTATTGTTTTCGATATTCAACTTGTTTCTTTTTCGGTTGTTTGCTTCATTTGAAAATTCGTTATTCGTGCAATCTTAGATTTGATTATTTATTGTGCTTTTGGTTTGAATCTAGTTGGCGCATCCGCTAACAACTGATCGTACTATCCGCGTGCTTCCGATAGACATCGTATTTCTTTTTCCGAATCTCCAGCTCCGTAGAGGTGAGTAAATCTCACACGAATATTCATACTTATATGATTGTGAAACGACCGCGACTGAATGTGTAGAAATAAATAAATAAATAAATGATGTTGTAATTACCTGTGATTTATTTATAGTTGATGTTGAATTGTTAAAACTACATATCGTATCATCTGTTATATTCTGTTCTTATTTTACTGTTATTCTATTCTGTTAAATCACACTGCAAGTTCCCTGTAGAATAGAATCACTATGGGTTGAAATGATACATACCCGAACGGACTTTAGAATAAGGGAAGATCGTTATGGGCTGAAATGATAGGCCTGAACGATTTTCAATTAAATTTATTTACTTGGGATTGCGGGTTTGAAATGATAAAACCCGGATTTTTCTTTGTAAATTATGGATTGAAATGATATAGTATCCGTATCACTTGACTTAGGGTAGAAAATATTATACAGACCCGTGGTTATTTTTCTGTATTTTTCTGGATACCTTTAAATGTTTTAAATATTGTAATAATATTAAATTGATTTAAATCGAATTTTTAAATGATTTATTTAGAATAGAAATGATTTTTCTATGAGATAAATATAAATAAATGGAAAATTATTGATTTTAAAATGGAACTTAATTTGAAGTTTTGACTAAAAGAAAAGATGGAAACTTAAGTCAATTAAATTGAAATGAAAATGTAGTTTTAAAATGGTGGAAAAATGGAGTTTAAGTTTAAATGTTGAAATGAATGTAATAAGCGAATTTGTAAGTTTGGTTTTAATGTGTAAAAAAATTCTCTTTAAAATAAATTAGTTAAAGGTTTTAAATGAACATTTTAATGTATAATTTTATAAGTTCTGAACTAGGTAGAATCTGTAGCACTTGTTAAGTGCTGTGGTTATATAAGTGAACCAAAAGACTAAAATGAACTAAGGCTATGATAGTACTTGGTAAGTGCTGTTGTAGCAGAAACTAAAATTGAACCTGAACTAATAAAAAGGCTACTGTAGCACTTGTTAAGGACTGCAGTAGGCTGAAATATGATTTTGTTTAAAACTGAACTGTTATAGCAGTTTATAAATGTTGTTTTGCTGAATAAAATGGTTTCAAATATAACTTACCGTCGCACTTTTTTTTAAATATTGTGAAAGCTGAAAATTTTAACGCTATTGTTTTAAGTGAATAAATGAACTCCGAAAAGGCTTAATTTTGGGAATTTAATATTTTAAAAGAATAATGTCTTTGTTTTTAAATGGTTTAATTCGAAGTATATTTGATAAATTGTTTTAAATCTATAACCACGGGTTATAATAACGATTGGTTGGCAAAGAGACCGGGATCGGATATGGACATACTCTCTGTCGATACCGAAAACCACTTTGACAACCGTGTACGCGGTGGAGATTCCAGAATGAAGTAGGATGGTGGCGACGTTCTTAAGGTATGTTACGTGGACTCAACTCCCGTGAGTTGGCATAAGGTGGCTAAAACAGGAGCGATCTCGGACCAGTGAGGTAGCACCTCCTATCGGACACATTTCTTCGATATTATACTCTTACTTGTGATTTGACTAGATGGACATCCTCCGATTTGGGAATGTTGTTCGAGGTGGACGATAGTGGCTGCTATGCGCTCCATCAGTCCGTGTGCGTAATTGGTATATCTACCCTGGCATTGCCTAGTTGTGCCGTGTCACCTACCATATCGAGCTTTACTACGATTATGATTTTAAGATCCGACCGCGTTAAGGTTCTCCATCCCCTTAACGCTATTTTCCGATATGATTATACTTTACTTATTTAGACACTATTATAATAGCGAATATTACTACATAGTAGATATTTTAACGGATCCTTAGAGGATGGGCGGTCCCAAGCATCTTCTAAGTTACTTGTACCTTTACTACAGTTCACTTGAGTTGGTTTACATTGTATAAGTATGTATATCCTGACTCGAGTGTTTATGTTTTATTTTACGCTCGGGTCAGCCTGAGTATCAGTTGGACTTCATCTTCACGGAGCTTGGACTACTGGAGATCATCTTTATCAAGCTGCTATCTGTTTTGCTATTCAGTCTTTTATTTTAGCTTTTGTAATTGAGACAAATGAATTTGGGATTTTCTGTGGTTATTCAAACTGTATTGGTTTAGACTATGTAATTTGTACTTGTTTTGAGACTATGTATTTTAGTGGCTTCATGAACCACTATGGTTATTTTTAAATTCCGCTGCGAGTTATTCTGATATTTTCTGTGTCTGTGATTCTGTGAATGATTTTAATTGCTCCAAATTTTATTACAATCTGTTATTTTGTATTATTCAAGTCTGACATGTGTGGATTATTGTCGATTTGAATGGTCCAAAATACCGGGTCGTTACATTTGGTATCAGAGCATTGGTTTAGGCAAACCTTAGCCTATGGAGCAAAAACTCATTAGAGATAGGGTAGAAATACCCTAGAATGAGTGGAATCAAACTCAGAATCATTTCTTTGAGAGTGAACGTATTTTCAAAGTATAAAATGATTTTTAAATGATTTCTCAAATGATTTTTCAAAGATTATTTTGATATAAAGTTTCTTGTTTTAAGAAGAATTTTTTTCTAAACTTCCTTCTTTCCGTATCTACCTTGTTAGAAATTTTGTTATTAGGATATTCATCCAAGTGATCTTATCGTGTCTTATCTTAACTTATCTTTGTCTTCTCTGTACCTTGTCCTAAATTTATTCTTGATATTTCCAGGATGAATCGTGGAAATGCTAGAGGTAGGGGTCGTGGTATTGCCCCAGTTCCTCCACCTGTTGCACCCGTTAGGTTTACTGTTCTTTGCAAGGAATTCTCTCAGCTCGGTGGCACTAGGTTCACCGGTTCAGAGAGTATTATCGAAGCCCAGCAATGGCTACGAAGTTTGGAGAGAATTTTTACTGGTCTAGAGATCACTGATGCCCAGAAGCGTCAGTTAGCAGCATGGCAGCTGCAAGAGTCAGCCTTAGATTGGTGGGAGTCTGTTACGACTCACACTAACGAAGGTGATCTTTCGTGGGAGCAGTTCAAGTATCCTTTGTGTTAACTTGAATTTTCCCCTTTTCCTTTCCTTTTGAATCTATCTTAAGTTTGGTTTCTGTATCTTCTTTCCAGGGAGGCTTTTGTGGCAAAATGGATGCCCGAAGCCGGGAAATCTCAGCTTTACCGTGAATTCATGGACCTCAAGCAGGGTACCATGTCTTTTTCAGAGTATGAGCGGAAGTTCAATGAACTTTCCAAATTTGGTCCTGGTCTTATCGACACTCAGCTAAAGAAGAATGAGAAGTTCATTTCTGGAGCTTGCCCAGAGTTCTACGATCGCCTTATTTCACATGTTCATGGCACATTTACTGAGCTCATGGATATGGCTATTCGCTATGAGAACCCTACTTCCAAGGGTCCTGCTGCTTCTGGTGCTCATGTCTCACAATCTTCCTCTGCAAATTCCAAGAAGAGAAAGCCCAACTTCCACCAGCAGAAGAAAAATTGGATCAAGCATGCGGGCTTGGGATCTTCAGCATCTTCTCCTCCCTAGAGACACCCTATTGATCTTTCCTCCATTACTTGCTTCAAATGTGACCAGAAGGGACACTATGCCAATAGTTGCCCTACTTCGGTTAGTGCTGCTGTTTGCGCCAAAATTGGTCACAAACCCCGAATGTTGTGAAAGCACCAGTGTATGGATATAAATCAACAATATTCACACACAAATCTCAAATCTAAGCAAACAGAGTATCACCATTCAGAAATAATGAACATAAACGCGAGATTTATAGTGGTTCGGCGATCTTGCCTACGTCCACTTTGAAGTTGATGATTTTATTGATGTTCTCTTGATGATTACAATTTATTCTGATGTAGTACAACTGATTATATGATTACAATCTGAATCTAAGGAAGCAGTGGTGATTCTGAGTAGATCTGGCAGAGTCTGGGCGCTCTTTGCTCTCAAAGTTGTCCGACCTCTTTTCTGAATGACCAGGGGCTCTATTTATAGGTGTAGGAGGCTGATATTTCGCCTAAAATGAGGGGAGACCAGTTCTGGCACGTGAGGGGGGCCCACATGCCCGCTCTTTGGAAATCCGGGCCCACTTTGGGATCGATTCGACCCTTGCTTCGAATCGATCAAGATTTGCTCCGATTGAGCTGAAATTTGGCATGGACATTCCTTTGGTTGCCAGTTAGCTCCTGTCCAAATTTCGTAGCATTTGGACTTGTAGATCTCAAGTTATGATCGATTCAAGTTTGCGTTTCTGGTTGATGTGCTTCGTTCGAATCGATCCCTTTCGACTCGATAGGGTCGAATCGATATGCTTGTATGTGAGGATGTTGACATGGCGCGCATCTCTCGAGTCGATCCACTTTTCTCGCCGAGTTGATTGGGTCGAATCCACGTCCTTAGCTGCTTGTGACTTGGTCGATTCGAAGTAGTGGATTCGAAGTACATGGATTCGAACGTATGCTCGTTCGAATCAACCAAGCTATATCTTCCCTACTCGATTCGAAGCTACTCTTGCAAGATGGAATCGGAGCAAAGTCAGAGGATGGATTCGAAAGACTTCAACCTGAAGGAAACGAAGTGAGGTGGCATCATGGATTCGAAGTGGTTCATCTAAATGGATTCGAATGAATGTTTCTCGATGGATTCGAACGTAGACTCTGAGCCGAAGGATTCGAACGTTGAGGATGTTTTGATGGATTCGAAGGCTGAAGCACTTCTCATGGATTCGAAGCTTAGGGCATGCGCGGATGGATTCGAAGCACAGTGACTTGGTGGATTCGAACAGGATGGTTGTGGTGCTAGTGTGATGGATACGAACTTCATGGATTCGAACTTAGGGTAATTTTCTCCATCTTGAATCGATGATATCTTGAGCGTACGAGCTCGGATTGACTTGAGATTTGGAACGTTGACTCTCATGGCTTAGCTTGTCATGTCCTATCAATTTTGGCTCGATCCGGACTCGGACAAAATTCGTCGATATCCATGGTGAGCCTATGTATGACTGATCTCTAGGACGGACCGTCATTTGTTTTCTAGTCAACTTTTTGGTGTCACGGCCTTGCCAAAAGGCGGGATAACATTTGCCCCCCAAAACATGCCTTGCGATAGGAAGGTGTGTTTTGTAGTTTCACAAGTTGGATGTTCATATCCTGCTGATGACCTGTGGTACAACCTGCGAAGAGTTTGACAGTTTTATATGACCTTAAATGACGACCGTTCGCGATCTAGCCATTTGAGGTGGTATGCGACCGTTCGCGATCTAGCATTTCTACATGGCCCCAAATGACGACCGTTCGTGATCAAGCCATTTGAGGTGAGGGGTGCCGTTCGAGGCGAGTTGTGACCGTTCGCGGTCGGGTGACGTGGAAAGAGGTATTTGATCGTTCGCGATCGTGTGCCGTGCGAGGCAAAAATGTGATCGTTCGCGATCGAATGTCGTATTAGGTGAATTGTGACCGTTCGTGGTCAAGTGTCGTTCGAGGCTAATGGTGACCGTTCGAGGTCGGGTGCCGTTCGTAGCGAAGTGTGATCGTTCGTGATCGAATTGTGACCGTTCGCGGTCGGGTGCCGTTCGTGGCGAAGGGTGATCGTTCGCGATCGAATTGTGACCGTTCGCGGTCGGGTGCCGTTCGTGGCGAAGGGTGATCGTTCGCGATCGAATTGTGACCGTTCGCGGTCGGGTGCCGTTCGTGGCGAAGTGTGCCCGGGGAGGGACTTAGTATCATCCGTACCAGGTTTCACGTTCGGGTGAATTCCCGGATTGTTAGTTGCAATGGTTTATCGCCATCTTAGAGCATGCCTAGGGACCGTTCGTGATCCCGTACATGTGTAAGTGGCTTAGCCGTTATGAAATCACAAGTAGCATTTTTTCATTGAAAATAAGTCTTTAGCAGAAATGTTAAACAAAATCAAGTCCAAATATTCAAATCAAGATGAAACAAAAGCAAAGCAAGGATGTCGAAGTGCAAACTCCCGCAACGATAGGGTTAATAGTCATTCAGAGCATGCCTATGGACCGCTCGTGATCTCGCATATGTGTAAATGACTTACCCGTGTTGGTGAGAGGTTTACGACTTGTCCATCGTTATTTTAACTAATTGATAATCATACGATGCCCCGGCTCGGGGGCACCCCTGGCTGATGTAGACGGCGGTTGCTCTGGCTCCACTGCTGGAGCTCGCCTTCTCACATACTGAAGTAGCATACCGTTCCTAATGTGCCCTTCCACCTCATCCTTCAGATGTCTACAGTCGTTAGTGTTATGACCATTCAGTTCGTGGAATAAGCAGTATCTGTCTGATTTCCTCTCGTCAACAGTGGGATCCCTTCGTATTGGCCTACGGTAGGGAACTTGCTCTCGTGTATCTTGGTAGATTCGCTCCAAACTCTCATTCAGCTCTGAATAAGTGGTGAATCGTGGCTCTCTTCGCAGTCGTTTTGACCTGTCACCATTGTCCTCAGCCTTTCGTTTTCCTTTATCCTTGCCTGAATCATTTTCGAGAGGCTTTTTATCTTTAAGTACATAAACTTCTATTCCCTCTCCTTCTTCTCTTTCAGCATTAGCGTCTTCCAATCGCAAAAACTTTTCTGCCTCGTGATAGAATTCCCCTATATCCATAGGCGGATCCTTAGTTAATGAATTTTTGAACTCTGTGCCATCAGCTATTCCGGACACGGCTGCCATCATAACCATGGATGGATCTGGCCGATACACCGATGCTGCTGCCGCATTGAATCGCGTCAGGAAATTCCTCAAAGACTCTCCAGCTTTCTGTTTTAGCGTTGCCAAACTCATCACATTCTTGGGTCTTGAAATGTGAACCCTGAATTGCCTCATAAATTTCTCAATCAAATCGGTCCATGTCCCGATGGAGCCGCTCTCTAGCTGTCTGAACCATAAAGCTGCTATGTCTGTCAAATATAATGGGAAGCATCGGGCCATGACTTCCTGTGATGCCCCCAGCACTTCCATGTGCCTTATATACCTCGTTAGATGGACCGCAGGGTCTGTCCTCCCATCATACCTTTCTACTGTTGGCAGCTTGAATTCTGGTGGGTTCCTAGCCAACCTAATCGCAGGAGAAAAGGGACTCTTGTTCACGTCTTCAAGATCTTTGTTTACTAATCCACCTCTCATGGCTCGCCTGATCATCTCTGCCAACCTATCATTGTCTCCAAGCTGTAGTCCTCGTTCACTACCTTCGATCTGCCCCCCGAGTCCGTGTGAGCTTTCAGGTGTTTGCCCCCCTGATTGAGCGTTCATCCCTCTATTGCTGTCAGGTTGCTCGGATGTCCTTGTCTCTCTTCCCGTGTTCGGATCAACATGTCCTAAGTGGGTGCCCCCCAGCTCTGGCGCTGCGCCAGCTGGTCCTGCTCCGTTCTGGATTCCGGTTGTTCCTTGATTTTGTGCTCCAAGTTGTCCAATTTGTTGAAGCAAATTCTGGATCATCTCCTCCTGTCTCTTCATCATTGTCTCCATCTCATCCCTGGTGATGAAGATCGATGCTTGGTTTGCTCCAGAGGAAGCCTCTTGACTTCCTTCGTGTTGACTTCTCTCAGCTCTTTGCCTTCTACTTGTTTGTCGAGTCATTGTCTTTCAAATTTTCAAATCTTGTGTAGCGGGTGCTAGTTCTTCTCAGTGAAAGCACCAAAGTGTTTGCGCCAAAATTGGTCACAAACCCCGAATGTTGTGAAAGCACCAGTGTATGGATATAAATCAACAATATTCACACACAAATCTCAAATCTAAGCAAACAGAGTATCACCATTCAGAAATAATGAACATAAACGCGAGATTTATAGTGGTTCGGCGATCTTGCCTACGTCCACTTTGAAGTTGATGATTTTATTGATGTTCTCTTGATGATTACAATTTATTCTGATGTAGTACAACTGATTATATGATTACAATCTGAATCTAAGGAAGCAGTGGTGATTCTGAGTAGATCTGGCAGAGTCTGGGCGCTCTTTGCTCTCAAAGTTGTCCGACCTCTTTTCTGAATGACCAGGGGCTCTATTTATAGGTGTAGGAGGCTGATATTTCGCCTAAAATGAGGGGAGACCAGTTCTGGCACGTGAGGGGGGCCCACATGCCCGCTCTTTGGAAATCCGGGCCCACTTTGGGATCGATTCGACCCTTGCTTCGAATCGATCAAGATTTGCTCCGATTGAGCTGAAATTTGGCATGGACATTCCTTTGGTTGCCAGTTAGCTCCTGTCCAAATTTCGTAGCATTTGGACTTGTAGATCTCAAGTTATGATCGATTCAAGTTTGCGTTTCTGGTTGATGTGCTTCGTTCGAATCGATCCCTTTCGACTCGATAGGGTCGAATCGATATGCTTGTATGTGAGGATGTTGACATGGCGCGCATCTCTCGAGTCGATCCACTTTTCTCGCCGAGTTGATTGGGTCGAATCCACGTCCTTAGCTGCTTGTGACTTGGTCGATTCGAAGTAGTGGATTCGAAGTACATGGATTCGAACGTATGCTCGTTCGAATCAACCAAGCTATATCTTCCCTACTCGATTCGAAGCTACTCTTGCAAGATGGAATCGGAGCAAAGTCAGAGGATGGATTCGAAAGACTTCAACCTGAAGGAAACGAAGTGAGGTGGCATCATGGATTCGAAGTGGTTCATCTAAATGGATTCGAATGAATGTTTCTCGATGGATTCGAACGTAGACTCTGAGCCGAAGGATTCGAACGTTGAGGATGTTTTGATGGATTCGAAGGCTGAAGCACTTCTCATGGATTCGAAGCTTAGGGCATGCGCGGATGGATTCGAAGCACAGTGACTTGGTGGATTCGAACAGGATGGTTGTGGTGCTAGTGTGATGGATACGAACTTCATGGATTCGAACTTAGGGTAATTTTCTCCATCTTGAATCGATGATATCTTGAGCGTACGAGCTCGGATTGACTTGAGATTTGGAACGTTGACTCTCATGGCTTAGCTTGTCATGTCCTATCAATTTTGGCTCGATCCGGACTCGGACAAAATTCGTCGATATCCATGGTGAGCCTATGTATGACTGATCTCTAGGACGGACCGTCATTTGTTTTCTAGTCAACTTTTTGGTGTCACGGCCTTGCCAAAAGGCGGGATAACAGCTGCTGTTCCTCCACCTCAGGTGACCAGGAACAATCTTTGTCATGTTTGTCTTCAGCCAGGTCATTTTAAGAATGACTGCCCATTGTATCAGAAGGGAAAGCCATCTGGTGTATTTGCTGTCACATCTGCTTCATCACCTGCTGCACCTACTCCTGCTCCTAGCGATGATCAAGGTACTCTTCAAGGCACCTTTACTTTATTTCATCATCCTGTTCGTGTTTTATTTGATACTGGAGCTTCGCATAGTTTTATTTCTATGACCATTAGTGATAAGTTTGAACATCTCCTTTCTCCTGGGTATGCTTCTGTTCCTTTATGTGTTTCTAATCCTATTGGGGGTCCCCCGAACCTTAGTAGGATTTGTAGAGGAGTGAAACTCTTCCATTCTGATCACCGCTTTAGTGGTGACTTCTATATTCTTGGTTTTGATACTTTTGATTTATTGCTTGGGGATGATTGGTTAAGAAATCACGATGCTCATATCTCTTGTAAATCCCGAATTGTTTCTCTTGAGGATGATCGGGGTAATTCTTTGGTTATTCAGTGTTGTTTGCCTCATGATGGTGCTGGTAGCTTTATTTACTCTTTGGATTCTTCTCCTGTTGACCTTCAGTCAACTCGTGTAGTCAATCACTACCCGGATGTATTTGGTGAAGTTACTACTTTACCTCCCAAGCGGGAAATTGATTTCCGCATTGATCTTATTCCTGGAGCTCGACCTGTAGTTCTTCCTCCTAGAAGAATGGCACCCCGCGAGAAGGTTGAGTTAAGGGAACAAATAGAGGATCTATCTTCCAAGGGTCTGATCAGACCTAGCTATTCTGAATGGGGAGCTGCGGTGGTTTTCGTCACCAAGTCCGATGGTTCTCTCCGGATGTGTGTTGATTATAGGGAGTTGAACAAGCTCACTATGAAAAATAGATATCCAATGCCTCGCATCAATGACATGTTTGATCAGCTTTATGGTGCTACTGTTTTCTCTCAGCTTGATCTTGCCATGGGTTTTCACCAACTCAGAGTTGCCGAGGAAAGTATTCCTAAGACTGCTTTCCGTACTGAGAATGGATTCTTTGAATGGTTAGTCATGCCTTTTGGTTTGACTAATGCTCCTGCTTTCTTTGTTGACTTGATGAATCGTGTTTTCCGTGATGTGCTTAATAAATTTGTTCTAGTCTTTGTGGATGATATCCTCATTTTCTCTAAGTCTGAAGAAGAACATGAGTCACATTTGAAATCTGTTCTTGAGACTCTTCGAAATCATCAGTTAAAAGCTAAATTTTCCAAATTCCATTTCTGGAAGGATGAAGTCCGTTTCCTCGGGCATATTGTTTCTAGTAATGGAGTTTCAATTGATCCAGTCAAGATCGCTGCGATCAATGTAAGTCCTTCTTTCCTTCTCTTTCCTTGTTTCATTCAATTTACTCTATCTTTCCTATTATCCTTCTTTTTCCCTATTCTGTGCAGGATTGGGAAACTCCTAACTCGAGCCCTTCGCTTCCACGAAGCCAGCGGATTCGGAATCATCGAATTCTGTTGAGCGAAGCTCCGGGAACAATTGAATTTAAATGGTGGCTACTCAGTTTTTTTATTTGCTATAAACAGATAAAAGAAGAGAGAGGGAGATAATGAGCAGTGATATAAAAAATTTCTAAGTGTGCATATTTATAAACAGATATATAATATTTAATTCTCTTATATTTATCGTGTTGCGTTCCGAGCTCGTACGATCACACAACACGTCGGATCACTACAAAACTCGTTAGCATACATTGCCTTATTATTTTGAATCCAATGGCACCAGTTTCATCACAATCCGAGATAGTGCCCCGGGATAATAATTTCACAAGTTACTTAAAAAGAATTATTTTTAAATCCAGTTTAATCCCTTATAATTCTAAATTAAAAGTTTACCACCATCATTCTTATTTAAAAAGAATTTAAATAAGCTTTCGATATCAATATTTTTATTTTTATTAAATCCATGATTTAAATATTTTAAATAATTGCAATATTTAATTATAAAACATTCAAAAATATAGATTGTTACATTTTCCCCCTTAAAAGAATTTCATTCCCGAAATGTTGACACAAAGCAGCAATCACACATCAATACTAATGGTATTGTAATCATTGGCAATAAAATAAACAATCGCATAACAATAGGTATGAGCGCGTATTTGTTAGTGAATATAAATTATTTTATATTGTGTTGATTTATCTTTTGAGTGACATATAAATTCTGGTCGAATAGTGGGATGCCACTAAATCGATAGAAGTTTCTAAACACTTGACCAGGTAAACTGACACAGTATGGTTTTGAAGTGGGTAAATGAAATAATTTTGCCCAAAATTATATTTGAATATAAAGGAAATAATTTTATGAAATTATTATAGTATATTAGTGTGTTTGGTTGTTATTATATGATCAAAAGAAAGTTATAAAATTGAAAATGGTTTCTGAAAACCAAAATTAAATTGTATAAGTATGAATTAAACAAATGAGTTAAAACTGAAAATTGATTCAAACAGGAAATTGGAAAATTAAATCCCGGAGATTTTTGGAAATGTTTTCCAAAGTACTTTGAAATGAATAATAGTAATATTATTTTGGAGATATTTTTGAATATAAAATGATTTAAATGGATTTTTGAAGTAATATAGCACTGAACTCACTTCAATCGCTGGAAAATAACTCCGATGATGATCGCGACATCATTGGTGTTCATTTTCGAGTTTCTAAGTGACGTATTGCTACCATAATTGATTTATTTTAGATATTGGGCAAACAAGTTTTGTTTAAATAATTCTAAAAGGAATTGTTTTGGATAAAGTCAGGTTGATTTTGAAATTTCAAGGAAGTGGTTTGTTAAACCAAAGAGTGTGTGTGTGTGTGTATATATATATATATATTTGATTTCAAAGTGATTTGAAATAAGTACCGGGTGTTTGAAAATTCTGGAATCCTTATTTAAATGTTTTAGAAAATATCAGAAAATAAGTTTTTGAACTTATAAGTGGAGGATGATATTAACAGGGAAAGAAGTGTGAAAAATTGTATTTTGGAATTAAAAATAAAAATTGAGTGAGTTTAAATGGATTGAACGTATTGAAAATTAACTCAGGCTAAGTTAAATATGTTTTGAACCTATAATTGTAAAAATAGCATAGAAGAAAGGAAAATGTGGAGCATTGAAGTTGGAATTGAAATTCAACTTGAGTAAGTTAATGATGCAGCCCAGGTTGAAGTCTTAGGTCATGTACGACCTAAGGAAGTGATAGGTCGCGAACGACCTAAGTTTGCAGTACAACTTGGTGAAAGTTTAAGTCACAAACGACCTAACTTGTTTTTAGGTCGCATACGACCTAACTGGTTACTACGACCTAACAAGCAGATAGGTCGCGTGGAGGAGGTACGACCTAAAGTAAAACAGGATGAAGTGCTTGGGTTATGCCATAGGTCGCTAACGAGTGACGACCTAACGAAGCCGCGACCTAGCGAGGTAACAAAGCTACACAGTGAAAAGGCGGAAGCAACGGAAGTGTTAGGTCACGTACGACCTAACGAGGGTTTTAAGTCGCTCCATCGACCTAGTGGAGAATCGCGAGCTATCAAGTTAAGACCAACTTTAGGTCGCAGAGATATGTTACGACCTAAGTTAGGTCGCGGGAAGCTGTAGAGAGATAGGTCGTTTACTTTAAGTCGAGAGGCATTAGGTCGTGAGGAGTTAAGTCGCAAAGAAGTGATACGACCTAAGTTAGGTCGCGTACGATCTACGACCTAAGTTAGGTCGCGAGAACTTTAGGTCGCCGATTGCTACAGTTCACTGCCGCCTGGATTCTTGGAAGATGCCATGTATTTTAGGTCGTATGGTTTAGGTCGTTGCCGACCTATGTGTTGTAAAGTGCTGTGTTGTATTTTTCTTATGTTGTAATCTTTTAGGTCGTTTGTCCTTAAGTCGAGTGCTTTGTTAGGTCGCGTCTGTTTTTAGGTCGCACCATTTTAGGTCGTAGGTCGTTCACGACCTAAGTGTTGTTGAAATATTTGTTCTGTTTTGGGCGTGTTGAGTTGTAGCCTATAAATAGGCAAGTGGTGTCATTTTGTAAAGTTAGTTGATTTGAAATAAAACTCTTGTTTTGTTAGCTTTGTGCTTTCGCCAAATTGGTAGTTGAGTGTAATCTCCTATCTCCTCTTTCGGATAATCGAGTGCGCTCGATTCAACGACCGCAGAAGCCGATTCACGGAATCTAGTGCACTAGATCAACGTGTGAAGAATCGCAGATCTTTGAACCCGATATCGTGCGCGATCAACGAGTTCGGGATAGCTAGAATTCGGTATCTTCGGATCAACGAATTCGGGCATTTCAGTATCTTCCAATCCATCGATTGCTACTCTCATCGATCGACATTGTTTTTGATCAATCCGCTACGTCAGTTTTTGGTATCAGAGCTTATTTTAGCCAATCATAGCTAAATCGAGTCTTGGAGCCGATTTGTTTGAAGTTTGAAGTTGTTGTTCATCGTGTTCATCGCAAATTGCAACAAAGGGGGAGTTTTCGATCCATTTCACTTTGGATCTAAGTTCGAATTGTGTTTGAATTTGAAGTGGGCAAGTTAGAGCTTCGGCCGAGCTAAGGGAAGCAAGGAAGGCCGTGTACATCACTTTGAAAGTCAAAGCCGAGAATTGGAGAGTTTGTAAAGTTTCAAATCATGCCGCCAAGAAGAGCTAATCGACATCAAAACGTTGAAGCATTGTATCGAAGAGAAGAAGCTGATGAGATGGAGCAAAGAATCAATGAAAACTTTAGTGAAAAGCTTAACGAAGGAATTGGTCGGTTAGAGAAGATGATGTTAGAAATGAATCAGAATCGGAGAAGGGTATCACCTGAATCTAACCATGGAGGAAGTAGAGTCTCACCACATTCCAATCGAGACAGAAGTGTTGATGATGATCAAAGGCGTGGGAGGAACGTGAATGATCGTGAACGAAGGAATGTAGATGGAAGGGATGATGGTGGAAGACGTGATGGTAGTAGAGGTGTGGGTGGACGAGATAGACAACGATATACATATGATTTTGCAGAGGAGTATGAAGGTGGTAGTGTTCGAGGACAAGGACGAGGACAAGGAAGAAATCACTCTGAGTATGATCACAAGTGGGAGTCGGGGATGAAGACTGAAATTCCTGAATTCAAGGGTGGTATGCAAGCGGAGGAGTTTTTAGATTGGGTGGCTAATGTTGAAGAGATTTTCGACTTCAAAGAAGTTCCAGAACATCGTAGAGTGAAGTTGGTTGCTACGAGGTTGAGGGGTAGAGCTTTGACATGGTGGCAGCAAACCAAACTTACACGTGAACGGATGGGAAAGTCAAAAGTTGAATCTTGGGAGAAGATGAAGAAATTGATGAAAGCAACGTTCTTACCTTACAATTATCAATCCTTGATGTATCAACGTTTGCAGAATTTGAGGCAGGGCACAAAGAATGTTAATGATTACGCGGATGAATTTTATCAGCTTATTGCGAGGAATGATATTATGGAAACGGAAGAGCAGCTGACATCTAGATTCATTGGGGGATTGCGAATGCAGATTCAGGATATGGTTAACATGTTTGATCCCAAATCTGTAGCGGAAGCACATCAGAAAGCGTTGGCTTGGGAGAAACAGGGACGACGAGGAGGTGGTGTGTTTACAAATTCCAATAATCAAGTGAAGGGTGTTAGTGGAAGTTCTAATGTTTCAAAAGTTGTTGCAAAACCAGTTGTGAATGAGGTTAGGAAGGCGAAAGTCAATAATGGTTTCAAGTGTTATAATTGCCAAGAAATGGGCCACAAAAGTAGCGAATGACCAAAGCCGAAGAAGAGAGCTATGATAGCGGAGGTTGAGGATGAGGATGAAGAAGCTGAATGTTCCAATTCACCACCTGATGAGGAGGAGGAAGAAGTGTCGGGAGACGAAGGTTATAATCTAATGATGAAGAGGTCCTGTTTAACACCAAAGCAAGAGGAGGATTGTAGTTGGTTAAGGAGCAATATTTTTCAGTCAACATGTACCATTCTGGGGAAGGTTTGCAAATTTGTTATTGATGCTGGAAGCTGTGATAATATAATTTCTTCAGAAGCTGTGAGGAAGTTGGCGTTGAAGACTGAGAAACATCCGAAACCATACAAGCTAGCTTGGTTAAGGAAAGGCGGGGAGGTGAAGGTTGGACGAAGGGCTTGTGTGAAGTTTTCAATTGGAAAGAAATACAAGGATGAAATCTGGTGCGATGTAGTAGATATGGATGTCTGTCATTTGTTGCTGGGGAGACCGTGGCAGTATGATAGGGCGGTGCAACATGATGGGCGTACCAACAGTTACAGTTTCATGTTTGAAGGCACAAAGATTACTCTAGTTCCAAAGAAGTGACAACAGGAGGAAAACAAGTTGGAGGAGATTGAAGAGCTTAAAACTTTGTTATCTTTGAAGGAGTTTGTGAAGGAAGTAGAGGAGGAGCCTGAAGTGTTTTTGTTGATTGGGCAAGAGAGCCGTGAAGAGGTTGAAATTCTGGAAAAAGCGAAGCCAGTTTTGAAAGAATTTGACGATGTATTTCCAGAGGAGTTACCAACGGAGTTGCCACCGTTGAGGGATATACAACATCAGATAGATCTTGTTCCAGGTGCTGTGTTGCCACACAGACCACATTATCGAATGAGTCCAAAGGAACATGAAGAACTGAGGAGGCAAGTGGAAGAATTGCTTGAACAGGGGCGTGTGTAGGAGAGTTTAAGTCCTTGTGCGGTACCAGCTTTATTGGTACCCAAAAAGGATGGAACGTGGAGGATGTGCACAGATAGTAGAGCATTGAATAAGATCACAGTCAGATACAGATTTCCGATGCCGAGGCTTGATGATCTATTGGATCAAATTAGTGGGTCTGTAATCTTTTCTAAGATTGACTTGAAGAGCGGTTATCATCAGATTCGCATTAGACCAGGGGACAAATGGAAGACAGCATTCAAGACGAGGGAAGGATTGTATGAATGGCTGGTAATGCCGTTTGGTCTATCGAATGCACCAAGTACATTCATGAGGGTGATGAACCAAATTTTCAGGCCGTACATTGGGAAATTTGTGGTGGTTTACTTTGATGATATTCTGATCTACAGTGCTAGTACAGAAGAGCATGTTCAGCATTTGAAGAAAGTGTTAATTATTCTTCGTGAAGAACAATTCTATGCTGCTACAAAGAAGTGTGTTTTCATGGCGAGGAGTGTTTTATTTCTGGGGTATGTTGTGTCGGAAGAAGGAATACAGGTTGACCAAAGTAAAGTCGAAGCTATCAGAGATTGGCCGCAGCCCAAGACGATAACGGAAGTTCGTAGTTTTCACGGGTTGGCTTCATTCTATAGAAGATTTATTCCACACTTTAGTAGTGTGATGGCGCCTGTTACAGATTGTATGAAGGGTAAACAGTTTGCATGGACGAAGGAAGCCGGGGTTGCTTTTGATCGAATCAAAGAACTCTTGACGTCTGCACCAATTCTAATATTACCAGATTTTCAGCTAGTGTTTGAACTACATACTGATGCATCCAAGGTTGGGATTGGAGGAGTGTTGAGTCAGAGGGGACGTCCGATTGCATATTTTAGCGAGAAGTTATCAGGAGCAAAGATGAGATACAGTACATATGATGTGGAATTTTATGTTGTTGTGCAATCTATTAAACACTGGAGACACTATCTATTTCAGAAAGAGTTTGTTCTTTACACTGATCATGAGGCATTAAAGCATTTACAAGGGCAAGACAAGATTTCGGCGAGACATGCATCATGGATTGCATATCTGCAACAGTTTACATTTGTTGTGAAACACAAATCGGGAGTGACAAATCGTGTTGCGGATGCTTTGAGTAGAAGGAATCATTTGTTAACAACAATGAAGATTGAAGTAACGGGATTTGATATGTTGCCAGAATTATTTGTCGATGATCCTTACTTTGAAAAGTTGGTTGATAAAGTTATGGAGGGGAAGACGGATGAGTTTATGATGGTAGAAGGTTTTCTGTTCAAAGGAAATCGATTGTGCATACCTGATTGTAGTTTGAGAATGAAGATTGTAAAAGAGCTACATGAAGAAGGACATGTTGGGAGAGACCGTACATTACAGTTGATTTCACAGTCTTACTTTTGGCCATCAATGAGGAAAGAGGTGGAAAGGTTTGTGGAACGATGTCATATCTGTCAGGTTTCGAAAGGAACTACAACTAATGCTGGTTTATATATGTTGTTACCTGTACCAACTAAACCATGGGTTGATGTGAGTATGGACTTTGTGTTGGGGTTGCCAAGAACACAGCGTGGAAACGATTCCATTTATGTGGTGGTTGACCGATTTTCGAAAATGGTACATTTTAATGCTTGTAAGAAGACGGCGGATGCTGTTCATGTTGCTCAGTTGTTTTTCAAGGAGATATATCGACTTCATGGATTGCCAGAATCTATTGTGTCGAATAGGGATACTCGTTTTCTAAGTCATTTTTGGCTAAGTTTGTGGAAGATGGTGGGAACGAAGTTGAACTTTAGCAGCGCTTATCATCCGCAAACGGATGGAAAAACCGAGGTTGTGAACAGATCATTGGGAAATTTGTTGAGGTGTCTTGTGCAAGACAATCTGAAGAGTTGGGATGTGAAGTTATGCCAGGTAGAGTTTGCTCATAATCATGCAGTGAATCGTAGTACGGGGTTCAGTCCATTTCAGATTGTATATTCTAGTTTGCCAAAGGGGCCGTTGGAGTTAACAGTCATATCACAACCAAAGAAGACAGTCAAACGAGCTGTAGATTTTGTTGAAAGATTGACCGAGTGTCATAGAATCGTTCAAGAACGATTGGAAAAGGCGAATGAGAAGTACAAACGTGCTGCAGATCTGAAGCGAAGGAGTGTTGAATTTAATGAAGGTGATTGGGTTTATGCAGTGTTAACAAAGGATCGTTTTCCGGTGGGAACATACAATAAATTGAAAGCACGGAAAATTGGACCAGTAAAAATTTAGAAGAAAATCAATGAGAACGCATATCAATTGGAATTGTCGGATAATGTTCATACGTCGGATGTGTTTAACGTCAAACACTTAGTTCCGTACCATGGGAATGAGAGTGCTACGGAGGAGGAAGATGCAAATTCGAGGACGAATTTCTCTCAACCAGGGGAGGATGATGCAGCCCAGGTTGAAGTCTTAGGTCGTGTACGACCTAAGGAAGTGATAGGTCGCGAACGACCTAAGTTTGCAGTACAACTTGGTGAAAGTTTAAGTCACAAACGACCTAACTTGTTTTTAGGTCGCATACGACCTAACTGGTTACTACGACCTAACAAGCAGATAGGTCGCATGGAGGAGGTACGACCTAAAGTAAAACAGGATGAAGCGCTTGGGTTATGCCATAGGTCGCTAACGAGTGACGACCTAACGAAGCCGCGACCTAGCGAGGTAACAAAGCTACACAGTGAAAAGGCGGAAGCAACGGAAGTGTTAGGTCGCGTACGACCTAACGAGGGTTTTAAGTCGCTCCAGCGACCTAGTGGAGAATCGCGAGCTATCAAGTTAAGACCAACTTTAGGTCGCAGAGATATGTTACGACCTAAGTTAGGTCGCGGGAAGCTGCAGAGAGATAGGTCGTTTACTTTAAGTCGAGAGGCATTAGGTCGTGAGGAGTTAAGTCGCAAAGAAGTGATACGACCTAAGTTAGGTCACGTACGATCTACGACCTAAGTTAGGTCGCGAGAACTTTAGGTCGCCGATTGCTACAGTTCACTGCCGCTTGGATTCTTGGAAGATGCCATGTATTTTAGGTCGTATGGTTTAGGTCGTTGCCGACCTATGTGTTGTAAAGTGCTGTGTTGTACTTTTCTTATGTTGTAATCTTTTAGGTCGTTTGTCCTTAAGTCGAGTGCTTTGTTAGGTCGCGTCTGTTTTTAGGTCGCACCATTTTAGGTCGTAGGTCGTTCACGACCTAAGTGTTGTTGAAATATTTGTTCTGTTTTGGGCGTGTTGAGTTGTAGCCTATAAATAGGCAAGTGGTGTCATTTTGTAAAGTTAGTTGATTTGAAATAAAACTCTTGTTTTGTTAGCTTTGTGCTTTCGCCAAATTGGTAGTTGAGTGTAATCTCCTATCTCCTCTTTCGGATAATCGAGTGCGCTCGATTCAACGACCGCAGAAGCCGATTCACGGAATCTAGTGCGCTAGATCAACGTGTGAAGAATCGCAGATCTTTGAACCCGGTATCGTGCGCGATCAACGAGTTCGGGATAGCTAGAATTCAGTATCTTCGGATCAACGAATTCGGGCATTTCAGTATCTTCCAATCCATCGATTGCTACTCTCATCGATCGACATTGTTTTTGATCAATCCGCTGCGTCAGTTAAATAAATAGAATAAATTGAATTTAACTTGAGTTAATCAAAATAAAAAATTGAAATGGGATTGGATTAGAAATGCCCAACTGATCCACAATTATGACATTTCTTGCCCTTCTTAATCTGTCCCTTCTGAGGTCCTCCTCTTTTCTTCTTGTCCTTATCCTTCTTATTCTTCCACCACTGTTTCTTAGAGTTTTCTGATTTAGGAACCTCCTTAACCTCTTTTTTCTTAGCAACATCTGATATAAGAGCCATTTCCACAAGTGACTCATACGTCGCTCCCATAGGTACATGTGTCAATGCCAACCCTTGAAGGGGCTGGTTCAAACCCTTAGCAAACTTGATGGCCTTCTTATGTGTTGTATTAACAAGTTCTATCTCGAACCTCGATAACTCATTAAACTGATTTATGTACTCCTTCACTGAAAGACTCCCCTGTTTCAAACTAATGAACTTCTCCAACTGCATGCTTTCCTCGGCTTGCGACAAGAACTTTCTCTCAAAGCTTTCCCGAAATCCAACCCAACAAATGTCTCTACCTTCCATCTCTACGATCTCCCACCAGTAAGAAGGTTCTCCCTTCAACTGCCAAGATGCAAGCTGAACTCTCTATCGGTCCTCCAATCCTAACAGCCCAAATATCCACTCATATTCCTCAACCAATCGCCTCTACGAAATCCTCCATGCCAGAAAATGTTCTGCCTCCTAGACTAGCGAAGTTCTTGCATAGCTTGGAAAAAATGGCTGCTGCAGGTGGATTAATAGGATCTCCGCCTACTGATGTTGTATTGGGCGCTTGCCCTTGCACCTCTGGTGCCGTAGCTTGGAGGTATCTACAGAACCAGGTAGCGACTTGGACACCCTCTGGAAGATTTAGGACGTCCGCCCTACTATGCAAAGGAAAGAAAATTTAGGCTCAAAAGAATCGAAAGAAGATTGAACTGGACTTTGAGGGGATTTTTATAAAAACCTTTTATACTTGAAAACTATTTCTATAATAAAAGTATCTTTTTGAAAAACACTTTTAGTTTGAAGATATATTACCTTTTTCAAATACTTTACTTTTAAAACAAGTTTTTAGGAATCTTGTAACCTTAGGCTTTGATACCAAGTGAAACAACCCATACCCCTTAGTATTCTTGAAAAGGGCACACCAAAGGATGTGGTGCGTTATGGGTATAGCTAAAGCTTCACAGAGACTAAGATTCACAAGACAAATAAGTAAAAACAGCGGAAACATTTAAATAATAACTTATCATTCGAAATCAAACTTCATTTCAAAATAAGTCATAAATATAACATGTCTCAAAAACTCAAAATATCTCATTCATATCTCATGAAAAATACACCTCAGTCTCACATAATCAGAGTACAAAAGTAACAATAATAATCATAATCCCTCTCACAAGTACCAATCCATCATAAGCCAAATGAAAAGGATGAAAAGTAGAAGAATACATCTGAAATGAGAAAAACTCTGGGAATGAATCTCCAAGCAATCAGAATCAACTCAACTCTGCTGGTCTATGGGGGATAAAAGGGGAAATAGAGGAGTGGGTCGGAAAATAAGTCTGGTGAGTGAAGATAATTACTAGCATTTCTAAACAAGATAAAGATAATAGACTAAGCAATAGTTCTAGCTTGAAAGGAAAATACAAAAAGGATAAAATTCGGATAAAACACTGTTTCTGATTTTGTTTGATTGTTTGCGTTGATTGTTTGATTGTGATTGTTTGCACTTTTCTTAAACTATTGTGATTAGACTAAAACCCTAATTCTATCTCAACTATTATCTTGATTAGGCTAAAATCCTAATTCTATCCTATGATCGGCCTATTCTATCTCTGTTATGTCACTATCAGCTGGTCCAATCCTATTGGTTCCACAGCAAAAGACACATCTTTAGCGCGTAGAACGTAGTAGCGAATTATTTACCCAAATCGTTGCCGCACGCTCGGTCATCTCCGGTACACACTAACTGTCACCCCCTATTTGACCTTTTATTTTCTCTAATCAGCATAAGCTTGTCCAACCTCACCTAACTGTTGTGAGACCATCAGTCCTAGACCTGAAAGGGAATGCTACCCAGCCTCACCTAACTGTTGTGAGACCATCAGTCCTAGTCTTGAAAGGGAATGCTGCCGGTAGTGGTCCTAACAAACAATCTTCTAGTTTTACGCCCCTTTCCTAAATCTCCAGATTTGAGCCTCTATCTACTGGCCACTTATTTACCCTAATTAGCATAAGCATGTCCCAGCCTCACCTATCTATTGCGAGACCATCAGTCCTAGATCTGAAAGGGAATGCTGCTGGTACGGGCCCTAATTCTATGTTTGCTTATTAACTTAATTCAAGATCTAAGTTTTAAAATAAGACTCTTCTGTTATCTATGCTATATTTGTTTGTTAACTTTGTCCAAGATCTAAGTTTTAAAATAAGTCTCTTCTGTTATTTCTTTCTTTATAATTATAATCTATGTTATAATTGTTCTTACAGCTATTATTCTTCTATTTTCTCTTTTTAGTTATAACCACTTGTTATAATTATGCTTGCAAATATCTTAAATTTGCCTATTTCGGTCTATCTTTATTTTTATTTCAGTTTTTCTCATTTTACATCTGATTTCTATAAATTTAGTGTTATTCTATTTTAATCCATATTAGCGAATTCTTCTCTTTTTAATTTATTCACGTAAAAAAGGATTAAATCTGTATAAAAAGAAACTAACATTTACAAGCTAAATTCCAACTTAAAACAGATGTAAATAACTATAAATAACTTTAAATAACTTTAAATAACTGTAAATAACTGAATAAAATAGCTGAATAAAAATAGACTGAAAAGAACTTCTGAAATTTACTTAAAAATAGACTGCAAATAAACTTACATAAAAATTGTCTCAAAATTATAGAAAAACTACAACCATCGAGAACCCTATTATTTTAAATTACATAAAATCTAAAATAATTACAAAACACTCACCTACGGTCCTTAGCTCTAGTTCTTGGCCTTCCCGAATCCACTTCTAAGGCGTAGAATTTTTTATTAAAAAGATCTTCTCCCCAAAAAAAATTTCTATTTAGGGTTCAGCCTCAGGCAATGAACCCAATTGGGAGAAAATATGAATGAGAAAAATAAATAGGTCTAGGGTTTTATTTATAGTATGGCTTAGGTATCTTAGGCCGTTGGATTTGAAGATTGAATCTGGTGCAACCACGTCATATGCTCACTAGGAACCGTCAGATGTAGCTATGGACGCACAAGATTTGCCCAAAAATCAAAAATATAGTGTTCGGCTCGTACCTGGATGTTTCACGTCCAGGGATTTTGGCGGGTCGACTTGAGGGGTTATGGTTCGACCTATAGGTCGACCCGACCCTGGTGAGGGTCGACCCCTGGGGTCGTTTTTTTTTCGTTTTAGTTTATTAAATTCTGAATTTTTGTTTCACTCGTAACTTCTCCATACTAGCTCGGATTTCGACAAGTTATATATGACAATAGATCATAAAATCGCCATGGACCCAATGGTGTAACTCCCGTAGCTTGATTCTGACAATTTCGGAAACTTATTTTGTTATTTAATTAATTCGTTAATTAATTATTATAGCTGAAATTTTGGGTTGTTACAATGGCCGCCCTTGGGCGTAAATCCACCATGCCGCTGGCACCCTCACTAGAAATAAGAGAATGAGAAGCCTAAGATCTAGAAGATCTCCTGTGAGACATATCTGCTACAAACATATCATTTCATATAATGAAAAAACATACTATTTTATTATTAGAAAACATATTTGATTAATAATCACATAAAACTTCCACCAAAACAACAAAAATGAAACAAGATCTCCTGAATACATATATAGAATTAATAAAACAGAATAATACATACCTCACAACATAGTCATCATCATTAATTACACCGAAATCCCAAAATATAAATTATACAACAAGCGATACGAATATTAAAAATAATCAGTCTTCGTCATTTTATGATTCAAACTTAGTCTTGTACTCTATATTGTTTTCCTTTGTACTCTCAAATGCTTCTATTAAAACATTTGATTCATCATTCAAAGGCCTTAAATCAATATGATCATCAGTTATTACTATTTCATTATTTGGCTCAAGATCCGCTTGATAAGCTCCTTCGTCCAGAATATTGTTTCCATCAAACGTAAATCTTGATTTTGTTTTAAAAACTACTAACAAATCCGCTTTATCTCTTTTTAAGGAAGGATACCAAGCAAAATAAACTTGTAAGCTCGCTTGGCTAATACGAAAGGATCACACTTATAGTAATGCAAGGTATGCTTTATTTCAATAACTTTATAACCTTTGGCATGATCATAATCAATAGATGAGCCACCCATGTAATATGTTGATTCTAGAACCAGGAACATTGCTGAACCAATTGAATTTGAATAAAAAAGCTTTTTCTGCATGTCGTATAAAATACGGCAATTCTAAAACCTATGTTAAGACGCCGTAAAATTCTTTTATGTGCTCATCTGGATCATCGCTAACTTTGACAAGTACATCGCTATTATATGTTAATTTTTCAGCATCATATTCCTTGGTGATAATTTAAATCCATTGATGAAGAATATTGGATAAGTCTTGACATTTCTTTTTGGTCCTAGCCCCGGATGTTGCAATCCTTCATCAATGATACAATTTTTTGGATCATAAACATAGTTCGAAAACCAATTAGCAAACTCTTTACTGAGATCGCAAGGTGGATGTATTGATTCGTAAATACTGCAAATATATATAACATGTTCCATTATAATTAATATGTTAGTATAGTTGAAATAGAGATGACCCTCGTAGCCTTGCCATATCTACCCTTTTTCGGTCATTTCCTGAGGTGTGTGGCCTGAGGTAATGATTATCTTTCACATATCACATCATCTTTGAATACCATATTGCCATTTCCGTTGACCACTAATTGCCTTCCACAAAAGTACAACCCTTGAGCTTGTATGTATCAAGGAGGGTGTTAAGCTAAGAGAAGTTGTCTTCTCCACCACCACAAATGTATGTTTGTAAAAACCAATATACGTAATCTCAAAAAATGCACTGTCAGACATCCGTCCATACAAGTTGTCCAGGAATAGGACAAACCGAAGGTACCTTCCTACCACATCCTATCGGCAGTTGCCCTAGGATTAATAGGACAAACAAGCAGTTTTTCACTATAAAAATCCTAAATATTAATGCCATCAATAACCTGCACAATCGTTGCAAATAAGTTGGTCCGAAGTGATTTCAAATAAATCTGATCTCGGTCTCTTCACACCAACAACGCAAAAGCGTTACTCAACCTTATACAGAAACCAAGTCTCCTAGACTTATCACGTTTCCAACTTTCAACTTGCTATCTTTCGGTCAAGAAGAAAGCTCGGTAGATAAGAGTAATTACTCCGCACTACTCGAATCAACATCCTTTACACCAAACGATAATCAAGCCTACACAGATGGCTACGTACTAAGTGTACAACTAAATAGTTTCCACATCAAGTCGAGAAACTAAAATGGCCAAAAATATAATTTAGCACTTAAACAGTCACCAAGCCTGATTTACTAATCTTTCATTAATTAAATCGCTTTTCCAAATTTAATACTTCAAATTATCTTTAAAAAGATATATTCTCAAAACCATTTCAATATTTCAATATTTGAAAAACATTTTCATATAGTTATTTTTAATAATAAGTGAATTCACAATTTATTTTATTCTCAAACCATATAAACTCCATTTTATAATATCACTTTCCAAAACATTCATTTAAAGAATTATTCTCTTCAAAAACGTGAATATATTTCCTTTTATAAAAATCCATATTTAGCTTGTCAAATTAAATTGATTTCACATTTATATAAAATAGTGTTTATAATTCATATTTCCATTTTATAAAAACTTCCATTTATAAAATTCCTTTATTAACCAATTTCCCGTTTATCTCATTTATATGCCAAAATCCCATTATAAGTTTATTTACTTATAAATCTCTTTATTTACAAATTCATTCTTTTGTGATCTCATTATTTATAAAGTCGATTATAAATTCATTTCTAAATTTCAATTATAAGTCCCTTTACAAATTTGATTATAAATCCATTTCTAATATTTATAAAACACCGTTTATAAAAATCCATTTCATTAAATCTCTTTATTAATAACATTCCTTTATAAACTTTCATTTTTACACTTATAAAACACGTTTATAATTCCATTACTTTTATTTATAAAATATCAATTTTATAAATCTTACATATAAACCATTTATAATAAGTTCAAAATTCTCAATTTAACTCAATATTACGGATCCAATGAAACTGGTTTCGTCAAAATCCGAGACAGTGTCAAAAATGACTATTTTACACGTCGATCAAATCAAATGATTTTCAAATTCTATTAATTTGCTTTTAAATCAATATTAAATGCTTTACTAACTTCATTCTAATTCAAATAGAATTTAAATCAACTTTATAAATCATTTTTACTTATATTAAATTCAACATTTAATTATTTCCATAATTTTAGATATTAAACAATTTAATTATCTAATTAAATCAAGATATTTGAACTATAAGTTGTTTAACTTATAAAATTAACTTGTGAATATTTAAAATCAATTAAATATTCCAATTTCGAATGACTGAAATTCTAGGTCATTACATTATTGAAAATGAAAGAGTAATTATAAAAGACTCCAATGTTGCACTGTGTAATTAAAACGTTTAGCAACTCAATAACGGTAGAGGTGTGCCAAAGGTTATAGTGGAGATAAAGTGAGAATATATCAAAAAATAGCAGGGGTGCAAAGAACTTTTTTAGATAAAAAACCAAATATTTAAAGTTAACTTATTCTCATTCTCACATTATTTATATAGAAAAAATAAATATTGTTTAATCTCATATAACAAAATCGAAGAATATCATGATGTACGCATATGGAATTTGACGACTATAATAGTTTTCTAACATACATTAAACACTTATCCATTAAAATTAGGTTTTTACCCTAATTTTTTTGATTTGATTTAAAAAAGAACTAGTCAAATCAATATTTATATATTGTTTCTTTAAGCGAAAAATAATAGGACTTAAATGGGATCAACTGTTTAATAGCGTTAAGTTGATATAGCGTAACGATCTAAGAGCGTTATGCGGTATAACGAGAATTTACGGGACTTTAACTGCACAAATACTGTAGTAAAACGAAAAATCACTATCAATCATAAAATTGAAAGCTTTTTCATAATAGTTAGTAAGCTGATGAATCGATCTTCGAACATAGTTCTGCAAACGACCACACAGAGAATATCTAACACTATTCATCTAAAATTCCATTAACATTGCTCCAAATGTTCACAATGTATTTATTTCCAATATAGTAAATATCATATTAAAATTGAATGATAACATCCACAAAAGAGCACATTTAAAATAGATAAACGCATAAACTCTAACGACTTCTCTCTACAGCCTATAACGACCTGCCTTTTTGACCATCGAAAGTCGACACCGAACACTACCGCTGTGTTCCAATGTCACGCATCCAATTGACAAAAAGGCGGATTGTTAGGCTAAATAAAAAGAAAAGAACCGAGAATAGAGAAAAACAGAATCTCCCAGCAAAATCAACAACATGTAATATAACAAGGACGGCAGAAACAGTCGCTCCAAAAATACAAAATATATCAGAGTTAAAAACAAACCTTATCAACTGGATAGTTATAAAATCCTGACCTTACAAATGCTGATAGGGATACTATATAATACAACGGGAAAATAAAACACTACAATGGGTGAATCTCTAACTCCCCTCCAAGATCTCCATATCACCAAAGCAAACCTGGGTAAATATTCGGTCTGACCTGAGCATTATAAATAAATAACACCTGGATCAGTCTGGAAATACCAATGTGAGATAACTCGAATAATGGGGATTAGATAAAAGTTCTGTGAGACCACGACGCTAATGTGGATGGGGTTTTTATCTCACAAGAATAACATCCATACTGGCAAGAGCAGAAATAAACATCAGGGAACATATCTAAATAAGAATAGGCATGATTAATATTAAAACCAGACTTTAAAGAATGGAAATAACCCGAGCAAAATCCAAATTAGACATAATAGAAAAATAAGATAACTGTGCAAATTTGATAGAATGAATAGAACAAGACTGTGGTCCAAACGTGATAGAGTGGACAAAAACTATAATCAAACATTGTGAAGAGTGAGAGCACATACATCACTCTCGAGTACTTTCAAGTTGGACCCTGCTTCACACGAGCATCTGAATATTTCACATCAATGCATGCATGTCTAAACCTCTCCAGATGATGTGAACATACCCTGATGGGTGCGTCCCACATGGCTTGGCTCTCACTCACTCTTTGGTTTTAGTTTTTCCGGTGTTGGATACCAATGCTCAAAACAAGCTATAAATAGTCTTAGAATGACGAAGCACAACAATGACTTGAAGGGTACGCCCCTATTTTCCACGTCTTGGTTTTGGTCATTTTCGATAAAAGATAACAAAGCTCAACGGAGCAATAAATCGTCTTAGAATGACAATAATAAAGATGCAGAAGTAATCGATAATAGAGAAATGACTATCAGAGATATAAAATGATCGTATATGGAAACTAAGTCTTGTATACTTGCCACCACTTATTGAATTCAAACTTGTACTATTTATTGGTTAACAATAATACTGGACAAGTCAAGGTAGTGTTACCTCAAAGTCATGTCTCAGACTATTCTTAACTTTCGAAATAGCGACAAGTCTACTTCTTCGATGTTTAGTGCTAATTATACAAATAAATCATTTCCATATAAGTGATTCGCTTTGCCGAAATAATTAATTTCCACAAATGAATCTAACTTTTTCTTTTTTAAAAAAAGAATCGAACTTGTGCTTGATTTCCATATTAGAATTAGTTCCTGATTATAAAACTTTAAGAGAATAATTTTTCCAATTGCTTGACCCCGAAGGCCTAAATCAACATCAGATCTACACCCAGAAGATTATCGAACTTAACATCACAATAATCGAGTTCCAATTCCTTTTTAACTTACCCAAAATTTTCCATTATCTTGTCAAAACTTTTATGTGAACTGTGACAGGTATCCGGATTTGTTTTAATAAACAAATCATTTATCTTTATATAAAATAGTTAATTATTTCCAAAACACATTCATCAAATCAATAATTTATCTTTAAAACAAATCAGTTACTTTACTTTAAATTCATCTATTAAATCAATTAATTAATTTGGATATTATATGTTAAAAGATTTATTAAATCTGAATAATCCTTAATTAAAATAAATAATTAATCTCAAACATTATCAACTAAAATGATTAAAAACTTAAACACTATGAACCATCATTAGTAAAATTAATTATCACATTTCAAATTCCATTAATTAAAATGATTCAATTAAATTCAAACATCATTAATTAAGATGGTTAACTAATTTTCAAACACTATTGGTTAAACCGATTAATTAAATTTAAACAACTATTAATTAAAATAATAAATTAAAGTTCAATATCATTAATTAAAATGAATTAATTAAAATGAATTAATTAAATTCAAATCTCATAAATCAAAATATATTATTTAATTTCAAACATCATTAATTAAAATGATTATTGATTCCTAATATCATTAATTAAAACAATTAGTTAAATTTAAAGCAATCATTAATTAAAATGATTAATTAAATTCAAATATCATTATTTAAAATGACTAATTACTTTTAAATATCATTAATTAAAATGATTATTAACTCCAATCATCAGTAATTAAAATAATTAATTAAGCTCAAGTGATTATTAGTTAAAATGATTAATTAAATCTTATCTCATTTAAATCAAAGATAAACCAATTTTAAACATCATTTATTAAATTGGTTAATAAGTATCAAAATCATTAGTTAAAATGATTGATTATTTTAAACTATCATTAACCAAAATGATTAATGAATTTTAACATTCTGTTTAGCGGAACTACAAGCTCAAGTTCATACGATAGGGTTCGAGAATGAAATTTGATAAATGATGGTATAGCGAAATCGCTATAATGACATTTAACAAATAAAATTGAATTTTAGGATTTTATTTCAATTACTATAAATATAGCAGCATAAGAATGTACAAAAATAATTATTGGCGAGAAACCCTTCAGGATCTCTATATAAATTTTCCGTGCAAAACAATGGTTATATATATATATATATATTATATATATATAATCATATGGGTTTATGATGATTAGATTAGTATGTCATCCATTTTCAAAACAAAAATTCAACCAAACGTTTAATCAAACAACTTATCTAACCTCCAAACAATCAATAGTCATTTATAACATCATTAATATGATATAATAAAATTTAATGCGAGTCAGTCTCACATTGATTTTCGTTTTCACTCAAACGTTTCGATTTGGACTAAAACCGAATGATCGTTCGATTTTAGCATGAATTTTCACTTGCTTTGAATCCAACCAAACCAATTCCATCGCGAAGATCTCAACAACATAAGTCCAACGTAAAAAAAGGCATTTGAATTTGACCTCGTATAAGTGAAATACACAATTTATAAGTTATCGATAAAATTAAAATTAAAATCAAACAACTTCATATTAATTTACAACTTTACCCACTCCACTATTCCTTCATTTTCTCCCCTAAAAATATAAACATGCACAGGAAACACATAACCCATAGCCGAACGTGCACAAACATCCACTGATACAGAGCATTACTCAACAAAATTCGATTTCGTCTTCTCCGTTGAGCTTCTCTCGACGAGCCGCACTCGCCCGAATCAAGCATCACTCCCAAAGGCCAACCACTTAATCGTGACCTGCTCCTTCCTCATGCGGCTGCATAGGTGATGCGATTCTTATCAAGCGTCGAACTCCACCAAATTTGACTACGAGCTGCTCTCGGCATGCTGAAGCCAAATCCAAGCTCCAAATGTCAAATCGGCGACCATACGCTCTAGAATCTCCAACCCTAGCACCATCTAAGCCCTTCCCCCAAACCATGATCGAACATCACCAAAACATACCCAGACAAAGATAATCATCATATGAATTCAACGAATCAAGAATTTGGATTTTTAGTTGAGTAGATCTATATTTTTGAAGTTTTATTTCAAAAGGGAAAGCTTCAATTCTCATTCATGGGCAAGATTAAATAGAGAACAGAGGAGTATGGGCATACATAAGTGGCATGGCATAGGTATGGGTTGAGATGATTGGGTATGGAGTTGAAAAGATGTACGTATAATATTTTATTTAATAAAATATTCCGATATGACATATCTAAAACTCTCGAACTCCAAACGAGACGTGCCACTTGGTGTTCTATATGTTATACCCATATTCTGAACGCAATGGAACTAGTCATGAGGCTTAATTCGATCATATGTGAAAGATATCTTTTCAAAACCAATTATTATATTAAATTTCCAAAATAAATTTCTATTTGTTTCGTACTCGCACGACCAAATGAATCGTCTAATTGCACCAAAATTCGACGGCATATTATAATTCACTATTACGAATCCAATGAACCTGGTTTCGTCAAAATCCGAGACTGTGCCCCTAAAGGCTAATTTCATAGATTAAAATATCGTTTTTAAATTTAGTTATCGATATTGATCAAATCTATTCATATTTGTAAATAAATTGTAACAACCCAGAATTTCAGTCATTTGATTTTGAAATATTTAATTGATTTTAAATATTGAAAATGTTAATTTAATAGGTTAAATAACTCGAATTTCAAAATATAGCAATTTATTAGATAATTTAATTGTTGCATATAATAATTGAAATTGGTTAAATAATGGAAATTTGGGTTTTAAGTTGGATGAAAGTAATTTCAAAGCTTATTTAAATTCTATTAATAAGAATAAAGAAGATAAAAATTTTGAATTGGATTTGAAAGCGATTTAACAAATTTTTAATAATAACTCGTTTTAATTAATATATAAAAATAGCCTTTCAGGACAGTCTCGGATTTTGACGAAACCAATTTCATTGGAACCGCAATAGAGAATTATATTACGCCATCAAATTTCATGGCAATCTGACGTATCGTTTGGTCGTGCGAGATCAAAACGCGTTGAAATTAATATCGAAAATTTAATATAATAACTAGGTCCAAAAACCTATCTTCTGCATACGATCGAATTAGGTCTCGAAACAAGTTCCATTGTGTTCAGAATAGGGGTATAACATATAGAAAACCAGGCGGCACGCCTCGTTTGGAGTTTGAAATTTTTGAGCGTTTAAAAGTTGATATTTTAAATTCAAATAATATATGTATTGTTTTATATCTTCACCATACTCTACCATGCTTGTACACTCTAGCCGTACCTCTATCATGCCTTGGCCATACCTTTTCTTCTTTATATTGTTGCCTGCAACAGCAGGGTCTTCTTTTTGTTGGAAACAAGAATTTCAAAATTCAAGATAAAAAGTTATACTCAATTAAAAATCTTAAAATAAGTTTTAAAATTCACAATCTGAAGAGATCTTTTCGTTGATACTAGTTTTAAAGGATGCGGCTATGATTGGTGTTGCTCAAATCATGTACAGTGGAAAACTCGAGATTAGGGTTTGGGAAATTGGATGTTTGCGTGCTTGATTTGAGGATTGGATGCCATTTTTGAGTTCGGAGGAACGTATAGCACCTTGGTGTGAAATTTTGTGGTGTCCGGTCGAAGTTGGAGGGGACCGACATTTGCTACAAAGGCCAGAGGAGGGCAGGTCATGTTTCATGATGGAGGTTCGAGCGACACAATTTTGGGTTGATGACGAAGCTCTTACGAAGAGGAGGAGAATGGCGAGGTTCAATCGACGAATCGGGGAGCAAGGCTCCATATCATTGATTGCGTGCACGGTTAGTAATGAGGGAGGGAGTGTGCACCTGTACATGTTGGGAAAATTGGGAAGATAGTAGAATCGTAAATAAAGTAAAAGTTGTAATTAGTTTTATTTTATAATTTTAAATTGTATCGATAACTTATAAAATTTATAACCCCTTCATATAAGGTCCGATCCAAACGAAACTTTCTGCTTTGCGCTCGTATCGATGAGAGCTTTGCGAAGAAATTGGTTTGGTTGGATTTGGAGCAAGTGAAAATTTGGGCTAAAATCAGATGTTGTTCGATTTTAGTTCCAAACCGGAACGCCTTGGCGACAACAGGAAATTTCGGTGAGTTAATCTCACATTTTTGGTTAATTAGTATGATATATAGTGAAAAAAATCGTTGAATGATTTTTTGGATAATTTACTATATTTATTAATTGGATTGGATATATTCTCGCATATTGGAGCTGATGAGATCCTATTGTGTTACCGTGTAAGAGCAGATGACCATTTGCATACGAATCCCGCCTCGAAGCGGTTGATTTATATTTATGGTTGTATAACGTTTGTGATGTAGGAAATGCAGGTCGGAGGGATCCAGCAAGATTCCTCACCAATGTTGATTTTATTTACATATATATGCGCTGATATATATATATGAGCCGTGATGCATGGAAAAGGGTTGGAGGGATCCAGCGGGATTCCTCGCTATTATTGAATTGTTGCAATAATATTTCTTTTATGTGGATTATTGAATAATGAACCCGATTGTGGACAATGTGGTTATAACATCGTTATAAGTTGAAAATAAAACCCAGTAGTGATAGGAAATCAATATCAATATTGGTTAAGTGTTGGATGACTATTGGCCTCAAATTAGTATTTTAAAAATACCATAAATTGTCGATTAATTCGGAATTGGTTTTTGAGACAAGAAACGATTTTAAATCTGAAAGCGAGTTTCGGAAATATTTTGTTTGAAGATTATCTAATTAAATATATTGATATTGTTTATAAATTAATTAAATATATGAATATTGTTTTTAAGTTAATTAAATATATCAATATTGTTTTTAATTTAATTAATTATATAGTATTTGTTTTAAAGTTATTTAATTATAATAATATTAATATAAAGTTAGTTAATTATAATAATATTGTTTTGAAGTTATTAAATTATATTAATATTATTAAGGTTATTTAATTATAGTAGTATTGTTTAAAGTTATTTTTTTATAGTTAATATTATTTTAAAGAATTTATCAAATTTTTAATATTTAGAAAGATTGATTATTTAAAGAATAATTATGGTTTGGAATTAATAATAAGGATTATTAATGTGGCATGAAAATAAATTATTATTATTTATCAAAATAGTAAAGATAAATTATTATTATTTATTTAACACTATTTTGGAAATATTAATCATTATTAAGATGTTTAAAGCTAATAATTTTCATTAATTTAAATGTCCAGTGTTAATAATTATTATTGTAAAATGGTGTTTTGGAGTAAAAGATTTTAAATTGTTTGTAAATGTTTTCGAGACTTATGAATGGAGCTGAAAGACCTAGATTTTATAAAAGAGCTTATGAAATGGTTTGGAGACGTAAGGAAGAGCTTATAGGTGAATTTTTATAAAGGGATTATACATGGTTTTTCGGAGATTGATAAAATGGTTTATAGATGGTTTTGGAGAACTATAAGGAAATTTATAAATGATATGGGAATCGAATAAAAAGGAAATCTTTCTCAATTTTGTGAATGTACTTATACCGTTGAGATAAGTATATGGATATTTTCTAATTATTGAAAATATAAGGATGGGTGGATATACCCATGTAAAGGTATTTTTGTACAAGTAATTTAAAAAGTGCTTTTAAAATGAATGAAAGATTTATTAATAGAAGGCCGATGGTTGCTTATGTGCTTAACCGATGTTGTTTTCACCTATGGAATAAATCTTTGTTTGAATGTGTGTTTGTTAATAGTTAAATAACCGACCATCAAAATCTTGACCTAAATATGCAATCCTTCTTAATTTTGGTGGTACGGAAATATTACCTACTTAACACCACATGATTTTAACTCGGAAAATATCTAAGGGAAACACGGGAATTATATGGTACAGTTACCGTCGGTGGTGTTATACTGTACGTATAAACTCGTTTCGTTCTTATATGACAAATGATGAGGAGATCCATCCACTTAAACGGTTAGAGAGTGATCCCCGCTCTTATGTATTGACTGATTATTTCCAAAAGAACCGGTATTGAGCATTCCGAAAATCGACGTTTGGTTTTGTGGAGCACCCGGGAAGCAGATGAGTGTACTCGTAAGAGATGATTCGAACCCGTAACCACATCGAAAACCATATACGGTTCTATGGAGGAGATTCATGATATATTGGAATGTTGGGATCCATATGTGGTTCCGAAACCCGTTGGTTATGGGAATCCATAAGGGATTCCATAATCTATTTGGCGGTAATGGCTAAAACCAGAGATTGGAAGCATGGTTAGTAGGGTTGACAAACCCATAGGGTGCAGTCAGCTCCTCCTAGATATTACTAACAGTTGTTATGCATGCATAAAGCGATGCATTCGGTCTCAGCGAGACCAGCTATGTTTTTCCTATGGTACATCACTAGGTATGTATGCTGCTTCGAAGGGATATCTCTGATCCTTGTGAAGGAGGACCGTTACTGAGGGCAACTCCATGGAGTCCTACACAATTAGTGAACAAGCCCTTATCGGTTTTCAATTATATATCTAGTATTGTTATGATGTACACTCACAAGCATCACAGTTACTTGATTATTATTATTTTCACTCTTAGACATTATTATAATATCATTGGATTTTCTATATAAAAGGTTTTGGTTATCGTAAGGCAAAAACTCGTCCGATAAGGTAAAAACCCGTCAGTCTTTATGTGTAGCGTAGTCTTACGAGATACTTTTGATTTCAAGAATTTAAAAACTTTAAAGTCTAGTTGGGTGTGTTTTCTCACACTGGTTTTTTAAACTGACTCGGGTGTTATTTTATTAAAATGCACGGATCAGACCGAGCATATTAAAGATTAGTTGAATGCTTGGAGCTTCAAGAGATGAGTTGGAGACCTAGAGACGTATTCACGTAGATGGTTATGTTTCCGCTGTATTAACCTGCTTTTTGGCAAGGCCATGCACAGGCGGATTTAATCCAACGGACTTCACGATTATCAAGGCCGATGAGTAAAGAGCGAAGGTTGTAAGGCCCAGGAATCAGGTACAGATGGCTGCGTAAAGTCCGAATTGAATGAAGTTTAAAGATAGACAAGGCATGATGTTAAAAATAGGAAAATAACTCGGATGGGCAAAGGGGTTGGGGCATGATTGGATTTAAGAGGGATTGGCATAGACATGGCATTTGGAGCAAGTGGAAGGGATCGATACCTATCTCTTTAGAGGGATCGGTAGAAATCGGAATTCAATCGATATTGCTTCATGAAAAATGCGATATCTCACAAACCGTACGTCGGAATTTCATGAAATTTGGGGAGCAAGTAACTAACACCCTAGGAAACCACCCAAAAGGATCGCACATCATTTGGACATTAAAATAAGGATCGATACCGACCCCTATTGTGGGCCCCGATGAGCGAGCAAATTTTTGGGTCACCCGTCTTGGTCTCACGAACTTTCTACCAGAATTTCAATCCAATCCATGCACGTCTTTTCCTATAAATACAGCAAGCATGATGTCAAAAAGGGGACCTTCTGGCTCCGGAAAAGCTCTGCCATTTTTATTGTTGAATCTTGTATCAATGAGTGTTACCTCATCAAATATTCTTGTAATTGTAATCCAGTGAAAGATTAATAGAAGTGTGAAGTTCACATAGGCCAAAATTGCCGAACCACTATAAAATCTATGTGTTCATTTAATTTTATGATATGTTTTTACTTTCATTCATTATTTAATCTTCATGAGATTCTATTGGTGTTGATGCCCATTTTCGACGTTAATAGAAGAAGAATGTAACAACCTAAAATTATAATCATTTGATTTTAAATGTTTAATTTATTTGAAGTATATATAAATAATAAGATTTTGGAATTTAATAACTTATATTTCAAATATAGGGAATGATTAAATATTTAAATTATGAAATTAATATTAATTAAGTGGATTTAATAATTTTATTTAACTCATTTTAGTTAATAAATAATATTGGTGAATTCAATTCGACTGAATATTATAATTCACTATTACGGATCCAATGAAATTGATATCGTCAAAATCCAAGACTATACCCCGAAAGGCTAATTTCCTAGATTTAAATATCGTTTTTATATTTAATTATCAATATTTATACAATCTATTCATATTTGTAAATAAATTTACAAATTGAATTCACCAATATTATTAATTAATTAAAAAGAGTTAAAAATTATTAAATCCATTTAATTAACATTTAATTCACAATTCAAATATTTAATTATTCAATATTTGAATTATATGTTATTAAATTCCAAATCCAATTATTTATATATTTAAAATTAATTAAACATTTAAAATCAAATGATGAGGATTTTGGATTGTTACATAGCTCATTAGAATAAAATACAAAAGGATGCAAGTTGATCGATAATGTGCATAAAAAAACTAAAAATAATGCCTAAGGCCCTAATAGTTAAGGATAAATGAGCAGGTCCAACTCAATCTAATTTTGCTCTTCCCGAACTAAATATATGTGTAGGACCATCAAATAAGAAATGAGATGAACTAACCAACTCATTTATTAATTATTAGCCTAATTCAACATTCAACCATTCACGAAACCATAACCATACTCTATACACAAACATTTATATACGCATAAATACCTACATACACAAACATTTATATACGCATAAATACCTACATACACAAACAAGCAACACTAACAATATATCTTAAAAAGTTGATTATCATTTTTATGAAAAAATTACGTAAACTGTAACATTGATCATTTATATTAAAGCATTGAACCATCTCTAAACTTCAATTGCTATGGCAAGGTAAATAAACATTAAATCTTTCCCGTTTCTATGATTTATCTTGGTATGAAAGCAAACTGTTGGGTTTTTCTTACCTTAAATAGGCGCAAAAGCAACAAGTAGTTCTACTTATGATGAAGATTCAAGAGGAAGTTGATCGCGGCACACCAAACAATGGATTGGACGATCGTCGGCACCTAAAGCACTTGTACAATGCTCCTAAAGAATGACAAAATAGGATGGACATAAAAGATCGATCTCTAAAATTTATAAAATTACCTATAAATTCATAAAATACAAAATTAATAATCTAAATCATAGTCAAAATTAAATGCAACAAAAAGACAGATTATCCATGTCGTTTTAAAATGTAAGGTACAACGATAGAACGAAAATACCAAATGCATGATATCGCAAACATTTAGTAGTCATTTGTTTATGTAAAATATATCACTCCATTTATTTGAGTAAAAACAAAAAAGTTTGGGTTTAATCTAATTTGTATTATAACCAAGCAAAGAACTAAAATAATAACAACCAACAAGTAAATTGTTCTGTAAAAATGCAAAAATACAATAAAAGCAATCAATGCTACACAAAATACAATCTCACAAATAATTGCTAATTCATAACATACATAAAAACACATGATTAAATATTATAATCCAAAATGTGTCCGAATAAAAAAATTACATTTTTTTTCAATAGATGCATTGAAAATGAGTAATATATAACAAAACCACCAAAAAATAGAATTTAAAAACCTAAAATTTATATATATTTTTAATCATCATATATCATTTCATTTAATAACATATTACAAAAAACTTTGTGAAAAGAAAATACACGTTAAATTTTGAAATATTTTGTAGAACACAAAATACCGAGCTTAAAAAAAATTAAAACAAAGAGTATCCTTACATTGTAAAAAAAAGGCTGATTTTAACTTTAGTAAAGGCATAAACCATACAGGTTATATTATCCGCAAAGAACCTGTGAAGAGCGAGCAACTGAAAAAAAATACTAAGGGCATCTCCAGTGGATTCAGGGCTGAATATTCAGCCCTGAAGTTGGGTTGGGCACCCAATGGCCAGGCGCCCATTAAATGGGTGCCTGATGCCAGGCTCCCATTAAATGGGAGCCTGGCACCCCCCATAATTAGGGGGCTTGGGCGCCCATTTAATGGGCGCCAGGGCTTGGGCGCCCATTAAATGGGCTTGGCCCAAGCCCAGTTCAGGATCCTGAACTGGATCCTGAACATTCAGCTTAATGTTAAGGTTGAATTTGACCACTGGGGGTTTTTTTTCTCAGATTCAGGATGCAATCGCACCACTGGAGATGCCCTAAAGGCATCTCCAGTGGATTCAGGGCTGAATATTCAGCCCGCTGAATATTCAGCCCTGAAGTTGGGTTGGGCACCCAATGGCCAGGCGCCCATTTAATGGGCGCCTGGCCTCAGGAGCCCATTAAATGGGCGCCTGGCATCAGGCGCCCATTTAATGAGCGCCTGATGCCAGGCACCCATTAAATGGGTGCCTGAGGCCAGGCGCCCATTAAATGGGAGCCTGGCACCCCCCATAATTGGGGGGCTTGGGCGCCCATTTAATGGGCGCCAGAAGCCTGGCGCCCATAAAATGGGCGCCAGAGCTTGGGCGCCCATTAAATGGGCACCCAAGCCCAGTTCAGGATCCTGAACTGGATCCTGAACATTCAGCTTAATGTTAAGGTTGAATTTGACCACTGGGGGGTTTTTTTTCTCAGATTCAGGATGCAATCGCACCACTGGAGATGCCCTATCCATTGAATATGTTTGCTCTTTTATTTCCAACATCTCACCTAAAAAAATAACCCAATTTCCAAGCATATTCAACAAATTCCAACAGTACAGAAAAAAAATGAGAAACAGGCCGAAATAATTACCGCAAAAATGACTTGAAATTTGTGTACCGATACTTTCAGCAAAGAGGCTTAAAAATAAAACAGTAGAAGAATATATTTTATCCCACTTTCACCTTAAAATTGACAAACATTTTAAAGGTAACCTTTCATAACAAAAATTAAATCAATTTCTTTGTTAGCACAGAGAAACACATAACAAAATGTCATGAATCAGATCAAACGTCAATAGGACAAAGCAAATAATACACATAAAAAATTAGGAATCATAAACAATCGATAAATGCCAATGGATCTTAACAAATTAAGAATTCAGTTGCTTTGAATTTGTTTCGCAGGAATACTAATAAACTAGCATTGTTTCTTGCTTTCTGCAAAAATGTGGCCGGATCTGCCCATTAAACGTCGCAGCCGGATGGAAGATTTGCATTGATTTCTTATAAAAAGTGGAAACCTAAAAATCTGAATAGCTAATCATGGTTTCAAAAATAAGTATGAAAAAAATGTAGGGTTCAAATGCATAACGAAATAGCATACAGACTTCTACCCGTCTAGCCATGGACACAGAGGTTGATATTCCAGGCACGTAACCGCATCAGCCACCGTCGAATTCAATTCGAAGACTGATACATGACTACGCCTGTATGTTACTGCTTGACTCCTTAATTTCTGAAATGATTGACGAATGCTGATTCTGCAAAACGTAAATATTCATTTAGAAAATGATAAAAGAAGAAGATGGAGAGCGAATGATTGGAGCGGAGGCACAAGTGAATAAATAAATATATACGGTGTGGCTAGGGTTTTCTGAATGGTGGAATGTTGAGTCGCTAATTCGTGCTTGATAAAGTAGCTGGCCCATCTTAAGATAATTATTTTTTGCTATCTTATTCCTGTCAGCAGGGCTTGGCCCATTAATTCATCGATATACTAATAGTGATTTTTTTTTTCCATTGTGCATGGGTGGATTTATTTTTTATTAAGCCTAGCTGATCCATTTAAAAGTCCTTCCTCCTAATAAAAATTTGCATTTCATTAATTAAATCTTTATTTTTTATTAATACTTGAAATAGAAACAAAATATTTTAGTCCGACCGTTAACTCCTTAAAATGCTCTTGTATATCCTCTTAAATATTAAATTGTTATTTCATTTCAGTTAAATGATGATAAAATCACCCTTCAATTACTTTAGATGTATTCAAACTCATATGTCGATTCTAATTATTTCTAAAGTAAAATTGTTTAAATGTATTTGGATTGAACTTCAGAGAGCAAGTCAAATTATGACTACATTGGAATAGAAAATCATATGCCTCTTTCCATTTACATTTAAATCGTAATTAAAAGCATGACCTCGTTCAGTATTTCAAAATAAAAAAGTTAATCCATATGGCAGTTTCATTCTTGCACAGTCAGAAACCACATCTACTTGATCAATTTATACAAATAAACCGAATAAGAATACTAAACATTTCTAATAAATTATTTTTCCTCACTATTGACGTAGTTATCCAACTTATTATAACCTAAGGAAATAGATAACTATCCTAGTCGGGTTTTATTTTTGATTGCATAAAAATTTGTTTTTATAATTTCAGTAGCGCCATGGAGTTTTATGTATTTAAAGATAAAATGACAAATTTAATATCCTTTTCCACTTAATTATGTTTCTTTTCATAATGTTTGACAAATATTTTGAACAAATTTCAATACTTGATTCATTTTTCTTATTATACGTTGAGACAATAACAATTGTCGAAAAGTAGAATAAATCTTCACGTTATTAGTTATTTTATATTTAAATGTTTAGCTACATCCATGTCGTTTGTATTAATTATTTTGATTTGCACTCGCAAATCATGTGTCTTTCTACTAAATGTAGCATTTCATTACTGAACATATGTTGTTTGTACTAAAATTTCTTATGCATGCACATAGTGCATTCCAATGGGACTCGTTTTTAAAGATGGAGTTGGTCTTGCACTTAAAAAAATGCTTTAGTTGTTAAGATTATGCATAAACACAAATATTATTACACTGGTGTATTGATTTAAAAAGAGGCGTGTGCATATTTTCCCTTTTTTGTTTGGTTGAATTTATACGAGTATGTTAAAGAAGTGTAGGAATAAGAGAGGGAATCAAATCACTTGCTTTGCATGCATTCAAATAGATTGGTTATAAGATGAAACTATTGCAACAAAATAGTTACAGGCATACAACATTTTTTCTTGAAATAACTATCACATCAAAATGTTTTTTATAAAAACTAGAAAAACTTAGACGAAAATTAAAAATTACAATTCTTGCTATAATTCAGATTTCACCTAATTAACGTTGATTGGTAATGTGGTTGGTTGTAACAGCCGGCCTTTTTGACCTCTGAATGTCGACGCTAATACATCCATGATATTCACGTACCAAACATTTATAGTGACAAATCTGCTTCAACCATTCACACGCAATTTCCAACTTAATCAAATAACAATATCAAACATGTAAACAAGCAATTTGGGCCACGATACATGTTATAGATGATTAAAAGAGAGATTATACCGCATAATAATGTTGTCGCTTGTTTTACAAAACACGAAGAGGCCCAAATGTAATAACTTTCATTGTTCATTATGCTATTTATATTTTAATACAACAACAAATTATATACACAACAATGTACAATAAACTTGTGAGTAAAATTCACTCAAGCCCAAACCAATCCCAATTAGATAATCTTGATATGAGTGCAACGGCTAAGATGTCGTCATGATTGGACCTCGTACAAAAAAGTTATATATTTATTAAGATTTGAGATTTAATAACTTTAATTAATTAAATTTTATTAGCTAAATTACCTTTAAATATTAATCCCTCCCCTAACCTATCTTCCCTAAAATGATGCACAGTGATATGCAACCCAACCATGTCGTGCACAATCACCAGTAATATGGAGCTCCACCCCATAAAACCCAAATATGATCGCACCGATGCATTTCTCATCGAAGACTTGACCTACCAGCACCAAAATCATGGCGCTCGATCAACTCCCTCAAATAACAACGGTCCATTCCCTAATCAACATCCTTAGGTTGTGATCCACTGTGCACCACTTGTGAATGTCAAACCACCGCCATAAGACTCCATACACCACCCCGAGTCCAAACGTGCAACCAATTTCACCTTCGCTGATCTCTTGCTCATCGCGACCTGACACTAGCTCGGCAACCTAAAATGTCGCACATTACATCACAGTGCTGCACGCCTCTAAACTCCTCCCACTAGTTCGTGTACACTCCAGAAACCCAAAGCTAATATCCTTTTCACCTAACTTCGGCTAAAACTCTTCCAATGTCGAATCCTAAGCATGACTGTGTACTATCGATCATCACCAATCCCTATCGCACCCCAATTAACACACACTAACTCGAAGCCTTCGCTTCCACGAAGCCAGCGGATTCGAAATCATCGAATTCTATTGAGCGAAGCTCCGGGAACAATTGAATTTAAATGGTGGCTACTCGGTTTTTTCATTTGCTATAAACAAATAAAAGAAGAGAGAGGGAGATAATGAGCAGTGATATAAAAAATATCTAAGTGTGCATATTTATAAACAGATATATAATATTTAATTCTTTTATATTTATCGTCTTGCGTTCCGAGCTCGTACGATCACACAACACGTTGGATCACTACAAACTCGTTAGCATGCATTGCCTTATTATTTCGAATCCAATAGCACCAGTTTCATCACAATCCGAGACAATGCCCCGAGATAATAATTTCACAAGTTACTTAAAAAGAATTATTTTTAAATCCAGTTTAATCCCTTATAATTCTAAATTAAAAGTTTACCACCATCATTCTTATTTAAAATGAATTTAAATAAGCTTTCGATATCATTATTTTTATTTGTATTAAATCCATGATTTAAATATTTTAAATAATTGCAATATTTAATTATAAAACATTCAAAAATATAGATCGTTACATTTTCCCCCTTAAAAGAATTTCATTCCCGAAATATTGATACAAAGCAGCAATCACACATCAATACCTAATGGTATTGTAATCATTGGCAAAGAAATAAACAATCACATAACAATACTACACAGTACTACGATCGTTAGCAGTCGAAGCTCATGGTTTACCCAGGTTCAAAAACCTTCTCATCGCATAAGAATGACAAACAATCCACTAAGCGTTACCTTACACTCAACAGCCTTATGTTATTAATTAGTCGATCACTCATGCTACCTCAGAACAAATCGAAGTGTCATTCCCAAACTCTCCACACCCAACACAGATAGCATGAAGATATTATTAAAGCCCATACGATGCATATATACCATTAGTACACAACACCAAATCCAATCACTAGCTCGATCACATTGATTTCACTCTCGAACTAGTATAGATCACTTGACCTCTCTACTGCGGACTTCGATCAGGTTCCTTGATTAGAAACCTCCTTTTTTCTTATATAGCCATATACTATAATAGAAAACTTCAAGATCATATCAAAAATTTGTACCAAGTATTCGTCATCAAGAATCAAGTGAAAAATCCTAACTCAGATCGGTGTGAATTACCATGAAATTATGTATTCGAATCTTAGATCAAGAACTGTCAAGCGAATATATTGATCTACGTCCAACTTATACTCTACTCCAATTGAATTCTTAACTACACCAATTGTTTTCCATTTTAATTCACATTCATTATCACTTATAGTATTTCTCATTTAATACTAAAATCACTTATGAATTATTTCATAAAACTTTAATTCAAGTTATTAAATGTTATATAACTTAAGTTCATATTGTATATCACCTCACTACATCCTTGGAGTATATACACAACAATTTTATTCACCTTACTTAACAAGTATGTTTAACAATTTAAAACTTGATTAAATTCTATTATCTTTCAATTCAAGCATTATATGAAACATAACTTTTATAAACACTTGGCTTCGATTTTTGTATCAATTCAGATGTTTTCGACTGTACAAAATCGCTGAAACTCTATTCTATTCCAATAATTGGAAACTACCAATCAACGGATCAAATAAGATGTATAACCAAACTTAACTTAATGCATAGGATACATGCGTGCACAATATAACTCAACCGAAAACTTAAGAACTAAACATTAGGTTTTATTTGAAATCATTTTGAAATAATATATACTTACAACTTTCTATATATCAAATCATACTTTCGGTATTTAATTCAAAATTTGTTTTACCAAAATTACTTTGTAGCAAAACTACTATAGTAGCATCTCCTACTTTGAAACTCAAAAATAAACGCCGATGATGCTATGGTCATCACCAGAATTATTTCTAATGATAGAAGTGAGTTTAGAACTTCTAACTCATGCCTTTCGTACTTAGCCAAAATCATTTCCAAAATAGTACCGAATATTTCGTAAATATTACTAAGCACCATGATATCAATTTTATAAACCAATTTCCCAATTATTTTCTTTCAAATAATACTACTATTATTTTTCAACATCTTAGAAAACCAATTTAAAAAACACTGGGATTTAATTTCTCCTGAGTTTAACTCCTTTTTATTTATAAATCATAATTTATAAACCATACTTATATAAATTCTCTTTCTCATATATAATCATTTTACTAATATATTTTTTAAATATTTTATCTTTCTCAAAGAATATAATAAATACTTTTATTAAAATTAAATTTTAACCCAACATTATCACCGAACGCCTTATAGTCAAACTGTGAAATTTAATTTAGACGGTGTTCCTTTCAATATTCCCATAAGTTACTATCTACCCAACCCATGCAGTGAAAAGATAAAACTGCTCATTAACTGGTCGAGCACAACTAATCAAAGAATGAATGATAATAATCGAATATTGTCATTTCTTGACAAAAAACACATCATAAATAACTATATCAATTTTTGAAACTCATTCTTCTATATATAAAATATAATCCTAAGTAAAATTATTTCGTTTACCAATTTCTAAAATAATACTATGTACGTTTGCCTTTGTCAAGTGTTTTGAGATCCCTATCAATAACGTTTGCAACATGTATTGACCAGATTCCATAATCCACTCAACAGACCAATCAACGCAATACAAAACATTTCTATATAACAATACTAAATACACATTCTTATATATATAATACACTCAACTCATAATAAGGCATTCCATTACCCTCTTTCTTAATGAGTTATACCCACCAAAGTCATGGTTCTCGCTTAACCTTTAGCTCTGATACCACACGTAACGGTCTGCCTATTCGACCCCTGAATGTCGACATTGGTATTCATGTGCCGAGCACCCTAGTGTTGGAAAGACAGAAATCAGGGTAAAAGAAAAAGAAAAGGAAATAGAATAAGAAAGAAGAACACAATATTAGAATCTTATATATGAAACGATAATATATAATATCTCAAAAGGTCTTTAACAAAAAGAAAACTTTGATATACATACATTAATTAGAGTAAACTAACCTATTATTAGCCTGGACAGTTATAATAGCCTATCCTCATAAGTGCTGATAGATGCAAAACAAGTAATGTAGTGGAAAATTATGGTAGAAATCATCCAGCTCCTCTCCAAGTGCTCCAATAAACCACAATTGTAACGTCCCGAAAATTTTCGACTTTCGAAAATTCGACATCGATACTCACTTTATCGACTGCCGAGAAATCGAATGCCGGAAACCCGAAATGTTATGGTTTAAGAAAGAAGAGGTAAGGTAGAAGAGGAAGAAGATAGAAGAAAAGGAAAGAAGAAAAGAACAACAGAAAACACAGAAACAGAAACAATAATAGAATCTCACATTCGCAGCGGAACAACATATAATAGATAAATGAATAATCTTTAACTCAAAGAACTATATCATTTTATACATTACATCATCATCATAGTTTACAACAACAATACAACAATGGACAGTTATATAACTTGTCCTCATACAGAATACACAGCGGAATAAATAATATCATATACAAGTGGGACGTCTCGTCATCCAGCTCGCCACTAAACTCCACAGCATCTCTAATCCAGAATGACCTGATAACCTGACTCTAGACTGCCCGTGTGGAAATTGGTGGGCACCCAGAGTTTAGGAAGGAAACAATAAACTCCAGGTCAGTCATGGTGACTAGTGTGAGAACTTAAAACAGTTTATCTTATATTTAAAAACAAACAATAGGAAATTTTAAAGTCAATTTCGCAATGCTTTTGGAAAATGAGACTACCATAAGGCCTCCTGCCACACACACAATGCAAACGCAGAATTGGAGAAGATTTCCCCTTATGATAGTCAAACATGCTTACTACGCAAAAAATCAAATCCTTTTTGATATTATTATTAGTGCATAGTGTAGAAAACATTTCGAAAGTAGAATATAAATCTTAGCCGACATAGGCACCATTATAGTATGCCTACTATAGCTACCATATTAGATGGCAGGTTCTACAACTAAAACCGTACAAGGCTCGTATTGTTTCTTTGGATTTCCAACAAATGGTCAGGCTAAGGAACTTCCTATTGCCACATGGAAACGCCTCTAGAATGACGTCCCGAGAACCTAACCGGATCTCTGCCAACACAAGGCCGGGTTACCTCTGCAAAAATAGGTAACTACTGACACGCGTATGCCATCCCCCGATCGTAACCGATCTTCCCAAGGATCCTCGATTTCCAACAACCACAAAGTAATAAACTCGCAGCATCAACATAGGTTAAATATCTGGGCTTCATACCATGATACCACCTCTATCCAGAAGGAATGACATACACTAAAGGGCGCTACTCCCTAGAACCTTGCTGCATCCTTCCTGTTTTGACCATTTCCGGGGTGTGAGGTCCGACGAAGTCTCGTCCACAAAGCCACGCTTTGTTCACAAAGCCACGCTTTGTTCACAAAGCCACGCTTTGTTCACAAAGCCACGCTTTGTTCACAAAGCCACGCTTTGTTCACAAAGCCACGCCTTGGGTCAACAAATGATCAACCTATGATCACAAAGATAAATGATCAAATAAATGATCATATCACAAATGATCAAACACTGATCATTTCACAGCAACACTCGGTATGCCACGTTACCAAATTGGGAGTATATCGTTGATAAATTTCAACTACATAACCTCTGAGCTCGTACGTCTCAAAGAAGGGTGTTAAGCTAAGAGAATAAATTCTCCGCCACCAACAGAAATGTATTTGAAAGAAATCAGCTTTATATCTCAATTTGTAACGTCAGACATACAATCCATACAAGTCTGTTACGGGATCGAACAGAACCGAAGGCACTTCTCACGAAGCCCTTGCAATTCCGGATAATTTTCAATCACGTCCGGACTTCCCGTCACTAAGGGTGATAAAACCTCTAAATCGGAGATCAGCCGATGTAGAGTAACTCGACGGTAATCCTTCCTTTTTCAAAAATATCCGGTCTTCAACACCGGTCATCAAATGCCATTCATAACGACGTATCACATTCGGAATGGGTTATACGACCCCATGGTCCTTTCCCGGCTAACCCGAATAGTGAGCGCTTATTCAAAAATAAGTGTGGCATTCAAATTCAAACAAATCACAACAAATACCCATTCAAGGTAATTATTGATAGTCGGTCATTTAACTATCAATAAAGATGCGCAACATCATCAGATTCCAAATAATTTTCCAAATTATTTAATTTCCAAAAATATTTTTACAATGTATATAATTTTCCACACTTAACTGTTTGAAACAATTTCAAATCAATTTCCACATTTCAATTTATCTTTGAAGATAAAATCTCAAAAACAGTTCATTTCATATTGGAAAAGCATTTCCATACTTATTTAAAAATAAGTAATTCACAACTCATTTATTTTCAACACTTGGAAAATATTCGATATACTTAAATCATAATAAAGTATATATTTCATTCTTTTAAGGAAATCATTTTCTTTCATAAATTTTATTTTGAGTCAAAACGAATGTTACATAAAACATCGTTACGACAACTCAAAATCACTAGTATAGGGATTCAAAATTTAGATAGATATATATAAATCCCAATACTACACAAAATATTTCCTTTTGGAAACCATTTACTATAACAACAGTGTTATAGTCCACCATTCCCTTATTTCTCGAAAACGTCTATTTCAACAATAAATGTTCAAATCTATGTATTCGATACTTAACACGTTTTAAAACATCTTTAAATCGTTTTCGTTTCTATTTAAAATATCACTTTCCCAAAACATCTCCATTTTATTTAATAATACATTCACTGTCCAAAATCGTGAATATAATTCGTTATCCAAATTCTACATTTTTACACATTTTATTTAAAGGATTATCTACTGTCCAAAATCATGGATATAATTCCTTTAATCAACTTCTATAATTCACTTATCAAAATAGGTGATTTCGGATTTATAAACAACGTTTATAAATTACAATTATATTTTATAACAATTTCAACTTAAACAATTCCATTTGACTCATTTATATAACAAAAATCCAAATCATAAGTTGATAACTTATAATTCATTTAGTTTCAAAATCCTTCATTTTATAACTTCACAAATCGTATATCTATTAATATTACTTACTTATAAAATCCGTTTATACGTTCATTTTAACATTTATAGAACTCCTAAATAATCTCCTTATTTTTATTTATAAAATAACAATTTTATACATCTTCTATAAATATAATCCATTTATAACAAGTTAAAAATTTCAATTTAAACCAATTACTATTTGATCAACTTATATTTCAAAAACCACATTCTAATTTTATTTTCACAAACATCCAAATTTTAATTACATAAAAATTATAACGTTTATCTATTTAGAATGAATCAATTTCCAAAATTTAAGAAAACGTACATTTTCCGAAATCACTTTAAAAATCCTTTTTAAATTCGAAATCTTCACTTTAACATTTTTAAAACTTCAAAGATGGATCCGATGATGCAACAACACCAAATAATCAATCACGGCATCCAAACATCATATATCAATATGACAACAGAATATACAATCATATCTGTAAATAAAACAATACAGTTGAGGAATCCAGTTGGATCCCTCCAACCTGTCCCCCTGCATCCAAAGATGTTAGCACAATACCAATTCCGCTCCAGTACGGAATATCGCGGTATATGGGTTTAATAAATATTATTCGCTATTATGCGGCGCAATAGGGTCTCATCCGCTATACAATGCGGGAAATCAATCAAATCAATCCAATATATACATATGCCAATATGTATATATTGCTATATATATATAATACCAATTCCACACAAAGGTGAAATATTCGCGGTATATGTTTTTAATAATTAACCTCCGCTTAATAACGGCGTATAATGTCTATTTTAACAATCACAGATAAAATTATCATCCAGGCATACAATCAACAATTTTAAATCTAACTATTTAAAATATAAATCGAAACTGTTCGATTGAGTGAGAAGTTCTCACCTTGAATTCAATTCCGTTCCAGTACGTTTATTTCGAATAAAATTAAACGCACGTTTAATTTTACTCAAAATTTTCACTGACTCCAATCGACTCCAATCCAGTTGCATCGCGAAGAGCTCAACAATACGAACCCAACGCAAAAAGTTTTATCCGAAACGGACCTCGTACGAAAGAGTTATAACATTTTGAAGTTAATACAATTTTAAATATAAATAAATTCACAATTTCCATTTTTATTTTAAAACACCACTCATCTCAGCCGCACGTTTCAAACTAGCAAATCACGGCCGTGCAAATGTTTCTCCCTCTCCCTCACGCTACCTCCAAGAAACTCGAACGAGACGAAACCCATCCTTCCAAACGTTGACCAAACCTAGCTCCCTCCACGATCAACTTCAGGTCGATCGACGACCTTCATCTCGAAGCTTTCGGCACGCTCTACCCTAGGCCAAGGACCGGGCCAGCTCGACCCCCCATTGGGTCTCGAATTTTGTGCCAAACGCGGCACCTTTGAGCGCCAATTTCCATTGATCGGCAGCTCCATATCTGATCGCCACCGTTGATATCAAAGATCTCGCTGAGATCTACCATTTCGTAGTTGAGAGTTTGTTGTGATTGGTTGTAGATTGGAAGCAAAATGAAGAAGAAGATTGGAGAACGTCGGCCATTGAAAACAAACTGGCGGCTGCTGCTTAGAACTAGGGTTTTGACAAATTGAAGAAGATGGTTCCTTTTTATAGAAAAATTCTCAATTCACTATTCATTCGGAATTTCCAAACTCCGATTTACGTGCGGTCACTATCGTTTCTAGGGTTTATCCCGCGTTCCGAACACAATGGAACAGGTTTCGGAAGCTAATTCGATCATTTGTGTGAGATATGGCAATAAACGATCAATTTAAATTAAACTGACTTAAATCGATTTCGAGGCGTTTTGGCTTGCCCCCGAAAAACGGTAACTCCGATTGACACAAAATTTGTAACCATACAATAATATCACATTATGAATCCGATGAAACTGGTTTCGTCAAAATCCGAGACTGTTTGAAAAATGACTATTTTAACTCGTCGAATTAAAATTAAAATAATTTCGATGCGTTTCGAGCTGCCACGGTCAAACGACAACTCCGATTGCTACGAAAATTAAAATCCGATAATAACTAACTATTACGGATCCAATGGATCTAGTCTCGTTCAATTCTGAGACTGTTCGAAAATTGGCTATTTTTCAGTCGATAATTAAATATTAAAATATTCGATTTTCACAGATTTACTTTTAATTCAGTTTTAAAAGTCCTGTAACATCTCTATAACTCCAGTATGATTAAATAAAATTTTACAAATCATTTTTAATCACATTTAATCCAGATTTCAATTATTTCTGGAATTTAACTATTAAATTATCGATTTAATTGTCAAATTAAATTCAATATTCGAAAAAATAAATTATTCGACTTATTAATTTTACTTATTAATATTTAAAATTAATTAAATATCCAAATTTTAATTAATATAAATTCTGGGTCGTTACAAACTTCCCCCCTTAAAAGAATTTCGTCCTCGAAATTACCAAGTAAGACGAAGATACAAAATCTATTAACTTTCCAAAACAAACCGTTCGAATTAGATTTTCAAATCTGTTAAGTGTTTAACTTTCTCAAAATCCTTAGTTAAACTTCTTACAAAATCTTTACTAAGTTCTCCAAATTTTTCAAATTTTCCAATTTTCTCAAAAATATTCTAACGCCTTAAATTTTCGAAAAAATTCGCCATAGCCTCCTTTGCGCGGCTCGATCCAAAAAAAAAAATGACAGTATATATATATATCACAAATATACATCTCATCAAGTGATGAGGCATCCCGTAGGGAAAAAAGTGTAAAAGTATGATATTTAATCCGAGATATGTACCTTATATATAATTAGCGAGCGTATACGACTAATATAGCGCGAAAGCGAGCCCCAAATGTGAAGCAAACGCCATCCGCACCTACTAAACACTAAATCAAACAAATGAGAACATGTAGATATGAAAATATAGTCAATATACATCATATAGCAACATAACTACATATGTCAATATAGCAAATGCAACAAAACAACAAATGCAACCATCTACAATCATCCAACAATTTCAATATTCATTCATATTCTCATTAATATTCATTGAATTTGGTTTTCAATTTAATTCATGTTGAATTCATTAACGTTGGAATTTTACCAACATTCATTCATTTTCAATTCAAATCGAATTCAATTTTGTTTAAATTTACTTCACTTCCAATTTGAATTTAATTACATAGCTTTCCAATTTGCCAATTCAATTTCATTAATACTTAATGAATCTATACACAATCAACTAACAATCAAATAACAACCAATGTTTATTCAACACAACCAAATAATTAAATTTACATTCAATTTGGTTCAACACCTTTAATTCAATTGGTTTAACATTAAATTGACTTCCATTCAATTTATTCAATTTCTCAACTTCATTAGCTTCTAATGAATTAACACTTATATTCATTGTTTCATATCAATTATTTACATTCAATTGATTAACATTCAATCCATTTATTCATTTAATTGCTAATTCATTTTAACAAATAAAATTGAATTTCATTTATATAACTCAAGTTCACATTTATTACTTCATTTATTTATAACAATTTCAACTTCATCACTTAAGTTATATTCCATTTCAATAGCTTATCTAATCCAAATCAATTTATTTAACTTTCCTTTAGTTAAATTTTCAAATCACTTATCTTTGATGACAACTCAAATTTATTTCAACTTGGATATTAATTTCAAATTTGTTTATCACAACAAAACTTCAATTTCCAATTTACTATGGGTAGCAAATCCTTCACATAGAAACTTGAAAATGATACTGATGATGCTGCAGTCATCACCCTTATTATTTCCCAGCAACATAGTGAATTCAGTGCTTTAAATTCTTTCAAAAATCTTTCTTTATTTATAAATCTCATTACAAATCTTTTACTAATAAAATTTCACTATTTATATATAAGATTATTTCACAATTGTAAATCATATCAATTATAACTTCATACTTATAATTCATTTTCTTATACAATTTACTCTTTTACAACTGTTGTTTTTATTTAACTCATTCAAACAACTTTTATTAACTTATATATATTTACATTTTCAACAATCAATTATATATATTTTTAATAATTTCTGAAAAATTAATCCTTTATATACAAAATATAATTAAGGTAAAATTATTTCATTTACCCAATTTAAACAATATCGTGCCGAATTGTTCTATACAAGTGTTTAGAGATCCCTATCGATAGAGTTGTACGGACAATACCGACCAGAATCCATATACCACTCAACAAACCAATCATCACAATATAAAACAATTTTATATTAATTAACAAATACGTGCTCGTATCTATTATTACACTCAAACTCATTCTAGAGTACCACTGACTCTATCTCTAATGAGTAACACCCAACAGAGCAGGGTTGTCGCTTAACCATATGCTCTGATACCAAATGTAACGTCCTAAAAATTTTCGACTTTCGAAAATTCGACATCGATACTCACTTTATCGACTGCCGAGAAATCGAATGCCGGAAACCCGAAATGTTATGGTTTAAGAAAGAAGAGGTAAGGTAGAAGAGGAAGAAGATAGAAGAAAAGGAAAGAAGAAAAGAACAACAGAAAACACAGAAACAGAAACAATAACAGAATCTCACATTCGCAGCGGAACAACATATAATAGATAAATGAATAATCTTTAACTCAAAGAACTATATCATTTTATACATTACATCATCATCAGAGTTTACAACAACAATACAACAATGGACAGTTATATAACTTGTCCTCATACAGAATACACAGCGGAATAAATAATATCATATACAAGTGGTACGTCTCGTCATCCAGCTCGCCACTAAGCTCCATAGCATCTCGAATCCAGAATGACCTGATAGCCTGACTCTAGACTGCCCGTGTGGAAATTGGTGGGCACCCAGAGTTTAGGAAGGAAACAATAAACTCCAGGTCAGTCATGGTGACTGGTATGAGAACTTAAAACAGTTTATCTTATATTTAAAAACAAACAATAGGAAGTTTTAAAGTCAATTTCGCAATGCTTTTGGAAAATGAGACTACCATAAGGCCTCCTGCCACACACACAATGCAAACGCAGAATTGGAGAAGATTTCTCCTTATGATAGTCAAAGATGCTTACTACGCAAAAAAATCAAATCCTTTTTGATATTATTATTAGTGCATAGTGTAGAAAACATTTCGAAAGTAGAATATAAATCTTAGCCGACATAGGTACCATTATAGTATGCCTACTATAGCTACCATATTAGATGGCAGGTTCTACAACTAAAACCGTACAAGGCTCGTATTGTTTCTTTGGATTTCCAACAAATGGTCAGGCTAAGGAACTTCCTATTGCCACATGGAAATGCTTCTGGAATGACGTCCCGAGAACCTAACCGGATCTCTGCCAACACAAGGCCGGGTTACCTCTGCAAAAATAGGTAACTACTGACACGCGTATGCCATCCCCCGATCGTAACCGATCTTCCCAAGGATCCTCGATTTCCAACAACCACAAAGTAATAAACTCGCAGCATCAACATAGGTTAAATATCTGGGCTCCATACCATGATACCACCTCTATCCAGAAGGAATGACATACACTAAGGGGCGCTACTCCCTAGAACCTTGCTGCATCCTTCCTGTTTTGACCATTTCCGGGGTGTGAGGTCCGACGAAGTCTCGTCCACAAAGCTACACTTTGTTCACAAAGCCAAGCCTTGGGTCAACAAATGATCAACCTATGATCACAAAGATAAATGATCAAACAAATGATCATATCACAAATGATCAAATACTGATCATTTCACAGCAACACTCGGTATGCCACGTTACCAAATTGGGAGTATATCGCTGATAAATTTCAACTACATAACCTCTGAGCTCGTACGTCTCAGAGAAGGGTGTTAAGCTAAGAGAATAAATTCTCCGCCACCAACATAAATGTATTTGAAAGAAATCAGCTTTATATCTCAATTTGTAACGTCAGACATACAATCCATACAAGTCTGTTCCGAGATCAAACAGAACCGAAGGCACTTCTCACGAAGCCCTTGCAATTCCGGATAATTTTCAATCACGTCCGGACTTCCCGTCACTAAGGGTGATAAAACCTATAAATTGAAGATCAGCCGATGTAGAGTAACTCGACAGTAATCCTTCCGTTTTCAAAAATATCCGGTCTTCAACACCGGTCATCAAATGCCATTCATAACGACGTATCACATATTCGGAATGGGTTATACGACCCCATGGTCCTTTCCCGGCTAACCCGAATAGTGAGCGCTTATTCAAAAATAAGTGTGGCATTCAAATTCAAACAAATCACAACAAATACCCATTCAAGGTAATTATTGATAGTCGGTCATTTAACTATCAATAAAGATGCGCAACATCATCAGATTCCAAATAATTTTCCAAATTATTTAATTTCCAAAAATATCTTTACAATGTATATAATTTTCCACACTTAACTGTTTGAAACAATTTCAAATCAATTTCCACATTTCAATTTATCTTTGAAGATAAAATCTCAAAAACAGTTCATTTCATATTGGAAAAGCATTTCCATACTTATTTAAAAATAAGTAATTCACAACTCATTTATTTTCAACACTTGGAAAATATTCGATATACTTAAATCATAATAAAGTATATATTTCATTCTTTTAAGGAAATCATTTTCTTTCACAAATTTTATTTTGAGTCAAAACGAATGTTACGTAAAACATCGTTACGACAACTCAAAATCACTAGTATAGGGATTCAAAATTTAGATAGATATATATATAAATCCCAATACTACACAAAATATTTCCTTTTGGAAACCATTTACTATAACAACAGTGTTATAGTCCACCATTCCCTTATTTCTCGAAAACGTCTATTTCAACAATAAATGTTGAAATCTATGTATTCGATACTTAACATGTTTTAAAACATCTTTAAATCGTTTTCGTTTCTATTTAAAATATCACTTTCCCAAAACATCTCCATTTTATTTAATAATACATTCACTATCCAAAATCGTGAATATAATTCGTTATCCAAATTCTACATTTTTACACATTTTATTTAAAGGATTATCTACTGTCCAAAATCGTGGATATAATTCCTTTAATTAACTTCTATAATTCACTTATCAAAATAGGTGATTTCGGATTTATAAACAATGTTTATAAATCACAATTATATTTTATAACAATTTCAACTTAAACAATTCCATTTGACTCATTTATATAACAAAAATCCAAATCATAAGTTGATAACTTATAATTCATTTAGTTTCAAAATCCTTCATTTTATAACTTCACAAATCGTATATCTATTAATATTACTTACTTATAAAATCCGTTTATACGTTCATTTTAACATTTATAGAACTCCTAAATAATCTCCTTATTTTTATTTATAAAATAACAATTTTATACATCTTCTATAAATATAATCCATTTATAACAAGTCGAAAATTTCAATTTAAACCAATTACTATTTGATCAACTTATATTTCAAAAACCACATTCTGATTTTATTTTCACAAACATCCAAATTTTAATTACATAAAAATTATAACGTTTATCTATTTAGAATGAATCAATTTCCAAAATTTAATAAAACGTACAATTTCCGAAATCACTTTAAAAATCCTTTTTAAATTCGAAATCTTCACTTTAACATTTTTAAAACTTCAAAGATGGATTCGATGATGCAACAACACCAAATAATCAATCACGGCATCCAAACATCATATATCAATATGACAACAGAATATACAATCATATCTGTAAATAAAACAATACAGTTGAGGAATCCAGTTGGATCCCTCCAACCTGTCCCCCTGCATCCAAAGATGTTAGCACAATACCAATTCCGCTCCAGTACGAAATATCGCGGTATATGGGTTTAATAAATATTATTCGCTATTATGCGGCGCAATAGGGTCTCATCCGCTATACAATGCGGGAAATCAATCAAATCAATCCAATATATACATATGCCAATATGTATATATTGCTATATATATATAATACCAATTCCACACAAAGGTGAAATATTCGCGGTATATGTTTTTAATAATTAACCTCCGCTTAATAACGGCGTATAATGTCTATTTTAACAATCACAGATAAAATTATCATCCAGGCATACAATCAACAATTTTAAATCTAACTATTTAAAATATAAATCGAAACTGTTCGATTGAGTGAGAACTTCTCACCTTGAATTCAATTCCGTTCCAGTACGTTTATTTCGAATAAAATTAAACGCACGTTTAATTTTACTCAAAATTTTCACTGACTCCAATCAACTCCAATCGAGTTGCATCGCGAAGAGCTCGACGCAAAAAGTTTCGTCCGAAACGTACCTCGTACGAAAGAGTTATAACATTTTGAAGTTAATACAATTTTAAATATAAATAAATTCACAATTTCCATTTATATTTTAAAACACCACTCATCTCAGCCGCACGTTTCAAACTAGCAAATCACGACCGTGCAAATGTTTCTCCCTCTCCCTCACGCTACCTCCAGGAAACTCGAACGAGACGAAACCCATCCTTCCAAACGTTGACCAAACCTAGCTCCCTCCACGATCAACTTCAGGTCGATCGACGACCTTCATCTCGAAGCTTTCGGCGTGCTCTACCCTAGGCCAAGGACCGGCCCAGCTCGACCCCCCATTGGGTCTCGAATTTTGTGCCAAACGCGGCACCTTTGAGCGCCAATTTCCATTGATCGGCAGCTCCATATCTGATCGCCACCGTTGATATCAAAGATCTCACTGAGATCTACCATTTCGTAGTTGAGAGTTTGTTGTGATTGGTTGTAGATTGGAAGCAAAATGAAGAAGAAGATTGGAGAACGTCGGCCATTGAAAACAAACTGGCAGCTGCTGCTTAGAACTAGGGTTTTGACAAATTGAAGAAGATGGTTCCTTTTTATAGAAAAATTCTCAATTCACTATTCATCCGGAATTTCCAAACTTCGATTTATGCATGATCACTATCGTTTCTAGGGTTTATCCCGCGTTCCGAACACAATGGAACAGGTTTTGGAAGCTAATTTGATCATCTGTGTGAGATATGGCAATAAACGATCAATTTAAATCAAACCGATTTAAATCGATTTCGAGGCGTTTTGGCTTGCCCCCGACAAACGGTAACTCCGATTGACACGAAATTTGAAACCATACAATAATATCACATTACGAATCCGATGAAACTGGTTTCGTTGAAATCCGAGACTGTTTGAAAAATGACTATTTTAACTTGTCGAATTAAAATTAAAATAATTTCAATGCGTTTCGAGCTGCCACGGTCAAACGACAACTCCGATTGCTACAAAAATTAAAATCCGATAATAACTAACTATTACGGATCCAATGGAACTGGTCTCGTCCAATTCTGAGACTGTTCGAAAATTGGCTATTTTTCAGTCGATAATTAAATATTAAAATATTCGATTTTCACAGATTTATTTTTAATTCAGTTTTAAAAGTCCTGTAACATCTCTATAACTCCAGTATGATTAAATAAAATTTTACAAATCATTTTTAATCACATTTAATCCAGATTTCAATTATTTCTGGAATTTAACTATTAAATTATCGATTTAATTGTCAAATTAAATTCAATATTCGAAAAAATAAATTATTCGACTTATTAATTTTACTTATTAATATTTAAAATTAATTAAATATCCAAATTTTAATTAATATAAATTCTGGGTCGTTACAACAATTATATTTGGAAATATATAGGGGCTGACCAAAGCATTATAAGAAAATAACTACTGGATCAATCTGGTAAACTGGCATAAAAAACTCAAATCACATGGATTGCAATATTTATACAACCCTTCAAATTAAAGTTATATCATAAAACCATGCCATAAATAAACACGGATGGGTTTTTACCCTATGTTAGCCAAACCATTTCTATTTGAAGATATGTGATACTATAATAATGTCTAGGGTGTGAAATATATATAATCAATTAGGTGTAATGCATGTGAGAGTACATCACAATAACAATAGGTATATAATCACAACTCCTAATGCACAGTCGCTAATTATGTTGGATTCAAAGGAGGTGCTCTCAGTACTTCGAGAATGGTCCTCCTGCACAAGGATCAGAGATATCCTTCCTAGCATCGTATATCTCTAAATAAAATATAGTATAGAAAACAACATAGCTGGTCCATAACCGAATACGTGGCACCGGGTCACATCACTCTCGCATGCATATCCATAAGTAACACTAAAATGGAGTGCATGCACCTTTCAAGTTAACTAAATCCCATAGGATATGTCTCCTATCTATGATTTCTATAATTACTGATAGTGAAGTCACGTTCAACCTCCCAGTACATAAGCCTATCAATGAGTACCCGAAATATCTAAAACCCGTCTGCTTCCACGTCCGAAATTTTGAAAATATCCAATATCAGAAAAGCAGATGCAGATATCGAATATTCGAAATATATTTCAGATAAGAATACGGATATAACGACATTCGTATCTGATAAATATTCGTCCAATTGAAATGAAATACATATTTTATTATTACTAAATATGTTATAATATGTTCATTAATTTGTAATATACAAATACACTAATAATAAAAGTAAAATCATCTTATGATAGTAAGCCCATTAATAACACTGCTATTGGTGCCCGACCCATTTAGAATCACAATTATCTAATCCTTTCCGAATGCTACTTCACAATTCACATTGTCTGTTGTTAAAAAAAGAAACCTTGGATCTCTTTCTACTTATGTAATTGAAAAAAAATTGAAGGTGCTTGTAAATGAGGCAAATGAGGGTGATCAATTCGAGAATAGGCGATTTGAGGGTAGAAGATTCGAGGATAGGCGAGGCTAGAAGAAGGCAACTCAGGCGAGGCGAATGAGGCAAACGTAGCAAGGCAATTCGAAGGTTGGAGATTAAACTCGAGCAAGGCAAACTAGGCAAGGCAAACTAGGCAAGGCAAACTAGGCAAGGCGAAGTCGATTCCATCGAATTTCAACAAAGTGCAGTTTCAACTAATAGATAGTGTTTTAGGTAAAAATATCCTCTCTTTGTTTGGTGATTTAATCTAAAGTTTGATTAATCTAATGTAAGATATAAATCTTTGTTAAGAAAACTGCTTGTTGACAAAATCTGCTTATTGATAAAATCTAAAATCTATATAAATTTGATTATAAAACCTGTTAATGAAATATTATCATGAAGTTTATTTAATAATGAAAATGTGAATGAAATAGTATAATAATATATTTCGTTGATCATGGTGCATGTACATAAGCAAATCAGTTATATGAGCTTGCGTCTATGCAAGCTTGAGCTTCTGGTAGGAGCTTGCACCAGCAAGCTTTCTGCAGCAAGACAAAGTCTATAGAGCATAATTATTTTTGATAAAATTTCACTGACTGAGTTCATAGAAGCTTCCTATTTTATGTTATTTGTGGCTATGTAGTACAATCTAATCTAATATGGTATCTTCATCAGCTAAATTAACTTGCAATACAAAGTCTATTGCTTCTCATCGTCTTTCATTTCTTCTCCCAAGAAGAGTAAAGGATGATGGTCTTTCCATAAGAAATCTTATTTGTATGTGGATTCTATGGGTTTGTATTTCCATTTACTATGATTTTGTGTATTACATTATATGTTGTAGGTTGTAGATGCTTATAGTGCTAATGGCATCAATTTTTATATAAGACAAAGAGTAACGATCCAGAATTTCTGTCATTCGAATTTGGAATATTTAATTGATTTTAAATATTGAAAAGTTAATTTTTATAATTGAAATAACTTATATTTCAAATACAGAGATTTATTTGATAATTAAATTGTTAAATTTAATATTTGAAATTGTTTAAATAATTGAATCTTGAATTTAATGTGAACAAAAAACGATTTCGAAAGTTAATTTAAATTCTATTTGAATAAAAAGGAAGATAGTGAACTTAAATTTGAATTAAAAGTGCTTAAATTGATTTTGGAAATTACCCATTTTAGTTAACATGTAAAAATGGTATCTTGGGGCACTATCTTGGATTTTGACGAAACTAGTTTCATTGGATCCACAATAGTGAATTATTATATGCTATCGAATTTTGTGGCGATTGGACGTATCGTTTGGTCATGCAAGTTCAAAATGTGTAGAAATTAATTAAAGGAATTTTAATTAATACAATTTTATTTTGAAAAGCTAACTTCTGTATATAATGGAATTGGCTCCCGATACATATTCCATTGTGTTCGGAATAGGGGTATAACATATAAAACACCAGGCGGCACGCTTCGTTTGGAGTTCGAAATTTTCACGGATGAATAATGCTGTTTAATTTTCTTTAAATAGCCCTCAAGTTCCTTCTTTTGCAAACCCTAACCCTAAAATAATTTTCAGCCGCCATTAAAACTAATTCATCCAACGGCCAACAACAATCTGAGCCTCTAGAGGCTGAATTGGCTTTCGACTTCGACAAGGGAAATGTAGAGCACGTCGACACAAGGCAAACTACCCGTTGGATCGACCTATCATTGACTGAGATGATAGAAATTCGCTTGTGTTTAGTTGCAGCATTTTGGGGTTCGTTAGTTTGTGGCAGTGCGCACGCGAGGAGCAGGCGGGAGCGGCAGGCACGGTGGAGGGCGGTGCAAATGATGGTCGCCGACGTGGTGGCGGGTGGTGCGATTCGTTCGAGCGAAGCATGAAAAAGGGAAAAACATAAACAAAGGCTCCAGGAACGCATGAACGAAGAGAAGGAAAAGGGAAGCAATTGAGGTTTAGTTTAAACTTAAGTTAATTTATTTAGTTAATTATAAACTAATTATATCGTATGTTAATAAATCCATAACTTTCTCGTACGAGGTCCGTTTTGAGCGCGACAAGTTGTGTTGCGATCATATCAGCGAATACTACGTATAGAGTTGGACTAAACGAATTCGGAGCTAGTAGGAATTTTGAGTTAAATTGAGTGACCGTTTAATTTTGATCTAAAACCGGAGTGCTTAGGCGATTTATGGCATTTTTGTGAACAAGCTCACCTCTCTGGCCTGCTTATATTTTTATATAAGTGGAAATAATTTTACTTATGCTGTTTGTTGCTTGTTTGGATGATATACTATATATATTAGTTGGTTTGGATATATATTCCTGCCTATTGGAGTGGATGAGACCCTATTATGTTCCCATATAAGAGCGGATGACCATTTGTATATGAATCCCGCATCGAAGTGGTTGATTTATATTTTTATGATTATATGTTGTCTATGATGCAGGGGGATAGGTTGGAGGGATCCAACAGGATTCCTCACCACTGTTAATTTACTTTTCATAAATGTGCTAATATATGATGTGTTGGATGCCATGTTATTGATTTTGGATATGATTTGACTTGTTTAGTGCTATAATAGCATTGGGCCTTATTTCTGGTATTTTGAAATACTATGAAATGGTGATTTTGAATTGCAATGATTTTTAAAGTGATTTTGAAAGTATATATGATTTAATAATTTTTAAATTATTAAAAGGATTGGATCTGTTTTTTAAATAAATAAAAAGTTATGATTTTTGATGTTAGAAATGTATAGTTTTGAGACATACTTTGATTTGAGGTTTTGAATAAGTTTAGAAATAAAAGGATTTATAGAAGTAATATTTTATAAACAAAGAAATATATTTATAATCGAAATTTATAAATATTTTATAAATGGATTTTATAAATAAATTTGATTTAGAAAGAAATGGATTTTAATAGTAAAATTAGTTTTTATAAAAGAATGAATTTATGAATAGAATTTTGTAAATAAAGAGATTTTATAAAATAGAAGTTTTATAAAATCAAAAAAAGATTTGTAACAACCCGCATATTTATCGACTTTATATTTAAATATTTTATCGTTAATCGGATTTTGGTCCGAAAAGCTACTTTTTGCATACGATCAAATTAGGACTCGAGACCACCTCCATTGAGTTCAAAATGACATTTGCGATCTTTTTAAGTGTAAACTTTGATATGTTTGGAGATAGTGAAATTTTCGTCACTTTTTGGCTTAGGACTTTGGTTTGGGCTGAACACACACTAACTCAGTCCAACCCCCTCTCCTCTTCATCACTTCATCAAACACTTCAAGCTTTATCAAAAATGGTGGAGGGAATGGGAAATTAAAATTCCAAGCTCAAGATCTTTAGTAAATTCAACATCAAACTCCAAATTCAAGGTGAAGAATATAGATTCAAGCTTGTGGTTGATTCTTGCTTTGCTCTTAAGCTCTCCATCATCAATTTCGTGGAAAAGGTGAGATTTTTAATCTCACATCTTGCTTATATCTGTCATTGGACTATTGGGAATGATTCCCTATCACTTGTGCATATGTATTTGCATTTGGTTTGGATTGAATTGGTGAAAAACCCAATTTTTAGTGTTTTGGCAAAATTCTGGGCTTAGGTCGTTCGGCATTGGAGAAGGCAGGCCTGCAAATCTTCGTTCTGGACTTAGGTCGCTCGCGTGCTTAGGTCGTTCTAGCTTAGGTCGTATGGAAATAGGTCGCTAGGTCGTAGGTCGTGGGTCGCCTAGGTCCTAGGTCGCTCGTTCCTGCTTCAGCACTAGGTCGAAGCAACTCTGGGTCGTTAGGTCGTTTCCGACCTTACATCACTCGGAGGTACTAGGTCGCGACTACGTTAGGTCGTAGGTCGCTAGCTCGTAGGTTGCTCGGCCAGGTCACTAACCCTTAGGTCGTTTCGGCCTTAATTCTCTTGGCAGCGTTAGGTCGCGTGACCTTAGGTCGTTCCTCATTGGGTCATTTCTGCCTTAGGTCATGCTACCTTAGGTCGCTCAGAGTTAGGTCGCGTACCCAGTTAGGTCGCGCACCCATTTAGGTCACGTACTAGTTAGGTCGCGCACCCTTTTAGGTCGCGTACCTCCTTTAGGTCGCTCGGCTCCTCACCGTTAGGTCGCTCGGCCCATTTTTCCTTAGGTCGTTAACTCTTTAGGTCGTATGACCTACTTATCTCGTGAAGGCTTAGGTCGTTGACTACTTAGGTCATTCATCCCCAAGCCGTTCTACCATTAGGTTGTTCCACTTCTTAGGTCGCACCTCGATAGGTCGCGCCTTTGTTTAGCTCGGACATGAGTTAGGTCGCTCGACCTGTTTACCCCTTAGGTCGCTTGTCTTCACTAGGTCGTACCGTTTTGGATGGAGCGCTGCCCCTGGACCCCTGCAACCTGACCGGGCAGGTCGAACCCCGTAGCGGGGGTGTTGCCCCCGCACCCCAACCTTGGGGGGTTGCCACCCCCCGGACCCCCCTCCGTAGGGGATCTTATCTGAAAAACATTCAACAGAACTTCCACTTGGATGCATTTGAGCTGATTTCCATGGATTTTTCTCACGTCTTCGAATGTGAAATTTTGTGGTGCGATTTGTTTCAACAATCGTTTTGTGACTTGTCACTTTAAAAATGTGAAGGCTTCAATACTAGTAGTAAATATTAAAACTCTTTCATCAAAGCAATTTCAACACTGTTTTAACTACAAAGCTCTTTTCCTCAAACCGTTTTCCAATCTATTAGTATATACAAGCCTTTACTTCACTCGGATGAGAAATCTAATTAAACGGCTTAGTAAAACGAGTGGTATGAAATGCTTGCGTTCACTTCATCAGTTAATTCTTGGACTTGTTCGATTGAACCCTTTTGTGACAATTTCCTAGTGAAGATCTATAGTTTGTTCGTAAATATTTAAGTTAAGCTAGTGGTTATGGGACATGAAGCTAAACTCATATATTTACTGGCTTAGTGTAATTGACACTTCCTTATGATCATGATGATAATTTTTGTGATTTTATTTAGACTAGCGATTGTGCGATGTCTCTTTGTCTGCGAGGGAGACTAGACCCCGCCGTTGTGATGTTTCACCATCACATATATGGGGTAGCACCCCATGGTCTTCGGGCCGTTCATGTGTTAAAATTTAATGGATAGCTTCCATGAGATAGCTTCTCGTTCATGTGTTATACGCGTTGGTGAGTTTTCATGCTCCCGTTCATGTGTTAGGCCTCCCCCTTTTTATGTGTTTTTCTGGATTTCTTGTGATGATTTCTGGAATTTTGTGCTTCACCAATTTTCGTGATTTTCATTGATATGATATCAGTTTTTGTGCATTGGTGAATTTATGTGTTATTGACTTGTTATGAATACAAGTTTAGGGTATGATACCCTATTTTATCTTTGAGAAGATTCTTGTGATATTGATTAATCTTTTGTTGATTATCATTTACATACTTATAGTAGTATGCCGTGATGGTTGTTACATGTTCATGCCATATTATTTATCCTATACCTTATCATCTGATATTTATAGCTAGACTGATCCGTTTATTATTTTCTTATAAATAATACTCGGGTCAGACCGAGATGTTACAGGTGCTTCTGCTTGACTTCTCTTCAGGATTATTCTGACTTTTGGCTAACTACATAGATTAGTAGTTTTTGGATGTACACATCTGACATATAGACTCTATATTGTGTACTTATTCTTTTGTATAGCACGTGATGCTATTCTTTTGTATTATCGTGGATCTTTCCGACCACTACTCTGATGTACACTTTCATGTGTTATATATTTATTCATATCTTCTTCCGCCTTTGTGATATGGATGTCTGTGACTGATTTATGTTATGATTGTTTCTATGTTTGTTTTCGAAGATTATATATAGCCACCGTGTGATAGCTTTGTGTTTTTATCGGTATGTCGGATTTCCTCTTTAAAAGATATGCATTCTATTCTATCTGACATATTGATGCTCGCACAAAGAAGTTACATGGATGGTCGCTCCTCCACAGCCTTATTCTCCATGCTAATTGACAGCACTGCATCGTAGTGTTCTTGGTTAGCGTGGGTATAGAGGTGGGGCGTCACAAGATTCATTAAAATAGTTTTATAAATATGGAAATAACTTATTTTGAGGTTTAAATATGGATTTTTATTTAAAGGAATTTTGAAAGAAATTTTTGGATGGAGTTAATAGTTCTAAAAGTAATTTATCTTTAGGAATTAAAGGTTCTGGAAGTAATAATTCCAAATGTAATTTAAATGGAATGAAAAATGATTTAGAATATGATAAGTATTGAAAGCATAGATTTTAACATTTATTGTTGTAATAGACGTTTTCGGAAAGTAAGGAAGGCATGGACTATAACACTGTTGTTATGGTAAATGATTTTCGAAAGGAAACGTTTTATACAGTATATGGGAATATATATATGTATATAATAATTAATCAAATCCATATGCTTGTGTTTTGGATTATCGTAGCGATGTTTTACACAACATTCATTTTGACTCAATAAATTATGTTTTGTGTAACATCCCGTATCTAGAGGCCAAAAGCTAAGCGCTATAGATGCTGCAATCATCTATAGTATTAACTTCTGGTGACAAAATACGGTAATGCTAATGGTATGCATAATATCAAAAGCACTAGAATATGAAAAAAAATCACATATTTCTAAAAAAAAGCATTTTAGTGATTACGTTTCAAACCATATCCAAGTTACATAATCCCATAACCATTTTCCTAGGTACTGATCAAATATAATTTACAGTAATACGCCAAGAGCGACATATGGCGATGCCTCTTTGGTTGATCAGAGAAATATAGTCATAACTGACATAATGAACACAGCGGAATCAAAACAAATAAACATAACTCCTAAAGAGCTATTCGAAAGCCACCTGCTCGTCTCTGAAAGATTTATTCACCAAAAGATAAAAACCTGAAAACCTCAACCCTCAGCCTACTCAAATCTATTTTGAGCACCCGAGAGTTTAATAGAAAATAAAAACTTCGAGTCAGACATAAATCCTGGTATGAATAATATTGTTCATCTCTGTTAATTTATGTTAAGTGAGACCACACCGCTAAGCGAAACGGGTTTCCCCTCACTAACATTCCTTTTAAAATATATCTTTTGCAATTCTTTTCCTGCAACCAAAAATGGTCAAAATATATGTAAAGCATCATTATGTAAATATATATATAAATCAGGTAATAAATGAATTATCTGTTCATGCACATAAGTTTTGTTTGGCTAACTTGTAACCTTTGGCTGACTCGGGCCTACCAGACAATATCAAAATATATCTAACATCTGTTAGACACTCCTATTATTTTAGATGATCTGTCCTTAACTATCTATTAAATACTTCTCTTCTAGATGGCTTGTCTTTAACTTTTCATCTTCCAAGGTCACCTGATCCTAATAGTTTTGCAGGCTCACCAATAACCTATTTGTATACAAAATATATTCCTTTCTGTGTGTATCCATAATTTTAGTCTTACCTGTGACAAAGCCCTACACACATGAATTTTGGATTAAACTAGTTGGGGCTAATAGCTAATGTATAGGGCGTGACCCTATACCAGTCCCAACTAGTATCTAATATCCGAGTCATTTTACTTAGGGATATCTTCCCAAACTTTCCTTGAAAACCTTTTCAAAATGATTTAAGACCTTTAAATCAAACTCAAACAAGGAAAATATATAATATCTTATGCTTTACTCAAAATCACATTGCCATGTTATATATATATACTTTACTCAAAACATAGTTGATGAAAACACTTAACTTAAAGTCTCTCTTCCAAAACCATTGAAAGTATCTCTTTCTAAACCAAGTAAAACCCTTTCTTTTTTCTACACCGAAAGGCGAAAACCTTCCTTTCGAAACCATTCTCAGACCCTTTTCGAAACCTCTGGAAATCTTCCTTTTGAAATCTTTAAAAAACTTCGACGTCTTTCTTTTAAAACCTTTAAACATTGCCTTTCGAAACCCTTGGAAAACCTTTCCTTTCGAAACCATTCGAAACCATCAGAAAATTACACCTTTCGACTCCTTCGAAACCTTTGGGGAACCACCCCTTCGAAACCTCTTTTAAAACCTTTCGAAAGCATTAAACCTTAACCTTTCGAAAGCACTTGGGTTAAATTCAAAACATGTAGAAACCTTTCGAAACCGTTCAAAGTTTACTCCTTCGAAACCTCTTTTAAAACCTTTCAAAAGCATTAAATCTAACTTTCGAAAGCACTTCTTTTTGAAACCATTCAAATCATCTCTTTCGAAACCAATTTTAAAACCTTTCAAAAGCATTAAATATAAACCTTTTGAAAGTACTTCTTTTTGAAACCATTCGAATCATTGCTTTCGAAAACAATTTGGGTTATACTTCAATTGAACAAAAGGGTCATTAAACCATTTAAGTCGAAAGCCATTCTTTCAAAATAATTTCCTAAGTAAAGAAGTGATGGTGTCAAAACCATCCCATCGAAAACATTGGAGAAATGGGCATATTTCTAAAACAAAACAACCCCTTCGAAACCCACTGGGTCGAAAGGTAAAAAGGCGGTAGCTAGGTGTTTCGATTCAGTCGAAAGCATTCATTTAAAAACAAAGATGCAACCCAATTGAAACCATTTCCTTTTAAACCGATTGAATTAGTCGAAACCCAACAAAGTCGAAAGCATCTTAATCGAAAGGTAGTAGGCATATTTTCCTTTTAAAACAAAACAAAGTCTCAACCCCTTCGGACCCCCATGGTTTCAACCCTATACCCTTCGCCCACATCCAATTCATTACATACCTGTCACCTGATATCATATGTATTGGTTTCGGCTATGTCGGAGGTGATAGTATGGAGGCGAAACCTGGTGCTGAAAGAGACGAAACAGTGAAAAACCTATTTATTTGTACTTTTATACTATTTCTTTTGTACCTAACCTACCTTGTGTGTCTAAATCTGATTGGTTGCCAATTTAATTTTTCAAAGTGCTGCCATTTTCCAGAATTAGCGAATTCAAATTATTTGCAAAAAGCCCCTTGCTTCTTTTAAAATATATAAAACGTTTAAGTCCCATACCTTAAATAATTTTATATACCATTTAAAACACTAGGAAAAATCTGAAAAAATTCCAGAAAATCACTTTTCATATGTTTTCTAACATATAAAATTTTCAGACCCAAACCATATATTATTTACCCGTAAATAATTATAATCTAAAATAACATTTTCTTTACTAGAAAATTCATCTAAAATCCACATTATTTTCGAAAATTATGAAAATTAAAACAGATCTCCAAAATATTAATTCTGATCCTCATAAAAATTTTCAAGGCACAAAGATGTCAATTAGTAGGGTTTTTACCTTAAAACATATCATAAAATCAATATGAACACGTATAAATCATCAACAAGTATATATATCCATTCCATCATTCAAAAACATGGCAAAACTTTGCAAAATATTTCAGAATTACCTTAAAACCGAAAAAAAATCAAAATAGAGATGTAAACATTATTCACCATATCTTTAGAGATTAAAAGAGCTTGAGATTTGAATGGATTTGATTTGAATTAGCCTTTCCTTTAGCTTTTCTTAATCTTCTTCCTCTTTCCTTGTTAATAGTGGTTGGCCTCTTGTTTTAAATTTTTTGAAATAAAATGAACGTGTAACATAATACATAGCCAAAGTTTGGAGGATATAGGAATGCCTCTTTCCTATTTTACCCCTCCTATATTCCATTTTAAACTCTTTCTCTTAACTCTTAGTTAAATGGCACGGCTATCTTTAATTAAAATCAAATCTGAACCCCCTAATCAACATATTATTTTATTTTATTTAACTAATTAAATATCCTAAATAATGTTACCAAAAATCTGGGGTGTTCTAGACTCCTCTCTTTAAAGAATTTCATCCTTGAAATTACGATAAGGCATACAATAAATCAAACAACAAGGTAAAACATACCATCAGACAATTCAGGATAAGTAGCTCTAATCCTGCTCTCAAGCTCCCAAGTACAGTCCCTGTCATCGTCATTCCATTGGACTTTGACTAATCTGACTGTCTTGGTTCTAAGCCTCTTCGCATCTCTCGCAATAATGTGAACTGGCTTTCTCACTATGGTCAAATCTGGTTCTACAACTAAATCATCTAGCACAGTTGATGCAATAGTAGTCTCCAGGTCTCTAGCACACTTTTTGAGATGAGAAACATGAAAACCATTGCGGACACCTACCAAACTGCTTGGTAACTCAACTCTATATGCGATTTTCCCAGTCCTCTCAATAATAGGAAAAGATCCAACGAATCTTGGTGCCAACTTTCCTGATCTTCCAAACCTGATCACTCCCTTCATCGGTGACACCTTAATAAAAACCTGATCTCCAACCGAGAACTCTAAGTGTTTCCTTCTTCCGTCTGCATGACTCTTTTTCCTAAACCGAATCTCCTTCACTCTAGCCTGAATGACCTCAATAGTTTCCGCAGCTTCTCTGGCTAAATCTGGACCAAGAATCAACCTATAACCAGTCTCCAACCAACAAACAGGAGATTTGCATGGCCTTCCATACAAGGCTTCAAACGCTGCCATCCTAATATTAGTCTGATAACTGTTGTTATATGAAAACTCGACTAGATGCAGATGGTCCTCCCATGATCCCCCGAAATCTAGAACACAAGCTCTTAACAAATCCTCCAAGATCATGTTAACTCTTTCCGTTTGCCCATCTGTCTACGGATGGTAAGTGTTGCTTATCTTCCTGCAGACTCTTCCAAAACTCGCTAGTGAATAAGGAATCTCTATCACTAACTATACCACAAGGAATTCTATGAAGTCTAACCACATTCTTCATGAACATCTTCGCTAAAACAGGTGCCGTCTTGGTTGACCTAACTGGAATAAAATAGACACTCTTGGTCAATCTGTTCACTATGACCCATATACCTTCATTTCTTCTGCTCGACCTTGGTAACCCGTCAATGAAGTCCATAGATATAGAATTCTACTTCCATACTGGAATATCTAATGGCTGAAGCAATCCACTTGGCTTCTGGTCTTCGGTCTTTGCCTATTGGCAATTTAAACACTGCTTTACACATAAGCCAATATCCCGCTTCATAACTTCCCAGAAGAAACTCCTCTTCATATCCTGATACATCGTAGTTCCTCTTGGATGAATAGAGAACTTCGAACGATGGCATCCCTCCAAGACTTCCTTTATTATGTTTCCTACACTCGGAACGCATAATCTTCCTTTCTTTCTTAACCACCCATTCCGGTCAAGGCTAAAATCTCTCAAGTCATCGCTCTCTATTCCTTCCCTTAACTTCCTATTCCATTCATCTAACACTAGATCCTCCATTAGTTTAGAAGCAATCCTTTCGATCAACACTGGTCGAACTTCTAAACAAGATCATACAACTGTATATCCATAGATCCAACCTTAGATCTCCACTGCACTCTGCAATCTGCTAATGCTTCCAAATCTTTCCACTCAGCGATCATCGCCAACACTGCATTCTGATGCTTCCTGCTAAGCGCATATGCAGCCTTGTTTCCTTTCCCTAGTGTGTACTCAATCCCAAAATTATAAGTGGCTATGAAATCTAGCCATCTCTGCTGTCTCATGTTCAGCTCCTTCTGAGAGAACAAATACTTCAGCAATTTATGATCTGTATATAGCTCAAACCTCTCTCCTAAAAGGTAATGTTTCCACACCTTCAATGCAAAAATCATTGCAGCCAATTCCAAATCGTGCATCGAATATCTGATCTTATGTGGTCTAAGTTGTCTAGAAGTGTAGGCAGTCACTTTATCTCTCTGCATTAGCACAGCTCCTAGTCTTGTTTCACACGCATCGGTATAAACCACCAAATCTTGATTTCCCTCTAGAACAACCAACACAGGTGCATGGATCAATAAGTGTTTCAAACTCTGGAATGCTTCCTCACACTTATCGGTCCATACAAACTTCACTTGCATCCTCGTTAGCTTTGTCATCAGTGCTGCTATCCGCGAAAATTCCTTATTGAACCTCCGATAGTAACCAGCCAACCCAAGGAAACTCTTTATCTCGGTTACTGTCTCGGGTCTCTCCCGACTATTCACTGCTTCAATCTTAGTCGGATCTACGAAAAACCCATTCTCTTAGACTACATGACCAAGAAACTTCACTTCCTTCTTCCAGAAGTGACACTTCAAAAATTCGCCTTCAGCTGATGCTGCCTTAGCGTCTGATGCTGCCTTAGCGTCTCAAGCACCACTCTAAGATGAACTTCATGCTCTCTTTCATCCTCAGAGTATATCAAGATATCATCTATGAAAACCAATATGAACATATCCAAGTGCTCTCGGAAAATCTGGTTCATCACATCCACAAAGAAAGCTGGCGTATTCGTTAGTTCGAATGTCATGACTAACCATTCTTACGACACATATCTGGTCCTGAATGCCGTCAAAGGTATACTATCCTTTGCTACCCCGAGCTGATGGAAACCTGTTGCCAAATCCAACTGGGAAAATACCTTGGCTCCACTCAACTGGTCGAACAAATCGTCAATCCTGGGCAATGGATATCGATTCTTTATCGTCCTCTCATTCAACTTACGATAATCGATACATAGCCTCAACGATCCGGCCGGCTTCTTAGCAAACACTATTGCTGCACCCCAAGGCGAACTACTCGGCCTGATAAAGCTCTTGCCTTCTAGATCCACCAACTGCACTTTCAACTCCCTCAGCTCTGAAGGGGTCATCCTACTTAGTGGCCTACTCACTGGTTTTTCTCTCGAAACCAAATCTATTCGAAACTCAATGGCTCATTTCGGTGCCAATCCAACCACAGGATCAAAAACATCTATGAATTCTCTAACCACAAACACTCGACTTAACTCATAATCTAATTCCATAACACCCAACAAAGAAAACACCTCACTGCTAGAACCTTCTATGGTATAAACAATTATGTCGCTACAATCAGTGTATCTAAGAGATATCTTCCTATCTTGGCAAAATATCCTAGCATCGTACTCACTTAACCAATCCATCCCAAGAATAATCCCAAACCCCACAAAATCAAACACATGCAAACTGCAAACAAAAGTATGACCTAATAGATCAAACTCTAATTGGTCACACATCAACCCTAGAGTTGCAAACCCTCTTATTGGATTCACAACCCATAAGGAAGTAACTAAATATGTGATTTTAAGGTTAAGCTTATCTATCAAACATCTAGATATAAAAGAATGTGATGCACTAGTATCAAATAGAATGCTAACAGGCATACCATGAATCTGAAGCGTATCTCCCAAAACTGCCTTTCACTTCTTCTGAGTTGTCGGCTTAGAAGCAGCAGGCTCCAATGCATAAACCTTGCCCTTTCCATCCTTAGCAGGCTCCTTGCACTGGTTCTTATAATGGCTAACTTAATCACAGTTGAAGCACCTGATGTTCTTCTACCCAACCACTTCCTTAGCCTTCCCAGAAGGACACTCATTGGCAAAATGCCCTTTCTTGTCGCACTTAAAACAGACAATCTCAAACGTCCCTTTCTTAGCAGCTCCACCCTTATGAGCACTTTTCTTGTGGAAAAACTTTCATTTCTGGCCTTTCCTAACCTGGACATCCTTAGCCTTGCTCTTTTCAAGAGAATCAAGAATCTCCTCATGCCTCATGGCCATCTCCACAACCACATCACATGGATCTCTAATATGCGGTAAAGTAGCCCTAGCCAACTCAGGCTTTAATCCCCTAATGAACTTCTCGTTCCTCTTCATCACTGTATCAATAGCGGCATAACCATACCGAGCCAACTCCTCAAATCTTCTAGCATACTCCATAACTGACATCACTCCCTACTCTAACTCAGCAAACTTTCTAATCAGAGCTGACTGTCCTATAACTAACATGAACCTCTCTTGAAACTTCCTCTTGAACTCTGCTCATGTCATGGTCTCTTCATCTACTGCCACAGTCACACTGTTCCACTAGAACAAAGAAGCTCCCTGAAGCTGTCTAGATGCCAACCTCCTCCTCTGCTCATCATTGAGCCTCAAATCTGCAAAAATCCTTTCGCAGTGCAACAGCCAGTTCTCCACCTTAATGGCATCATCGGTTCCAATAAATGGCTTCCCTCCGAGCTTAGTGTAATCTCCACTCAGCTTAGCATAATCCTAGACAACTGGAACCTCCAAAACTCCTTCTACTACTACTCCAGTAGCAACACCCGCTTGCACCATATTCATGAAGAACAGATACATAGCTTCCATTCCAACCTGTGGGACTCCAGCACCTACATTCTCTACCTGTGACTGACCTTGGTTTCACCTGGTATTAGGTCCGGCATTCCCTTTGGTGCTTCCCCTTCCTGGGTTAACTCTTCCTCTTCTACCATCCATAATTGTATTCAAACCTCATGATATATAGAAAGATAACCTAAGCAAAGATAGGAGACTAAAGATAAAACGTATACTTATATATAGCAAATACAAGTACGTTACTATAGCGTTATCCCATACCCTAATTTCACTCAAATTCTTTAGGATTATGTTTTCAAAACCACTTTTAATTAATGTTTTTCATAAACTTATGCTTTGATTCCAAGTTGTAACATCCCGTGCCTAGAGGTCAAAAGCTAAGCACTACAGATGTTGCAGTCATCTATAGTATTAACTTCTAGTAACAAAATACGGTAATGCTAATGGTATACATAATATCAGAAGCACTTGAATATGAACAAAATCACATATTTTTAAAAAACAACATTTTAGTGATTACATTTAAAACAAAATCATATCCAAGTCACATAATCACACAACCGTTTTCCCAGGTACCGATCAAATATAATTTATAGTAATACGCCAAGAGCGACATATGACGTTGCCTCCTTGGTTGATCAGAGAAATGTAGTCATAACTGACATAATAAACACATCAGAATCAAAACAAATAAATAGAGCTCCTAAATAGCTATCCGACAGCCACCTGCTCGTCTTTAGAAGCTTTATTTGCCAAAAGACAAAATCCTGAAAATCTCAACCCTCGGCCTACTCAAATCAATTTTGAGCACCCAAGAGTTTAAGGGGAAACAAAAACTTCTAATTAGATATAAAGCCCGGTGTGAATAATACTATTCATCTCTGTTAATTTATGTTAAGTGAGACCACGCCGCATAGTGGAACGGGTTTCCCCTCACTAACATTCCTTTTAAAATATATCTTTTGCAATTCTTTTTCCCGTAACCAAAACTGGTCAAAATATCTGTAAAGCATCATTATGTATTCATGCATATAAGTTTTGTTTGGCTAACTTTTAACCTTTTGCTGACTCGGGCCTACCAGACAATATCAAAATATATCTAACATCTGTTAGACACTCCTCTTCTTTTGGACAATCTATCCTTAACTATCTGTTAAATACTTCTCTTCTGGATGGCTTGTCTTTAACTTTTCATCTTCCAGGGTCACCTGATCCTAATAGTTTTGCGGGCTCACCAATAACCTATTCGTATACAAAATATATTCCTTTCTGTGTGTATCCATAATTTTAGTCTTACCTGTGACAAAGCCCTACACACAGGAATTTTGGATTAAACTAGTTGGGGCTAATAGCTAATATATAGGGCGTGACCCTATACCAGTCCTATCTGGTATTTAATATCTGAGTCATATTACTCAGGGACATCTTTCCAAAATTTTCTTTGAAAACCTTTTCAAAATGATTTAATACCTTTAAATCAAACTCAAAACAGGAAACTATATAATCTCTTATGCTTTACTCAAAATCACCTTGCCATGTTATATATATACTTTACTCAAAACATAGTTGATGAAAACACTTAACTTTTGAAAGTCCCCCTTCCAAAACCATTAAAAGTATCTCTTTCGAAACCAAGTAAAACTCTTTCTTTTACCTAGGCCGAAAGACCAAAACCTTCCTTTTGAAACCATTCTCAAAACCCTTTCGAAACCTCTGGAAATCTTCCTTTCAAAAGCTTTAAAAACCATAGACATCTTTCTTTTAAAACCTTTAAACATTTCCTTTCAAAACCATTGGAAAACCCTTCCTTTTTGAAACCATCAGAAAATTACACCTTTCGACTCCTTCGAAACCTTTGGGGAACCACCCCTTCAAAACCACTTTTAAAACCTTTCGAAAGCATTAAATCTAAACCTTTCGAAAGCACTTGGGTTTAATTTAAAAACATGTGGAAACCTTTCAAAGTTTACTTCTTCAAAACTTCTTTTAAAACTTTTTGAAAGCATTAAATCTAAACTTTTCGAAAGCACTTCTTTTTGAAACCATTCAAATAAACTCTTTCAAAACCAATTTAAAAACCTTTCAAAAGCATTAAATCCAAACCTTTCGAAAGCCCTTCTTTTTGAAACCATTCAAGTCATCTCTTTCAAAACCAATTTGGGTTATACTTCAATTGAACAAAAAGGTCATTAAACCATTAAGTCGAAAGTCATTCTTTCGAAAGCATTTCCAAAGTAAAGAAGTGATGGTAAAAAAACCATCCCTTCGAAAGCATTAGAGAAACGGGGAGATTTCTAAAACAAAACAACCCCTTCGAAACTCACTAGGTCAAAAGGTAAAAGGCGGCAGCTAGGTGTTTCGAATTAGTCGAAAGCATTCATTTAAAAACAAAGATGCAACCCAATCGAAACCAGTTCCTTTTAAACCGTTTGACCTAGTCGAAACCCAACCAAGTCGAAAGCATCTTAGTCGAAAGCTAGTAGGCATATTTTCCTTTTAAAACAAAACAAAGTCTCAACCCCTTCGGAACCCCATGGTTTCGACCCTATACCTTTTGCCTACATCTGATTCATTACGTACCAGTTACCTAATACCATATACATTGGTTTCGACTGTGTCGGAGGCGATAGTATGGAGGTGAAACCTGGTGCCGAAAGAGACGAAACAGTGAAAAACCTATTTATTTGTACTTTTAAACTATTTCTTTTGTACCTAACTTGCCTTGTTTGTCTAAATCTGATTGGTTGCCAATTTACTTTTTCAAAAGTGCTGCCATTTTCTTGAATTAGTAAATTCAAATTATTTGACAAAAGCCCCTTTCTCATTTTAAAATATATAAAACATTTAAGTCCCATACCTTAAATAATTTTATATACCCATTAAAACAATTAGGGAAAATCTAGAAAAAAATCCAGAAAATCCTTTTTAATATGTTTTCTGGCATATAAAAATATCAGACCAAAACCATATATTATTTACCCATAAATAATTAATAAACCAAAATATCATTTTCCTTACTAGCAAAATTCATATAAAATCCACATTAATTCCAAAAATTCTGAAAATTGACACCCATCTCCAAAATATTATTTCTGATTTTCATAAAAATTCGCAAGGCATAAAGATGTCATTTAATAGGGTTTTTACCTTAAAAATATCATAAAATCAATATGAACACGTATAAATCATCAACAAGTATATATAACCATTCCACCATTCAAAAACATGGCAAAAATTTACAAAATATTTTGGAATTACCTTAAAACTGAAATACAAATCAAAATAAAGATGTAAACATTATTCACCTTAGCTTTAGAGATTAAAGGAGCTTGATATTTGAATGGATTTGATTTGAATTATCCTTTCCTTTAGCTTTTCTTAATCTTCTTCCTCTTTTCCTTGTTAATGGTGGCCGGCCTCTTGTTTTTTAAATTTTGAAATAAAATGAACGTGTAACATAATACACGACCAAAGTTTGGAGGATATAGAAATGGCCTCTTTTTTATTTTACCCCTCCTATATTTCATTTTAAACTCTTTCTTTTAATTCTTTAGTTAAATGGCACGGCTACCTTTAATTAAAATCAAATCTCAACCCCATAATCAACACATTATTTTATTTTATTTAACTAATTAAATATCCAAAATAATGTTACCAAAAATCTAAGGTACTACATATAGACCTTCCATCGTGAAATACACGAATCAGATCTTATGATCATACTAAAGGCTTGGTGGTGTAGGAGCATTGCTTCCTGTACTTAACACCCATCTGAAGGCATATGAACTCTGGAGTTGTATGCTTATAGAAATCTATTTGGCGTGTCTCCAAATGGTAGTGTTATTAAATATACTTATATTGTTGATATAAGTATATGGAAATATTTTTCTAAGTGTTAAAAATGAAATGATTTGTGAATATGCTTATACCATTGATATAAGTATATGCAAATGTTTTCCATTACCAATATTTTGAAATGGTTTTGAGGATATATCTTTTCAAAGATAATTCAAAGTAAATATTTGGAAATTGATTTATTTAATAGAAGATTTGTTAAACGGGCCTGCTGATTGCTTATGTGCTAGATATTGTTATTTGCTTTGATAGTTAAATAACCGACTATTAAATTAGGCCTCTTATCGTTGTTGATCCGGAGAGACCGGGATTAGATTTATCCGAAAACCACTTCGGACCAATGTATGCGTTAGAATGTGCAAGTGTTGGAAGATGTTGATATATTGGATTTTCGAAATGAAGGATTGCTTGTTGATCACTTGGGTATAAACTCCCAATATACATATAGTAGTAGTGATCTATTCATTATGAAATATCCAATGCAAAGACTAATCACTACTAATAGTAGAGGTGATTCCCAAAACAAGATGTGGTAGGAGAAGTGCCTTCGGTTTGTCCTGTTCCCGGACAACTTGTATGGATGAATGTCTGATGTTGCATTTCTAATTACATTAATTGATCTCTATGAACGTATCATCTGTTTGGTGTAAGAGAAGGCAACTTCTCTTAGATTAACACCCTTTCTTGAGATGTACGAGCTCAGGGGTTATACGTTTGTAAAAATTAGTTGTGTGATGATGAAATGGCAATGTGGCATTCAAAGAGGAAAGATGTTATGTGAAAGGTAATCATGACCTTAGGCCTCACATCCAAAAATGACCGAAACAGGGTAAATGCGGCAAGGCTATGTGGTTTGCAACAATTAGGATATGATTATGATGTTCGGGTTTTAAATTATTGTGGATGTATGCGATGAGGGCCCTCGGATAGGTTGGTAATGACCGGGGTGATGACATATTCGATACTATCTAGGAAGAGGTAGGCCGATCTTGTGTTGGTAGAGGACCATTAGTTGGGCCCCGGTACATTCCTTTAGAGATGTACTACCGCAAGGTAGTCCCTTCACCTGGTCATTTGTACGGAAATCCATTCTCCACTTCATGCCTTCCCTTTTGTTTGCAGAACCCATTGCGTGGCAAGTATGCTGGAATCTAGTCAATGTAACAATTTCGGCTATGATTCATATTATTTGTATATTAGACACTAGTATAATATTATAGAATTTGATATGAAATGTTTTGGTTATGGTAAGGTAAAAACCTGTCCGTGTTTATGTGTGCGCATGGTCTTACGAGGCACCTTAGTTTTAATAAAGGAAAGTTTTTATAACTTTAAAATTCAGTTGAGATGTGTTTTCTCATGATGGTTTACCAGACTGATCCGGACGTTCTTCCTTTTCAATGCTCGGGTCAAACCGAGTATGTTTACAGATTTAGAATTGGATACTTTAGAGCTTCAGGAGGCGAGCTGGAGGTCTTATGCTCGTATTCACGTATATGTTTTTTTCCGTTGCATTGTTGTTATTGATCAGCATTTGTTAGGACATGTTATTATAACTGTCAAGGCTGATGATTAGTGATTGATTGTTGTACTCTGACAATGTATGTAAATTATACTACAGTTCCTCTTTTTGTAAAGATCATTGATATTATATTATATATTGTTCCATTGGGATTATGAGACTTTGTGGTTGATTTAATTTCTTCCCTCTTAGTTTCTCTCTCTTCTTTTTTATCATTCTCTCTTCTTCTCTTCTCTTCTTCTTTCTTTCTTTTCTTTCACCTAACGATTGGTTTTTCCGACATTTAATTGCCCGGCATGCAATATAGTAGTCGTATTAGTGAAAATTTTCGAGGGTCGAAAATCCCTTTTTGTTCACATTTGGTATCAGGGCTTAGGATTTTGCGAAACACCTAGGCTTTGGTTAGGAACTCTTTATAGATAGGGTTAGTAATGCCCTAGATTGGATTTGAGTGTATTATATATATGAGCGTGTATTTTTTAGTGACCATAAAAATGTTTTATACTATGTAAATTTATCTATTTGAGTGGTTTATGAATTCCGGTCGATATGTGGGATGCCATGTTATCGATAAGTGTTTCTAAATGCTTGAACAAGGCAAACTGACATAGTATTGTTTTAGAGTGGAAAAATGAAATAATTTTACCTAAATTATATTTTGTATATAAAGGGATAAATTTTCAAAAATTATTATGGTTATATATGGTGTGCTTGGTTGTTAATGAATGGTAATATTTTATTATTATCGTTTATTATTTGTTGTTTGAGTTCTAATAAAAGTTGTTATTTAATATAAATAAAGATAAATAAATAAGAAATGGTTTTAAATAACCAAAGTGAAATAATTTAAATTATTTAAGTATAAAGTTGTAAATGAGATTTATAAAGAAAAAGAATTTAAGAAATAAAAAGCACTAAACTCGCTTTAGTCGCAGGGAAATAATTCGGTGATGACTGCAGCATCATCAATATTCATTTTTGAGTTTCTAAATGATAAATTGCTACCTTAATAATTTACTATTAAAGTTTTGTTTTTTATGAAACAAGTTTTGATTGTAAAATTTCAAGTATGATTTGATGAATATATGAAAAAAATAGTATAGATAAGAAATAAGTTTACAACTTATGAATTTGAACAAGAAAGTAAAACCAAATTTTAAAACAGTTGAACATTTTGGTTAAGCAAACAAAAGGAAATTTGAAATTGAATTATGAAACTATAATTTAACTTGAGCAAAGTAAAATAAACTGAGTTAAAAGTGAATTGTATTTGAATTAAATTAGATAAAATAATGAAAAGAAATCAAACTTAAGTTAAACAAGATGAATTATGAAATGTAATTTAACTCAAGTTTTAGTAAAAGGGATAAAAATGAGTCAAATAAATTAGAATTTGACTTTTGAAACGAAAATGAACTTAAGTTACAAAATGCAATCCAATTTGAGTTGTAAAATGAATGTAATATAGTTTAGAATGTTGTTAGATAATATTGAATATGAACTTAAGTTGTGAAGTAATAATAAATATGAGTAGTGTTGTATAAAAATGTTTATAACAAACTTAAGTAAAATTTTATGAAAATGATTCATAAGTAAATTGAATATGTAATGAAATGTTGTTAAACATAAATTGAATTTAAGGTGAAGATTAATAAGTGAATGTTAATGAATTGAATGTAAGTGAAATTAATATGAATATTTGAATTTAATTTAAATTGAACGTGGATCAAATAAATGTAAAGGGAATTGAATGTAAATAAAAAGAATGGGATATAACAAGAAATCAATTGAAATAAATTCGTAAGTTGTACGTATATTATTTTATTTGCATAACCGTTTGATCCAGATTCGACTATACGATTTCGAGGTGATTTACACCGATTCAAGTTAGGATTTTTCAGTCGATTTCTTGACGGTGAATCCTAAATATGGATTTTTTATTGATTATGATATTCTCTATCATAGTATATGGCTATGTAAGGAGACTAGCAGTTTTCTAATCAAGGAACCAGATCTGAGTCCGCACTAGAGTGGTGAATGATATTAGTTTGGAAGTGAAATTGTGTGATCGAGCGATCAGGTATGGTTTTGCATGCGGATAATATATGTACATCATACGGGTTTAATAAATTAAATGTTGACATTAGAAAATGTAAATTAATATGATTATGAATTAACTGGATGAATATTAGATGGTTTCTCTTGTTGCATTTGTTGCATTTGCTACATTTGCATATAAATATTGTACTAGGATGTGTTATATTGTGATATTACTTTTCCTATACATGTTCTCATTGGTTGGTGAGTGATTAGTAGGTGTGGGTGGTGCATGTTTCGCATTTGGAGCTCTCTTTTGCATTATATTTGTGTATATGCTTGCTAGATAATAAAAGGTACACATCTCGGGTTACATATCGTTCTTTTATATTTTTTCCCTACGGGATGCCTCATCCCTGAAGACGAGATGAATATTAGTGACTATATATATATATATTGTGATTTTAACGATTGAACCATGCAAAGGAGATGTTGGCAAAAATTTTCGTAAACTTAAGGCATTATAATTTTTTTGAGAATTTTGGGAAAAAGTTTTGATAACTGAAAAAAAATTATTTTGGTTTTATAACTTAGATTGAATGTATAGATCGTATTAGTTGGTTTTGGAAAGTTAATTAAGAATTTAAAGATTTAGAAAATATGGTAACAAAGTTTCAACTAATTGTTTTTGAAAAGTTAATGGGTTTGTGACATTTTTCTTACTTGGTAATTTCGGCGACAAAATTCTTTTAAGGATGGGAGAATGTAACGACGTATAATTTTATTCATTCTAATTTGGAATATTTAAATGATTTTAAATATTCAAAAGTTAGTTTTTATAAGTTAAATAACTTATATTTCAAATATAGTGATTCATTTGATAATTAAATTGTTAAATTTAATATTTGAAAATTTTTAAATGTTGAATCTTGACTTTACTATGAACAAAAAAATATTTTGAAAGTTGATTTAAATTATATTTGAATAAGAAGGAAGATAGTGAACTTTTAAATTTGAATTAAAAGTGGGTAAACTGATTTTAGAAACAGGAAAATAGACACAGGGAAGAAGTTGCAAAAAAAGTTAGTCTTAGGGATAGAAAGTTTGCTTTTTAGTCTGAAGGACACTTTTTAGTGTAAACAGAAAATGATAGTTACAACTATCATTCTGTGATTTACGCTAAAAAGTGTTTTTCAGCCTAAAAAGTAAACTTCTTGTCCCTAAAACTAAATTTTTCTACAACTTTTTCCTTGATCCTAAAATCCACTTTTAGAAATTACTCATTTTAATTAACATGTAAAAATAGTTTTTTGGGGCACTATCTCAGATTTTGACGAAACCAGTTTCATTGGATCCATAATAAGGAATTATTATATGTTGTCGAATTTCATGGTGATTGGACATATCGTTCGATCGTGCGAGTTTGAAACGCATACAAATTAATTAAAGGAATTTTAATTAATATAATTTGATTTTGAAAAGCTAACTTCTGTATATGATGGAATTGGCTCCCGATACATATTTCATTGTGTTTGGAATAGGGGTATAACATATAGAACACCATGGGGCACGCTTTGTTTGGAGTTCAAAATTTTCATGGATGAATAGTGCCGAGTTTGATTTTCTATTAATAGCCCTCAACTTCCTTCATCTGCAAACCTTAACCCTAAAATAATTTTCAGCCACCGTTAAAATTAACCCATCCAATGGCTAACATCGATCGAAGCCTCTAGAGGCCAATTGGCCTTCGACTTCAACTACGGAAATGTAGAGCACATCAATACAAGGCAAACTATAGGTTGGATCGAGCTATGATCAACCGAGGTGACAAAAATTTTCTCGCGTTTAGCTGCAGCATTTTTAGGTTGGCTGGTCCATGGCAGTATGCGCGAGGTAGGGGCGGCAAGCACGACGGAGGGTGGTACGAATGATGGTCAGTGACGTGGTAGCTGGTGGCGCGATTCGTTCGAGCGAAGCGTAAAAAATGGAAACAAATTTAATAAAGGAACCTAGAACGCATGAACAAAGAGAAGGAAGGAGGGAAGGAGATGAGGTTTAGGTTAAACTTAAGTTAATTTATTTAGTTAATATAAACTAGTTATATTTTGTTAATAAATCCGTAACTTTCTCGTGTGAGGTCCGTTTGAGCACGGCAAGTTGTGTAATCTTTCTATTTAGCAAATAAACAAAAATTTTATCTATCAATATCTATGACCGTATCAGTGAATATTACATTATGGAGTTGGATTGGACGAATTCTAAGCTAGTAGGAATTTTGTTAAATTGAACGACCGTTAAATTTTAATCCAAAACCAGAGCGCTTAGGCGATTTCCGGTATATTTATGAGTAAACTCACCTCTCTGGCCTGCTTATATTTTTATACAAGTGAGAATAATTTTATTTATGTTGTTTGTTGCTTGTTTGGATGATATACTATATATATTAATTTGTTTGGACATATATTCCTGCCTATTAGAGCGGATGAGACCCTATTACGTTCCCTTGTTAGAGCGAATGACCCTTTATATATGAATCTCGTCTCGAAGCGGTTGATTTATATTATTATGATTAAATGGTGTCAGTGATGCGGGGGAGCGAGTTGGAGGGATCCAACATGATTCCTCACCACTGTTGATTTACTTTTCATATATACGCTAATATATGATGTTTTGGATGCCATGTTATTGATTTTATATATGATTTGACTTATTTAGTGCTATAGTAGCACTGGGCCATATTCATGGTATTTTGAAATACTATAAAATAGTGATTTTGAATTGCAATGATTTTTAAAGTGATTTTGGAAGTATATATGATTTAGTAAATTTTAAATTATTAAAAGGATTGGATTTATTTTTAAATAAATAAATAGTTATGATTTTTGATGTTATAAAAGTATAGTTGGAGAAATACTTTGATTTGAGATTTTGAATAAGTTTATAAATAAAAGGATTTATAAAAGTAACATTTTATAAATAAAGAAATAGATTTACAATCGAAATTTATAAATAATAAATGGATTTTATAAATAAATTTGATTTATAAAGAAATGGATTTATAAATGTATTTGATAGTAAAATAAGTTTTTATAGAAGAATGAATTTATAAATAGAATTTTGTAAATAAAGAGATTTTATAAAATAGAAGTTTTATAAAATCGAAAGGAGATTTATAAAAATAATTTTATAAATATGGAAATGATTTATGTTGAGGTTTAAATATGGATTTTTATTTAAAGGAATGCTGAAAGAAATATTTTGATGGATTTAATGGTTTTTAAAGTAATTTATCTTTTGGAAGTAAAGGTTTTGGAAGTAATAATTCCAAATGGAATTTCAATGGAAAGGAAAATGATTCAGAATGTGATAAGTATCCAAAGCATAGATTTCAACATTTATTGTTGTAATAGACATTTTTGGAAAGTAAGGAAGACATGGACTATAACACTGTTGTTATAGTAAATAATTTTTGAAAGGAAATGTTTTATATAGTATATGGGATTTTATACATATAATAATTAATCGAATCCCTATACTAATTTTTTGGGTTGTCGCAACGATGTTTTACTCAACATTCATTTTGACCCAATAAATTATGTTTCGACCTTCCATCGTGAAATACACGAATCAAACCTTATGATCGTACTGAAGGCTTGGTGGTGTAGGAGCATTGCTTCCTATACTTAACACCCGTCTGGAGGCGTATGAACTCTGGAGTTGTACGGTTATAGAAATCTATTTGGCGTGTCTACAAATGGTAGTGTCATTAAATATACTTATACCTTTGATACAACTATATGGAAATATTTTTCTAAGTGTTGAAAATGAGATGATTTGTGAATATGCTTATACCATTGATATAATTATATGGAAATGTTTTCCATTATCAATGTTTTTAAATGATTTTGAGGATATATCTTTTCAAAGATAATTTGAAGTAAATATTTGGAAATTGATTTATTTAATAAAAGATTTGTTTAATGGGCCTGGTGATTGCTTATGTGCTAGATATTGTTGTTTGCATTGATAGTTAAATAACCGACTATCAAATTTGGCTTCTTTATCATTGTTGATCCGGAGAGACCGGGATCAGATTTATCCAAAAACCACTTCAGACCAATATATGCATTCGAATTTGCAGTTTTTGGAAGACGTTGGTATTTGGGATTTTCATAATGAAGGACCGCTTGCTGATCATTTGGGGATAAACTCACAACATACATATAGTAGCAGTGATCTCTTCGTTATGAAATATCCAATGCAAGGACTAATCGCTACTGATCCTAGGGGTGATTCCCAAAAAAGGATGTGGTAGGAGAAGTGCCTTCATTTTGTCTTGTTCCTCGAGAACTTGTATGGACGAATGTCCGACGTTGCATTTCTAATTATATTTATTGATCTCCATGAACGTATCTTCTATTTGGTGGCGGAGAATGCAACTTCTCTTAGCTTAACACCTTTTTCTGAGACGTACGAGCTCAGATATTATACATTTGTAGAAATCAGTTGTGTTATGATGGAATGACATTGTGGCATTCAAAGAGGAAAGATGCTATGTGAAAGATAATCTTGACCTCAGGCCTCACACCTAGAAATGACCGAAAAAGGGTTGATGTGGCATGACTATGTGGTTCGCAACCATTAGGATATGATCATCCCCTTCTAGATATATCTATTCTCGCTATGATGTTCGTGTTTTCAATTATTGTGGATGTATGCGATGAGGGCCCTAGGATAGATCGGTAACGGTCGAGGTGATGACATATTCGGTACTATTAAGGAAGAGGTAGTCCGGTCTTGTGTTGGTAGAGGACCATCAGTTGTGCCTCGATACATTCCACTAGAGATGTACTACCAGAAGGTAGTCCCTTCACCTAGTCATTTGTAGGGAAATCCATTCTCCACTATGTCCCTTCCATTTTGTTTGTAGAACCCACTGTATGGATAATATGCTGAAATTTAATCAATGTAACAGTTTCGGCTATGATTCATATTATATGTATACTGGACACTGGTATAATATAGCAAGATTTGATATAAAATGTTTGGTTATCGTAAGGTAAAAACCCGTCTGTGTTTATGTGTTGGCGTGGTCTTACGAGATACCTTTGTTTTGATAATGGAAAGTTTTTATAAATTTAAAATTCAGTTGAGATGTGTTTTCTCACACTAGGTTACAAAACTGATCCGGGAATTCTTCCCTTTCAGTGCTCAGTTTAGACTGAGTATATTTATAGATCTACAATTGGATGCTTTGGAGCTTCAACAGGCGAGCTGGAGGTCTTCTAAACGTATTCACATATATGTTTATTTTCCACTGCATTATTGTTAAATGATCGGCATTTGTAAGGACATGTTATTATAACTGTCCAGGTTGATGATTAGTGATTGATTGTTATACTCTTATGATGTATGTAGATTATACTACAGTTCCTCTTTTTGTAAAGATCATTGATATTATATTATATGTTGTTCCTATTGGAACTGGAGTAGCCCGCAGTGGAAGTTATGGGTGAATTTCAAAATTTTTACCCTATTGGATCTTTTATTAAGCCTATGAAGTCTAACTAAATTAGAACATTTCTAAATTTCATTTAAATAAAATCATTTATTTTATTTAAATTCAAATATATTAAGATATGAAACTAATTTTATTTGATGTAGTTTATACATAAATGTATCATATATATATATGTGTGTGTGTGTGTGTGTGTGAGTGCATGTGTAACATAATAATCCGTGAAAGGTATAATATGCCCATATGTAGATGTTGGAATTTACATTGAAACAGACATATTAGCTCATTTTGTATGTCATGTATGTTGTCCAAATATGTGCATGTATATGTGTTACAACACACACACACATGTATTTACAAATATATTATATATAATATATGAACATAAAACATTTATATATAGATAAATATATATATATATAGAAGAGAGATTGCAATTATTAAAAATTATTTATAATTCAAAATTAACTTAGTTTGGCAAACATAATAATTTTAATATTTTAATTTGTATATATTATGAATAAAATAATGTTTTCATCCATAAATAATTAACTTAAAATAATCTATTGATGAAAATTCATATTTTACAATTTTTGAAAATCTAGGGTCATAAAATAGAGCTTAGGAAAAATCTAGAGATTTTTCAAAGTTGAAATATTTTTTTTAAAAAAATACATTGATTTCGGTAATAATTATTTAATATAAACTAATATATTATTAAAAATTCAAAATTTAAAATTTTAGAAATTCTAGGATTATAAATGAAAGGTTAGGAAAAATTTTGAATAATTTTCAATTAAATTATTATTTTTAATAAATCATAAACAGTTTTTCCGAAATAATATTTATTATTAAAAAAAGTAAACTTTATTGAAAAATTCCTAATTTTTTTCTATAAGTTTCTGAAATGATATAATATTTTAAAAAAATATATAAAATTGAATTTTTAATGTAATAATTATTTTATATATAATAAACAATTCAAAATTTAATAAATGTTAATTTAAAAATATGAATATATGTATGATAATTAATTTTCGAATTTGTAAATTCATATTATGTAAAAATAAGTGTAATAATTTTTTTAAATCATATATATATATATATACACATATCTTATATATGCATATATGCTATTATGAGAGAGAAATATACACTAATACATACATGAATTTATTAATAAATATATATAAAACAATTATTAGTGACAAAAATTGATTTTGTACAGTAAACAACATTTGTCTATACAAAAATCAAATAGTATAATAAACAAATTATGCACATAACAAAACTGATTTGTGACAACCACATCTACTTACAAAATCTCACCTAACATATAGTAGCAATATATTTAAACAGATATGAAATTGCTCATTATAAGATCATAGAATATAATTTAATTACTGTAATATGAATTAAAATTACCAATTTAATAATGCCTTTGAATCCATGTTGAAGCAATGACTTTCCTTCCTTTTACTGTTCTTGATTCGTCAGATTGCAAGTCCGGAATCACCGACCTCTAACTATCAAATAGTATTATTTTAATTTGAAATATATTTGAGAATTTTGGAGTGGATTGAGAGCTATGTTTTAACCAGCAATGTAGAAGGTAATGGTGGCCAAAAAGGTTAGTAATTGTTTTTAGAGATATACACATACATACATACATACATACATACATACATACATACATACATACATATAGGGTTGTATTAGAGAGAAACGAGGAAAACCTTTTTACCCATTCTCACTTTATCTCAACCCATTATCTCCAAGCCAATTCTCTATGCTTTAGCCACCCCTAGACCTTCCCAAAACCAAAATTTTGCAGCCCTAATGATGGGCCTTAAATCCATCTAAGCCCAAGCCAAAATACTATTCAATTAAATCTATTTTAATCGCTTGTCGATATTGTATATCGATCGATACATTTATAACCGCTATAAATTTATATAACATTATTTATTTCTCAAATCATATTCGAATTTTATAATTAATATTTCATAAATTTTAATTAATTTAATTAATTTATAACAATTATAAACTAATTAAATCGTTCGGTCTTAAGGGAATTCATCATTTCGGTTGTGTAACTCTTGGGTTTAAATTTAGTAAGTGATTAACATCGAACTATTCTAATGTTAACGTTCATACGTCACTTAGAAGGTGGTGTGACATTATGGCCAAATTTATCGCTTGCTCATTTTCGGTAAAATCCAATTTTAGTTTAATAAGCGTTACCCGGTTGTGACATTTGTTTATTCCAATTATCTTCGTCAAAACTATACTACTTTGGACTTATGGAATTTGGTAATGGCCAAAATTCCAACCTCATACACATTCAACTTTATAGTCTAAATACAAAGTCCTTGGTTCAATAATAACAATTATTATTATTCGAAATGCTCTGGCCAAAGACTTTAACTTTGAGTTGACTTGAGTTGACTGTGATACTAACCGCATATAACTAAGGAGACGAATCCTCTCTTGAATAGTGCTTCACTTCCAATACTTCCACTCGACCCAACTATAGTCACTCGATGGACGTCATGCCATAATTTGGCTATAATCAAAGTGGAGCTTTCATATTGAAGATCCATAGTATTCTCAAGTCGAGAGAACTGTGTAAATCAGTCACATCGATATTTTCTGTTTGACCTTAGTTATATTAACCAACAGAAAACTATCGAGTGAGTCGTTTCATAGTTATCCAATAACTATTAGTACATAACCCCTAGGTTCCTCCAGTAGTCATGAGTAATGCACCGCCCAACATTTGGAGAGCGTTACATACTCATGTCTCAACGGATACATCGATATCCAGTCTCGATGCATCTTGACTAGGAACACTTAAAATGGTATATTTGTTTCGTTGTGATAAATTACTCACGGTTACAACACTTTGTAACTACTATCACAAAATATACCATTTGTTGATTTTTCTATTAAATATACTTTTAATTAAGTTAATTAATTAATATAACCACATTATATCAAGTATATAATAGGAAGAAAATATCTTTTATTTTGAACAAGATTGGTCAACGAGTTAGATATATGTAACAAATTACATAATTGCCCCTAGGGCATACCCCTAACTCTATCAATCTCCTACTTGCACTTGGGGTCAATTATGGAATCTAATTCCAACTTCTCCAATCAGTTTTCTCAAAACCAATTAGGTCAGTCTCTTAGTAAATGAGTATGCTATTATGTTTTAATTATCTACTTTGTCGATTAAGTCTCTCTAACACTGATTAACTGCCTTTATCATGTGGAACGATTCGAAGTATGTCTTTCGACTTCTAGTGAGCTTTAAGTTCTATCATGACCAATTTCATGACATTGTTATCTTATAACAATATTATGGGATTCTCAACATTTGGAATCACTTTTGGCTCAATTATAAATTTGTGCATTTATATCTATATACATTGGTTTATTGTAGTGCTATTCAAGTTAATGTTCTCAACATTTCGTTGAATCGACCACAATCACTTTTATTTTGAAACATTTTCAAATTAAAGATTTTAACTTGAACTTTATCATTGACATGGTATACTTAATATCACTTATAAAAGTTTGTGTCCATACGTTCCATCATAACGAGTTCTTTGTTTCTATAAATAATTCTCTAGTATTTCATAAATACGTGAGAACACCTCAAACAACCATTTAGTGATATCAATTTGGATTTTATAGTTGCTCCATGTATCAAATACATAAACAAAACACAATACCATACACAATATAACCTGTATGATAATTCATATTGCTAATACATAAGGAATCCAACTTACATGTTCTCCTTTTAATAGGGTGCTCTTGTATATCATTTTGGGACAATCCCTATATCTTTTATACTCACCATAAAAGATATCATTTACAATCCAAAATTGAGTATTAAAACAACTAAAGTTGATTTTAATACAAGCATATTGTTAAAATTAGCAACGTGTTGTTCACTTATAGTTTAGAAATATCAACGTACCTTTTAACGTTCTTTCTTATGAACACACGCTTCCTCTGCACTTTGATTGAAAATCAAACTATTTGATATTTCTATCAAAATACTTATTCAATCTTGATGCTTATAAAATGATACATTCATATTATTTCTTGGATTGTATCCAAAGACTCAGAAATCCAATATCGCTCCCACCGACTTCGAGGCATTTTTGGTTAATATGTGTAAACGACTTACTCTAAATCATTATTTAGAATTTTCTGTTTCAATACATAAGTACCAAACACTAAGTCTTATCGAGCGATAATTTTGTGAGTAAATCTGAATTAGCTTGAGCATGTTGAATACCGAATCTATTATGCTAATTTCAACAATGGAAATTTGCGATATTATTCTTATCAACATTGCTTATTTAATTCCAACCACATTAGTCTTTCCAATAAAGACACAATCTCGGCCGATGGATCACATCTCTTTGGTTATGACCACCAAAATCATATTTTGATAGCGTACTAGGAATTCTTTCAGATCTGCGCAGCATACCATATAGAGTCAACAATCTTAATGGTTTAATTGAACAACCGAGGGTAATGTATACTTTTGACATTAATAAGAAACTCATAGTTTCTCTTCGATGTACGAAAATACTTATTAGACATTCTAATGGTATGTGTTCATTTAGGTTAGTTAATTTCACTTCATCTCATATAATCAGTTCTATCTATGGATCGGGTCCAAATCCATTAATACCAAAAATTTCTCAAAGAAATTCCTTCACAATGAGTTGATATATCTTGAAACAATAATTGTTTCTTAGTGCAAATAGAATAGGGATTCATAAACGCTTTATGAACCTTTTATTTATAAAACTGATTTTAGTTTACAAAAATTATGTTCAAAACATAAATATTTCATTTGACGACAGACCTTTCCAAAAAACCTTTTGGAGATTCATACAAGATCCCTCATGAACAATTATTACGTACAATCTTTCGACTCGCGCTACCTGCCAACTCCTTGGCCTAGGATATGTTGGGATTTCTTAAAAACCCTTATCTTGTATGATCTTGTAAACTATTATTTAGATGAAACAATATCAACCTTGTGTACTAATCTTAAGTACATGACGTTATAGAAAGAAACTAACTCAACTTCACTCACAATTAATCGTAAATTATCCAACAATGTCTGATTACTCCTTATCGATGTATCATTATGTATCACATGGAGGAGTGATTTTAAGATTGAATCTATATTCATCTTTAGGTACATTTGGAACTCTTTCCAATATACTTACTTATTCGACCAAATCAAATCATTTTATTCTATTACATATTATTTTATTTACTTTTCTTTTATATTCTATGATTTTATCATAAACTTACCGCATGTGTATCTAATACACATATTCATGTTGGTAATAAATTATCGATGAATATAACAAAGTATATGGAACCCTTTTGGTATTAATAGTTGTGATTGCATACATCAATATGTATTAATTCAAAGAGTTCATCAACTCTTATGATGCTCCCACTGAATGAGTGCATAGCCATTAATGGTTTGAGATATAATTAACCTGTATCATATGATTCATAATCATATAGTAAAATTATTTCTCAAAACAACTTTAAATAATATTACATACATATGTATTTCTGTTGCATCACTTTTACTATGAAAACAAATTCCATAATATAGTTCTATTTCATAATGAATATTCATAATACTCATATTGAAATATAGTTATATCTAATTTTCAGTCAATACCAAAAATAAACATTATTTTACAAATAATGTTCGGTACATTTTATGAAAACAATTTTCGTAATTTGATGCAATCATTAGGTGCAATATGGTATGCTCCCACTATTTCCTCCATTACTATAATAGCGTACTAAATTTAGAGGTCCACCATTCACTTAATATTGTTAATATTGTTTACTCATTTCATATGCTGCAACTAGTTTACAGAGGAGAGTTCTTTGATCAAATATCTTGAACTCAAAGAAATAAATGTTATAGAAAACAATTTTCTATATGAAAATACATTTCGGAATGAAAATCATATTTCATATTCCAATATTAAGTATCAGTTATTATTACAATTCTTGTTTCCAATGTTTCTCTATGAAGCAGAAGTGACTATTCATTCTCTTCATTCCAACTTTACCTTGAATTACATCTATTCTTATACATCCATTTTTCTTTCAAATGGTCAAACTATTCAAAAGAAAACCTTACTACAATATCATAACAAACCTTTTACAAAAGCACATTCGATTATTCTTAACATTTAAGACATCAAATATGTTGCACTTTATGTAAACCGATCAAGATGACATTTCAACGATCGAGTTCTTAGATGTTTCTCGTAGTTTATGGTCTTGTGTTACATTTACACAATCTGATCCTTTTGAAATTATTCAAGTTGAATACATGATCTTAAAATACTGTTTATTGGCTTACTTCGAATGAACTAACTTCATCAAAATATTGTACCCCACAAACTATGACTGCTCACCATATAACATTTATATGTGAAAGTACATGGATCAAATATCCATAGTCTTGAATTGTATTTAGAGTTCAAAAACTCATAAAATGCAATACACAGTCTAAACAAAATAAACATATAAATGACCAACTTACGAATGTATTAAGTAGTTGAAATTGGGCATTGCATGGGTATAGAAACATTATATAACATGCAATTATAATTATTAGTAAGTATATATTATATTTCTATTTGTCAACTTTCAATTCAGTTTTTTATGTATGCTAATTGACAAACTTTTTATCAATCATATTAAATGCAGAAATTTATCATTGTAGATAATTATAACATTATATAGCATATGTTATTACAATATTAGAAAGGTTAAATGTTACCATTTCATTTTTCTAATAAGGCTCCCACTAGTCTTTTATATTTCTCCAAACCCTAAGATGAAACATAGAAGTCTTACAACTTCACTAGTAGGTGTTAGGACTCATTTGTTTTAGTATTATGACCTTGAGTTTGCTCAACAAATCACAGCCCCACAAACGATGGATAACTCCTTATCGGTTGTATCATATACAACTCCTAACCCATTTTTCCTTGTTAAAATCTCATTCCGACCTTGAGTTTGCTCAACAAATCGAAAGAGATTATTCACTCATACCTACCATATTGTGATGGCCTAAGTATAGTATATTTACCTTGAGTTTGCTCAACAAATACATATAGTTATTTTACCTCATCTGTTCAATATATTAATAATACTACACATAACATCCCTAGCTCGAGTTTGCTCAACAACTAAGGAGTATGTAAGTAATTTATTAATATATATATGGTAGAGGATAACATTATAGTGAAGATTCATAATCTTCAATATATATATTGAGTGATATCGACTTATAGAATAATATATTTCTTATGAAATACCCCAGTGATTCAAGTGTCAGACACATCAGAAATCACGGTATATGTACATTTACATATGTATTTATTTCTCAAGTCTATTAGGGTTTCTTTAATGTTCCACATTTAGTTTATACATATATCATATAAGTTTTATTGTTATATAACTTTTATATTTCATATTACTTATATGATAGTCTTACGTATAACATACCATTAATTAAATCTTATCTAATTAATTTTAATCAATTAACTCTTCAATAAATTTTAAATTAGTATTCCAATATAACTTTTATATTGGATATATCTACTATAACATTTATAGTGTATACTATAACCTTTATAGTGTAACACACATATATCATATATATGTGTATTTTATTTAATTAATTAATCTTTAATTAATTTATTCAATTAAACAATTTTTATTAAAGTTTATTAATCTCAAAATTTATCTTTTATACATACACGTATATTTATGTGAGCTTAAACATTTTAAAATAACAAAACATATATCAACATATGTACTACATGCATATATACATTAATTAATTAAAATATTTTATTAATCATATTAATAAATTTGAAATTTGAAATTATTATATTAATATTTCAAACATTTTGAAAATACCATTATCCTTTCAAACATTTTGAAAACTTATGTATTATTATAATTTTTGTAAAGGCCCGTAAATCCGTACCTCTTTGAGCCGACAATATTTCACCTCAGCTCAACTCAAATTGGACGAAGATACGAATCTTTAGGGTAAAGAAGAAAAGATAGAAGAAGAAAAAGAAACAACCACAGAATCTCACAATCGCAGCGAAATAAAATATAATATATAATAACAAATTTTATACAAAAGAATTTGTAACTATTCATATGCTTACAATCATCAGAGTACAACCATCAATACATCAAACTGGACAGTTATATAACTTGTCCTTACACAACAGAAAATAAGTCAAGTATGAAAATACATCTTATCATCCAGCTCGTCTCCTGAGCTCCATAGCATCCTATCCTGAATCTGTAATACTCGGTCTGACCCGAGCATTATAATAAAATAACACCCGTCAGTCTGGAAACCAGTGTGAGAAAACACCCTCAATTTGAATTATTTACTTTTTTCAAAATCTTTTGAAAACAAAGGTATCTCGTAAGACCACGTCACACATAAACACGACGGGTTTTTACCTTACGATAACCAAAACACTTTTATCAAATCCATCCGATATTATAATAGTGTCTATAGAAAGTAAATAGAAAGTAGCTGAAATGCTTGCATCTCACATTCCAGCATAGTTGGGCACAATCAAAACTGTACGGCGCTTATTAGAGAATGGATTCCATCGAATGACTAGGCTACTGGGTACCGCCCGTCACAGTACACCTCTAGAACAATGTACCGAGGACCACTCCGAGATCCCCTGCTACACAAGACTGGACTACCCCTAACCTGGATAATCCGAATAAGATTACCCTGTGGTTGGGATCAGCAATCGCACCACACAGCCGGATAAAAAGGGACTCTAGATAGGGGTAACCTTACCCTACTTGGGTGCGACCCACTTAGCCTTGCTGCATCTCCCCTGTTTTAGCCATTCCTCGGTTGATGAGGCTCGAGGCTAAGCATTACCTTTCAAGGACTCAATTTTAATTAGAATGCTCATCGTCCTCCAATGACGATGTTCTGATAGCATTCGTCCATACAAGTTGTCCTGGGTCTGGACAAACCGAATCACCGTCTTCATAATCTTCAGGGTATTCAGTCGTTACATTTAAACCGGATCGAAGTGGTTTTGGATAATTAAATCTGATCCCGGTCTCTTTGAAACAATTAACGAATTTGGCCAATATTGATAGTCAGTTATTTAACTATCAATAAAACATCCATAAGCAATCATCTGGCATTATTATAAATTTTCCCAAAATATTTGCCTTCAAAATATCTTTAAAGATATATCTATTCCTTCCAACATTTGAAAACAATCTTTCAAATACTTAAATCCGTAACAGGATATTTCCAAACATCTCAACACGTAGAAATATTCCCAAATTTCTATTTTTTATACTTAGGAAAATATTACAAGTCTTACTTCTCAAAAACCCCTTTCAATATTAACGTTTAAGAGAATTATTCTGTAACTTACCCCAAAAATCTCCGGAATCACAAATAAATTTCCTCTCCTCAAAATCATATCCTTTTATAAGCCCTTTTAGAATCTCGAGAGAATTTATAAATTAGATTTTCCAATTACTTTAAACTCTATATATATATAATATTTGAAGATTCAAATTTATTTTTAAAACATGTTCGAGTAATTATTTAAAATATCGAAAAAACACTTTTATAACATTAATAACTCATCTTTAGTTAAAAAAATAAACTTTCAAAGCTGATTTTAAAAGTTAGAATTTACTAAAATAAATACTTTATATTTAAAAATCTACTTACCAAGTATTTCAATCTCAACTAGTTTAAAATTTCATAGTTTTAAAATAAATAAATTTTCCTTTTAAACAAACTCACCTCTTAAAATTAAAAATATATTTTTAAAATCTCAATAACCAAATTAATTTGGTAACTTCCTCTCGATTTCACAACATCTCGATTTATTTTTGCTTCCCTAACCATCTCCATTTCAAAAATAGAATCTACTATTTTTCTCAACCCTATTTCCATATTCCAATATAAATTCACCCTATGAATTTATATTCCAATTATCATCTAATATCGAATTTCTTTATTTATAAATATCGTTATCAATTCTATAACCCCTTGGGTTTTACTTGTTTATAAAAACAAATCTTATTTATAAAAACCCATTATATAAATTTTATTTCATATAAATCCCATTAATACTTCCAATCTAGTTTCAATATTGACTTCAACTTCTTTTATATATTTCCAGAATATCACTTATAAATTCTTTTATATAATTCATTTTAAAAATCTTCATTTACTAATTCACAATAGTTAAGTATAACCAATCAATTATATTTTTCTAATTCAATTTCTTTGAAATAACTCTGATTCCTATATATATATATTCAAATTCAGTTCAATTCCATAAATTTTAAAAATATATTTATAGTATTTAAATTATCACAATTCAGGCCAGTGCTATAATAGCATCCTATAATTCAATCACTATAATAATCTATAATAGATTATTCTACACAAATCATATATCACTATATATGAAAAATAAACAATAAATTTGAGGAATCTAGTTGGATCCCTCCAACCTGTTTCCCTGCATCCACGGATGTTAATACAACATAAAATAAATACCAATCCCACTTCGAGGGGGATATCGGGGTATATGAGGTCATCCGCTATTATGCGGGCGCATAGGGTCTCATCCGCTATAATGTGCGGGAATATCACTCCAAATACTAGTATATATACTACTATATATATTATATCATTCAACAAATAATAATTTATAAAATCAACCAACAACCAATAATTTAAAATTCATCATTTTTAAATTATTCTACAATTTAAATGAGTGAGATTTTACTCACCTTTATTTTTATTTTGCAATCCACTTCAATCTCGACTTGATTTTCACGATTTTTTGACCTCGCATGAACAATTTACGAATTTGTAAATATTCGATTTAAAACGATTCATATATCCTAATCACCATAATACCTATTTTAAAATTAACCAATAAGTTTAAAATATGTATATATCTTTTTTCTTTTCTTTTTATTTTTATTATTATTTTATATATATATATATATGTATGTATATATATTTATTAAATTTAATTAAAAATAAAACTGCATATACCTCACTGCCCTTGCCAGAGCACAAACCCAGCCTTCGACAAACCCTCCTTCACCATCGACGAAACCCACGAACCCTTGTACGAACCCAGCCTCATCATGCGACCCCCTAACTCTCGTGCTCACCAGACACGCACCATAATAGAGTCGATAACGCAACCGCCCAGGCTCCTGACCCTCCTCTACACGTGAACGCCCCTAACATCGAAGCCCCAATACGCACGTGCCTACCTCCTAAAACCCTCGCCTTAAATGCCTCGCCCAGCCACTCGCCTTGCGTCTCCATCTTGGCTCATAGCCGAACGCGAAAGTCACAACTCGATTCGTCTACCATCCCCCTCCTAAACGAGGCAATTCGATGAACACAGAGGAAAGGAGTCGCCCGATTTTTTGAATGATTCGTTCAAATGGAAAAAGGCTCCCGATTTAAAAATTAATTTCGAGAAGGGAGGCAGTTCGATTTCCTTTTGAATTGAACGTTTAAACGAAATTTTCTTTAATATCGACTGATGATGATTTTTTCTTTCTGGTTTTCGTTTTAATGTTTAGAAGAGGGACGCGATTTATATATATACTTTTTTTTCTCTTTGATATTTTGGCTGGAATGGTTGCGTAAGGTATGGGATGAAGGAAATGTGAAGTTTGCGTGTTTGAATGGATTTGCTACAGTGATTTTGATAAGAAAGGAAAAAGTGTTGATGTGAATATATGTCAATTGATAAATATATATATATATACACATATACATATATATATATTATTTAAAATTTTAAATCGTCTCGAATCCGTAGCTTAAAATCTTGACCTCCTATTGAGGCGTGCCGCTAGGCGTTCATAGTGCTATACCCCTATTCCGAACGCAATGGAAAAGGTTTCGAGTCCTAATTCGATCGTATGGAGAAGATAGCTTTTTGGACCCAATCATTATATTGAATTCGATATTGATTTCAATGCGTTTCTATACCATATGGACAAACGACAACTCCAAAAGCTACGAAATTTGAAACCCGATAATAATACACTATTACAGATCCAATGTAACTGGTTTCGTCGAGTTTCGAGACTATTTCTCTGAAGGCTATTTTTAAATGTCAATTTAAACGATATACTTTTAAATTGAACGAATCACTTTTAAATTTGATTTTAAAACTTTTATTATCTTCATTATTATTAATATAAATTTTACAAGCCTTTAAATTTTTATTTTTTGTCGAGCTTAAAACTCAAGATACAATAATTTAACCAATATTCAATTAAATTCAATAATTAAATTATCCAATAAACCGCTATATTTAAATTCTGAATCTATAAATAAACCCAATTCTTCATATTCAAAATCAATCTATAATTCAAATTCAATATTTAAAACCATATAAATAATCACAATTAACGATGGAAAAATCCGGGTCGTTACAATTTTCATAATAAACATGTTTTATTTTAAATTTAACTATTAAATTTAAAATCTTTAACATTAATTTTCAAAACGATTTGAAAATTAGCCCAAGGCCCAAATTAAGTTTCTATTAGGAGCAAACTTTGGGCTCACTTCACCATTCGGACCAGGCCGGTAACCAGGTAGGACATGGTACTTGATTACCTAATTCTAATCCTAGACATTACCTTTCTATATACCGTACTAAGTGAGCAAGCTTTAATTAGTTAGCCCTAATATGATTAATTTAGACCGCATATGCTATTGGGCTCTGATACCATTGTTGGAACTTGACTAGCCCGTAGTGGAAGTTATGGGTCAATTTCAAAATTTTTACCCTATTGGATCTTTTATTGGGCCCATGAAGTCTAACTGAATTAGAACATTTCTAAATTTCATTTAAATAAAATCATTTAGTTTATTTGAATTCAAATATATAAGATATGAAATTAATTTTATTTGATTTAGTTTATACATAAATGTATCATACACATATATGTGTGAGTGCATGTGTAACATAATAATCCGTGAAAAGTATAATATGCTCATATGTAGATGTTGGGATTCACATCGTAATAGACATATTAGCTCATTTTGTTTTTCATGTATGTTGTCCAAATATGTGCATGTATATGTGTTACAATACCCACACACACACATATTTATGTATAAATATATTATATAAAATATATGAACATAAACATTTATATATAGATAAATAAATAAATATATATATATATATATAGAAAGAGAGAGAACAATTATTAAAAATTATTTATAATTCAAAATTAACTTAGTTTTCCAAACATAATAATTTTTGTATTTTAATTTGTATATATTATGAATAAAATAATGCTTTCATCCATAAACAATTAACATAAAATAATCTATTGATGAAAATTCAAATTTTATAATTTTGGAAAATCTAGGGTCATAAAAGAGCTTAGGAAAAATCTGAAGATTTTTCAACGTTGAAATATTATTTTTAAAAACAAATACATAGATTGCGGCAATAATTATTTAATGTAAAATAATATATTATTAAAGATTCAAAAATTCTAGGATCATAAATGAAAGACTAAGAAAAATTTTAAAGAAATTTTCGATTAAATTATTATTTTTAATAAATCATAAATAGTTTTTCTGAAATAATATTTTTTATTAAAAATAATAAATTTTATTGAAAAATTCCTAAATTTTTATGTTTCTGAAATGATATAATATTTTTTAAAATATAAAATTGAATTTTTAATGTAATAATTATTTTATATATAATAAACAAATCAAAAATTCAATAAATGCTAATTTAAAAATATGAATATATGTATGATACTTAATTTTCAAATTTGTAAATTCATATTATATATAAATAAGTGTAATAAATTTTTTAAATTATATATATATATATCTTATATGCATATATGCTATTATGAGAGAGAAATATACATATATATATATATATATATGAATTTATTAACAAATATATATAAAACAATTATTAATGACAAAAATTGATTTTGTACAATAAACAACATTTGTCTATATATAAATCAAATAGTATAATAAACAAATTATGCACATAACCAAACTGATTTGTGACAATCACATCTACTTACAAAATCTCACATAACTAAACATATAGTAGCAATATATTTAAATAGATATGAAATTGCTCATTATAAGATCATAGAATATAATTTAATTACTGTAATATTAATTAAAATTACCAATTTAATGATGCCTTTGAATCCACGTTGAAGCAATGACTTCCCTTCCTTTTACTGTTCTTGATTCGTTAGATTGCAAGTCTAGAATCACCGACCTCTAACTATCGAATAGTATTATTTTAATTAGAAATATATTTGAGAATTTTGAAGTGGATTGAGAGCTATGTTTTAACCAGCAATGTAGAAGGTAATGGCAGCCAAAAAGGTTAGTAATCGTTTTTAGAGATATATATACACATACGCATATATATACATATACACACACATATATACATATATATACATATATATATATATATATATACACACACACATATATATATATATATATAGGGTTGTATTAGAGAGAAACGAGAAAAACCATTTTACCCATTCTCACTTTATCTCAACCCATTATCTCCAAGCCAATTCCCTATGTTTTAGCCACCCCTAGACCTTCCCAAAACCGAAATTTTGTAGCCCTATCGATGGGCCTTAAACCCATCTAAGCCCAAGCCAAAATACTATGCAATTAAATCTATTTTAACTGCTTGTCGATATTGTATATCGATCGATACATTTATAACTGTTATAAATTTATATAACATTATTTATTTCTCAAATCATATTCGAATTTTATAATTAATATTTCATAAATATTAATTAATTTATAACAATTATAAACTAATCAAATCGTTCGGTCTTAAGGGAATTCATCATTTCGGCTGTGTAACACTTGTTTTTAAATTTGGTCAGCGATTAACGTCGAACTATTCTTATGTTAATGTTCATACGTCCCTTAGCAAACAGTGTGACATTATGGCCAAATTTATCGCTTACTTATTTTCGGTAAAATCCAATTTTAGTTTAATAAGCATTACCCGGTTGTGACATTTGTTTACACTAATTTTCTTCGTCAAAACTATATCACTTTGGACTTATGAAATTTGGTAATGGTCAAAATCCTAATCTTATCCATATTCAACTTTATAGTCTAAATACAAAGTCCTAGGTTCAATAATAACAATTATTATTAACCGAAATGCTCTGGCCAGAGACTTTGACTTTGAGTTGACTTGAGTTGACTGTGATACTAACCGCATATAACTAAGGATACGAATCCTCTCTTGGATAGTGCTTCACTTCCAATATTTCCACTCGACCCAACTATAGTTACTCGATGGACGCCATGCCATGATTTGGCTATAATCAAAGCAGATCTTTCATATTGAAGATCCACAGTGTAACGACCCGTAATTTTCGATAATTAAAAATCAAAAATTTAATAAGGTTTTGTGATTTAATGTTGGAAGAAATAAAAGTTTGTGATTAAATAATAAGAATATATTTGGAATGAAATGTAATAGTATTAATTTAAGGTAATTTGTAACTGCTTTAAATGAAATCCCAATTAATTGAAAATGATTAAAAATTTATAATTGGTTATAGATTTTAAACTAATTTTTATAATGTGTGTATTAATTAATGAATTGGATTAAAAGAGCAATTAATAATTTAAATGTTGATTAATTAATGAAATAATGTGTAATAAATTGTAAATGGGATAGAATTAGTATAGTATATGTTGTTATAACATTTGTTTGTAAATAATATACTTACAAATGTTATTAAATGCAGAATTGGTGACAATTGTTATTTGTTACCAATTTAATTAATCAGTTACAAATAAATGTAAATAAATGTTACATTAATGTGAGTTAATACAATAACTGCAAATTGGGAATGTAATAAAATGTACAGAAATGTCAATTACACTCATAAGGCAATAAATTGATTTAATAATAATAATAAAACCAAGATAAATGAAGTTGTGGGATTTTAAATTATAATTAATGTCAAAATCAACAAAGTTTCAATACTATTGGAACAGTGCAACTAATAAAGGATGATAATTGTAGAATGTTAGTGTAACAAGATATAAAAAAATGTTAACTATGTCTGTCGAGTAATAATTGTTAGAATAAAAGTCTGAAATCAAATTAAAACAATTTATTGGAATTTAATTTTAATTAATTAGGTTTAATTACAGTTGAAATTGAACACTGTAATTAGTGAAATATTAAACACTGAATTTGATATGTAAATTTGCTTTAAGTTATTATAAATGTCTAAGTAATCAAAAATGATGGAATTTGTTAGTTTATAAATATTGAATTAAAAAGCGATTAATTAATTTAATATTAATTTATTTAATTAACGTGAAAATAGCCATTTTGGCCACTGTCTCGGATTTCGACGAAACTAGTTTCATCTGATCGTAACATTGAATTGTTGTAGGATTTCAAGTTTCATAGCGATTAGACTTGTCCTTTGATCGTACGGACTCGAAACGCGAAGAAATTAATTTAATTAAATTCAATTGAAATCAATTTGAAATAAGCTGGTTTAAGCTAACTTCTTCATACGATGGAATTAAGACTTGATACCTGTTCCATTGGATTTAGAATTATCGAGAACATCTATTTTGATATATGGGATGCCCACTTTCATTTCGGAAGCGAAACGGGCTTTACAGGTCATATTTGTCATTCAAATCCATTCAGACGTTTATTCATTTCTTATCAGGCTTTATTAGTATATATTGTCTTGTTCAAACCCTAGCTGCCTTACTACTTCTCATTTCTGTACATACAATTCAGCTGTCTGCTTCTTCTTCTCAATGGCTGCAAACCCTAATTCAATTTCAAATTCAATTCCAAAATCAAATCGAAATCAAACTTCTCAAAACCAAATCAAATTATATATCGATTCGAAGCTCTCAACGAGAAAGTCAAATTTGCAGTTTGTTTTTTGATTTGGGTTTCTATGTGGTCGGAATTAGGCGATTTAACCTCGGCCGTTCACCGTGTCGAGATCAACTTCGTCGGATCGTCGAATCTAGGGTACCATCGTGTGGAGAGAGTCGCGCGTAGTCCGTCAGAGCCAGTCGTTCATCGAATCGATGGTCGGATCGCTTGCAATAATTCAATTAGGGCTAGAAATACATGGTGGCGGCTATCATCTGTGGCGTGCAAAAGTCGATGATAGGTGGGCGTTCGTGAGGTCGGAGATCATAGGGGTGTCGGCGGTCAGTTAAAGGCTGTCCAAACGTGCGGTGAAGCAGATCTGAGGCGGTGGCCAAGCTTCGGGCACTCGCGCATGAGAGTTGAGGCTTGGTTTCTCGTTCGTGAATGGCTGGAGATGTGAGCACGTAAGATGACGTGGCCAGATGAGTTTGTCTCTTGTTTTTTTATTTTATTTAAATTAAATTTAGAAATGTTCTAACTTACATAACTTTTACATATGAGCTTCGATTCACGCGCGGTTTGTTTTGCTGGGATCGTATCAAAATTCCAGACGTTTTGACGCGGGTTTGGATGAATTATGAGATTGTTCAAATTTTAAGCCTTATTTTGGATTTCAAATCGATTTAAATTCAAAGGTGAGTGTTTTAACCCACTCACAATTACTAAACTATCTTATGTTAGTTAAATTAAATTTATTATGTGATTTGAAATTTATTGATTGATGTTTGGTATGTTTAAATTGTCATTCTAGTTAAATTTGACTTTTATTGCATTTAACCATCGTTTAATTTAATATTGAATTTAATTGTCAATTTGATGCCTGTTAATGATAATCAATTATTTATTGATGTTTATTGGTTGATTTGGATGATGATTGTGATGTATGGTTGATTGTTGATATTGGATGACTGGATGTTGTATTTTTATATGTTATAACACTACAAGTTCCTTATGGGTTGAAATGATACATACCCGAATGACCTATAGATATGGAAAAATCGTTATGGGTTGAAATGATAGACTCGAGCGATTTTATGGATTTTTATTAATTCGGGATTATGGTTTGAAATGAAATATAACCGTAAAATTTTGAATTGCGGGTTCAAATGATAAATATCCGTATCACTTGACATAGGGTAGAAAATTATATACGGACCCCTGTTTGGTTAAATCAAATGATTTTTAATTCTTTAAATTTTGAATTCAGTTCACTGGTATTTTAAAATAGAAATTGATTTATATAAACTGAATTATTTTCGAAAGTCCAAGTGTAAATGTTGAAATTGGAATTAATTTAATGAATTATTCAAAGGATTTAAATCGGAATTTCAAAGTTGAAGTGTCAAATATAAATAAATTTGTCGGAATTGAGTTATTAAAATGTTTTGGTATAACTTTGAAATCTATTTAAACTAATTTAAATTATTTTAATTAAATTAACTATTTTAATCAAATTAAACTATTTTAATTTATTTTAATCCACTAAAACCTATTTAATCCAATTTAATATATTTTACCAATTTTAAACTAATTAAATTTATTTAATCTATTTTAAATCTATTTAATATAATTTAATCTATTTAAAAATTTATTTAAGATAATTTAAATCCATTTAATCTATTTTAAATTTATATAAATCATTTTAAATCTAATTAAATCAAAGTTAAATCTATTTAAACTATTTTACCATTTAAACTATTTTTACCATTTAAACTATTTTTACCATTTAAACTATTTTACTATTTAAACTACTTCAATCTATTTTAAACTATTTTTAAAACTATTAAAACTATTTACGACTATCTAAACTATTTTCTAAAATTTTAGACTGTGTAAAGAGAAAGTATTTACATTTAAATCCTTGATGATAATACAACCTAAGTTGGGTTTTGAAATTGATACCTTTTTTTGAAATGACATATTTGAGTAAATATGATGATTTTGGAATGAGGATTTAATTAACCTATCTTATCGATAATTTCATAAGTGAATATGATTTTTGAAAGTGAATATGATTTTGAAAGTGAATATGGTTTTGAAAGTAGATATGATTTCGAAAGTGATATGGTTTGAAATCAAATATGATATTTTGATATTAATTATGAATTGACTTTTGAAATGTAAAAGAACCATCCGGTGTGAAATAAGCGGTTGGTTATTAAAGAGACCGGGATCAGATATTGTAATACTCTCTGCCAATGCCGAAAACCACTTTAACAATTGTGTACGTGGTGGAGATTCCAGAAATGAAATAGGATGGTTTGGCGAACGATTCTATATGAGGTATTTACGTGACCCTGACTCCCGTGAGTCAGCTTGATGTGGCTAACACCGAAGCTACGCCGGGCCAAGTGAGGTCATTCCTCCTATCGGGCACATTTCTTTGATACCATTCTATTACTTTGTGATTGATTTGGTGGCCACCCCTTGATTTTGATTTGGGAGTGTGTTCCGAGGTGGGTGGTAGTAGCTCCTATGCGTTACCACCAATCCGGATCCGCAATTGGTATATCTACCCTGGGCATTGCCTCGAGTGCCTTGTTGCATGCCTTATCGCGCCTTCTACGAGTTTGTTTTGTGTCGTACTTATGGAGTGCTCCCTGATAGCCCACCTACGGGTGGAGCTTATAGTATCTGTATAGACTACGACATTATATAAAATGTGTTAAGGGGGATATGGGTAACGCCTTAATGCTATTTTAATACTTTACTGTAGACATATTATAATAGCGTATTGTACTACATAGTAGATAGTTTAACGGATCCTTAGGAGATGCTAATCCCGAACATCTCTCAAGTTATTGCACTCACGTTAGACACTGAATAGAAGATGTCAAACCCCGTAAACATCTCTGATGCGGTCACACTCATATTTATTTACCGTTGATTTAACTTACATAAGATCTTTTAGTTCCGACTTGAGTGTTTTGTCTTTTCAATTCGTTCGTGTCAGTCTGAGCTTTTCAGTTATCGAAGAATGCTTTCTGGAGGATGAAGACGGTGATTTTTTGTACTAGTATTATTTATTATATTTATTCCACTGCATCATGTTATTCTGCTGTATTTATTTATTATTTATTCCTGCGGTATGTAACTCTGATCTGTATTATAAAAGTATAATCAATGTATTTGTAAACAGCTTCATGAACTGTTTATTTGATTATTATATTTTGTCATTCCGATGCGAGATTCTGTATTTGTTTTTTTCTTTCTTTGCTTTTTCTTATTTACCCCATAACAATCTGCCCTTTTGAATGGTTTGAGTCAGACATGTGTGTCTGCTTAAAATGACCAAAAAGGCAGGTCGTTACAGTTGTAATCAGAGCTTTGGTTTAGCGATAACCTTAGCTTTGTAGGGTCTGACTCTTTAGAAATAGGGTAGTAATACCCTAGAATGAGTCGCTGAGTGTATATATATGTGAGATCGTATTTGTTGTGTTATAAAAGGTTTTTTATTGTGTTAATTTGTATAGTTTTGTTTTTGTAAATTATGGTCGGTGCATAGAACGCTATGACATCGATAGGGATTTCTAAACACTTAATAGGGAAGACTGACACAATATTTGTTTTGAATAATAGGTAAATAAAATAATTTTGCCTATTATATATTTTGTATATATAAAATAATAGATTTAATATATGATATAGTTTGATGTAATATGTTGTTTGTTAGGTAGAAATTTTTTATGAATATTGATTGAGAATAAGATTTACAAGTAAAGTAAATATAAATTTGAAGTTTAGAATTGAAGTTCCGGGGATTCTGAAAATTTCTTTCGAAAGATTTTGGAATATAATATTTGTAGTATTTAGAAGTATTTTCTGACATAAATATTTCAAGATGATTTGAAAGAAATGTTTTAAAAAGAAATTTTGTAGGAAATAAGTTCTGTACTCCCCTCTTTGTCACTGGAAAATAATTTTGGTGATGAGTGCACACATCATCGACGTTCATATTCGAGTTTCAAAGTGGGTAGACAGTTGTAGTGGTTTTACTACACCTTGTTTTGATAAACGTATCTTCATTTTTAATTTCTAAATATTATTTGATCTATAAAGGATAAATATATATATATATATATATATATATATATATATATATATAATTTTCTAAGCGACTAAAACGAACTCGGAGTTTAGTTCTTAGATTTTTCTGATAATTAGTAGTTTCAATTATTATAATGAATGGAATCTTAACTATATTAATAATTGGAAACTCCTAAAATGAAAATAAGAAATTTGGTGTTAAAATGATTAATGAAATTGATAAGAAACTGAAATTTTGAAAACTGTAAATAAAAAGGAAATGAAAATAAGACCGGTAACTATTAAACATTTTGTTAACTAAATAAATAAGAGAAACTTGGGCAATATTCAATTGCATTCTTAAGACACATATATAACTTACCAAAATGTTAAAAGTTGAAATGTTAATAAGAATACGTAATAGAATATTATACAAGTAAAATTTGGAAAAATTTGAAAGTGTTCAATGGAATTACTTCTATAAATAAGAATTCTAATGTTATGAATTGTTATAAGCTGAAGTTAATAGTTTGAATTATTACTAAGTAAATGTAATAAAAGTGAATAATGTAAGAAAAATGATTATAAACTTAGGTTAACATTTTAAGCTATTTATAATCAGATTTAATGGTAAAGGTGAATACTGTAAGTAAATAATTATAACTTAAATTAATGTTGAAGCCATTTATAATTAAAGTGGGTACTATATTAATTGAATGATTATAACTTCAGAGAACCTTGGAAATGATTTAGAAATGGAGTTGATATTCAATAATACTTATATGGAAGAATAAATGGGTAAAAGAAGTGATCTATAAATGGTGAATTGAATTGTGAAGAAACTTGCCTAATAATGTATAATCCAATAATTAAAATAAAAATAACTTATTTAAACAATGAATGTAAAGTAATAAATAAAAGAAAGTGGCACTGTATGAATAAAGGAGAAACAAGCTTTTGTAAGTAAGAATGAATGTAAATTAATGAAAATAAACATTTTATGAACGAGAAAAGAAAGTAAATAATGAAAAAAAGGAGATCAAACTAAATTGTAAATGTGAAGTAAACTGAAATAAAAAAGTATACAATACTTCAATAATGAATTCATTTATGATCCAAATAATTGAAATGGATATATCTTATGTAAGTAAAGATTGTAAATTAATGAAATAAACCTTACATGAATGAATGGAAATTTAAAATTTTATAAGTAATGAATGTGAATCAAAGAAAATCATTGTATGAAAAGAATGAACAATAAATGATGTGGAAAAGATAACTAGAGTAAACTTAAAAAATATTGAAATTATTGTTTGTTTGGCTTATGGATCGGTTGGGGGAAGGATACTTCTATTTTGTATAGAGATGTATAAATAATCTATGAAGTTTTATCTACGAATGTTGAGTGTATGGTTTACTTAGTAGTTTATTTATCATTTCTATACGATTGGAAGTTTCTGAACCCGAACAAACCCTTTGTTTTGATTGCTATGGATGGATGATTGATTGCTTTGATTGCATGTGATGATTGCATGGTTTTATTGCTTGTGACTATTGTATGTTGTGTTGATTTTTGTTGTGACTAACTGAAACGACTTAAAATATTTCTCTTTTACAAAATTATTAACTCTTTTGAATTATATAAGTGAAATACAGGTTATGGAAGCAATTGCTACTACTTTTGGTTTCATAAATTAAGCGTTGTTTGCCCGGCAAATAGGTACGTTCTCGGATTACGATTTTCTAGCGGTATTATATTATTTTTCCCGTGGTTTGATATATATTATTTTGAAATATGATATACATATATTGTTATTATTAATATCATTATTTCTCCTAGACCTCTCCGTACATAGAAGACTCCGTCGAAATTTTCCGTGAATTTTGGACTTAGAAAATTTTGTGAAACGTTTTCCAAACTTTTGTTAACTTGAATATAAAGGATATAATTGTTTATAAATTGATATATTTTATTTAAATTATTTAATTATGTGAATAAATCGTTTATAAACTTAATTTTGAATAAGATATATTGATTATATAAATTCCTTCTTTTCCCTTCTTTTCCTTTTCGAGGACGAAAAGTTTTGAGTGGGGGAGAGTGTAATGACCCGTAATTTTCGATAATTAAAAATTGAAAATTTAATAAGGTTTTGTGATTTAATGTTGGAAGAAATAAAAATTTGTGATTAAATAATAAGAATATATTTGGAATGAAATGTAATAGTATTAATTTAAGGTAATTTGTAACTACTTTAAATGAAATCCAAATTAATTGAAATGATTAAAAAGTTATAATTGGTTATAGATTTTAAAATAATTTTTATAATGTGTGTGTTAATTAATGAATTGGATTAAAAGAGCAATTGCTAATTTAAATGTTGATTAATTAATGAAATAATGTGTAATAAATTGTAAATGAGATAGAATTATTATAGTATAAGTTGTTATAACATTTGTTTGTAAATAATAAACTTACAAATGTTATTAAATGTAGAATTGGTGACAATTGTTATTTGTTACCAATTTAATTAATCAATTACAAGTAAATGTAAATAAATGTTACATTAATGTGAGTTAATACAATAACTGCAAATTGGGAATGTAATAAAATGTACAAAAATGTCAATTACACTCATAAGGTAATAAATTGATTTAGTAATAATAACGAAACCAAGATAAATGAAGTTGTGGGATTTTAAATTATAATTAATGTCAAAATCAACAAAGGTTCAATATTAATGGAACATTGCAACTAATATGGTAAAGGATGATAATTGTAGAATGTTAGTGTAACAAGATATAAACAAATGTTAACTATGTTTGTCGAGTAATAATTGTTAGAATAAAAGTCTGAAATCAAATTAAAACAATTTATTGGAATTTAATTTTAATTAATTGGATTTAATTACAATTGAAATTGAACACTGTAATTAGTGAAATATTAAACATTGAATTTGATATGTAAATTTTCTTTAAGTTATTATAAATGTCTAAGTAATCAAAAATGATGGAATTTGTTAGTTTATAAATATTGAATTAAAAAGTGATTAATTAATTTAATATTAATTTATTTAATTAACGTGAAAATAGCCATTTTGGCCACTGTCTCGGATTTCGACGAAACCTGTTTCATCGGATCTGTAACGGTGAATTATTGTAGGATTTTAAGTTTCGTAGCGATCGGACTTGTCCTTTGATCGTACAGACTCGAAACGCGTAGAAATCAATTTAATTAAATTAAATTGAAATCAATTTGTAATAAGCTGATTTTAAGCTAACTTCTTCATACGATGGAATTAGGACTTGAAACCTGTTCCATTGGATTTAGAATTATCAAGAACATCTATTTTGGTATATGGGATGACCCACTTTCGTTTCGGAAGCGAATCAGGCTTTTTAGGTCATATTTGTCGTTCAAATCCATTCGGATGTTTATTCATTTCTTATCGGGCTTCGTTAGTATATATGGTCTTGTTCAAACCCTAGAAGCCTTATTACTTCTCATTTCTGTACGTACAATTCAGCTGTCTGCTTCTTCTTCTCAATGGCTGCAAGCCCTAATTCAATTTCAAATTCAATTCCAAAATCAATTCCAAAATCAAATTGAAATTAAACTTCTCAAAACCATATCAAATTATATATCGATTCGAAGCTCTCAACGAGAAAGTCAAATCTGCAGTTTGTTTTTTGATTTGGGTTTCTGCGTGGTCGGAATTAGGCGATTTAACCTCGGCCGTTCACCGTGTCGAGATCAACTTCGTCGGATCTGGGGTACCATCGTGTGGAGAGGTTCGCGCATAGTCCATCAGAGCCAGCCGTTCATCGAATCGATGGTCGGATCACTTGCAATAATTAAATTAAGGCTAGAAATACATAGCGGCGGCTGTCATCTGTGGGGCGCGAACGTCGATGACAGGTGGGCGTTCGTGAGGTCGGAGATCATAGGGGTGTCGGTAGTCGATTGGAGGCTGTCCTAACGTGCGGCGAAGTAGATCTGAGGTGTCAGCCAAGCTTCGGGCATTCGCACACGAGAGTTGAGGCTTGGTTTCTCGTTCGTGAATGGCTGGAGATGTGAGCACGTGAGATGACGTGGCCAGATGAGTTTGTCTCTTGTTTTTTTATTTTATTTAAATTAAATTTAGAAATGTTCTAACTTACATAACTTTTACATATGAGCTTCGATTCACGCGCGGTTTGTTTTGCTAGGACTGTATCGAAATTCCAGACATTTTGACGCTGGTTTGGATGAATTCTGAGACTGTTCAAATTTTAAGCCTTATTTTGGATTTCAAATCGATTTAAAATCAAAGGTGAGTGTTTTAACCCACTCACAATTACTAAACTATCTTATGTTAGTTAAATTAAATTTATTATGTGATTTGAAATTTATTAATTGATGTTTGGTATGTTTAAATTGTCATTCTAGTTAAATTTGACTGTTATTGCATTTAACCATCGTTTAATTTAATATTGAATTTAATTGTCAATTTGATGCCTGTTAATGATAATCAGTTATTTATTGATGTTTATTGGTTGATTTGGTTGATGATTGTGATGTATGGTTAATTGTTGATATTGGAAGACTGGATGTTGTATTTTTATATGTTATAGCACTACAAGTTCCTTATGGGTTGAAATGATACATACCCGAATGACCTATAGATAGGGAAAAATCGTTATGAGTTGAAATGATAGACTCGAGCGATTTTATGGATTTTTTTTAATTCAGGATTGCGGTTTGAAATAATATATAACCGTAAAATTTTAAATTGCAGGTTCAAATGATAAATATCCGTATCACTTGACCATAGGGTAGAAAATTATATACGGACACCTGATTGGTTAAATCAAATGATTTTTAATTCTTTAAATTTTGAATTCAGTTCACTGGTATTTTAAAATAGAAATTGATTTATATAAACTGAATTATTTTCGAAAGTCCAAGCGTAAATGTTGAAATTGGAATTAATTTAATGAATTGTTCAAAGGATCTAAATCGGAATTTCAAAGTTGAAGTGTCAAATATAAATAAATTTGTCGAAATTGAGTTATTAAAATGTTTGGGTATAACTTTGAAATCTATTTAAACTAATTTAAATTATTTTAATTAAATTAACTATTTTAATCAAATTAGACTATTTTAATTTATTTTAATCTACTATAACCTATTTAATCCAATTTAATATATTTTACCAATTTTAAACTAATTAAATTTATTTAATCTATTTTAAATCTATTTAATATAATTTAAATCCATTTAATCTATTTTAAATTTATTTAATCTATTTAAAAATCTATTTAAGATAATTTAAATCCATTTAATCTAATTTAAATTTATATAAATCATTTTAAATCTAATTAAATCAAAGTTAAATCTATTTAAACTATTTTACCATTTAAAATATTTTTACCATTTAAACTATTTTTACCATTTAAACTATTTTTACCATTTAAACTATTTTACTATTTAAACTACTTCAATCTATTTTAAACTATTTTTAAAACTATTAAAACTATTTACGACTACCTAAACTATTTTCTAAAATTTTAGACTGTGTAAAGAGAAAGTATTTACATTTAAATCCTTGATGATAATACAACCTAAGTTGGGTTTTGAAATTGATACCTTTTTGTGAAATGACATATTTGAGTAAATATGATGATTTTGGAATGAGGATTTAATTAACCTATCTTATCGATAATTTCATAAGTGAATATGATTTTTGAAAGTGAATATGATTTTGAAAGTGAATATGGTTTTGAAAGTAGATATGATTTCAAAAGTGATATGGTTTGAAATCGAATATGATATTTTGATATTAATTATGAATTGACTTTTGAAATGTAAAAGAACCATCCGATGTGAAATAAGCGGTTGGTTGTTAAAGAGACTTGGATCGGATATTGTCATACTCTCTGCCAATCCCGAAAACCACTTTAACAACCGTGTATGTGGTGGAGATTCCAGAAATAAAGTAGGATGGTTAGGCGAACGATTCTATATGAGGTATTTACGTGACCCTAAATCCCATGAGGCAGCTTAATGTGGCTAAAACAGGAGCTACGCCGGGCCAAGTGAGGTCATTCCTCCTATCGGGCACATTTCTTTGATACCATTCTACTACTTCTTAATTGATTTGGTGGCCATCCCTTGATTTTGATTTGGGAGTGTGTTCCGAGGTGGGCGGTAGTAGGTGCTATGCATTACTACCAGTTCGGATTCGCAATTGGTATATCTACCCTGGGCATTGCCTCGAGTGCCTTGTCGCATGCCTTATCGCGCCTTCTACGAGTTTGTTTTGTGTCGTACCTATGAAGTTCTCCCTAATAGCCTATCTACGGGTGGAGTTTATAGTATCTGTATAGACTACAACATTATATAAAATGTGTTAAGGGGGATATGGGTAACGCCTTAACGCTATTTTAATACTTTACTTTACTGTAGACATATTATAATAACGTATTGTACTACATAGTAGATAGTTTAACGGATCCTTAGGAGATGGTAATCCCGAACATCTCTTAAGTTATTGCACTCACGTTAGGCACTGGATAGGAGATGTCAAACCCCGTAAACATCTCTGACGCCGTCACACTCATATTTATTTACTGTTGATTTAACTTACATATGATCTTTTAGTTCTGACCCGAGTGTTTTGTCTTTTCAATTCGCTCGGGTCAGTCTGAGCTTTTTATTTATCGAAGACTGCTTTCTGGAGGATGAAGACGAAGATTTTTTTACTAGCATCATTTATTATATTTATTCCACTGCATTATGTTGTTCCACTACATTTATTTATTATTTATTCCTACTGTATGTAACTTTGATCTGTATTATAAAAGTATAATCAATGTATTTGTAAACAGCTTCATGAACTGTTTATTTGATTAATATATCATTCCACTGCGAGATTTTGTATTTGTTTTTTTCTTTCTCTACTTTTTCTTATTTACCCCATAACAATCTACCCTTTTGAATGGTTTGAGTCAGACATGTGTGTCTTCTTAAAACATCCAAAAAGGCAGGTCGTTACACACAGTATTCTCAAGTCGTGAGAACTGTGTAAATCAGCCATATCGATATTTTTTTGTTAGACCTTAGTTATATTAACCAATAGAAAACTATCGAGTGAGTCATTTCATAGTTATCCAATAACTATTAGTATGTAACCCCTATGTTCCCCCATCAGTCATGAGTAATACACTGCTCAACATTTGGAGAGCGTTACATACTTCTGTCTTAACAGATACATCGATATCCAGTCTCGATGCATCTTGACTAGGAACATTTAAAATGGTATATTTGTTTCATTGTGATAAATTACTCACGGTTACAACACTTTGTAACACATATCAAAAAATATACCATTTATGGATTTTTCTATTAGATATACTTTTAATTAAGTTAATTAATTAATATAATCACATTATATCAAGTATATTATAGGAAGAAAATACCTTTATTTCGAACAAGATTGGTCAATGAGTTAGATATATGTAACAAATTACATAATTGCCCCTAGGCATACCCCTAACTCTATTAGTTCCGTTGCGATTGTGAGATTCTGTGATTGATTTAGTTTCTTCTCTCTTGGTTTCTGTCTCTTCTTTTTTTCTTTCTCTCTTCTTCTTCTTTTCTCTTCTTCTTTCTGTCTTTTCTTTCCCCTAACGATCGGTTTTTCTGGCATTTGATTGCTCGACGCGCAAAACAGTGGATGTATTAGTGTCGATTTTCGAGGGTCGAAAACCCCCGTTCGTTCACATTTGGTATCAGAGCTTAGGATTTTGCGAAACCCCTTGGCTTTGGTTGGGTACTCATTAAAGATAGGGTTAGTGATACCCTAGACTGAGTTTGGGTGTATTATATATGTTAACAAGATTTCTTGTCAACACCCAAAAGATTGAAGGTTATCCTTTATTCAAGTAAAATAGAAAATGAGGTATGTATTCTCTCTAGAATTCCTTTTTGAATAAGCTTTATTTGATAATATTTCTCAAGCAGGCCTTTCGACTCTGTCGAATGGGTCAGTTTCGGTGTTAAATGACCTTTCGATCCAGTTGAGTCAGTATGGTTTCTCCTTCGAAAACCTTCCTTTCGATCCAATTGGAATACCTAGAGTTAGGTTCTCTTAGGTAGGTTTCGACCTAGTTGGAGGCCTGAAGCTGTTGATTAGCTTGGGTTTTGGTTAACGAGCAGAAATGGAAATTTTGACCTTGTTGAATGCTTGAGGACTTATCCTTCTTGTGTTCGAATAGGTAACCTTAAGCTTTAATGGATCTGAGAAGGGGTTTCGACCATGTCGAAAGCTTTAACTCTGAGTTCCTTATGTTGGATGTAGGCTTCAGTGAATTATAGCTTAGTTTCAACCTTGTCGAAGGCAATGGTTCAAAGGAAAAGTAATTCAGAGTAGGTATCTGTAATTGCTTGATTATGAGTAGTTTCGACTATGCCGAGAGAGAGTCCTATCGATGCAGGCGAAACCTCAAATACACAAGCTAAATCCAACAAAACTTTAATGAAACAGTAAAGTAGATAAAGGTACTCAAGACTCCCATTTTCTAGCTAAGCAGATTTTATCTCTTTAAACAAATCAATTTACAAATTAGGGTTACAAGATTTTACTTAAGGGTATACAGGTTGAGAATGAGAGGAATCACATTCCCAAAATGTGATCCCTTGGATCTTATTTATAGATGCAGCTCGGCACCTTTCGACCCTGATTCTTTCGACTGGGTCGGAAGTTGGCTGCTGAGAGACTTATGCATGTTGTCGCCTTTGTTGAAAGATATGGTGGTGCTCCTCTTCTTTGAGTTATCTTGCAAGTGCTTCCGACTCTGTCGATGCTCTTGCTCATGTTTCTGACTGATGTGAAACCCTTCCTGGACCACATTGGCTTCAACCGATTCAAAAGGCTTACTATAGCTTTCAAGTTCCAGATAACACTTGCTTTCTAGCGGTTTGAATGAAGGCGAAACTATTGGTTTCAAATGGTTTGGCATATGTTCAAATAACTATTATTTATTGTCTTCGAAAGGTGTGGTTGCACCTTAATCGAAAGGTCTTTATCTAATCGAAGGGTTGTTAATGAAGGTGGAAAGGCGCTTTCGACTCCTTCATCTTCTTTGAAAGGTAGGAACTTACTGGCCTTTGATTGGAGAAGCCTTTCGATACCTTTGAAAGGTCTTGAAGCCTCCAAACTTTGATGGCAGCATCCCTTCGACTCCTTCAAAAGGTTCAGCTAGAGCTCTTCTCTCTTGCTCTTTGCTTAAAGAGGTCTCGACTTAATGAAAGGTGAATATTTAGGGTAATATTTGCCCCCCCTTATGAAGGGATGCTCTTGACTTTCCAAGTCATCTTTGTCGAAACTTAGAGGCTTCCCACTCTTAGTCTTCCCGCGTGATTTTGGTCCGTCCATTCAAATCTGATCTACCGGCCGATAGCTTTAGGCGACTTTTCTTATAAAGTACGCCTTTCTTCTTCTTCCTCTTTTACTTTTTTGCAATCAAAATTCTAAGTGCGAGTAAAATAGTTCCAAAAATTCTCAAACTTCCATATTACTTCCAGAAATCCAAGCAATCATCAAATCATATTCGCAAGTTTAAATTTAACTTTATTTTTCTAGTTTCAATCGAATTCTACCCTTCCAGATTTCAAAATTGAAATTCGGCTTTTGAAATGTCCGAATTTCGATTTTCTGAGGGTAGATTTGGACTAATTTACTGAGAGACTTTTTCTACTTCAATTTTAGGAATGTTTAGAGTTTTATTTTTCGTTTATGATTTTAAAATTGCTAGAGGATTATATTTAAATTCATCTCTTAATCGGGTTTGGATTTTCATTTCAAAATTTACTATTTTTTTTCATTAGTGAATCTAAATTTCCAGTTTGATAGTGATCTTTATACTTCTGAAATCGAAGAAAATCGATTTCTATTAAATTCACTTTTGAAACAGGTTTAATTTATTTATTTTAAGAAATTTTAAAATCCTGGATCTCCAATCGGGTTTGGGGAGGATGGTGGAACCTGATTTCTTCACCTAAAAATTTCGAACGCACGGATGAAAAATTGGCACCACAAAATGATTTTTTTACCCCTTCGAAAGGGATTGAGGCGGTAACTAGGGTTTTGCTTCCTTAACCCCTTTCGATAAGGTCGAAAGGTGTTGTTGTGCCAATTAGATCATCTTTGTCGAAAGGTTATGCTATTAAGTAGAGAGTAGGAACTCCTTCGATAGCAAAACACTTCGACTTAGTCGTAACCCTTTGTTTCGATTGCAATCCATTTTCCTTAGTTAATTTTTGGAATCATCAGTCTCGTTCAATTTCTTCGACACCACCTTTATCTACTAGGTCGAAACCCCCCAAGAACTATTTTTGTCCAGCTTTGTCGGAACGTCCTAAGTCCTAAGTGCACCTTTTGTTTTTTTTTTGAGTTGCTTTTAACCATTTTCCCTTAGCAATTAGATTCTTGTGAAGCTTTCGTCATTGTTGAAAAGTGATGATTAAACAAATATTTTGTCTTATCCTTTCGACCTTGTCGATAGCTTTGGGAACATTTACTTATGCTTTAGACAATGTCGAGATGTACTTGTTAAATGTTGATATCCCTTTCCTTTCGACCTTATCGGAAGCCTAATGTCTTTTATTTCTAACTTAAACTTTAGAAAAAATTTGAAGTTTCATGTCCGATTTTTGCTTAAGTCATTTGAATTGGTTCCTGACTAATTCTTGGAAGTTCTAAACTCGTAATTAACTAATTTTTTTAACTAAAATGATTTTACCTGGAAGAATCATGAGTTCTCCAAATATGGATGAAGCTATTTCCAAGGGTTCTTTCATAGCAACCCAAGATGAAGACGATGCCATCCTTAATGACTTTGGCGTTATTGGTATCGAAGACATTCCCCCCAAGGAGTCTGACACCATCAATAACCCTCCTGAAGGGTTTTTTTCCTATACTATCATCCACATATGGCATGGTGGATTCTTGCCCTTCCCAGAATTCTTATCTGCATTCCTCTCTCATGTCGGGATTGCCCTAATCCAGTTGTCACCAAATGTCTATACTTATCTCTTGTCTCTAGAAATGATGGCATTGGAGTCCGGACTTCCTCCCATCAATGCTGAAGTGTTGAACTTCTTGACCCGCCTGGTCAAGGTGAGCGATCTTAATAGTCAGATATATAGAGCCAGTCCCCAGAAAAAGTTGATATCAGACGGGGTTAATAAATTCAAGGACTGGGAAAACCAATTTTTCTTGTCAAGTGCTTTTCTAACATCCGCGGGACTTTTGCTTCCCCTCGCAAGTCCTGACTTTTGTTGCTTTTCCTTACTCGATGTTTTCTATTGCCTAATCTCTGTTTTTATTAGGTGTCCCTGCTAAAGAGCTTAACGATGACAATAAAAAAACAATTGAATCTTTAATTGCGGCCTCGAGCCAGGTTGGGAGCAGACTGATGGTATTGACTCCCACAAATTTATGAAAACATTCTCTTCTGCCAGCATGCTAGAATATCTTAGGAACTCCTCCATCTATCCAACATACTTCTCGCGACAAATGCTTTCTCTCCTTGGGAGACCCATCAACCTTTTCTCCCTTGTCTCCTATTTGTGTCGACCATTCTGGTATGTTATAGGCAAAGTATTTTCTTTCTACCTCTGTTGCTTCCTAAGTTATTTTGCTAACTTTATTCTATTCGAACTTTTTCCAGCCACTTCTCAAGTCACAGTGCCTCTTAGCAGTGCTTCCCCTCTTCCTCCAACTTCTGGAGTGTCGTCAATCATCGAATTATTTTCCAAGTCCAAGAAAGCTTATAAGAGGAAGTTGATGGAATCATCTGAAACAGAGCCTCTAAAGAATGTTGTAAAAATTGTTAATTTAGAGGAAGAGGAAGATTCATCACTTGATAAAGCTTCGAAAAGTTCCATCATAGAAGCCCTTAAAGAACAACCGAAGCAGACTCCAACAACGATCGATCCTCTTTCTCGAATCTCCTTTTCTGATTCTCCAGCTACACTTCATCAAATGCAATTAGCTTTGGAGGCATCCCCTTCTATAAAGCAAATTCCTTCATAACCACCAACTTCTACTTCTCCTTCCACTAATTTTGAAGAGTTAGTTGAGTCCATCCTACATTCTGAACTATTCACGTCTATCCATCCACCTTCATCTGCCTCTGATTTGGTGGGGCATTACCACTCTTTAATTGAGTAACAACTTCTGGTAAGTTTCACTTCAATTGATTTTATCAGCATTGATTTTCTTTAAATCACTAACTTGTGTTACGTTTATCCTTTAAGGTTTCTAAGAGCTGGCTAACATTGAATGAACACGCTTCGAAGTCCTTTGCTGTATCCTTCAAATTTCAGGTGGAAATTTCCAACCTTAAAAACCAAGTGTCCTCCCTCTTCGCTGCTAAAAATGAAGCTTCCTTAGAGCTAGAGCGATTAAAAGCTTCTCTCGCCCAGGACAAAATCGATCTTGCGTTAGAAAGACAAGCTCGTCAACTCCTTGCCGACGAGAAATTTGCCATGGAGCTCACTTTGAAACGGTCTGAAGGCGAGAAGGCTCACTTGGCTGCAAAGAACATTTATTTGATCCAACCATGCCATCACGCTTGCACCTCCACGCCGCATATGCCTGGGCTGCCGCAACCACTTCCGGTCTCTTCCCCCCGCTCCGCCACTACTGCAATACATGGCCGATCATGGCGAACTCTGATGCCTCTGAGATAAACCAATCGCATGGATGAACGCTGCTCGAAGACCTCTACAATATTGTGCCCTCCGATCGTCGATTGGTCGATGATCCACCGTTGATTTCGAAACCCTAGCATGGATGGATGATAATAAATCGCCAATTTCTAGACAAATGGCGCCTCCAATTAAAAAACGAATTACAGATGCAGATTAGGTTCATCGAGAGCTTCGCAATGATATATTATATGATAGGTTTAAGCAGTTTGGATTTTTTGATTTGATTTGGAATTGAAATTAGGGTTTTGAAATGTCTGCCATTTGGAAGGAACAGATGAGATAGAAATTATACGTATAGAAAATGAAAATAGAAAACTGCTAGGGTTTATAATATCCTATATATAGACAAAGCTGAAACAAGAATGGATGGAACAGATCGATTGGGCCAGAGCGATAACAAAGACTTAAAATGCCCGTTTCGTTCCCGAAATAAAAATAGGTCATCCCATTTGTCGAAATATAGGTTTTCAATATTTTTAAATTCAATGGAATTAATTTCAAACCATAATTCTATTGTATATAGAAGCTAGCTTTTAAAATCAAATTATTTTAATTAAATTCCTTTAATTGATTTCCATGCATTTCGAGCTTGCACGATCAAACGGTATGTCTGATCGCTACAAAACTTGAAATCCTATAATAATTCACTATTATGGCTCCGATGAAACTAATTTCGTCGAAATCCGAGACAGTGACCAAAAAGACTAATTTTACATATTAATTAAATGAATTATTATTAATTTGATTTAACCACTTTTAAATTACCAACTATACGTGTTCTATCATCATTCTTAGTCAAACAGAAATTAATAATCTTTTAAAATTTAATTTTCCATGTTAAATTCAGGATTTAAATATTAAATTAATTTCAACGTTAAATTACAACAGTAATAAAACCTCACACAATTATAATTTAAATTTTAACAAATTCTATTATTTTTTATTTAAATTCTTTATATTAAATCAACAATTCCTTATGAAATTTATTTATCGACATAAGTTTACATTTTATTTCACTCAAGCTCTACAGTTAACATCTTTTCTTATATTATTCGCAATATCAAATTACATTTATTTTCATTGATTTCCAAGTAAATTCCAAACGGATTTAATAATAAGATGAGAAAGGAACAGTTGTTACATTTAAATAATTTGAACACCTTAATATATATTTATTGTTTACAACAAAGTTTATAAATTATTTACCATATAACCGATTCCATATTATATTATAAAACTACTTTTCATCAAATAACATATAATTGCAATATTAATACAACATTTAATTTATTCCTTATTTACCTTTATTATTGCAATTGATTGAAATTACACTAAAACAGTTGTCAATTACATTCAATCAATATTATTAAATTATATTATGATAATTTTTCTCATTAATGAATCATAAATTTTAATTTTTGGCAATATTAAATTTCAAAAATCTTATTAAATTTAATATTTTTAATTATTAAAAATACAGGTCGTTACAATCTCCCCCACTCAAAACTTTTCGTCCCCGAAGAATAACAAGAAAGAATCCAGAGGTTTGATATATTTTTATTCAAAATAATAAAATTATGACAATTAACTTACATACTTAAGCTTATATAAAAATTTGGAAATAACTCAACTTCTACAAAAAATTTCTAACTCCCAAATTGTTTAACGACTAAATTTATATCGGATTAGAAATTTGCTGAAAAATTTCAAATTAAAATATAACCGCAAGCGCACGGCGTACACTTGTAGTACGTGGAGAATACGGGTCGATCGTAGGGAATTAATGATTTTAAAATTCTATTCAATCAAATTATATCGAAGTTGAGAGTGAATTAAACTAGAAATGTATGAAAACTAGCTAACTAACTAAAATAAAAGAGATGAAAATATAAGGGTTAAATGACAATTTAGAGAATAAATCCACTCTCTAGATTATGTAGTTCAACACATATGAAGTCATAATCTCTCTTTTATAGTCATTAGTGCATTTATTGATGTGCTTATCATAAGTATGGCATATTTGTGCTATTGATTAGCCAACATAAGCCATCAAACTATAACACACCTCTTAAACCACTTACTAACTTTCATGAAATTTGACAATGAAAATGAAATCTATTTTAAGTATGGCCTATTAAATATTGATTAGAAATATAGACCATCAAATTTTAATTTCAACTCAGTTTCTTTTGCCATAATTATATTTTGATGAAGAGGCAATTAGTGTTAGTGATTGTTTAAGCATAACCTATTAGATGTCAACATTATAGGCTATCAAATTCAAGGAAAAAACAACAATTAAACCACTTCAATCATCATCATTAAGCACAAAAAGAGAGCATGAATTAATAAATAGTTGAAGCTACATAATTAGAGAGCTTCATTACCCCTAAATTGAAGGGGTTTAGCCTCTCATATTTGTCATTTGATTAACAAATGTAGCTAGCAACATGAAAGCAAAAAGAAAGGAAAATGAAAGCTTAATGAAAAAGAGTGCTAATTAACAAGAATTAAAACTAATCTACTTTGCATGAATGTAAATCTACACTACAACATGAAAGGAAATAAACAAGAAAAGAAAAGGAACATGTATTAAATTACATAAGAGAAGAAATGGCTAAGTAGCCATGAAAAGAAAGGGAGCTCTCATTTTATTTTCCTATGAGAAGAGACTAAGAGAAGAGAGCCTAAAAGAGAGACTAAGGAGAGGAGAGGGTTACATGCAACATAAGGGGTATTTATACATGTGTTAAACCCTAATTCATATTTTTGGGGAATGCCCAAAATACCCTTGAGAAAGTGTGGAGACCAAGTAATCATTAGCATCTACTAATCATCATTTAAGTTTACATGAAGCCATTAACTCCATAAGCATGTGGCCTCTAATTTGTACATTAAGGTAGGTGGGTAGGTGAGGTCCTCCATTATCATGTCTTTGAATTATTTCCATCTCCATTCCTTTGTATCTTCTTTGTGCATGCATATATCTTCATGAAACCACTTGTATATGAAGCCAAATTCTTAAAAAATAATATAGAAATTTCCAATTAAATTTTCTCAAATTAATATATGCACAAAAATGACCATTTTGCCCTTGGATGAAGATGAATATGTGACGATTTGAAAATAATATGAATTTTGGTTTAAACAAGTTAAAATGCCCGATATGATCATTTATTTAATTTAAATAGATTAAATATGGTGGTAAAAATATGCACATTTACATGCACATCAAATACCCCCACACTTATCTTTTTATTCGTCCTCGAATAAAGAAAAACTAAGATAAATCCGTTTTCGTAGGGAGCACGATTGCATTAAGCATATGCAACAAGCCATTAAACCTCTGGATGTCCCCATTAGGACGAGTGTTGTCTCGTGAGGGTTTTCAGGGGATACTACCCACAAAATCCAAATGCAGGATGAAAATATTTACAAAATGCAAGATTTATTTACAAAGATGTGAATGCAAGTTTTTGAAAATATTTACGAATGAAGGATTTAATTTTAAATTAACACAAATAATTTAAATATAGGTTTGGTTATTATCTTGAAAATTTAAGTCATTTACTCGTCAAAATTTCCAACAAAAATCAAGTTATCATAACAAATAGACAATAGTTTAACTCATTGTTATGGTTGATAACACAGTGAAATTTGAAATGGATCCTTAGTTGATTATCAAAGTTTTTCAAAGTGGTATTTTCATTTCTTTTCAATAACAAATCAAATTAAATAAGTTTAAATGGTGCTTGGATTTCATTTGCTTACTCTCTCTTGTTTGAAAATTTTATTGATATTAACAATACTTACATATGCCAAACTCAGGTAAACTGAGGCCAGATATATTACCCATGCACTGCCTTGTGGACTTATGTGAGGGGAATACAGAGCGTGGCGAGTGAACACACAAGTGTGAACACTTATTGATTGCAGGCGTTATTAGTAAAAGAATTATTTTATATACACACCTAACTCAGATAAACTGAGGCCAGATATACCGATTGTGCACTGCCTTTCGGGCTTACGTGAGAAGGGTACAGAGCATGGCGAGTGAACACACGAGTGTGAACACATGACTCTAGGTGTTTATTTAAGAAATATATATATACAAGAAATATTTTTTTGCATTTTTTTTGGAGTGAGAATTTCACAAAATCATCTTAGCATCATTTAACTTAGAAGACAAAAAAAATGTTATATCCTTTACTTTAAATTAACCACTTTAAAACAAAGATTTTCAATTAGGATATATTTCATAATTATCATGTATGAATCTTCCTATATACTAGTTACACCATTTTTATTTGTAATCAAACTGCATTTTTATTTTTGCTAAGACAAATTAAATTTCAAAAATTTCAATTTAATAAACCAAAACCATATATTTATTTTATAATGTTTCTTTAAAAATAAATCAAAATGCTTTTAAAAAAATTTGTTTTTTTGTTTTTAAAATTATTTTTTTAAATTTTAGATAGAAAATAAAAATAAATAAACCATGAAAAATTAAAAATGATGATGAGTCTCCAGCCCACACTTGATTTTGACTATGTCCCCACAGTCAACCCAAGTGAAAGGAGAAAAATAAAATAAAAAATGGCCTTTATTTATATGAAAACGAATGGTATTTACACGAGATCAGAAAGTATATCGTCAAAAAGTAAATGAAACGGTCTTCCAAAGACCGATTCATTTTTCTCGTCAAGTATGCGAGACACAGCTTAAGCTCGGAAAACCAAACCATAAATGATTTCAAAGTTGAATGTTGATTTGGGAAAACGAATGTCGCTTTATTAAAAATCTTACGAGTTGTTTCCTTTTCGATGATTTTTGGGGTCGATAAAACAATTGATTGAAATTCAAGTTCATTTTCACCAATTTGAAATTCAAGCTTATCATTGAAAACTTCTTCAAAATTATTGATTTCAAAATCAAAGTGGTGATTTAATCTTCCCCGTCGTAATTTAACAACTCGTCATCCAAAAGTCCAAAAAATTCGTGTTCATTAAATTCGTCTTTCTTTGTTGGATTATCAACAACTTCATTACGTATTTCAAGTTCAAAATCCAAAGTTGTTGTATTCAAATTTTCGAAATTGAGAAAAGGAAGATCGAATTTTAAATTTGGTTCCACACCCTCAAAAGAGTTGAAATCCAACTCAATTACCATATTTTCAACAACTTCGTTAAGATTTACATTTTCAATTTCAAAAGTTGTTATTTGAAAATCGTCGATTTGGGTAAAAGGTGGATTATCACTTGACTCGTCATACATTGGGATTTGTTTTTGTTTTTCACGTTGTTTCATATAAGTTTCAAACAACGAATCTGTGTGATCATCGTAACTTTCGTTCATTTGTTCATTAAAATCCAATTTATAATTATTAGCTTGAGGATTTTCGATTTGGATTTGTTGAGAACAAAATTTTCCACTTGCATCATAGTCAAGATTATTTCCATTGCCAAAATTATTTGAAAAGTGGATCACATTTTCGTTTTGATTTTGAAATTCATTTTGGCGTTCAAAATTGAATTGGCATGGGCTATACTCAAAATCGTTTGAATTTTGAAGTGAAGTCAAATTTAGATTATTTTGAAAACTTCGACTCGAGTTATCGCATAAATACGAATTACACAAATCATTTATCATTTGATTTTGTTGTGAGAGATTTCAAGTAAAGACGAAATGCTATTTTCAAGATCTGAGGGTTGCTCGTTATTTTGAAAACTTTGTAGTGCAAAATCCGAACCATTTGAACAATAGTTGTTGTTAAAATATCCATATGAATTTGGAGTGAAATCATATGGATTATATTGATTTTCACAACTATTGTAAAATTCAAGTGAGTGGGGAAACTTGGACATTTTCAAGAATGTTTTTGCTTTTTTTTGTATAAAGGAAAAATATTTACAGATAGAATTTATTTTTCAAAATGGAAAATTGATTTTTTGTTTTGTTTTTGATTTTTCAATTTTTTTTATTTTTTGAAAAGATTTTTTTTGGATTTTTGATTTTCTTAAAAAAAACTAAGTAATTTTTTTTTGAATTTTTGGAATTTTGATTTGAAAATTTTCAAAGGAAAGGGAAAAAAACTAAGTTAAGAAATATTTACAATTTTTTTTAGTTTTGGATTTTGATTTTTTTTTCAAATATGCATGAACTAATGCTACTAAATGAATGCAGTGGTTAATTACAAATGATTTATCCTAAGTTAACCCAAAATTATATAATCCCACTTTGTCTTAAATCAACAAGATAGTTCTCAACCAGGTAACAGACAAGATTTATCGGTGCACCACGAATCACCGTAGCAATGAAGCCGAAGGTTTAAGTACCTTCAGAGGAACAACCACTATAATATTTACGAATCACCATAATATTTATAAATGGTTATTACTCTGCCGTAGCCTAGACACCAAGAAAGTAAATTGTTCAAAGAAGACAATTTGTTAATATACAATTAAGTATTATCGATTTCTAACCGTTATTATTAATCAAATTTCTAAAATGCAAAGCAGAAATTAAACATGTATTAACAATGCAACTACGAATGAATTTTGTTTCTGGTTTTTGGTTTTTGAATTTATTTTTTTCAAATGCAAGTAAACAACAATTCAAGACAAACAAAGATATATACAATGCAAGGAAAATAAAAAGAAAAATATAAATAAGCAAGCAGTCATTTTTTTGGCAAGATCAGTAAATCAAGCAATATATTTTAGGGCGCACTTCTATTCCTTCTGCAATTCTGCTTTGGCAACCTGAAAAAGGAATCGAACTAGATATATATACGATTTTCTTTTGTAGATTTTTTTCTTTTTGGATAAAACTAAACTAAACTTAAAAGAAAGCAAACTCCTTTTTTAATAAGAATGGACTAAAAAAACAAAACAAAAGAAATCTATATGAAAAAATTAAACAAAATATTGTACTCAATCTTAAAAGCCAAGCCCAGCCAAACGCAAATCTCTTTGCTTTTTTTTTCTCTGGTATAAAAAAAAATAACACGAGAGCAATAATCAATGTCAACCCACTAACAATCCCACTCAATTTTTATGCATCCTTCTCTGCTCAAATAAAATAAGAAGTCGCGACTGCTCTTTCAGAAAATCACGAATACAACAAAAGGGAAATTCACGAATTTCGAAATTGCTATTGTTCAATTCAGGAGGTTGAGTGGGTCGCGATTTGGTGAGGCGATTTGGGTTCTGGTGACTGGATGAGGTGAAGGAGTGGTTCGATAGTGATTGTGGAATAATTTGGCATGGGGTTGTGGGTTGTTGATGGCGATGAGGCTTATGGTTGGAGGAGTGAAGACGAGGCAAGTCAGAATTGGTTAAAGGAGTCGAAGAGGAGTTGTCTGGAGTTAGGGATGTCGAGGATGGTCTCAGGCGATGTTTGAGATCACGAGTGATTGGAGGGGGTGAGGGTGGTCAGGGATTGATGATGTTTGTCGACAAAGTGTAATGGTGTTTTGGGTGTCATGGTGGTTTTAGTGTGCAGGCAAGCAGAGCCGGTTGAGATTGGTATGGCAATGGTGGACGGTGATGGTTCGATAAGAGGTAGGGGATTCGACTGTTTTTTTATGGTACTTGGCTGTTGATGGTGGAGTTGCAGTGGATGTTATGATTGATGGTGATTGTTCTAGGCAGTTGAGTGAATCGTCGGGTGTTGAAGTTGAGGGTAGAAGTTGAAGTCGAATTGGTTTTTCAAGGGTGTATGTTTTCAATGATGGTGCCACTATTGTGGTATTTGTAGCAGAAGTAGATATGCTGATGGTAGAAGGCGGTTGTCGAATGGCTATGAGTTTGAATTGAATTGGGTTTCGAGGTGATGGTTGTTTGAGCTAGGAAGATGTGTATTGGATAGTGAAGTTTGTATGTTCACAGTGGAGTATGATTGTTCATAGTGGAGTTGTGATGGAATATGTTTGTGCAGTATGGTGATGGGCAGTTGAGGCTAGAGATGAACTGGTCAGGCTTTGGTGGTCTACCATTGTGAAGCAGTCGGGTAGAATTTGTGGTGAGGTTATGGTATGGAAATATGGTTGAGTGGATTTGAGTGTTGAACTACTGAGGGTAGAAGTTTATTTTTGATAGTGGAGGAATGTTGCTCTGCAGTTAAGGTTGTAAAGGCAGTTGCAGTGTTGCTTTTTGAAGTTGTGGAGTTGCTTGGAGCTGTTGTAGCAGGGGTGTTGATGGCGGGACAATGTATATTGTATATGTGGATGGTCAGAGGAGATGGTGACAGAAGTTTAGCTGGAAGTTGTTTGCGAAGAGTGGAGAAGGTGATAGAAGTTTGGCCAGAGAAATATGGCAGTGATTGTAACAGAGACAAAGAGGGAGGGAAATGCATAGAACAGTGGGGAGTGCACAGTGAAGATTTTGTAAATTGTAATATAGTGAATGTAAAGTTGTAAAACAATGCAAATGAAAATGTAATCAAATCAAAATTGTAAACGAAAATGATTTTTTTTTCCTTTTTAATTGTGCATGTTTTTTTAGTAGTAGAAAACAATGCAAATGCAAAATGAAACAAGAAAACAATAACAAGCAAAATCAAAATGCAAGCAAATTTCACACAATAAACACACAAATCTCTTTTTTGTTTTATGCAAACACACAAAATCAAACAAAATAATTCGAAGAATAGAAAATCAAAATCAAAACTATTCCCTGGCAACGACGCCAAAAACTTATTAACGACTAAATTTCTATCGGATTAGAAATTTGCCGAAAAATTTCAAATTAAAATATAACCGCAAGCGCACGACGTACACTTGTAGTACGTGGCGAATACGGGTCGATCCGCAGGGAATTGATGATTTTAAAATTCTATTCAATCAAATTATACCGAAGTCGAGAGTAAATTAAACTAGAAATGTATGAAAACTAGCTAACTAACTAAAAGAAAAGAGATGCAAATATAAGGGTTAAATGACAATTTAGAGAATAAATCCACTATCTAGATTATGTAGTTCAACACATATGAAGTCATAATCTCTCTTTTATGGTCATTAGTGCTTTAATTGATGTGCTTATCATAAGTATGACATATTTGTGCTTTTGATTAGCCAACATAAGCCATCAAACTATTACACACCCCTTAAACCACTTACTAACTTTCATGAAATTTGACAATGAAAATGAAATCTATTTTAAGTATGGATTATTAACTAATGACTAGAAATATAGACCATCAAATTTTAATTTCAACTCACTTTCTTTTGCCATAATCATATTTTGATGAAGAGGCAATTAGTGTTAGTGATTGTTTAAGCATAGCCTATTTGATGTCAACAATATAGGCTATCAAATTCAAGGCAAAAACAACAATTAAACCACTTTAATCATCATCATTAAGCACAAAAAGAGAGCATGAATTAACAAATAGTTGAAGCTACATAATTAGAGAGCTTCATTACCCCTAAATTGAAGGGGTTTAGCCTCTCATATTTGTCATTTGATTAACAAATGTAGCTAGCAACATGAAAGCAAAAAGAAAGGAAAATGAAAGCTTAATGAAAAAGAGAGCTAATTAACAAGAATTAAAACCAATCTACTTTGCATGAATATAAATCTACACTACACCATGAAAGGAAATAAACAAGAAAATAAAAGGAACATGTATTAAATTGCATAAAAGAATTACATAAGAGAAGAAATGGCTAAGTAGCCATGAAAAGAAAGAGAGCTCTCATTTTATTTTCCTAAGAGAGTGGACTAAGAGAAGAGAGCCAAAAAGAGAGACTAAGGAGAGGAGAGGGTTAAATGCAACATATGGGGTATTTATACATCACTACACCAGAAAAGACTTTTGGTAGCGTTGAAAAAACGCTATCATAACTTATGGTAGCGTTTTAGAGAACGCTGCTATACGACATGCAACTAAAAGTTTAAAACTTTTTGTTGCGTTGTAGTAAATGCTACCAAAAGTCACTTTTAAATGCAACTATAGGTATTTTCTGTAGGATTTAAAAAACGCTACCAAAAGTGTAACGTATCGGGTTTTGCCCGTTCGAAAATCAACATTCGTACTTCGCATTGTACTAGAATGCCGCAGATTCGACCGTTCAAATCCGATTCGCCGGAGCTATAACACAATTAAGTATAACAACACAGCGGAAGAAAAAGAATATATCAATATATATAACATTGATACAATGACAGATACAAAATCCGATACAGTATGATACAACAGATACCAATATACATCAGAGATATGATACAAGAAATAGCAGCGGAAAAGAAAAAATAGATAACAACAGCAGCGGAACAATATCAATAGAAGTGATAACTCCAAAATGATCTTCAGACAAGAATGAATCCACAACTCCAAGATAAGCAACTCCGATGAATGAACTAGCTCCAGATAATCTACTAAACCTGAATATCTGAAAAACCCAACTCTAGACTGCCCGTGTGGAAAATGGTGGGCACCCAGAGTTTAGGAAGGGAACAATAAACTCCGGATCAGTCATGGGACTGGTGTGAGCAACAAAAACCGTTTATCTTTAAACAACAACAAAAGAATTTTAAACATTGAAATCCGCAATGCTTTTTAGAAAATGAAACTACCATAAGACCTCCCGCCACACACACAATGCAAACGCAGAATTGGAGGAGATTTCTTCTTATGATAGTCAAAGATGCTGACTACGTAAAATCATCTTGATATTATTATTAGTGCATAGTGCAGAAAATATTTCGAAAGTATAATATTAATCTTAGCCAACATACGACCAGTATCGTATGCCTACTATAGCTACCATCTAAACAGTGGTGACCACCGTACGTAAATGGCAGGTTCTACAACTAAAACCGTACAAGTTCCGTATTAGAGAAATGGATTTCCAATAAATGGTCAGGCTAAGGAACTTCCTTCCGCCGCATGGGAACGCCTCTGGCGGGACGTCCCGAGAGACAAACTGCTCTCTGCCAACAAGGCCGGGTTACCCCTGTAACAGGTAACTCACGAATATGTCACCCCCCGGTCCTTTGGGACCTTTATCCGAGCGCTCGGTAACCATCATCACACATAATAAATAAGTGTATCCACATGAGTAAGTATCAGGGCTCCATACCATAACACCACCCCTTTCCAGAAGGAAATGACATACCCTAAAGGGCGCGACCCTCATAACCTTGCCGCAACATTCCTGTTTCGACCATTTCCGGGTTGTGAGGCTCTGACGGAGTCTCGTCCACAAAGCTACGCTTTTTCAAAAAGCCACGCTTTGGGTCAACAGATGATCAATCTATGATCACAAAGATAAATGATCAAACAAATGATCATATCACAAATGATCAAACACTGATCATCACACAGCAACACTCAGCATGTCACATTACCAAATTGGGATATATCGCTGATAAATTTCAACTACATAACCTCTGAGCTCGTACGTCTCAGAGAAGGGTGTTAAGCTAAGAGAATAAATTCTCCGCCACCAAACAGAAATGTATTTGAAAGAAATCGGCTTTATATCTCAAAGTGTAATGTCAGACATGTATCCATATAAGTCTGTTCCGGGTTCGAACAGAACCGAAGGCACTTCTCACGAAGCCCTTGCAATTCCGGATAACTTCCAACCACGTCCGGACTTCCCATCACAAAAGAGTGATATAAATCTCTATACCGGAGCAACTCAGTGCAGAGACATTCGACAGGTTGTCCTTTCATTTTCGAAAAATATCCGGTCTTCACCGCCGGTCTTCAAATGCTATCCATAACGTCGAATCACTTATTCGGAATGGGTTATGTGACACAAAGGTCCTCTCCCGGCTAAACCGAATAGTGAGCGCAATATTTAAAAATATATGGATATTGGGATTTCAATTAAGTCACAACTTAAACCCAAACTTTCTTTTCAAATGGTTTAACAAATTACCATTTCAAATCTTTTAAACAAAAAGATTCATTTTAACAACCTTCAACGGTTTAAACAATTTCCACATTTAAATCTTTTAAATAAAAGATTCATTCACAGATTTTCTAAATCAATTTCCATTTCAGTTTAAGTCGTTAAATCTTTAAATCAAAGATTTAACTGATAGCTTTCAAAACAATTTCATTTCAAATGGTTAAACAATTCATCATTTTAAATCTGTTAAAAATAAACAGATTTAATTCATAGCTTTCAAAAAGAATTCATTCATAACTTGGAAACACATTTTTCAATTCGTACTTGAAATTCCTTTAATTAAACTGGAATTTCATTTCTTATATATGTGAAAGCTTTTATCATTTGAAAACAAACAGTTTTCATTTTGGAAAATCTGATTCATTCATACGAGTTGGAATCCTTGGGTTAAATTCAAATTCCCAAAATTTTACTTTTAAAATGGTTTAACTTCATATAAGCACATTTATATCATCTTTAATCCCTAGTTTCAAATCATAGGATTCAATTTCAAACTTGAATTCAAATTTAAATCAAATTATTTAAATTTTCAAAACTCGATTAAGTTATTCAAAATAACTTTTATCTTTGAAATTCCATTTCAAAAGCTTTTCACTTTAAATCCAAAGTTCCAATTTCAAAATCAATTGAAATTAAAATTTTCAATTTCAAAAACATCAATTTTAAATTATCTGTGACTTAACCGATTTCCACGTGAAATCCATATTTGTGTGTGTAAAAGTGTGGTCCAGGGGTTTAACACAATAGTGCAACACGATGAATCATCACAGATCAAAATACAGGATATAGTTGATAAGCGATATAGACTATAACGCTTATCGTACATGCACAGATCACAGATATATATAAATTTCAGATAAATAAACTGCAGTAAAGGTTACGCACCAATCAGAATATATCACAAAGCATCACAGATCAAGAAATATCAAACAATTCAATCATCCAATCAAATCCAAATATTCATAAGTAAGGTCAGTTAATTATCTGATTTATTCAAATTAGATTAATTACTTATGAATTTCTAATCCTGGTTAATTAACATTAATAAATTACAAATCTTAATTATTAACTAATATTTAATCATCGATTAACCTTTAATTATTAATATCAACCTTTGCTTATTAAATAATTAACTTTTAACCATTTAATTATCTTTTAATTAATTATCTTTATTAATTACTTTAATGAATTATTCCTCAATTAATTATCATTCTTTAATCACCTTCATTAATTTATTAACCTTTAATAAATTATTCTCAAATTAATTACCTTAATTAATAAATTACATTTAATTAATTATTCTCTAAATTAATTAACTTTTAAACACTTGATTAATCAATCTTTAATCATTGATTATCCGTCCTTAATTACTTTCATTAAGTGAATATTTTTAAGTAATTAATCATCCTTAAATTAATTATTCTTTAATTACTTATTAATCAACCTTAAATTATTAGTTAATTTACCATGATTACTTTTATTAAGTAATTAACTTTCAAGTAATTAATTTCCTTTTTATTCCATTTCAAATTTTAAGATTGAAAATAACTTGAAATCTTTCGTAATCAAATTTAAATTAAACGAATTTCAAGATTTCTTAACTAAATGTTTAAGGAAACAATTTAGTATAGTTAAAGTAACTTATATAAGAAGTTTAACCAAATTCATTTGTTTAAATTTCAAAACTATGTTTTAAAACCCTTTTTAAAATTGTTTAAAAATCTACTCTCTTTAAGTTTAAAATTTTAAAACCTGTAACTACTAATCAGTTAACCAGTTTTAAACTCGAGTAACCCTCCAAATTTCCCGAGTAACTTCCTGTGCTACTCACCCTCCTCTCTCTCTTCGAGTCAAGCACGCAAAATTAACGAGCCTTCCCCGAGCCCTAACCTTCCTTCCCCAAAACTCCACAAACCCAGACGAACCAACGTGCACGTGCACGTTGATCTGGGCGTCGCTGCCACCTTGCCGCCGATGCCCCCAAGTCGTCGATCAACTTCGCAAATCTTTCCACCCCCCAGATCATCAAATTTGACAAGAAATCGAAATTTGGCATTTCGAGTAAATCTGGAACCCAACTTCATCAACGAGATCGCCTCGCATCCCCACGTCAAGTCACCATCGATCACGAGACTCCGTCTACGGCTGCTTCGATGAACCACGAAGCCTCTCCCTCAGGTCCGATCCCACTCGACGCCACGATGACGTCGCGGTGATCTCCTCTTTTCCCCCTCCAAAATGAACCCTTAAACCCTAAAATGGCCTCGTTCCTTCAATCCTTACAATAGAAAAATGTTTTAGTAATTTTCCTGATACCATTAATTATCAAGCTAAGTTCAAACGAAAATTCAATATCCAAACTTTCCTTGATCACTCGAAATTGGTGAAAACATGTTTTCAGTTCAACCAGGAATCGCTACCAAAACACTATACTAAAAATTACCTAATTTATCTTAAAAATCATCATTTTAGGTAGGGATTCAAGCTACAAACTTGAATTAAGGTTTTATTAAATTCGAAATTTCCAAAATTTAAAATGATCCTCTGTAAAAATTTAATTTACATCCTGTATCTCTTAATTCTTCATAATTCTATTTTTAGATTTATCATTCTTCCCTAAACACACTTATCTTGCTTAGAATCCAAAGTCTATCACTAGCTAGAAAGGAAGAACTTTAAATTCCTAGTCGTTGCTACCTTGTGAGATATCAGAGAGGGTGATAAACTAACAGAGCATTGATTACAGGGAAATATACAAGCAACATCCAGATATATATATATATATAAATTAAAATAACTTAAGTTCTAATTTACTTGTTTACTTACAATCATCAAAATATCAAAACAGTTAAGCTTCGAAAAATAGGAGTTGCTCACCTGGCAAAGAAGAACAGAGCATTTTTGAAATGGCTTTTGAAAACTTGAATTACTGGAATATGCCCTTTTGTTTTTAACACTTGAGTTGCTGAAGCTTGTTGAAGAAAATGTTTGTTTTTCCTTAAGCTTGTTTCAGGTAGAAGAAGATGCAGGCTTTTGAATAGATTGAAGAAAATGAAGACTACAGGTTGTAGTTTGCAAAAATGCATAGGTTTGATTTTTTCTCTGGTTTACACTAGTTTATGAATCGAAAAGAAAAGAGGCTGATATATAGGAAACAAGTGCAGAGGCTTGTTTCACTGGTACACTATTTCTTTTTCTTTTTTTTTTTAAAAAAAAAGGTCAGAGATTTTTTTTTATAAGTGGAGGCTGAAATGATCTTATGTTGTGTACTAGTGATGACAGTATTAAATGCTTTGGTACCTTACACATTGCATACTTATCTTTTCTCTTCACTTTCGTATGTACCAATATGATATTACTTGCCTGCCTACATATTTTATTTAACTATAGGGTATACAATACTTTACTTGCCTGCAATTATATGTGCCTAAAGACTATAAGATTCTAGACTTATCCTATTTCTTTGTATATGTGTTCATAGATATTTTCTTTTATTTTTCTTTGCATATTTCTTACCTGCATATTTTATTTATAACTACACATCTTGCTTTGTTTATACTTACTTTACTTTGCATTGTTTCAACCTTAGCACTTCAAAACACTACAGGCTTATTTATTTACCTGCATATGTTTTTGTACTTAATGTACATAGAATATAAGTTGTTTATCACTTGTATGTTATCTCCTGTCTTGTTTTTGTTTCATTCTTGAATATGTTTTCTTTCTTTTTAACTTTGTCTTTAATAATATTATTTTATAATATAAATTTCTATTTTAATTTATTGTTAAACTTTTGTTTAATATGTTGTTAAAAATTTTCTAATGTATTTACCTTATACTTTTATTTATTAATCTCTATTTATAACTCAAATACACTTGGCCTTGTAATATAAATAATTTCTATTTCTAGTTTAAATATTAATTATTGTTATTTAACTTCATATTTATTTTATAAATTCAAACCATTATCAGCCATCAATTCTAATATTTATTATTATCATTTATTATTAAACCATTTATTTAAGTTTTAAATTCAAATCAAATATATACATATATATTCAATTTTACTCATATATGTCCGTATACATATATACGATATTTTTAAATTTAAATGATTTATACAAAATTTATTTGAGTTCGGGGAAACTCACATCACTTTATTGATTAATTTTTTACAATTTTATTCAAAAATTCAATAAATTATCAATTTAAATTTAATTAAAATTCGGGGTCGTTACAAAAAGTCACTTTTAAATGCAGCTATAGGTTTTTTCTATAGGGTTAAAAAAACGCTACCATAAGTCTTCATTTTTTGGTTGCATTTTTTGTTTATATGCTTTTTTTGATTTTCAGTAGCGTTTTCAAAATGCAACTGTATAATTTTTATATTAGTTTACATTTGTTTCTGTAGCATTTCTGAAACGCTACTAAAAGTTATTGGTTGTTTGGTAGCATATTTTAAATGCTACTATTTACGGTTGATGGTTTATACCATTTCCAACAATCGCTTATATACTATTCATATTAAAACGAACGATCAATCGCATAATTTTCATATATTCAAACAAACAATTAAATCACATAATTAGCATATACAAACAATCAATCATATGATCATCATATTCAAATAATTGCAAAAACATGCTAATCTCACAATCAAATATAATATCCATAATCAATTCGATAGTAGTTTTTCAACAAAATAAGTCACATACTACAAGCATTCACAGACAAGTTTCCACAAATGGTACTAACAAAATACGACAACATATATAACAGTTAAATTCATGTTTGTTGCTTGATTACCAATAGTTCTTTGTTGTCGATAGTCTTCGCTTCGAAATAGCTAATTACCTGCAAACGAGTTTAACAATCAACAATATATATATGTATATGTATATATATATATATGTATATATATGTGTATATATATATATATGTATATATGAAAATCATGTAATCTATAACTCGATATTCTATATTAACACATATTAACAAAAATTGTTCTATTTTTATATGCATCCTATATAGTTCCCCAACGAATACACAATTTTCAATTTACACAGATATTCAGATCAAAACCGGGTTAGAAGTCTGACTGGATTTCATTCTATGTGCAGATTGTGTATTCAGTACTATGGGCAGATTGTGTATTCAGTACTATGGTCAAGTTAAATCTTATAAAATATGAAAAAGTATCTGGAACGTCCATAATCCATCGATGATGCATCCATCCACTAATTGAAATGTACAATTTTCTTTACCCTTGTCGTTTTCTATCAATTGGGTTCTCTAAAACAAAAATATTCCCTAAATTCACATTGCCGTAACTGTATTAGGCAACAACTGTAGTGTCAGTTACTTCCATTTATTTGTATTAGCCCTCTTGTATAACTACATTTGTGTAATACATGTGCAATGACATAACGATTAATCTGAGTAGACTGTTTTAGGAAAAATGGTTTATTTAAGTTTTAGTTTCAAGTGTATCAATTGTTGTGGCTCTACAGATTAGCATACTCTACTCCTTAAACGTGTCTGTTATGATACCTTAGTTATTACCTGCTGGACTTCGAATGGTTGTTGACTAAACTATATTAAAAAAGGTAAAGTCTATCATATATTAAATGCTTCGATTTTAAGGTAATGGTTCTTGTAAACAGTAAGCATGTACAATGGACACATCTGTAAGCACATAAACTAATGCAGCAAACTCAAAATGACTAGTAGGCATTCAGACAGATAATGCATCACAGTAAGTAATTAAACATTGTGATGGAAAACTTTATGACACATTCAATTTATTGTTGCATGATACTTTTGGAATACCATATACACAGTAAACTATGGCTTAAACTCATAATAATGAAAAGAAAATAAACAGTATAGATATGATGTTACCTCCTTCACAATGAACTTCAAAATATTTGAGAATTTTCCAACAGCTGGAACCCCAGCCGGCTTCTCAAATGCAACAAAAGTCTGCCCTGGTGAATCATATGGTAGAGCCCTAAGTGGCCTTGTTGCAACTTCTGAAAACTCTTCGGCTTCAGAAGCATCTATAAATATGGTAACCTAGAACAGCAACAAAATTGGATGCATTCATGTTTTCTAAGATAATAAAGAAACCATAATAAGCTAGGGATGCATTTTCAACAAAAACAAATAAAAACTTTTACTCACATTTTCCAGAAGTTGTTCAGGTATGGTGTTCATACAGTTATACTGGAATACAATATGTCCATCATAAATGTGCTTCACAACATTAACCAAATATTCAGTCTCTGGTTCTGTCAATTCTATCGGAGCAGATGACTGGAGAAAAGGTAAAGTAGAAAAACAAGTTAGTTTATTATCCAGAGATCTGAATGGCTACCACATTATCAAAATGCAAGACCTTGAATAGTTTGCCAAAGCTAGAAAATTCAGGAATAGATGAAAGCAGCTTTTCATAAGTATCAATAGCAGAGGTTGGAGCAGTTGGAGTAAGAGCCCCAAACCCAGTAGGCTTTTTTCCAGGAGCCTTTTTCTCAGCAAGAGGCTGAGACTTGACTTCCTTAGGAACATTATTAATATCGAAAGGTTCTTCAGATGCCTCCTGTTAATTACAGACATGGTTGATATTATTGAAATTAGCAACAACACATCATATTGCAGATATATGAGATCAATTCACCTAGTACATACATAATTACGTAAACTTTTCTCCAAATTAACCAATGGCACATCCAATGAACCAAAAAGGAATTCTTTAACATCTTCATCGGTTTCTGTAATGGAGCCATCACCTCCTAACGTGTTGAGATAGAGTGTAGCACGATCACGAACCTGTATGATAGAAGAGTTAAGTATATATGTTGGATCTATACATTTGCTTTAGTATTATCATAATAATAACTTATGTGACAATAGTGTCATGAGGCAACCTAATAGGTATCAAGGATTCAGGAAATTAATACATGGATGGCAGTCTCACCAAGTGTTTTTTTCTTCTATGGACTGACGTAAAAATTGAAGACTTGTATATGATGCTGGCAATCAGTTTGTAACGACCCGTAAATTTCAACTGTTTTAATAACGTAATTAGTTGAAATTTTGTGAAATTTTAAACGATAAAATTTTGAAATAAAAATTTGATATTTGGAATGCGTCTAATTAAACATAGCAACTGGTAAATTTTCGTCCGAAAATATGAAAGTTTATTTCGTGCGTAAATTTACTTCAATTTAATCAGTTAAAAAGCGATGAAAATAAAACATTTTCGAAACCTGAATAGTTTTACATAGAAAAATTCTAAATCATCTTCTAAGCATGACGTCATTTTTCATTTTTCAAAATTCGGACTTCTTTAGCTCCGTCGATCTTATTTTTCTGCGTTTTTACTACATTTTCCGTAGTAGAAAATTCAAATTTTTATAATTCAATCATACCACTGATATATATATATATACCGTTTTGATCGTCTCGTCGTGCTGATCTCCACAGTATATTCGTTTGTGCGTTTTGAAGTCCGGTTCAGAGCGAAATCCGCGAAACGGATGACCGTATTGGTACTCAAATCTTTACATTTTAGCTTTTCTGTCACCATTAAAATTCCCTGGAAGATTCCAATGGTTACTATCTTTAATATTTTCAAATATAAAAATTCAGACTCATCATTTCTATTCCATCGTTTAAATTGAACAGTCATTGGCATTTATAATTCCAAAATACAGCTGTTGCCTATTGTCATTCGTTAACTCCAATTTATTATCCGAGATTCACGGTTCATATTTTTTTGGTACTTTGTAAACAGTTGTAAAATTTATATCTGCTAAATTCTTTTCATATACCCACCACTTCACTTACCTTTTCACTTGCTCATTTTCATTCACGAAAAACCAGATATGCCATTTTATCTTTTTGTAGCTTCTTGTCTATTTCTTCTTTCTTTTTCTTTTCTGTTTGTTTTGTTTTAGTTCTTCCCAGATCCATTACTTTGTCAACCTCCTCGCCTCCGCGTACCCGAAGTCAAGCTTCTCCCTCTTCCTATTTTTCTTTCTCATAGTTCTGCCTTTCTTCTCTTATGTTCGGCCTAACCTCCTCCTTAAAACTGCACGTAACTCCTTCCATCTTGCAAGCCGAGCCACTCCACTGATATATAGCAGGCTGCCCTTCCCCTCCTACGCCAAGCCACAAAACCCACTTCACCCATCGCCTATGGCCACCAAGTAGCCTCGTTTTTCCCTGACCACTTCGGCCATCCTACCCTCCACGCGAGCACGGGTAACAACCACCAGAGCACCGTCCACCTCCTTCCGCCTGATGCCTTCCCGTCCCATTTGTCTTCTCTCTCGGTAGTAAGTATATATACTGTTTATATATATATTGGAAAAAAAGAGAAAAATTGTGATTTTATCTTTGTTTAAATAAGATGATTCTTTGAAGGTTGCTTCCAACTTTAAGTATATATATGACTTGTTATTATTCTCTGTTTATATTTAATAGCTTATATAATACTTAATGGTATATAGATATTTATAAAAAGAAACTTATATGTTACGGTAAGTATATAAGTAAGTCTAAGGTGTGTTTTACCAATATTTTATAATTGCAGTTTATATGTACGAAATATGTTAAGGATATTATTTTAGTTACGGTTTGCACATTGATTTTGATTTTAATATGCACGAGTTTAAGTTATTATATATACATATGTTATGTTATAATTTATATTGGCGGTTTAGGCTATAATATATATTAGTTTCAAAGTTTATATAGTAGTATTTTGATCTTTGGAAGCTATATACATGCATCAGTCTAGACATTAGCATATAGGTTTACTGTGGCATTGATCTCTAATCACATTCCATTCGAATATGTATATATAATTACATGTTATAGGCATATTATCTACGGAAAGTATTATATGTTTTTATTATAATGTTGTTTATATATTTTTTTTAGTCTGCATATGCCGCTAGTTATATTTAAAGTTATATATAGTCCGTTGGATTTCTAATGGTATAAGTTGATAATAGTTTATATATATAAGTTGCTATTTATATTTGTAGTGGTGTATAACTTATTCTTTACATTTTTAAGTATAAAAGTTGTTTGTAAAAGGTATATACGCGACCTGTATATTTTATACAAATTTGGTGGGTTGTGTTTAACTTGTGTGTTAAATATGAATCTTATATACATAAGTATGCTTGAGTTTAATTTTTCAGTGTCTAAATTTATGATGGTTTAAAATTACATAAGTTTATAAAATAAGTCGTTATCTCAAATTATGTAATGTATATATGTTGATTTTATATATGTGTTTTAATTTAAAAACGATGGATTTTGAAATACATATATATTTGATATATGTTCGAATTTAGAATATGATATAAATAAGTTCACTTATATCAATTATCTCCATTGATCTCGTCCTGATTTGATTTCATCGATTTCTTATCTATCAGCTTTGTTCATCGAAGCATGTCCATCTAGAGTTGCTTTGGAACTCGTAGCTCATTTTTTGTCGAATCTATCTAGCCTCGAAAGGTGAGCAATCACTCACGATTAATGTTCTTTTATTTATTAAATTTGATTTCAATTGAAACGACAATTGAAATATGCTGCTGTTAGTTATTTACATTGTTATATATGCTATCACCTGAATCTGTTCACCTGTAACATCTGACACCATTATCTGTTAATTATTTATGCGATGATAATACAGTTTGGTTGATAATTGATTGATTGTTGTTTTTATTGGATGTTAAAGTGTAACGTATAAAGTGATAAATATTATGCAATTGAATTTGATGTAGGATAGTTAAAAATTTGAATCGACATATGTGTTGAATTTGGTTAGTTAAATTTGTATAATATGACCCCTTGAATGTTTAATTATTTGACACGTAGAAAAATAGTGTTAACTACACATTGAACCATCAATTGTATGTTGTTTAAACTGATGATGTATGAAATTGTAAATAGATGACAAGTGAAGAACCGTAATGTAATAATCTTTAATCTACATGAAATGATAGTGTAGATTCTAGAAATAATTATATTAATTTACACAAACAACAATGTGAATTAATACGATTATTTCGGGATTATTTGAATTGATTATTTGATTTTTATTGATTGTTGTTATTGCTTGTTTATTTACTTTGACACCATCCCAGTTATCACACTGCAAGTTCCCTTTACTATGCTTTGATTTTGAGTTGAATTGGAATCGGGTTGAAATGATAAATACCCAAATTAAAACTTGACTTAGGATAGAGAATTTAATAAAGCCCGATTGGTCAATAATTTGATTTAAAATTTAATAAAGATTTTATTTGAATAAATAATATGGTTTTGAAATGAGGTTGAAATTTGAATTTTTAATGAAAGGAAAATGTTAATATTTAATAATCTGAAACAAAATGTTAACAATGTAATTGATGGAAGAATGTTGTTTAATTTGAGAAATGATTGAATTAAGTTTGAAATGATTTAATAATCAAGTTTGAAATTATAATTAAGTTTGAAATTATTAAAATTTGAAATTATTTAATAATTAAGTTTTGAATTATTTAATAATTAAATAAGATTGAATTATTTAATGATTAAATTGAATTGAATTCTTTAATAAGTGAAATGGAATTTTTGAATAAGTAAATTTTACTTCGTAAATAATTGAAATTGAATTTCTTTATTAATTAAGTTTTGGAAAATTATTTAGGTAAATAAATAAGTGAAATTGAATTTCTTTAACAAGAAATAAAATGTGATTTATTGAAATTAATGTAAGACTTGAAATGTAAAGAATTTGATTTGATGAATTTAATTTAATGCAATTTGTAAGTTTTGATATAATGGAGTCGAACTTAAATAATTGATTGAATAAACTGGAAGTTAAATAGAAATTGTTTTGAAGGATAAATTTACTTAACGAATATTGAATGAAATCGATAAATGAAATTAAATTGATTTGAATGTTAAATTAAATTAATTTAAATGATTTCGGTATGAAACTTATATACGAATTTGAATCAATATTTGAATTGTTTTGAATAGAAATTGAAATTGAATTATAAGATTTTGAAAGTATGAATGTGGAAGTTTGAAATGTAAATTATGGAAATTAATTTAGAAAGAGAAATGAAATGTTGGTTTACAAATTCTATTGAAATTGAACTTGATTTGGTTTTGAGATATATTAAACGACCAATAGGTATAATAATTACGAAAGTTATTAAAGAGACCGAAATCGGTTAGGGACATACTCACTGTCTAAACCAAAAACCACTTTAATAACTATACGCGGAGTGTGATCCAGAATGAAGTGGTTGGAATGATGTACGTGATGACTGAAGAAAGAGAACGATAATGGATAGCCTTGACACTTGTGTCAAATTGGAAATGACTAAAACAGGAGCCGTGCCGGGCCAATGGAGGTCAGCTACCTCAAGCGAACACACTTCTTCGAACTACTCATTACTTGTTGTCGATTGGTGCACCCTTGATTTTGGGAGTGTTGTTTCGTGGTGTTGCGGTCGCTGCGGCGATGCGTTCTCACCAGTCCGGATCAGGCGAACGGTAGTTTCACTACCTTGGGTATTGCCTCATGTGCCTTGTCATACTCGTATCCCTATACGCGACCACTACGATTTGTTTTGTACCTTTAGTATATGGATTGCCCTCTGGTGACTTCCGGTTTTGGGGAAACTACGGTCTTGTATATGCTCTTGGGAATAAAAATGTGTTAAGGGTGGAATGGGCCATGACTTAACACTATTTTGATATCTTATATTACTAATAGACATTATCTACTTATCGTACACTATTACATAGTAGATAGTTTAACGGATCCTTAAAGGATGGTTATTCCAAACATCCTTTGAGTTACTTGTATTTCAATTGCTATTTCACTTGAGTTGGATTTATTGATATAAGAATGTTAATCCTGACTCGAGTGTTTTGTGTTTTGCTTTACGCTCGGGTCAGACTGAGTGTACCAGTATTCGAGACTCACCTTTGAAGTTGGAGCTTGCTTGAAGATCCAGCCATCTATTCTGCTTTCAGTATTCGATGATTCCAGTGATGTATTCTGATTTGTATCTGATGTATCGTATTACTCTACCGTTGTATCTGTTCTAACTCTGATGTAACTTATACATTTATATAGTAGCTTCATGAACTACTATCTCTTTTATTTCCGCTGCATTTATTACTCTGTGTCTGTGATCTGTGATTATTTATGTCACATACCGAAATTTCGACTTTCGAAAATTCAACATCGATACTCACTTTATCGACTGTCGAGCAATCGAGTGCCGGAAACTCCAATAGTGAGGGTTTTAGAAAGAAGAAATAGAAGAAAAAGAGAAGAAGGAGAGATAGAAAGAACAACTGAACAACATCTGACAGAAAACAATATCAGAATCTTACACATCGCAGCGGAACAATATATAATAGATAAACACTAGTCTTTTAAAACAAAGAACTACATCAGTTTATACATACATCAATCATCAGAGTCAATATACAACAATGGACAGTTATATAAACTCGTCCTCATACAGAATACACAGCGGAATAAATACTATCAGATACAAATACTACGTCTCGTCCTCCAGCTCATCTCCAAAGCTCCAGAATATCCAGAATATCCTGATAATCTAACTCTAGACTGCCCGTGTGGAAATTGGTGGGCACCCAGAGTTTAGAAGGGAACAATAAACTCCGAGTCAGTCATGGTGACTGGTGTGAGATCGTAAAACAGTTATTCTTTAAAAATAAACAGCAGAGAATTTTAAAGTCAATTCGCAATGCTTTTGGAAAATGAAACTACCATAAGACCTCCCACCACACACACAATGCAAACGCAGAATTGGAGGAGATTTCTTCTTATGATAGTCAAAGATGCTTACTACGCAAAATCAAATCATTTTTGATATTATTATTAGTGCATAGTGTAGAAACCATTTCGAAAGTATAATATTAATCTTAGCCAACATACGACCAGTATCGTATGCCTACTATAGCTACCATCTAAACAGTGGTGACCACCGTACGTAAATGGCAGGTTCTACAACTAATACCGTACAAAGTTCGTATTGGAGTCTGGATTTCCAACAAATGGTCAGGCTAAGGAACTTCCTATCCACGATGGGTACGTCCCTGGAATAGACGACCCGAGAACCTAACCGGATCTCTGCCAACACAAGGCCGGGTTACCTCTGCAAAAATAGGTAACTACTGACACGCGTATGCCATCCCCCGATCGTCACCGATCTTCCCGAGGATCCCCGATTTCCAACAAACCACATAGATAATAATAATGCAGTAACCACAGAGGTTAAGTATCTGGGCTCCATACCATGATACCACCTTTATCCAGAAGGAATGACATACACTAAGGGGCGCTACTCCCTAGAACCTTGCTGCATTCTTCCTGTTTCGACCATTTCCGGGGTGTGAGGCTCGACGAAGTCTCGTCCACAAAGCTACGCTTTCTCAAAAAGCCCTGCTTCGGGTCAAACAAAATGATCAACCTATGATCACAAAGATATAAGATCAAACAAATGATCATATCACAAATGATCAAACACTGATCATTTCACAGCAACACTCAGTATGCCACGTTACCAAATTGGGATATATCGCTGATAAATTTCAACTACATAACCTCTGAGCTCGTACGTCTCAGAGAAGGGTGTTAAGCTAAGAGAATAAATTCTCCGCCACCAACAGAAATGTATTTGAAAGAAATCAGCTTTATATCTCAAATTGTAACGTCAGACACACAATCCATACAAGTCTGTTCCGGGATCGAACAGAACCGAAGGCACTTCTCACGAAGCCCTTGCATTTCCGGATAATTTTCAATCACGTCAGGACTTCCCGTCACTAAGGGTGATAAAACCTCTAAACCGAAGATCAGTCGGTGTAGAGTAACTCGACGGTAATCCTTCCGTTTTCAAAAATATCCGGTCTTCAACACCGGTCTTCGAATGCAATTCATAACGACGTATCACATATTCGGAATGGGTTATACGACCCCATGGTCCTTTCCCGGTTAACCCGAATAGTGAGCGATTATTCAAAAATAAGTGTGGCATTCAAATTCATCCAATTCACAACAAATACCTATCTAAAGGTAATTATTGATAGTTGGTTATTTAACTATCAATAAAGATGCGCAACATCATCAGATTCCAAATAATTTTCCAAATTATTTATCTTCAAAAATATCTTTACTAGATATAAAATTTCCACACTTTAAAAATAAATCAATATTTATTTTTAAACAACTTCCCTTTCTTTTATAAATTCCATATTGAATTTATACTTTCGAATATCTACTGATATTCGATTTTCAAATCATTTCAATATTCAATTTCAATTTATCTTTAAGAAGATAAATTCTCAAAACGTTCATTTCATATTGGAAAAGTATTTCCTTACTTATTAAATAATAAGTATTTCACAAGTCTATTTATTTTCACATTTGAAAATATTCGATATACTTAAATCAAATTAAGTATATATTCATTCTTTAAGGAAATCTATTTTCTATAACAACATCAATTTGAGTCAAAACAAATGTTACGTAAAACATCGTTACGACGACTCAAAAATCACTAGTATAGGGATTCGAAATTTTGATAGATATATAAATCCCAATACTACATTAAAAGCATTTCCTTTCGGAAATCATTTACTATAACAACAGTGTTATAGTCCATCATTTCCTTATTTCTCGAAAACGTCTATTTCAACAATAAATGTTGAAATCTATGATTTCGGTAATTCACACGTTTTAAAACATCTTTTAAAACAATCACTTCATTTCAAATATCGCTTTCCCGAAACATATCCATTTTACTTAACAATATATTCACTATCCAAAATCGTGAATATACTTCACTAATTACATTTCACTATTTTCTACACATTTTATTTCAACAAAAATTCGCTATCCAAAATCGCGAATATATCTTCTTTAAAAATCTTCTACATTTAATTTATCAAATTCTATCGATTTCGAATTTATAAAACAACTTTTATAAATTCTATTCCTATTTTCTAACGACTTCAATTTAATAAATCTCCTTTATTCATAATTCGATAAATATTCCATCTAAAGATAAAAATCCAATTTATAAGTTAATCTCTTATAAATCTTTTATTCTACAGTTTCATCCATTTTATAACTTCACAATTTATATCTATTAATTTCATTTACTTGTGAAATCTATTCATACTTCTTTTTAACACTTATAAAATACCCGTTTTATAATTCCAATATTTGATTTATAAAATATCAAATTTTTGTACATCTTTTATATACATTGTTTTTAATAACTCAAAAATCCAAATTTAAGCGACTTTATAATTTACTTAGCTATTTATTTCAAAAATCATCTTTCAGTTATATTTCACCAAAAATCTTAACTTTTATAACTTTAATAATTTTAACGTTTCTAAATTATTTCAAAAATTTAATAAACGTATACTTTCAAATAATCACTTTTAAAATCCCTTTTAAAGTTAAAATCGTTATTTTAAAAACTTCAAAACTTGAATCCAATGATGCAACGCATCAATTAGTCCATCACACAGTCAGTATCATATATCATCATATGATAACAGAATATATATCAACATCTGTAAATAAATAAATACAGTTGAGGAATCCAGTTGGATCCCTCCAACCTGTTTCCCTGCATCCAAAGATGTTAGCACAATACCAATTCCGCTCCAGTACGGAATTATCGCGGTATATAGGTTTTTATAAATCCGCTTACTAACGGCGCAATAGGGTCTCATCCGCTATACGAGGCGGGAATCATCAATCCAATATATACATATGCCAATATGTATATACTGCTATATATATAGATATATATCCTACTATATCTAATAGCACATTCAATAGCAATCATATCGAATCAATAACTGCAATTCAATTAAAAATCTGAGTGAGAAGATCTCACCTTCGCATTTATTTTGCAATCCATTTCCATTCCGACCATTTCTTCTTGATTTTTAACCTCACTGATCAAAATTCCAGTGAACCCATATCGATGAACTCGCGATGCCACACCAGACGCCACCTAAAATCGACGCTGCTGCCCACCAAAAACTGACCCTGCTATCGCCCACAACCCCACGCGTCATCACCACCGGCTCCATCTCGCGGCCACCAACATCGCGATGCCCTCATCTACACTGCCGCTTGTAGGAAGATAACCAACCCAGCTCGTCGAACTCGCTGCTGTCGCCGCCGAGACGCCATCGCACGCTGCCCTCGTTGCTTCGCACGCGACCCCCAGATCTGCCGACGAACTCCATCGACCACCTGACTTCGCAATCGTCACTGCCCATTGTCTCGACCTTCCAGTATCGCGAAACCCAACCCATTCGAGAGTCACACGACTGAAACTTCCTCGCCGTGCTCGCGAGTGCCATGCCTGACGTCGCGAACAACCCCTCACCAGCATCGCGTTCCCAGATCCTCTACGAGAATCGCGACTACCTCCCCAGTGAACCCAGCCTCGACCTCGTGCTCGCGATCCTTCTCCTGCCGCTCCCATCATCGAACGCGATACGTTCGATTCTAGATTGCCGCGTGACTCGAGCTTGACTCGCGAATTCGAGCAGAACAAATCGCCTAGCATTGTCTTCCCCAATTCGAAACCCTAGATACCTCCAGTTGAACGCGAACCCGAAGAAGCATTTTGAAATTGAAAATGACTGTTTTGATTTCGTTTGGATCTAACTGAAAAAGAAAAGAAAAAGAGGGAGACGAGGGATTTCGTTTGAGTTGTTTTCTTTTGAACTGAGGAGCGAATTGTTTTGAACAGATAAGGAAGAGGGGGGGAACGAAATAATGTTGTCTTGTACGAGAGGAGGCAACTAGGTCGACGGAAATCAGATAATAGGGTGTGTTGATTTGAGTGTATAAATCTTATATTTAAATTAAATCGGTTAATTATTGTCTCGGCGTCTATATCTTGTACGATCACACGATAGCTCCGAAAGCTACGAGATTTGAAATCCGTCAATAATACAATATTACGGACCCAATGGAACTGGTTTCGTCGAATTCCGAGACTGTTTGAAAAATGACTATTTTTAAATATCGATACGAACGATATAAATTCAAAACCGAATAAAACAGTTTCAAATTCAATTCTGAAAGTTTCTATTATCTTCAGAATTATCAACATGAGTTTTATAAGCTTTCCAAATATTTTTCTAGCTTTAAACTGGAGATTCAAAAATTTTACTCAACATTAAATAGATTAAATTTTATAATTAAATTGTCAAATTCAAATTTATATCGAGGATTCAAATTAAATTACCGTCCAAATATCTAAAATTAATTAAATATTCTCAATTCAATTTGTTCAAAATTCAGGGTCGTTACAGACTTCCCCCCTTAAAAGAATTTCGTCCTCGAAATTACAAGTTAGGGAAAAAGGTCCTTAACTCATCTACTATTTTTCACAATCCAATAGTTTTATCAAATTTTCAAAACAAATCTTTCTACTAAAGATTCGTTATCAATTCAACTAGCTTTCAACTTCAACTGTAAGTTCAAACAACACTGTTTAACTTCAAAATTCAAATTTAAATTCAAATTCAAATTTAAACTTTCAAAAATTTCTCAAAAATTTTCTAACACTCGGAATTTTCGAAAAATTTCGCCAACGTCTCCTTTGCGCGGCTAATACGGCACGACTACAAAACGTCCCTACGGACTCTCAGATTTCAAAAAGAAAAAGAAAAAGCCAAGCGGCTAGAGAGAAATCATCAAAAACTCATATTGGAATTCAAATACGTACCTTTTTCGAGCAATTCAAATTTATCTGTGAAATAAATTTTCCAATCCCTTTATACACCTGTATATCCTACTAGCCATTATATCTAGTTACAGCATTCAAATCATTTTGCAAATTCGATTACAAATTTTCAATATAAACTGCTTATATCATCATTACTTCACTGTTGAAGTTATATCCATGTTTTTAAACAAAATGAATTCATATCCATTCTAGTTTATAACTAATTCAAATTGATACAAATTCAATTTATTTTAATTCTACTTCATTTGCAATTGATTCCATTCAATTTAATTTGCATTTCATATTTTCATTCGGTTTATTCTATTAACCAAACAACTTTCATTCATAATTGCTCTTTTAGCTTAGTTTCAATTACTAACTCATTACAAATTCCAATTCACTTACCCTTTCAAATTTGTCTTCAATTTCATTTACAATTGCAAATTATTCATTCATTTTCAATTTGAATCTCATTTCTATCAAATTACCAAATATTCTATAAGTTATTAACTTATTTACATTCCATAATGAATTTTATCCTTTATTCATCTTTCATTTATAATTATTCAATTCAATTCATTTCTTACAAATTTGAAACGAATTTCAACTTTCAATTTCACTTCATTTAATTGATTCACTTATACTTATTTTGATTCAACTTAAAATTCCTTAAGTTAAATTTATTCAATCTAAATTCACAACAAATCGTATAAGTTATCAACTCATTTATTATTCTCATCAATATTTTTATATAGCATTCCAGAGTCTTAATAACATTTTCAAAACCATTTTTGAAAACAATTCAAATTCCATTTGAATTTCCAAAACAAAAATCGAAATTTTCAAAACAACTTCCATTTAAAACAATTTGGCAGCAATTTCTCTTTTGGAAACCCGAAAATGAACATCAGTAATGCTGCAGTCATTACCGAAGTTATTTTCCAGCGACCGAAAAGAGTTTAGAGCTTTCATCTCTCCAAAATACTTTTCAAACCTTTGAAATTCATTTTCAAATCAAAAAGGTTTTAAACTTTCCAAATCTCCAAAATTTTCAAATCCTTTCAAAACATTTCCAAAAACTTCTCTGGAATTCCGTTTTAATTATAATTCACATCTATAATTTACATTTACAAATTTCGTTCGTATGTGAATTAATTCCTTAACTTTGGAGTTTATAATTCCAATTTCTCATTTAATTTCAATGATAATAGTTTAATGTTATCATTTCTAGCAACCATGCAACCATATACTATAGTAATTCATAGAAAATCGTTTCTTTTCTATACAAAAATAGCTTTGGGTAAAATTATTTCATTTACCCTATTTAAAACAATACTGTGCCGAATTGTTCTATTCGAGTGTTTAGAGATCCCTATCAATGATCGTTAATTACTCGTATTGACCAGAATCCATATACCACTCAACAAATCAATCATCACAATATAAAACAATTTTTATATTCACTAACAAATACGCGCTCATATCTATTATTACACTCAACTCATTCTAGAGTACTACTGACTCTATCTCTAATGAGTAACACCCAACAGAGCAGGGTTGTCGCTTAACCATATGCTCTGATACCACTTTGTCACATACCGAAATTTCGACTTTCGAAAATTCAACATCGATACTCACTTTATCGACTGTCGAGCAATCGAGTGCCGGAAACTCCAATAGTGAGGGTTTTAGAAAGAAGAAATAGAAGAAAAAGAGAAGAAGGAGAGAAAGAAAGAACAACTGAACAACATCAGACAGAAAACAATATCAGAATCTTACACATCGCAGCGGAACAATATATAATAGATAAACACTAGTCTTTTAAAACAAAGAACTACATCAGTTTATACATACATCAATCATCAGAGTCAATATACAACAATGGACAGTTATATAAACTCGTCCTCATACAGAATACACAGCGGAATAAATACTATCAGATACAAATACTACGTCTCGTCCTCCAGCTCATCTCCAAAGCTCCAGAATATCCAGAATATCCTGATAATCTAACTCTAGACTGCCCGTGTGGAAATTGGTGGGCACCCAGAGTTTAGAAGGGAACAATAAACTCCGAGTCAGTCATGGTGACTGGTGTGAGATCGTAAAACAGTTATTCTTTAAAAATAAACAGCAGAGAATTTTAAAGTCAATTCGCAATGCTTTTGGAAAATGAAACTACCATAAGACCTCCCACCACACACACAATGCAAACGCAGAATTGGAGGAGATTTCTTCTTATGATAGTCAAAGATGCTTACTACGCAAAATCAAATCATTTTTGATATTATTATTAGTGCATAGTGTAGAAACCATTTCGAAAGTATAATATTAATCTTAGCCAACATACGACCAGTATCGTATGCCTACTATAGCTACCATCTAAACAGTGGTGACCACCGTACGTAAATGGCAGGTTCTACAACTAATACCGTACAAAGTTCGTATTGGAGTCTGGATTTCCAACAAATGGTCAGGCTAAGGAACTTCCTATCCACGATGGGTACGTCCCTGGAATAGACGACCCGAGAACCTAACCGGATCTCTGCCAACACAAGGCCGGGTTACCTCTGCAAAAATAGGTAACTACTGACACGCGTATGCCATCCCCCGATCGTCACCGATCTTCCCGAGGATCCCCGATTTCCAACAAACCACATAGATAATAATAATGCAGTAACCACAGAGGTTAAGTATCTGGGCTCCATACCATGATACCACCTTTATCCAGAAGGAATGACATACACTAAGGGGCGCTACTCCCTAGAACCTTGCTGCATTCTTCCTGTTTCGACCATTTCCGGGGTGTGAGGCTCGACGAAGTCTCGTCCACAAAGCTACGCTTTCTCAAAAAGCCCTGCTTCGGGTCAAACAAAATGATCAACCTATGATCACAAAGATATAAGATCAAACAAATGATCATATCACAAATGATCAAACACTGATCATTTCACAGCAACACTCAGTATGCCACGTTACCAAATTGGGATATATCGCTGATAAATTTCAACTACATAACCTCTGAGCTCGTACGTCTCAGAGAAGGGTGTTAAGCTAAGAGAATAAATTCTCCGCCACCAACAGAAATGTATTTGAAAGAAATCAGCTTTATATCTCAAATTGTAACGTCAGACACACAATCCATACAAGTCTGTTCCGGGATCGAACAGAACCGAAGGCACTTCTCACGAAGCCCTTGCATTTCCGGATAATTTTCAATCACGTCAGGACTTCCCGTCACTAAGGGTGATAAAACCTCTAAACCGAAGATCAGTCGGTGTAGAGTAACTCGACGGTAATCCTTCCGTTTTCAAAAATATCCGGTCTTCAACACCGGTCTTCGAATGCAATTCATAACGACGTATCACATATTCGGAATGGGTTATACGACCCCATGGTCCTTTCCCGGTTAACCCGAATAGTGAGCGATTATTCAAAAATAAGTGTGGCATTCAAATTCATCCAATTCACAACAAATACCTATCTAAAGGTAATTATTGATAGTCGGTTATTTAACTATCAATAAAGATGCGCAACATCATCAGATTCCAAATAATTTTCCAAATTATTTATCTTCAAAAATATCTTTACTAGATATAAAATTTCCACACTTTAAAAATAAATCAATATTTATTTTTAAACAACTTCCCTTTCTTTTATAAATTCCATATTGAATTTATACTTTCGAATATCTACTGATATTCGATTTTCAAATCGTTTCAATATTCAATTTCAATTTATCTTTAAGAAGATAAATTCTCAAAACGTTCATTTCATATTGGAAAAGTATTTCCTTACTTATTAAATAATAAGTATTTCACAAGTCTATTTATTTTCACATTTGAAAATATTCGATATACTTAAATCAAATTAAGTATATATTCATTCTTTAAGGAAATCTATTTTCTATAACAACATCAATTTGAGTCAAAACAAATGTTACGTAAAACATCGTTACGACGACTCAAAAATCACTAGTATAGGGATTCGAAATTTTGATAGATATATAAATCCCAATACTACATTAAAAGCATTTCCTTTCGGAAATCATTTACTATAACAACAGTGTTATAGTCCATCATTTCCTTATTTCTCGAAAACGTCTATTTCAACAATAAATGTTGAAATCTATGATTTCGGTAATTCACACGTTTTAAAACATCTTTTAAAACAATCACTTCATTTCAAATATCGCTTTCCCGAAACATATCCATTTTACTTAACAATATATTCACTATCCAAAATCGTGAATATACTTCACTAATTACATTTCACTATTTTCTACACATTTTATTTCAACAAAAATTCGCTATCCAAAATCGCGAATATATCTTCTTTAAAAATCTTCTACATTTAATTTATCAAATTCTATCGATTTCGAATTTATAAAACAACTTTTATAAATTCTATTCCTATTTTCTAACGACTTCAATTTAATAAATCTCCTTTATTCATAATTCGATAAATATTCCATCTAAAGATAAAAATCCAATTTATAAGTTAATCTCTTATAAATCTTTTATTCTACAGTTTCATCCATTTTATAACTTCACAATTTATATCTATTAATTTCATTTACTTGTGAAATCTATTCATACTTCTTTTTAACACTTATAAAATACCCGTTTTATAATTCCAATATTTGATTTATAAAATATCAAATTTTTGTACATCTTTTATATACATTGTTTTTAATAACTCAAAAATCCAAATTTAAGCGACTTTATAATTTACTTAGCTATTTATTTCAAAAATCATCTTTCAGTTATATTTCACCAAAAATCTTAACTTTTATAACTTTAATAATTTTAACGTTTCTAAATTATTTCAAAAATTTAATAAACGTATACTTTCAAATAATCACTTTTAAAATCCCTTTTAAAGTTAAAATCGTTATTTTAAAAACTTCAAAACTTGAATCCAATGATGCAACGCATCAATTAGTCCATCACACAGTCAGTATCATATATCATCATATGATAACAGAATATATATCAACATCTGTAAATAAATAAATACAGTTGAGGAATCCAGTTGGATCCCTCCAACCTGTTTCCCTGCATCCAAAGATGTTAGCACAATACCAATTCCGCTCCAGTACGGAATTATCGCGGTATATAGGTTTTTATAAATCCGCTTACTAACGGCGCAATAGGGTCTCATCCGCTATACGAGGCGGGAATCATCAATCCAATATATACATATGCCAATATGTATATACTGCTATATATATAGATATATATCCTACTATATCTAATAGCACATTCAATAGCAATCATATCGAATCAATAACTGCAATTCAATTAAAAATCTGAGTGAGAAGATCTCACCTTCGCATTTATTTTGCAATCCATTTCCATTCCGACCATTTCTTCTTGATTTTTAACCTCACTGATCAAAATTCCAGTGAACCCATATCGATGAACTCGCGATGCCACACCAGACGCCACCTAAAATCGACGCTGCTGCCCACCAAAAACTGACCCTGCTATCGCCCACAACCCCACGCGTCATCACCACCGGCTCCATCTCGCGGCCACCAACATCGCGATGCCCTCATCTACACTGCCGCTTGTAGGAAGATAACCAACCCAGCTCGTCGAACTCGCTGCTGTCGCCGCCGAGACGCCATCGCACGCTGCCCTCGTTGCTTCGCACGCGACCCCCAGATCTGCCGACGAACTCCATCGACCACCTGACTTCGCAATCGTCACTGCCCATTGTCTCGACCTTCCAGTATCGCGAAACCCAACCCATTCGAGAGTCACACGACTGAAACTTCCTCGCCGTGCTCGCGAGTGCCATGCCTGACGTCGCGAACAACCCCTCACCAGCATCGCGTTCCCAGATCCTCTACGAGAATCGCGACTACCTCCCCAGTGAACCCAGCCTCGACCTCGTGCTCGCGATCCTTCTCCTGCCGCTCCCATCATCGAACGCGATACGTTCGATTCTAGATTGCCGCGTGACTCGAGCTTGACTCGCGAATTCGAGCAGAACAAATCGCCTAGCATTGTCTTCCCCAATTCGAAACCCTAGATACCTCCAGTTGAACGCGAACCCGAAGAAGCATTTTGAAATTGAAAATGACTGTTTTGATTTCGTTTGGATCTAACTGAAAAAGAAAAGAAAAAGAGGGAGACGAGGGATTTCGTTTGAGTTGTTTTCTTTTGAACTGAGGAGCGAATTGTTTTGAACAGATAAGGAAGAGGGGGGGGGAACGAAATAATGTTGTCTTGTACGAGAGGAGGCAACTAGGTCGACGGAAATCAGATAATAGGGTGTGTTGATTTGAGTGTATAAATCTTATATTTAAATTAAATCGGTTAATTATTGTCTCGGCGTCTATATCTTGTACGATCACACGATAGCTCCGAAAGCTACGAGATTTGAAATCCGTCAATAATACAATATTACGGACCCAATGGAACTGGTTTCGTCGAATTCCGAGACTGTTTGAAAAATGACTATTTTTAAATATCGATACGAACGATATAAATTCAAAACCGAATAAAACAGTTTCAAATTCAATTCTGAAAGTTTCTATTATCTTCAGAATTATCAACATGAGTTTTATAAGCTTTCCAAATATTTTTCTAGCTTTAAACTGGAGATTCAAAAATTTTACTCAACATTAAATAGATTAAATTTTATAATTAAATTGTCAAATTCAAATTTATATCGAGGATTCAAATTAAATTACCGTCCAAATATCTAAAATTAATTAAATATTCTCAATTCAATTTGTTCAAAATTCAGGGTCGTTACAATTTATTTACTGTATATGTTCAGTTTTGCCAAATTTAAATTAACAATGCGGTATTTTGAGCAATTCAATTCCGGCATGAGTGTCTACCTATACACTTATAATGGATGTGAATGGTCCAAAATATCGGGCCGTTATAGTTGGTATCAGAGCTTTGGTAGCTCTAGGCAAAACTTAGCATATAGGGTAAATGTATTTACAGAATCACTCTCATTCGTGTTTCAATCTCTTCCTTTTGACTCGATTCCTTTGAATTTTGGAACGTTCCCTGCAGTTCCAAATTTCATTCGTGTCCCTCACTATTCTTCCTCTTTCAATTCTGGAGCATCTCATAACTCCAATCTGAATGACCTTTATAATGGATCGGCGGTCACGCCAATCTTCGAAACTTGTAAATGGGTGAAACTCCTTTACAATTGGCATCGATTCACCGGAGATTTCTATATCCTCGGTTTTCTATGCTATCTAGCCCTGCTATATCTGAATTCTATCTCTTGAGATCGAATGTTGATTAACCTCGGAATTTAGCATCGATCTTATTCTTGAAGTTACGGTCGACCCGGTTAAAGTTGCCCATGGATTAAATAAGCTTATCCATCTCCCGATTCTGTTAATTGAATTATCTTATCTTCAGTTCGAACTTATTATCGAATCAAAATTCTCCTTGATTTGAGTCCATCAAATTTGAATCTATATCCTTGCTTTAAAATCCATTCTTGTATCGTCGAGCGAGGAAGTGTATTTGTAAATAAATATTAAAATGTTTCTTTATTGTGTTGTTTGAGTTGTTGATGTTGATTTGGGTTTCCGATCGATTCGTCTGATCAACGCTATCGATAGGATTTCCAAAACACTTGAACAGAGCAAACTGACACAATTGTATTTTCGAATTTGGTGAATAAAATAGTTTTGTATGATTATATTACATATAAGTATAAATTTCTCTGAAATTAAATTGTTAATGAATTTGTTATCAGAAATGATAATATTTGATTTTCATTTATTGTTTTGTGAACCTTCACTATTGCATAATATAAATAACTGAATTTATAAACTTGGTTATAAATTGATTGGAATTTGAAATGAATTTAATTCAGAAATTTAAGAATTTATTAGTTTCCGGTAATTTCGAACTTTGGTTTTTAAAATTTTAAAGTATATATTATTGAAAGTATTTTCAAATAGAAATCGTTTCAAAGGATTTTTAAAATGTTGAAATCAGTGCTCTTCTCTTTGTCGTTGGAAAATAATTTCGGTGATGGCGGCCGCATCATCGACATTCATTTTCGAGTTTCGAAGTGGAGAAACCATTCTGTAGCTTTGCTACAGTTTTGTTTGAGAAAAAAATATATTTTGATTTGAATTTCGTTAGTATATTTTGATTCACATATATATAGGTATCTTATTTTAAAATTTAATTTGATTTGATATAAATATATTATATATATCTCTAAATTGTTTAAAGTTAATCGGAAATCTAATTCTTAAATTTTGTTAAAGGATGATTTTAATTATAAATAAAACCAAAATTTAGAATAAATATTTAAACTTGAATAATTGAATTGGGAAAATTTTATTTGTATATTGTTCAACTGCATTCTAATACAACTTACCTAAATCATTCAGAAGTTGAATATGTAATTGGATAATATATAAAATAAATTGAATTTATAAATAAAATTTGAGTGTTTATAATAAATGTTATACACTAAATTTTGATTATAAAGATGTTAATAGAGTTAGATAGGATAACAAGTAAACTCAGTTAAAAAAATTAATAAATTTGTTTTGAAAAAATTAATAAATTGAAATTTGATCAACATATGAAAATACCTTGAATTTAAAAGAAATTAATAGATGTAAATTAATTTAAATCGAAACTTTCATGTTTTAAATTAATTTATATGGGTTAAATATATGCGAGTAGATATATTAAGTAGAATAAATTTAACAGTAATTTGGAATAAAGAAGAATTTGAAATTGTTGAAGAAAATATGATTATAATAAAAGACTATTCAAATTTATGGTTTTAGAAATTGTAAATTGAGGATAATTGGATAATAAGATAATGAATTTAGAAATAGTTGAGATTGATCTTAGTGAAATCAAATGGATTAAATCAATTATTGAATATCAATTAATTTAAATTTGAATTTATATGGTTTAAATTAATTGTTATTTTGTATTTCAAATCTGTTTTTCTTTCTGGTTGTTTCTATTCTCCTACCTCGTTCCTTTTCGGGGACGAAAAGTTTTGAGTGGGGGAGAGTGTAACGACCCGTAAATTTCAACTGTTTTAATAACGTAATTAGTTGAAATTTTGTGAAATTTTAAACGATAAAATTTTGAAATAAAAATTTGATATTTGGAATGCGTCTAATTAAACATAGCAACTGGTAAATTTTCGTCCGAAAATATGAAAGTTTATTTCGTGAGTAAATTTACTTCAATTTAATCAGTTAAAAAACGATGAAAATAAAACGTTTTCGAAACCTGAATATTTTTATATAGAAAAATTCTACATCATCTTCTGAGCAGGACGTCATTTTTCGTTTTTCAAAATTCGGACTTCTTTAGCTCCGTCGATCTTATTTTTCTGCGTTTTTACTGCATTTTCCGTAGTAGAAAATTCAAATTTTTATAATTCAATCATACCACTGATATATATACCGTTTTGATCGTCTCGTCGTGCTGATCTCCACAGTATATTCGTTTGTGCGTTTTGAAGTCCGGTTCAGAGCGAAATCCGCAAAACGGATGACCGTATTTGTACTCAAATCTTTACATTTTGGCTTTTCTGTGACCATTAAAATTCCCTGGAAGATTCCAATGGTTACTATCTTTAATATTTTCAAATATAAAAATTCAGACTCATTATTTCTATTCCATCGTTTAAATTGAACAGTCATTGGCATTTATAATTCCAAAATACAGCTTTTGCCTATTGTCATTCGTTAACTCCAATTTATTATCCGAGATTCACGGTTCATATTTTTTTGGTACTTTGTAAACAGTTGTAAAATTTATATCTGCTAAATTCTTTTCATATAACCACCACTTCACTTACCTTTTCACTTGCTCATTTTCATTCATGAAAAACCAGATATGCCATTTTATCTTTCTGTAGCTTCTTGTCTATTTCTTCTTTCTTTTTCTTTTCTGTTTGTTTTGTTTTAGTTCTTCCCAGATCCATTACTTTGTCAACCTCCTCGCCTCCGCGTACCCGAAGTCAAGCTTCTCCCTCTTCCCATTTTTCTTTCTCATAGTTCTGCCTTTCTTCTCTTATGTTCGGCCTAACCTCCTCCTTAAAACTGCATGTAACTCCTTCCATCTTGCAAGCCGAGCCACTCCACTGATATATAGCAGGCTGCCCTTTCCCTCCTACGCCAAGCCACAAAACCCACTTCACCCATCGCTTATGGCCACCAAGCAGCCTCGTTTTTCCCTGACCACTTCGGCCATCCTACCCTCCATGCGAGCACGGGTAACAACCACCAAAGCACCGTCCACCTCCTTCCGCCTGATGCCTTCCCGTCCCATTTGTCTTCTCTCTCGGTAGTAAGTATATATACTGTTTTTATATATATATATATATTGGAAAAAAAGAGAAAAATTATGATTTTATCTTTGTTTAAATAAGATGATTCTTTGAAGGTTGCTTCCAGCTTTAAGTATATATATGACTTGTTATGATTCTCTGTTTATATTTAATAGCTTATATAATACTTAATGGTATATAGATATTTATAAAAAGAAACTTATATGTTACGGTAAGTATATAAGTAAGTCTAAAGTGTGTTTTACCAATATTTTATAATTGCAGTTTATATGTACGAAATATGTTAAGGATATTATTTTAGTTACGGTTTGCACATTGATTTTGATTTTAATATGCACGAGTTTAAGTTATTATATATACATATGTTATGTTATAATTTATATTGGCGGTTTAGGCTATAATATATATTAGTTTCAAAGTTTATATAGTAGTATTTTGATCTTTGGAAGCTATATACATGCATCAGTCTAGACATTAGCATATAGGTTTACTGTGGCATTGATCTCTAATCACATTCCATTCGAATATGTATATATAATTACATGTTATAGGCATATTATCTACGGAAAGTATTATATGTTTTTATTATAATGTTGTTTATATATTTTTTTAGTCTGCATATGCCGCTAGTTATATTTAAAGTTATATATAGTCCGTTGGATTTCTAATGGTATAAGTTGATAATAGTTTATATATATAAGTTGCTATTTATATTTGTAGTGGTGTATAACTTATTCTTTACATTTTTAAGTATAAAAGTTGTTTGTAAAAGGTATATACGCGACCTATATATTTTATACAAATTTGGTGGGTTGTGTTTAACTTGTGTGTTAAATATGAATCTTATATACATAAGTATGCTTGAGTATAATTTTTCAGTGTCTAAATTTATGATGGTTTAAAATTACATAAGTTTATAAAATAAGTCGGTATCTCAAATTATGTAATGTATATATGTTGATTTTATATATGTGTTTTAATTTAAAAACGATGGATTTTGAAATACATATATATTTGATATATGTTCGAATTTAGAATATGATATAAATAAGTTCACTTATATCAATTATCTCCATTGATCTCGTCCTGATTTGATTTCATCGATTTCTTATCTATCAGCTTTGTTCGTCGAAGCGTGTCCATCTAGAGTTGCTTTGGAACTCGTAGCTCATTTTTTTGTCGAATCTATCTAGCATCGAAAGGTGAGCAATCACTCACGATTAATGTTCTTTTATTTATTAAATTTGATTTCAATTGAAACGACAACTGAAATATGCTGCTGTTAGTTATTTACATTGTTATATATGCTATCACCTGAATCTGTTCACCTGTAACATCTGACACCATTATCTGTTAATTATTTATGCGATGATAATACAGTTTGGTTGATAATTGATTGATTATTGTTTTTATTGGATGTTAAAGTGTAACGTATAAAGTGATAAATATTATGCAATTGAATTTGACGTAGGATAGTTAAAAATTTGAATTGACATATGTGTTGAATTTGGTTAGTTAAATTTGTATAATATGACCCCTTGAATGTTTAATTATTTGACACGTAGAAAAATAGTGTTAACTACACCTTGAACCATCAATTGTATGTTGTTTAAACTGATGATGTATGAAATTGTAAATAGATGACAAGTGAAGAACCGTATAATAATCTTTAATCTACATGAAATGATAGTGTAGATTCTAGAAATAATTATATTAATTTACACAAACAACAATGTGAATTAATACGATTATTTCAGGATTATTTGAATTGATTATTTGATTTTTATTGATTGTTGTTATTGCTTGTTTATTTACTTTGACACCATCCCAGTTATCACACTGCAAGTTCCCTTTACTATGCTTTGATTTTGAGTTGAATTGGAATCGGGTTGAAATGATAAATACCCAAATTAAAACTTTGACTTAGGATAGAGAATTTAATAAAACCCGATTGGTCAATAATTTGATTTAAAATTTAATAAAGATTTTATTTGAATAAATAATATGGTTTTGAAATGAGGTTGAAATTTGAATTTTTAATGAAAGGAAAATGTTAATATTTAATAATCTGAAACAAAATGTTAACAATGTAATTGATGGAAGAATGTTGTTTAATTTGAGAAATGATTGAATTAAGTTTGAAATGATTTAATAATCAAGTTTGAAATTATAATTAAGTTTGAAATTATTAAACTTTGAAATTATTTAATAATTAAGTTTTGAATTATTTAATAATTAAATAAGATTGAATTATTTAATGATTAAATTGAATTGAATTCTTTAATAAGTGAAATGGAATTTTTGAATAAGTAAATTTTACTTCGTAAATAATTGAAATCGAATTTCTTTATTAATTAAGTTTTGGAAAATTATTTAAGTAAATAAATAAGTGAAATTGAATTTCTTTAACAAGAAATAAAATGTGATTTATTGAAATTAATGTAAGACTTGAAATGTAAAGAATTTGATTTGATGAATTTAATTTAATGCAATTTGTAAGTTTTGATATAATGGAGTCGAACTTAAATAATTGATTGAATAAATTGGAAGTTAAATACAAATTGTTTTGAAGGATAAAGTTACTTAACGAATATTGAATGAAATCGATAAATGAAATTAAATTGATTTGAATGTTAAATTAAATTAATTTAAATGATTTCGGTATGAAACTTATATACGAATTTGAATCAATATTTGAATTGTTTTGAATAGAAATTGAAATTGAATTATAAGATTTTGAAAGTATGAATATGGAAGTTTGAAACATAAATTATGGAAATTAATTTAGAAAGAGAAATGAAATGTTGGTTTACAAATTCTATTGAAATTGAACTTGATTTGGTTTTGAGATATATTAAATGACCAATCGGTATAATAATTACGAAAGTTATTAAAGAGACCGGAATCGGTTAGGGACATACTCACTGTCTAAACCGAAAACCACTTTAATAACTATACGCGGAGTGTGATCCAGAATGAAGGGGTTGGAATGATGTACATGATGACTGAAGAAAGAGAACGATAATGGATAGCCTTGACACTTATGTCAAATTGGAAATGACTAAAACAGGAGCCGTGCCGGGCCAATGGAGGTCAGCTACCTCAAGCGAACACACTTCTTCGAACTACTCATTACTTGTTGTCGATTGGTGCACCCTTGATTTTGGGAGTGTTGTTTCTTGGTGTTGCGGTCGCTGCGGCGATGCGTTCTCACCAATCCGGATCAGGCGAACGGTAGTTTCACTACCTTGGGTATTGCCTCATGTGCCTTGTCATACTTGTATCCCTATACGCGACCACTACGATTGGTTTTGTACCTTTAGTATATGGATTGCCCTCTGGTGACTTCTGGTTTTGGGGAAACTACGGTCTTGTATATGCTCTTGGGAATAAAAATGTGTTAAGGGTGGAATGGGCCATGACTTAACACTATTTTGATATCTTATATTACTAATAGACATTATCTACTTATCGTACACAATTACATAGTAGATAGTTTAACGGATCCTTAAAGGATGGTTATTCCAAACATCCTTTGAGTTACTTGTATTTCAATTGCTATTTCACTTGAGTTGGATTTATTGATATAAGAATGTTAATCGTGACTCGAGTGTTTTGTGTTTTGCTTTACGCTCGAGTCAGACTGAGTGTACCAGTATTCGAGACTCACCTTTGAAGTTAGAGCTTGCTTGAAGATCCAGCCATCTATTCTGCTTTCAGTATTCGATGATTCCAGTAATGTAATCTGATTTGTATCTGATGTATCGTATTACTCTACCGTTGTATCTGTTCTAACTCTGATGTAACTTATACATTTATATAGTAGCTTCATGAACTACTATCTCTTTTATTTCCGCTGCATTTATTACTCTGTGTCTGTGATCTGTGATTATTTATTTACTGTATATGTTCAGTTTTGCCAAATTTAAATTAACAACGCGGTATTTTAAGCAATTCAATTCCGGCATGAGTGTCTACCTATACACTTATAATGGATGCGAATGGTCCAAAATATCGGGCCGTTATACAGTTGCTTATAAATAATTCAAACTGTTATATTTTTGTAGAATTATTTCCATAATAAAAGGCTATATTACCAAATCGGACTATGAATCACCCTTAGAAAGAGAGAGGAGATCAACAAAAACTCACCTCATCATCGATATCAAATCAGCAACGTCTTAGAAGAACAAATATACGACGCTGCAGAACATATTAAGGTAAAACACTTTTAGAATCAATGTGATTGATATTGAGAAGTTAATAACAAAAATATCATTATACAGTTTATCAGTAGCACCTTCAATGAATCAACCAGAGCACCGAATTTTGCCAATATGCTGACTGCAGAAGCTCGGATAGTTGCATTTTCAAGTATTACCCGATTATAGATGTACCTTATGTATTTGCTAGGGTCAGAAGTCTTAGGACCTTCGTTCCCAAGAAAGTGAAGTATCTAAAGGCCATATAGCATTAAAAAGTAGTGATTAATTAAAAAAGGAAAAGGCAAACATAACACAGTAGGATTAGAAGCTTTCTGTTGAAGGTCAGTATAATAAAAACAAAGAGGGTCAAAGGATCTTTCGAATATCATGTAATAAATCAAACCTTTTTTTGAAAAACAAAGAAATCACTGAATTAATTATTGTTATTCCATCTTATTTTAAATTTATTTTATATGAGCTAAAACATTTAGAAAATTGATTTATTTCCTTTTTGGAAAAACAGCTTGGATTGTTTTCGAAACCGATTTTGTGTTTTATCTAGTGTTAGATTGCACTGTAATCAAAATAGACTTGTAATGTATGTGTTTAATTAAAATTGAGTTGCATTAAATTAAAAATTAAGTTGCAGTGTGTTGTACTGTATTAAAATAAGCTTGCACTGTATTAAAATCCGGTTGCACTGTAAAAAAACTGACTTGAATTGTATCAAGATTTGGTTGCACTATATTCAAAATTGACTTGCATGAGTATATTGTCATAGACTCGTAGTGCATACATAAAAATTGCAATTACAACAGATCAAAATACATTGGCCGTAAAAATTGCAATTGCTGATGAACTGGGAGCTAATCAAAGTCCAAAAAATTGACTCAACAAAATCAAAACTTAAAATTCATAAACCTGTACTCTAGAAAATAAAATCAAATTAGTTGGTCACATATGACACGGAATTCCCTACAATCAACAACACACCGTCAACTTTTCTACTGACTTACCATAAAGAAAACCAATTAACAATTTGCTTCACTTATGTTAACCATGTGATTTATTTTTCATGGATTTTACTATCAATTTTGGTGGGGTTCTTCACAACTAAATTCTCTCTTGGTTTGAAACGTATAAGCATTGAATTAGATAAATTTAAATTTCTCGAATAAGATGTAGCCGCTCCATTATGACTGAATTGTCTGGTTAGCTCAAGATTGATACATGAGTAATTCATTTCTTGCTTCTTACTTATGTATAAGGACTCTTTCTCCCTCATATCCCCAACTTTCATGTCATGGTTCTTTTTCAATGGACACATCTGTAAGCACATAAACTAATGCAGCAAACTCAAAATGACTAGTAGGCATTCAGACAGATAATGCATCACAGTAAGTAATTAAACCTTGTGATGGAAAACTTTATGACACATTCAATTTATTGTTGCATGATACTTTTGGAATACCATATACACAGTAAACTACGGCTTAAACTCATAATAATGAAAAGAAAATAAACAGTATAGATATGATGTTACCTCCTTCACAATGAACTTCAAAATATTTGAGAATTTTCCAACAGCTGGAACCCCAGCCGGTTTCTCAAATGCAACAAAAGTCTGCCCTGGTGAATCATATGGTAGAGCCCTAAGTGGCCTTGTTGCAACTTCTGAAAACTCTTCGACTTCAGAAGCATCTATAAATATGGTAACCTAGAACAGCAACAAAATTGGATGCATTCATGTTTTCTAAGATAATAAAGAAACCATAATAAGCTAGGGATGCATTTTCAACAAAAACAAATAAAAACTTTTACTCGCATTTTCCAGAAGTTGTTCAGGTATGGTGTTCGTACAGTTATACTGGAATACAATATGTCCATCATAAATGTGCTTCACAACATTAACCAAATATTCAGTCTCTGGTTCTGTCAATTCTACCGGAGCAGATGACTGGAGAAAAGGTAAAGTAGAAAAAGAAGTTAGTTTATTATCCAGAGATCTGAATGGCTACAAGTAGAGTCAATAATTTATTTCTAGTGATATAATAGATAAAAAAAAGTATTGTTTATAAGTATTTTATCCCACAAGACCCACACAGTTTATGTTGGTGAGACGGAGCTTACCAAAACTATTAGAGGCTCAGATGCAGCTAGACCATCTCCTTCATCCACTTCATATATAGCTCTAATATTGCGGCTACCACAATACATAATCACACCTTTCTCCAACCTATACAAGATCTAAGGACAAAAACAAAATCAACAATGACAACTTTATGGATTATTCTTAAAATGTGCCTTTTCAAAAAAATTCAACAAAAAATTATATGTTATTACCTACTTAGAGAATGCATATGCTAAAGCTTGTTCTCATCCTATGGTAGCTTTAGATTTTTTCTGGATTCGAAGTTTTTGTATGTCACTGCTTAAAGTACTGTCATTCCAATCTTCATGCATGCTAGCTGCAATCTTTCTGGTGTCAGTGCATAGTATATCTGCTTCAATAGTGGGACTTGCTTCCATACCATCTAGCCTTTGATGAAACCTTCTCATTTACGTTTTAAATGACCCTTAAACGGTAACTCGATTTAGGATCTAGCTGTACTTGTCTACAATGCCGATAGTTTAAAAGGTATAAAACAGGAACTTAGTGGTACAAAATGATAACTTACCTGGAGACTCTGGATGTGTTGATTATCAGGACTTACGTGTAACTTCTTTTACTTGGCTTCTCTCTATCCGAAAATCTTCATAGACAAGTTTCCACAAATGGCACTAATAGAATACGACAACATATATAACAATAAATTCATGTTCGTTGCTTAATTACCAATAGTTCTTTGTTGTCGACAGCCTTCGCTTCGAAATAGCTAATTACCTGCAAACGAGTTTAACAATCAACAATATATATATATATATATATATATGTGTGTGTGTGTGTGTGTGTGAAAATCATGTAATCTATAACTCGATATTCTATATTAACACATATTAACAAAAATTGTTCTATTTTTATATGCATCCTATATAGTTCCCCAACGAATACACAATTTTAAATTTACATAGATATTCAGATCAAAACTGGGTTAGACGTCTGACTGGATTTTATTCTATGTGCAGATTGTATATTCAGTACTATGGTCAAGTTAAATCTTATAAAATATGAAAAAGTATCTGGAACGTCTGTAATCCATCGATGATGCATCCATCCACTAATTGAAATGTACAATTTTCTTTACCCTTGTCGTTTTCTATCAATTGGGTTCTCTAAAAGAAAAATATTCCCTAAATTCACATTGCCGTAACTGTATTAGGCAACAACTGTAATGTCAGTTACTTCCATTTATTTGTGTTAGCCCTCTTGTATAACTACATTTGTGTAATACATATGCAATGACATAACGATTAATCTGAGTAGACAGTTTTAGGAAAAATAGTTTATTTAAGTTTTAGTTTCAAGTGTATCAATTGTTGTGGCTCTGCAGATAAACACGTTTACCATAGAGGATATGTACTGAAATGTTATGGCTTTGCAGATAAAAACTTAAATGTTGTGATACAGATTTTTATTTTTTTTAGTACCCAAATAAACAGAACTAAAACTTAATGTTGAGAGATGATGTACTGAAAAATAATACTTACTGGAACTTGATTCTCCAATGACATATGCCGCTGGCCAAGCTATCGTGCATTCATTTGCATCAGAAGCTAACCTAACCTCATCAACTTCATTTGCAGCATTCATTGTGTATCCCTGTGCACTTCAGTATAAACTCCTGCAACCCACTGTTTCTAACTTCACTTCACAGCTACCCCATCTTCAAAAGTTCTCCTCCCCAAAACATCAATCTGAAACCAGCACTGTCGAACCGAACTACCTTGCAACATCATCAACAGCCTGAACCATCCATCAAAATGATTCTTTGATCCAAAATAAAGAATATTAATCACTTATATTTCAAATGCTTTGTAACTAATTTTATTCTGGTGAATATCCTTAACATTTTTTATTTTAAAATTAACTGTAAGACAATTTAATTGTGAAGCATATTGGAATAGTATTAGATTTCACTACAAGGATCTTGACAGGTTTATTCTTGACACTTTTCTTAATAATTTGTTGGTATGTTGGGTTTGAAAGAAACCAACATGCATTTAACAACAGCAGTACTGATTTAGAGAATTTAATATATATAACTTCTCTAGTTTGTCTTAATTTGATTTCGAATCCTATTTATAAACTTAATAAAAGTTCAAGTTTTAAAGAGTGGCTTAATGATATTAATGTTCGTATTGGTTTTTGTCTAAAATAAAATAAATCTTAAGAACAAAACTAACAATAGATTGGTAGAGGAATCGAAGAGATTTGCCAGCAAGTCAAAATTTTCTACCATGAAAATGCAATAAACAAAAAAGTCATTCCAAATTATGCATTGATAAACACTCTTCATTGGGAAAGTGTTCAGTTATTGGCCAGAAGAAACGAGTTACTAATTACTTCCAAATTCTGCAGCAGCAGAAGCTGTTACATTAACATTTTAACATACTTTTTCCGTTAGTTGTCTTTAAAGATTTACTTTATATGAAAGATTGAGATTTCAAGCGGCTTTTGATGTAACTATTGGGAAAAATAGTGTATGCACACTAATTAAATAAAGTTTAAAGAAAAAAAAGAGATTTCACCTAATTATATATGTATGTATAGTCCACTTCATAGTAAGTGGTAACATGAGATGCGTCCTTGTTTGAAGACAAACAATAGTGTAAGTTTGTTAATTGATAAGGATTATTTGGACAAATACAAATCTGACTCACTTGCCACTTCGCTGCTCAAACTTGAAAATGTTATTCATACCACTTTTTTTTCTTTCTCTGGCGAATGATATAGCACTGCATAGAAAGAAATCACATGGGAGTTTGCATATGAGATTCGTTCATGTGATCAATCATATGAGATCCATGTTTGGTATTCAGACTCATCTAGAATTCTACATGCCAATGCTAATATGTGCAAGCCTGCTTCTCCATATTCATTTAAATGTGTAGTTGTAACCCTTTCGTAAGTTCTTCCACTCTTTCCAATTCTATCAAAAATAATTATATGCAATCCAAAAAAAGTTTTTTAAAGTTTGTGAACCATCATAATATGGTACAGAATACAACTGACTTATGTATCTGCTCCTTTACAGAAAAGAAACATCCGACCAGTTTCATCCTTAACAACAACCAACATTCTCTTCCTTTGCTATTGAATTCAAGTAAGTTGAGGAAACATATATAGACTTGAAAAGAGAAGTATTATTTATTGAGTTTAAAGTAATTTTATGACTCTCAACCAACTGCATCGAAGTATCACCTTACTAGCCAACATTTTTTGTAATGTGACCATAAAATAGAACACGAAACCTTTGATTACTCTTATCAAACAACTTAACATTATGACTAGTGGACTGTGGCGATAATAGACTATATAATCTTGTAACTATTACAGACGAATGAAGTAGCATGTTAAGAACGGCTCCTTTTAAATCAATTTTTTCCTCGGTTCTAAGAGAAAGTGCTCAATGGTGTGATAGATCGCATCACAAATGTTTCACTTCCATTAGAACAAAAAAATACAATAAGCTTATCGATATTTGCAATTTTGAGATTTTACATTTACTAAGATCACTAATTAAAACAAGTAGTAAAATGACATAAAAAATCAACAAACTTTATTATAGTGCTACCCATAAATGATAACATGACCAAACCATGTTATACTGAAGATAACCCTCTTCTTCTACATTTAAGAAACTGTTTAATTTAGTGTTTCGGAAGTAATCACATTGAAGAAACTAGTTGATCATAGCGGCATCTCAAGTGTACATTCTAAACACAGATCATGCATAGAAGTTGAATAAAACTACTCAATTGAAAACAAGAATACGGTAAATCTTCGATAGGTTCAAGATTCACATATCTGTCAAGAAGTTTAACATACGAACCACTTGCATCAGGTTTCCTACTCAATTTTATAAGCAGTACATGTTAAGTTATATTTAATAATGGTAAGATACAATGAATTGGTGTAGACTGAAACAAATATAGAAAATTATACACATGTATTCATTTGATAACAAACAGAGATAGACAATTTTAAGGTTTTGCCTTAACAGTCAAATGAAATAACCGAAGTCTTCTAATATGAATATGGAGATAGAAAAATATAGGATAAAAAATGGTATGCTTCACAATTTTATTATCCAAATCCAAATTTAAAAAGTACTAATGGTTGCTTATGAAATAACTGAAGTCTTCTAATATGAATATGGAGATAGAAAAATATAGGATAAAAAATGGTATGCTTCATAATTTTGTCCCCATGTCCAAATACTTCACTTGGTGAAATCAAATGGTGAATAACATGTTGCATTGGAAATACAAATCATAATCATCCAAGAAGGAAGACTGAATTGAATTATTACTAATAAAATAATTTTTTTTTGCAATTATTATGAATTTCATTTTACTTGGACCATGTTTTGTCAATACAGTTAACTGTATTAAGAAAAGAAATTATGAGCCCAATTTGCAACATTGCTAGGAAATACTAGCTAGTAAAGACATGACTTATGTTGAAATATTTTGGCACTATCACTACCATGTACTAGTCACTTAATCATTATTTAACATTATAGTAAAAAATTAGAAATAAAAGAAATAATTTTTTCTTGCCAACAGCTGAAGTTGCAAGCTTAGCCTTCTTCTCAGAAAGATGGAAGTAAATATGAGGTAACAGCTCAAACAATTGCAGCACGTATGCATACCTATATGCATGTACCCTCTAACTAAAGTCGTGCATGCCCATTTTCCTATAGTTTGCATGCTCCCTCATACCTCTCACAGCCATAGCTACTTTCAAATTTGAAGCCCGAGCTCTGCTTCAGTCCTACTATGTGCGTTATACCTTGTGTGCAGGCCACTTTTTGTAGTATGCATGTCTTAAATTCTATCCCTATACAATGGAACCCATGTTGCACTCATCAGCAAGCTGTATTAAACCTAAAGCACCCTCTCAACTTCTTATTCCTGCCTTACTTCTTGCAATCCCCACATTCGTATAGGTTAGATCATATTAAACTCAAAGCATCCGCACACAGCTTCTTGCTCCTACATCAGTGCACTCACGCAAGAAAGCAATTAAACTTATGCATTAGCATGTTAAACTCAGTCCCTTCCTGAAGCCCGAGTGCCTTCCTTGCCCGGCCTCAGTCCATCTCTGATATATTCCTTGCATGAGCACTTATCTTAGGGTGCTCTCCCTACCCACAACTTGTTGCCCCGCTTCTCATATCATAGGAGGTCACACTAGGTTAACACAACACGTTCTTTTAACATCTCTAAGCCTTTTAAATAATGTATATATTCTACTTAGGGAATGCATAAGAAAATCTTTATCAATGCCTTTTCTCCATTGAAAATAAAGTAACCTTTTGATAAGTGTTTCAGGACTTCCTCAGGACTCATTTATGATTTGATGCAGAATAATCCACAATATTAAAATGTAATGGAAAAATCATAATTTCAATATTAAAATATTCAAAGACAACAAAATCATAAACATGTAGAAAGTACAGGCTAATTGCAATATTAATGAAATAAAATTTAAAATGAAACAGACATGATTGAGAAGAAATTGGAAAATTTCACTATGTAGTTCTATGGCACAAATTTCTATCTTCTGTTTTTTTATAGGCAATTCAACTTAGAGTTGGACATAAAACAACAAATCGAGTGATAATATCTAAAGAAATCTACAGTTCTTAACAAAAAAAGTAATCTAAGGAAAACTCACAGACTCTTGAGAAAAAAATGCGAAATTCATGATTAATTTCATAAGGCATGTCCTCATTCTATTATCAACTCGAGTGATATTAAAAAAATTGCAATTAGGGTTCTTGTGGTAACATCAAACATAGTACAGAAATTAAATACCTCTACCCAATTAGGGTTTTGACGATTACCTTGATTTTTGATTTAGGGCTTGTGAACAAATCTAAAGGAGATGAAAGGAGCAGATTGAAGGAAGAGCAGATTGCAAAGAGAAGTAGTGCGAGATAAAGTAAATGTGACAGCAAAAGCGAGAAGTATTTTTCGAATGAGAGCAGGGTAACAATGGATTAAGGAAGGAGATGTAAAACGTGATATGTTTTTTTAGTATTTGGCGGGAGGCCGACAAAATTTGGCAGCGTTGAATGAAACATAAACACATAAAAATGAAATAGTAAAAATAATATTAGTTGCATTTACACAACAAACGCTACCAATAAGTGCAACTATAGGTAGGTTTTCTTGTAGTGCATGTGTTAAACCCTAATTCATATTTTTTGGGAATGCCCAAAATACCCTTGAGAAAGTGTGGAGACCAAGTAATCATTAGCTTCTATTAATCATTATTTAAGTGTACATGAAGCCATTAACTCCATAAGCATGTGCATTAGCCTCTAATTTGTACATTAAGGTAGGTGGGTAGGTAGGATCCTCCATTATCATGTCTTTGAATTATTTCCATCTCCATTCCTTTGTATCTTCTTTGTGCATGCATATATCTTCATGAAACCACTTGTATATGAAGCCAAATTCCTATAAAATAATATAGAAATTTCCAATTAAATTTTCACAAATTAATATATGCACAAAATGACCATTTTGCCCTTGGATGAAGATGAATATGTGACGATTTGAAAATAATATGAATTTTGGTTTAAACAAGTTAAAATGCCCGATATGATCATTTATTTAATTTAAATAGATTAAATATGGTGGTAAAAATATGCACATTTACATGCACATCAAATACCCCCACACTTATCTTTTTATTCGTCCTCGAATAAAGAAAAACTAAGATAAATCCATTTTCGTAGGGAGCATGATTGCATTGAGCATATGCAACAAGCCGTTAAACCTCTGGGTGTCCCCAGTAGGACGAGTGTTGTCTCGTTAGGGTTTTTAGCGGATACTACCCACAAAATCCAAATGTAGGATGAAAATATTTACAAAATGCAAGATTTATTTACAAAGATGTGAATGCAAGTTTTTGAAATTATTTACGAATGAAGGATTTAATTTTAAATTAACACAAATAATTTAAATATAATTTTGGTTATTATCTTGAAAATTTAAGTCATTTACTCGTCAAAATTTCCAACAAAAATCAAGTTATCATAACAAATAGACAATAGTTTAACTCATTGTTTTGGTTGATAACACAGTGTAATTTGAAATGGATCCTTAGATGATTATCAAAGTTTTTCAAAGTGGTATTTTCATTTCTTTTCAATAACAAATCAAATCAAATAAGTTTAAATGGTGCTTGGATTTCATTTGCTTACTCTCTCTTGTTTGAAAATTTTATTGATATTAACAATACTTACATATGCCTAACTCAAGTAAACTGAGGCCAGATATATTACACATGCACTGCCTTGCGGACTTATGTGAGAGGAATACAGAGCGTGGCGAGTGAACACAAAAGTGTGGACACTTATTGACTGTATGCGTTATTAGTAAAAGAATTTTTTTCATATACACACCTAACTCAGATAAACTGAGGCCAGATATACCGATCGTGCACTGCCTTTCGGGCTTACGTGAGAAGGGTACAGAGCATGGCGAGTGAACACACGAGTGTGAACACATGATTCTAGGTGTTTATTTAAGAAATATATATACAAGAAATATTTTTTTGTATTTTTTTGGAGAGAGAGTTTCACAAAATCATCTTAGCATCATTTAACTTAGAAGACAAAAAAAATGTTATATCCTTTACTTTAAATTAACCACTTTAAAACAAAGATTTTCAATTAGGATATATTTCATAATATCACGTATGAATCTTCCTATATACTAGTTACACCATTTTTATTTGTAATCAAACTTCATTTTTATTTTTGCTAAGACAAATTAAATTTCAAAAATTTCAATATAATAAACCAAAACCATATATTTATCTTATAGTGTTTCTTTAAAAATAAATCAAAATGGTTTAAAAAAAATTGTTTTTTTTGTTTTGAGATTTTTTTGTAAATTTTGGAAAGAAAATAAAAATAAATAAACCATGAAAAATTAAAAATGATGATGAGTCTCCCCCCACATTTGATTTTGACTGTGTCCTCACAGTTAACCCAAGTGAAAGGAGAAAAATAAAATTAAAAACTGGCCTTTATTTATATGAAAATGAATGGTATTTACACGAGATCAGAAAGTATATCGTCAAAAAGTAAATGAAATGGTCTTCCAAAGACCGATTCATTTGTCTCGTCAAGTATGCGAGACCAAGCTTAAGCTCGAAAAACCAAACCATAAATGATTTCAAAGTTGAATGTTGATTTGGGAAACGAATGTCGTTTTATTAAAAATCTTGCGAGTTGTTTCCTTTTCGATGATTTGTGGGGTCGATAAAACAATTGATTGAAATTCAAGTTCATTTTCACCAATTTGAAATTCAAGCTTATCATTGAAAACTTCTTCAAAATTATTGATTTCAAAATCAAAGTGGTGATTTAAATCTTCCCCGTCGGAATTTAACAACTCGTCATCCAAAAGTCCAAAAAATTCATGTTCATTAAATTCGTCTTCCTTTGTTGGATTATCAACAACTTCATTGCGTATCTCAAGTTCAAAATCCAAAGTTGTTGTATTCAAATTTTCGAAATCGAGAAAAAGAAGATCGAATTTTAAATTTGGTTCCACACCCACAAAAGAGTTGAAATCCAACTCAATTACCGTATTTTCAACAACTTCGTTAAGATTTACATTTTCAATTTCAAAAGTTGTTATTTGAAAATCGTCGATTTGGGTAAAAGGTGGATTATCACTTGACTCGTCATACAATGGGATTTGATTTTGTTTTTCACGTTGTTTCATATAAGTTTCAAACAACAAATCTGTGTGATCATCGTAACTTTCGTTCATTTGTTCAACAAAATCCAGTTTATAATTATTAGCTTGAGGATTTTCGATTTGGATTTGTTGAGAACAAAATTTTTCACTTGCATCATAGTCAAGATTATTTCCATTGCCAAAATTATTTGAAAAGTGGATCACATTTTCGTTTTGATTCTTAAATTCATTTTGGAGTTCAAAATTGAATTGGCATGGGCTATACTCAAAATCGTTTGAATTTTGAAGTGAATTCAAATTTTGACTATTTTGAAAACTTCGACTTGAGTTATCGCACAAATACGAATTACACAAATCATTTATCATTTGATTTTGTTGTCTAGATATTTCAAGTAAAGACAAAATGCTATTTTCAAGATCTGAGGGTTGCTCGTTATTTTGAAAACTTTGTAGTGCAAAATCCGAACCGTTTGAACAATGGTTGTTGTTAAAATATCCAAACGAATTTGGAGTGAAATCATATAGATTATATTGATTTTCACAACTATTGTAAAATACAAGTGAGTGGGGAAACACGGACATTTTCAAGAATGTTTTTGCTTTTTTTTTGTATAAAGGAAAAATATTTACAAATAGAATTTATTTTTCAAAATGGAAAATTGATTTTTTTGTTTTGTTTTTTATTTTTGAATTTTTTTTTATTTCTTGAAAAGATTTTTTTTGGATTTTTGATTTTCCTAAGTTAACCCAAAATTGTATAATCACACTTTGTCTTAAATCAACAAGATAGTTCTCAACCAGGTAATAGACAGGATTTATCGGTGCACCACGAATCACCGTAGCAATGCAGCCGAAGGTTTAAGTACCTTCAGAGGAACAACCACTATAATATTTACGAACCATCATAATATTTATAAATGGTTATTACTCTACCGTAGCCTAGACACCTAGAAAGTAAATTGTTCAAAGAAGACAATTTGTCAATATACAATTAAGTGTTATCGATTTCTAACCGTTATTATTAATCAAATTTCTAAAATGCAAAGCAGAAATTAAACGTGTATTAACAATGCAACTATGAATGAATTTTGTTTTTGGTTTTTGGTTTTTGAATTTATTTTTTTCAAATGCAAGTAAACAACAATTCAAGACAAACAAAGATATATACAATACAAGGCAAATAAAAAGAAAATTATAAATAAGCAAGCAGTCATTTTTTGGCAAGATCAGTAAATCAAGCAAATTTTTTTAGGAAGCACTTCTACTCCTTCTGCAATTCTGCTTTGGCAACCTGAAAAAGAAATCGAATTAGATATATATACGATTTTTTTTGTAGATTTTTTTTTCTTTTTGGATAAAACTAAACTAAACTTAAAAGAAAGCAAACTCCTTTTTTTTAATAAGGATGGACTAAAAAAACAAAACAAAACAAAAGAAATCTATATAAACAAATTAAACAAAATATTGTACTCAATCTTAAAAGCCAAGCCCAGCCCAAACGCAAGTCTCTTTGCTTTTTTTTCTCTGGTATAAAAAAAATAACACGAGAGCAATAATCAATGTCAACCCACTAACAATCCCACTCAATTTTTACGCATCCTTCTCTGCTCAAATAAAATAAGAAGTCGCGACAGCTCTTTTAAAAAATCATGAATACAACAAAAGGGAAATTCATGAATTTTGAAATCGCTATTGTTCGATTCAGGAGGTTGAGTGGGTTGCGATTTGGTGAGGCGATTTGGGTTCTGGTGACTGGATGAGGTGAAGGAGTGGTTCGATAGTGATTGTGGAATAATTTGGCATGGGGTTGTGGGTTGTTGATGGCGATGAGGCTTATGGTTGGAGGAGTGAAGACGAGGCAAGTAGGAATTGGTTAAAGGATTCGAAGAGGAGTTGTCTGGAGTTAGGGATGTTGAGGATGGTCTCAGGCGATGTTTGCGATCACGAGTGATTGGAGGTGGTGAGGGTGGTCAGGGATTGATGATGTTTGTCGACAGAGTGTAATGGTGTTTTGGGTGTTGTGGTGGTTTTAGTGTGCAGGCAAGCAGAGCCAGTTGAGATTGGTATGGCAATGGTGGACGGTGATGGTTCGATAAGAGGTAGGGGATTCGACGGTTTTTTTATGGTACTTGGCTGTTGATGGTGGAGTTGCAGTGGATGTTATGATGGATGGTGATTGTTCTGCGCAGTTGAGTGAATCGTCGGGTGTTGAAGTTGAGGGGAAAAGTTGAAGTCGAATTGGTTTTTCAGGGGTGTATGTTTTCAATGATGGTGCCACTATTGTGGTATTTGTAGCAGAAGTATATATGCTGATGGTAGAAGGCGGTTGTCGAATGGCTATGAGTTTGAATTGAATTGGGTTTCGAGGTGATGGTTGTTTGAGCTAGGAAGATGTGTATTGGATAGTGAAGTTTGTATGTTCACAGTGGAGTATGATTGTTCATAGTGGAGTTGTGATGGAATATGTTTGTGCAGTATGGTGATGGGCAGTTGAGGCTAGAGATGAACTGGTCAGGCTTTGGTGGTCTACCATTGTGAAGCAGTCAGGTAGAATTTGTGGTGAGGTTATGGTATGGAAATATGGTTGAGTGGATTTGAGTGTTGAACTACTGAGGGTAGAAGTTTATTTTTGATAGTGGAGGAATGTTGCTCTGCAGTTAAGATTGTAAAGGCAGTTGCAGTGTTGCTTTCTGAAGTTGTGGGGTTGCATGGAGCTTTGTAGCTAGGGGTGTTGATGGCGGGACAATGTATATTGTATCTGTGGATGGTCAGAGGAGATGGTGACAGAAGTTTAGCTGGAAGTTGTTTGCGAAGAGTGGAGATGGTGATAGAAGTTTGGCCAGAGAAATATGGCAGTGATTGTAACAGAGACAAAGAGGGAGGGAAATGCATAGAACAGTGGGGAGTGCACAGTGAAGATTTTGTAAATTGTAATATAGTGGATGTAAAGTTGTAAAACAATGCAAATGAAAATGTAATCAAATCAAAATTGTAAACGAAAATGATTTTTTTTCCTTTTTAATTGTGCATGTTTTTTTAGTAGTAGAAAACAATGCAAATGCAAAATGAAACAAGAAAACAATAACAAGCAAAATCAAAATGCAAGAAAATTTCACACAATAAACACACAAATCTCTTTTTTGTTTTATGCAAACACACAAAATCAAACAAAATAATTCGAAGAATAGAAAATCAAAATCAAAACTATTCCCTGGCAACGACGCCAAAAACTTATTTAACGACTAAATTTCTATCGGATTAGAAATTTACCGAAAAATTTCAAATTAAAATATAACCGCAAGCGCACGGCGTACACTTGTAGTACGTGGCGAATACGGGTCGATCCGCAGGGAATTGATGATTTTAAAATTCTATTCAATCAAATTATACCGAAGTCGAGAGTAAATTAAACTAGAAATGTATGAAAACTAGCTAACTAACTAAAAGAAAAGAGATGCAAATATAAGGGTTAAATGACAATTTAGAGAATAAATCCACTATCTAGATTATGTAGTTCAACACATATGAAGTCATAATCTCTCTTTTATGGTCATTAGTGCTTTAATTGATGTGCTTATCATAAGTATGACATATTTGTGCTTTTGATTAGCCAACATAACCCATCAAACTATTACACACCCCTTAAACCACTTACTAACTTTCATGAAATTTGACAATGAAAATGAAAATGAAATCTATTTTAAGTATGGCTTATTAACTATTGATTAGAAATATAGACCATCAAATTTTAATTTCAACTCACTTTCTTTTGCCATACTCATATTTTGATGAAGAGGCAATTAGTGTTAGTGATTGTTTAAGCATAGCCTATTTGATGTCAACAATATAGGCTATCAAATTCAAGGCAAAAACAACAATTAAACCACTTTAATCATCATCATTAAGCACAAAAAGAGAGCATGAATTAACAAATAGTTGAAGCTACATAATTAGAGAGCTTCATTACCCCTAAATTGAAGGGGTTTAGCCTCTCATATTTGTCATTTGATTAACAAATGTAGCTAGCAACATGAAAGCAAAAAGAAAGAAAAATGAAAGCTTAATGAAAAAGAGAGCTAATTAACAAGAATTAAAACCAATCTACTTTGCATGAATGTAAATCTACACTACAACATGAAAGGAAATAAACAAGAAAATAAAAGGAACATGTACTAAATTGCATAAAAGAATTACAGAAGAGAAGAAATGGCTAAGTAGCCATGAAAAGAAAGAGAGCTCTCATTTTATTTTCCTAAGAGAGTAGACTAAGAGAAGAGAGCCAAAAAGAGAGACTAAGGAGAGGAGAGGGTTAAATGCAACATATGGGGTATTTATACATCACTACACCAGAAAAGACTTTTGGTAGCGTTGAAAAAACGCTATCATAACTTATGGTAGCGTTTTAGAGAACGCTGCTATACGACATGCAACTAAAAGTCTAAAACTTTTTGTTGCGTTGTAGTAAACGCTACCAAAAGTCACTTTTAAATGCAACTATAGGTATTTTCTGTAGGATTTAAAAAACGCTACCAAAAGTCACTTTTAAATGCAGCTATAGGTTTTTTCTGTAGGGTTAAAAAAACGCTACCATAAGTCTTCATTTTTTGGTTGCATTTTTTGTTTATATGCTTTTTTTGATTTTCAGTAGCGTTTTCAAAATGCAACTGTATAATTTTTATATTAGTTTACATTTGTTTCTGTAGCATTTCTGAAACGCTACTAAAAGTTATTGGTTGTTTGGTAGCATATTTTAAATGCTACTATTTACGGTTGATGGTTTATACCATTTCCAATAATCGCTTATATACTATTCATATTAAAACGAACGATCAATCGCATAATTTTCATATATTCAAACAAACAATTAAATCACATAATTAGCATATACAAACAATCAATCATATGATCATCATATTCAAATAATTGCAAAAACATGCTAATCTCACAATCAAATATAATATCCATAATCAATTCGATAGTAGTTTTTCAACAAAATAAGTCACATACTACAAGCATTCACAGACAAGTTTCCACAAATGGTACTAACAAAATACGACAACATATATAACAGTTAAATTCATGTTTGTTGCTTGATTACCAATAGTTCTTTGTTGTCGATAGTCTTCGCTTCGAAATAGCTAATTACCTGCAAACGAGTTTAACAATCAACAATATATATATGTATATATATATATATGTGTATATATATATGTGTGTATATATATATGTATATATGAAAATCATGTAATCTATAACTCGATATTCTATATTAACACATATTAACAAAAATTGTTCTATTTTTATATGCATCCTATATAGTTCCCCAACGAATACACAATTTTCAATTTACACAGATATTCAGATCAAAACCGGGTTAGAAGTCTGACTGGATTTCATTCTATGTGCAGATTGTGTATTCAGTACTATGGGCAGATTGTGTATTCAGTACTATGGTCAAGTTAAATCTTATAAAATATGAAAAAGTATCTGGAACGTCCATAATCCATCGATGATGCATCCATCCACTAATTGAAATGTACAATTTTCTTTACCCTTGTCGTTTTCTATCAATTGGGTTCTCTAAAACAAAAATATTCCCTAAATTCACATTGCCGTAACTGTATTAGGCAACAACTGTAGTGTCAGTTACTTCCATTTATTTGTATTAGCCCTCTTGTATAACTACATTTGTGTAATACATGTGCAATGACATAACAATTAATCTGAGTAGACTGTTTTAGGAAAAATGGTTTATTTAAGTTTTAGTTTCAAGTGTATCAATTGTTGTGGCTCTACAGATTAACATACTCTACTCCTTAAACGTGTCTGTTATGATACCTTAGTTATTACCTGCTGGACTTCGAATGGTTGTTGACTAAACTATATTAAAAAAGGTAAAGTCTATCATATATTAAATGCTTCGATTTTAAGGTAATGGTTCTTGTAAACAGTAAGCATGTACAATGGACACATCTGTAAGCACATAAACTAATGCAGCAAACTCAAAATGACTAGTAGGCATTCAGACAGATAATGCATCACAGTAAGTAATTAAACCTTGTGATGGAAAACTTTATGACACATTCAATTTATTGTTGCATGATACTTTTGGAATACCATATACACAGTAAACTATGGCTTAAACTCATAATAATGAAAAGAAAATAAACAGTATAGATATGATGTTACCTCCTTCACAATGAACTTCAAAATATTTGAGAATTTTCCAACAGCTGGAACCCCAGCCGGCTTCTCAAATGCAACAAAAGTCTGCCCTGGTGAATCATATGGTAGAGCCCTAAGTGGCCTTGTTGCAACTTCTGAAAACTCTTCGGCTTCAGAAGCATCTATAAATATGGTAACCTAGAACAGCAACAAAATTGGATGCATTCATGTTTTCTAAGATAATAAAGAAACCATAATAAGCCAGGGATGCATTTTCAACAAAAACAAATAAAAACTTTTACTCACATTTTCCAGAAGTTGTTCAGGTATGGTGTTCGTACAGTTATACTGGAATACAATATGTCCATCATAAATGTGCTTCACAACATTAACCAAATATTCAGTCTCTGGTTCTGTCAATTCTACCGGAGCAGATGACTGGAGAAAAGGTAAAGTAGAAAAACAAGTTAGTTTATTATCCAGAGATCTGAATGGCTACCACATTATCAAAATGCAAGACCTTGAATAGTTTGCCAAAGCTAGAAAATTCAGGAATAGATGAAAGCAGCTTTTCATACGCATCAATAGCAGAGGTTGGAGCAGTTGGAGTAAGAGCCCCAAACGCAGTAGGCTTTTTTCCAGGAGCCTTTTTCTCAGCAAGAGGCTGAGACTTGACTTCCTTAGGAACATTATTAATATCGAAAGGTTCTTCAGATGCCTCCTGTTAATTACAGACATGGTTGATATTAGTGAAATTAGCAACAACACATCGTATTGCAGATATATGAGATCAATTCACCTAGTACATACATAATTACGTAAACTTTTCTCCAAATTAACCAATGGCACATCCAATGAACCAAAAAGGAATTCTTTAACATCTTCATCGGTTTCTGTAACGGAGCCATCACCTCCTAACGTGTTGAGATAGAGTGTAGCACGATCACGAACCTGTATGACAGAAGAGTTAAGTATATATGTTGGATCTATACATTTGCTTTAGTATTATCATAATAATAACTTATGTGACAATAGTGTCATGAGGTAACCTGTAACGACCCAGAATTTTTGATAATTAAAATTCGAATATTTAATTGATTTTAAATATTAATAAATGGAATTTATAAGTCGAATGATTTATTTTTCGAATATTGGATTTAATTTGATAATTAAATCGATAAATTAATAATTGAAATTCCAGAAATAATTGAAAATCGAGTTTAATATGATTAAAAATGATTTGTAAAATTTTATTTAATCATACTGAAGTTATAGAGATGTTATAGAACTTTTAAATTTGAATTTAGAGTTAATATGTGAAAATTGAATATTTTAATATTTAATTATCGACTGTAAAAATAGCCAATTTTTCAAACAGCCTCGGAATTCGACGAAACCAGTTCCATTGGGTCCGTAATATTGAATTATTATCGGATTTCAATTTTCGTATTTTTCAGACTTGTTATGAGAGCACACGACGTATAAACACGTTGAAAATAAATTCAAATTCAATTTAAAATTTTAATATTTAAATTTGTTGCCGACATACACGTTCGTCCCTTGAATCATGCAGAAAATCCCGGAGAGAAATCGTGCAAATCATCCTTCGTTCAATTTTTAAATACCCCTTCTCGTTCAAAATCAAAGGAAAGAAAATACTTTCGTTCAAGATAAAATAATGGCGCCTGTTCCTTTTCTTTCAAAATCAATGTCGCGACCAAATCAAAACTCCTCTCTCGTTCACAAAAGCAAACGAACGAAAATAAAAATCCATTAATGGCTGCTTGGAGCGGCAAGTCAATCGCGACTTCTCCTGTCGCGTACCAGGCGCGAGATGGCGACGTTCGTGAGCTTGCGTACGCGATTGGAGGCGGCGGGGCAACGATTGAAGGCGACGGCGGTCGCGATAGGCGCGCGTGATTCGGAGGCGTCGAGGCTAGGATGGCGGCGCGAATTAGGATTCAAGGCTCGCGAACACGTGTGCGAGCACGGCGAATTCGTGGGCAGCGGCGAATCGATGCTCGGCGACATCTAGGGCTTCGCGACATCGAGGCGGCAACTTCGAGGTGCTGGCGCACACGCGTGGGTTGCTAACTGGGTTCGTCGATGGCAGCGACGCACCTGGGGCAGTGCAACATTGAAGGTAATGTTTTTTTTTATTATTATCTAAAATTTATTTAATAAATATATATAAGGAATTATTTATAAAAAGAAAATTTTGTTTACAGTTTAAAATGGTTTAGTTAAAATATAATTTTTAGTTAGTTAAATTTATTTGGGAAAGTGAAATGCATTTGGAAAAAAAAGGGAAATTAGTTAAAATAAAATTTTTGGTTAAGAAAATAAATTTAACGATAATCGATTTTTCGATTTATTTCGAATATTAATAAAGTGTATGAATTGTTTATACCAGGTTAAAATCGAGAAAACGAAACTGAAATGAAAAATGGGATGGCAAAATTAAAAGGGCTAAGGTGAGATCTTCTCACTCAAAATGGATTTCTACAGTTATTGATTTGATTGATTGACTGTTTGGATTGTTGATATTAGATATAGTAGGATATATCTATATATATAGCAATATATACATATTGGCATATGTATATATTGGATTGATGATTTCCCGCCTCGTATAGCGGATGAGACCCTATTGCGCCGTTAGTAAGCGGATAATATTTATAAAACCCATATACCGCGATAATTCCGTACTGGAGCGGAATTGGTATTGTGCTAACATTTTTGGATGTAGGGAAACAGGTTGGAGGGATTCAACTGGATTCCTCACCAGTAGTTATTTATTTACAGATATTGATGTATATTCTGTTATCATATGTTGATATATGATGTTGTTGTTGTGATGGACTAATTGATGCGTTGCATCATCGGATTCAGTTTTGAAGTTTTAAAATATACATCTTTTACTTTAAAAAGGGTTTTTAAAGTGATTTTTGAAAGTAGACGTTTTATTGAATTTTTGAATTGGTTTATTTCAAATAAATAAACGTCTAAAATTTTAAAGTTATAAAAGTTAAGATTTTTGTGAAATAAAATCAAAAGTGTGATTTTTGAAATAAAAGTTAAGAAATTTATGAAATGGTTTAAATTGGGATTTCTAGTATTATAAACGGTTTATTTAAAAGATGTACAAAATTGGATATTTATGAATTTGAAATATTGGAAGTATAAGACAAGTTTCTATAAGGGTTAAAATGAAGTGTAAATGGGATTTCATAAGTTAATGAAATCTGAAAGTTTTAAATTTTGTGAAGTTTAAAAGAACGATTTCTTTTAAAATAAATGAATTATAAGTTATATTAACTTATAAATTGAATGGGTCATTAAAGAAGATGTATAAATCGAAGTTGTTATAAAATGAAAATAGAATTTATAAACGTTGTTTTTATAAATTCGAAAATAAATCAAATTTGATTGATTTTAAATATAGAGATTATTAAGGGAATTTTATCCACAATTTTGGGACAGTGGATAATTCTTGAAATAAATATGTAAAAAGGGATTGAAACTTGGTTATTGAAGTATATTCACGATTTTGGACAGTGAATATATTATTGAAAAAAAATAGTATGTTTGGGAAAGCGATATTATAAATGAAGTTAATTGTTTTAAAAAAATGTTTTAAAACGTGTGAATTATCGAAATCATAGATTTCAACATTTATTGTTGAAATAGAAGTTTTCGAGAAATAAGGAAATGGTGGACTATAACACTGTTGTTATAGTAAATGATTTCCGAAAGGAAATGTTTTATATAGTATTGGGATTTATATATCTATCTAAATTTCGAATCCCTATACTAGTGATTTTGAGTCGTCGTAACGATGTTTTACGTAACATTCGTTTTGACTCAATTAGATGTTGTTATAGTAAATGTTTTCCTTAAAGAATGAACTATATACTTAATTTGGTTTAAGTATATCGAATATTTTCAAATGTTGAAAATAAAAGATTTGTGAAACACTTATTATTAAATAAGTATGGAATGATTTCCAAAATGAAATGAAACGTTTTGAGATTTTATCTTCTTAAAGATAAATTGAAATTGAATATTGAAAACGGTTTGAAAATCGTATATCAGTAGATATTTTGAAATATAAATTCAATATGGAATTTATAAAAGAAATGGAAACTGTTTAGAAAAATAAACGTTGATTTATTTTTGAAGTGTGGAAATTATATATCTAGTAAAGATATTTTTGAAGATGAAATAATTTGGAAAATTATTTGGAATCTGATGATGTTGCGCATCTTTATTGATAGTTAAATAACCGACTATCAATAATTACCTTTAGATAGGTATTTGTTGTGAATTGGATGAATTTGAATGCCACACTTATTTTTGAATAAATCGCTCACTATTCGGGTTAGCCGGGAAAGGACCATGGGGTCGTATAATCCATTCCGAATATGTGATACGTCGATATGAATTGCATTCGAAGACCGGTGTTGAAGACCGGATATTTTTGAAAACGGAAGGATTACCGTCGAGTTACTCTACATCGGCTGATCTCCGATTTAGAGGTTTTATCACCCTTAGTGACGGGAAGTCCGGACGTGATTAGAAATTTATCCGGATATGCAAGGGCTTCGTGAGAAGTGCCTTCGGTTCTGTTCGATCCCGGAACAGACTTGTATGGATTGTGTGTCTGACGTTACAATTTGAGATATAAAGCTGATTTCTTTCAAATGCATTTCTGTTGGTGGCGGAGAATTTATTCTCTTAGCTTAACACCCTTCTCTGAGACGTACGAGCTCAGAGGTTATGTAGTTGAAATTTATCAGCGATATATCCCAATTTGGTAACGTGGCATACTGAGTGTTGCTGTGAAATGATCAGTGTTTGATCATTTGTGATATGATCATTTGTTTGATCTTATATCTTTGTGATCATAGGTTGATCATTTGTTTGACCCGAAGCATGGCTTTGTAGAAAGCGTAGTATTGTGGACAAGACTTCATCGAGCCTCACACCCCGGAAATGGTCAAAACAGGAAGGATGCAGCAAGGTTCTAGGGAGTAGCGCCCCTTAGTGTATGTCATTCCTTCTGGATAGAGGTGGTATCATGGTATGGAGCCCAGATACTTAACCTATGTGGTTGCTGCATTTTTACTATGTGGTTTGTTGGAAATCGGGGATCCTCGGGAAGATCGGTTACGATCGAGGGATGACATACGCGTGTCAGTAGTTACCTATTTTTGCAGAGGTAACCCGGCCTTGTGTTGGCAGAGATCTAACCGTAATGTTAGGTTATTTCTCGGGTCGTCTATTCCAGGGACGTACCCATCGTGGATAGGAAGTTCCTTAGCCTGACCATTTGTTGGAAATCCAAACTCCAATACGAACTTTGTACGGTATTAGTTGTAGAACCTGCCATTTACGTACGGTGGTCACCACTGTTTAGATGGTAGCTATAGTAGGCATACGATACTGGTCGTATGCTGGCTAAGATTAATATTATACTTTCGAAATGTTTTCTACACTATGCACTAATAATAATATCAAAAAGGATTTGATTTTGCGTAGTAAGCATCTTTGACTATCATAAGAAGAAATCTCCTCCAATTCTGCGTTTGCATTGTGTGTGTGGCGGGAGGTCTTATGGTAGTTTCATTTTTCAAAAGCATTGCGAATTTGGTTTATTTTCTTTGTGAAAAATAACTGTTTTACGATCTCACACCAGTCACCATGACTGACTCGGAGTTTATTGTTTCCCTTCTAAACTCTGGGTGCCCACTAATTTTCCACACGGGCAGCCTAGAGTTATGTTATCAGGATATTGTGGATATTCTGGAGCTTTGGAGATAAGCTGGATGACGAGACGTAGTATTTGTATGTGGTAGTATTTATTCCGCTGTGTATTCTGTATGAGGACAAGTTTATATAACTGTCCATTGTTGTTTATTGACTCTGATTGATGTATGTATAAAACGATATAGTTCTTTGTTTAAAGATTATTCATTTACCTATTATATATTGTTCCGCTGCGATGTGTAAGATTCTGATATTGTTTTCTGTTCTGATGTTGTTCTGTTGTTCTTCTTCTTTCTTTCTCTTCTCTTCTATTTTTCTTCTTCTTCTACCTCTTTCTTCTTTAAAAACCCTAAGTATTCGGTTTTCCGGCAGTCGATTGCTCGGCAGTTGATACAGTGGACGTATCGATGTCGATTTTCGAAAGTCGAAGAATCGGGTCCTTACATAACCTAATAGGTATCAAGGATTCAAGAAATTAATACATGGATGGCAGTCTCACCAAGTGTTTTTTTCTTCTATGGACTGACGTAAAAATTGAAGACTTGTATATGATGCTGGCAATCAGTTTGTAACGACCCATAAATTTCAACTGTTTTAATAACGTAATTAGTTGAAATTTTGTGAAATTTTAAATGATAAAATTTTGAAATAAAAATTTGATATTTGGAATGCGTCTATTTAAACATAGCAACTGGTATATTTTCGTCCGAAAATATGAAAGTTTATTTCGTGCGTAAATTTACTTCAATTTAATCAGTTAAAAAGCGATGAAAATAAAACGTTTTCGAAACCTGAATATTTTTACATAGAAAAATTCTAAATCATCTTCTAAGCAGGACGTCATTTTTCATTTTTCAAAATTCGGACTTCTTTAGCTCCGTCGATCTTATTTTTCTGCGTTTTTACTACATTTTCCGTAGTAGAAAATTCAAATTTTTATAATTCAATCATACCACTGATATATATATACCGTTTTGATCGTCTCGTCGTGCTGATCTCCACAGTATATTCGTTTGTGCGTTTTGAAGTCCGGTTCATAGCGAAATCCGCGAAACGGATGACCGTATTGGTACTCAAATCTTTACATTTTGGCTTTTCTGTGACCATTAAAATTCCCTGGAAGATTCCAATGGTTACTATCTTTAATATTTTCAAATATAAAAATTCAGACTCATCATTTCTATTCCATCGTTTAAATTGAACAGTCATTGGCATTTATAATTCCAAAATACAGCTGTTGCCTATTGTCATTCGTTAACTCCAATTTATTATCTGAGATTCACGGTTCATATTTTTTTGGTACTTTGTAAACAGTTGTAAAATTTATATCTGCTAAATTCTTTTCATATACCCACCACTTCACTTACCTTTTCACTTGCTCATTTTCATTCACGAAAAACCAGATATGCCATTTTATCTTTTTGTAGCTTCTTGTTTGTTTCTTCTTTCTTTTTCTTTTCTGTTTGTTTTGTTTTAGTTCTTCCCAGATCCATTACTTTGTCAACCTCCTCGCCTCCGCATACCCGAAGTCAAGCTTCTCCCTCTTCCTATTTTTCTTTCTCATAGTTCTGCATTTCTTCTCTTATGTTCGGCCTAAACTCCTCCTTAAAACTGCACGTAACTCCTTCCATCTTGCAAGCCGAGCCACTCCATTGATATATAGCAGGCTGCCCTTCCCCTCTTATGCCAAGCCACAAAACCCACTTCACCCATCGCTTATGGCCACCAAGCAGCCTCGTTTTTCCCTGACCACTTCGGCCATCCTACCCTCCACGCGAGCACGGGTAACAACCACCAAAGCACCGTCCACCTCCTTCCGCCTGATGCCTTCCCGTCCCATTTGTCTTCTCTCTCGGTAGTAAGTATATATACTGTTTATATATATATATTGGAAAAAAAAAGAGAAAAATTGTGATTTTATCTTTGTTTAAATAAGATGATTCTTTGAAGGTTGCTTCCATCTTTAAGTATATATATGACTTGTTATGATTCTCTATTTATATTTAATAGCTTATATAATACTTAATGGTATATAGATATTTATAAAAAGAAACTTATATGTTACGGTAAGTATATAAGTAAGTCTAAGGTGTGTTTTACCAATATTTTATGATTGCAGTTTATATGTACGTAATATGTTAAGGATATTATTTTAGTTACGGTTTGCACATTGATTTTGATTTTAATATGCACGAGTTTAAGTTATTATATATACATATGTTATGTTATAATTTATATTGGCGGTTTAGGCTATAATATATATTAGTTTCAAAGTTTATATAGTAGTATTTTGATCTTTGGAAGCTATATACATGCATCAGTCTAGACATTAGCATATAGGTTTACTGTGGCATTGATCTCTAATCACATTCCATTCGAATATGTATATATAATTACATGTTATAGGCATATTATCTACGGAAAGTATTATATGTTTTTATTATAATGTTGTTTATATATATTTTTTAGTCTGCATATGCCGCTAGTTATATTTAAAGTTATATATAGTCCGTTGGATTTCTAATGGTATAAGTTGATAATAGTTTATATATATAAGTTGCTATTTATATTTGTAGTGGTGTATAACTTATTCTTTAATTTTTAAGTATAAAAGTTGTTCGTAAAAGGTATATACGCGACCTGTATATTTTATACAAATTTGGTGGGTTGTGTTTAACTTGTGTGTTAAATATGAATCTAATATACATAAGTATGCTTGAGTATAATTTTTCAGTGTCTAAATTTATGATGGTTTAAAATTACATAAGTTTATAAAATAAGTAGTTATCTCAAATTATGTAATGTATATATGTTGATTTTATATATGTGTTTTAATTTAAAAACGATGGATTTTGAAATACATATATATTTGATATATTTTCGAATTTAGAATATGATATAAATAAGTTCACTTATATCAATTATCTCCATTGATCTCGTCCTGATTTGATTTCATCGATTTCTTATCTATCAGCTTTGTTCGTCGAAGCGTGTCCATCTAGAGTTGCTTTGGAACTCGTAGCTCATTTTTTGTCGAATCTATCTAGCCTCGAAAGGTGAGCAATCACTCACGATTAATGTTCTTTTATTTATTAAATTTGATTTCAATTGAAACGACAATTGAAATATACTGCTGTTAGTTATTTACATTGTTATATATGCTATCACCTGAATCTGTTCACCTGTAACATCTGACACCATTATCTGTTAATTATTTATGCGGTGATAATATAGTTTGGTTGATAATTGATTGATTGTTGTTTTTATTGGATGTTAAAGTGTAACGTATAAAGTGATAAATATTATGCAATTGAATTTGACGTAGGATAGTTAAAAATTTGAATCGACATATGTGTTGAATTTGGTTAGTTAAATTTGTATAATATGACCCCTTGAATGTTTAATTATTTGACACGTAGAAAAATAGTGTTAACTACACATTGAACCATCAATTGTATGTTGTTTAAACTGATGATGTATGAAATTGTAAATAGATGACAAGTGAAGAACCGTAATGTAATAATCTTTAATCTACATGAAATGATAGTGTAGATTCTAGAAATAATTATATTAATTTACACAAACAACAATGTGAATTAATACGATTATTTCGGGATTATTTGAATTGATTATTTGATTTTTATTGATTGTTGTTATTGCTTGTTTATTTACTTTGACACCATCCCAGTTATCACACTGCAAGTTCCCTTTACTTTGCTTTGATTTTGAGTTGAATTGGAATCGGGTTGAAATGATAAATACCCAAATTAAAACTTTGACTTAGGATAGAGAATTTAATAAAACCCGATTGGTCAATAATTTGATTTAAAATTTAATAAAGATTTTATTTGAATAAATAATATGATTTTGAAATGAGGTTGAAATTTGAATTTTTAATGAAAGGAAAATGTTAATATTTAATAATCTGAAACAAAATGTTAACAATGTAATTGATGGAAGAATGTTGTTTAATTTGAGAAATGATTGAATTAAGTTTGAAATGATTTAATAATCAAGTTTGAAATTATAATTAAGTTTGAAATTATTAAACTTTGAAATTATTTAATAATTAAGTTTTGAATTATTTAATAATTAAATAAGATTGAATTATTTAATGATTAAATTGAATTGAATTCTTTAATAAGTGAAATGGAATTTTTGAATAAGTAAATTTTACTTCGTAAATAATTAAAATTGAATTTCTTTATTAATTAAGTTTTGGAAAATTATTTAAGTAAATAAATAAGTGAAATTGAATTTCTTTAACAAGAAATAAAATGTGATTTATTGAAATTAATGTAAGACTTGAAATGTAAAGAATTTGATTTGATGAATTTAATTTAATGCAATTTGTAAGTTTTGATATAATGGAGTCGAACTTAAATAATTGATTGAATAAATTGGAAGTTAAATAGAAATTGTTTTGAAGGATAAATTTACTTAACGAATATTGAATGAAATCGATAAATGAAATTAAATTGATTTGAATGTTAAATTAAATTAATTTAAATGATTTCGGTATGAAACTTATATACGAATTTGAATCAATATTTGAATTGTTTTGAATAGAAATTGAAATTGAATTATAAGATTTTGAAAGTATGAATGTGGAAGTTTGAAATGTAAATTATGGAAATTAATTTAGAAAGAGAAATGAAATGTTGGTTTACAAATTCTATTGAAATTGAACTTGATTTGGTTTTGAGATATATTAAACGACCAATCGGTATATTAATTACGAAAGTTATTAAAGAGACCGAAATCGGTTAGGGACATACTCACTGTCTAAACCAAAAACCACTTTAATAACTATACGCGGAGTGTGATCCAGAATGAAGTGGTTGGAATGATGTACGTGATGACTGAAGAAAGAGAACGATAATGGATAGCCTTGACACTTGTGTCAAATTGAAAATGACTAAAACAGGAGCCGTGCCGGGCCAATGGAGGTTAGCTACCTCAAGCGAACACACTTCTTCGAACTACTCATTACTTGTTGTCGATTGGTGCACCCTTGATTTTGGGAGTGTTGTTTCGTGGTGTTGCGGTCGCTGCGGCGATGCGTTCTCACCAGTCCGGATCAGGCGAACGGTAGTTTCACTACCTTGGGTATTGCCTCATGTGCCTTGTCATACTCGTATCCCTATACGCGACCACTACGATTTGTTTTGTACCTTTAGTATATGGATTGCCCTCTGGTGACTTCCGGTTTTGGGGAAACTACGGTCTTGTATATGCTCTTGGGAATAAAAATGTGTTAAGGGTGGAATGGGCCATGACTTAACACTATTTTGATATCTTATATTACTAATAGACATTGTCTACTTATCGTACACTATTACATTGTAACGATCCGGATTTTCACGTTCGAAAATCGACATCCATACTTTACATCGTACTCGAATGCCGTAGATTTGACCGTTCAAATCCGAGTCGCCGGAGCTTATAACAACATTAAGTAAACAACACAGCGGAAATAAAAGAATATAGATATACAATATCTGATACAATATCCAGATACAGTGATGATACAATGAATATCTATATACATCAGAGATATGATACAACAAATAGCAGCGGAAAAGAAAACGATAGATAACATCAGCAGCGGATAATCTCCATCTTCAAAGCACTAATCCAGAAATAGCTTGAACTCCCAATAACGAGGCACAAAGATAAGCAAGTGCAGTCTGATCCAAAGACTGAACTAGCTCCAGATAATCTACTAAATCTGAATATCTGAAAAACCAAACTCTAGACTGCTCGTGTAGAAAATTATGAGCACCCAGAGTTTAGGAAAGAAACAATAAACTCCGGATCAGTCATGGGACTGGTGTGAGCAACAAAAACAGTTTATCTTTAAAACAAATAGCAGAGAATTTTAAAGTCAATTCGCAATGCTTTTGGAAAATGAAACTACCATAAGACCTCCCACCACACACACAATGCAAACGCAGAATTGGAGGAGAATTCTTCTTATGATAGTCAAAGATGCTTACTACGCAAAATCAAATCATTTGATATTATTACTAGTGCATAGTGTAGAAAACAATTTCGAAAGTAGAATATAAATCTTAGCCAGCATAGACATTTCGCACTTATGCCTACTATAGCTACCATGTTCAATAGCAGGTTACCACCACATTCCATGGCAGGTAATACAACTAAAACCGTACAGGGCTCGTATTGTTTTGTTTGGATTTCCAACAAATGGTCAGGCTAAGGAACTTCCTATTCCACGAAAGAAACGCCTCTGGCGGGACGTTCCGAGAACCACACCGTTCTCTGCCAAACAAGGCCGGCAACCCCTTTTCCCAAGGGATAAAAGAAACCTCAGATATGCCACCCCCGGTCCTTTGGGACCTTTATCCGAGCGCTCGATAACCAACATCACACATCATAAAGAAAGTGTATCCACATGAGTAAGTATCTGGGCTCCATACCATGATATCACAAATGATCAAACACTGATCATCACACAGCAACACTCAGCATGCCACATTACCAAATTGGGATATATCGTTGATAAATTTCAACTACATAACCTTTGAGCTCGTACGTCTCAGAGAAGGGTGTTAAGCTAAGAGAATAAATTCTCCGCCACCAAACAGAAATGTATTTGAAAGAAATCGGCTTTATATCTCAAAGTGTAATGTCAGACATGTATCCATATAAGTCTGTTCCGGGTTCGAACAGAACCGAAGGCACTTCTCACGAAGCCCTTGCAATTCCGGGTAATTTCCAATCACGTCCGGACTTCCCGTCACAAAAGAGTGATATAAATCTCTATACCGGAGCAACTCAGTGCAGAGACATTCGACAGGTTGTCCTTTCATTTTCGAAAATATCCGGTCTTCATCACCGGTCTTCAAATGCCATCCATATACGACGTATCACTATTCGGAATGGGTTATACGACCCAAAGGTCCTTTCCCGGCTAACCCGAATAGTGAGCGCAATTAAAAAAACATATGGATATGGGATTTCAATTAAGTCACAACTTAACAATTCCAAACATTCTTTCAAATGGTTTAAACCAATTACCATTTCAAATCTTTTAAACAAAAAGATTCATTTACAGATTTTTCCAAATCAATTCTCATTTCAATTTGATTAACTCGTTAAATCTTTAAATCAAAGATTTAACTTATAGCTTTCAAAACAATTTCATTTCTAATGGGTTAAACAAATCATCACTTTAAATCTGTTAAAAATAGACAGATTTAATTCATAGCTTTCAAAAACAAATCTCATTCATAACTTGGAAAACCATTTTTCAATTCAAACTTGAAATTCCTTTAACTAAATTGAAATTTCATTTCTTATCTGAAAGCTTTTATCTTTTGAAAACAAACAGTTTTCATTTTGGAAATCTGATTCATTCATACGAGTTAAAATCTTTGGGTTAAATCCAAATTCCCAAATTAATACTTTTAAAAGGGTTTAATTCATACAAACACATTTATATCATCTTTAATTCCTAATTTCAAATCATAGAATTCAATTTCAAAATCAATTGAATTCAAATTTAAATCAAATTATTTAAATTTCAAAACTCGATTAAGTTATTTAAAATAACTTTTATCTTTGAAATTCTATTTCAAAAGCTTTTCATTTTAAACCCAAATTTCCGATTTCAAAATCAATTGAAATTAAAATTTCAATTTCAAAATCATCAAATTTAAATTATCTGTGACTTAACCGATTTCCACGTGAAATCCATATTTGTGTGTGTAAAGGTGTGGTCCAAGGGTTTAACACAATAGTGCAACATCATACAATCATCACAGATCAAAATACAGAAATATAGTTGATAAACGATATAACTATATCGCTTATCCTTTATTCACAGACATATATCACAGATAAGTAAATTACAGATTACAACATAAATCAGGGTGTATCACAAAGCATCATATATCAGGGATATCAAACCATTTAACATTCACTAGAATCCAAACATTTATAAGTAAGATCAATTAATATCTGATTATAATTAATTTATACCAAATTAATTACTTATGAATAAACTACAAATCTTGGTTAATTAATCATTAATTAATCATAAACCATTTTTATTAATTAACCTTTGATTATCAATTAATCCTTTAATTAATTATCTTAAGTGATGAATTTTTATTACTTCCCTTAAGTAATTTACTTTCAATTACTTTCATTTAGTAATTACCCCTAATTAAGTAATTACTTATCCTTAATAAATTTAACCAATAAATTTTCTTAATTTAATTGTCCTTAATTAATTAACTTTAATTAATCAAAATATCCAAATAAATTAGAATAAGTAATTAATCCTGAATTACTTTTAATTAATCTCTAATTATAAATTAATTTAAATCATTATAAATAAAAAAAATTATTCTTGATTATCTTATTAGTTAAATCACTTAATTACCTTAATTATCTCTAAGGTAATCTATTTCTTTATTAATGACTTCTTTAAAGTGGATTTAAATATTACATTTCAAATTTAGATTCAATTTCTATTATAAATTTAAGATTTGGTATTTAACATTAACCAAATTTAAATATCAATTTATAAACCCATATAAGAAAAGTCCCAACTAATTTACTTAAATTTTTATTTGAAATTTAAGTTTTAACATACATTTCATTTTAACTCGCCAATTCAAGTGAACACCAATTATTTAACTTTTCATTGGAGATTCTTTTCATAAAAGAACTTAAATCAAAATCTAATTCAAATATTTATTTTAATTCATATCAAAACACTTGATTAAATTTGGCTTTGAAACTTTGATTTAAACTTACATTTCAAACTTAAGTTTTCACCCTTAAAATTCAACCCACTTACATATTTTAGGTTGTTAAAGCATTTTAAATTTAAAAACTTATTTTATTATAAATTCAGATTCAAACTATCTTGAATTCATATCCAAACTTAGATTTAAACTTGTTTAAATCTATCATCACAATTGAAATTCCATTTTAAATTTGCTTTTAAATTAAATTTGCAGACAGGTTTACAAAAACCTGTACAACCCCAAAACTAACCCGAGGCACTACCTCTTGCTTCGAGTTCGAAGCCCCAGTTCCTCGAGCCAACCACTCGAACTACTCGAGTAAGTCTCGAGTTCCTCACCCAGTCAACCCAACATCATCAGAAAAGAAAAAGTGCACGGTGCACGTGCACGTCGCCAGCGATCGACTCCAGTCGCCACCACTTCATCGAGCATGTCGAAGTCCACCCACGATTTAATCTCCAATCGCCAGAACTCCATCACTCACGCATAATCGAGTTTGAGTATAAATTCGAAACCGGAACACAGACTCGCGACCAACCACCAAACCTGTCATCGCTTCGCATCCACTCCTCCGACCACCGGAGCACCAGCACCTCCGGCCACCACTTCGCCTACTATCCCTCTAGCCACCTCCAAAACCCCTTGGCACTCGATCAACAGTCGAAGCGGCGATGGATCGTTTACCGACCATTACTAAAACTAGGGTTAAAATTTTAAATCCTAAATTACCCCTGCCTCAATGCATTAATCCATTTTCCAATAATTTTCCCTGCATCTTCGATCATCACTCCACCACCAGAAACGATGCTGGCCAACCCAACCTCCTAGACCAACAGTTCTAACCCAAAACATTATTTCTGGTTAAACCAGTAATACTCCATCATTTTTAAAACTAAAAATTATAATTTATGTTTTAAAAATCAAGTTTTAGTACACGTAATCAACTTATACTTCTGGATCAATGAATCTGGATTTTTAAATTTTCACTTACAAAATGTTTGCTCTGTTATATTTTGTTTTCCAGAGACATTACAGTTTTTATTTCATATTAAATAAAACTTCAAACTATAACTTATGTTACATACCCATACTTGGTTTGAATCTTAAGCCTTAACAAGGATTTGAACATGAAATCATGATTTTGATCAAGATTTAAACCTGGAATTCTAGAACAGGCAAGATCAAATTTTCAATCAGCAGGCATATATTCATACATCTACCAAAATGAACTTGAAATATAGCATGCAAACACACTTATCTCCAAAAATAAACAAACAACCAATTTATACTTACGTTTATAAAATATAAAATGTTGCTCACCTTGTTTACCCAGAAGAAGAACAGAGAAAAATGTTGAAACAGGTTTTGATAATTCAAGTTGAAAGCCTTCTGGTTTTGATCTCTAGTTTGTATTGTTTTGCTTGAGTTTTGAATGACGTTCTTTTTCTTAGTTTCTTTCTTAGCTTTATTTTTAAATGAAACAAAGTGGTGATGACGAAGATATAAAGAAAGAAGTATATTGGGATAGAAGTATACAGGGTATACAAAACTGGTACAAGTGATATCTCAGTTTTTCTTTGCTAAGGATTTTCGAAACTGAAATGAAGAAGTTTGATATCTAGATCATTGGATGATGTATTTGTATAGGGTAATGTTATTTATTTAGTACAAGTGATCACTTTTCTTCCTTGTATAGTGGCTGATATCATGCTTTGTACAGGGGGAATTATATTTGTTTATACAATCAAGGACAGAGATCTTTTCTTTGCTTTGCTTACTTAGCTCGGCTGACATGAGATGTTGTGGAGGCTAAAGGTATTGCATTAAATGTAATGGTACCCTATGCTTCATCCTATTCTTACTTTATGTTTATTTGTACAAAGATATTCTATTATCTTTGCTTTCGGCTGGGAAGATGATTTTTGAGTGCTAACATTTATATATTTTGACTTGTTCACATGGGAATGTATTTTTATTTGCTTGAATACTTGTCTTTTATTTATTTTATAAACTCAAACCATCATTAACCATCAATTCAAATATATATATTAAATTTGCTCGTATATACCTAAATATATATATATATATATATACATTCAATATACACACATATACTCACATATACGCTATTTACAATATTTTAATCTCAAATGATTTATACAGAATATACTTGGATATCGGGGAAACTCGCTCCAATTTTCTAATTAAATTAACAAATTTTTATCCAAAAATTTATTTAATACTCAATTAAATTCAAAAATTCAATAAATTATTAATTTAAATTAAATTAAAATCTAGGGTCGTTACATACATAGTAGATAGTTTAACGGATCCTTAAAGGATGGTTATTCCAAACATCCTTTGAGTTACTTGTATTTCAATTGCTATTTCACTTGAGTTGGATTTATTGATATAAGAATGTTAATCCTGACTCGAGTGTTTTGTGTTTTGCTTTACGCTCGGGTCAGACTGAGTGTACCAGTATTCGAGACTCACCTTTGAAGTTGGAGCTTGCTTGAAGATCCAGCCATCTATTCTGCTTTCAGTATTCGATGATTCCAGTGATGTATTCTGATTTGTATCTGATGTATCGTATTACTCTACCGTTGTATCTGTTCTAACTCTGATGTAACTTATACATTTATATAGTAGCTTCATGAACTACTATCTCTTTAATTTCCGCTGCATTTATTACTCTGTGTCTGTGATCTGTGATTATTTATTTACTGTATATGTTCAGTTTTGCCAAATTTAAATTAACAACGCGGTATTTTGAGCAATTCAATTTCGGCATGAGTGTCTACCTATACACTTATAATGGATGTGAATGGTCCAAAATATCGGGCCGTTATAGTTGGTATCAGAGCTTTGGTAGCTCTAGGCAAAACTTAGCATATAGGGTAAATGTATTTACAGAATCACTCTCATTCGTGTTTTAATCTCTTCCTTTTGACTCGATTCCTGTAACGACCCCGAATTTTATAAATATTTAAAATGATAATTTATTAATTTTGAATTAATATTTGTGAAATAAAACGATAAATGGATCGAAGAGATGCGAGTTTCCCCGGATTCTAATATATTCTATATAAATCATTTCAAATTAAAAATATTATATATGTGTGTATATATGTATTCGAACATATCTGAGTAAATTTGAAATAATATAATATGTATTTGATTTGAATTTAAAATGTAAGTAAATGGTTTAAGAAATGAAAATATATAAGATGTTAGAATATAAAGTTAAGATATATATCTTAATCTCGTGTTAATAAACTATGTAATGATATAAAATAACACATTGGTTAAATAAAATCCAACAACATGATAAAAATAGAAAGTGAATACATTAGTATAAAAACTGATGGTTCGAATGCATGCAGACCTAAAAAACTAAAAGAATCAAATACAAAGTAAAATTATATAGCTTGTAAAATAAGTCAGGCAAGTATAAGAAAAGAAAAGCAAAGCATTTAATGCAATATCTTTAGCCTCCACAACATCTCATGTCAGCCGAGCTAAATAAGAAAATACATAAGTACACAAAACATTTAAATACAAAGCAAGCAAACCAAACAAGTGTATGAATATTATATAGGCAAAGGAAGACATAAAGTACATGAATCATCTTCACCCACCATAACAAATATCACTTCAGCCGAAATGAAGATAAGTAGATAACCAAATATAAGTGTGCTTGTAAAAGAAGATAGCAAATATAATATTTAAGTAGAAATGTAAAGTACTTTCATTTAATGCCAATCCTCTCAGCACAAAAGAAGTAAGCCTATACTAGTAAAAACAATATAATACCCTGTAACATCCTTTCTTTATATCATCTTTGCATCTCAGTTCGTTCATCCCTTCAAAACTAAGAAAACAAAAGCAACTATCATCATAGTAACTTAAACAAAATCAACAACTCAATTTAACATAACTCAAATCAACCCAGAGATCAGAAGATCAAGCCTGCAGTGTTTCATACATAGAGGAACTCTGTTCATATTTCTGGAAGAAACCATGGTGAGCAAACTTTCAACTCTTAATCTTTTGATTCTGATGCATGTGATATATCTGTGGGGTGATGATGTATATATGTTTGTCTAGATATATATTCAACTTGAATCTAGTGAATTAGGCTATATATTGTAAGCATGTCAGAGAAACAGGCATAAATTTGCCTCTGCTTTGCTAACAGGTTCCAAAACCTGTTCAAAGAAAAACAAATATAATCTCTCTATCCTATTCTTTTTAGGATTTGATATTAAACAAATATGTTTGCATAAACAAGATCCAAGTTTTAAAAATATTCTCGAATTAAAAGATCAAATGGTTTTACTGTAAACCAAGAATAGACAGTGAAAACACTGAACTATGTCAGAATTTAGTATTTTAAATTCTTGGTTCAATTATATTATATGTTTTGTTTTTGAAAGTTGTGATTTTTAAGAGAAAGATCATGAATTTTAAGATTGAGAATCACGAGCAGTTGCGAGTTGAACGTAAAATTGGATTTTCACGATTTTCCGATGATCAAAACGATGGTGGGTCTCGAGTTCATCGTCACAGCTGGAATGAACGTTCGACATCACTAGAAAAATGCGAGTAGAATTTATAGAACCTTAGATTTTGAATTCGAGATCATATTAGGGTTTAAGGACTGTGAGCCATGGCGCTTGGGTTTTGGGCTCGCGCGCATTCCTCAATGCGTCGAGTGTGGTCGGATGAGGAGGGGATGTGCCTGAGACGAAGACGAGGGTATGGGCGGTGACGCGGCAGTTTCTGGTGGTCGGAGTTTCGAAGGGGAAGCGTTGACAGGTTTGGGTATTAGATGCAGTATGAGTTCCAGGTTTTGGGTAGCGAACTCGAATTCGATTCGAGTTGAAGTGTTGGGTTTGGGTGGTTGAGATCATGCTGGAGGATGATCGTTGACGTGGGGACGTCGTTGCAGTCGATCGGAGATGATCGAAATTGTGGTGCACGTGCACAGTGATTTACTGGCGTGCGTAAATTCTGGTAGCAGGAAATGGTCGCGAGTTTCTCGAGTCGATTGGAGAAATGGTCGAAGCTTTCTTGCTTTGGACTCGAAGAAGGAAGTGGAATGGGTTTTGCAGGGGAAAGCTCGGGTTCTTTGATGATTTTCTCGAAGTAAAAATGGGGTAGGCTCGGGTTGTTGACTGTTACTAGTTTTAAGGCCTGCAAGTATTTATTTTGGTTTAAATGTAAAGGCTTTAAGTTGTGAAAGTGAAAGCAGGTTTTAACAGGGATCAAAACCAAGTTTAAATATGGATTCAAATTAAGATTCGTCTCCAAAGTTTTTAAATTTTAAAATAGTTTTCAAATGCCATATTTTAACCATTTTAAATTATTTGAAGTATATTTTTAAAAGTGATTTAAAATCTTGCTGAGTAAATTTGTATTTATTTGTATCTAGAATTTGGAGTGAAAGGTCAAGGTAGATTCAAGGGTAAAATATTTAAGTGTAATTTGAAATGAGAAATTGATCATTTATAAGTAATGCTTATCCTTAAATAAACTAAAATTAAGGTTTTGACATTATTTAGTAAGTGAATAATAAATTTAATTAATTAATGATTGGATTAATTAATTTAGTAATTAAAAGTTAAATTAGTTAATTAAAGTTTAAGATAATTAAATTAGGATTTATAAATGGATAATTAAAAATCATTAATTAAATAAGAGTTGAATTTTAAATTATGATTATTAATTAATGAAGTAAGGATTAATTAAGATATATTGAATACTCAATTAATTAAATGACTAAAGATTAATTAATGAGTTATTAAAGATGAAATTTAATTGTAAGTAATGATAAATCTTAATTTAATTACTTTAGAAAAGTAATTTAAGAGGTGTTAATAATTAATGAAGGTTATTAACCAGGATTAGAAATTCATAAGTAATTAATCTAATTTGAATAAATCAGATAATTAACTGACCTTACTTATGAATATTTGGATTTGATTGGATGATTGAATTGTTTGATATCCCTGATATGTGATGCTTTGTGATATATCCTGATTTATGTTGTGATCTGTAGTTTACTTATCTGTGACCTTTATATATCTATGATCTGTGAATGAACGATAAGCGTTGTTCTTATACCGCTTATCGAATTATATTTCTGTATTCTGATATGTGATGATTCATTGAGTTGCACTATTGTGTTCAACCCCTAGACTACACCTTTACACACACGAATATGGATTTCACGTGGAAATCGGTTAAGTCACAGATAATTTAAAATTGAGGTTTTTGAAATTGAAATTTTAATTTCAATTGATTTTGAAATTGGAAATCTGGATTTAAAGTGAAAAGCTTTTGAAATAGAATTTCAAAGATAAAAGTTATTTTGAGTAACTTAATCGAGTTTTGAAAATTTAAATAATTTGATTTAAATTTGAATTCAAGTTTGAAGTTAAATCCTATGATTTGAAACTAGGGATTAAAGATATTATAAATGTGTTTTCTATGAATTTGAACCATTTTAAAATATTGGTTTGAGAATTTGGATTTAACCCAAGAACCTTAACTCGTATGAATAAATCAGATTTTCTGAAATGAAACTGTTTGTTTTCAAATGATAAAAGCTTTCAGATAAGAAATGAAATTCTAGTTTAATTAAAGGAATTTCAAGAATGAATTGAAAAGTGGTTTTCCAAGTTATGAATGAATTGTTTTGAAAAGCTATGATTTGAATCTGTTTATTTTTAACAGATTTAAAATAATGATTGGTTTAAATCATTTGAAATGGAATTGTTTTGAAAACTGTAAGTTAAATCTTTGATTTGAAGATTTAACGAGTTAATCAAATTGAAAGGGAAATTAATTTGGAAAATCTGTGAATGAATCTTTTGTTTAAAAGATTAAGGTGAAATTGTTTAAACCGTTGAAGGTTGTTTAAAATGAATCTTTTTGTTTAAAGATTTGAAAATGGTAATTTGTTAAACCATTTGAAAAGAAAAGTTTTGGGTAATAAGTTGTGACTTAATTGAAATCCCATATCCATATGTTTTTAAATATTTCGCTCACTATTCGGTTTAGCCGGGAGAGGACCTTTGTGTCGTATAACCCATTCCGAATATGTGATACGACGATATGGATAGCATTTGAAGACCGGTGTTGAAGACCGGATATTTTTGAAAACGGAAGGATTACCGTCGAGTTACTCTGCATCGGCTGATCCCCGATATAGAGGTTTTATCATCCTTAGTGACGGGAAGTCCGGACGTGATTGGAAATTATCCGGATTTGCAAGGGCTTTGTGAGAAGTTCCTTCGGTTCTGTTCGATCCCGGAACAGACTTGTATGGATTGTATGTCTGACATTACACTTTGAGATATAAAGCCGATTTCTTTCAAATACATATCTGTTTGGTGGCGGAGAATTTATTCTCTTAGCTTAACACCCTTCTCTGAGACGTACGAGCTCAGAGGTTATGTAGTTGAAATTTATCAGCGATATATCCCAATTTGGTAATGTGACATGCTGAGTGTAGCTGTGTGATGATCAGTGTTTGATCATTTGTGATATGATCATTTGTTTGATCATTTATCTTTGTGATCATAGGTTGATCATCTGTTGACCCAAAGCATGGCTTTGTGACAAAGCGTAGCTTTGTGGACGAGACTTCGTCAGGGCCTCACAACCCGGAAATGGTCGAAACAGGAATGTTGCGGCAAGGTTATGAGGGTCGCGCCCTTTAGGGTATGTCATTTCCTTCTGGAAAAGGGTGGTGTCATGGTATGGAGCCCAGATACTTACTCATGTGGATACACTTTATTATGTGTGATGTTGGTTATCGAGGCCTCGGATAAAGGTCCCAAAGGACCGGGGGGTGGCATATTCGTGAGTTACCTGTTACAGGGGTAACCCGGCCTTGTTTTGCAGAGAGCAGTTTGTCTCTCGGGACGTCCCGCCAGAGGCGATCCCATGCGGCGGAAGGAAGTTCCTTAGCCTGACCATTTGTTGGAAATCCATTTCTCCAATACGGAACTTGTACGGTTTTAGTTGTAGAACCTGCCATTTACGTACGGTGGTCACCACTGTTTAGATGGTAGCTATAGTAGGCATACGATACTGGTCGTATGTTGGCTAAGATTAATATTATACTTTCGAAATGCTTTATGCACTATGCACTAATGATAATATCAAGATGATTTTGCGTAGTAAGCATCTTTGACTATCATAAGAAGAAATCTCCTCCAATTCTGCGTTTGCATTGTGTGTGTGGCGGGAGGTCTTATGGTAGTTTCATTTTCTAAAAAGCATTGCGGATTTCAATGTTTAAATTCTTTTGCTGTTGTTTAAAGATAAATTATTTTTGTTGCTCACACCAGTCCCATGACTGATCCGGAGTTTATTGTTCCCTTCCTAAACTCTGGGTGCTCATAATTTTCCACACGAGCAGTCTAGAGTTGGGTTTCTTTTCAGATATTCAGGTTTAGTAGATTATCTGGAGCTAGTTCATTCATCGGAGTTGCTTATCTTGGAGTTGTGGATTCATTCTTGTCTGAAGATCATTTTGGAGTTATCACTTCTATTGATATTGTTCCGCTGCTGATGTTATCATTTTCTTTTCCGCTGCTATTTGTTGTATCATATCTCTGATGTATATTGATATTCATTGTATCACTCTGTTGTATCAGATATTATATATCAATGTATTATTCTTTTCTTCCGCTGTGTTATTTACTTAATTGTGTTATAGCTCCGGAGAACCAGATTTGGCATTTGAATCTACGGCATTCGAGTACGATGTAAAGTACGGATGTCGATTTTCGAAGGCCAACTTTTGGGTCTTTACAATTCCTTTGAATTTTGGAACGTTCCCTGCAGTTCCAAATTTCATTCGTGTCCCTCACTATTCTTCCTCTTTCAATTCTGGAGCATCTCATAACTCCAATCTGAATGACCTTTATAATGGATCGGCGGTCACGCCAATCTTCGAAACTTGTAAATGGGTGAAACTCCTTTACAATTGGCATTGATTCACCGGAGATTTCTATATCCTCGGTTTTCTATGCTATCTAGCCCTGCTATATCTGAATTCTATCTCTTGAGATCGAATGTTGATTAACCTCGGAATTCAGCATCGATCTTATTCTTGAAGTTACGGTCGACCCGGTTAAAGTTGCCCGTGGATTAAATAAGCTTATCCATCTCCCGATTCTTTTAATTGAATTATCTTATCTTCAGTTCGAACTTATTATCGAATCAAAATTCTCCTTGATTTGAGTCCATCAAATTTGAATCTATATCCTTGCTTTAAAATCCATTCTTGTATCATCGAGCGAGGAAGTGTATTTGTAAATAAATATTAAAATGTTTCTTTATTGTGTTGTTTGAGTTGTTGATGTTGATTTGGGTTTCCGATCGATTCGTCTGATTAACGCTATCGATAGGATTTCCAAAACACTTGAACAGAGCAAACTGACACAATTGTATTTTTGAATTTGGTGAATAAAATAGTTTTGTATGATTATATTACATATAAGTATAAATTTCTCTGAAATTAAATTGTTAATGAATTTGTTATCAGAAATGATAATATTTGATTTTCATTTATTGTTTTGTGAACCTTGACTATTGCATAATATAAATAACTGAATTTATAAACTTGGTTATAAATTGATTGGAATTTGAAATGAATTTAATTCAGAAATTTAAGAATTTATTAGTTTCCGGTAATTTCGAACTTTGGTTTTTAAACTTTTAAAGTATATATTATTGAAAGTATTTTCAAATAGAAATCGTTTCAAAGGATTTTTAAAATGTTGAAATTAGTGCTCTTCTCTTTGTCGTTGGAAAATAATTTCGGTGATGGCGGCCGCATCATCGACATTCATTTTCGAGTTTCGAAGTGGAGAAACCATTCTGTAGCTTTGCTACAGTTTTGTTTGAGAAAAAAAATATTTTGATTTGAATTTCGTTAGTATATTTTGATTCACATATATATAGGTATCTTATTTTAAAATTTAATTTGATTTGATATAAATATATTATATATATCTCTAAATTGTTTAAAGTTAATCGGAAATCTAATTCTTAAATTTTGTTAAAGGATGATTTTAATTATAAATAAAACCAAAATTTGGAATAAATATTTAAACTTGAATAATTGAATTGGGAAAATTTTATTTGTATATTGTTCAACTGCATTCTAATACAACTTACCTAAATCATTCAGAAGTTGAATATGTAATTAGATAATATATAAAATAAATTGAATTTATAAATAAATTTTGAGTGTTTATAATAAATGTTATACACTAAATTTTGATTATAAAGATGTTAATAGAGTTAGATAGGATAACAAGTAAACTCAGTTAAAAAAATTAATAAATTTGTTTTGAAAAAATTAATAAATTGAAATTTGATCAACATATGAAAATACCTTGAATTTAAAAGAAATTAATAGATGTAAATTAATTTAAATCGAAACTTTCATGTTTTAAATTAATTTATATGGGTTAAATATATGTGAGTAGATATATTAAGTAGAATAAATTTAACAGTAATTTGGAATAAAGAAGAATTTGAAATTGTTGAAGAAAATATGATTATAATAAAAGATTATTCAAATTTATGGTTTTAGAAATTGCAAATTGAGGATAATTGGATAATAAGATAATGAATTTAGAAATAGTTGAGATTGATCTTAGTGAAATCAAATTGATTAAATCAATTATTGAATATCAATTAATTTAAATTTAAATTTATATGGTTTAAATTAATTGTTATTTTGTTTTTCAAATCTGTTTTTCTTTCTGGTTGTTTCTATTCTCCTACCTCGTTCCTTTTCGGGAACGAAAAGTTTTGAGTGGGGGAGAGTGTAACGACCCGTAAATTTCAACTGTTTTAATAACGTAATTAGTTGAAATTTTGTGAAATTTTAAACGATAAAATTTTGAAATAAAAATTTGATATTTGGAATGCGTCTAATTAAACATAGCAACTGGTAAATTTTCGTCCGAAAATATGAAAGTTTATTTCGTGAGTAAATTTACTTCAATTTAATCAGTTAAAAAGCGATGAAAATAAAACGTTTTCGAAACCTGAATATTATTACATAGAAAAATTCTACATCATCTTCTGAGCAGGACGTCATTTTTCGTTTTTCAAAATTCGGACTTCTTTAGCTCTGTCGATCTTATTTTTCTGCGTTTTTACTGCATTTTCCGTAGTAGAAAATTCAAATTTTTATAATTCAATCATACCACTGATATATATATACCGTTTTGATCGTCTCGTCGTGCTGATCTTCACAGTATATTCGTTTGTGTGTTTTGAAGTCCGATTCAGAGCGAAATCCGCAAAACGGATGACCGTATTTGTACTCAAATCTTTACATTTTGGCTTTTCTGTGACCATTAAAATTCCCTGGAAGATTCCAATGGTTACTATCTTTAATATTTTCAAATATAAAAATTCAGACTCATTATTTCTATTCCATCGTTTAAATTGAACAGTCATTGGCATTTATAATTCCAAAATACAGCTTTTGCCTATTGTCATTCGTTAACTCCAATTTATTATCCGAGATCCACGGTTCATATTTTTTTGGTACTTTGTAAACAGTTGTAAAATTTATATCTGCTAAATTCTTTTCATATACCCACCACTTCACTTACCTTTTCACTTGCTCATTTTCATTCACGAAAAACCAGATATGCCATTTTATCTTTCTGTAGCTTCTTGTCTATTTCTTCTTTCTTTTTCTTTTCTGTTTGTTTTGTTTTAGTTCTTCCCAGATCCATTACTTTGTCAACCTCCTCGCCTCCGCGTACCCGAAGTCAAGCTTCTCCCTCTTCCCATTTTTCTTTCTCATAGTTCTGCCTTTCTTCTCTTATGTTCGGCCTAACCTCCTCCTTAAAACTGCACGTAAGTCCTTCCATCTTGTAAGCCGAGCCACTCCACTGATATATAGCAGGCTGCCCTTCCCCTCCTACGCCAAGCCACAAAACCCACTTCACCCATCGCTTATGGCCACCAAGCAGCCTCATTTTTCCCTGACCACTTCGGCCATCCTACCCTCCACGCGAGCACGGGTAACAACCACCAGAGCACCGTCCACCTCCTTCCGCCTGATGCCTTCCCGTCCCATTTGTCTTCTCTCTCGGTAGTAAGTATATATACTGTTTATATATATATATATATTGGAAAAAAAGAGAAAAATTATGATTTTATCTTTGTTTAAATAAGATGATTCTTTGAAGGTTGCTTCCAGCTTTAAGTATATATATGACTTGTTATGATTCTCTGTTTATATTTAATAGCTTATATAATACTTAATGGTATATAGATATTTATAAAAAGAAACTTATATGTTACGGTAAGTATATAAGTAAGTCTAAAGTGTGTTTTACCAATATTTTATAATTGCAGTTTATATGTACGAAATATGTTAAGGATATTATTTTAGTTACGGTTTGCACATTGATTTTGATTTTAATATGCACGAGTTTAAGTTATTATATATACATATGTTATGTTATAATTTATATTGGCGGTTTAGGCTATAATATATATTAGTTTCAAAGTTTATATAGTAGTATTTTGATCTTTGGAAGCTATATACATGCATCAGTCTAGACATTAGCATATAGGTTTACTGTGGCATTGATCTCTAATCACATTCCATTCGAATATGTATATATAATTACATGTTATAGGCATATTATCTACGGAAAGTATTATATGTTTTTATTATAATGTTGTTTATATATTTTTTTAGTCTGCATATGCCGCTAGTTATATTTAAAGTTATATATAGTCCGTTGGATTTCTAATGGTATAAGTTGATAATAGTTTATATATATAAGTTGCTATTTATATTTGTAGTGGTGTATAACTTATTCTTTACATTTTTAAGTATAAAAGTTTTTTGTAAAAGGTATATACGCGACCTATATATTTTATACAAATTTGGTGGGTTGTGTTTAACTTGTGTGTTAAATATGAATCTTATATACATAAGTATGCTTGAGTATAATTTTTCAGTGTCTAAATTTATGATGGTTTAAAATTACATAAGTTTATAAAATAAGTCGGTATCTCAAATTATGTAATGTATATATGTTGATTTTATATATGTGTTTTAATTTAAAAACGATGGATTTTGAAATACATATATATTTGATATATGTTCGAATTTAGAATATGATATAAATAAGTTCACTTATATCAATTATCTCCATTGATCTCGTCCTGATTTGATTTCATCGATTTCTTATCTATCAGCTTTGTTCGTCGAAGCGTGTCCATCTAGAGTTGCTTTGGAACTCGTAGCTCATTTTTTTGTCGAATCTATCTAGCATCGAAAGGTGAGCAATCACTCACGATTAATGTTCTTTTATTTATTAAATTTGATTTCAATTGAAACGACAACTGAAATATGCTGCTGTTAGTTATTTACATTGTTATATATGCTATCACCTGAATCTGTTTACCTGTAACATCTGACACCATTATCTGTTAATTATTTATGCGATGATAATACAGTTTGGTTGATAATTGATTGATTGTTGTTTTTATTGGATGTTAAAGTGTAACGTATAAAGTGATAAATATTATGCAATTGAATTTGACGTAGGATAGTTAAAAATTTGAATTGACATATGTGTTGAATTTGGTTAGTTAAATTTGTATAATATGACCCCTTGAATGTTTAATTATTTGACACGTAGAAAAATAGTGTTAACTACACCTTGAACCATCAATTGTATGTTGTTTAAACTGATGATGTATGAAATTGTAAATAGATGACAAGTGAAGAACCGTATAATAATCTTTAATCTACATGAAATGATAGTGTAGATTCTAGAAATAATTATATTAATTTACACAAACAACAATGTGAATTAATACGATTATTTCAGGATTATTTGAATTGATTATTTGATTTTTATTGATTGTTGTTATTGCTTGTTTATTTACTTTGACACCATCCCAGTTATCGCACTGCAAGTTCCCTTTACTATGCTTTGATTTTGAGTTGAATTGGAATCGGGTTGAAATGATAAATACCCAAATTAAAACTTTGACTTAGGATAGAGAATTTAATAAAACCCGATTGGTCAATAATTTGATTTAAAATTTAATAAAGATTTTATTTGAATAAATAATATGGTTTTGAAATGAGGTTGAAATTTGAAATTTGAATTTTTAATGAAAGGAAAATGTTAATATTTAATAATCTGAAACAAAATGTTAACAATGTAATTGATGGAAGAATGTTGTTTAATTTGAGAAATGATTGAATTAAGTTTGAAATGATTTAATAATCAAGTTTGAAATTATAATTAAGTTTGAAATTATTAAACTTTGAAATTATTTAATAATTAAGTTTTGAATTATTTAATAATTAAATAAGATTGAATTATTTAATGATTAAATTGAATTGAATTCTTTAATAAGTGAAATGGAATTTTTGAATAAGTAAATTTTACTTCGTAAATAATTGAAATTGAATTTCTTTATTAATTAAGTTTTGGAAAATTATTTAAGTAAATAAATAAGTGAAATTGAATTTCTTTAACAAGAAATAAAATGTGATTTATTGAAATTAATGTAAGATTTAAAATGTAAAGAATTTGTTTTGATGAATTTAATTTAATGCAATTTGTAAGTTTTGATATAATGGAGTCGAACTTAAATAATTGATTGAATAAATTGGAAGTTAAATAGAAATTGTTTTGAAGGATAAATTTACTTAACGAATATTGAATGAAATCGATAAATGAAATTAATTTGATTTGAATGTTAAATTAAATTAATTTAAATGATTTCGGTATGAAACTTATATACGAATTTGAATCAATATTTGAATTGTTTTGAATAGAAATTGAAATTGAATTATAAGATTTTGAAAGTATGAATATGGAAGTTTGAAACGTAAATTATGGAAATATATTTAGAAAGAGAAATGAAATGTTGGTTTACAAATTCTATTGAAATTAAACTTGATTTGGTTTTGAGATATATTAAATGACCAATCGGTATAATAATTACGAAAGTTATTAAAGAGACCGGAATCGGTTAGGGACATACTCACTGTCTAAACCGAAAACCACTTTAATAATTATACGCGGAGTGTGTTCCAGAATGAAGTGGTTGGAATGATGTATGTGATGACTGAAGAAAGAGAACGATAATGGATAGCCTTGACACTTGTGTCAAATTAGAAATGACTAAAACAGGAGCCGTGCCGGGCCAATGGAGGTCAGCTACCTCAAGCGAACACACTTCTTCGAACTACTCATTACTTGTTGTCGATTGGTGCACCCTTGATTTTGGGAGTGTTGTTTCGTGGTGTTGCGGTCGCTGCGGCGATGCGTTCTCACCAATCCGGATCAGGCGAACGGTAGTTTCACTACCTTGGGTATTGCCTCATGTGCCTTGTCATACTCGTATCCCTATACGCAACCACTACGATTTGTTTTGTACCTTTAGTATATGGATTTCCCTCTGGTGACTTCCGGTTTTGGGGAAACTACGGTCTTGTATATGCTCTTGGGAATAAAAATGTGTTAAGGGTGGAATGGGCCATGACTTAACACTATTTTGATATCTTATATTACTAATAGACATTATCTACTTATCGTACACTATTACATAGTAGATAGTTTAACGGATCCTTAAAGGATGGTTATTCCAAACATCCTTTGAGTTACTTGTATTTCAATTGCTATTTCACTTGAGTTGGATTTATTGATATAAGAATGTTAATCCTGACTCGAGTGTTTTATGTTTTGCTTTATGCTCGGGTCAGACTGAGTGTACCAGTATTCGAGACTCACCTTTGAAGTTGGAGCTTGCTTGAAGATCCAGCCATCTATTCTGCTTTCAGTATTCGATGATTCCAGTGATGTATTCTGATTTGTATCTGATGTATCGTATTACTCTACCGTTGTATATGTTCTAACTCTGATGTAACTTATACATTTATATAGTAGCTTCATGAACTACTATCTCTTTTATTTCCGCTGCATTTATTACTCTGTGTCTGTGATCTGTGATTATTTATTTACTGTATATGTTCAGTTTTGCCAAATTTAAATTAACAACGCGGTATTTTAAGCAATTCAATTCCGGCATGAGTGTCTACCTATACACTTATAATGGATGCGAATGGTCCAAAATATCGGGCCGTTATTCAGTTGCTTATAAATAATTCAAACTGTTATATTTTTGTAGAATTATTTCCATAATAAAAGGCTATATTACCAAATCGGACTATGAATCACCCTTAGAAAGAGAGAGGAGATCAACAAAAACTCACCTCATCATCGATATCAAATCAGCAACGTCTTAGAAGAACAAATATACGAGGCTGCATAACATATTAAGGTAAAACACTTTTAGAATCAATGTGATTGATATTGATAAGTTAATAACAAAAATATCATTATACAGTTTATCAGCAGCACCTTCAATGAATCAACCAGGGCACCGAATTTTGCCAATATGCTGACTACAGAAGCTCGGATAGTTGCATTTTCAAGTATTACCCGATTATAGATGTACCTTATGTATTTGCTAGGGTCAGAAGTCTTAGGGCCTTCGTTCCCAAGAAAGTGAAGTATCTAAAGGCCATATAGCATTAAAAAGTAGTGATTAATTAAAAAAGGAAAAGGTAAACATAACACAGTAGGATTAGAAGCTTTCTGTTGAAGGTCAGTATAATAAAAACAAAGAGGGTCAAAGGATCTTTCGATTATCATGTAATAAATCAAACCTTTTTTTGAAAAACAAAGAAATCACTGAATTAATTATTGTTATTCCATCTTATTTTAAATTTATTTTATATGAGCTAAAACATTTAGAAAATTGATTTATTTCCTTTTTGGAAAAACAGCTTGGATTGTTTTCGAAACCGATTTTGTGTTTTATCTAGTGTTAGATTGCACTGTAATCAAAATAGACTTGTAATGTATGTGTTTAATTAAAATTGAGTTGCATTAAATTAAAAATTAAGTTGCGGTGTGTTGTACTGTATTAAAATAAGCTTGCACTGTATTAAAATCCGGTTGCACTGTAAAAAAACTGACTTGAATTGTATCAAGATTTGGTTGCACTATATTCAAAATTAACTTGCATGAGTATATTGTCATAGACTCGTAGTGCATACATAAAAATTGCAATTACAACAGATCAAAATACATTGGCCGTAAAAATTGCAATTGCTGATGAACTGGGAGCTAATCAAAGTCCAAAAAATTGACTCAACAAAATCAAAACTTAAAATTCATAAACCTGTACTCTAGAAAATAAAATCAAATTAGTTGGTCACATATGAAACGGAATTCCCTACAATCAACAACACACCGTCAACTTTTCTACTGACTTACCAGAAAGAAAACCAATTAACAATTTGCTTCACTTATGTTAACCATGTGATTTATTTTTCATGGATTTTACTATCAATTTTGGTGGGGTTCTTCACAACTAAATTCTCTCTTGGTTTGAAACGTATAAGCATTGAATTAGATAAATTTAAATTTCTCGAATAAGATGTAGCCGCTCCATTATGACTGAATTGTCTGGTTAGCTCAAGATTGATACATGAATAATTCATTTCTTGCTTCTTACTTATGTATAAGGACTCTTTCTCCCTCATATCCCCAACTTTCATGTCATGGTTCTTTTTCAATGGACACATCTGTAAGCACATAAACTAATGCAGCAAACTCAAAATGACTAGTAGGCATTCAGACAGATAATGCATCACAGTAAGTAATTAAACCTTGTGATGGAAAACTTTATGACACATTCAATTTATTGTTGCATGATACTTTTGGAATACCATATACACAGTAAACTACGGCTTAAACTCATAATAATGAAAAGAAAATAAACAGTATAGATATGATGTTACCTCCTTCACAATGAACTTCAAAATATTTGAGAATTTTCCAACAGCTGGAACCCCAGCCGGTTTCTCAAATGCAACAAAAGTCTGCCCTAGTGAATCATATGGTAGAGCCCTAAGTGGCCTTGTTGCAACTTCTGAAAACTCTTCGACTTCAGAAGCATCTATAAATATGGTAACCTAGAACAGCAACAAAATTGGATGCATTCATGTTTTCTAAGATAATAAAGAAACCATAATAAGTTAGGGATGCATTTTCAACAAAAACAAATAAAAACTTTTACTCGCATTTTCCAAAAGTTGTTCAGGTATGGTGTTCGTACAGTTATACTGGAATACAATATGTCCATCATAAATGTGCTTCACAACATTAACCAAATATTCAGTCTCTGGTTCTGTCAATTCTACCGGAGCAGATGATTGGAGAAAAGGTAAAGTAGAAAAAGAAGTTAGTTTATTATCCAGAGATCTGAATGGCTACAAGTAGAGTCAATAATTTATTTATAGTGATATAATAGATAAAAAAAGTATTGTTTATAAGTATTTTATCCCGCAAGACCCACACAGTTTATGTTGGTGAGACGGAGCTTACCAAAACTATTAGAGGCTCAGATGCAGCTAGACCATCTCCTTCATCCACTTCATATATAGCTCTAATATTGCGGCTACCACAATACATAATCACACCTTTCTCCAACCTATACAAGATCTAAGGACAAAAACAAAATCAACAATGACAACTTTATGGATTATTCTTAAAATGTGCCTTTTCAAAAAAATTCAACAAAAAATTATATGTTATTACCTACTTAGAGAATGCATATGCTAAAGCTTGTTCTTATCCTATGGTAGCTTTAGATTTTTTCTGGATTCGAAGTTTTTGTATGTCACTGCTTAAAGTACTGTCATTCCAATCTTCATGCATGCTAGCTGCAATCTTTCTGGTGTCAGTGCATAGTATATCTGCTTCAATAGTGGGACTTGCTCCCATACCATCTAGCCTTTGATGAAACCTTCTCATTTACATTTTAAATGACCCTTAAACGGTAACTCGATTTAGGATCTAGCTGTACTTGTCTACAGTGCCGATAGTTTAAAAGGTATAAAAACAGGAACTTAGTGGTACAATTGATAACTTACTTGGAGACTCTGGATGTGTTGATTATCAGGACTTACGTGTAACTTCTTTTACTTGGCTTCTCTCTATCCGAAAATCTTCACAGACAAGTTTCCACAAATGGCACTAATAGAATACGACAACATATATAACAATAAATTCATGTTCGTTGCTTAATTACCAATAGTTCTTTGTTGTCGACAGCCTTCGCTTCGAAATAGCTAATTACCTGCAAACGAGTTTAACAATCAACAATATATATATATATATATATGTGTGTGTGTGTGTGTGTGTGTGTGTGTGTATGAAAATCATGTAATCTATAACTCGATATTCTATATTAACACATATTAACAAAAATTGTTCTATTTTTATATGCATCCTATATAGTTCCCCAACGAATACACAATTTTAAATTTACATAGATATTCAGATCAAAACTGGATTAGAAGTCTGACTGGATTTTATTCTATGTGCAGATTGTATATTCAGTACTATGGTCAAGTTAAATCTTATAAAATATGAAAAAGTATCTGGAACGTCTGTAATCCATCGATGATGCATCCATCCACTAATTGAAATGTACAATTTTCTTTACCCTTGTTGTTTTCTATCAATTGGGTTCTCTAAAAGAAAAATATTCCCTAAATTCACATTGCCGTAACTGTATTAGGCAACAACTGTAATGTCAGTTACTTCCATTTATTTGTGTTAGCCCTCTTGTATAACTACATTTGTGTAATACATATGCAATGACATAACGATTAATCTGAGTAGACAGTTTTAGGAAAAATAGTTTATTTAAGTTTTAGTTTCAAGTGTATCAATTATTGTGGCTCTGCAGATAAACACGTTTACCATAGAGGATATGTACTGAAATGTTGTGGCTTTGCAGATAAAAACTTAAATGTTGTGATACAGATTTTTATTTTTTTAGTACCCGAATAAACAGAACTAAAACTTAATGTTGAGAGATGATGTACTGAAAAATAATACTTACTGGAACTTGATTCTCCAATGACATATGCTGCTGGCCAAGCTATCGTGCATTCATTTGCATCAGAAGCTAACCTAACCTCATCAACTTCATTTGCAGCATTCATTGTGCATCCCTGTGCACTTCAGTATAAACTCCTGCAACCCACTGTTTCTAACTTCACTTCACAGCTACCCCATCTTCAAAAGTTCTCCTCCCCAAAACATCAATCTGAAACCAGCACTGTCGAACCGAACTACCTTGCAACATCATCAACAGCCTGAACCATCCATCAAAATGATTCTTTGATCCAAAATAAAGAATATTAATCACTTATATTTCAAATGCTTTGTAACTAATTTTATTCTGGTGAAAATCCTTAACATTTTTTATTTTAATATTAACTGTAAGACAATTTAATTGTGAAGCATATTGGAATAGTATTAGATTTCACTACAAGGATCTTGACAGGTTTATTCTTGACACTTTTCTTAATAATTTGTTGGTATGTTGGGTTTGAAAGAAACCAACGTGCATTTAACAACAGCAGTACTGATTTAGAGAATTTAATATATATAACTTCTCTAGTTTGTCTTAATTTGATTTCGAATCCTATTTATAAACTTAATAAAAGTTCAAGTTTTAAAGAGTGGCTTAATGATATTAATGTTCGTATTGGTTTTTTTCTAAAATAAAATAAATCTTAAGAACAAAACTAACAATAGATTGGTAGAGGAATCGAAGAGATTTGCCAGCAAGTCAAAATTTTCTACCATGAAAATGCAATAAACAAAAAAGTCATTCCAAATTATGCATTGATAAACACTCTTCATTGGGAAAGTGTTCAGTTATTGGCCAGAAGAAACGAGTTACTAATTATTTCCAAATTCTGCAGCAGCAGAAGCTGTTACATTAACATTTTAACATACTTTTTCCGTTAGTTGTCTTTAAAGATTTACTTTATATGAAAGACTGAGATTTCAAGCGGCTTTTGATGTAACTATTGGGAAAAATAGTGTATGCACACTAATTAAATAAAGTTTAAAGAAAAAAAAGAGATTTCACCTAATTATATATGTATGTATAGTCCACTTCATAATAAGTGGTAACATGAGATGCGTCCTTGTTTGAAGACAAACAATAGTGTTAGTTTGTTAATTGACATGGATTATTTGGACAAATACAAATCTGACTCACTTGCCACTTCGCTGCTCAAACTTGAAAATGTTATTCATACCACTTTTTTTTCTTTCTCTGGCGAATGATATAGCACTGCATAGAAAGAAATCACATGGGAGTTTGCATATGAGATTCGTTCATGTGATCAATCATATGAGATCCATGTTTGGTATTTAGACTCATCTAGAATTCTACATGCCAATGCTAATATGTGCAAGCCTGCTTCTCCATATTCATTTAAATGTGTAGTTGTAACCCCTTCGTAAGTTCTTCCACTCTTTTAATTCTATCAAAAATAATTATATGCAATCCAAAAAAAGTTTTTTAAAGTTTATGAACCATCATAATATGGTACAGAATACAACTGACTTATGTATCTGCTCCTTTATAGAAAAGAAACATCCGACCAGTTTCATCCTTAACAACAACCAACATTCTCTTCCTTTGCTATTGAATTCAAGTAAGTTGAGGAAACATATATAGACATGAAAAGAGAAGTATTATTTATTGAGTTTAAAGTACTTTTATGACTCTCAACCAACTGCATCGAAGTATCACCTTACTAGCCAACATTTTTTGTAATGTGACCATAAAATAGAACACGAAACCTTTGATTACTCTTATCAAACAACTTAACATTATGACTAGTGGACTGTGGCGATAATAGACTATATAATCTTGTAACTATTACAGACGAATGAAGTAGCATTTTAAGAACGGCTCCTTTTAAATCAATTTTTTCCTCGGTTCTAATAGAAAGTGCTCAATGGTGTGATAGATCGCATCACAAATGTTTCACTTCCATTAGAACAAAAAAATACAATAAGCTTATCGATATTTGCAATTTTGAGATTTTACATTTACTAAGATCACTAATTAAAACAAGTAGTAAAATGACATAAAAAATCAACAAACTTTATTATAGTGCTACCCACAAATGATAACATGACCAAACCATGTTATACTGAAGATAACTGTGATAACCCTGATTTTTGTGAGTAATTTCATGATTTAATTTAGTTTGTATTTGTTTGAAATTGTATTGGAAAAATTGGAATAGGAAATTGATTTGCAGATACAAAGTATAAAACATGTACATGTGCACAAGACAGTGTACACATGCACACAGATTTCTGTGTAACAAAATTTGGCAGAAATTAATAGATAAAAATAAAATAACTGATTTAGAAATACATATGCATAAAGATAGAATTATGTCTTTAAATAAAATATAGTACAAAGAAAATAAGAAGCTAGGCTGAAATAAACTCAAAATCATTTAAAGAAAGAAAGAAAAATAAAAGGCTTAGGTATACATAAGTTATACATGTATACAGTCAACCAATCTCTGGGAAGAAACAGAAATTGCATGAAAATGGCAAGAGTCCCTAAACAAGCACTTTATCTATTCTCAGTAATTTCTTTTATTAAGAAAATAATAACAATAATAATAGGAAGTCATGCATATGACATGACCAGGGAAAAATTAAAAGAGGGGAACTAATTTCTGGAAAGGAAAACAAGGACCACATACCCTTTTATTTTCTTGAATCAAACCAGAGGAAGGCTAGGTTTGGGATGGGGTAGAACTGACATTGGGTAAGTCCATAAACCCTAGTAACAGCCAAGATTTATATAAAAGGCTTAGTATAGTAAGACCATATATTTTTGTTCTTCATTAACCTAAAGAAAAATATACAAGGCATAAACCAGAGAAAATAGGAGAAGGCAGAAGACTAAAAAGGGGTTCATAAGGCATAGGAAGAAGAAGGATTATTGTGAGTAACCTCACTGAAAACTTTGGCATTAAGACCTGAATATTGAGGCAGCCAGTTTGAACTAATTTTCTTTTACAAGTTATGTTTTATGTTTGGATGGCTTTGGTTTGTTAATGATTTGTTTAAGGGTAAAACTTCTATCTGATTTACCCAGAAAAATAAGAGTCATGGATACATGAACTAAAATGTTTGTCTGAGATATGGGTTAGCTTTGAGATTAAGTGTTTTCTTTTATAAGTTTTCTTTATAAGTTGTTTATAAAAATCCCCGGATTCAAGTAGTGGGTGTATGGTCTGAAGGTAGAAAGAAATATGGGCTATAACATTGTGTTGTTGCTTATGTCTCATATTAATTAAAACAAAAGAAAATGTAGAAGTGCAATGTTGTACATGTGCTGAGCTTCTATGTTTTATGAAATACCCAAATCAAATATACTTGTGGTTTAGCCAGATCATGAATCTGATTGAACCAGAGGTAAGGGAAAATATATATATAGCAAATTACTCAGGACCATATGCTTACATCTTGATCCAGTGAAACCCACAGGCAAAAATAATGTGCTAAGAAGTCACTTCCCTCTTTCATGATAAAATGTTTGCTTATGAGAATATAACTTATCAAACTCTAGATGAATACATGTTGCTTGCATTATTTATATTTCTCTGATTAAGAGGTGAGATGCAGAAGGGATTAGCACTGCTATGAAAAATAATAATAACACTTAGTAATTTAACTAAGGACTTGGGATCTTAGGGCTACGGTGGCTACCAAAGTATAACTTGGAAAGGGGAATATTGCAAGTTCACACATGGTATATTTATACCCAGGGGCCTGAGTGTGCTGGGTTAACAGAGAAATGTCCCAGGCAGTGTGTGTTTAAAAAGAAGAAAGTAGCTAAAGACCCTATTATATTTGATAATGAATTCTAGGAATAAATTCAGGAGAGGTCTGGGCAAAATCCCTGATGGCCAGTAAAGTTGAAAAGGGGATGATAACTGAATTGATGTTTGTATTTGGTTGCTTTGGTGTTTTTTTTATTGATGAATCTTATGATTGTTTTCTATGAATCAAGTCATTGAGAATTTGTTTAACATTGATATGAATGCACATGCCTCACAAAAACATGCACACAGAAGATACTGAGTTTCTCATTCTTGCAATTACTGGAATACAAATAGAATTGAATAAGATCATGTTTTCAGTTAGATTATTCACACCAGACAAATAGTCTGACCCTTTTGTGTTTATGCACCATTGGGTGTCTCATATTCTTATGGGGCAGTTCATGGTGGTTTTGCAGGGAAATAGGAAATTGCTTTGATCAGGCTTGGATGTTAAACTGCTTAAGATTTGGATGATATGTTTTTAAAAGACTTTGCTGAAGTAAACTACACCTTCATGATGAACTAGATTAAGACCTATTGTTTAAAATTACTTTGAGAAACCAATGTATGGTTAATTACTGTTTTGTAGTTGTTGAACTTATATGTCTCAGCTGAACTATGTGTTTTGTTTTGTTAAATGCTTTGCTATGAAAAATGGATTTTAAGCTTCAAGAACAGTTAGGCTATAATGGTAGAAAATCAGAGATTGAAAGAATTTGTGGTTTGTAAGTATATCTATAGAACTGGCATAGGAAAATCCATGTTCAAGTCAAAAATAAAATCTGATAGAAAGAGTTTGAATTGCTTTAAAAAGAAAATAATATAGCATGTATTATGTAACTGAGTAGTGCAAACCAGAACAAGGCTAACATAGCCCTTTTCTTGAGCCTAGAGTCAAGCCAACAACTAAGGATTTAAATTAAAAAGTTTGGAGCTGTTTCATAGCCAAAGTATATATTAGGTTCAGACAATCTTGTTCACAGGAGAAAAAAAAAACAAAAATTGGGTTTGAACCGACCAGCATAGCACTCGAACTCGTGACCTCTCATGTGTTAGTTAGGCGCGTTTCCATTACGCCTAGATGTTGCTTGTGTTCACTTAGGATCCACTTTCTTTTAGCCTGAGTTTGACACTATGTAGACTTTAACACAATCATCCATATAAAAAGCTTGCTTTCCACTGATTATTACTTGATCACTTCTCAATTAGAATAACAGGCTATAATACATGTTTCCAGTGGATTCTATGGTCAACAATCAGATTACAATAATTAATCTTTTTAAGGAATTATCACATTTTAATAGATTTAAAAGGAATTCTACTTACATATTAACATGCTCTGATTCTAGTAGAATATAACATAGATATCTTCATATATGTATGTTAGGGATGATTTAGATTTAAAACAATATTTTTATATTGTGAAAGATCCTGGATATTCTTTGTTTATTGGAAAAAGAAAATGACCCTGAGAAATGTATTTGTAATGAATGATATATCTATATACCATTTCTAAAAAAAATCCTTATGAAAATTAGGGGAAAAATAGGAGGGTCATTTCAGTTGGTATCAGAGCTATGTTGTTAAATAACATAGCAAAAATTTTGTATGAATTTGTTTGCATTGGATGTATAGAAGTGTTTACTGCTTTGGATGTTTTGTTTTTTTTATTTACACTATTGATATCTATTATGACAGAATAAGTGATAAATTAAAATGAATTAATCTATAGAGCATTAGGCAAAACAGACTAACCTAAGTGTTATATCCGTAGAGCTATGGTAGGACCCAGACATCAAAATGTAGGAACAAGTGAACCACCCATGGTGAATGTGCAAGAATTCATGAGGGCCATAAGAGATGGAGTAGGCAACAGGCAGGAAAATCCACATGAGGAACTTTCCAAGCTACTCAAGACTTTTACCAATCTTGGAGGCAAAACCTTTGATGGCACAGAAGGAGTTATGGGGGTTCAAAATTGGCTTAGAATTTTGGAAAGAATCTTTGCAGACATGCAAGTTGAAGACCAAAGGAAGAGGCAAATTGCATCCAGGCAATTGAGAGGAGCAGCTTTGGATTGGTGGGAGGTTATCATAGCTGGAAGACCTGAAGGAGAAGTAACATGGGATTAGTTTAAAGCAATGTTGGAAGGCAGATTTATCCCTGCATCAGCTAAGGAATCTTTACTGGAGGAATTCATCAAATTGAGGCAAGGGACTATGAGTGTCACTGAGTACACTCAGAAGTTTGAATCATTGGCAAAGTATGGTGCAGTGCTCATCACTACTGAGGAAGCTAAGAATGGCAGATATATCCAAGGGTTGAACTCTAGCCTTAGTAGAGCCATGCTACCATATAAGGATAAAACTTTTGATCAAGTTTTGGATTTGACTCTGAGCATTGAACAACATGATAAAGCTAGAGAAAATTTCAGGGCATTCAAAAATAATCAAAACAAGAAGGGAAAGGGTAAATTTCACCCTTATGATAAAAAGAAAACAGACCTAACTTCCACCAAGAAACCAGAAGAAGCTAGAACTGCTGAAGTTAAGAAGAAGATCACTTGTTACAACTGTGGACAAGAGGGGCACATGAAAAATAGGTGCACCAATCCTAGACCAGCATCCTTCAATTGTCACCATTGTGGGAAGGAAGGTCACATAAAGAGGAACTGCCTAGATTTTAAGCAAGGAAAATTAGGGGCTTTGGAAGGGAAAGGCAAGGCAGCTGAGGGATCAAATGTTGAAAAGCATGGTCAAGTTGAAGGTACTTTGCTTATCCATTCAATACCTTTAACAGTAGTATATGATACTGGGGCTACACACTCATTGATCTCTCATGATATTGCACAACAATTAAAATTGAACTGTATGATTGTTGATAAACCACTGCTAATTAGAAGCCCTATAGGTAGTTCATGTGTCATGGGTATGATGTGCATGCAACTGGGATTAAATATAGGAGGACATGTGTTTGAGTCAAACCTATATGTGTTGCAATATCCAGACATAGGAATTATTTTAGGAGTTGATTGGTTGAGTAGATATAAGGCTATCATAAATATGGAGACATCCACCATATCATTGAAGGTTTCTGATGGACAAAGAATAATTGTTCTTTGTGAGGCAAACAAAAATAGAAGTATAGCCAACCTTTCTGCATTGTCAAATGAAAAACCCATGCCTGCATTAGAAGAGATCCCCATAGTTAATCAATATGATGATGTGTTTGGGGAAGTAAGAGGAGTTCCTAATCACAGGCCAGTTGAATTTTCAATTAGAATAATTCCAGGAGCTAGCCCAGTGGTTAAAAGACCAACCAGAATGGGGCCTAAGGAATTGATGGAGTTGAAAAAGCAATTAGTTGAATTAGAAGAAAAAGGTTTTATTAGACCCAGTAGCTCATCATGGGGAGCACCAGTGGTCTTTGTTAAGAAACATGATGGATCCCTGAGATTATGTGTTGACTATAGGGAGTTAAATAAAGTCACAATTAAAAATAAATACCCCTTACCAAGAATTGATGATCTCTTTGATCAATTGAGTGGTGCAAAAATATTCTCCAGGCTTGATTTAGCTTCAGGCTTTCATCAGATGAAAGTAGAAGAGGAAAGCATTAAGTATACAGCCTTTAACACCAGATATGGACTTTATGAATTTTTGGTGATGCCATTTGGCTTAACAAATGCTCCTTCCTATTTTGTTGATTTGATGAATAGGATTTTCAGAGAATACTTGGATAAGTTTGTATTAATATTTATTGATGATATACTAATTTATTCTAAGTCAGTTAGAGAGCATGAGAACCATTTGCATATAGTGTTTGAGAAATTGAGACAGGAAGACTTGAAAGCAAAGTTTTCAAAATGCACTTTTTGGCAGAATGAAGTGAACTTTCTAGGCCATATTATATCAGAAAAAGGAATAGCTGTGGACTCCAATAAAGTCATTGCAGTGCAAGCTTGGAAAAGGCCTACTAATGTCACTGAAGTCAGATCATTCATGGGAATGGCTGGTTACTATAGAAGATTTATAAAAGATTTTGCAAAAATCTCAATTCCATTAACCAGATTGACTAGGAAAAATCAAGTGTTCACTTGGACTGAGGAATGTGAAAATGACTTTGGGAAATTAAAAGAAGCACTAGTACAAGCTCCAATTCTAAAAGTACCTGAGGGAAATGAAAACTTGGTGGTGTATACTGATGCAAGTGGACAAGGGCTTGGAGCAGTATTGATGCAACAACATCAGGTAATAGCTTATGCTTCTAGGCAGTTGAAATCAAGTGAAGTAAGGTATGCTACTCATGACCTTGAATTGGCTGCTGTAGTGTATGCCCTTAAGCTATGGAGACACTACTTGTTGGGGGCAAAATTTGAAGTATATACAGACCATAAATCACTCAAATATTTGTTTTCACAAAAAGAATTAAATATGAGGCAGCAAAGATGGATTGAACTCTTAGCCTCATATGATTTTGAAATATTTTACACACCAGGTAAGGCTAATAAAGTAGCAGATGCCCTAAGTAGACAACATGCTAAAGTGGCTAGATTAATGATAGAAGAGTTTAACACTTTATCATTATTAATTGATTCAGAGATAAAAAGTGATAACACAGAAAACATGAGCTTATGCAGTGGGAAGGTAGAGATGGGAAAATTAAGTTTTATTACTCTGGGATCAGAATTGAAAAATAAAGTTGCAATGCTACAAAACCAAGATCCATTTTTATTTGAAAAGAAGACAAAAATATTAAATGGTGAGACAGTAGAAGGTTTTCAGTTGAATGATCAGGGCCATCTGAAGAAAGGAGAAAGAATATGTGTTCCAGCAATGGATGAGTTGAAGCAAGAAATTTTGGATGCTTACCACAAAAGCAAATATACTATACACCCAGGAAGCACAAGAATGTATCACAACCTCAAGAGAGATTATTGGTGGAGTGGTATGAAGAGTGCAGTGGCAACCTATGTATCAAAATGTATGGTTTGCCAGCAGGTGAAGGCTGAGTATCAAAAACCCTTAGGAATGCTTCAACCTTTACAAATACCACAGTGGAAATGGGAAGACATATCAATGGATTTTATTGATGGTTTGCCTAGAACTAGGAGGGGAAATGATAGTATTTGGGTAATGGTTGATAGGCTAACCAAGTCAGCCCACTTTATACCAGTAAAATCAGAAAGAAATGCTAATACCCTAGCCCAGTTGTTTATTAAAGAAGTAGTCAGACTGCATGGTATACCAAAGACTATAGTGAGTGATAGAGATACCATCTTCACTTTAAAATTTTGGCAGAGTTTTCACAAGGCAATGGGGACTGATTTATGTTTGAGTACAGCATACCATCCTCAATCTGATGGTCAAACAGAAATTGTGAACAAATTGCTTGAAGACATGTTGAGAGCATGTGTATTGGATTGGGGAGGAAGCTGGGAAGATTACATATATCTAGCTGAATTTGCATACAATAACACCCATCATAGTAGCATAGGCATGGCCCCCTTTGAAGCTCTCTATGGAAGGCCATGTTTATCACCTTCAAGTTGGCATGAGTCTGGAGAAAAAGTGGTCTTAGGACCAGAAAATGTGAAGGAGACTTCTGAAAAGGTAGCCTTGATCAGAAAAAGAATTGCCTCTGCCCAAGATAGGCAAAAGAAATATGCAGATCAAAGAAGGAAGGCAGTACAATATGATGTTGGGAATTATGTGTACATCAAGATATCACCCATGAAAAAGGTTCTAAGGTTTGGGAAACAAGGAAAGTTGATTCCTAGATATATAGGACCATATAAAATTCTAGAAAGAATAGGGACAGTAGCCTATAAATTAGAATTGCCAGAAGAAATGAGAGCAATGCATGATGTCTTTCATGTGTCTCAACTAAGGAGGTGGGTTCATGATAAGGAAGCAATACTAGAATCCTCTAAGGATGTGCAGATTGATCCTAGAATGATCTATGAAAAGGAACCAGTGGGCATAGTTTCTAGAGAAACCAAGAAATTGAGAAACAAAGAAATTAAATTAGTAAAAGTACAATGGAGTATAGACCCAAATGATTGCACATGGGAAGTGGAGGATAAAATCAGAAATGATTATCCCCAGCTGTTTGATTGAAGAAGAGGTAAATCTATATCTATATATACATACTAATGAATGTGTTGGTTGAATATGCATTGTGATTTTTATCTTGTGTTGATATGCATAGTGCTTAATAGGTGATTGGTTTGAAAATGGTTTTGAAATCAGAAAAAAAAAATTTCATTTTTCTGAAGAGATGATACTTAAATTAAGTATGAAAGAATTGTGGGACACAATTCCTAAAAGGAGGGGTATATGTGATAACCCTGATTTTTGTGAGTAATTTCATGATTTAATTTAGTTTGTATTTGTTTGAAATTGTATTGGAAAAATTGGAATAGGAAATTGATTTGCAGATACAAAGTATAAAACATGTACATGTGCACAAGACAGTGTACACATGCACACAGATTTCTGTGTAACAAAATTTGGCAGAAATTAATAGATAAAAATAAAATAACTGATTTAGAAATACATATGCATAAAGATAGAATTATGTCTTTAAATAAAATATAGTACAAAGAAAATAAGAAGCTAGGCTGAAATAAACTCAAAATCATTTAAAGAAAGAAAGAAAAATAAAAGGCTTAGGTATACATAAGTTATACATGTATACAGTCAACCAATCTCTCGGAAGAAACAGAAATTGCATGAAAATGGCATGAGTCCCTAAACAAGCACTTTATCTATTCTCAGTAATTTCTTTTATTAAGAAAATAATAACAATAATAATAGGAAGTCATGCATATGACATGACCAGGGAAAAATTAAAAGAGGGGAACTAATTTCTGGAAAGGAAAACAAGGACCACATACCCTTTTATTTTCTTGAATCAAACCAGAGGAAGGCTAGGTTTGGGATGGGGTAGAACTGACATTGGGTAAGTCCATAAACCCTAGTAACAGCCAAGATTTATATAAAAGGCTTAGTATAGTAAGACCATATATTTTTGTTCTTCATTAACCTAAAGAAAAATATACAAGGCATAAACCAGAATAAATAGGAGAAGGCAGAAGACTAAAAAGGGGTTCATAAGGCATAGGAAGAAGAAGGATTATTGTGAGTAACCTCACTGAAAACTTTGGCATTAAGACCTGAATATTGAGGCAGCCAGTTTGAACTAATTTTCTTTTACAAGTTATGTTTTATGTTTGGATGGCTTTGGTTTGTTAATGATTTGTTTAAGGGTAAAACTTCTATCTGATTTACCCAGAAAAATAAGAGTCATGGATACATGAACTAAAATGTTTGTCTGAGATATGGGTTAGCTTTGAGATTAAGTGTTTTCTTTTATAAGTTTTCTTTATAAGTTGTTTATAAAAATCCCCGGATTCAAGTAGTGGGTGTATGGTCTGAAGGTAGAAAGAAATATGGGCTGTAACATTGTGTTGTTGCTTATGTCTCATATTAATTAAAACAAAAGAAAATGTAGAAGTGCAATGTTGTACATGTGCTGAGCTTCTATGTTTTATGAAATATCCAAATCAAATATACTTGTGGTTTAGCCAGATCATGAATCTGATTGAACCAGAGGTAAGGGAAAATATATATATAGCAAATTACTCAGGACCATATGCTTACATCTTGATCCAGTGAAACCCACAGGCAAAAATAATGTGCTAAGAAGTCACTTCCCTCTTTCATGATAAAATGTTTGCTTATGAGAATATAACTTATCAAACTCTAGATGAATACATGTTGCTTGCATTATTTATATTTCTCTGATTAAGAGGTGAGATGCAGAAGGGATTAGCACTGCTATGAAAAATAATAATAACACTTAGTAATTTAACTAAGGACTTGGGATCTTAGGGCTACCAAAGTATAACTTGGCAAGGGGAATATTGCAAGTTCACACATGGTATATTTATACCCAGGGGCCTGAGTGTGCTGGGTTAACAGAGAAATGTCCCAGGCAGTGTGTGTTTAAAAAGAAGAAAGTAGCTAAAGACCCTATTATATTTGATAATGAATTCTAGGAATAAATTCAGGAGAGGTCTGGGCAAAATCCCTGATGGCCAGTAAAGTTGAAAAGGGGATGATAACTGAATTGATGTTTGTATTTGGTTGCTTTGGTGTTTTTTTTATTGATGAATCTTATGATTGTTTTCTATGAATCAAGTCATTGAGAATTTGTTTAACATTGATATGAATGCACATGCCTCACAAAAACATGCACACAGAAGATACTGAGTTTCTCATTCTTGCAATTACTGGAATACAAATAGAATTGAATAAGATCATGTTTTCAGTTAGATTATTCACACCAGACAAATAGTCTGACCCTTTTGTGTTTATGCACCATTGGGTGTCTCATATTCTTATGGGGCAGTTCATGGTGGTTTTGCAGGGAAATAGGAAATTGCTTTGATCAGGCTTGGATGTTAAACTGCTTAAGATTTGGATGCTATGTTTTTAAAAGACTTTGCTGAAGTAAACTACACCTTCATGATGAACTAGATTAAGACCTATTGTTTAAAATTACTTTGAGAAACCAATGTATGGTTAATTACTGTTTTGTAGTTGTTGAACTTATATGTCTCAGCTGAACTATGTGTTTTGTTTTGTTAAATGCTTTGCTATGAAAAATGGATTTTAAGCTTCAAGAACAGTTAGGCTATAATGGTAGAAAATCAGAGATTGAAAGAATTTGTGGTTTGTAAGTATATCTATAGAACTGGCATAGGAAAATCCATGTTCAAGTCAAAAATAAAATCTGATAGAAAGAGTTTGAATTGCTTTAAAAAGAAAATAATATAGCATGTATTATGTAACTGAGTAGTGCAAACCAGAACAAGGCTAACATAGCCCTTTTCTTGAGCCTAGGGTCAAGCCAACAACTAAGGATTTAAATTAAAAAGTTTGGAGCTGTTTCATAGCCAAAGTATATATTAGGTTCAGACAATCTTGTTCACAGGAGAAAAAAAAACAAAAATTGGGTTTGAACCGACCAGCATAGCACTCGAACTCGTGACCTCTCATGTGTTAGTTAGGCGCGTTTCCATTATGCTTAGATGTTGCTTGTGTTCACTTAGGATCCACTTTCTTTTAGCCTGAGTTTGACACTATGTAGACTTTAACACAATCATCCATATAAAAAGCTTGCTTTCCACTGATTATTACTTGATCACTTCTCAATTAGAATAACAGGCTATAATACATGTTTCCAGTGGATTCTATGGTCAACAATCAGATTACAATAATTAATCTTTTTAAGGAATTATCACATTTTAATAGATTTAAAAAGAATTCTACTTACATATTAACATGCTCTGATTCTAGTAGAATATAACATAGATATCTTTATATATGTATGTTAGGGATGATTTAGATTTAAAACAATATTTTTATATTGTGAAAGATCCTGGATATTCTTTGTTTATTGGAAAAAGAAAATGACCCTGAGAAATGTATTTGTAATGAATGATATATCTATATATCATTTCTAAAAAAAAAATCCTTATGAAAATTAGGGGAAAAATAGGAGGGTCATTTCAATAACCCTCTTCTTCTACATTTAAGAAACTGTTTAATTTAGTGTTTCGGAAGTAATCACATTGAAGAAACTAGTTGATCATAGCTGCATCTCAAGTGTACATTCTAAACACAGATCATGCATAGAAGTTGAATAAAACTACTCAATTGAAAACAAGAATACGGTAAATCTTCGATAGGTTCAAGATTCACATATCTGTCAAGAAGTTTAACATACGAACCACTTGCATCAGGTTTCCTACTCAATTTTATAAGCAGTACATGTTAAGTTATATTTAATAATGGTAAGATACAATGAATTGGTGTAGACTGAAACGAATATAGAAAATTATACACATGTATTCATTTGATAACAAACAGAGATAGACAATTTTAAGGTTTTGCCTTAACAGTCAAATGAAATAACCGAAGTCTTCTAATATGAATATGGAGATAGAAAAATATAGGATAAAAAATGGTATGCTTCACAATTTTATTATCCAAATCCAAATTTAAAAAGTACTAATGGTTGCTTATGAAATAACTGAAGTCTTCTAATATGAATATGGAGATAGAAAAATATAGGATAAAAAATGGTATGCTTCATAATTTTGTCCCATATCCAAATACTTCACTTGGTGAAATCAAATGGTGAATAACATGTTGCATTGGAAATACAAATCATAATCATCCAAGAAGGAAGACTGAATTGAATTATTACTAATAAAATAATTTTTTTTGCAATTATTATGAATTTCATTTTACTTAGACCATGTTTTGTCAATACAGTTAACTGTATTAAGAAAAGAAATTATGAGCCCAATTTGCAACATTGCTAGGAAATACTAGCTAGTAAAGACATGACTTATGTTGAAATATTTTGGCACTATCACTACCATGTACTAGTCACTTAATCATTATTTAACATTATAGTAAAAAATTAGAAATAAAAGAAATAATTTTTTCTTGCCAACAGCTGAAGTTGCAAGCTTAGCCTTCTTCTTAGAAAGATGGAAGTAAATATGAGGTAACAGCTCAAACAATTGCAGCACGTATGCATACCTGTATGCATGTACCCTCTAACTGAAGTCGTGCATGCCCATTTTCCTATAGTTTGCATGCTCCCTCATACCTCTCACAGCCATAGCTACTTTCAAATTTGAAGCCCGAGCTCTGCTTCAGTCCTACTATGTGCGTTATACCTTGTGTGCAGGCCACTTTTTGTAGTATGCATGTCTTAAATTCTATCCCTATACAATGGAACCCATGTTGCACTCATCAGCAAGCTGTATTAAACCTAAAGCACCCTCTCAACTTCTTATTCCTGCCTTACTTCTTGCAATCCCCACATTCGTATAGGTTAGATCATATTAAACTCAAAGCACCCGCACACAGCTTCTTGCTCCTACATCAGTGCACTCACGCAAGAAAGCAATTAAACTTATGCATTAGCATGTTAAACTCAGTCCCTTCCTGAAGCCCGAGTGCCTTCCTTGCCAGGCCTCAGTCCATCTCTGATATATTCCTTGCATGAGCACTTATCTTAGGGTGCTCTCCCTACCCACAACTTGTTGCCCCGCTTCTCATATCATAGGAGGTCACACTAGGTTAACACAACACGTTCTTTTAACATCTCTAAGCCTTTTAAATAATGTATATATTCTACTTAGGGAATGCATAAGAAAATCTTTATCAATGCCTTTTCTCCATTGAAAATAAAGTAACCTTTTGATAAGTGTTTCAGGACTTCCTCAGGACTCATTTATGATTTGATGCAGAATAATCCACAATATTAAAATGTAATGGAAAAATCATAATTTCAATATTAAAATATTCAAAGACAACAAAATCATAAACATGTAGAAAGTACAGGCTAATTGCAATATTAATGAAATAAAATTTAAAATGAAACAGACATGATTGAGAAGAAATTGGCAAATTTCACTATGTATTAGTATTATAGCACAAATTTCTATCTTCTGTTTTTTTATAGGCAATTCAACTTAGAGTTGGACATAAAACAACAAATCGAGTGATAATATCTAAAGAAATCTACAGTACTTAACAAAAAAAGTAATCTAAGGAAAACTCACAGACTCTTGAGAAAAAAATGCGAAATTCATGATTAATTTCATAAGGCATGTCCTCATTCTATTATCAACTCGAGTGATATTAAAAAAATTACAATTAGGGTTCTTGTGGTAACATCAAACATAGTACAGAAATTAAATACCTCTACCCAATTAGGGTTTTGACGATTACCTTGATTTTTGATTTAGGGCTTGTGAACAAATCTAAAGGAGATGAAAGGAGCAGATTGAAGGAAGAGCAGATGGATGAAGTGGAGGGGAGCAGATTGCAAAGAGAAGTAGTGCGAGATAAAGTAAATGTGACAGCAGAAACGAGAAGTATTTTTCGAATGAGAGCAGGGTAACAATGGATTAAGGAAGGAGATGTAAAACGTGATACCTTTTTTTAGTATTTGGCGGGAGGCCGGCAAAATTTGGCAGCGTTGAATGAAACATAAACACATAAAAATGAAATAGTAAAAATAATATTAGTTGCATTTACACAACAAACGCTACCAATAAGTGCAACTATAGGTAGGTTTTCTTGTAGTGCATGTGTTAAACCCTAATTCATATTTTTTGGGAATGCCCAAAATACCCTTGAGAAAGTGTGGAGACCAAGTAATCATTAGCTTCTATTAATCATTATTTAAGTGTACATGAAGCCATTAACTCCATAAGCATGTGCATTAGCCTCTAATTTGTACATTAAGGTAGGTGGGTAGGTAGGATCCTCCATTATCATGTCTTTGAATTATTTCCATCTCCATTCCTTTGTATCTTCTTTGTGCATGCATATATCTTCATGAAACCACTTGTATATGAAGCCAAATTCCTATAAAATAATATAGAAATTTCCAATTAAATTTTCACAAATTAATATATGCACAAAATGACCATTTTGCCCTTGGATGAAGATGAATATGTGACAATTTGAAAATAATATGAATTTTGGTTTAAACAAGTTAAAATGCCCGATATGATCATTTATTTAATTTAAATAGATTAAATATGGTGGTAAAAATATGCACATTTACATGCACATCAAATACCCCCACACTTATCTTTTTATTCGTCCTCGAATAAAGAAAAACTAAGATAAATCCATTTTCGTAGGGAGCACGATTGCATTGAGCATATGCAACAAGCCGTTAAACCTCTGGGTGTCCCCAGTAGGACGAGTGTTGTCTCGTTAGGGTTTTTAGCGGATACTACCCACAAAATCCAAATGCAGGATGAATATATTTACAAAATGCAAGATTTATTTACAAAGATGTGAATGCAAGTTTTTGAAAATATTTATGAATGAAGGATTTAATTTTAAATTAACACAAATAATTTAAATATAATTTTGGTTATTATCTTGAAAATTTAAGTCATTTACTCGTCAAAATTTCCAACAAAAATCAAGTTATCATAACAAATAGACAATAGTTTAACTCATTGTTTTGGTTGATAACACAGTGTAATTTGAAATGGATCCTTAGATGATTATCAAAGTTTTTCAAAGTGGTATTTTCATTTCTTTTCAATCACAAATCAAATCAAATAAGTTTAAATGGTGCTTGGATTTCATTTGCTTACTCTCTCTTGTTTGAAAATTTGATTGATATTAACAATACTTACATATGCCTAACTCAAGTAAACTGAGGCCAGATATATTACCCATTGACTGCCTTGCGGACTTATGTGAGAGGAATACAGAGCGTGGCGAGTGAACACAAAAATGTGGACACTTATTGACTGTATGCGTTATTAGTAAAAGAATTTTTTTCATATACACACCTAACTCAGATAAACTGAGGCCAGATATACCGATCGTGCACTGCCTTTTGGGCTTACGTGAGAAGGGTACAGAGCATGGCGAGTGAACACACGAGTGTAAACACATGATTCTAGGTGTTTATTTAAGAAATATATATACAAGAAATATTTTTTTGTATTTTTTTGGAGAGAGAGTTTCACAAAATCATCTTAGCATCATTTAACTTAGAAGACAAAAAAAATGTTATATCCTTTACTTTAAATTAACCACTTTAAAACAAAGATTTTCAATTAGGATATATTTCATAATTATCACGTATGAATCTTCCTATATACTAGTTACACCATTTTTATTTGTAATCAAATTTCATTTTTATTTTTGCTAAGACAAATTAAATTTCAAAAATTTCAATATAATAAACCAAAACCATATATTTATCTTATAGTGTTTCTTTAAAAATAAATCAAAATGGTTTAAAAAAAATTGTTTTTTTTGTTTTGAGATTTTTTTGTAAATTTTGGAAAGAAAATAAAAATAAATAAACCATGAAAAATTAAAAATGATGATGAGTCTTCCCCCACATTTGATTTTGACTGTGTCCTCACAGTCAACCCAAGTGAAAGGAGAAAAATAAAATTAAAAACTGGCCTTTATTTATATGAAAATGAATGGTATTTACACGAGATCAGAAAGTATATCGTCAAAAAGTAAATGAAATGGTCTTCCAAAGACCGATTCATTTGTCTCGTCAAGTATGCGAGACCAAGCTTAAGCTCGGAAAACCAAACCATAAATGATTTCAAAGTTGAATGTTGATTTGGGAAACGAATGTCGTTTTATTAAAAATCTTGCGAGTTGTTTCCTTTTCGATGATTTTTGGGGTCGATAAAATAATTGATTGAAATTCAAGTTCATTTTCACCAATTTGAAATTCAAGCTTATCATTGAAAACTTCTTCAAAATTATTGATTTCAAAATCAAAGTGGTGATTTAAATCTTCCCCGTCGGAATTTAACAACTCGTCATCCAAAAGTCCAAAAAATTCATGTTCATTAAATTCGTCTTCCTTTGTTGGATTATCAACAACTTCATTGCGTATCTCAAGTTCAAAATCCAAAGTTGTTGTATTCAAATTTTCGAAATCGAGAAAAAGAAGATCGAATTTTAAATTTGGTTCCACACCCACAAAAGAGTTGAAATCCAACTCAATTACCGTATTTTCAACAACTTCGTTAAGATTTACATTTTCAATTTCAAAAGTTGTTATTTGAAAATCGTCGATTTGGGTAAAAGGTGGATTATCACTTGACTCGTCATACAATGGGATTTGATTTTGTTTTTCACGTTGTTTCATATAAGTTTCAAACAACGAATCCGTGTGATCATCGTAACTTTCGTTCATTTGTTCAACAAAATCCAGTTTATAATTATTAGCTTGAGGATTTTCGATTTGGATTTGTTGAGAACAAAATTTTTCACTTGCATCATAGTCAAGATTATTTCCATTGCCAAAATTATTTGAAAAGTGGATCACATTTTCGTTTTGATTTTTAAATTCATTTTGGAGTTCAAAATTGAATTGGCATGGGCTATACTCAAAATCGTTTGAATTTTGAAGTGAATTCAAATTTTGACTATTTTGAAAACTTCGACTCGAGTTATCGCACAAATACGAATTACACAAATCATTTATCATTTGATTTTGTTGTCTAGATATTTCAAGTAAAGACAAAATGCTATTTTCAAGATCTGAGGGTTGCTCGTTATTTTGAAAACTTTGTAGTGCAAAATCCGAACCGTTTGAACAATAGTTGTTGTTAAAATATCCAAACGAATTTGGAGTGAAATCATATAGATTATATTGATTTTCACAACTATTGTAAAATTCAAGTGAGTGGGGAAACTCGGACATTTTCAAGAATGTTTTTGCTTTTTTTTTGTATAAAGGAAAAATATTTAAAAATAGAATTTATTTTTCAAAATGGAAAATTGATTTTTTTTGTTTTGTTTTTTATTTTTGAATTTTTTTTTATTTCTTGAAAAGATTTTTTTTGGATTTTTGATTTTCCTAAGTTAACCCAAAATTGTATAATCACACTTTGTCTTAAATCAACAAGATAGTTCTCAACCAGGTAATAGCCAGGATTTATCGGTGCACCACGAATCACCGTAGCAATGCAGCCGAAGGTTTAAGTACCTTCAGAGGAACAACCACTATAATATTTACGAACCACCATAATATTTATAAATGGTTATTACTCTGCCGTAGCCTAGACACCTAGAAAGTAAATTGTTCAAAGAAGACAATTTGTCAATATACAATTAAGTGTTATCGATTTCTAACCGTTATTATTAATCAAATTTCTAAAATGCAAAGCAAAAATTAAACGTGTATTAACAATGCAACTATGAATGAATTTTGTTTTTGGTTTTTGGTTTTGAATTTATTTTTTTCAAATGCAAGTAAACAACAATTCAAGACAAACAAAGATATATACAATACAAGGCAAATAAAAAGAAAATTATAAATAAGCAAGCAGTCATTTTTTGGCAAGATCAGTAAATCAAGCAATTTTTTTTAGGAAGCACTTCTACTCCTTCTGCAATTCTGCTTTGGCAACCTGAAAAAGGAATCGAATTAGATATATATACGATTTTTTTTGTAGATTTTTTTTTCTTTTTGGATAAAACTAAACTAAACTTAAAAGAAAGCAAACTCCTTTTTTTAATAAGGATGGACTAAAAAAACAAAACAAAACAAAAGAAATCTATATAAACAAAATATTGTACTCAATCTTAAAAGCCAAGCCCAGCCCAAACGCAAGTCTCTTTGCTTTTTTTTTCTCTGGTATAAAAAAAATAACACGAGAGCAATAATCAATGTCAACCCACTAACAATCCCACTCAATTTTTACGCATCCTTCTCTGCTCAAATAAAATAAGAAGTCGCGACAGCTCTTTCAAAAAATCACGAATACAACAAAAGGGAAATTCATGAATTTTGAAATCGCTATTGTTCGATTCAGGAGGTTGAGTGGGTTGCGATTTGGTGAGGTGATTTGGGTTCTGGTGACTGGATGAGGTGAAGGAGTGGTTCGATAGTGATTGTGGAATAATTTGGCATGGGGTTGTGGGTTGTTGATGGCGATGAGGCTTATGGTTGGAGGAGTGAAGACGAGGCAAGTAGGAATTGGTTAAAGGAGTCGAAGAGGAGTTGTCTGGAGTTAGGGATGTTGAGGATGGTCTCAGGTGATGTTTGAGATCACGAGTGATTGGAGGTGGTGAGGGTGGTCAGGGATTGATGATGTTTGTCGACAGAGTGTAATGGTGTTTTGGGTGTTGTGGTGGTTTTAGTGTGCAGGCAAGCAGAGCCGGTTGAGATTGGTATGGCAATGGTGGACGGTGATGGTTCGATAAGAGGTAGGGGATTCGACGGTTTTTTTATGGTACTTGGCTGTTGATGGTGGAGTTGCAGTGGATGTTATGATGGATGGTGATTGTTCTGCGCAGTTGAGTGAATCGTCGGGTGTTGAAGTTGAGGGGAAAAGTTGAAGTCGAATTGGTTTTTCAGGGGTGTATGTTTTCAATGATGGTGCCACTATTGTGGTATTTGTAGCAGAAGTAGATATGCTGATGGTAGAAGGCGGTTGTCGAATGGCTATGAGTTTGAATTGAATTGGGTTTCGAGGTGATGGTTGTTTGAGCTAGGAAGATGTGTATTGGATAGTGAAGTTTGTATGTTCACAGTGGAGTATGATTGTTCATAGTGGAGTTGTGATGGAATATGTTTGTGCAGTATGGTGATGGGCAGTTGAGGCTAGAGATGAACTGGTCAGGCTTTGGTGGTCTACCATTGTGAAGCGGTCAGGTAGAATTTGTGGTGAGGTTATGGTATGGAAATATGGTTGAGTGGATTTGAGTGTTGAACTACTGAGGGTAGAAGTTTATTTTTGATAGTGGAGGAATGTTGCTCTGCAGTTAAGATTGTAAAGGCAGTTGCAGTGTTGCTTTCTGAAGTTGTGGGGTTGCTTGGAGCTTTGTAGCTAGGGGTGTTGATGGCGGGACAATGTATATTGTATCTGTGGATGGTCAGAGGAGATGGTGACAGAAGTTTAGCTGGAAGTTGTTTGCAAAGAGTGGAGATGGTGACAGAAGTTTGGCCAGAGAAATATGGCAATGATTGTAACAGAGACAGAGAGGGAGGGAAATGCATAGAACAGTGGGGAGTGCACAGTGAAGATTTTGTAAATTGTAATATAGTGAATGTAAAGTTGTAAAACAATGCAAATGAAAATGTAATCAAAACAAAATTGTAAATGAAAATGATTTTTTTTTCTTTTTAATTGTGCATGTCTTTTTTTAGTAGTAGAAAACAATGCAAATGCAAAATGAAACAAGAAAACAATAACAAGCAAAATCAAAATGCAAGCAAATTTCACACAACAAACACACAAATCTCTTTTTTGTTTTATGCAAACACACACAAAACAAACACACAAAATCAAACAAAATAATTCGAAGAATAGAAAATCAAAATCAAAACTATTCCCCGACAACGGCGCCAAAAACTTGTTTAACGACTAAATTTCTATCGGATTAGAAATTTCCCAAAAAATTTCAAATTAAAATATAACCGCAAGCGCACGGCGTACACTTGTAGTACGTGGTGAATACGGATCGATCCGTAGGGAATTGATGATTTTAAAATTCTATTCAATCAAATTATACCGAAGTTGAGAGTGAATTAAACTAGAAATGTATGAAAACTAGCTAACTAACTAAAAGAAAAGGGAAGCAAATATGAGGGTTAAATGACAATTTAGAGAATAAATCAACTCTCTAGATTATGTAGTTCAACACATATGAAGTCATAATCTCTCTTTTATGGTCATTTGTGCTTTAATTGATGTGCTTATCATAAGTATGACATATTTGTGCTATTGATTAGCCAACATAAGCCATCAAACTATAACACACCTCTTAAACCACTTACTAACTTTCATGAAATTTGACAATGAAAATGAAAATGAAATCTATTTTAAGTATGGCTTATTAACTATTGATTAGAAATATAGACCATCAAATTTTAATTTCAACTCACTTTATTTTGCCATAATCATATTTTGATGAAGAGGCAATTAGTGTTAGTGATTGTTTAAGCATAGCCTATTTGATGTCAACAATACAGGCTATCAAATTCAAGGCAAAAACAACAATTAAACCACTTCAATCATCATCATTAAGCACAAAAAGAGAGCATGAATAAACAAATAGTTGAAGCTACATAATTAGAGAGCTTCATTACCCCTAAATTGAAGGGGTTTAGCCTCTCATATTTGTCATTTGATTAACAAATGTAGCTAGAAACATGAAAGCAAAAAAGAAAGGAAAATTAAAGCTTAATGAAAAAGAGAGCTAATTAACAAGAATGAAAACCAATCTACTTTGCATGAATGTAAATCTACACTACAACATGAAAGGAAATAAACAAGAAAATAAAAGGAACATGTATTAAATTGCATAAAAGAATTACATAAGAGAAGAAATGGCTAAGTAGCCATGAAAAGAAAGAGAGCTCTCATTTTATTTTCCTAAGAGAGTAGACTAAGAGAAGAGAGCCAAAAAGAGAGACTAAGGAGAGGAGAGGGTTACATGCAACATAAGGGGTATTTATACATGTGTTAAACCCTAATTCATATTTTTATGGAATGCCCAAAATACCCTTGAGAAAGTGTGGAGACCAAGTAATCATTAGCTTGTACTAATCATCATTTAAGTGTACATAAAGCCATTAACTCCATAAGCATGTGCATTAACCTCTAATTTGTACATTAAGGTAGGTGGGTAGGTGAGGTCCTCCATTATCATGTCTTTGAATTATTTCCATCTCCATTCCTTTGTATCTTCTTTGTGCATGCATATATCTTCATGAAACCACTTGTATATGAAGCCAAATTCCTATAAAATAATATAGAAATTTCCAATTAAATTTTCTCAAATTAATATATGCACAAAAATGACCATTTTGCCCTTGGATGAAGATGAATATGTGACGATTTGAAAATAATATGAATTTTGGTTTAAACAAGTTAAAATTCCCGATATGATCATTTATTTAATTTAAATAGATTAAATATGGTGGTAAAAATATGCACATTTACATGCACATCACAAATTCACGAAAAATATCGGTAGAGCCTCCTTTGCGCGGATAGGTCCGGAATATCAATAATTTCACACATATATATATATATATCTATATATATATCATATTTCAATAATATAACATCTCAAACCATAGGAAAACAATAAAATAACGTTCCAAAACCGTAATCCGAAAACGTATATATTTGTCGGGCAAACAAACTTTATTTATGAAACAAAAAGCAACTACTATTGCTTTCATAAACCTGTATTTTACTTACATAATCCAAAAGAGTTAGAATTATGAAAAAGAACAATATTTTAGTTGTTTCAAATCAATAGCAGAAGCAACATACATCATATAATAATCATATGCGAACGAAAGCAGTACAACCATTATATGCAACAAAAGAATCCATTACACGTCCATAGCAACCAAAACTAATGGTTTGTCCAGGTTCAGAAACTTTTCATCATACAAGGGTGATAAATAACTACCAAGTGTACCTTACGCTCAACAGCTTTAGATAATTACTCAATTGATTATTTATACAACCTCAAACAAATAGAAGCATCCTTTCCCAAACTTTCCCCAAGCCAACAACATAAAATTTTAAATATTATATAAGTTTATTGATTGGTTTCTTTGCGCATTATTTACCTTCCATTTATTTTCATTCATTCATACAAGGTTATGTCCTATTAATTTACATTCATTTACATACATAATTTATTTCTCATTCAATATTTGAAATCATTAATGAATCTATTATTAAAGTATTACATACATTTCATTGTAGTTTAATTCACATTTATTATTTGCTTATATACTTTATTTCCATTTAATACTAATATTCATAAATAAATCATTTCATACTTAAGTTTCTCTATCCTTTGATTCCCATTTATTACTTCATATATAGTATCATTTAATATTAAATCCACTTATGAATCATTTCAACATTTTCTTAAGTTTATAATCATTTACTTAAATAGTATTCACTTTTTTTTACTGTTCAATTTAATTATTAAGCATTTCAACATTAACTTAAGTATATAACAATTCTGGTAACATCTAAATTCCTTATTTATGAACATAATTCCATTTAGAAACTTTTTTTATAAACATTTCTTTAAACACAATTTCAATTTGAAACATTTTTATTACTTAAGTTCGTATTTATATAATATTCTGTTACATATTCATATTTAACATTTCAACTTTTTAAACATTTCCGGTAAGTTTTATTTATGTTTTTAGAATGTAACTGAGTGTTATATGAATTTATCTTATTCATTTTAGTTAGTAAGAATGTCCAATAATTTACAACTATTAAAATTTACTTCTAATATTTCATTTAAACACTTAGCTTCAATGTCTTATTTCTCATTTTAGAAGTTTCCAACTATTAAAATTTCACTTTATTTCTACAACTGAAAATCATTAATTAACAGGAACTTAAAAATTCAAATACCGGGTTCTTTTCAAATCATTTTGAAATAATATATATACTCGTATCTTTTACATATATCAAATCATATTTAGAAATTTTAAATCAAAATCTGTTTATCGAACCAAATGCGTAGCAAAGCTACTAAGTTGTCTCCCTCACTTTGAGACTCAAAAATGAATGTCGATGATGCGACCGTCATCACTGAAATTATTTTCAGTGACAGAAGAGAGGAGTACATAACTTAATTATTTTTGAAAACATTTCTTTGAATTTTTATTTAAAATATTTCTATTCAAAAATACTTCCGAATAATACTATTTTTTTTTCAAAATCTTTGAAAACCAATTTCAAAACACCAGCATTTAAGTTCTCAAATTTCCATTTAAATTCATTTATTTGTAAAATCATAATTAATACCATATTTATAAAATTAAATTTTCTATAACATACAATAGTCAATAGTTTTATGAACCTCGACTAACCAAACAATAAATGACAATAACTGAATATTATCATTTCCTAACAAACAACACACCGAAAATAACTATATCATTAAAATTTATTCCTTTATATACAAAATATAATATTAGGTAAAATTATTTCATTTACCTATTTCAAAAACAATATTGTGTCGGTCTACTTTGCTCAAGTATTTAGAAATCTTTATCGATGCCATAGCGTCCTATGTACCGACTAAAATTCATAAATACTCAACAGAACAAATTAATTAACACAATATAAAACTTTTTTATAGCACTAACAAATACGCTCTCTCGTATATATACACACTCAGACTCATTCTAGGGTATTAGTAACCCTATCCCTAATGAGTTAACCCCCAACATGCTAAGGTATCTCTAAACCAAAGCTTTGATACCAACTGTGAAGACCCACCTTTTTGGACGGTTTAAAGCGACAATAAACCACACAAGTCTAACTCAAACTATTCAAAAGGGAGGATTGTTGTTACAACTCAGATTTTCCATCGTTTGATTTGAATATTTAAATGGTTTTAAATATTGGATTTAGAATATAATTGGTTTTTGAAACTGAAGATTTTGGTTGAAATTATAAAATGAATTTAAATTGCAAATATAACGATTTATCATAATGCAGAAATGGTGAACAATTGAAATTTGAGTTGCATATGAATCGAAATGATTTCTAATGTTGATATAAATTCTATTTGAATTAGAATTGAGTTAATAAATTTTTAAAATTGGGATTTCAAGCGATTTCACCAATTTTTGAAACCGCCGATTTAATCGACGCGTTAAAATAGCGATCTGGGGCACAGTCTCGAAATTCGATGAAACCATTTCCATTGGATCTGTAATAATGTGTTTTTATCAAATTTCAAGTTTCGTAATGATTGGATTCGCTGTTTGGTTGTACAATCTGAAAAATCCTAGAAATAATGTAATTGAATTTAATTTAAATAGTCGATTTAAAAAGCTATCTTCCACATAAGATCGAATTGGGGCTTGAGACTTGTTATATTGAGTTTGGAATAGAGGTATAACATTAGAAACGCTAGGTGGCACGCCGCGATAAGAGTTCGAGATTTTAAGTTATATTAAACGAGATATTTTGAAATTTAATAATATTTAAAATTCCAAAGTCAAACCCTATACATCTACAACAGTCCTATTATCTGATTTAGCCGCCTACTCCTTCGTCTTTAAGAATCGTGTATCTATTCCTTAGCTTCTCTCAAACAAAATATGTTTGTATAATTGAAAAATAAAAAAAATAAGAAAAACAAATTTGCGATTAAATCGCAATCGAGCAAGGTGAAAGAAGGAGTGGCAGCTCTGGTTGAGGGGTGATGTGCGACATTTGTGTGCTCAGGGCCATGAGGGTTAGGCAGTCGCGATCTAGGAAGGCATGGTCGATGGCGACGTGAGGAGTTGCGTAGGCGACATGCCCACGCGACTGTGGGGGTGGGTGGGTGGGGGGGAGGTCGGCGGTGGTCAGGCCGAGAGTGTCTTGCGTTCGTACGCTATATAAAAAAATATGTGATGATCCTAATTTACTTGCTGAGACGATCATAGGAGACTTGAAACTTAATAGGTAATTTACTTCTTTATTAAGTAATTTATATTTCGGTTTTATCAGATTTACCAAATGATTCCAAGTTGCAAGTTTAGAGTTTTGTGGTTTCAACCTTCCCTTCTGACAAGTTTATAGTTTCGTTGTTTAAAGCTTATCCTTTCTGCAAAATAATGATGTCATAGCTAATAGGGACTCCAAAAAATATTAATAAGGCCGATCAACTTATAAAGGCTTTTACAACGTTGATGGAAGTGAGTAAATCTCACTTAATTTGGTTGGCTGGTTTATTTTATAGACATTAAAAATTTATTTTTGGATGATTGGATGAATTGATATATTATTATCAGTTGAATGTTATATTATATATATTAGTATATATATTAGTAGTTGGATATATTTCCCGCCAATTGGAGCGAATGAGACCCTATGCGCCCCGCATAATAGCGAATGACCCTATATTACCACGATACCCCGCCTCGAAGTGGGATTGGTATTTTATGTTATATAAAATCTATGGATGTAGGAAAATAGGTTGGAGGGATCCAACTGGATTCCTCAAAAATATATTGATTGTTCATATATAATGATATATGATGTGATTGAATAATCTATTACGGATTGTTGTGTGATTTGTTTTATTGGATGTTATAGTAGCACTAGCCTTAATTTGGTATTTTAAATACCATAAATATTATTTTTAAATTTGAAGGAAAAAAAAGAAATTTTGGTTATAAAATATTTATATCGAAATTTGGGTTATTTTAAAGGAAATTGATTTGAATGAAACAATGATTGATTTTTGGTTGTACTTAACTATTCGTAAGATATTTTAAATAGAGATTTTAAAATAATTTATATAAAGGATTTTTTTAACAATGGATTCTTAAATGATATTTCTGGATTTATGGAAAAAAAGTTGAAACCGATATTAAAAATAGATTTGAAAAATAAATGGGATTTATTAAGAAATGGATGCGTAAAATGAGATATTATAAATGAAATTAGTTTTATAAATAATTGAAACTCAAAGGAGTTTATAAATTTATGAATGATGTTTATAAATAAGAGAAAATGATACCAGTTGATAAATTGGAAATAAAAAGTTCACAATGTAAATTTATATCGAGATATGGAAATCGGTTTGGAAAAAAATAGTGGATTCTATTTTTGAAATGTGAGAATGGTTAGAGAATCAAAATGAAATCGATGTGCTATGAATCGAGAGGGATTTATAAATTGAAATTGGTTAATGGAAATTAAAAAGTATATTTTTATCGAGAAGTTAAGTTTTTTTTAAAAGGAAAATTTAATTTATTAAACTATATAATTTAAGCTGTTTAGTATTGAAATACTTTGAAAAGTGGATTTTTCAAATATCTAATATTAATTAAAATTAATTCTAATTTTAAAAATCAGCTTTGTAAACTGATTAGTATTATTTATAAATGAATAGGAATTTAGTTATCGTTGTTTATTTAAAAGGGGTTTTGATATTTAAATAATTACTTATATGTGTTACGAAATTTATTATTCTTCTTTAAAATACTTATTTTATAAATGTAGAGTTTTGGAATTTAGTTGAAGTTATTTATAAATGCTCTTCGGATTTGTAAATCAGGTTTATTTATGGAGTGAGATTTTATAAGAGAAATCTTATAATGGAATTTTAGAAACTTGAGAAAATATCTAAAATGTTTAGATACGAGAACTTCGAAAATGAATCTGAATTCATAAAAGAAGCTATAAATTGGTGAATGAGATTTTAAATAAAAAAAATCGATTTTTGGAAATTGTAGAAGGGATTACGTAAATTCCAAAGATTCAGGAAATGAATTATAATGAGTTGTGACGTTACAAAAGGGTTGTAAATGGTTTTATGAAGTTGGAATAAAAGAGAGATTTCCTTGTTTGTGAATATACCTATAAAATCAATAAGATATAAATATTTCCTAAGTGTTGAGAAGTAAGTATTTTGGAAAATATTTTTATAAATATTTTTCTAAGTATTGGAATAAATGATTTAAGAATGTTTTGACTATGGGAAGGTTATACGAAAATATTTCTAAGTGTTAATACGGTTTGAAAATATCCCGTTTAGGATATAAGGGTTGAATTTAGACACTATTATAATATCACTGGATTTTCTATAAAGTGTTTTGGTTGTCGTAAGGGAAAAACCCATCGTGTTTATTTGTGATGTGGTCTTACGAGATACCCTTGTTTTCAAAGGATTTTGAAAAGTTAATAATTCAAATCGAGTATGTTTTCTCACGCTGGTTTTCCAAACTCGGGTGTTATTTTATTATAATGCTCGGGTCAGACCAAGTATTACATATTCAAGTTAAATGCTATGGAGCTCAGGAGATGAGCTGGAGGAGTTCAGACGTATATCACGTGCTTGGTTATTTCCGCTATGTGAGGACAAGTTATTATAATTGTCCATTTGATGTATTGAATTATGGTATTGTGATAGTGGTATGTATATTAATAGTATAGTTCTTGCATTTAAAATCTGTTATTATATATTATATTTTGTTCCACCGCGATTGTGAGATTCTGTGTTGTTCTGTTTCTGTTCTTCTACCTTTTTCTTCTTCACCCCTAATCAACTAGTATTTTCGGCACTCGACCGCTCGGCATTTTATACAGTGGACGTATTGATGTCGATTTTCGAGGGTCGAAAATCCCCGGTCCGTTACATTAATGTTTTCTATACCCACGTAAATGCCTAACTTTAAAACTACTTAATACATTCGTAATTTGGTCGCTTATGTGTTTATTTAATTGAGACCATGTATTGCATTCTATGAATTCCAAACTCAAAAGCAATACAACACTATGGATATTTGATCCATACACTATCACATATAAGTTTTATATGGTGAACGGTTATAGTTTGTAATGTACGATACTTCGTTGAAATTAGTTCATTTAAAGCAAATAGATAAACTATACCATGAGATCGAGTATTCAAATTGATTGATTACAATAAAAGATCATATTGTGTTAAATGTAATACAAGATTAAAACTACAATATAAATCTAAGAACTCGATCACTGAGATGTTAGTTTGCTCAGTTTATGTAAAGTGCAATAAATTTGATGTCCTTAAATGTTATGGATAATCAAATGCATTTTTGTACAGAGTTCGTTATGATATTGTAGTAAGAGATTTCTTCTGAATGGTTCGACCATTCAGAAAGAAAAACAAGTGTACAAGAGTAGATGTGATTTAAGGTATAGTTGGGATGAAGAGAGTGAATGGTCACTTCTGCTTTATAAAGAAACATCGGAACCGAGAATTATAATAATAATGATTGATACTTAACAATAGAATAAGAAATACGATTTCTATTCTTAAATGTACTTTCATATGGAAAATTGTTTTTTTATGAGACTATTATTTCTTTGTGTTTAAGATATTTGATCAAAGAACTCTTCATTGTAAACTAGATGCGATATATGAAATAATAATCTGTATTAAGTGAATGATGAACCTCCAAATTTAGTATGCTATTATAGTAATGGTGGAATAGTGGGGGCATCCCATATAGCACTTATTGATTGCATCAAGTTACAAAAATTGTTTTCTTAAAAACATATTGGACATTATTTATGAAATGATGACTATTTTCGATGTTGACTGAAAACAGACTATTTATAATTTAATGTGAATATTATGAATATTCGTTGTGAAATAAAACTATAATGTGGTATTTGTTTTCAAAACAAAAATAATGCATTGGAAAATACTAAAATTATTTACAATTATTTTAGAGTTATAGACTAAATCATAGTTTTGAGAAATAATTTTTATTGTATGTTTATGAATCATATGATATTGGTTAATTATATCTCAAACAATTAAGTACAAATGCACCCATTTAATGGGAGCATCATAAGAGTTAATGAACTCTTCAGATAGGTACATATAGATGTATACAACCATAAGTCTATTAGTACCAAAATGGTTCCATACAATTTGTTATATTCACCGATGAGTTATCACAAACATAGACGTGTGTATTTGATAAACATATAGTATGTATATCTATGTCTATGATAAGCTCATAGAATATGAAACAAAAGTAAATAAAATAACGTGCAATAGAAAATAAAATAATTCGATTTGATCGAATATGTGAGTATATTGGAAAGAGTTCTGTATATACCTAATAAGAATAAAGATTCAGTTTCAATCACTTCTCCCTATAATATATTGTGATGTATTGATAAAGAGAAATCAAACTTTGTTGGACAAAACATGATTAATGATGAGTGAAGTTGAGTTAAATTCTTTCTATAAGGTGTGTAATTAAAAGTAGTACAGAAGGTTAATATTAATATCATCTAAATAATAGTTTACAAAACCATATGAGAAAATTGTTTATAAGAAACTCTTACATATCCTAGACCAAGGAGTTGGCAAGTTGTGCGAGTCAAAAGACTGCACGTAATATGTGTACGTAAGGGACCTTATATGAATCATCCTAAAAAATTTTTGCGAATGAAAGTTATTAGATGACTATTTGTTGGTTTACACATAAATATATTGTGTACTAATGAAAATTCAATTTTATATAAGTAATTCATAAAACGCTTATGAATGCCCATTCCATTGAAGTGAGAAACAACTATTGTTTCAAGAAATACCAACTTTGTAATGAAGGAACTACTTTGAGAAATTATTGGTATAAAATGAATTTGGATACAAATCAATGATAAAGCTGATTACAGGGGATGAAATGAAATTCACCGAACCTAATGAACACAATACATTAGAACTTCTAATGAGTATTCTTGTACATTAAAGAGAAACTGTGAATTTCTTATCAATGTCAAAAATAAATAATCCTCGGTTATTTAATTAGACCGTTAAGAGTATTGACTCTATGATATGGTACGATGCGTAGATCTAAAATAGATTCCAAGTATATATCAAAACATGATTTTGATAGTTGTATCTGAAAGGATATGATCCATTGGTCGTAAATGTGTCTTTATGAGAAAAAATGTAGTTGAAATATAGTGAGCCGTATAGATAAGAATATTACCATGAATTTCAATTGTTGAAATTAACATATCAGATTCACCATTCGATGCACTCAAGTTATTTTAGGTTTTACTCACAAAATGTCGCCTAGTGTGAAACTTCATGTTTTGTATACATGTGTTGAAATAGGAAGTTTTAAATATAGATTTAGACTAGAATGTTTGCATATAACAACCAAAGTATCTCAAAGTCAGTGGGAGTGATATTGAGTTTGTGGGTTTTTCGAATACGATCCAAGAATGAATACAAAAGTATCATTATGAAAAGTATCAAAACTGAACAAATGTTTTGATAGAAATATCAAATAGTTTGATTGTCAATCAAAATGTATAGGAAGTGTGTGCTTATAAGAAAGAAAATTAAAAGGTACATAAATATTTCTAAATCATAAGTAAACAACACACTTTTGATTGTTAATGATGTACTCATGTTAAAATCAATTTTAGTTATTTTAATACTCAATATTGGATTTGTAAATTATTTCTTTTAAAGTAAATATAAAAGATATTAGGAATAACGATAAGTAAGGACGCCTTATTAAAATGTTTAATATGAACCATGTAAGATTGATTCCTTATGCATTTACAGTAGGAATTATCATACATATTATGTTGTCTCCAATATCGAGATTTGTTTATGTAATTGATACACGAAGCAAATTTCAAATCCAAATAGATATCATTAAATGGTTGTTTGAGGTGTTCTTGTGTATTTATGAAATACTAGAGAACTATATACAGAAAAAATGAACTCGTTATGAAGGAGTGTTCAGGCTCAAACTTCATAAGTGATATCGAGTATAATGTGTCAATAATAAATTCAAGTTAATAATGTTTAATTTGGAAATACTTCTAATAAAAGACTGTAGTTGATTCAATGAAAAGACTAAGTACATCGTCTTGAATAGCGCCACAATAAAAGCAATGTATATAAATATAATGCACAAATTTACAATTGAGCCGAGGGTGATTCCAAATGTTGAGAATCTCATAACATTGTTATATGATAATAATATCACGATATAGTTTGTAATAGAACATAAAGCTCACTAGAAGTCAAGAAACATACTCTGAATTGTTCCATATGATAATGGTAATTTATCGGTGTCGGAGAGAGTTGGTTGACAGAGTAGATAATTAAAACAAAATAGCATACCCGTTCACTGAGGGACTGACCCGATTGGTTTTGGGGAAACCAATTAGAGATGGTGGAATAAGGTTTCATAATTGAACCCAAGTGCAAGTGGGAGGTTGATAGAGTTAGGGGTATGCCCTAGGGGTAACTATATAATTTGTTACATATATCTAACTCAATAACTAATCTTGTTCGAAATAAAAGATGTTATATTTCTATTATATACTTGATATAATAAGATTGATTTAATTAAAAGTATATCTAATAGAAAATCCATAAATGGTGTATTTTGTGATAGTAGTTACAAAGTGTTGTAACCGTGAGTAATTTATCGTAATGAAAACAAACATACCATTTTAAATGTCCCTAGTCAAGATGCATTGAGACTGGATATCGATATATCCTTTGAGACTAGAGTATGTAACACTTTCCAAATGTTGGGCAGTGTATTACTCATGATTGCTAGGGCACCTAGGGATTACGTACTAATTATTGTTGGATAACTATGAACGACTCAATCGATTGTTTTCTATTAGTTAATATAACCAAGGAAAAATAGAAAATATCGATGTGGCTTATTTACATAGTTCTCTCGATTTGAGAATACTGTCGATCTTCAATATGAAAGCTCTGCTTTGATTATGGTCGAATTATGGCACGACATCCATCGAGTGACCATAGTTGTGTCAAGTGGAAGTATAGGAAGTGAAACACTATTCAAGAGAGAATTCATCTCATTAGTTATAAGGGAATAGTATCATGATTAACTCAAGTCAACAAAGTCAACGTCTCTGGTAAGAGCAGCCCGGTTAATAATAGTTGTTATTATTGAACCAAGGACTTTGTGTTTGGATTATAGAGTTGAATGTAAATGGTACTGGAATTTTGACCGTTGCCAAATTCCATAAGTTCAAAGTGATATAGTTTTAACGAAGAGAATTGGTATAAATAAAAGTCACAACCGGGTAATGCTTAATTAAAAGTAAAATGGGATTTTATCGAAACCAAGTAAGAAATAATTTTGCCCAAAATATCACACCACTTGCTGAGTGACATGTGAACATTAATATTCAAATAGTTCGATATTAATCGCTGACCGAATCTACACCTGACGAATCGCACAACCAAAACGATGAATCTAGGGAGAGTGTAACAACCCTAGATTTTGGCCTATATTTTAAATTTTGACTTTATTTTATTTTAAATTATTTTAAACTTGTTCTATTTCAAAAATTTCATTTTAAATATAAATGTTGACTATTAAGTGATTTATAGTTCAAACTAGTATAAATTGGATATTTCACTGAAAAGTGAATTTCTATTGAAACTGGTCAAACTTTGACTTTTGAACTTTAAATTTAAATATTTCAAATTCTTAAATTTTATCTTTTATTATGAAAATAGATTTAATTCCATGGATACAGCTTTTCGTTTCGTTGGAAACGGAGTTAAATTGTGAAAGTTATGTATATTTCAATATTGTGTGTAAACTGATGTATTTAGCAATATTGTCTATTTTAAATTATATTTTATTTGTCATATTTTGTTCTAATATGTGTTAGTATTTTATTTTATGTATAATTTTGTCTTTTAAATAATTTAAAATGATTATATAATTTTTCCAAAGCGTATTGAATTTATTTTCTATTTTTAAAGGCTAGTTTCTATTTTTCTGCTATTTTCTTCAATTAAATTATATTTAATTAAAATTTATTTATTCATTTTGTGAATGCATTTTTATTTTATGTTATTATCTTTGTTTATAAATGTTTTACAAGTCCATAAACTTTTTCCAAAGTTCATTGCATTAATTTTTCATATTTTCAAGACTAGTTGCAATTTTTGCTGTTTTACTTAATTAAATTTTATATAATTAATAATTAATTTATTTATTTTTGTTTATTTACTAAATTTTCGTATTTTATCTGAGTTTATATATATATTTCATTTATATAAAACTTAAAAAGAAATTAGAGGAAATATGAAAAGTTTTAAACTATTGAAATTCCTATGGCTTTTCACCTCCCGACCTTTCACTTTCTCAACTCCTCTCTTCAATGTTTTTGGCCATGCATACCCTATTCTTTTCAGCGGACTTCTTTTCATTTTTTTCACGCAAACACTTCTCTTTCTCCTCCAAAAAAATCACGGCCATGGCTTCAAAATTTTGGGTAAAAATTCCTTCTTTCTTCCTTGTTTTCTAAGTTTTTTCTATGGAGACTGCATATGCTCTCTACCTTCATAGTTTGGTTCCTCCTCCTCCAGGCTTTAGCCGACCACCACGACCCCCTTCCTCTGACCATCACCCATCCTAGCAACCCTCCTCCTCAGGCCTAACCAATCCAAGTCCAAGATCTACACAAAATCCACCAAAAACCATCACAAACTATCACTTATGACCTAGAATTGTCATCTCCTCCTTCTACCACCTTTTGCCACCACTACCTCCACCACCACCACCTCTGACCTGACCTTCCACCACCTCTGGCCCACACTCCAGCCACCACCTGACCACCACATACCATGGCCAAGCCACATCAGCAAGGGGCCGAACCCTATGGTGCAACAAAAGCCACACTTTTCCTTGAAACCCTTTGGTATTCCATTGCCTTCAACACCTTGTAACTTCCACTCACCTTCATCACCTTGTAGCCGCACCTTTTCCAGACCATACCTGATCCAAACCATGCCTTTAGCCGTGCCATTTCAGATCTGGAGCTGAAGCATAGGTGGTAGGAAGCAAGTGCAAACACTTTGACTTTGTTTATGCATCCATTTCTAGCATTGTTTATTGAATTTTTGGGTTGAAATCTTATGTTGTTTGTAATTGTTTGGTTTGAATGTGACAAGGCAATTAGCTTTGGCTCTCCCACACTCAAATAATTATCATGCTCTCGTGCCTCTGGAAATCTTTGTTGTGCGTTTGTGGTTGTCATCTCCAGCTTGAACAAGTGAGTAATTCTCACCAGACAATGTGTACTTATATAACTAGTAAACTGACACCATTTGAATCTGTAAAATTATATCATCCTGTTGTAACTGTTATATTATGATCATATAATGTTTACCCCTGTTATTACATATGTTATATCATCTATTACTGTTATCTCATGCTATTCTGTTTATTTATATCAGTTTATCACACTGCAAGTTCCCTGTAGATTAGAATCACTATGGGTTGAAATGATACATACCTGAACGGACTTTAGAATAAGAAAATCGTTATGGGCTGAAATGATAGGCCTGAACGGTTTTTATTTATTTATTTATATTACTTGGGATTGCGGGTTTGAAATGATAAAACCCGGTTTTTCTTTGTAAACTGCGGATTGAAATGATACATATCCGTATCACTTGACCTAGGCTAGAAAATTATATACAGACCCGTGGTTTATATATTTTTCTGAAATTTTTAAAATACTTTTTTTTAATGTAAATATTATGGTATTTTGATTTAAATTTCATTAAAATGATTTCTATAAAGTATTTGTGATTTTCTACAAATTAAATAAGTGAATTAAGTAAATGGTGAAGTAGAATTTGAAATATAAGTTAATTTTGGAATTTATGATTTTGTTTATAAATGGAATTTTTGTAAAGTAAGAAAATATGACAAATTTGATTTAAAGATGAATTTAATGATTTTTATTAAGTAATAATAATGTTTTAAAGGTGTTAATGATTTTGTATAAATTAAAATATGGAATAAATGAACATTTAAGCTGAATTTGGAAATATAACTCAAATTGAATTTTGTGTAAAAGTGAAATTTTAATTAAGTAAAATAAATGGAAATAAGCTATATTTTTGGAAATTTAAACTTAGTTGTTAAGTTAATAATTTAATTAAAGAAATGAAAATTTAATTGTTATTAAATTTGATTTTTGTATGGAAATTTGACTTTATAAAATCATAGAAATAAAGGTATTTAAATGATTGTGTTAAATGTGAAATATATGATTTTATAAGTTAAAATGATTTATATTAAAAGTTAATTATTTGTGGAATTGTAAATAAAACTCTGAATATGATTTAACATCATTTTGAAATGTAATGTAAAGGATATTACAGCATTTTGTAAATGTTGTAGTGTTTTAAATGAACTAAAAGGTTAATTTGAAATAAACGCTATTATAGCACTTTGTAAGTGCTATAGTGGTTAAACTTAACATGTAAGTTAATTGAAACTTAAAAGAAATCTACTACAGCATTTAACGCTGTCTTTTGTTAATTAACTATTTTAAACTATAACTTTACGTAGCATTTTATAAGTGCTACGGAAACTATATTTTGTTGTTTTAAATTAATTTTAATGAAAAATAATCTCTGGAAAATGATATAATTTTGGGAAATTAAATGTTAAATTTCTAAAGATAATGAAGAGATATTTAAGTGGAAGAATTTGATTTCTAATGTGAGTTTAAAATGGTATTTAAATTTAATAAAATGAATGGATTTAAATGGTATTTAAATGAATAAAAATGAATGGTGTTTTGAATAATATTTTGATATTGTGAAATGAGTTTGAAATGATACTTGATTTCTGACTTATTTAATTTATTTGATAAATGAATATTTGAAGTATATATTAATTGAGGTTATTTAAATGATATTGGATTTATGAAATGTGGGAGATTTAAAGTTTTGAAATATACTAAAGATTGAATATTGTATTTTGTGGATTTAATCTATATTGGGAATTGATAAGATTTGAAACGGTTTGTTGGTAAACTGTAATTGAATTGAAATTTGATGGTTTGAATTTAATAAGTTTGTAAATGTATAGAATTAAAAGATGATTTTAAATATATGATTTCGAAATGCTGTGATTTTCAAAGTATAATGATTTCAAATGTTTTGTTTCAAAAGAGTTATAACTTTGAAAGTATAGACTATTTGAAAGGTGAATATATGTTTGAAATGGAAATGATGTTGTTTTGAAATGAACATAGTTTTGAAATAAAATGATTTTGGTTTCGAAGTATAACTATCAAAGGTAAGATATTTTGATATATAAAAATGATTTGAAATAAAGTTTGAAAAGATATAATATTTTGATGTATTAAAATGATTTGAAAAGAAGTTTGAAAGGATACGATATTTTAGAATATTGAAATGATTTGGAAATGATAAATCTTTATTTTGATAAAGACATGATTTTGAAATGATATCTTATTTTGAAGTAAAGTATTGTTTTTAAAAGTTATAACCACGGGTTATAATAACGATTGGTTGGCAAAGAGACCGGGATCGGATATGGACATACTCTCTGTCGATACCGAAAACCACTTTGACAACCGTGTACGCGGTGGAGATTCCAGAATGAAGTAGGATGGTGGCGACGTTCTTAAGGTATGTTACGTGGACCCAACTCCCGTGAGTTGGCATAAGGTGGCTAAAACAGGAGCGATTGACGGACCAAGGAGGTAGCACCTCTTATCGGACACACTTCTTCGATACCATTCTATTACTTGTGATTGATTTGGTGGCCACCCTTGATTGGGAGTGTTGTTCGAGGTGGGCGGTAGTGGCTGCTATGCGTCACCACTAGTCCGGATGCGTAATTGGTATATCTACCCTGGCATTGCCTAGTTGTGCCGTGTCACCTACCATATCGAGCTTTACTACGATTATGATTTTAAGATCCGACCGCATTAAGGTTCTCCATCCCCTTAACGCTATTTTCTATATGATTATACTTTACTGATTAGACATTATTATAATAGCGAATATTACTACATAGTAGATAGTTTAACGGATCCTTAAAGAATGGGCGGTCCCAAGCATTCTTTAAGTTACTTGTACCTTATTACAGTTCACTTGAGTTAGTTTATATTATATAAGTATATATTGTCCTGACTCGAGTGTTTGTGTTTTGCTTTACGCTCGGGTCTGCCTGAGTATTCACAGATTTGGATTTCCACCTTCTGGAGATTTGAATCGCTGGAGATTATCTGCTAGTCTTGTTCTATCGACTTCAGTTATGTTGCTCTGTTCAGCTTGTACTTGGTTATCTTATTTATACTTCCGTTGTACTCTATTTCTTCTATTGTATCTTATGTACTCTGATATATTTATATAGTAGCTTCATGAACTACTATTTCTTTTACTTTCGCTGCATTATTTTACTCTGTGTCTGTGATCTGTGATTATATTTATTTACTGTATATTCTGAGATTTGCCAAATTTTAATTACAACGCGGTATTTTGAGCAATTAAACTCCGGCATGAGTGTCTACTTATACACTTATAATGGATGCGAATGGTTGAAAATATCGGGTCGTTACACCATAAGTTCAAAGTGATATAGTTTTAACGAAGAGAATTGGTATAAATAAAAGTCACAACCGGGTAATGCTTAATTAAAAGTAAAATGGGATTTTATCGAAACCAAGTAAGAAATAATTTTGCCCAAAATATCACACCACTTGCTGAGTGACATGTGAACATTAATATTCAAATAGTTCGATATTAATCGCTGACCGAATCTACACCTGACGAATCGCACAACCAAAACGATGAATTCTCCTTTAACCAATTAATTTATAATTATTAAAAACTAATTAAATTAATTAATATTTATGAAATATTAATTGTAAATTTTGATTATGATTTGATGAATAAATATTACTAGATATATTTATATAGTTATAAATGTATCAGTCTATGATATTGATAAGCGACTAAATTGGATTTAATTGTATAATATTTTATTTGAGCTCTAAACGGGTTTAAAAGCCCATGAAGTGGGCTAGAAAATTCGACCATACTGAAAGGTAAATATGGCCATCAGATGGTACAACATAGACTTTGAGATGGAGAGCTAAGGTGGAAGAGAATCAGTAAGAGATGATATATGATCTTGATCCTAAAATATCTTTTAAGTCTCCTCTATATAAGCATCTCTATCCGTAACGACCCGCTATTTCGAACCATTCAAATCGACAATCATCCATATATGCCAGACCTAAATTGCTCAAAACAACAGATTCTTAATTTATATTTGGTTAAACTTAGCATATACAGTAAATAAATCAATCACATAATTATAGACATAGAGTAATAGAACAATAAGCAGCGGAATAGATAAATAGTAGTTCATGAAGCTACTACAGAACATCAGAGTCTAAAACAAAATACAACAGAAATCTAATACATAGAATTCTCATTACAAAAGCTAAAGAAAAGTCTGAACATAAACAACTGAAAAAATCTGAAATAACTTAAAGCTGAATCGATTGAAGACAGATCTTCAAGCAAAGCTCTAAAGGTGGGTCTCAAATGCTGAGACACTCGGTCTGACCAGAGCATAAAGCAAACACAAAACACTCGAGTCAGGATTAACATTCTTATACAAGTAAATCAACTTAAGTGAAATGTCCAAATGTAATGCAAATAACTTAAAGGATGTTGGGATTCCATCCCTTAAGGATACGTGAAACTATCTACATACATAGTACAATACGCTACATATATAATGTCTACAGTAAAGTAAACTATTAAAATAGCGTTAAGGCGTTACCCCTATCCCCCTTAACAAATTTTATATATTCTCATAGTCTATACAGATACTGTAAGCTCCACCAAACCGGTGGTTTACTCGGGGAGTACTCCATAGGTACCGTACAAACCAAAGTCGTAGAGGGAACGATAAAGCATGTGACAAGGCATGCGAGGCAATGCCTAGGGTAGGATTATACGGCTTTGCAGAACCGGGCTGGTGGTAATGCATAGCAGCTACTACCGTCCACCTCGAGACACACTCCCAAAATCAAAGCTGCACCCTGTGACGCCCTACCTCTATACTCACACTAGCCAAGGACACTACGTGGTAATGCCGTCGACTAGCACGAAGAATAAGGCTATTGAGGAGCGACCATCTGTGTAATTGATTTGTGCGAGTACCGATATGTCAAATAATATAACTTACATTTCATTTCAAGAGGAAATCTGACATATCAAATACAAACTCAAAGCTACTACACAGTGGCTAAGTGGCCTTCGGAAACAAATATAGAAATAAACATAACACAAATCAGTCACAAACATTCATATCACAAAGGCGGAATCAGATATGAATATATGTCATAAAAGTGTACATCAAAATAGTGGTCATATAAGATCCACTACATTACAAAAGAATAGATACAAGTGCTAGACAAAAGAATAAGTATACATCAAGGAGTCTCTATCTCGAATGTATAATAACAAAAACTACTAAGCTAAAGTAGTTGGCCAAAAGTCAGGTGACGAACCCTGATAAGAAGTCAAGCAGAAGCACCTGAAATACCTCGGTCTGACCCGAGTATTATTTAAGAAGAAAATAATAAACGGATCAGTCTAGCTATAAATATCATATAAAATGAGATAGGATAGAAGATATGGCCAAAAACGTATGATAATAAAAATGCCATACTGTGACAAGTATACATAAGGTAAAAACAAAAATCATACAATATCTCAAATATTCTCAAACATCCAAAAAGAATCACATTCTTTAAATTATTCACCAAAACCCAAATATTGACAAACATATCAAATGCCAATCGCAAAAATCGGTGAAACATAAATACTAGAAATCATCAACTAGAAATCCAGAAATGCAAATGGAACGCTATTCCATAAAATGAGCCGGGGCTCCATATCAAACTTGAGTCGAAGCTCCGCAGTGGCCCGAAGACCACGGGTCGCTACCCCACCAAATTTGAGCTGAAGCTCCTCAAATGGGGTTTAATCCCCATACCAACAAAGAGACATCGCACATCGCTAGTCTAAATCATAAAATGATCAACATAAATACTAAAAATCATCAATTATAAATCCATAAATCACAAAAGGGGAAAGACCTATCTCAAACGGGAGCATGAAAACTCACCAACACGTGTATGTTAAACAGAACGCTATTCCATGGTCGCTAACCATCAAATTTGAACCGAAGCTCCGCAAACGGCCCAAAGACCACGGGTCGCTACCACGCCAAATTTGAGTCGAAGCTCCTCAAATAGGGTTTAATCCCCATACTAACAAAGAGACATCGCACATCGCTAGTCAAAACCTCAAAATGATCATCATCGATCTATAAAAAGTATCAATTACACTAAGCTAGTAAATAAATGAGTTTAGCTTCATGTCTCATAACCACTGGCTTAACTTAAATATTTACGAACAGATTGTAGATTTCCACTCGAAAGTTGTCACAAGAGTTCGATCGAACAAGTCCACGAATTAACCGACGAAGTAAACGCAAGTGTTTCATACCACTTGTTTTGCTAAGCCGTTTAATTAGATTTCTCATACGAATGAGGTAAAGGTTTGTATATACTAATAGATTGGAAAACGGTTTTGAAAACAAGCTTTGTATTTAAAATAGTATTGAGATCATTTTGTGAAAGCTTTTAAATATTTTCTACTAGTATAGAAACCTTTGTATTCAAAAGTGACAAACCACAGAAAAACGATTGTAGAAGCAATCGATTACCAAAAATTCACATACGAAGACGTGAATCAAAACCATAGAAATGATTGTAGAAACAATCAATCATCAAAAATTCACATACGAAGACGTGAATCAAAACCATAGAAATCAATATCAAATCCATCAAACGGATATTCCCAAAAATCCAAAGAAAGAAGTCATCAAAGTCGATATAAATGATAACAACGAATCAGATCAACACGAATCGATTAAAATTGGAAACCCAAGCAAAATAAAAAAAATTGGGCTGAGACAAGCAGGTCGGTCGACTGAACCAGGTGGTCAGTCGACTGGCCTAGTGCTTGGAAACTTTTGGTTTCCAGGTCAGTCGACTGACCTAGGTGGTCAGTCGACTGATACAGGGACAGAATGTTTTCTGCCCCTGGTTCAGTCGACTGACCTACTGGTTGTCGACTGAACCTGCTTCCAGAGCAGAATCAGCCTAGCCCCCAAGTGGGGTAAAATTCTACCTGAAACGATCGATCGAGCAACTGCGACTAGGGATTTATGCCTAACGACAACCCAGCCTTATAGGCTCTTCGATACATCCCTCGGTAAACATGTTTAAACATCCATAAAAGGATTTTCACAAAATTGGACTTCAAAAACCCAAAATTGGAAACTTCACCAAATCAATCCAAATCAAAAGCAAATGAACATGAATAGATGTTAGGAATTCATACCTAACAACAATGAAAGCTATAGACATAGATGTGAGTTCAAAAAGTCACCTTTTCAACCCAAAACAACAAATGAGAAGCTTTGAAATCAAAAGAAAGATCAACCACACCTCAACCGCAACTCTAGAAGCTCCAATCTAAGATTACAATGAATATTTCCTAAGTTAGGTCATAGGAAATTTCTGAAATTGGAGAGAGATTGAGATGAAGAAGAAGAAGAGGATGCTTACCTAAGCTTCTCTTTGATTTTGGAGCTAGAACTTGAATTTGCAAAGGAAACTAGGGCTTAGGATTTTAGTTTCCAATATCTTCCCCCATTTTTACTAAAGCTTGAAGTGTTAGGAAAATAATAGAATGAATGAAGAGGAGAGGGGGTGGAGTTAGGATATAAGATGAGTTGGGTTAGTAGGCTGAAACTCAAACCCAAGCCCAAGCCCAAAGCCCTAAGTGAAAATGTCAACATTCTACTCAACTCCAAACATATCGATGTTTATACTCAAAAAGGTCGCAAATGCCATTTTGGACTCAATGGAAGTATACTCGAGTCCCAATTCGACTGTTTGCAAAAAGTGACATTTCGGGCTTAAATCCGACTAACGATGCTATATTTAAATAAAACAATTAAATATACAATCGTGCAATATGCGGGTTGTTACAGACTCCCTCCTTAAAGAAATTGCGTCCTTGCAATAATTAAGAGGAAAATAAAAAGTAACAACCATAAAAGCATATCAACTCAAAAGAAGAAATTTTGAAATGATAAGTTCACCATAAAGAGCACGAGAGAGTATGCCCGGATGTGTTCGCTCGATGAGTTCTCTGGATTCCCAAGAGCAATCCTTAGGATTTGAAGACCATTGAACTTTCACAAGCGGAACAACTTTATTTCAAAGGCGTTTAACCTTCGAAGCAACGATACGAATAGAATGTTGCTCATAAGTCAAATTTGGTGAAACTTCAATTTCCTTAATAATGCCGGGCTCAAGAATAGAATCGGAATCCCTAAGGCATTTCCGTAGTTGTGAGACTTGGAATACGTCATAAATAGCAGAAAATTGAGCCGGTAAATAAAAGGCGATAAGCCATAGAACCAATGCATTCGGTGACGGGGAATGGACCAATATATCGAGGTGTTAATCTCCTCTAACAACAGAAACGCGCAACACCCTTCATAGGTGAAACACAAATGATCATCAATAAAGTCTGGACCTAAAACCAGGTTCTCAACGGTTTCAAGCCAATACGAAGGAAATCGGCATGGCATTCCGTAGAGTGCCTTGAAAGGTGCCATACCAATACTAGATTGGAAGTTATTATTATAAGAAGATTCAACAAGAGAAATATAATCTTCCCAACTTCCACCAAAAATCAAGAACACATGCACGAAGAAGATCTTCAAGAGTTTGATTCACACGCTCGGTTTGTCCATCGGACTGAGGATCATAAGCGGTGCTAAAATTAAGCTTTGTTCCCAAAGCTTTTTGAAGACCTTACCAAAATCCACTAGCAAATAATGGATCCCGATCGCTAACAATAAAAGTAGGAACTCCATGCAATTTAACAATTTCTTTATCATAGAGTTTAGCCAAAAGAGGTACGGTCTGATTAGACCGAAGGGGAAAAAAATGGACGGATTATGTAAGTCTATCTACTATCACCCATAAGCTATCATGGCCCGAACGAGAATGGGGAAGACTGTCAATAAAGTCTATGGAAATTTGATCTCACTTCCAAATGGGAATGTCCAAATGTTGCAATAACCCACCAGGCCTTTGATGTTCTGCCTTAACAAGTTGGCAAGTCATGCAACGCTCAATAAAGTTAGCAATATCAGATTTCATTCCATCCTAATAATAAAGTCGTTACTACTACCGGGATGAATGGTAAATTTAGAATGATGAAAATCTTCTAAAATATCTTTACAAAGATTACAAATGTTTAGCACAATAAGTCTACCAAACACTCGAATGCCACCACAAGCATCGATTTCAAAATCTTTCAAACCCCCAGCCTAATTTTGGTCCCTACAACTTTGGCTAAGAAAAGCCAATTCGAGATCTTGCTTTTAGGCTTTAAGGATGAGGTCTAAAAGAGAAGGATGAGTCTCAAGGCTACATAAAACAAGAGATGAGCATGAATTGGATTCACGATCTCGAATCTAATAAGTGGACAAAGTCTCGAGATCATTCCATTCGGATATCATCATAGAAACAACCGCTTGTTGCTTACGACTAAGGACATCGGCAACATGATTTCCCTTTCCCGGAAGATAGAGAATATCAAGATCATAAGATGCAAGGAACTCGAGCCAACTTTGTTGACACAAAGTAGTTCCTTTTGAGAAAATAAATACTTCAAAGATTTATGATCGGTGTAGAGAACAAATTTCTCTCCCAAAAGATAATGACGCCAAATTCTAAGAGCGAAAACAATGGCCGCGAGCACTAGATCGTGAGTGGCATATCTAGCCTCAGTAGGCTTTAATTGCCTAGAAGTATAAGCGATAACGCATTCTCTTTTTGCATGAGAACGACACCCAAACCAATACGACTAGTATCGGTACAAACAGTGAAGTCTTGGTTCCCTTCGGGAATACCAAGAATAGAAGTATCGGAAAGGAGCTCTTTTAAATGATCCTCTTTCCCAAAAAGCTAAGACATTCAAAATTATAATGAACTTTATGTAATCATCTTTTTAGAAAAATTAACTTATTACAAATCAATTTACTGTGTTTGATTGTCTCATCATAGCGTTTAGGAGATTCCTATCGATAACGTTGATCAAGTGCATCGACCGGAATTCTTAAAGCACTCAATGGGCAAAACAACACAAAATCATCTTCTTTATGATAAAAACATCTCTTAAATTACAAATATTCTTTGCTCGTTTAAGAACAAAATCCAATTATACTTATAAATATTATATTAAAAAGATTTGAAAATTTTAAATTGTTGTTTTCATCCATAATCAATGAATACAAGGATGGTCTAATCGAGATATTCGCAGAATACCCGATTTCGTAAAATGAATGAAATAAGCTGGAAGGTTCGTCAAATCGAATGACATAACGAACCATACATAAGAATCATAACGAGTGCGGAATGCGGTAAGAGGAATGCGACCCTCTGCAACTCGTAGCTGATGAAAACCGATGGCAAGGTCGAACTAAAAAGACCTTAGCACCTCTCAATAGATTGCTTAGGTAGTAATCCTAAGACAAGCTCAAAAATACCGGGAAATTTACAAACTACTTGAATGAGAGAAATAACATTTTCCTCACCATGTAGGCTTAAAAAATAAAATGATGCCACTAAATTAGGAATCGAAATCAATAAGAAAAATAGAAATCTGCTTAACAGATTGAGGATGTCGAAAATAAATAGTCCGCTCAGGACATAGGATATGGGCTTCATAATGATTAAGCCAATCCTTTCCCAAAAAAATCAATTCCGAAGCCTAAGTAATGCATAACATGCAAATTGGCTTGGACAGAATAATTACATAAAATAATCTCGACATCTTTACAAAGCAAACTGAGTGTTGCAGATCCACCAACCGGATTCGCAATTCTCAGTGAAGTCATCAAGCCCATAATATTTAAATAAAAAGTATCAACAAATTCTTTTGACATAAAAGAAGGAGATGCACTCGTATCAAAAGAATTTGAATAGAAAAATCATGAAACAAAATAATGCCATCAAGGATGGAAGGAGAAATACCTTGACCAAGAGAAGTATCACTAGGGGCTTGCACAACATTCAGCTTTCCCTCTCTCCTACTTTGAAGTTTGGGACATGAAAATAAAAGATGACCCACCCCTTTGCAATAGTGACAAGAAAAGGGTTTTGGGCACTCAATCCCATAGTGGTCCATAGAACCACAATTGTAGCATTGTCCACGACTAGAGGTAGGAGTCTTTGCTACCGAAATTGCCTGCTTCCCTTTCTTGTTGGGATTTGGGATTTTGAACTTAATACGCCTCTTCTTGTTGATGTTGAAGTTTTGTTTGGCCATAACTTCAACATCACTTTCTTTATCGGCCTCGTCAAGTCGAAGAGTAATATCTACAAGCTGATCGAAAGGAACTTCTAGTTTCAGAGGCAAAACCTTTTTGGGGTTCTTACTCAAAGCACAGATAACCTTTTGATTCTTTACAAGATCCAAAAGTTGTTGGGCAGACATAAATACGCCATCCAGAAAAGGACTACTGGATTGACCGGCGCTGGGACTGCCAGATCTAACCATCTCTTCTTCTTTAAGAAAGAAAGAAAAATAAAGAAGAGGAAAAAGGTTATTCTCAAAATGAATATCAAACAAACTTGATTGATAAAATAAGGCATCATAAAAAGAAATAGGATAGAATGGTACGAAGACTCGAATTAAATCCTATGGCAAGATTCCTAAGAAAGACTTAGGACAATGATCCTTGCTAGATTATTCTACATTGTTCTGAAGTTTGGCTCTGATACCAAGCTGTGACGCCCCACCTCTATACTCACACTAGACAAGGACACTACGTGGTAATGCCGTCGACTAGCACGAAGAATAAGGCTGTTGAGGAGCGACCATCTGTGTAATTTCTTTGTGCGAGTACCGATATGTCAGATAATATAACTTACATTTCATTTCAAGTGGAAATCCGACATATCAAATACAAACTCAAAGCTACTACACAATGGCTAAGTGGCCTTCGAAAACAAATATAGAAATAAACATAACAGAAATCAGTCACAGACATCCATATCACAAAGGCGGAATCAGATATGAATATATGCCATAAAAGTGTACATCAAAATAGTGGTCATATAAGATCCACTACATTACAAAAGAATAGATACAAGTGCTAGACAAAAGAATAAGTATACATCAAGGAGTCTCTATCTCGAATGTATAATAACAAAAACTACTAAGCTAAAGTAGTTAGCCAAAAGTCAGGTGACGAACCCTGATAAGAAGTCAAGTGAAGCACCTGAAATACCTTGGTCTGACCCGAGTATTATTTAAGAAGAAAATAATAAATGGATCAGTCTAGCTATAAATATCATATAAAATGAGATAGGACAAGAGATATGGCAAAAAATGTACGATAATAAAAATGCCATACTATGACAAGTATACATAAGGTAACAACAAAAATCATAAAATATCTCAAATATTCTCAAACATCCAAAAAGAATCATATTCTTTAAATTATTCACCAAAACCCAAATATTGACAAACATATCAAATGCCAATCACAAAAATCGTTGAAACATAAATACTAGAAATCATCAACTAGAAATCCAGAAATGCAAATGGAACGCTATTCCATAAAATGAGTTGTGGCTCCATATCAAACTTGAGCCGAAGCTCCGCAAGCGGCCCGAAGACCACGGGTCGCTACCCCGCCAAATTTGAGCTGAAGCTCCTCAAATGGGGTTTAATCCCCATACCAACAAAGAGACATCGCACATCGCTAGTCTAAATCATAAAATAATCAACATAAATACTAAAAATCATCAATTAAAAATCCATAAATCACAAAAGGGGGAAGGCCTATCTCAAACGGGAGCATGAAAACTCACCAACACGTGTATCTCAAACGGAATGCTATTCCATGGTCGCTGACCATCAAATTTAAGCCGAAGCTCCGCAAGCGGCCCGAAGACCACGGGTCGCTATCCCGCCAAATTTGAGCCGAAGCTCCTCAAACGGGGTTTAATCCCCATACCAACAAAGAGACATCGCACATCGCTAGTCAAAACCTCAAAATGATCATCATCGATCTATAAAAAGTGTCAATTACACTAAGCTAGTAAATAAATGAGTTTAGCTTCATGTCCCATAACCACTGGCTTAACTTAAATATTTACGAACAGATTGTAGATTTCCACTCGAAAGTTGTCACAAGAGTTCAATCGAACAAGTCCAAGAATTAACCGACGAAGTAAACGCAAGTGTTTCATACCACTTGTTTTGCTAAGCCGTTTAATTAGATTTCTCATGTAACAACCCGCATATTTTACGATTGAATATTTAAATATAGAATCGTTAATCGGATTGAAGTCCAAAAAGCTACTTTTTGCAAACAGTCGAATTAGGACTCGAGACCACTTCCATTGAGTTCAAAATGCCATTTGCAACCTTTTTGAGTATAAACTTCGATATGTTTGGAGTTAGGAGAATTTTGCCACTTTTCACTTAGGGCTTTGGGTTGGGTTTCAGCCCAATAACCCCACTTATTACCCTAGCTCAGTCCACCTCTCCTCTTCACTTCACTCTTATTCTCCAAACACTCAAGCAAAACTGAAAATGGGGGAAGAGAAAGGGAATTAGAAACTCCTAGCCCTAGTCCCTCTTGCAAACTCCAACTTCTAGCTCCAAATTCAAAGAGAACCCATTGGTAAGCCTCCTCTTCATCTTCTCTATCTTCTTCTCCTCTTCAATTTCAGTTTATTCCTAAACCTAACTTTGGGAATGTCCTTCTTTAAAGCTTTAATTCAAGCTTGTTGAGTTGGATTGAAGAGTGATTGCCCTTGCCATTGCTTTCAAGCTTCTTCTTCATTGATTTGGGTTCAAAGGTGAGATTTTTATCTCACATCTATGTCTACTACTATCTTGATGTTGGGTATGAATTCCTAACAAGTATTCATGTGCTATTGCTTTTGATTTGGAAAGAATTGGTATTCATTGATAGGGCAAGAAGTGCTGGAAATCAGGCTCCGGCCGACCGAATGCAGGGTCTGGTCGACCGACCTGCTACTTGAGCACTTCCCTGCCTCTGTTATGGGAGTGCAGGAATTTTAGCTCCGGCTGACCGACCAGGAAGTCCGGTCGACCGACCTGCTTCCCGAGAATTTTTCAGAACAGTGTCCGGTCGACCGAGCTCTGATAACGGCCGACCGACCTGCTCCTATTTTCCCTGTTTTGCCTATTTTTGCTCATTTTGATTGGTTTTCCAACTTTAATTGATTCGTGTTGTCTACCTTTTGTTGCTATCATTTATTATCGACTTTGATGACATTTTCTTTGGGAATTATTGGAAATATCCATTTTGATGGATTTAATATCGATTTCTTTGGATTTTATTCACGTCTTCGAATGTGAATTTTTATGATTGATTGTTTCTACAATCACTTCTATGATTTGTCACTTCAAAATATAAAGGTTTTCTATACTAGTAGTAAATATCAAAACCCTTTCATTAAAACGATTTCAACACTATTTTATTACAAAGCTCGTTTCTTAAAACCATTTTCCAATCTATTAGTATATACAAACCTTTACTTCATTTGTATGTGAAAATATAATTAAACGGCTTAGCAAAACAAGTGGTATGAAACGCTTACGTTTACTTCATCGGTTAATTTATGGACTTGTTCGATTGAAACTCTTGTGATAATTTTCTAGTGGAGATCTACAATCTGTTCGTAAATATTTGAGTTAAGCAAGTGGTTATGGGACATGAAGCTAAACTCTTATATTTACTAACTTAGTGTAATTTACACTTATCGATCAATGACGATCCTTTTTATGATTTAGACTAGCAATTGTGCGATGTCTCTTTGTCTGCGCGGTTAGACTAGACCTCATCAGTGTGATTTCGACTCACACATATCCCTTTGGCTTCGAGGTTAGTCTAGACACCATTTGTGTGATTTCGACTCACACATATCTCTTGTTTGCACGGTTAGACTAGACCTCATCTGTGTGATTTCGACTCACACATATCCCTTTGGCTTCGAGGTTAGTCTAGACACCATTTGTGTGATTTTGACTCACACATATCTCTTGTTTGCGAGGTTAGACTAGACACCATCTGTGTGATTTCGACTCACACATACCTCTTTGACTACAAGGTTAGTCTATACCTCATTGGTGTGATTTCGACTCACACATATGGGGTAGCTCCCCATGGTCTTCGGACCGCTATGTGATAGGCCTCTTTCCCTTTTTATGATTTCTGGATTTCATGCATTGATTTCTGGAAATTTTATGCTTCACCTATTTTCATGATTTCTATTGATATGCTTTATCAATTTTCACATTGGTGATTTCGTTTGTCATTGACTTGTTACGAATACAAGTTTTAGGTATGATGCCCTCTTTGGATCTTTGAGAAGATTCTTATGATATTGATTAATCTTTTGTTGATTATCATTTTCATACTTATAGTAGTATGCCATTACGGTTATTATATGTTTATGCCATATCTCTTATTCTATATCATGTCATCTGATATTTATATCTAGACTGATCCGTTTATTATTTTCTTATTGAAATAATACTCGGGTCAGACCGAGATGTCACAGGTGCTTCTGCTTGACTCCTCATCAGGGATTCATTACTCTGACTTTTGGCTAACTACATAGATTAGTAGTTTATTTTGTTGTATACATTTGAGATATAGACTCTATGATGTATACTTATTCTTTTTGCCTAGCACTTGTATCTATATTCTTTTGTGTTATTGTGGATCTTGTTTGACCACTACTCTGATATACATCTTTATGTGTAATATTCATATCTTATTCCGCCTTTGTGATATGAATTATCTGTGACTGATTTGTGTTATGCTTATTTCTATATTTTTTTCCGAAGTATATATATACATAGCCACCGTGTAGTAGCTTTGAGTTTGTATCGGTATGTCGGATTTCCTCTTGAGATGAAAAGTTATATTTTTATCTGGCATATCGGTACTCGCACAAAGCAATTACATGGATGGTCGCTCCTCAACAGCCTTATTCTCTGTGCTAGTTGACGGCATTACCCCGTAGTGTTCTTGGCTAGCGAGGGTATAGAGGTGGGGCGTCACAGCTTGGTATCAGAGCCAAACTTCGGAACAATGTATAATAATCTAACAAGGATCATTGTCCTAAGTCTTTCTTAGGAGTCGTGCCTTAGGATTTTATTTGAGTCAATTGGACCCGTTCTATCCTATTTTCTTTTATGATTCCTTGTTTTATCAATCAAGTTTGATTGAAATTCATTCTGTGAATAACTTTTTCTTCTTCTTTCTTTCTTTCTTAAAGAAGAAGAAATGGTTGGATCTGGCAGTCCTAGCGCTGGTCGATCCAATAGTCCTTCTCTGGATGGCGTATTCATGTTGGCCCAACAACTTTTGGATCTTGTAAAGAATCAAAGGTTTATCTGTGCTTTGTGTAAGAACCTCGAAATGGTTTTACCTCTAAAACTTGAAGTGCCTTTCGATCAGTTTATAGATATCACTCTTCAACTAGAAGAGGCCGATAAAGGAAGTGATAGTGATGTTGGAGGTTCCAAAAAGAGCCTCAATAACAACAAGAAGAGGCATATTAAATTCAAAAGTCCAAATCCTAACAAGAAAGGGAGATTGGCAACTTCTGTAGCAAAGACTCCAATCCCTGATCGTGGAAAATGCTACAATTGTAATTCAAGGGACCACTATGTAAATGTGTGCCCAAGGCCTATTTATTGTCGCTATTGCAAAAATTCGGGTCATCATATTACTGCATGCCCCATACTTCAAGGCAAGAAGAAAGGAGAACAAGAAACTCTGGTAGCAAAGACTCCAATCCCTAATCATGGACAATGCTACAATTGTGGTTCTAAGGACCATTATGTAATTAAGTGCCCAAAACCCCTTTATTGCCGCTATCGCAAAGGTCTGGGTCATTACTTGTCTACCTGTCCCAAACTTCAGAGTAGGAGAGAGGGAAAGTTGAAAGTTGTGCAAGCCCCTTGTGACTCTTCAATTAGTCAAGGTATCCATTCTATCCTTGATGACATTTATTTTGTGATTATCTTATTCGGGTTCTTTTTGATATGGGTTTCATCTCATTATTTTTATATCAAAAGAACTTGTGATTCTTTTTCTTTAAACATTTCTGGGCTTGATGACTTCTTTGAGGATTGTGAATCCGGATTGGTGGATCCGCAACACTCAATTTGCTTTTTATTTTATGTCAAAATTATTTTATGTGATTTTTCTTTCCGAGCCGATTTTTACTTATGCTTCAGAATTGACTTTTGTAAGGATTGGCTTAATTATTATGAAGCCATATCCTTTGTCCCGTATGGACTATTCATCTTCGACATTTTCAATCTGTTAAGCAGATTTACGTTTTTCCTTTGTGATTTTGATTCCAATTTGATGGCATCATTTTATTCTTTAAGCTCACTTGATGGGGAAAGCGTTATTTCTCTCATTCATGTAGTTTGAGAATTTTCCGGTATTTTTGAGTTTGTCTTAGGATTATCACCTAAGCAATCTTTTGATGCGGTATTAAGGTCTTTTTAGCTCGACCTTGCCACCGGTTTTCGTTAGCTACGTGTTGCGGAAGTTTCCACTTACCACATGCCGCACTCGTTATGATTCTTATGAATGACTTGTCATGTCATTCAGTTTATCCAGCTTATTTCATCCATTTTATGAATCGAGTATTCTATGAATATCTCGATGACTCCATTTTTGTATTTATTTATTATGGATGAAAATAGCAAATTTAAAATTTTGCAAATCTTTTTCATAAGATTTATTTATAAGTACAATTTGAATTTTTGCTCTTAAACAAGCAAAGAATATTCTTAAAGGATTTTAAGAAACATGTTTATATTATAGAAAATGATTTTGTGTTATTTTGCCCATTGAGTGCTTTAAGAATTCTGGTCGGTGCGCTTGATCAACGTTATCGATAGGAATCTCCTAAACGCTTTGATGAGACAATCAGACACAGTAAATTGACTTGTAAAATAAAAGTTTTTTTTTCTTCTGAAAAGATTATTACATAAAGATAATTGTAATTTTAAAAATTTTAGCTTTTCGGAAAAGAAGATTATTTAAAAGAACTCTTTTCCGATACTCTTATTCTTGTGATTCCCGAAGGGAACCAAGACTTTTTCTTTTGTACCAGAGTTAATCGTATTGGTTTGGATGCCGTTCTCTTGCAAAAGAGAGCGTGATATCACTTGTGCTTCTAAATCATTAAAGCCGATCGAGACTAAGTATGCCACTCATGATCTAGTGCTCGCGGCTATTGTTTTCGCTTTTAGAGTTTGGCATCATCATTTTTGGGGGAGAAATTTGTTTTCCACCTTGATCATAAATCTTTGGAATATTTATTTGCTCATAAGGAACTTAATTGGTGTCAACAATGTTGGCTCGAGTTCCTTGCATCTTATGATCTTGATATTCTTTGTTCACTCCCAGATGGGAGAATCGTGTTGCCGATGCCTTTAGTCTTAAGCAACAAGCAGTTATTTCTTTGATGATATCCAAATGGAATGATCTCGGGATTTCCTCCATTTGTGAGATTCGAGATCGTGAATTCCAATTCATGTTCATATTTTGTTTTATGTAGCCTTGAGGCTCATCCTTCTCTTTTTGACCGCATTCTTGAAGCTCAAAAGCTAGATCCCGAATTGGCTCTTCTTAGTCGAAATTTTTGGGATAAAATTGATATTGAAGTGTTGAAAAACTTTGATATTGATTCTCGTGGTGGCATTCGAGTGTTTGGTAGACTTATTGTGCCAAACATTTGTGATCTTCGTAAAGACATTTTAGAAGATTCTCGTCGTTCTAAATTTTCCATTCATCTCGGTAGTAGTAACTACTTTATTATTAGGATGGAATGAAATCTGATATTGCTAACTTCATTAAGCGTTGTATGACTTACCAACTTATCAAAGGCCCGGTGGGTTATTGCAACCTTTGGACATTCCAATTTGGAAGTGGGATCATATTTCCACGGATTGTATTGACTGTCTTTCCCGATTCTCGTTCGGGTCACGACAATCTATGGGTGATTGTAGATAGACTTACAAAGTCCGCCCATTTTCTTCCCGTTCGGTCCAATCGGACCGTACCTCTTTTTACTATACTCCTCGTCTAGTTAAATTGCATGGAGTTTCTACTTCTAATGTTAGCAATCGTGATCCATTATTTTGCTAATGGATTTTGTAAGGTCTTCAAAAGCTTTAGGAACAAAGCTTAATTTTAGCACCGCTTATCGTCCTCAACTCGATGGACAACCAAGCGAGTGAATCAAACTCCTGAAGATCTTCTTTCGTGCATTTGATCTTGATCTTGGGGAAAGTTGGGAAGATCGTATTCTTGTTGAGTTTTCTTCCTATAATAGCTTCCAATCTTGTATTGGTATGGCATCTTTCGAGGCACTATACGAAAGGCTATGCCGATTCTCTTCGTGTTGGCTTAAAGCCGGTGAGAACTGGTTTTAGGTCCAGATCTTTTTGGTGTTCATTCGTGTTTCACCTATGATGGGAGTTGTGCGTTTCAATCGATCGGGAAAGTTAGCACCTCGATACGATGGTCCATTTCCCATCACCGAACGTATTTGTTCTATGGCTTATTGCCTTTTTATTACCGGCTTAATCTTTTGCTATTATGACGTTTTCCACGTCTCTTTACTGCGGAAATACCTTAGGGATTCCGATTATATTCTTGAGTGCGGTGATGTTGAAGAAATTGAAGTTTCACCAGATTTGACTCATGAGCAACATCCTATTCACATCATTGCTTCGGAGGTTGAGCGCCTTCGAAACAAAGATGTTCTTCTTGTGAGAGTTCAATGGTTCTCGAATCATAGGGATTTCTCTTGGGAATCCAGAGGATTCATCGAGCGAACACGTTCGGGCTTACTCTTTTGTGCTCTTTATGGTGAACTTCTTATTTCAAATTTTCTTTTGTGTTGATATGCTTTTATGGTTGTTACTCTTTGTTTTCTTCTTAAGTATTACGAGGACGCAATTTCTTTAAGGAGGGGAGTCTGTAACAACCCGCATATTTTACGATTGAATATTTAAATATTTTATTTAAATATAGAATCGTTAATCGGATTGAAGTCCAAAATGCTACTTTTTGCAAACAGTCGAATTAGGACTCGAGACCACTTCCATTGAGTTCAAAATGCTGTTTGCAACCTTTTTGAGTATAAACTTCGATATGTTTGGAGTTAGGAGAATTTTGCCACTTTTTCACTTAGGGCTTTGGGTTGGGTTTCAGCCCAATAACCCCACTTATTACCCTAGCTCAGTCCACCTCTCCTCTTCACTTCACTCTTATTCTCCAAACACTCAAGCAAAACTGAAAATGGGGGAAGAGAAAGGGAATTAGAAACTCCTAGCCCTAGTCCCTCTTGCAAACTCCAACTTCTAGCTCCAAATTCAAAGAGAACCCATTGGTAAGCCTCCTCTTCATCTTCTCTATCTTCTTCTCCTCTTCAATTTCAGTTTATTCCTAAACCTAACTTTGGGAATGTCCTTCTTTAAAGCTTTGATTCAAGCTTGTTGAGTTGGAATTGAAGAGTGATTGCCCTTGCCATTGCTTTCAAGCTTCTTCTTCATTGATTTGGGTTCAAAGGTGAGATTTTTATCTCACATCTATGTCTACAACTATCTTGATGTTGGGTATGAATTCCTAACAAGTATTCATTTGCTATTGCTTTTGTTTGGAAAGAATTGGTATTCATTGATAGGGCAAGAAGTGCTGGAAATCAGGCTCCGGCCGATCGAATGCAGGGTCTGGTCGACCGACCTGCTACTTGAGCACTTCCCTGCCTCTGTTTTGGGAGTGCATGAATTTTAGCTCCGGCTGACCGACCAGGAAGTCCGATCGATCGACCTGCTTCCCGAGAATTTTTTAGAACAGTGTCCGGTCGACCGAGCTCTGATAACGGCCAACCGACCTGCTCCTATTTTCCCTGTTTTGCCTATTTTTGCTCATTTTGATTGGTTTTCCAACTTTAATCGATTCGTGTTGTCTACCTTGTGTTGTTATCATTTATTATCGACTTTGATGACATTTTCTTTGGGAATTATTGGAAATATCCATTTTGATGGATTTGATATCGATTTCTTTGGATTTTATTCACGTCTTCGAATGTGAATTTTTATGATTGATTGTTTCTACAATCACTTCTATGATTTGTCACTTCAAAATATAAAGGTTTTCTATACTAGTAGTAAATATCAAAACCCTTTCATTAAAACGATTTCAACACTATTTTATTACAAAGCTCGTTTCTTAAAACCGTTTTCCAATATATTAGTATATACAAACCTTTACTTCATTCGTATGAGAAAATATAATTAAACGGCTTAGCAAAACAAGCGGTATGAAACGCTTGCGTTTACTTCGTCGGTTAATTTATGGACTTGTTCGATTAAAACTCTTGTGACAATTTTCTAGTGGAGATCTACAATCTGTTCGTAAATATTTGAGTTAAGCAAGTGGTTATGGGACATGAAGCTAAACTCTTATATTTACTAACTTAGTGTAATTTACACTTATCGATCAATGACGATCCTTTTTATGATTTAGACTAGCAATTGTGCGATGTCTCTTTGTCTGCGCAGTTAGACTAGACCTCATCAGTGTGATTTCGACTCACACATATCCCTTTGGCTTCGAGGTTAGTCTAGACACCATTTGTGTGATTTCGACTCACACATATCTCTTGTCTGCACGGTTAGACTAGACCTCATCTGTGTGATTTCGACTCACACATATCCCTTTGGCTTCGAGGTTAGTCTAGACACCATTTGTGTGATTTTAACTCACACATATCTCTTGTTTGCGAGGTTAGACTAGACACCATCTGTGTGATTTCGACTCACACATACCTCTTTGACTACAAGGTTAGTCTATACCTCATTGGTGTGATTTCGACTCACACATATGGGGTAGCTCCCCATGGTCTTCGGACCGCTATGTGATAGGCCTCTTTCCCTTTTTATGATTTCTGGATTTCATGCATTGATTTCTGGAAATTTTATGCTTCACCTATTTTCATGATTTCTATTGATATGCTTTATCAATTTTCACATTGGTGATTTCGTTTGTCATTGACTTGTTACGAATACAAGTTTTGGGTATGATGCCCTCTTTGGATCTTTGAGAAGATTCTTATGATATTGATTAATCTTTTGTTGATTATCATTTTCATACTTATAGTAGTATGCCATTACGGTTATTATATGTTTATGCCATATCTCTTATTCTATATCATGTCATCTGATATTTATAGCTAGACTGATCCGTTTATTATTTTCTTATTGAAATAATACTCGGGTCAGACCGAGATGTCACAGGTGCTTCTGCTTGACTCCTCATCAGGGATTCATTACTCTGACTTTTGGCTAACTACATAGATTAGTAGTTTATTTTGTTGTATACATTTGAGATATAGACTCTATGATGTATACTTATTCTTTTTGCCTAGCACTTGTATCTATATTCTTTTGTGTTATCGTGGATCTTGTTTGACCACTACTCTGATATACATCTTTATGTGTAATATTCATATCTTATTCCGCCTTTGTGATATGAATTATCTGTGACTGATTTGTGTTATGCTTATTTCTATATTTTTTTCCGAAGTATATATATACATAGCCACCGTGTAGTAGCTTTGAGTTTGTATCGGTATGTCGGATTTCCTCTTGAGATGAAAAGTTATATTTTTATCTGGCATATCAGTACTCGCACAAAGCAATTACATGGATGGTCGCTCCTCAACAGCCTTATTCTCCGCGCTAGTTGACGGCATTACCCCGTAGTGTTCTTGGCTAGCGAGGGTATAGAGGTGGGGCGTCACAGCTTGGTATCAGAGCCAAACTTCGGAACAATGTATAATAATCTAACAAGGATCATTGTCCTAAGTCTTTCTTAGGAGTCATGCCTTAGGATTTTATTTGAGTCAATTGGACCCGTTCTATCCTATTTTCTTTTATGATTCCTTGTTTTATCAATCAAGTTTGATTGAAATTCATTCTGTGAATAACTTTTTCTTCTTCTTTCTTTCTTTCTTAAAGAAGAAGAAATGGTTGGATCTGGCAGTCCTAGCGCTGGTCGATCCAATAGTCCTTCTCTGGAATAGTTATACATTAAAAATGGTTTATATTAAAAATAGGTTATAGATTAAAATACTTTATATATTAATATATATATATATATATATTTAAAATTGTTTATAAATTTAAAATAATATATATTAAAAGAGTATATATATTTAAAAGAATTTATATCGAAAATAGTTTCAAATTAGAATTATTTCTTCCAATTTCACAAATCAACCTCAATTCCAAAATTCAATTTAAATCAATCTCGGTTAACAATTTCAATTAAAAAGGTTAAAGGTTCAATTCAAATTCTCATAAGCCCATTTTAATTTATATCGATTTCAAATCCAGGTTTGAACTACAAATTCAAACCACTTCCAATTCAATAGGTTTTAAAGTTTAAATATTCAAAAATTTACAATAACTCAATTTGATAAATTTCATTTATATTTCAAAATTCAACTTTAATTTTATTTAAATTTGAAAATATTCACTTAATCGTTTTTAATAACATTTAAATAAAATCTCAAATTACAAATTTAAATAAAATCAATAATTAAATATCTAACTTCAGTTTTATTTAATTCTAAAATATTCACCTAATCACTTTTATAAACATTTAAATAAAATCTCAAATTACACGTTTAAATCAAAAATATTCTATTTCAATTAAATTTTGAAATATTCATTAAATCACCTTTAATAAAACCTAGTTATCAAGTTATAAAAATAATATCTTAAAAATCTCAAACTTAATAAGTTTCAATCAATTTTTTTAAAATATAATTCTTAAACAAATAAAATTTCAAATCTATTTCAATTTATCTTTCCAACCCTATTTTATTTAAAGTTATTACAAAATCTATTTTTAAATATTTAATATAATTTTAAATAAATACTTGAACATATTATATATATATATATTAATTAAGTTAAATTTTATTAAATTTTAATATATTAATTATTATTAAATTAAATCTTATTTTACTAAATATATTGTATAAAATCTTATTATATATATATATATATATTTAAAAATAATAAAATTATAAGTAAAATCTAAAAATTTATATCTATCAAAACTTAACTTATAAATTTAAAATTTCCAAACATACAATTTAAAAACTAAATTTTACACATATATTAAAATAAAATCTTTATATTATATTTTAAAATCAATATTTATTAAAACCCATATATTTCCTTTTAAAACTATGGAAATAATTTTCAAATATATACCAACAGTGTCCGTATATAATTTTCGATTATATGGTCAAGTGATACGGATATTTATCATTTCAATCTGCAATAATTTAATATTTTATGGGTATGTATCATTTTAACCCTCGGTCTCAAAATTCAAAATTAATAAAATCGCTTGGGTTTATCATTTTAACCCATAACGATTTTCCCTAATCTATAAAATCATTCGGGTATGTATCATTTCAACCCATAGGGATTTCCTAAACTAACAGGGAACTTGTAGTGTGTGAACAATAGCATAATAATATTATAAAATGACATACATATCAGTAGCAGGCATATATCATAATTAAAAAGTTAAATATATACAACAGGTCATGGTGTCATATGTCAATTAATATAGGTAAACAATTCAAATAACAACATATCACACTTAACAAATTAATTTCTAACCAAGTTAAGTTTAACAACATATTTCAATCGTCATTTCATATGAAATCAATTTACTAAACATAAGAATGCTAATCGTGAGTGATTTGCTCACCTTTCGAGGATAGAGAAATTAGACAAGACAACAAGCTGCGAATTGAATCACGAACTCAACAGTCGACCAATCCAAATGACAAATCCTAAAGAAAAGCAAGGTGGACTCGAGATCGATGAAAACGAAATTTAAAAATCAAAAATTTATTCACGTATTTAAAATAAAATCTTTATATTATATTTTAAAATCAATATTCAATTTAAAATACATATTTAAAATAAAAATCTTCATATTATATTTAAAAATCGATATTGATTAAAACACATATTTTAAAATCAAAATATCTATATATCATTTTTTAAATCAATATGTAAATAAACTTATGTATAAGCTATATATATATATATATAATTTTTTTTACATAAAATAAAGAGGAAGAGAACTGGATGGGATATGCTCGGCCAGAGAAGGCTTGCTATGGGTTTTCTACATGGCTAACAGGTGATTTTGGATGGCTACAATGACTGGTCGGCGAGGCTACTGTGTGGTGTTGGCTAATGGGTTCGGGTAGGAGGCTGCGGTAGAGGTTGAGTTGCTTCGGTGGAGGAGTCTTGGCTGCACGGCATGTCGGGTGGTTATTGGGTTGAAAGTGTTCGTGAGGCGGCGAGTTGAAGGATGCGGCAGGCAGAGGGTTGGATGTGCTTCGTTGGCTATGGACGATGGTTGGAGTTCGACAAAGGAAAAGGTGATGGGACAGGAGGCATGTCGAGTGGTTTCTTGGTGGAGGACTGTCAGGGTGCTGTGGGGAAGTCAAGGAGGTTCAAGGGGTTGGAGGTTCATGAAATGGTCGGTTTCTCGCTTTGTGGTGGAGTGGGAAGGTGGCGTGCGCTGGGAAGGAGAGGCTCAGTGGTGTGAAAAATGGCTGTTGAGAGGAGGGTGATGCGGGTTTGGGATGAAGTGGCGTTTACTGCAGGAAACAAGGCCGAAGGAAATGGCATGGGTTTTCAAGGCACGGAAGTGAGACAGTCTGCGTCAAAAGGAAAAGGCTTGGTTCATGGCTTGCAACGGTCGGGGTTGGACCAGGTTGGAGGCTCGGCAAAAATGAAGAAATGGGTTTGCAATTGGAACAGGGGACGAGAGAAGAGGCCAAACATATACATGAAACTAGGCTTTAGAAAACTTTGATTTATGTTTTTATTTTTTCTTTTATGAAGCAAGAAGAGAATGAACATGGAAAGGAGAAAGAGGACGCATGTTTGTTTGCAGAAACCAAATATAAAAATGCTTTGTATATAATTTTTTTTATAGAAAAGTAAAGCTCAGAACGAAAGGAAGAGGAGAGAATGCCAATGGAGAACAAACCAGGTATAATAAATTGCAATGAGAATAGTAATAGTCAAGGAAAAACAAAGGTTAAAACATGAATTTCTAGGAATAATTAAAAGTAGTGGCCATTTATTTCCAGTTGATGGACAAACGAATGGACACAAGGAAGCCCAAAAGGTTCAAAACGGGTATTGATATGGCTAACCATTTTACTAATTTCGCCGCGTACTGGACACCAAAATGCACAAATGAATATACTTCGGAGATCAGCACGATGAGATGACCAGAATGGTACACAGATATGAGAGATACGACTATCCTATCAAAACTCGATATTCGTTGTCAAAATGCTGCTCAAACGCCGAAAATAAGATAAACGGAGCTAGAGTAGTCCAAATTTGGCGAAACGAAATATGACGTCTCACTCAGAAAATGATTTACAAATTTATTATATAAAAATATTCAGGTTTCGAAAATATTTTATGTTTATCAAATTTAACTGATTTTAAATTTAAATTTGAAATTTCACAACCAAACAAACTCCCATATTTTCAAATGAAAATCTGCCAGTTGCTATGCTTCAATAGACGCATGCCAAATATCAAATTTTTATTTTTAAAAATTTATAGTATATTTCCAAGAAAAATTTAGTTAATTACATTATTTAAAATCGTTAAAATTTATGGGTCTTTACATTCTCCCTCACTCAAAACTTTTCATCCCCGAAAAGGAACGAGATAGGAGAATAGAAGCATCAGAAAGGAAAGATAGATTCGAAATACATAGTGCCAGATACAACAATTAATTTAAACCATATAAATTTTATTTATCTTATTCTATTCACATAGTATTATCCTTTAATGTCAATATTACTTAATTAACGCTTCAATAAATTTATTTAAATTTTGTATTAACATTCCATATTTATTCACTTAACATATCTTGCAACATATATTAAGTGTACAAACATTTATTATAACCAATCAAATTTTTATTTAAAAAAAATTCCCTTAACAAAATTCCATTTTTTGGACATCTAATTACTTATACTTATTGTATATTTTTCAATTACATGTTCTCATTACATTCAAACTTTTTCCAGGTAAGTTTTATTGATGTTTCTGAGTGTAATTGAGCACTATACAAATTTACCTTTTATTTACAACATTTCTATTAAGAAAATTTAAGTTTGAACATTTTTATTACTTAATTTTCTCTTGTATAACCTTCAATTACATATTCACATTACATTTTAACTTTTTGAATATTTCAGGTAAGTTATATATATGTTTTAGAATGCAATTGAGTATTATACAATTAATTTTATCCCAGTTCAACTATTTCAAGTTGTTTCAATTCCATTTCTCATTTTAGACCCTCCAATTGTTCAAAAATTTTGCTTCATTTCAACAATTGAAAATCATCACGTAACATAGAACTTAAGAGTTAAATTTCTGGTTTCACTTCAAACCATTTTGAAATAAATATATACATATATATATTTTGTACATCAAATCATACTCAAGAAATTCAAATCAAATCCATTTTCCACAACAAAAGTGTAGCAAAGCTACTAAGTGGTCTCTCCATTTTGAAACTCGAAAATGAATGTCGATGATGTTGCAGTCATCACCGAAATTATTTTCCAGTGACAAAAGAGGAGAGTACAGACTTACTTCCTTTAAAATTCTTTGGAAACAATTTTCTTACGAAATACTTTCAAATAATATAATTTCCAAAACTTTGAAAACCAAATTTAGAAAATTTAATTCTCACATCCGTAATTGAAATTCATTTCATTTTCAAATCCAATTTATAAACCATGTTTTAAAATTTTCAACTCCCTATAACACACAACAATAGTTAATGGTTTAGGAATGTTGACAAACAATAAATTATAATCTAGTATTATCATTTCTATAACCAATTCATTTAACTGTCTAATTTTAGAAAATTATACCTTTATATATAAAATATAATAATTCATAAAATTATTTCATTTTACCAATTTCGAAAATGATATTATGTCAGTTTGCTCTGTTCAAGTGTTTTGGAATTCCTGTCGATAGCGTTGGCCAGACAAATTGATCGAAACCCAAAATTCAAACTTAACAACTTAAACAACACAACATAAAACATTTTTATATTAATTAAAAATACACTCCTCAGGATGATTCAAGAATGGATTTTAGAACAAGGATAGAGATTCAAATTTAGAGGAATCCTAATTAAAGCGAATTCTAACTAAGAAGATAGGCTCGAAAAGAAGATAAAAAAATTAAATTACAAAAGTGGAAGATGGATAGACTTATATAAATCGCGGCGACCATAACCGGGTCACCGAGACTTAGAAAAGACGAGAATATCATCAACGAAAAGCAGGACAATTTGTTGAGAACATTGTGGAAAAACACGATTCATGAGATTGACAAAGATGGCAGAAGCATTGGTTAATCCAAAGGGCATGACTAACCATTCATAGAAACCATTCGTCCGAGAGGAAGGACAATAGGTCGAGTTCCAGGAATAAGATCAATGTGGAATTCAATTTTTCGCTTGGGAGGTCGAGAAGTGACTTCACCAAAACATCAGGATAATTCCTAACTATCGGGGTGGAGTCGAGATCACTAGGCTGAGAATCAAGCGAGAAGATAAAACTACCTGCAAAATCTCGAGGTAATCGACATTCAATCAGAAGAGAATTGCCCTGGTCGTCTACAAGAGAAACAGTTCGGGCATTATAAGAGATAGCGGCATCCCACGGAGGACATGGAAATCTCCAGTGAATCGATGCATGTTGTAAAGGAGTTTCACCTCTTTACAAATCAGAATAAGATTGGCGGGACTGCCAACGGGATTAGTCTCACAAAGGATGAAGTTGCCAATTGAGGTTGCAAAATGTGCTCAAATTTATTACAGAGATCAATATAAATAGAGCTATAGGATGCTCTAGTATCAAAAGAACACGAATGGTGAAAGATAAGAATGGATTTCAGAACAAAAGTAAAGTTCCAAAATTCAAAAGAAATCCTAATCAAAGAGGATCCTAACAAAGAATTTCAAGCTCGAACGAAGATGATTCTGTAATTAATTCTACTCATTCTAGGGTATCACTACCCTATCTCTAATAAGTTTTTACTCCATATGCTAAGTTTTGCCTAAACCTAAGCTCTTATACCACATGTAAAGACCCGCTATTTTAAACCATTCAAATCGACCATCATCCACACATGCAAGACTTGAATTTCTCAAAACAACAGATTTTTAATTTATATTTGGCAAACTTAGCATATACAGTAAATAAATCAATTACAGAATCACAGACACGGAGTAATACAACGATAAGCAGCGGAGTAGATAAATAGTAGTTCATGAAGCTACTACAAAACATCAGAGTCAAAAACAAAATACAACGGAAATCTAATACATAGAATTCTCAATACAAAAGCAAAAGACAAGTCTGAACATAAACAACTGAAAGAATTGAAATAACTGAAAGCTAAATCGATTGAGACAGATCTTCAAGCAAAGCTACAAGCTCCAAAGGTGAGTCTCAAATGATGTGACACTCAGTCTGACCCGAGCATAAAAAAACAAAAAACACTCAAGTCAAGATTAATATTCTTATGCAAGTAAATTAACTCAAGTGAAATGTCCAAATAAAATGCAAATAACTTAAAGGATGTTGAGATTCCATCCCTTAAGGATCCATGAAACTATCTACATACATAGTACAATACGCTACATATATAATGTCTACAGTAAAGTAAACTATTAAAATAGCATTAAGGCATTATCCATACCCCCTTAACACATTTTATATATTCATATAGTCTATATAGATACAATAAGCTCCACCAAACCAGTGGTTTACTTAGGGAGCATACTATAGGTACGGTACAAATCAAGGTCGTAGAGGGCGCGATAAGGCATGTGACAGGGCACACGAGGCAATGCCTAGTGTAGGATTGTACCGTTTAGCAGATTCGGATTGGTGGTAATGCATAGTAGCTACTACCACCCACCTCGAGACACACTCCCAAAATCAAAGGTGCACCCAATCAAATCACAAAGTAATAGAATGGTATCGAAGAAGCATGCTCAATCGAAGGTGCGACCTCACTTGCCCAAGTATAGCTCCTGTTTTAGTCACATCAAACTGACTCGTGTGAGTTAGGGCTGCGTTCTTACCTCATATAGACGTCGCCAAACCATCCTACTTCGTTCTGGATTCTCCACTACGTACGCGGTGGTTAAAGTGGTTTTCGGTATTGACGTAGAGTATGACAATATCTTATCGCGGTCTCTTTAACAACCAAACGCTTATTTCATACCGTGGACATTTTTATTTCAAGTAGTTCATACTTCATATCAAAATGTAATATTCATTTCAAAATCATATCACTTTTGAAATCTTATATTCACTTTCGAAATCATATCACTTTCGAAATCATATCACTTTCGAAATCATTATTCACTTTCGAAATCATTATTCACTTTAAATCATAATAGTTCCAACTTAACATTTTGAATATTTAAAGTAGTTTATATATTGGAATAGTTATACATTAAACATGGTTTATGTTAAAAATAGGTTATAGATTAAAATACTTTATATATTAAAATATATATTTAAAATTGTTTATAAATTTAAAATAATATATATTAAAATAGTATAAAAATTTAAAAGAGTTTATATCGAAAATAATTTCAAATTAGAATTGTTTCTTCCAATTTCATAAATCAATTCAAATCAACCTCAGTTCCAAAATTCAATTTAAATCAACCTCAGTTCAACAATTTCAATTAAAAAGTTTAAAGGTTCAATTCAAATTCTCATAAAACCAATTTAATTTATATCGATTTCAAATACAGGTTTGAACTACAAATTCAAACCGCTTCCAATTCAATAGGTTTCAAAGTTTAAATATTCAAAAATTTACAATAACTCAATTTGATAAATTTTATTTATATTTCAAAATTCAACTTTAATTTTGTTTAAATTTGAAAATAATCACTTAATCATTTTTAATAACATCTAAATAAAATCTCAAATTACAAATTTAAATAAAATCGATAATTAAATATCTAACTTCAATTTTATTTAATTCTAAAATATTCACCTAATCACTTTTATAAACATCTAAATAAAATCTCAAATTACACGTTTAAATCAAAAATATTCAATTTCAATTTATTTTTGAAATATTCATTAAATCACCTTTAATAAAACCCAGTTATCAAGTTATAAAAATTATATCTTAAAAATCTCAAACTTAATAAGTTTCAATCAATTTTTATTTAAATACAATTCTTAAACAAATAAATTTCAAATCTATTTCAATTTATCTTTCCAACCATAATTTATTTAAAGTTATTACAAAATCTATTTTTACTAAATATATTGTATAAAATCTTATTTTACTAAATATATTGTATAAAATCTTATTTTATATATATATTTAAAAATAATAAAATTGTAAGTAAAATATAAAAATTTATATCTTTCAAAACTTAACTTATAAATTTAAAATTTCCAATCATCAGTACACCAATTCAGTGATTTTGCAACAGTTTATATTTGTTAATTGCTAACACTTATAAATGTTGCAAACTCCTAACGGTAAAAAAGTGTTAGGATATCGAAAAAGTGTTGGTGAAAATAAATATTTTTCTGAATAAAATTTGCAACACAAATAAGTGTTACCGTAGTTGGTAAAATTGTAAATAGTTTATTAATAAGAGGAGTCTTCTGTAATTTAGACGTGCATTCTCTTCTCACACGCTTACCCTTCCATTTCCAGACATATTTCGGTCGCATAAAATATAATTTAGGGTTTTCTCTTCCTTCCAAAATCAATGTCGATTCAACCACTTCTTAAAATCAACGGCACTTCATCCACTTCCCATTATCGAATGCCGACTACAACCACTTCAACGATGCCGACTTCAATTTGCTTTGCGTAGGTTCTTCTTCCTCTCTATTTTTTTTCATCTCTTCGCTTTGCTGTAGGTTCGTCAATCCGCTGGATTGTAAGTAATTAAATATTTCGTTTTTCATCCTGATTTCATGAAACCTAAATGAAATCGGGAGCTATCGACTATACACCGAACTTTGAATTTTCTAATCGCGTTCACTTGGAAGAGGAATGATATTGTGGAGCGTGAAGCGCAGCCTGACATTGCTGATTGCTGTGATAAACAAGACTGCTAGGCTTCGCAGCCAGGAAAACGAGTAGAGAGATTCTCGCCTTTCAGGTGTTTTTATTTTTATGCTATTTGTTTCAGGTGCTTTGAATTTGTGTATTTTCAGTTTTAGGTAATATTGGTAGTTTTGGTTTGATAATGTCGGTTCCGAGTTGTTACAATTAGAAATGTAGTTTTCAAAATTGATGCTATACAAATTAGCACCTACGCTACTTGAAATACTATAGAATTGAAAATGACACCTTGGTATTCTGATAGATGTTTTTTTAATCGAATTCGTTGTCTTGGAATCGCAGTTTTTCTGTACAATTTTCTGTAGTCATGTGTCTGAGTAATAATAGATGGAGGCCTTAAATTTTATTTCAATTGGAAAAATTGAACAAAACCAGAGAAAAAAATGTGTTGTATCAGCTGTCCGAGATTCGAATTTACATCTGTACGGAAGCAACTTTTACATTAAAATAAAATTCAACCACAAAAATTTGTCTACAGAGAATCCTAAAAAGAGCCATATGATGCTCTAATCTATGTACTCAATTTCGAAAAATATACAGTTTTTTCATACCTACTTTAAGACTTTAAGTTGTTGATGTATCTATAAATCCATGATGATTGAGCATATTTTTTGTAGTAATTGTGTCTAGTTTTTACATTGTCGATGCTCGGGTTGAGAAAACAAACAATAGTCAATTCCTTTTAAGAAGTAACGGATGAAATGTTTATAACAATCAATTAATTGGTACATATATTTGTAGGAGAGTTAAAGAAACTATTAGCAGAGCAAACTGGACTACATCATTTAGATCAGAAAATAATGTACAAGGATAAAGAAAGAGATTCAAGTGCATTCTTGGATATTTGCGGAGTGAAGGACAAATCAAAGTTAGTGATGATGGTTGACCCCGTTGCTCATGCTAAGCACTTGTTGAAGCGCAGAAGGCCGCCAAACTGGAAAAGGCCACCAAAAACATAAAGGAAATCAGTGGTGAAGTCGACAAATTCGCATTGCAGGTATTCTCATTTCCAACTCTTCACATATCAATACTTAGCCACGTACCATACAAACATTTTTAACTTTCAGGAAACTAAATAACATATCATAATCAAGATTATACTAATGTGCAGGTATCTGTCTTGGACAAACTTATTTCTAGCAGCAAGAAAGTAGCTGAGAAGGAGATTTCAAATCTAATCGAGCGGCTAATGATGCAGCTAGTCAAGCTTGATGGCATCACTGCCCATGGTGATTTGCAGCTACAAAGGTCATTATTCATTTATACTTTTATGTATAATAATAGTTTTTTTTCCTTTTTTTTTAAATGGTCATTGATAGTTGAAGGGGTGCAATCTCAAGCCTTATTGTTGTCTCAGAGGATCGAATCCAAACCTCTAGAACTGCATAGTCTAAAATCCTTAATAGAGTGTTAGTCACTTGACTGAAATATCTGTTAATGATTTGAAGTATATGTTTAGATTAAAAAAAATTAGTTAATGTCAAATTCTAACTATAGGTATACTTTATTCAGGTAAGGAGAGTGCAGAAGTTAGTGGAGACACTTGATATACTCAAAGTCAAGAATGAGAAGATTACTACATCTGTCTCTTTACAACAGCAAAATAATAAGAATGAGAAAAGGGAACAACTGCAGAAACAAGAATCGAAAATTGTAGTGACAACAGAATGGGAAATGTTCGATTCATTGCTTGCACCGACAACTTCAACAACATCCACATCAACCACTGCTTCAAACTACACAGCATCCTCTGCAAATAATCTGAGGGCAGAATGGGAACTGTTTTAAATGAGTAATTTAAAAAGAAAGAAAAAGAAATGTTGCCAATAGGTATGTTGATTAGTGGAGAAATCATGGTTTTGTTGGTCTTTGTCAACTCCTTTTTTTTAATATTATTCTTTATGTGTGAATATTTACTTGAGTAGAGAGTGGGGGCTAAAAGAATGAATAAGTGGAGTAATGATTCATTTAAAAACAAAAATAGAGTACTTAATGAATTCATGATATACATTTTGATTGGAGTTTTACTGTATAGAGTGATATACTCTATTGTCTACATAGACCCAGTGTTGTGTAAGCCATTAGAATTTGGAGCAACCAAAATGTATATCATTACTGACTAGCATGATATACATTTTGATTGGAGTTTTACTGTATAGAGTGATACTACATAGACCCAGTGTTGTGTACTCTACTGACTAGCATGGTAATAATACGTCATATTGTAAAAATTATCGATTAAGCCACCGACTTTTACTGTTTATACTTACAACCGTATGTATCACCATCAAGCTTAACAGTAAACGTGTACTATTCAAAATTTTCTCATTAATATTTCTGAATGTGTATTTGACCCCTATAAATAATTACAATTGGTATATTAAAGTGACTGTAAAGTTGTCCTATGGCCGACCTCTATGGCATTTTAAAGATGACACCGATGCATGGGGCAGAAGCCTGGCATGCATCTGTTAAGGAAATATAGTAGTTATCATCATAGGGTCGTATCTCTCATTGTCAAATAAAATTAAAATAATGCTCTTAAACCCCTATCTCTCATGTTCTCTACAATTTGAACATGTAAAACTAAAGGCGGAACCAACAATAAAATCAATCTACTTACCTCCAGCCATTGCAATTAAATCCTTGAAGTATTATTATACAAATGCACTGGTATTGGTAATCCTCTTTATCAATTTGCGTCTTAGTGACTAATCGGCTATCTGAAACAAAATATGTTTACAAACACAATTTCTATCCTTGTATAAAATATTGTTGATAATGAAACATGATGATACAATTAATCTATTCCTGTCAGGATCACATCCTTGCTAAAAAAGATGAATGATTGTTGAATTCCTATAAAATCTTGTATGCAGTTTCACAATTTATGGCCTAATTTTTTTTTTAAATTCACAATTTATGAATGATTGTTGTATCTCCGACCTTTTACTAGATTATTTCATCATAATATAATAATATAACAGAGGAAATTGAAGTTGAAAATGTGAACTCTAAAGAATTTGTAAGTACAAAAGAACAGATTGTCCCACTGCCAGCTTCATTTAAGGTAAAGGCAGCTAATTTAATTTTAAATTGTATAAAACTATCATCTATTTCTTCAACATATAATCGTAATACCTTAGCTATTCCAATTTTTTGGTACTGCATTCTTTGTGTCAATGCAAACTTTTCAAATTGCCTTCTGTTTATAATCAGAAAATTTGGTGATAGGAGTTTGTATCCTAGTCATGACATTTTTTTCTTCGGAGATTTTCAATTTTCCCTATATTTTATTTTACTTTTATTTTATTTTTTGGGCATTGTTTCGATATTTGGTTAAAAGATGTTTTTCTAAAGGAGATGACTGCTGTATGCTTGTTTCCAGAATTATGTAAATGAGTACTTTGTCTTGGCATAGTCTTATCTGGATCTATTGCATCAATTTTAACCCAAATATACCTTCAGATGATTTTTACATAAAAATCACTTTTATACCTTATCCAAATTGTCAGTGCAGATACTAACCCCATCATATTTGTACCTTCTATTTCAAATTATCAACTGTGATCCTGAGTAACTTAATTAAAATTAGAACCTGAGTTGTAACTCAGTCTTTAACCTTTTGATTTTGAAGGTATAAGTTTTTATCGAGGGTTTATATTAAATGCAGGAACTTGAAGAAGGACGCTTTGGATTGTTGTATTGGACGTTGAAGAATATTCAAAACCATTAGAGTTTGGAGTGGATGATCCAGGAACGGTTAGGTTAACTGTAAGTTAAACTTTAAGTGTATTTTGAATTTTTTTTGAAGCTTATGTTGTAATAATATCTGAATATACGACATTGCGGTATTTGAAATATGTAAATAATTGTTTATGATATATTATACTACATTTGCAGAGCGTTTAAACTTTGCATTGAATATGTATGATGTATTATTTGTGATATGGAAACCATTATTTGCAGAGTGTTTATATTTAAACCTTGCGTTTAAGTTTTGGTATATATATATGTGTTACTAAATAACCATTTTTCAATACTTATAAGCGTTACCGTATATTTCTGTACCAACACTTATAGGTGTTACCGTATATTTTGCTACCAACACTTATAAGCGTTACCGTATATTTCTGTACCAACACTTATAAGTGTTACCGTATGTTTCGTTACCAACACTTATAAGCGTTACCGTATCTTTAGGTACCAACGCTTATAAGTGTTAGTAATACGTATGTTTGTAATACTTATAAGTATTACAAATTTGGCCGCTCCATTCCTCACAGTCCATTAGTAACACTTAAAAAGTGTTACTGAAATTATTTGTTACACCTATAAATGTTAGAATTTGCCTGTTTTGGTGTAGTGCATATAATTTAAAAATCTAAAGTTTACACATATATTAAACTAAAATCTTTATATTATATTTTAAAATCAATATTTATTAAAACCCATATATTTCCTTTCAAAACTTTGGAAATCATTTTCAAAAATATACCAACGGTGTTCGTATATAATTTCTACCATATGATCAAGTGATACAGATATTTATCATTTCAATCCGCAATAAATTAATATTTTACGGGTATATATCATTTCAACCTGTAATTTAAAAATTCAAAATTAATAAAATCGTTTGGGTTTATCATTTCAATCCATAACGATTTTCCCTAATCTATAAAATCATTCGGGTATGTATCATTTCAACCCATAGGGATTTCCTAAACTAAGAGTAACTCCAACAGTCGTTCAGATTTCACATTTTCTGAAATCTACACCGAAACATCGCTCCAACAGAGTGTGCAAAAATATGATAGTGTGGATTTGAGGCAGCGTAGTTCGAGAATGTAGAATTATGATGGGCGCTTGTTCAACAAACGCTTGTATCTCAGGCGCTTGTTGAATAAGCGCCATATTGTCAGGCGTTTGTTCAACAGGCGCCCAGTGCTCAGGCGCCTGTTCAACAGGCGCCTGAATTATATATTTTATAATTATTTAATGTCAGGCGCCTGTTCAACAGGCTCCTGAACATCAGGCGCCTGTTGAACAAGCGCCTGGTTAAATTCTGTTGGAGAAAATAGCAAATTACATAATTGAAGTGTATATTTTCTGAAATCTATACTCGTATTTGTTGGAGATGCTCTAACAGGGAACTTGCAGTATGAGAACAATAGCATAATAATATTATAAAATGACATACATATCAGTAGCAGGCATATATCATAATTAACAAGTTAAATATATACAACATGTTATGGTGTCATTTGTCAATTAATATAGGTAAACAATTCAAATAACAACATTCACACTTAACAAATTAATTTCTTACCAATTTCAGTTTAACATATTTCAATCGTCATTTCATATGAAATCCATTTACTAAACATTAGAATGCTAATCGTAAGTGATTGCTCACCTTTCGAGGCTAGAGAAATTAGATAACACGACAAGCTGCGAATTAAATCACGAACTCAACAATCGACCAATCCAAATGACAAATCCCAAAGCAAAGCAAGGTGGACTCGAGATCAATGAAAACAAAATTTAAAAATCAAAATTTTACTCACGTATTTAAAATAAAATCTTTATATTGTATTCTAAAATCAATATTCAATTTAAAATACATATTTGAAATAAAAATCTTCATATTATATATTTAAAAATCGATATTGATTAAAACACATATTTTAAAATCAAAATATCTATATATCATTTTTTTAAATCAATATGTAAATAAACTTATGTATAAGCCATATATATATATAATTATATAAAATAAAGAGAAAGAGACCAGGATGGGATATGCTCGGCCAGGGAAGGCTTGCTCCAAGTTGTGTGCACGGCTGACAGGTGGTTTTGGATGGCTACAGTGACAGGTCGGTGAGGCTACTGTTTTGTGATGGCTAATGGGTTCGGGTAGGAGGTTGCGCCAGAGGTTGAGTGGCTTCGGTGGAGGAGTCTCGGTTGCACGGCATGTCGGGTGGTTATTCGGTTGAAGGTGTTCGTGAGGCGACGAGTTGAAGGAGGCGGCAGGCAAAGGGTTGGATGTGCTGCGTTGGCTGTGGACGTTGGTTGGAGTTCCGCAAAGGAAAAGGTGATGGGACAGGAGGTAGGTCGAGCAGCTGCTTGGTGGAGGACTGTCAGGGTGATGTAGGGAAGCCGAGGAGGTTTAAGGGGCTGGAGGTTCGTGGTGAGAAAAATGGCTGTCGAGAGGGGAGGTGGCAGGCGCTGGGAAGGAGAGGCTCAGTGGTGAGAAAAATGGCTGTCGAGAGGAGGGTGATGTGGGTTTGGGATGAAGTAGCGTTTGCTGAAGGAAACAAGGCCGTAGGAAATGGCGTGGGTTTTCAAGGCACGGCAATGAGATGGTCTGTGTCAAAAGAAAGAGGGTGGGTTCGTGGGTTGTAACGGTCGGGGTTGGAGCAGGTTGGAGGCTCGGTAAAAATGAAGAAATGGGTTTGCAATTGGAACAAGGGATGAGAGCAGAGGCCAAACATATACATGAAACTAGGCTTCAGAAAACTTTGATTTATATTTATATTTTTTCTTTTATGAAGCAAGAAGAGAATGAACAGGGAAAGGAGAAAGAGGACGCAAGTTTGTTTCCAGAAACCAAATATAAGAATGCTTTGTATATATATTTTTTTTATAGAAAAGTAAAGCTCGGAATGAAAGGAAGAGGAGAGAATGCCAATGGAGAACCAACTAGGTATAATAAATTGCAATGATAATAGTAATAGTTAGGGAAAAAAAAAGGTCAAAACGTGAATTTCTGGGAATAATTAAAAGTAGTGGCCATTTATTTTCAGCCGATGGACAAACGAATGGACACAAGGAAGTCCAAAAGGTTCAAAACGGGTACCGATATGGCTAACCATTTTACTGATTTCGCCGCGTACCGGACACCGAAATGCACAAATGAATATACTGCGGAGATTAGCACGACGAGACGAACAGAATGGTATGTAGATATAAGAGATGCGACTATCCTATCAAAACTCGATATTCGCTGCCAAAATGCTGTTAAAACGCTGAAAATAAGATAAACGGAGCTAGAGCAGTCCAAATTTGGCGAAACGAAATATGACGTCTCACTCAGAAATTTTTTTACAAATTTATTATATAAAAATATTCAAGTTTCGAAAATATTTTATTTTCATCAAAATTAACTGATTTTAATTTTAAATTTCACAACCAAACAAACTTCCATATTTCCAAATGAAAATCTGCCACTTGCTATGCTTAATAGATGCATACTAATATCAAATTTTCATTTCTAAAAATTTATAGTATATTTCCAAGAAAAATTTAGTTAATTATGTTATTTGAAATCGTTAAAATTTACGGGGCATTACACTATCCTCAACCTTTAGAGGAATTTTGGAAACCTCCAACCTTATCTATTGCTGGCCAAATTCCTCTCCATAGTTTCTTAGTGCAAATCAAATCAAATCGACTGTTATTTGATAGTTGAAGGTCAACGGTTCAAGAACTAGCAATCTGCTAAATCGGAAATAGTTCTAAAGGAAAGTGTTTATCTTTTCATGGTGTACTTGAAGGCTTTGGAATTAAGTTATGATTTTATAAGATTATAATTAATGATATAATGTTTTTATAATACATGTGTATGTATAGGTGTCTATATACATGTATGTGTGTGTGTATTATTTTTAGTAAGGTTACAATTCTGATATGCAAGCAATATTGTCACAAAATAGTTTTGGTTATATGTATGTATATATTTATGTTTAATAAAAAAAATTTATATCATGTATGTCAGGTCAGTACAGCCACATGTAAAAACAATATACTTTTATATTTTAAATTAATATATATTATTTATGCAAACATATATCGTTTATAATTAATCATAACATCATATTACGGTTAAAATAATTCATATAATTTTATATATAATGTATTATAGTAAATTAATTTTCAATAGCAAAAACTAATTTTTTATAAATATTTTATTGTTATTTAATAATATTTAATCAATTTACTTCATAAATAAATTATATTAACATGGACATGCTATGAAAAGTATTTTTAAAATTTTATAAAACTATATTAGCACCAGATTAGTTCAATGGAAAAATGGAAAAATAAAAAATTATATTTCTATTTTCAAGTGTAATTCTTTAAAATGATCGAAATTAAATAAATTAATATAAAACCAATTTAAACCGAGAAAATATGAGAAAAAATTTCAAACTTCGAAATATCATTTAGGATTTAAAATAAAGTTTCAAAATTAATTATTTATTAAAGTTTTATTAATTTTCAAACGAATATTTGATTAAATTGTACTTTAAAATTATTAATAATAATAAATTATTTGTTGAGTTGTGTGTAAGACCTGGTATTTCATATTTATCAAAAAATATTTTATTTATTTATTAATATATATGTGTGTGTGTTTTGTTATGAATATTTTATTTTTAGTAAGGTTAACGGGGTTTACTGGGCCCCTACTAGTTTATTACCGAAGTAAAAGAGAGAGAACCATAACATGCTATGGTTCAAATAGAGAATAAAATAAAGAAAGCACAAAGAAAAACAAGGAAGCAGAACATAAGACATCAGCCATGCACAAGCTAGCTGTAAGAATTGACATTGTGCACATCAAACTGTATTTTACACAAGCAAATACCATGCCTAAAAGCCTAAGTTATTTCACACCAAAGTTGAAGATCAGATTTAAAGTTGCTTTTAAATACCCTTTCATTCCTTTCCCTCCAAACAACTTGCAAGGAATTCTTCAACATAATCAAAATAAAAAAACCACAACTGTTATTCCATCTCGTGGTCATATAAATGAGGTCACATTCAATGTTACTATTTCTGTCAACATCGGTTCGTCCCACTTTGATCATTAGCCTGTGCCATATAGGAAATATAGCGAGATCATTAAAGAAGAGGTGTAAACTATCTTCCACGTCAGGCTTATAGAAAACACACGTAGCATCAAGCACTAAAACTCTGTCTAACAATTTAGCTTTATTATGGATAAAGTTTTTCATGACCATCCAAAGCATTAAATTGTCACTTTCTCTGTAGTTAAGATTCCAAATCCTTCTATTCCAAAGGAAGGTAGGCATGCCAGCTTACTTGGAGATGCATTTATACACCAGAGTAATATTGTGTTTCTCATTGCTTAGGGACCAAACTACTACTCTGTCATCAACATAACATAAGTACATAGAGTTTTGAATTCTAGTCCATAGGTCTCTAATGTACTGGTTACTTGAATATGGAAGAGAAAAGGAATAATTATGCTTATAATACTTGGCATAGGCATCACTAGAGATGCCAGATTGTAGCCTATCTGAATAAGACATCATGTTTTTTAGAATGACACCATGAAAAGCCCATGGGTCATCCCAGAATTTTACTCTGCCTTCAGCAAAAACCTATGTTATGATGAAAGGAAGTAAGGTAGGTCTAAGATTTAGGATAGCATACCAGACCCAGCTGCAACCTTAGGGGACAGCCGTGGTCCAGAAGCTCTTCCTACCAATGTTATGTTTATATGTCCACTTAACCCATAAGTTATCCTTCCTATTGAGCAAGTTATCGATGTGTTTATTAAAAGCAGCTTTGTTCCATGTCAGCGAGTTCTTAATACCAAGACCACCATGCCTTTTAGGCTTTCCAGCTTGGAGAACGCAATGGGGATGAGCTTAATAGAGTGCATGTTCCCAGTACAAAGGAAATGATTCATTGCCCCTTTTTATCATATTTTTTTAATTTTTAGGTAAAAGGAAATTTCTGCACCAATAGTTGGTCATGGCCAAAATAACATAATTATTCAAAGTGAGTCTCTTGTGAAAGAAGTTTGTTGGACCAGTTGTTCATAGTATCCGTAATTTTATCATATAGGTTAAGGCACTAAGTGGTTGTGATTTTGACAGTACCAAGAGGAACTCCTATGTATGAAGTGGAAGAAGAAATTGGTTTCAAGCAAGTGGCAGAGAGGATATTATGATCTTCCATTGAGTTAACTCCAGCCAGCAAGATACTAAACTTATGAAAGTTCATGTCAAGGCCAGTTAACAAATGGAATTCTTCCAGAATGTTAAGGATGCATTTAATAGAGTTCTCGGTTGGTTTTGTAAAGAAGAGCGCAACATCAGCAAACATAAGTGCAGTGATCGGCGGATCTTTACACTTGGGGTGCATCATATTGAGGTTGGTTGCCACACATTGGTTGATTATTCTGGTAAGCACTTCCATGACAACAACAAAAATGTAAGAGGACATTGGATCACCCCGCCTTATACCTTGCTTGCTTATGAAGTATCCTACTGACTTCCCATTGTAGCACATGAGGATAATATACATGCATATACCCATGCCACAAAGTGCCTAGGAAATTTCTTCTTGGCCATTATTCTGACAATTGAAGTCCAATAAAGAGAATTAAAGGCTTTTCTTATGTCAAGCTTTAACATAACATGAGGAGTGATGTTTTAGTTGTTGTAGTCTTTCAGTAGTTCATAAGAAATAAGAACATTATCAAGTATGCTTCTTTAAGGCAAATAGGTAGCTTGGTTATTGGAAATTAGGGAGGGAAGAACAGACTTCAGTTTGATTGCAACAATTTTGGCAATGCACTTATAAATGATATTACAACAGGAAATAGGCCTAAAACAAGTTACATCAAGGGCAGGATTAGCTTTGGGAATTAGGGCAATATTAGTTGCATTTATTCCATTAGGAAGTTTGCAATGAAAGAAGAAGTTTTTAACTACCTTACATAGATCTTTGGCTATAATATTCCAAATAGAGATATAGAACACCACATAAACTCATCAGGAATACCACACGATTCTTTGTTCATATTAAATATGCTTTCTTTAATTTCAGTCTCAGTAATGTCAGAAGAAAGTAAGGCAATATATTCTAAAGACAAAGTAGGCAGAGAAATAATAGTAAAATATCAAGGTCAGAAGAGAAGTTGCTAGTGTTACCCAACAGGTCAATGTAGTAGGAGAGGAATGCATCCTCAACTTGTTGAGGAGTGTTAGCTAGATGACCATGCTGATCAATGATGTTGTGGACGTGGCTTTTAGTTTGTTTGGTTCTAAGGGATGCATGGTAGAAATGAGAGTTCCTATCACCATGAGCATCCCATTTTTGTCTTAATTGTTGCTTCTTCATGTCAGCCTCAACAGATACAGTATTATGGTATTGAGTGGACAGCTTATGTTCAAGCATGGAGAGATTAATGTCGGTGGGATATTTTATGAGACCAACCCGAGCAATTTCCAGATTGTTCTTCGACTGGGAGGAAAGAAGAGAACCATCACCATATTTCTCTTTAGCCCAATTCCTAAGTGCCTTTTTAGCAACCTTCAATTTCTGCTGGAACACAAACATAGGGTTACCAAAGTTCGAAGTAAATCAAGCATTTTTTATAATTGGAATAAAATCTATATCATCTGTCCAAGCATTATAAAATTTAAAAGAGGATCTCCCTTTTACAGTTTCTTCACCAATAGAGATTATTTTGAGGGGAGTGATCAGATTGCAAGGGAGAGGGAAGATGCAAAGTGATGCTAGGCCATTTGGTATGGGTAGGAAGATTATAGAAGGCTAGATCAATTTTTGATATGGTTCTTACTCCACTTCTAATTTTATTATTCCATGCATACTTAGCTCCAGTGTAGGGGATTTTAAGAAGGGAGGAAGAGTAAATTGCTTCATTAAGAAGGGATATTTCATTGAAGGTAACTGGATTGCCACCCACCCTATCATCAACAGCCAACATGTAGTTGAAGTTACCACATGCAATCCAAGGGTGGGTATCCTGAGCAAAATAAGGGAGATAATCAAGAAATTGTTGCCTGGTGGATACCCTGTTATCAGCATAGATGAAGGTGATAAACAAGGATGTGGAGGAGGGGAGATGAATGATATAATGATTTTCATTGATTCCTTCTAAAGATTTCATTTCAATTGGAATTTGGTTATTCACGATGTACAATGAGCCAGTTAAGCATCCATGGATGAATGGTTAAAGCGCCCAAATCATAATTGGCAAATTCGTAGGTTCAATTCCTGTTGAATGCACTTTGACATTGGATGAATTGCCTATGACACAGAATTGGGGATTGCTTGAACATAGGGGAACCATGAAGAATCATGATTCTACCACATGGAAAGGCCACTAGATTGTGGTTGAGCTCCCATAAAGGATTAATGTAATTGGCATCTTTAATGGTGAGAGAATGGTTTAGCTTGGTTTCTGGTATAGCAATCAATAGGATATTATGGGATTTTATTATTTCTTTAATTCGATCCAGTTTGACATTAATATGTGCGCTAATGTTCCAAATTGCAATTTTGTGATACATGGAATACATTTAGGAAGTGGTTTTGGTCAAATTTCTTCCTCTTCTTGCTAAAGAGGCCCTTTCTGAATTGGATTCAGGTACTGCTTAATGAAAAAAAATATTAACTTCATTCATGTTTTTTTTTTGACCTTTTTCTTTTGTTTTGATGTTTAATTCTGATTGCTAGCAAGAGAGGATGAAGATTTTGAGGAATTAAGTTTGTTTAAGGGAATGAAGATTAGTTGGAATGGATATCCAACCAATCGGGGGAGGAGGAATGTGATCATATAAAGGAGGGGCAGAAGACATAACATTAAGGACAATGTCATCAGAAGGAGAGACAGTTGATTGGCGAGGGTAGAAAGGTTGAATAAGAGAGGTAGGGTTGGCAGAAAGATCATTGATAGAAGTGGTACCAAAAATCAAAGAGCTTGCATGGTTTGAAGAAACTAAGGTATTAGTGGGGGAGCAAGTTTGCAAGGAAGGAATGAAGGTGATTGGCTGAGAAATTGAACTATAACAATTGTTTATGTCTGGAGATTTGGAAAAGTTGGTAGGATTTCAATTTAATTAATTGTGTTAATAACTGCCTTTGCATTATCACCGTTTTTTCATGAAAAGGCTTCGCAAGATGACAGAACATTGGAAGTAAGAGAATGTAGATGGTTGGCACTAACTGCAGAAGGCAAACTTGTGTTATTTGCATTTATGCATGCATGCACAAAGGTAGTATCAGGAATAGATACTAGATTTTCTTTTCCCAATATTGTTGCTTATATACATTAACTTGAATACCATTATAATCAAAGGGATTGAAACAATTTGCTAAAGCTTGAGAGGAATTTTGAACAGTAATATAATGATTGATTGGCTTCTGAACAACTTCACTTCCCATTTCATGCACACGTATTGTATGAGTGCTCTTATCATCCTCCTTGACATGCACATTACTTGTTTCATCCAAGCCTACAACTTCTACCATATTAACCATTTTCTTACCAAGCTCTTCGGCTAATTTATTATTCTCATCATCACATCTTTGCACATCAGAACCCACACTAGTCATATCATTCTTCTTTAGCCTAAAATTGAGAATATCTATTTTTCTTGTTTCTAATAACCTTTTGCCATCTTTACTTTTTATCAACACTAATTCCTGCTCTACCAACTTTCTGAGTTTCTTTATCATTACATTTCACTTCAATATCAGATCCTTTAGGTTTATCTTTTTTGGGGTTATCATTTTCAGGCAAGCAATTAGAAGTAATGTGATAAAAAATCATGCATTAATATAAATTTCAGGCCTCCACAAGTAATTCACATAATGATCTGCTCACCTCTGTCCATCAGTTTAACAGGGAAGCTATCAAGCAATTCTTGGTTCGGGTTGATTTCAACCATGCACTTTTGCGTGCTCAATACATTCTAGTCTTAAAGTGTACTCATCTATACGCAATTCTTTCCAACATGAGTAGCAAGCCAGTTGATTCCTAAATGTGACCGCGCATAGATTGGTATATTGAAAGTTGAAGCCATATAAGGATAGATCTGATACTTCCAACACATTACCAATTTCTGGGTTCTATGATTTGATAATAAATAGCTTATTTCTCACGATGATGAGGTCACCTTCTAAAATTGGAGCCTTATCATCTTCACAAGAAAGAAGGAAGAGAAAGATGAATCCATCAAACTTAACTTTGATAAGCCCCTTAGTTTCCATGCTCTTTTTAGGTGCTCAACCACGGTAGTGTACGAGAAAGGTTTGTCTAGAAAAAATCCAACAGTGTAGTCTTTCCAAACTTCCTTGCCAGTAGAAATGACATCAACCGGGGGGAAGGGGACTATGCCATTACCCTCAAAAGACAGAGGAACCTCAATAGGGATGTACTTCCCGATGTTTCTGGGCTTACGCCTAAATAGCACAGTCCATGCCTTTTGAGTGGAAGAAGAGGGGAGGAGGGCATCAGGAGGAGGGAGGACAGGTGGAAAAGAAGGAGATGGAGAAATTGGAGAATGAAGAGGAGGATTGGGAGAGGGAAGGATAGGAGCAATGAAAGCGAGAGAGGAAGCTGGTGGGATGGACGAGTGTGAAGATAGAGAAGCGGCAGACGAGGTAGAAGGGAGCATGAAGGATAAACCGAAAATTTAAAAATTAGGTCGGAAGGAAAGGAGCGGGAAAAATTAGGAGGTCACCATGGAGAGGAAATAATGACCCAATATGTATATCTTTACTATTAATAATGAGAATTCTTTAAACTACTTTCAACCGTGTCTTTTGGCATTGCCAAAAATACCCTTCCTCAAAAATTACTCATCGTTACTTCTCCTTAACCCTAAATCATTCGCAGGTCAAAATCTCCTTCATCATTCCTCTGTCCTCTCTCCACCCCTCATTCTTCCGATACCCTAAATCAATTCGACGGAATCTCTACCATCAAAATCGAAATCGAATGGAAATGTCGTCGCCATCATCTTCCTACCGGATTGCAGCGTACGATTCACCAGCGCATCACACTCATCGGAAAATGCCCCGTTATTATACGACGGCTACTATTTACTCAATCCAAACCAGGAAGAGAAATCTCACTGCCATCATATTCCTACCAGATTGAAGCGAACGATTCACCTACGCAGCACACACACCTGAAAATGCCCCATCATTATACTACGACTACTGTTTATTGCTAAGATACAGGTATTACTAAATATTGATTCGTTCATATTTGTCAATTGTGCTAAAGATTTATGTAACAAAATCAACTCCTATAATTTTTATTACTGTTCTGAATTTGAATCATAACTATGGCTCTTTAAGGAAGTATAGATTTGGATTTCTGCCTCGAAAAATATATTTTTTTGATTTCTGTACCGAATTAATTTGTATCATACAGGTAGATGTCCATTGTACTATGAATTCGCTGCCATGAGATAAGTTTTTGTGAGTTATGCAATTTTAGTTCATTATTAATTTATGTGTAGATTTATCCTTTTGTACTCATTTTCTGGAAATACATGGTTAACTCACGTGCTTCCTTCACTAAGTTTGGATCGTCTAATATATCTAAAAAACATTTTTAGTTGTAACCGATTCAGTAGGAATTTATTTATTAATTCTACTAAATGACTAGGCTGTAGTCGAATGGTAATGATTAATTTTAAGATTAAGGTTGAAAATACTATAGTATGTTTGAATTTGACATGAAAGTAGTGTACAATACTGATACTTAATTTATTTAACACGTACTAATTTGATCTCTTCTATCTCCAATTTTTATTACATCGAATAATTTGAATTTTTTTCTAAAATTCAACCAATTTTTTGTTCATTAGATTATATCTTATAAATTTGAAATACTTCTATATAACTTTGTTTAATTTTGATAATATTGTTAATTTTCAGCATAGATCAAAACATAACTTCTTTATTTGTTGATATCAATTGCTAATTGTAACCCTTTTAAAATCTACATGAATTGTTGTACTCATAATTCAGAGCTTTCGCAAAGAATACATGGATGAGGGTAGATTTCGTGGGCATTTGGGCTTTGACAATCTAGGAAAATAAAATACTTTGGCATTATCTTCAATCTAGGAAAATAAAATCTCGGGAAGTCTTTTCAACAACGTGGGTAAGATTCCATATTTTTGTTCATGTGAGTTTACTATTTTTTTGACTTTTTTTTCTCTAACCACTTACATGAACTTACTATATTGCCAAAATATGTTAATGGCAATCATAATGTTGGATTATTCAGTTGTCAGGTATAAATTAGTTTTAAACTTGATGTCTTTGTCCAAAACCTTTGCTTGCTTGCATTTTCTCAACAAGCATTTGCTAACAGCAAGCAAATGTTCATATAAACCATTTAAAAAAAATTCCCCACAATAACGCTGCATATAGGCATATGAACCAATTTTTCTGTCCTTGGTGTTGATGTTTTATGGTGGTAACATAATACGCCTTCCGGTTTCCTAAATAACATGCCATGTTATTTTAATACAGTTATCTACCATTAGTGCTGAGTCTTTGCTATAGGGAGATTAAAACTATCAGTTTCAACTTCCATATTAAGAAATTACAAACAGTTAATTATTTGTATATATCATGGTGGCAATAATTCATCAGTCTTAATTATTATGCACTTGAATGATTTAACTGGCATAAAAGGATTTCTTCCTATCATTTTTTTACTGGAAAGCTTACAAGTTGCAACACTGAAGCAATTATTGTTCTCCAATTCATAGTTTAGAGTATTATTAAGCTTCATGCTCTCTTGGCATCTGAATTTCATGTATTATGAATGTATCATTCAAAGTTAAACACATGAGCATTGTAATAGGGAAAAAAACATAATGAAAATCCAAATAAAACTAACCAAATGTACCTGCATGTATTTTATTAGAGAACCTGTTTGAAACAACATGAAAGTGTTTAACCGTGTAATTGTCAGTGAATCAACGATTAGACCATTTGGTTACATAGGTATTGTGATGCATTTATGTGTCAATTTATGGAATGCAACTTACAATTGCCAGTATACTAGCTGATGTACCACTGCTGAACTTGGTCTTCAAGTTTTACACTTGACAATATAAGTGACACTACTGTTTACTGAACTTGGTTTTCAAATTCTTTAGGTACTAATAGTAATTGTTGGTTCAACTTTTGTTTAGGCTGAATATTTCAAGTGTTATTTGCATACATTGATGTTGTAAAATTTTATTATTTTAAAGGGCAACTTGATTATTCTGTCATATCTATTGTCATATAAATTGGTCAATTAAGCACCTAAAATAAAAAAAATGAATGAGGATATTAATGATCAATCAGAAACTTATGATTCGATTCTTAATAAGATATTTGCTTGGGAAAAGAAGTTGTATGAAGAGGTTAAGGTAAATATTTTTTAACGTATTTTCCTGTTATATCTATACAATTATCTTACATGGCAAGATTTATGCATGCGAGCAAGCCAATGGAAATCAAGTATTAGAGATTCAGCAGAAAGTCGCATTACTAAACAAGCAACAAAAGTTAATTGAGGTTTTGATGTGAGTTAATTTAATGTTATAATGATTTTTAATGGTTTTGATGTGAGTTAATTGAGGTTTTAATGTTATAATGAGTTAATTGAGGTTTAATAGATTTTGCAATACAAAATAGCCACATCTACAAGCTGTCCTGCTAACTGTTTGAACAAGGGGAATATTATCAACAGTTCCAACTGCAGGGTTTCAGCCCTTCTTCAGATTTAATTGAATCAAAGTACATTTGGTTAGTAATTCATACAGAATTCGCAACCCACCGTGCAACTAATTTTCCAATCAATTATCAAGTTCATTGGAAGAAGTTTTGATTTATCTCTTAATGTAAATATTGCTTATTTAAAGTCAATTCATGGTTCATGCTCAAAATGAAGGAGTGTGCCTTTAAGTATGTTATAAAAAACAACACCTTTCGTTTTTTGATAGAGTTATGTTACTTGAACAAAATCACAGCCATGAGGAGATGTTTTTTTTACTGCTAACAATGTTAACAGATCTTTTTATATTTCAGATTGTAGTCAGTCTTTTTTTCACTTCCTCCAAACATCACTCTTCTATTTCTTCCTCTTTTCAACAAGATTCGATTGACGATTTCCGACAAAAGGAATTTTATGGATTTGGGTATTTGGAATGTTAAATCCAATGAGGCAACCATTTAGGTTTATTTAATTTGTTTGCAAGCTAGAAAAAACCAACATAAGGAACATAAAATTGGACCATATTAATACCTTATTTTTGTTAAATTGGCAGAGAGATACTACCCTATTTTAAAAGTAGCTTATGTTAATATGTTTATTACGAACCATGCGATAAAAGATTGTATTACCATTGTTAACTTTTCAGCGTTTATGATTTGATTGCAGCTGCACATAGTAAAAGAGCGGATGAACTAGCAAAGACTGTAAAAAATCGTGAGGCTTTACTACTATCAATTCCATGGTAAGTAGATTAATGTTTATTCACTCTTGGTTTCAGTCAAGAAGCGATTCATATATTTGTGAAGGTCACTATTTCCAGTCGTGTATCAACAAGTTGGTGAATGTTCTGACATATACTGTTAAAATACATTTTTCTTTCTTACATTTTTTTTCTATTATTCATAAATAGTTCTCTATTTTTAATCAGTATAGGTTTCTTTTTGTGATGCCATGGAAATCACTTTGCAAAAATCTTTTGAACTATTTTGGGAAGTACCTTAATTAAGATTTGGTGCCCAGATTGCTAATTTATTCATAGAAGGTAACTTCTGATTTAATTTATTATTTGACATGCACAAGGAATCATTTCACTCTCCATAATTTTGCTTGGTGAACTGAAGGAGTATGTCATATCTTCAAGTTAGTGCATGACTTGGCATTACCAACACTTACTGATTTTCTAACTGTAACATGAGATGAAGTTTAATTTTTTTTCTTGAACTAAAGACACAAATGGTGTTTCCCAAAATTTTAATAAATGATCAACTTTGACACTCATGTCAGATTTAACTTCTTAGAGAAATAAAAAAACTTTCTCTTCTTATAATAACTTACCAATCAAAGGCTTCTTAGAAACATAAGAAACTCTTTCTCTTCCTATAATATTGCTAATATACTTTTTTGTTCTTTCTTACATTTTTTCTATCATTCATAAATAGTTCCCAAATTTTAATTAATGTAGATATCCTTTTGTGATGCTATGGAAAACACTTTGCTAAAAGCTTTAGAACTATTTTGGATGGTACCTTAGTTAGGATCTGTTGCCTAGATTACTTATTTATTCATTGAAGATAACCTCCAATTTGAATTATTATTTCACATGCACAAGGAACCATTTCATTCTCCATAATATTTCTTTGGTTAACTGAAGAAGTATTTGATATCTTCAAGTTTGCATGAATTGGCATTGTCAGTAACATTTACTGATTTCCCAAAATGAGATGAAGTTTCCTATTTTTATCTTGAAGTAAAGACAAAAATGGTGTTTCCCAAAAATTTAATAAATAATCAACTTTGAAATGCATGTCAGATCCGTTTTCCTTGGGTTGTTGAGTTTATCCCACTTCCTCTAACCACGTTCATTTGCTATGCCAACTTGACCTCAAGCCTTGATTTATGTGAACGTTATTTGTATTCCATGGTGGAGAGTTTGTTGATGCCTAAGGATCATTTAGATCGTATAAATTTATGATATTATTAAGTGGTGCTGGATCAAATATTAAAACTATTAAGATATGAGTTATATATACTAAAATTAAGGCTGTCAGCGAGTACCATAAAAATCCAAAATCCATCTATATCCGAAATATGAAAAATTATAAAATATCCGAAAAATGGATACGGATGCGGGTATGGCCATATCTGTATCTGATAATTATCCTTTTGGTTTTTATCAAGATTATAGTTATTTTTTGTGTATTTTAGTACATAAAATGATTGTCTTTACTATTTTCTCTTGATAAAAAAAAATAATATGTATAGAAAAATCAATATTTGGTGCTTAAAATTATTTTTCTTAGCGTATTTATTATTTTTTATATTTTTAATACTGAAATGGATTTATAATAAATCAAAATTTTGTATTTATTTATTTAGATTTATTGGTTGTGAACTGATCAAAGAATATCTGATATCCATGCACATCCGTGGATACGGATATCCGAAAATAATTTCGGATACGTACACGGACATGACAATATCCAAATCCGTATCTGATCATTTATAGGCCTAACTAAAATTGGCAGATAGCTTATTAAATGTTCTATGCTACAAAAGATGCTCAACAATTGTTCGGATAATGATATGCTTTTAAAGTTGTTTCTTAATTACTAATATTGTTTAATTGATCTGGAATAGTTTATGGAGCATGTTACAAAACATAATTTACCGAACTCATTGTTTGGAATACACTTTTTTTTCTTCCATTCATGCATTATGTCAAACCATTGATTAAATTTATGACCATATAACTTCACTACCTATCTCATACTCATTGTCAATTTTTAACAATTATATTTTATGTTCAATATGAAATTGAATTATAAATTTAGTCACACGATCTGTATGTACAAAGGTATTTATTGTTCTATGCTGCTACCCATCCCAATCGACATTTCAATTGGTATATTTATAGCAATGTGTGCATTTTTAAATTTTTTGCTATTGCTTCTCTATCTTTTGACTTAATTGGATCATAAAAAACCCAATGTAGTCACTACAATCACCAAGTTTTCACACTGATCTTATTGCTGATTAAAACTTCTATTTCCCTTCTGTAAAATTTGGGTATAAACAAACTGAAAATATAAATGTAAATATATATTTATGGCCACTTTTATTATACATACAAAGAGAGCTTTATTTATGATATCCTTGAGTATAACTTTGAAGCGTATAATTTTGTTTTCAAGTTTGTAATTATGCAATATAGTAGGTTCAAATATTTTTTCAACGGTTTATGCATATTATTATCGATTTTCTATTCATATTTTTACCAAATACCAAATTATAGTAATTAATCATTAAAACTACAGGTATGTGTAGTTGGGAAAATGCAGCTATGAAGGCTGAGGTTATTATGTTCTGAATGGTATGTGCAGCCCAAGGTTCACTAAAGGGTATGCAGTGGGCAGAAATTGGTCTGAAGCATTATGGCGGGACCGAGTAAGGTGTGTATAAATTGTAAGCTGATGATGATAAGTTGGATCCAAAGTTTGGTGGTGACAGAAGCTATTGAGTTGCTGTGCAGGCTGAACTATGCACTATGGTTTTTTATGATTCGCTATTATTACAATTAAGTATATATTTCTTCAAAATAATACAAACTTATATATTCCCCTGTTTTTAAGATTCAACAGACTGGATACTATCATACTTTACACCCTTGCAATGCACGAGTTTTCCAATGAACTAAGATCCAATGAAATTCGAACATTTTGTTTGGATTTAATAGCTAAAATACGAAGAACAACTTTTGTTGTTATATTAGAAGTATATTTGATTTTTTTTTCTACTGTCATGTTTGGAGTACATGTCAAATATATTGAATTTGGTTGTTTTCTTATTGTCATCTGTTTGTTTATCAGCCTTAATTAGTGTATAACCTTGCATACTTTAGGTGGCATATGTAGCAACAATTTTTAATGTCATGCCACTTCTGTTTTGTTTTGGACTTTTCAAATCCATGTTTACCCTGTTATTGAGTGGTGATCATGTTGTTTCCTATCTAATATTTGGATTCATATTGACCAAATGTATCGGAACGGAAACTCTATATTATGACTTCACTTCGCTTTGGTAACAGAAACTGTGGATGGCAAATATTTTTTCAAATTACAGATATTAGTAACAACTATAACAGTCGGTGGGTGGTAGATGCACCAAAATGCTTACAGAACAGCTGAAGCATGTCATTTTACCTGAATACTGTCATTGAAGACATTATGTGTTGGTACTATACTTATGAAGGCGCTCAAACACACTGTTTGTAAAAGTCTTTCAACTTCAGTCTGCATAAAGTTGAATTATAACCAGTTTTCATTATTAAAGTATTTTGCAGTAGGACATTTGTGATTATGAGAAACGTTTTGAGTTTGGAGTTGCTTATGTGTAACATTTGTGATGTAATGAATATCTGTTCAGTGTTCTTCCAAATAATAATCGAAAGCTGATCTTTTTTACAGGCGCATCTCTTCAAACACAGTACAAGCACAAACTAAATATTACATTAATACAAAAACACAAAGAAAATATTTATTCGCAATACTGGGTTGAGGATATGTTATATTTCAACTTTAATGATCAATTACAACTAAGTCAAGAGGTTAAACTATAGACAATGTAACAGTATTACACATTTTAACTTGAAGAAATTGAACCAGCATCAAAACTTCCAAAATCATCATTTACAATTGAATCCAATGGCTATCCTTTGCATGTCTCTTTCTTCTTACCTCAATAACAATGGCTGTAGTTGAATCCAATGTTCATTTATTTTCACAAGATTTCAAATGCTATTTTGAAGCAATTTTTAGGAGATTATTATGCTTCAGCTCTGCTTTTCATAATGACAAGGGTTTTCACCTTTTATTTTTATTTCGATGAAGCAAACAAGTAACCACATCGTCCATGAGTGAAGCAGTTCGCATACTCCAAGTGAATAGATGCAGACACACATGGTCAGTTTTATGTAACTAATTGGTTCATAAATTGATGTGATAAAGATATCGATTGATAATTTGAATTCACTTGATGTTTTATTTGAATATGGTATTAAATTATGCACAAAAATAATGTGGATGTAGCAACCTACAACATTAAGGTCCTCATGAAAACTAGAAATAGTGAAAATAATCATTGCACCAATTTTATTAGGTGAAGTGCATCTACGACTGTGGCCGTCATAGCTCACAGTTTGATTAGCTTTGATTTTGATATAATGTGGCATTTTCGGTTAGATCTTCTACTGAATGAAGCATGTTTCTTCAGCAAGAAAGTGCCATAGTCGGTACTGAGGCAACCGCCTCAGTCAAAACAGAGGCAGTGGACTGCAGCAATTGCGTCAGCTTTAACTGGGGTAATGCCTCAGCCAATTCTAGGGCAATGCCTCAGTTAAACTAAGGTTGCCTCTACTACACTGTTAAACTTAGGCGGTTGCCAAAGTGATGTATTTTCTTTTGAATTTAAAGGTATATATTGAATTAAGACTAACTCGCTTTACATGTACGATGATAACTATCTCTGTTAAGCTACATTGTGATTAGATGCAGGCTCACCTGGGCGTGCGTACATACTCGTACAATATTAATATTTTATTTGTATAATTATACATACATACATATATATATAGAAATACACATATACTATATAACATTATTTTGAACAAAACTTTATATATATATATATACATATATTTATAATAGTTATATACAAACAATAGTAAATATATATATATATATATATATTTGGACAACATATACTAGCATATTGGATGAGCTAACGTGTCATTTGCGATGTAAATCCTAATATCTATACACGAACATGGTATATCTTGCACGGATTGATATGTTACACATGCACACACACATATATGTGTATATGATACAAGTGTGTATCTATATATGTGTGTGTGTAAAGACATAAATTAGATAAAATTATATAATTTATTATTTTATATAAAATACAATATTTTATTTAAATAATATTTAGAAATGTTCTAAATGAATTAGACTTCATAGGCCTAACAAAAATCCAATAGGGGAATTTTTTTGAAATTCACCCATAACTTCCGCTATAGGCTAGTCCAGTTCCTACAATTATAACTAATACGAATATCGTCGTATATTATGCCATATATATTTATATTTTTAATCGGTAGGTGCGGTTATACGTGTGTGTGTGCCTATTCCTATTTCTAACTAAGTAATTCCTACGCTTGGGAAGTTTTAGAACTTACACTTTTATGTACGCTTTATAAAGAACATTTATTTTTATATTTTAATATATTAGAGTTATCCTTCCTAAAAAGGATTACCATTATTACTTTCCATAAATTACCAAAGAGTTAGGCTTTTGCTTTGTTTGAAATTACAAAGCTTTTCTTTTATTGAAATAGACAGTGCAAAGTACAGAGAAGAACATCCATACTTTACACATCTCTTTCATTTTTGATATATTACTTATTATATCAAACGACGTGTTTTTATACCTACTTGGGAAAATATATAATTTATTGAAACTAGACGGAAATAGATACAACTAAATTACACCCATAACGCTCTCAATAAATTAGAACATAGAAACTGACACTCCAATTTAAATTAGAGCAGTCTAAATTAATACTAACGATTTACAACCCAATTATCATAAACCTGGAATAAATCTTACAATTTTATCAATATTCTACGTTAACAAATTTAGCGACCGATTTTCAAATTTTCAAATTTCCAAATTAGGTTGTAAATAACATTCCTATTTTAATTACCTAACTTACAAAATATGGCGAGGTTCTAATTGAATATGTTCTTTCTAAGCCTACAACTCAATAGGTCTTGCATATGCATAATATTAAATAGAACTCAATGATATAAATTTCAATATTATATATAAATCACATAATTTTCCATTCACCTTTCAAGCTTTCTAAATCTTCCAAATCTGAATTCATCCTTTTAATTGACTCCTTTTTCCTTTCCAATCCAAATATAGGTATAACAAGATATATGCATACCCACTTGTTAGCTATAAAATCAACTCAAAGGCAGAAGTATGAAAGAAGGTTAATGAGAGTGAGGTTTCGATGAAGTAACAGCCAGAGGTATTGATAGAGATCATAAAGAGACATTTCGAAGGCATTAAGAAGGTTTCGAAGGAGTCAAAGACACCAACTGCTCTTACAGTATGAAGGCTTTCGATTAAGATGGAAACAAGAATACCTTTCCGCTATTTCAAACCTTTCGACACAGATAAATAAGCAAAGACAGCTTCGGAACCCCCTTTCGAAGGCAATGGATGATAATCTCCTACTTACGCGCTAAGCCTTTCGAAACTAAAGGTTTCGCCTTTATCATAACCCTTTTGAAAGCATTTACAAGCCTTCGAATCGGTCAAGGCCGATAATATTAGGAGAAGGTTCTGCCTCAATTCTCAGGCATGCATTTGAAGGCTACCCAACAACATCGAAACCATTGGTACTCCAATATCTTCAAAATCGGTATGAGCAACCTATCGACGGAGTCGAAGGCTTCTATCTTATTTCCAGTAGCAACAAGACAACATGAAGGAAAAGACACGTTTGGAAACCTTTCGACCGCGTCGAAAGGTGTTATGAAGGAAGCAATGCTTAAAGTTCAACAAAGGAAAAAGGTTGTCAAAGGACCCTTTTAACTCAATCGAAAGGTCTGGGAAAAGAAAAAAGAAGCGCAAGAGTAGATCAAAGAACACAAAAAAGATGCCTTTCGACGGCGTCGAAAGGAGTCATGGCCTTTCAACTAAGTCGAAAGGCTTGGAGCGGCATATAAAGAGGGGTCCCTTCGATCGAGTTGAAAGCGTAGGCACGGAAGGGGGCCGACCTTCATCTATAAATAAGACCTAAGGGGTCTGGTTTTGAGGACCGAATTCTGAAATCCTGAATTCATTTCTTCTACTCCACTCTCGTAATTGCAATTAAGTTTGATAAAAAAACCTAAATCAAATTGAGGAAAAAAGCTCTATTTCTTGTTACTCATTTTGGATTATTAATAAAGGAGTGATGGCTTATTCAATAAGGAGTTCGATGAGGAGGAAGATCATTTAGATCATTAGCTAGTCTAATGATCAATTGCACATGATTCTAACCTATTCTCTTAATCTCTTTTTGTCTATGCAATGCATAGGATCGACTTAGGAATCTTTGGTCGAAACACATCATCATCGTAACCTACATTTGACACTAGAAATAAGAACGATGATGGGGTTTCGAGCATGATGAATTATGAAAATAAGAATACACAGGTCGATCTTATACAAGGAAATTGGAGTGAATCTTAGGCAATTATAAGCTGGAATCATTTCGAAAGAGTGGAACCCCTTTCGACACGATCGAAAGGGGTTCTTAGAAAAGGATTTCGATTATGATTGACTAACAACTATTGGGAGAGGAACTCCTATCGAAGGGGTTCCACATCAAAAGTAACGAAGCCATGAAGTCAAAAGCCGTTGTGACATATTAATGAAATATGCATCCCTTTCGACCTGATCGAAAGAACCAAAAAATACCTTTCGACATGATCGAAAGGAATGAAAAGCTAAAAAGATCATTTGCTTTTGACCCACTCAAACAAAAGGATTCAAAATGATGCTATCTCCCTAGACTGATTCTTTGAAAACTTTCGACTAAGTCAACCCAGTCGAAAGGTGAGGATAGCTCTTAATCCCCTTTCAATCAAGCCATCCAGGTCGAAAGGTAGTGTAATCTTCTTAAACCCTTTCGACTATGATAATCTGGTCGAAGGGTATACTTTGATAGAAGAGATCCTTTTATCAACATGGTTTCATTTATGTTTAACTACCTTTCACGCAGCATCGAAGATGTTGACAAGATTTCTTGTTAACATTTTTTGCACTAGAAGGAGGGCCCAAACCTCCGACCTTGTCACTGTATTACAGACTAATTGTGGATCATTTGTCTTATGTAGGAAAAATGAGATCAAAACGGTTAAGTGGAATTGAAAAGGAAGTTGTCCACACCACTACTTTGGAGGAGAATATAGCTCCATCTTTTAATCTTGATGGGGCTGTTCCTGGACAAACTTCATCACCAGCACAACAAGACGAGAATACAGCTAAAATAAAATACTTAGAACGGCAGCTACATGAGATGCAGGAGCTACTTAAGATGGCTCTATCTTAAAAAATTTCCAAGACTCCGAAGCCAACTCAAGGGGAAGAGGTGGTCTCCCCCAGAAGGAACCTAAAAGCTAATTCCAATGAGTATAAAGGCAAAGTGGATCTGACGTCCTCAAAGAAGAAAGAACTCCCCCAATCGAAATCTAACCATTAGGAAGGATTCTCGACAAATCACTTGAACAGTCTGGGAGTTCAATATCAAAGGAATATTGCCCGAACCAGAAGAATTATGGTAATGTTAAAGCTTACCTAAAAGATGCCACTGAAAAAGCGATAAAAGATGTTATGAATTCAAAAGGAAAGAGAACAATGGACGAGAATGTTAATGACAATGGAAGTGTGCCTCCATTCACTAATGAGATCATGGCCACAGTTATCCCGCCATATGTCAAGATCCCATTAATGAAATATCACAAGGTTACAGACCCGGATGATCATTTGATGGCTTTTGACAGCCAAATGGACCTGTGCAATGCATCAGGAGCTGTCAGATGCCGTTTGTTCCTAGTCACTCTCCAGGAAGTAGTAGAAAAATTGTACAGGCAGTACCGGGAAAAAACTATATACTCATGGAAGTAGTTTTCTTATGAATTTTCTGCCCAATTCTACATCTGTAAAAATCCCACGGTCGACTACACAGTTTTGTCCAATATAAAATAAAGACGGGGAGAGTCCTTGGGTGATTACCTGAGGAGGTTTAATGTTGAAGTTTTAAAGGCCAAAGACATGAACGATCGAGATAAGCTTATAGCCATTCATTCTGGCTTAATTGAAAACACCCCCTTCTGGAAGCAACTCTTTGTTAACGGCTGCAAAGACTGGCAAGACTTCCATTTCCAAGCTGACAAGTTCATCCAGATGGATGAGCTTTACTATGCCAAGCAGAAAATTGTCCTTAAGAAAGAAGGGGGAAGATTTGGCCAAGATCGTGGCCACAAAAGAATGAGATGGGAAGAACCAATAGCTAACGCAGTCGCTCTAAACAAGCCATTGTCTTACGTGTATGCAATAGCCAAGGAAAGAGTCAACTTTTCGGTCTCCTTTAAAGCCAAGACCAACCCTGAATAGAAAAAGGGAGGAGACTATTATGCTTATCACAAAGCCAACGGCCACAAAACTGATGAATGTAGAGTTTTGGCTGGAATTATCTAGAAGCTGATTCGGGAAGGTCATTTGAAGGAGTTTGTTCAAGATCAGCAGAAAACCTAGCGAACAGAAAGTGGTCCACAGAAACGTCCAAGCAATGTTGTGAATGTATTGGAAGACGAGGACCCCCTAAGCTTGAGCCCCCTAATCAACAAAATTGAAGTAATCCACGGTGGGCCCCATGCAGCAGGAAATAGCAAGGGAGCCAGAACCAGGTATATTAAAGAAGCTAAAGAAGGGACCTACTCTATCTAAGAGCAACGTCCAATGAAGAACCCACGTCTCAACATTCAAATGCCTAACCTTGTTGTCACTCCAAAAGTGCTAAGAAAAGGGGTTCACCATCCTCATAATGATCCCTTGTTGATTACTGCACAAATTGGGTTATCTATTGTCTCAAAAATTATGGTTGACACATGCCAAGCGGTCAATGTAATCTTCAAGCATGCCTTCGATCAGATGAACATTCATGAAGATAAGCTGCAAGCATGGAGCCCATATTTGGATTCAACAACAAAGGATCAACTCCAGTGGGACAGATAAAGCTGCTCGTACAAATGGGGGTGCCTCCAACCTATAGAACCTTTGACACAATTTTTGTGACAATCAATCAACCCTCCTACTACAACGCATTCTTTGGCAGGCCAGCTCTTGATGAGATAGATGCCTTTATCTCCCCGAAATATCTCATGGTAAAATTCCTTACAAAGCGATGATGGGGAACTATCTGAGTAGCTTAGCTCTCGGGAAATGTATTTTTCCACTCTTGATCGGTATAAAAGGGATTCTTCTGCATACTTTTATTCTTCTACTATTTTATTCTAGGTACATTCCCTCTGGAGGCAACAGGAAGAGAATTGATGCGAACTCAGCGGACACAACCTACAAGAGACTAAGATGTCCAAGCCTGAGAAGCGGCATATCCAATTATGAACTGAGACGTCCAAGCTCAAGAGGCAACTAATCAGATTATTTCTATATAAACAAGACCTGAAGGGTTCATGCATCAAAGGAGTAGAACACAACTCCACTTATTAATACCCGAATCTGGGTTTCGGGACTTTTGTTTCTAGACATCATCTATTAAATACCCGAATATGGACTTCGGGTTTCTCATATCTGAATTTCATCAATTAATACCTAAATCTAGGTTTCGAGACTTTTGTTTCTGGAGATCATCTATTAAGTACCCGAATCTGGATTTTGGGGTTCTCATATCTGAATTTCATCAATTAATACCCAAATCTGGATTTCGGGACATTCATTTCAGGACTTCACTTACTAATACCCAAATCTGGATCTTCGGTCTTTATTAATCACTAACTATTTATATTATACTCGAATCTGGGCATTGGGACATTATTAATTTCTTTCGGTTTTTATACTTGAATCTGGATTTCGATACCATTATTTGATTTCGCCTTAATACCCTAATCTAGGTTTGTGGCTCCTATTATAAAGATAATTCCCATGGACCTCTGGATGTCTAACATATGCCATAATCTGGGCAAAGGGTTTCTATCTTGACAGCAATCACTATGGATCTCTGCTTACAGAACATATGCTCTAATCTGGGCTGAAGATTCCTTTACAAAGATAAATGTCCGACATATGCCCTGATCTGGGCTCAGATCTTAATATGAAGTCAATATTTACTAATTTCTGCTTAATTTGCCATAAAAACCTGAATCTAAATTTAGAAATGCCCCCACGGAGGGCTATTTTTGGATATTATTATTTGGATTCTGGATACCTCATTATCAACTTCCAAACTTCGCAAGTTAATACCCTAATCTGGGTTAAACTTCATTATTTCTTAATCCCAAGCTGGGAGTATGATGTAATAGAATTGAGATTGCTACAGACAACCGAAAATTTTGAGTTGGTCTTTTTAATGCTTGATTTGGAGTTGATGTTTTATAACTTCAAATAATGATCACCAACATCCGAATGAAAGCTTCATGATCATTCAAATTTATGGGAAAGTTTCCATATACATATTAGGGTGGATGAGTTGCAGAGGCTTATTTTCTGATAATAACTCATTGTCCCTATTTGCAGCTATTGGTTGTTGCCTATAGGTAGTTCGTAGACTACATCTATTATGTGCATTGGTAGCTATTTAATACAAGTTTCATATATGTTGAATCTGGATTATTATCAACTAATTGTCCAAATATGAAAGCATCAATACTCTATTCTATTACTAAACATGCATAAAAGTATGATGAAGAGCTAACAACTGCAAATATCACTTACTTTGAATTTTGCAGGAAAAATAAAGTTATTAAAAGTAAGAAAGATTCGAAATTTTTGTCCTAAAGAACAAAAGCTTCTTTCATACAAGGGGGGGGGGCAAAATGTTAGCTATAAAATCAACTCAAAGGTAGAAGTATGAAAGAAGGTTAATGAGAGTGAGGTTTCGAGAAGTAATAGTCAGAGGTTTCGGCAGAGATCATAAAGAGATATTTCGAAGGCCTCCATTAAAATTGTTAGTTTTGGGGACCGAATTCTGAAATCCTGAATTCATTTCTTCTACTCCACTCTTTTAATTGCAATTAAGTCTGATAAAAACCCTAAATCAAATTAGGGAAAAAAGCTCTATTTCTTGTAACTCATTTTGGATTATTAATAAAGGAGCGACGGCTTATTCAATAAGGAGTTCGATGAGGAGGAAGATCATTTAGATCATTAGCTAGTCTAATGATCAATTGCACAAGATTGACCATATTGAAATTTTTACCATTATTCTTTTCATTCCAATAGATTAAAGCATGTTTAATTTATAATTTCCTATGATAAACATTTTCTTATACTTATTTAAATAATAGGTGTATTCACAAATTACTTTATTTCTATTCTTAGAAATTACCTTTTTAAAATATGTCTTTATTTAGGTTAAAACGGATGTTGCGTAAAACACCGTTACTACAACCCAAAAATATTAGTGTATGAATTTAATTAAAAATAAATACTAATAAACCTCAAAAACATTCCTCTTGTGAGTCATCTACTATAACAATAGTGTTATAGTCATGCTCCTTTTATTTTTCACAAAAACATCTATTACAACAATAATTGTTGTAACCTATGTTTTCGATACTTAATGATGCAGCCAAGGAAGCGAATTCGACGATGTAAATTGAATCCGTCCAGGATCTCACACGATTAGCAGAAATAATCGGTGAATCGATGATAAATCGGTGAATTTAAGAATACCCAAATGCCCAAATCCGTTGATCACGAAGATACCGGATTCTAGCAATCTTTGACACGTTGATCGCGCACGATGCCGTGAGAGAAGAACTACAATTCTTCGAATGTTGATCAAGCGCACTTGATTCCGTGAATTGGCTTCAACAATCGTTAATTCGAGCGCACTCGAATGTCGAAAGTGGAGATAGGAGATAAAACTCAACTAACAATTTTAATGGAGGCAAGAAGCACAAACCAAATTTTATTTAAAATTCAACTTTTTCCAAATGATACAACTCACCCGCTATTTATAGGATTTTACAACCCCAGCATTCACGACCTAACAATAGCGACCTAACAAACAAATACAAACGACATAAGAAAGTTACAACACAACAGTACACGACTTAACAAAAAATGACATAACAAAACAATACGACTTAAGAAAATACAGCAAACGACTTAAGAAAATACCAACAAACATCACGCGACTTAACACTGGAGCGACATAACTCGAGTGACTTATGGAAAGCGGCATACTGGAACGACTTAAGAAATGGCGACATAAGAGATCATGGCTTCAACGACTTAAAGTAGGTCGTTTGCGACTTAACTTCTCGCGACCTAATCATGGAGCGACTTAAAAATCTTCGCGACCTAACTTCATCAGCGACCTAAGAAGTAGCGACTTACTGGGGATTTGAAACTCGCTCGCGACTTAATGTATGGAGCGACCTAGGGCTTGCGACGTGAGGCTTAGCTGGAGCGATTTAGGGATGATTCGTTCGCGACCTACTGAATCTTGCCGCGACTTAAGGAGGAGGAGGAGCGACTTAGGCGGCTTCGCGAATTCTGGAGCTGCAATTAAGGTACGCGATGCATCATCCTCCCTTGGTTGAGAAAAATTCGTCCTCGAATTTAAAAATTCTTCACCATTGGGTTGTTCATCTCCATAGTAAGGTATAAGATGTTTAACATTAAACACATCTGATGTGTACATAAATATGCATATTTTTACCACCATATTTAATCTATTTAAATTAAAAAAATGATCATATTGGGTATTTTAACTTGTTTAAACCAAAATTCAAATTATTTTCAAATTATCACATATTCATCTTCATATAGGGGTAAAATGGTCATTTTTGTGCATTTATTAAATTGTGAAAATTTACTTGGAATTTTCTATGTTGTTTTGTAGGAAATTTGGTGAATTTTACAAGTGGTTTCATGAAGACACATGCATGCATAAGAGTAAAGAGAACAAATGAAGATGGAAATAATTCAAAGTGAAGATAATGGAGGACCCCACCTACCCACCTACCTTAATGTACAAATTAGAGGCTAATGCACATGCTTATGGAATTAATGGCTTCATGTACATTTAAGTGAGGGATTATTGAAGCTAATGATAACTTGGCCACCACACTTTCTACAAGGGCATTTTGGGCATTCCCCAAAAATATGAATTAGGGTTTAACACTTGTATAAATACCTCATATCTTCATGAAATCCCTCTCTCTCCTTAGTCTCTCTTTAGTTTAGTTTAGGCTCACAAATAAATCAAGTTCTCTTCTTTCTTTTCATGGCTACTTAGCCATTTCTTTTATGTAATTTTTTATGCAATTTTCAATACATGCTCTTTTCTTCTTTTGTTCATTTCCCTTCATGTTGTAGTGTAGATTTACTTTCATGCAAGTAGAATAGTTTTAATTCTTGTTAATTAGCTCTCTTTTTCATTAGCTTTCATTTTTCTTTCTTTTTTCTTTCATGTTGCTAGCTACATTTGTTAATCAAATGACAAATATGAGGGGCTAAACCCCTTCAATTTAGGGGTAATAAAGCTCTCTAATTATGTAGCTTCAACTATTTGTTAATTCATGCTCTCTTTTTGTGCTTAATGATGATGATTGAAGTGGTTTAATTATTGTTTTTGCCTTGAATTTGATAGTCTATATTGTTGACACCAAATAGGCTATGCTTAAACAATCACTAACACAAATGCTTCTTCATCAAAATATGATTATGGCATAAGAAAGTGATTTGAAATTAAAATTTGATGGTCTATATTTCTAATCAATAGTCAATAGGCCATACCTAAAATAGATTTCATTTTCATTTTCATTGTCAAGTTTCATGAAAGTTAGTAAGTGGTTTAAGGGGTGTGTCAAAGTTTGATGGCTTATGTTGGCTAACTAATAGCACAAATATGACATACTTATGATAGGCACATCAATTAAAGCACTAATGACCATAAAAGAGAGATTATGATTTCATATGTGTTGAACTACATGATCTAGAGAGTGGATTTACTCTCTAAATTGTCATTTAACTCTTGTATCTGCATCTCTTTTCTTTTAGTTAGTTAGCTAATTTTCTAATTCTCTAGCTTAACTTTCACTCGACTTTGGTTTAATTTGATTGAATAGATTTTTAAAATCATCAATTCTCTGCGGATCAACCCGTATTCGCCACGTACTACAAGTGTACGCCGTGCGCTTGCGGTTATTTTTATTTCTAAATTCGTTCGACGGTTTTCTAAACCGATAGAAAAACCGTCGTTGAATAAGTTTTTGACGCCGTTGCCAGGGAATTTGTTTTGATTTTAATTTTCTATTCTTCGGATTATTTTTGTGTGTTTGTTGTATGTGTTTTCATTTAAAAAGAAAAAAAGAAAAAAATTGTGTGTTTGTGTGATTTTTGATTGCATTTTCTTTGTGTGCTTGTTTTCTTTTCATTTTCCATTTGCATTTTCATTTTAGAAAAAAAAAGAGCAAACACAATTTCAAAAAGAAAAAAAAATTCATTTCGATTTTCCATTTCCTTTACAAGTTTTTATTTTACAACTTTCATTGGAAAAAAAAGAATTGCATTTTGCATTGTTGTGCACTACATTCATTCCTATCTAAACTATTCACTGTCCGTTCACAGTGCCTTCATACCTTCTCTGTTCACAACCACCTCATCAAACCATTCCTCTGTCCCCTGCTACTAGCATAACATCCACTTCCACAACTACACATTACAGTTCACCACCAATACTTCATTCACAAACTATTCCTGCCATCGATCACCGTCTTCAATTTAATCTTCATACTGTCAAATACAACAGTGCACAACTGTGCATTCTCTACAACATCACCATCCCTACAACCACTTCCACCACACTGTCCATACTACCTAACTGTTGTCTGCCCTTTTGCTCAACAAACTGCCTAACAAACATCCATTGTCATCTCAAACACATTCATTCAAAAACTCCTCCTACCTACATACATCACCTCCTCAACACTTCATACTACCTGGAAACTCCCCTTCAACTGTCTGACACTCAAATACTGTCAACACACTTCCCATAACTTCCAACTTCCACAAAATCATACCTATCAGTTGTGCACATCGCTTCTGCCCTGCCTTTGTACTACACTGCTGCTACTCCCTGACAATATCATTCAATAACCATCCATCCATCAACATACACTTTCCATCCCATCCTCCCGCTTCTCTGCAACCCCATAAACATCATCACTGCCTACATCCCCGATAGTCAAACAATAGTGCATACAACACGTTCACAGCCACCTCCATCAACATTAAACTTCAACAGTGACCACACTATATCAAACAAACTTCCTTTCTCACTACAAACCACTCCACACTTTACTATAACCACACATCAAACTCTATTGCAACACTGTCCATTCATACTTCAAACATCATCAACAACCCACTGCCATCACTCAAAACTACAAACACTCAACAGCCACTGCTCTGACCCATATTCAAACCACCTCATATTGATCAAACAATCTCATACACACCGCTCTGATCAATCAATTGACTTCCCACCATTTCCAACCACTTACTTCGCTGTAACTACAACATCCAAGCTCCAAACATCCAAAACAGCTCCAAACATCCAAAACAGCTCCCTGTGCAACATCATCTACTTGCATCACATCTCCAGAACCACCACCCTGTTCTATACAACCAGCCACTGACATACCACTGTGTTGTGATACAACAACTACTATTCTGATTTCAACATACCACTGCCTACTGTCATTAATTCTACTCCACTGATACAACAGTGCATAACTACCACACTGATACGCTGATACCACTTCAATTGCCATCATATCTACACACCCACATCATTACCATATCCTACAAGCCCTCTGACTGTACATTGACAACCCAAGCAGACTTCATATTGCCATCCACTGACTTCATATTGCCATCTTCACCATTTATTTGCCACAACACAAACTCCAAACATATCCACCATTCCTCCAACACCTTGTATCACTGAAAATAGCTACAGTCTGAACACTACATTCAACCATTGTCGATCTACCTCATTCCTACAATTCAACAAGCCTCTCCTGAAATAAATCATCCCACCAGAACTCCACCACAACAATCCTAATACAAAATCACCACAAGCCTGTTCATCAAACTACAACAACTCAGCCTCATCTTTGCCTCGACTATCACCTGCTAGCCAAATCATTGCTGTAAACCCTACAACTTCCCATCGACCAGAAGAACCGCCTCGCCTGCCAATCAAACAAACTGCAACTCCATCTCATATTCCAACCACTGCCAATACTGCAAATACAAATACCAAACTCCCACTTCCAAACTAATTTCTGCCCTGCCATTGTACACAGTGCAACAACAACCCATCTGACTAGTTGTGCATCTCGTCCTAGACTCCGTCGCGACCCACAAACACGCCAGTCCATATCGAAGTCAATACCAATGTGCACATACAAACCAGAACAACAAGACATCAGCCACCACCATCCACTTGCTTGAAACAAACACATTCTCCCATTTACTGTCCTGCTACCGAATTCAACAAAAAAAACTGCCTTTCACATACCATTCACAAGTGCACTTGAGCATCACCACAACGCGACTTCAACCTCAGCAACGAGCCTTGACCAACCTCAATTCGAACTGCCCTCTTTCACATTGACACCTGCAGTTAAATCGCTGCAATCCCAATTCAACAACCTCCTCATCACCTGCAATCTATTTCGAAACCACAAAATTCGCAAGAATCTGAGGACCCAAATTAATCCCCGATCATTCCAAAGTTTTAAATTGAACTCGAACTCGATTTTAAGAGGAACCGAATTCAAATATCGAGAGAACGGGATTGTGACTTTTTGTGGAACTGAATTCGATTTTAAGTGGAGCTGAATTCAATTTAAGTGGGACTTAATTGTGATTTTTTTTAGAGAGGACGGGAGGAGTTTTGATTATATTTGGGTTTGTGGGTTATCTCATTTCTTGTTGGGCCGGAAAGAACAGTGGTTTAGATTTTTTTTTTTTAGTTTAGTTTATCTAGGTTTTTACTTTATTTATTTAAGTTTCCTTTTCAAAAAAAAATTCAAAAAAAAAGTCTTTCAAAAAAACGAGGGTTGTTTTGAATTTGTTTTGTTTTTCATTTATTTTAGTTTCTTCTTCGATATAAAATAAACTGTATATATATCTTGTTTTTATTTTCAGGTTGCAAAAGTAGAAAAGGAAAGGAGCTGCTTGCTAAAAATAATTGCTTCGCTTTGCTTGCCAAAAATAAAAAAAACTGCTTGCTTGATATATCTATTGTTTTTATTTGCCTTGCATTGTATATATCTCTTGTTTTTATTTTAGTTACATTGTTGATTGCTTGCATTTGCATATATTTTTAAAAAAATTCAAAAATTAAAAAACAAAAATGCATTGTTAATACACATTTAATTTCTGCTTTGCATTTCGTTCTAGAATTTTGATTAGTAATAACGGTTAGACATCGATAGCTCTTAATTGTATATTCATAAGTTGTCTTCTTTGAACAATTTACTTTCTTGGTGTCTAGGCTACGGCAGAGTAATAACCATTTATAAATATTACGGTGATTCGTAAATATTATAGTGGTTGTTTCTCTGAAGGTACTTAAACCTTCGGCTGCATTGCTACGGTGATTCATGGTGCACCAATAAATCAAGCCCGTTACCTGGCTGAGAACTATCTTGTTGATTTAAGACAATTTGTAATTATACAATTTTGGGTTAACTTAGGATAAATCATTTGTAATTAAACCTTGCATTCATTTAGTTGTATTAGTTCATGCATATTTAAAAACAAAACAAAAAACAAAAAAATTCAAAAATCCAAAACTAAAAAAAAATTGTGAATATTCCTTTTCCCTTGAAATTTTTAAATCCTTTTCCTTTGAAATTTCAAAAAAATCCAAAAAAAAATTAGAAAAACCAAAATCCAAAAAAAAATTATAAAACCTTTTCAAAAACAAAAAAAAATTGAAAAACCAAAAAACAAAACAAAAATCAATTTCCCTTTTAAAAAATAAATTTTATTTGTAAATATTTTTCCTTTATATAAAAAAAAACCAAAAACATTCTTGAAAATGTCCGAATTTCCATATTCACTTGAATTTTACAATAGTTGTTGTTAAAATATCCATACGAATTTGGAGTGAAATCATATGGATTATATTGATTTTCACAACTATTGTTTAAATGATTCAAATTTTGAACCACAAAATTTTCAAAACGATGACCAACCCTCAAATCTTGAAAAGAGCATTTCGTCTTTACTTGAAATCTCTACACAACAAAATCAAATGATAAATGATTTGTGTAATTCATATTTGGGAAATGATTCAAATCAAAGTTTTCAAAATAATCAAAATTTGAATTCAATTCAAAATTCAAACGATTTCGAGTATAACCCATGCCAATTCAATTTTGAACTCCAAAATGAATTTCAAAATCAAAACGAAAATGTGATCCACTTTTCAAATAATTTTGGCAATGGGAATAATCTCAACTATGATGCAAGTGAAAAATTTTGTTCTCAACAAATCCAAATCGAAAATCCTCAAGCTAATAATTATAAATTGGATTTTTTTGAACAAATGAACGAAATTTACGATGATCACACGGATTCGTTGTTTGAAACATATATGAAATAACGTGAGAAAGAAAATCAAATCCCTATGTGTGGCGAGTCAACTGACAATCCATCTTTTACCCAAATAGACGATTTTCAAATAACAACTTTTGAAATTGAAAATAACAATCTTAATGAAGTTGTTGAAAACACGGTAATTGAGTTGGATTTCAATTCTTTCGACGGTGCGGAACCAAATTTAAGATTCGACCTTCCTTTTCTCGATTCCAAAAATTTAAATATAACAACTTTGGATTTTGAACTTAATATATACGATGAAGTTGTTGATAATCCAAATAAGGAAGACGAATTCAATGAACACAAATTTTTTGGACTTTTCGATGATGAGTCGTTAAAATCTGAAGAGGACGATTTGAATCATCATTTTGATTTTGAAATCGATGATAAGCTTGATAATAAATTTGAATTTCAATCAATTATTCTATCAACACCGAAAATCATTGAAAATAAAACAACTCGTCCGGTTTTCAATAAAACGACATTCGTTTTTCCAAATCAACATTCAACTTTGAAATTTTTTACGATTTGGTTTTTCGAGCATAAACTGTGTCTCGTATACTTGACGAGGCAAATGAATCGGTTTTTGTAAGACCGTTTCATTTACTTTTTGACGATATACTTTCTGATCTCGTGTAAATACCGTTAATTTTCATTTGAATAAATGTCATGTTTTTATTTTTATTTTTCTCCTTCCACTAGGGTTGACTGTGGGGACACAGTCAAAATCAAGTGTGAGGGGAGACTCACCATCATTTTCAATTTTTCCAAAATTTAAAAAGAAAATCTCAAAAACAAAAAAAAACAATTTTTTTTAAGCATTTTAATTTATTTTTAAAGAAACACTATAAGATAAATATATGGTTTTGGTTTATTCAATTGAAATTTTTGAAAATTTATTCGTCTTAACAAAAATAAAAATGAAGTTTGATTACAAATAATAATGGTTTAACTAGTATATAGGAAGATTCATACGTGATAATTATGAAATATATCCTAATTGAAAATCTTTGTTTTAAAAAAGTGGTTGATTTAAAGTAAAGGATATAACATTTTTTTTGTCTTCTAAGTTAAGTGGTGCTAAGATGATTTTGCAAAAAACTCTCTCTTTCTATAAAAAAAATCTGAAAAAGAAAAAAAACATTTGTATATATGTAAATATTTTCTATTAACACCTACAGTCGACAGGTGTGCATACTTGTGTGTACATTCGCCATGCTTTGTACCTTTCTCACGTAAGCCCGAAAGGCAGTGCATGATTGGTATATCTGGCCTCAATTTATCTGAGCTAGGTGTATATATATAAAAATTCTTTTTAATAACGCCTACAGTCGATAAGTGTTCACACTTGTGTGTTCACTCGCCACGCTCTGTATTCCCCCCACATCAGTCCGCAAGGCAGTGCATGGGTAATATATCTGGCCTCAATTTATCTGAGTTAGGCATATGTAAATATTGTTAATATCAATAAAAAATTTCAAAAGAAAAAATGGAGAGAGTAAGCAAATGAAATCCAAGCACTATTTTAACTTGTTTGATTTGACTTGTTATTGAAAAGAAATGAAAATACCACTTTGATAAGCTTTGATAATTAACTAAGGATCCATTTTATAATTACACTTTGTTATCAACCGAAACAACGAGTTAAACTATAGTCTATTTGTTATGATAACTTAATTTTTGTTGGAAATTTTGACGAGTAAATGACTTAAATTTCAAGATAATGACCAAACATGTATTTAACTTATTTGTGTCAATTTAAAAATAAATCCTTCATTGTAAATATTTTCAAAAACTTGCATTCATCTCCTTGTAAATAAATCTTGCATTTTGTAAATATTTTAATTCTGCATTTGGATTTTGTGGGTAGTATCCGCTGAAAACCCTCACGAGACAACACTCGTCCTACTGGGGACACCCAGAGGTTTAACGGCTTGTTGCATACACTCAATGCAATCATGCTCCCTACGAAAATGGATTTATCTTAGTTTTTCTTTATTCGAGGACGAATAAAAAGATAAGTGTGGGGGTATTTGATGTGCACATAAATATGCATATTTTTACCACCATATTTAATCTATTTAAATTAAATAAATGATCATATCAGGTATTTTAACTTGTTTAAACCAAAATTCAAATTATTTTCAAATTATCACATATTCATCTTCATATAGGGGTAAAATGGTCATTTTGTGCATTTATTAAATTGTGAAAATTTACTTGGAATTTTCTATGTTGTTTTGTAGGAAATTTGGTGAATTTTACAAGTGGTTTCATGAAGACACATGCATGCACAAGAGTAAAGAGAACAAATGAAGATGGAAATAATTCAAAGTGAAGATAATGGAGGACCCCACCTACCCACCTACCTTAATGTACAAATTAGAGGCTAATGCACATGCTTATGGAATTAATGGCTTCATGTACATTTAAGTGAGAGATTATTGAAGCTAATGATAACTTGGCCACCACACTTCCTACAAGGGCATTTTGGGCATTCCCCAAAAATATGAATTAGGGTTTAACACTTGTATAAATACCCCATATCTTCATGAACCCCCTCTCTCTCCTTAGTCTCTCTTTAGTTTAGTTTAGGCTCACAAATAAATCAAGTTCTCTTCTTTCTTTTCATGGCTACTTAGCCATTTCTTTTATGTAATTTTTTATGCAATTTTCAATACATGCTCTTTTCTTCTTTTGTTCATTTCCCTTCATGTTGTAGTGTAGATTTACTTTCATGCAAGTAGAATAGTTTTAATTCTTGTTAATTAGCTCTCTTTTTCATTAGCTTTCATTTTTCTTTCTTTTTGCTTTCATGTTGCTAGCTACATTTGTTAATCAAATGACAAATATGAGAGGCTAAACCCCTTCAATTTAGGGGTAATGAAGCTCTCTAATTATGTAGCTTCAACTATTTGTTAATTCATGCTCTCTTTTTGTGCTTAATGATGATGATTGAAGTGGTTTAATTGTTGTTTTTGCCTTAAATTTGATAGTCTATATTTTTGACACCAATAGGCTATGCTTAAACAATCACTAACACAAATGCCTCTTTATCAAAATATGATTATGGCATAATAAAGTGATTTGAAATTAAAATTTGATGGTCTATATTTCTAATCAATAGTTAATAGGCCATACTTAAAATAGATTTCATTTTCATTTTCATTGTCAAGTTTCATGAAAGTTAGTAAGTGGTTTAAGGGGTGTGTCAAAGTTTGATGGCTTATGTTGGCTAACTAATAGCACAAATATGACATACTTATGATAGGCACATCAATTAAAGCACCAATGACCATAAAAGAGAGATTATGATTTCATATGTGTTGAACTACATGATCTAGAGAGTGGATTTATTCTCTAAATTGTCATTTAACTCTTGTATCTGCATCTCTTTTCTTTTAGTTAGTTAGCTAATTTTCTAATTCTCTAGCTTAACTTTCACTCGACTTTGGTTTAATTTGATTGAATAGATTTTTAAAACCATCAATTCTCTGCGGATCGACCCGTATTCGCCACGTACTACAAGTGTATGTCGTGCGCTTGCGGTTATTTTTATTTCTAATTCGTTCGACTGTTTTCTAAACCGATAGAAAAACCGTCGTCGAACAACATCAGAAGTGTACACATCCTCCGGCAACTTCAACCTATAAGCATTTTCATTGATCCGTTTCACAATCTTTACAGGACCAATCTTTCGAGCTTTAAGTTTATTGTATGCTCCCATTGGAAAATGATCCTTTGTTAGTACAACATATACTAAATCTCCTTCATTAAATTCAGCACTTCTTCGCTTCAGATCCGCAAATCGTTTATACTTCTCATTCGTCTTCTCCAATCGTTCCTGAATGATTTTATGGCATTCTGTCAACCCATCAACAAAATCAGCAGCTCGCTTAACTGTCCCCTTCGGTTGTGGCACTATCGTTAAATCCAACGGCCCCTTTGACAAGCTTGAATATACAATCTGAAATGGACTGAAACCCGTACTACGGTTGATAGCATGATTATGAGCAAATTCCGCTTGACATAACTTCACATCCTAACTCTTCAGATTATCCTTCACAAGACACCGCAACAAATTTCCTAGGGATCAGTTCACAACTTCAGTCTGTCCATCTGTCTGTGGATGATAAGCACTACTGAATTTCAGCTTCGTTCCCACCATCTTCCACAAACTCAGCCAAAAATGACTCAGAAATCTGGTATCCCTGTCTGAAACTATAGATTCTGGTAAACCATGCAAGCGATAGATCTCTCTAAAGAACAACTGTGCCACATGGACTGCATCTGCTGTCTTCTTACAAGCAACAAAATGTACCATCTTCGAGAAACGGTCCACCACGACATATATAGAGTCATTTCCCCGTTGAGTCCTCGGCAAGCCCAACACAAAATCCATGCTTACATCAACCCACGGTTTTGTAGGAACAGGTAAAGGCATATACAAACCCGCATTTGTAGTTGTCCCTTTCGAAACTTGACAAACATGACATCTTCGAACAAACTTTTCAACTTCCCGCTTCATCGAGGGCCAGTAATAAGACTGAGAAATCAACTGCAATGTGCGATACCGACCAACATGTCCTTCTTCATGCAACTCTTTTACAATTTTCATTCTCAAGCTGCAATCTGGTACGCACAATCGATTCCCCTTGAATAAGAACCCATCTACCAACACAAACTCATCAGTACTCTCATCCTTGACTTTCTCAACAATCTTCGCAAAGTAAGGATCTTCCTCAAACAATTCTGGCAATAGTTCAAATCCTGTCACTTCAACCTTCATCGTCGTCAACAAATGATTCATCCTGCTCAAGGCATCAGCTACACGATTCGTCACCCCTGATTTGTGCTTTACAACAAAAGTAAACTGCTGCAGATACGCGACCCATGAAGCGTGTCTAGCTGAAATTTTGTCCTGCCCTTGCAAATGTTTCAAAGCTTCATGATCCGTATAAAGAACAAACTCCTTCTGAAACAGATAATGCCTCCAGTGCTTCACAGCTTGAACAATTGCGTAAAACTCCACGTCATAAGTGCTATATCTCAACTTGGCTCCAGACAACTTCTCACTGAAATAAGCAACTGGTCTTCCATTCTGACTCAATACTCCACCAATCCCAACCTTCGAAGCATCAGTGTGTAACTCGAACAATATCTGAAAATCCGGCAGTACCAGAATGGGTGCTGTCGTCAAAAGTGTCTTGATCTTCTCAAAAGCTAACTATGCTTCCTCTATCCACACGAACTTCTTTCCTTTCATGCAATCGGTTACAGGTGCCATCACACTGCTAAAATGTGGAATGAATCTTCGATAAAAAGATACCAACCCATGAAAACTCCTCACTTCAGTAATTGTCTTGGGTTGTGGCCAACTCCTGACAGCTTCCACTTTTCTTTCATCCACTTGAATACCCTCCTTCGACAGAACATATCCCAGAAACAAAACACTGTGCGTCATGAACACGCACTTCTTCGTTGCTGCATAGAATTGCTCCTGTCGTAGAATCAACAGCACTTCTCGCAAATGCTGGATATGCTCTTCCATACTCCCACTATAGATCAAAATATCGTCAAAGTAAACTACTACGAACTTCCCAATAAATGGTCTGAAAATCTAGTTCATCACTCTCATAAAAGTACTAGGAGCATTTGACAAGCCAAATGGCATAACCAGCCAGTCGTATAGACCTTCCCTAGTTTTAAAAGCAATCTTCCACTCATCACCCGGTCTAATATGAATCTGATGGTATCTACTCTTCAAGTCAATCTTTGAGAACACAACAGCCCCACTCAACTGATCAATCAAATCATCGAACCTCGGCATAGGAAACATGTATCTCACAGTGATCCTGTTTAGAGCCCGACTGTCCGTACACATCCGCCAAGTCCCATCCTTCTTTGGTACCAATCAGGCTGGCACTGCACAAGGACTCAAGCTCTCCTGAACATGCCCTTGTTCTAACAACTCCTCCACCTGCCTTCTCAGTTCCTCATGATCCTTAGGACTCATCCTGTAATGTGGCCTGTAAGGTAATGCCGCCCCTGGCACACGATTAATCTGATGCTGAATATCTCTCAACGGTGGTAACTCCTTTGGTAACTCTTCAGGAAACACATCTCTGAATTCTTCCAACACTGGCTTTACTTCCTCTGGAACTTCAACAGATTCAGTAGCTTCATGTCCAATCAACAAGAACACCTCTGGACTCTCCTCTACTTCTTCAACAAACTCCTTCAAAGTCAACAAAGTCTCAGCTCTTCAATCTCTTCTGACTTGCTCTCTCCTTGATGTCTCTTCTTCGGAACTAAAATGATCTTAGTACCCTCAAACATAAAGCTGTAGCTATTGGTTCGACCATCATGCTGCACTGCTCGGTCATACTGCCATGGTCTTCCCAAAAGCAAGTGACAAACATCCATCTCCACCACATCACACCAGGTCTCATCTTTATACTTCTTCCCAATAGAAAATGGAACATGAACTCGCCTGTCCACCTTCACATCTCCTCTTTTCCTTAACCACGCTAACTTGTAAGGATTTGGATGCTTCTCCATCTTTAACTTCAACTTTCTCACAGCTTTGGTAGAAATGATATTGTCACAACTTCCCGCGTCAATCACAAATTTACACACCTTCCCCAGTATAGTGCATGTCGACTGAAAGATATTACTCCTCAACCAACTAGCCTCCTCATCCTGCTTCGGTGTCAAACATGATCTCCTCAACATTAGATTACATCCTTCATCTTCCGACGCGATATCCTGTTCATCCTCCTCAACTGGACTAGAATAACATTCATCAACATCCTCACCTTCCACATCAGCAATCATAGCTCGCCTCTTCGGTTTTAGGCATTCATTACTCTTGTGACCCACTTCCTGGCAATTATAACACTTGAAACTGTTGTTGACCTTCGCCTTCGCAACTTCATTCACAACTGGTTTACTGACAGCTTTAGAAACATTGGAACTCCCACTAGCACCCTTGCTCTGAGTATTGGAACTTGGAAACACACCACCTCCTCATCTTCCCTGCTTCTCCCAAGCCAACGCCTTCTGGTGTGCTTCAGCCACAGATCTAGGGTCAAACATATTTACCATATCCTGGATCTGGATCCTCAACCCCCCAAACAAACCTAGCAGTCAATTGTTCCTCCGTCTCCATAATGTCATTTCGAGCAATCAGTTGATAAAACTCATCAGCATAATCATTAACAGTCTTCGTCCCTTGCCTCAGATTCTGCAACCTTTGATACATGAGTGATTGATAATTGTAAGGCAAGAATGTAGCCTTCATCATCTTCTTCATTTTCTCCCAAGCAACAATCTTCAACTTCCCCATCCGTTCTCGTGTAAGTTTGGTTTGCTGCCACCACGCCATAGCTCTCCCTCTCAACCTAGTAGCAACCAACTTCACTCGACGTTCTTCCGGAACCTCCTTGAAATCAAAGATCTCTTCAACATTAGATAACCAATCTAGAAATTCTTCAGCCTGCATACCACCCTTAAACTCCGGAATTTCAATTTTCATTTCGGACTCCCATTTGTGATCATACTCTGAATGATTTCTTCCTTGGCTTCGATTTCGACCATGAACACTACCACCATCAAACTCCTCATCAAAATCTGATGCATATCGATGTCGATCATGACCACCAACATCACTTCGATCTACATTCCTCCGATCACGATCATCCACATCTCTCCGATTTCGATTATCAACATTCCTATCACGATCGTCAACATTTCTACGATCATGATCTTCTCTTCTCTCCCGATCTGAATGTGGTGAAACTCTATTTCCCCCATGGCTCGATTCAGGTGAAACCCTTCTTCTACTTTGATTCATTTCAAGCATCATTCTCTCTAATCGACCAATTCCCTCGTCAAACTTCTCATTGAATTTATCACTAATTCGTTGCTCCATTTGTTCAGCATCTTCTCTTCCATACAAAGCATCAACATTGCGATGACGTTGAGCTCGTCTCGGTGGCATGATTGAACTTCAAACAAATCTTCAAAAATTCAAACTTCACTTTAGCGCGCAAAAATCCCAACGAGCAAAATTCAAACACTTTCCAAACTTTGGTCCAAAATGATATGGATCGAAACTCCCAACTTGTTGCAACTTCACAATGAACACGATGAGCACCAAACTTCTCAACAATGCAAATCCGATCTCCAAACTTCAAATTCTCAAAACCCAATTCTCCAAATGATGCAAACTTCTTGCGATCTAGCTCTGATACCAAAACTGATGCAGCCAAGGAAGCGAATTCGACGATGTAAATCGAATCCGTCCAAGATCTCACACGATTAGCGGAAATAATCGGTGAATCGATGATAAATCGGTGAATTTAAGAATACCCAAATGCCCAAATCCGTTGATCACGAAGATATCAGATTCTAGCAATCTTCGACACGTTGATCGCGCACGATGCTGTGAGAGAAGATGTACAATTCTTCGAACGTTGATCAAGCGCACTTGATTCCGTGAATTGGCTTCAACAATCGTTGATTCGAGCGCACTCGAATGCCGAAAGTGGAGATAGGAGATAACACTCAACTACCAATTTTAATGGAGGCAAGAAGCACAAACCAAATTTTATTTAAAATTCAACTTTTTCCAAATGATACAACTCACCCGCTATTTATAGGATTTTACAACCCCAACCTTCACGACCTAACAATAGCGACCTAACAAACAAATACAAACGACATAAGAAAGGTACAACACAACAGTACACGACTTAACAAAAAACGACATAACAAAACAATACGACTTAAGAAAATACAGCAAACGACTTAAGAAAATACCAACAAACATCACGCGACTTAACACTGGAGCGACATAACTCAAGCGACTTATGGAAAGCGGCATACTGGAACGACTTAAGAAATGGCGACATAAGAGATCATGGATTCAGCGACTTAAAGTAGGTCGTTTGTGACTTAACTTCTCGCGACCTAATCATGGAGCGACTTAAAAATCTTCGCGACCAAACTTCATCAGCGACCTAAGAAGTCGCGACTTACTGGGGATTTGAAACTCGCTCGCGACTTAATGTATGGAGCGACCTAGGGCTTGCGACATGAGGCTTAGCTGGAGCGATTTAGGGACGATTCGTTCGCGACCTACTGAATCTTGCCGCGACTTAAGGAGGAGGAGCGACTTAGGCGGCTTCGCGTATTCTGGAGCTGTGATTAAGGTACGCGTTGCATCACTTTATACACTTTATGTTTTTATATTTAAAACCTTTGTTTACTTACAAAGAAGCTAGTGAGCTATATACGCTCTATAATTCTTCAAAAAGAATTTCACTTTTTCAACAAAATTTATATCATATAAAAACCAATTTTAAATTTCATGCCTTTTTTCAAAAATACCCAATATTTACTTTAAAAACATTGACAATTATACTTTTCAACTTTTCTAATTCTAACAATTTTTTTGGGCTAGATATAAAGTGGGTTTTCTTCTCATTACCCTAGGAGTATCCTTCCTAAATTTTGGTAATCCCGTTTCCTTACCAAAGTCTTTTACTCCAATTCCTCTTTGATGCTTATATTTTTACCCTAAGGCACTACCATTAAATCAACTTATATAAAACAATTATAATTTCTGCAATTATCAACACATGGGCTTTCTTCTTTTCTTATCAACTAAATCTATTGTACATCTCCAACCTTTTCCTACCTCTCCTTGGATTTCCATAATCCGAACCTAAAAAAACAAAACCATTTCTCAAACTCCTACCATGTGTAGACCTTCTCTATGCCCCAAGAAAAGCACCTCTTTAAAGACGTTTGGGAAATTTCTGAAGACTGGAACTGAATCTAACTCTGCTGATGATGAATGAATAAAAGAAGCTCAACATGACTGACTCCCATGGGTCACAAGAAACCTCGAGAGTCCTACTGTTGCATGTCTCTTGCCTAACGACTCTCCTTTCGCAATCTAATATCGTTCCATAAGTGGATACCCAACCCATTCCCAAAATCATCTCATACTCCAAAAATCCTAATACATAGGCGTCGCAGTCAACCTCTACGCCTAGGATAAAAAATTTCAAACCCCTACAAACCATAGATAAGTGTGTTGATCCTCCTATGGGGTTTGAAACAACAATGGAGTCTGCTACTAAAGAGATGTCTGAGTGCAAACAATCAAACAAAGAACTCGAAATGAAATGGTGTGATGCTCCAGAATCGAAAAGAGTCTGAATGGGAAAATCAAAAATAGAAATAAAAACTTTCCATGGTGACATTCCTACCTCTATTCGGTCCACTACTAGAAGGTGATGCATTCAAAGCTTATACTTGCGATGTAGGTGCGCCTGCTCTCTACCCCTTCCTGTGGGGACAATTCCTACTTATGTGACCGGGTTGTTCGCAATTATAGCACTTTCCCTTCATCTTGCAGTCTTTTACGTAATGACCAGTCACCCCACAACTATGACACTTCGCTCCTTGCTTGATTTGCTTCTGAGGGCCTTCCCTTTTTGACTTAGGAACCTCTTTAAGCTTTCCCTTCAGTTGCGAAGATACAGGTTGAACTCTCTGTTGGTCTTCCAAGTCTAACAGCCTAAAATTTTGCTCCATATCTTCCAACCTAGCTCGTGTCTCCTCGAAATCCTCCGTGCCAGAAAACGTTCTGCCCCCTATACTAGCGAAGTCCTTGTATAGCATAGTAAAATCGGCTGGTGTAGGGGGATTAAAGGGATTTCCTCCTATCGGTGTTGTATTGGGCATTTTCCCTTGCACCTCTAGTACCGTAACTTTACGGAACCAGTCAGCCATACTACGCAAAGAAAAGGAAACATATGCTTGAAAGAATCGAAAGAAGGTTGAATTGGACTTTGAGGGGATTTTTTATAAAAAACTCTTTTGTACTTGAAAACTATTTCTAAGAGTTCCTTGGAAAATACTTTTAAAACAAGTTATTTTTAGAGAAATACTTTACTTTTAAAATAAATTTTTAGGAATCCTGTAACCTTAGGCTTTGATACCAAGTGAAACACCCCACACCCCTTAATATACCCAAAAGGACACATTAAAAGGCGTGGTGCATTGTAGGTATTAAAAAAACTAACAGAGACTAAGATTCATAAGACAAAAATAGGTAAAAACAGCAAAAACTAGAATAATAACTTATTTAAAATAAAACTTTCATAATTGTTTCATAAATAAGTCAAATACCAAATACAACATCCATATCTCAAAAACCATCATGTCTTAAAAAAATTCATAGTCTCGAAATCAGAGTACATAATATACCTCATAATAAGCCAGTACATAGAAAGAACAAAACATGAAAGAAAAGAAATACATGGTAGCAAACTCCTCCAAGAAATCTCCAAGCAACTGCAATCTACCGACTTCTCCCTTGATTGCCTATGGGGGGAAGGGGAAAATAGAGGAGTGGGTCAGACCAAAAGTCTGGTGAATGATAGTAATTACTAGAGTCTTTAAGCAAGATAAAAGTAATAGACTCTACAACAGTTCTAGCATAAAGAAGGATAATAAAAGAAAATAGGAAAGAGATAAACTGAAAATAAGTACAATTAAATACTGCTCAATTTATACGATAGGTTAACTTTGATTGTTTGCACTAGTTCCTGATTTCTGCTTTGATTAGGCTGAATTCCCACTCCTATAATTCGGATGTAACCCTAATTCTACCCTTTTTGATCGGCCTGCTACTCCATAGACCTTACTGTGGACCGGCCGCTATATAACTCCCTACACAGCAGCTAACGGTATCTACGAAAGATGCACAAAGCAACCACTGTGGATTCAGACGACATATATAGCTCCCTACACATAAGGCAATGGTGTCTACGAAAGACACCCATACTAAGCGCTTGGAACTCATAGTTATTACCGAGCACCCGAATGGAAGTCACACGCGTAGCTGCCACCATGCCCATGCTACCTTTTGCTCCACCTATTGGGTCTTCTTATTATCTCAACATCCAGCATAAGCGTGCCCCTCATCCCACTTCAAGCTAACGTGAGATCACCGTATGTCCATAGAAAATAAGGGATAATGCTGTTGGTACTGGCCCTTCATCCAAACAATATCTAGTCGCACCGCTTATCCAAATCCCCCGTGATTTGGACTTCTATTTGACCAATTATTACCATTCGTACCATAAGCGTGCCCACGTCTCGCGTCAGGCTAATGTGAGACCACCTTTTCGTCTAATAGGGAATGCTATTTGGTACATGTCCTACTTTCATCTTTGCTTATTAACTTAGATAAATTGTTTAAATAATCCTTTATTATCATCTTTTCTTTCTACGCTTATTAATTTATCCCAAGTCTTAAAATAAGCCTCATTCTATTCTTTTTTTTCTTTTTCTTATTATAACCTACGTTATAATCATGCTTATTACTTAACCCGAGGTCTAAGTGTGAAAATAAGCTTCTTTCATCTTTTACTCTATTTAGTTATAATTCTGAGTTATAACTATGCCAATTATCTTTAATTAGTTCAATTCTAATTAGGATTAGGCGTAATTTCAGTTCAATTCCATTATTTATTATAGTCTTTATAATTTACATCTTATTTTCTTCATTCAATATTCATACTTATATAATCCATATTCGCGTTTAATTTATTCTAATTCATACATGAAGAAAAGGAGGATGAAGAGAATAGACGCTTGCATAAAATCCAAAACGTCGAAAAAGATGTAAATAAGAAATAAACAACGGTAAATAAACTCAAATACTGTAAATAAACTGTAAATCAATAAAAAAAACTATGCTTAACAGCAATAAATTATAATTAACAGAAATAAACTAAAATTACTGAAAAGAATAACTAAAAGGAAATAGACTGAAAATAATTCTAAAAACTGTAAATAAACTACTGAAAAGGCTATTCCAAAAATTGTAGTAAAACTACAACTATTGGAAACCCTATTATTTTAAATTACTTAAAGAAATCTTAAAATAATTACAATCACTCACCTCCGTTCCTAAACTCTTCCTTTGGTCTTCTTGGATCCACTTGGAGTTGAAAATAATTTTTATTAAAAAGATTCTCTCCTTGGAAAATTATTCCTTTTAGGATCCTTCCTAAAAAGGTGAACCCAAGCGGAGAAAATCTAGAATGAGAAAAAGTGTTAAACCTAGGGTCTTATTATAGTTGTAGAAGTGGATCTCAGACCGTTGGATTTGGGGATTGAGTAGGATGCGACCACGTCATAGGCTGAATAGGAGCCATCATATGGAAGCACGGAAGGACCAGATGGAATAAAAGAATGCAAAACAACGTGTATGAAACTTCTGCTGACTCATTGTTGTGTCAAATATTACGATGCGCCTTATCAGCGCCTTATCTTATATTTAATTCAATTAATTACACCCTCAGTAATATAAAAACTATAATTAACGTTTTCTTCTCCACAATTAATTTCTAATTTGTGCATTTTATTTCAGGTTAAATTTCCATGCGTCTCTCTTTATTCGTATGTTTCATTTCAGTTTTCAACATCCCATTTAATTTATATGTTTACGTCTAAATAAATAAACAAACAACATATCAATATCTTTCCACATTTACATCTGAAATAAATAAATTAACATGTGAATTGTTATATCTACATTTTTTTTCCATATTCACATCTGTTGTAATTAGATAAACAACATATGTCCACAAACGTGTGTGTATGCTGTGTATTAATTAGTAACCTTATTCTTTACCTTTAAATTGAGCAATCAATTACATTAATTAATTGGTATAAATGTTTTTATGTTCAAAAACCAAACAGACCCTTATTCCTTACTAACAAAGAAATAACATACCTTACATTTTCTGTAAGAAGTGCAATCCTTCCATAATACACTCTTGCCTTTTCTTTTCAAAATATAATGTTTATTTTATTAAATGCCTTCTTTTTTTATAAATATATGGTTACATTTTCTCTCATTTACAATAACCCATCTCATTTGAACATCGTCATCTTCACTTTTCAAATTTATAAAAGTAGATGCCTTCTTTTTAAATATACCGTTATATATATTATTATTGTTTCATTTTTTTTAACAAAACAAACTCCCTGTTTATAAAATCATACATACATTCAAAAATGAAAATTTTATTTCATTTATCTCAAAACATGCATTTATTTCTATTTAAAATGTTCATTCCATTTTGACACAAATGCAAGTTCTTATATTAAACTTAATCATTATAATTTAATTCCTCTTTTCCTTTCTAATTGAAACATTTCAATAAATCTACTGCCAATTAATTTCAATACTAATTTCAACGAATTCTAATTATAAACACTATTTCTTTTCACTTATAATTACTTATTAATTTCTCCTTAAATTTCAAGTTGTTACAGATTCCTTGAAAACTTTCGACTAAGTCAACCCAGTCGAAAAGTGAGGATAGCTCTTAAGACCCTTTTGATCAAGCCATCCAGGTCGAAAGGTAGTGCAACTTAAACCCTTTCGACTATGACAATCTAGTCGAAGGGTATACTTTGATGGAAGAGATCCTTTCATCAACATGGTTTTGTTTATGTTTAACTACTTTTCACGCGGCATCGAAGATGTTGACAAGATTTCTTGTTAACACCACTAGAATTGCAGATCTAAGAGGAGATTTGAATTAAGCGAAATATAGATTTATAATTATGAAATTTATCTTTTTCACAGCATCGATGCGCTCCTTCTCTTCTTCTCTTTCATTTTCTACTCCTCTCCGATTATATATATAATATAATATTTTATAATTAATAGAAGCAGCGGAGAAGGAAAAATGACAGAGCTTCGCTGCTTTGATCAGAACATCTGAGAGGAAAAGTGAGCGGTTGGCCTATATTTATCGGCGCTCGAATCAATCGTATCCGTTAGATTTAAAATAATTAAATCTGGATCGTTCAGCCAAGGTTCAACCCTATCCTCCACCATGTCAATCGGTTGACCGTTAGCGGTCGAGTGACCCAAGGAAGGGGTCGATCGGTGGGGTTCGTGCGATTAATATTATTTATTCTTTTATTGTTTTCTAATTTTTTGTGTTCCAAAAACTTCAAACATTGATAACTTCTTCATTTGAGCTTCGATCGCAAAACTTCAAATAATGAAAGTTGCTCAAAAGATCGTCATGAACACAATGATGCAAGTTTCCTGGTCAAATTCCGACGTTTGCTTAAATTTCATTTTTGAGCTTCAGTAATAATTATTAATTCTGTTAATTTTTCGAGGCGTTACAAAGAGTTTACAACCAATCATGCTACCGGCCAACGTTTAATCGGTCGAAATCTAAACTGGGGTGAGAATTGTAATTTTTCACTCCTTTAGTTTAGCTTTTACCCGTTTTTAGTAAAATGGTTTTGATGTGATGATTATTCAAAAAAGCATTCAAGGTAAGAATGTTGTACGACTGTATCTATTTTGTTGGACATCTTTGTTACTTAATTCTCAAACCATCTTAACCAAGCTATTTAAACTCAAGAAAAGCGAGTAATATAATGTGTGTATGTGGATGAGATATACAAATTTGTAAAATCAACTCTTTATCCCATGCAATATTTTTGTACTTTAATATACTCAATTTTTTTGTTTCGAGTCGTCTTTCTTTTCCCTCAAATACAAATTTTATTACGAGGATAGACTTTTAAATGGACCGCTTAATAATTCCAAACCAATGAAAAAAATCAAACAAACATAGTGGGCTAAGCCTAGGCCTACCGAAACAACATAAAAAGAAAAAGTTGACCGTGAGATGGGCCAGCCCACTTTATCAAGCAGCTAAAACGAAATTAAACATTGGACCATTAACGAAACCCTAGAGACACCCTATGTATTCTCTTCAGCCTCCATCCCATTCATTCGCTCTACATCTTCTTCTTTATCTCATTTAACATCTCGACCATTTTTTTTAAAATCTTTTAATTCTTCTACCGTTTTCTTAACGAGCAGTACCTTTTTCAGAATTAGTGATTTCAGAAATTGAGAATCAGCCAGTAACATTCCAGTCGTAGTCTTGTTTCAGTCGTGGAATTGGATCCGACGTTGTTTTGGCGGTTATTTCTGAAATCATGGTTAGCTATGCTGATTTTTAGGTCTCCTGTTTATATCAACTCATTTTCCCTTTTCATTTTATAAATTTATTTGTGTTAATCAATGCAAATCTTCCATCCGGCTGTGACGTATTCTGGGCAGATCCGGCCACATTTTTGCAGAAAGCAAAAACCATGCCAGTTTATTAGTATTACTTTGAAACAAATTCAAAAGCAATCTAATTCCTTATTTGCTGGGATCCACTGGCATATTTCAATCCTTTATCATTCATGGATATTTTTTAGGCTTGTTGTTTTCTTGGTGTTCTGTTTGCGTTTTATCTGGTACATGACAATTTGTTTTTTGATTCTCTATACATCTCCACCCTAGATAAAGAATGCTTGATTAATTTTTAGTGGAATAAAGCTTTTGCTTTCATCTACTTGGATATTATAGACCTTATAATTTCGTTTTAGATTGCTGAATTATGCTGTTATGAGCTAACATTGAATTTGGTATATTTTTATTATGAAACATTAACCTCTATTTGTTTGTCAATTTTAGGGTGAAAGTGGAACAACGGATGTTCTTTTATTGTTTTGTTTGTAATTCTTTCACTGAAAGTAGTGTTAGATAAATCCGAAGTCATGGATTGTTATAAATACTTTCTTCATTTGATGAAGTTATTTTGGTGTTTTAAGAAACCGGGGCAAATCTTCCATTCGGCTGCAACATCTTTTCGGCAGATTCGGTCACATTTTTGCAAAAAAGCAAGAAACAATGCTTGTTTAACAGTATCACTTAGAAACTAATTCAAGGCAACGGAATTCTGAATTTGTTAGGGTCCACTTGCACATATCAATTCTGTATCATTCTATGTGATTTTCTATTCATAGCTGCACCCTTGGTAAAACAATGCTTGATTATTGTTTGGTGGAATAAAGTTTCAGGTTTCATTTATGTTCATATTATAGATCTCATTTTTTCGTTTAATATCAGTGAATTTTGCTCTTATTAGCTAACTTAAAATTTGATGTAAACTTATTATGAAACATTAAATTTAACGTGCTTGTCAATAAATGATATTTTGTTTTATTGTTCTGTTTTACTGGAAGTACCGTGTAATCAATCTTAAGTCATTTGCACAATAGTTTATTTTTTGTAAACATAGTTTGTTTTGTTTGTCTAGTTTCGGTCCGTACTGTTACAATAGTACCGTCAAACAAAGTGTTGGGCATATGAAACTGAAGATGGTTGTTTCTTGTTTTTCATTTTGAGAAATATAAAATAACAAATTTTTTTATTTCAATTTTTTTTCTTGACACTTGAAATATATATGGTCAAATGTATGCCACAAAATTTGATTTCATGCTAAACATTAACTGCTTAAAATATGGGTAGCCCTGGAACAGTAAGAATCCTGTTGAAAATTAGTCTCAAGCAGCACTTTTCTTCTTGGATAATAATAGCATTACCAATGTAATATAAATATAAATTAAGAGTTGTGCTAAATATACTACAATATGTGTTTTATTTTTTCCTTTGAAAATTTTCGACAATATATTGTCGAATGCAGTATATATGTATTTTTAAAAAATTTCGTTATAGTATATGATCGATTAAAATTTAATAAAGTGGACCTGTAGCGGGGTGTGTTTAGCATGAGTCTAAATTAATTTTGCTTTATTGTGAAATAAAATTGTAGCACTCTAATTAATTGTTGGGAAAATTTAATCATCCTGATATTAAAATTTCATAAAGAAGATAAGGTTTTATTTGTTCAGTCGGTTTTTTTTCTTTTTTGATTTTCGAATTTAGAGAATATACTTAAATTTTTGGGGTTTATGTCCAACTTTAGTGAATCGTCTTGTGTTTTCCATTAAGTGGGGTTCCTCTTTGATTTATTTTGAAGATGGCTCAATATTTTGTGTTTCATAAAGTATTTTAAAATTTTATGTTTAAATGATTAAATGAAGTTTTTTCTTTTATATTGTTAAATTAAATGATCTAGGATTATGAAAAAAATAAAATTTAGGTTTTGAACCCTTCATCTCTCTATTTCAACGGTCTCATTATATAATACTTTTTCATAATGTAATGTTTGAAAAAATCTGAACCCCTTTTACTAAATTTATTTAGATATATATTTCTGATTTAAATGAAGATTCTAATTAATTTGTCTTGTGTATTGACAAATGCAATGAGTTATTAATTCTTTTATTTTAAGAAAACGTGTAATCCTTCATGAATCGTGGACAATGAATTAATAATTATTTATGAAAATGTATTTTTTATTTAACAATCTACTTGTAGTTACTTGCATGATTTCAATGTAAATGAGACAATCACTTAACCTTTACGTGTTCGTATTTAATAATTTGTGTGTTAAATATATTATGCATTTGGCTTTTTATTTCTTCATGGTACTTCAACATTAATTCGTATTGTATGATATAAAGTGACTTAGATGCACGCTATGGTCCAATTCGTTGTTCGATGATAGAAGTGTACGTATGCTCAAAATTTTATTCATTTGTTTATTTTTATATGATTCATTGTGCGTTATATTTAAACAGTGTAGTATTTGGCTTGATTTGCACTTTCTTTTAATTTGTTATAAATGAAATTTTTTTATTTTTATTTTGTGAACTTAATGTGATTTTGTTATTGTTAAACTAAATGGTTGAATTCAATTGTAAATGGCTATTTTTTATTCTTTATATCTATGCTATATTTTCAAAATTTTAGTTAAATTATCCGTTCTACCATAATTGTTGCTATTTGCGTCTTACATCATCTTCTATAGGGGTGAGCATAAATTGCACCATTATACGAAAACTGTCCGCAACAGATTGTAAAAACGATGTGAAATATCGCATCGAATCTTCTAACCAAAGCAAATATCTCAAATCGGATCGATCTGCATCGATACGGTTTTGGTTTGGACGATTGAAACAACCATATTAAACCGGATCGAAGCGAATATTCATACAAGTAATCTTATGATAAATGTATAAGAAACTTTTATTTGATTTTATATTTTAATGATGTATATTTTATTTTCAGCTTATATTAATAATAATCGTTGTCATAAAGAAAGATATTATAGTTTTAATATAATCTTATTTTTCATTTTTTTGGATAAATGCTTATTATAATCTTATTCTAGTTATTTTACTTAATGATTATGCATTTATTAAAATTGATGATTGGTTAATCGAGTAGAAAAACTCTCACTTGTAGTTAAATGTTAGTTTGAAATATTTAAACAATTAAGAATTAATCTTTCATTTTAGGATAACATTATGTGTTTTAACATTTAAGTGTTAAAGCTTCACATAGTTGCTTTCGTAACTTTATTGTTGATAAAAATAATTTTTTTATTTCATATTTAATATGGGTTCAAATTGGACCGAATCAAAATTGAACCGTATTACATTAAATCGAACCGAAACCAAACCGTTTAAAAGATTAATATAATAGTTTGTATTTTTGATTAACCGTTTGATGCGGTGTGAAAACGGTTTGGGCTTATCATCCCTAATCGTACATGTTGACAGTAGTCCTACTTATGCTTTGCAAATGCTTCAAAAATAATATATATATTTCCCTTTTATTTGTTTGAATAAAAGAAAAGTGTTTTCTCTTCCATAATAAGAATATTAAATCTTGTCTTACCTCAATTTTTATTGTCGTACATTAGTTCTCCAAACATATAATTTTGATCGATCGCCTTATTCTTTAAAACGGTTGAATGGTCTTCTTTGTAGGACGTAATTTACGGTTAAAAAATAAAGTGTTTTACGCAAAAAAATTCGTTATATCAAGTGGTTTATCAGGGCTAAATGATAATTGATTTTTCTATCAAGCAACTATTTTCATATAAAGTTATGCAAAAATATGTAAATCTCCTTGACTTTGGTTTAGGAATCCAACTTTGGTATAATAGTAAGACCTAGCGACTTTTGTTTAGTAGTACGATCCAACGACATTGTAATTCTCACATTATTGTTTAATCAATCAATAACCGAAAACTTCCACAAATATACATGAAAAAGGTCCACAATTAAATTTATTTGTAGACATAATTCAATTTAGCAATAAAAGGTATGATTTAAAAACTACTTTGCTGAACTACTTTTCTAAGATGATACAGTTGGGGATGACTTAGATTCAAGAACCATAGCACAGTGATTGAGACACTTGCCTCCTATTAACGAGATCGCGAGTTCGATACTCGTCTGCCCTACTCGCCTCAAGGTGCGGAGGTGGATTCTCGTTAATCCTATAACATGGTTGGGAACAACAAACCTCTGTGCTGGGGCTAGCAAAACCTTCATAGGGATGGCAGACTCTCTAGGCGGGAGCTTCTCCCTTCGGGGTGGAGTTTATTTTTTAAAAAGGAACCATAGAATGATTAAATTGACTAGCTTTTCGCTTTCCTTTTCGTATAGGAAGTAAGTTTTGTCTATGAACTCGATATTATTTTTAGGTGTTAAACCGAAATTTGGTTCAACGTTCAAGATATGTATAGAAGAAGATATGTTTGAAATAATTTCAATAATACTTCTTGATTTTATAATAATTCACAAGATTGTTTAAAATACCATCCATGAGTTCAAAATAAAATATACAAGTCAAGATAACAATAGATAATATGTTCAAGCCATATTCTTTTATTCAATTGTGAACATGTTACAACATATGCCAATATGCAATTTTCAAATTATTCGAGGCTTTGTTTGCAGTAATTGAATATTTTCCTACTCATTAGCCTTTATGCTATTAATTTGTTCTTGAACTATCAATGAAGCGAACTTGAAGAAAATCATAACTGAAAAAAATAATAAGAGTGAAAAAGAGGTGAAGGGCATTTTTCCATAAAGTGGTGCATCTATATTTATAGGGGTTGAAATGGGGTAGACTTGCTTTCATTGGCGATGTGTGACCTTTGTTCTAACTTGGTGATGATTTCAACATGAATGCCTTTGAAGCTCATAAAGGGAAATAAACTAAATCCTCTTGTGAATGATTTTAATTCCCTTTCTTTGCACGGTCTTTGATATTCCTACAACATTGATGTTGTGCGGTATTGATAACATGCGATATTCATGAAATGAGACATTGATGTTGTGCGATATTCATAAATAAATATGCATCCATTCATAGAAAGTGCTTCTTAACTTCTTTCTTATTCTTATCATTTTTTCCAATTAGGATATTCTTCAGATTCTTTTCGTAGAGAGCTCGACGACAAACTAATGGCATGAAGGCTAATGGAAAAAAAGACGATATTCAATTGTTACAAGTAAGAGTTCTAATAATTTGAAAATTGCATATCGGTACATGTTGCGACATGTTCACAATTGAATAAAAAAGCATGACTTGAGCATATTGTCTACTGTTATTTTGACTTGCCTATTTTATTTTGAACTCATGAATGGTGTTTTAAACAATCTTGTGAATTATTATAAAACGAAAGGGTATCATTGGAATTTTTTCGAACATGCTTACTTGTATACACATCTTGAATGTTGAACCAAATTTCAGTTTAATAGGTGTTATTTTTATAATTTAAATGAGATTTTATTTTTGCTTTAGCAATATCGAATAAAGAATATGTCATCTTCAAGCATAGTCATAAACATTTATGAAAATCTTTTTTATTCTTTCTAAGATTTAACTTTGAATCGAAGTTGTGTACTCCATTGCTCGCAAAGTTAAATATTAAAGAAAACAAATTTCCAATAATAAATTCTAAATGAAGTAAGCATAACTTATAGCTATTGTGTGGTATTTCATTGGTTAGTTTTTTGAATCATTAGTCCATTTAGATGAAGCTTTAAAATAATTGGACTTGAAGCTATGTTTTTCTTGTATTCGTGGTATAAGAGCCTTAAAATTCATAAGCGGATTAGTTTATGTTCACCTAGTAGAGTTTTGAAAGATCTTTGAGATATCATCGATTAGTAAACTTATTATTTATTTATTGATTTAATCGTCTAATTTTAGTTAAGGAATTTCTTTATCTAATAGTCAATATGGTCAATCATCTTAACAACCTCTACAATAGTGTTTGATGAATTGACAATATTAATAATATGTCAATCCCTACAAATAAATGAAAATGCATCTACATCATTAATTTCCTTTTGAAGATGATGCGATTAACGAATCAATTAAAGGGCATGATGAAATTATTTGATGAGTTATTCTCCTGCGAGATAAAATTTGAATGCATTAGAGGTATAATTATAAAAGAGTTAAATTGGCTATGATTTTTTTTTCACATATTAATAAAGCTTAACTTGTGAGCTCAATATTTTCGTATGTGTTATTTCTTCAATATGAATGGACTTTTATTTTTATTTTTTATTTCTAATTGATGACCCAACGAAAAGTAGACTTCTATTTTAGCTTTAGAAGTTTTTAGAATGGAAACCATATCATCTTCAAGCGATATTCTTAAACCTTTGTAGAACTATTTTTTCATTCAATAGTAGACATAAATTTTCTTTACAATTCAAAAAATTACAAATAAATAGTTTGAGGTGAATGTATTTTTTATTATAATTTCATTGTCAAGTAAACACAACTACATGAATAATATGTGGTATTTCAATATTATTTTGATGATTGCTACCACTCTCCATACTTTTTGCAATAAAATTAATATCAAATAACTGCATTACACTGTTAATGTATTTCTTCCATTTACTTTCTTAATTTGATTAATTTTTGCACTTTATATTTTTTCTCTAGAGTCATGTGAAGTTGAATCAAGTATAACTTACTAAATATTAAGAGTGTTTGTTTTTGTAAAAGTATATGATAACGATATAACTGCTATTAGTGCTATGATAGGCTATTTCTCAGTTGTTTGATTATAATTTAATACATATTTTCTCCAAGGTATTTGAAAATAAAAGGAGTGAAAATATATATTTTGGTAATTTCTAGTGATTACGGAAGCTATCGTTCCACGAAAAGTAATCTTGATTCCGCTTAAAATAAAAGTGGTTCTACTTAAAATAAAAGTTGTATGTTCTCCTTTCAATTTTACGAAATCGTAAATACATAGCTTATGGGGAATAAATTTACTGCAGAAAGCCAGACACCATATAAGCTAAAGACAACTATCAAGTTGTATTCCAATATTTCTTGCAATGATTACGCCAATTTGTTATGTTATAAGTACAGCTTAATAACCATCAACTTTCTTTAAGTGATTTTTTTTAGTTTTTTGAAATCAATTTATACCAAGCTAAGTAATGTAAATGTTAGACTAAGTATGTTCTTTTATTTTACTTTCTACAACGAATGATAAATATTAATATTGGGCTATTTGTTAATCAGTTGAAATTTTGGATGAATGTTAAAAAAATTGAATGAATGCAATAAAAAAAACTTTGAATGATAAAAGTTACAATGATGAAATGGTGGTTCAACCTTATACACCCATGACTTTGTAGTTTCCAACTTTATAGTCAACCTACTAGAAGTAAAATTGGCAGACATTCATCATGAGAGACGAATACGTATCTCTTTAAATGTCAATTCTTTATATTTAGTTCTTAATATCCATCATTTATCAAAATGCTATATATTGTCTCTTACTATATTTATTTTATTTTTCTTTGCTATTATATTGCATCCATGATAAATAGGTATGCATATGTAAATCAATTTTGTTCCTTTGAAGAAATATGTTTTGGCAATCTTATTAAAAGATCATATCAAACCAAAACATTTTGTTCTCTAGACGTTACAAGGTACATTGTTTGTTAATCCATTATATTGCTATCATGTTTCAATATGACTTTAGATAATTGTGTCTCGTTGAGCTCATGTAATTCGGTTCAAAATGTATTTCATTTAAACTTTGCACATTATTTTACTCTTTAATACAACATTCGTCCATAAAAACATTTTCCATTATATGCACAAGCATAAGCTTTGAATATAAAATATCTGTTGACTTCGTAAACAAGATTTAAATTCAAATTAGATCTATGATTTAAATTTAGTTTTCAAAATCATAATCCGACTTAGTAATATTTCAAAATTATATATATATATATATTGTAATTTCAATATATTAGTAGTCAAAAATCTAGTTTTATTATATATATACACACACTAAACATAAATATGAATATAGTATAAAACCATTTTAATTTTTTATAAAATTAATTCACTCGAGACCTTTTTTGTTGAAAACATTTTACAACAAATTGTAATATATATTATTTCAACTTAAATTTAATTTCCAAATAGATTATTTAAGTAATGAACAATGTTTTAAATTAAAAAAAATAGCATTTTACATTTAAAATTAATTTAAATATTCTTTTAATATTATTATTGTCGAAAGATAAATAAATATATTAAATAAAGTACATATATATTAAGGTGATGTATAGAATATTAAATATTAAATATGAAATTGATATATAAAATGATAGGCATTTATGTATATAAAGGTTATACTAATATAATATATGACCATCATTGTAAAAAAAAAAAATTTTACCTTGTGAGATTATTTCGTAGATTCACAGGTTGATCTAGTCTGTATCTTGGATCTCTCGGATCTACACCCACTATAGTAAGTAAATGGAGCGCAAACATCACATCTGAGTCTATATACTTTATATATTGATATAAATGGAGTTGGATTATATGTGATTTGGGTGGTGTAATGGTCGAGAACAATAGGTAGAGGATTAAGAATAGTGAAGTGAAAAAGTGGAGGCTAAGGCTTGATTTTATAGGCGGAACTAGATAAATATCTACATGTTGCTCTCCTACCAATTCCAACCCAAAGCCCTCCCGTTTGCCCCTTATTTGGCAGGCAACAAACGCTATGGACCAAACAACCAAAACCCACTAGTAATTTATATAATTTAAATCCAATTAAAAATATATCGATATCAAATATCGATGCGTATAGAAATAACCTTTATATATACATCCAATTGATTACTAACAACACCATGAACACTTCTAGAGGCTACTCTATTTTACTAAATATATCCCATATAAGAAGTGCAACAATAATTAATATTTCTCAAATATCAATTACTTAATTTTTAAATATTATAAATTAATTAAATCAAGCGGTGTATAGAGACTGGATTGATTCAGTTGTGAGAATCAATAATGTGAATTTAGATAGTGAGTAATATCCAATAGTATTAATGTTCACACATCATCTTAGCCAGTAATGGAATAGTTTGACTTAATTCTAAAAACATCTTGAGTAGGAATATTTAAATGAAAATATTATATGTTTTGTGATTAATTACTCACGATTGCAATTATTTGCAATTTCAATCATGCAATAATTTATTTAAAGACTTTGTTATAAATATACTTAAATTAAATACTCAATAATTTATGTCACAATATAACAAGCATATATAAGGAATCAAACACTTTTTATTTCGAATGAGATTTAATACGGAGTTAGAAAATTTAAAATAAATACTGAATTACCCTTGGCCATATACCTAACTCTCTCACTATTTCCATACCATTGTTGTAACGACCCAGAATTTTGGCTATTTGAAATTGGAATATTTAATTGATTTTAAATATTTAAAAGTTAATTTTTAACTTGAATTTCAAATATAATGATTTATTTGATAATTTAATAATTGGAACTTGCTTAAATAATTAAATCTTGAGTTTCAGCTTGTTAAAAATAATTTAAAGGCTTATAAAATTTATATTAATAATAATGAAGATAATAAAAACTTTTTAAATTGAATTTAAGAGTGATTTGTTCAATTTTAGAAAATAGCTCGTTTGAATTAACATATAAAAATAGCCTTCCGAGGCACAGTCTTGTATTTTGACGAAACTAGTTCCATTGGATACGTAATAGTGTATTATAATCGGATTTAAAATTTCGTAGCGTTTGGAGTTATCGTTTGATCGTACGGGATATAAACACGTTGAAATTAATATCGAACATTCAATATAATAATTGAGTTCAAAAAGCTATCTTCTCCGTACGATCGAATTAGGAACCGAAACCTTTTCCATTGCATTCGGAATAGGGGTATAACATTATGAACGCCTAGCGGCACGCTTTGTTAGGGGTTCGAGATTTTAAGTTACGTAATCGAGACGATTTGAAAATTTAAATAATATATATATTTGATTGACTTGACTATATTTTCATCAGCTTCTTTATCTCACTTCAGAACACTATAGATGGCCATCAACACACAAGGCATCTTTCTTTCCCCTTTTTAAATAAAAAAGCATGGCCGAACATTTCATTCATAGTGAAAAATAAAAAGAACTTCAAAAAATTTGTATCTTGAAAAATACTCAAATAAAATCTATAACCAATTCCTAAAATCGTATTTCACTTTCCTCTTTAATCTGGTATGCTCAAAATAAGGTGCGGCTGCATTTGGGTGAACTCGACGTTGGAGAGTCAAAGCTAGGGTTGGGATTTGTGTCTGATTCGAAGGGCGTTTGTCGATTTTGAGGGTGGGGTGGTGATCGAGATGGAGAGGCGCATTTGGGTGGCGATTTTGGTGGAGGCCGGTCGTATTTTGGAGGGTGCGACACTTGCGTGGTCGAGCCTTTCACGGTAGCAGGTTGCAATGCCTTGGAGGGCGTCGAACTCGAAGAGTGTGGTATGGGTTGGAGCGTTTTTCAGTGAGAAGAACGATGGTGGTGGTCTCAAGGCATTTCATGGAAGGAGGGAAGAGCATGGGCCGGTCAAAGTTGCGGCCATGGGGTTGTTGAGGTTTAGGTGGCATTTTCAAATTTTGGGGAAGAAGCTTTTTTTTTGGCGGGCCAGGTTTGTGAATGGTAATGGGCTTGGGCTGTCTTCCCTTTTTTTTAAAAAATAATAATACATAGTTTATGTAATTGTTTGTAATTAAATCGTTAGAAACTTATAAATCGAATATCTTATTTGTTTTAGATCAGAATCCAACGCGGTCGCGTTTGGTCCGTAATAAGGAGATCTTTGCTATGGAATCAGTTTGGTTGAATTTGGAGCTTCCAGAATTTTTAGCTAAATTCAAACGCGTTCGGATTTAATCGGAACTAAAACGCGAAAGCGACAATAAAGATCAATGTGAGTAATCTCACTCATTTTTGGACTACTAGTTAATTTTAAACAGTTAAAATTAATTATTGGATGATTGGTTAAATTGATAAATTATTATCAGTGAATGTGATATTATATATAGTAGTATATATATTAGTGGTTGGATTGATTATTCCTGCCTATTGAAGCGGATGAGACCCTATGAGCCCCGCATAATAGCGGATGACCCTATATTACCGCGATATCCCGCCTTAAAACGGGATTGGTATTTTTATGCGGTATTAACATCTGTGGTTGTAGGGAAACAGATTGGATAGATCCAACTGGATTCCTAAAAAATGTTGAATTTATTTTCATATATAGTGATATATGATATGTTTGAATAATCTATGATAGATTATAGTGTGATTTGAATTTATTTGATGCTATGGTAATACTGGTCTAGATTTTGGTATTTTTATAAATACCATAAATATATGTTTTTAATTTGGAAAGAAATTTGGAAGTGAAATATTTATAGTGAATTTTGGATTAATTAAAAGAAATGAATTTGGGTAAAATAAATAGTTTGACTCTAAATTAGTACTTAACTATTTTGGAATATTGTAAATAGAGATTTGGAATAATGTATATATAGAATTTTAAATAATAATTCCTTAGTGATACTTGTTTTAAATATAAAAGTTTTTTTTTAAATCAAGATTTTAGATAGATTGGGAAAAATAGAAGTGAATTTGGAAGTAAATATGAAATTGAATAGACCGGACCTTAAATAAGATTTCTAAATTACGAAATAGAAGTAAAATCGAGATTTGGTTTTGTTTTGGCATATTGTTTGGGTTATTTAAGAAATTGATTTATAAAAGGGAAATTAATTTAGAAATCAATTTATGATGGACTTAAGTGATGTGAAACCATTGTAAACGGAAGATGAGACTATGAGATTTATAAATAATGTTCATAAATAAAGTGAAATGTTTATTAGTTGATAAATTTAAGTTATAAATTCACGGTGAGGATTTATAACGAGATGGGTAAATCGGTTTAAAAATAAATGATAAATTTACTTTTAGAAATGTGAAAAAGGGGATTTACGAAATTGGGATGTGAATCAATTTGGTGATAAATTGAGAGAGATCTATAAATATTAGATTGGTTATATGGGATTAAAAAATATATTTTGTCGAGAAAGTGGGTTTGTTTTAAAAAGAGGATTTTTTTATTATTAAAATAAGTAATTTAAAAGGTGTTTAAAAATATTTTAGAAAATTAGTTATGCAATTATTTTAAATTGTTTAATAGTATATTTAATTATTAATTAAAGTTACCTTAAAATGATTTGTTTTAAAGTTAATTATTAATTAATCGGTATTATCATTTTAAAAAATAAATTATTCAATATTAATAACTTTTATAGAAGGGTACTTTCCTAATTAAACTTGGAAAATTTATATAGAAACTTTATAAGTATTATTTTGAGAGAATTATTAAATAAAGTTTTAGGAAAGTAATGGTATACTTTCATGGCGGAATCAGAGGCAGAGATTGCCTGCAGTTAAGTTTGGATTTCTTTGGGATGGAGACGTAATAATTGAGTTGTGAATCCATGGTTGATACTACATGGTGCTTTCCGTACTTATTTTTAAAAGTTCAAGTATTTTGAAAAAAATGATTTGTGAATATAACCATTCCAGCGAGATAAGTATATATACCTGTTTGATAAAGAGATTTAATTTATCGAAGTTTAAATTAAATATGACTTAATGAATTCTATAGGAAATGAAATCTTTGGTTGAATGATTGTTTATTTGATAGTTAAATAACCGACTATCAAATCTGGACCAAAAACATAACTTTGAAAATATCTAGGAGAAACACGGGGATTGTATGGTGCAGTTACTGTCGGAAGGTACTATACTGTACGTATAAACTCGTTTTGTTCTTCTAGGACGATGATAAGGAAATCCGTCCACTAACGGTTAGGAGATGATCTCCGATCTTATTTTCGTCTATTTATTTCCTAAAGAACCGGGGTTGAGTTTACAGGAAATATTAAACGTTGTTTCGAAGAGACCGAGATCGGATTTGCTTGGTGATAGGTTCACGTACGCATGATAGGGGGTTCTCACTTTGTGAACAGTGAAGAAGCTTAGACTCTTACCCCTACATGTCCCTGAGAGGTAGTATAAGGCCTTAATGGGTTGGCTGCGGATGTTGCGAGGCTAGCCATAAAAGAAAATTCGAGGTACCACTTGTAGTCACCTCCATGTTGAAAAGCAGGAGTACCCCCATGTTGAAAATCAAAAGGGTAGCGGGATGGTTGAAAAGCCTACCGGGGCTGGTCCGGAGTGGCCAGTTCGTTACATTTGGTATCATAGCTGAAGGTTAAGCGAGAACCTTGGCTTTGATGGGGTAACCCATTAGAGATAGGGTCAGTAGCACCCTAGAATGAGTTTGAATGTATTAATAGATATGCGCGCGTATTTGTTAGTGAATATAAAATGGTTTTATATTGTGTTGATTGATCAGTTGAGTGGTTTATGGATTCTGGTCAATACGAGTAATTAACGTTATTGATAGGGATATCTAGACACTTGAACAGAGCAACTCGACATGGTATTGTTTTGAAATAGGGTAGATGAAATAATTTTACCCATATTATTTTTATATATAAAGGAATATTTTTTTTAGAAATTATTATAGTTATATATGGTATGCTTGGTTGTTAGGAAATGATAATATTAAACGATTATCATTTGTTGTTGTGGTGATCAAGGTTGTCAGTTTGGGATTTAAATCGTAAATCGTAAAGATAGAAAATTAAATCGAATTGGGATTTAAATCGTAAATCGTAGATCTGAAATTTTTTATTTTAAGCATGTATATGTTAGTTAAAAATTCATATCTATCTAATTTTTTATACATTTACCAAAAGTTAATTCTTATTCTTGTTTATCTTACAGGCTTCATATCATACAGGCTTCACACCTAAACTATCTCTAACAAGGTTGTCGATTTGAGAAATGGTTTATCTCTTTTACTTATAAGAAGAAAGAGCTTATAAGAAGAAAGAAAGAGCTGCACTTATTTGATTCATCTAATGTACTTATTTTTATGGATTTCATTTAACATACAAAAAAATAATTGTATAAATTTGTAAAGAAAACAAAGTGAGATATGTTTTTAGATTTGAACTTCGTCATTGCTTTTACAATAAAATATCAAATAAGCATTACTTTGAAAGAAAGAAAACAAAGTGAATACAAGACAAAGTACAAAACAAATTTCTATTCATCATCAGTTCCAACGTTGTCCTCTTCTACAACATTTATTTCCATTTCTTCATTCTCATTGTCTGTTGAGTAGCCATAATCATCTTCTGCCCCAGCATCTTCTTCATCAACTAGAACTTCCTTTCCTTTTCCTTTGTACTGAGTGTTCCTTGGACCACGCTTTCATTTTTTTGGAATCTTGCGGCTTGCTTCTCCTTCTTGAGTTTTGAAACATTCATGTACATCCATCCAAGCAGTGTCGACTGGTAGAGTTGGATCTTCATGCTCACATATCCATTCATCATCGCTATCCATGTCAGATAGACATATTGGATCTAGCCCTTCAATTGCCTTTCTTTTTGCATGCCTAAGTTCAAGTTGAAGATTGTATTTTACAAAAACCAGTGCATTAAGCCTTATTTGTTCCAGACGGTTTCTTCGTTTTGTGTGAATCTAATCTTTTGAATTAGAAAGTTAGGATAATTTAACAAATACACAAAAGAAACAATTTATTATGCTTATACCTGATCAAATGTGCTCCAGTTACGCTCACAACCAGTCGAACTGCACGTCAAGCTCAAAACTCTTATTGCAAGCCTTTGTAACTCAGGACATTCGCCACCGTAGCTCTCCCACCACAAAGCTGTTAATTCAAATAAATGCACAATTTTTATACATAATTTTATATTTTATAATAGTAATAAAAATAAAATTACGATATTTCATAAAACTCACCCGGTTGTTTGGTTTTACGACTATCAATTGCCATGACTTTTCCATACTCTCCTTCCGCCGATGAATACATATCAAGTTGTCTATCTATTTTGGCTCTTTCTTTTTTGGTTGGGATCATTCTTTCTATAGTGTCATACAATCCTTTTTTCACTTCCAAATCAATTTTAAATTTATCATCATAACGATATTTTGGATTCAAGAACATCCCTACTGCATGTAAAGGTCTATAAAGTTGCGCATTCCATCGTTTGTCGATGATTTCCCACACATCCTCGTATCTGGATTCCACATTTTGGAAATTTGATGCTATTTTTTCTTTGGCTTGATCCATTGCTTCATAAATACAACCCATTGCGGGTTTTGCATCACCATCTACTAGTCTAAGGACTTTAACTAAAGGAATTGTACTTTTCAAGCAATACTTTATTCCATCCCAGAAATCTTTTTTAGTCAAAATAATATCTTGGACTTCCTTTCCCTCTATTTTTCTAGAAAATTGACTATCCTCTTATTCATTAGAGGTAAACATTTTTCTTAGACTAACACGTTGTTCTAACACACTTTTTAAAGTTAAGTATTGAGTTGCAAACCTTGTAACTGCTGGTCTTGTTAAATCTCTACCTTTAGTATACTTTCGCATAAGATTTAAAAGCCAACCGTGTTTATAAATAAATTGTGTTACCTTTTTTGCACGTCCAACAGTCTCAACATGGGTAGGAAACTCCCCAATATCCACCAAAATAAGATCCAAGCAATGAGCTGCACAAGGCGACCAAAATATTTGCCTTTTTTCCATCATCAACATCTCACCAGCTTTAACATAAGCTGCGGCACTATCGGTAACAACTTGAACTACATTTTCTTCCCCAACTTCTTCAACCACATTAATGAGCATTTTGAAAATATTTTCAGCATTTTTTATAATTGAAGAGGTATCAATGGATTTTAAAAACACGGTTCCCTTAGGGACTATTTACCAAAAAAATTGTGATACTCCTATGTTTTTTATCAGTCCACCCATCTGACATAATCGTACAACCCGTCTTTTTCCACTCTTCTTTGTATATTTCTAGATTCTCCTTAACATTTTCAACTTCCTTCATTAGAAAAGTATTCCGAACTTCATGATAGCTAGGAAGTTTTAAACCTTTTCCATAAATAGAAATATCTCCTTCCATAATGCTAAAAAAGGGCTCTTTACTAAATTAAAAGGCAAAGCATTTGCATAGAAAAAACGACAAATTTTCATGCAAACATCATCTCTATCTTCCTTCTTCCACATGGCATTCAATGTCTTTTGCTTTTTCGAACTTGCACCAACAAGATCTTTATTGATATCATCATCTAGATCATCTGCTTCATCATCGTTATCAAATGTGTTACGTTTATTCTTTTTCAACACGCTTTTGAATAACGTAGCTACTTCTTCTGAAACATTGGAACATGCTTTCACATTTGATGAAGTTTGAGCAAGGTGGTGTTTCATTCTAAAAATTCCACCAGATATTATTTTTGAACAATAATTACAACGATTGACTCTTTTATCATTTTCTTTCACAGGCTTGCAGTGATCCCAAATGATATCGGACTCTTTAGGCATTTCTACAATAATAAATAAATAAATTTAATACATTTGTTTAAATAATTTACAACAACTAAATTATATAAAAATAATTTACACATTGTAAATTTTCTGAAATCAATCTATGTTAAGGGAAGAAAAACACTCTGTATGCTTAAATGTCCTCATCGCAAATCAATTGTAACATATTTTTCTTCAAAGGACATGTTGAAGTTTTTACAACCAATACTCTTATTAAAGCATTTCTACAACTTCATAAGAATAAAAAGTCATGACTCATGAGTACTAGTTGTAACACATTTTTGACTGTTAGGTTTGAAAACTGTGCATATTAAATTATTAGTAAAGTCAGTGAGCAATGGCAGTAAACAATGAGCTGTATATCAATGAAATATTGTTATTTCTCTGTAAACTCAGAAATTAACAGTCAAAACTAAAGGAAAAATTCATCATTTATCGTACAGCAGTAACAACTCAAAATCCACCTGATTATAGAAAGATTACACACTACAACAACTCAATTTCCTTAACATTTCATACCACACAGCAACTTGATCATAACAGGAGAAAAAAGATTATAGAATCCTTACCTTTAGTTGATTCCTAGTGATCCTGGACTACCTCTCTTCTGTATGCTACTCTGGTGTAACTTCAGAGCTTTTTCCTTCACCTCAATGTCTTCACATTCTCTTCCGAGTAAGTATTTCTTTGTTCCTGCTTTTCGAATTTGATTTTTTTACTTTGCTACTTCACTTCTTCTTCGATTTCGTTGTTTAAATAGGAGAGAACACAACCACGTCTGTTGGTTTTGAACGATTAAGTTTCCATCTCTTCGATTCAGATTTTGTCGTTTTAACTGGAAGCGACTTCTAGGGTTTCGATTTTAGAAGGTGCGACGCGATAAATCTGAGATTCAACGATTTAGAAAGTGCAATTCGATTTGAGGAAAGATCGTATGATTTCGGCGTTTGGCGTTCTTTTCGTCGATTCAGATCGGAAGAAGTGCGATTCAATTTGAATCGCGATCTGAATCGTACGATTTAACAATTTTTGATAACACTGGTGGTGATTGAATAAAAGTTGATATTATAATCAACAGTTAAGAAATAATTTCATATAACGAAATGGAATTATGTAAATATGATTTGTAAATGTGATTTATAAATTGATATATAAAAACGATTTATAAAGGATTTAAAAGTTGGAAATTTGGGAATTTAAATCCCGTTGGTTTTGAAAAGGGTTTTCAAAGTTGTGAAAAATAATAGTGATATTATTTGAAGAATATTTTTGAATTGGAAATAATTAAAAAGAAATTTTAAAGGAATAAAAACACTGAACTCACTTCGATCGCTGGAAAATAATTTCGGTGATGACTGCAGCATCATCAACGTTCATTTTCGAGTCTCCAAGGGAGGGATTGCTACCTAAATGATTTTCAATTGGAGTTAGTTTGGTAAAACTGGTTTTGTTTGAAATGCAAAAAAATGATTTGATATACCAAGGGATCTTGTGTGTGTGTGTGTGTGTATGATTTCAAAAATGATTTTGAAATATTTAAGAAATTGTTTAAACTCTGGAGTTTTGATTTAAAATGTTTTATGGAATATAAGTAAGTTTGATAACTTATAAGATTTGAAATTTGAACCATGGAATTTAACATAAATTAAGTTAAATAAAGGAATTTTGAAAATTTAGCCTAAGTAGGCTAAATGAAAAATAATTATTGGAAATGGAGTCTATTGAGATTTGGGATAAATGAATAAATGAACTAATTAAATCGATTAGTTATTTGGATATTGTTTGGAATATTGATTGATAATAATCAATTGTGAAACTGGAAAATTGAAATTGAAATTGATTAAAATCGGTAAGGAATTTGGTTGTGAAGTGGTAATAAAAGTTGTATAAAATGTTTATAACAGACTTAATAAAATTGATGGTGAAATTAGTAAGTGAAATTGGTATTAAAAGGATACACTAAGTGAATGTGAATTATAAGTGTGAATGATAAATGGGAAAATTGAATGGAAATGAAGGTAAATGTGAATAAAAAGAATTTGATATAGCTAAGAACCAATTGGAATAAATACGTAAGTTATACGTATATTATCTTATTCACATAATGATTTGATCCAGATTCGAGCACAAGAATTTCGAGAAAATTTATATCGATCCAAGTTTGGATTTTTCACTCGATTTTCGACGGCGAACACTGGATATGGGTTTTTGATTGATTCTGAGATCTCTATCATAGTATATGGCTATGCAAGGAGGATGACGGTTTCTGATCAAGGAACCAGATCTAAGTCCGCACTAGAGGGTCATGTGAACGATACTAGTTCGGAAGTGAAATTATGTGATCGAGCAAGCGATTGGATTGATATTACATATGGATGATATATGTACATCATATGAGTTTTGGTGAAATAAATATTGGAAATTGACGATGCAAAATCTACAGTGATTTTGGATATTATTGGTTAATAAGATGCATGTATTTAAAATCAAGAAAAAATTGGATAGCCCGACTAAAAGGTACATATTTAAATTGTTGATTGAAATTGATGATTTTATGATTGAGCCACTTGGCTTTTGTTTTATTTGGATGGTTTGAGCCCGTACTGGTGATTTGTAGTTGTTTGGATCTAGCCGCACTGGTGAAATTTTTTGAAAATTTAAGGAGTTAGAAATTTTTTAATGACCAAAATTTGATTTAGAATTTAATTTGAAATTGTTGAGTAAATAATATTATTTGGAAGTGATAGATGAATTTGGAAATTAGTAAAAGTAATAATGCGGTTTCAATAAATTGATTTCGGGAAGTTGTTTAAACTGATTTGATTTGAGAAAGTTAAAGGGGGTTTTGGACAATTCTTCTTACCTTGGCAATTTCGAGGACGAAATTCTTTTAAGGGGGGAGGAATGTAACGACCCAGAATTTTGGCTATTTAAAATTGGAATATTTAATTAATTTTAAATATTTAAAAGTTAATTTTTAACTTGAATTTCAAATATAATGATTTTTTAATGATATAATAATTTGAATTTACTTAAATAATTTAATCTTGAGTTTTAGCTTGTTAAAAATAATTTAAAGGCTTATAAAATTTATATTAATAATAATGAAGATAATAAAAACATTTAAATTGAATTTAAGAGTGATTTGTTCAATTTTAAAAAATAGCTCGTTTGAATTAACATATAAAAATAGCCTTTCGGGGCACAGTCTTGGATTTCGATGAAACCAGTTCCATTGGACCGTAATAGTGTATTATTATCGAATTTTAAATTTCGTAGCATTGAAGTTATCGTTTGATCGTACGGAATATAAACGCCTTGAAATTAATTTTGAAAATTCAATATAATAATTGGGTTCAAAAAGCTATCTTCTCCATACGATCGAATTAGGACTCGAAACCTTTTCCATTGCATTCGGAATAGAGGTATAACATTATGAACGCCTAACGGCATGCCTCGTTAGGGGTTCGAGATTTTAAGCTACGTAATCGAGACGATTTGAAAATTTAAATTATATATATATATATATATGATTGACTTGACTATATTTTCACATCAGCTTCTTTATCTCACTTCAAAACACTGTAGATGGCCATCAACATGCAAGGCATCTTTCTTTCCCCTTTTTAAATAAAAAAGCACGACCGAACGTTTCATTCACAGTAAAAAATAAAAGGAAGAACTTCAAAAAATTTGTATCTTGAAAAATACTCAAAAAAATCTACAACCAATTCCTAAATTTTTATTTCACTTTCCTCTTCAATATGGTATGCTCAAAATAAGGTGCGGCTGCATTTGGGTGAACTCGACGTGGGAGAGTCGAAGCTAGGGTTAGGATTTGTGACTGATTTGAAGGGCGTTTGTCGATTTAGAGGGTGGGGTGGTGATTGAGATGGAGAGGCGCATCTGGGTAGCGATTTTGGTGGAGGCCAGTCGTATTTTGAAGGGTGCGACACTTGCATGGGCGAGCCTTTTATGGTAGCAGGTCGCGATGCCTTGGAGGGTGTCGAACTCGAAGAGTGTGGTATGGGTTGGAGCAGTTTTCAGTGAGAAGAACGATGGTGGTGGTCTTAAGGCATTTCGTGGAAGGAGGGAAGAGCATGGGCCGGTCAAAGTTGCGGCCATGGGGTTGTTGAGGTTCAAGCAGCATTTTCAAATTTTGCGAAAGAAGCCTTTTTTATGGCGGGTTGGGTTTGTGAATGGTAATGGGCTTAAGCTGTCTTCCTTTTTAAAAAAATATAGTTTATGTAATTGTTTATAATAAAATCGTTAGAAACTTATAAATCAAATATCTTATTCGTTTTAGATCGGAATCCAACGCGGTCAGTCGCGTTGGGTCCGTAATAAGGAGATCTTTGCTATGGAATCAAGTTGGTTGAATTTGGAGCTTCCAGAATTTTTAGCTAAATTCAAACGTGTTCGGATTTAATCGGAACCAGAACGCGAAAGCGACAATAAAACTCAATGTGAGTAAATCTCAATCATTTTTGGACTACTAGTTAATTTTAAATAGTTAAAATTAATTATTGGATGATTGGTTGAATTGATTAATTATTATCAGTTGAATGTGATATTATATATAGTAGTATATATATTAGTAGTTGGATTGATTATTCCTGCCTATTGGAGCGGATGAGACTCCATGCGCCCCGCATAATAGCGGATGACCCTATATTACAGCGATACCCCACCTTGAAGTGAGCTTGGTATTTTTATGATGTATTAATATCTGTGGTTGCAGGAAAATAGGTTGGAGGGATCCAACTGGATTTCTTAAAAATGTTGAATTTATTTTCATATATAGTGATATATGATATGTTTGAATAATCTGTGATAGATTATAGTGTGATTTGAATTTATTTGATGCTATGGTAACGTTGGTCTAGATTTTGGTATTTTTAAAAATACTGTAAATATATGTTTTTAATTTGGAAACAAATTAAAAAGAAATTTGGAAGTGAAATATTTATAGTGAATTTTGGATTAATTAAAAGAAATGAATTTGGGTAAAATAAATAGTTTGACTCTAAATTAGTACTTGACTATTTCGAAATATTGTAAATAGAGATTTGGAATAATGTATATATAGGATTTTAAATAATAATTCCTTAGTGATACTTGTTTTAAATATAAAAGTTTTTTTAAAATCAAAATTTTAAATAGATTGGGAAAAATAGAAGTGGATTTGGAAGTAAATATGAAATTGAATAGACCGTACCTTAAATAAGATTTCTAAATTACAAAATAGAAGTAAAATCGAGATTTGGTTTTGTTTTGGCATATTGTTTGGCTTATTTAAGAAATTGATTTATAAAAGGGAAATTAATTTAGAAATCAATTTATGATGGATTTAAGTGATGTGAAACCATTGTAAATGGAAGATGAGACTATGGGATTTATAAACAATGTTTATAAATAAAGTGAAATGTTTATCAGTTGATAAATTAAAGTTATAAATTCACGGTGAGGATTTATAATGAGATGGGTAAATCGATTTAAAAATAAATGAGAAATTTACTTTTAGATATGTGAAAAAGGGGATTTACGAAATTGGGACGTAAATCAAATTGGTGATAAATCAAGAGAGATTTATAAATATTAGATTGGTTATATGGGATTGAAAAATATATTTTTGTCGAGAAAGTGGGTTTGTTTAAAAAAATGGATTTTTAAGTACTAAACTAAGTAATTTAAAAGGTGTTTAAAAATATTTCAGAAAATTAGTTATGGAATTATTTTAAATTGTTTAAAAGTATATTTAATTATTAATTAAAGTTACCTTAAAATGATTTGTTTTAAAGTTAATTATTAATTAACCGGTATTATCATTTTAAAAGATAAATTATTCAATATTAATATTATTTTATATATAATAACTTTTATAGAAGGGTATTTTCCTAATTAAACTTGGGAAATTTATATAGAAACTTTATAAGTATTATTTTGAGAGAATTATTAAATAATGTTTTAGGAAAGTAATGGTATACTTTCATGGTGGAATCGGAGGTAGAGATTGCCTACAGTTAAGTTTGGATTTCTTTGGGATAGAGACGTAATCATTGAGATGTGAATCCATGGTTGATACCGCATGGTGCTTTCCATACTTATTTTTAAAAGTTCAAGTATTTTGAAAGAAATGATTTGTGAATATAACAATTCCAGCGAGATAAGTATATATACCTGTTTGATAAAGAGATTTAATTTATCGAAGTTTAAATTAAATAAGACTTAGTGATTTCTGTAGGAAATGAAATCTTTGGTTGAATGATTGTTTATTTGATAGTTAAATAACCGACTATCAAATCTGGACCAAAAACATAACTTTGGAAATATCTAGGAGAAACACGGGGATTGTATGGTATAGTTACCGTCGGAAGGTACTATACTGTATGTATAAATTCGTTTCGTTCTTCTAGGACGATGATAAGGAAATCCGTCCACTAACGGTTAGGAGATGATCTCCGATCTTATTTTTGTCTGTTTATTTCCTAAAGAACCGGGGTTGAGTTTACCGAAAATATCGAACGTTTTTTCGAAGAGATCGAGATTGGATAAGTTATCCGAAAACCACTTCGATTCAACGAGTACGTTTTCAAAGTGAAAAAAGAGCATGGAGTCGAAGATGGAGCATTGAAGTGCAAGGGTTAATCGCTACTAATCTTGAGGATGATTTCAAAATGGATGTAGTAAGAATAGTGCCTTCGGTTTCGTTCAGACTCAGAACGGACTTGTATGGATGGATGCTATCAGTACACTGTCATTGGAGAACAATGAGCATTCTAAGAGAAAATACCTTAAAAAGGTAATCGTAGCCTCAAGCCTCATCAACCAAAATGACTGAAAATCAGGGGAGATGGAGCAAGGCCTAGTGGGTCGCATCCAATTAGGGTATTTTTATCACCTTTCTAGATTCCCTCGGATATTATAATTACGGTGCATGTGAGAGCACGATAAGGGTGGGAACACCCGGGGTGATAGCGTATTCGGTACTATCCAGGTTAGGAGTTGTCTGATCTTGTGTTGTAGAGGATCCCAGCGAGGTCCTCGGTACATTTTTCTGGATGTGTACCGTGATAGGTGGTACCCCAGTTCCTAGTCATTGTATGGAAATCCATTCTCCAATACGTGCCTTTACGGTTTTGGTTGTAGAGCCTAGTATGCTGGAATTTAATTAATGTAACAGTTTCGGCTATTTGAATAAGTATTTGTACGTAGACACTATTATAATATCAGATGATTTTGATATAAAATGTTTTGGTTATTGTAAGGTAAAAACTCATCGTGTTTATGTGTGGCGTGGTCTTACGAGATACCTTTATTTTTCAAAGGATCTTGATAACTTTAATAATTCAAATTGAGTGTGTTTTCTCACGTTGGTTCCAGACTGACTCGGGTGTTATTTTATTACAATGCTCGGGTCAGACCGAGTATTACAGATTTAGGTTAGAATGCTATGGAGCTCAGGAAATGAGCTGGATGACAGAAACGTATTCCACGTACTTGATTACATTCCGTTTTGTATTGTACGCTGTATATTCATCATTTGCAAAGATAGGTTATTATAACTGTCCGGTATTGAGTTGTTGATTTATTGTACTCTGATGATGTAATGTATAAGTAACAGTTATAGTTTTTTTTGTATAAAGGCATGTTAATATCTATTATATGTTGTTCCGCTGCGATTGTGAGATTCTATGTTGATGTTGTTTCTGTTTCTTCTTCTATCTTTTCTTCTTTACCCCTAGCGACCTGGTATTTTGGGCACTCGATTGCTCGGCCTGCTATATAGTGGACATATAGTGTCGATTTTCGAGAGTCGAAATTCCCGGTTCATGACAATTGTGGGATGGTCTTATTAAGTAGAAGTTGTTGTAGTATACTCTATGTATTAACATGGTTTTACGATCTCACATTGAGGTTGCAACCTGTAGCGATCCGTAATTTTGAACACTTCATCTTTGAATATCGTAACATTTGGAATATGGTTAAAGGATATAAATTTATTTAGTAACCTTGTTAAAACCTTTTAATTATAACTAATGATGGTAAACCTTTTTTGAAAAATATTTACAAAAATAAATAGTTTGAATAAATATCGATAATGTGACTGAAATTGTTTATCGATAAATAGCTTTTTATTCGACAAAAGTTGTTCAAATTTTTTGGACATGTCTTTCATGGATGATGTTAAGTGAAGGTATTTTGAAGGAGGGGTAATTTGGATTCTTAAGCGCTACGTGAAGGGAGAATGAGGTGTAAAAAAAGGGCATTAGGGTGCGAGGTTTGTCGGGAGGGGTGTTGGGGATGGGCTTGTGACCAAAAATAGAAGGTAGACGGTGGTTCGTGATCTCTTGGAGAAGTCTATATAAGCACTCTTAATTCATAAATCATAGAAATAATTCTCTTCATCCTTTTCTCTTTACATATAAACAATTTGAAATCTCAAAAAAACTTCACCAAACTCAAGCTATGGTCCTTACATAGCAACAAAGAATATCAACTTAAAGCTTGAAGAATTGTAGTACACACCCCAAACAATTGCCAGGTCGTGAGTAATATTGGGCATTCTAAGCCTAGGCCTTGAATATAAAGAGACAAGATTGAACTTTCGAGCTTGCTTTAGTTGAGGTAGGAAGTGATATCAAGGTAGATGCTTGTGCTTGGTTGTGGACTTGGAAAAGAGCAAGTTAACTCATAAATTTGATTGTAATGAAGTTGTATAATAATTGTTTGTATAATTATAGTACAATTATTAACTAATTAATGTTGTATATTTGGACCTTACTTGCTTTTGAAAGCAAACGACAAGTATTTATGGCATACCTTCATCTCTATGACCTTCTATAATATGTGGCGTGGCCTTGGCATTGTACATATATGGTTGATTAGATGATATTTGGTTTTGATTTGAATATGCAATGGTAATACAACAATATTCACTATGAAAGCACTTTTAATCTCCTTGTATTTAAACTTGTTCAAATGGTTTAAATGTTATAATATTATGGTATACTCACTACGCCATAAATAGCCTTCTGCAACATTTTTGCAAGGTGTTGCCAGGTAAAATGTTGCGATAGCTATACAATTTTGGTCCTACTGCAACGTTGAATTTTTGGTGTTGCCTTAGCCATAAAAATGTGTTGCTCTAGCTAAACAAGTGTAATTGATGCAACATTTTTTATAGTGTTGCTATAGCAGACCTTTGCATATCTTTCGCACCGATCCGCGCCAATCTACCAAGGCAAATCCTACGTTGGAGAACGTGACACCTCATCAATCCGAACACCACTCCTTGACTTTTAGAGCCACGAAAAAAAAGTCCCCGCAAATAACTTTTTATTTTCATTCTTCTCTGTCTTTTTACAAAGGTTCAAGCGATTTCGGTTCGATTTGGGCTTCGATTTGGGGGTTTAAGCATTGTTCAGCGATTTCGCTTCGATTTGGGGGTTCAAGCATTGTTCACATCACTTTAGGGCTTCAATTTCAATTTTGAGGTATAACACTCTCTCCCATCACTTTAGGGTTTCGATTTAAACTACTTATAAATTCTTAATTCGGCCTGAATTAACAATTCGACTTGTCTAGGTTTCCTCTTGTTGGACACACACACAAATTTTATCTTTTTATGTTAAAATACTCATATTCATAATTGTAGTGATGGACAGCGAAAACATTTGGATAGAACTTCCAAAGTTTAGTGAAGGATATATTAGCGGGATAAGAGCCTTTATACAAAACGGTTTTTCTAAATTCGCCGTAGGCGAGGAAATGACGTGCCCATGCTAGAATTGTAAAAATAGCAAGTGGCGTCGTCCAGATATAATTTATGATCATCTCATCTGCAATGGTCCATCTCCATTGTATGTGAAATGGATTTGTGAGGTTTCTCACCCAAATTTTGGAAGGAGTGATGAAGATATAGACTGTGATGCTGGTGATTTTGGAGATAATCTAGGTGAAATGTTGCACCGTACTCGTGGAAATATGCAGAACTGTGAAGATGAGAATTCTGATGCACCAAACGCCGATGCTAAAAGATTTTATCGCCTTGTCGAAGATGGAAAGCAGCCATTATATCCTGGCTGTTCAAAATTTTCGAGATTAAGTTTTATCATCAGGCTTTATTCTTTAAAATGTGTACATGGAATTACAGAGTCTGCAGTTGGGGATATACTAGAGTTGATGAGAGAGCCTTTTCCACAGGCCCACATACCTTTATCTTTTAGAGCCGCGAAGAAAATCATTATAGATTTAGGTCTTGATTACAAAAAAATACACGCATGTCCAAACGATTGCATGCTCTATTGGGCAGAAAATGAAGATAAAGATGTCTGTAACTCTTGTGGTATTTCGAGGTGGGAAGAGGAAAAGAAAGGCACCCGTGACAATGATCCAGAGAAGTTGATTCACAAAGTCCCGGCAAAAGTGATGCGTTACTTTCCGCTAAAACCAAGGCTGCAAAGGCTGTTTATATGCAAGGAGTATTCACAACTTATGAGATGGCATTCAGTGGGCCGAAAAAAAGATGGAAAACTTAGACATCCAACTGATAGCGAGACTTAGAAGGCAATGGATGCTATGTATCCTGATTTTTCATCAGAAAATAGAAATATCAGATTGGGTGTAGCCTCTGATGGATTCAATCCTTTTCATACAATGAGTACAACTTACGGTACATAGCCAATTGTATTAGTTAACTACAACCTTCCACCTTAGTTGTGCATGAAGCCCGAAAATCTAATTCTTTCAACACTCATCTCCGGTCCAGAGTCTCCAAAGAATAAAATTGATGTATATATGCAGCCTCTAATTGAAGAGTTGAAAGAATTATGGGATCTAGGCATAGAAACTTATGATGCCTTTACTGATCAAAAATTCATGTTACATGCAAGTGTGTTGTGAACCATTAGCAATTTTCCGGGGTATGCAATGTTATCCGGTTGGAGCACAAAGGGTAAATTGGGTTGTCCTGTATGCCATTATGTGACTTCTTCAATGTACTTGAAACATAGTAAAAAAATATGCTACATGAATCATAGAAAATTTCTGGATCCGAAACACAAGTGGAGGTTTGATAAGAGGAGGTTCAATGGTGAAGTTGAAATAGGACAGATTCCAGGAAATTTATCAGGAATAGACATTGAAGAACTGTTGCATGACTTTGAAAATAATTTTGGGAAGAAAAAAGATTCCCCTTTCAAAAAGAAGTCAATATTTTTCAATTTACCGTATTGGAGCCACAATTTATTGCGACATAAACTTGATGTTATGCATATAGAGAAAAACATATGCGACAACATACTCGGTACTTTGCTAAATATTAGTGGCAAGTCAAAAGACCATTTGAATGCTCGTTTTGATTTACAAGAAATGGGCATCAGAAAGGTCCTGCATCCCATTTTATCAAATGACGGCGAACACTTTGAGATTAAGGCTGCCATATTTGACATGACGAATAAAGAAAAAGAAATATTTTGTTCAGTACTGGAGAATGTTAAATTGCCATACGGTTGTGCAGCCAATATCAGTCGGTATGTTCACACGAAGGAAAGGAAAATCTCAGGGTACAAGACCCATGATGCTCATTTTCTACTTCACTACTTGTTGCAATTTGCTGTGAAAAAAACACTGAAGCCTGAGGTTGCATTGCCTCTGATAAGATTTGGTGCATTCTTAAGAGGTCTTTGGGGCAAAGTAATTGATTTGGAAGATGTGAAGAGGCAATAACAAGAAATTGTCGAAATTCTTGCCAATTTGAGATGATATTTCCACCGGCTTTCTTTGACATAATGGTTCACTTGACGGTTCACTTGTGCAAGGAAGTTGAATACGGTGGACCTATGCATGTTCGATGTATGTTTCCGATTGAGAGTTATCTAGCTAAACTCAAATCTTATGTGCGCAACAAATCTAAACCGGAGGGTTCCATCGCCGAAGGTTACTTGGCAGAAGAATGCTTGACATTCTGCTTAAGATTCTTAAGCGGTGGTGATGCAGTACCTAAATTTGAAAGTTGTCCATAAAATATGGAATATGCTATTGGTACAAGAAGAAATAAAGACGGAAAAGCTATTCATCTAAAAGAATCTGAGTGGATGGCATGTCATCGGTACATTCTATTCAATTGTGGTAACGAGGAAATAGATAATTTAAAAGAGTAAGTTTTATGTTCTAATTTTATTCTAGCAAAGTACTAAAGAATTAGAATATTTCTTTATTGATATTAATACCATCATAATTATTATAGGGAACATCGAGCTTTAATTGATGGTCATGCAATATCGAGAAGATATAAAAGAGAGAGAGTGCATATTGAAGAATTCTGGAATTGGCTGAAGGATGAGGTTGGGAAAAAAGAGGACATTTCGAAAGAGCTAGAAGTGCTTGCAATGGGCCCTAATCGGACAGCTAGGAAATTTAGTGGATATGTTATTAATGGATACAGATTCCATACAAAATATAGAGATGCTAAGTGTAAAACACAGAATAGTGGTGTATTCTTGACTGCCTTGACCATTAGCTTTACAAGTTCAAAAGATCAAAATCCATTGGTTGGTAATGTTAGTTACTACGGAGCAATTGAAGAAATACTAGAAATTGATTATTGGGGAGAAATTTCAGTGGTTTTATTTAAGTGTTGCTGGTACCAAGAAGAGAAAGATTTGTATGGGATGCCTCGAGTTAATTTTAGTAGATTGTGCTAGAAATCTGATCCGTATGTTATGGCTTCACAAGTACAACAAGTATTTTATGTACAAGATCCAACTGATATGACACTTTATAATGTTGTCAAGAAATTGCCGAGGGACTGGTGTGATGTCGAAAATGAAAATGGAAATGAAGATGATCCAGTTTTACATGATATTCAATGTGGTAATGGAAATGAAGTTGATCCAGTTTTACATGATGTTAGGTGGTATAGAGATGACGTCCCGACAACACAAATCCTCATTCCGCCTAGCATAGAGGAAACTTCCTCTTGATTTCTATGTAGCAATATAAAGTGACTTCTATTTATGTATTGGTTCTTAATTAAGGGACGACTTCTGTATCTGTTGATTTTCATAATTAATTTACTACTTTTTAATTACTTGACTGCTTGTAAGTTATTATGATTTTATGTGTTCCCTTGTTGTTTCTAGTGCTTTATATACCTGCATACACATATGTACTTAATATACCTACCCATTTTATTATTTCATATCTTGCTTCCAATGTAAACTCACCATTCTGTATCCATTTTGTATAGGATGGGGGAACTCATGCAGCTCACATTTCATCACAAGGGTGCATTTCAGAAGGCACAATATGTTGGTGGAACCGATACTGTGGTAAAGAGGGTTGATCCTGACTACTTCTCGCACACAGTGCTCATGGAGTTTGTGAAGGATGACCTTCAATACACCGAAATAGGAGGAATTTATATGGGAAATGGTGAGAAGGGTGGGTGGAAGTTAGTGACGAATGATGCGGACCTCTCTGAATTAGTCAAAGGAGTTAACAGTGGTGGCAACTTGGATTTTTATATCGACAACGTTGTCGATACTGCAATTGAGCCACTGAAGCAAATGCAGCCGCATGTAATCATGCGGCCAAGGCAGAATCTGGTTACAGTTATATATAAATGGATAGTTAATATCATTTACAGATTCTGATATTTTGACATAGCAAAAAAAAATTTATTGTGATATTTTGATTATAACATTTAAAGATTATAATTATAATATCATTGTATTGTTGCAGCTACAAAACCAGTGAAACGACAGTACGTGATGGCTCATCAACTAAAACAGAACCAAAAAAACAAGAAGTTAGCTGAAGTCAACAGTCCTCGGAAGTCAGCACGACTGAATAGCAATGCAACTGTGAATCTAAAGTTAGGTGTGGTGAACAGTCCTCGGCAGTCGACACGGCTGATTAATCCAGAACCCAACGATGCATCCGTGAATCTAAAGTTAGCTGAGGTGAAAAGTCCTCGGAAGTCGGTACGGCTGAATAATCCAGAACCCAGCAATGCAACCGAGAATCTACAATTAGCTGAGGTGAGGAGTCCTCGGAAGTCGACACGGCTGAATAATACAGAACCCAACAATGCAACCGTGAATCTAAAGTTAGTTGATCAGGTAAATCCTCAGAAGATGACACAGAAAAAAAACAAAAAATCAGCGATTCAACAGTGAATCTGAACTCATCAAGTGTTAAGAGGAAGTTGGAATCACGTTTACCAACATTAGAAGAAGAAGATATGGATGAAAATGGCATGCAGGTTTGAAGAATTCTTATTATGATGATCTTATTGTAATTTGAATATTTTGTACCACTCTTGCAGCATACTTACTATGATGTTCCTGTTTATTATATACTTGCAGGATGTTCATCTACCACCTCCACCACCTCCAAATGAGTATTCTACACCTCCACTATCTCTACAAGATTATGAAGTACAGAGAGCTGCTAAGTTGATGATGAACCTAAAATATTATGAAGTACATAGAGCTGTTAATGTGATGAGGAACAATGAAGTTCTTGCTTCTCTAGGTGTGCCTGCAATTTCAGCTGAACTGAGAAATGCAAACCAAAAAAAAGTTAAAGGAAAAGAAAAGATGCAAGAGGATGTGGATAGTGATCAGGAATATAATCCGGACCATGAGGAGCATAGTGAAGATGATACTTCACAAAGTCCAAGAAAGGTGTGTGATAGCTACATATCTTATTTTTTCTGCTTATGAAGATAATAACTATAAAATCCAATCTTATTTCCTACTTATATATACAATTTAGAGAACTAAAAAAGTTGAGAAGCCCAAGCCTGTTAGTGGACCACAAACTCGTTCAGCTAGTGGTATCGCAAAGGAAAAGGAAAAGTTGAGAAGCACAAGCCCAAGCCCAAGCCTGGTAGTAAGTTCAACTGAGAAGGATGTTGAAGGAAAAGGAACAATGGATGATTATTTGGCTCTGCGGGAACGACAAAAGAAAAATGCTGCAAAAGCTAGTGCAAGTGGTATGGAAAATAAGTATGTTGCGGAGAATGTCTTGCCAGACATTGAAAATGAAGAAGTTGAAGCAGGTACTGAATTGATGTGATAATAATATTTAATACTACAGTAGGATTAATATTTTTGTACCGAATTTACATTATGATTTATGTTATTATTTGATGGGACTTTTCATTTTAATTAAAGGTGAAGTTCCTAAAAGACTCAGAGGTCACACAAAGATGTTTAATGTTCATACAAGGGCGAATGACAAAAGAGTTGTAATTATGATGAACCAGTGGTTCCAACCTATTTCAGATGATGACAAAGTAATATCTGAACTGAGCAACTTTTTAGGAACATTGAAAAGGTCTGTGCCACTTACGTATAAATCTTGGTCGGATGTTCCTGAAAAGTTGAAGAAATCTCTATCGGATTATGTTAAGGTAATATATTATTAACTATAATGTTGCTGAATTTTACTTTAATAAGTAATATTGATCTATTAACTATAATGTAGCTGAATTTTGATTTATTTATTCTTTTTTATCTTTGATTTATATTTAAGCAACGGTATATTATTCCGGATGAATGTGAAAACTGGGTGTTGAAGTCTATTCGTGACTGTTGGAGGGGGTACAAGAGTCGCATAAAAACAGCTCATTATAAAGCTTATAAGACTGATGAGGAGAGGCTAGAAAACAAGCCGGACAACATCCCGAGGATTTTAAAGTGCTCTTGAAGTATTGGGCAGATGATGAGATTCAGGTATACGTACATATTATTTATTTCGCAAGATAAACGAGTACTTTTTTTTGTGAGATAAACGAGTACTTTGTTTTTTGTGTATTTTTTAGCAAAAAGCCCTAAAAAATTCTAATAGTCGTAAGTCGTATCAAGACACACACACTGCTGGTCCAAAGTCGTTCGCCCAGCTTCGTCATAAGATGGTATGTGATACTTTACATTTTTGACTGAAGAGAGTGTATGCTAAACTATCTATTGAACTTGTATCAGGAGACACCATCTGATGCAGCACTTTTTCTTAAAAGTCGTAAGAGAACAGATGGACGTGAGTACGTGTCTAATCCTCAAGTAATGAAGTACAAACTTGTAAGCAATAATTCTGTTTTTTAATAATTTTGTTCTGTTTTGCACATGCTGCACATTGTTCATGTCTTGCTCATGTGCATGTATGCTCATCTCCTTGAAACTATCCTTGAAACACTTGTTGAACCTGAGTTTCGCAAACGTACTAATGGCATAGATGTTTGCTTTGGAAATTGTAATTGAGTATATTGTGAGATTAAGAATTTTGAACCCTCAGCCAATGTTTTCCTTTTCTAGTCGAATGAAGAGGGCTTGCTTTTGCGTTTGGATAGAAATGACACAAAAACTGGAAACAAAGAAATGAATTTGGTTAAAGGGATTACTGACTTGGTTTATATAAAAATATATGTCTATAGTAATACACATATGTGCATAAATAAAATGAATGGCCGTTTGAAGCCTCAGAATCCAGATGACGAAGCCGTAGCTGGCTGTCGACGTAATTGTTTTCCAGTTTTTACTAGTATATATGTTACAAATTGTTTTCTAATTACATGCACATAAACATATTGTTTTCCAAAATGTGGCTTTCTCTGCATTTGCTGTACACAATCCATATGTAAGCATTTGCTGCATTCTCTGCATTTACTGTAGGGTAATTTTGATGTGGCTTTATTTTGTAGGACTTAGTTCAAAAGGCAATGGCCGGAGGAGAAGGAGGAAATACTGTTGAAACAGTAATTTCGAATGGAAAATCACAGGGTCGTCCTTTGCTTATAGGGAGGCATGCAAAGTGTGCAAAACAATCAACCGAGGCTCTAACAAATGCTTACGTACATGACTTAAGGCAAAGGCTTGTCGAAGAAATTGAAGCACAGCTAGAATCCAAGGTAAATCAGAAGGTATAAGAGAATTTGGCTAGGGTGCTTAAGAAATTAGGTGATGCCAACCCGGAGATGAACATCAATGTAGAGGATCTAACTTCCACAATCATGTCCAGTGAGACTGATAATCTGACTGGAGGCATCAGCTCTTAAGTCTCATTTATGAATTGTTATGTGTACCGGATATTTTGGGGTAGCTTTGTAGTATTTTGGGGTAACTGGATATTTTGGGGTAACTGACATGAATTGTGATGTGTACAGCTGTATGAATTGTGATCTGTACTGTGTATTATGCTGTGTATTATGCAAGTGTTTTATATGATATTGTACTGTGTATTATGCAAGTGTTCTATGTGATATTGTACTGTTCTATGTGCTCTTAGTGTCTCTTCAGTATAGTGTTGCAGTAGCTTCAGAATAGTGTTGCAGTAGCTTCAGAATAGTGTTGCTACCGGATTATAAATGTTGCTTAAAATAATGTTGCAATAGTCATTCAAGGTGTTGCCATAGGGATGGACCCAGTTGGATCGTGGGCCCCACAACTTCAAAAAGTTAATATCTATAGCAACATTTTTGGAATGTTGCTACAGATACCTATGGGTGTTGCCATAGACCCAAATAGGGTTCTATTGCAACAATATTACTTATGTTGCCTTAGATAGTCAAAATGTTGCCTTTGAGATCTAAGGCAACGGCAAAAATTGCATCACCCTAAAAGTGTTGCCATAGACCTATGGCAACATTTTTCGGGCCTGAGCCAACATTTATTTTGTGTTGCAGAAGGCCATTTATGGTGTAGTCACTACAACAGTTTATGGGTTTCATAGCGTTTTAAAAACGCTATAACAGGCTACCATAGCGTTTCAGAGAACGCCGTGGAACCACAAGCTATGGTAGGCCAGCAACATTACATAGTAGGAAGGAAAACGCTATAATAACTAATAGCGTTTACAAAAGTGCATAGCGTTTGCACCCTACCATAGCGTTTTTTCTCTGTTATTAAACTTAAACGCTATAGGGAATTTAATCCTTCATTTAACTTCTATAGCGTTTTTGAGCACATTTTATAGCGTTTCATCAAACCATGTTATAGCGTTACAATGTTTTTCAATAGCATTTTTTGTTATTCTTGTATAGCATTTTTTTTATTTTCTACTATAGCGTTTTTGATTCTATTATAGCGTTTTTGATGCATAAATCTTAAATCTCATATAGAGTTGCGATAGCGTTTGATGAATCAATAGCGTTTTTCAAACGCTATCCTATATAATATTAATTTTCAGCATTTGTTTCAATTTTCTTTTTTTTTTATATTATATTATATATATATGCACACAGATAGATATATGTATATACAACATTACATAATAACAACATTACATTACATAATAACAACATTACATTACATTACATAATAACAGTATTGGTCATAATTAGCAGTTTGCCTCCAACATTACATAATAACAGTCTTGGTCATAATTAGCAGTTTGCCTCCAACATTACATAATAACAACATTATCTAGCATAATGTACTAATACAAGTATGAAGAAAACATAAGCATATTACTTATCCCAGGCATCCATCTTTCCCATCATTTTTGCAATCACAGGAGATACCTTAGGATTTGCTTGATGTTTCGCCAAACTTGCAGTATTACTCGTACCTGTGCAAATTCATTACCATGAACGAAACCTCAGATTGTGCAAAAACATCAGCGGCTCATATGGCACCAGACTGATCCACATCAAGTTTCTCAAATTCATGCATTAGAAGTGCAATATCCTCCTATTTGATTTTCCTCATCTCCTTTAACTTGTACACCACAAACTCTGTAAAGGTGTAAAAAATGAAAAATAGAAAATTCAAAAGCACATGTTATTATTACTATTACTATTACTATTTTGTGATGAATGAAGATAATTGAAAAGTTTACTTGACTATGCCATCATCATCTAAATCAGCAACTTAAATATCGAGAAATTGTATCCATCTGAAAAAGTTGCATTTAAGAAAAGACCATCATGTGGAGATCATTCACGTTTGAAAAAGATCTTTTCTAGATTCCTTAAAATATTGTCTAATTTGACACTGACTTTTGAAACCCAAAAAATTTCTTTCTTTTAGCCTTGCTATTTAGTCTGAAGTAACAATCCTATGCGATTTTTGCTGTGTTTTAGTAAATGGAATAAATATAATACTCGCTTTCCATTAAAAACATAATCTATAGAATATAATAGAGGTATAAGACATAACTGTGCTTCTTTTAAGTGCAATGTACAATAATACTCAGTTTCTGTCAAGATTGCAATCTAAGGGTATAGACATACATGGTTGGTGTTATTTACAATTTCTATGTCATTAACAAAATGTTGAAGCCAAATTTTCCAAATTCATTTGTCCAAAATCTATTACATTAAGGGTTGGTTCAGATTAGAGGAATGAATTTTACAGTGTACTCAAGTTACAGACAATTTAGGGGAAATAATCCACAAACGGTACTAAAAGAAAATATACACAAATGCAATTTGGTTCGCAATGCTAGAAAGAAATGTAGTAGAAATGAAAGATGAGTAATAGAATATCGTGCAAGTATTTAAAATGTGGACTTATATAGAATATACCTAAAGGGTATAATACATAGAAGAAAACTGTAGTGATTATAGCTCAATATAATGCTCAAGGACAATGCACAAGAACCTGTGATGAGTGAAAAATCAAAAGACCCACAAGCAATCATCTCCAAACTCAGTTAAAAGTTATCAAATTTTGTATGCACAACACTTGGTTTATGAAATAAAAAATCCAATGTTACACTGAAGCTCAACAGTTAAATCAGTAAATTCTGAGCATGGGTGCAAACCTGTAACTGAGAGGTTAAGAAGTCCTTCAATACAACAAGCATACAAAATTAGTATGGTTGACAAAATATCGAGATTATAAGCAAAATCTAAACATCTGCTACTTGACAAAATCAGCATAAGAAAGTATGAATTTAAATGATAATAGTAAAGCTATAAATCGTGTGATTTAAAATTTGCATTACGTTAGTACGTCATACTAATTGATGGTGCCAACTCTGCCAGGCTCTTAATTATTTCAAAGAAGGGATACAATTTTGTATTTTGAATACTGCCATGAATCATAGAAGCTACACCTAAAGGGTTAGCCAACTATGTTTCTCTTGTCAAATAAGTTCCTTTTACTAACTTAAGCCCAATGCGAAACTCTGTTCTTTTTGCAGCTACCAGTGCTTTGAGCCATTGTCTCTTTTGAACCTTCAAATAAACCTGAATAGTTGCATAAAGTGTTGGATGATTGCCATTGTTAAATTCTAAAATAGCTAAATATGTGAAATAATCAGTTGTATGCTGAACTAAAATGTAAACTTGGTTAGAAGTATTTCCATCATCAATAAGCAATCAGACAAGCTATGATAATGTTAAAGTATTAACATTTAGTTAAATATTTCAAATACGCATCATATATTTAGATAGATAAACTCAAGCATGTCAAATTCAATTATTTAAGATTTTTTATATGAAATTAATTTATAATGATAATTTTAAATTTTTCTTAATTACAGCTAAGCAATAAACTAAAAAAGACTCAAACTGAAGCTTAGAAACCCAGAAAAACAACTTGAAGACAAGGTACACACTCAATACCTTTGAACTTACACACATTTTTGAACTTTCACACATTATATATGTTTCATTAGTTTAAAAACGTATCATTATGCATCACAAAATATTGGGATAAAGAAACAAAATATCAAGAAGAAAGAGGCCTTAGCTGCCCAATTTGTTATCAAAGCAACTCTAAGAAGAGTCCATGCAAATCTGAAGGATGAAGATCCTGTGAGTAGGATATATAATAGTCATATTTTGATTCTTGTTATTTTCTTCTTCTACGGCTTGTATCTCTAAAAAAATAAAAAGGCATATGAACATATTATAAAGTATGTAGCTCTACTGGAAGCTGCTAAAGTTTTGCATTCTACTCATGAAAAGGTGACGATCGTAGAAAGCTTATAGAACTTTGAACAAGGCAATGGAAGTAGATTTGAAGAAATTGAGAAGAGAAGCTTTTTGAAGCAGCAGGCAGTAAGCTACTAAATGTGATGCATTTTGTACTGCTAAAAAACTTGGTGGATTTCCAATAACCTTCATATTCGAGAGATATTTATGCAATTTAAATTTAAAAACGGAGAGCGTGGAAAGTGCTAGGATTTGAGATAATTTAATTAGTTGTTAAAAAGCCTAAACAAGGCTTGGCAGCAATTTAGCATTTAAAATGTTTAACAATTAAATGAAACGGTATAAATTATATACCTCGGGCATGAAAATGACATAAGGACTGGTAGTTTCAACATCAAATTCAGTGCTGTTTGCATCATGCATGTTAAGAACTGAACGTGCAAACTCCATAACTGCAGTTTGCACGCCAAGGAAAATCCTAAGATATGGTACATTGTATTCACGATCATATTTTGCTGCTTACTAAACTATATTTGGAGCATTCAGCACATCTGCTCCAAAAGATGATCACAGCAAAAATACATTTACCAATTAAATTTGAATTATAGCAGTTCAAGTTAAAAATATATATCCAGTAGATTCTAGTGTACCCAAGATAATCGGTTAATATTTGATGAGGTTAATTGATGAAGCCTTCGGTACAAAAATATACAAGCTAAAGAAAACAACACATTTCTAATACAAGAAAAGAAGAATGACAAAAGGAACTTGTGCAAAAAAGAATTATTGAAATTATATTGTCTTGCTGCTAAAAATAAATATAGTTACTCTATCCATGCCACTTCAAGTCCTACATTATCCATAAAATGGCTACAGTATTCTATGGTGAAACTCAAAATTTGTCCCACTAATGCTTAATTAAAATAATATACATTTTATCCAAAAATTATATGAGTGAAAATTTTCTTTTTCGTTGCCCATTAGTTATGTTTATCCAATCATGAAACAACCAGCAACCTTGGTGACATTGAATTGGAATGTCAGGAGATTCGACGAAAGCACATTTGTGATAGTTTCAAAATCCAATCTTGATGGTTACACTCCCAACAGTTGCGAAGCAACTACTAAAGTAAAAAAACTACTATTTTTTGGTCTTCCAGTTCATCATCCTATTTCATTAAATGTTATGATTTGATTTTTCAATTTATCTTATGGAACCCATAGATTATGGACAGGCTATAGGAGCACTTTGATTCATTGCTAAACCTAAACTTATAAGCACTTCTTTTGAGTATAAGGTAAGACATGCCAGTTCACAGAGGTTGATGTTTCAGTGAATATCAAAGTAGTACATGCGTTAAAAAAAAAGAAAATGAAGTATATCAAAGTAATACCTGAATGGAACTCCACAACGCATATTTTAAATCATCACCAATCGACCGCCAATCATCAATCGTGACCGGAACATGCTCTCGTAGGAGTGGTCCTAAGTAAGAAGACAGCTTTATAGAACCTTCTCCTATTGGTATGTGCCAACATAACATGTGCAGATATCATGGCCTAATGCAGCAGACGCATCTAAAAGAAATAAAGAAAAATCATGTGCAGAGGTAAGCAGCAATTCCGAGGATTATGTAAGTGAAAAATGATGTTAGTATATAAAAAATACATGCTAATTTTATTGGTGAACCTATGCAATGCATCATAAAAGTGATACAAGCATACAATTTTCACAGTAGCTAGCATGCTTCACCCTAAACATTCATTCACTAGACAAATGCAGTAATGATTGCCTAGGTAGTTTTACTAAGGCAGGTTTCTTAGTGACGTAAAACTATAGACAATTCGTATATGATTGAAACAATAAAATAAGGTTTTACTTATGTTTTGTTTTATAATAGCTACAGTTAAATTAAATTACTGCACTTCAATCAACAATTCTATATGTGAATTAAATGTAAACCACACTTAAACTACTTCTACACTGTTGTTAATAGTGAGGTAGAAGAATAAAATCAATACCATTTTAATCACTCTTAATATTCATATTGGACAATGTTATGAAATTATTGCTAAAATCAAAATATTAACAATAAAATATGATAGCTTAAATAAAACTTCTTGATTTAAAATCAATACCTACTTATTATTTTTTATGTATCCTTTTTTTTTATATAAAAACGTAATCATAATCCAGATTCTCTAAAACTTCCTTTATAGTTGTATCCAAAGAAAGATTCACAACACATAGCACATAAAAACATTAGATGATGATTCTTTTCCAACCAAATTAGCAAGGTTAATCTTTTCAAAAGATCTTTCATTAATGTTCCAAATGGCGAATCATCATTTATGACACATATCATTATTAATGCTTAAGAGCTAATATGTGAGTTTGCACTGTCTAGACAATTAGTTTGAATAAACAGAATGATACACACTACATCAAAGACACAATCCTGAATGCAAACTTGATATTTATATAGCAAGACATTTTCAAAACCCAAAAGCTATCGTAAAACATATACCAGAAGATTCAACTTCCTATGCAAACACAACACATAAAAGTACTAATTCTTAGAAAATTGAAGCCTCGTTTCTTTTCAACATTGGAAAATACCAATCCATCTACCAGTTTTGTGTGAATCCCATATGAATATGATTTTTCACATAACACCCATTAGCTAAAATTGAAAAAAACAAAAAAAAACAGAAAAAACAAGCGATTCATTTCATTAAACTAAAGATCCTCAAATGTATTTTCCTTCGGCTCCATCTAAAACTTTGTCCTCAAATGCACATATTATCAATTTTGATGAAAATTTACACCATATTTAAATAAAATGCACTTTGCTGATGCTACTTATATTTGATGGTAGAATATACCTATGATATCTTTTATGGTAGGTTATTGAATCTTAATGAACGAACCTAAATCAAAAGATTAACCAAATCCTAACGTTAGAAGAACTGTTATTTGACTACAGCTCATCAATGATTAGATATGTGTCTTCCCTAAATCATACAATGAAACTAAAAAGGTACTTTTCGTTCTTAGATTGAATAATTACTTCAGTTAGAAATAATATATAATAAATGGACCGAATTAAAAATAAATAGCTAAGTATATATACTTTCATGTATGCATATTTGATAGGTGAATAGGAGGTTATTTTGACTTAGATCATCTGTAAAAAAGTCAAAACTGGTCGGTACAAAATTGGTAAACCAACTCATAACTCTTACTTTAGTTTTAAACTCAGTTTTAAAGATATATATTGTTATATAGACTGTACAATATCATTTTTTGGTAACCAACTAAGGTCAAACTGTAAAACAACAATCTATTAAATTATAATAGATCATAGATCTGTAACAATATTATAATATACTATTGGACCAGCTTATCTTGTTTTTTTTGTTTTCCTTGTCTTTTGACATGCGAAGTCACTGATCTAATTTGACTGCTAGAAACTCCATCATCATCATTAACTATTTCCAATCGACCATTAAATTTGGCAAATTATAGAACTCGAGTTTGAGTAATTAGAAAAATGATAGTTAATTTCCAATCAGTTTCTCTATCTAGATATAAGACTAGCCACCCAATCTAAATCGCAGTCAACCAATAGCTTGCTCATCTAAAGACTAGAAAAGCTTGTTCCAAACAACTTATAAATATATAATAATACCTCTCATGGCGGTTTAAACCAGAGAAGCGCGGATGATGGCTGCGTTTAGGGATTGGGATCCACTGTGTGAGTGAGAGATTCAGGTTAGGGTTACATGGATGGTGGCATCGATTGACTGTTGATGACAAATGGTGGCACCGATCGACTCTTGACGAAGGCTGTTAGGGTTACGTGAATGGGATTTCGTGGAGTTTTTGTTTCCTGGAGGCGATGAACTGAATGGAAGATTGTTTTCTGGAGAAACTGAAAAAGGCAATACACGCTTTTTTTCAACCACAAAAATTTCATTTCCCGCCTTTTTTACTATATAGCGTTGAGTACACCATATTTACGTGGTCAATAGCATTCGAAACCCTAGATTGCATAGCGGTCAAAGGGGATCGGCGGAAACGCTATATGTTGATGCTACCAAAAGTCCATATTTTTGTAGTGAGTGAATATATATTGGTTTTGCTCTACACATATATAAGTGTATGTGACAACAATGAATTGGTTTGGAAAGCTGTAAAATTTCTAGAACAAAGTTTAAAAATTTATAAGCAAAATAGGCACTATAGAAGCACTTTGAAATTGCCTTTGCTCGATAATTTTTAATATGATTTTGAAAGACATCCTTGGGTATTTTTTTGCATGATTTTTAAGTAATCTAAGTATACTACTTACTGTAAAAAGGAAGATCTTAAAATCTTTGTTTGAGTTGGGAAAACGGGTCAAACATTTATGCAATTTTTCAAGTTTTTCTGTGTAGTAGCATTTACAAACTTATAAATGTTGTCTTTGGCATATGATAGCATTTCTGGGCTGATTTTACAACATTGGTTGTGTGGTGTTATTTTTACACTTTTTATAATTTAAAGTGAGTTTAATGGAAATTAAGTTAACTATTTCTATGGGTTCCTTTTAGGTATGTTTAATAATAACATATATTATAGTATTTAAAAGTGGTTTGAAGTTTAAATATATTTGTAATAATCAATTATGAACTATTGAAGTAAAAAGGTTTAATAAATATAAATGTTTTTTTATAACATGCTCTTTGAAGTTTTTAAATAATTATAAAGTAATTATTTTTAAGTTAAATGGATATTTAAAACATATTTATTAGTGTTTTAAAAGTAAGAGAGTGTATGTGTGTGTATAATTTGGGAAAACTAATTAAATATTTTATTAATTTATATTAACACGTGTATTTAACATTTTGTCATTTAAATTATTTTTAAACTTTATTAAGTATATTAGATTTATAAATAAATTAGAGTATATATATATATATATAATTTTTAAAAGGCATTTAAGTTATAGACAAATGTTTTGAAAAGGAGATCAGTAATGGCTTAAGAAACTTAATCGTGCTTTGTTGTTTTACTTGTTTATGGAAAGTAATTAATCCTATACTTAGCACTAAATACCAACAAAGCAGGCTGTTTTATCTTTGAGAGTTAAGAATGATTTTTTGTAGGGTTTAGAGGCAACAGTGCTCTAACTTACCGACTTCACTCTCAACCGAGGGATAGAGTAAGTTGAGAAGGTAGGACATGATAAGTATATGAGTCTTGACTATTAAACTTGACCAAATTAACGTAGGAAGTATATGAAAGGTTTATAGCTTTATATGGTTTTAGATCCCTTGGGGAGGATTCATTGGTATGAAACATCTTTAGCTTGAAGAATGCATATACATAAGATCCTTCAGGGAGAACTGCTTTATATCATTCGCTTACTTCTGAAAGAACCGGAATTGAGTTAATCAGAATTTCACCAGTTTAGTTTTGAAGAGTCCAGAATCAGATAAGTATACTATTGTATTACTTACCGAATAACACTTCAAAACTAGTATAGGAGTCTACATTGTGGAAGTGGTTGAGAAGCAAAATGTTATAGAGTTGAATTGTCCATCTTACGATTAAGTCTAAGGGAGAGGTCAGCATTAGCATTTCAAACAAATTCTATAGAGTTGAACTATCTATCCTAAGGTTAAGTTTATGAGAGAGGTATGTGTTAGCATTCATTGGGCAACTTTTGGAGTAATCCATAAAGAGATTCGTAATTTGTTTGAGTGATGAAAACTCGTGTGAGAGATGCTGAACGTGACTTCACCATTGGTAATGACAAAAAATAGAGTAGGGGCATAACCATGGAGTTTACCTAACCCGAAAGGGTATATCAACTCCATATCTAGATATGCTTATCTATATTTCTAGCGAGAGTTAATGATATTCAGTATCATGTGTTCGAGTGTGGACCAGTTATGTTTTCCTTTAAGGTATATTTTATCTAGAGACATACGATGCTCGAAAGATAGTTTCTAATCCTTGTCAGGAGGCCGGCCTTATGCAAAATGTTATAGTGAGAAGAAGATCATTATATAAGCACTTTTAAATGTCTTGTTTTTGGAAATTTTTGAACAACATCCATTAATTTTTTATAAGTGTTATATGTGTACTTATTAATGGAAGAGTTTAAAATGTTTTCGAACTGGTGAAACCAAATGGCTAAAGTTGGAGTAAAAATGTCACTGAACGAACACCTTTGGTAAATACCATGCTTTCGAGAATTTTTCTAATTAAATTGTGAATTATTCTTTGGGGTTTCCTTCCATAGTTTTTGAGTAAACTAAGGGTAGAACTTACCGTAAAATTTCAACTATTAATTCGTTTATTTGAATGGTTAAAAACTAGTCACAAATTCATGCTTTTCTATGTTATTCTTTAAAATGGACTTTTAACAACATTTATAAATGTTGTAGTAAGTTTCTTATGGATTTAAGTGATTGAAAATGATATTTAAATTTGGTATTTTTCCCTAATATTTTTAGGGATGCTTTAAAACATATTTAGCGGTATTCTAAAGTTGGTTTGAAGTTTAAATATATTTTTAATGTTTATTTATGAATTTGTGAAGTAAAGAGGTCTCATAATATGAAACATGTTTTTATTTATTTTCATCAAAATTATAAATTAGTTATTTTCCAATAATATTTTACATATATATTTAAAAACTATTTATAAGTATTTTTAAAGTATTATATATATATATATATATATATAAGTTTCAAAAAGGTAATCAGCTATGCTTAACATAAAAGCCAACGAAGTAGGCTAAACTATTTGTGAATGTTAAGATTGATGTTCGAGCAGAGATAGAAGAAACAGTGCTCTAACCTACTGACTTCTCACTGGATCGAGGAATAGTTAAGTCGAGAATGTCTAAACATGCTAATCATGTTGATTTCTTACTTGTTTATGAAAGTCATTAATACTACACTTACCACTAAAAGTCGTCGAGGTAGACTTATATATATGTGAGAGTCAAGAATGAAGTGAATAGGCAAGGCTTTGATATGCAACCAATGTTATAACTTACTTGGTTTCATTTTTAAATGAGGGATAGTATATGTTGGAATGTCAGAAATGAATTAAGTATACGAACCGTGATTTCCATAAAAGATCCTCTTTAACTAGGTAGTTGACTAGTCAAATACCGATCCAAACCAAATATTAACTTAGATCTTTAAAAGAATGTTTTTAAAGATAATATAAGTATGGAATGGTTTTGGTTTTGTTGTGATAATGTGTTAAGAACATTCATCTTTAACCCTTTCTAATTATACTTACGAATGTAAGTAGATCATTAAAAGAATGTTTTAAAGATAAGCATAAGTAAAATGGTTTATGGTTTGTAGTGACAATATTTAAGTACCATTAGTATTATACCTTTTTGGATGGATTTTTAAAAGTACTTAGATCCCTAAAATGGATATTTTGAAGAAAATTATAAGAATGGAATCTTTTGGAAAAAGATAGATAAAGTAAAGGTTTAAAGTACGAAATCTTGTTAATGATTTGTGAATATACTTGTATCATTCGAGATAAGCATATGAATACATTTTGAAGTATTGAAAGAGTACAAATGAATAGCAAAAATTAATAAATGAAGTTTTATTAGATAAAAGAAGTTTTACTTATAAAAGAGGTTTTAATTAATAAAATTATTGATTAAATAAAAAGGGAATTAGAAGTCGCTTTCCAACTTACAAAATATTCCTTTTGAAAGTATCAAAATATTCCTTTCGAAAGTATTAAAGCATATCTTTCCAACTTACAAAAGCATAGCTTCAAAACCATTTGAAAGTACCTCTTTCGAAACATTGGGTTTAATCTTAAATATAACTTTTGGGTCAAAGTGAACATAAACAAAAGTACCCCTTTCAAAATCATTAACCGTCAAGTAAAAGAGTTTGGGGAAACGGATGGCTTCGGAACCATCCTTTCGAAAGCTTTAATCTTTTAAGTAAAACAATTGAAAGGATAACTTGGAAACACCTTTCATAGCCATTTCCTTCGAAACCTTTAGTATAAGTGGCTACTGGAGCCCTTTCGAAAGCGTTGGAAAGCGGCTTGTTATATTTATAAGACAAAAGCTTGCCTTTCGAACTCATTGAAAACTTTTAACCTATTCGAAAGATATGAAGACGGCAACAAGATTTTGACCTGGTTCGAAACTACCCCTTAAAAAAAAGGCGACAACCTCTTTGAAAGCTATATATAAAAGTAATTCAACCTTTTTGAAAGCATCCATTAAAAGCGAGGCAAGTGGCATTTCTTTTGAAAGCAAAACAAAGACCTTCGAAAGCTATTTACAATGGCCTTGACCAATTCGAAAGCTTTGTTTCGACTCTATACCTTCTGCCTTTTCCCAATCCACTACGTACCAAATCATTGATGCCATATGTATTGGTTTCTACTTGGTTGGGGCAGAGGTATGAGACCGAAAGGTAGCAAACGGAAGTGGTAAAGTAGTAAAAATATGCAAAATTGTTTTGTTGCCTTTTTAAGTAAATGCTTTTCAACTAACTTGCCTATTTATGAAAATATAATTGGTTTCCAAACTTTACCAAAAATCTTTTATAAAAAGACTTCCGAATTTCTCCAGGATTAATTAAAAGTAATTAACAAATAAGCCTTTCCCATAACAAAACAATTAAGACATTTAAGTCCTCCAATTTAATTAATTTTCATTTCCATAGTAAAATACTTAGGAAAAATCCCCAAAAACCATTAAAATTCACTTTTTATATGTTATCTAACATATATAAATTTCAGCCCCAAAATCCTTTACATAATAACAGAAATAAATTTCTAAACCCGATTACTTATTTCTTCCTTCAAATATTCATAATAAATTATCCATGACTTGGATAATTATGAAATTTTAAACCCATCTCTAAAATAATGTCTTACATAACATATTAAATCATCATGGCATTGAAACCCAATAAATAAGATTTTAGCCTTAAAATTGCATAAAACATTTATCAAACATACTTTTTTGAATCAAACATGTCATGTAATCCAAGCATATCATTATTAAAATCGTCATAAAGTTTTCAAACTTAAAACCCAAAAGCAAATGTGTAACGACCCAAAATTTGACCACCTCAAAATATAACATTTAAAATGATTTTAAATATAAAATATATAAGATTTTATGATTCGAATAATATTAGATAGGATTTGGAAATAGAAATATACATAAAAATAAGAACATTTGCTTATATCGACAAAAGTGACAAAATGCTGATTTTAGAAAAGTAAGTTTTAATGGTTAAATAAATTATTTTAATTAATTTATAAATGTTTATATTTTTAAATAGCATTATACAAATTTATTTTTAAATTTAGATTACATAAATAAATAGTTTAACTAAAACGTCAAAATGTGACCGTAAAACATTTTGTCGAAAAACAACGTTTTGTCAAATAAAAGTTGTCGCAACGTTGTTACACCTTTATTTTTTTATATATGAACATATATTCAAATAGTATAAGTATTAACTAATTCACTAATCAAGTTTACTTTTACTAAACATACCTAGTAAATTCTAGAATATAATCTACAAAAAGTAAGCATAAAAAGACAAAAAAAGTTACAAAAGTCAAAAAGTAAACATCAAATCAAGGCAAACATAATTATTATATCATTTACTTAATAATTAAGTGAAAATGACATAAAGTAATGATTTGAAATGAGATGTTAAGTGTTGAAAAAAATAAGGTTATTTTGGTAATTTGGTAAAGGGATATTTTAGTAACTTACCACTTCATTTTTTCCTATAAATACACATTCAACCTTCTCATTTTCTCACACAAATCATTCTTCTCTTCTTCTTCCTTTAAGCTATGTTAATGGCTTCTTCTTTTCTCTTTTCCTTACTAACTTTTCTTAAAATCATATCAAACCAACGCCAAAATCCACCAAACTTTGTCAAAGTTCGTATATCATCATTAAAACATGGTTTAGCATTTAAGAAGTAAAGAAATGTTGGTGGAAGAGGTGGAATAGGGGGAGGTCGAAACTATTGAGGAGGGAGGAGCAAGTTAGAAAGCTCCAGTGCAAGAAAAAGATAAGGAAGTGCTGCACGTTTCATTCCATGGAAATAGGAGGAAGTTTAAAGTACCGCGGAAGCTCTGCCGAATTTTCGAGAGTTTGGAAGAAGAGATTGATAGCATAAAACAAAGAGGAATGAAGTAGAAGTTGAGTAGTTGAAGTTTAAGTGAAGTGTTGTTAGTAAGAATGTTGGTTGGAAGTTTGGTTGGATTTTGGTGAGAACTCCTAATCTACTATATTATATTTTGAATGATGATATGATGTTTTCAATGGATGTTTAATATGCTTTGATCATCAAGTTTGGTTGTTTTCATACAAATGTTGTAAATATATGCAAGTCACAAATATACACGTCGATAAACACAAAAGGAAATCAGAATTAATGTATGGTGTATATAGAAGTGTTAAACCTCTTATAAATGGTTTAAAATGTATTTGAAATGTTTTGTAAACATTTAAAAGTTTTTTGGTGAAGTTTGAAAAGAAAAAGAAATTTTGGTTAAAAATAAGCGCGTCGCATAACGGTAGTTCGCGATTTCGCGCTATAAAAGTCAAACAAGTATAAAAGTTGGAAAATAGCTCAGAATTATTCGAGGTAAAAATTTTCCGAACTATTATATTCATAGTTTTCCAACGAAGAAAGAAAATTGAGATTTCAATAAGAAGATTTTGAAATATGAGTAAAAGAAGTTTTGGAAAAATCTCGAATTTGCAGTTTGGAATCCAAAACTGGATTTCTTTGAAAATGATGTTTTAAATTGTTTAAAAATATGAAATAAATCTTATAAATCCTTTAAAATGTTTTAAAAGTGATTTGCGTAATAAAAATGAATTTTTAAATAATAAAAAGTCATTTTGATCGATATAGCTTATAAAGGACTTTCCGAGCATTTTTCCGCAGCACTTTTCTATAACTTTTGAAATATAGATTTAAACTTATCAATTCTTATCCAAATATTTTATAAATGTTTTTGAATGATTAATAAAGTGTTTTAAAGGTAATTTTAAGGGTTAATGAAATGGTTAAAATGTTTTAATGATTTAGAGTCGATCAAATAACTTGACTGCCTTATGGGTGTCAAAGAGATAGTGTCTAGGCTTGAGTTTGGAAAACTAGTTTCCTACTCTCCCTGGCTATATGGATTGGTCTGACATATGGGATAGTGAACTTGATTTACTTGGATCGAATTTTTTTAAAGAACAAAGAAAAAGGTTTTTCAAGATTTTGACAATTTGGATTTTATGGAGATGATCTTCGTGTACTCAGTGTTAAAGCCTAAAGAGGGAATTCGTACTATTCGTGGAATTTAAAAGGTGATTTCGCCGTTATTCCGCCCATAGTATTTGTTGAATACGGGGATTGATATTGAGTAGAATTAGATGATTTCTATAGATTCTTCTCACTTAATATTTACTGGTTTTGGATTAATATCCTAGATAACATGTTTTTAACTCAATTGAAATTGAGAGTTTTGAATTAGGAAATCTTTGTTAATATTTAAGTAAAATGATTTGAAATTAATTTAAATTCCTATACTTAAAATTTATTGGTTTGGATTTATAGTAAATGATGTCTTCAACAACATTTTTTTTCATCCATGTTAAAAGTCATGATTTGGAAATCTTTGTTATGATTTAAATAAAAGATTTGGAATATTTTCTGGAGAAAAGATGAAATGATTTGGAATATAAAAAGGGTTTTATGTAATCAAAGGATTTAATAAGAGAGGTTTAATGATTCTGTATATACTGGAATTTTTTTTAGAAATATATATATCTCCAAAAGATATTTTGATAAAAAGAACTTAATCAATTAAAGAACGATTCCCTATTCACAAAACCTATTTTTATCGATGATTGGTTTCAAAGGAACCGGGGTCGGATTTGGGTGATTCCTATCCGAAGACCACTTCGAACCAATCTACATATTCGAAGTAAAAGATCAAAAGCTAAAGATATTGAGATGAATAGTAACAAAGGACTGCTTATTGATTTGATTAGGGATAACTCCCGAAATACTTATAGTAGCGGTGGTCTCTTTGTTACGAAAAATCTCAGAAACATAAGGACTATTCGCTACTAACCTTATGATGTGGTAGGAGAGTGCCTTCAGTTTGTCTTGTTCCTAGACAACTTGTATGGACAAGTGTCTGACCTTGCATTCTAAATCACAATAAGTGGTCTCTATATAATGTATATCAGTCGGTGACAGAGAAGACACCTTCTCTTAGCTTAGCACCCTTTCCCGAGACATTCGAGCTCAGGAAGTTATACGTTTGTACAAATCAGTCATGTGACTATGGAATGGCAATGTGGCATTCAAAGAGGAAAGATGATGTGCTATGTGAAAGGTAATCGTTACCTTAGGCATCACACCCCGGAAATGGCCAAAACAGGGTTAGATGCTGCAAGGCTAAGTGGTTCGCAACCATTAGGGTGTGATTATCCCCTTCAAGATAGATTTCTTCCCACTATGACATTCGAGATGTAAATAATTGTGAATGTATGCTATGAGGGCCCTCGGATAGGTCAGTAATGACCGAGGGATGATATATTTGGTACTATCTAGTTACAGAGATAGGTCGGTCTTGTGTTGGTAGAGGATCCTTTGTGTTGGTCCTCGGTACATTCCTCTAGAGATGTAATGCCAGAAGGTAGTCCCTTCACCTAGTCATTTGTATGGAAATCCATTTCCCAATAAGTACCTTTACGAGTTTGATTGTAGAACCCTCGTTGGGATAGTATGCTGGAATTTAATCAATGTAACAATTTCGGCTAAGATTAATAAGTTTAGTTGGCAATGTTTTCAAAGATATGTCATTAAAAATAATATCAAGTATTTTGATGTAGAATGATTTGGTTATCATAAGGTAAACACCCGTTCCGTGTTTATGTGGGGCGTGGTCTTATGAGATACCTTTTTGTTTTCAAAACGCGTATTTTGAGTTCTCACACCAGTCTTATGACTGACCCGGAGTTTATTTTCCCTTTCCTTAAACTCCGGGTGCCCTAACTTTCCCTGGGCGGCCTAGTAGTCAGGTTTAGTTTAGAAGAAATCTGGATGGAGCTCGAAGCATGGAGTCAGAAGATTTTACTGAAGATTTTTATCTATTTCCATCACACACTCTTGTACTATAGTACTCCACATTTGTAAGGACGGGATTTATAACTGTCCATGTTTTAACTCTGATAAATGTATTTTAATTTTCGTTGTAAAGATTTTATGTTGAAATAACATATGTGAGATTCTATTCTGTCTTATTTTCTTTCTTACCCTTAAGAATCTGCTTCTCCAGCAATTGGACTTACGACACGTGAATATCAAGGATGTATTAGTGTCGATTTCTAGGAGTCGAAGAAACGGGTCCTTACAAAATGCTCTTCAAAAACGAAAATGAGATGGTGTTGATTATTATTCACCTTGCTTTGGATAAGGAACTTGAGATTTGATCTTGATTACTCCTCCTTTGCTTGAATCCTAAGCTTTGGTTAATTTTTATTCTCCTTTTCCCCTAGTTTATGGCCGGCCTTGAGCTCCCCTTTTCTTATGTTTTTGAATTATGAACGTATGGAATGAAAATGGGAATACGAGATTAGGGGTTATGGGGTTATGGTAGACTGCTATTCTCCATAATACTCTTGCCTTATTCTCTTATTAGTTAACATATGAAACCATTTCCGTAAATCCATTCTTTTAATTTTATTTAATTAAGCATGGCCTCTATTTAGTTTTTAAACCTCAATCCCTTTATCACTCTAATATTTACATTATTCTATATAATTTATCTAGTTAAATCTCCCGGATAATGTTATTTAAAATTAGAGGTGTTACAGGCTCCCCTCCATAAAGAATTTCATCCTCGAAATTCAGTAAGGACTAAACACTAAACATAGTAATCATCTGTAACAACTCCTAACTGATATACTAGCCTACCTGACTAGAAACAATCTATATAAAGAAAATATAGAACATACCCTCACCGTAGATCAGGATAAGTATCTCTAATCCTGTCTTTTGTCTCCTAAGTACAGTCCTTTTCGTTGTCGCTCCACTGAACTTTCATCAACTTGACTATCTTGTTTCTTAACCTCTTCACATCTCTCACCACAACCCGAACTAGTTGTCTAACAAAAGTCAAATTTAGTTCTACTATCAAATCTTCCAACCCTGTCGGAGGGATAGTAGTCTCTGGATTATGCATATACTTATGAAGATGAGACATATAAAACACACTATGGACTCTAGCCATACTGCTCAGCAACTCTACTCTGTATGCGAGCTTTTCGATCCTTTCTATAATTAGGAACATATCAACATATCTCAGTGCCAGCGTCCTTAAGTTTCCGAATCATACCACAACATTCATCGGTTATACTTTGATGAAAACCCTATCTCCAACTGAGAATTCTAGATCTTCACGCCTCTTATCTGCATAACTCTTCTATCTAGACTGAGCTTCCTTCATCCTCTCTCCGATCAACTCAATCTTCTTTGTCGCCTCTCTAACCAGATCTGGACCCAAACTAATCTGTCTCTAGTTTCCAACCAACATGTTAGTGATTTGCATGGCTTTCCATACAAAGCTTCAAAAGGCATCATTCCTATACTAGTCTGATAACTATTGTTATAGGAAAACTCCAATAAGTGTAGGTGATATTCCCAAGATCCTAGCAACAAGCCCTAAATAAATCCTAGATTACGTTATTGACTCTCTTTGTCTGCCCATCCATCCGAGGGTGACACGCGGTACTCATCTTGAGCTTGGTACCTAATACATCCTGTAGACCCTTCCAAAATTCCCATGTAAACAAAGAATCTCTATCACCGACTATACTACTAGGAATTCCATGCATCTAACTATGTTCTTCACGAACAACTTAGCAAAAACAGGTGCCTTGTAACGACCTGGTATTTCGAACAATTCACATCTGCACATGTCAGACTTGAATTGCTTAAAATATCAGATTGTTAATTTATATTTGGATAATCTTAGCATTTACAGTAAATAAATCAATCACAGAATCACAGACATAGAGTAATACAATAATCAGTAGCGGAATAGATAAATAGTAGTTCATGAAGTTACTATATAAACAATAGAGTCTTAAACAAAATACAACAGATATCCAATACATAGAAGTCACTAATACATAAGCAAATGATGAATCTGAACATCAACGACTGGAAATATCTGAAAGCTGAATAGATATAAGACAGATCTTCAAGCAAAGCTCCAACCCCAAAGATGAGTCTCAAATGCTGTGACACTCAGTCTGACTCGAGCATAAAGCAAAACACAAAACACTCAAGTCAGGATTAACATTCTTATAACAGTAAATTCAACTCAAGTGAAGTGTCAACTGAAATACAAATAACTTAAAGGATGTTTGGGATTTCCATCCTCTAAAGATTCGTGGAACTATCTACTATGTATTAATATACGCTATTATAATATGTCTATCAGTAAAGTAATATATTAAAATAGCGTTAAGGCGTTACCCATATTCCCCTTAACACATTTTATATATTCCCGTAGTTTATACAATGCTGTAAGCTCCACCAAACTGGTGGTTTACCCAGAAGACACCCCATAGGTATGGTACAAAACAAACTCGGAGAAGGCACGAGAGGGCATGTGAACATGGCACGCGAGGCAATGCCAGGGTAGATATACCATTTGCGGATCCGGACTGGTGGTAACGTATAGCAGCTACTACCGCCCACCTGGAGACACACTCCCAAATCAAAGGTGCACCCAATCAAATCACAAAGTAATAGAACGGTATCAAAGAAATGTGTCTGATCGGAGGAATGACCTCACTTGGCCCGACATGGCTCCTGTTTTAGTCACATCTATGACTCACGGGATTCAGAGCTACGTAAATACCTCATACAGAATCGTCACCAAACCATCCTACTTCATTTCTGGAATCTCCACCATGTACACAGTTGTTAAAGTGGTTTTCGGTATTGGCGGAGAATATGACAATATCATATCCCGGTCTCTTTAACAACCAAACGCTTATTTCACACTGTGGTCAATTATATTTCAACTAGTTTACACTTCATATCAAAATATCATATTCATTTCAGAATCATCTCTCTTTCGAAATCATATTCACTTTCGAACTTAAACAGTTTAAATATTGAAAATAGTATATATTTTAAATAATTATAAATTAAAAATAGTTATATTTAAAAAAATAGGTTATAGATTTAAAATAGTTCATATATTAGAAATAGTTTATATATATATTAAAAATACTTTATATAATAAAATTAGTTTCCTCCAATTCCACAAATCGATTCAAATTAACTCAAATTCCAACATTCAATTTAAATCAATCCCAGTTCAACAATTTCAATTTAAAAGGTTAAAGATTCAATTAAAATTCTAAATAAACCATTTCAATTTATATGTATTTCAAATCCCGGTTTGAACTATCACTTCAATTCCCATAAGATTCAAAACTTAAATATTCAAACATTTACAATATAAATTTCATTTATATTTCAACATTTAACTTTAATTTTTTTTCAAATTGAAAAATATTCACTTAATCATTTAATAACAATTAAATAAGATCTCAATTTATAAATTTGGATCAATATGAAATATTCAGTCTCAGTTTTATTTAAAGTTGAGAATATTCATTTAATCACTTTTTATCAAATCAAGTTATAAATCATACCTTTCAAAATCTCAAAATCAATAAGTTCAATTAAATTCTTATTTAAATTCAATTATTAACCAATTTAAATTCCAAGTCAACATTAATTTATCTTCCCGACCTTATTATATTAAGTTATTAAAAAAAATTTAAATATTAAGATAAATATAAATAAATGCTTAAACATATTATATAATAATTAAATTAATTTTTTATTAAATTAAATATTATTATTAAATTTATTTTGTATTAAATCTTATTTTTATATATTTTTGAAAAATAAAATTATAAGAAAAATCTTAAAATTTATATTTTCCGAAACTAACTTATTAATTAAAATTTCCAAAAAATCAAAATTTTATACATATATAAAAATAGCATTTATATATTTAATTTTAAAATCAATATTCTTTAAAACCCATATATTTCCTTTCAAACTTTGGAAATCATTTTCAAAGTATAGACCGACAGTGTCTGTATATAATTTTCTATCCTATGATCAAGTGATACAGATATTTATTATTTCAATCTGCAAATTAAATATTTTCGAATATATATCATTTCACCTTGCAATTCCAGAATTCTAAATCAATGAAAATCGCTTGGGTTTATCATTTCAACCCATAACGATTCTCCCCTAATCTATAAGATCATTCGGGTATGTATCATATCAACCTATAGGGAATTTCTAAACTAACAGGGAGCTGGCAGGGTGATAACAAATATGATAATAATATAACATATCAACAATAGGTATATATCAAAAGTAACGAATTTAAATATAATATATACAACAGGTTATGGTGTCATATGTCATAGGTAACAATGGCAGATGATGACATATCATATTCAACAATTAAATAACTTTACAATTAAAATTTAACAGCATATTTCAATCGTCATTTAAAGTGAATTAAATTTACCGAATATAAGAATGTTAATCGTGATTGATTGCTCACCTTTTGAGGTTAGAGAGAACAGGACAAGCATACAAATAAGTGACAAATCGAAGCAACTGACTTCTGCGATCAATTCTAGACAATGGGAAACCAAAAGCAAAGCACGACGAACTGGATTCGATGGAAATCAAAGATGTATTATATTCTAAAATTCAATATTAAATTTAAAACACATTTCAAAATAAAAATCTATATGTATATATTTTTAAAATCGATACTAAATTTAGAACACATATCAGATTAAAATCTTTATATATATTTTCAAACCAATATTTAATTTAAACACATAAAATCTCTATATATATTTGAAAACCGAACTCATGTATACTTATATAAACAAATATATATAGACTAATATATAACTTACATACATATTATATTTTAAAATTGATATTAGAACATAATAACATAAAATCTATGTATATTTTATTACAAAATCATTACTTAATTTAAAACACATAGATTTTAAAATCAAAATACATATATATTATAGTTTAAAAACAAATATTTGAAAAAAATCAATATATATATATATATATACCAAAGTAAATTTTTTTTCTTTTTTTAGGATAGAACCCAAAATATAACTTCATTATATATACATATACATATCTTTGATATACATAACAGGTTTCTAACAAATCTAACTTTATATATATATATATATATATTTGAAATCGGAACACATATTAACATTTAAAACAAACCCATATCTACAATGCATTTTTAATATAATACCTAAAAGGACAGAACCCAAACTCACTGCTGTCCAGTGAGTTGTCGCGGCACGACAGAGGTGCGCGGCAGTGCATGGGTTGTTGGCGGAGGCTCGAAGCAGGCGGGTTGGGGATGAGAGGAGGCTTGCGTGTAGATGGAAGTTGGAAGGTGGTTTCAGGTGAGGGTGATCAGGTACGCGGTGATGGTGTTGGGAAGCTCGATTCAAGTGGAAGGCAGGCTTGGGTTTGAGAGGGATGATGACGTCTTCGGGTTAAAGTGGGACGGAGGCAAGATGATGGCTGCTGCAGAGGACAAGTGAGGAGCTACGGGATGGAGGCGGATGGCTTGGATCAGCTGCACGGTGGTCGAAGCAGTAGGTAGGTGAGCTTTGGTGGTTGTGGCGTTCGGAGGGAAGAGGACCACTGTTCACGTGGGCTGCTGGCTGTTCGACTAGGGGAAGGCTCGGAAGTCAATGAGCTGCTTTTAGGGAGTGGTGGATTCGCTTGATGTGGTGGCGGGTGCAACTAGTAGAGGGCAAAGCAACTGGCTGAGGAGGATTATAGGTGAAGCAAACGGCAGGTAGGATGGAATTTTGGAGGAGGATCGGCTGCATGAAATGGTGAGGACGAGTGAGGTGGAAGAACATGAGCAGCTTCAGGTTAAAGCTTTAGTTATAATTCAATTTTTTCTTTCTTTTTATAATAAAAAAGTGTATGCGGCTGCTAGAACATGGGGATAAGGCGGAGGGATTGGAGAAAGAGTAGTCACAGGAGATGATGAGCAGCTAGCAAAGGGAAGGGAGAAACAAATAATAGAAAGATAAGTGAACAGGCAATGTTTCAATTCATACGACTTATTATATTCACTCGTCATTTTTTTCCCAGAAGTGAGAATTTGGACAATCAAATAATGAATGAAAACGAACAGGTGCGTGCTTTATATATCTCTCCATGCAAACGAAAATGAACAGGCTCTCTAATATATATGTTTTATATTTTATTTTTATATATATATTGATCTGAATGAAATAGACGGGGAGAGCAAGAAGAGGCACAAGTGAACAACAATAAATTGAACAGGTCGGGAAAATAAAAGTCACATATTCGATTTCGGAGAATATTAAAAGCAAATGTCTATTTGTCTTCTCCCGGTCTATAAACGAAAGGACACAGGGAAATCAAAAGGCTCAAAATGGGTATCGATACGGCAAATCGTTTTGCCGATTTTTCCGTGTACCGGACACCGAAATGCACAAATAAATATACTGCGGAGATTAGCATGACGAGGCGAAAAAAAGGTATACATGTACGAGCGATACGATCATCCTACCAAAAGTCGATATTTTGCTGCCAAACTGCTGCAAATTCGCCGGAAATAAGATAAACGAGCTATAGCAGTCCAAATTTGGCGAAACAAAATATGACGTCTCACTCAGAAAATGATTTACATTTTTATTATATAAAAATGTTCAAATTTCAAAAATAATTTATTTTCATTAAATTTTCAACTGACTTAAATTTAAAAATTGAAATTACACAACAGAACAAACTTTTATATTTACCAATGAAAATCTGCCATTTGCTATGTTTTAATAGATGCATACCAAATATCAAATTTTCATTGCAAATTTAATTGTTTAAATTTTCATGAAAAATGCAGTCAATTACGTTAATAAAAACCATTAAAATATATGGGTCGTTACACTCTCCCCCACTCAAAACATTTCATCCCCGAAAAGGAACGGGATAGGAGATTAGAAACAACCAGAAAGAAAAGGTATATTGAAATACAAAATACAACAATTAATTTAAAACCATATAAATTTCATCAGTTTTAAATTGATTAATATTCAACAAATTTGGTTTCAATCCATTTTATTTAATCAATAAATATTCATTGTATTCACATTAGGTTGATTTCAATTCAATGTATTCCAATCAATAGATTTGATTTCAATTTATTAACATTTATTACAAAAAATTTCTTTCAAAACAAAATTTATTTTATTTGACTTATTTATTTAATCCATTTGACTTCACTTAAGTTAATTCCACTTTATAATTCAACTTTAACTATTTTTAAGTTCATAATCATTTACTTAAATAGCATTTTCTTTTTGTTATAAAATTGATTTCACTAATCATAAATTAAGAGTATATAGCATTATTATAATTACTTAAATTTCTATTTATAAATTCCCTTAATAAAATTTAAATTTTTTTGATGTCTTATTCTTACATTTGATTTGTATACTATTCAATTACATATTCTTATTAAATTTTTAACTCTGGATATTTCAGGTAAGTTATATATATTTTAAAATGCAATAGAGTACTATACTAATAAATTTTATCCTAGTTCAATTGTTTCTAATTATTTTAATTTCAATTCTCATTTTAGATACTCCAATTACTCAAAAAAAATTCTCCATTTCAATAATTGAAAACCCTCACTTAACATTGAACTTAAGAGTTAAATTTTCGGTTTTCACTTCAAACCGTTTTGAAATAAATACACAGACACAAACACACACAGATATATATATGTGTGTATATATATATATTACACATCAAATCATACTCAAGAAATTCAAATCAAATCCATTTTCCAAAACAAAATGTAGCAAAGCTAATAACTGGTCTCTCCACTTTGAGACTCGAAAATGAATATCGATGATGATGCATTCATCACCGAAATTATTTTCCAACGACAAAAGAGGAGAGTACTGACTTACTTCTTTAAATTCTTTGGAAACAATTTCCATTCAAAAATGTTTTCAAATAATATGTTTTTTTCTTTCAAAACTTTGAAACCAAATTTAGAAAAGCCCTGGAAATTTAATTCTTAATCCTTAATTTAAATTCATTATGTTTGCAAATCTGATTTATAAATCATATTTGAAAATTTCAACACCTTATAACATACAACAATAGTTAAATGGTTTAGGAATGTTGACAAAGCAATAAATGATAATCTAGTATTATCATTTCTAATAACCAATTCATTTAACTGTTTAATTTCAAAAAACTATACCTTTATATATAAAAATATAATCGTACATAGAATTATTTCATTTATCACTTTTGAAAATAAAAATTGTGTCAGCTTGTTCTGTCTAAGTGTTTTGGAATTCCTATCGATAGCATTGGCCAGACGAATCGATCGAAACCCAAAATCAAACTTAACAACTCAAACAACACAATATAAACATTTTAATATCGGTTACAAATACACTCCCTCACATGATGATTCAAGAATGGATCTTAAAATAAGGATAGAGATCAAATTAGAGGGACCCTAATCAAATAGAATTCCAACAATAGAGATAGGCTCGAAATGAAGATAAGATAATTAAATTACAAAAGAGGAAAGATGGATAGACTTATATTAATCGCCGCGACCTTAACCGGGTCAACCGAGACTCAGAAAACGAGAATATCATTAACGGAACTCTGGACAAACTGGTTGAGAACATCGCGGAAAACACGATTCATGAGATCGACGAAGAAGGCAGAAGCATTGGTTAATCCAAAAGGAATGACTAACCATTCACAGAAACCATTCGTTTGGGAGGAAGGAAACAAGTCGAGCTCCAGGAATCAGATTGATGCAGAATTCAATTTCCCGCTTAAATGGGAGAGATGTGACTTCACCAAAACATCAGGATATTCCCTGATTCTCATGGTGTAGTCAATATCACTAGGTTGAGTATCAACAAAAGATAGAACTGCCTACATAACCGAAGGCATTCGACATTCGATCACAAAAGAATAACCCAGCCGTCTACTAGAGAACGGTTCAGGCTTTGTAAGAGATAATAGCATCAAAATCGAGGATATAGAAATCTTCGGTGAATCGACGCTTTTTGTAAAGGAGTTTCACCCTTTTGCAAATCATACCAAGGTTGGCGGGACCATCGATGGAATTAGTCACATATAAGGATGAAGTTGCCAATTGAAGTGGCAAGATGAGTTCAGATTTATTACAAAGATCAACATAAATGGGGCTATGGGACGCTCCAGTATCAAGAGGAACACGAATAGGACAAGACCAGAATGGATTTGAGAACAAAGGTAAAGTTCCAAAATTCAAAAGAAATCCAAATCAAAGAGGATCCTAACAAAGGATTTCAAGCTCGAACAAAGATGATTTTGTAATTAATTTTTACTCATTCTAGGGTATTACTACCCTATCTCTTATGAGTTTTTACTCCATATGCTAAGCTTGCCTAAACCTGGCTCTCATACCACTTGTAACGACCTAGTATTTCGAACCATTCGCATCCGCACATGTTAGACTTGAATTACTCAAAATATCAGATTGCTAATTTATATTTGGCAAATCTCAGCATATACAGTAAATAAATCAATCACAGAATCACAGACACAGAGTAATACAATAATAAGCAGCGGAATAGATAAATAGTAGTTCATGAAGCTACTATATAAACAACAGAGTCTTAAACAAAATACAACCGATATCCAATACATAGAAGTCACTAATACATAAGAAAATGATGAGTCTGAACATCAACGACTGGAAATATCTAAAAGCTGAATAGATATAAGACAGATCTTCAAGCAAAGCTCCAACCCCAAAGATGAGTCTCAAATGTTGTGACACTCGGTCTGACTCGAGCATAAAGCAAAACACAAAACACCCGAGTCAGGATTAACATTATTATAATAGTAAATTCAACTCAAGTGAAGTGTCAACTGAAATACAAATAACTTAAAGGATGTTTGGGATTTCCATCCTCTAAGGATCCATGGAACTATCTACTAAGTAGTAATATACACTATTATAATATGTCTATCAGTAAAGTAAAGTATTAAAATAGCGTTAAGGCATTACCCATATACCCTTTAACACATTTTATATATTCCCGTAGTCTATACAATGCCCTAAGCTCCACCAAACCGATGGTTTACCCAGAGGACATCCCATAGGTATGGTACAAAACAAACTCGTAGAAGACACGATAGGGCATGTGAACACGGCACGTGAGGCAATGTCAGGGTAGATATACCGTTTGCGGATCCGGACTGGTGGTAATGCATAACAGCTACTACGGTCCACCTCGAGACCCACTCCCAAATCAAAGGTGCGCCCAATCAAATCACAAAGTAATAGAACGGTATCGAAGAATGTCCGATCGGAGGAATGACCTCACTTGGCCCGGCATGGCTCTTTTTTTAGTCACATCTAAGCTGACTCATGAGAGTCAGGGCTACGTAAATACCTCATACATAATAGTCACCAAACCATCCTACTTCATTTCTAGAATCTCCACCACGTACACAGTTGTTAAAGTGGTTTTTGGTATTGGCAGAGAGTATGATAATATCTGATCCCGGTCTCTTTAACAACCAAATGCTTATTTCACACCATGGTCAATTATATTTCAACTAGTTTACACTTCATATCAAAATACCATATTCATTTCAAAATTATATCTCTTTCGAAATCATATTCACTTTCGAACTTAAACAGTTTAAATATTGAAAATAGTATATATTTTAAATAATTATAAATTAAAAATAGTTTATATTTAAAAAAATAGGTTATAGATTTAAAATAGTACATATATTATAAATAGTTTATATATATATTTTAAAATACTTTATATAATAAAATTAGTTTCCTCCAATTCCACAAATCGATTCAAATTAACTCAAATTCCAACATTCAATTTAAATCAATCCCAGTTCAACAATTTCAATTTAAAAGGTTAAAGATTCAATTAAAATTCTAAATAAACCATTTCAATTTATAAGTATTTCAAATCCCGGTTTGAACTATCACTTCAATTCCCATAAGATTCAAAACTTAAATATTCAAACATTTACAATATAAATTTCATTTATATTTCAAAATTTAACTTTAATTTTTTTTCAAATTGGAAAATATTCATGTGACGCCCCACCTCAATACCCACGCTAGCCAAGAACACTACGGTGTAGTGCTGTCAACTAGCACGGAGAATAAGGCTGTTGAGGAGCGACCATCTATGTAATTGCTTTGTGCGAGCACCGATATGTCGGATAATAAAACATTGCATTTCAATTTTTAGAGGAATACCGACATACCGATACAAACTCAAAGCTACTACACAGTGGCTATAATAGTTTAGGACAATAGATATAAAAATAACACAGATAACATAAATGCGGAATAAAGATGGAACGAAAAGTCTCATATATACAATAACTGATATCAGTTACAATACATTTGACACAATACAAATGATACAACTACAACTGTCGACTCAAGAAGTTATATATACAAGTACATTATCAACTAATATACATGAATACATTATCATCTTAAAACAAACACACTGACTACTACAACAAGACGAAGACCACATCAACTGATATAAATAGTCTTCATAGCTCTAGCAGCAACCCAAAGCTAAAAATCTACAACCTGTAAATACTCGGTCTGACCCGAGTATTACATTCAAAAAAAATTAATACCCGGATCAGTCTAATTCAAACCAGTTTATTAGTGCATATAGGCAGTAATAATTTAAATAGACGACAGTCACAATAATTCCCGTCTATCCGATTCTTTAAACAAAGAAACCGGATGACGGTCAATATAACACTTAACAGTGTTTAACAAAAATCAGCAGATTTAAATCATCAACAGAGATAAATAAACAATTTATCAAATCGACTAAATCAATTCAAAACTGTCAATTCTGGGTGGCTGCAGTGCACGCACGCGTGCACTGCCTCGCCACCACCGAATATAAAGTCACCACCACAATGAAACTGCAGTGGCAAACAAGTAGGAATTCAAATATGAAATGGAGAACATCATTGCAAGTGCAACAGGTGGAAGATGATGCAGTGAAGCCAATATGGCAAATAATGATGAAGCATATAAGTGCAGGCAACGAAAATAAACAAAGATGAATGAAACTGATCAAGCAAGTGCAGCAGGTACAAAGGCCCGACGACCAAGTGCACAAAACAATTTCAAGTGAAGGCCAATGAAATCAAGTACACATGAACTACAAGTGAACATGTCAATCTTTGAATGGTCATACAATTATATACATACATGAATGTATGTATACAATGCAACAGTAAACCTGATAGCAGTTACACACAGGAAAACAGTGAAATGGGCAAAAGTATCAAGTCTGGAAAGCAAGAATGCCCAGACTCAACAAAGATGTACACAGTGGCATATAAACAACACTGCAATACTACCAAAGTTCAAGTAACTAATGTCAACATTTCGAAGTCAACATCAATGTCGTGGGGATGAACGAGACTCAAGAGATGCTACAACATGAAGCACTGCATTTCAAATAGCAGCATAACTGGAATAAGTGACACAATGCAGCAAGTAATTCCAGGCATTAAAGTGTGAAACAGATGTGAAGTGAGACATGAAGTATAACAGTGAACATCATCACTTCAACATCACACTGACAGGGTATATCGAGCAGATAGTAAAGTGACATGAATAAGGTATACAAGTGAAACAGGCTACATGAACACAGTGAAGTGTGGTACACATGAAGCAGCATGATTGTACGAACTATATACAAAAGAGAATATGTTATGTGGTGAAGCAAAACAGGTAACAAATACCAGTCAAGTCAATGTGATCAAGTGCAACTACAAGGTGGATACAGGAAGGCCACAGTAATCAGGTTATATAAAGTGAAGTACAACCACTGCAATGGAATATGAGATTAATCAAAGTGGAAGCCGAAGTCAAATAGATCGAACAACAAGTAACAGCAGTTACAGGTGACTCAGGCAAATGTGTAGAGGCATCAACAACTACAGGGGCAACATAATGAAACTGTGGACAGGGACAAGGCTACAGCTCAAACCCCATGTGCAAATTGAAATAGGCAGCAACATGGTTGACAAAGGCAACTGGGTTGAAATGCAACCTTAAAAAGAATCACAAATATTGGCACAAAACAGAACTGGCAAGCAAAAGGAACAAGGGTAACCACTAACACACATATACACACATAAATACATGGGTATATATGGCATATGCAAGTGGACCAATTCAGTAGCCAGGACAATGTATTAATAACAGTGCAAGCTACAACTTCAAGTAAAGCCAATACACAACAACTACGAGATGCCAACTACAAAGTTTTAAAACCATGGTCATCAAAAATTCAAGTCAAACCGAGGTCACTGGAAACAAAATAATACTACAGGGATGGACGGAAATGGTCAAGCAAACTGGAGTCAAAGCCGAGACCAAGACAAGGCAGTGAAAATCAAATACACCTTAGATTTCAAACTGACAATTCAAAACCATTTCAAGTCGAAAATTTCCAAAACCAAGTCAAGGCCGAGTATATCGTACTGTGGTGGCCAAGCAAAACCAGAAGAAATCAAATATACGCATATGAAAAGGGTCAGAATTCACCACAATCATCAAAACAATATTGAACAGCCAAAGACGAATTCAACATAGAATATACGAACGAGGAAACAGGGTTACGAACCCATATAAATTCAACCCAAAATCATGCACTGGAGAATTGAATTAGATGTGAGTTTTCACTCACCTTGTTTGAAGCGGAGGCGAACTCGAGAGAAGGAGTCGCAAGCACCAACATCACATTCGACAGAGCAACGAATGAACGACCAGTAATCGATCAACCTTCAAGCAGCAGCTTCAAAGATTTCAGCCGAAGCCCTGATTAAAGAACGAAGCATCGAGAGGCCATAAACACAAAGCCTTAATTCCAGAATCAAGCGAAGAGAAGCTGAAGTCTCAATTCGCCAGAGTTTCAGAAAGCGAGGCCAAGCCCTAAATTTCTCAGATCGAAGAAAAATAATCACCTCCATTTTCTTTTCAGAGCAAAAAGGGACGAGTTAGAGAACAAAAGAAATAGGGCCGGCTGGTCTAGATGATTATCACGGCAACAAAGAGTATGGGCCACAATAGTTCTCTTTAAAGCCCGTTTCCATAATTACGAAATTTTATTAAAAGAATTTCTACTCGATATAGAAACTCCACCAACCATTTTATAAAAGAATTTCAAATTGATTTTTAATTTCAATAAAAATTTACGAACGATTTAATCACCTAATGGCGATAATTAAATGCTACGAATTTGCGGGTTGTTACAATTCACTTAATCATTTAATAACAATTAAATAAGATCTCAATTTATAAATTTGGATCAATATGAAATATTCAGTCTCAGTTTTATTTAAAGTTGAGAATATTCATTTAATCACTTTTTATCAAATCAAGTTATAAATCATACCTTTCAAAATCTCAAAATCAATAAGTTCAATTAAATTCTTATTTAAATTTAATTATTAACCAATTTAAATTCCAAGTCAACATTAATTTATCTTCCCGACCTTTATTATATTAAGTTATTAAAAATTTATTATTTTTTTAAAATATTAATATAAATTTAAATAAATGCTTAAACATATTATATAATAATTAAATTAATTTTTTTTAAATTAAATCTTATTATTAAATTTATTTTGTATTAAATCTTATTTTTATATATTTTTAAAAAATAAAATTATAAGAAAAATATTAAAATTTATATTTTCCAAAACTAACTTATAAATTAAAATTTCCAAAAAATCTAAATTTTATACATATATAAAAATAGCATTTATATATTTAATTTTAAAATCAATATTCATTAAAAACCCATATATTTCCTTTCAAACTTTGGAAATCATTTTCAAAATACAGACCAACGGTGTCCGTATATAATTTTCTATCCTATGGTCAAGTGATATGGATATTTATCATTTCAATCCGCAAATTAAATATTTACGGATATATATCATTTTAACCCGCAATCCCAAAATTCTAAATCAATGAAAATCGCTTAGGTTTATCATTTGAACACATAACGATTTTCCCCTAATCTGTAAGATCGTTCGGGTACGTATCATTTCAACCCATTGAGAATTTCTGGACTATCAGGGAGTTGGAAAAGTGATAACATATATGATAATAATATAACATATCAACAACAGGAATATATCATCAGTAACAAATTTAAATATAATATATACAACAGGTTATGGTGTCATATGTCATAGGTAACAATGGCGGATAATGGCATATCATATTCAACAATTAAATAACTTAACAATTAAAATTTAACAACATATTTCAATCGTCGTTTCAAGTGAATTAATTTTACCGAATATAAGAATGTTAATCATGAGTGACTGCTCACCTTACGAGGTTAGAGAGAATAGGAGAAGCACACAGATAAGCGACAAATCGAAGCAACTAACTGCTACAATCAATTCTAGACAGTGGCGAAACTAAAAGCAAAGCACGACGAACTGTATTCGATGGAAATCAAAGATGTATTATATTCTAAAATTCAATATTAAATTTAAAACATATTTCAAAATAAAAATCTATATGTATATATTTTTAAAATCGATACTAATTTAGAACACATATCAGATTAAAATCTTTATATATATTTTCAAATCAATATTTAATTTAAACACATAAAATCTCTATATATATTTGAAAACCGAACTCATGTATACTTATATAAACAAATATATATATATAGACTAATATATAACTTACATACATATTATATTTTTAAAACAAATATTTAAAAAAATCAATATATATACCAAAGTAAGAAAAATTCTTTTTTTTACGACAAAACCCAAAATATAACTTCATTATATATACATATACATATCTTTGAAATACATAACAGGTTTCGAACAAATTTAACTTTAAATATATATATATATATTTGAAATCAGAACACATATTAACATTTAAAACAAACCCATATATATAATGCATTTTTAATATAATACCTAAAAGGACAGAACCTAACTCACTGTTGTCCAGTGAGTTGTCGCGGCATGAAGAGGTGCACGACAGTGCTTGGGTTGTTGGCGGAGGCTCGGAGCAGGCGGGTTGGGGATGAGAGGCAGCTTGCATGTAGATGGAAGGTGGAAGGTGGTTTCAGGCGAGGGTGATCAGGCGCGCGGTGATGGTGTTGGGCAGCTCGATTCAAGTGGAAGGCAAGCTCGGGTTTGAGAGGAATGCTGGCGTCTTCGGGTTAAAGTGGGACGGAGGCAAGATGATGGGCTGCTGTAGAGGACAGGTGCGGAGCTATGGGATGGAGGCGGATGGCTTGGATCGGCTGCATGGTGGGTGAAGCAGTGGGTAGGCGAGCTTTGGTGGTTGTGGCGTTTGGAGGGAAGAGGACCACTGTTCATGTGGGCTGATGGCTGTTCAACTAGGGGAAGATTCGAAAGTCGGTGAGCTGCTTTTAGGGAGTGTTGGATTCGCTTGATGTGGTGGCGGGTGCAACTGGCAGAGGGCGAAGCGCCTGGCTGAGGAGGGTTTTAGGTGAAGCAAACGACAGGTAGGATGGAATTTTGGAGGAGGATCGGCTGCGTGAAATGGTGAGGACGAGCAAGGTGGAAGAACATGAGCAGTTTGAGGTAAAAGATTTAGTTATAATTCAATTTTTTTTCTTTTTATAATAAAAAGAGTATGTGACTGCTAGAACATGGGGATAAGGCGGTGGGATTGGAGAAAGAGTGGTCACATGGAGATGATGAGCAGCTAGCAAAAGGAAGGGGGAAACAAATAATAGAAAGAAAAGTGAACAGGCAATGTTTCAATACATACGACTTATTATATTCACTCATCATTTTTTTTCCTAGAAGTGAGAATTTGAACAATCAAATAATGAATGAAAACGAACAGGTAAGTGCTTTATATATCTCTCCATGCAAACAAAAATCAACAGGCTCTCGGATATATATGCTTTATATATATTGATCTGAATGAAATAGACGGGGAGAGCAAGAAAAGGCACAAGTGAACAACAATAAATTGAACAGGTGGGGAAAACAAAAGTCACATATTGGATTCCAGAGAACATTAAAAGCAAATGTCTATTTGTCTTCTCCCGGTCTATAAACGAAAGGACAGAGGGAAATCAAAAGGCTCAAAATGGGTACCGATACAGCAAATCGTTTTGCCGATTTTGCCGCGTACCGGATTCCGAAATGCACAAATAAATATACTACGGAGATTAGCATGACGAGATGAACAGAATGGTACACAGATACAAGGGATACGATCATCCTACCAAAAGTCGATATTTCGCTGCCAAAACTGCTGCAAATTCGCCAAAAATAAGATAAACAGGCTATAGCAGTCCAAATTTGGCGAAACTAAATATGACGTCTCACTTAGAAAATTATTTACATTTTTATGCTATTAAAATATTCAAATTTCGAAAATAATTTATTTTCATTAAATTTTCAACTGACTTAAATTTAAAAATTGAAATTACACAACAGAACAAACTTTTATATTTACCAATGAAAATCTGTCATTTGCTATGTTTAAATAGACGCATACCAAATATCAAATTTTCTTTACAAATTTAATTGTTTAAATTTTCATGAAAAATTCAATTAATTACGTTAATAAAAACCATTAAAATATCTGGGTCATTACATGCCGTCCTGGTTGACTTAACTGGAATGAAATGGGCACTATTGGTCAACCTGTCCACTATGACCCATATACTTTCATTTCCTCTATTCGACCTTGGCAACCCGTCTATAAAATCCATGGATATCGAATCTCATTTCCAAATTGGTATCTCCAAAGGTTGAAGCAATCCACTCGACTTTTGATGTTCGGCCTTCACTTGTTGATAGTTTGCACACTGCCTAACCCACATGCCAACATCTTTCTTCACACCTTCCCAGTAGAAGTTCCTCTTCATATCATGATACATCTTGTTTCCCCCAGGATGAATCGTAAATTTGTATGGATGACATTCCCTAAGAACTTCTTTCCTTAGGTCCTCAACATTCAAAACACACAATCATCCCTTCTTTCTCAACCATTCTCTCTGGTCAAGACTAAAATCCTTTAGATCATCGATCTCCGACCCAACCTCAAGCCTTCCAATCTTCTCGACTAATAATGGATCCTCTTTCTGCTTAGAAGCAATCCTTTCGATCAACACTGGTCGAACTTACAAACAGGACAACATGGCGGTGCTCTGACTAGAATTAGCAGTCGATCTTAACTGCACACTACAAGTAGTCAAAGCTTTTAAATCTTTCCACTCTGCCAACATTGCTAACACCACATTCTGATGTCTTCTGCTAAGAGCATCCGCTGCTTTATTTCCTTTCCCTGGTGTATACTCTATTCAAAAATCATAAGCTGCTAAAAACTCCAGCCACCTTTGTTGTCTCATATTCAACTCCTTCTGAGAGAATAAATATCTTAAGGACTTATGATCTGTATATAGCTCAAATCTCTCCCCTAAGAGATAATATCTCAATATCTTCAATGCGAAGATCATCGCAGCCAACTCCAAATCATAAGTAGGATATCTCACCTCATGCGGTCTAAGCTATCATGAAGCGTAGGCAATGACTTTACTCTTCTGCATCAACATAGCTCCTAATCTAGTTCTGCATGCATCGGTATACACCACCAACCCTTGGTTTCCATTTGGAACCACTAACGTAGGCGCGTTGGTCAACAAATGCTTTAACTTAAGGAATGCTTCTTCACATTTGTCAGACAAAATAAATTTCATGTCCTTCCTAGTTAACTTAGTCAAAGGCGCTGCTATCCGTGGGAAATCATTTATGAATCTTCGGTTAAAGCTAGCAAGTCCAATAATTTTTTAATCTCAGTCACCGTCTCTGGTATCTTTCAGTTATTAACAGCTTCGACCTTATCTGGATCGACTGACAAACTCTTCTCTAAAACCACATGACCCGGAAACTTAACCTTTTTCTTCCAAAATTGACACTTGGAAAACTTTGCTTTCAGCTGATGCTACCTCAATGTCTCAAGCACTACTCTAAGATGATCTTTATGCACTTTTTCATCCTTAGAGTATACTAAAATGTCATCTATAAACAACAACACGAACCTATCCAAGTATTCTCGGAAAACTCTGTTCATCAAATCCACGAAGAAAGCTGGTGCATTCGTTAACCCGAATGGCATTACTAACCACTCGTATGAACCATACCTAATCTGAAATGATATCAAGGGAATATTGTCCTCTGCCACTCTCAACTGATGGAAACCTATCGTCAAATCCAATTGGTAAAATACTCTGGCTCCACACAACTGACCAAATAGATCGTCGATTCTCGGCAAAGGATACTTATTCTTAATTGTCTTCTCATTTAACTTAAGATAGTCGATATACATCCTTAACAACACATCTGGTTTTTTCACGAACACCATGGCCGCACCCCAAGGTGAACTGCTTGGTCTAATAAAATTTCTCCCTTCTAGATCCACTAGCCGCACCTTCAATTCCTTCATCTCGGTCGGTGTCATCTCGCTAGGTGATCTACTTACAGGTTCTGGTCCTGACACAAGATCTATCTGAAACTCAACATCTCGTTTCGGTGGGAGTCCTATAACGGGCTCAAAAACATCTGCAAAATTATCTTTCTACTCAAGCTGGACTTAGCTCTTCATCTACCTCCATAACTCTCAACAAAGCAAAGCACTCCAGTCAGAATCCCCCATTGAGAATATCATTCGGTTATGACTATCAAGGTGTCTCAATGATATTTCCCTATCCTGCCAAAATATCCTAGTCTCATATGTACCTAACCAATCCATACCCAAAATGATCCCGAAATCTACGAAACCAAAAACATACAGACTGCATGCAAACTTATGACCTAACAAATCAAGTTCTAACTGGTCACATCTCATCTCCAGAGTTACATACTATGTGGGTTCTAAACATGACCTATCAACCAAACACTATCATAAAAATGAGTGTGATGCACCTGTATCAAATAGTACTGTTCATCGACGGAAATTCTATCGGTTTAGAAAACCGTCGAACGAATTTCGATTTAAAATTTAACCATAAGCGCACGGCGTACTATTGAAGTACGTGGCGAGTACGGGTCGATCCGTAGGGAATTGTGAGAGATTAAAAATCTATTCAATCAAATTAGACCAAAGAGAGATGAATTTGTTAACTACAAAAAAGAAGCTAAAGCTAGAATTAAAATGTGATTTAAAAACTATTAAACTAGAGAACAATTTAGAGGCAAATCCACTCTCATATTTTTGTAAATCAACAAACAAAGAATTTATGATCTCTAACTTGTTATTAAGCGAAATAATCATTGCATTGATCATAAGTATGGTTTGTTTATGTTATTAATTAACATAAATCAAACCATCAAACTATAATACAACAATTATACCACTTATAACTCTCATGAAAATGAAGCCAAAGCAAAAGTTATTTTAAGTATGATCTATTTAGTATTGTAACTAGTAATATAGATCATCAAATTTCATTTTTACTTTCATTTCAAAATCAAAAATGGATTAGCAAATGATGATGCAACTTGTGTTTATGTTGAATAAGGATAGCTCATTTGAAAAAGCAACATAAGCTATCAAACCCACTTGTATAAACTTGTATCAAAATTTACTTTCATGAAGCATAGACAAAGAGATCATAAATCATAGAAATGTTGAAATCACATAATATTTGAGAGCTTCATTACCCCTAAGTTGAAGAGGTTTAGCTACTACTTTGTGTTATCATTTCAACACATAGAGATTTCAACATTGAAAATGAAGTAAAGTAGAGAACAAACAAGAAAAAGAAGATTAACTACTAGAAGGAAATGTATTAAACTAGTGCATAAATGTAAATCTAAACTATGAACATGAAAAGAAAGAGAACATAAAAATAAACATCAACATAAAATCAAGGAAAAGCATGTAGAAAAGAGAGAAGAAAGAGGCTTGGAAGCCATTTTTATTTCATGTAACATTGAGCTTACAATTTGATCTCTTAATTTCCTAAGTAAAATGAAAGAGTAGATGATGTTTTCATGTACACAAGTGGGCTATTTAAACATGCATAAAACCCTAATTCCATTTTTAGGGTGCTTCCCAAAATGCCCTTTAGGAAGTGTGGTCACCAAGTAACCATTAGCCACTAATTAATCCCTCATTAAAAGTTCATGAAACTTTAACCTCCACTTAGTTGTCCATTAGCTCATAATTGTACATTTAGGTAAGTGGGTGAGGTCCTTCATGATCTTGAACTTGAATTATTACCTCTTCATTCCTTTGTATTTCCTTGAGCATGCATATATCATCATGAATCCCTCTTCCATATGCATCAAAATACCCTATAAAAATAATAAAAATTGTCCAAGTAAAAATTCTCAAATGACACATGCACAAAAATGTCCGTTTTGCCCCTGAATGAAGGTGAATATATGATGATTTGAAATTAATTGAATTTTGGTTTTAAACATGTAAAAATGCCCAAATATGATGTTTATTTAAATAAAAAGAGACAAAATATGGATGTATATATATGCACATTTTCGTGCACATCAAATACCCCCACACTTATCTTTTTATTCGTCCTCGAATAAAGTAAAACTAAGATAAATCCGTTTTCGTAGGGAGCACGATTGCATTGAGCGTATGCAACAAGCCGTTAAACCTTTGGGTGTCCCCAGTAGGACGAGTGTTGTCTCGTGAGGGTTTTCAGCGGATACTACCCACAAAATCCAAACGCAAAGTGAAAATGTTTACAAAATGCAAGATTTATTTACAATGGGACGAATGCAAGTTTTTGAAAATATTTACAAATGAAGGATTCACTTTCAATTCGACACTCATAAGTTAAATATAGGTTTTGGTCATTGTTTTGAAAAATTTACGTCATTCACTTATCAAAATTTCCAACAAAAATCAAGTTATCATAGCAAATAGACAATAGTTTAACTCGTTGTTTCGGTTGATAACACAATGTAATTATGAAATGGATCCTTAGTTGATTATCAAAGTTTATTAAATTGGTATTTTCATTTCTTTTCAATAACAAGTTAAATCAAACAAGTTAAAATGGTGCTTAGATTTCAATTGCTTATTCTCTCTTATTTGAAAATTTTATTGATATTAACAATATTTACATATGCCTAACTCAGGTAAACTGAGGCCAGATATATTACCCATGCACTGCCTTTCGGGCTTATGTAAGAGGAATAAAGAGCGTGGCGAGTGAACACACAAATGTGAACACCTATCGACTATAGGCATTATTAATAAAAGAATTTATATATACATACACCTAGCTCAGATAAAATGAGGCCAGATATACCGATCCTGCACTGCCTTTCGGGCTTACGTGAGAAAGGTACGGAGCATGGCGAGTGTACACACAAGTGTGCACACCTATCGACCGTAGGTGTTAATAGAAAAAATATTTACATATATACAAATGTTTTTTTTTCTTTTTCAGATTTTTTTTTTGGAAAAAGTGAGTTTTTGCAAAATCATCTTAACACCATTTAACTTAGAAGATAAAAAATGTTATATCCTTTAATTTAAATTTACCACTTTTTTTTAACAAAGATTTTCAGTTTGAACATACTTCATAATTAACACATATGAACCTTCCTATATACTAGTTAGACCATTGTTATTTGTAATCAAACTTCATTTTTATTTTTGTTAAGACAAATAAATTTTCAAAAATTTCAATTTATTAACTAAAACCTATACTTATCCCATAGTGTTTCCTCAAAAATAAATCAAAATGCTAAAAAGAAAATGTTTTTGAGATTTTGAAATTTTGAGATTTTTTTTTTAAAAAATGAAAAAAAAATGAAAATTCAAAAATGTCATGAAACTAAAAAAAATGAAAATAAGACTCCTCCCACACTTAATTTTGATCGTGCCCCCAAAGTCAATGCATGATATAATGAGTGTAACGGGGAAAACTATGTACATATTTACAAAAGAGGTTTAACATTCTTACTAGACGTAGCTTGGCTCATGAAGGATCATGAGCTCCTCCTCTTGGTTATTTGGAAATTCCAAGAAAGGTTTCAGACGATGACCGTTGACTTTGAAAACTGATCCATCCCTAGGGTTTTCTATTTCTACGGCACCATGTGGAAAAACAGTTTGTACCACAAACGGTCCGATCCATCTTGATTTAAGTTTCCCAGGGAATAAATGAAGTCTTGAGTCATATAAAAGAACTTTTTGGTTAGGCAAAAACATTATCCTTAGGATTGACTTGTCATTAAAAACTTTGGTTCTTTCTTTGTAAATTTTCTCGTTTTCATACGCGTCGTTCCTAAGTTCTTCTAGTTCGTTGAGTTGTAGTTTCCGGTTTTCGCCAGCTTTCTCAAGATCAAAGTTTAAGTTCTTAATTGCCCACAGCGCTTTGTGTTCAATTTCAATGGGTAAATGACAAGCTTTACCGTAAACTAAACGAAATGGGGACATCCCAAGGTTAGTTTTAAAAGCAGTACGGTAAGCCCAAAGCGCGTCGGTCAATTTCTGAGACCAATCTTTTTTATTTTTATTGACAGTTTTCTCCAAGATTTATTTTATTTGTCGATTTGAAACTTCAACTTGGCTACAAGTCTGAGGGTGATACGGAGTGGATAACTTGTGGGTTATCGAGTATTTTTTCATTAAAGTTTCAAAAGAACGGTTGCAAAAATGGGTTCCGTTATCACTGACTATTGTGCGAGGTGTGCCGAACCTCGAAAAGATGTTTTCTTTGAGAAATTTCACAACAATTTTATGGTCGTTGGTTTTGCAAGAAACGGCTTCGACCCATTTTGAAACATAATTGACAGCGAGGAGGATATACAAGTTTTCAAAAGAATTGGGAAAAGGTTCCATAAAGTCGATACCCCAAACATCAAAGATTTCGATCGTAAGAATGGGGTTTAGAGGCATCATATCTCATCGAGAAATTCGTCCTAGCATTTGACATCGATCGCAAGTTTTACAAAATTCAAACGAGTCTTTGAAAAGAGAAGGCTACTAGAAACCACACCGAAGCACTTTTTCCGCAGTTTTTCGAGGACCGAAATGTCAACCACACGCTTGATCGTGGCAAAATGAAAGAACACTCCTAATCTCATTATTCGGAATGCAACGTCGGATGATTTGGTCGGGACAATATTTGAACAAGTATGGATCGTCCCAATAGAAATACTTCACTTGGGACATGAATTTGCATTTGTCTTGTTTGGACCACGATGAGGGAGTTTCCTTAGCAACTAAGTAGTTCACTTTATCAGCGTACCATGGGTCGATAGAAATTGAAAGGAGTTGTTCATCGGGGAAGTTTTCATTGATTGGCAAAGAAGATGGTGCGTTTGGAAGACGAGACAAGTGATTGGCTATGACGTTATCGGATCCTTTTTTGTCTTTAATTGTACGGTCAAATTCTTGAAGTAAAAGGATCCAACGAATCAAGCGGGATTTGGCATCCTTTTTAGCGAAGAGATATCGAAGCGCGGAGTGGTCCGTGTACACAGTAATGTGTGACCCTATCAAGTATTGTCGGAATTTTTCGAGAGCAAAAACGACAGCTAGAAGCTCTTTTTCGGTTGTTGTGTAGTTGAGTTGAGCGTCATTCAAAGTCATACTCGCGTAGTAAATGACGTGAAGGATCTTGTTGATGCGTTGTCCTAAGACAGCACCAACGGCAAAGTTCGAAGCATCACACATTATTTCAAAAGGAAGATCCCAATTTGGCGCACAAATGATTGGAGCAGAAATGAGTTTATTCTTAAGACGTTCAAAAGAAGAGACACAATAAAAGTTAAAATCGAAAGGAACGTCTTTTCCCAGAAGAGTCGTCAAAGGACGAGCAATTTTGCTAAAGTCTTTCACAAAGCGTTGGTAAAAGCCAGTGTGTTCAAGAAATGATCGAATGTCCTTAATAGTTTTGGGAATGGGTAGATTTGCAATAACATCGATTTTTGCTTTATCTACCTCAATGCCTTTATTTGAGATGATATGTCCAAGGACTATGCCTTGTTTGACCATAAAGTGGCATTTTTCCCAATTCAAAGTCAATTGTTTTTCTTTACATCGATTTAGAACCAATTCGAGATGATGTAAACATTGGGAAAAAGAATTGCCAAAGATTGAGAAATCGTCCATAAAAACTTCTAGAAAGCGTTCAATCATGTCGGAAAAGATTCCAACCATGCAGCGTTGGAAAGTCGCAGGAGCGTTACAAAGTCCGAATGGCATACGTCAATAAGCAAAGGTACCAAATGGACACGTGAAAGTCGTTTTCTCTTGATCTTCGGGAGCGATGGGAATTTGGTTATAGCCAGAATAACCATCAAGGAAGCAGTAAAATTCATGGCCGGATAAACGTTCGAGCATTTGGTCGATAAAAGGAAGGGGGAAGTGATCTTTTCGTGTTGCAGCATTTTGTTTTTGGTAGTCAATGCAAACACGCCAACCCGTTTGAGTACGAGTTGGAATAAGTTCGTTTGAATCGTTCTTGACAACAGTTAGCCCAGTCTTTTTTGGTACAACGTGAATTGGGCTAACCCATGAACTATCATAGATTGGGTAAATGATTCCGTTGTCGAGAAGTTTAAGAATTTCATCACGCACCGCATCTTTCATTTTTGGGTTAAGCCTTCGTTGTGCATCACGAACAGGCTTGGCATTGTCGATTAAATGAATGCGATGTTGGACAAGAGCGGGACTAATTCCCTTTATATCGGAGATCAACCATCCAATCGCTTCCTTGTTTTTCAAAAGAATAGAGAGAAGAGAAGCTTCTTGATCAAGAGAGAGTGTTGCAGAAATTATGACGGGCAACGTTCCGTTATCACCTAGGTATGCGTACTTAAGGTGATCGGGAAGTGGTTTGAGGTCCAAATTTTGGAGTTTTTCGATCAAAGAGTTTGATTGAGATTCGGACTCAACTTGAAGTGATTCAAAGGGAAGAGTGTATTTAATCTCATTGGGAATTTCGAGAAACAATTTTTCATACTCGGCCTCGTGTTCATCATTAAAATCAAATGTTTCTTTTTCAAAATTTTCGTGAATGGCACTAACTTCCAACGTTTGGTCACGAGAGTTCGTTCGATTGGCTTTCAAGATTGAAAATATTGAGATCCAAAGTCATGTTTCCAAAAGAGATTTTCATCGATCCGTTACGACAATTGATTAAGGCATTTGAGGTAGCTAAAAATGGTCGGCCTAAAATCAATGGAATTTGACTTGCGGGATTTGTCACGGGTTGTGTTTCGAGAACAATAAAATCAACGGGGAATATGAATTGCCCTACTTGAATGAGCACGTCTTCGATTTCTCCCACGGGCTTCTTAATGGAACGATCGGCAAATTGAAGTGTGAATTTTATGGGTTTGAGCTCACCTAAGCCTAATTGTTCATACACAGAGTATGGAATCAAATTGACACTCGCGCCTAAGTCTATCAGACATTGTCAATTGTCTTGTCTCCAATTGTACATGAAATCGTAGGGCAGCCAGGATCTTTGTATTTTACGGGCATGGATTGGGACAAGACTTCACTCAAAGTGGCGGCTAAGAAGACTTTTTTGGGCACTTGAGTGTGTCGCTTTTGGGTACACAAGTCCTTAAGGAATTTCGCGTATGTTGGGACTTGCTGAACAATGTCAAGTAGCGGAATGTTAAGTTTGAATTGTTTAAAAATTTCCAACATCTTTTCCATTTGGTCCGAGTGTTTCTTTGGTCGAAGACGATGTGGAAATGGGACACGATACTCGGTAGGTGGGTCTACTCGAGTAGAAGAAGAAGAGTTTTGATTGGCATTCGATTCAATGTTTGGCTCCACGTTCTATTCCGATTCATTCATTGTTTTAGAAGTATCGAGAGAAGTTTTCTGTAAATCGTTTGGATTAACAACTTGATTATCGATTTGTTTATCGGAACGGAGAGTTGTGATAGCATTCAATTGGGTGACGTTGCTATCTTGAACAACATGGGCTTGATTTGAATTTGCATTTTGATTTCTGGGATTTGAAATGGGTTGGCTTGGGAATGGTCCTCGTTCATGTTCGCTCACAGACGTGGCAAATTGACTCATTTGCATTTCGAGTTTTGCAATTGATTGGTTCGTGTTTTGCATATATGAAGTCAATAAATTTTGCAAATTGTTGTTTGATTGAAGGCTTTGAGTAGTTGCTTTAGCCAACGTTACAAGAGTTTTCTCTAGAGAAGTTAAACGTTTATCGTCTTGGGGAGGATGAGCAGCATTTTGTTGCGGTTGATTATGCAACGGACCCGCAAGGTTTGGCTGAAAATTGTTGGGCTGAAAGGGAGGATTCGAAGCATTATTCGGAAATGCTTGAAAATTGGGATGAATCGTATTTGTGTTGGGATTGTTATGGTTCCACACAAAATTCGGATGATTTCTCTAACCAGGGTTGTACGTTGGAGAAAACGGGTTATTTTTAGCTTTATTGAAAGCATTGATTTTTTCGACAGAATTGGGACACTGATCGGCTATATGATTAGGATCGTTGCATTTATAACACATCGGTTGGGAAGTTTGGTTCATTTGATTCGATGAGAAAACGTTATCGAATTTTTTAATCATTGCGTCGATCTTAGCTTCCAAAGCAACAGAAGATCCTATCGAGTGTGCACTCGATCGTGAGTAAACTGATTTTTCGTTCGATCGTTCCCATTGGGATGATTTTTCGGCGAGGTTTTCAAGAAATTGCCAAGCATCGTCGTGATGTTGGGCAAGAAAGTTTCCTTGGCACATTGATTCAAGCATGGTACGTGAGCTATTTTTGAGTCCATCGTATAAAATTTGGCAAATCGTCCATTTTTCGAAATTATGGTGTGGACATTTTATCAAAAGCTCTTTGAATCTTTCAAAATATTTTCCGAATGGTTCTCCCTTGAATTGATGAAAGTTTACAATTTCGTTTCGGATTCAACTCGTTTTTTCCAAAGGGTAAAACTTTTTTAAGAAAGCTTTTACGAATTCTTCCCACGTTGTAATCGAGTTCGATGGTAAACTGTACAACCATTTTTCAACGTAATTCGTAAGAGCGAATGGGATTAATCGAAGTTTGATTCCGTCATCAGAAAGTTGGTGGAGTTTAATGGTTGCACAAACTTGTTCGAATTTAGTCAAGAAGATGTATGAATCATTATGTTCGAAATTTCCAAATTTCGAAAGAGTGGCAATATGGTTTGAGTGAATTTCGAAATGGTTACCTGTAGGGGTGAGTAACATGATGCAAGATGGAATAGAAACTCTATTGGGGATGATTCTATCCATAAGAGTTCGAAGGGCGTTTTCATTTGCCATTTCGGGAGGATCGTTTGTTCGAGTTAAATGGTTTGTAGAAGGGTCGCGAGTCCAACGATTTGTTGTTGTGTCACAAGTCCAAGTACTCATGCACAAGTGAAAGTCGAGAAGAGAAAGAAGGTAGAATCGAGTTTAGTGAATGAAAGAAGATTTGAAAATCGAAGTGAATTTTTTTGTTCTTTTTTTTAGAGGAAGAAAAATATTTACCAAGTGAAATTTATTTTCAAAAGAGAAATTTAATTATTATTATTTTTGGTTTTTCAAATTTTTATATATTTTTTTTAAAAAAGGTTTTAATTTTTTTTATGGAATTTAAAACTAAGTTAAGAAAATTTACAATTTTTTTTATATATGCATGAACTAATGCAACTAAATGAATGCAAAGGACTTAATTAAAGTTTTCTGTCCTTAGTAGCTCCTAACCCAAAATTGTATAATCACATTTTGTCTTAAATCAACAAAAATATTTCTCAGCTAGGTAACGGGCAGGGGTTATCGGTGCACCACGAACCACCATAGCAATGCAGCCGAAGGTTTAAGTACCTTTAGAGGATTATAATATTTACATATCACCGTAATTTTTATAACTGGTTATTATGCCGTAGCCTAGACACCAAGAAATAAAATTGTTTAAAGAAAACAATTGTGAAGGTACAATTAAGCCCTAGATGAGCTTGCGACACCCTTAAAGTCGAATGTCTAACCTTTATTATTAGTCAAATTCAATGATGAAATGCGTTTGTGGGCTAAGGAAAGGGTGATGAAATCCCTCACCTTATGTGAATTGGGGTATTGCCCTTACAAAAGAAAATAAGATGAGATGGATGCAAAATAAAAATTAAACATGAATTTACAATGCAACTAAAATGAAGTTTGTTTTTGTTTTTGGATTTTGAAATTTTTTTATATATAAATGCAAATGCAAGCAACCAACAATGCACTAGAGATAAAAGCACAATACCAGAGCGTGTAGATTATTAGTAAATTTTTTTAAGCAGTAATTTTTTTATAAGCAAGCAGCAATTATTTTTGGGCAAGCAGTTCTTCCTTTTAATCTGCTTTGGCAACCTGAAATGAAAAACAAGATATATTCAACAATTTTTATTATTATTAAATTTTTAGTATGTTTATCAAAGATGAAAAACAAAACAAGCGAAAAACAAAACAATTGAAAATAAAATAAATGAAAACTAAAACAAATGAAAAATGAAAATACAAGTTGAACTTGTTTTTTTTTGGAACTTTCAAAAAAAAATTTGGAGAGGAAACTTAAAAGTGTAGTTTTACTTAAAAAAAATTTGATTTTTCTGAAAAGGGTGGACTAAAAAAAATTAAAACAACACAAAAGTAAACTAATGTAATATTTTTTTTAAAAAATTAAAGAGAAAGAATAGAATGGCAAACTTGATATTATTATTATTATTATTATTATTTTAGGATGTGTGGAACAGAAAAAAAATTGAAACAAACTAATCAAAACAAAAACAACCTTTAAACTAATTCCCCAAAACAAATTTTTGTTTAAACTAGCCCAATCCCGGCCCAAATCTTATTAAACACCGAAATATTTCTTCCTCTCTTTTTTTTATCTCATTTTATTCAACAGAACTCAAAATCAAAATCTGCAAAATCAAAATCGGCTCTAAACTCAAAATCAATTTGGTTGTTACGTATTGGGTAGGAGGTGTTGTATCTCGGTAGCGATTGTAGTGGAGGAGGTCGCCGGATTGATTGCTTTTCGATTGAGAGTTGGTTAGAAGTGGAATTGAGGGATAATCGTGAATTGGAGTTGTTGTGAAGGAGGAGGGGGTGTTTGGGTGGTCGAGTTCGATTCAGGTGATGGGGGTGAATTGTTGCAGTGTTCGATTGAGTGAGTGGGATTTGTCAGTAGGCGATTGAAACGATTGGAGGAGAGGAATAGTGGTTTGCTGGTGGTAGCTCTGTGGTAGATGCTCGAACGGTTAGCTCGGTTGAGGGAACACGATGCTGAGGAGTTTCGGGTTGTGATTGTTTGTGGTCAGGCAGAGGTGGTGATGATGGCTGAGGAGAAACGGCAATGGCAAGTTGAGTTGGTTTGGGAATACATTGCTGTTGATTTTGGGGATTCTGTAGTTGGTTATTGCTTGAAGTTGTGGTCGTGGTGGTGATTATGAGTAGGCAATGGTAATGCAGAAGTGGGAAGGTTGTGAAGGTATGGTTATTCAATTTCAGGTGATGGTTTTGGCAATTTCAGGTAGATGAAGTGGTGGAGGGTGGTCTGTTAAGTATTGGGTGATGTTGTATTTGGGATGGCAGCAGATGTTTGGGAAGGTGAGAGGCAGATGAGGTTTGTAGACTAAGATGTGACTGCAGTTTGTAGGAGTAGGTTGTAGAAGGTGTGAAGTGTTGTATAGCAGTGCAGTTGCTAGGATGGTGGCAGCACAGTGTAGTTTTTTTTTCTGTGTTGAATGGCAGAAGTGCCTTTTTTTTATTGGTTTGTGGAATGAAATTGAATGAAGTTGAAGTGATGAAAGGTGATGAAAGGTTGCGGATGTGCTGCTGTCGTGAATGAAGCAGGGGTGGTGATGTTGCAGTCGAGTGGAAGGATGGGTGGTGGTTTTATGGTAGTCAGGAGCTTGTGATGTAAAAGAAGATGTTATGGAGCTATGGCAGTGCAACAGTAGACGTGATGGTCTGTAGTAAATGATATGGCAGAGGTGGACGTGATGAATGGTATGTGTAGTGTGTTGTTTTGGGGGTTAGTGACACTGAAGTGTTGTTGTATGGAGTTGAATAGTTTTTGTATAGGGGAAAGGATGTTGTTGAGTTGATAAGTGAAAGGGTAGTAGCAAGCGGGGAGGGGGGGGTGGGGTTGCAGTTGCTTGTAAGAAGACAGAGGCAGTTCTGGTTGTTGCAGTGTGAATGTGGACTAGTTTGGTTTGGCAAGTTGAGTGAACTGCAATTTGAAGGTGCTGGATTGTGTAGAGGGATTTGCAGACAGCAGTGGAGAAGGTGGTGATGACAGGGAAGTATGGCTAGAGGATTTGAAGAGGAAGCAGTAGTTTGATGATGTGGAGTGGAAACAGTGGGAGGCAGTTTGTATGTGATGATGTTGAGTGAAGTATTAATGTGGGAAGTGATGAAGTGGAAGAAGTTGATGGTCAGTAAGCAGGTTAATGTGAAATTGATTGCATGGGTCAGAAAAGAGAAGAGGGGAAGAGCAGTGAATAAAAGGGTAGGAGAAGTTTGGAGATTGCAAAAGAGAATGTAACTATTGTAAAGAAAAACTGTTTTTTTTGAAAATGTAGAACAAAATGATGAAAATTGTAATGTAAAAACAAAATGTAATGGAAAAACTCTTTTTTTTATGACTTGTGTATATATATATTTTTTGGAATGCAAATGATATTAGAAGAGCAAGCACACAAACAAAAAGCAATCGAAATTCACACACAAAAACACACAACAAAACCCCCTTTTTTTAAATACAATACACACACAAAACAAACACACAATAAAATCAAACAAAAAAAATTAATTCGAAGAATAGAGAATTAAAATCAAAACAAATCCCCGGTAACGACGCCAAAAACTTGTTCGTCGATGGAAATTCTATCGGTTTAGAAAACCATCGAACGAATTTCGATTTAAAATTTAACCGCAAGCGCATGGCGTACTATTGAAGTACGTGGCGAGTACGGGTCGATCCGCAGGGAATTGTGAGAGATAAAAAATCTATTCAACCAAATTAGACCAAAGAGAGATGAAGTTGTTAACTACAAAAAAGAAGCTAAAGCTAGAATTAATATGTGATTTAAAAACTATTAAACTAGAGAACAATTTAGAGGCAAATCCACTCTTATATTTTTGTAAATCAACAAACAAAGAATTTATGATCTCTAACTTGATATTAAGCGAAATAATCATTGCATTGATTATAAGTATGGTTTGTTTATGTTATTAATTAACATAACTCAAACCATCAAACTATAATACAACAATTATACCACTTATAACTCTCATGAAAATAAAGCCAAAGCAAAAGTTATTTTAAGTATGATCTATTTACTATTGTAACTAGTAATATAGATCATCAAATTTCATTTTTACTTTCATTTCAAAATCAAAAATGGATTAGCAAATGATGATGCAACTTGTGTTTATGTTGAATAAGGATAGCTCATTTGCAAAAGCAACATAAGCTATCAAACTACTTGTATAAACTTGCATCAAAATTTACTTTCATGAAGCATAGACAAAGAGATCATAAATCATAGAAATGTTGAAATCACATAATATTTGAGGGCTTCATTACCCCTAAATTGAAGAGGTTTAGCTACTCCTTTATGTTATCATTTCAACACATAGAGATTTCAACATTGAAAATGAAGTAAAGTAGAGAACAAACAAGAAAAAGAAGATTAACTACTAGAAGGAAATGTATTAAACTAGTGCATAAATGTAAATCTAAACTATGAACATGAAAAGAAAGAGAACATAAAAATAAACATCAACATAAAAGCAAGGAAAAGCATGTAGAAAAGAGAGAAGAAAGAGGCTTGGAAGCCATTTTTATTTCATGTAACATTGAGCTTACAATTTGATCTTTTAATTTCCTAAGTAAAATGAAAGAGTAGATGATGTTTTCATGTACACAAGTGGGCTATTTAAACATGCATAAAGCCCTAATTTCATTTTTAGGATGCTTCCCAAAATGCCCTTTAGAAAGTGTGGCCACCAAGTAACCATTAGCCACTAATTAATCCCTCATTAAAAGTGCATGAAGCTTTAACCTCCACTTAGTTGTCCATTAGCTCATAATTGTACATTTAGGTAAGTGGGTGGGGTCCTCCATGATCTTGAACTTGAATTATTTTCTCTTCATTCCATTGTATTTCCTTGAGCATGCATATATCATCATGAATCCCTCTTCTATATGCATCAAAATATCCTATAAAAATAATAAAAATTGTCCAAGTAAAAATTCTCAAATGACACATGCACAAAAATGACCGTTTTGCCCCTGAATGAAGGTGAATATATGATGATTTGAAATTAATTGAATTTTGGTTTTAAACATGTAAAAATGCCCAAATATGATGTTTATTTAAATAAAAAGAGACAAAATATGGATGTATATATATGCACATTTACGTGCACATCAAGTACCCTAACTGGTATACTCTGAATCAAAACCGTATCTTCCATCTCACTCTTTCCTTTCTCAGCAGCAGTTGGCCTAACAAACGATGGCCCAATAGCAAAGACTTTTCCCATGTCTGCCCTGACTGGTTCTAGACACTGATTCTTATAATGCCCAACTTGTTCGCAGTTAATGCACTCACGCCCTTCTTGTATGTAGCCTTCTTCCCCTTGCCTGTTCGACCTTTATGAGCATAATGACTCTTCTTATCACACTTGAAGCAAACCAGATCAACCTTCGCCTTCTTGGCAGCTTCTCCCTTCTAGGTTCCCTTCTTCTTAAGAACTTCCTCTTCTTGCCCTAAGTACCCTGTGTTTCAATCTGCTTCTCCTTCCCATAGGTAGCAGGCATTTCCTCACGTCGGATTACCATTTCCACCACAACGTTACAAGGATCACAAAGATGTGGCAAAGTCGCGCTAGCAATCTCGGATCTCAATCCCCGAATAAACTTCTCATTTCTCTTGATGACGGTGTCAATGGTTGCATATCTATATCAGGATAACTCATCAAACTTCGTGGCATACTCATTCACTGACATCTTACCTTGCACTAAATACATGACCTTTCTCAACAATGCAGACTTGCAACTTCGGATATAAACCTCTCTTCAAATCTCCTTCGAAATTCTGGCCACGTCTCTTCTTCAGGAACCCCGGCAGTATCACTATTCCACAATGGTGCGCTGCTCCCTGCAACTGCCTAGAGGCTAGTCTCCTCTTATGTTCATCATTCAATCTCATTTTAGCGAAGATTCTTTCACAATGCAAAAGCCAATTCTCACCTTCTATAGCATTCTTTGTAACGACCCGCAAATTTATCACTTTGATAAATTATATTTATTTTTAAATTTATAAAAATAAAAGGTTGATAATACAAATAATATTGTTTTGAGTGATAATAAGTAATAGTAATTTTATTTTGAATAGATATTTACAAAAATATTTTCCTCGAAATCTAAATCGATAATATGGCCGAAAACAGTTTTATCAGTAAACAGCTCTATAATCGTAAAGCGTCACGCACAGAGCTAGATACATACACTTATTTTTATAATTAAACAAGAATATGAAATAATATCAATTGGTTTGTCTTTGAAAATAAAATTTGTTTTTAACATTGTTAGTAATGCCGTTAAATACGATAATTGATTTATTAAATTAAATTAGGATTTAATGATTGAATAATTATTTTAATAATTATTTTAAATGATGATAATTCATTTTGAATAGTTATAAAGTGATAATAAATCACTTATAATAGTTTTATAAAGATATATATTTGATTTGAAAATATAAGGAAAAATCGATATTGCTTTATCGGTATAATAGCAATTATTATAAATAATTGTTAATGTGAATTTATATGGTTCTATAATTCAAATACGATTATTTTAATTCATCTAAAATGATAAAAGAAAATTATTTTCAAATTTTATTTACAAATATATGTACGTTAAAGTATAAGTGAAAATGTGACCGGGGATCGATTCTTCGATTAGCAACGGTTTATCGAACGAAAGTTGTGCGGAATCAATGCAACGTTATCTATATGTTATGTACACATAAATAACACATAAATGCACACCCTAAGATACACATAAACATATACATGTATACATTTACACTTAAACACATACACAAATATATATATATATATATATTACAAAATCGAAGATATTTTATATAAAACTTAACCCTTAAGCTTTCTAAAGTTAACTATTTTACACACTAAGCATAGGCACATGGCTTGGAAGTAAATGAAGTGATGGAGCACATGGGGGAGAACTAACGTGTATTATGATGTGATGGGAGGGGTGTGGGCTAAGGGTAGTTTTGTCCATTCACTTTTAGATATTTTCCGTACTTTTTTTCCTATAAATACCACCCCTCTTCTCATAATTTCCTAACACCATTCCATTTCTTCTTCTTCTTCTTCATTCTTGAGATTTCTAAAAGCTTCTTTAATAGCTTCCATGACTTGGAAAAATATTGGCAAAATACATACACATGTATATGTTATCCTTCCACTTCAAAAACTAGCTCAAATCACCTCCTTATCACCACCCAAACTCATGACCACCACCATTTCCCATCAAGGCCAAGCCTCTTCTCCTTCCCTAGCAAGGTTGTAAGCACCTCCTACACTCCTAAGGCTATGCCTAGCCACTTCACGGCTTCAGAGCTCGATTCCGTAAAGTTTAATTCGAGGTAGTGGAGCTATAGTCGATTTTATATTAGCTCGAAAGGAAGATGATGGTGAGAACTCCTAAACTATATTATTATATTTTTGGATGATTATATGACGTTTGCAGCGGATGTTTGATATGCTTATATCACCAAGTTTGGTTGTTTCATATGAATGTTGAATATGATATGCAAGTCACGAAAATACACGTCGATAAACACAAAAGAAATCACTTTCCTTGAACTAATGAGATGGTGTATATGGAATGTTAAACCTCTTAAAAAATAGTTTAAAATGAGTTTGAAATGTTTTATAAATATTTAAAGGTGTTTTTGTGAAGTTTGAATGAGAACGGAAAATTTAGTTAAAAATTGGCGCGTCGCGTAACGGTAGGTCGCGATTTCGCGCCATAAAAATCAAACAAGTGTAAAATTTGGAATATAGCTCGGTTCTTCGAGATAAGAATTTTCTAAACTATGATCCATAGTTTTCCAACGAAGAAAGAAAATTGAGATTTTGATAAGTATATTTTGAAATATGAGTAAAACAAGTTTTTGAAAAATCGTGGATTTGCAGTTCGGAATCCAAAACTAGATTTCTTTGAAAATGATGTTTTCAAATTGTTTAAAAATGTGGAATAAATCTTATTGATCTTTTAAAATATTTTGGAAGTTATTTGAGTAATAAAAATGAATTTTCAAATAATAAAAAGTTGTTTTGATCAATATAGCTAAAAAAGCACTTTCCTTAGCACTTTTCCGCAGCACTTTTCTATAACTTTTAAATTGTAGTTTTAAACTTAACGATTCTTTTCCAAATATTTTATAAATGTTTTCAAATTGATAACTAAGTATTTTAATAATAATTTGGAGGTTTTATTACTCATTTAAAAGAGTTTGAATAAACGATTTAAAGAAAAACTATTACAAATAAAGTGGTTTATTCTTGGCTCAAAAAGCCGATGAGTAGACTGGATTTTTCTATTCGTGAGATCCGGATTTGAGGTGCTTAAACTAAAGAGATGTTCAGGAGCAACTAGTACCCTGGCTCACCTGGTCTCTTCTTTGGACGAGGGATAGATAAGGTCGAAATGTCGGAAATGAGTTAAGTATAAAAAGATTAAATTTTCCCAAATTTAAATTAAATACAACTTTGATTTTATAGAGATGATCTTCTTATACTTAGTGTTAAAGCCTAAAGAGGGAACTCGTACTATTCATGGAATTTAAAAGGTGATTTGGCCGTTATTCCACCCATAGTATTTGTTGAATAAGGGAATTGATATTGAGTAGAATTAGATGATTTCTATAGATTCTGCTCACTTAATATTTACTGGTTTTGGGATTTACATCCCAGATAACTTGGTTTTAACCCAATCAAAATTATGAGTTTTAAGAAACCTTTGATAAGATTTAAATGAAATGATTCGGAAATACTTTCCTAAGTGAAAAAAATGAAATGATTTCGAATTATTCCAAATTTAAAAAGGGTTTTAAGTCATCAAAGTATTTGATAAGAGAGGTTTAATAATTTCGTACATACCAAAAAGAATGTTTTAGAAATATATATTTCCAGAATAGATTTCGATAAAAAGAACTTAATAAATTAAAGAATTATTCCCTATTCACAGAACCTCTTTTTATCGACGATTGGTTCGAAGGAACCGGGGTCAGATTTGGGTAATTCTTATCCGAAAACCACTTCGAACCAATGTATGCGTTCGAAAAATGAAGACCTGATAAAGAAAATGAAGGATGAAGACCGAAGATCTTCGGGGTGAAAGGACTGCTTATGGATAATTCTGTTTACTCCGAACACTAAAGTAGCAGTGGTCCTTTCATTTCTGAAACTCTTCGAGTAACAAGGACTTCTCGCTACTAATACTAGGGATAACTCCCGATAGGATGTGGTAGGAGAGTGCCTTTGGTTTCATTCAGTCCCAGAATGAACTTGTATGGATGGATGTCTGACATTGCATTCTTGAGATTTCATCGTTGACTTTTATAAACATACATCTGTTTGGTGGCAGAGAATGCAACTTCTCTTAGCTTAACACCCTTCTTTGAGACGTATGAGCTCGAAGGTTGCATGTTTGTGGAAGTCAAGAGGGATCGATGGAATGGTAGTGTGGCATTCAAAGGAAGATGGTGTGCTATGTGAAAGGTAATCATGACCTCAGGCCTCACACCCGGAAATGACCGAAATAGGGTAGATGCGGCAAGGCTATGTGGTTCGCAACCATTAGGGTATGATCATCCCCTTCTAGATATATTTCTACCCGCTATGATGTTCGGGTTTAAATTAATGTGGTGTATGGTAAACAACCGCTCGGATAGGTCAGTAACGATATGGGTGATGAGATATTCGGTACTATATAGGAATAGGTAGGCTGGTCATGTGTTGGTAGAGGACCATCGGTTGGGCCTTGGTACATTCATCTAGAGATGTACTGTAGTAAGGTAGTCCCTTCACCTAGTCATTTGTATGGAAATCAATTCTTCAATAAGTGCCTACCATTTTGTTTGTAGAACCCGCATTTTTGGCTAGTATGCTGGAATTTAATCGATGTAACAATTTCGGCTAAGATTGATAAGTTTACTTACTAATGTTTTCAAAGATATGTCATTAAATATATTATCTCTTATTTTTACGTAAGAATGGTTTGGTTATCATAAGGTAAAAACTCGTTCCGTGTTTATGTGCGGCATGGTCTTATGAGATACCTTTTTTCAGAACGCGTATTTTTAGTTCTCACGCCAATCTCATGACAGACCTAGAGTTTATTTTTGCCTTTCCTTAAACTTTGGGTGCCCTAATTTTCCCCGGGCAGCCTAGTAGTCAGGTTTAGTTTAGAAAAAAGTTGGATGGAGCTCGAAGCATTAGGTTAGAAGATTTTTCAAAAGATTTTTATTTATTTCCAACGCACTTGAGTTGTATTGTATTTCGCCTTTGTAAGGACAGATATATATAACTGTCCATTTTTAAACTGATAAATGTATTTAAATTTCTGCTGTAAAGACTATTTGTTGAAATAATATATGTGAGATTTTGTTCTGTCTTTATTTTTTTTCTTACCCTTGAGAATCCTCTTCTCCGGTACTTGGATTTATGGCATGTGAATACTGAGGATGTATTAGTTTCGATTTTCGAGAGTCGATGAAATGGGTCCTCACATCCTCTGCTCTCATAAACGGCTTCTCACCAAGATTGGTATAATCTATGCTCAACTTAGCATAGCTGTTCCCAACTGGAACCATAGGATTAGCTCCTCCAACATTCCCAATAACTCCAGTAGCTGCTCCAGCTTGCATCAGATTGACGAAGAACTGATACATCATCCCTATATCTACTGTTGGATTTCTAGCATCTACGTTGGCATCTACACTTTGATTAGCATTTGCCTATTGACCTTGCTTTCTCTTGCTGGGTCAAGCATTTTCATTTGTTGTGGTGCTTTCTCCATCGAGATTTCCTTTTCTGTTTCCTACCTCAATATCTTACTTTCTCATAAATCTGCATACGAGCCTTAGTAAGATATAAAAGAGCGGTCTAAGAGAGAGGGGAATACGTACTTATATATATATATATCAAATACAAGTACGTTACTATAGCGTTAACCCAAACCCCGATCTTATTTTCCGATTCATTGGATTATGTTTGGAAAAATCATCTCAAATTTGAATTTTTTTTAAGTTTTCATAAACTATGCTCTAATACCAACTTATAACATCCTCCACTTGGAGGCCCAAAACTAACGGCTATGGATGTCGCAGTCACCCATAGTTATTAATTCTCGGTGGTCAAATGTGATAATGTTAGATACATTGATATAACAGAAACACATGGATATGGAAAATTTTTAAAACCATCAACAAATTTCTCATTCCATTTCAAATCAAATTTCAAATTCATTGCATAATCCCAAATTAAAGAACCACGTTCGGTAAAAATATAATTATTACAAAATACGCCAAGTGGGACATATGAAGATGCCCCCTTGGATGATCAGAGTCTAAACATAGGAAATTAAACAGCTTTGACTTTACATCAAATCACAGCGGAATCAAATAGAAAAGAACTCCTATTAGCTAGCTTGCCTCCTACACGTCTCCGGAAACTTGTTCGTCTAAAGGAGAACCTGAAACCTCAACTCTCAAACTACTCAAAATTAATTGAGCACCCAGGAGTTTAAGGGGAAAACATAAACTTCGAGTCAAACATAAAGCCATGTATGAATAATAAGGTACCTTCTCGAACCATTTATATATCTAGTGAAACCACGCCGCTTAGTGGAATGATTTTTCCCCTCACTTGTATCTTACCCAAAAATTTATAATAACCATATACTATGCACTTGCATCTACAATGGTTAAAACATAGCAATTTAAAATATCATGATGATATGCAACCAAGCAAAATATTCTGGATTTCCCATCCCCATTCATTTGACTATCTGTCTCAGATATAGTTTCTAGGGTTACTATTAACCTACTAGTTTCCATGGGCTGACTAATAATCTATTTAAAGCTTATGGACTATCTGTCTGATTTCATAGTTTTTATGGGATCACTAAGAACCTATTGGCCTCTGCCAATAACTTCGTTCAATTATTTCATGGGTTCTCCCTGAACCTATTGGTATATCCAATAAATTCTTTCATATCATAGTTTTCATGAGTTGACTATGAACATATTGAATTCTATCAATAACTTTATCTGGGTATAGTTTTCATGGAATCACTACGAATCTATTGGCCTCTGCCAATAACTCTTTCCAAACATAGTTTTCATGGGTTTACTATGAACTTGTCTAATCTGACAGCTTCTTTGATTAGTCTTTGGACATCCTATGTTCTGGTCTACCTGATCTCTTAGATGCAACTCTACTCATACAGAAGATAACTCAATTTATATTCACTATATGGCCAACCTAGCTAGTTATTCTGCCCTTTCTCCTCAAAATACAGTTATGGATCCATTATATAGTAAATATTTTTATAGAAGAATCAAATACAACAACATAACAATACCAACATTTATGGTTTAATATCCTTAAAATTATTCTCACATGAAACATGGTTAATCCCTTTAACCTATTATTTTATCAAGAAAAGCTTCTTCAAAAACTCCAAAATTAAAAGCCATTTCAAAGCTCTTTTATATTGCCATTGGTTTTCCTTTAAAAATAAGATTGGGTTCTTTATTTTGAAAACTAAGGCTTTCGAAACCTTAGACCTTTACTTTCGAAACCCTTAGAATATATCTTTCAAAAGCATTCAAACTTCTTTTTAAAACACTAAAAAATATGCCTTTCAAAATAGTTAAAATATCACTTTCGAAAGCATCAAAACCATCCTTTCAAAACCATCAAAATATTCCTTTCGAAAGTATTAAAGCATATCTTTCCAACTTATAGAAGCGTAGCTTCGAAACCATTTGAAAATACCTCTTTCGAAACCACTGGGTTTAATCTTTAATATAACTTTTGGGCCAAAGTGAACATAAGCGAAAGTACCCCTTTCAAAACCATTAACATTCAAGTAAAAGAGTTTGGGGAAAACAAATGGCTTCGGAACCATCCTTTCAAAAGATTTAATCTTTTAGGTAAAACAATTATAAGCATAGCTTCAAAACACCTTTCAAAGAAATTACCTTTGAAACCTTTAGTATAAGTGGCTACTGGAGCCCTTTCGAAAGTGTTGGGATGTGGCTTGTTATATTGATAAAACAAAAGCTTGCCTTTCGAACTCATTGAAAACTTCCAACCTATTCGAAGATATGAAGACGGCAGCAAGGTCTCGACCGGGTTCAAAACTACCCCTTATATAAAAGGGTGGAAACCCCTTCGAAAGCTATATATAAAAGTAATTCAACCCTTTCGAAAGCATCCATTAAAAGCAAGGCAAGCGGCATTTCTCTTAAAAGCAAAACAAAGACCTTCGAAAGCTATTTAAAATGGCCTTGACACCTTCGAAAGCTTAGTTTCGACTCTATACCTTCTGCCATTTACCAATCTGCTATGTACCAATACATTGATGCCATGTGTATTGGTTTTGACTTAGTAGGGACGGAGGTATGGGGTCGAAAGGTAGCAAACGGAAGTGGAAAAGTTGTAAAACTGTGCAAAACTGTTTTGTTTCTTTTTTAAGTAAATGTTTTTCAATCAACTTGCCTATTTGTAAAAATATAATTGGTTGCCATAAACTTTACCAAAAATATTTTCTAGAAGGACTGTCGAATTCCTCTAGAATTAATTAAAAGTACTTAACAAAGATGCCTTTCCCCCAACAAAACAATTAAGACATTTAAGTCCTCTAACTTAATTAATTTAATTCCATAGTAAGTTGCTTAGGAAAAATTCCCAAAAACAATCAAAATTAATTTTTAATATGCTATTTAACATATATAAATTTTAGACCCAAAATCCGTTATATAATAACCGAAATAAATTTTTAAACCAATAATTTGTTTCTTTCATCAAAAATTCATAATAAATCATCCATGGCTTGGATAATTATGAAATTTTAAACCCATCTCCAAAATAATGTTATACATAACATATTAAATCCTCATGGCATTTGAAACCCAATAAATATGATTTTAGCCTTAGAATCGCATAAAACATTTATCAAACATACTTGTTTGAATCAAACATATCATGTAATCCAAGCATATCATCATTAAAATCATCATAAAGGTTTTAAACTTAAAACCCGAAATCAAATGCTCTTTAAAAACTAAAACGAGATGGTTTTGATTATTAACCTTGCTTTGGATAAGGAACTTGGGATTTGATCTTGATTCTCCTTTGCTTGAATCCTAAGCTTTAGTTAATTTTTAATCTCCTTTCCCCCTAGGTTGTGGCCGGCTTTGAGCTCCCCTATGTTTTTGAATTATGAACTTATGGAATGAAAATGGAAATAAGGTTCAAGGGTTATGGGGTTATGGTGGATGGCTATTCCCCATAATACCCTTGCCTTAGTTTCTTATTAGTTAACATATGAAAACATTTCTATAAATCTATTCCTTTAATTTTATTTAATTAAGCATGACCTCGATTTAGTTTTCACACCTTAATTCTCTTATCACTCTAATATTTATATTATTCTATTTAAATTATCGAATTAAATCTCCTGAATAATGTTATTTAAAATTAAGGGTGTTACTGGCTCCCCTCCTTAAAGAATTTCGTCCTCGAAATTCAGTAAGGACTAAACACTAAACATAGCAATCATCTATAACAACTTCTAACTGGCATACTAGCCTACCTGACTAGAAACTGTATACATAAAGCAAATATAGAACATACCATCACAGCAGCTCAGGATAAGTATCTCTAATCCTGCCTTCTGTCTCCCAAGTACAGTCCTTCTCATTGTCGCTTCACTGAACTTTCATCAACTTGACTGTCTTGTTTCTTAACCTTTTCTCATCTCTCACGACAACCCAAACTGGTTGTCTAACAAAAGTCAAATTCGGTTCTACTATCAAATCTTACAACCTTATCAGATGCATAGTAGTCTCTGGATTATGCACATACTTGCGAAGATGAGACTCATGAAAACCATTATGGATTCCTGCCACACTACTCTGCAACTCTACTCTATATGTGAGCTTTCTAATCCTCTCTATAATTAGGAATGGACCAACATATCTTGGTGTCAGTTTCCCTGACTTTCTGAATCATACCACACCCTTCATCGGTGATACTTTGATAAAAACCCTATCTCCAACTGAGAACTCTAGATCTTTATGCCTCTTATCTGTGTAACTTTTCTGTCTAGACTAGGCTTCCTTCATCCTTTCTCGGATCAACTTAATCTTCTATGTCGCCTCTCTAACCAGATCTGGACACAAGACTAATATTTCTCCAGTTTCCAACCAACATGCTAGTGATTTTCATGGCCTTCCATACAAAGCTTCAAACGGCTCCATTCCTATAGTAGTACGATAACTGATGTTATAGGAAAACTCCACTAAGTGTAGGTGATTTTCCCAAGATCCACCAAAGTCTAGCACACAAGCCCTCAGTAAATCCTCGAATACCTTATTGACTCTCTCTATCAGCCCATCCTTCTAAGGGTGATATGCAATACTCATCTTGAGCTTGGTACCTAATACATCCTGTAGACTCTTCCAGAATTCATTAGCAAACAAAGCATCTCAATCATTGACTATACTACTAGGAATTCCATACAGTCTAATTATGTTCTTCATGAACAACTTAGTTAAAACAGGTGTCGTCCTGGTTGACTTAACAAGAATGAAATGGGCACTCTTGGTCAACCTGTCCAATATGACCCATACACCACAAAAATTTGGACTTTTAATAGCGTTTAAAAACGATATTAAAGGCTTTTATAGTGTTTATATAAACGTTGTATATCAACTTGTTGTTATAAGTCTGTGACTTACGATAGCAACACAAAAAAACACTATGAGTTTTTTTAATAGCCTTAGGAAAATGCTGTAAATTGTTTTAATGGCATTTATGCACACGCTGTAAAAAATATGTTATAAATAGGAAGGATTATTAGACATCAAGAATAAAACGCTATAAAAAGTTCCTAACAATAGCGTTTTACCAAAGCTATCAAAACTCACTTAACAATAGCATTTTTGGACTGCTATCAACAATTACATATTATAGCTCTCTAAAAACACTATTGTTACCTTTTATAGCATTTTTTACTGCTATCATCTTATTGCATAAGACTTTATGTGCTTCTTTTTGACGTTTCAATGCATATATGTATGACAAATTTAAATATCACTAAGATCACATTTGATTACCAATACGTTATATGTAAACAAATAAAATTACACCAAAACAACATGTGTTCATTATATTTCATAACTATGTATGAAGATTACAAATACAAGTAAACAAAACTAATATTATACGCAAGAAATCTTACCAAAACGATACATAGAAGTATTCAAACAGTAAAGATACACACGACACTATGTATTACTTCAAATCACCTTGTTGCTACTTGCTAGCACCAAATGTATTAGTTACATGTAAAGAAAAAGTTCAATAATTAGTCGTAATAGACATAATTGGCAACAATTGTCTGTTTATACTGCAGTGAACTTTGCACTTCCTTTTTGCAACTTTGTAACGATTGCGATTTTTCAACGTTCGAAAGTCGACATTAATACGTCCACTGTATCAAATGCCGCGCAATCGAATGCGGGAAAACCGAATCATTAGGGTTAAAAAGAAGAGGTAGAAGAAAACAGATAGAAGAAGAAAACAGATAGAATAAGAAACAGAAACAACAACAAAACTCACATTCGCAGCGGAACAATATATAATAGATAATCACTAGTCTTTTAAACAAAGAACTATATCAGTTTATACAATACAACAATGAGAGTCAATATACAACTCAATACAACAATGGACAGTTATATAAACTTGTCCCCATACAGAATACACAGCGGAATAAATAAATAAGTACGGGTGTACGTCTCGCCATCCAGCTCGTCTCCAAAGCTCCAGAATATCCTGATAACATAACTCTAGGATGCCCGTGTGGAAAATTATGGGCACCCAAAGTTTAGAAAGGGAACAATAAACTCTGATTCAGTCATGGTGACTGGTGTGAGATCGTAAAACAGTTATTTTCAGAAAGAAAATAAAATAAATTCGCAATGCTTTTGGAAAATGAAACTACCATAAGGCCTCCCGCAACACACACAATGCAAACACAGAATTGGAGGAGATTTCTCCTTATGATAGTCAAACATGCTTGATACGCAAAAACACCTTTGATATTATTACTAGTGCATAGTGTAGGAAACATTTCGAAAATATAATATTAATCTTAGCCAGCATAGGCATTTCGCACTTATGCCTACTATAACTACTATGTTTAATAGCAGGCTACCGCCACATTCCATAGCAGGTTATACAACTAAAACCGTATAGGGCGCGTATTGTTTCTTTGGATTTCCAACAAATGGTCAGGCTAAGGAACTTCCTACTGCTACATGGGTACGCCTCTGGATAGACGTCTCGAGAACTAACTAGCTCTCTGCCAACACAAGGCCGGGTTACCTCTTACACTAGGTAACTACTACATAAATATGCCACGCCCCGTTCCTTTGGGACCTTTATTCGAGGGCCCTCGATCATACAGCAACAATCACACAGTAAATGAGATTGGAGCAACCACGCAGGTAAATATCTGGGCTCCATACCATAATATCACCTTTTTCCAGAAGGAAATGACATACCTTAAAGGGCGCGACCCTCATAACCTTGCCGCATCTTTCCTGTTTCGACCATTTCCGGGGTGTGAGGTCCGATGAGGTCTCGTCCACAAAGCTACGCTTTTTCACAAAGCCATGCATTGATCAACAAATGATCAACAAATGATCAACAAATGATCAGCATCACACAGCAACACTCAGCATGCCACACTACCAAATTGGGAGTATATCACTGATAACCTTCAACTACATAACCTTTGAGCTCGTACGTCTCAGAGAAGGGTGTTAAGCTAAGAGAATAAATTCTCTGCCACCAACAGAAATGTATTTGAAAGAAATCAGCTTTATATCTCAAAGTGTAATGTCAGACATACAACCATACAAGTCTGTTCCGGGTTCGAACAAAACCGAAGGCACTTCCAAAGAAGCCCTTGCAATCCGGATATTCACTAATCACGTCCGGACTTCCCATCACAAGAAGAGTGATATAAATCTCTATACCGGAGCAACTCGGTGCAGAGACATTCGACGGGTTGTCCTTTCATTTTCGAAAATACCCGGTCTTCACACCGGTCTTCAAATGCAATCCATTTCGTCGTATCATTATTCGGAATGGGTTTTATGACACAAAGTCCTCTCCCGGCTAAACCGAATAATGAGCGCTTATTTTAAAAATAAGTGTTGCATTCAAATTTCAAGCAAAACACAACAAATACCCATTTAAAGGTCAATATTGATAGTCGATTATTTAACTATCAATCGATATTCACAGCATCACCAGGTTCCAAATAATTTCCCAAATTATTTATTTTCAAAATTTTATTCTCAAGGTATAATTTTCAACACTTCAACCATTTGAAACAAATTTCAAATCACTTTTCACCTTTCAACTTTTGAAAATAAATTTCAAATCAATTTCCTTACGCGGAATATATTTCCAAATATTTATTCATTCCCACTGGAAATCTACCGAGTTCAAATATTTTAAAATGATTTATATCACTATCTAAAATATTTTTGGAAAACATTTTCTCCGAAATATTCCTTTAAAAACCAACTTTAGAACCTTTAATTTATATTTTTAAAACTACTTTGGAAATATACTCGGCTTTATAGTGAGAATACACTTTCACTTCAAATCAATTTTCAAATGGATTTCCAGATTTATTTCCCTTTTTAAAATAAATTCCTTTTAAAGAAAACAAATTCTTTTATCTCTTCCAATCTATTTAAAAATCCAAATTTTAAATAAATTCTTCAACTTATAAACAATATTAATCGAAATCCACTTATTAAGCCTTTTTCCCATATTTGGAATTTTATTCAATATGATTCAAAAATAAACTTTATCTTTTTCCAACTTCTTTTAAATTAATCCAATTCTTCCAAAAGGAATTTACTAAAAATTCCAACTTTAATTTCAAAACCCCAATTTTATTTATTTCTGGTATCTAACGATACCAAAAATACATTCGGCTAAATTATAGCCTTTAACAAATTCAATCACAAATAAAATCATTCACAGATTATAAATAAATAATCACACAGCATATGAAACAAATTCATACAATATATGAAACAAATTCATATAATTTGAGGAATCTAGTTGGATCCCTCCAACCTGTTTCCCTGCATCCACAGATGTTAGCACAATACCAATTCCACTTCGAGGTGGAATATCGGGGTATATGGGATTTATAAAATATCATCCACTATTATGCGGCGCATAGGGTCTCATCCGCTATATAATGCGGGAAATTAACAACTCCAAATATATATATATATACTACTATATATACTATCACATCCAAACAGTCAATCAATAACTGCAATTTCAATTTTAATTTGAGTGAGAAGATCTCACCTTTGCTTTTAAATTTGCAGTCCATTTTCATTTCAGCTATTTCTTCATTGTATTAGACCTTGTATAAACAATTTATACAATTTATTAATATTTGAATAAATTAAACAGTTAATAACTATTTATTTACTAAATTTTAAACTAATAGTTTACTTTTAAACTAACATTTTCCTTTTGAAACTACCCATATATATCTTTATTAAATAATTTATAGACCTAAAAATCTAATTTATACAACTTCAAATCTTTAAAATTTTCAGTTATATATATTTCTTCTTTTTTTTTACCCATATGTATACCAATATACAATTTACTGAAATAAATTAAAATATACCTTACTGTCGATTAAAACCCTAGCCCACAGCCACTACTCAAATGAATTCACGATCGACCTGAAACGCGACCACAACCCTACGAATCACTACCGTCCTAAATCCACGCGCGCCACCATTTCGAGCCTCCCAACGCCTCGACGACCATAGCGGCTTCGACCACGAGCTCGCGTATGACATCAACCACCACTGAGCCCTCGCGCAACCCTGAGCAGCTCGAATCAATCTGCTCTCATTGACGTCGACCCCTCCACGCGTGCAGCTCTGTTGTGAACGAATACCCCGCCTTCGATTTTGAAAAACTTTGAGAACGGAGGAAGGAAGGGAAAACGAACGATTCGATTTCGTTCATCGTTCAGCCATTTATTTTATTTAGTGGAGAGCGCAAATGGAAAAGGGAAGGAATGTCGCGATTTTTAAATGAGGCGGTTAATTTCTATTTTGATTTGGGAAATGATTTTCGCGATTCCTTTCAGAGGCCATTATTTTGATTTGAACTGAAATATCTCTCGACTGTTGATGTAAAAGAAAGCAGGAAGTGATAAGGAAAGAAGCTTACGAGAGAAGCCTACAGTGATAAAACTGATGGAAAAGAAAAGTTGATGTGAAATAATTTCAACTGTAGTTGACTAGTATAAATATTCAATTTAAAATTCAAATTCAAATCGTTCCGATAAAGTCAACTAAAAGTTTGACTTCCTATCGAGGCGTGCCGCTAGGTGTTTATAATGTTATATGCCTATTCCGAACACAATGGAAAAGGTTTCGAGTCCAAATTCGATCGTATGGAGAAGATAGCTTTTTTTTGAACCAGTTATAATATTAAATTTTCGATTTAATTTCAGCGCGTTTGCTTATCGTATGGCCAAACGATCACTCCAAACATTACAAAAATTGAAATCCGATAATAATACAATATTACAGATCCAATGGAACTGGTTTCGTCGAATTCCGAGACCGTGCCCCGGAAAGTTATTTTTAAATTCAATTTAAACGATAAAAATTCAAAATTGAACAAAACAATTTCAAATTCAATTCTGAAGCTTCCATTATCTTTAGTATTATTAATATGAATTTTCTAAGCCTTGAAAATATTTTTAATCAGCCCAAAACTGAAAATTCAATATTTTACTCAAATTTTAACAATTAAGTTCACTAATTTAATTACCAAACAAACTCTAATATTTGAAATTCAAATTAAACTAACATTCAAATATTTAAAATCAATTAAATATTCAAATTTCAAATGTCAAAAATTCAGGGTCGTTACAAACTTGATGTTCAACTATACAGCAAAAACACCTTGTATCTTGATAGAATCGACTATTTCTTTAACGTAACTGCAGTTAAAGTGCTAAAAAACCGAACACTACTTGATCATTTGGATAATATACAACTTTGAAAGCAAGTGATTAGCATATAACTGACAAATGTGTGTGCGTCCCATCAACTAAGATAGTAGTTGAAGTTAAGCAAACAAGATAGAGTTATAGGTTAAGACTTTAGATTGTAGTGCTCTGTCTACTATATCTATTTGTATTAGTTAAAATGACATTGCAAAAAAAACATAGGCCTAGACAGGTTTTTGAACCGTAAATTATGTTTAACATTTTAGACTAAATCTTTTACCTCATGTGAACCCTCTAAAGACAGTGCAACCTTATGACGGTCAATTAATGGAAGAATTAATACACATGTCAATTTGTAGTTTGTATAGTTTCTCCTATTCGTTGAAACAGATTACCAAAAAAGAATCACTTTGCAGTTTGAAGTTTTAAAGCCTGGTAATGAGGGTTTGGACTTAGATCAATTTTATATGTATACTTTTGCATGTAACCAGGAGAAGTCATTATCGGATGTAAATGTTTAAGATGTATCATAAAATTATGTGCATCATGCTTATTATTTTATAAATGAATGTATACTTACAAACAACAAACTAATTCAAGCATAATAGATGATGGTTTCAAAAACTTTTCTCTAGTATATACCTTCACAATCCTCCCCAACATAGCTAGCATCCTCCACATAATCAACGTCCATCTCGTCTATTAGTCGTAATAGAAACTTTGTTAATTTAGTTAAACTTTTATAAAACACGATTAATTTTTTATCAAACTTGGATAAATTTTACAAATTTAATTAATTTAGTCAGATGTTTATAAAACTTGATTAAATTTTATAATAATTAGTTAAATTTTATTAGCTTGTTATTTTTATAAACTTGATTTATTTTAAAAACTTAATAAAAGTTTATAAACTTAGTTATTTTCTATAGACTTGCTTAATTTGTATAAAACTTAGTTAAATTCCATAGAAATTAGTTAATTTTTATAAATTAGGTTGATTTTTATAAATTTATTTAATTTTTATAAAACTTTGAAAACTTTGATAACTTTGTTAAATTTTTATAAACTTAATTACTATTTTATAAATTTGCTTACCTTTTACAAAATTTTGTCAATATTTAGATAATTATTTAATTTATGTACAACTTGTTTAACTTATTTAAATTTTTATACAACTTAGTTAATTTTTATAAATTTATTTTTAGTTTTCTAAAACTTAGTTAAGGTAGAAAATTATTTACCTTTTATAAAATTTGGTTAACGTAGTTAATTTTTATAATTTATCTAACTTAGTTTAATTTTACAAAAATTAATTAAATTTTTATAAAACATAGTTAGTGTTAACCCTCAATTGTCCACGACTTAAGAACTGCACGACTCAAGCAAGGTATGCGACTCAAGAAGGGAATGCGACTTGACGAGTTAAGGATTACGCGACTTAACAAGTCAAGAACTAGACACCTTAACGAGTTAAGGATTGATCGACTTGAAGGAGTCAATGACTTAAGGTAGTGGACGATCTACGACTTAAGGATTGAAAGACCTAATAGCTTGAAAGTGTTCCACGGTACAACCACTCAAAGGAGTTGACGACTTAAGGAAGTGGACGCTCTGCGACTTAAGGCTATCTACGACGACTTACGACCTAGTATGTGTCGTGAACGACTTAAGCAAATGAAGCGCTGCTTCTTATTAAGCACGGTGGCCTCCTAGCTCGTCAGCGAGTTAGGACTTAGGTTATTATCTGAAATAAACGAGCTTACCAGTTAAGCCGCGACTCACGACTTAGCTTAAGTCGTCCACGACTTAAAGCCACTTAGTTATAGTCTGCTGCCACAATACTTATGTCGGAGGAGGTTGACTCGTAAACGACTTAGGACTTGTAACATGGATTCAAATGGGTAAGTAAACTTCTACCAAGCCATGAGCTGGACCCAATAGGTCGGCCACGACCTACCTTAAGTCGAGCACGACTTACGACCTAAGGGGTAAAATTCTCTATAAATACCAACCTACCCCGAACATGAAGGGGACTTTTGGAAGGGGGATCATTCTCTGAAGCACCGTTACTCCACAGAATTCTCAACTCATCTGCTACTTGAGGACCTCAAAACATTCACGACACTACAACAAGCTTCGAAAGAAATCTACTGCATTCAACATGAATTCGAGGAGATCTTCTACATCGGAGTTTGAGCTATTAGTCTAGAGTGTTTTGGAATCGAAGGATATTGTATTTTTGAGTGCTTTGTATAATCTTGTAACTAAAATCAGCAATAAAGGAATTCAAAGTGGACGTAGGCTCGATCTTAAGCCGAACCACTATAAACTGCTGTCTTTTACCGCTTTTCCGCTATTTTTCTGCTTATTTCTTGTTCCCGTATTACGGGTGGTGCTTTCACAACTCTGTTACACACACCCGGTGTTAGCGTTCAATTTTTAGCGTTAACATTTTGGTGCTTTCATTGAGAATTGAACTCAGGAATCTTCTCACCATTACTTCGCAAAGACTTGCTGAAAGAATCTCCTTAAAGATCAGAAGTCTAATTGAAATAATGGCTCTTGGAAGAAGAGGTAGACCTGCCAGATCCGGAAATGCTCATGAAGGAACCTCTGCTTCCCCAACAGCAAACCAACCAAATCCTACCGTTGGAGTCACAAGGGCTGAGTTAGACGATGTAGTGTCTGGATTATACCAACAAATTGAAGCTCAAAACACTTTGATGATGGACAGATTAAACACTCTGCTTGGGGCAAATCGTCAGCCAGAAAACCATGAAACAACCTTTGCCGAGATGCCACCTTTTCAAGCTGAAGGTTCAAGGCCGCAGCCAACTTCAGATGCCTGCCTAGCGATGTCTCTGAACAATAAAGAGTACCTAACGGAAATGGTTGGCCAAATCATGAAAGAGAGCATGCAGAGGGAAGAAAATGAGAGTGACTGGGGATTTGCACCAAGTAAAACTCCGTTTACCGAAAGGATCCTGAAAGCAGAATTTCCAAGGAAATTTGCACCTCCAGCTATCCCAGCCTATAGGGGAACGACTGACCCTAATCATTTCCTATACAAGTATGACTGGCATATGACCGGAGCGAGAGCATCAGATGAGATTAAGTGCCGATACTTTCCAGTGTACTTGGAAGGTGTGGCTCTACTTTGGTTCACAAAGTTTCCAGTTCGGTCTGTAGATCAATTCTCCGACTTAACACGAAAGTTCAAAGAACAGTTTAGATTATACGCTTCAAAAGCTAAGGATATAATGTCACTGTCTAACCTTGAACAAGCTCCCGGAGAATCAATCAAATCTTTTCTGAGCCGTTTCAATATAGCTTTAGCCGAAGTGGATAATGCAGAACCGCGTATGATCCTGACCTATTTGATGCGAGCCATCAATAAATCGAGTGAATTTGGAAACTGGCTAAAGATGAAGGAACCAAATTCACTTGAGAAGTTTTATAAAAAGGCCGATGAATTCATGCGCCTAGAAAACTTTTTCGCACCGGCAAAGGTGGATGTTGCTAAAAACATTAATGATGATCTTGCTTCTAAAAAACGAATCTGGGAATCAGAAAAGGGAAAATGACGAAGGAAAGAAGCAGGGGAGTGAGAAGAAACTACGCCGCTTTAATCCTTCAGATTTTACTCCTTTAACTGATACACCGGGAAATATCTTCTTCGCAACAAAGGATGTTGTCAAGTATCCTAAACCGCCCGAGATGGGAAGAGGTGCAGTGCGTAATGGGAAATTCTGCCGATTTCACAATCAACCTAGCCATGACACTGACCAGTGTCGCCAGTTGAAAAATGTGATTGAAGAATTGCTGAAACAGGGTAAACTCCAACAATATGTGAAGAAAAACGCAGTCGACCCAACCTCATCCACTCAAGGGCAACAACATCCTACCAATCAATCTGGTTCTCGCAACAACACAACAGTGCAAGAATCCGAAAAGCTTATCATTAATGTTGTCACGGGGGGTCCTGACCCGGCAAGAAGGAGTTGGGACGACTGTTAACTTCCCACAAAATTGCGGCCGGGGGCATCTTTCACATTCTCCGACATATAAATCCAAAAGCTATAGAGCTAGCGCAAATGGAAATTTAGCCCAGAGATTCCGAAACAATAATCACTTGCATCCATTTTTTACTTAACAGCATTGCTTAAATTTGTAAAATGTCGGTGGATGTATAACTTTTGTATTGTAAACTACTGAGAAATCAGTGTGATTCAATAATAAAAAACTACAAAATTCTGTGTTCTTTATCATTATAAAATGCCTGTTACATTTCGATGTGAAAATACTCTCAATGTATTGCTAAAATATCGATTTAATATTGCAGGTCATTGAAACAAGGCTCACCCATCACAAGGCCAAGTGAGCCCCGAAAATTACTCAATGAACGAATTTCAAGCCACAAAAAGTTTCAAATTTAAATCCAACACAAGGTGAACTTCGCACAAAAGGTTGATAATTCCACCGAAGGGGCACTTTTCAAAAGAAAAGGAACCAGACGCTTGTTAACACTAGTTGCGATCATCTGTACAAACAGACATCTGATTAGATAACTCGCGTCTGCTCCGTGGAATTACTAACAGTGAAGTTCATTTCTTCGGATGAAGCAAACTACTTGCGAAAGAAAGGAACACGTGCTCAAAGACGATAACAGGGGACCACTAATGAGAAAACAACAAAGAGACATGGGTGAACTAATCAACAAAAGACCTCTCCGGGGGCACAAGACCTCTTTGGAGGCGCGCTTCACCATGCTTGAAGCACTAAACACAAGACCTCTTCGGAGGCGCGCTTCACCATGCTTGAAGCACCAAACAAAAGACCTCTCTGGGGGCACAAGACCTCTTCGGAGGCGCGCTTCACCATGCTTGAAGCACCAAACAAAAGACCTCTCTGGGGGCACAAGACCACTTCGGAGGCGCGCTTCACCATGCTTGAAGCACCAAACAAAAGACCTCTCCGAAGGCACAAGACCTCTTCGAAGGCGCGCTTCACCATGCTTGAAGCACCAAATAAAAGACCTCTCCGGGGGCACAAGACCTCTTCGGAGGCGCGCTTCACCATGCTTGAAGCACCAAACACAAGACCTCTTCGGAGGCGCGCTTCACCATGCTTGAAGCACCAAACAAAAGACCTCTCCGGGGGCACAAGACCTCTTCGGAGGCACGCTTCACCATGCTTGAAGCACCAAACAAAAGACCTTTCCGAAGGCACAAGACCTCTTCGGAGGCGCGCTTCACCATGCTTGAAGCACCAAACAAAAGACCTCTCTGAAGGCACAAGACCTCTTCGGAGGCGCGCTTCACCATGCTTGAAGCACCAAACACAAGCCCTCTTCGGAGGCACAAAAACAAGACCTTTTCGTTGGCATAAATTGCTTCGGAGGCACGAAGACCTTTTCGAAGGCACATTTAATCAGAATTGAATTGCTTCTCTTTGGAGACCACGAAGCCTTCTTCGGAAGCACTAAGACAAATAAAGCCTTTCAACAAGGCACATCCAAAAACTTCATTGATGGAACCACTAGTGACCGCAGCTGAATACTTATGATTATTTGTACAAACAAGTATGCAGTAAAACAGCCAATGACTGTCCTGTGAATCCATTCAACAATAAAATATAGTTATCTGACAAATAGATCAAAACATTCTTTAAAAGCTCACTTCGCTGCGTAGGAAAATCCACTTTGTAACCAATGAAAGTGATCATCTCCGAAAGTTGAAGTGTTCTTTAGAAAGAAAGAGAAAGTAAAAAATTTCTCCAGCACAAAACTTATTCTATTAAAAGCAGAATAGTATTTCCTCAAATCGGAAGAATTATTCTCTAAAATAAGAATACAAGTCTTTTCAGAATATTGCAGTGAGCCGTGATACGGGGGTATATAACTATATTAATAGAAACAATGCTCAACCGTCATACCACGAGCTCACTGCGGTATCATATAAAGTAAATAAAGAATCATTTATTCCACATTGCAATTAGAAATAAATGCATTCTCACATACACAAGAAGTTGTACAAGTAAAAAGAATTATTTTATTCAATACTGTGAAAATTCTTTACATGTGCAGATCTCAAAAAAGCGGGGACCGGTACCCGCACAATCTCCGGTCGATACATGCAAAAAGCAAAACAAGAAGTAGAAAATCCATCTTTTCATTCCTTCTTCCCGCCACCTTTGGAGCTCTTGCCCGGCTTGATGGTTAGTTTTGGAATCCGGCGTGGACGGGTTGGAGAAGGAGGAGTAGTCGGATCTTCTTCTGCTTTGTCTTCTCCAGCTGAAGTGCTTTTCTTCCTCTTCCTTACTGCACGCTTCCCCTTCCTCTTCGAAGAAGACTCACTTCCCGGAGTGAACAATGTGGAAAGCTTTATGTCATCATCGAATGATTGCTCCGGAGTCTTCTCACTGTCCTCCGTCTCTTCCGCTTTCTGCTCTTGGGAAGCAGGTGCATCCTCTAAGCCTTGAAGGGCTGCTATCTATTCTTCCTGCGACCCTGGCTGAGAAGCAGGAGTGACTTGAAGGGATGGAGGAGGAACAGCTGGAGGAGGAGGAGAGTGCACAATGCTTGGTGCTTCCGCTACAGAAGAAAAGAAGTTAAAATCAGTACTCTCCGAAAAAAGAGAAGATATTGGATCATCAGGACTTAAGTAATAAGCGAGAAATTCATCAAGTTCAATTGAATCGAATGAGCAATCCACTTGAGCCAGATCTGAATCAAAGTTACCTGGAGAAGTTGGTTTAATTACGTCAATTTCAAAATTTTCAGCTTCGGCATCATCTTGGGTCTTCTCCGCAACTTGAGTAGTGGGAGGCTCGGTGGTTGCAGTCTTAACTTCGGCTTTTGCGGGAGGTGGAGAATAAGAACTAGAGCCAATAATGTTAGGATCAACCGAAGTCGGAAGATGAGCGGGGTCGGTTAAAGGCGCTTTCTCCAAACGCTCTTCTCCTGCCACTTCGGCTCGCTCCCTAGCAAGCTGCTCTTTTCCCCTGGCAAGCGCAGCACGTGCTTCATCATCCAGATAAAACGCTGCAAGATCTGCCTCCGCATAGCCAGCAAACATATCAAGTACGGCCTCCCAAACTTCGGCTAGTGTAATCTCATATTTAGGACCCAAGAATGAAAAACTACCGCGACCCAGAACACTGTGCATATAAAAGTCAAATAAAGTAGAGTCGATGCTGACTTTGGTTGCCTCGTGAGACTCTTCGGCTGCAACTTGTCCGGCAACCGCATCACTACAAGAAAATATTATATCAATAGCAAGTGTGGATTGCACGAAAACTTGATTTTCTATAGTTAAGTGGCTATTCTTTATTCAACTCAAAAAGACAACAACTTCAAGTGCAATTATATTAAAATGTATGCAATTATATTAATGCTGTTCATGGTGAATTTGCGTTCCACTCTCTCGTTTCCCTCTAATTTTTTTTTGGCCGCCAAAATTTCATTTTCGTTTTCTCCCCCTTAGGCTTCTCATCTTCACCCTCTTCACACTCTTTTTAACATCGGTCAAGCTATTCTTCAAGCTCAATTCCTCTTCTGCAATTATATTTAACATCGGTCCTCTTCTGCCGCTCAATTCTTCATCGTTGAATCCTCAAACTCAGTCGATCCGAAGTTGGTCCGAAGTTAAAGCGATTTGGTCCAGACGCAATTCCCAATTCCTCATACTCAATTCTTCATCGTTGAAGCGTGATTTGGTCCGAAGTTCAATTCGTCAAGCGCGAGGATTAGGTATATTTTTATGTCATTGTTTATATACAGGTTGCGGTATAATTATTTCTTGTTACTTTTGCCTCTCTCTGTCAATGCTGTTGCTTTTTTTTGACAAGAATTCAATAGAGCTGATGGATTTTCTTATTTGGGAATTCTCTTTGTTTACAATATTTGTTAATTCTTTTAACAATATTTGTTTTTGCAGGTCAGAGTCATTTAGTCAATTAAATCTAAGTGTTATGAGTTTTCTTTTCATTAGTCAATTAATGCTAAGTGTTATGAAATTTTTAAGAATGTAAATATTTCTACAATATGAATTCCTCTGCTGCAAATGTTAAGTGTTAGTGCCAATTGGAAAATTAAGTAAATATTTTTACAATATGAATTCCTCTGCTGCAAATATTTCCTAATGCTAAGTGTTAGTAACAATTGGAAAATTAGGATGCCACTAACTATCAATGTTATTTAATTACTGTTTGTTTAGTATTAAAACAACTCTTGCCATTATAGGTTTGTTCACTTACTGTTTGTTCACTTCAAACCTCAGACTCCTACTGTTTGTTCACTTCAAACCTCTACTGTCTCTATCTTATTATTATTTTCAAGACCGATTTGTTTATTGAAGGAGATGGGCATGATGTTGCTAATAAAAAACCATAAAAGAAAAAAATGGTGGAGAAAACAAACAAACTGAGAAAAAACAAAATGCTTAGAAATAGGATAAATTATTAAATAAAATTATATTAGCTAAGGCGATGATAAGACTATAATCTTTTGATTAAAAAAACCATTATAGGTTTGGTGATACATTTGTTTTGTAATTAATACACTAAGTTAATTACTTGAACAAATGAATGTACCGGAGGACTTCAAAAAAAATTATAGTAGGAGACAGAAAGCGACTCCATGGCCATTAATGCAGGGGTACTAAATAATGTATCACAATTATAATAACAATTTGAAATCAGCCCGTTAGTTGTTGAATTTAATCAAACATTTACCTCTTAAAAAAGGAGTAGAAATTGCCCATTTTATTTGAAGTTAAATAGATATAGGATCTGCCTATGATCCTATTGGATATAGGATAGTAGGATGTTTTTATAACTTGATGAGAGTCAAATTTGTCTACACATGAATACCAAGCAAAGTAGGCAACTCTTCTCTATTTTCAATAGCCTACTATAAATCAAATTTGCAAATAGTGAATTCAAGGGAGCCTATACATAATTTGCAGATAATTTGCGATGGAAAAAGATTGGGTGCATTTACATAGGTAATAATACAATATTTAGCTTAAAATTTAACCTGAAAATTAAAATAATAACTCGATTTTTTATGTCGAAAACTTTGTTTTTAATTTTACCTTAGAACTAGTAGCGAGTACGAGCAAGGAGCATGGAATTTTGTGCATGCCGCAAAGAGAAACTTAGGAAGCCTGGAAAATTTTTTATGTCCTTGCTTAGATTGTCGAAATCTCACTCATCAAAATGGTGATATTGTTGTCGAGCATTTGATTATAAGAGGAATGGATCCTTTATACAAGTGCAGTAAGTGGTACAGTCATGGTGAGCAAATGAATATAACTGAAAAGGTGGAGGTGGATGACACGTATGAATTACTTCAAGCCGTTCACTTTGAAGATGAAGCGTTTGTCAACCAAACTTTTTTCTCCGATGATAAAAATAATGATGATGCACAAAAGCGAATGGATGATATTCTTAAAAATTTGGAAGATGCAAAAACTCCACTGTACCCTGGTTGCGTAGATCAAACAAAATTATCTGCTATCACTGCATTGTACAATCTTAAATGCGAAACTGGATTATCTGATACTGGTCTTGATAAGCTTCTAAATGTGCAACAAATGTTATTACCCAAAAATAACGTCCTTCCGAAAACTTTATATGAAATAAAGAAGTTCCTCAAAGTATTTGACATGGGATTCGACAAGATTCATGCATGCAAGAATGATTGTTGTCTTTTTAGAAAAGAGTACAATGATTTGAATAACTGTCCAAAATGTGGTTCTTCGAGATGGAAGATAAATGAGCGGATGAAAGAGATAATGCAAGGTATTCCGATCAAAGTGTTGAGATATTTTCCAATTATTCCAAGATTCAGAAGAATGTTTAGGTCCCCACAGACGACAGAAGATTTAAGATGGCATTTTAGTAATAAAAGTAATGATGATAAAATGCATCATCCTGTGGATTCTTTGACATGGACCATGGTGGATGATAAATGGAATCATTTTCAAGTGATCCACGTAACCTTCGGCTTGGTCTTGCTACCGATGGTTTTACCCCATTTGACATTAAGGGTACCAAGTATAGTTGCTGGCCAGTGATGCTTGTGACATATAATTTTTCGCCTATATTGTGTATGAAAAAGGAAAATATTATGTTAACATTATTGATTACTGGTCCAAAGCAACCTGGGAATGATATTGATGTATATTTAGCTCCTTTGGTAGAAGATTTGCAGCAGTTATGGAGTAACGGGGTGGAGATTTACGATGCATTTAGCAAGACACTTTTTAACTTGAAAGCAATCTTGTTATGGATTATAAACGATTTTCCAGCTTATGGAAATCTTGCTGGATGTTGTGTAAAAGGAAAAAAAGGTTGTCCATTATGTGGCGTGAATACTCATCATCGATGGCTAAATCATAGTCGGAAAAATGTCTATATGGGACATAGAAGATTCTTACCTCTGTCAGATCCACAAAGAAAACAAAAGGCTTGGTTTGATAACACCGTGGAGGAAGGTAGCAAACCCAGGATTCTTACAGGTAGAGATATTTCTGTTATTTTGAAAGATTTTTCAAATGATTTTGGAAAAGCTAAAAATAAAGAAATAGCAACAGCCAAGAAGAGAAAGAATAAGAAGTTAAATAAGAAGCAAATTATAAAGATTACGTGTAGGAAGAGGAAGTGTACTGACAACCAAGAAGATGAAAACAGTCCTGCAAAAATAGAGCAATCAAGGTGGAAAAAAATCGATTTTCTTTGACTTACCATATTGGGAGGTTAGTGTTCAAATTATATTTTATTCACAATAATCTAATTATAAAATTATATAATGTTAAAGCGGTCATATTGTTGATGTTTATAGGAACTTCCACTACGCCACAATTTAGACGTGATGCATGTTGAGAAAAACGTGGGCGAAAGTTTACTCAGCACAATATTGCATGATAGCAAATCGAAAGATGGTATTAATTCTAGAAAGGATTTAGAGGATTGGGGAATCCGACCTGCTCTATATGCACAACCTCGTGGGAAGAAAACATATCTTCCACCGGCTCCATATACTATGTCTAGTTCTGAAAAAAGAATATTTTGCAAAAGATTGTATGACTTCAAGGGACCTGATGGTTATTGCTCAAATTTCAAAAGATGTGTGTCGTTGGAGGATTGCAAAGTTAGTGGATTGAAATCGCATGATTACCATGTTTTAATGCAACAAATGTTATCGGTTGCAATGAGAGGACTGCTTCCAAAAAAGCCAAGGAAAGTAATAACTCGTTTGTGTTTATTTTTTAATAAACTATGTCAGCGTGTTCTTGACAGAGAGAAGCTGCAACAAATCGATGATGAGATCGCTACAATTTTATGTGATCTCGAAAGATATTTTCCACCTTCATTTTTCGACATAATGATACATCTAACAATTCATCTTGGAAAAGAAGCTCGATTGTGTGGACCAGTTCATTTTCGTTGGATGTACCCCTTCGAAAGGTATATGAAAACGCTTAAAGATTATGTTAGGAACTATGCACGTCCTGAAGGATGCATTGCAGAAAACTATCTTGCAGAAGAATCCGTAAGATTTTTTGGCGAATTTCTAAAGAAATCATCACAATTTGAGGAGAAAGAGGGTAGAAACAGAGATTATGAGAATGATGATGCAATACTCGAAGGACGTCCGATATCAACATACAAGACAATTACATTGACAACTCATGAGAAAGAAGCTGCTCACCTTGCTGTGCTAATGAATATGGCTATAACCGAGCCATTTTTAGAGTAAGCACATATTGTTTTCTTTATCAGATTTATCGTAATATGCGTAATTATAAATGTAACTTAATATCTTTTATATTATGGTAGTATGCATTTGGAAGAGTTACAAAGTTCGGACAAGCGCATGGAAAGAAATGCTACATTGCTATGGAAAATTCACACAAAAAACTTTGCTGATTGGATTAAAAAGAAGGTTAATCAGCTCTTTATAATTTTGTGTATAAGTTTGAAAATATTGTTTTTGAATCTATATTGAATCTATATTTGAAAATATGGTTTTTTCAGATACCTATTAACTCAAGCGAACACGATGAATTATTAAAATGGATTGCCTATGGTCCAAGTAGTAATGCTTCGTCCTGCAAAGGATATATAATTAATGGGTTACGTTTTCATACAAAAGATGTTGAGAGAGAAACTCAGAATTCTGGAGTGACTTATGATGCTACTACCATGTGTAGAGCAAGTGCAAAAGATGTCTCTCAAGTAGTTGATGTGGTCACGTACTATGGGATTTTGACTGACATAATCTTATTAGACTATCATAAATTTTATGTTCCAATTTTTATGTGTCATTGGGCAAAAATTGGAAATGGGGTGAAGGTTGAAGATGGATTTACTCTTGTTAATTTGCATCAAAATCAAGCTTCATTTTCGAGGGATCCATATATTCTTGCATCTCAAGCGAAACAAATTTTTTATTCAAGAGAGAATGATTCTTCTAATTGGTATGTTGTAATAAAGGCACCACCAAGAGGTTATCATGAATTAGAGACAGATGATTATATTGAGGACACAAGCCATGTTATTCAAGATTGCGAAGAAAACATGATGGATGTGGATTATGTGGAGGATGGTAGCTATGTTAGAGAAGATTGTGAAGGCATATTTGAGAAAAGTTTAAAATAACTTGAATAAGGTGATTTGACATATCGGTATTTCAAAATATATGTAAATGGTTTTGTGAAAAAAACCCAATAAAATGCAAGTTGTTTGTTTTAGTATGAAATTTATTTTGAAAATATTTTGACATCCAGTTTAATAATTCATGCAGTTGTTTCGGTGACTTCAAATTTCTTAAATGTAGTTCTTAAATGCAGTTCACTGTATATTTTAGAGTTTTCACTGTATATTTTAATTCAAAATTATATTCAAAACAAAAACCTGAAAGCTAAAACCAGAAAAGAAAATCAAACAAATAACCTCTTTCAATCTAAAACCTGAATCAAGCAAAGTTCAACTCAACTCGGTTTAATCAAGCAAATCAAAATCAAAGAAATAGATCAGATCAAAGTCAAAGCAATCTCCAGTTTTCAAAGTTAAAAGATCAATTATTAAGTTCCAGGCTTCTCTGTTCATATATATATATACGGTGAGTAAACATTTTTTTAAAAGCTTAAATCAGTTTATATCTTGATTTCATGTGATAATACTTGAAGTTATGATGTGAAATATGCTTTGCATAAGTGTGTAAATATGATTGCATGTATATATTTATGATGATATTGGTGTGCATGTCTGTGCTTGCTCTGTTCTAAGTTTAAGGTTTTAAAACAAATTCAAAAATCAAAATCTTTTCACTTGTTCTCTTATAGGCTTTGATATTTTAACAAGATATGTTTGAATTAACATGATCTAAGTTTAAAAAATATTTTTATGTATAATATGTTTGAGTTTTTCTAGAAAATTAAAATATACAGTGAAAACACTTACTTTTAGAAACAATATATGCAGTTCTTAAATGTAGTTCTCAACCTTGAATGCATTTTAACATCCAGTTTTTTCTTTTACATGCAGTAAATGGGTAAAAAGAAGGCGGCTGCTTTAAAATGGCTAAAAACAATTGATAAATCCACGGCTAATGCAAAACACAAGGACAATAGGGTCAATAGCGACGTTGGTATTGAAGACAACTCGCAAGAAATTGGAAATTCTGAGAACAATGAAGCTCGAATTCAAGACATTGCTGAAGCAGTTGACGAAGATACAATGCAAGCTGAAGAAGATTTTGAAGCTGACATGAATGAGAGAACCACTCGAGATGCCACCGCAAATCCGGTAGTGAAGCGCAAACGTAGATGTCCAACTAAAGTGAAAAGACTTCCAGTAAATCCATTGAGTCGCATTGAAGTCGAATTTAATGCAGATGGCAAACCAATAGGAGATGGGTCTGTCAAACTATCTTCATATTTAGGCCCGCTAATAAGGGAACATGTTCCTGTTACACTTGATAAGTGGAAGGAACTAAGTGACAGATTACAAGTTGCTTTGTGGGGATGCATTCAGGTATATACCATTTTTATGTCATATATGTCTTATTTATTTTTCTAAATTTAGTTAAAGTATATATGAAAATGATGCATTTTATATTACCAGTTTTAACAGTGTCTCAATCTCCTGAAACTAGTTGCTTTGTTATCTACACAAAACTATATGAAGTAAATTCTATAACTGTTAGGACTGAGTTGGAGGAAGTAAGGGATTGCATGTTTGTTGAAGTATTATGATGATGAAAGAGGAGTTATGTTTTGAAAATATAAGAGTTCATTTGATACTGTAACTTTGTTGTGCTGGGTGTTTTATAGACATGAGTGATGCATTATTCCACTAGATGACATCAAGAATGTTTGAGATGTAGTTTCGGGTATGGGTAAGTTTTTAAACATTTTTGTAATAGTCTGCAATTTGAACATCAATGCATCAATGCAGACAAGTTTCCTCTGAACATCATATGTTATAAGTGATCAGGTGAAGGGATTTTAATTTTTGTAATTTATTAAGGCTGTTGCATTAAGAACAGAGACATTTATATCAATATACAGACATGCATAATCAACCCATACATATTAACAGACATGCAAACATTTTTTTACTGGGAAACTTTGAAAACTTGAATTGTTGAAGCCCGATTAGTTTTTAACTGGAAAACTCGATCTTGTTATTACAGGAATCAGTGAATTGCTAAGATGATTTAAGGTTTTCAAAACTGATCTGAAATTGCTTGATGATTTGTTTGATTTCAGGCAGATGTTAGAATTTTTTTTTATCTCCAGGTTTTTGGAAGTGGCAAGAAAATGAAAACCTGGTTTAACACTTGTCTTTATTTTATTTAAAACGTTTTATAAAGTTTGTAATAGTCTGTAATTACAAATTCAAAGATTGCAGACTATTACAAATTTCAAATTACAGACTATTACAAATTCCACTACAAATTAATTTATTAATATTGGCCTTTAGGAATTTAAAACATTTTCAATTAAACTTGAACAGTCCCTGCCTTTTAACTTGAACAATTCTTTGCATGCTACCCTCTTCAATACTTAGCTTTCAGTGTTGAGTTAAAAAGCCCCATAGTTAAACATTATCTATGATTGATCCATTATTTTTATTTGATTTGTATTTAGAACCTGCCATCTTTGAATTATATGCATTTGTTTCGTTTGTAACTAGCAAATGCCATTCTTCAGTAGTATGATTTTGTGCATTATGACTATAAAACAGAATGATCCATGTCATTTTTAGAGAGAATCAGATACCATGTCATTTATTTAGAGGATCAGATACCATGCCATTCTTCAGTAGTATGATTTTGCCCAGAATGATTTTGTGCATTATGACTATAAAACAGTATGATTCAGTAGTATGATCCATGTCATTTATTTTTAGTTTTGCTACCATTTGACTATAAAACAGAATGTAAACAACTGTTAATTAATTGGTATTAGTGTTGGTTTATAAAAGTTTTCTTCTTAGCTAATGCTGATATTGCAGGCTAGATTTAAATTGGACGAGGAATGGCAAAAATCGTCCATATTTCAGCAAATGGGGTGCATTTTTAGAGGTTCAAAAGCTAGATTAGTTCGCAAAATAGCAGACGCAAAGAACGAAGAAGAAAGAATTCGGTTGAAACCCGATAACCTAAGTATGAATGAGTGGAAGAAGTTTGTCAAGTCCAAAACAACGCCAGAGTTTAAGGTATTTTAGTATTGTTGAAAGTTGTGAAGTTTGAATTAGTGAACGAGCATAAATAATATATTTTTTATTCTTAGGAATTGAGTCAGAAATTCAAAGCTATTAGAGAAAATCAGATACCACACACATGTAGCCGTAAAGGAATGGCTCGAGTAGCTGATGATTTGGTAAGAATTGCCAATTTATTTACCGTAATATTTATTAACTAGTAAGTTAATGTGTTGTGCTGTAATAAATATTCTTCAAACATAGAAAAATACGAGTCCTCATCCATCTTCCGTCTCACGAACTCACGTTTGGATCAAATCCCATACTCGAAAAAATGGCGAACCGGTAAATGCGACTGCTGCAGATGCTATCGTAAGTACTTTGATATTTTATTATATAACAATTTGTTTGCTATGTGATATTTCAGTTGTGTATAATATGCATATATGACAACATGTATAGGAAAAAATTAAACAAATCGAGAACGAATCAAATCCTAGCTCAACATCTAATTACAAAGAAGATGCGCTTGCAAAAGTTTTGGGACAAGACAGACCCGAACGATTAAGAGGCATGGGAAGGGGTATAACTTACACAAAGGCAGTATGGTCACACATAAAGGATAAACAGACGGCCGACATGCATAACAAAATTTCAGAATTAGATGCGATGGTCCGCATGCTTCTGAAAAATCAAGTATGAAAAATGTATCTCAATGGTAGAATCAAGCTACGAAGCCGAGACACAAGAAAATACAATCTTAATTTAGTTTGCTCATGAATGACTTGACTATTGAAGATAAAATAGCACAAAAATGAATATAACTAAATTGCTTCTTTTAAATGTCATAAAACAGGATGTAGTGATACTACTAAGTAAATTATTACTCCAATGTTATGAAAGTGTTACAAGCACCTTGCCTAAAATTTGCTTTTATTATTTGTTTGATAGAGAAAAGAAAACTTGGATGAAGCGAATGTATCTCAAGTGGCAAATGTTGAATTGCACAACTTCGATAACTTTGAAAAAGAAGATAATGCGGTAATCTTTGATCTTTATACTTATTAATTTGTCATTTTGAATGTTTAAAAATAAAAATCAACATGTTCTTTTTGTATAGAGTAAAAGTAGCAGCACGGATCATAAGTGCAAATTAATTGATTGGACAGGGAGTGAAGAATTAGTTGCAGAAGGACGACTACACTCAAGTGATCCAAAACAACTTGTTAATGATCTCCCTCTTGGACCCGGTGCCATTGCAGTTTGGATAGATAAGCCAAAAATTAAAGATGCTTTTCTATGGAGGCCCACTAAAGGTTTGACACTAGTTGGAGATGCCATTGGCATCAAAGTCGCATGGCCTGAATCAAAAGTAGTTATTGAAACGGTTAACATTGCATTATCGGATAATCATACGAGTAATGTCGGAGTTGTCGAAAAGGTAAACTTGTTTATAATTAACACTGTATTATTTTTTTCATCGTACAAATTGTTGATGCACATAATAATATAACCTATTTGTTTAATTGATAGAGTTCAAATTATATGGCAAATGATAAATGCAAGCTGATCGATTGGTCGGGAAAGAGAGAAATAGTTGCATTAGGACGCGTGTCTTCGGCCGATCCAACTGCAATGGTTCATTGTGTTCCTTTGGGAAGAAATGCAATTAAAGTTTGGGTAGATCTTGTAAAAATTCCAAAAGCCCATCTATGGAGAACAACATCCGATTTAGAAGTCATTGAAGATGCTCTTGGTACTACGATAGCTTGGCCTGCTACTAATGTTATAATGGAATCAACTTCTAGTAAGTATAATTCAAATTTGCGTTAGTGTAGTTACTGGATTCGATTTTGCTTGTCTAGTATTGGCCATATACACGATGCACTCACACACATTTCTTTTAGTTTTGTGTTTAATGAATATGAACGTTCTATCATTACGTTCTATGAGTGTCTAAAACTATTTCAAATCAGGACACTGTTTATATTTTTACTGTTCTTGAAAAGATTTTGCCCAGTGATATTTATTTACATTTTACACACACATAAATAAACAAATTAAATTAATAAATAAATAATAAAAATCGCGGTATGCTTGTAATATATAACATATTGGGACTTTGTAGTCTGCTGTTGATATAAAGCATTTTACTGGATACTTTTGAGAGAAAAATGCTTAGTGTTTTATCACAAACCTGACCACAAGCTCCACAGATAAAACTATCTCTACATGATGCTCTAACCATTTCCTTCTTTTCCTTGAAAACCTAGTTAAAAGGGAAATTAAGAATACACAGTATGTATTGGTCAGGGAATCGAAGTGATCAAGTGGCAGTTGAAACTATAGCGTTGGCAGTAGTAGTTGTATGCATGTATAGAGTATGGAGTAGGGACTGAGTATGTATGTAGATGTGGAGTTGTTGCTTGAATTGTGGGTATGTTGGAAGTGTTGGTGATCAGATTGTAATGAAGTGTGTATGCGTGCAATTGCGCTGTGCAGGGGAATGTATGGATGATCTGTTAAGAGAGGTGGCAGCACGGTTGTAGATGTTGATGTAGATGCAGAAAGTGGTTTAGATGGGTGTTGTATCACTGTTCAGGGGAAGGCACAGTCCACTGATATTGGTGGGTTTGGTAAGGCAGAGGAAGTTTGGTGGAAACAGATTGATGGCAGATGGGGAAGTGGGAAGACAGGGCAGTGTGATGTTTATGTATGGTACCAGAGGTGTTGCAGGCAAGTAAGAATACGCAAGGAGGTGGAAGATTTGGTAGAGGGGAACTTTTGGATGACAGTTTGGTGGAACTTGTTTGTGCTGTTGAACTGTTGCAGTAAGCAGGAGGTTGCAAGATAGTTCGCAAGGCAGTGATAGTTGCAGCTAGGCAGGGAGAAAATTTAGGGGTTGCAGGCAATATTACTGAAATAGAGATGGTGGCAATTGACTATGGTTGTGGTTGAGTGTTGATGAAGATGGATGAACTGATGATGATGACAGTTGCAGCTAGGAGGAGTGGCAATTGATAATTGTTTTAGTATATGTGGGTGCTGGGTATTAAGCAAAGTAGGAATCGCATCCCTAAAAGTTCAATGATAATTGCAACTCTAGGTACAAAACATAATCTAGACATAGTCAAATTAGTTGCACAAATTATTGATTTTTATGGAATTTATAGATCATCAGGTAGAGGATGAACTCAAAACGAAATACCTTAGTCTGTATTTTGAATGCTGAAAGTTGCCTTCATCCCATAGGCAAAGGTTCTAATCCAGCAACATTGTAGCCTTATGCATATAACTAGAATTTTCATTACCCAGCAACATTATTATCCTGCAGCGACGAATTCTGAAACCAAAGCCTGCAGCAACGAATTCGCTGCCTCCTTCATCATCCGAGGCAGGGGTAGTTGTCAAATGCGTATTTAGTAATATAATAAACTATTAAACAACTCTAGTTTGTACTTTACTGTTTACATTAACCAGATTTTCATTCAATAATAAACTAAATAATTACCAGTACATAGAATCAGTGCATAGAATGATTTAGCTGTTAATTTTGAGTATTTTCTTTGTTTGCCGCATATTTTTTTTTCCATATTTCGGTATTCATGATAATTTATGTTTACTTTTTATGACTAATAGACGTATGTGCTTTTTGACAGGTGGTGTATGATGCTCTGGGTTTACGCTATGGTGGAAGGCATGAAAAAATATGTTGCCGCACTCATTCTCCTTCAAATGTATTTTGTGTCGATGTTCTTACATCTTTACTTTTACTATGTATTGCTTTGGTTAGCTATGGTTGTATGGATTGTTACTTTTATTATGTATTGTTTTGGTTAGCTACGATTGTATGAATTGTTACTAATATTTATATGATTAATATTGTGCACGAAATGCTTTTATTCATATATTTTTTATGCTTAATTGTTAATACTGTGTGAGATACCGTATATTACATCCTTTTTATATTAATGCTAGGAATAAAAATTGTCATGGCTATACATATTATAGCATTATGCTAGTGCAATAAAAATATTCTGCAACGATTAAACAGCTTTCATAGCAAGTAAATAATGCTATGAAAGACTAAAGTAAACATTCTATAGCATTTTTTAAGCATTTATAGGTGCTATAATAATCAGGCAATGATATTTCTATAGCATTTATAATTGCTATAATAATCAGGTAATGATATATCTACAGCGTTTACAATTGCTATAGAAAGGTACTTGTATGTCATGAACCATCCATTTAATAGCAATTCAGAAATGCTATAAGTAACGTCAATTATAGCATGTTTTTATAGCGATTCCGAGGTTGCTATTATAGATCCCTGACATATTACAACTTGTTGATATACAGCGTTTATAAAAATGCCATCGTATCCTTTTACAGCGTTTTTTAAACGCTATAAAAAGGTATTTTTCTTGTAGTGCATCATCGTGCTCTTTCTCAACTTTAAGGAGTCGAGCCTTTAACATTTCGATTTCCATGTTCTGGGAGTTGACTGTTTCCCGCAGCTGAGCGGTTTCTTTGCGATATTTTTCGGTAATATGCTATTCAGCCTCAAGTTTTAATTCAGCATCCCTTTGCGCAGCATGTGCATCCCGTACTTGTTTCTGAAGAACTTCTTCTTTTTGAGTATGCGAGGCAGAGGAAGTGGCGAGATCTCCCTTAAGTTTTTTGACTTCAGATTCAAGTCTTGCATTGTCATCTGCAATACTCGCCATCTCCGCGTCGTGCTGCTTGCAAATTTTATCCCATTTCGTATTGTCGTTTTCCATAGTCAACATGGCTTCAAGATTCATATGATTGACTCTTTGGAGTTCATCAACAAGTTTCTGCCATTGGGACATCCTCTCAATATCCAGCTTAACAGCATCAAGATTCCTAAGCATAGCTTGCTTATCGATCGGAACCAGGTCCAAGTCAAAACGCACCCCTTTTAAACACCAATTCGGAAATCGGCTTTGAAGAGTGGGAGGGGCATCTTTGACTTGATATTGTGGCCTGCTGATAATCGCCTGGATGTCAGATTTCTTTAAAGCAGGAGAGCCGGATGGGATATCAGAAGAGATAGGAGCGTCAGTTTTTTCAGAAATCGTAGACGCGTCCTTTTCGCTGAGTCTGGTCCGTTTATTGGGATCTTCAGAAATTTTGCCCTTTCATCTGTCGTCATGCGACTTTCTCTTATGTGAAGCGTCATCTCTTTGAGAGGAGTCGTGACGTTCTTCCCTCCTCCTTTGCTGCTCCTCATAAGCTCGCCTCTCTTGAGCTTTCCTAACTGCTCGCTCCTCATCAGATTCCCTACGAACGGGGAGATAGCGTCCGTAATCATAAGAGTCGCACCCTCCATAGCGCCGAAAGTTGTCATAGTGTGAACCGCTTCGCCCCATCGGAGACCCTGAAATTGAAGAAAAGTTAAGTCTCAGAAATCTTCAGATTAAAGGACTTAAGTGCGTATAAGTGCCAAAAATCCTAAGTGTGTGTGGTGTGCAAACTACGCGCGTCAGACTACAAACCACTCTTCGGTTCAGGAGTTATATCGGATTTTGCGGCAGGAGTCAACTCTTGGGACGGCGGAAGCAATCGTAAAGCATATGTCGCTTCAATCACTGGGGAAACAACTTTAGTGTTAACGACATCATCTTTAAAAAGCTCGCGTGAAGTCACCATTAGATCGCTTAGCCCACCGAAAATGTCTTCGCCATCATGTCGAGCGGAATTTTCTTTTTCTTCATCAGCTGCCTTTTCGGAGCATTGAGGAGGCTCCTCCTCTTCGATAACCGGAGAGAGCGTAGATTTGCCAGACGACCCCGCAACGTCAATAGAGGCAGAACACTTCACCAGTGAAGCCTCAGTGGTAGTTTCTTGCGGTATGGATTCTTCAACAAAAGCTGGGGCATTAGACGCCTTTCCTGGAGAATCAGGAACTTCGTGAGGCTGAGTGGAGCGAGAAGGGTAAATAAGTCCAAACTGGTGAAGAAATTCGTCTTTCAATAAAAATTTCGCGTCCCGCTCTTCAACTGGTACGGCCATGAGCCTCTCCAGAGTTGGCTTGTGGTTGGGATCCCTAGAAGGAGGGGGGAGCGCTGAAATGAAAAAGCGAAATTAACATTTGGCAATTTGGACTTCACAAAACTCAGAGAATAGAAGAAGTAAAGATAGATAATCTTTCTTCCTTCCCTCCACACAGCATAAAACCCCGGGGGACAGCGAACGTAAAAGTACTGAGTTAAGAACCCATGGGCACTGTTAGGGAGGTCGACAATCAATTTACGATTTCTGGCGCTTCTCACAACAGTGATCGAAGGATGATCTTTAGTTCTGGTAAAAGAACATAAGTAGCAGATCTCGTCAAAACTAGGGAGACGGTCAAGCGTTCTACTAAATAATACACACAACCCCATTAGAATGGCATAGCTATTGGGATGTAACTGAAATGGGGAGATGACCAGTTGTCGAAGAAGATGCTAGAAAAAGTTGTTGAAAGGTGGAATGGCCCCGCTCAGGCACATTTGTCGATTAACTGCTACAAAGCCAGGAGGCGCTGCATCAGCGGTGTTACTTTTTTCAGGAAGAATGGCATCTACTTCAGCAATGCCAAACTGGGTGCACAATTGTCGAAAAACCTTGTACGACAAAGTAGTTGAGACTCTTTCTGGAGGATTGACTAATGGGGCTGGAATAAGGGCGGCCTCTCCGGTTTGAATTACTACATCTTCTTGCTGAGAAGTCATTCTACATAAGCAACTGGATATTCAAATATGAAGGTGCACGTTTCCTAAAAAGTGTGAAGTGTTGTGCAGAACTAATGAAAAATAACAAGTAAATATAACTGGAATTAAACTAGTCGACAATTGATCGATTACCAAATTTCAGGATTTGTTAATTTAAAGTTCAGGTACAGTATTAGTGCAAACCGGTCAGTTTCAGTTGACTATTTCAATGTTGCGTTAATACTTTGCTTGAATTTGTTGATTTAAAGCACTTCGTTCACACAATCTATTTAAGATGATTATCCGTTATTAACTAATCTGTCATTTGATGTGGGCAGTCAGTGGCAGTATATTCATCCCAATTTTCTGTAAATGTTGTATTAAACAGATTGTTAGCTTGCAAGTTAAAGTGATCTGTGAAGGAGTGCAGCAAAGTTTAACAGTTTAAAGTTCAAGCAGAGCTTAAAAGTACAAGTGCTAGGTCGCCGACGACGCAAGTGCTAACTCGACGATGACTTAAGCGCTAACTCGTCAACGACTTAAGAAAATTTTCCTACGGGTAAAGTTGAGTCGTTGGTTCTCTGGCTAACCCGTCCACGACCTAAGTCATTAAGTTAAGTTAAGTTAGGTCGTGTCAATCTTGAGTCGTTGGAGCTTTAAGTCGGCTGTGCTCTATGTAGTAAGTCGTGGAAGGTAAAAGAAACTTCAATTCAAAGCAACAAGAAACTCTCGAGTCCTAACTCGGCCACGACTCAAAGCTTAGGTCGTAAAGTATGTTAAGTCGGTTCATAGTTAAGTCGCTAAGATTGCTCGATTGCAGAGAATTGCCAAATCATACCCGAGGCAATATTCCACTCTATTTGGTCAACTTACCACCTAACTCTAAACCCGTTAACCATCTTCTAACCCGTTAACCCAATAACCTCACAATCATCAACCGTAGTTCTATAACACCACTAAATCGCCACGAATCACGAATCATCGCAAGTCAGATCAAGCTGCCTTAAGTCCATCGATGTCCAATATAGCAACATTCGTAAGGCTCGGGGGGGGGGGGGTAAATCGGAGACGAAGATTGACGATGATCGACGATTGGAAAAGAGGCAAAATCGCTTACGCAGTGTGATGCTAGAGATGATCGGAGAATGAATCTAAGTCGAAATCGCCTTTGAAAGCTTGGAGAAGTATTAATGGCAGATGCGGCTTAGAGATTAAGTAATGAGAAGAAGGAAGTAAGAGGAACGACTCAAGCTTTTATATCTCGGGGCAGTGGAACTCGAATCGGCACATGCGAGTTAAAATAAGTCGAAGCACACGACCTACGACTTAGGCGTGTACTTCGAGGGGCAAATGTTAACCCTCAATTGTCCACGACTTAAGAACTGCACGACTCAAGCAAGGTATGCGACTCAAGAAGGGAATGCGACTTGACGAGTTAAGGATTACGCGACTTAACGAGTCAAGAACTGGACACCTTAACGAGTTAAGGATTGATCGACTTGAAGGAGTCAACGACTTAAGGAAGTGGATGATTTATGACTTAAGGATTGAATGACCTAATAGCTTGAAAGTGTTCCACGGTACAACCACTCAAAGGAGTTGACGACTTAAGGAAGTGGACGCTCTGCGACTTAAGGCTATCTACGACTTACGACCTAGTATGTGTCGTGAACGACTTAAGCAAATGAAGCGCTGCTTCTTATTAAGCACGGTGGCCTCCTAGCTCGTCAGCGAGTTAGGACTTAGGTTATTATCTGAAATAAACGAGCTTACCAGTTAAGACGCGACCCACGACTTAGCTTAAGTCGTCCATGACTTAAAGCCACTGAGTTATAGTCTGCTGCCACAATACTTATGCCGGAGGAGGTTGACTCGTAAACGACTTAGGACTTGTAACATGGATTCAAATGGGTAAGTAAACTTCTACCAAGCCATGAGCTGGACCCAATAGGTCGGCCACGACCTACCTTAAGTCGAGCATGACTTACGACCTAAGGGGTAAAATTCTCTATAAATACCAACCTACCTCGAACATGAAGGGGACTTTTGGAGGGGGGATCATTCTCTGAAGCGCCGTTACTTTGCAGAATTCTCAACTCATCTGCTACTTGAGGAACTCCAAAACATTCACGACACTACAACAAGCTTCGAAAGAAATCTACCGCATTCAACATGAATTCGAGGAGATCTTCTACATCGGAGTTTGAGCTATTAGTCTAGAGTGTTTTGGAATCGAAGGATATTGTATTTTTGAGTGCTTTGTATAATCTTGTAACTAAAATCAGCAATAAAGGAATTCAAAGTGGACGTAGGCTCGATCTTAAGCCGAACCACTATAAACTGCTGTCTTTTACCGCTTTTCCGCTATTTTTCTGCTTATTTCTTGTTCCCGTATTACGGGTGGTGCTTTCACAACTCTGTTACACACACCGGGTGTTAGCGTTTAATTTTTAGCGTTAACAGTTAGCTTTTTATAAAACTTGGTTAAATTTTACAAACTTAATTAATTTAATTGGATGTTTATAAAACTTGATCGAGTTTTATAAAACTTAGTTAAATTTTATTAACTTTGTTATTTTTATAAATTTAGTTTATTTTGAAAACTTAAACTTACTTAATTTCTATAAAACTTAGTTAACTTCTATAAAAATTAGTTATTTTCTTATAAATTAGGTTAATTTCTATATATTTATTTAATTTTTATAAAACTTAGATAACTTTGTTAATGTTATATTTTTTTTTAAATACTCTACTCAACAATTACATGTCGATTGTTATAAACTTATTAATTTTTATAAAACTTAGAAATTTTATAAACTTATTTAATTTTAGAAAACTTAGTTAGTTTAGTTAATTAGTATAAAACTTAATTAATTTTACAAAAATTAATTAACTTAGTTAGATATCATGTTCAATCTCAAAAGATTTCATTCAAAGAGATAAAGGGAGTAGCATCTAAGTACAGGCTACATAGTTCTTAGTATAAGACTGGAAGTAACTGGTAAGTGATAACATCTTACTTCCAACATATTCTATTCTTTAGTGTCTTTTCTATCGGTCCAATTCCTTCTAAAACATTTGTAATGTCATATATTCGCCTTTTTCGTACTTGAAAAAAATTGAATATAGGATCAGAAAAGCTGAACACAACATGTTTGCAACATGCATCTTTAACCAACCATCGTCAAATAATTGAAACAGCCTTGTTTCCTTTTCTGTCAGATGCTTCCAAACAATATAATACTTCAAATATATGTTTATAAACAAACTTATTATCTAGTTTTAACTACTATTAGGACCAACTACATAATAATAATTCATAATATCATAGTATCATTTTTTATTATATCATACTAGTGCAACAAGTAACAGTACAAGTCTGACACGCCACCACTAGAGCAAAAAATGAATTAGTTCTTTTTTGACTACATATACAGGTAGTTTTACTCTTACTTCATCAATTGTTGGTACATATATGGATTATAAATAGCAAAGATTTAAGTATTTAACTATTATAAGAATGTAAAAAGGCTATTTAATCTTTTGCACAAGAGATAAAAATATTGTCAGGTTTAGAATTAGTCTACTTTCAGCAAAACATACACTCATAACCTTTGTGTAAAACATACTCAATTTCTACTTCCAATGTGTTTTATAATTCAATGATATCATAAAGCAACTAATATTGTCCAAATCAATGTGTTATATAATTCAATGCATCTCCACATGCCAAAAAATATTCCCAGTATTGTCCATCACTATGGAAGATAACAAATTCAAATTGCTAAAGCATTGGTCAGCTCCATATATTTTCCAACAAACAATTAAACATCTTTGAAATGTAAACGTATTCACTTTTTAAAGAACAGTACTCATCAAAACAATAAATCGAATATTTGTTTGATAAACAAGTACATATATACATGTAAAAATAAACAAAAATGATCTGTTCTGTCATATAACACTTGCAAATTCATGAACATATTGGCTACTAAAAACACGGCATACCGATGAACCACAGGAATAATATAAAACCAGAATAAAGGATTATAATGCGTTATGTGTATTAGTCATATTAGTCATACCTTGAATGAAAATTGAAACAGAAATGAAATGCCACCTTTAGAAACTGCGAACAAGGAGGAGAATAAGATGCACGAGTCTTAAAGTAATATTTGAACACTGCTATATCTGGAGAAATAATATGAAAAGAAATAAACAATGTGTTGACCAGAATACACACAAGTGGAGATATAATGTGATTATTGTATAAAAGTATTAACACCTATGATAAGTATATATAGACTTCATTATTGTATAAAAATCATCGTAGCAATTGGTTTATTTTCAAACAACATTTGATCTATTATGACTCAAATGATTGTACATAACTTCTATGAAGAAAAAATGTATATATAAACATATCTTCCATATCCCTTTATCTATGCCAGGGTCTTTACACTCTTCCTGGTTACTCGTTTATCTTTGAAAAATATTGTTGCATTTATCTTTGAAAAATGTAATTATGGTCAAGTATCCTAAAACTTGTACATTAGAAAGAAAATAACGGTTACTGTAAATAATTGTCAGCAAGGACGGGAAAAGCATAAATCACGTTGTATGAAATTATGACTGCATTTTGGTTCAGAAGAAGACTAAATTATGTTTACAGTCAAACATTTGTATGCAAATGTGCCTAGCTTTTTATGAAATTATAGCTACATCTTGGCTTATGGAAGAAGACCACATTATACATCTGTATTCTAGTGTTTTATTTTAAATATATCTTACAAAATATACGTGAAAATAAAAGCTAATTTAGAAAGTTGTGGTAATAATTGTTTAATTTTGACCTTTTTCTAATTTGGACGAATGAAACTCAATTTAAAAAGTTTTATTAAGAAGAACATTATACTATATTTTTGATTAATGAGATGCAACTCATGTTCTATGATTATAATGTTGCTTTTTTATGTAATGAACATAGAGAAGTAACTTGGTATGAAATATTTTATTTTCATCTCAAGTCTCAGCTTTGATGGAATCCTTGTTATTCTTGCTAAAAATGTAGTGGGGTTGTCAAGGAAAATGCCGACAGGAACCTATTATTCACATTGAACACATGCAATATTCAAGATAAATTTTTTTTAATCATCCTATACTAGGTTGATTTATTTTGTTTATGCATGATGATAGAATTGGAAGATGCAAAGTGCAAAATGTCAAGGTAGTGAAATAAGGAATCAATTAGGTATATGTTGATAACGTTTGTTATTTTAAATACATCTCAACGTAACTAATGTAAATATATTTTATGTTCAATTTTCATAACATGTAAACTGGTGTGCATGAAATTAGTTCTTGTTCGTATAAAATCGGTTCTGGTTTCAAAGCCAGTTCTTGAAGTCAGGAAAACTGCTGTGAATGAAATCGAGTTCTTCTTAGTTCGTATGCTTAACACAATGTTGTTTGTTTATATTTTTCCTCCCATGATTTCCTTTCACATGAAGCCAGTATCTTCAAGATCTTACATCACATGAATATCTCACGCTAGAACCAGACACACTGACCAAAATATATGGATCATAGATTTAGTTATAGTACACACGTTAGAACCAGACACACTCACGCAAGAACCAGCCTTCCTTCATTCGCACACGCATGCATTACTCCTACACTCATGAATACATGCAGTGCAATTATATGAACTCACGCATGAAAACACCCACCAGTACACACGTGCCATATATATTCTTATACACGCTTAAATACACACACATACTCACACCACATAAATGAAATTAATGTATATTATTTAAACTTCCATTACCAGACTCAGTAAAACATTGATTCCTTTAACAAGTCTTTGTTCATCATCTTCTTCCTAAATGACATCAGATTATAACATAACTCTAATATGTATACATTATTATTCTCAGGACATGCACCCCTATTATATATTATATATACATTATCCATATATATTTCACTTTATCATTGATATTTATTTTATTTTATCAATAAATTGACAACTGCTATTCAAAGAAACAGGTGTGTAAGTGCCTGATGCTTTTCGGTCGCGTATGTGCCTGATACCCAAGATCGAACATCAATTAAGGTCATTCGACCTGATATTAAAGCGTGAAAACAACAAAGGGACACACATCTTCTGTGACGACCCAGAATTTTGGACTTTTGAAATTGAAAATATTTGATTGATTTTAAATATTTGGAAGTTAGTTTAACTTGAAATTCAAATATCAGGAATTATTTGGCAATTAAATTATTAAATTTAATTATTGAAATTGGGTAAAATGTTGAATCTAGAATTCTAAGCTTGTTAAAAATATTTTAAGGGCTTATAAAATTCATATTGATAATACTGAAGATAATAAAAGCTTCAGAATTGAATTTGAAATTGTTTTGTTCAGTTTTGAATTTATATTGTTTAAATCGATATTTAAAAATAGCCTTCCGAGGCACAGTCTCGGAATTCGAAGAAACCAGTTCCATTGAATCCGTAATATTGTATTATTATTGGATTTCAATTTTCATAGCATTCGGAGTTGTCGTGTGATCGTATGATAAGCAAACGCGCTGAAATTAAATCGAAAATTCAATATAAAACTCGGTCCAAAAAGCTATCTTCTCCATACGATCGAATTTGGACTCGAAACCTTTTCCATTGCGTTCGGGTTGTGAAATTGAATGATTTAAATTTAAAATTTGAATTTAAAAATGATATGTATTGTGTATTTAATATAATCCTATTTCCAAGGCAAACTACACGTTTCATCATATCAAACACTTGGCAAAAAAATTAAAGACACGCGTTCGTTTAAAATAAATGAATAATAAAAAGCAACAGTAAATGAATAAAAGAGAAAACCGAGATTTTCTTTCATCTTCAACATAAATCGAATTCAAAACAAAATGGCAGAGCTCAGGGGATTCGATTGAATCAAATCGTTCGTGCTAAAAATCATTCTTTTCCCTCTTCCTCAATTTTCTAGTCGAGCCAAAAGGAAAAAAAATGGCAGAGCAAATTGAATTTCGACTTTCCTCTCTTCCCTCTCTATAGTCGAAAACGAAATCAAAAGCTCAGAAAAAAAAAAGAGAAATCGAAGTTTCAAATCGCTAAAATTCCTTCGTGCAATTCGACTCGAACAAAAAAAAATCAAAATCATCTTCTAAATGGTGGTCGCGAACATGTGCGTGATTGGGAAGAGGCGTATTGGCATCGTCGCGATCTGGAGGATTCGTCGACAAAGCATGGGGCGTGCGTTCGAGTTGGGGGCGGCGTCGCGATATGGAGAAGGTGGTGGTGGCTCGCCTGAGCATGTCACGAATTGGGGTTCGCCATCGAGTTGAGATGACAACGGCAGGCTCGAAGCAGTGGTTTGAGTCGCGGCCGATTGGAAGGCGAAGGAGGGCAGCTCGAAGCTCGTACGCGTGTAGCTCATTGGTTTGGTTTTCGAACTAGCAGTAAGGTATTCATGCTGTTTCTTTTAAATTTAAAATTTGTAATATCCATATAGATATGTACAGAACAGATAAGAAAAAAAATATTAGTTTAAAAAAAATTTAATTATTGAGTTAAATTGAATCATTAGAAATTAAATTTAGAAAATGGAAAATTTATTTGTTCGATTTATTCGAATATTAATAAATGATATAATTAATTATACAAGATCAATATCTGAATGGAATCAAGCCGAAATGAAAATGAATTGCATGCATAATAAAAGGTGAGATCTTCTTACTCAATCGAATTTTCTGATTAAATTTAAAATAGTTAAATTTAAAATTTTTGATTGTGTGCTTGGATGATAATTGTTATCAGTTGTATTGAATTAGACCTTATGCGCCGCATAATAGCGGAGGATATTATATAAACCCATATACCGCGATATTCCATCTCGAAGTGGAATTGGTATTATATATATATATATATATATATATATTTGGAGATTGATTTCCCGCATTATATAGCGGATAAGACCCTATGTGCCGCATAATAGCGGATGATATTATATAAATCCCATATACCGCGATATTCCACCTTGAAGTGGAATTAGTATTGTGCTAACATCCGTGGATGCAGGGAAACAGGTTGGAGGGATCCAACTGGATTCCTCACATTGTTGAATTTATTTGTATATATGTTGTGATGTGATAATCTATGAATGATTATATTGGTGTGAATGATTATATTGATAAATGGAATTTATTTGAAGGCTATAATTTAGCCGAATATATTTTTGGTATCGTAGGATACCAGAAATAAATATAATTGGATTTTTGAAAATTAAAGTAAAGATTTTTTTTAAAAGGTAACAAATTTTTGGAAATCAAATTGGAATTTGATTTGGTGTTTGAAATAAATTTGGAATTTGATTTGGTGTTTGAAAGTGAATATTTGGAAATCGATTTGAAAATTGTATATCAATGGATATTTGGAAATTTAAATTCACAATAGGAATTTATTAAAGGAATGGGTTATTTGTTTTAAAAATAAATGTTGGTTTATTTTTAAAGTGTGGAAAGAAATTTACAGATTTGGAATGTAAATTGAAATAAGTCAAGAAGGATTTATTAATTGACTAAATGGATCATTTTAAAATGGAAAGTGTATTTTCACTGGAAAGCCGAGTATGTTTTCAAAGTAGCTGATAAATATAAAATTGAAAGTTTTAAGGATGGTTTTAAAAAGGATACTTTGGAGAAATTATTTTCTTAAGTTGTTTTTAAATCTTTAAAGTAAAGATTTATTTGGTTAATTATAGAAGTGATTATTTTAAAGATCAAATTGAGATTTGATTTAGAAAATGGATATTTTAATAATTACACTTTATCTAATAATTTTATTCTTAAAATTATTTGGACTTGAGTTTTTTATACGAGATATTGATATTAAATTTCATAACTAATGTTTTAAATAAAGTGTTTAAAAATAGTTTTTATTTTTAATGTATCCAAGTATATATATTTTTGGATCAGTGATTTAAATCATTTTGAAGTATTCGGACTCGGCAAAATTTTCAGTGAAAATAAATAACATTTGGAAATTTTTTCCGCAAAAGAAAAGTGATTTGAAATTGGTTTTCCAAGTGTTGGAGTGTTAAAATATATCTTCCAAAGATATTTTGAAAATAAATAATTTAGGAAAAATTATTTAAATTTAATGATTGTTGTGAATGTTGTTGATAGTTAAATAACCGACTATCAATGTTGGCCTTTGAAATAGCACTTGAGTTTGTTTTCAAAATAAGCGCTCATTATTCGGTTAAGCCGGGAGATGACTTTATGTCATAAAACCCATTCCGAATATAGATACGGTGAAATGAGATTGCTTTTGAAGATGGTGTTGAAGACTGAGTATTTTCGAAAACGAAAGGATTACCTATCGAATGTCTCTACACCGATTTGCTCTAGTATAGAGATTTTATCACCCTTTGTGATGGGGAGTCTGGACGTGATTAGTGAATATCCGGATTGCAAGGGCTTCTTTGAAGTGCCTTCGGTTCCATTCGAACCCGGAACGGACTTGTGTAGATGTATGTCTGACGTTACACTTTGAGATGTAAAGATGGTTGCTATCAAATATATTTCTGTTGGTGGCGGAGAATTTATTCTCTTAGCTTAACACCCTTCTCTGAGACGTACGAGCTCAGAGGTTATGTAATTGATGGTTACTAATGATACATTCCCAATTTGGTAATGTGGCATGTTAAGTGTTGCTGATCATTTGTTGATCGAAGCATGGCTTTTGTGAAAAGCGTAGCTTTGTGGATGAGACTTCGTCGGACCTCACAACCCGGAATGGTCAAAACAGGAAGGATGCGGCAAGGTTGTTTTGGGGGTAGCGCCCTCAGGGTATGTCTATTTCCTTCTGGAAAAAGGTGGTATCATGGTATGGAGCCCGGATATTTAACTTATGTGGTTGCTGTGAATTTATTACTTTGTGGTTGTTGGTGTTGAGGATCCTCGGATAAAGGTCGGTAACGACCACGAATGACATAGCTCGTGTGTGGAGTTATCTAGTTACAGCTTCATTGTACCAGAAGCATGAGATAACTCGACCTTGTGTTGGTAGAGATCCAGTTAGGTTCTCAGGGCGTCCCTTTAGAGGCGTACCCATGTGGTTGTTAGGAAGTTCCTTAGCCTGACCATTTGTTGGAAATCCAATCATCCAATTCGCGCCTTGTACGATTTTAGTTGTATAACCTGCCATTTACTTATGGTAGTTTCATTTCCCAAAAGCATAGCGGATTTCTTTTTATTCCTTTGTGCAAATAACTATTTTTAAGATCTCACACCAGTCCCATGACTGACTCGGAGTTTATTGTTCCCTTTCTAAACTCTGGGTGCCCATAATTTTCCACACGGGCAGTCTAGAGTCAGGTTATCAGCAGAATTCTGAATGGATTGATGTGGAGCTCAAGAGGCGAGCTGGATGGCGAGACGTATCATTTATATTATGTATTATCCATTGTGTATTCTGTGATGAGGACAAGTTTATATAACTGTCCAGTGTTTGTGTGTTGTTGTAAACTCTTATGATGTATTGTATGAACTGATATAGTTCTTTGTTTAAAGATTATTCATTTATCTATTATATGTTGTTCCGCTGCGAATGTGAGATTCTGTTATTGTTTCTGTTTCTTCTTCTTTCTTCTTCTACCTCTTTCTTCTTTAACCCTAATCATTCGGTTTTCCGGCATTCGATTGTGCGGCATTTGATACAGTGGACGTATTAATGTCGACTTTTGGGCGTCGAAAAATCGGGTCGTTACAAAGTGGTATCAAAGCAATTGGTTAAGCGACAACCTTGGCTCTTGTGGGGATTACTCATTAGAGATAGAGTCAGTAGTACTCTAGAATGAGTGTGAGTGTAATAATAGATATGAGCGCGTATTTATTAGTGGATATAAAAAAATTGTTTTGTATTCCGTTGACTTATCGGTTGATTGTTTATAGATTCTGGTCGGTTCAGTTTGGCCAACTATATCGATAGGGGTTTCTAAACTCTTAAACAAGATAGACCGACATAGTATTGTTTTAAAATAGGATAAATGAAATAATTTTACCCAAACTATTTTTGTATAAAAAAGGAAATAATTTTTGAAAATTATTATAGTATATGGATGTTTGGTTTTTAGGAAGCGATAATATTAAATTATTATCATTGTTATATGAAAAGTGAATAGAATGAAATTTGAATATGAATTATAAATGGGATTTATAACTTGAACTTCCAGAGAAATATTTGAATAAAAAATGGAAGGTTTTGAGGAGTTGTTTAAAAAAAATTATTTTGGGTTTTGGGAAAATGACAAATGGGTTGGAGCATTCTTCTTAACTTGTAATTTCGGGACGAAATTCTTTTAAAGGGGGAAGAATGTGACGACCCAGAATTTTGGACTTTAGAAATTGAAAATATTTGATTGATATTAAATATTTGGAAGTTAGTTTAACTTGAAATTCAAATATCAGGAATTATTTGGCAATTAAATTATTAAATTTAATTATTGAAATTGGGTAAAATGTTGAATCTAGAATTCTAAGCTTGTTAAAAATATTTTAAGGGCTTATAAAATTCATATTGATAATACTGAAAATAATAAAAGCTTCAGAATTGAATTTGAAACTGTTTTGTTCAGTTTTGAATTTATATTATTTAAATCGATATTTAAAAATAGCCTTCCAAGGCACAGTCTCGGAATTCGACGAAACTAGTTCCATTGAATCTGTAATATTGTATTATTATCGGATTTCAATTTTCGTAGCATTCGGAGTTGTCATGTGATCGTACGATAAGCAATCGTGCTGAAATTAAATCGAAAATTCAATATAAAACTTGGTCCAAAAAGCTATCTTCTCCATATGATCGGATTGGACTCGAAACCTTTTCCATTGCATTCGGAATAGGCGTATAACATTATGAACGCCTGGCGGCACGCCTCGATTGGAGATCGAGATTTTGGGTTGCGAAATTGAATGATTTAAATTTAAAATTTGAATTTAAAAATGATATGTATTGTGTATTTAATATAATCCTATTTCTAGGGCAAACTACACGTTTCATCATATCAAACACTTGGAAAAAAAATTAAAGACACGCGTTCGTTTAAAATAAATGAATAATAAAAAGCAACAGTACTAAATGAATAAAAGAGAAAACCGAGATTTTCTTTCATCTTCAACATAAATCGAATTCAAAACAAAATGGCAGAGCTCAGGGGATTCGATTGAATCAAATCGTTCGTGCTAAAAATCATTCTTTTCCCTCTTCCTTAATTTTCTAGTCAAGCCAAACGGAAAAAAAATGGCAGAGCAAATTGAATTTCGACTTTCCTCTCTTCCCTCTCTACAGTCGAAAACGAAATCAAAAGCTCAGAAAAAAAAGAGAAATCGAAGTTTCAAATCGCTAAAATTCCTTCGTGCAATTCGACTCGAACAAAAAAAAATCGAAATCATCTTCTAAATGGTGGCCGCGAACATGTGCGTGATTGGGAAGAGGCGTATTGGCATCATCGCGATCTGGAGGATTCGTCGACAAAGCATGGGACGCGCGTTCGAGTAGGGGGCGGCGTCGTGATATGGAGAAGGTGGTGGTGGCTCGCCTGGGCATGTCACGAATTGGGGTTCGCCATCGAGTCAAGATGACAACGGCAGGCTCGAAGCAGTGGTTTGAGTCGCGGCCGATTGGAAGGCGAAAGAGGGCAACTCGAAGCTCGTACACGTGTAACTCGGTGGTTTGGTTTTCGAGCTAGCAGTAAGGTATTCATGCTGTTTCTTTTAAATTTAAAATTTGTAATATCCATATAGATATGTACAGAACAGATAAGAAAAATAAATGTTAGTTTTAAAAAAATTTAATTATTGAGTTAAATTGAATCATTAGAAACTAAATTCAGTAAATGGAAAATTTATTTGTTCGATTTATTCGAATATTAATAAATGATATAATTAATTATACAAGGTCAATATCTGAATGGAATCAAGCCGGAATGAAAATGGATTGCATGCATAATAAAAGGTGAGATCTTCTCACTCAATCGAATTTTTCGATTAAATTTTTAAATAGTTAAATTTAAAATTGTTGATTGTGTGCTTGGATGATAATTATTATCAGTTGTATTGAATTAGACCTTATGCGCCGCATAATAGCGGAGGATATTATATAAACCCATATACTGCGATATTCCACCTCGAAGTGGAATTGGTATTATATATATTTGGAGATTGATTTCCCGCATTATATAGCGGATGAGACCCTATGCGCCGCATAATAGCGGATGATATTATATAAATCCCATATACCGCGGTATTCCACCTTGAAGTGGAATTGATATTGTGCTAACATCTGTGGATGCATGGAAACAGGTTGGAGGGATCCAACTGGATTCCTCACATTGTTGAATTTATTTGTATATATGTTTTGATGTGATAATCTATGAATGATTATATTGATAAATGGAATTTATTTGAAGGCTATAATTTAGCCGAATATATTTTTGGTATCATAGGATACCAGAAATAAATATAATTGGATTTTTGAAAATTAAAGTAAAGATTTATTTTAAAAGGTAACAAAATTTTGGAAATCAAATTGGAATTTGATTTGGTGTTTGAAATAAATTTGGAAGTAAATTTGGAATTTGATTTGGTGTTTGAAAGTGAATATTTGGAAATCGATTTGAAAATTGTATATCAATGGATATTTGGAAATTTAAATTCACAATAGGAATTTATTAAAGGAATGGGTTATTTGTTTTAAAAATAAATGTTGGTTTATTTTTAAAGTGTGGAAAGAAATTTACAGATTTGGAATGTAAATTGAAATAAGTCAAGAAGGATTTATTAATTGATTTAAATGGATCATTTTAAAATGGAAAGTGTATTTTCACTGGAAAGCCGAGTATGTTTTCAAAGTAGTTGATAAATATAAAATTGAAAGTTTTAAGGATGGTTTTAAAAAGGATACTTTGGAGAAATTATTTTCTTAAGTTGTTTTTAAATCTTTAAAGTAAAGATTTATTTGGTTAATTATAGATGTGATTATTTTAAAGATCAAATTGAGATTTGATTTAGAAAATGGATATTTTAATAATTACACTTTATCTAATAATTTTATACTTAAAATTATTTGGACTTGAGTTTTTTATACGAGATATTGATATTAAATTTCATAACTAATGTTTTAAATAAAGTGTTTAAAAATATTTTTTATTTTTAATGTATCTAAGTATATATATTTTTGGATAAGTGATTTAAATCATTTCGATGTATTCGGACTCGGCAAAATTTTCAGTGAAAATAAATAACATTTGGAAATTTATTCCGCAAAAGAAAAGTGATTTGAAATTGGTTTTCAAAGTGTTGGAGTGTTAAAATATATCTTGCAAAGATATTTTGAAAATAAATAATTTAGGAAAAATTATTTAAATTTGATGATTGTTGTGAATGTTGTTGATAGTTAAATAATCGACTATCAATGTTGGCCTTTGAAATAGCACTTGAATTTGTTTTCAAAACAAGCGCTCATTATTCGGTTAAGCCGGGAGATGACTTTATGTCATAAAACCCATTCCGAATAATGATACGACGAAATGAAATTGCATTTGAAGATGGTGTTGAAGATTGAGTATTTTCGAAAATGAAAGGATTACCTGTCGAATGTCTCTGCACCGATTTGCTCCGGTATAGAGATTTTATCACCCTTTGTGATGGGGAGTTCGGACATGATTAGTGAATATCCGGATTGTAAGGGCTTCTTTGAAGTGCCTTCGGTTCCGTTCAAACCCAGAACGGACTTGTATAGATGTATGTCTAACGTTACACTTTGAGATGTAAAGCTGGTTGCTATCAAATATATTTCTGTTGGTGGCGGAGAATTTATTCTCTTAGCTTAACACCCTTCTCTAATATGTACGAGCTCAAAGGTTATGTAGTTGATGGTTACTAGTGATACATTCCCAATTTGGTAATTTGGCATGTTAAGTGTTGCTGATCATTTGTTGATCGAAGCATGGCTTTTGTGAAAAGCGTAGATTTGTAGATGAGACTTCATCGGACCTCACAACCCGGAATGGTCGAAATAGGAAGGATGCGGCAAGGTTGTTTTTGGGGTAGCACCCTCAGGGTATGTTTATTTCCTTCTGGAAAAAGGTGGTATCATGGTATGGAGCTCAGATATTTAACTTATGTGGTTGCTGCAAATTTATTACTTTGTGGTTGTTGGTGTTGAGGATCCTCGGATAAAGGTCGGTAACAACCGGGAATGACATAGCTCGTGTGTGGAGTTATCTAGTTACAGCTTCATTGTACCAGAAGCGTGAGTTAACTCGGCCTTGTGTTGGTAGAGATCCGGTTAGGTTCTCAGGGCGTCCCTTCAGAGGCGTACCCATGTGGTTGTTAGGAAGTTCCTTAGCCTGACCATTTGTTGGAAATCCAATCATCCAATTTGCGCCTTGTACGATTTTAGTTGTATAACCTGCCATTTACTTATGGTAGTTTCATTTCCCAAAAGCATAGCGGATTTCTTTTTATTCCTTTGTGCAAATAACTGTTTTTAAGATCTCACACCAGTTCCATGACTGACTCGGAGTTTATTGTTCCCTTTCTAAACTCTGGGTGCCCATAATTTTCCACACGGGCAGTCTAGAGTCAGGTTATCAGCAGAATTCTGAATGGATTGATGTGGAGCTCAAGAGGCGAGTTGGATGGCGAGACGTATCACTTATATTATGTATTATCCGCTGTGTATTCTGTGATGAGGACAAGTTTATATAACTGTCCAGTGTTTGTGTGTTGTTGTAAACTCTGATGATGTATTGTATGAACTGATATAGTTCTTTGTTTAAAGATTATTCATTTATCTATTATATGTTGTTCCGCTGCGAATGTGAGATTCTGTTATTGTTTCTGTTTCTTCTTCTTTCTTCTTCTACCTCTTTCTTCTTTAACCCTAATGATTTGGTTTTCCAGCATTCGATTGTGCGGCATCTGATACAGTGGACGTATTAATGTCGGCTTTTGGGCGTCGAAAAATCGGGTCGTTACATCTTCATTCATCCAAATACATACTAATTTCAATATCCAAGCATGCCTATACCTCTAAATGATAAAATATAGAATAGGGCTTAATACCTGAACTCAATATCATGCTATCGCACAACATGTTTTCGGAAAATTTGATGAAATTCGGAGTTAATTTAGACAAAGATGTGAGTATTTCACTTACCTGGAAATGATTAACACAAGTTAATTTAGACACATGTTCATAACAAAATTGCTAATTTGAATAATACACCGACCAAAATATATGGATCATCGATTCACTATAATTGCAGGACGAAGACCAGGTTTTCCAATAGGAGTGACTCTAGGACCTCGCGAGTATCGCTTTATAATCATCATTGCCTGGCATCAAAAATAGAAAGTTATAAACTGGTTTCATTCATTTTAGTATATTGGATAAGGTATAGTTAGATGTTAGGAATAACAAGAAGTAATTTATGAACTTGCACATCCAAACATTTGAGCAAAAAATATATATGTAACAGAGATGAAGAAAAGAAAAGGTAGCTACTGTGTACATATACAGTAAGAGTTGACAGTAATAGAAGTGGGAAAGTTTGCTAAAGAATTTATCCCTTATTGTCTTTTGATATATTTACTACAGTTAATTAATGTTTCACTTGTATTCAAGAAGTGAAAAAAAACAATTGCAGTTATGATGCATACGAAACTACATAATGAAGAAATAAAATAACTATACATCCATGCTTCACTGATTATATAGGCCTGCCTTTTTATTTGAAAAAGTAGTAGTGGGGTTCATCAATTCATTTGTAAATAGCAAATGGCTATCGACCTGTAATTGTAAAAGTAGCATAGGGGTAGAAAAAAATTGGTTAATAATTCTATGGTTATGTTTACAGTAGGCCTAAAATAAATAATCTTGGATTAAATATCAAAGATACCTGAGACACACAACATAGTATATATAACTAAACTCCTGAATAATATCATCAAAAAGATAGTTGATCCTTAATATTTAAATGGCATTGTGTACAAAAGGGTTAATAATAAAACTAAACTCCTGAATGAAAATTTTGCCAAATGTGAACCCTAAAATGAACTGACAATAACTAAATTGATTCTTAATTAAATTATTCGCACCATTTTATCCCATAAAGAAAATAAACATTTATAACTGAACAATGAATTGATACACATGTATAATGAGAACTAAACACAGTGGTAATCTTATTACTACAAAATAGGTTATAACACAAAATATTGTACATACATGTATCATAAATATTTCAGTTTTGATATTCTCATAATATACACAAATTTTTTGTCAATACATCGGTGTTGAACAAAACATATTATAGAAAAGTTTTGTAACAACTAAATGATCAATTAAACAAGGCTATAATGTAGGTAAGGTACTATAATACATGGTTTAGTCTTCATGGCATAACAGCAGCAAACATTAAACAATAAGATATGCAAACTCATTTACAAATCAAGCACACATCACTACACCTTATTCGCACTAATATAAAAATATACAACATTAAAGTAAAAATGTAAGAAAATGTAGACAAAAGAACACACACACACATATCCATATCACCCACGCTCACAGTAATATACAAGTTAACACACGCATAAGTGCACATATATGTGAATGCATTCTCTTGGATACAACAGCAACCATAAACACTAATGCCATATATCACGCAACACCAGGCAATATATATATATATATATATATATATATATATATATATATATATGCTGACTCACACACATGAAACGCACGTAACCCACTCCTATATATATTTAGGCATGCACTACACAAACATACTACTCAAAGAATAATGCTCAAATGGAATAACACAGGGTGAAGTATACTAACAAGCTATGAAACAGAGATAATAAAATAGAAAGTGCTGCAACCTAGGTATATTCACAACTAAGTGTGTCCATTCATGTGCAAGACCCAGCATTTTATGAACAAAACATGGCACATTTATGATTATAAATAAATATAGATACTCACACAGCCACAACCCTTACTCCATGCACGTAGGGAATAAACAACAAAGACAACAACATAGGGTACATTATAACATACAAGCACTTACATGGCTGCATGCACACATCTTTGCAAACACACAATACCCAGCACTCACAAAAACTCATATGTACGCTTGCATGAAATACACAACAGAACACACTTGACTATAAACACACACTACACATTTATATTTATAAAAATATATTTACATTTCACTCCAAAGTTTGAACGAACCATACAAACTAACGCATATAATTATTCTTTAACAAACCAAATCAGCTCAACGTATGGCAGTCATATATTTATATAGTAAAGCATGGACATAAGAGAAGCATTATACTATGAAAAATATACATAACATATGGATTAAATAGGTGAAATTAGCTACAGCTAATAAAAGAATATACGTTAGAGATGGTAAGAAAAGAAAGCTCAAAGTCAAAATGATAGCCAGTGTCAAACTGTTCACAACACCCCTAACAAATCCACTACTGGAATCCAAAAAACTACAGAGCACTGAACGAATTGACCTTAAAACCGAAATTAGAATCCCATCAATTTTCCAAATTGATTAGATAATTTATATGAAATGTCATTTTAACCTTACTTTTAGTAGATAGTTTCAGGAATACATTGTGAGTTCAAAATGTTTCTCCAACACACAGTTTAACCAATAATTACTAGTAACCTAGCCAAAGTTGTAGACAATAATATAGCTGATGAGATGCTTTAATGTTGACTAACTAAAATGTTGTGTATATCCTATGATGACAAAAACCTTTATATGCACTGTTAAAGTATGAAACAAAATATAGAATTAACCTAAATAAGCATATATGATACATACCTTATTTAATCTATTATTTCAAAATTCAACCTATGTTCTTGTTTCCTATAAGCCTCATGCAAATGTGGAACCGCATGGAGGCATATTAAGCAAAAAAAGCAGGAATGAAATTATAATATTCATTCAATTGAGGGATGAAACTAACAGATTCAACAAAATCATCAGCAATCTTTATAAATCGTCTTCAGTTTCAGGAAGCACAGTTTCAAATAGGTAAATAACTAGACCAATTAAGAGTCATCTTCTGATTCTACAAGTTCACAAATTACCCTACGTACTAGAGAAAACCACATAAAATTTCCAAATCAAATTGTCCTTTCTTTATAATCCTACTACAGATAAAGGAAGCACCTTCTAGAATAATTAACTTCTGAAATCCATAAAATACTATCAAAATCTTAATAGTGGAGTTAAACAAATACCAATCGATTGGAGTGGTAAATATACTAAACCAATCAGTCTAGCAAAGATAAAATAATGCAAAACTTGTTGAATTGATTAAATCATGCCCAACGACAAAATAACATACCTGAGTTAGGGTTATTAGAGTAAAGCCAAAAAAGAGAGGGGAGATAGAGTTTCCAAGTCGAGTTTGGTTGTAATGATTTAGAGTTCGAATCAGGGAAGAAAGGAGGAAGATAGGGTTTTCTAAGTGAAATCGAAAAAAAGGGGCTTTGGTGAATAAACAAAACGCGAGGGAATGAAAAGTTTTACCGCTCAAGTTTTTCGTTTCAATAGCCGGCGGCATAATAATATAGCGTGCAACGGTGTATTTTTACCGAACAAATAATAGAAAGATAGCGAGATGACTTCCCATGCTATCCTATATTGCCATCAAAAGTATATTTTTTGTAGTGATATAATTTCATTTCCTCTATTCGACATTGGCAACCCGTCTATAAAATCCATGGATATCGAATCCCATTTCAAAACTGGTATCTTCAAAGGTTGAAGCAATCCACTTGGCTTCTAATGTTCGGCCTTCACTTGTTGACAGTTTGCACACTACCTAACCCACAAGCTAACATCTTTCTTCATACCTTCGTTAGTAGAAGCTCCTCTTCATATCTGATACATCTTGTTTCCCCTAGGATGAATCGTAAATTTGGATCGATGATATTCCTTAAGAAATTCTTTCCTTAGGTTCTCTACATTTGGAACACACAACCATCCCCTCTGGTCAAGACAAAAATCCTTTAGATCATCGATCTCTGATCTAACCTTAAGCCTTCATCTCCTCGGCTAATAATGGATCCTCGTTCTGCTTAGAAGCAATCCTTTTGATCAACACTGGTCGAACATCCAAATAAGACAACATTGCGGTGCTCTGACTAGAACTAGCAGTCGATCTTAACTGCACACTACAAGTAGTCAAAGCTTCTAAATCTTTCAATTCTGCCAATATTCCTAACACCACATTCTGATATCTTCTGCTAAGAGCATCCACTACTTTATTTCCCTTCCCAGGTGTATACTCTATACCAAAATCATAAGCTTCTAAAAACTCCAGCCACCTTTGACATCTCATATTCAACCCCTTCTGAGAGAATAAAATTTTTAAGGACTTATGATCTGTATATAGCTTAAATCTAACCCCTAAGAGATAACATATCCATATCTTCAGTGCGAAGATCACCACAGCCAACTCTAAATCATGAGTAGGGTATCTCACCTCATGCGGTCTAAGTAGTCGTGAAGCTTAGGCAACGACTTTAACCTTCTGCATCAACACGGCTCCTAATCCGGTTCCGTATGCATCAATATACACCACCAACCCTTGGTTTCAATCCGAAACCACTAACACAGGCCCATTGGTCAACGAATTCTTTAACTTAAGAAATGCTTACTCATATTTGTCAGACCAAATAAACTTCATGTCCTTCCTGGTTAACTTAGTCAAAGGTGCTGCTATCCATGAGAAATCCTTTATGAATCTCCAGTAATAGCCAATAAGTCCAAGAAAACTTCTAATTTCATTCATCGTCTCTGGTCTCTTCCAGTTACTAACAACTTCTATCTTATCCGGATCGACTGACAAACTTTCGCTAAAACTACGTGACTAAGAAATTTAACATCTTTCTTCCAAAAATGATACTTTGAAAACTTCGCTTTTAGGTGATGCTACCTCAATGTCTCAAGCACTACTCTAAGATGATCTTCATGCTCTCTTTCATCCTTAGGGTATACTAAAAATGCCATCTATAAAACAAACATGAACCTATCCAAATATTCTTGGAAACTCGGTTCATCAAATCCATAAAGAAAGATGGTACATTTGTTAACCCAAATGACATTACTAACCATTCGTACGAACTATATCTAATCCGAAATGCAGTCAATGGAATACTGTCCTCTGCCACTCTCAACTGATGGAACCTTGTGGCCAAATCCAATTGGGAAAATACTCTGGCTCCACACAGCTGATTAAATAAACCGTCGATTCTCGACAAAGGATGCTTATTCTTAATCCTCTTCTCATTCAACTTATGATAGTCAATACACATCCTTAACGACCCATGCGGTTTCTTCACGAACACCGGGGCCGCGCCCCAAGGCGAACTGCTTGTTCTAATAAAATTTCTCCCTTCTAGATCCATTAGCTGCACCTTCAATTCCTTTATCTCGATCGGTGACATCCTATTAGGTGGTCTACTTAAAGTTTCTGCTCGTGGCACAAGGCCTATCTAAAACTCAATAGCTCGTTTCAGTAGGAGTCCTGTAACCGGCTCAAAAACTTCTACAAATTCTCTTGCTACTCGAGCCTGGCTTAATTCTTCATCTACTTCCATAACTCTCAACAAAGCATAAGCACTCCGGTCAGAATCCTTCATTGAGAATATCATTCGGTTATGACTATAAGGGTGTCTCAGTAATATTTCCCTATCCTGCCAAAATATCCTAGCCTCATATTTACCTAACCAATCCATACCCAAAATGATCATGAAATCTACAAAATTAGAAACATGCATACTGCATGCAAACTTATGACCTAACAAATCAAGTTCTAACTGGTCACATCTCATCCCCAGAGTTGCATACCCTTCTATCGGGGTTGTAACCCTGAAAGAAGTAACAAGGTATGTGGGTTCTAAACATAATCTATCAACCAAACACTGTGATATAAATGAGTGTGATGCACCTGTATCAAATAGTACCCTAACTGGTATACTCTGAATCAAAAGCATACCTTCCATCACGTTCTTTCCTTTCTCAGCAGCAGTTGGCCTAGCAAACAATGGCCCAATAGCAAAACTTTTCCCCTATCCGCCCAAACTGGTTTTGGACACTGATTCTTATAATGCCCAAACTGGTCGCTGTTAAAGGACTTCACGCCCTTCTTGTCTATGGCCTTCTTCTCCTTGCCTGTTCGGCATTCATGAGCATAATGACCCTTCTTATAATACTTGAAGCAAACCAGACCAGCCTTCTCCTTCTTGGCATCTTCTCCCTTCTAGGTTCCCTTCTTTATAAAGAACTTCCTCTTCTTGCCCTGAGAACCCTGTGTTTCAACCCGCTTCTCCTTCCTATAGGTACTAAGCATTTCCTCATGTTGGATTACCATTTCCACCACAACGTTACAAGGATCGCTAAGATGTGGCAAAGTCGCCCTAGCAATCTCGGGTCTCAATCCTCGAATAAACTTCTCATTTCTCTTGACGATGGTGTCAATAGTTGCATATCCGTGTTTAGATAACTCATCAAACTTCAAGGCATACTCAATCATCGACATCTCACCTTGCACTAAATCAATGAACTTTCTCAATAATGCCAACTTGGCAACTTCAGACATAAACCTCTCTTTAAATCTCCTTCGAAATTCTGCCTACGTCAACTCTTCCTCGGGAACCTCGGCAGTAACACTATTCCACCAATGAAGCGCTACTTCCTGCAACTGCCTTGAGGCTAGTCTCCTTTTCTGCTCATCATTCAATCCCAAGTCAACGAAGATTATTTCACAATGCAAAAGCCAATTCTCAATTTCTATAGCATCCTCCATTCCCAAAAACGACTTCCCACCAAGATTGGTATAATCGTTGCTCAACTTAGCATAGTTTTTCCTAACTGCAACCATGGGATTAGCTCCTCCAACATTCCCAGCTGCTCCAGCTTGCATCAAATTGACGAAGAACTGATACATCATCCCCATATCTACTAGTAGATTTTCAGCACCTACGTTGGCATCTACATTTTGATTAGCATTTTCCGGTCGACCTTGGTTTCTCCTGTTGGGTCAAGCATTTCCATTTGTTGTCGTGCTTCCTCCACCAAGATTTCCTCTTCCGTTTCCTGCCCCCATATCTTCCTTTCTCATAAATCTTCGTATGGGCCTTAGTAAGATACAAAAGAACGGTCTAAGAGAGAGCGAAATAATGTACTTATATATATATATATCAAATACAAGTATGTTATTATAGTGTTAACCCAAACCACGATCTTATTTTCTGATTCATTGGATTATGTTTCTAAAAAACATCTCAAGTTTGAAATTTCTTTTAAGTTTTCATAAACATATGCTCTGAAACCAACTTGTAACATCCCCCACTTGGAGGCCCAAAACTAATGGCTATGGATGCTATAGTCATCCATAGTTATTAATTCTCGGTGACCAGATGCAGTAATGTTAGATACATTGATATAATAGAAACACATGGATATGGAAAAAATTTAAAACCATTAACAAATTTCTCATTCCATTTCAAATCAAATTTAAAATTCATTACGTAATCCCAAATTCGAAAACCATGTTCAGAGAAAATATAAATATTACAAAATCCGCCAAGAATGACATATAAAGATGCCCCCTTAGATGATCGAAGTCTAAACATAGGCAATTAAACAACTTTGCCTTTATATCAAATCACAGCGGAAACAAATAGAAAAGAACTCCTATTAGCTAGCTTGCCTTCTACATGTCACCGGAAGCTTATTCGTCTAAAGGAGAATATGAAAACCTCAACTCTTAAACTACTCAAAATTAATTGAGCACCCGAGAGTTTAAGGGGAAAATATAAACTTCGAGTCAGACATAAAGCCTAGTATGAATAATAACCTACCATCTCGAACCATTAAGAAATCTAGTGAGACCGTGCCGCTTAGCGGAACAGGTTTTTCCCTCACTAGTATCTTACCCAAAAATTTATAATAACCATATATTATGCACCTGCATCCACAATGGTTAAAATATAGCAATTTAAAATATCATGATGATATGCAACCAAGCAAAAAAATCTGGATTTCCCATCCCCATTCATTTGACTATCTGTCTCGGTTATAGTTTCTAGGGTCACTATTAACCTATTAGTTTCCATGGGCTGACTAATAACCTATTTGAAGCTTATGGACTATATGTCCGATATCATAGTTTTCATGGGATCACTAGGAACCTATTGGCCCCTCCCAATAACTTCATTCAATTATTTTATGGGTTCTCCCTGAACCTATTGGTATCTCCAATAACTTCTTTCATATCATAATTTTCATAGGTTGATATGAACCTATTGACTTCTATTAATAACTTTATCCGGATATAGTTTTCATGGGATCACTACGAACCTATTGACCCCTGCCAATAACTCTTTTCAAACATAGTTTTTAAGGGTTTACTATGAACCTGTCTAATCTGACAACTTCTTTGATCGGTCTTTGGGCATCCTATGTTCTGGTCTACCTGATCTCCTAGATGCAACTCTACTCATACAGGAGATGACTCAATTTTTATTCACTACTGGGTCAACCTAGCTGGTTATTCTACCTTTTCTCCCCAATATATAGTGAATATGTTTATAGAAGAAGAAAATACAACAACATAACAATACCAACATTTATGGTTTAATATCCTTGAAATTATTTTCACATGAAACATGGTTAATCCCTTTAACCTATTATTTTATCAAGGAAAGCTTCTTTCAAGATTTCAAAATTAAAAGCCATTTCAAAGCTCTTTTATACTGCCATGGGTCTTCCTTTAAAAATGAGATTGGGTTCTTTGTTTTGAAAACTAAGGCTTTCAAAACCTTAGACCTTTACTTTCAAAGCCATTAGAGTATATATTTTGAAAGCATTCAAACCTTCTTTTCAAAACACTTAAACATATGCCTTTCGAAACACTTAAAATATCTCTTTCGAAAGCATCAAAACCTTCCTTTTGAAACCATCAAAATATTCCTTTCGAAAGTATTAAAGCATATCTGTCCAACTTATAAAAGCGTAGCTACAAAACCATTTAAAAGTACCTCTTTCGAAACATTGGGTTTAATCTTAAATATAACTTTTTGGTCAAAGTGAACATAAGCAAAAGTACCCCTTTCAAAACCATGAACCTTCAAGTAAAAGAGTTTGAGGAAACAGATGGCTTCAGAACCATTCTTTCGAAATATTTAATCTTTTAAGTAAAACAATTAAAAGGATAGCTTGGAAACACCTTTTGTAGCCATTCCCTTCGAAACCTTTAGTATAAGTGGCTATAGGAGCCCTTTCGAAAGCGTTGGGAAGCGACTTGTTATATTTATAAGACAAAAGCTTGCCTTTCGAACTCAATGAAAACTTTCAACTTATTCGAAAGATACGAAGACGACAGCAATGTTTCGACCTGGTTCGAAACTACCCCTTAAATAAAAAGGCGGCAACCTCTTCGAAAGCTATATATAAAAGTAGTTCAACCCTTTCGAAAGCATCCTTTAAAAGCAAGGCAAGCGGCATTTCTCTTAAAAGCAATACAAAGACCTTCGAAAGCTATTTAAAATGGCCTTAATCCCTACGAAAGCTTGGTTTCGACTCTATACCTTCCGCCTTTTCCCAATCCACTATGTACCCATGCATTGATATTGTGTATTGGTTTCGACTTGTTTGGGGCATAGGTATAGGGTCGAAAGGTAGCAAATGGAAGTGGCGAAGCAATAAAACTATGTAAAACTGTTTTGTTGCCTTTTTAAGCAAATGCTTTTCAACTAACTTGCCTATTTGGTTCCATAAACTTTACCAAATATCTTTTCTAAAAAGACTTCCAAATTCCTCCATGATTAATTAAAAGTAATTAATAAAGAAGCCTTCCCCTAAAAAAACATATAAGACAATTAAGTTTTCCAACTTAATTAATTTAATTTCCATAGTAAATTACTTAGGAAAATCCCCAAAAACCATCAAAATTCATTTTTAATATATTATCTAACATATATAAATTTCAAACCCAAAATCTTTCATATAATAACCTAAATAAATTTTTAAACCCAACTATTTATTTCTTCTTTCAAAAATTCATAATAAATTATCCATGGTTTGGATAATTATGAAATTTAAACCTATCTCCAAAATAATATTTTACATAACATATTAAATCCTCATGACATTCGAAACCCAATAAATAAGATTTTAGCCTTAAAATTGCATAAAACATTTATCAAACATACATGTTTGAATCAAACATATCATGTAATCCAAGCATATCATTATTAAAATCATCATACAAGTTTTAAGCTTAAAACCCGAAATCAATTGGTCTTTAAAAACAAAAATGAGATGGTTTTGATTATTATTCACCTTGCTTTAGATAAGGAACTTGAGATTTGATCTTGATTAATCCTCCTTTGCTTGAATCCTAAGCTTTAGTTAATTTTTAATCTCTGTGGCTGGCTTTGAACTTCCCTTTTCTTATGTTTTTGAATTATGAATGTATGGAATGAAAATGGGAATAAGGTTTAGGGGTTATGGTGGATGGCTATTCCCCATAATACCCTTGCCTTATTCTCTTATTAGTTAACATATAAAATCATTTCCATAAACCCATTATTTTAATTTTATTTAATTAAACACGACCTTTATTTAGTTTTTAAACCTCAATCCTCTTATCACTCTAATATTTACATTATTTTATTTTATTTATCTAATTAAATCTGCTGAATGATGTTATTTAAAATTAGGGGAGTTACACATGGTTTTTGTTTTTCTTAAATTCCTCGTGTGCTCTTTCGAATAGTTTGAGAAATACATGTTTTCATTGATTTTTTTGGAGTCGAGGAGACGAGCTAGATGGCTCACATTCTATAGTATTCTTATTTCCGTTGCATTATATATATATATATATATATATATATATATCTGCATTTGTGATGGCAGGTTATTATAACTGCCCAGGCTGATGATAGTATTTAGAATTATAACTCTAAAATGCTTTGTGTTTTAGAGTAACAGTTTTGTACTATATTTTGACATTATATGTTATCGTTCCGCTGTGAGATTCTGGTATTATGTTCCTTCTTTCTTATTCTATTTCTTTTTCTTATTATTTTACACTAACAATTTGTCTTTTCGGCACTTGGATGCTCAGCACAAGAACACCGTGGATGTATTAGTATCAACAATTGGGGGTCAAAAAGGAAGGTCATTACAGTTTTCTCCATAAATACGAGCATATTCATTGGAGTAGCTTAAGTTTATGAGATTAGTGAGGTAGAATTTTGAAGACGAATAAAAGCACCCAAGACAAAGTAGGAGGCTTAGTAGATAATAAAGTTTTATCTTGAATTTCGTTGTTGTAAACCTAGTTCTATAACCAATTAGGAATTCATGTCGGCATCTTCATATGTCAGATATAACACTATCGTCCATGTTTTTATTACATTTACTCATACATAGGAAAAAAAATTAGGAAATGAAAATTTTAAAGACAAATTTATGTAATGCAAATTATTTGGCGGCCTTTTCTACTTATTGTTGTCGAAGCGGAACTAATCCCATTTTGTCGCTTAGAAATCATTCTAGTGATGACTACAGCATCATTGATGTTCAATTTCGGAATCTTGAAATGGGGATGTTACACTTACCATTAGCATTATCCGATGAAACATGTATAAAACCAATGAATAGAATGACTGGGAATTATAATGAAATAACAAATGTTGAGTGAGAGACGTCACATCGGTAAACACTGAGATGAATGATAGTAACTTTTATGAGCGCGTACCCAAATGAATGATATTTTCATGTATACACTATAGCGAATGACAATAATATTCATAAGATAAAATTACTTAGTAAAACTAGTAGTCATCGCAAGGGTAAACACCACAGTTAATGATAATATCCTTTGTGAGGGCAATATACCTATGCAAACTTCAATAAACCATACTTTGGTAAACATCGAGGCGAATGATAGTAACCTCTATAAGTGAAACTTAATAAGGTAATAGTGAGTAAACATAGAGTTTAACAATAGTAAGCTCTATAACGTAAAATTGCCAAGGAAAATGTTGGTAAATGCGAAAGTGGACAATAATAACCTGCATGGTGTCGACTTACCATCATAGCAGAAAAAGGTAAACATTAAAGTGAATGGGAGTATCTTCATGAGGCCAATTACTAAGAAAGATGATAATAGTAAAGGCAAACACCAAGGTGAATGATATAAATCTTTGTGATAGCAAATTACTTGGTACGATTGGCATTGAGGTAAATAATGCTAACCTCTATAAAGGCAAAATACCAAGGCTAATGATAGTAAAATTCATGAGAGGCATGAAGAATTTACAAATGATTTGTATGCCAAGGTGAATGATGGTAACCTTTTTAAGGGTAAATACCGAGATTAGTGATGTAATACTTAAGGTGATAGATGTAACCTTCATAAGTGGTTTTATACCAAGGTGAGATAATTAACCTTGGGACACATAAACTATGAGAAATGTGTATGGACTAATGACATATTTTCTTTATGCAAAGGTAGATTTAAATTGGGTGGATATGAAATGTAAGTATATACATAAAATATGAGTCCAAGACCTTTATATATAGAGAATTAACTTATATGAAATATAGTTATATTAGTGAGGGAAAACCAATTCCACTTTGTGGCATGGTATTACTACGCACCTATTATTGTCGAGAATTATTGTGTTAATATTATTCATACCAGGATTATGTCCAACTAAAAGTTTATGTTTCCCCTTAAACTCCTAGGAACTCATTGGTAGGCTGAGAGGTTTTAACAATAACCTGAGGTAACGACAACAAGAGGCAGAATTGTTAAGATATTCATTTTTATATGTAAATTAATGTAATATAAATTCTAACCATTCATGGTTGTATTGTCATATGTCGATCATGTAATAATTATGTTGTTTGATATTTCTCTCAATGGCGTAGGTTGTTAATGCAAAATGAAATGATGAGGGTAATTTGTTTAAGCGCTATGACATTTTATCATTTTTATGTATATGTGAAAAGAAAAAAGCATATTTTATTATCATTTTAAAATAATATTAGAGTGACTACAACACCCTTGTATTCGTTTCGGGTCTCAAAATGGTGGATGCTACATAATCTTGGGTAAGGACCTTTTCTAATGAAAACTTATGCGATGTTGTACGAGTACAACCCAAATCATGCGTTGACAATTATAATGCCAATTTGTGTCGTGCTATAAAATCAATGCCCAAGTTGTGTGGTCAAACAAGTAACAAAAAAACCGAGCTTTAATGGAATTATGACAGTACTCTTTAAAAAGTTTTGATTTATTTGCATTTTCTGATATATACATATACATAGATATACATATACATATACATAGATATATACATAGATATACATATACATATACATAGATATATATGTATATATATATATATATATTATATGCACATATCCCATGTATGTATTATGTTATAAAAGTTCCTACATTGGAGAATATGTAAAAATACAACAAAATTTTTTGTTGTAAAGGTTATGCATGTAAGGGATTTAAGGTTTCAAGGTGTTGATAAAACGCCTGAATGTGGATGCATGCATGGTATAAAATTAGATATTTAAAGTGTTTTTTATTTTCAATAGTTGATTTTTTTTATTCTTAAAGGGATTTAGCAAATGTTTTTGGAATTTGATTTTGTTATTTGATAGTTGTTGAAATCATAACAAATGGTAACATTGAACCTCATCATTTATGTGAATGTCAATAAAGGTACGATAGTCCAAAATGGAAAGAAGTAACCCACTCAAGATTGGTTTCTCTTGCAAGATGAAAAATCTTTAGGCTGGTAACCTGAGCATCCATAGATGTGAACCATATAGATTTAAAATGGTTGTTTGTAAAAAGATGAATAATAACGGATGAGCTATTCAGGATAAAGATGAAATTGTTGCACAAGATTCCTCGTAGATACCGAAGGTAGATTTTAATGAAAACCTGTGACGGTGTAATTACTTTTCGACATTTAACTAGACTGAAAACCTAAAAACACTCGACATGCATTTAATGGACGTGGGGTATCTATGTAGAATATAAGATACAAACATTAACATGAAAAATTCCAAAGGATTTGCTTGAAGCAAACCACATAGCCTGTACTCGATCAAACTTATGTGATTGTTAAACAAATCAAGACGATATGGAGATTCTGTTGCAACTAGCTAAGTGGATAGACAAGCTCCATTGTCCCAATGGTTAAGTGATTTGGCTTTGGTGCGAGAGGTCACAAGTTCAAAACTTGCGGAGCGTGATTCGAATGTTTATTGACATGTGATATGCTGTCACGGTGATTTGTTGTATATAAAGTACCATTTTCAAAAAAATAAAATAGCTATCCATTGATAATTGGTGAAAAGGGCCTCAACTAACGATCTCATATGTGTACATGTGTTCATTAAGAAAAAACGGGTATGCATATGTTATCATTACAAAGTATACTGAAAATATAAATCTAATATGTACTTCTAAAATGTTTAAAATGATTGTTAATTATTTAAAGAGGGAATTTAAGACGAATGATCTTTGTAAATCGTACTAATGTCTCGGCCTATAAATGAAGCATAATTCAAATGGAACTCTTATATATCAAAATGACATATATTGGAAAATAAGTCATACCTTGAATAATTCCCAACTGTGTAGTTGTTCTACATTTTTTCAGTCATCTGATGTGAAAAATAATCTATTGCATCTAAAATGAAGGCATGCTTGGTCCAGAAGTCTCTTATCTTAATGGTGACTCGTGCTGTCGGTGCTTTAATACACTTTTGTAGCGTAGAAGATAAGATAGTGAATTTTTGGTTAACTAGATTGCCATATTAATTCGAAATCAACTAAAAGAAATTAGCATAGAATCAAGGATATTTATGTTCTCTTTTCGAAACAATCAACGTAGAGTTATGTTTGTAAAATAAATGATTCATCATCACTACTAAAGGGCTATGGGGGTACTAGAGAAATTTCAACCCAAGCTCCATTGAAAACAAAATTTGTATTAATTCATGCAACCATAAATCCACGTCGTTTCGATGAAGCACTCTAACAAACAATCGTCATGAATGTGCTTTATTTTGGTCTATTGTTAAACACGTCATGAGAAGTTTTGAATTATTTATACATGATGAATGTCCATTTATAACTATTGAAGACAATGTGGCGTGTATCATATACCAAGAAAGTTAATGTAAAGCATGTAACACCAAGGTTCTTCTCTATCCATGTGCTTTAAAAGAGTAATTAAAGTGAGATTCAACAAACACACTTAAACAACACTCTTGCGGATTTATTTACAAAATTTTTGTCAAACTCAACTTTAAATAATGTGTTTATGATATTATTTTGCAAAATTTTTACGATCAATCATGCAACCGACCATGCTTTATAAGAAGAAATCTTAATTGTAGTGAGTATTGTAATTTTTTTCCTTTTGTCTAAGTTTTACTAGTTATTAATAACATGGCTTTGATGATCACAAAGAGGCATTCAAGGAAAAAAAAAATTTGTGGCTGTAGCTATTTTGTTGGACATCCTTGTTTCTTATTCTTAGATCATCTTAATCAAGCTATTTGAATGCAAGAAAAGCAAGTGATATGATATATGTATGTGATGGATATACACATTTGTAAAATCAACTCGTTATCCCCTTAATTATTATGTACTTAAACATACTCATATAAATTCATCCAAAAAAAATATATGAGAAGACATGCACACCCCTTCCTTTAAATCAATACAACATTGAAATAATACTAGTGTTTATGCTTGATATTCCGACCTAAAAAAAATTCGTTTCGAATTGTGTATTTTTTCTCTCAAGACCAACTACATTTACTAATAAATTAAACAAAATGCAAATTTTCATTACCAGGACAGGTTTTTAAATGGACCCTAGGCCTAAATAACATATAAATTTTTTTACCGCGAGATGGGCCAGCCCACTTTATCAAGCAGCTAACACGAAATTAAACATCGGACCATTAACGAAACCCTAGAAACACCCTATATATTCTCTTCAGCCTCCGTCCCAGTCATTCGCTCTTCGTCTTCTTCTTTATCTCAGCCAACGTCGGCCATTTTTTTAATATCTTTTAATTCTTTTGCCGTTTTCTTAACGAGTACTACCTGTTTTAGAATTAGTGTTTATTAGTGATTTCAGAAATTGAGGAATCAGCCAGTAACATCCCAGTCGTAGTCTTGTTTAGCTCTTGGAATTGAATTTGACGTTTTTTTTTCACAATTATTTCTGTAATCATGATTAGCTATTCAGATTTTTACTTCTCTAGTTTATACAATTCATCTTCCTTTTTCATTTTATAATTTTTTTTTGTGTTTGAAGAATTCCTGATTTGTTAGGATCCACTGATCCCAGTCGTATGCTTGTTGTTCTATTGATATTCGATCTGATACATGAAATTTGCTGTATAATTCTCTATTCATGTTTGTCAGCACCCTGCATAAAACAATGCTTGATTATTGTTTGGTGGAATAAAGTTTCAGGTTTCATTTATGTGCATAGTATACATCTTATATTTTCGTTTACTATGGTGAATTGTGCTATTGTTAGCTAACAAGAGTTTGATATATGCTTAATATGAAACATTAGAGATGATTGTTGATTTTTGGTGAAAGTGGATTAAATTTTATCTTTTTATTGTTTTGTTTGTATGTCTTTTACTGGAAGTACTGTGAAATAAATCTGAAGTCATTTGTACAATAGTTTATATTTTACCGAAGCTTTATAAGTTTTGTTTGTCTAGTTCGCCCGTACTGTTATAATTAAAGCTAGAAAATGGTTAATTTTTGAAGTAGTTTTGACATATGAAACTTTAAATGGTGGTTTCTTGTTTTTTATTTTGAGAAATATGAAAAACAATTTTATTTTTTAAATTTTATTTTCATACATCAACATACATGGTGAAATTTTTACCACAAAATTTGTTTCCAAGCTAAACATCGATTACTCAAGGTATTAAGCGAAATATGGCTATAACAATATAACAGTAAGATCCCTTGATAATTTCGTTTATTCGGACTCAATCAACACATTTCTTTTGAACAATAATAATAGCATAACCAATGTAAAATAAACATAAATTAACTTTGCTTTATTGTGTAATAAAACTATAGAACTCGTTTTTAATTGCCATTTTTAGTTCCTACACTGGGAAATTTTATTTGGAAGTGTCAGAGTGTGTATAAATATATATGAGAGCTAGGATCCATAGTCCTCTATATTTGACATCATCCGTAACTCTTTCATGTTAGATACAAGTTTATAATTAAATGTTTGGTCCAATGTGGAAGGAAGAAGAGAGAAAAAATAAATATTTAAACAGGAACCCATGGTTCATTTTAGAGGCTATAAAATGGTGCTAAATAGGGAGGGTTATTAATTCTAACTCGATGTGTGTGTATTTGATGGGAAGTGATTTATTCATTAAATTTTCTGATTTCAAAATTTCATAGAAAACAGAAGTTTTTATTTGTTCTGAACAATTTCGTTTTTTGAGTTCCAAAGTGGAAAATACTCTTAGATCGTTATGGTTTACGGTCAATATTACAGTTTAAATCAGCAGTCTTTTGTATTTCCATAACGTGTAGATCCTCTTTGTTTTCTTTAGGACGACTCGATATTTTTTGCTTTAGGATTTTTTTTCTTATTATTTTGTTAAATTAAATGATCTATGATGATGAAAAAAAATGTTGAAATTTTAACCCTTTATTTTTTGATCTTGATGGTCTTGTTATTTGTTAGGTTTTCACGATGTGATGCTGGAAAAAATTTGAACCTTTCACGTATGTGTGTGTTTGCGTGATTATATAATTCAAACGCAACTGATTAATAATTATTTATAAGAAAGTATTTTGTATTGGACTACTTTCTTGCTGTTCCTTGCATGATTATTATGTAAATGAGATAAGCACTTTACATTTACATGTTTGTACTTAAATAATTTGAATTATTCATATAGAGTTGTATATTTCATTTGTAAATGATATAAAATACAAGATATCTAAGATATCATTCATTTGGCATTTTTGTTTTTTCGTTGTATTTCAGTATTAATTTGTATTGCATGAATTTGTAATCTTGCTGTTAATGTTAGAGATTTGCCTCTTTAAGGATCTCTTTATTTATCATATTTTGTTATTTTTTGGGGCGCAGAAGTATGTTAGATACATGTGACTGTTCAATCCATTGTTCGGAGTACCACAATCTTTTGACAACTTGTTGCTTGTGTATGTGTTTACGGTATGAAAAGTTCTAGAATTCTTTTCTACTTATTACAATAAATAATAAAAATTTAACTATATCCTTAAAATTTTCGTTGATGTTTTTTCACCATTACTTAGTAATTGAAATTCAGAGATATGTACAATTCTTAACTGTTAATAATTATATTACAGTGTCAATTTTTTAGATGTACAATTATCTCATGGTACAAAGTTATATATTGTATAGCTTGGATTTCGTTCGTTGATGGTTTAATGTTAAATTGGACTAATAATTGGTACATAAGCCAGTTTTGTGCGTTTGTTGTCAAAATTATGTTTTTAGAAAACCTAGACAACTTATAATACAAGGAAATATTTGCAATTTTTCAAGTAATAGTGTTTTTCGTACAATTGCATTATTGAACTCTTTTATTATTACTTTTTTAGTTTCTATAATTTCACTAAAGTGACAATAATGGTTACAGCTTTATTTTTTATGCTAAATATCGATGTTAAAATTTGTCCTTTACTTTTTTTTTGTAATGTAAAAGTCGTATTTTCTTTAATAAATACAACTTAATGTTTGCATTTTATAATGCTAGTAAATATTATAAATTTATTAAAGTCTCCTGTGGTGGATTATAAAATGAAATGGTATTTGATGATAAATAATTTTTTTTATATTTTAAAGCATGCTAGTTGTTTTTTTAGATTTAGGTGGTTTTGTTGCACGTTGCTCTTTCAAATGTAAGACATTTGAAATTTCGAATTTATTTATTGTTGTGAACCAGTGAAGCTTCATAGTAAAATATTTTTATTTAACCTTGATTGCATATGCTGTATTTTGGATTGTTGGAGTATTCTACATATTTGGTTTACTTTCTTGAGTTATTATAATGTTGATTACATAAAGGTCTGAAATTTATGTATAACTGATTAAATAGTTTGGATTATATTTAGTTAAATAATTTGGATTATATTTATAAAATGTTACTGTTTGAAATTTAAGTGATATAAATGCTTATAATTTTATTCATTTGATTATTTTTATATGATCATTGTATCTTATGTTTTAAATATTGCAGTAATTTGACTTGTTTTGCACTTCCTTTTTATTTGTTACAAATGGCATTTAATATTTTTGTTTTATGAATTTTATGCGATTTTATTATTGTTAAATTTAAAGGTTGAATTCAAATGCTAATTTGTTTTTTTGATACATTTATACTATCAAAATTTTAGTTAAATTTTACGTTCTCTCAATTTTTGCTATTTACCGCTTTTATATCATCTTACAAGCTGACACTTGTTCTTCTCATGCTTCACAAATGCTTTAAAAATAATATATATTTCCGCTGTTCATTTCAATTGAAATTGCTTTTCCTCGCTCATTATATGAATGTTAAATCTTTAATCTTATCTCAATTTTCATTGTCTTACATTAAATCTTCAAATATACAAGTCCAATCGATCTCCTTATTCTTTATAGTAGTTGAATTATCTTTTTTGTAGAGTGTAATTCATGGTAAAGGAAAGAGTTTATGCAAATGTTTTTTTTGTTTTGGTATATGAAGTAGTTTAATAGTGCTAAATGAAAATTGATTCTTCTATTAAGAAACTATATTCATTAAATATTTATATTATAAAATTATGTAAAAATATGATAATTTGTATATACTTCGGTATAGAAATGAACTTTGGTTTAGTAATAAGGTCAAGCGACATATTAATTCCGACGTTATTGTTTGATGAATCAATAGTAATAACCTAAAGGCTCCGTCTATTCCCACCCCGCTTATTGCCTTTCCTACTCCGCTGTTTTAAAAAAAAATATCCACCTCACATTTTGCTCTTCCCACCCCATTCAATTCCAAAATTACCTCTTGCCTTGTAAAGAAAAAAGGTTTAAACATATTTCATTTCAGCCCCTCTTTCAACCTTAACCCTGTTTCTCAAAGGTTCCGCCTCTCCCACGTTTATTTCAGTCGTCACTTACGTATGCCCTTTATTTCAGCCGTCGCCATGGAGAATGAAAGAAGCAACATCGCAACGGTAAGTGATTTTGCTATGTAATTTGATGATATATAGAACGCTCGAAGATTGATCCAAATATGCGCAGGTTGGTGGAACCCTAGGCGAGATTCACGTTTGCCACAAACGAGGTTGTGGCACCAACCACGTTCGTGGCAGACGAGGTTGGTGCCACAACCTAGTTTATGGCAAACGTGGTCGATGTACAGCTGCATTGAATCGATTTTTTTTTATATTTGCATCATTTTTTCTGAAATTCTCTTATAGTTCAGATTGCTTGTATCATTTTTCATCATTTATCATGTTTTGTTGCTATCTTTCTTATATCATATTAGGGTATAATTGGAATTAAAATTTTAAAATTATAACCGGGGGTGAAGAGAAAACAACGGGGGGTTAATAGACGGAGCCTAACCTAAAACTTTCATAAATATACATGAAAGGTCTACTTTAAAATTAATTGGCTAATAGATTCAGTCTAGTAATAGAACTTTGTTTTATGCATGCTTTTTGCTGAACGTCTTTTCAAAGATGATGTAGTTAGGGATGATTTAGATCTAAGAACTATAGAAGACTTAAGATGGCTAACTTTTCGTTTTCATTTCATACGTGAATTAAGTTTTGTTTATGAGCATAGTATTATTTTTGGGTGTTATTTCTTGAACTTAAATGAGATTTTATTTTTGCTTTAGAACTCTCGAACAAAAAATATGGCTTCAAGTATAGTCATAAAATTTTATGAAAATCTATCTTTGTTCAACTTAAAATTAACTTGAAGAAAGGTAATTTTCAACAATAAATTTTATGTAAAGTAAGTATAACATTATAGGTATCATTTGGTATTTCATTGGTTGGTTTTCTGATTCATCAACCCAAGTAGATAAAGCTTTGAAGTAATTGGACTTGAAGCTACACTTTTGTAGTATTCGTGTTATAAGAGCCTTCAAATTCGTTAATAGATTAGATTATGTTCACTTATCAAATTTTTAGAAGATTTTTGGCATACCATCGATCAGTAAACTCTCTATTTATTTATATATTTGTATAATTTTAGTTAATAATTTTTTTATATGATCAACTTAGCACCCCCCCACAACAATTTGATAGATTGACAGTTTCAATAACATGTCAATACTTACAAATAAATGAAAATACATCTACATCTCAAATTGACTTTATAAGATGGTGCGATTAAGGAATCAATAAAGGGTGTGATATGAAAATGTTGGATGAATCACTCTCCTTAGAGAAAAATATGATTGCTTTAGAGGTAGAATTATAAAAGACTTAAATTAGCCATGATTTTGTTTTTTCTACACATATTAATGAAGCATGATTTCTGAGCTCAATATTTCCATGTGTTATTTCTTCAAATGGACTATTATTTCTATTTTATTCTAATCGACGATCTAATTAAACATATAAACATTTTTTCCGTTTGATAGTAGACACACATTTTCTTTGCAATTCAAAGAATTATAAATAAATAGCTTGAGGTGAACATATTTTTCATTATAATTTCAATGTCAAATAAGCATGACTACATGAACAACATGTGGTATTTCAGTGTTATTGTGATGATTGCTGCTACTCGATACTTTTTGCAGTAAAATTGATATTAAATAAGCGTATCTACACAACAATGTATCAAGTATTCAGTATTCAATAAATGAGGACTCCTTAAATAGTTGTATCATTTTTAACATTTTCCTCTAGGTTTATTTACATGCAGCTAACATTTGATGTGCATGCATATTATATTACATAGTCCTTGTTTAACGACGATTACCGTAATATTTCAATCTAATATGATGAGAGAAACTTGAATTTCATATTGGAATATTAACATAACTAAATTTGTTGTTTCCATTCTCATATCCATAAATATATTTCATTACCCAAAGTTTAATTCTGATCTAACAGTAAGATCATTCCAAATGAGCAGTAATTTATGCATATTTATGTGAGTAACTTTATAATTCTCCAGTTTGCTTCTTGGATAAAACAATGTTGCAACAATTCGGAAATAAATTTTATCGATTGCTTTTTCAATGGGAGATCTTAAAATGCTCTTTCATGTATAATTTATTTCATTTTGTTATTATTAGTATCAAAACATATGAAATAACTGTTTAATGAACAAGTTTATAATTTAATTTACGTTTTTATAACATGGTAATTATAAATAAACTTCGTTGTTAGGATGCTAAGATTGTTAATAAGATTTTATTTATGGATGTTGAAGCGCGTAATTTGGGCAACATTTAAGTATTTTCTTAGAAATGGTATGAAAAATTAATTATTATTTTTATTTGTTGATGCTTTAAATGAATGATATGAAAAGCTAATTATGGAGTTGGAAATTTTATTTGAAATTGGTGAAATTTGTAATATGAAATATCTTACTGAAAAGAAAAATGTCTTAATCTAAAGTTGGTGACTATTGATGAAACTAAGATGAATATAGTACAATAACTTGTAATTAGTAAGTGTTAAAAGTATGGTTGTATGAAATTAAAACATGAGACAGACCTTAAATAGTTGTTAGTTCAATACCCACAGGTTATTCTTTTAATTACGGAGACCTTGGCGGTGACAACATCAATTTTATAAACGTTCATAGCTTTTGAATGTAGTTCAGTTCATCATTTTTGAACTTGAGCCAAGTGGATTGAGAAGATCTGTTAATGTAATAGCAAAATAAATTTGTGATTTCTAAGATTTGACCATATTCATTCTCATTTTCTTGATTATCCCAAGAAAATGGAGACTGGAGTGGAAAGCGTTTCAAACAATAATGAAATTGACTAAGTAAGGTTCTTTAGGATTACATGGATGTCAAAATAGATATATTAATTTTCGAATATTAAATAACTTTTTATTTAGACCATAAGGGACCTATAAAGTAATGTTAAATTGATCATGCGCAGGAAAAAAGGATGAAGGCTGTATGGGGAATATATTAAAGTGGAAGTGTTTGATATCATCTTTATCTTCTGTTATAGTAAATACTTGTATGTTATAGTGTCCAGCCATTAATATTTCTCAAAATTATGGTCATATACAGTAAGTAAATAACATATCATTACGTTTTCCCAAGTTTGCAAAATACATTTGTCTTTCATAACAAAATATAAAAGATGACATTAAACACTTCCACTTTAATATATATTGCCCTTACGACCAATGTCCAATTTTACCTATGCATAATTAATTCAGCTTCATTTTAAAGCCCTAAAGGTTCTAAATATATGGTTATTTTATGTTTTTAAACGAATATATTTATTTATGCCATCCTTATAATCCTAAACAACCTTGCTTTTTCAACTCTAGTCTTTATATCTTTCAAATTAACAAAGAAAATGAGCATAAACGTAGTGAATCTTAATGACTCACAAATTGATTTTGCTATTACATCATCGGATCTTCTCCATTTGCATTGCTCTACTTTGAAAATAATGAACTGATCTGCATCACAGAATATATATATGTTTATGGTTTTGATGTTGTCGTCGCCAAAGTCTTGTAATTAACAAAATAACCTATGACTATTGAACCATCAATTCTTTTAGGTTCGCCTTGTGTTTTAATAGTTGGAACCGGTTTGGTTCCCAAAGAGTGGAATGAGTTAATACAACAACAATAACAAAGCTATTATTTCCAATGGTGGAATGAGTTAATTTAAAAAATAATTTCAAAAATAAATTTTATATTTAATATATATATATATATATATATATATGTTAATTTTAATTTAATTTATTTTACTATTTAAATGATTATAATTAGCAAATGTTTTTTTAAACAAAATTATGTTTAGCCAAAATAATTTTTTATATAATTAAAATATTATATTTAATTGAGATAAAACATTTAAGTAATTGTTAAATTGTAAAATTATTTATATTATAACAAGGCAATAATATATACGAGTATTAAGGCACGCGCGTCGCTCGTGACAGTAGCACACACTTCGCAGGTAAATTGATTTTTTTTACAAATTATATGTGTTTAACATATTCAAGAGAAATGATTTTCATAAATATTTAGGTATGTTTTTGCGTTGGAATCATGTGTAGTTAGTTTGTATTTTTATTTCAAAGTTGGAACATCTAATTTTTTTGTTAGGTTGAATTTTTGTTTAGGTTATCAATTTATAAAGAGCGAAAATGTATATGAAGTTTAATTTTTGGATCTTATTTTTAAGTGATCTTAAGTTTAGTAATATATATAAGAGAGCGTTTTTGAATTTGTAAAAAAAAATATTTGTTAGATTCTATTTTTAGGTGATATTAATATTTGGTAATATCTATAGAGAGGCATTTGTGGAAGTTCACGCTAGTAGCAAAAAAGTGTTACACCAAAGCTTTTATATTTGAGACATATTGGCACGACGTGTGAATTTAAATAGTATAAACGACATATGTTTCAAAAATGTAAGAATATATATGTAACAGAAAAATCCATGATTTGCAAGTGCAAATTGACATACAAATGGCATGCACAAAAACGTACTTTTAAATATAAAATAATCAGTAAAATGAAGATTTATTTCATTGCTGATGATTGTTATTCTATAAGGTTGTATTATTTTAAAAAAAAGAACTAAAAATAAAAATTGTAAATTATGTGTCAAACATCACAAAAAGAAATAAAGTTGGATTGATTGTGAATGACGGAGTGAAGAGTAGAGGAATATTTCATATGATACTTATAAGGATGGTAGAATTTTCTAGAATTAGATATTTAAGGGATAAAGGTTTGATTCTCTCCTTAGCATGCATTGATTAGGTCATATTATATCTAATAATGAATATATTTAACTAACGCGGTCAAATTTTCTACAGATTGCATGCTATTGAATAGGTGGCAGTTTATCTAGTAATGAATATTTCTATACATCCAGGGTTCTAGATTATAACCAATCAATGTTATATTTAGCCTATCAAGCATTCAAAGGACCTTTTCAAATGCTATTTTCTAAGGTAAATTAAAACGGCAAATTTTCAAATGCTATTTTCTATGGTAAATTATAATAGAAATATTTCTAGGTTATACCCAATTAAAGTTATATTTAGCCTATCAGCCGTATTTTGACCTAATCTGTGCTATCATTTTTAATAGGATTTGAATATTTCTAGATTATACCCAATCAATGTTATATTTAGCATATCAAGCATTTAAAGGACCTTTTCAAATGTTATTTTCTAGCGTAAATTATAATTGCAATTTTTCAAATCGTATCTTCTAGAATATACCCAATCAATAATAAACAATAGCATGACATTAATTTTCGAATTGATGGTCATGAATTTTTCGACCGCATTCAAAGAACCTTTTCAAATGCTATTTTCTAGGGTAAATTATAATGGAATTTTTTCAAAGAATCTTTCCTGTTATAACTTGTTCAATAGACGAAAGAAATGTTACTTATTAGAACAGAATAATCCTCAAAAAATGTGGGATCATACGCATGTATTTTTCGGCTTTATTCAAGTATTCAAAAGACTTTTTCAAATGCTATTTTCTAGGGTAAATTATAATGACAATTTTCCAAAGAATTATATATAAATGACATTAAACTTCACGGTCGGATCAAAAGTTTGCGCTTCCAAGCCAACTATTAATAAAGATAAATGGCAATAATGAACAAATATCAATTATATATAAATTATAATAATACATGAATGAAGATAAAGCCTGTTCGACATACCTCGAGCCATGCAGTCTCCTAGACCTCCAAAATCGCTACCCAAAGTTATAACCTTTAGGGTATAAACACCTTGGATTTGAGTCAGTAATATTTGGGATAGTGGAAGTGGGAGTTCGGCTATCAGATTGAGACATAGATAGATAAGGTGTGCCAAAGAAGAGTAAAAGTGAATGACATTGGTTCGATATTTATAGAGAGAAAATGGAGAAAATATCTCATATCTTTTACTCGTTCTCTCTTACCATATCAATTTAGATCTATATATAAATTCAACCTCCTCCACCCCTCAATGAGCAGCCATGAATATACCCTATATGGGCCAAAAGAAATCTCAAAACCCATTTAGCAATTAGTTATATTTTATATTTAAAGCCTATTTAAATATATATATATATATATATATATATCAATATCATATATCGATATGTACATACATAACTTCTATACACGCATCCAAATAATTACTTATAGCGCCTAGAGAATTTCTAAGAGATACAACATTTATTATTAACATGCAAATACTAAATATACCTATAATTAATATTTCACTAAATTTTAATTTATATAATTTATAACCATTAGAAAATAATTAAATTGGTCGGTATTTTTGAGATTAAATAGATTCAGCTGTGAATTCAGTTAGTGATTAGTATGGAACATTTTAAATATTAATGTTCATATGTCACCTTAGTTAATGGTGTGACAGTTTGGTTAGATTCATCGCATATAGATCTTTGTCAGTAAAAAAATCCAATTTTACATTTTCTAAAGTGGTACCCTTTAGTAAAGATAATTACGTACGTTCTTTTCATCAAAACTATATCACTTTAGGATAAGTAGAGTTTGGTATTGGTCAAAACTCCAATATTAGACATATTTTACTTGATCGGTTCATAAAACAAAGTTCATTGTTCAATTATAGTATTTATTATTAACCATTTTACTCTGGTCAGAGATTTTGACTTTGAGTTGACTATAGTTGACTGTAATACTAACCCCATACAATTGAGTATAAGATTGCTCTATTAAATAGTGTTTCACGTCCAACTTTTAACTTAGACCCAACTATAGTCACTCAATAGTCGTCTTACCATAATTTAACTATAATCAAAATGGAGTATCCATATTGAAGTTTAATAGTATTCTCAAGTTGAGAGAATTGTGTAACATCGCCACCCTAAAGTTAATTAACTATAGTCACTCGATGGTCTTCTTACCAAAGGGAAACTCTTAGACGAGTCATTCTATAGTTATCTGACAACCACAGGAATGTAACGGTTTGGTACCCCCAATATCCATGGGTAATACACTGTCCAATATTTGTTGAGAGTTATGCATTTTGGTCTTAGTGGATGTATTGATATCTTTTCTCGAAACATTTTGAACATAAATATTTTAAAACATGGGGAAAGCCCATGCGTTGTACACGTTCAAAGACTTATATGCGTTCTAGTTGAGTAATATGAGAAATATACTTTATGAATATGTTATTTTAGAAGATATGAATTAATTATGTATTGTTCCACTTACATAGGCTATTGAATGTTATATTTTGTGTAGATATTTACTAAACCTTTTTAGTAACCTAATGGAATGTGAAGAATCGTATATTAGGTGAATCATGGATTTTGAATTTTGAAGGTGCTTAAATCGAAATCTGAGTAAACAGAAAGAATGTCAATAACTTCTTAAAGAAATGTAAAATAGTGATTTGTTTTAGAAGTATCAATTAATATTTAATTTTTATGTCAAGAATTTTTAGACTGTACATAGAAAAATTAAATGTATGGTGAAAAATTATAAAACCGAATGTTGATGCCGTTGCAGTAGATTTATATAGATTGGATTAAGTTACATAGAAACCCAATATAATGAATAAGGGCAGTAAATGTGGTGACAAGAAACATAAACTTGCAATTTAAAACATACAAAAATGATTTACTTTGCATAAGGAAAATCAAAGGTTAACCAAAATATGTTGGCATCTACAAATTTAATGCAAAATGCAAGTATGCTTCAAACATCCTAGAATACTTTATGTAAACTACATGAAGTATATATTGCATTTCGAACATGAAAGGTTTTGCAATGTTATAAAAAATTACAAGTCAAATTTGACATTACTAATGAAGTGCAGTACTAAAATGTAATATGCATAACATTTACAACTATTTGCAACTACAATCACATCGCATTTCATATAAGGGTTTCCTTATTAATATACTTCAAATTAATTATATTACAGTATAAAAAAATATAAAAACAAACAAACACCTTTATTACGAACAAAATCGATTTCAAGGTTATTGTAACAACCAGGAATTTTATCGTTTTGATTCTGAATATTTAATTAATTTTAAATACTAACATAATTGATTTTTAAAGTTTAATAACTTGAATTCAAATATAAGGATTATTTAAATATTTGAATTTTGAATTAAATAATAATTAAATGGATGTAATAGCCTCATTTAATTCCTTTTAATTTATAAATAATAATGGTGAATCTATTTTGTTAATTTATTTATAGTGATAAATAGTTTGAAAAAATAATAAGAAAATCAAATTGGTAATAAAGTGACTTGATTTTATTAGTAGTATTTTTAATTTAATTTGTAGGATTTTTCCATAATTTTAATTTGGAAAATATTTAAATTATCAATCATAATTTTTCGGCAAATGATGGTATTTTGGAAGTTTTACAGAATTAGATAACCAGTGTATATTATTATTATTTTGTGATCGTATTGCACTTTTATCTGTGTCGTTCACGCTTTATACGCGAATGAAATTCTGTGTAGTGAAATGCCTAAAATTGTAAAATAACATATCCTTAAGACTTAACCTAATTCTCAATTTTATTTGCCCTCTTCTATTTTGTTTTCCCTCCTATAGTAAAAAAGATAAAGTTTTGCCACCACTTCAAAATTCAGAATAAATTCATACACTCAATGAAAAAAATAAAAACTTAGTTTCTTTGAGTTTGTTTTGATGAGATCTACAAATTCATATATGTCTTGAGGGGAGCGACTGTAGTTTGAGGGGTTCGACAGTTTTTGGTCGAAGTCGGTAAATAGGCAATGACTAGGGTTTGTGTTTTCTAGAGATTTAGGCGATGATGAGTCCTATCGATGGTGGTGTTGGTCTTTTCGAGTGAAGAGGAGTCCATGGTGTTAATTAGGGTGGTGCGGTGATCATTTGAAGCGTGCAACATCTAAGGTTGCACGGTGACTATGCCCGGGTCATGGCAAGAAAGAGGAGTGCGAGTTCGACTTCGTGGTGTCGGGAAGGTAGAGTTCAGGAGAGGAGCTCATAGTCTATTGTAGCTCCAAGGTATGGTGGTGAGAAGTGGCGGCAGTGGTGGATTGATCTACAAGCGTGAGCGGGATTTGTGTTTTGGGAAGAAGGGTTTAAATACAATAGGTAATTAAGTTGCAAATGGTGATTAATTACTTAATGAATTAATTATTTAATTCGATATATTGTAAAATTAATATCTTGCTCATACGAGGTCGGTTTTAGACGTGGTCAGTTGCATTAGACTCGTATGAACGTTAGCTACGTGTTGGAACTAGTTTTGTTTAATTTGTAGCAAGTGGAATTTAAGGCGACATTCGATTTTAGACCAAACCGGAATGCAAAAGCGTCAACTGAAATTTCGATACGTTTACTCACCTTTAAATAAACTATATAATATCTTTGTTTCTATAGATTATTGTCGAGTGTGGTGAAGTGAATTGCACGAAAATAGCGGATGTTGAGAAATGATGGAAATTCGAGGATCATGAATAATGAATGGAGGGTATGGGTGTGTTCGTATCGTCGGGTTGTAATTTTTAGTGGTGGTTTCATAATTTTTAATGTCCTAGGGTGGTGGTGGTGAGGAGACGAACATTTTCCACTCATGTAGCAATTTCCAATGAACCGATGGTCGAGGGGAGAAATGACTATGGCTGAAGGAGGCTTTGGTGATGGTAGAGCCGTGGGTGGTGATTGATTGGAGGTTCGATGCTCTGAGGCATTAGGTCGAGCTCAAGTTAGTGTTTAGTGGTGTGTGGGTTTTTGGGTTCGTAATTATCATTGATGGCGATGTTATGGTGCATCAAGCATGATGCGGTAGTGGTCGGAGATGTATATAGGTGAAGTAGCCGCAGTGGCATAGGTGGCGACGATGATTGTTGGTTGAGGCAATGGGTGAAGCTCGGTTTTTGGTGCATGTTCATTTCCATGTCGCGTTTTGATTTGGGGTTGAGGTGGTCGGATTTCGATAGGGATGGCAGGTGGCGAGGTGATAGGGTACGTTTGATTAAGCTTGAGAAGAGGAGTTTGCTAGTGGTGTAGGTGGTGGCATTAGGTGCATGGCGTGCATGTTCTTGTGTAAGATTTGTTCGATTTGGGGGAGGTGGATGGTGGCACTATGCATGTGGTTGGGTTTGGATTGAAATGATGTTGGGCTTGGCCCAATTGGAGTTTGGGTGGGAGACTGATTTATTTGTTTATTTAATTATTAACTAATTGTGTGAATTTAAAAATTGGATATCTCACTCATTTTAAATCCAATTAACCCACAGACTTTTGCATTAGGTTCGTATTGATGAGTACAACATTATGGTATAAACAGTTGATGGTTTAACAAAGTATAAATTTGTGATAAAATAATAGTGATCGAATATAATTACATTGATTTTAATAATAATGTGGTTAAATTAATTATACTTCATTGATGATATCTATTTAGTAGAATAAAACACTGTTTTGCTATAATTAAATCGAGTATGTTATTTTGGACGTCTATTGAGAAGAATAAATCCCCGTTCTGTGCTTGAAAAGTAAAATGATGATTTTTGAAGTTAATTAATATGTGGATTAATTAATATTGATAAATGTTGTGTTAACTATTGATAGTTAATCGTTGAGTGCCAGAAGCTTGATAGCCCGATCATATTGGGTATGACTTTGATTTGTCGCAAAAGTTGAATTCTTTTCGAATGAAAACAACGACAACATTGGTTAAATGTATAGTAGCCCTGGTGCTTGTTATAATATTTTAAAAACCTATTATTTGCTGTTTTTGATTTAAATATGGTTTTGATTTGAAGGATGATTTTAAAGTGACTTTGGAATTTTCTATGACACTTATTTAAAAATGGTTTTTGAAATTATCTATTTACTCCAACTTTTTTAGAAATGTTTTAAAAGTATTTCGAAAGAATTTATATTGCAGAAATGTTGATATGATAATGAGTGTATATTTTATAAGAAAATAAATGGGTTAATCTTTTAGTTTAAAGTGATTCTGCTTTAAAGAAAGATAGCAATATTTTAGAATAAATACTTAGGAAACGTTTTATATAAAATTTTGTAATAAAAGAGAGACTTATAAATGATAATTTATAAATAAAAGAATGGATTTATAAGTGATATTTTATTGAAGATTTGTTTTAAATATGCAAAATTTATAAAAACGAGTTTTGGAGTTATAAAAGAATTTTTATAAAGGAGTTTTATAAATGAATTTGGAGTATAAAAGGAGTTTTATAATTCTATTTTAAGATTTATAAAAGAAGTTTGACAATAGAAGTGAGATTTATAAAAAGAGTTTTGTAAATATATAAAAGATTTATAAAAATGAATTTGTATAAAATGAATGAGATTTAATATCTCTAAATGATCATTATACATTATGGTGGTAAGGAAGGTATTTTTTCATACTTAACACCAAAAGGGAATTGTTTTGGGTTTATTGTTATCTATGTTTTAAATGATAGTTTTTTAGCCCAAATAAATATGATTTTGGAAATATGAAATCTTTCTTAAGAATTGTTTATATTTTTGAAATATTGAAAATATAGTGTTTTGTGAACATACTTATATTGTTGAGATAAGTATATATGGATATTTTTCCATGTATTGAAGGTGTATAAATGAATAGTATACTTATGTATATCTTTGTAAAATTATTTTGATACAAGTATTACAAAGTGTTTTTTAATTAATAAAAGGATTAATTAAGGGGGCTTGGGGCGCTTATGTGTTTAGCCATGTTTGGTTTCTTATGAAATTAAACCTCTGATATGATTGATTGTTTATTTGATAGTTAAATAACCGACTATCAAATCTTGACCAAAAATATAACTCTAGAAATGTATGGAAGAAACATGAGAATTATGTAATACAGTTATCTTTGTTGATGCTATATTGTACATATAAACTAGTTTCATCTTCTAGGACAAATGATAAGAAAATCTGTCCGCTTAAATAGTTAGGGGTGATCTCCATCCTTACGTATTATCTATTTATTTCCAAGAGAACCAAAGTTGAGTTTACTGGAAATATCAACTGGTTTTAGAGCGACCAGTAAGCAAGGGAGCGTACCTATATGAGATGACACAAAACAGTAACCACTTTAAAACCGTATATGTATTCGATGCTTTGGAAGACATCTTGTAGATAGTGGAATCGAAGATGGAGTTCCTTGAAGTGCAAGGGCTCTTTGCTACTAATTTTGAGGGTGATCCAAAATGTATTTAGTATAAGTAGTGCCTTTGGTTTGTTCATATTTTGAACAACTTGTATGGATGAATGCTGACATTGCATTGTTTCATAAAGGGCGGTGTTAGCACTCTAAGTGAGATTTGCTAAGAGAGGAAAAAAGAAATCGTGACCTCGCAAGCCTCACGGTCTGGAATGACTGAAATAGGGGATAGTAAACCTAGCTATGTGATTAGTTACCATTAGGAGCATCATTCCTCAATTTGAATTCGATAGTTATGAATTTTGGTATGCGTGTGCATGGGAAGAGTGAGGCTAGGTGCAATAAGTTTGTATCCTTTATGCCCAGGGAACGATGTAATCTGGTATACCATGTTAAAGGGGCACCTGGCTCTGTGTTGGCGGGGGTCCATGTGAGACCCTCAGTACATTGTCTAGAGATGTACTATAGCAGGTAGTACCCTAGAAGCCTTGTCATTGATGGAATACAATTTCCAATATATGCCTTTACAGACTTGTTGTATACCTATTATACTGGAATGTAATTAATGTAACCATTTCGGCTATAATTAGTATTTATTTTAAACCCTAGACATTATTATAATATCACAAGATTTTCTATAAGATGGTTTGGTATCGTAAGGTAAAAACCCATCCATGTTTATGTGCGGCATGGTCTTACGAGATACCTATATTTTTGAAAGGATTTATAATATTAAAAATCAATTTGATTGTGTTTCTCATGCTAGTTTACCAAACTGATCCGAGCATTATTCTCCTATAATTGTGACGAATGGGATTTTCGACCTAAGAAAATCGACACTAATACATACTTGGTATTTACGTGCTGCAAATTCAAGTGCTAGAAAACCCGATCGCTAAGGGTAGAAAGAAAATAAAGACAGATTAGAATCTTACATGAATGGAATAACATATATTATTTCAATATATAATCTTTACAGCATAAAATTTTAAATACATTTATTAGAGTTTAACTTAACATGAACATTTATAAATATCTATCCTTATAAATGCGGAATACAATAGTACATGAGTGTGGTGGAAATGGACAACAATCTTCAAAAGAATCTTCTAGCTCCATGCTCCGAGCCCTTCAAAAATGCTCCTAACAAAACTTGACTACTAGGCTGCCAAGAAAAATAGGGCACCCAGAGTTTAAAGGAAAGAAAATAAACTCCTAGTCATTCATGGGACTGGTGTGAGAAACTCAAAATACGAGTTCTTGAAAACAAAGAGTATCTTATAAGACCACTCCGCACATAGAACGGGTTTTCACCTTATGATAACCAAATCATTCTACGTAAAATCCAGTGATATTATTTTTAATGAAATTCTTTGAAAACCTTTCGAATAAACATATTCAAATAGCCGAAATTGTTACATTGGTTAAATTCAACAGCATAATAGGTTTACAACTAAAACCGAAGGCACTTATTGGAGATTTGGATTTCCAATGAATAACGAGGTATGGGACTACCTCACGTACAATGCATCTGTAGAGGGAAGCATCGAGGATTGACATCTTTGAAACCTCTGCGAATTAAGACCAGCCTACCTGCAGACCTATATAGTGGCAGATAGAACCGAATATAATATCACCCCGGCCGTTCATGACCTATCCGAGAGCTCCCATACCATACACCACATATTTTTTTACCCAACATCATAACGAGCGCAAAATAAATCTAAAAAGGTGATACCATACCCTAATTGTTGCGATCCACTTAGCCTTAAAGCAACCCCAGTTCCCCAAGTGTGAGGTTAGAGGTAACGTTTAACTTTTCTAGAACATTTTCACATAAAATGCCACATTTCCATTTCCAACAACACATAATTAATTTCCATAAAAGTACAGCCTCTGAGCTCGTACGTCTCAGAGAATGGTGTTAAGTAGAAGAGGGTTACCTCCTACTCCATCAAATAGATATACATTTGTAGAGATCAATGCACAGTGATCTTAGAAATGCAATGTCAAACAATAGTCCATACAAGTTGTCCAGAAAAAGGACAAACTGAAGGCACTCTCCTACCACATCCTGTTGGGCATTACTCCAAGGATTAGTAGCGACTAGTCCTTGCATATGAAGATCCTAGAACGAAGGGACCATGGCAATTTATTTATCTCGGGAGCTACTCCAAAATTGTCAACAAGTAGTTCTTCCATTATGAAGATCCCCACCTTCAACTTTATTTTTCTTTAGCATGTCTTCACTTTTGAACCCGTAAATTAGTTCGAAGTGGTTTTTGAATAAGAATTACCCAAATCCAACCCCAGTTCCATCGAACCAATCATCGATAAAAAGATGTTAAGTAAATAGGTGCTTATCATTTGATTAATTACTTTTCTCTTTATCAAAAATATCTTCTAGATATATATATATATATATATATGTGTGTGTGTCTTTAAAACATTTCTTTTCGGTACATACAGAATCATTAAACCTCATTTATCAAATCTTTATTTAATTACAACCATTTTAAATCTTGGAATAATTCCAAAACATTTCCTCCTTTACTTGGGAAAATATCTCTAATTCATTTATTTAAATCTTAACAAAGACTTCCAAATCATTACTTTTAAAATGGGTCAAAACAATGTTATTTAAGATCGTTTATTATAAACCCAAAACAATTAATTTCTAGTAAAAGGACCCATAGGAATTAATATAATTCCAAATCATTTATTTATATATAGATAAAAGATTTCCTATATTCAAATCATATCTTTTTAATAGGTTGAAACCATGTCATCTAAGATGGTAGATCCAAATTAGTTAGTATTCAAGTAAAGCGGATAATAAAAATTATACTAATTTTACTCAGCATCAATTTCCGTATTCAACCTTTAAATTTCCATATTCAACCTTTACGATCCATCGAATAGCCATGAAATCACCTTTTAAATTCACATGGATAGTACCGGTTCCCTCCTTAGAATTTCATACCAAGTATAAGAATATTTTCTCTATTCAATCTATGTTGCAATTAAATTTGGAAAAATTAAATCTTTTATACTTGCCTTGCTTCCGACATTTCGACCTTATCTATTCCTCGCCTAAGAAAGAGGCCAGGTGAGCTAGGGTACTGTTTTCTCCTGAACATCTTCTTAGTTTAATCACCTTCCATTCGGATCTCACGAATAAAAAAATTCAGTCTACTTATCGGCTTTTAAAGCCAAGATTAAATCACTTAATTATAACAGCTTTCTTTATAATATTTACTTAAACTCCTTTAAAATATATTTTAAAACCTTCAAATCATCTTTAAATACTTAATTATCTATTTGAAAACATTTGTAAAAGATTTGGGAAAGAATACTTATGTTTAAAGCCATATTTCAAAAGTTATTAAAAGTGCCACGAATAGTGCTTTTAAGGCTTATTTGATCAAAACAACTTTTCTGTCATATAGAAATCCATTTTTATAACTAAAATCTCTTTTAAAACATTTAAAAATATTTATAAGATTTATTCTGTATTTTTAAAGAATTAAAAAATACCACTTTTAAAGATTTTATCGCTTTGGTTTTAGAACTATCAAACCGCGACTATTTTGAATACTTGATTAGCTCATATTTCAAAATCTACTAAGCGAAATCTTGATCTTTTTTTGAAAACTATGATTATAAGAGTTCAGAAAATTCTTATTTCAAAGAATTCTGACTCCGAATCCATTGTATAAATGGATTTAACTTTCTACGACGCGAAATCGTAAACTACCATTATGCGACGCGCCTATTTTTGACTCAGTTTTCATAACTTGTCAAAACTTCACCAAATTGGATTTTAGTGTTTATAAAACATTTATAAACCATTTAAAATCATTTCAAATGGGTTTAATAATTCCATACCACTTTTATAACTTGATTCGGAAAGTGATTTCCTTGTATAATGTCGATGTGTATTTAACGTGACTTGTTTACACAATTAAACAACTATATTAAAACAACCAATACTTGATGATCAAAGCATAGTAAACTTCCATGGCAAACATATCACACACACACACACACACACACACACACATATATATATATATATATATATAATGTTTTATAGAATTTTCTTACCTTTATTGGTTTCTAACTTCTAAAAAATTTGATATAGCTTCGCTACGATCGATTCAAAGCCTGCGGAATCGAGCCTTAGACTTATAAGTGGGCTCGACCTAGCTTGGAAAGAGGTGGAGTGCTCGACCTCAGTGGTAGGAGGTGGTGGCCATGGGGTTTGAGTGAGGAAGGGAGGTGATTTGCCTTTGTTTTGAAGTCGATTGCTTATGTATATATACTTATATAAATTTAGTTTCTTTTTATAATGTTTTTCTTCATAATTTCCTTAATGTAGGAAGTCATCGAAAGCTTGAGAATGAGGAAGAAGATGAAGTAGAATAGTGTGTAAAATTATGAAGAGAATGGTGGGTATTTATAGGAAAACTTTAGAAATAAATATATAAATGTATAATTACTCTTTTTCCCCCTTGCCCACACCCCCTCCACCCCCTCAACATGTACGACAAGGCTTCCCCCTTGTGCTTCTATGTGTGTGATGATGATGGTGTTAAGTAAGTTGGTGTTTGCTTTTTTGGATAGAAAATATCTTGGATATTTATATTTTTACTACATGTAAATTCTAATGTAAATGGCAAGTATATTTGTATGTATATATGTGTTCATGTATATGATAGGGTTTTTATGCGTATGTTATATATGTGCACAAGTGATATGAACAAGGTTGTAACAACTTTGAACAACTTCCGTTCGTTAAACCGTTGAAAACCGGAAAGCCGATTACCGGTCATATTTTCACTTCTTATTATATATATATGTATGTATGTAAAAAAAGTTTGATAATAATATTTCTATCATGATATAATAATTAAAAGGGATTACCTAATAATTAAAATAATTATTAAATCATTTAAACTTAATTTAAATTCAAAAATCATTTATTCCAAAATAGAGATATCATTGATGATGTCATAAAGATGTTTTATTTTCACAAGTAAAATAAATTATTTTATTACATACTCTTGTTTAAATGGATAAATAAATGTATGTATCCAGCTCCGTACGCGACTTTTGATAAATATAGAGCTGTTTATTGATAAAACAGTTTTCGGTCTTTTTATCAATATTTTTCAAAAGTATGTATTTTAGTAAATAATTATTCAAAATAAGATTACCATCATTATTTATTTCTCAAGACAACATAATCTATATTAAAAAGCTTATATTTGAATATTTTATAAATAAATATAATTTATCAAAGTGATTAATTTGCGGGTCGTTACAAACTCCTCTCTTTAAAAGAATTTCGTCCTCGAAATTAAAATGCAAAACCTAAAGGTGTTTGCCAAAAATATTTATTTTTAAACTTACACTTGTATGATGTAAATAGATTATCTATATGCAATATTTGATTCGATCTCCTATTCGAATACACAATTTCACTTCCAAACTAATATTGATTCTTCGATCCTCCAGTGCGGACTCCGATTGGGCTTTCCAATCAGAATTTTAGTTTTCCTTACATAGCTCTCAACTATGATTGAAAACTCAAGTATCCAGCCACAAACCCTTATCAATGTTCGTCATCAAGAATCGAGTGATAAATCCTTTTACGGACTGGTGTAATACCTTAAAGTTCTGTACTCGAATCTTAGGTCAAACAGTTACGCTAATAAAATGCTCTTTGTATAACTTATGTAGTTATTCCAATTTTTTTTCTTAACTATACCAAATCACAATCAATTTTATATCACTATCAATTTATGAACCATTTCATAAAACTATTACTTAAGTTTATTACATCTTCTGAACACAACTTATGTTAAATTAACACTTTTAAGTTTCATAACCATTCACTTCATACTAAATCCATTATTAAATTACCTCTTACAATGTTACTTAAGTGTACAAATAGTTCACGACTTAAGTCTATATTTGTATAATACTCCATTACATCCTAAGAGTATATATACAAATCCCAAATTTCAGATTGGTTTTACTTAAATCATGGTATTTAACAAGTTTAAAACTTATCGTAATTTATTATCATCTCAAATTCTGTTAGCAAGAAATTTGTCGACATTCCCAATGCTTGATATTAGATCATTTTATATGGACTCAATCATGTGGTTGTGGTAAATCATGTCATTGAGAGCATATCTTTTGAATAGAATGATTATGTCAATAGGATCTGAAGTGATAGCTCTGACTTTTGATTATGATGATCTAATCAAAAAGAGAGACAAATTGCCAAATCTTTTGACATTGTCGAAAGGTTAGGAAAACCGTTCCTGACTTTATTGGTGTGACGGCCCGGATTTTCGACGCTCGAAAATCGCAATCAATATGTTCACTATATTACATGCTGAGCAACTGAATGCCGGAAATACCAGATCGTTAGGAAAAAAGAAGAAAGTGGTAGAAGAAGAAATAGAACAACAACACAGAATCGCACAATCGCAGCGGAACAATTTACAATAGATAATAACATGTCTCTATACAAAAAGAACTATAACTGTTATTTATACATTACATCATCAGAGTACAACACATCGATAGCACAATACCAGACAGTTGTAATAACTTGTCCTCACAAAAGCTGAATATACAGCCTACAATACACAGCAGAATATAAATCAGATACGTGTAATACGTCTTCGCCATCCAGCTCGTCTCCTGAGCTCCATAGCATCCTATCTTGTACCTGTAATACTCGGTATGACCCGAGTATTATAATAAAATAACACCCGAGTCAGTCTGGAAAACCAGCGTGAGAAAACACACTAAATTTGAATTATTAAAGTTATCAAAATTCTTTGAAAATCAAAGGTAACTCGTAAGACGACGCCACAAATAAACACGATGGGTTTTTACCTTACGATAACCAAAACATTTCATATCAAATCCTCTGATATTATAATAGTGTCTAAGTACAAATACTTATTCAAATAGTTGAAATTGTTACATTAATTACATTCTAGCATACTAGGCTCTACAACCAAAACCGTAAAGGCACGTATTGGAATGGATTCCATACAAATGACTAGGCACTAGGGTATCACCCGTCATAGTACATGTCTAGAAAAATGTACCGAGGACCACGCCGGGATCCCCTGCAACACAAGACCGGACTATCCCTAACCTGGATAGACCGAATATGCTATTACCCCGGGTGTTCCCACACTTTCTGAGCTCCTTCCATGTATCGTAGTAATAAAATAATATCCGAGGGTATCTAGAAAGGTGATAAACATAACCTAATTGAGTGCGACCCACTTAGCCTTGCTGCATCTCCCCTGCTTTTCAGTCATTCCCGGTTGATGAGGCTAGAGGCTACGATTACCTTTTCAATGAATTTTCACTTAGAATGCTCATTGTCCTCCAATGACAATGTGCAGATAGCATTCATTTATACAAGTCTGTTCTAGGTACGAACAGAACCGAAGGCACTTTTCCTACTACATCCATTTTGGAATCATCCTCAGGATTAGTAGGGATTAGCCCTTGCACTTCACTGCTCCATCTTTGACTCCATGCACTTGTTTTCACCTCAAAAACGTATTTGTTGGGTCAGAGTGGTTTTCGGATAACTTATCCAATCTCGGTCTCTTCGAAAACAACGTTCGATATTTTCGGTAAACTCAACCCTGGTTCTTTATGAAATAAACAGATGAAGATAAGATCGGAGATCACCTCCTAACCGTCTGTGGACGGATTTCCTTATAAACGTCCTAGAAGAACGAAACGAGTTTAAACGTACAGTATAGCACCTCGAACGGCAACTGTACCACTTAATTCCCGTATTTTTCCTAGATATTTCCAAAGTTATATTTTGGGCCCAGATTTGATAGTCGGTTATTTAACTATCAAATAAACAATCATTCAACCAAATATTTCATTTTCCACTGAAAACACTAAGTCTCCTTTTAATTTAATTTAAATAAATTAAATCTCTTTATCCAAAATATATACTTATCTTGCTAAATTTAGTATATTTCCAAACTATCCTTTCCAAAAATATTTGAAAACCTTTTTAAAATAATATGGAAAGTACCACTGCGGTATCAACCATGGATTCACAGCTTAATGGTTACATTTCTATCCCAGAGAAATCCAAAACTTAATTGCAGGCACTCACTGCCTCTGATTTCGCCATGAAAGTATACCATTACTTTCCAAAAACTTTATTAAATAATTTTTTTCAAAATAATACTTATAAAATTCCTATATAAATTTCCAAGTTTAGTTTAGGCAAATACTCTTTAAAATAAAAGTTATTATATAATATTAATAATTTATCCTTTTAAAATAATAATACTGATTAATTTTTAAATAATAATTAAATATATTTAAAACTATTTAAAACAACTAAATAATTAATTTTCTGAAATATCCTTGTTTGTACCAAAATTGGGCACAACACTCTTCAGAAGTTTTTGAAGAGATAAAGTGAAGAAATTAAATGTAAAAAGAGGATTATCTAACAAAAACTCCAAATTTCAGAAATGAGAATAATTTAAATGCACAGAGACACAAGGATTTAGAGTGGTTCGGCGTATCGCCTACGTCCACTATGAAGTTGATAGCTTTATTGATCTTTCTTTGAAAATTACAAGTGAATTCAATGAATTACAGCACGTAAATATGATTTGCAGTAGTGAATTTTGTTATTGGCAGCACCAAGGGAGTTCAGATCTGGATCCGGTAGAGTCTGGGCGTTGGAGCATTCAAAGAAGAAGAAGCCCCTTTTCCGTATGCCCTGGGGCTCTATTTATAGGTGTAGGAGGCTAGTATTTCGCTCAGATCTCGGGAGACCCTCTCTGGCACGTGACCAAGCCGCGCGCCCAAGCCCGTGAAGTTTTGGCCCGATCGATCGATACGAACGGATTTCATATCGATCAAGATTGCGTCCGATGGAGTCGAAATTTGGCGTGGACATTCTTTATGTTGTACATAAGCTTCTGTGAAAATTTCATAGCATTTGGACTTGTAGATCATGAGATATGATCGATGCAAGTTGGAGTTTTTCCATCTGCGATCGATACGAACGAATTTTGCCTCGGTCAAGACTTGCTTCGATCGAGTCGAAATTTGGCAAGAACATTCTTCATGTTGTACTTTAGCTGCTGTGCAAATTTCATAGCATTTGGACTTGTAGATCTCGAGATATGATCGATGCAAGTTGGAGTTTTTCCATCCGCGATCGATACGAACGAATTTCGACTCGGTCAAACTTGCTCCGATCGAGTCGAAATTTGGCAGGAACATTCTTCATGTTGTACTTAAGCTGCTGTGAAAATTTCATAGCATTTGGACTTGTAGATCTCGAGATACGATCGATGCAAGTTGGAGTTTTTCCATCCGCGATCGATACGAACGAATTTCAACTCGGTCAAGACTTGCTCCGATCGAGTCGAAATTTGGCAGGAACATTCTTCATGTTGTACTTAAGTTGCTGTAAAAATTTAGTGGCATTTGGGTTTGTAGATCTCAAGTTATTATTGATGCAAGTTTGGATTTCTCAACCGTGATCGATCAATATCTTGAGCATATGAACTCTGATTGACTTGAAATTCGGAATGTTGGCTATCATAGCTTTGCTTGCCGTGTCATATCAATTTTAGCTCGATCCGGACTCGAAAAAAATTTGTCGATATCCATAGTGAGCCTGCGTATAACCGATCTCCAAGACGAACTGTCATTGGTTTCTAGTCAAGTTCTTGGTGTCACGGCCTTGCCAAAAGGCGGGATAACATTTGCCCCCCAAAGTATGTCTTGTGTGAACATGACGTGCTTTGAAATGCTGCATCCTTCATTCTGAAAAAGTTCTATCTGATTCGTTGAGTAGTTGCTATCTTTTCGTCAAAAGATGTAACCTTCGATTGATTTCCAGTAATATAAATGTTGATTTGTTGACTGCCAATAATTATGTAGTGCATTGTTGTAACTGAGTGTCGAGTGCTAGCGATTTGTTGTTCGCTGTTGTAATTGTCATCTGGTGAGAATTCAATTCCTGTAAATTTTTAAAAATTGAATATTAGTTCGTCATACGTGTACGTATGCTAACATGACTCCCTTCAACGTTTGCACGTTCATGGGTCGTTGTCAAGTTTTTTTTATCGAGTTTCGTAACGATCCTGTCCTGGATCGATGTGAAATTCGAGTTGTAACAACGTTCGATGGTTGTTTTAAGTCCTTCCTTTGTATCGATCCTCTCCTGGATCGATCTGAGATGTTGGAATGTATGCTCCGTATCGATGGATACGTCATATTGGGTCTCGGACTGGCGGATACATGAGTAATGATTTGTATCAATGGAGTCGAACGATCGAGACATAATCATGCAGTGATGCTTCACGGAGGATATGCCATTTCTCATTCCTTTATTCAATAAGAATCCCCGATTGTGGATAATCTTTGATAGAAGTCATCCATGACTCTTTTTCTAGATATGCCCCCAAGATCTAGTTGATCTTCATATGTCAATGCCTGGAATAATAAGCATTTTAACTGAGACAAAGTCTATTTGTCGCGCATCCCCATAACTGGCTAGCTTGGCGAGTGATTCGGCCTTTTCGTTTTGTTCTTTGAGATTTGTGTAGTGGTGCAACAGTCGAAGTCGGCTAGTAGCTTTTGGACCCGGTTGAGATAAGGAGCAAGACGTTGCCCCCTAGTCAGATAATCATCCCTGACTTGGCGTACTACTAACCAGTAATCACATAAGACATGTAAAGTTTCCACTCCTAGTTTTCTTGCAAGTTTGAGCGCCAAGGCTTCATACTCAGCTTCGTTATTTGTTGCAGGGAAGTTGAGTTTCAGGGCATAGCAGATCGTTCGTTCCTCAGGAGTCATTAACACAACATCGATGTTAGAAAGCCGATTATTGGAAGTTTCATCGGTGTACGTTCTCCATTGGTTGGACAGTTATCCACTGTTCTTCGGATAATCGTCCGATGTAGTGAATTCAGATATGAAGTATGCTAATGTTTGACCATGGAGAGCTCTCCGAGGGAGATAAGTGATATCAAATTGGCTTAGCTTGATACTCCATTTGAGTAACTTTTCAGACATCTAAGGTTTCTATTGGACCTATCGTAACGGTTGGTCGATATGGATGTTAATGGGGTGAGCTTGCCAATAGCCAGCCTTCATCATATACGGGTCTTTGGATTCGTTTCTTTTCGCATAGCATTACGACGCTTATGGCGTGTGTTGACATGGCCCAATTGATGTATAAATCTTCGCAATCCAAAAGTTTAGGTAAAATGGGAGGTCTCTTTAAGCGATATATCAGAGCTGCTTGGTTGTCCTCGGTACATGGGTGTCTCTAATTGTCGAAATTTTCTAGAAATTAGTCTTGATTCCATGAGAATTGATGATGAAAACAAAGAATCTTTCTGATGTAATGGTGAAAGAGCATTTCGAAGGATTGAGTTTGATCCTACATTTTCTGGAGAGCACTGAATATCTCTGCTAAGTCATCGATGTGGTTGTTTGATAGTCATGATCTCACGAGCATATTAACCACATCTACCTTTATCGATCGGTCGATCTAATTTTTGAATGATCTGTTAATCGTCCTTTTGTAAGTAGCACAAGTGTCCTTAAGATTGAATCTATAGATTGCAGCATAACACTATAGGCCCAGGTTAATAGCGAAACAGTTGTATTCCTGGTCTGGGACATGCTTCAGTATCTGATTGTATCTGGAGTGTGCATCCATGGATGTGAGTAATTCATGTCTGATGGTCGGGTCCATCAGTTGGTTGATCATTGGAAGTGGAAAGCTGTACTTTGTCATACCCCATGCAAATCTGAGTAGTTGACGTATGTCCTCCACACCCTGTTTGTTTTTCTTATAAGTAAAGGATTGGATACTCATTTTGGTTGGAGGGCATCATGGATAAACCCACTGGTTTTGAGCAGATTTACCTCCTCTTTAAGTGCAACAGATCTCTCCGGATCCATGTCGCATCGCCTTTGTTCACCGAGACATGCCTCGGGTCGACATTTAATGTAGGGTTCTTTATGGCTGGCGAGAGTCTATATATATATATATATACATACACACACACACATATGAGATCGAGTCCAAGCGAACACATCAAGTTTCACCTGAAGTAAAACAGTTGACTCTTTCTTCATCATTGTGCAGAGTTGTGATCTGATCTACAATACTCGTGATGGGTTGTAGGCGCCTTATGTGTTTATTTGCAATGGTAAATGATCAGGCTTATAAGGATGTTGAATCAAAGGATTAGTTGAACTTAGCCTTGTACTACATGCTGCTACATAGCTGGCTCCGGCTTTGAGATTGAATTTACTTATGTTTCTGAATGATGCGCTTTTCATGCAATGTACCTGCGATCCATTGCTTATTGGAAGGGTCAGAATGATGATCAGTTGCCCATAAGTCCGGGTATTGATCTGATGACTCTATCTCTAGGCATCCTTTCGGTCGCAACCTAGAGTTGTTATGAATATCAGGCATAGGTCATAGGTTCAAGTTGTCATAGTCAACTCTTGGATAATTACTCTTTTTCCCCCAGTCTCGGGTTGGCGGATGCATTACGCGGACTGTCTAGTCTCGTCCTAGCTGTGTCTGTACTGTAGTTCAAGCTTTAAGAACTAGAGTTGACTGATGAATGGTTGAATCATATTATCTTATCTTCTTGTTCGTGCCCCCAAGTCTGGGGAATATCTCGATAAGTGGTAGGGTAGATAATATCCGCTTCAATTTTGTATTCTATCCCATTGAACCATGGGATCGAGTTAACTGATGGAAGGCTAAGTCGTGCCTATCCTGTATTATGTTCTAGTTCTTTCCTCTTAGCGGAATACATTGTTATTTTTCCAACATACGGACATAAGCTAGATTCTGGACGGTCAATGACATTCACTTCGCTGCGTAGGTCACCGTACTTTGGGCAAAAACTGAAGAGTGAATCGTCCAATCAGATCCAATGTAGAATTGATGCTTCCCTTGTCGAATCCAGGGTAAGAATCAGTGTGCAGATGTTTAGGTTGCACTTGTTTTGAATTGCTCTTTTAGTCGGATCATGGTAAGAGTCAATGAATGAATGGTCGCATTGCATTCATTTGGAGTTGGGTGATCAACCATATCCATTTCGATTTACGTTCTCCCGTCAGATCTAGGGATAAAGTCAGCTCAAATGCAGTCATGTCATACTCATTTGGTCTCATGCTCTTCCTGACGGATCGAAGGAAGGTGACGGAGGACGAATGGTCAAGTCACACTCATTTGTGGTTTATTCTTCTATCCGTGCTCTGTCGATCAAAGGTATTCGATGGACGTTCGGGTCACATCGATTTGCAGTCGAAGAGGACCGATATTGACCATCGATTCAATGGTACGATGTGAAAGGTGTAGATCGATATTGCCCGTCGATCCGGCGGTACGATATAATTGGTTTCCCAGAACTTCGAGCATCATTCTGATTGGTTAGCATTAAGGTCTCCTTGTAGTCACTAGTCATTTCCTTAAGTTGTAAAGGATGCTAAGCTGGAGATGTAGCGAGTCAACTTTCTCTTCTTTCAGTGATTTGAACTTCTGCCCCCAGTCTTGGGTTAGCAGAGTTAGTTCATGGATGGTCTAATTGCACCTGTGGTGAGTTTATACTCCTCATCTCGAGTTTAGGTTAGAGTTGGTGAATGAATGGTCGAATCACATTCATCTGTTTGTCTATTCTTGTAGCCCACTATGGGGATCAAAGTAAATTGAAGGGCCATTAACCACACCTTTTTGATGTTTATACCCCTGTCCACACTCTGGGGACTAAGTTTTTTTTGTAGAAAATGGTCAGACCGTGTTTTCCTCGGTCAATTCCTCTGCCCCCAATCAAGGGCAAAAGTCGAAGTGTGGCCGGTCAAATTACAACAACTTTATTTTGATGCTTCTCCCACTGAACTGTAGGAAGGAATTGATCGGCGGATGGTTAGGTCACATCCGTCCATGTTGCACGCACAACCCGTCGGTTCACTAGCGAGAGTTAGCAGATGAACGGTCATGCCATGTTCATTTGCGGTTGGATGGTAGTAATATCAATTCAGAATGGGACATCCAACTAGGTCTGTTTTTCGAATCTACGCCTCCCTGTCGAATCAAGGAAGAAATTTTGTCTTGTAGGGTTGGAGTGCATCCCTATAAATTTATGTTATGGGTCCCATGCTGGGGACAAGAGTTGATGCATGGACGGTTGTGTCACGCCCGCTTAGTGCTGGATGGTCGGATCGCATCCAATTTTGTGTGTTAAGTGTGCCCCCGTGTCAGGGGAAGATTGGAAAGCAGACGGTCGAACCACATCCGCCTTTTGTACTACAGAACTTGATGAGGAACCATAGCCGATAGATGGACAGTTGAATCACATTCCTTTTGGTATTCATATTCCAAACCATGCTTTGAGGACTGGAGTTGGTTGATGGGTTGTTAGTCACACCCATTTGGTGTTTATACTCTAGCCTGTGCTCACGGGACCGAAGCAAGTTGATGGGTGGTCATTCGCATCCAATTGGTGTTTATATTCCAGTCCACACTCTGGGGACTTAGAGTTAGTTGAAGTTTATTCTCCAGTTCGCACTCTGGGAATCTGGATTTGCTGATGTTTATACTCCAGTTCGCACTTTGGGAATCTGGAGTTAGTTGATGTTTATACTCCAGTTCGCACTCTGGGAATATGGAGTTGTTGATGTTTATACTCCAATTCGCACTCTGTGAATCTGGAGTTAGTTGATGTTTATACTCCAGTTTGCACTCTGAGAATCTGGAGTTGTTGATGTTTATACTCCAATTCGCACTCTGGGAATCTGGAGTTAGTTGATGTTTATACTCCAGTTCGCACTCTGGGAATCTAGAGTTAGTTGATGTTTATACTCCAGTTCGCACTCTGGGAATTTGGAGTTAATGTTTATACTCCGACTCGCACTCTGGGAGTTCGGAGTTGATGTTTATACTCCGTTTCGCACTCTGGGAATCCGGAGTTGATGTTTATACTCCAGTTCGCACTCTGGGAATCTGGAGTTAGTTGATGTTTATACTCCAGTTCGCACTCTGGGAATCTCGAGTTAGTTGATGTTTATACTCCAGTTCCCACTCTGGGAATCTGGAGTTAGTTGATGTTTATACTCCAGTTCGCACTCTGGGAATCTGGAGTTAATGTTTATACTCCCACTCGCACTCTGGGAGTTCGGAGTTGATGTTTATACTCCGTTTCGCACTCTGGGAATCCAGAGTTGATGTTTATACTCCAGTTCGCACTCTGGAAATCTGGAGTTAGTTGATGTTTATACTCCAGTTTGCACTCTGGGAATCTGGAGTTGATGTTTATACTCCGACTCGCACTCTGGGAGTTCGAAGTTGGTTGATGTTTATACTCCAGTTCGCACTCTGGGAATCTAGAGTTAATGTTTATACTCCGACTCGCACTCTGGGAGTTCGGAGTTGATGTTTATACTCCGTTTCGCACTCTGGGAATCCGGAGTTGATGTTTATACTCCAGTTCGCACTTTGGGAATCTGCAGTTAGTTGATGTTTATACTCCGACTCGCACTTTGGGAGTTCGGAGTTGATGTTTATACTCCAACTCGCACTCTGGGAGTTCGGAGTTGGTTGATGTTTATACTCCAGTTCGCACTCTGGGAATCTAGAGTTGATGTTTATACTCCGACTCGCACTCTGGGAGGTCGGAGTTGATGTTTATACCCCGTTTCGCACTCTGGAATCCGGAGTTGATGTTTATACTCCAGTTCACACTCTAGGAATCTGGAGTTAGTTGATTAGGTACATGGACGGTTGTATCATATCCACCCTGAGTAGGCAAGCGAAGTCGTTAGATGGATGGATCCATCCTCCTCGAGCTTGTAAATATGGAAGGCGAGGTCGTTAGATGTACTGATCCATCCTCCTTGGGTTTAGGTTGAACATGGGCGAAGTCGTTAGATGGACCGATCCATCCTCCTCGAGCCCATGTCCATAAGTTTATACTCCTGCTCACACTTTGGGAGCCGGAGTTAGTTAGAGGATTGTCGTGTATCAATCCCTTATTGCTGCAGTGTGATGGCTTGTTCCTGAGCTCGGGGTTTCACTTAGCGAGTGATCGGTGGGATCCCAATTAACTTCCACTTATAGGCCCCTCAATGAAGGATGAGATTTAGTTTATGGACGGTTGGATCACGTCCATGTTCGTTTGGATTCCACTTTTGCTAAGCCTAAGGAGTAAGATTAGTGTTCTGGCAAGCTTTGTGCTCGAGCATAGGAAAGGATGGTCGAACTACATCCACTTTGAGTTGTATATTTTCCCTTAAGTCGGGTGCAAGAATTGGAGAGCAGACAGTCGAGTCACGTCCAATTTATACTTTGCATTCTTTCGATCGAGCTAAGGAAGAGAGTTGAAATGACAGCTCGTGATGGTTAGCGAGTAGGCAGTCAGTCGTTGATGACTTTAAATTGAGGGTGGACGTGATGTCACCATCCATGCATCCAATCCTACATTAGACATTTGGGATTATTTGAGGGAACACATGTTTAAAGGTCAAATGTTATCCCGCCTTTTGGCAAGGCCGTGACACCAAGAACTTGACTAGAAACCAATGACAGTTCATCTTGGAGATCGGTTATACCCAGTCTCACTATGGATATCGACGAATTTTTTCCAAGTCCGGATCGAGCTAAAATTGATATGACACGACAAGCAAAGCTATGAGAGCCAACATTCTGAATTTCAAGTCAATCGGAGTTCATATGCTCAAGATATTGATCGATCACGGTTGAGAAATCCAAACTTGCATCGATCATAACTCGAGACCTACAAACCCAAATGCCACCAAACTTTCACAGAAGCTTAAGTACAACATGAAGAATGTTCCTGCCAAATTTTGACTCGATCAGAGCAAGTCTTGACCGAGTCGAAATTCGTTCGTATCGATCGCGGATGGAAAAACTCCAACTTGCATCGATCGTATCTTGAGATCTTCAAGTCCAAATGCTATGAAATTTTCACAGCAGCTTAAGTACAACATGAAGAATGTTCCTGCCAAATTTCGACTCGATCGGAGCAAGTCTTGACCGAGTCAAAATTCGTTCGTATCGATCGCGGATGGAAAAACTCCAACTTGCATCGATCATATCTTGAGATCTACAAGTCCAAATGCTATGAAATTTTCACAGCAGCTTAAGTACAACATGAAGAATGTTCCTGCCAAATTTCGACTCGATCGGAGCAAGTCTTGACCGAGTCGAAATTCGTTCGTATCGATCACGGATGGAAAAACTCCAACTTGCATCGATCATATCTCATGATCTACAAGTCCAAATGCTATGAAATTTTCACAGAAGCTTATGTACAACATAAAGAATGTCCACGCCAAATTTCGACTCCATCGGACGCAATCTTGATCGATATGAAATCCGTTCGTATCGATCACAGATCGGGCCGAAACTTCACGGGCTTGGGCGTGGTCACGTGCCAGAGAGGGTCTCCCAAGATCTGAGCGAAATACCAGCCTCCTACACCTACAAATAGAGCCCCAAGGCATATGAAAAAGGGGCTTCTTCTTCTTTGAATGCTCCTACGCCCAGACTCTGCCGGATCCAGATCTGAACTCCCTTGCTGCTGCCAATAACAAAATTCACTGCTGCAAATCATATTTACCTGCTGTAATTCATTGAATTCACTTGTAATCTTCAAAGAAAGATCAATAAAGCTATCAACTTCATAGTGGACGTAGGCGATACGCCGAACCACTCTAAATCCTTGTGTCTCTGTGCATTTAAATTATTCTCATTTCCGAAATTTGGAGTTTTTGTTAGATAATCCTCTTTTTACATTTAATTTCTTCACTTTATCTCTTCAAAAACTTCCGAAGAGTATTGTGCCCAATTTTGGTACAAAAAATCCTTAAAACACTTTTTAAATTTACCTAGTTAATAAATAAAAATCCTCCTTTTTAAAACAAACTTAACTTCTCAATAAAATATACTTTTCAATTCCAATATAGCCAGTCTAACATTTATAAATCTCTCTCGATTTATTTCCAATGTGATTTACGTCCCAATTGCGTAAATTCCCTTTTCACATTTTCTAAAAATAATTCTGTCATTTATTTTAAGCCGATTTACCCATCTCCTTATAAATCCTCACCGTGAATTTATAACTTCAATTTATCCACTGATAACCACTTCACTTTATTTATAAACCTTGTTTATAAATTCCATAGTCTCATTTTCCATTTATAACGGTTTCACAATACTTAATCGATTTTAAATCGACTTCCAAATTGAATTCCATTTTTAAATCAATTTCTTAATTAATCCAACTATATTCCAACCCTACTCAATTCAGATTCCACTTCCCTTTCATAATTTAAAATCTAGTATAACAATCTCATATTTATTTGCAAATTTCCTTTTTATTTTCTCAAACTATTTTAAATCCCGATTTTGAAATAAATCCTTTTACATTTAACAAATATCGCTTAATTTTTATTTAAAATCCTTTTATTTATATTATTCCAAAATCTCTATTTTTCCATATTCCGAAATTATTAAGTACAAATTTAAAATCAAACTATTTATTTTACCAAAAATTCATTTCTTTTTAATTAATCCAAATTTCACTATAAATATTTTTACTTCTAGATTCCCTTTTTATTTTCTTTCCAAATTTCAAACATTTATTATCGTATTTAAAAATACCAAAATCTAGGCCAAAACTACCCTAGCATCCAATAAATTCAAATCACACTATAATCTACCATAGATTATTCAAACAGATCATATATCAATATATATGAAATTTAATTCAACATTTTTGAGGAATCCAGTTGGATCCCTCCAACCTGTTTCCCTGCATCCACAGATGTTAATACAATATAAAAATACCAATCCCACTTTGAGGGGGATATCGCGGTATATAGGATCATCCGCTATTATGCAGGGCACATAGGGTCTCATCTGATATATATATATATATATATATATATATATGTGGGAATATCAATCACTCCAATTACCACTATATATATACTACTATATATAACAACATCCAAACTGATAAAAATTATCAAATTCAACCAGACATCCAATAATTAATTTTAACTATTTAAATTAATTGCAGTAGTCCAAATTTGAGTGAGATTAACTCACCTTGATTTTTCTTAGATTTGCTGATCGATCCAATTTTGACTCTATTGCACATTCTGCAGCTACGAATTCAAACGGCTGATTCCGTTCATTTTTGGACCTCGTACAAATGATTTTACAAATTAATGTATTATCAAATTTTATACTTAAGTAATCTCACTTTAATTGAATTTAATTAAAACCAAATATTTTTTTTTCTTTTCATAAATTAAAACAACTGTAAGTTTAAACTAATTACTCACTCAGTGTACCTTTATAAATTTTAATTAAAAAAAAGTTACAGTACCTTCTTCCCAAACGAATATGTACAGGATTCTGCTGTCATAACCGTGCATGCTCGAACTAGAATACGGGGCTATGTTTGTAGAAATCTGAATCCGTCGACTCCGACGACCTTCTTTACCCGAACTCGATCTGTCTGGCACCAAGAAACAACTCCCAATCGCCTCAATAAAAATGCGTCGACCATGTCTCCTTCCTCTGCAGACGACTGTCGCGATCCTCCCTTGGCCATCATTCTTCATCAGAACCCACTAGGCGATGCGCCTTCGTCCCCTAGCTCCAAACCAAAACTCTGATTCTCGAACCGATGCTCCAACCCAAAATCTCCCTAAGCCCTAGCTTTACGTCGAACACCTCAACTTGCCGTGCCTAGTCAAACACCACATTCGCGCGCGCTGCTCCTCCATAAGGCGCTGCTCCCCTTGATGAAATCATCGGCGACCCTAAATCCCAAATTTTTGGTCGATTTTAACATCGCCCACTAGGCGAGCTATACCTCTGATCAACACACAGCCACTGTCGCGCCTTCATCCACCAGCAAACGTCGCCCACTCGCATGCAAATGAACGACTACGACTTCGAGTTTTCCCCTCCCCCCATTTTTTTTGTTTTAATTAGATTTGTTGATTTTTCGAACTGAAAAGGCATAGAGGGAAGGCTCACGAATGTTATTTAATTTGATTTCATTCTCTCCCCATTTATTTTTTCTTTCCTCTTAATTTTGTTCAGCCATTTATTTTCTTGTTTTGAACTAATAGGAGGGAAAGAAACACGCGTGATTTAAAATAAAAGGGACGCGATGGAATGATAAGAAGGTAGCATGTAGGAGAGGGAGATAGTACAGTAAAAGGATAAAATAACAGCTGAAAGGAAGTTTGACCAATTAATAAAATAATTTAATTTCAAAACGTCTCGACCTATACAACTTAAAATCTTGAACTCCTATCGAGGCATGCCGCTAGGCGTTTATATTGTTATATTCCTATTCCGAACGCAATGGTAAAGGTTTTGAGTCCTAATTCGATCGTATGGAAAAGATAGTTTTTTGGACCAATTATTATATTGAATTTTCGATATATATTTCAGTGTGTTTATATCCTGTACGACCAAACGATAACTCCAAATGCTACGAAATTTGAAATCCGATAATAATACACTATTACGGATCCAATAGAACTAGTTTCGTCGAAATCCGAGACTATGCCTCGGAAGGCTAGTTTTAAATGTCAATTTAAACGATATATTTTTAAAACTGAACAAATCACTTTGAAATTCAATTTTAAAACTTTTATCATCTTCATTATTATCAATATAAATTTTATAAGCCTTTAAATTATTTTTAACAAGCTTAAACTCAAGATTCAATATTTTAACCCATTTTCAATTATTAAATTTAATAATTAGATTATCCAATAAATAGTTATATTTGAAATTCAAGTTCAAAATTAACTTTTAAATATTTAAAATCAATTAAATATTCCAATTTCAAATTACCAAATTTTGGGTCATTACAATTGGCTTAGATGGTATGATGGGAGAATGACTAACCCATTAACCGTGTCGAAGGGTTAAGGTTCTGCTCCAACCTTTCGACTTGGTTGAGATAGTAATAGGTTATCAAACCTTTCGACCTTGTCGAAAGGTTTATGAGGCTAGTAAAGGTTATCAAACCTTTTGGCTTTGTCGAAAGGCTCATGAGGTTAGTAAAAAGGCTATCAGACCCTTCGACCTTGTCGAAAGGTTTAAATGGTCAGCAAAAGTTTACCAAACCTTTCCACCTTGTCGAAAGGTTTATGAGGTCAGTAAATGGTTATCAGACCTTTCAACCTTGTCGAGAGGTTTACGAGGCCATTCCAACCTTTCATCTTGATTGTTGTAATAGTAATTGCCTCTTGAAGCTACTCACATTCATATAACTTTCAACTCTATCATTTTATCAAGTCTCATCTTCCTTGTAGGTTGAAAGTAATCATTCATCAATATTTTTTACCTCTTTTCGATCATGTTGAAAGGTTGTATTTAAAACCCTTTGACCTTATCGGCAAGGGATGCTTACTCATTCCCACATCTATTTATTACTTTCAACCTCTTGGATCAATAATCCTTTCGTGGAGTTCCTTCAAAAGGATTACTAATGCCATAAAGAGTTGATATAATATGTCACAGAACCGTATCAGGGATCTGATATTGTATATCTCAAGTTGTATTTCCGCTTTCGTAGCTGAAATCATAAAATTAAGGAAATAAAACTCATAAAAATATCCCATGATGGTTCTATGACATATACTCGGAATAAATGAAGAAGTTAAGAAATAAATCATATGTGATCAGCCATTAATGTTGAATTAACGCCTGATCATGATCACTCCAAATTTGAAGTTGATCACAAGCCATCATGCTCTTTATTTTCTCATAATGAAGATTAATACAAAGTTTAAGAGGCAAATCCTAATTGAATTTCTAAATTAGGGTTACAAACGTAGTAAGCGAGAGCAAAAGTTGTAGAATGAGAGCAAAGTGAGAAAAATCGATCCCCTAAGCTGGACCCATTGGGTCTTATTTATAGATGCAGATGGCCCTCCTTCCGACTTCATGCCCTCGACTGGGTCGGAAGGTCTCCCTTTCATATGTCACCTTAAACTGTTCGTCTTCACCGAAAGGTTTGCTTTTTTTATCTGCTATTATGAACCTTCCGCCTTTGTAGGAAGGTTTTTTATTCTAATGCCTCCATGATCCTTCCGCCTTTATTGAAGGGTTTGTCTTCTTTATACTGCTATGAACCTTTCGACCTTGTCGGAAGTTTGCTCTTCTTTTGGTTGTTGCGAGCCTTTCGACTTTGTCAGAAGGTTGTTCTTCTCTTGTTTATTGCGAACCTTTCAACCTTGTAGGAAGGTTGCTCTTCTTCAATGATGTCAAAAGGTTGTCTTTCATACTATGTTGACTTATAAGTGCTGCTTTCTTCATAAACCTTTCGACGTTGTCGAAAGGTATTTTGTATATGTTCCAACAATTTCGAAAGGCTTGCTATGATTTCGAAAAGGTCATTATAGAGTTGCCTACTCTTGCTTTACTTCTCCACCTCCTTCGGAAGGTAAGAACTCTTTGAATGTTGAGATATGAAACCTTTTGACTCCTTCGGAAGGTCTGGGGCTGCTATACACTGTTGACTGCACCTCTTCGACTCCTTCGAAAGGTTTGATATGAACTTCTTTACTTTAGTCTTTGTTTTATGATGATGGTTGTGGGACTATTCTTCTATCCCAGCTGGAAGGTGCTTGGCAGTTCTGTACCTAGCTGCTTCATTGTGCCTTAGTAATTCTTTCTTTCATGCCTGCGGAAGGTTTGGTCCAAGGTTCTTATGTGCTTCTCTTTACTAGCATTGAATGATCCTTTCAACACCGGCGAAAGATGACTTTACTTGTTGCTCTTTATTCATGTGGAAGCTTTCTGGAAGGCCTTCTTTTTCTTTACTCATATTTTATGGTTAACATCTAGCCCTCCCGTGTATAAAGAAGGCTTTTGTTCTTTAGGACAAAAATTCCAGGATTGCCAAATTGTCCCTGTATTCCTCCAATATATCTAATAATATTCACATAGTTAGTTCATACTATGAATACCTTTTCAGTTTGGTCAACTTTTAACTCCGATTTTATTTTAGCAGAAGATTCATCTTTTGAACATTCAGAACCTGTAATAATCATAAGTATTTGAAATCCCATATTTGGGTCTTGATGGTCGAGATCTATCAGCTTTTCTTATCAATAGAATGTCAGAAGACCATATATAGACCATTTAGAATTTCATATCTTGTGACAATAAAGGCCCAAAATACTGCATCAATTAATAATTGGAAGACCAAAATCATTATAATAGAAAGTTAAAGCCCCATATCAATCCGGTAGTAATGAGAGAGGATTTAAAATACCAATCAGACCATCCATCCTGATATGAAGGTCCAAGAGATTATCTTTAGTTGTAAACGTTAAAGGTTCAGATGATTTGTTTTGTCATTCAATAAGAAAAGGTCTTAGGACCGTTTCTGGCGACAAGCAGTAGAAAACTAAAAATCCCTATCTGATCATAAATAATAGAGGACCAGAAATTCATAGCTGGTAATAAGTAATAAGAGGCCAGAATACTCGATTTGGCATTGGTAATGGAAGTCCATAAAACCATTCCCAATAATAAGTAATAGATGGCTAGAGTACCCATTCTTGGTATTTAATAATAGAAGACCGAAATACCATTTTCGGTAATTAATAATAGAAGACCAAAATACCATTTCCGGCAATAAGTAATAGAAGACCAGAATACCTCTCTGGTAATTAAGTAATAGAAGACCAGAATACCATTTCTGGTAATAAGTAATAGAAGACCAGAACACCATTTCTGGCAATAAGTAATAGAAGACCAGAATACCGATCTAGCAGATGTTCATGAGAAGAAGTCAGTGAATGCTTTCTGATTTTGCCCCATCTTTAGGCTTTGATGATATTTTGCATGCTTTTTCTTTCTCGGGCCTGAGTTTTATTTACTCATTTGTTTTGGCCTATTTCAGGCAGGGACTCTTTCGTCCAAGTCTTGTGCTTATTTAAGCATTTTCCATTTTAGGCAGTGCCGATTTCTAGCAGTTGACCATTTCAGGTAGGGACTTTTCTTAGTTCGCCAGACATTTCATCCGAGTTTCCGGTGCGCTCGGCTAGCTTATTCTCAAGCAGGGCCCTAGGACTTACCCGACCTCCCTCTAGGAGACGCCTTAACCTGGCCATAGTGTGACACAGCTAAGGGCTTGTTCGGTAGCTTGGCCAGGTCATAGCATGGTGGGACTAAGGGATTACCCGTCCTCCCTCCAGGAGGCACCTTATCCTGGCCATAGCGTGATGCAAATAAGGGCTTATGCTGCTTTAACCTGGCCAATTCTGACTTTGACACGGCTAAAGGATTACGTCCTCCCCCCAGGAGGTGCATTGACCGGGCCAACTTGGCGCGACCAAGGGCTTTCTACCATTATTGGTAGCCTACCATTTTAGGTAGTCCAATTTTAAGGAGAATTTTACTCCCGACCATGTAGACTTTTCTTAGTGAATCATAGTAGAGACATTCTTGAAAATGCTTTATTCATCCAGAGTTGGAAAATATGGTTTCAAATGTTCTGCTTTCGAAGTTCTCGGTACTATATTACCATCAGGATGGCATAACTTGTAAGCCCCCGGTGAGATTTCCTTGAAAATTATTAGTGGACCTTCCCAATTTGGTCCTAATCTCCCATCTGATGGGTTTCTTGTATTAGCCATTACTCTTCTAAGTACAAAATCTCCTTGTCTGAATGACCTCATCTTCACCTTTGAGTTATAATATTTTGATATTCTCCTTTGGTTTTCAGCCGTTCTTAAGGCTGCTGGATCTCTTAATTCGTGAATCAAGTCAAGCGATTCCTTTTTCAATTCTTGATTGGGTTAAAAGCGTAAGCAATCCTTCGATGAGAAGGTACCTCAATTTCTACCGGTAGCATAGCTTCACAACCATATGTTAGTGAATATGGGGTATGACCTGTTGTAGTTCTAGTAGACGTTCTGTAAGCTCACAAAACTAGGGGTAATCCTTCTACCCAATTCCCCTTTTCCTTATTTAGTCTCCTTTTCAAGATCGTCTTTATTGTCTTGTTGGCAGCCTCAACGGCTCCATTGGCTTTTGGGTGAGCGACATAAGAGAAGCTTTTTATGATTCCATTCTTATGGCAAAATTATGAAAATTCTTCACTTTCAAATTGGGTTCCATTGTTGGAGATTATCTTGTAAGGTATCCCAAACCTTATGACAATGTTCTTAATGACAAATCTTAACACTTTCCCCGAAGTGACCTTTGGAAGCGATTCTGCTTCGACCCATTTTGTGAAGTAGTCAATTGCCACTACAGCATACTTCGCTCCACCTTTGGAGATTGGAAGCGGTCCGATTAAATCGATTCCCCAAACATAAAATGGCCATGGGCTAGTGATGGGGGTTAGTTGACTCGGAGAAAGACGTGGTATCTTCGAGTAGCGCTGGCACTTTTCACATCTTTTAACATACTCGATTGCTTGGTTGGTTAAATGTGGCCAATAAAATCCTTGTCTCAATATCTTTTTGGCCAATTTGATCCCATCGGAGTGATCTCCACAAAGTTCTTCGTGGGCTTCCTTTAATATCTTTAATCCGCTCTCGGGTTTTACACATCGCAAATATGGAAGGGCGTATCCTTTCTTGTATAGAACTCCATCCACAATGGTAAAGCTTTGGGCTTGCCTCTTTAGTTTTTGTGCCTCTATTCTATCTGTTGGTAGTGTCCCATTGACAATATAACTCATAATCGGGGCCGTCCAAGTGTTTTCATAGTATTCTTCCATTATTGGAGCTACAGATTCCTCACTTAACCTTTCCTAATTCGTTTCCCCCATTTCTTGTGCTATAGCCCGTGATCGGGTCAATACTAGTAGCTCATTAGTTTTTTCTTGTTTGTTTTCCTCAATACTGGGATTAGCCTGAAATCCCACTGGCACAATTCGAGTCTCTGGGGCCCCTCTTGAACTTGGCAACTTAGCTAATGAGTCTGCCTGGGAATTGTCTCTTGGTATTTGGTGTACAGAAAAATCTTCGAAAAGTGTGAGTATTTTTAATACCTTCTTCACATACCGACTGAGCTTGGGATCTTTAGTCTGGTATACTTGCTTTATTTGGTTGACAATTAATCGGGAATCGCTGAACACTTAAATCCTCGGGATTTTGAGTTGTAAAGCAAGGGTCAATCCTACGACCATAGATTCATACTCTGCCACGTTGTTAGTTGCTGAAAACCCCAATTTCGTAGCATAATGAAGTCTGTGTCCATCAGGGGTAATTATTACATATCCTACTCCAGCCCTTTGTTCATTTGAGGCACCATCCACAAATAACTGCCACTTAGGTCTTAAGTCTATTTCCTTTTTGGATTGCTCTGAAATGAATCCCGTACATTCATTAATGAAGTCGGCCAATGCTTGTCCTTTTATACCCGCTCTGGGTTGATATTCTATATCATATTTACTTGCATCGATCGTATCTTGAGATCTTCAAGTCCAAATGCTATGAAATTTTCACAGCAGCTTAAGTACAACATGAAGAATGTTCCTGCCAAATTTCGACTCGATCGGAGCAAGTCTTGACCGAGTCAAAATTCGTTCGTATCGATCGCGGATGGAAAAACTCCAACTTGCATCGATCATATCTTGAGATCTACAAGTCCAAATGCTATGAAATTTTCACAGCAGCTTAAGTACAACATGAAGAATGTTCCTGCCAAATTTCGACTCGATCGGAGCAAGTCTTGACCGAGTCGAAATTCGTTCGTATCGATCACGGATGGAAAAACTCCAACTTGCATCGATCATATCTCATGATCTACAAGTCCAAATGCTATGAAATTTTCACAGAAGCTTATGTACAACATAAAGAATGTCCACGCCAAATTTCGACTCCATCGGACGCAATCTTGATCGATACGAAATCCGTTCGTATCGATCACAGATCGGGCCGAAACTTCACGGGCTTGGGCGTGGTCACGTGCCAGAGAGGGTCTCCCAAGATCTGAGCGAAATACCAGCCTCCTACACCTACAAATAGAGCCCCAAGGCATATGAAAAAGGGGCTTCTTCTTCTTTGAATGCTCCTACGCCCAGACTCTGCCGGATCCAGATCTGAACTCCCTTGCTGCTGCCAATAACAAAATTCACTGCTGCAAATCATATTTACCTGCTGTAATTCATTGAATTCACTTGTAATCTTCAAAGAAAGATCAATAAAGCTATCAACTTCATAGTGGACGTAGGCGATACGCCGAACCACTCTAAATCCTTGTGTCTCTGTGCATTTAAATTATTCTCATTTCCGAAATTTAGAGTTTTTGTTAGATAATCCTCTTTTTACATTTAATTTCTTCACTTTATCTCTTCAAAAACTTCCGAAGAGTATTGTGCCCAATTTTGGTACAAAAAATCCTTAAAACACTTTTTAAATTTACCTAGTTAATAAATAAAAATCCTCCTTTTTAAAACAAACTTAACTTCTCAATAAAATATACTTTTCAATTCCAATATAGCCAGTCTAACATTTATAAATCTCTCTCGATTTATTTCCAATGTGATTTACGTCCCAATTGCGTAAATTCCCTTTTCACATTTTCTAAAAATAATTCTGTCATTTATTTTAAGCCGATTTACCCATCTCCTTATAAATCCTCACCGTGAATTTATAACTTCAATTTATCCACTGATAACCACTTCACTTTATTTATAAACCTTGTTTATAAATTCCATAGTCTCATTTTCCATTTATAACGGTTTCACAATACTTAATCGATTTTAAATCGACTTCCAAATTGAATTCCATTTTTAAATCAATTTCTTAATTAATCCAACTATATTCCAACCCTACTCAATTCAGATTCCACTTCCCTTTCATAATTTAAAATCTAGTATAACAATCTCATATTTATTTGCAAATTTCCTTTTTATTTTCTCAAACTATTTTAAATCCCGATTTTGAAATAAATCCTTTTACATTTAACAAATATCGCTTAATTTTTATTTAAAATCCTTTTATTTATATTATTCCAAAATCTCTATTTTTCCATATTCCGAAATTATTAAGTACAAATTTAAAATCAAACTATTTATTTTACCAAAAATTCATTTCTTTTTAATTAATCCAAATTTCACTATAAATATTTTTACTTCTAGATTCCCTTTTTATTTTCTTTCCAAATTTCAAACATTTATTATCGTATTTAAAAATACCAAAATCTAGGCCAAAACTACCCTAGCATCCAATAAATTCAAATCACACTATAATCTACCATAGATTATTCAAACAGATCATATATCAATATATATGAAATTTAATTCAACATTTTTGAGGAATCCAGTTGGATCCCTCCAACCTGTTTCCCTGCATCCACAGATGTTAATACAATATAAAAATACCAATCCCACTTTGAGGGGGATATCGCGGTATATAGGATCATCCGCTATTATGCAGGGCACATAGGGTCTCATCTGATATATATATATATATATATATATATATATATATATATATGTGGGAATATCAATCACTCCAATTACCACTATATATATACTACTATATATAACAACATCCAAACTGATAAAAATTATCAAATTCAACCAGACATCCAATAATTAATTTTAACTATTTAAATTAATTGCAGTAGTCCAAATTTGAGTGAGATTAACTCACCTTGATTTTTCTTAGATTTGCTGATCGATCCAATTTTGACTCTATTGCACATTCTGCAGCTACGAATTCAAACGGCTGATTCCGTTCATTTTTGGACCTCGTACAAATGATTTTACAAATTAATGTATTATCAAATTTTATACTTAAGTAATCTCACTTTAATTGAATTTAATTAAAACCAAATATTTTTTTTTCTTTTCATAAATTAAAACAACTGTAAGTTTAAACTAATTACTCACTCAGTGTACCTTTATAAATTTTAATTAAAAAAAAGTTACAGTACCTTCTTCCCAAACGAACATGTACAGGATTCTGCTGTCATAACCGTGCATGCTCGAACTAGAATACGGGGCTATGTTTGTAGAAATCTGAATCCGTCGACTCCGACGACCTTCTTTACCCGAACTCGATCTGTCTGGCACCAAGAAACAACTCCCAATCGCCTCAATAAAAATGCGTCGACCATGTCTCCTTCCTCTGCAGACGACTGTCGCGATCCTCCCTTGGCCATCATTCTTCATCAGAACCCACTAGGCGATGCGCCTTCGTCCCCTAGCTCCAAACCAAAACTCTGATTCTCGAACCGATGCTCCAACCCAAAATCTCCCTAAGCCCTAGCTTTACGTCGAACACCTCAACTTGCCGTGCCTAGTCAAACACCACATTCGCGCGCGCTGCTCCTCCATAAGGCGCTGCTCCCCTTGATGAAATCATCGGCGACCCTAAATCCCAAATTTTTGGTCGATTTTAACATCGCCCACTAGGCGAGCTATACCTCTGATCAACACACAGCCACTGTCGCGCCTTCATCCACCAGCAAACGTCGCCCACTCGCATGCAAATGAACGACTACGACTTCGAGTTTTCCCCTCCCCCCATTTTTTTTGTTTTAATTAGATTTGTTGATTTTTCGAACTGAAAAGGCATAGAGGGAAGGCTCACGAATGTTATTTAATTTGATTTCATTCTCTCCCCATTTATTTTTTCTTTCCTCTTAATTTTGTTCAGCCATTTATTTTCTTGTTTTGAACTAATAGGAGGGAAAGAAACACGCGTGATTTAAAATAAAAGGGACGCGATGGAATGATAAGAAGGTAGCATGTAGGAGAGGGAGATAGTACAGTAAAAGGATAAAATAACAGCTGAAAGGAAGTTTGACCAATTAATAAAATAATTTAATTTCAAAACGTCTCGACCTATACAACTTAAAATCTTGAACTCCTATCGAGGCATGCCGCTAGGCGTTTATATTGTTATATTCCTATTCCGAACGCAATGGTAAAGGTTTTGAGTCCTAATTCGATCGTATGGAAAAGATAGTTTTTTGGACCAATTATTATATTGAATTTTCGATATATATTTCAGTGTGTTTATATCCTATACGACCAAACGATAACTCCAAATGCTACGAAATTTGAAATCCGATAATAATACACTATTACGGATCCAATAGAACTAGTTTCGTCGAAATCCGAGACTGTGCCTCGGAAGGCTAGTTTTAAATGTCAATTTAAACGATATATTTTTAAAACTGAACAAATCACTTTGAAATTCAATTTTAAAACTTTTATCATCTTCATTATTATCAATATAAATTTTATAAGCCTTTAAATTATTTTTAACAAGCTTAAACTCAAGATTCAATATTTTAACCCATTTTCAATTATTAAATTTAATAATTAGATTATCCAATAAATAGTTATATTTGAAATTCAAGTTCAAAATTAACTTTTAAATATTTAAAATCAATTAAATATTCCAATTTCAAATTACCAAATTTTGGGTCATTACAATTGGCTTAGATGGTATGATGGGAGAATGACTAACCCATTAACCGTGTCGAAGGGTTAAGGTTCTGCTCCAACCTTTCGACTTGGTTGAGATAGTAATAGGTTATCAAACCTTTCGACCTTGTCGAAAGGTTTATGAGGCTAGTAAAGGTTATCAAACCTTTTGGCTTTGTCGAAAGGCTCATGAGGTTAGTAAAAAGGCTATCAGACCCTTCGACCTTGTCGAAAGGTTTAAATGGTCAGCAAAAGTTTACCAAACCTTTCCACCTTGTCGAAAGGTTTATGAGGTCAGTAAATGGTTATCAGACCTTTCAACCTTGTCGAGAGGTTTACGAGGCCATTCCAACCTTTCATCTTGATTGTTGTAATAGTAATTGCCTCTTGAAGCTACTCACATTCATATAACTTTCAACTCTATCATTTTATCAAGTCTCATCTTCCTTGTAGGTTGAAAGTAATCATTCATCAATATTTTTTACCTCTTTTCGATCATGTTGAAAGGTTGTATTTAAAACCCTTTGACCTTATCGGCAAGGGATGCTTACTCATTCCCACATCTATTTATTACTTTCAACCTCTTGGATCAATAATCCTTTCGTGGAGTTCCTTCAAAAGGATTACTAATGCCATAAAGAGTTGATATAATATGTCACAGAACCGTATCAGGGATCTGATATTGTATATCTCAAGTTGTATTTCCGCTTTCGTAGCTGAAATCATAAAATTAAGGAAATAAAACTCATAAAAATATCCCATGATGGTTCTATGACATATACTCGGAATAAATGAAGAAGTTAAGAAATAAATCATATGTGATCAGCCATTAATGTTGAATTAACGCCTGATCATGATCACTCCAAATTTGAAGTTGATCACAAGCCATCATGCTCTTTATTTTCTCATAATGAAGATTAATACAAAGTTTAAGAGGCAAATCCTAATTGAATTTCTAAATTAGGGTTACAAACGTAGTAAGCGAGAGCAAAAGTTGTAGAATGAGAGCAAAGTGAGAAAAATCGATCCCCTAAGCTGGACCCATTGGGTCTTATTTATAGATGCAGATGGCCCTCCTTCCGACTTCATGCCCTCGACTGGGTCGGAAGGTCTCCCTTTCATATGTCACCTTAAACTGTTCGTCTTCACCGAAAGGTTTGCTTTTTTTATCTGCTATTATGAACCTTCCGCCTTTGTAGGAAGGTTTTTTATTCTAATGCCTCCATGATCCTTCCGCCTTTATTGAAGGGTTTGTCTTCTTTATACTGCTATGAACCTTTCGACCTTGTCGGAAGTTTGCTCTTCTTTTGGTTGTTGCGAGCCTTTCGACTTTGTCAGAAGGTTGTTCTTCTCTTGTTTATTGCGAACCTTTCAACCTTGTAGGAAGGTTGCTCTTCTTCAATGATGTCAAAAGGTTGTCTTTCATACTATGTTGACTTATAAGTGCTGCTTTCTTCATAAACCTTTCGACGTTGTCGAAAGGTATTTTGTATATGTTCCAACAATTTCGAAAGGCTTGCTATGATTTCGAAAAGGTCATTATAGAGTTGCCTACTCTTGCTTTACTTCTCCACCTCCTTCGGAAGGTAAGAACTCTTTGAATGTTGAGATATGAAACCTTTTGACTCCTTCGGAAGGTCTGGGGCTGCTATACACTGTTGACTGCACCTCTTCGACTCCTTCGAAAGGTTTGATATGAACTTCTTTACTTTAGTCTTTGTTTTATGATGATGGTTGTGGGACTATTCTTCTATCCCAGCTGGAAGGTGCTTGGCAGTTCTGTACCTAGCTGCTTCATTGTGCCTTAGTAATTCTTTCTTTCATGCCTGCGGAAGGTTTGGTCCAAGGTTCTTATGTGCTTCTCTTTACTAGCATTGAATGATCCTTTCAACACCGGCGAAAGATGACTTTACTTGTTGCTCTTTATTCATGTGGAAGCTTTCTGGAAGGCCTTCTTTTTCTTTACTCATATTTTATGGTTAACATCTAGCCCTCCCGTGTATAAAGAAGGCTTTTGTTCTTTAGGACAAAAATTCCAGGATTGCCAAATTGTCCCTGTATTCCTCCAATATATCTAATAATATTCACATAGTTAGTTCATACTATGAATACCTTTTCAGTTTGGTCAACTTTTAACTCCGATTTTATTTTAGCAGAAGATTCATCTTTTGAACATTCAGAACCTGTAATAATCATAAGTATTTGAAATCCCATATTTGGGTCTTGATGGTCGAGATCTATCAGCTTTTCTTATCAATAGAATGTCAGAAGACCATATATAGACCATTTAGAATTTCATATCTTGTGACAATAAAGGCCCAAAATACTGCATCAATTAATAATTGGAAGACCAAAATCATTATAATAGAAAGTTAAAGCCCCATATCAATCCGGTAGTAATGAGAGAGGATTTAAAATACCAATCAGACCATCCATCCTGATATGAAGGTCCAAGAGATTATCTTTAGTTGTAAACGTTAAAGGTTCAGATGATTTGTTTTGTCATTCAATAAGAAAAGGTCTTAGGACCGTTTCTGGCGACAAGCAGTAGAAAACTAAAAATCCCTATCTGATCATAAATAATAGAGGACCAGAAATTCATAGCTGGTAATAAGTAATAAGAGGCCAGAATACTCGATTTGGCATTGGTAATGGAAGTCCATAAAACCATTCCCAATAATAAGTAATAGATGGCTAGAGTACCCATTCTTGGTATTTAATAATAGAAGACCGAAATACCATTTTCGGTAATTAATAATAGAAGACCAAAATACCATTTCCGGCAATAAGTAATAGAAGACCAGAATACCTCTCTGGTAATTAAGTAATAGAAGACCAGAATACCATTTCTGGTAATAAGTAATAGAAGACCAGAACACCATTTCTGGCAATAAGTAATAGAAGACCAGAATACCGATCTAGCAGATGTTCATGAGAAGAAGTCAGTGAATGCTTTCTGATTTTGCCCCATCTTTAGGCTTTGATGATATTTTGCATGCTTTTTCTTTCTCGGGCCTGAGTTTTATTTACTCATTTGTTTTGGCCTATTTCAGGCAGGGACTCTTTCGTCCAAGTCTTGTGCTTATTTAAGCATTTTCCATTTTAGGCAGTGCCGATTTCTAGCAGTTGACCATTTCAGGTAGGGACTTTTCTTAGTTCGCCAGACATTTCATCCGAGTTTCCGGTGCGCTCGGCTAGCTTATTCTCAAGCAGGGCCCTAGGACTTACCCGACCTCCCTCTAGGAGACGCCTTAACCTGGCCATAGTGTGACACAGCTAAGGGCTTGTTCGGTAGCTTGGCCAGGTCATAGCATGGTGGGACTAAGGGATTACCCGTCCTCCCTCCAGGAGGCACCTTATCCTGGCCATAGCGTGATGCAAATAAGGGCTTATGCTGCTTTAACCTGGCCAATTCTGACTTTGACACGGCTAAAGGATTACGTCCTCCCCCCAGGAGGTGCATTGACCGGGCCAACTTGGCGCGACCAAGGGCTTTCTACCATTATTGGTAGCCTACCATTTTAGGTAGTCCAATTTTAAGGAGAATTTTACTCCCGACCATGTAGACTTTTCTTAGTGAATCATAGTAGAGACATTCTTGAAAATGCTTTATTCATCCAGAGTTGGAAAATATGGTTTCAAATGTTCTGCTTTCGAAGTTCTCGGTACTATATTACCATCAGGATGGCATAACTTGTAAGCCCCCGGTGAGATTTCCTTGAAAATTATTAGTGGACCTTCCCAATTTGGTCCTAATCTCCCATCTGATGGGTTTCTTGTATTAGCCATTACTCTTCTAAGTACAAAATCTCCTTGTCTGAATGACCTCATCTTCACCTTTGAGTTATAATATTTTTATATTCTCCTTTGGTTTTCAGCCGTTCTTAAGGCTGCTGGATCTCTTAATTCGTGAATCAAGTCAAGCGATTCCTTTTTCAATTCTTGATTGGGTTAAAAGCGTAAGCAATCCTTCGATGAGAAGGTACCTCAATTTCTACCGGTAGCATAGCTTCACAACCATATGTTAGTGAATATGGGGTATGACCTGTTGTAGTTCTAGTAGACGTTCTGTAAGCTCACAAAACTAGGGGTAATCCTTCTACCCAATTCCCCTTTGCCTTATTTAGTCTCCTTTTCAAGATCGTCTTTATTGTCTTGTTGGCAGCCTCAACGGCTCCATTGGCTTTTGGGTGAGCGACATAAGAGAAGCTTTTTATGATTCCATTCTTATGGCAAAATTATGAAAATTCTTCACTTTCAAATTGGGTTCCATTGTTGGAGATTATCTTGTAAGGTATCCCAAACCTTATGACAATGTTCTTAATGACAAATCTTAACACTTTCCCCGAAGTGACCTTTGGAAGCGATTCTGCTTCGACCCATTTTGTGAAGTAGTCAATTGCCACTACAGCATACTTCGCTCCACCTTTGGAGATTGGAAGCGGTCCGATTAAATCGATTCCCCAAACATAAAATGGCCATGGGCTAGTGATGGGGGTTAGTTGACTCGGAGAAAGACGTGGTATCTTCGAGTAGCGCTGGCACTTTTCACATCTTTTAACATACTCGATTGCTTGGTTGGTTAAATGTGGCCAATAAAATCCTTGTCTCAATATCTTTTTGGCCAATTTGATCCCATCGGAGTGATCTCCACAAAGTTCTTCGTGGGCTTCCTTTAATATCTTTAATCCGCTCTCGGGTTTTACACATCGCAAATATGGAAGGGCGTATCCTTTCTTGTATAGAACTCCATCCACAATGGTAAAGCTTTGGGCTTGCCTCTTTAGTTTTTGTGCCTCTATTCTATCTGTTGGTAGTGTCCCATTGACAATATAACTCATAATCGGGGCCGTCCAAGTGTTTTCATAGTATTCTTCCATTATTGGAGCTACAGATTCCTCACTTAACCTTTCCTAATTCGTTTCCCCCATTTCTTGTGCTATAGCCCGTGATCGGGTCAATACTAGTAGCTCATTAGTTTTTTCTTGTTTGTTTTCCTCAATACTGGGATTAGCCTGAAATCCCACTGGCACAATTCGAGTCTCTGGGGCCCCTCTTGAACTTGGCAACTTAGCTAATGAGTCTGCCTGGGAATTGTCTCTTGGTATTTGGTGTACAGAAAAATCTTCGAAAAGTGTGAGTATTTTTAATACCTTCTTCACATACCGACTGAGCTTGGGATCTTTAGTCTGGTATACTTGCTTTATTTGGTTGACAATTAATCGGGAATCGCTGAACACTTAAATCCTCGGGATTTTGAGTTGTAAAGCAAGGGTCAATCCTACGACCATAGATTCATACTCTGCCACGTTGTTAGTTGCTGAAAACCCCAATTTCGTAGCATAATGAAGTCTGTGTCCATCAGGGGTAATTATTACATATCCTACTCCAGCCCTTTGTTCATTTGAGGCACCATCCACAAATAACTGCCACTTAGGTCTTAAGTCTATTTCCTTTTTGGATTGCTCTGAAATGAATCCCGTACATTCATTAATGAAGTCGGCCAATGCTTGTCCTTTTATACCCGCTCTGGGTTGATATTCTATATCATATTTACTTAGCTCAATTCCCTACTTAATCGGTCTGCCAGAAGTTTCAGGTTTACTAAAGACACGTTTTAATGGAAAGTTGGTCAATGCCTTCACTAACTGTGCTTGAAAGTAAGGTCTTAACTTTCAGATCGTGAGAATTAAATAGTATACTAGTTTCTCAATAATCGGATATCGGATTTCGGCATCCTTCAGCCTTTTGCTTACATAATAATTGGTAGTTGCAATTCCTTGGTTTTCCTGATCAATACTGAGCTTATCGCGTGTTCCAAAATTGGCATATACAAGAATAGATCCTCCCCATCTTCGGGGCTAGATAAGATCAGAGGTTTTTCCAAATTCGATTTCAACTCTTGAAATGCCTTTTTGCAATTCACATCCCATTCGAAAATTTTCTTCTTCTTTATTACCTCAAATAAAGGAATGCACCTACCGGTGGCCTTTAAAATAAACCTACTTAGCGCTGCTACCTTTCCATTCAAACTCATAACATCTTTACTTGTTTTAGGTTCCACCATATGCCATATCCCTTATGGCCTCAATCTATTATGGACTAGCCTCAATTTCTTATGCACTGACAATATAACCTAAGAATTTTCTAGAATGAACTCCAAAGTTGCATTTTTGGGGGTTGAGTTTCATTTGATACTTTTGAAATACTTTGAACATTTTATCCAAATCTTCAAGATGATTCTTTGCCTCTTGGGATTTTACTAACATGTCATCTACGTAAACTTCCATACTTTTTCTGATTTGATCTTTGAACATCCGGTTAACTAATATTTGGTAAGTTGCTCTGGCATTTTTCAACTTGAATGGCATAACTTTGTAACAATAGGTTCCTTCATCTGTAATGAAGCTGGTATGCTCCTCGTTAGGTTTAAACATATGGATTTGATTGTATCCGGAGTATGCACTCATCAAGGAGAGCGGCTTTTGTCTACTAGTTGCGTCAACCAACTGGTCTATCCTTGGTAGAGGGTAACAGTCCTTTGGGCAAGCTTTGTTTAAATCTGTATAATCTACGCAAGTTCACTACTTTCTATTAGATTTCTTTACCAAAAATGGATTCGCCAACCATTTGGGGTAGAAGACTTCTTAGATAAACCCATTTTGTTGCAATTTCTTAACTTCTTCCTTTAAGGCGTTAATCCTAACCTTATCAAATTACCTCTTCTTTTGCCTGACCGGTGGAACGTTAGGATTGACATTCAGGGCGTGACTCATGATTGCAGGGTTATTTCCAATCATGTCAGTGTGAGTCCAGGAAAAAATATCCTTATTGGTTTTTAAGAATTCCACCAATTCCGATTTTAAGTGCTCCTCAAGATCTTTCCCTACTCTGACTATTTTGGTAGAATCTATTGGAACTTCTTCGTTTTTCTTAGTCGGCTTAACTTTTCAACCTCTCTTCTGCAATCTAGCTTAGTAATAATTTCTCTTTCCTCTATTGAATTGGTATCCATTCTTCTTCTCTTTCCATAAATTGCAAAACATCTTTTAGCTATGCGCTTGTTAGTTCTATTAGATTTTTTCTTCGCTCCGAATGATGGATGTTGAAACCCATCATCCGAAGGCTATAAAGTAGTGGAAGAATCAAAGAAAAAAGTAAACTCCCTGTTATATTGTTCCAAAGTTGCATTGTACATTTTCCTTAAGGAAAATTGCTCGCCTTGGATAGTTCCCCAGCCATTCTTAGTAAGGAATTTGAGCATCAGATATTTGGGTGATACAAAAGCATCCACTTCATCCAGCGCCGGACGTCCAAAGAATGCGTTGTAAAATGATGGCTATTCTATGATTACAAAATTTGTTTCAAAAACACGAGAACATGGAGGGAGTCCAAACTGTACCAAGAGCTTCACTTGTCCTAATGGAGTTGTTCCTTTGTTGTTGAACTCGAAGATGGGTTTAGATCTAGGCTCAAGTTTGTCTTTAGAGATACCCATCTGATCGAATGCATGTCAAAAGATCACGTTTACTGTGCTTCCAGTGTCGACTAAGATCTTTGTCACCATTGAGGATCCTATCTGAGCCGTGATCACCAATGGGTCATTGTTGGGGTGATGGATTCCTTTTCTCAAATCCTAGGGATTGATCACCAATGTGTGCATGTTGATATTATACTTTGGGTTTTTGAGCGGTGGTTCTTCTTGCACAAAAAACACACCCTTCCTAGCTTCGCGAATGTATCTACTTCTGGCATTCTAACTCTTTCCTGTAGGATGTGGTCCGCCATATATAACGTCGATTCTGTTTTAGGGCGGACTCAGGTTTAATGGATCTTCATCTTCAATCACATTAACAGTGGTACCGATAGGTTTGCTTGTCTCAGTCTCTGGCAAGGAAGTTTGTTGTTAGTTTTTCACAAACTCCTTTAACTATCCTTCTCTAATTAGTTTTTGAATTATCCCTGCCAGCACTTTACACTCATTGGTTCTGTGGCCATTTTCCTTTATGATAAGTACAGTAGTTATCTCCTTTCTTTTGCTCTGGATAATTTCGAGCTTTGAACGAGGTCGGGAAATTGACCTTGTCTTGAGTCATCACATAAATGTACTGTTTAACGTCACCGCGTTAGCATTAGTATCTCCCATCTAGACTTTTTGTAAACCCTTTCCGAGTTGAATCTTCCACTGTCTTTCCTCTAATTAGACATCTTCTTGGAATAGTACAATTCGTCCATTCGAACAAACTTATCGACCTGAAAATGAAAGTCTTGCAAGTATCGGTAACCATGGATGAATAATTCTTTTAAGAAAGGAGAATTGACTATAAGGCTTAAATTAACTGCAATAAGCTTGTCCCTATCGTTCATTCCCTTGGCTTTCAAAGCTTCAGCGTTAAACCTCTTCAGGTAATCTCCCAATGACTCGCTGTGATTCTGTCTTATATTAGCGAGCACTGTATAGTCGATCGATGGGTCTTTGCAAATGCAAAATTGAGCCAAGAACTCATAAGAGAATTATTTCCAAGAATAAATTGTGTTCTCATGGTACTATCGGTACCACTTAGCAGCTGCTCCTTGAAGGGTGATTGGAAAAAGACGGCACCTAACGGCACCAGAAGCATTGTATAAATCCATTTGACTGTTGAATGCCATCAAATGGTCATCGGGATCAAAAGTGCCATGACATTTCATTGTAGGGACCTTCACATAAGAGGGAATAGGTGCTGACATTATCTCATCAATAAAAGGGGCAACCCACTCATTATCATTTACCCTCTCGTCTTCTGTTCTCTTACACTTAATATTCAACAGATCCTTCATGACCTTCACTGCCACGTCTTTGAGGTAAGCTTCATTACTTAAGAAGTTTTTCTTATTTGGTTTATAACCATCCGAGGTAGAGCTTGCAGAACATTCCTTGTCTTCCTCTTGGATCCTTCCTTGATAGTTTGCCTTTAGTGGGAGATGATCCTTCTTCTTAGACTGGGAAATGTTAGTTTTGCTTTTCACGGCATTAGTGTTGATTTTCAAGTTTTTCCTTGGAGAGACAACTTCCTCTCCTGTCATGGCAGCTTTCATGGATGACTTGTGGGATAAAACTTCATTTAGGAGATTCTTCATTTCTTCCATTTGCCGCTCTAAATGTACGATTTTAGCAATAAGATCCTCTGGCTGAAGATTCTGAGATGGAGCCAATTGCGAAGATAGCCGAGCCGGTGCGAAAGACTGCCCTTGTTCCCTATTCCCAGGATTGAAAGATAGTGAAACATTTCTTCTAGTGAAGTTGCAAGTTCGACCCTTTCATTTAAGGTGGAAAGCTATTTTGATTTCATTTTCCTACAGCAAACCAAGTTTCCACAATTAGTTATGTTAAGATAACAAGGTCGGAGGTTCAAACCCTCCTTCTAGCACTAAAGATGTTAGCAAGAAATTTGTCAACTTCCCTAATACTTGATATTAGATCATTTTATATCATGTGGTTGAGGTAAATCGTGTCATTGAGAGGAAATCTTTCGAATAGAATGATTAAGTCAATAGGATCTGAAGTGATAGCTCTGACTTTCGATTAGGATGATCTAATCAAAAAGAGAGACAAATTGCCAAATCTTTAGATTTTACAAAAGGTTAAGAAAACCGTTCCTGACTTTATTGGCTTAGATAGTTTGATGGGAGAATGACTAACCCATTAACCTTGTCGAATGGTTAAGGTTCTGATCCAACCTTTCGACTTAGTTGAGATAGTAATAGGTTATCAAACCTTTCAACCTTGTCGAAAGGTTTATGAGGCCAGTAAAGGTTATCAAACCTTTCGACTTTGTCGAAAGGCTCACGAGGTTAGTAAAAAGTATCAGACCCTTCGACCTTGTCAAAAGGTTTAAAAGGTCAGCAAAAGGTTACCAAACCTTTCGACCTTGTCGAAAGGTTTGTGAGGTCAGTAAAAGGTTATCAGACCGTTCGACCTTGTCGAGAGGTTTATGAGGCCATTCCAAACTTTCATCTAGATTGTCACAATAGTAGTTGCCTCTCGAAGCTACTCACATTCATATAACTTTTAACTTTGTCATTTTATCAAGTCTCATCTTCCTTGGAGGTTGGAAGTAATCATTCATCAATATATTTTTACCTCTTTTCGATCACGTCGAAAGGTTGTATTTAAAACCCTTCGACCTTATCGAAAAGAGATGCTTACTCATTCCTACATTTATTTATTACTTTCAACCTCTTAGATCGATAATCCTTTCGTGGAATTCCTTCGAAATGATTATAGATGCCGTAAAAAGTTGATATAATATTTCACAGAACCGTATCAGGGATATGATATTGTATATCTCAAGTTGAATTTCCTCTTTCGTAGCTAAAATCATAAAATTAAGGAAATAAAACTCATGAAAATATCCCATGATGGTTCTATGACATATACTCGGAATAAACGAAGAAGGTAAGAAATAAATCATATATGATCAGCCGTTAATGTTGAATTAACGCCTGATCATGATCATTCCCAAATTTGAAATTGATCACAAGCCATCATGCTCTTTATTTTCTCATAATGAAGATTGATAAGAAGTTTAAGAGGCAAATCCCCAATTGAATTTCTAAATTAGGGTTACAAACGTAGTAACCGGGAGCAAAAGTTGTAGAATGAGAGCAAAGTGAGAAAAATCGATCCCTTAAGCTGGACCGCTTGAGTCTTATTTATAGATGCAGACGGCCCTCCTTCCGACTTCATGCTCTCGACTGGGTCGGAAGGTCTCCCTTTCATATGTCGCCTTAAATGCTTCGTCTTCATCCAAAGGTTTGCTTTTTCATCTGCTATTATGAACCTTCCGCCTTTGTCAGAAGGTTTGTTATTCTTATGCCTCCATGATCCTTCCGCCTTTATTGAAGGGTTTGTCTTCTTTATACTGCTATGAACCTTTCGACCATGTCGGAAGGTTGCTCTTCTTTTGGTTGTTGTGAGCCTTTCGACGTTGTCAGAAGGTCGTTCTTCTCTTGTTTATTGTGAACCTTTCGACCATGTCGGAAGCGAGAGATTCCTCTTCTTCAACGTTGTCGAAAGGTTGTCTTTCATTCTCTGTTGACTTGTGAGTGCTGCTTTCTTCATAAACCTTTCGATGTTGTCGAAAGGTATTTTGTATATGTTCCAACCGGTTCGAAAGGTTTGCTATGCTTTCGAAAAGGTCATTAAAGAGTTGCCTGCTCTTGCTTTAGCTTCTCCACCTCCTTCGGAAGGTAAGAACTCTTTGAATGTTGAGAGATGAAACCTTTTGACTCCTTCGAAAGGTCTAGGGCTGCTATACACTGTTGACTGCACCTCTTCGACTCCTTCGAAAGGTCTCATCTGAACTTCTTTACTTTAGTCTTTGTTTTATGATGTTGGTTGTAGGACTATTCTTCTGTCCAAACTGGAAGGTGCTTAGCAGTTCTATACCTAGCTGCTTTATTGTGCCTTTGTAATTCTTTCTTTCATGCCTGCGAAAGGTTTGCTCCAAGGTTCTTATGTGCTTCTCTTTACTAGCATTGAACGATCCTTTCGACACCGGCGAAAGATGACTTTACTTGTTGCAATTTATTCGCACGGAAGCTTTCTAGAAGGCCTTCTTTATCTTTATTCATATTTTATGGCTAACAAATTCATTAGTTATAAAACTTATCTCTTATATTTTTGTTCAAAAATACTTCCAAATAATACTATTATTATTTTCTCAATTTTGAAGAACAATTTTCAAAATCATCAGGATTTAAATTCTCAAATTCTCTTCTTTTAAATCCTTTTTATTTATAAATCACATTTATAAATTATACTTTTATAATTTTATTTACTCAAAACATTTCACTATTATTTATCTTTTATATTTTCAAAATTTCTTAGTTATGAGTTAGGTGTGATTCAAAAATTTCTGACTGTCCAAAATCACCGAAAATTCCGTTTTATTTTATAAATTAGTGATACAGATTATCTTTTGTTTAACACTTTTATAAAGATGTTTATAATTACTAATCAATTTATCAATTAATGATTCACATTATCTTTTAACTTAATTTTTTTTATAGCTCCAGTAACTCCAAATTGATACCAAGGAACTGGATACTACGTATAATATCATATGTCCCCTTAACCAAAAGGATAATACTTAAGAGAAGTGTTTACCATCCGAACGTATCTCCTGCCCATTTTTAGTTACTTTCGAGCCACTTGAACTAGTCATCATAAGATTCTTCTTTTCAATTCCTTTATTTATAAAACTTGATTTATACATTCATTTCGAAAGATCATCTTATTTTTACATTCAGGCTCATAAGTTTATTTATCTTACATAAATTTCTTAAATTTAAACCAATACTATTACCAAACATCATATAGTCAAATCATTAAACTTAATTCACTAGGTTTTAGTGTTTTATTTTGGAAAATCAAACACTCAATCAATCAATGATAATAACCGAATATTATTATACCCTTAATTGCAAATTATCACATTATAAATAACTATACATTTTGAAAAGTTATTTCTTTATACATAAAATATCATCTTAGGTAAAATTATTTCATTTACCCAAATTTTCCAATTTTTTTATATAACATTAACAAATACACGCTCGTATATAATATTCTCAGCTCATTCTAGAGTGCCACTTACACTATGTCTAATGAGTTACTCATCCCAAGGTATTACGAACCCTATCTCTAATGAGACTTTACCCTATTAGGCTCAGATGTTCACTTAACCTAAGCTCTAATACCAAATGTTATGAATTCGATTTTCGCCCCTCGAAAATCGACATTAATACATCCATGGTATTCACGTGCCGCAAATTCAAGTGCCAGAAAACCCAATCGTTATGGGTAGAAAGAAAATAAAGACAGAATAGAATCTTACACAAATGGAATAACATATATTATTTCAACATATAATATTTATAGAGGAAAATTTTAAATACATTTATCAGAGTTTAACTTAACATTATCTAGGATAGTTATACATATATGTCCTTACAAATCCAGAATATAATAGTACACGAGTGTGGTGGAAATGGATAACAATCTTTAGAAGAATCTTCTAGCTCCATGCTCTATAAAAATGCACCTGACAAAACCTGACTATAAGGCTGCTCGGAAAAATAGGGCACTCAAAGCTTAAGGGAAAGAAAATAAACTCCTAGTCAATCATGGGATAGCTGTGTGAAACTAAAAATACGAGTTCTTAAAAACCAAGGGTATCTCATAAGACCAACCGAACATGAACACGAAATAGGTTTTTACCTTATGATAACCAATTTCATTCTACATAAAAACTAGTGATATTATTTTTAATGACATTCTTTGAAAACCTTTCAAATAAACATATTCAAATAGCCGAAATTGTTACATTGGTTAAATTTGATGGCATAATATGTTTACAAATAAAACTAAAGGCACATATTGGAGATTTTGGATTTCCAATGAATAACAAGGTAAGGGACTACCTCCGATACAGTGCATCTCTAGAGGGATGCACCATCTTCAAAACCTCTACAAATTAAGACCGTCCTACCCACTGTCCCATCTGGTGTCGGATAGAACAGAATAAGATATCACCTCGGCCGTTCCCGACCTATTCAATCATACCATACACCACATAATTTTTTACCCGACGTCATAGCGGGCTCAAAATAAATATAGAAAGATAATATCATAGCCTAATAGTTGCAATCCACTTAGTCTTAAAGCTGCCTTTGTTTCACAATTCCCTGGGTGTGAGGCTAGCGATAACATTTTACCTTTCTTAGAGCATTTTCTCTTAAAATGCCATATTTCCATTTCCAACATACTATTGATTTCCACAAAAGTACCACCTCTGAGCTCGTACATCTCAGAGAAGGGTGTTAAGTATAAGAGGGGTTACCTCTTACACCACCAAACAAATGTACGTTTCTAGAGATCAATGAACCATGGTCTTAGAAATGAAATGTCTGACATTCTTCCATACAAGTTGTCCAAGAACAGGACAAACCAAAGGCACTCTCCTATCACATCATGTTAGGCACAACCCCTAGGATTTGTAGCGAGTAGTGCTTGCATACAAAGATCCCAGAACGAAGAGGCCACTGCCCTTTATTTATCTCGGGAGTTACTCTGAAATATCAATAAGCAGTCCTTCTGTTAAAAAGATCCCTACATTCAACTTGATTTGTCTTTAACTTGTCTTCACTTTTGAACTCGTAAATTGGTTCAAAGTGGTTTTCAGATAAGAATTACCCGAATTCGACCTCGGTTCCTTCAAACCAATCATCGACAAAAATATACTACGTAAATATGTGCTTATCATTTGATTAATTACTTTTCTCTTTATCAAAAATATCCTCTATATATATATATACCTTTAAAACATTTCTTTTCAGTATATACAAAATCATTAAACCTCATTTATCAAATCTTCGTTTAATTAAAACCTTTTTAAATCTTGTAATAATTCAAAATCATTTCATCCTTTACTTAGGAAAATAGCTCCAAATCATTTATTTAAATCTTAAGAAAGACTTCCAAATCATGACTTTTAAAATGGGTCAAAAACAATGTTATTTTAGACATCGTATATTGTAAACCCAAAAAAATTAATTTTAAGTAAATGGATCCATAGGAATCAAAATAATTCCAAATCATTTATTTAAATCTTGACAAAAGATTTTTTATTTTCAAATCATATCTTTATAATAGGTTAAAACCATGTTATCTTAGATGGTAGATCCAAATTAGGTAGTATTTGAGTAAAGCGGATCCATAGAAATTATACTAATTTTACTCGACATCAATTCCATATTCGACCTTTACTATCCGTAGAATAGCAGTGCCTTTTATATTCACACGGATAGTACCGGTTCCCTCCTTGGAATCTAATACCAAGTATAAGAAGATTATCTCTATTCAATCCAAGTTTCAATTAAATTTGGAAAAATTTAATCTTTTATACTTGCCTCGTTTTCGACATTTCGACCTTATCTATTCCTCGTCCAGGAAAGAGGCCAGGTGAGCGAAGGAACTAGTTTCTCCTGAACATCTCCTTAGTTTAAGCAATACCCTTTTGGATCTCACGAATAGAAAAATCCAGTCTACTCATCGGCCTTTAGAGCTAAGATTGAATCACTTAATTATAATAGCTTTTCATTAAATCATTTATTTAAACTCTTTTAAAATAAATTATAAAACCTTAAGTTATCTTTGAAATACTTAATTACTTATTTGAAAACATTTATAAAAGATTTGGGAAAGAATACTTAAGTATAAAGTCATATTTCAAAAGTTATTAACAGTGCTGCAAAAAGTGCTGTGAATAGTGCTTTTAAGGCTTATTTGATCAAAACAACTTTTATATCATTTAGAAATCTATTTTTATAACTCAAATCACTTTTAAAATATTTTAAAATATTTATAGAACTTATTTCATATTTTTAAAGAATTGAAATATCATTTTTAAAGATTTTACCGCTTTGGTTTCCGAACTGCCAAACCGCGACTATTTTGAAAACTTGTTTTGCTCATATTTCAAAATCTACTAAACAAGATCTCAATCGTTTTCTTTTGTTTGAAAACTATGATCATAAGAGTTAAAAAAATTCTTATTACAAAAAATTTCGATAATGAATGTATCGTATAAATGGATTTAACTTTCTACAGCATGAAATCGCGAACTACCATTACGCGACGTGCCTATTTTTGACTCAATTTTCATAACTTGTCAAAACTTTACCTAATTGCATTTTAGTGCTTATAAAGCTTTTATAAACCATTTTAAATCATTTCAAAGGTGTTTAATGATTCCATATCACTTTAATAACTTGATTCGGAAAGTGATTTCCTTTTGTAATATCGACATGTATTTAACGTGACTTGCTTACACGATGAAACAACTATATTAAAACAACCAATACCTGATGATCAAATCATAGAAAACATCCATGGTAAACATATCACATCATCGTCATCGTGTCTGTGTGTATAAAGTTTTATAGAGCTTTCTCACCTTAATTGGTTTCAAACTTCTCGAAAATTTGCTATAGCTTTGCTACAATCAAATCAAAGCCTACGGAATAAAGCCTTGGACCTATGAATAGGCTTGGCCTAGCTTGGAAAGAGGTGGAATGCTCGGTTTTGGTGGTAGGAGGTGGTGGCTGTGGGGTTTGAGCGAGGAAAGAAGGTGATTTGCCTTGGTTTTGAAGTCGATTGCTCATGTATATATACTTATATAAATTTAATTTCTTTTTGCAATATTTTTCTTCATAATTTCCTTAAGGTAGGAAGCCATTTAAAAGCTTGAGAATGAGGAAGAAGATGAAGTAGAATAGTGTGTGAAATTATGAATAGAATGTCGGTATTTATAGGAAAACTTTGGAAATAAATATCCAAATGTATAATTACTCTTTTGCCCTTTACCTACACCCCCTCCATCTCCTCAACACACACGGCAAGGCTACCACCCACTTGTGCTTCCATGTATGTTTTGATGATGGTGTGTAAGTGAGTTGATGTTTGCTTTTTAGGGTAGAAAATATCTTGGATATTTATACTTTTTACTATATGTAAATTCTAATGTAAATGGTAAGTATATTTGTATGTATATATGTGTTCAGGTATATGTTAGGGTGTGCATGTGTATGTTACATTTGTGCATAAGTGATATAAACAAGGTTGCAACAACTTTGAACAACTTCTGTTCGTTAAACCATTGAAAATCGGGAAGTCGATTCCCGGACATATTTTCACTTCTTATTCGATACACACACACACATATAAACAAAGTTTGATAATAACATTTCTATCATTATATAATAATTAAATGGGCTTATTTAATAATTAAAATAATTATTAAATCATTAAACTAAATTTAAATTCAAAAATTATTTACTCCAAAATAGTGATATCATTGATGATGTCATAAAGAGATTTTATTTTCAAAAATAAAATAAATAATTTTATTATATATTCTTGTTTAAATAAATAAATAAGTGAATGTATCCAGCTCTGTACGTGACTTTTGATAATTATAGAGCTATTCATTGATAAAACGGTTTTCGGTTATTTCATCGATATTTTTCCAAAGTATATATTTTTATAAATTCTTATTCAAAATAAGAATACCATCATTATTTATTGTTCAAGAAAACATAATCTATGTTAAAAATTTTATATTTGAATTTTTAAAAATAAATATAATTTATCTTAGTGATAAATTTGCGGGCCGTTACAATATGCTCGGGTCAGCCCGAACATATTTCAAGATTTAATTATGGATGCTTTGGAGCTTTAGGAGACGAGCTGGATGCCTACAAGACGTATTTAAATATCTTTATTCGCACTGCATTAGTTATGTTGTTTTTATTAGCATTTGTTAGGACGGGTTGTTATAACTGCTCCTGCTGATGATAGGTTAGTATTACTCAATTGTCGTATGTATAAAAATATTTTCTTTTGTAAAGATCATTTTTATATTATATATTACTCTTCACAATGTGAGATTTTGTTTTGTCTTTTCTTTCTTTCGCCCTATCAATCTATCTTTCCAGCATTTGGATGCTCGGCACGTGATACCGTGGATGTATTAGTATCAACTTTTGAGGATAAAAAAAGACGATCGCTACACATGGTATTGGAGCTTAGGTCGAGCGAATACCTAAGCCTTGGTGGGGTAAACTCATTAGAGATAGGGTAACTGGAACCCTAGAATAAGTTTGAGTGTGTGTATATATATACGAGAGTATATTTGTTAGTGTTATTGTTAATAAGAAAACTTGTCAACAGCTCAAATTGGAATTTGGAATATGAGTGATGCTTTCGAAACTCCATTTCGAACAAATGAAGGTTACTAGCTCTTTTCAAGCCGGTGAAGATGGTCAAAAACTCGTCTTCGGTACCTTTCGACGCAGTCAAAAGGCTTACTTCACTTTCAGAAAATTCTTTTGAAAGGGTTGGATTAGAACTCTGTCGGAACCACCTTTCAACACAGACAAGGTAGCTTAGGTTGGGGACTTAATGATTTCTAGAAATAGCAGAGCTAGAAGGGTTTCGACTTTGTCAAAAGGGGCAGCACTTGCTACCTTGTTGATTTGAGCTATGTCTACTAGGAAATATGAGAACTAAAGGTTTCGATCCAGTCAAAAGGGGGACCTTTCGATCAGTTTGACAGCAGGTTGACCTATTTATGAAAAATAGGAAGATCAAAGTTGCTAAGTAATCAAGATTATCACAATCCTCTTTTTATTGAACTCAATTGTATAAATTGACCAAACCCCTCATTTGATTTTGGAATTAGGGTCTACAAGCTTTAGAAATTGTAAGTTAGAAGTGAAAGAAATTGGACCCCTTAAACATGACCCCTGGGGTCTTATTTATAGATTTGGGTCAACACCTTTCGACTAAGTGCTTTCGATACGGTCGGAAGGCTTGCTTTCCTGCTTTCGTGCGTATCTCTTGAGTTATGGATTTCGACCTAGTTGAAAGGCTGAAAGGTTCGTGTGGCTATCTTTTTGCTGCCGCTAAAGACTAGGCTTCCTCCTACTTTGTTTTATTCCCTTCGACTTCATCGGAAGGCTTATTGCTTTATTGCTTCTGACATCATTGGAAGGCAATGTCGTATATAACTGTGCTTTACCTTTAACAGTTCGTATGCTATGCAAGTCGGCATGTGTGTTGGCCATCATTGCTGTCGAAACATGTGCTTTGGGTTTCGAATGAGTCGAAACACTGTAGAAACCATTTCTGCAAGGGACTCCATTCGAAAAATCTCCATCGAACTGGCGCGAAACCTTATCACTTCCTTCATAAGTGAGAATGGCTTTAACCAATTCGAAAGGCGAACATATGCTTTTGAAATTTTTAACTCGGCTAATTGTTTTTCTAGAGGAGGTAACCAAAGACGAAACCAATCATTTCGAATAGCTTGGTGCACATGCAAAAGGTATGCTGTTGATTGCCTTCGGAAGGTAGCTTTCGACCTCGTCGAAAGCTCTTTGCTCATACAGAATATTGCTGAAGCATCCTTCTAACCTCTTCGAAAAGTGCAGCTGGTGCTACCATATTCTTGTTTTAAGCTTTATCTAATGTTGAGATAGACCATTCTAATGCTTTCAGATCTTCATCAATTCTCTTGCTCCTTCTTTCATACTTTTATCCTTGAGAATATTTTATGGATAACATTTAGACCCCCCTTGTATGATAGAAGCTTTTGTTCTTTAGGACAAAAACTCCAAAGAATTTCCTTTATTGTTTTCTGCAAAATAGACAATGAATTCTATAAGGATTATAACCTTGTTATAAGACCATGATAGGTAACTTATAATTCCAGACGCTATTTGGTTACGTCATTGGGCAGAGTATTCAAGTAACCATATGACCAAATTCTTTTAATATATGAAACAATATCACCCGGTCTATTGTTGCTAATTTAAGTAAAGCGACCTTCCCCAAAAAGGCCATTGCGTACACCTAATCCTTTACTCTAAGGTTGTATTTTCCTCGTCCATCGAGGGTTAATTCTTACTTTTGGCGGCCTTATCTAGTTTCTTTGCTATGACTTTATTTTTCATCCCTGCAATTTGATGAAAGTCCAACTGGTATTGAGAAAGTCTTGCATAGAATTCAAATTCAGAAAATCCAATAAAACGTTCGTAAATTATCATGAAAATTCCACGACGATATCCAAAATTCACAAAATCAGAAATCCGATAACAGGTCATCAAAATCCAACAAGGAAATCAGAAATATGAAACCCATAAATCATCACAAACATTCATTAAGAAATTTCAAAATTCACAAACACGTAAGATCATTATGAAAACCAAATGAGGGAATTAAATATGTGAAATCCACAAATCATCTCAAAAGTCAAGGAGGAAATTTAGAATTCATGAAACCAAAAATCTAATCAGGACATCATTATGGAAATTCAATGAGGAAACTAAGAATACGAAATCCATAAATCATCACAAAAATTCAATAAGAAACTTCAGAATTCACAAATACATGAGACCATTATGAAGAGAAACCGAAAATCTAGGAATCCAGGAATGTAATCAGAAAATTGTTAGGACCTTATCTGCTAAATAATCTACACAAAGCTCTTTCTAATACAAAGTCATGGAAATTCTTCAAAGAAGTTATAAAAGCAAGAATTCATGAAAACAAGAAATCGACAAGAAACCATTACAAAAACTCAATAGGGTAATCAAGTGTATTACATCCATAAATCACCATAAGAGTCAACATGGAAATTTAGAATTCCCAAGACCAGTAACTCAAATAAGAAATCATTATGAAATCTTAACAAGGAAATTAGGAATAAAATCCACAAATCATTATAGAAGTCAATGTAGACATTCAGAATTCTCAAAATCAGAAATCCAATAAGAAATCGTTATGAAATTTCAATGGGATAACGAAATATATGAAATCCACAATCATTGCCTAAGTAAACGAGGAAACTTAGAATTCACAAAAGCAGAAATTCAACAAGGAATCACTATGAAAATCCAATAAAGAAACCAAGAATATAAAGCCAGTAAATCATCATAAAAGCCAATGTGGAAATTTTGGATTCACAAAACCCAATATGAAATCTTCATGAAAGGAAATAAGGAAACTAAAAGTTCCCGAAGTCAATAACTCAGTCAAAATCTTGTCAGTATCTCATCTGACGAATAGACTACTAAAAATTCATCCAATATAAGCAAAAATCAGAAATCTATCTAGTAATAGTAAATTTAGTAGGCTTAAGCAAAAGATTCTTAGACCTATAAGTTAGTAGTATTATTGTTATATTGGAGCCTAGTAGTTCCATAAAGTCATGCAATCACTCGGAATAGTGGTTCCCTATTATTGCTTGGCCATTTAGTAGTGCAATGGTCCAAATAAAATATTAATAAATATATATAATATATAGACTCTTCTATCTTAAAGGGTCACCTTAATACTAAGGATCCAGGAGTGGTTTACTCAATCTATCTTCGAATGGAGTCACTTTTATCTCTGTAGTAAAAACTTGTTATCTATTTCATTCCTTTGATTTTGGTACAGATCTTGGTTTTCCATCTCATGTTAAGGATTCCTTTATCCACCTTCTCGTCTTGTATCTCCTTTCTGAATGTAAGTTTCCCAATTTCTTGGCACGGGAGTCACCCTTCAAGTTTTGGACACACTGAAATTTGTTTCCTCATATTTGGTCTTTTCTGGTTGTGATTTGAATTGCCTATCTGTTTTGGATTATGGTGTTGGACATATTTATCCTTTTGGTTTTGCATGTATACCTCTCTTGGGTTCTAACTTTGTCCTAGTTGGTGGACAGATTCCTTTCTTTAACCCTTTATTCTCTTGGGTTTTGACTTTTGTTTTGAGTTGTAGACATCTTTGTCTTTCTTCATTTGTTTGGTACCTCTTATGGGCTTCCTCTTGGTTCTAAGGGATGTAGTGTATGTTAGGTTTTCCTTCCTCCAGAAGGTTGCTGATGGGTGCCTATCTTGACCCTTTCCCTAAGAGGTGATATGGACATTAGAGGTTTTATCCCTCCCTTTAGGAGGTGCTACGGAGTAGCATCGTAGGATTTTGTCCCTCCCTCTAGGAGGTGCTACAAAATAGCATCGTAGGCTTTTGTATTAATATAAGAAAATCATCTTTATACGAAAATATTTTTTTTGCCAATTAAAATGTTTGTAAACATCCCTTTTGAATGTCCGTTTTTTGTTATAGAGTCTCTTTTGAGAGAAAGAAGTTTTGTAATCGAACCCTTCTAATATATTGAGGGGTTAGTTTTTGAAAAAGAGTTTGGATACAGGAATCCTTCTAATAAAAGAATCTTTTCTTAATGTTGCTTTTTCACTAGGGTTTTCTTGCCGTTCTCATAATAGAGACACGAATCTCAAATAGGAGACTAAAAGGTCATGATTCATGAGCCAGTGGTCTTTTGGTCGAGAATAGGATTCTCTATTCTGAGTTTTTGTCAATAAACTCTTGATAGCTTTAAAACTTTTCTTGAAGAAGTACGGATAGGTTTCTCATTGCCAATAGTTTTAGAAAACTTTGAAATATTGAGATTGCTTGGTTGGAAATCCTTTGTGTGTATTTTCTAATGCTATATAGTAACTTTGGAAGATTGTATAAGCCAGTTCTTGGAACAGATAAATACTTATTTTTCTCAGGTTGTGAGGTAATCGAAAATAGTTTTTATTTGAAGATATGTTTGGAAATTTCTTTTAGTAAAATATTTATCAAAAATAGAATTTAGGTACATTGCTTTCTTCTTCAGATAAACTACTATACCTTGGTAAGTATTGCACTTTGTACTGTGTTGGCTCAAACATTGGTTGTTATTTTGTATCAAGCATTTGAGCTGTCCTCCTCAAATAGCTAGAAATTTGTTGTGCTCCAAGAGTATGTTGAATACTATGGATTGGTTTTGTTTTTACCTATAATGACACTCGAATTTTGAATTAGTACATGACCAGTTTTCAGTACAAATCAAAGTTTAAATCAAAGTACAAACCAAATTTAGAAAATTAAGTAAGAGGAGAGTTCATAGTTGAACTAATACTGCAAGACTTTGTGACTTGATAGGGGTCCAAAATTTTGAAGTTGTTAAGCTGCTTTCTTCTTGGCTTGAACAAGAAATTTCTTTATGTTTCTTTAACAAACTCCTTTAGGAATCTTGACCTAACCATGCTTTGAATTTCTTCTGCTAAAATGCAGCATTTGTCGGTTTCATGTCCGTTTGCTTTATGGTAATCACAGTAACTTCCTCCTTTGTTTGGTTCAGGAAGGCTCTGAATCTTATAAGGAATAGGAAAATTTTCATTGTCCTTTACCATGATGAATATGCGAGAAAGGGGCCTGTTTAGGACTACATGTCTGGATTTGGAAATCTCTTTTCGACTCCCTTTCTGGTTTCCACTTTTCCTTGGTCTCTTGTTGAGACACCTAAAGTCAGATTTTTCTCCTCTACATTCTCGATGAAATTCTCCCATAGCATGATGCATTTCATCCATTTGAATAAATTTTTCAGCTTGGAGGTAGAAATGTTGTAGATCCTTACACCTATAAATAGGAAGTTCCTTCCGATAAGGAGTTTGTTCGATAAGCTCTGACCGAACTACTATCAACTTGTCTCTATCAGTTGCGTTTTCTACTTTCAATGCTTATATATTGAACCTTTTTAAGTATCTGCCTAGTGGTTCTCCCGGTTTTTATTCGATAGTAGCTTGTAGGCTGAAGTCTATTGTTGGGTCTTTGAATATATAAAACTATATCATGAAGTCATAAGAAAATTATTCCCAAGAACAGATGGTATTCACTTGATAATTTCTGTACCATTTAATAGCAGCTCCTTGAAAATTTGTTGGGAAAAGTCGAACTTCCCCAGAGGCATTATAGGAATCCATTTGTATTTCAAAAGCTGCTAAGTGATCCTTTGGGTCGGAGGTTCCATCATACTTTTGTGGGAGAATTTGAATGTAAGGAGAGATACTGATTGCCTTTATTTCTTCCGAAAAAGAGGCCTTTCGCAGGATGACATGTTTTCTTGATTCATTAAGTACATTTTTCATCGTACCCTCTGTGACTTGGTTGTGAATGTTGTCTTGGTGAATCTCCACTGTCCTCCATGGTTAAACTGTTTAATTGCTCAATGGTCCACTTAGCTTGACTTTCTTGATTCTCACATTTATTTGGAGGTTGTGCTTCATCTTCTCCTTCCATAATCCTTAACGATTCTTGAGATAGAACTCCTTCAAGAAATTCTCGCATTGTTATCATTTGTTACTGTAGATTCTGGACTTTAATCTCATTGTTTATCAGGGTTGAAGGCAGTCCAATCTCCATATTTCCTGAGTTGAAGTTCGTGATTATATCATTTTCCAGAGTTGATTGTAATACAGCCTCTTTATTGTTGTCATTCTTTGTTCTCATCATTTGCTTCTCTTGAATATAAAACTCTGTTAATCTGTGATGGAAGTTTAACAAGATCGGAGGTTTGAGCCCTCCTTCTAGCGCCAAAAATGTTAACAAGAAAACTTGTCAACACCTCAAATTGGAATTTGGAATGTGAGTGATGCTTTCAAAACTCCCTTTCGAACAAATGAATGTTACTAGTTCTTTTCAAGCTAGTGAAGATGGTTAGAAACTCATCTTCGATACCTTTTGATGTAGTCAAAAGGTTTACTTCACTTTCGAAAACTTCTTTTGAAAGGGTTAGATTAGAACTCTGTCGGAACCACCTTTCGACACAAACAAGGTAGCTTAGGTTAGGGACATAATGATTTCTGGAAATAGTGAAGTTGGAAGGGTTTCGACTCTGTCGAAAGGGGCAGCACTTTCTACCTTGTTAATTTGATCTAAGTCTACTAGGAAATTGAGAACTAAAGGTTTCGATCTGGTCAAAGAGGGACCTTTCGATCAGTTTGACAGTAGGTTGACATATTTATGAAAAATAGGAAGATCAGAGTTGCTAAGTAATCAAGATTATCACAATCCTCTTTTTATTAAACTTAGTTGTATAAATTGACCAAATCACTCATTTGATTTTGGAATTAGGGTCTACAAGCTTTAGAAATTGCAAGTTAGAAGTGAAAGAAATTGGATCCCTTAAACATGACCCCTAGGGACATATCTGTAGATGCGGGTCGGCACCTTTCGACCAAGTGCTTTTGATACGGTCGGAAGGCTTGCTTTCCTGCTTTTGTGCGTATCCCTTGAGTTATGGCTTTCGACCTAGTCGAAAGGTTGAAAAGGTCGTGTGCCCATCCTTTCGCTGTCGCTAAAGACTGGGCTTCCTTCTACTTTGTTTTATTCCCTTCGACCTCATTAGTAGGCATATTGCATTATTGCTTCTGACATCAGTGGAAAGCAATGTCCAACCCCTTCCAACTCCATCGAAAGGTATATAACTGCGCTTTTTCTTTAACTGTTCATATGCTATGCAAGTCGGCATGTGCGTTGGCCTTCATTGCTGTCGAAACATGTGCTTTGAGTGCTCTCCATCTAACTGGAGTGGAACCTTATCTGTTCCTTCATAAGTGAGAATGGCTTTAACCAATTCGAAAGGCTAACATATGCTTTCAAAAGGGTTAACTCGGCTAATCGTTTTTCTAGAGGAGGTAAACAAAGACGAAACCAATCGTTTCGAATGGCTTAGTGCACATGCAGAAGGTATGCTGTTGATTACCTTCGGAAGGTAGCTTTCTACCTCGTTGAAAGCTCTTTGCTCATATAGAATATTGCTGAAGCATCCTTCTGATCTCTTCGAAAGGTGCTGCTGGCACTACCATCTTCCTATTGTAAGCTTTATCTAATGTTGAGATAGACCATCCTAATGCTTTCAGATCTTCATTATTTCTCTTGCTCATTCTTTTATACTTTTATCCTTGAGAATATTTTATGGATAACAGCTATAATATTGTTTTATATTGTATTGATTGGTCTGTTGAGTGACTTTTGAATTTTGGTTAATGTGCCTGATCAACGTTATCGATATGAGTCTATAAACACTTGAAGAAGGCAAATCGACACAATATTGTTTTACATTAGTAAATGAAATAATTTTACCTAGAATTATATTTTATACTCAAAAGATTAATTTCTAAAAATTTATATAGGTTTATGATATGTTTGTTTATTAGGAAGTGTTAATATTCATTTATTATCATTTATTATTTGTTTGGTTATGCTCAGCCAGTTTATGAGCAGTATTACCTTTTCACTACATGGGTGAGGTAGATAGAAATTATGGGAATATTGAAATGAACCCTTTGTGAATTAAATTTCACAGTTTGACTATAAGGCGTTTGATGATAATGCTGGGTTAAAATTTATATTTTAATAAAAGTTGTTTATTTTAATCTACACAATGATGTACATTTGTGAAATGATTTTATATAAGAAAGTAAAATTATATAAGTATGGTTTATAAATAAAAGGATTTAAAATTGAGAAGTTGAGAACTTAAATTCTAATATTTTGGAAATTGGTTGTCAAAGTTTTGGGGAAAATAATAATATTATTTGAAAGTATTGATGAATAGAAATATTTTTTAAAAAAATTTAAAGGAGATAGAAAGCACTTAATTCACTTCTGTCGATGGAAAATAACTTTGATGATGATTGTAGCATCATTGGTGTTCATTTTCGAGTTTCTAAGTGGAAAAATGCTACCATAGTGGTTTTGCTTCAGAAATGTTTGGTAAAACAATTTTTTTTTTTAAATTCTGGAAGTATGATTTGATGTACAAAAGGAGACATGTATATATTATTTCAAAATGATTTGAAATAAAACCCGGTGTTTAGTTCTCAGATTTTCTATTAAGTTATTTTATTGTTTCATGTATTATATGCATTAAGGTAATTTGGTTTGTGCATCTAATTTTGATATGTTATTTGGTAGTTTACATTTGTTGAAATGAAATGTAAATTTTGGCAATTTTGGACAGTCAAAAACTTCTGAATTAGTTGAGAACTTGAAGCTTATTGTTTACGAAAATATAAAAGTAGAATTTTGTAACTCTAGAATGGAAAGAGAGTGAGTTAAAAAAACATTTATTTTTTTGAACATCCTAGTTAAGTAAACAATTTTGATATTGTATATATGCTCTTAGGATATAATAGGGTATTAAATGAAAGTGACCAAGGATCATGGAATATGAAATATTAACTAAACTATTTACTTGTGCGGAATATAAATATAAAAGTAAAAGTAATAAAGTAAATGACACCAGAGATTTTTATACTGGTTTGAACTTCCAGTTCTACATCCAGTCCTAGACTCTTTTTGGATTTAATCGATACCCTCACTTAATCCAGAGGAACTGTATTACACCACCTGAGCAACTGAACAGGAGTTCAACCGCCTAGACAACCGAATAAGACTTCAACCACCTGAGGATACTACAACAGGACTTCAAATACAAACAAAAGAAAAGTATTTGATGGAGTATACTCTTAAATAGTACGTCAATAACATACACCCTTCCTATAATCTTCTCCTTTGTGGTATATCGTGTAATTTGTGAAGAAGGAAGTAATTTTGATCACAAGAAAATAATCGTATGATCGGAATAATAAAGCAATTTGGAAATGAATGCTTGAGAATTCAATAGAAAAGATAGAAAGAATTATGAGGAGAATTCATTATTGAAACAATGAAATGAATTGCTTTATATAGAGTGTAATAGCTGCAATCATTCGTGAAAAGAAATAGTGAAACATTATGACTACAACTCTTGATTTAAGAGATGTATCTCTTCATGATGAAGAGGTACCCTTTCAGAAAACTAGATGTTATACAGATTCAGCTGGCTGAATAGAATAAGGCAGCCATCTGAATCGTCAATTTTAAAACAAGAAAGTTTATAGTGTATTTTAGGCAGATTTCTACCGGCTGAATTTATAAGGTCAGACGGCTGAATCTTCGTATGTTTGAAAACATGTGCACGTACACAGATTCAGTTGGCTGAATTCTATTGATGAATAAAGGTTGCCTTAGCTCAGTTGGTTAGAGCACTTGCTTTCTAAACTAGTGACCCAGGTTCAAGTCTTGCTCCATGCATTTTTGAAAACTTGATTTTCATTTAAAATATGATTTCACCAATGACCCAAGTTTGAGTCTTGCTTCATATATTATTATTATTTTATTTAAAAAAACTTTCATTGCTTTTATAAAATGTTTCAAATGTGTATGTATGTGTGTGCATACCACTTTGAGATGATTTTAACATCTGTATACTCTTGACATGACACTCTATGACTAATAATACTTATTTTGTCACCTTCGTCTTATCTCTATCGTGTATATCTCTTCTTGTATCTCTTTATATATATATTTTTTTATCCTCTTTTGTACTGTGTATCTTCATGTTGAACTTATTTGTTTGTCTCTTTTTGATACTTATGTACCTGCAAGTTTGCTTAGCGGTTCTTTGGTATAATTGTATAATTATTGTCATTAAAATCCAACAATAGAGGTTCTAACATTAACCAAGTTAAAAATTAAGTCAAGCTTTTACGAAGCATTTTCATAAATGATTTTGTAAGTAAAAAGAAATTGTTATAAGTAAGAACCAATAAGAATAAGTACATAAGTTCTACGTAGATCATTTTTTTGGATGATTCTTGATTCAAGATTTGAGTACATGACTTTGAGGTGATTGACACCGACCCGAATAAGGATTTATAAATTGATTCTTGATGGCAAACACTTGGTGAGGGTTCATTGTATGTTACCAATGTTTTCTATCATAGTATATGACAATGTAAGGAGAATGGAGGTTTCTAATCAAAGAACCTGATCGGAGTCCGCACTAGGGAATCGAGTGAGTGATACTGTTCGAAAGTAAAGTTTATGTATTTGAGTAAGTGATCGAATTTGATATTATGTACGAATGATCTATACACATCGTATGGCCTTATGGAAAATGTTAAGTATTTATGTGGGGTTATTGCTTTCTTAGTCTGATGGTGATGAAATTTCGAGGATGAAATTCTTTTAAGGTGGGAAGAATGTAACGACTTGGAATTTTTAACGTTTCGAATGGGAATTTTAATTTATTTAAATATTCAAATTTTAAAATAATAAGAAACTCAATTTTTTATAAAATGAATTGATTTTTAATAATGTATTTTTAAATAGATTTATAGAATTTTTCCATAATTTTTAATTTGAAAAATATTGAAATTATCGTTTGATGTATTTAATGAAAAACGAAGATATTTTTGAAATTTCATAGAATTTGATAACCAGTGTATTTTATAATTGATTTGTGATCGTAATGCATTGTTGTGCACGATCGTATTTTTAATTCTGCCGTTTGCGGTTCATACGCGAATGAGATATTGGATAACGGAGTACTGCTAAGCTTTCTTTTCAAAAAGTTTTTCAAATCAATTCAAATTCAATTTTTTCAACTAGCCATTTATGCGATTTGATTTGGATGAGATGGTTACGTTGAATTATGGATTTTGGTTTGCTTGAGTTGGAAGTAATGGGTTATTTTGGTTACAAGTATGCATCAACAATCACAATTCTCTTTATTTCACTTCTGCATTTAATTGTCGTCTTCTTCTTTTTCTTGCAAATGAGAAAACCCTCATCCTTCCACTTCCAAATTCATCATGTTCACATCTATTCATTTTTAGCCAAATCTCCCACTACAAAATTGTTTTTTGAGGTCTCTATTATTTTTTTAAATAGTCGATCGAAGTTTCGTCGAGTATGGTGACAACAATTGCCTAAAAACAATGGATGTCGAGAAATGATGGAAATTTGATGATCACGAAATAGTGAATGGAGGGTATAAGTGTGTACGTATCGTTGAGTGGTGATTTTTAGTGGTGGTTTCATAATTTTTACTAGCCTAGGGTGGTCGTGGTAGGGAGATGAATGTTTTCCGTTCATATAGTAATTTCCGACGAACCGATGGTTGATGGGAGAAACGGTTGTGACTAGAGGAGGCTTGGGTGATGGCGGAGCCGTGGGTGGTGATCAATGGAGTTCTGGTGGTCTGACCCATTGGATCGAGCTCAATTAGGGTTTAGTAGTGTGTGGGTTTTTGTGTTCGTAATTGTCATTGATAGAGGTGTTATGGTGCATCGAGCACGGTGAGCTGGTGGTCGAAGATGTCATAGGTGAGGTGGCTACGGTGGCATAGGTGGCGGCGATGATTGTTGGTCGAGGTGGTGGGTGGAGCTCGGTTTTGGGTGCATGTTTATTTCCTAGACGCATTTTGATTTATGGTTGAGGTGGTCGGATTTCGATGGGGATAGACGGAGGCGAGGTGACGAGGTACAATTGATCGAGCTAGAGGATAGGAGTTAGCTGGTGGTCATTGTTCAACAATCGGTGCTGCAGATGGTGGTGTCAGGTGCACGGCGTGCACGTTCGTGTGCGAGATTCATTCGATTAGGAGGAGATGGAGGGAGGCACTATGCATGCAGTCGGACTTGAGATGCTGCTGGGCTTGGCCCAATTGGAGTTTGGGGGTGAGAAATTGATTTATCTGTTTATTTAATCATTAACTAATTGTGTGAATTTAAGAATTGGATATCTCATTCATTTTAAATCCAATTAACCCATGGATTTTTGCGTTAAATTCGTATTGACGATTATAACATTACGGTATAAATAGTTGATAGTTTTAGTGAATTATAAATTTGTGATAAAATAATATTCATCGAATGTAATTACGTTGATTTTAAAAATAACGTGATTAAATTAATTAAGGTTTGTTGGTGATATCATTTAGCAGAATAAAACACTGTTCTGCTATAATTAAATTGAATAGATTATTTTGGACATCTATTGAGCATAATAAATCCTTGTTCTGTGCTTGCAAAGTAAAATAATGATTTTTGAAGTTGATTAATATGTGGATTAATTAACATTGGATAAATGATGTATTAACTATTGATTGTTAATTGTTGAGTGCCAGAAGCTTGGTAGCCTGGCCTATTGGTTGTGAATTTGATTTGTCACAAAAGTTGAATTCTTTTTAGAAAGAATATAGTGATAACATTGGTTAAGTGTATAGTAGCCCTAGGCCTCGTTACATTATTTTGGAAAACTATTATTTGTTGTTTTTGATTTAAAAATGGTTTTGACTTGAAGGATGATTTTAAAAGCGACTTTGGAATCTATGACACTTATTTAGAAATGGTTTTTGTACTTATCTATTTTACTCTAACCTTTTTAGAAATGTTTTAAAAGTATTTCAGAAGAATTTATTTTACAAAAAAGTTGATATGATATCGAATGATTATTTAAAAAAAACGGGTTTATGTTTTAGTTCAAAGTGATTCTATTTTAAAGGAAGATAGCAATATTTTGGCATAAATATTTGAGAAAAGTTTTATATAAAATGTTGTAATAAAAGAGAGATTTTTAAATTGTAACTTAGAAATAAAAGCGAGATTTATAAATGGTAATTTATAAATAAAAGAATAGATTTATAAGTGATATTTTAATGAAGATTTGTGTTGAATATATAAGATTTATAAAAGGATTTTTATAAAGGAGTTTTATAAAAGGAGTTTCATAAATGAATTTGGAGTTTTATAAAGGAGTTCTTTAATTCTATTTGAAGATTTATAAAAGAAGTCTTACAAATAGAAGTTAGATTTATAAAAGGAGTTTCATAAATATATAAGAGATTTATAAAAAAGAATTTTTATAAAAGGAATGAGATTTTATTTCTTTAAATGATCATTTTAAATTATGGTGGTATGGAATATATGCTTTTCATACTTAACACAAAAAGGGAAGTGTTTTAGGTTTATTGTTATCTATGTTTTAAATGGCATTTGTTTAGCCTAAATAAATATGGTATTGGAAATATGAAATCGTTCTTAAGAATTGTGGATACTTTCTAAGTATTGAAAATGTAGTGTTGTGTGAATATATTTATACCATTGAGATAAATATATGGATAATTTTCCAAGTATTGAAAGAGTATAAATGAATAGCGAATGAATAATATACATATGTATATCTTTGTAAAAGTATTTTGATAGAAGTATTTACAAAGTGGTTTTAATTAACTAGGATTGGAGTTGCTTATGTGTTTAACTGTGCTTGGTTTCTTAAGAAATTAAACTTCTGATTCGATTGATTGTTTATTTGATACTTAAAAACCGTCTATCAAATTTTGGCCCAAAATATAACTATGGAAATATCTAGAGAATCATAGGAATTATATGGTACAGTTATCTTCAGTGATGATATTCTGTAGGTATAAACTCATTTCTCTCTTCTAGGACAAATGATAAGGAAATCCGTCCAATCAAATGGTTAGGTGGTGATCTCCGCTCCTATATATTGTCTCTTTTTTTTCCAAAAAACCATAGTTCAGTTTACTGAAAATATCAATTGGTTTTGGAGCGATCAGTAAGCGGAGGAGTGTACTTATATGAGATGACTCGAAACTGTACCCACTTCAAAACCATATACGTATTTGATGCTTTGGAAGACATCTTGAACATAGTGGAATCGAAGACTAAGTTCTTTAAAGTGAAAGGGCTACTAACTACTAATCCCGAAGGTGATTCCAAAATGGATGTGGTAGAAGTAGTGTCTTCGGTTGGTTCATATCCCAAACAACTTGTATGGCTGAATGCTACATTGCATTGTTGCTTGGAAGGCAGTGTTAGCATTCCAAGTAGGATTTGGTAAGAGAGGAAAAAGGTAATCGTGACCTCCAGCCTCACAACCCGTAATGACTAAAACAGGGGATTTGCAGCAGAGCTATGTAGTTTGCTACTATTAGGAGCATCATTCTTCAAACTAGATTTGATATTTATGGATTTTGTATGCGTGCTCATGGAAAGAGTGGGGCCATGTGCAATAGGTTTGCAGCCTTAGTGCCCGGAGGATGATGTATTCCGGTATGCCATGTTAAAGGGGCAGCCAACTTTGTGTTGGCAGGGTTCCATGTGAGGTCCTCGGTACATTGTCCAGAGATGTACCATGGCAAATGTTACCCCAGTAGCCTTGTTATTGATGGAATCCAATTTTCAATACCTGCCTTTATGGACTTAGTAGTATAACTATTTTGTTGGAATATAATTAATGTAACCATTTCGCCAATGGTTAATATTTATTTTAAACCCTAGACATTATTATAATATCACAAGATTTCCTATAAAATGGTTTGTTTATCGTAAGGTAAAAACCTGTTTGTGTTTATGTACAGTGTGGTCATATGAGATACCTTTATTTTCAAAAGGTTTTATAATATTAATAATCCATTTGATTGTGTTTCTCATGTTGGTTTACCAGACTGATCCAGACGTTATTTTCTTATAATGCTTGGGCCAGCCTAAGCATATTTCCAGATTTAGTTATGGATGCTTTGGAGCTTCAGCAGACGAGATGGATGCCTCCAAGTCGCTTTTACGTATCTTTATTTCAGCTGCATTAGTTGTATTATATTTATTAACATTTGTGAGGACAGACTGTTATAACTGTCCCGACCGATGATTGGTTAGTAATACTCTGGTTGTTGTATGCCATAGATGTATTAATATCGACTTTTGACTGTCGAAAAGGCTGGTAATTACACTTATTTTCTTGACCCTGTATTACAAAACCTTCAAGTTGGTCCGTATAAATTTCCTCTTCTAATTCACAGTTTAAAATGCATTTTTGACATCCATTTGGCGTATTATCAAATCATGAAAAGAACTAAGTGAAATTAATACTTAGATAGATATAGTTCTTGTTACAGATGAAAAGGTATCAAAAAGGTCTACATTTTCTCTTTTCTTAAAATCGTTAGCTACTAGACGGGCTTTATATTTATCAACTATTCCATGAGTTTTAATTTCTTTTTAAGTACCCATTTACAACCTATGGTCTTACAACCAGGTGATAAATCAACTAAGTGCCAAGTCTTATTGGATTCAAGAGAATCCATCCATCATTTATAGCCTCTTGCCAAAAATTAGCATCTAATGAAGATAAGGCTTCTTGGAGGTTTAAGAGGTCCTCATCTAAAGTGTAAGCACAAAAATCTAAACCATAACCTTTTGCAATTGTAGCTCTTTTACTTCTCCTAGGTTTGTTTTCAAAAGAGTAATTTTTTTCATTTCTTACGGGAATAATATTACTAGATGTGCCCCCACTATTCCTTAATTTAAAAGGAAATTTCAATTCATAAAAATAAGCGTCATTAGATTCTATTATAGTGCATTCAGGCAATAAAATCTATATGCTTTGCTATTAATAAAATAGGCAATAAATACACATTCGTATGCCCTACTTGCTAATTTAATTCTTTTAAGGCTAGGTATACAAACATATGCTAAATAACTCCAAGTTCTAAAATATGGCACACTGGTTTATGATTTTTCAAAATGCCGTAGGGAGAAACTTTGCACTTAGATTTAGGAATTTTGTTCAACACATAAAATACAGTTAAAAAGGTTCCTCCCACCAATGTGATGCTGCACCTGAATTAAGTAAAATAGCTATCACTAATTCAATTAACGTCCTATGTTTTCTTTCAGCTTTACCATCCATTTCAGCCCAGTAAGGTGTAGTTCATTCATGTATTATATCACAAGAATTATAACATTCAATAAACATACTGGATTCATATTCAGTGCATCTATCACTACATAATCTTTTAACTTTCTTACTAAACTGATTTTCAATTTCAGTTATAAAAGATTTAAATATTTCAATGCATCACTTTTATTTTTCATCAAGTACACATAAGTAAAATCGGAGCAGTCATCAATAAATATGATAAAATAGCGATGTCCATTTCTGGTCAAAGTTCCATCTAGTTCACATATATTAGAATGAATCAACTCTAAAGTTTCAAATTCTCTAATTATAGATTTATGTTGAGTTTTTGGTATTTTGGTTTGACTACAAAAATCTTATTTTTCCAAATCTTTGAAAGACATATTAGGAATTATTTAACGATCCACTTTTCTGTACATTCTAAGCTGACAAATAACCTCACATGTCAACTCAAAATTTAACAAAAAGCGGATTATATGGGGAAAAGAAAATGAAAAATAGAAGAAAATAGAAACAAAAACACAGAATCTCACAATCGCAGCGGAACAATATATATATAATAATAACATATCTTTAAACAAAAGATCAATAACTGTTACTATACATACCATCATCAGAGTACAATAACCAACAAATTAATACCGAATAGTTATAATAACTTGTCCTCACCAGTGATAACTATACAACCTAAAACACAAAGCGGAATATAATCAAGTACGTGGGATACATCTCTGTCATCCAGCTTGTCTCCTGAGCTCCATAGCATCCTAACCTAAATCTGTATACTCGGTCTAACCCGAGCATATGATAAAATAGCACCCGAGTCAGTTTGGAAAACCAGCGTGAGAAAACACACTCAATTTGAATTTATTACAGTTATCAAATCCCTTGAAAAAAACAAAGGTATTTCGTAAGACCACGTCACACATAAACACAACGGGTTTTTACCTTACGATAACCAAAACACTTTATATCAAATCATCTGATATTATAATAGTGTCTATAGAAATTAATTTAGAAAATAGCTGAAATGCTTACATCTCACGTTTCAGCATAGTTGGGCACAATCAAAACCGTACAGGTTCGTAGTGGATATTGGATTACATACAATGACTGGGCTACTGGGGTACCGCCCGCCACAGTACACCTCTAGAAAAATATACTGAGATCGTACCTAACGATCCCTGCTAACACAAGACCGGCCTACCCCTTACTGGATAGTACCGAATATGTTATCACCCAGGGTGTTCCCACCCTTATCGAGCGCTCTCTTTTCCATGCACAACCATATCCATAATTATAATATATATCCGAGGGTATCTAGAAAAGTGATAACATACCCTAATTGGGTGAGACCCATTTAGCCCTGCTGCATCTCCCCTATTTTAGTCAATCCCGGTTGATGAAGCCTGAGGCTATGTTTTACCTTTAGAATAGCATTCATACTTGGAATGCTAACACTGCCTTCCAGGAAAGCAATGCAATGATAACATTCATCCATACAAGTTGTCATGGGTCTGGACAAACCGAATCTCCAAATCACCGTCTCTATTAGCTTCTTTATTCCACAATTCATAACGCACAAACCAGATCGAAGTGGTTTTCGGGTAATTTAATCTGATCCCGGTCTCTTCGAAACGATTAACGAATTTGGCCAAATTTGATAGTCGGTTATTTAACATCAAATAACATCCATAAGCAGTCACTAGGCCCATTTTTTAAATTTTCAAAACATTCATTCCAAAATATCCTTTCGAAGATATATATTCAAATCTCTTCCAGTAGTTCAATAATTGAAAACAAATTCAAATTCTTATATCCATAACAGGATATTTTCGAATCATATCAATACTTAGAATATTTTTTCTCAATCCCATTTATAATTCAACACTTTGAAAATATTCTATAATAATCTCATGGTTGAAAATTTTCAAACTCTTCCGGTCCAATACTTTAGAAATATTTACAAGTATATTTCAAAAAATCCTTTTATTCCAAAACTTAGGAAATATTCCATTTATTCCAATTTCTCAAAATCATTTACAATTATTTGTAAATTACTTAACTCACTTAAATCGAATTCTATAAGTTTTCGGAGTTCATTAATTAATCCCCTTTAAAATTTCCAAATCGATTATACTCGTCTATAATCTCAACTATCCATTTCAAACTTCCTTTTTATGAATTTTAATTCATTTTCGAGGTTTCTAGATTTAAATACTTTGGAAATTTCCTTAAGTCCCCATAATTTCACTATAAGATTTCTCTTATAAAAATCATATCCGTTAAATAAACTCCGTTTACAAATCTCGAGAGAATCTATAACTTTCAATCATTTCAAAACTATATATATATAATAAATATTTTTAAATAATAATTCATTTTAAAACATATTTATGTAATTATTTAAAATATTAAAACCATTTAAATAAACATCGATAATTAATTTCCAATTCATTTTTAAATAAACTAATTGATTAATAAAGCTGATTATAAAAATTAGAATTTATTTTAATAAATATTAAATATTTGAATAACTAACTTTTTCAAAATATTGTAATCTAAATAATGGTTTTTAAACTTCATAGTTTAATAAATAAAAATCTCATTTTAAACAATTTTAATTTCTCGACAAAATTTATCTTAAAATCCAGCATTCCAATTTCAATTTATAAATCCCTCTCGATTCATATCACCCGACTACATCTCAATTTCATAATCATTTACCCGACTAGATCTCAATTTCATAATCATTTTCACATTCAAAAATAGGTTCCATTATTTTTTTTCAAAAATGATTTCCATAACTCGATATAAATTCATTGTGAATTTATATTTCCAATTTACCAACTAATCGTCATTTATAAATTTTTTAAACTCATTTGGGTTTTTCTTGTTTATAAAAATAATCCCTTTTATGAAATTTCATTTTTATAAATCCATTTCTTTGTAAATTTTATTTATTCTTCAAATCTATTTTAGATATCGATTTTAACTTCTTTTCTATTTTTTTTAATATCATTTAAAAATTCATTGTAAAAAAATACTTTATATAAATTATTTTAAAAACTTACATATAAACCATTCTATGAATAGTTAAATACAACCCAAGTCAAATTATTGTTTATCCAAAACAATTTCCTTTAAAATAATCAAAATTTCGATATAAATATTTTTATATCCAAAATCTCCATTTAATTCCTTAAAATTTCAAAAATAATATTTATGGTATTTAAAATACCAAAATCTAAGGCCAGTGATACTATAGCATCTAATAAATAAACCACACAATAATCCATAACAGATAATTCAATTTCATCATATATCACTAAATATGAAAACCAATCATTATATATATGAGGATTCTAATTGGATCCCTTCAACCTATTTCCCTACATCCATAAATGTTAGATAACATAAAAATACCAAACCCGCTTTGAGGCGGGATATCGCGGTAATATAGGGTCATCCGTTATTATGCAGGGCGCATAGGGTCTCATTCGCTCCAATAGGCAGGAAATATATCCAACTACCAATATATACTACTATATATATAATATCCCACTGATAATAATAATTATCCATTCATCCAATCAATCAATAAATTATTTTAACTATTTAAATTAAAGCCAATTATCCGAATGAGTGAGATTTATTCACCCTGATTTTTATTTCCTAATCGTTCCAATTTAATTCCTTTGCACAGATTACGCAGCTCCGAAACCCACATGATTTGTAGGCTCTAAACGCACTAAACCACATGCTCGTGCTGCCACTCCGTTGCATGTTTTTGATAAAGCAACAATTCCAATTGAATCCGGACTAGGCTTCATCCCAAGTATCTAGACCAAACGACAACAGTCCCTGTAGCCTTTAAGAGGAACTCCACCAAGGTCTCTTCAGCAATGGAGAGAAGTCTAGCAACATCACTGCCAAAGAAGCATTTGTAATTGTTTCCTCATATAGGAATTCTCATTAACTAGCCGGGCAACTTGTTTTGAAGGTGCTCATTCTCCTCCATTACCAGCGTTTTCAATTAAGTTAACTTCCAATTGACTGCCTGAAGGCGTGAATATTCTTTCCTTTGCTTCTCACGGCATCTTCCATTCTGGAACCAGACTTTGATCTGAACCTCCCCTCGACTTCATCCCTATGTATCCACACTCAAACTACCATCGCGAACCCTAGCTCGCTCTCGAAAACGCGACACCCAATAATTCACGCCTCACATCCCTCGACTTCGAGCCACGACCTACCCCTGATCTATCGCCATCGCGACGTACCCTCACTTCCCATCGCGTGCTCCGCTTTCCAGGCAATCGCGATTTGCTTATTATATATATATATATATTATAGCGGAATGTTGGAGTCTTAAGAGAGAAAGGGAAGTGATAACGTGATTTTTGATTTTTTTTGCCTGAAGTAATAAAAGGAGGATACGTGATTTAAAAGGAGTGGAGAAGGCAGCTGTGGTCAGTAGTATAGGGTGGCTATAGGGTAGGTCGGTTGAAACGAGTTAGGGCGGCTCGAGTTTGACTCTTGATTTGAAATTTATAAATTTTAATTTCAAAATATCCCGCTTAGCATACCTTGCAATTCTGAACTCCTATTGAGGCGTGCCGCTAGAAGTTACTAATGTTATACCGCTATTCCGAACCCAATGGAACCAGGTTCGAAGCTTAATTCAATCGTATGCAGAAGCTAGTTTTTTGAATCGACTGTTTAAATTTAATTTAATTTAATTATTTCTTGGTGTTTTCAGATCGTACGACCAAACGGTGAGTCCAAATGCTATGAAATTTGAAAATCGATAATAATACACTATTATGGATCCAATGGAAATGGTTTCGTCGAATTCCGAGACTGTGCCTCGGATCGCTATTTTAACGCGTCGATTAAATCGACGATTTCAAAAATTTACGAATTCACTTAAAATTTCAGTTTTAAAAACTTATTAACTAAACTCTAATTCAAATAAAATTTTTATCCACATTAGAAATTGTTCGATTCTTATACAATTCAAATTTCAATTATTTACCATTTTCGTATTACGATAAATCGCTATATTTGAAATTTAAGTTTATTCTATAATTTCAAACGAAATCTTCATATTCAAAATCAACTTATATTAAAAATCCAATATTTAGCATCATTTAAATATTCAAAATTAATCGTTGAAAAATCTGGATCATTACATTCCTTCCCCCTTAAAAGAATTTCATCCCCGAAATTGCTAAGGTAGGAAAAATGCTCCAAACCCATTAACTTCTCAAAACCCACTTAGTGAAAATTCATTATTCACTTTTCTAATCTTTTAATTCCAACCAAAACAATTAGTTTTTCATTTCTAAACCAAAATCCTTTTTTCAAGGTAAAGTTGCAATTCTGATTTTAGTTAGCAAAAGTTTTCCAAAAAAATTCAAAATTTTTCTAACACCCTAAATTTCCAAAAAAAATTGGCAGAATATCCCTTGTACGGAGAGCCTTTTGCAATATGACAAAAGTGATAAAAAGATATACATCGACCCACACAGTCGAAAAACACAATATATATCAATATAGTATCTCATTTTCGCTTTTAAATGCGTAGACATACCTTATTAGCATTATTAAGCGAGCGAGCTTACTTTATATGCAATTTTGCAATCCAAATATAGCCAAATGGTCTTCCTGTACCTGTACTTAGTCAATTTAAACACGTAAGTCCATAATCATGAAATTTAATAACATTTCATTTATTTAACTAGTTAAACACATCATTTGCATATCCTAACTTGTAATACATGTATTTGTAAGCAATTCAAGGTTCCAACATTAACTTAGTTACCTTCATTCGATTTATATACCATTTGATTCACTTCCAGATGATTCACAACAATTTATGTGCATCCAATTATATTCGCACACATTATAATAATATTTATTTCAAATTGATTCTAAATCAATTTATTCACTTTCTATTAATTCACAAAATTTTGTTTATCCCATTTTATATCAACAACATTCAATACCATGCTAATTCATTTTTGAACCAAAATAATTACTTAAGTTGATAATCAATTCCATCAAAACAATTTACATTTAATTTCACTTCAAACTTAAGTTTGTACTCCATTCGGGTTTTATTCGACTATATTTCATCATATATTTAATTCACTTACATTTAAGTCGAATTTCATTTATAACTCAAGTTCACATTTAATTACAATCCATAATCCATTTTACTTAACCAAGATAAGTTCCATTTCTATATTTAATTAACTAATTAATTTATCAAATTAGTTCATTTCCATTTTATAATTCAATATCTGATTTTTATTTCAAAAATCACTTCATTTGGTTCGACTTGAGTTCAACTTTATTTTCTAATCCAAGTTGGATTTCCATTTCCTTACCAAAATATCAATTCATTTTCATTTTGGTTTTCCATTCCATTTCTCAATATAATAAGTTGTACTACTTATTATTCACAATTTAATAAATTCGATATTCGAGTTTATTCTATTCAAAATTTATAACTTATAGTTATATAATCATTTTACAACCCAAATCTTATATTTAATTCAATTTGATATGGTTTCAAATCCAATCCAATTTTATTTAACTTAACTTAAGTTAAATTCTAATTCACTCCATCCATTTACTAGCTCAATCCATTGAACTAGCTTAAGTTAAATTTTTAATTTCATATTGAAATTCTCATTTCCAGGTTATAAGTTCAAAACTTATTTTTCACAAGTTTCATAAAACATTCAAATGAATATTCCAGAATTTAAACACCCGGTTTCATTTCAAATCACTTTGAAATCATATATATATATATATAGTCCCTTAGTATATCGAACCATATTTTCAGAATTTTCAAAACAAACTTGGTTTTGCCCAAAACAAATTCCTTTTGGAATTTCTAAACAAACTAGTTTTTATCAGCAATTCCAAACAAACAATCAAGGTAGCAATCCATCACTTAGAAACTCGAAATGAATACTGATGATGCTGCGCAGTCATCACCAGGATTATTTTCCAGCGACTGGAGTGAGTTCAGTGCCTTATCACTTTCAAAATCCATTTAAAAACATTTTCTATTCAAATACATTTTCACAAAAATATTACCATTTTTTTCAAAAATATTTCCAAAATAACACCAATTTCATTTCCATAACACTTATGAAAATATTTTCCAAACCTTTCGGGATTTTAAATTTCTGAATTCGTGTTTGAATCAATTTTAATTATAATTCAAACTTATACAATTTTCATTTGGTTATGTATAACCATTTCAATTTTTATAATCTTGTTTTGATTATAATAATATCAACCAAACACACCAAAATAATTTTCGGAAAATTATTTCTTTTATATCAAAATATAATTTGGGTAAGATTATTTCATTTATCCCATTTCAAAAAAATACCGTGTCGAATTACTCTATTCAAGATTTTAGAAACCCCTATCGATACAGTTGTACGGACAGTGCCGACCAGAGTTCATAAGCCACTCAATAAATCAACCAACACAATATAAAACAATTTATATTCACTAACAAATACTTGCTCATATCTATTTATACACTTAAACTCATTCTAGGGTATTATTGACCCTATCTCTAATGAGTAATCCCCACCAAAGCCAAAGTTCTTGCTTAACCTTCAGCTCTGATACCACGTTGTAATGACCCACTTTTCTGTACATTCTAAGCTGACAAATAACCACACATGTCAACTCAAAATTTAACAAAAAGCGGATTGTTAGGGGAAAAGAAAAGGAAAGATATAAGAAAATAGAAACAACAACACAGAATCTCACAATCGCAGCTGAACTATATATAATAGATAATAACATATCTTTATACAAAAGATCTATAACTATTACTATACATACCATCATCAGAGTACAAAAACCAACAAATCAATACCAGACAGTTATAATAACTTGTCCTCACCAGTGCTGACTATACAGCCTGAAACACACAGTGGAATATAATCAAGTACGTGGGATACGTCTTTGTCATCCAGCTCATCTCCTAAGCTCCATAGCATCCTAACCTAAATCTGTAATACTCGGTCTGACCCGAGCATTATAATAAAATAACACCCGAGTTAGTCTGGAAAACCAGTGTGAGAAAACACACTCAATTTGAATTTATTACAGTTATTAAATCCCTTGAAAAAAAACAAAGGTATCTCGTAAGACCACGTCACACATAAACACGATGAGTTTTTACATTACGATAACCAAAACACTTTATATCAAATCATATGATATTATAATAGTATCTATAGAAAATAAATTAGAAAATAACTGAAATGCTTGCATCTCACGTTTCAGCATAGTTGGGCACAATCAAAACCGTACAGGCTCGTAGTGGATATTGGATTCCATACAATGACTGGGCTACTGGGGTACCGCCTGCCACAGTACACCTCTAGAAAAATGTACCGAGATCGTACCTAACGATCCCTGCCAACACAAGACCGGCCTACCCCTTACTGGATAGTACCGAATATGTTATCACCCCGGGTGTTCCCATCCTTATCGAGTGCTCTCTTTTCCATGCACAACCATATCCATAATTATAATATATATCCAAGGGTATCTAGAAAAGTGATAACATACTCTAATTGAGTGCGACCCACTTAGCCCTGCTGCATCTCCCTTGTTTTAGTCATTCCCGGTTGATGAGGCTTGAGGCTATGTTTTACCTTTAGAATAACATTCATACTTGGAATGCTAACACTGCCTTCCAGGCAAGCAATGCAATGATAGCATTCATCCATACAAGTTGTTCTGGGTCTGGACAAACCAAATCTCCAAATCACCGTCTCCATTAGCTTCTTGATTCCATAATTCGTAACGCATAAACCAGATCGAAGTGGTTTTCAGATAATTTAATCTAATCCCGGTCTCTTCGAAACGATTAACGAATTTGGTCAAATTTGATAGTCGGTTATTTTACTATCAAATGACATCCATAAGCAGTCACTAGGCCCATTTTATAAATTTTCAAAACATTCATTCCAAAATATCCTTTCGAAGATATATATTCAAATCTCTTCCAGTATTTCAATAATTGGAAACAAATTCAAATTCTTATATCCACAACAGGATATTTTCAAATCATATCAATACTTAGAATATTTTTTCTTAATCCCATTTATAATTCAACACTTTGAAAATATTCTATAATAATAATCTAATGGTCGAAAATTTTCAAACTCTTCCGGTCCAATACTTTAGAAATATTTATAAGTATATTTCCTATATTCATTTTATTCCAAAACTTAGGAAATATTCCATTTATTTCCTATTTCTCAAAATCATTTACAATTATTTGTAAATTACTTAGCTCACTTAAACCGAATTCTATAAGTTTCCGGAGTTCATTAATTAATCCCCATTAAAATTTCCAAATTGATTATACTCGGCTATAATCTCAACTATCCATTTTTAACTTCCTTTTTATGAATTTTAATTCATTTTCGAGGTTTCTTGATTTAAATAATTTGGAAATTTCCTTAAGTTCCCTGAATTTCACTATAAGATTTCTCTTATAAAAATCATATCCGTTAAATATACTCCGTTTACAAATCTCGCGAGAATATATAACTTTCAATCATTTCAAAACTATATATATATAATAAGTATTTTTAAATAATAATTCATTTAAAACATATTTAAGTAATTATTTAAAATATTAAAACACTTTAAATAAACATCGATAATTAGTTTCCAATTCATTTTTAAATAAACTAATTGATTAACAAAGCTGATTATAAAAATTAGAATTTATTTCAATAAATATTAAATATTTGAATAACTAACTTTTCTGAAATATTAAATCTAAATAATGGTTTTTAAACTACATAGTTTAATAAATAAAAATCTCATTTTAAACAATTTTAATTTCTCGACAAAATTTATCTTAAAATCCAGTATTCCAATTTCAATTTATAAATCCCTCTCGATTTATATCACCTGACTACATCTTAATTTCATAACCATTCTCACATTCAAAAATAGATTCCACTATTTTTTTCAAAAATGATTTCCATAACTCGATATAAATTCGCTCTGAATTTGTATTTCCAATTTACCAACTGATCATCATTTTACTTTATTTATATACGTCGTTTATAAATTTTGTAAACTCATTTGGGTTTTTCTTGTTTATAAAAATAATCCCTTTTATGCAATTTCATTTTTATAAATCCATTTCTTTATAAATTTTATTCATTCTTCAAATCTATTTTAGATATCGATTTTAACTTCTTTCCCATTTTTTCTTAGTATCATTTAAAAATTCATTGTAAAAAAAAATCCTTTATATAAATTATTTAGAAATCTCACATTTAAACCATTCTACAAATAGTTAAATACAACCCAAATCAAATTATTGTTTATCTAAAACAATTTCCTTTAAAATAATCCAAATTTCGATATAAATACTTTTATATCCAAAATCTCCTTTTAATTCCTTAATATTTAAAAAATAATATTTATGGTATTTAAAATACCAAATTCTAAGGCCAGTGCTACTATAGCATCTAATAAACAAACCACACAACAATCCATAACAGACAATTCGATTTCATCATATATCACAACATATGAAAAACAATCAATATATATATGAGGAATCCAGTTGGATCCCTCCAACCTGTTTCCCCGCATCCACGGATGTAAGATAATATAAAAATACCAATCCCGCTATGAGGCGGGATATCGTGGTAATATAGGGTCATCCGCTATTATGCGGGGTGCATATGGTCTCATCCGCTCCAATAGGCGGAAAATATATCCAAATACCAATATATACTACTATATATATAATATCCCACTGATAATAATAATTATCCATTTATCCAATCAATCAATAAATTATTTTAACTTTTTAAATTAAAGCCAATTATCCAAATGAGTGAGATTTACTCACCTTGATTTTTATTTGCTAATCGTTCCAATTTAATTCATTTGCACAGATTTCGCAGCTCCGAACCCCACATGATTTGTAGGCTCTAAACTCACTAAACCACAGGCTCGTGCTGCCACTTCGCTGCATGTTTTTGATATAGCAACAATTCCAATTGAATCCGGACCAGGCTTCATCCTAGGTATCTGGACCCAAACGACAACAGTCCCTGTAGCCTTTAAGAGGAACTCCGCCAAGGTCTCTTCAGCAATGGAAGGAAGTCCCAGCAGCATCATTGCCAAAGAAGCATTTGTAATTGTTGCCTCATATAGGCATTCTCATTGACTAGCCGAGCAACTTGTTTTTGAAGGTGCTCATTCTCCTCCATTACAAGCTTGTTCATTTCAGTTAACTTCCTATTGACTGCCTGAAGGCATGAAGATTCTTCCCTTTTCTTCTCACGGCATCTTTTATTCTGGAACGAGTCTTTGATCTGAACCTCCCACCGACTTCATCCCTATGGATCCACGCTCAAACTACCATCGCAAACCCTAGCTCGCTCTTGAAAATGCGACACCCAATAATTCATGCCTAACATCCCTTGACTTCGAGCCACGACCTTCCCCTGATCGATCGCCATCGCGACGAACCCTTGCTTCCCATCGCGCGCTCCGCTTCCTAGGCGATCGCGATTTGCTTATTATATATATAAATCTTTTTATAACGGAATGTTGGAGTCTTAAGAGAGAAAGGGAAGTGATAACGTTATTTTCGATTTTTTTTGCCTGAAGTAATAAAAGGAGGATATGCGATTTAAAAGGGAGGGAGAAGGCGACTATGGTCAGTAGTATAGGGTGGCTATAGGGTAGGTCGGCTGAGACGAGTTAGGGCGGCTCGAGTTTGACTCTTGATTTAAAATTTATAAATTTTAATTTCAAAATATCCCTCTTAGCATATCTTGCAATTCCGAACCCCTATTGAGGCATGCCGCCAGATGTTCCTATTGTTATACTGCTATTCCGAACCTAATGGAACAAGTTTCGAAGCTTAATTCGATTGTATGCAGAAGATAGCCTTTTGAATCGATTATTTAAATTTAATTTAATTATTTCTAGGTGTTTTCAGATCGTACGACCAAACGGTGAATCCAAATGCTATGAAATTTGAAACTTGATAATAATACATTGTTGTGGATCCAATGGAATTAGTTTCATCGAATTCTGAGACTGTGCCCCGGATCGCTATTTTAACGCGTCGATTAAATCGACGATTTCAAAAATTTACGAAATCACTTAAAATTTCAGTTTTAAAAACTTATTAACTAAATTCTAATTCAAATAAAATTTACATCCACATTAGAAATCGTTTCGATTCTTATACAATTTAAATTTCAATTATTTACCATTTTCGTATTAAGATAAATCACTATATTTGAAATTTAAGTTTATTCTATAATTTCAAACGAAATCTTCATATTCAAAATCAACTTATATTCCAAATCCAATATTTAATATTATTTAAATATTCAAAATTAATCATCGAAAAATCTGGGTCGTTACAAATTAATCGTAAGCTATTCATTTTTTTCTATTATAAATTTGTTAATGTGACAGAGTATAACATGCCATATATTGAATGAATACAACATATAAGCAAAAGAAGATACTTTATTACTTTAAGCATTCAACTTAAACATGCCCTTAGTAGCCCATCCCCTACCCACAAACATACCATTCATAGTGATGGTGTATAATTCAGGCCTTGTAGTTTGAGCAAAGCCGGCCTTATTAAGAAGATAACTCGAAATTAAGTTGTTTCTCATCTCTGGAGTGTGCATCACGTCCTTCGGTATGATAGTTTTTGCAGAGGTGAACTTTAGCCTAACGCTTCCAATCCTTGCAACAGTAGTGGTGTGAGAGTCTCGCAGCATCACTTTCTTGTCCTCCACATCCATGTATGTTTTGTACATAGCACAGTCATACAAGACATGACATGTAGTGCTAGTATCTGCCCATCATCCTTCTGATCACCTATAAGGTCGATCTCTATAATCATAGCAGTTTGTGGCTGCTCTTCAGTTTGGTTCGCCCGAGGAGTAGGACGAGGCATGTTCAGACACGTTTTTGTCATATGCCCTAGTTTGTTACAGTTATAACAAATAAACTGACCAGAATCGTTCTTTAAGGATGGTTGTTGTTGTGATGCAATATGGTTTTCTTTGAAGGTTTCCATTATTGTTGTGGTTTTGATTAGGCTTACGGTTTTGATTCTTAAAGCTTTTGAGATTCGGTTTCAAAACAGCAGCCTTCTTAGTGTTGCTGGAAACAGTAAGCACTTCCTCTTTCATATCATGTTTTCGGGATCCCTCCTCAATTTGGAGGCTAGTAATCAAACTTTCAATTGAAAATTCTTTAGTTTTATATCTAAGATTATTTTTAAAGTATTTTCAACTGAGGGGCAAACTTGAAACTGCTAGTTAATAGTCATATCTTTAGAGATGATCCCATGAGCTATTTTCTAAAGCTGATAAGACTGCATTTCTACTGACCTGTCATCAGACATCTTATATTTGAGGTAGCGACTAACTCGGAATTTCTTTGCTCCAACTTCTTCCATGTCATACTTCTTCTTCAGCGCCTCCATGATCTCCTTAGTCGATTTATTCTCTACATTGTAGTAGTCATATAGGTCATCACCGAGGCCATTCGGAATGAATTTTTTGCACATGTAGTCATGCTCGATGTAGTATTGTTGCTCCTTACTCTCTATTTCGTTGGGTGGATTAGATAGTGGCGGTTTCGCTGTGGTTAGAACATAGACCACCTCTTTCATTGTTAGGAAAAATTGCATCTTCTGCCGCCAACATTTGAAGTGCAGCCCCTCAAATCTGAAAGGCTTGTTGGTGTATGGCAGCACTATTTTAGTAAAATCTTCAGTCGCGGTCATTTGCTGCAGATAGGCTTCTCTTAAATTGTTGAAGAAAATTGTTGGAGATGACTGTTGTAAATGATTGAGTGTCGTACTTCATCGCTTTCTTGTAGACAATTTACGGCTTGGCCCCAAGGTACAAGGCTAGCTATCAGCCTCTCCATCTTCAGGATAAAACAAAGTCTAAAATTTGGTCGATTTGCTATTTGCACGAAACAGCTCGTTCTGAATTTAGCACTTTCTAATCTAATTACTTGAAAGAATTCTATAGAGTGAGAAATGCAGAGAGAGAAGAAGTAGAAAGAAAATTGTCTGTTGCGTTATGTATTTTCTTCTACCTAATTATCATTTAAATAGACAGAATGAAAATTGTATACGTTTCTAAAATGAGAAACTGTTAACAGATCTAAAATCATTGTCATTCATTATGAATTTTATTATCATTAATTTTTGCAACGGCTCAATAATAATCGTTAATAAATATATTACCATTATACAACGTTATTCATTACAAATTTTATTACCGTTAATTTTTACAACGGGTCAATAATAATAGCTCATAAATATATTACCGTTATAGAACCTCGTTAATTACGAATTTTATTACCATTAAGTTTTACAACGGCACAATAATAATAGCTCATAAATATATTACCGTTATAGAACTTCGTTAATTACGAATTTTATTACCATTAAGTTTTACAACGGCACAATAATAATAGCTCATAAATATATTACCGTTATACCATGTCATTCAATACGAATTTTATTGTCATTTTTTTTAAAATTAATTCGCTTAAAATTCCAACAAAACTTAGTCATTGTACTTCCCCTCCTATACATTGGAACTGAAAACACAATATTGAGATCAGAATTGAAGAGCGTACTATCAAGTCTGTGTGCTAAATAGAAAAACTATTGAAGTCTTTGCCTTCTAATGCACTATTTATAACAAAAAATGGCCACGGTAATATAAATACTCTTATAGGATTAAGGAAAATGCTCAAAATGGACTCAAAATCATCAGTCAAAGAAAAGTAAGGCTATGTTTGGTTAACCGTTTTTAGTTTTGAGTTTTCGTCTATACAAAAATACGAACAATGCACGTATATTATAAAAATTGTCATTTTAGAAAACGAATTTAAAACACAAAATAGAAAACAATTTTTTTTCATTTTTCGTATTTTGAGAGAAACGGAAGCACGAGCAACAATTCATCCTTTCGTCGTTCCTCCATCCACTTCGTGGTCCCCTCCAATCTTCCGTTCATCCCTTCCGACCTCTCATATTTTGTAATTAATGTTGAAAACTCAAAACTTAAAATACAAAATAAACCAAACGACCCCTAAATTCTTCTATGAATCCTAACACGAATAAATTCTTTTTAGATTGTAAAATTTATGATTTCGAGCAATCGTTCAAATTAATATGACGATAAAATCAAAGCTCCTTCTATGAATCCTAATTGTCTTTGGACAGAAGATTAATTAAGCACCAATCAATCCATAATCAGCTCTGCCTAGTTACTTTGCAGGATAACACAATTAAAAGATTTATAATAGTTACCTTATACAAGTTGGACTAAGACGATCGTCAACAATTTGGACATTCAGTAAACTTTATTATATTAATGTATTAATATACAAAGTACACCAAATCTAAAACAACCATACAAATTTTCTTCTCCTACTTTAAAACTTGCTAGTAGAATTAGATAATAATCAGAATACTCTAATTACTATCCTTAACTGGGGTTGGAAACAAACCACCCAAAAGGCTACTTTACTATACTAACAGAATCTCTTCTCGCCTAGGCAGTGTTTTCATGATCCTATCGTGTCTCGGTCCGAACTCGAACAACCCTAAACCTTGGAGCACAACGGTCCGGAACTCAATCGGATCTCATTTATTCATTAACTTTGGTCGGACCTTCAAACCAACGGTCCAACCATCAATTTTACCCGGTTGAACAACGGTTCTTTGGTTTTTTTTCTACTTTCTCATCGTGTAATTCTCTCTTATTTTTATCTTTTGCATTGCTTTGTAGAAAATAAGTAAATATATATTTCAAAAATCATAATCGTTCCAAAATCTAAACCACTAACTTCATCACTTTGTTCTTCACTGCTGCAAACTCCTATAATATCACTGTAAGATTCGTCAAGTTTGTCGTCATTAAACTTCTATCGTTGTACACTACTCTACTATATACAAAGCTGTAGTTGTGCACTACAACAACACACAACTTCTGTTGCAGATCTTGAAGACGATCTACAGCTTGTGTACATAGCATTATTATTTCAATATTTTTATCTATAGTTTATAGTTAAATGTGTAAATTTTTTGAAAAAATAAATCACGGTTTTGACGGTTCGACCGGTTGAACCATCAAAACCTTCAACCATCACGGCTCGAGGCACGACACGGTCATGAAAACTATGCGCTTAGGTAACTCCAAGTTCTCTTCATGTGAACATAAGACTCCTATCAATATTTCCGTGTATCCTGCTCGAAGCACCTATAATGACAGAAGCAATGAATTCATTTTGTTCATAGGTTTCGTTGGTGGGATATGGGAAATAAGGACTCGGTTGAGCAAGCAGGCAAGTACAATTTGGAATTCATTTACTATTTCTATTATATTGCAGTAGTGCAGGTTTGCCTTTTTTTGTTGCATGCATTATGAATATAATCCATATAAACATGTAGCCATGATGAAGGTATTTATAACAACATAGATTAATACGATCAAGATACGAATAATCGAATATGTGCTAAAATCACCATAATCTACTTATACGCACTTGAATGAGCTTTATATTTTTAACAAATTATTGAAACTACATGTTTAAGTACTAAAATGAGTGGTTTAATGACATAATTAACTAAAAAGAAATCTTAGATTGAGCATACTTGGTACATCAAGATTAAATAACATAATTTTATAGAAAAAGAAGTGATTTCATAAAAATAATATAATTTGGTGAATTACAAGTATTTGAAATCATACGGTTAGAAATAGGAATACAAGTTCAAAATGAAAAATATGCAAAAAAATAATACAAATGATTCAACTGTGAAATGTATTAGTAATTATATAGTAGAAAAGCTTGCTTGTCGTTAGTCTGATAATGGAGGCTCTTTGTTGATGTCTGAAGCCACCGCTGTAGCTGCAAGCTATGCTAAAATATGGTTACCGGTTTACAGAAAACATAGCACTGGACCGAGGAACTTGGAAACTTATTTCAGGTAAAAACGTGATTTTTTAAAGAATAATGGAAGGGTTGATTTTGCAAGGGAGAGGAGGAAGACGAAGAGGGGAAGAATTCTGGATTCCCTACGCCAAATTGGCGCAGGGAAGGCATAGGAAAGCAAATTTTTCTACGCCACACCTACGTCGAAAAACAAGTTGGAAAACAGTGCGTCACAAAAATTTCCTACGGCTTTCCTACGCCGAATTGCCAATGCATTCCTACGCCGATTTTCCTACGCATTCCCTACGTCAGATTCTATACGCATTATCTACGCCTACTTCCATACGCATTTCCTACGCCGTGCCGATTTCCCTACGCATTTCCAACGTCAGATTCCATATGCATTCCCTTCGTCTACTTTCATACACATTTCTTACGCCACATTCCGTACGCATTCCATACGTCTTCCCTACGCCTTCATCCATACGCATTCCCTACGCCTAGCCTTTTTCTTTTTACAAGTGCAAAAATTAGATTTTTCTTACGAGTTCCATACGCCTTCCCTACGCCACCGTACATTAAAATTCAATATGATCATATTGTATTCACATTCATCCACTTCACATATCACAATAAAATCTAATAAAACTGAACATCAACGACAGAAAACATTAAATATATTATATTACCACATGCAAAAATCGGAACTATATATCTCATTAAAAATATTAATGTAGAATGCATATCATGGTCAAATTACTATAAACTTGTTACAAAATGTAATTAAAACACATCATGTCCAACAAACAATAAAATAAAGTTGCTACATAACTTCAACATAGTTGTTTCATCTAATTCAAACATCATACAATGTACGTAATAAAATAGAACATCAAACGCAGAACCAAAATAGGAATAACTCACGAAGTTGGTCATATCTCTGGTCCTTGCTCCCACCTCAACCCCCGTATAAACTCCTGCATGGAACATAAATCCACTTGTAGTTTGTTAATCGTGGCATTCATTTCTCGAGTTTTACTCCTTAGCTCTTCTACTTCCTCCTCAAGTTTCTCTATGTCATGTGAAACTCCAAGCAGTATATGTATTGTCTCTATATATCTGCATAAAAATTGTTCAATCAAATTAGCAAAATGTATAACTATTTGACTGTTCATTACGTAAGAATAAATTTGCAAGGTTCCATTACAAATTAAGCCTAAAAGCACGATCTCGGTTTTAATTGTTTACAAATTTGTTGTGCACTGCCTTTGCAAAGGCAGTGCACCAAGTGCATGGTGCATTGGCTTTGCAAAGGTGCACTGCCTTTGCAAAGGCAATGTTGTCCTGTGCATTGCCTTGGGCAGTGCCTTAGGCATTGCCTGTGCACTACCTTTGCAAAGGCAGTGATGTGCACTGCCTTAGGCAGTGCCTGTTTTTTCACAAGTGCAGGGAAATGCATAATGCTTATGTACTAGAGAACCTACTATAAGAATCTAGCTCATGGTGAAAACAACCAATTAAAATCTAGGAAAGAAGAGAATCTGAAGAGAAAGTAAATTATTGTTGCGAAAAAGTACATGTGATATGAAATGGTAAGATAAGATATGATGCAGTTATTCCATTGTAGTGGAATAGGCAAGGACCGAATAACATAGAATCACGCAACTAAAAAATTGTGGAGGAAAAAGCTAGCTATTCCACTACAAAAATATATTTAATTAAAGACTGAATATTTAAAACCGAAAATTTTCAGTTCCTAAATACAGACTGATTAATAACTGAAAAAATCAGTCTTTAATAATATATGCTAAAGACTGAAAGACAGTCTTTGATTGGTATGTATTATTCGAGACTGCCTAATGACTGATTTTCGGTCTTTAATTGATATTTAAATAATTAAATAAGCAATGGTTGAGATTTTTATAATTGTCTTAAATCCAATGGCTACAATTAACGATCCATGCAATAGCTTTTGAGTTCTTGTCTCCGAATTAACAAATTTTAAAGAAAATGAAACGTGACCACTTACTTCATTTAAGGGGCACACCAGTAATACTTCTCCACTTCTTCTGTTTAACATAAACTTCCACACTTTGCCATGTACAGAAATACATCCACCACTTTTCTCATCTTATTCTTCATCAGTATTATACATATTCATACAACCTGTTCATGAGACAATGCTTCGTTTCTTGAAAATATCGCCTTCGATTCAAACAGGTCCAACCAAGGAGAATTAAATATACAGGCAAGTTATATCCTTTGGTTGCTCTCTGATGGGTTTATATTATTTTTGATGCTCTACATGACCTTATTTGGGGGTAGTTGCTTTCTGTCATGTTGGAGTTTTATTGGGACTACTGATAGGTATTTGGCAGTGTACAATGGAGAAATAACTCAAAAGGGGTAATCAACAATACCAGATCCAAGAGACATGGAATGTCTTAGGAATGTATGCTCAAACTGTTGCCTTAGTTTGGATTGTGAAACTTTCAGAAAAGAAGAATCCGAAGGCCATGTTTAACAAGTCCATCACCATCAGTTAGATCCTTCACGAAATCGCCTGCGTTAGCACCTGAACCACCGTCCTCGCATCCTTCATCGCCGACACAAATAGATTGGGACAATTCGAATTTCCATTGCAAATTGACTGCGGTAGAAGCTTAATTTGTAGATCGAAAGGTTAGTTGACTGCGGCAGCGACTGATGTGGACAAGCTTTAGTGGGAGATCATGCACAATTAACTTCTAGCCGTACGTGCAGGTCGTGGGATTTCTTTTTCGTTTGGGCTTTCTTTAGAACAGAGAGTGAAGCATTTTCGCTGTAAAGTAACTTCATATTTTACTTTTCAAGAAAAAAACTCTGTATTTGAGTATGTAATGGATCTTGAACCATGTATTTGATTATTTAATGGAACTAGTTTGTATTACACTATTACTCAAAGATGTACTGTGTATTAGACTTTGATCCATGTACTTTTTTTTTGAAAAATAGTATATTTACATGTTTTCTTAAGAATATACAAACATATAAATATATACACACACGAACCATATATTGGTTAATAGATGTAAGTAACTAATATGTTTGTAATTTAAGACTGATTAAAAACTGTCTCTCTGTCTCTAAAATTCCGTCTTTAAACAAATTTAAGACTAAAGTTTCGGTCTTTATGTTTTAATACCGAAAATGCAGTCTTGAATATTTTTGTGACTTGAGAAACAGTGACTGAAACTACTGGTCTTTAATCGGTTTTTAACGATTATGTAGAGACCGAACTAAGAAATTAAATACTAAAATTTTCGGTCTTTAATTTAGCATTTTTAGTAGTGTTCATTCCATGTAATGTAACTTTCAAATTGTCACACTTTTTATGCCTAAAGTGTTATGATCCATTATTTCTCTGTTTATAATACTGGAATAATACTGATGATATACGGGAAAATGAGATATAAACTAGAATAAATACCCATAATAATATGATCAATTTAAATGACTTGTACTAACTACATCCCTATTTAACTTCTTATCCCATACAATTAACTACAAATTTCCTGCCCACTTTATATAATTTGTTCATTGACAAACACGTAACACAATTTATTTCAGCATATTCAATATGAACGTGATCTGAAGCTACAGCAATATACTAAATAAATCACATGTCAACCCAAGTATGGAGTTCATTCACACTTTATTACTAAGCCTGAAATCATTCTCCATGTCCTTTTATTAATCTAACTGAAAAACAAAAGTACTAATTAAGTTTTTAGTCATTACCCCAGGAATATTGCCAGTACCAGGCCTCCGCGTGCTTCTTGAGGAAGCAGACGTCTCACCTTCTCCAATAAGCTGCATGTACAGAAGGTTTAGCTCATCGTGAAAGAGCTCTTGACCCTTACTTTCGGTCATTTGAGCAACTCGCTCATTGTATTTGGCATGTAATTTACATAAAAAGTTAGGTATTGTACACATAACATAGTTTGGAATTTGTAAATTCAAATTCAAATTTTTTGTTGATTACATACAACAAACTATTTTGAGTACTCATCAATCCATTCGCCATCTACAGAACCGTTCAGTTTCCCAACATAATGTGTTCAAATGTACACCTACATGTATGTCGGTATTCAACCCAGTTCTTTCTCCTAAAAAATAATAATAATTTATCGTGTGTTTATTTGAATTGTATACTAGTATTATTAAATAACTTAAACAACCACCATATCGTTCATCCATTGTGCCATTGATTTAGAACCACATCTATGTGGCCTTTGATTGTTGTTGCGAGCGATTGAGTTCTTTTAAGCAAGCTCCTTCACATTCTCCCTCGCCCAGTGGGCTAAAAACTATTGTCATACTTCATCTGTTATAAAAGCATTCTTCTTTTTATACCTTTTCATGTCTCCAACAATCCACTTATACTTCAAAGAGCACTTTTGATCCCATAATTGTTTGACATCAACAAAAGAAGTGGTGGGATCCCAAGAGTACAATGCCTATACAAGAATTTGGGAATAGATTAAATAAACTGAAAAACTTAATCATGGATGGACTTAAAATATTGTAACATCGTGAATTTTAAAATTAGTTTACCTTAAATCCTTTAAACCAACGATCCATAATATTAGTAGGAACCACACTAAAACAAGGCCAAAATGATGTTATACGGGCCTTAAGCATAGAAGATATAATACGAGACGTCGAGGCACTATTCGCGAATTCCCAACTGTTAATGCACAAATTATATTAATCCTTTACTACATTATTAACATATACGATAATTCAAAAGTTTATAAATTTTACTTACTCTCCACTCTCCCTATAATAGATATTCATGGTGCCGACTGAGGAAGTCGAGCCAGTCTGTGACATATGTCCAGATAACCCAGGGGTGCCTTGATCATGATCACCGCCATCTGAAGGGGTGGGTTGTTGATCGACGGAGGGTGGTGCTGGTTCGGTCAAACCCAAACCACATCCACTACCACTACGACGACCACCACTATTATGACCACCACTAGTACGATGACCACCACCACGAGAACTCATACCTATTACAAGAATACAACACATGCAACTATATACATAAGCTAAGGTAACATTTTAGAATGAAATTTGTGAACTTTATTTAAGATAAGGTTTGAAAACATACATCAAATAGCATAGAATATAAACCAATAATTGAAAATTTTACTATTAACTAAAAGATGAACAACTTCATAAACATAAAAGTAATCGAGCAATTAAAAACACATGCAAACAATCATAATTAAATATACATGCTACCAATCTTCATTATCATCATCACTCTCAACATTTACACTCTCATCTTCGAGCTCACACTCATCTTCATCTACTTCGACTTGCTCATCATCATCTTCATCTACTTCGACCCCATCATTAACGTCATTAATAAGAGATCTTATATCTTCTACTTCTTGTACAATCTCCAGTAGTTCGTTAGGTTCTGGATCATTTTGATATGCCATATTGTCGGTTATGATCGTGTTTGAGTGAAATGACCATCTCAGTTTTGTTTTAATAACAGCCCACCAATCTGAATGACTATTGTCGATAGAAGGATACGACGTAAAATATACTTGTGTAGCTTGTGCTGCCAACACAAATGGATACCCTAAATATTTTTTCTTGTGGTTTACTTCAATAAGAGGGTAATCCTTGTGTATGCGTCTTACTCCAATATTCGGCCTACTATCAAACCATCGTCATGTGAATATAAATGTTTTTAACTCCGGCACCACCGAGTAAGTTAACTCGATTATTTCCTCCAATACACCATAATAATTTTTTATGTCATCATCGTTGTTTCCACCTTTAATACAAACTCCGCTGTTAACAGTTGTTTTTTTCTTTCCATATTCTTCTGTGTGAAACTTAAATCCATTTATAAACATTATTGGACATATTCTGTTGCTATTACGCGGACCAAATGCAAGTTTCCTATAGCAAACGTCAGTGATGTTGTTCGTATCAACCTATTGATTTAAATCAAGTACACAAGTTAATATATAATGAATACCTTGCGAGGTTAAAATACATGACTTATCATACTTACATATTGTTTAAACCATACCTCGAATTCTTTATAGAGTTCAACATTGGAATATTCACTTTCGAACTTGCTGTTTAAATCAAGCACACATGTTAATATCTAAGGAGTATTGTGTGTAGGTTGAAATGATTGGCATAAATTTAGTTAATGAATAATCAAATTATTATAGTACCTGATAAGATCAGTTAATTCATTACAATTAAGAAGCACGGTTGCCTTGGCTAGATTGTAATCCTTTATTGTAGTGAAGCTTTTAACATTATTCCATTTACCAAATGGACGTCCTTGTTTTTTGTATACCGAGAGAACGTTATCGATTGAATCATCCACAATATCATTTTCATTGCGATGACCATGATTAAAATTTAAATTCACGTGATCATTGAAATAATGACTAAAAAATATGGATGCTTCTTCAATAATGTATGCTTGACAAATAGAACCTTTAACACGTGCTTTCTGTTTCACTTTTTTCTTTAGGTGACCCAGATACCTTAATACGAAAATGTGTGAAATTAACTATAACATGTTCTATATTTAAAAATTGCATAAATAAATATAACTATTACATACCTCTCAAAAAGATACATCCATCCATACTGCACCGGTCCCCGTAGTAACGCTTCAGTTGGTAGATGTATTGGTAATTGTTCCATGCAATTAAAAGATCTAGGAATAAATATTTTCTCCAATTTACACAATAATTTGGGTATATCTCTTTCAAGCTTCTGCAAATGGCTTTTGGATAGAGTTTTCGAACATATCTCTTTAAAGAATAAATCGAGCTCTTTTATAGGCATCCAAACCTTTTGTGGTAAAAGCTCTTTAAATACTATCGGGAATAGAGTCTCTAAAAATACATGGCAATCGTGACACTTCATACCTGACAGTATAAGATCCTTCATATCAACACATCGTTTCGTATTAGAAGCAATTCCATTAGGAAACCTCAAAGAATCAACCCACTCTAGTAATTTTATACAACGAGTCTTATCCAGCTCATAACACGCAAGAACATTGAAGTTTGGATGCATTGGAATAATCTTAAGCTCTAGACAATTGCAATAGTATTTGATATATTTTCTTGATCTCAAATCATCTTTGGTTTTTCCTTTCACATTCATAACCGTATGAAAGAAATTATCAAACACATTTTATTTAATATGCATCACATCCAAATTGTGTCGAAATTTTGATCCTTCCAATATGGTAATTCCCAAAATATACTCTGCTTGCACTAGTTGCTATAATCCTCTTTGCCAGGAATTTTAGGCTCTTTGTTGCATGTAATTTTGCATAATCTTTTACAATATCAAATACCTCTTCTCCATTCAAAAATGTTGGTGGTTGCAAACGTACAATTTTCTTTCTTTCGAAGTTTTTCTTATCACGTTTGAACGTCTCATTTGTATGTAAAAATCAAAGGTAGTGATCCCACCAACACTGTTTACCACCATGCTTCAGTGTAAATGCTTTTGTTGAATCCATGCACATGGGCCAAGATAATTTACCCCCCGTACTCCAGCCCGAAAGCATCCCGTACGTGGGAAAATCGCTTATCGTCTATAGTAAACTAGTGTGAACCCGTGCTTCGCATACGGTCTATTGTAAAACAACTTGTTTGTGATAGAATTGTTAAAACATTTAGTTTTTAAATTTGACTTTGTCGGTGGATTATATATTTTTTGTCACTTCAGAGTTGTGTTTCTCTTTAAAGTATACATTGAAAAATAATTGTTGCTAAGGCACAAATTTTTATCTAGAAGACAATGTTATGCTTAATGGAAAAAATCAATGGAATTAAGTTACATAGAAATTGGTGCTTTCTATGCAATAGTTAAAAATTCAAGTGCAAGAGAAAAGGTACATCACTTTATGTTTTCTAAGTGGTCTTCAAATCATCTGTGATGGTTTCTAAGATTACACAACAGCCTTTCAAAATGTAAAAGAATTATGTCAAAAACAACACCATTTATGTTTTTGGTATTATTACAAATTGGTTCATAACTTCAACTAAAATACAAACACATAGGCTATGGGATTGGAAGATAAGTTAAAACTTGTCAACTGTTCAATATGCGCAAATGAAAGTACAGACCGTGCAAATATAGCTTTAATGTTTAAACCTTTTCCGCTAGTTTTATCTTCTGCTTCAACGTTGATTTGTTAATATCAAAGACTGAACATTTATTGAGTGTATGCATATCCTAAATAACCATCCTAAGAGTTTGATTTTAACTTCCATTACATATGTGAACCTAAAAAAATTTACTAATCATAAATTGCTAATTTCTCTGATAGCCTTCTTATCTTCTTAATAGGAAGTTCATCACCTATTGTATGCAAGCATATAGTCTTAGAATCTTATTAGTAGGCACCATAATTCAAACTGTAATGAGTAAACAAATAGCAATTAATTTAATAAACACATTTAAAGGAAGAATAAGGTTATGATTCGATTAAGTTTGTGTAGTTACCTTTAGAGAACTTCGTCATGCCTTCCTTTTTTGCACCAGCATGTTGGTCGTGGCCTATAAAAAATAAATAACATGGATCAAAGCTATGGAGATAAATATTTCCTTCAGTTTGATAATACCATAGAAAAATATAACTTTTTCAAGTAGAAGAAGGAAAACACTTGAAAATCTAATGCTTCTCATTTTATTCTCAATGGGAAAAGACTACTGTTACTTTATTATTATTTGACAACTCCAATATTCTTAGTAATAACCAAGCTTCTTTAGTATTTATGATATACTCTTGAAAATGATGAGCCAAAAAGTGTTTTAAACTTAACTTAGGAAAGAATAAATGAGAAGGGCAGGATAGGAATAGATCTACACCTGCACTTTAAAATTGAAGTTAGGATGGTTAAATATCTACTCTCTAATAACTGAGAATGAGTTTCCAACAAATGAGAAAATTAAATAGCATGATATTGACTTGTCAGGTAAGTGACCTTGATATCTGCACTCAATAACTGAGAATGAGTATCTAGAAAATAAGATTCTAGATCGGCTACATAAACATGAAGAGTTGAAACCGTGTTTATAAGTTCGGTTTGGTGTTAGTTGAAGTTAGAAAGGTTATGCTGCATTTCTAACTCAAGATTAGTCACTCTCCCGACTAAGGATAGCTCAGATATATGTTCATCACAAAAAAGTAATTGTCGGTCTCTCATCTTAGATGCGGATTAAGATTTACAAATTTTAGCTTCCAATGTTACCCTAGCTTCTCTTTCTAAATGCTGATCAACATGTGCACATTTTAAACCTTCTTTAAAGTTGTCAAGCTAACATTCTAATTGAATGCTTACATCTTTTCCAGCATCATTAAAGCTTCTTTTTCTTGAATACGAACTAATAATGATCTTTCCAGTTCTTCCTTGGTACATTTTAGCTCCTCTATCTTTTGGACAGCATGCATATTATTATCCTTGTTTTTTTTGTATTTCGGTTTCTAAAACAGGGACTTTTTACATCAGATCTTTATTTGTACTTACATGCCTTTCCTTGCTTCTAAACTTGATTGAAATTTCTTGATTTCCTCTTGTAGAGTTAATTTTGTTCTTTCCAATTCACTATTGATGCATTCTAACTCCACTCACCTCAGGTTAGTATCTCTGTTCATATCTTTCAACTGTTGTATTTCAGTTTGAAGAATAGAAAGTTTTAAGGTCAATTCACCATTTACAGTTTTATGATTTTCTTCGGCTTCTATGCTTAACTGAAGCTTGTTACATTGATCGTGTATAGTTAGTTTTGCAGTTTCCAATTCTTCCCTGACACGTTCAAGTTCCCTTAACTTCTGGTTAATAGTATTGTTCTCTTCTTTGTATTATTTTATTTCAGTTTCTAAGATAGTGAGTTTAGAATCCAGCTCTTTGTTTATAGTTTTGTGTGCCTCTTTAACATGTGCGCTAATTTTAAACTTGTTGTTAAGTAACATTTTGTCTTGCTGAAGTTCTTCAATGAGAGCTTTTGACAATTCAGCTTCACTCTAGTATCTTCGGCACACTGCGATTCAGCAGCTATTTAATGGCTTAGGAAATAGAATTAATATTGTTTTCATGAGTTTCTGTTAGTATGCATTGCTCTATATTTCTTTGTTCAGCAAGCTCCTCTGCCCTTATTTGAAACTGACATCCCACATGTTTATGAATAGCAGAAATGAATAAGTATAGTTTAGTTAATAGTATTGTCACTAAAATACCTTGTAAGTGAATGGGTGATTTTTAAATGAAGGTGAGGCATCAGTTGGATGCAAGGTAGTGAAAATGGCAAGATAATGCAACGACCGACCAAAAGATGAAAAATAAAAATGAAACAGTGGAAAAAATGAAAAGATTAACAAAACTCTTGATCCAATTTTGCTCCTATATATTTTTAAACGTTGAGATCCATTACCCAAAAATGTGAAAACAACACTGTTACAATCATCATGCTTTGTTTTTTACAAATGTATATTTTCCCTATATCAATCATCATTCATTTGACATTAAAAAGTTTAATCATGCAAAAGCATCGACAATAAATAGGAGCAATAAGGCTTTTACTCTCTATAAAATTCATATATGACCAATATTAGAAAGCGAAAAAAAGGGCGGTGCTAGTAAAGTGATAAATTAATTAATTTATTGGCATTGATAATATTGAAATAGAGATCAGAATATTAATTTTTTAAATTTTAGTATTTATTGATAAAATTCAATTTTGAAAGTAAATATAACAATCGCACAATGGTTTTACCAGGAAATCTCAAATGGCGTTGCCACTATAGGGGTTGAAGGGTTTTACAAACACGAAAGTATTGAAAAACTCCCAGCAACAATTCTAACTTTCCAAGATGCCAACAATGAAAATTTCCAACTCTACCATCATAGAACCCAAAACCATAAACACAACACCCATTACCAAGCATCATATGGAAGCCACAACAAAGAAAATTAAATGCATGGCATCATGGTTGAAACTATTTGTGATTTTTTTTACTAATAACGTGGAGTTTATAATATATATATATATATATATATGTGTGTGTGTGTGTGTGTGTCTGTGTGTTATATTAAAATAATTTTGAAAGGGAATCCACTTTTATGTTGATATCATGAAGAGTACTGGTGAAAGAAATAGAAGATAATGTTGGTTTAACCAAAGTTGTTTCTTTTCTTGACAAATAAAAGTCCTTTTTGGGTTGGGGATGCATATCTGTCCAATGTCTGCAAATTCATAGCTTTACACATTGATATGTATCCATTATTTCTTATGTATGTGAGTTAAATACAAATATAGCATTGTGTAGCATCAAAAACAACCTCTTCATCTTAGCTTATATGTGTTTTGCATATAGGTCAGAACTTTAGAATCTTCAAAGGTTATATTCTTAAATAATTTTTATGGCAAAAATATTTTAGTTGCATAGACCATACCCAAATATATAAGAATTTTAATATAATGGTAATGAAAAAACATTGTTAAACAAAAATGTTACATCATTAACAATAATTTGCAAGGATAAAGAATGCATAGATATATTTGATTGTGATAATTATAATTAAAAGTAAGAAAAATAATTACAGTAAAAATATTAAAATTCGCAGATTATTTAGAGGATAAAGCATGTATTAAAAATTTATCCTTTAATACATAGACATATTCATTATGGCATATATCCACCCTACGATTTTAAAATTTCAAAATGCAAAAATAAGTAATCTAGCATACAAAACCTTCCAAAACCAAATATTACAATGGCTTTCAACCTTTCTTTCAGCTGTTGCATAATATTTAGGACACTATTTGATGACTATGCCAGAGTTTATTAGAAGCAGTAACTGAAGCTAGCATATGCCAGAGTATGTAAGAGGCTGTATCTGAAGCTGGCATACGGTAGAGTTTTCCTGAGTTGACCCCACTTAAAAAAGTTAGGTACTAATAAGATTGTCCATTTGAACCTGATATCATAAGAAACACAATAAAAATATTAAAACTATATACGTTAAATCATACATGTTTTTGTCTTGACATATGTAAACAATTTCTTTCTCATCTAAATAGGAAGACACTATAGACTCCTAATCTATAGTCTATAAACAACTAATATGCAAATGCTATTCGAAAATAATCACGTAGGAAACATAAAAAATGATATTTTATTTTCAAATATTGAGCATAATGCTTTCAAATTTCTTTGTATATCTGTAAGTGGTAAAAATTGCAAATGATATTAGGATAGCAATAATATAGTTATTCCACTAATTACATAAAGCTAAATAATGTTGATCCAAAGTGCCATATTGCATCCCCTCATTCTTCTTTCCTGTTGTTATAACAAAGTTAAATTTAGGAATAAACACGTTTATGTATCTCCCATGCACTCACAAACATCAAGACTGCATAAGCGCAAAGACAAAATATTAAGTACAGAATAACTATTATAAAATAATATCAAATAAATGATGTAATACTGTATAACTAAAAAAGGTGATAATAAAAGGTAAAACAGTCCATGAAAAGAAGAAATTGACAATCGGTACCAAAAGCATCACATTTCGCGGTTGATTCTCATATATTTTTCAAGAGTTAACCATGTCATATCTAGTATTCATAGTAAAATATATAAATAAAATAACAAAACAAACAACTTGCCAATTAAGCGATGGGTCAAAAATAGATAATTCAATTGTATACTATCAAGAAAAACTTGGTCAGAAAACTGAAAGGTTCAATAGTTAAATCGGGTAAAATAATTAAAAGCAAGAATAAAAAAATCAAATCCAACACAAATTCTATAGAGAACATTTTAAATAATTTACTGATGAATATTCAAGGGATAAGTTGGGAGCACCATAGTCACAACTGCCTCTCCTTCCAAAGTTCATAAGTTCATATTTTGCTCTTGACATAAGCATCCCGTAATTTCAACTGCTAGGAATGAACAAAATTGTTTATATAACAATTCATAGGTTGAAAGAAGAAATACCTTTGGAAATTAGTGTATTACTATGTAAGCATGCCATTTTTATGCATAAAAGTCACGAACACCACAAATTAACATGAAGAGATAAAAATACCTGAATCATGAGTTTATTTTATTTTTGCTCTACTATTTATTTTGGTAAATTCTTTAAATATAAAATCATCCATCATTTATTGACCTACTATTATTTGAGAGTATATTATATTTTATTTACATCTTTGTGTAGCAGTTAACATGCATAAATGGCTAATAGAAAGGCATACCACTACAGGTCCATAAATAGTCAGGAATAGATATTAATGGTATAGCATGCATGCGTCTTCCACCAATTTATTGTACTTGTCATATAAATTTTCTTAAATGTTTAGCAGTATTTGATAGGTTCCTCAACATATATTCTTCAATGTTGAGTCATACGTAGGCAAATGGAATTTTTTAAAATTATATATTGAAGAATAAGGTAGCAGACAAACTTTGATCTTATGGAAATATAGATATTAATTCGAACGCCGATAGCATTACGATATTCCACATGAAATTTATCATGATAATATTAATATGCAAATAATCTGGTTATATTATTTTGAATCAACTATAATATAGATTCAATATGAGCTCATTCAATTATCAAAGCTTAAAATGCATAATTTTATTTGTATTCCATACCGAGCTTGATAAAACTGAAATTGCATATAAACTTATTTGTGTATTTTTTTGTCCATATTGTACTCTTTTTCATAATTTATAAACTGCTCTCAGTTCCATTCGTCATGAAGAAATTTTTTTTCACACTTCAAAAAAGCTGCCATTCAGGCTTAAACTTAGATATTCTAGTCTAGTTATCGATAAAACATGTACCTGTTATTTAAGTCCTCATTTTAAAGTTTATAAAATGCTATAGCACCAACATTCAAACACAATCACCAAAGCACTAAACTTTGAGTTACATTTATTCAACTATAATTCTGGTACTTTGAACAAATAAAGTGTTGGTTTAGACACTTTATTCTAGAATAAATAGAAATTGTGATTTAAAATTTGTAGTTTTGTCTACAACTCCACCCATAAAATATCCACACATTAGAATTGTATTTTTTTTTAAAAAGCTTAACGAATTGAATATAATATTACATCTTCATCTTATGCTACATGCTCTAATTCATAATGTTATTCCATTAATTGCCTTTTCACTGTTCCAACTCATTCTTAGTGGAACACTCAACAATCATCATGGTTTTATCATGAGAAAAAGGGACAATCTCCTGCAAGTTATTTTATAAAGGAAAAAATTGGGTTTTTCAGGGGTTCATAATGATTGAAGGGTTTTTCATACCGTTGGTTCTTTAGTTAATTGTAGAATTCAATGATTAAAATGTTACTCTATTTTAAGTTTAGCATTTTTTAGTGTTATAATACAATAAAATAAAATTAAAACTTAAATTAAAAAGCATAGCGGTGTGGAACTTGTGTCAAGTATAGGATTAGTTTCTTATTTCAATATGTCATCCTGTGATGTAAATGATGCGACAATGAAAATAGGATGTGTTCTAGAAATTTGCTAAAACACAGAATTTGATCCTAATTTCTGTCAAAACATGCATGCATATTGGTTGTGAATCATTCTTTCGTATTCTCATAGTGTTATTTGGAAGAAAGTGAACAACTTTAAGTCATTTTCATCCTAGAAAACTGACAGTAATTAATATGCCATAAAAAAGAATGCATATCTTATATGATGCTTTTAATACAATGTTCACAATGATTTAAAGACTACGTTAAATTTCTAAATTTGCATATCATAAATCTGATTTTTTTTTCCTATTATCTAAAATGTAGTAAACTATGAAAAGATATTATAAGGTGCATTATAAAATCCTGCAAGCGCATTAACTTAACCACACTAACAAATTTAATTAAATTATAAGGTGTAGAGCAAAACCGTATATAAAATGTTATACAATTTTATCTATAACAGTATTTGAATAAAAGTGCACAAAATAATTTTAAAAGAAATTTGTAATCTAAATATATAATGTAAATGCAAAACCATATTATATGGTATTATCATGGATATCACATTTTCTTTCTAAAATTTGAAACAATAGAACCTGTGAAAGAGTCTCCTAATAGAGCAGGCAGTTGACATTAGATTTTCAAACAAAGATGCTTGTCAATTTAATAATAGAAGGATTTTTGCAAATGACAACTATCCCTTCATTTTGTTTTTAGCACATGAAAAATCATCATTGGTTATAATAAATCATGCTAGATCAATGAAATTTTCATGTTAAAAAGTAATCGTTCAAATTTACACATAAAATGTCATATACAATGGACAGTCCAGCACAAAGGCACGGTAATTAAGTAGAATAGCACGATAGGAAGAAAACTTAGTTTATGTCCTATCTAACAGATCCATTGATATGTTGTGATAAAAGTTGTGGTATGCTGTGCCATAGATTAACAAAACTTCATTGACCTATAAATAGCATAAAATTTCAAAAAACTTCCCAAAGAATTAAAAAACCCGGTGGAAAAAATATATAGATTTTAGAGGTAAACATATAATTTACTATCGGAATCATAGTCAAGCAGCAAACATACTAGAAATGTGCAAAACATATAAGAAGTAAACATTTTTAAACCACTTAAACATCAATCAGTAATAGATTATACTACAAACATGCTGCAAATTGAAATGACAATTTGAAAGAGGCGGGAATTACTTGAAAATATAGGTCAAAAGCTGGAAAAACTGTAGGCAGAACATTGATCAACAGTTATCTAGACCGATGAGCCAAATTTTGAAGTTACGGAATAGATAATTAGTGAGATAATCGAAAGTGTAAAAAGATTGAAATAATTGGAAGAGAATTGAAACAATTACCTGAAATTGCAATCGAATCCAAAAGGAAGGAGTGGAAATTGAAATCGAGTAGTTTTCGGCCATAAATGGGGTCAGTTGAAATCGTAATTGAATCCCAAATGAACAAACGCGTGTAAATTAAAACCAAGGAGTCTTCGGCAGCCATAGATAAGGACCTGTGTAGGTTTAGGAGGAAAGAAGAACGTGTAAAAGGAACCTAAACCCGTTTGCTCTTTATCCACATTAATTTGTGATCCGAAACTTTACGGTGAAGTAGAAATTCTAAAGGGTGTAAGTAAATTTGCTACAGTTTATAACATGGGGGAAATGAAGATTTACAAATATTGTTTTGTAATATAACAACTAATAAAAGTGCAGAAACACCTAGTTTATTAACCCACATAAACAGAACTAAGTAAAAAGATTTCAAGAAAGAAAGAAAATCATCATACATAAATTTTTAAATCGTTAATCAATTTAATGAAATGGAATGAAATCATTAAATGTATATTTAAAACTAACCATAAAGCCACTGTGAGTATAAAATCCTCATAGTTCTACTGAAATCAACTTAGTTATTATGTACAATGATTACACAAACCTAAGAACAATATACACCAGTCAATGTTTTTAAATAGACAACTGTATGTAAAGTTCAAGAATTTTTGAATAAGCATGCCCATTGGAAATTAAATATATCCGAAGATATTCACATATCAATTAGTAACATGTGTTCAAAGATACACACATACAAATAAAGTAATTAATATTCGATAATGAACTTATTATGCCTTAAAGTCTCGAAAGCATCTCAGATAATTGTAATATTTTGTACATAAAGAAATAAGTATACAACATAGTACAGCTGAGATTTGTTGATCAGAGGTTGAATTGAAGGAACCATTGTATTATGAGTTTAAGCACTTATATTAATATTCAAACAAATATCATAAAGAAAAGTGAAAACAAACAAACTATATAGATTCCCAAAAAAGCAACATAAAAATTGTATAATCGAAGAAACAAATAATTCAATTTCAAATTTTAACTAAAAGGAAACAACATATAGGGAAGAAGGAAAAAAAGGCAAGAAACAACATGAGTTAAAACCTACATAGCAGGGCATGATTGTCAATCTTTCACAGTTTGCAAATAAAAATAATAAGGTTGTCAGAAAGTTTAAAACACATGATGACATGAATTATTACAACAATTTGACTTAGGATTAAACACTGATTGAGTCAGGGTGCAAAAAAGCAACAGAAGAAAGCCATCGAAATAAATCTATATCAGTAGTAAGTAGAGTCTAATTGGAATTAAGAAAAACAATAAAAAAAAATCCAGATTAACACTACCTAATTTGAAGTATCTAATCTAAGTAATTGCATAGAAGAGGAAGTTAACTAATTTAAAATTTGTCGCTAGGAAGAAGAAAAATAAGTGCTTACAATGGGAGAAGAGTTGGTAACCTTGAAGACGCCCCTTTGATGAACCGAGGTCGTCCAACCGCAATTCGGCAGGTGACGTTGGAAGAAAGCATGGACAACGGAGGTGAGCTGATACACATCAAATCGACGGGGACCTTATTATCAAGGTCTGAAAAAAGGATATGCGCTTGGGAGAGGGGAGACTTTGGATCTGAATGAAAAAGAATTGGAAATCTTGCATGAAAATTAATTGGAAAACCTAGAAGGAGGAAGAAGAAAGGTGCGGTAGAAAGAGAGGAATAAAGAAAAAACACGACGGTTGAGTTTTAAATTCCCAGGTTGCTTATGCGCTCTTGAAAGCTAAGTAATAGTATATTATAGATAAAAATAATATAAATTTGGAGACTGTTCAGTTGACAAATTTCAAGGAGGCTTGTGTACTCTTAAAACTGAACTCACTAATAATATAATAGTATAGACAAGAAAATAGTTTGAAATTTTTTCTCTTCGACACGTCGTAAGTGTCAACACCCTCTACCCACATCTTCTTCAGGTCCTCAATTAAAGGTTGCAAATAAACATCTATTCCATTTTTCAGATTTTTCGACCCAGGGACAATTAGAGTTAAGAACATGTATGGATTTTGCATACACATCCAAGGAGGTAAATTATAAGGTGTTAAAATAACTAGCCAAGTGGATTATTTTTTTCCATACTACTAAAAGGTTGGAAACCATCAGTACATAAATCGAGTCTGATATTTCGTGATTCCTTGGCAAAATCAGGATATTTGTTATCGATATGTTTCCATGCTTCTCCATCCGAGGATGACATAAAACCTCTTCCTCTCGAACTCGTTCACTATGCCATCTCATGTGCTCCGTAGTGGCATAAGACGAATACAATCTTTGCGATCTAGGAATAAGTGAAAGATAATGTAAACAAGTAAAATGTACACCTTTACTGTTACATTTTTTCTTTTAATATATTCCTAAGCCACAAAATTTACATTATGAACGGTCTATATCTTCTTTCCAATGTAGAATGCACCCACTTCGACATGTATCTATCTTTTCATATGGCAATCCGAATGCAGACACTTGTTTTTTTAATTGATACTAATTTTCTGCCAATCTAGTCTGCAAACCAGATGGGACCACATCTCGAACTAAACTAAGATCATCGTTCATTAATTTTTGTGTACAGTTGTTTTTGGATTTTATAGCAACTAACCTAGAAGTCGTTGCCAACTCCGTCATTGGACATCCATCAAAAAGCGGGTTTTTAATGCTTCTAACAAGTCAAAAAATTTCTTAGCTCTTGGATTTGGTTCTTCCTCTCCATCCAACGAATTAGGTAGCATACTCGGACCAGCGACATCAATAACCATTTCTGTCATTCTATTTTCTGAAGTAGTAGATTCACCAAAATCAACACCAATATTTACATTATCATCCTCATCAACCATCGATGTATTAATAACATTATCATATCTTCACCATGATGTATCAACACATAGTAATCATCCATAAAACCATTTTTAGTTAAATGCCTTTGAACAACTTCATAAGAATGATGTTTTGTGGCTTTACACTTCTTACAAGGACGATGGATTTCTGTCATGTTTGTCTCATTGGAAGATGCCACTAGCATGAACTCAGTTAAACCTCTTAAAAATAGAAATGGAATCATTCCTCTATGCCCTACATTTTTGTACATCTAATCTCGACGAACTTTTAAATGTTCCATCTTGTACTGCATAATTAAGATAAGTTAGTTGAGTACTTAGAATATGATTATATGGAATTACAGTTATTTCATTATTTTCACTACAAGAAAATGTTATATTTGAGACAACGATCAAGGACTAATTAATATTCTTTTAGTTGTTTTAATTATTTTCCCAAAAGAATTGGTTGTGGAGTCAACGCTGGTTGTGGAGTCAACGCTTGACGTGTATGTTTATCCACTCCCAATTCCAGTCACCTCAACAATAGTTACAGTGTATGTGACGCAGCCTAGATAGGGAATTCGACGATGTAAATCGAATCCGTCCACGATCTCACACGATTAGCGAAAATGATCAGTGAATTGATGATAAATCGGTGAATTTAAGAATACCCAAATGCCCAAATCCGTTGATCACGAAGATACCGGATTCTAGCAATCTTCGACACGTTGATCGCACACGATGCCGTGAGAGAAGATCTACAATTCTTCGAACGTTGGTCAAGCGCACTTGATTCCGTGAATTGGCTTCAACAATCGTTGATTCGAGCGCACTCGAATGCCGAAGGTGGAGATAGGAGATAACACTCAACTACCAATTTTAATGGAGGCACAAAGCTCTCAACAAATTTTTATTCAAAAATCAACAACGTTTACAACTGACAACACATCCCTATTTATAGGGAATTACATCACACAAGTTACACGACTCAAAATAGGCGACATAAGAACAAACGACTCACGACCTAACATTCACGACTTAACAGTATCAGACGACTTAACAACATAACAGGCACAAACGACTTACAACATAAAAGAAACGACTTAAAAAACCAAACAGGTTACAACACACGACATAAGAAATGCGGTATAACATCTTCCGCGACTTAGCGACCTAAGCTTCCAGCGACATAAGGAAATTCTGATGAATCTGTTCGCGATCTATGGAGGAACGACCTAAGGAATTCGCGACCTAAGAGTCTTCAGTAGCTTCGCGACTTAAGGATCTTCGACTTAGGGATTCTGTTCGCGACTTAAGGATCTTCGACTTAAAGTAGGTCGTTCGCGAGTTAGGTGGAAGCGACATAAGGGTTCTGAGCAACATAACAATTTGGGAATTCGTTCGCGACCTACTGGCAGTTGAATCTTGCTCGTGACCTACTGAAAGAAGCGGCAACACTTCGCGACCCAACTGGAATTTGCTTGCGACTTGAGGAATCTCGCGACCTAAACCAGAGCGACCTAGGGTTTCGCCTTCAAGAAACTGGAGCGACATAAGGAGGAGGAGCTCGCGATCGCGACCTAGGGTTTCGCCGCCTTCGCCGCGACTTACGGTAGCGTGATTCAAGGTAAGCGTTGCATCATCCTCCCTTGGTTGAAAAGAATTCATCCTCGAATTCACGCTCTCCTCTTCAAGCATCTCCCCATAATACGGAATTAAGTGTTTGACATTGAAAATATCAGCAGTATGGATATGATCCGGCAATCTCAACTGATATGCGTTCTCATTAATCTTCTTCACGACTTCCAAAGGACCAATCATTCTAGCAGCTAGTTTGTTGTAAGTGCCAACAAGAAATCGATCCTTGGTCAATACTGCATATATAAAATCTCCTTCTTTGAAGTCAACATGTCATCGTTTAATATCTGCGGATTGCTTATATTTCTCATTCGCCTTAAGCAATCATTCCTGCACAACTTTGTGACATTCTTGCAATTCATTCACAAAATCACTAGCTTGCTTGATTACTCCTTTCTGCTGTGGAACTACAGATAAATCTAACGGTCCTTTAGGAATTGTTGAGTATACAACCTGGAATGGACTGAACCCAGTGCTACGATTAACTGCATGGTTGTGTGCAAACTCAGCTTGACATAACTTCGAGTCCCAACTCTTCAAATTGTCATCCACGAGGCATCGCAATAGATTACCTAGGGATCTGTTTACAACTTCAGTCTGTCCATCCGTCTGTGGATGATAAGCACTACTGAATTTCAGCCTCGTCCCAACCATTCTCCATAGGCTCATCCAAAAATGACTTAGAAAGCGAGTATCTCTATCCGAAATAATAGATTCAGACAACCCATGCAAGCGATAGATCTCTCTACAACTGTGCCACATGGACTGCATCTTCCGTCTTCTTACAAGCAACAAAATGTACCATCTTCGAGAAACGGTCCACCACAACAAATATAGAGTCATTTCCCCATTGAGTCCTCGGCAAGCCCAACACAAAATCCATGCTTACATCAACCTACGGTTTTGTAGGAACAGGTAAAGGCATATACAAACCCGCATTTGTAGTGTCCCTTTCGAAACTTGACAAACATGACATCTTCGAACAAACTTTTCAACTTCCCTCCTCATTGACGGCCAAAAATAAGATTTTGCAATCAACTGTAAAGTACGATCACGACCCACGTGTCCTTCCTCATGCAATTCTTTGATAATCTTCATTCATAAACTGCAATCTGGTACGCACAATCGATTCCCCTTGAATAAGAATCCATCTACCAACACAAACTCATCAGTACTCCCATCCTTGACTTTCTCAACAATCTTCGCAAAGTAAGGATCTTCCTCAAACAACTCTGGCAATAGTTCAAATCCTGTCACTTCAACCTTCATCGTTGTCAACAAATGATTCCTCCTGCTCAAGGCATCGGCTACACGATTCGTCACCCCTGATTTGTGCTTTACAACAAAAGTAAACTGCTGCAGATACGTGACCCATGAAGCGTGTCTAGCTGAAATTTTGTCCTGTCCTTGCAAATGTTTCAAAGCTTCATGATCCGTATAAAGAACTAACTCCTTCTGAAATAGATAATGTCTCCAGTGCTTCACAGCTTGAACAATTGCGTAAAACTCCACGTCATAAGTGCTATATCTCAACTTGGCTCCAGACAACTTCTCACTGAATTAAGCAACTGGTCTTCCATTCAGACTCAATACTCCACCAACCCCAACCTTCGAAGCATCAGTGTGTAATTCGAACAGTATCTGAAAATCCGGCAGTACCAGAATGGGTGCTGTCGTCAAAAGTGTCTTGATCTTCTCAAAAGCTAACTCTACTTCCTCTGTCCACACGAACTTCTTTCCTTTCATGCAATCGGTTACAAGTGCCATCACACTGCTAAAATGTGGAATGAATCTTCGATAAAAAGATACCAACCCATGAAAACTCCTCACTTCAGTAATTGTCTTGGGTTGTGGCCAACTCCTGATAGCTTCCACTTTGCTTTCATCCACTTGAATACCCTCCTTTGACAGAACATATCCCAGAAACAAAACACTGTGCGTCATGAACACGCACTTCTTCGTTGCTGCATAGAATTGCTCCTGTCGTAGAATCAACAGCACTTCTCGCAAATGCTAGATATGCTCTTCCATACTCCCACTATAGATCAAAATATCGTCAAAGTAAACTACTACGAACTTCCCAATAAATGGTCTGAAAATCTAGTTCATTACTCTCATAAAAGTACTAGGAGCATTTGACAAGCCAAACGGCATAACCAGCCTTTCGTATAGACCTTCCCTAGTTTTAAAAGCAGTCTTCCACTCATCACCTCGTCTAATAAGAATCTGATGGTATCCACTCTTCAAGTCAATCTTTGAGAACACAACAGCCCCACTCAACTGATCAATCAAATCATCGAACCTCGGCATAGGAAACCGGTATCTCACAGTGATCTTGTTTAGAGCCCGATTGTCCATACACATCTGCCAAGTCCCATCCTTCTTCGGTACCAATAAGGCTGGCACTGCACAAGGACTCAAGGTCTCCTGAACACGCCCTTGTTCTAACAACTCCTCCACCTGCCTTCTCAGTTCCTCATGCTCCTTAGGACTCATCCTGTAATGTGGCCTGTGAGGTAATGCCGCCCCTGGCACAAGATCAATTTGATGCTGAATATCTCTCAACGGTGGTAACTCCTTTGGCAACTCTTCAGGAAACACATCTCTGAATTCTTCCAACACTGGCTTTACTTCCTTTGGAACTTCAACAGATTCAGTAGCTTCATGTCCAATCAACAAGAAAACCTCTGGACTCTCCTCTACTTCTTCAACAAACTCCTTCAAAGTCAACAAAGTCTTCAGCTCCTCAATCTCTTCTGACTTGCTCTCTCCTTGCTGTCTCTTCTTCGGAACTAAAATGATCTTAGTACCCTCAAACATAAAGCTGTAGCTATTGGTTCGACCATCATGCTGCACTGCTCGGTCATACTGCCATGGTCTTCCCAAAAGCAAGTGACAAACATCCATCTCCACCACATCACACCAGATCTCATCTTTATACTTCTTCCCAATAGAAAATGGAACATGAACTCGCTTGTCCACCTTCACCTCTCCTCCTTTCCTTAACCACGCTAACTTGTAAGGATTTGGATGCTTCTTCGTCTTCAACTTCAAATTTCTCACAGCTTCGGTAGAAATGATATTGTCACAACTTCCCGCGTCAATCACAAATTTACACACCTTCCCTAGTATAGTGCATGTCGACTGAAAGATATTACTCCTCAACCAAATAGCCTCCTCTTCCTGCTTCGGTGTTAAACATGATCTCCTCAACATTAGATTACATCCTTCATCTCCCGACGCGATATTCTGTTCATCCTCCTCAACTGGACTAGAATAACCTTCATCAACATCCTCACCTTCCACATCAGCAATCATAGCTCGCCTCTTCGGTTTCGGGCATTCATTACTCTTGTGACCCACTTCCTGGCAATTATAACACTTGAAACTATTGTTGACCTTATCCTTCGCAACTTCATTCACAACTGGTTTACTGACAGCTTTAGAAACATTGGAACTCCCACTAGCACCCTTGCTCTGAGTATTGGAACTTGGAAACACACCACCTCCTCGTCTTCCCTGCTTCTCCCAAGCCAACGCCTTCTGGTGCGCTTCAGCCACAGATCTAGGGTCAAACATATTTACCATATCCTGGATCTGGATCCTTAACCCCCCAACAAACCTAGCAGTCAATTGTTCCTCCGTCTCCATAATGTCATTTCAAGCAATCAGTTGATAAAACTCATCAGCATAATCATTAATAGTCTTCGTCCCTTGCCCCAGATTCTGCAACCTCTGATACATGAGTGATTGATAATTATAAGTCAAGAATGTAGCCTTCATCATCTTCTTCATTTTCTCCCAAGCAACAATCTTCGACTTCCCCATCCGTTCTCGTGTAAGTTTGGTTTGCTGCCACCACGCCATAGCTCTCCCTCTCAACCTAGTAGCAACCAACTTCACTCGACGATCTTCCGGAACCTCCTTGAAATCAAAGATCTCTTCAACATTAGATAACCAATCTAGAAATTCTTCAGCCTGCATACCACCCTTAAACTCTGGAATTTCAATTTTCATTCCGGACTCCTATTTGTGATCATACTCTGAATGATTTCTTCCTTGGCTTCGATTTCGACCATGAACACTACCACCATCAAACTCCTCATCAAAATCTGATGCATATCGATGTCGATCATAACCACCAACATCTCTATCACCACCATTTCTACCACCAACATCCCTTCGATCTACATTCCTCCGATCACGATCATCCACATCTCTCTGATTTCGATCATCAACATTCCTATCACGATCGTCAACATTTCTACGATCATGATCTTCTCTTCTCTCCCGATATGAATGTGGTGAAACTCTATTTCCCCCATGGCTCGATTCAGGTGAAACCCTTCGTCTACTTTGATTCATTTCAAGCATCATTCTCTCTAATCGACCAATTCCCTCATCAAACTTCTCATTGAATTTATCACTAATTCGTTGCTCCATTTATTCAGCATCTTCTCTTCCATACAAAGCATCAACATTGCGATGACGTTGAGCTCGTCTCGGTGGCATGATTGAACTTCAAGCAAATCTTCAAAAATTCAAACACTTTCCGAACTTTGATCCAAAATGATATGGATCAAAACTCCCAACTTGTTGCAACTTCACGATGAACACCAAACTTCTCAACAATGCAAATCCGATCTCCAAACTTCAAATTCTCGAAACTTCACACCCAACGAACTTGGAAAAGTTCGTCTCCTCGCTCTAATACCAAACTGACGCAGCCTAGATAGCGAATTCGATGATGTAAATCGAATCCGTCCAGGATCTCACACGATTAGCGGAAATAATCGGTGAATCGATGATAAATCGGTGAATTTAAGAATACCCAAATGCCCAAATCCGTTGATCACGAAGATACCGGATTCTAGCAATCTTCGACGCGTTGATCGCGCACGATGCCGTGAGAGATTATCTACAATTCTTTGAACGTTGATCAAGCGCACTTGATTCCGTGAATTGGCTTCAACAATCGTTGATTCGAGCGCACTCGAATGCCGAAGGTGGAGATAGGAGATAACACTCAACTACCAATTTTAATGGAGGCACAAAGCTCTCAACAAATTTTTATTCAAAAATCAACAACGTTTACAACTGACAACACATCCCTATTTATAGGGAATTACATCACACAAGTTACACGACTCAAAATAGGCGACATAAGAACAAACGACTCACGACCTAACATTCACGACTTAACAGTATCAGACGACTTAACAACATAACAGGCACAAACGACTTACAACATAAAAGAAACGACTTAAGAAACCAAACAGGTTACAACACACGACATAAGAAATGCGGTATAACATCTTCCGCGACTTAGCAACCTAAGCTTCCAGCGACATAAGGAAATTCTGATGAATCTGTTCGCGATCTATGGAGGAACGACCTAAGGAATTCATGACCTAAGAGTCTTTAGTAGCTTCGCGGCTTAAGGATCTTCGACTTAGGGATTCTGTTCGCGACTTAAGGATCTTCGACTTAAAGTAGGTCGTTCGCGAGTTAGGTGGAAGCAGCATAAGGGTTCTGAGCGACATAACAATTTGGGAATTCGTTCGCGACCTACTGGCAGTTGAATCTTGCTCGCGACCTACTGGAAGAAGCGGCAACACTTCGCGACCTAACTGGAATTTGCTTGCGACTCGAGGAATCTCGCGACCTAAACCAGAGCGACCTAGGGTTTTTCCTTCAAGAAACTAGAGCGACATAAGGAGGAGGAGCTCGCGATCGCGACCTATGGTTTCGCCGCCTTCGCCGCGACTTTCGGTAGCGTGATTCAAGGTAAGCGCTGCATCAGTATGGATGCAAGGATTTTAAAGTTAAAATATTAGCACATATAACACAGGTTACTTGCTTTTTATGGTTTCAGGGGCATTCACCTCTAATGCAATCAGATGAGTTTAAAGATTTTAATCACTTCTTCTCTTCTAGTAAATGCATCTGAATAAAGTTGGATTTTGTTATAATAGCCTCATAGTCTTGTATAATTATATATTGTCTTACTTCTACTAGTAGCCTATTATCCTGAAAATTCTGTTATTTCATTCAATCCATAAGTTCCACACCATGGCACTTACTTTAGCATTGATTAAATCATTATAACAGTTTTTTTTTCTTTGTGTGGCCATCAGTCTAATTGTTCATCAACCAAAATAGAATACCTACATTTTGTATAACCAGGTAAAAACAAACAATTTGTAAACAGTCATATACTTATATTGATTTGCTGAAATTTCACTTGGTAAATGAACTGGTAGAAGAATGTGTTAGCCACTGTTGTAATGCAGACATTTAAATAAACACCAAATTAATATAATTAACAATAACGTAAGAATTTTGGTGGCTTGATAGGATATGCATGAGAATTTAAACAAGAACATGATTTATTAGTTGCTTCATTTTCATTTCTATTGGGAGCAATATACCTTATAGGTACTCAGAATATGATTAGCTAATATGCATAGTTGCATACAACCTTGTTGGTCATGCATTTGTTTGCGTTGAATTTTTTTAATATGGTTTGTTTGCATCTTATTCTCAAATGAATTAGACCTAGCTAAATATTCAGGTAGATCAGAGATTTTGTCTATGCTAATAAATTGTAACCTTAACTTAGATTTGATGCCTTGCCATGTTTGCGTAGGGTGCTCGCATTGGAAAAAATATGTGGCCATGTGATTCTTCTTATTGCATAGCACTGATATAGTGGATCGAGTATTATCTAGGTTCTTATCATGTACAGTATATTAAGTTTTCCAAGTGATTCCAAATATAAACACATAGACATTCTCATGGTATTAACAATACTTTTGGCTTGAGCGACACTCATGAAATAAACTTTACATACACAAATAAACTTTACATACACTACACCACAGTCAGCTGATAAAACGAAAAATGCAAAGAACAAGCTTGAGGAATAATCTGTACATACAACTAGAAAGTGATATATTCGTATATTTCGAATATGTTCATATGGAAGGATGCATGGTCATCATTTAGGTCATCGGTTTCACAATTTTTACAGTGCATCCATAGCATTAGTTAAAGATACCCTACACATCTGCATATTTTAGGACAGTAGGGTTTTACATTCAGCTCTCTCCAGGTTTTATTTGCAAAAGGACCGTTATTACTTTCATCTCTCTTCAGTATTATATTTCATAGGTCAGTTTTGTTCTGTTGTGTATGCAACTTCAAAAAATTTCTTACTTTTGTTGGGTTTGGTCTAATATGTATATATCGATAATTGTTGTAAGAAGATGCTAAGAAATAATTTAACCAACAAGTACTTAACTATAAACAAGAAGATGTAGGCATACTTAACTAGAATATAGCAAACACATATGCAGTTGATCAAAAAAGTTTAGACATGTTGTTGATGGTAAGCAACATGTGCCAAATGCAAAGAAATAATTTAACTATAAATAAGAAGATATATGCATACTTAACTAACAAGTACTTAATATTTTATTCTAGTGTTTTTACTATCATAGTCAAACGCTTGGACAGGTGATTATAGTCAAAAATAACATGACTAGCATTTGTATATAGTGCGAAACAAACGAGTAACAAAAAACAAAAACCAAATTACAGATCAGGATTTTTTTTTCCTTTTCTATTCTTTTATTTTCTTTTTGGAAAGAGAAGGAAAATGGAATAAAACAAACTGAAATCTTTGTTTCTTTAATTTGAAGACTTCCATTTGGCAATATTGTTACCATAGTCTAAGATAACATGTTATTTTGAAGTAAGGTATATATGCCTACAAGATAACCAATTTTTTAATCAGAATAAGCTTTGGGTATTTGAGGAATAATCATGATCATGTATTTAAATACATGAAAAAGGTTAGTTCCCTGTATCCCAAATGATGATTTATATATGTATATGTATTTGTGTGTCTTTCATGTGTTTGTATATGACTTATGCACGAACATTCATTTTCACATTAATTTGTAGGCAGAGATCGAAAATTGTTGAGCGAATTTACAATAACGAAGGGTGAGATTTTGAAGGTATAAAATTTCTAGACCAATATATAAAGACTCTGCATAAATATTTAGTATTTTCATGGAAATTCTCTCTTGGTGTTGTAAAACTTGCATTATCAAAATATTTTACATTTTTTCCCTGTTTTACGAACACACAAACACTGATTAAATTATCAATATATTGTTTGTAGAAAATACCTAAAAATCCTTATATCGATGAAGCTGCAGCTTAAGTTGTCCGTTCCAGAATCCTGGCCATGTTAGTTAAAACAAACGATTATGGAAGATTCGATCCTGCACCTACATTCACAAAACCACGGTTCAAGAATATCCCAAATTAAACCAGTAGTAGTAATAGAAGATTTTATTGTATAATTAAATATGTATAATTATGAGTGATTATCTAAATATTGTTGGTGTGTATATCAATCATCTTTCATGTCCATGAACTGAAAAAATGATATTATTAGTTTTATATGTATAGTTCAGACTTCAGGGTGCTGCAATCATGATCTAAAAACATCATCTTCTTGGCATAAGAACTAATTTTGAATCAAGTATATAAAATGCAAAATACATGCCAAGTTTTTCAAATGGACAAATTCTTATACATAATGTCAGCACTACTTATAGCTAAAAATAATTAATTTTGGTATCAATGACAAATTTGATAACACTTAGGAAAATAGATGATAAGTGTGCAACTCATCAACCTTTAAAGGGCACTTTAAAATGCAATGTAATGAGATAAACTAGAGCTATACAAATTCATGCTAGTTTTTTCACATAAGGATGACTTATAAAAACTAAACTTTGGCTATAGTGTGTAATCAATATAAAAACATAAAGGCAAAATCGATAAACATGTAGTATCTTTAATAATGCATGGTACAATAATGTCAGTGTTTTTCACACAAGGATGACTTATAAAAACTAAACTTTCACCATAGTTTGTAGTTCAATATAAAAACATAAAGGAAAAATAGATAAACATGTATCATCTTTGATGATGAATGACACATTAGTCACCATCTACTTCCTAATACATATAAGTACATGCAATGGTTTTGATTTTTGAATAGGTTGTATCAATTGTCTCAACCGTACCTCATGGCACCAAATAAAAGAGCTTTTATATCAATTATGTTTGTAGTTTCCATTCTTTCTTCTTCACTTGCTAGTAAAATATATAGCTAGCGGTATTATCTATAGACAGTGTAATTATAAGAAGGTTAACTTATAAGTAAATATATACTAATGAGAATATGTTGAACAATTATGCAGGTTGCAGGCTCATCAAATTCATTATCAAGCTCAAGAAGTGGATAAGGTACTAGGCCAAGATCACAACTATAAACATACATGTTCTTTACTTATTTGTATTCTAAGATCGCTTGTTAAAGTAATATAGTTTATTGCAGGATCAATTGCATGGGAACAAAACATAAGAAACTATGGCTGGCTCTAATATAAAGCAGGTTCAATTAGTTCATATCAATGATTACAGATCATATGATCCTTCTCCCTACTTTTCGAGACCCAATTTCAATTAATAATCACCAAAATTAATAGAAACTCACTCGATTGAAGACACAGATCGAAGGCACGGAAGCGGTGGCGCGGAGGTAGGTGGTCGTAGCACGGAGGCGGGTAGTGGCGGCGTAGAGGCGGACGTGAAGGGAGAGCGATGAGAGATCTAGGTTTTTTATTTATTTGCTGAAACGAATTGGGAACTACCAACGCCTTCCCTATGCCTTCTCCGCGTTTTCACGATTTCCCTACACCGCGCCTACGCAGCGTAGGGATGGCGTAGGGAATTCCGAGTTGGAAAATAACCCTTTCTTTTGTAGTGCGATGAGTTTAAGGTAAGGATAAACTCATTGCCTAAGGCCACTAAAAGGAGGTTCGATGCTTATAATGCACATAAGGAGGAAGAAGAAGAGATAGTCGAGGATGAGGAGGATAAAGCTGCGACATCTAGTTGGATGTCTGATGGTACTCATTGGCCTGAAACTTAATTTTTAGCTTAGCCTGATAATGCCAGAGGCGATCATGCTAGTATTATTTCGATAACTAGTTATGTTTATATTATTATTTTTATTTCAAACACATGAAATGTGGTTGTAACAATAAGACGACACCAACTGTTATATCGAAGATTTAGACGTTGACTACTGGTGATTCTGAATTTGCTGCGATACAGAGTTGGTCGTTAACGAAGTTATTTGACTTCCTTTTCTCAAATTCATTTTAAACCAGAAATAACAATGACTTTATATCAAAGGTGATCATACTGAGATTAATGAGAGAAACACAACTACTATATCAATGGCAGTTTAACCAACCACGCCTTTAGCAAAATCAAAATTGCTAAAATGCACCTGGCCAATTTTCAAATTCATTAACCTAAGGTGATTTATGTTAAAGGTGGTCACACAGATATAGATGAAATGAGGTTATTGACTATATTACACAAAACTATTTATGTATAACAAATATTATTTAACCAATAGCTCTAATAATAATTTTAATGATAACTCTATTTATAATTAATTAGGGTAAAAGAAACAAATGTTATTTAAACATTGTTTACTACAACCCAAAACTATTCACTTATGTTATTAAGTCAAGTTCTTATAGTTGGCTAATCGGCTATCTAGTTCCAAAAACGATTGCTTATAAAAATTAAGGTTCGTATACTAACACGTTTCTGACATTCCAACTTAACTATTACATAGTTAAGACAGAAGCCGGTAGGTTGGAGCGTTATTATTCATCCCTACTCGGACATCAATCTTGGCTCTCACCAATAGAAAATTCTACCTCACTCGGCTTTTACTATTATGTATAGTAATACTATCATTCCATATGTAAATAAACTACACGTTCATTTTTACACAATGTAACTTTTCATCCCTTCTTCCAAAATAATATTCTTTCAAAAATACTTTTAAATAAGTTAGAAATGTTTTTAAAATGATATACATATGCATAATAATTTAGTTATAAAGTTACTATATTTAATAAAATTTAAAATAAACTTAAAGAAGAAAATGTAACTGAAACTCTTTATACTAAAATAAAATATTAAACTAGTTTTATAAAGTTATATATTCGTATATAAATACCTTTTAAAATATTTATAAATAAGTTATAAACAGTTATAGATGGTATTACTTTACAAATAATTACTTAATATTGATTGAAAACCTTTTCCTAAAATAAACAAGTTTTAAAAATAAATAAGAAAGCCTTTGCTTTAAAATTTCAAAATAACTATTTAAAAATATATTTAAAACTAAAAATCTTTTAAAATACTTGTATACTCATTATAAAACTCCTTTGAAAAGATTTTATAAAATATCTAAATGGAACAACATTTTAAACTTTATAATTTTGTTATATGGCATAACTTTTACAATTTTGTTTTATAAATTAAATAACTTTCCAACTTAATTTCTTACTATATTTTATACTGCTATAAGTATAGAAAGTAATTAAAACATCTTACTCAAAAATCATTCATAAAAAGATAAGATAGAAGAGAAAGGATTGAAAGTGCATTTATCGCTACTATCGCTATACGAACAATTCCAAATTCAATTCAATTTCATTCATTTACATGTACATATATCGATTCTCAACTTCAAATCACATCATAGGAAGCATAGAAAACATATATACATGAAAACACAATATTCAAAAAAGAATAAAATACACAACATGAAAGTGCTTCTATAGCGACTATCGCTATATAAACACTTTCATTTCATGCCCAAATCAAGTCCGTCCCCTACTAATCCTTATGTGCTTTGTTTCAGGCTATGAAACAAGTCATAATCAAGTCATACAAGTCCATACACAACATTTACAATGTCATTTCTTTACAAAGCAAGAATCAAATAATGTCACAATATAAATTCAAACAACATTTATATATTTCAAACAACAACACAAGCATCATTATAATATTTTTGATGGTGAGAAAACTCACTCTAAACCATTCCAAACACAAGCACAAGCCGACCCAAAAGCAGGAACACTTCCTACCTCAACCAAGTAACCACTAATACCTCCTACTTTCTTCACTTGCACACGTCTAGCCTTCCTTCCCCTAAGTTGCTCTCGGCCTTGACTTTGTTCAAGGGCTTGTGCTCTGAATATTCCATCTTTGAATTGCTAATATGTGTTGTAGTGTTGTTGTGTGACTATAGAAAAAGTTTGAAGAGAGATAGAATTGTTTTTATATCATTTCAAGAAAGTTAGAGATGAGAATAAGAGATGAAGACGTTGTTTTTTCCATAGTGAAGTAGCAATCAAATAATGAAGACTATGTGCATGTATTTATAGACTTGGGCAAGGCGGAAATGACCCCCAATACACCTTGTAGAACAACCCAAAAGGATACTTCCTCCCACCTTCCTCTCCTTTAAACATGCCATGAGACAAGCCTTTATTCCCTTCACCATCTATGCCTTAAATCCATGCCTTAAATTAAAGTATTTTGTCCCCTTAATTAAACTCTTTTAACTTAACTAATTTGGTTAGGAAGTTAGGTGATTTAATACATGTAAATGTCTTTATATGTTACCATATAAGTGCTAAAGTGTTCAAATAACTTTTATTGAGTAAGAAGTCGTTTATAGATAAAACGATTTTCGGTCACATTATTGATATTTCGAACTATTTATTTTTGTAAACAAATTTCAAAAATGAATTTCTTATCACTAGCTATTATATAAAAGGGGGTTAATAAGGTTATAAAATCACCTTTATTCAAATTAAATCCTAGATTAAAATATTTAAATAATTCAGATATTTAAATACGAAGTGTTCGAAATTCCAAGTCGTTACATTCTCCATCACATAGATTATTTCATCCTCGAAATTCCAACATGAGAAACAGAAGCAACAATCATGTATTAACGCTTAAAAACATTTACAATTACTAGAAAATATAGCTTCTGGCTTGCTCAAGTTTAGAAACCTTCTCATCGCACAAGGATGATAAATAAAATACTAAGTGTACCTTTCGCTCAACAACCTTAGGTTATTACTTAGTCGATTATTCATACTACCTCAAACAATTCAAAGAGTCATTCCTCAAACTCTCCCTAAGCCAATAAACATAGTATTTAATTACACCCAAGCCCATACGATGTACATAAACCATCCGTATATAATGTCAAATCTAATCACTTTCTCGATCACATAAATTTTACTTCCAAAATAATATAGATCACTTGACCTCTCTAGTGCGGACTCCGATCAGGTTCCTTATTTGAAACCTCCGTTCCCTTTACATAGCCATATACAATGATAGAAAACCTTGGAATCATATCAAGAATACGTATTAAGTGTTCGCCGTCAAGAATCTAGCGAAAAATCCATGTTCGGACTAGTGTAAAAACACCTCGAAATCATATTCTTGAATCCTAGACTAAGAACTATCATGTGAATAAAATGATCTACGTACAACTTACGTACTTTACTCTATTGGTTTCTTAACTACACCAATTTATTTTTAATTCACATTTATTTTCACATATAATATTTCTTATTTAATTATTAAAATCATTTACGAACCACTTTATAATACATTACTTAATCTTATAAACATTTTATAAAGACTTATTTTTGGTTATAAAACATTCTATAACTTAAGTTTAAATTCGTATATCACCCTGTTACATCCAAAGAGCATATACCAACCATTCCTATTAATTTTACTTAACAAGGGTGTTCTATAAATTTTAAACCTATTTTAACTTACTATCTTTACAATTTAAGAGTAATAAAAACTCATCTTTTATATTTTCATAAAAACACTTAACTTCAATTTCTGTATCAATCCAGAAGTTTCCGACAGTCCAAAATCGCCGAAAATTTCATTTTATTTCAACTAATGAGAAACTATCAAAACATATCATATCAAGATGCATAACCAAACTATCCTAGTGCATAAGATACATGCGTCCACAAAATAACTTGATAAGAAAACTTTAGAACTAAAACCGGGTTTCATTCCAAATCATTTTGAAATAGTATATACATATAACCTTTGTGTATCGAATCATAGTATAGGGATTTAAATCAAAATCCATTTTGCCAAACCACCTTGTAACAAAACTACTATAGTAGCATCCTCCACTTTGAAACTCGAAAATGTACATTGATGATGCTGCAGACATTACCAGAATTATTTTTCAACGACATAATTGAGTTTGGTACTTTCTATCTTCTTCAAAATCCTTTTTAAAACTATTTTTATTCATAAATACTTTTAAATAATACCATTATTATTTTCTTCAAAACCTTGAAAACAATTTTCAAAAACACCGTAATTTAATGTTAACGTAAAAATCGACGCTAACACCCTAGTGTGAGTGATAGTAATGTGAAAGCACCACCCGTTGGTACGGGAACAGAATATAAGCAGAAAATAGCAGAAAAGTAGAGAGACAGCCGTTTTATAGCATTTGAGAACACAAGATTTATAGTTTTTTTATTATTGATTCACACTGATTTCTCAGTGGTTTACAATACAAAAGTTATACATCCATCATCATTTTACAAATTTAAGCAACGTTATTAAGTAGAAAAAGGATGCAAGTGATCGTTGTTCCAGAATCTCCGGATTGAATTTCCATTTCCACTACATTTCTAGTTTTGGATTCATATGCCAGAGAGAATGAAAGATGCCCCAGCTGCAGTTTTGCGGGTAGTTAGCAGTCATCCCAACTTCTGCCTACTGGGTGTGGACCCCCTGTGACAACATTAATGACAAGCTATTCAGATTCTTGCACTGCAGTGTTGTTGCCAGAACCAGATTGATGGGCAGGAAGTTGTTGCCCCTGAGTGGATGAGGTTGGGTCGACTCCGTTTTTCTTCACATATTGTTGCAGTTTACCCTGTTTCAGCAACTCTTCAATCACATTCTTTAACTGGCGACATTGGTTAGTGTCATGGCCAGGTTGATTGTGAAATCGACAGAATTTCCCATTATGGATTGCACTCCTCCCCATCTCAGGTAGTTTGGGATACTTGACAACATCCTTTGTTGTGAAGAAGATATTTTCCGGTGTGTCAGTTAAGGGAGTAAAATCTGAAGGATTAAAGCGACGAGGTTTCTTCTCATTCCTCTGCTTCTTTCCTCCATCATTTTCCCTTTTCTGATTTCCAGATTCTCTTTTGTTAGACGCAACATCGTTATTCTTGACTTCGGCAACAACCACTTTCGCTGGCGCAGAAAGGTTTTCTAGGCGCATGAATTCGTCGGCCTTTTTATAAAACTTCTCAAGTGAATTCGGTTCTTTCATTTTTAACCATCTACCGAATTCACTTGATTTGTCGATGGCCCGCATCAGGTAAGTCAAGATCATATGGGGTTCTGCATAATCCACTTCGGCTAAAGCTATATTGAAACGGCCCAAGAACGATTTGATTGATTCTCCGGGAGCTTGTTCAAGACTGGAAAGTGACATTATATCCTTAGCCTTTGAAGCATACAATCTGAACTGATCTTTGAACTTTCGTGTTAAGTCGGAGAATTGATCTATGGACCGAACTGGTAGCTTTGTGAACCAAAGTAGAGCCACTCCCTCCAAGTACACTGGAAAGTATCGACACTTAATCTCATCGGATGCTCTTGCACCGGTCATATGCCAGTCATACTTATATAGGAAATGGTTAGGGTCACTTGTTCCCCTATAGGCCGGGATAGTAGGAGGTGCAAATTTCCTTGGAAATTCTGCTTTTAGGATCTTTTCAGTAAACGGAGTTTTACTTGGAGCAAATCCCCAATCGCTCTCATTTTCTTCCCTCTGCATGCTCTCTTTCATGATTCGACGAACCATCCCTGATAGGTATTCTTCATTGTTCAGAGGCATCGCCGGGCAGACGTCAGCCATTCTTTCGGAAGTTTGCCTGGGCAAATGTTCGCGAAGAGTTGGCTGCTGCCTTGAACCTTCAGCCTGTAAAGGTGGCGCTTCGGCGGTGCCAGCTGCTCGTTGAGGAATACCTTTCTCCCGGGAATCATGGGCTTCTTCAACAAAGGTTGTTTCATGGTTTTCTGGTTGTCGATTTGCCCCAAGCAGAGCGTTTAATCTGTCCATCATCAAAGCATTTTGAGCTTCGATTTGTTGGTATAATCCAGAAACTACGTCGTCTAATTCGGCCCTTGTGACTCCAACGGTAGGAGTTGGCTGGTTCTCTGTCGGGGAAGCAGAGGTCCCCTCATGAGCATTTCCGGATCTGATAGGTCTACCCTTTTTCCAGAAGCCATTATTTCAGATAGACTTCTGGTTTTTAGAGAAATTCTTTCAAGAAATCTTCGCGGAGCGATGGTGAATATATCCCTGAGTTCAATTCTCGGTGAAAGCACCAAAATGTTAACGTAAAAATCGACGCTAACACCCCGGTGTGAGTGATAGTAATGTGAAAGCACCACCCGTTGGTACGGGAACAGAATATAAGCAGAAAATAGCAGAAAAGTAGAGAGACAGCCGTTTTATAGTGGTTCGGGTCATAATTAAGCCTACGTCCACTTTATATTCTTTATTGCTGGTTCGATTACAACTTTTACAACAATTCTTCGATTAGAATTTGATTACAACACACTTGAGACGAGTAGCTAGAACTTCGATGTAGAAGAGCTCTTTGAATCCATGTCGGATGTGTAGATTTCCTTTTGAAGTTCGTTGGAGCATCTTTGGTGTTTGAAGTGTCGGTTGAGTTGAGAAAACAGCAGAGTATAGGCGTTCCAGAAATGAGCCAAAAGTCCTCTTTCAAGTAGGAGTAGGTGGGGTATTTATAGGGAGAATTCGGAGTTAGGTCGTAGGTCGCGAGCGACCTAAGGATAGGTCGTAGGTCGTGAGCGACCTAGGGAGCACGGGCTACAAAACAGTTTTGCACTTGACCAACTGAACATATTGACAAGTCATAGGTCGTGAACGGGTTAAGGTAGGTTGTAGGTCGTTGGCGACCTAGCGGGCATGGTTTGTGACTTAACAGGTTGCACTTGATCTGCCTGAACGAAGTGGTAGGTCGTGAGCGACCTAGGGAGTAGTTGTAGGAGCTTTTTAGGTCGTTGAACTGTTTCCTCTTTAGGTCGTTGAGAGCTTTAGGTCGCTAGCCTCTTTCTAGAGTTAGGTCGCTAAAACCTTTAGGTCGCTAGGTCGCTTTAGCCTTTAGGTCGCTAGGTCGCTTTAGCCTTTAGGTCGCTAGGTCGCTTTAGCCTTTAGGTCGCTAGGTCGCTTTAGCCTTTAGGTCGTTAGGTCGCTCTAGTCTTTAGGTCGTTAGGTCGCTTTAGGTTGCTGAAGCTATAGGTCGCTGGAGCTATAGGTCGCTGGAGCTATAGGTCGCTCCATCTTTCTGGAGTTAGGTCGCTAGATTGTTAAGTCGTGAGCTGTTGAGTAGTGATAGGTCGTTATAACCTTTAGGTCGCTAGGTCGCGTAAGCTTTAGGTCGCTAGGTCGCGTAAGCTTTAGGTCGCTAAGTTTTAGGTCGCATAGTTTTAGGTCGCTTCAAAAAGAGGAGTTAACATTTAAGTTCTTAAATTCTCAATCTAAATCCTTTTTATTTATAAACCACACTTTTATAACTCTAATTATAATCCTAGAAAGACTATCCTTCACTTTGAGGCTACCAGTAGTCGGGTGCACTTACTACTGATGTGAGATATCACAAATTCTAGGACTCGTGATGACGTGAGAGATTGGGTCTGCTTTCTTAATTGGAAAGTATTAAATGGTCCACATTTGGAATTAAGAGTGCTAAGGGATATCTCTGTAGGGGTTCACTTCTAGTTTGAGGTCTTAAGCGGATGTAGGGTCCAGTTCTCTCCTAAATGGAAGTATTATGTAACCTAGTGAGATTCCAAATAAATAGGGATGTCTCTAAAAAGGTTTACTTCAGTGTTGTGGTCTTAAGTGGCTGTAGGGCCCGCCTTCCTACCGAAATAAGTAACCTAATGAGATTCCATATTTATAATTAAGAGTGATAGTGGATATCTCGGGAAGGGTTCGCTTCAGGTTTGGGGTCTTAAGTGACAAAAGGATTCGCCTCTTTACTATAAAAGAAGTATTAAGTAGCCTAATGATATTTCCAAGCAATATTAGCCGGATAGTACCAATGAGGAGTTTGCCATAGGGTTTGGTATTAAATGACAAAGGTCTACCTATAAATAGGTGTTAAATGGCCAGGGGTCTGCCTAGTCCTTGTTAATAAGGATTAAGTGGCTTGGGTATAATCCCTTACATTGCTAAGGTCGTAATAACGATAGTACCATTGAGGAGCACGCCTTGGGAATAGGTCTTAAATGATGGGGTCTTCCTTAATTAAGGTCTTAAATGACCAGATTCTACCTATTTTCCAATAAAAGGTATTAAGTGGCTTAGGTAATGTTTATTACATGACTATGATTTTATCGGCAATAAATGCGGTAATAGTTGGACATTAAATGCTGGAAGCCATAAATAGTGGTTAGAGGTCCTGTAGCTAGAACACACCGACCATTGATAACATTATTAGGAAACCACATTTGGAATAGGTTCTAAATGACGGTGTCTACCTTGATTAAGGTCTTAAATGGCAGAGTCTGCCTGTTTCTCCTTTTAAAAGTATTATAAAAGCATGCTTCATATTTAGAAGTATTAAGTGGCAAATGAGTTTAGAAGTATTGGGTGGTTGATAAGGCTTTATTAGTATTTTGTACCATGGGAAGGGATGACTAAGTAATTGTATGTGTACTGCAAGGTTAGATTATAATTGTTAACCATAATGGACATAACTATTAAATGGAAACCAATCGACATAAATTTATGCTATGTATAGTTCATAGATTTTTCAATCACCAGATTGTTGGAGAAGTCTTCTTTTTCTCATACTCGAGGCTGATGTGACAATCTACTATCCAAGGAATGCCATTAATTCCAAGATAGTAGTTATAGTCAATACTCTTATCCTATTATTGTTTCCGCTATGAGTTTAGATTTCTATCAATCTCTGATAATGCTCATGCTTATTTTCAGGTCTCAAATCCAATGATTTGTGCTTTGATGGACTTGGGTTTTGGTTTTTACTGAAATTTAGGCCCATAAAGTTGCAGGTTGCTACAATACCGAAATATGTACTTAATAGATGGTTGGATTTTTTGAGGGAAAAATCAATCCGGTGATTCAGTTGGTCTCAAAAGGTGCTGTTAGATGTCACAAATATTCCTTGAATTTCTTACACCAGACTTTCGTTGGCGCATGCTTTTATTTTTCCCTTATTTCCATAGGTTCTCTTTTGATCAGTCTGAGGGAAGTATGTTTTTGTTGATGTTCATTGGGCTCTTGGAGAGAAGCTTGATAATTTACCTACCATAATATTTATTTCCGTTGCATTACTCTATACACACACACACCAGCAATTATAAGGACATGCTGTTATAACTGCCCAGGCTGATAATAGTACATAGATTAGTAACTTTGAAAGGCTATGTATATTAAGGTAACGCTATGTACTATTTTTTATATTATATGTTATCATTCCATTATGAGATTTTGATGTTTTTATTCTCCTCTTTCCTGTTCTTTTTTTTCTTCATTTTCTTTTACCCTAACAATCAGTCTTTCCGGCATATGGGTGTTTGAGATGTGAATACCATGGATGTATTAGTGTCGACATTCGAGGGTCGAAAAGGGCTGTCATTACTACGTGGTATCAGAGATGAAGGTTAAAGCAAGAACCTTGGCTTTCGTTGGATATAACTCATTAAGATATAGGGTAATGGAATGCCTTATTATGAGTTGAGTGTATTATATATATGAGAGCATACATGTGATTGTTATATATTAGCAATATATATGTATAGGTTGATAGTGTAGTTGATTAATGTAGGGATGTTTACTATTGTTCCTCATTTATCAACTTAGTCAAGCTCAGCTAGTTTATGAGCATTTATTATTATTTGTTGATTTATAAGTAGTTTACCTTTTTACTACATTGGTTGGGTAGCTAGTAATTTATGGAAACATTGAAACGAACACCTTATGAATTAAGTTTCATAGTTTAACTATAAGGCGTTTGATGGTAATGTCGGGTTAAAAAGTTAACTTTAATAAAATATGTTTATTATAATCTAAAAAAAGGGTGGGATATTTTGGAATAAATATTTGTGAAATGATGTTATATAAGATAGTGACTTTAGATTAAATGGTTTACAAAATATGGTTTATAAATAAAAAGGATTTAAATTGTGAATTTGAGAACTTAAATCCCGGGTTGTGTAAATTATTTTTCAAGGTTTTAGAGAAAATAGTAATAGTGTTATTTAAAAGTGTTTATGAAAAAAATAATTTTATAAAAGGATATTGAAGGAGAAAGGAAGTATTGAACTCAATTCAGTCGTTAGAAAATAATTCCGGTGATGACTGCAGCATCATCGGCATTCATTTTCAAGTTTCGAAGTGAGGGGGGATGCTATTATAGTAGTTTGCTACAATCTATTTTGGTAAAAACAAAATTTGATTTAAATCTCTAAAGTATGATTTAATATACAAAAGTTATAAGTATATATTATTATTTCAAATGACTTGAAATAACGCCTGATGTTTAGTTCTAAAGTTTTATTGTTAAGTTATTTTGTGGATGTATTTATCTTATACATTAGGATAGTTTGGTTTGTGCATCATATTATGATATGTTGTTTGATAGCTTTCATTGTTGAGGTAAAATGGAATTTTATGTGATTTTGGATATTTGGAGAAGCCCGAATTGGTATAGAAATTGAAGCAAAGTGTTTTTGTGAAAATATAAAAGATAAATTTATGTCACTCTTAAATAGAGAAGATGGTAAGTTAAAACAAGTTTAAATTTATTGAACTATCCATTTAAGAAAAACAGATATAAGATAGTGTATATACTCTTAGGATGTAGTAGAGTATTATATGAATACAAACTTAAGTTATGGAATGGTTTTAAATAAAGATTTGTCTTTATAAAATGTTTAAAAACTTAATCAATGTTTTATGAAATACTTTATAAATGATTTTAATATTGAAATGAGGAATACTCTATATGAAAATGAATGTGATTTAAAATGAAAAGAAATTTAGGTAGTTAAGAAATTGATGGAATAAAGTTCGTAAGTTGTATGCAGATCATTTTATTCGCATGACTGTTCTTGATTTCAGATTCAAGTACATGATTTCAAGGTGGTTTACATTGGTCCGGACAAGGATTTTTCACTCGATTCTTAACAGCGAACACTTGATATGGATTCTTGATATGCTCCTGAGGTTTTCTATCATAGTATATGGATATGTAAGGAGAACGGAAGTTTTTAATCAAGGAACCTGATTGAGGTTCGCACTAGAGAGGTCAAGTGATCTATACTAGTTTGGAAGTGAAATTTATGTGATCGAGCAAGTGATCGGATTTGATATTGCATACAGATGGTCCATGTACATCGTATGGGCTTTAGTATATTTGTATACTATGTTTGTTGCCATATGGATAGTTTGGGGGAATGACTATTTGAATTATTTGAGGAAGCATGAATAATCGACGAAGTATCAACCAAAGGCTATTGAGCAAAAGGTACGCTTAGTAGTCTATTTATCATCCTTGTGCGAAGAGAAGGTTTCTATACCTGGGAAAACCATAAGCTATGTTTGCTAGTGATTGTGAATGTTGTTAAGCATTGATGTGTGATTGTTGCTTTTGTCACCCGTGTCAGAATTTCATGGAGAAAATGTTATAAGTGAGGAGAATGTAACGACTCGGAATTTTGAACACTTCGTATTTAAATATTTGAATCATTGATTTAATGTAAATAAATGTGATTTTATAACCTTGTTAACATCCTTTTTATTAATAACTAATGAAGGAAAACTTGTTTTGAAATTTGTTTACAAAAATAAATAGTTCGAAGAAATATTGATGGTGTGACTGAAAATCGTTTTATTGATAAACAACTTTTTACTCAATAAAGCTGAACTCTTTTGCACTAGTGTTGTAACATACGAAGACATTTACAACCGTTTAAATTATTCAACTTCTTAAGTTAAGATAAATTTTAACCGTAGATTAATTAAGGGGACAAACAAGCCACGATTTATGGGCAAATCAAGGAGCAATTTAAGGAAGCACGTAGGCAAGCATGGGTTGGAAGTGAGGATTGGGTCGGCTAAGACAAAGGGAATTTGAGGTCATTGTGAACTCATTATCATTCTCCCTACACTCTCTTTTCATTCATTCTTCATTTGCAAAAGTTTTGGAGAAAAGAAAGGGAATTAAAACTCTTCATCCCTTTCTCTTCTGGAAAATTCCTAAGCTCCAATGAATTAAAATCAACTCAAAACCAAGCCAAACTCAAGTGCAATCCTTACAACAACATTACAACAACTTTCATCATCTTAAATTTGGAACATATGGAGCACACACCCCACATCATAGCATTGCCATGAGCAATTTTGGCCGTTTCGAGGCATAGCTGAAAGCTAAGGGTGAGGAATGTGGCATTTTGGAGTTGCTTTGGTTGAGGTAGGAAGTGGTTGCAAAGGTGGGGGCTTAAGCTTGGTTGTTTGTGTGGTTTAGGGTGAGCTTACTCACCATCCAAATGAAAATAATGTTTATACGTTGATGTTTAAACTATATATGCATTGCTTGAATTTATATTGTGATGTTTGATTTTGATATTTGCTTTGGAAAGCAAATGGCGCATGTAAATGATGGATATAAACTTGTATGACTTTGTGTGACTTGTTGCATAGACTTGGAATAAAGCACATACATTATGGTTGGACTTTGAATTGAATCGGACTTGAATTGAAATGGTTTTATAGCGACTTGTCGTTATAGAAGCACATAGAAATTGCCTTGTGTTCAATAATTTTTCTAGAATTTTTTAGAGGGATTCTTAGGGTTTCTCACCACATTTGTGTTGTATTATGAGTATAGTAGTTGCTAATAAAAAATCCGACTCTAAAAAGTTTGGTAGCTCATTAAGAATCAACAAAATTTGAAAGTATGCAAAATTGCAAATTTCTAAACCATTTACAGCACTCGAAGATAGCACTTTTTAAATGCTGTAGTTTCTGTTCTTAACTTTAAATGCTTCAAAATGACTTCAAAATTACGTATTCTTCTCCAATATTTTTACAAGTATTTTCTAACATATATTAGAGTATTTTTAAAGTGGTTTGGAATTTTTTATATTTTTATTAACTTATAATGAATTATTAAAGTAAGAGGTTTATTTTTATAAAAGTAAACATGTCGTTTTGAGGTTTTAAAATGAATTAAAAAATTAGTACTTTTATGGAATATTTTAAATAAATGTTTTAAAAAATGTTATAAGTATTTAATAGTATTTTTAAGTATATGAAATTTTTAGAAAATTAGTTGGATGTTTTATTTAAATAAATAGAAGCTTATGTAATATAATATCATTTTAAATTGGTTTTATTTTTAAATATTTTCTCTTATAAATAAACTTTTGTGTGTGTGTGTCGTTTAAAAATTGGTTTTTAATAAATATATTAGTTAGAGAAATAAGTTAATTCTTTTATAAAGAAAATAAAGGAGGATTAGGATTATAACACTTTAGTTAAAATTAATGGTTTTGTAAAGTTAAGTAAAAATATATTAACTTGCTAAATTAGTGTAGATATAAGTGAATATAATTAGAACTACAATTACGACTATAACTAGGACAATAATTAGGAATATAATTTGGACATAAAGAATGAATACTTTAACGATAATTATAAGTAAATAGTTTTGGGTTCGTATGACAATGTTTAAGTAACACTTGTCTTTAATCCTTGTATGTATAATTTAATCTTTTAAAAAATAAGTTTTATAGAAAATGGTTAAAGTATGAAATGTTTTGGGTTTTTATGACATTTTTTAAGTAACACTTGTCTTAAAACAGTTTTAAATGTAATTAGATCTTGAAAAGAGAGTTTTAAAGACAATGATTAAGGGTGAAATGTTTTGGTTTTTAGTAAATAATGTTTTAGTAACATTATTTTTAAACCCTTGAATTTTATTTTTAAGTGGAAAAATATTGTTAAATGATTATAAATATATTTAGATCTTTAATAATAGGATTTTAAAGATAATAACAAGAATGGGATCTTTTGGAATAAAGATAGAGAAAGTAAAGTACAAAAGAGATAAGGGGTTTATAGTAACAATGCGTAAGTAACATTTGTTTTTTACCTCTTTGATTATATTTTAAGGTAAGTAAATCTTGTTAATGATATTTGAATATACTTATACCTTTTGAGATAAGTATATGAATACTTTTGAAACATTGAAAAGAGTATAAATGAATAGTGAAATAATATAATTCAAGTATATATCTTTTATAAAAGGAAATTATTTATATATATACAAGTATAATTATTTAAGAAGACCTAAAAGCGTCACAGTTTCATACAATTTGAGAACCCTAGGGAGGAGCATTGGTATGAAACGTCTCCAATTTTAAGAAATATATATAGTTCACTTACTTCTTAAAGGAGTATTAATTAATAAAGAAAGTTTTAATTAATAAAGGAGTATTAATTAATATAGAATGTTTTAATTAATAAAGGAAGTTTTAATTAATAAATTAGCATTAATTAATAAAGGAGTATTAATTAATAATGGAAGTATTAATTAATAAAGGAGTTTAAATTAATAAAGGGGTGTTAATTAATAAAGGAAGTTTTAAATAATAAAGAAAGTATTAGTAAATAAAGGAGAATTAAATAATAAAGGAATTTTTAATTAGTTAGGAGTTTAATTAGTTAGGAGTTTAATTAATTAGAAGTTTAAATTAATAATGAAATTTTTGATTAATTAAAAAAGTTTTATTAGATAAAAGGGAGTTCTACTAATAAAAGATGTTTAGTCAATAAAGGATTAATTAAATAGAAAAGTGATTAGAAGTTATTTATATGCTTAATCATGCTTTGTGTGAATTAATCGTGCTTTGTGTGTTTACTTGTTTGTGGAAAGTAATTAGTCATGTACCTAGCACTAAAAGTCGACAAAGTAGACTTGTTTCTATCTTTGAGAATTAAGAATGATGATTCGACTTGGGTGTAGAAGCAATTGTGCTCAAACCTATCGGGCTTCACTCTTGACCGAGGAATAATAGAAGTTGAGAAGGTGGGAAACATGATAAATGTACAAGACTTAGTTTCCATATGTGTTCATTCTCATTGTTGTTGAATATACCAAAATTAACTTTGGAAATATCTAGAAGAAACATGAGAATTATACAGTATGATTATTCACTTGGTGATGAGGTAACCTACGTATAAACTCATCTTATTCTTCTTGGATAAATAATAAGGAAGTCCATCCAGATAGGAGATTATCTCCATCCTTATGTATTGTTTGTTATTTCTAAAAGAACCAAGATTGAGTTAACCAGAAATTTATCTATTAGTTTTGAACCGCCCGGTAAATGGGGGAGTGTTCTTATATGAAATGACTCGAAACCATAACCACTTCAAAACTATATACGTGATCTATGGCTTGTTAGAGGTTCATATTTTGTTAGAAATGTTGGAATCTATATGGAGATTCATGATCTGTTCAAGATGCTTTAATACATGTGGAGATTCGTGATCTATTTGAAATGCTAGAATCCATGTGGGGATTTGTGATCTGTTTGAGCGATGATGGCTCATGTGTTGAGATGCTAAATGTGACTTCACCATCAGAAATGACAGAAACCAAAGATAGGATGCATTGCCAAGGGGTTTGCCTAACCCAAAGGTACACGCGACTCTATTTTAGTGCTGCTTATGGATATGGATGTGGGGATGATGTACTCGGTTCCATGCGGCAAGGCGTGGGTCAGATATGTTTTTCCTATGGTACATTCCCTAGAGATGTACACTGCTCGGAAGGATATCTCTGATTTTTGTGTAGGTGGACCGTTCTTAATGTACTAATGGAACCTCTATTGAAAACCGACATAATTATGCAAACTTGTTCCCACTTCCACTATGGAACTTCAAGCAATTGCATCAAAGTACTTGGCTTCTTTTGCTCTTCCTTAACTAATTGGCAATTCATGCAAATCAAGGTGAATGTCCCAGCGACTTTCTTCATCTCTTCCCAACAATAAGTCTACTTCATATCATGGTGCATCTTACACTACGCCATAGATTGCATACTGCAACACCAAAGAAGTGATGCAGGAAGTGCCAAAAAATGTTGCTGTAGGCTAAAAAAGGGCAAAGGCAACACTTTCTCGGTGATGCATTTTGCCGCGTTGCCGCAGACCTCAAAGGCAACATTTTGACTATCTAAGGCAACATAAGAAATATTGTTGCAATAGAACCATATTTGGGTCTATAGCAACATCCATAGGTGTATGTACCAACATTCCAAAATGTTGCTATAGATATTAACTTTCTGAATTTGTGGGGCCCACAATGTAGAGCATATTTGATTTTTTAATAGAAATAAATATTTATTTAATAAAATGCTATTGCACAAAATTTGATATTCAAACAGTAAATTATTTAAATAAATATTTTATTTCAACATTTGAAATAGTACAAATTCCCGACTCCACTATTTTACAATTCAATGATATATAACACTGATATTTACATATACAGATATTCCTCACTACATCACTCAGTTCACTCATTACATATGCAGTTTCAATTTATACAAACACCGACACTGACAAATATATGACAAGCCGAGCCGAAGGCGAGCCGAGAAGCGGGTCCGGGCGCAGCGCCGGCGGGGGTCTGGGGCACCGCAGTCCCGGCGGGGATCCGGGGCACCGCAGTCTCGGCGGGGGTCCGGGGCACCGCCCGATTCATCCGATTTCGGAAGATCGGGCCTTCTTTGAAACGACGTAAAATGATGCACAAATGAACATCTCCTGCGTTTTCTTCCAAACTACCATCTCACAACCAAAACATCCCAAACGTGGAACAACAAACAATGCTCTAACCTATCACTTCATATACTTCAACCTCCATCACACCTTCATATTCAACTTCTACAAACTGCGACAACCAGATTCAACATCCAGCTACAATCAGCCACAAACTCCTGCCCCTATCACCTAACGAACTCGAACCATTTCTGCACATAGCACAACAAATCCCTTCCTCTACAATCTGTCACAACCAATTCGCATCTCCTCACTAACCCTATGCCTTCACCATCACAACAACCACCTACCTGCCTTCTCCGACAACCCGAACTACCCCTACACCCTAACTTCCTCACCAATCAAACTGAAAATGGGATTATGGAATTAGCGCTTTGGGATTAGAGCTTTGCGATTATTGCTTTGCAATTGAACTTGCGAATGAACTTGCGATCGAACCTGCAGGAACTCAAAAATCGTTTCGCTCAAGGAAGATGTAATTTTTATCGCTTGCTACTTCTCCGCATTAGATCTGAATGCTGCCACATCAAATTTCAAGCGCCGCCTTGCCTGTTGTCGATTTGTTGTCATGTGTGATTGCGAGGCTTAGATTAGGAGATGTCAGAAATTGAAATCAGTGCTTGGAGTTGTTCGTCACACGGCCGTGATTTTTTGCATGGGTTATCGATTTCCTGATAGGATTGCGAATGATGAGTAACGATGAAGCCGAGATTAGATGATGTTGGGATGAGATGTTTGATCTGGAGTTACGAGTACTACGCCGTTTAATGTAAAACACGAGTCTGGATCTTTGATGTTTGGAGGTGGAGACAGTGGAAAAAGGGGGAAACTGATTTAGTTTAGGGGAAAAACTCCTCCAAATCGCGAACCCACCAGCGCCTCCCATATCAAATTCACCAACCGCAATTTCAGCAACCCATCGACTAGAACTAGGGTTTGGAAATTAGGGATTTTGTTTTTGGAAGAAAAAAAAAAGAAACGAAAATATGATTTGGAAATTAGGGATTTGGAAATTGGGGTGAGAACGAAAATGATATGAAAATCAAAGCGGGAAAACAAAAATTTTGAGCAAATTGTAGCGGTGATCCAGTTTAACAATCGGATTAAATGTAGACCGTTGGATCGTATTCACGCGGATTGCTAATTTTATTAATTTTTTAATTTGAATACATCTATAGCTACTGCAACATCTTGTTGATACCTATGCTAACACCTTGAAGCGAGTGTTGTAATAGACAAAAATCAGCATACCTATCGTTACATTATATCTAGCAACACCATGTAATTTCGTTGCAGTAGGCCATCTATGGCGTAGTGTTATTACCATCTGGATGGATAATCAATCTAGAATGATGGCACTCTCATGGCACCACATCCCTCAACCCATCGACATCAGGAACAAACCATCTTCCATCTTTACGGTGCCAACCATCTCGATCGAGTCTATACTATCTCACCTCTTCAGATTCTACTCTGTCTTTGATCTTAGCAATAATCTCAGCGAGTATGGCACCATGCCATTGCCTAGTACCAATCTGCTTAATTAGATTAGGCCTTATGGTCAAGCTTTCCAATATCTCTTCCTCTTGCTTGCATCTTGATCGGAAAGCATAACTAGCAATATATTCTAACTGCGTCTACTCTAGGAAAATAGCTCCCTAGCTGGCATGTCTCCTATTCAATGCATCAACAGTTGAAATCGCTTCCCTGTTGTATATGGAATATCAAAGTGATAGGAGGCTAGGAACTCTAACCATCGTTGCCGATGAAGGTTAAAATCCTTTTACGGAAAGAGGTACTTCAATGATTTATGATCGGTGAACAGATCGAACCTCTCTCCTAAAAGATTGTGCCTTTAAATCTTTAGTGCAAACATGATCGCTGCTAGCTCTTAATCATGGTTTGAGTATTTCTTCTCATGTAGCTTTAGTTGTCGGCTAGCATATGCAACAACCTTGCCTCTCTGCATCAATATCGCACCAAATTCGGTACCACAAGCATAAGTGTATGATCTCCTTATTCCAGCTTGGAATGGTTAATACTGGTGCACTTGTCAACTTTTACTTCAGACTCATGAATGCATATTAACATCTCACATCCCAAGTAAAAGTCAGATTCTTTTTGGTCAACTAAGTCAACGGTGCGACTAATTTAGAGAAGTCATGGATGAATTGTCTATAATATCCAGCTAACCCCAAGAAACTTCACACATCTATAACATTTTTGGGTCTGGTCCTATCTTGAACTATTGTGACTTTTGTAGGATCCACGGCAATGTGCTACTCAAAAACAATATGACCTAATAATCACACTTCCCTCTTCCAGAAGTGACACCTAGAAAACTTCGCTTTAAGTCGATGCTCTCTCAACACCTCAAGCATGATCCTCAAATATGTCCTATATTCCTCTTATGTCCTTGAGCAGATGAGAATATAATCGACGAATAGGAGAACAAATTTATTTAGCTAACCCTCGAAAACACAGTTCATGAGATTAACAAAGTATGTCAGTGCATTAGTTAACCTGAACGGCATAACCACCCACTCATAGAAACCAAACAGCGTATGAAACGCTGTAATTGATGCACTCTTCTTCGTTAATCTCATTTGGTGAAATTCCATTGCAAGATCCAATTGAGAGAATAATCTAGCACCTTGAAGCTTATCGAACAAGTCATTAATACATAGGATTGGGTACTTGTTCTTTCTTGTTACTTTATTCAACTCACGGTAATCGACACACAATTTAAGAGAACCATTCGCCTTCATGGAGAATACTACCAGCATTCCTACTTAGAAATACTTCCACGAATGAATCCTTTTTCCAATAGGTCAATCCCTTGCACCTCGAGCTGCCGTAGTTTATTAGGTGTCATCCTCCCCAAAGGCATCACTATTGTTCTAGCATCTTTAACTAAGTCAATATGAAACTCGATCTCTTTGTGTGGCGGAAGTCCAATCACTTCCTAGCAACATGTATTGATGAAACTCATTATATGGGATAACGAGCGAATATAGAAGCTAACCATCACCTCATCATCTTGTAGGCAGCCTAACACTGCCGTCTGCCCATCATCTACCCCTATCATCACCAATCACTTCTCATAATCTAGCATCACTCTGTATCTATGAAGCCAATGCATACCCAGAATAATACCAAACCCTGCAAAAAAGAAATCATAATAAAAAACATCCATGACTCAATAAGATCAAACCATAACAAACCATATACAGGCTAGTAAAGCGTCCAACAGGTTTCATCGTAGTCAAAGGTCGGTCAATTTCGGGTTCCAATCCTTACTTATCTACCAAACCACTAGATATAAAGGAATCTGAAGCCTCGGTATCAAACAAAACACGTATGGGAACATCATAAATGGAAAGCATACCTTGAATAATGACGCTCTTCCCTTTCTCTTTCATAGATGAAGCACGAGACAAAGTTGGGACAACGTTGATGGAATAAGCTTTCACCACATGCTTCTGCTTAGACAACCGAGGTCATTCCTTCTTGATATGCACAAGCTTATTATAGTAATAGCACTTTCTCCCCTTAGATTTGCAGTGTCTACTAAAGTAACTATTATCTTCGTAGTTATAGAAAGTTGGTCCCTACAAAACCTTCTTCTTTTGGACATCTTTGTTCAAAAACTACTTTCTCTTATTGTTGTTATTCCATTTCTTCTAGCCTTCCTCGCCCGATGACAACTTTGGCACTTTTTTAGGAGAAATAACTTTCGGTTTTCAATATAGACTCTTATGCCTTAGTGCCTTCTGGACTATCATCTCAATAGTCTCGTCAATGTGGCCTGTGAGTCGCTCCTCCAAGTAGTCATCAAAACCAATGATGAACTTCCTGTTCATTTTTAATGAAGCATCCATGAATGACATCCCGTATTTTGGTAGGGCATCGAACTCAACAATGTACTCAGATATAGTCATATCCCCTTGCTTTAGATCCATGAACTTACGGAATAGAACCGACCTTTGAGCTATATGAATAAATTTTTCCTTGAATTTGGTTTTGGACTGGTCCAAATTGAAATGATCCTCAGGAGTAGCAGCCCTCACTGCATTCCACTAGTTCATGTCTCACCCTTGAAGTTGTTGGAAAGCCAATCATCTTTTCATAACATCATTCAGCTCTAAGTCGTCGAAAATCCTTTCACAGCTATTAAGCCAATCCTGCACTTCCACCGCTGACTCCATTCCTTGGAATGGTTTCCCACCTAGATTGGTAAAGACTTTGTTTATCTTTGCGAAATCAACTCTGGGTGATTACACCAGAGCACCACCATCAATAGCAATATTCGAAGCGACTACTTGAGCGTTCTACATCATGTTCCATCTCATGGTATTGAACATCATCTGAAGGTTGGGATTGGTAGCTCCTGAGTCAGCATTTTCTTCGACTCCGGAGATGGAGTTCCTAGCAGCATTCCTTATTTGATGACTCATCCTTGAATCTGTAATAAGGATGGTTAGTTTCGCTATAGGGAATTCTGTTTTAGTTGCACACATGTATGCAGTGTAACTTATAGACAATATATACTGCTGTATAGTTTTGAAAACCAAAATACATAACAAGTACATGCCCTCGTATATATACACACATTCTTAATTCAGTCTTAGGGTAAGAACTCCTACCCAATCACTACTGGACCACGGTATCCCTTAGGTTAAACTACGCAACCTAACTTTGATACCAAATATGGCGATCGCAATACACAACCGACACACAATATAACCTGTATAATAAAATGCAATAATGCTTGGCTCATGTAGGAAGATTGTCAAGGTTGTAGTAAAATAAGTCAATCATAGAACACGTTATATATATATCATAGTGCATCAAATAAAATATAGTAGTCATTATAAATATAAAACAAGTGATACATTATAATTGAATGAACCACAGAAGTCAGTGTACACAGATGCATACAACTATACAATATAAGTTGTAGAGTTTAGACAACTAATAATCAACTTAAATAAGTAACTATCTCTATATAGTTAATAGCACTAGTAAGCTCCATAGTGATACACAGCACAAAATAAGCAATAACAGCTAAATATAATACATCATAACATAGCCTTCTACTCTCCAACTACCCAGCTCTACATTCTCACCAGACCTGCTATCCATAATCTACCCATTTAGGAGTACCCGGAATAATAAGTAGAAAGCATAAAATTCCAAGTTTGACAACAGTCTGCTGTGAGCGGTAGAAAATCTTAAATAGTATAAAGTTGCTACAGTAGGACAAATGATATGGAAATTACACCTGACCCGTCCCTACATTCACAGAGTTAGCACATAAAATAGAATATATGCAGCTCTACATCGTAATCATAATGGTGTGTTATACACCAAAGTACTAATGTGTGTCTATACATCTACACTGATGATATCTACGTCGTGTGACATCCCTAGGGTGATAAGCAACCAAAGAGAACATAGCATCCATCATCCATCCTCATGTTCACTCACTCAGTGTGTTGGATCTATGATATTCGTATGACCACCTCGTATAGTCAAGAACTACTCAACATCCTAGTTTCTCAGTACTTGAATCCATGCCATTTAGTACGGTGGGAGCTAGACTACACCCTAGTAGATAGCCAAAGGTTAACAGATTCAAACATCATGTGATGTAGGGCTCCCAGTATTCCTAAGTGAGCATCCTCACATAACCCTGCTTCACGAGTACACTCGAAACCTAAGAATATTAATGATCCCTTTGCACACGTCATCTGCAATAGCACACAACCTCGTACTATTCATACCACTCCCATCTGAACTCGTCACGGTTTGGAACGATTCTCGACAATCATCATCAAGGGTAGAATATAATCATTTGTCATGTAACCCTTCTCCAATGATTCATCTGATCCGACTCATCATCCTATACTCTACGTCATGAAGTACAACCATCCCATCATCAAAGCTGCCACTTCCTATTATGGAAGAATTTTCGGCAGTCTTCGTACAAATTTAAATGATTGAATTAGATGAGAAAATGATGAAAAAAACGACCCGAGAACTTGGGTAACATCTTAGGAAGACATAAAGAAAATATCAGGAAATGAGCGGAAAAGGTTGACTTGAGTTTTTCAACTTGACCTCATGTATCGGCACCGAGCTGACTCTACTTGGACATAGAGAATTCCAAGTCGGATTCGAAGCAAGCAATGGAAGACGCGAACATAATATTCAAAATAAATTTAGGTCAAGCATGAAGAAAATGGGAAAATTTCTCAGGTCAAACTCCAAGCTACTTTGTTTTTCCCCACTACTAATCCAAAACATACCATGATCGAGCAATTTACTAATCCAAGACCTACCCTGATCCAACACTTCATCAATTCAAGCAACAATGAACCAAGGCTATTACCAATCCAAGGCCCACTGATACAAGCATCTTGGATCAGTATCGATCTAACACTTCAACATTTTTTTCTCCAAAGTGCAACTCCAAGCGAACCTTCAACCGACTCGAAGCATTTCCCCATATGACTCGAAGTAAGCATGTCTGTAACGCCCCACTCTGAGACCCACTGTAACAAAGAGTATTACGGGAGTAATACTGTCTGTTAAAGCGGAGAATAGAGTATAGTGGAAGCGACCATCTATAATCAAGCTATAACTATCTACCGAATACGTCGAAAGGTGGAATCTATTTAAATTTTTCTCAATCAGGTGGTTCGACATATTCGGTAAATACTTATAACGAAATTACAAATGGCTAAAGATCTATCAGGACAAAGCATAATAATAAATGATAAAAACATCACAGAACAGAATCACATAACAGATATAAAATCCCAGAACAATACATCATCAATACAGATCCAAATATCATAAGTGGGTACAAAGCCACTGCTCACACATGTGAGTCAAAAATATGTACATATCAAAGTCTGAATAATAAGAGAGTAGCGGAATAGTGGACAAATAAAAGCGCTATCTATCAGCATAGCAGATAATGTACAAACGGAAGCACAAAAGCTAAGTCCAGAGACCTAACCTGAAACAACTCGGTCTGACCCGAGCGAAAACACTCGGGTCAGGCTAGCTAAACAATCAGTAATAACTGAGATATATAATAATGCGGTACATAAGTAAAACAGTACTTATCCAAAGAGAAGTATATTATGAACCACATGAATATAATGACGATCCCTAATCATCAATAAACAATAAAAATCTCCAAAGAGAAATCAACACCAAAGTGTAGAATAAATAAAATCGCCTCATATCATCGGCGTAGCCAAAGCTATAAAAAGATGCCCATAGGCAATAATCCCAAGAGTGACCAGAGTCTGTAATCAATGCCCAAGCAAAGATCGATGCTCCAAAGAGCAAAGGGGATATATTGAAAAATCAATGAAATCAAACACTGAAAAGCAGTGTCCAGAGACACTGTGAATCCACAAGGTAATCGCACTTACATCGTATGGTTCCATAGACCCAACGCCGAATGGCGGTACTCGAATGGATATAAAAATCATCAGATAATACAAGTTTTGCACGTGCACCGACCAGAGTCGTTGTTGCCAAGTACTGTAAAGTTGTGATCGATCACTCGCACAAATGCGGAACGCGCGAAACGGCGAGATCCTTCCCAGAAGGATAAAGACCCAGAGGCACACGCCGAAAAATAAACTGCTCCATAGAGCAGGTGTCCAAAGACGGTTGCCCAGAGGCGTGGTGACCCAGAGGTCCAGTACTGGCCGCCCAGAGGCTAATGTGTCACTAACTTCTTGGAGAGGAACCCGCAAAGTGTTAACAATGAGTCTCATACCCCACGTTCGCACTAAACGGTTTCCTAACCAATAGCAAGCTCACACTCCAAACAATAAAAAGTCTACCTCATATCATCGGTAAACTAGACCCAAAGGTCAAAACGATCAATCGAATAGGTCGGGGATTAACCGGAAAGAAAATACACACGGTTTCCATAGGCCGGAGAATTCCTAACCGTTTAAGCACCTTTCCACTTCGCTCGACGTGCTAAAAGTGAGTGTGAGATTTTTATTATAGAAAATAATGGTGTAAAACGGAATTATAATTGATTTTCGAAATCACTTTTAAAACGGTCTTTTGAAAGGTCTCCTATTATGGAGTAATTAATTTAATAATTAAAATAATATTATATAATAATTTTCAAAAGCCATTTAGGAGTGAAAAATCCTTTTAAAACTTTTTTATAAAGCCCGTGTACGAAATCCAGAGACAAATCTCAAAGAAATCGACGAAAACCAGAAAATCATCAAAACTATTCTAAGTGTTTGTAACCATTCAAAAACAGCTGTGAACTCAAGTTCGATAATTTATTTGGACCAGCAAACTGTGTCTAAATGTCATGAAAATTTGCAGGCATGTAGTCCAACATCCCTAATTTAAGATACAAAAAGAATTTCTGGATTCCGAGTTGAGACGAAGTGGCAGCGACGTCTCAAAGTTGGACCCAGAACAAGATTTACACTGTTTACAAACAGCGACTAGAGTTCAACTTCGACACGAAATTCGAAGTACCAAACGAACTCCAATGTTGTCCAAATTTTCCTGAGATGGAGTTCGGAACTCCACCTTTCTAACGAGACCAAAAACGTCGAATTCCGACTTCCGATGCGAACGTGGCGGCATCGCGGAGTGGCGCTCAAAAGCTGGAAACAGAAGGGATATTTGATTTTCATTCTAAGTGTTTGACCATTCAAAAACTGCTGCGAACCCAAGTTCGGCAATTTATTTGGACCAGCAAACTGAATCCAAATGATATGAAAACTGGTAGGCATATAGTCCAACATCCCTACTATAAGATGCAAAAAGAATTTCTGGAATCCGAGTTGAGACGAAGTAGCAGCGACGTCTCAAAGTTGGACCCAGAACAAGATTCACACTGTTTACAAACAGCGACAAGAGTTCAACTTCGACACGAAATTCGAAGTACCAAAAGAATGCCGATGATGCCTACATTTTACAGAGATGGAGTTCGAAACTCCACCTTTCCAACGAGACCAAAAACGTCGAATTCCGACTTCGGATGCGATCGTGGCGGCATCGCGAAGTGGAGAAAAAAAATCTGGAACAGGGTTTAAAAAAAAATTATTTCTTATTATTTTTATTATTTTTTTTATTTTTTTTTTAGACGCGGGCTTCGGCCCGCGTCAGCCTGCCCCAGCCCGCTTGGGCTGGGGAGAATTCTTCTCCCTCCCCAGCCCGCCTGGGCTGGGAAAGGGGACGCGGGCCGAAGCCCGCGTCCATAATTCCCCAGCCCAGGCGGGCTGGGGAATTTAATTACCTCCCCAGCCCGCCTGGGCTGGGAAAGGGGACGCGGGCCGAAGCCCGCGTCCATAATTCCCCAGCCCACGCGGGCTGGGGAATTTAATTACCTCCCCAGCCTGCTTGGGCTGGGGAATGGGACGCGGGCTTCGGCCCGCGTCCTTTATTCCCCAGCCCAAGTGGGCTGGGGAGACTATCCCCCTCCCCAGCCCGGGTGGGCTGGGGATTTAACTTATGTCCCCAACCCGCCCGGGCTGGGGAGCATGGGCGCGGGCTTCGGCCCGCGCCAGCCCTCCCCAGCCCAGGCGGGCTGGGGGGGTTTGTCCTGCACCAGCCCCCTAGGGGCTGGCCTGCCCTGGCTAGCCCAACTGGGCTAGCCTGCATCAGTCTGGGTGCAACCCAGACCTGTTCTGGTGCACCCAGATCACTATTTCAGCCTGAAGCAATTCCAGCCAACTATTTTGTTAATTTTTAGTGACTTAGGGGTGTTTTTTTCAGTTTTTGACAATAATTTTCACCCAAATTTTAACTAGCAATTATCACTAATAAGTATAACTAGCAATAATCACTAATAGATAGTAATTACCAATATTACAACTAGCATTAATTACTAATCAATAGTAATTACCTCTACCAATCAAGCAAATAAGCAAACACTTCAAGTGCAACTTTCCAAAGCAAAGAGGATGTGGATTAGAGAGCTTCAAAATTAAAAAGAGAACAAAACCAAGGATTACAAAGAGATTTCAAAGATTAAAATAAAGATTAGAAGGTGATTAGGCCTAGGATTGCATTACCTTGCTAGGATTAAACAAGTCTAATTATGAAGAGATGGAGATGGGTCTTCGAAAGGGAGGCCATTAGTTTTGCTTAGATTTAGGTTTAGGAATTTATGAAGAGGATGAGTGTTAGGGTTATGAAATGGGTTTAAGATATTATATAGAGTGGGTAGGCTAATGGGTTTGTTATGAGGGTTTTACAACCCAATAAGGCTTAGTTCAATTACTTAAGTGCATATATAAATTTAAAAGAAAATTTTCTAATGTTATCATTTGAACAAAAATCCTAAGTAGTAACCTAGTTTTAATCAAAACCATATAATTATCTCATTAGCCAATTAAACCGATTATCACATTTAAAAATTCCCCTTTTTAAATATTAAATTCCAAAAATATTAATTTTCCCATTTTAAACCCAAAATACTTTAATTTGCAAACCAATTGCAAATTTAAATTCCCAAAATATTTGTTTAACTCCCTTTTCAACTTAAAATCATAATTTTAATTTATTATTCGGTAATGCAACCTCAGGGTTGTTACAATGTCCAAACTCAAAGTAATCACCACCAATCAAAGCCTTTAAGGCACCACTGATCCGTACTTCTTTGAGCCATATCTTGAGCAAACGACCTCCAAATGACTTGAAACTTAAAGCATAGCCTTGTGAGTCCCTCCTTGTTGCCTCACATAGTTCACATCAAATTTAGGTCAACTTGAATTCTTGGATCATCACCAATCCAAAGCTCGAACACCATCCTTGATCCATCTTCTTTTGCACTAACTAAAGTAAACGAACTCCAAACAACTAGAAACTTGAAGCGTATAATTGTGAGGTCTTTCTTGTTGCCCCCACATAGTTCGCATCAAATTTGGGTGAAATCAAATTCTTGGATCTTCACCGATCCAAGGACATGTCCCTAATTCTAATTCCCTATTCGATCGGCATTTTCAACCAAACAAACATTATACATTCAAGAAAATAACTTATAAACTATATTTAAACAGACAAACATTCATACACCTCAAATTAGAACCAAAATCTAATGGTAAAACTAGAGAATGACTATAAGAACAAAGAAGATTCATAAAAACACAAATTCACTCAACTTTGTAAATCATTTCATATTAATATATATAATTATTTAATGTTTAAAAATACATTTTAGGATCCAAAAATTATTTAAAGGTGATAGTGACTAATTAGCAAGTGAGAGGTCCTAACCACTCTCCTCAAACCCAAGTAATCCAAAAGAGATCCAAAAGAGCTCAAATCCAGTAATGAACAGTGACCCCAAGATGTCTCCAACAACAAATCCCTAATTCAAATGCTAATCTCACTAATCCCCTCCTTAATGATAGATTTGGTTAATTAAAGTAAGGTTTAAAACAGTTTTTAGGCTAGAGAATGTTAATGGTAGCAATCTAACTATTTTAAGAAGTGTTAAAGTGAAAAGGAGAAGTTCCATCAACTCCCTTTAAGTGCTAATCACAAAATGGGCTTTTAGCTTAGCCACTAATCTCCTTAGTTACCCACTAAGATGTTCAAAATCAAGTAAAACTTCAAATAATCATATCTCTCAAACGGTAAGTCCATTTTCCTAATATGACCACTCAACGAAAAGATAAGCCATTATATCAATCTAATAAAAGTGGTTTCATACCCTAATTTGGCTTCTATCGAAAGTTATAAGCTATATAAGAATTTCAACGACGATATCGTTCAACAAAAATATTCTTAGGATGGAAAATGTCTCCAGTAGTCATTTTCTAAAGTTATAGAATCAACGATCCTAAATAAAAATAATATTAATATTGTACGATCCTCCAAAACGTAGAATACGGGTCCTTAAAAAATCAACCTAGATCGGTAATGAATAACAAAAGGCATGAACTTCCCTCCCAAATTGCCATTTTAATGATCTCTAAGGATGCCTCTAAGCCTTAATCTCTTAATATACTTTTTCCCCATTAAATAGTAATTTTTTTAATTGATTTTGAATGTAAAAATGTTAAAGGAGGTTTAGGAATGATTTTAGGTCTGAAAAATTGATATAGTGGCTGCTTTAACCCTTAGTTACTCCTACGTCTCAAAATTATAAACATAGGTTAAAGTTACGGGCTTTTGGGCCAAACAGCAAAATCTGTCAAAAATATCCAATCAAGATTAAAACTTAAAACTGTCGCAACTTTCAACTACGAAGCGAAATCACTATTATGACCACTTTTAGGAAAGAAAAGCCACTAATTCTTTCATCGAGAATAGGAATCAAACCATAATTCAATTTAGATCAAAAGTTATTGTCTTTGCAAGGTTTCAATCCAAAAAACTAACACAATTTGGCATAAGGTTCAAATATCAAATCACTTTATTTCTCAAATCTTTAACCAAAGTTAAGGTCGTTTGTTTATATAAATCATAGTTTAAATTTATAATTCTATATAAAAGTTTGAGTCGTTGCACAAGTGTCAGTGGAGGTGCAACTTTGATGATTGCAACGTTAGAGACGTGCAACATTTAAGAAGGAGAGGAGTGCAGGGGTGTTTATGGGTAAAAGTGTAGCTTGAAACTAGGGAAGAAGGTAACGGTGAAATATCCTACTATATAGAAGCATTTTAAGTATTTTCAATAAAAAAATTGATTTATGTATACCACTTCTTTGAAAAATTATTTTATAGTGGTATTTTATGTACTTTTGTATCATTTTCTGAATTATAGTATAAGTTTAATGTTAAAGTTGATATCATAGCTCATATTGCTATTTTTGCAGTAGCATTTTATGGTATGTATATGTATTAACATTTTATTTTTTGTAGTACCATTTTATGAATTGTATCAGTGTTGTTAAATAAAATATGTTTATTTTAAACTACAATATTATTTTATTGTAGCATTATATGAATTTTAGTTGCATTGTTTGGTGAAGTACAGTTTATCTTAAATCATGATGTAATTTTGTAGTTGCATTATGAATTGTAGTAGTATTTTAGATGAGTTAAATGTATATATTAGCTCATAAAGCTATCTAACGGTAGCAATTTTAAATGAAGCTTTATTTTATGTAATTATAGTTTCCAGTAGCATTTTGGGTTTATGTAAAATTCAAGTCAATTCACTTATTTTTTGATATTATACAATGTTATTTATCATATATTATTTTATAATGCTACTATCCTACAACATTTTGTATTATTTGAATTAACAAAAGCATATCATTTTTTTTGAATTTCGATTTGCAGTAACATTTCATATTTAAATGCTAATACATAGTAGCATTTTGTATTTAACAACTTAAATAAAATATTATTTATATTAGATTCTACCCTGTAATAGAGTTTCATGTTTAATGGCTACTCCATAGTAGCATTTTATATTTCCCGATTAAAAATTTAAATATAACATTACTTATTTTACCTTATAGTAGCATTTTATTTTCAAATGCTATCGCACAATGCATTTTGTGTTTATGAATCAAACAATATAGCATTTATTTTTTTATTTCAACCTTGTAGTAACATTTTATGATTAGAGGCTACTTGCTATAGTAATTTGAATTACAATAATGAATACAGCGTTTTACGATACTATTTGATAATTAACATAACTATATTAATAAAGTTTTTATATAATAATTTTTATTTAAAATTATCATATCATTTTTAAGTTGCATTTTGTTTTTTGGATTTAGCATTTTTTATCATTTTACTATTATTTATATAACACTGCTTTTCATAATTATTTTTATAATGCTACGTATATGATCATTTTGTATTTGGTGAATTTAAAAATAGCTACGAAGGGCAACGTAGGCTTAAAATTTAGTTAGGGCTGAGATTAGTACTTATGAAATGGTTTGGTGATGTGGCTAGATAAAGAGGCAACTCGGGTTTCTGTTTGATGAGGATGTGTGTAGCCATAATTTGAGACGGGTGGCGATGATGTGGACATAGGCAAGGGGGATAATGATGGGAGGCGGAGATGGATGATGACAGTGGATGGCTGTAAGGATGCACGATTTGAGTTGATGGAGGATGCACAATTTGGAGCTAGGTAGAGGTGCTACAATTTGGAGTTAAGAGAGTTTCCATGAAAATTAAGAGGAGAAATAGAAGAATAGAGTGGTATGTGCTCATGTGGCTAAATTTTAGAGTTAGCGGCCTAGAGGCTAAACGTGGGCGCAAGTTTGCCTTTTAAGCAAAATTCCCCTCAACATATCCATATTATATAACTATTTAAATGCTTATTAAAATTGAATAAATGTATATAACACATGGTTTATTAATTGTATTCCAATTAAAAAAATAAATTAATAATTATATATACACATTTATATAACCACTATATAATATTATCTCCTTAGTAATTTACAACATTTATAAATTATTTTATTAAATCAGTTTTAGTTGAATACTAAAAATCCTACTTGAGTAACTACTAGATGTGGTTTCAACCGTGTTAATATTGAAATAACTCAAATAATAAAGCCTATATGGAATTTGCCAATGTATGGTAATAAATACGAGTTCAATTGCTTATATCATCTAGGTATTTAGTTGCAAGTTCAACTTTCAAAATCACTTTGTTCAATCCGATAAAATTTGCCGATTAAGCGAATGGTTTTTTCTTTATGACTTTGGCTTTTAGTTGACTTCTAATTATGATGACAATAATCTTCCATATCAAAAAGATGAATACTTTCTTAAGTGGTTTTTCATTTCATGTGTCTTGACATTTGCCCAAATATGGCAAAAATATAAAATAATTTCACGTTATTGACCATAGTCAAAGTAATGATTTACAAACACAAGATTCATAGTACTCTTAAATCGAAAGAATACTGCACATTATCATATGGGAGCTTCTATTTTGATCTAGACACAATTCCTATAACAATCAATGAGTCATTTTATGATTGTTCCAAACAATTTCATGTATGTAACCTTTTGTTCTCAAATAATCACGAAAAAAATCGTTGTCATCATATGGACAGCGCCACATACACTAAACTTACATATATATTGGTTACCTTTCTCAAAATACCAAATGGCTAGGAAAATTCAAGGATAAATGTTTATTTTGACGATCCAATACCCATGATTACAAACAATTTGAAAATATTAATCATTTAAATACTTTGTCTTAGGTATTCCACTTTGTGCTATAATGTACTCTAAACATTATTTGGACATACATACATACATATACATATATATTATATCAAAAAACTTATAAAAGAAACAAAACAAAAAACTATACTTTGATTTCAGACAAATTTTTATTACAAGTATTAATTTACATAATTTCCCTTAGAACTATAAACCCTTCCATCATTTGGTAAAGGATTTATCTTTTAGAAAGACATATAATCAAATATCACATATTTACTACACATAATACTCCATATTAGAAGAAACCACAACCTATATCCCTTCACTCCATCTATATAGCTTGATAAAATGTGTTTGCATTTCCTAGTCTCCAACTTAACCTATCTCTTTTATACATAAGTATAGAATCAAACACAATATGGAATGAATACTTCAAAAACTCTTGTTTTCATATCTCCATTGGGATATTCAAATATATGGTTGTGGAAGTTGGGTGGTTGTTGAGAAATACCACAATGGATAACGAGCCTACCTGAAATTCCATCTCTAACCCAGTTGTCAATCTCAAGCATTTAGTCCTCTCGAACATATCAAACTCATGACCTTAATCACTCCATAGTACATTAACTCTCCAAAATTAGCGCCATATCTGAATAAACCATTGGATGCACATTAGCTAATGAATTCTTGCGATTTAAATACATTATTATTACTAACTTTGAGAATCTCAAATGCTTTCCCCAATTACTTCTGAAAGAAGGTTTCCATTTAAGAAATGGGGAAAATGTTGTGTTTCAGTCTTCATGAAACAAATCGGGACCTTATGTGATAAATTATTAACAAATAAGAAGTAACTATCTCCACCTTATGATGAAATAAGTGCGAGTCCCCACACAATAGAATGACACACTCTAGAAACTCTATCAATGTTTGTCCTCCGATACCAAATGTGACAACTTCATCCTCCTAAGAGCACAACCAACAATGGCTTGTTTAGTTGAAAAACTAGCCATCGCGCAATCATGTGTGACTTGCTCACTTCTCTGTGGCTGGTTCGGAGTGATTCTGTGGCTAGTGAACCGAACAGGCGACTGGTTGTAATAATGGCATAGATTTTGCCATTATAACTTTGTCGTTATAATATTTAACCTTGAAATATAAAATTTAATGGCGAAGAATTCGATGTTATAATTAAGTTTCAATTATAATGGTGAAGACTTCGCTGTTATATTCTTATGTTTTTTCTTAAAGTGGTATGTGGCTGGTTCGGGTTCACCTGGGTACGTAGCTCGTTCGCTCAATCCAAAAGTAAGAGAGAGTGAGAAGTGAACAACTGGGATGGTTGGTAATGGTCTAAGAATACAATATTCCAAAAACCCATGCTTCGACTAAAAAACACCATAAATCAACCCTTTCTTCCATATTACACTAAGACTTTGTGCGCCATCATAATCCAAATGAAGATGTCATAACCATGTCTATTTTGAAACACTAGATTATTAGTAACTACTATGTAACATGCCCACTCATATCCCAAAATTTGCAGTCGTATTTTTCCCTTACAAATGCAACTCTTCGTTAAGTAAATCAAACAATATCACTGAATGTTAGAAAGTATATTACCCCAAGTAAACAACAAAGCAATATATTTATGTGCTCACATGCTTAATACCAAGAATAAACTTGTATTCTCTAATTTTTACCACATTTCGGCATACCAAGGACAACTACATAAGATAAATTTATAAGCTTCTTACAAGGCATCTTCCTGCTCCCAACAAAACATATCATGAGATCAACCAAACTTGGTCACAATAGTATACCTCGCACAATAGTATCTCGAGAAGTCACATAGACAAAGCGCTTAGATTAGACATTAGTCTTTTATGAGTAACTCTCAAACATTACCAAAAGTATACATAATACTTTGTTAATAGATAATCTCTTACTTCAACCTATTTGCCAACAACCCATTTATCTATACGTGTAAGAATATTTAATAAAATTATTTATTTTATTTTTGAAAATTAAATATCTTTAGGACATCATTAATGATATCACTATTTTTGAATAATTGATTTTTGAATTTAAATTGAGTTTAAATGATTTAATAATTTATTATTTATTAAATAAGTCCTTTTATTTATTATATAGTGATAGTAATATTATTATCAAACTTTTTTACAAATATATATATATATATATATATATTAAATAAGAAGTGAAAATATGACCGGAAATCGAAATCATAATTCGTAAAGATTCAATGTAGAAAAGTTGTGCAACGTTGTAAATCATTTAAGATATACATATGCACATATACATAGACACATTCACATGCACATGAATATACATATATATATATATACACACACACACAAATAAATAATAAAAGGTAAAAGTAAAATATCATGATATTATATATAAATATCATAATATTTCTTTAAACCCAAACTCAACCTCTTACACCCAAACTACAAGCACATGGGTACACACATGGGGGAGGGGTATTTCGACCGTGAGTGTTGAGGTAGGAGGAGGGAATGGTGGTGAGGAAATGATGATGTGTGTGCACATAAATATCATGATATTTTTGATCACTTCATTACCTATAAATACCACCATCCATCTTCACTTCATTTGCTCATAAATTCGTAAGCTTTTTTCACTTCTCCTCTCCACTTTAATAGCTTTATACCTTAGGAAATTAATGAAGAAAATTATGGCAAAAAGTAATTAAAATTATATAGTATATATATATTATCCAAACACCTCCAAACCAAAGCAAATCTCCTCCTTCTCCCCCTCTAAATCCATGGCCACACCATCCATCACCCAAAGGCAGACCCATTCCTCTCTTTCAAGCAAGACCGTGAGTACCCAAGCACTAAAGGTCAAGATCGAACCCTTTAGGAAGCATTAGTGCAAGCTTCGTGAGCTTTAATTCCGGAATAATGAAGCTATAGACATTTTAAAGTTAGTTCAATTGAATCTAAGGTGAGAAACTCTATTTATATATGCTATATTGGATTATATATGTTTGGCTCTATTTGGTTATGATGGTTGTTTACCATGTTTGAATATAATAATATATTAGTTTGGTTATGAAAAATATTCACATTTAATCCACGTCGAAATTACACGAAGGACATCACTTTCCGTTATGAATTATAAAAGTGTTATGAGTTGGTTAAACCTCTTTAAAATGGTTTATAAATGTTTTATAAAGACTAAAACTCAATTTGGAGAAGTTTCAACAAGTTATGAAAATTTAGTCAAAAATAGGCGCATCGCGTAACGGCATTTCGCGCCGTATTAGTTTAAATCTATTTATACGATGGAATCAACGTGAGAATTTTTTAGAATAAACTTTTTTCAAATTCTTATAATCATAGTTTTCAAACAAAAGAAAGAGATCAAGATTTCATTTAGTAGATTTAGAAATACGAGTAAAACAAGTTTTCAAAATAGTCGCGCTTTGGTAGTTCGAAAACCAAAGTGATAAATTATTTAAAATGGATATTTTTAATTCCTTGAAAAATTAAATAATTTCTATAAATATATTAAAGTGTTTTAAAAGAGATTTGAGTTATAAAAATGGATTTCTAAATGATAAAAAAGTTGTTTTGATCAAATAAGCCTTAAAAGCATTATTCGCAGCACTTTTTGCAGCGGTTTTTAATAACTTTTGAAATATAGATTTAAAATTAATTAATATTATTTTCCAAATCTTTTATAAATGTTTTCAAATAAATAATTATGTATTTTAAAGATGATTTGGAGGTTTTATAATTATTTTAAAGGAGTTTAAATAAATGGTTAAAAGAAACGCTGTTATAAATAAATGATTTAATATTGGCTCTAAAAGCCGATAAGTATATTGGATTTTTCTATTCATGAGATCCGGATGTGGGGTTCTTAAACTAAAGAGATTTTCAGGAGCAACCAGTGCTCTAGCTCACCCGGACTCTTTCTTGGACGAGGAATAGATAATGTCGAAATGTCAAAAATGAAGCAAGTATAAAAGATTCAAATTTATAAATTTAATACAACTTGAATTGTGTAGAAATAATCTTCTTATACTTGGTATTAAATTCCAAGGAGAGAACCCATACTATTCATGTGAATTTTAAATGTGATTCCACCATTATTTGATGGATAGTAAAGGTTGAATATGGAAATTAATATTGGATACAATTAGTATAATTTCTATCGACCCTTTCTACTCGATAATGATTTCCAACATGATCTATGAGAAATGATTTGGTGTTTTCCAAAGTTAAAGAGAGGTTTAATAATCTTGTATATACTGGAAAATCAATGATATATCTCTAAAAGATGTTTTATCGATAATTGGTTCAAACAACTTGTATGGATGAATGTCTGACATCACATTTCTAAAATACACGTACATTGATCTCCACAAATTTATATCTGTTTGGTGGTGTAGGAGGTAACCTCTCTTATACTTAACACCTTTCCCTGAGACGTATGAACTCAAAGGTTGTACATTTCTGAAAATCAATATTGTTTGATGGAAATGGTAATGTGGCATTCTAAGTTGGATTTGATGATTCTATGCAAGGTAAAATGTGACCTTAAGCCTCGCACCCAGGAATGACAAAAGCAGGGTAGATGCAACAGGGCTATGTGGGTCGCACCCATTGGGATATGGTCATCACCTTTCTAGATTACCCTCTATATGTCGGGTATGTTGTGTAAGCTTTGGGATCCCGGTAAAGGTCGGTAATGTCTAGGGTGATGTCATATTCGGTACTATCTATGGTAAAGGTAGGCTGGTTCTGTGTTGGTAGAGGACCATCTGTTGGTGCCTCGGTGCATTTTCTAGAGATGTATTGTCGGAAGGCAGTCCCTTACCTTGTCATTGTATGGAATCCATTCTCCAATACAAGCCTATATAGTTTTAATTGTAAACCTATCATGCTGTTGAATTTAACAAATGTAACAATTCCAGCTATGATTAATATGTTATTTGAAAGGATTTTCAAAGATTGTCATTAAAGGTAATATCCCTGATTTTGCATAGCAAATATTTTGGTAATCATAAGGTAAAAATATGTTCCGTGTTTATGTGCGGCGTGGTCTTATGAGATCCCCGTGTTTTCAAATACCCGTACTTTGAGTTTCTCACACCAGTTCCATTACCGACCCAAATTTTTTGTTTTTATTCCCTTAAACTCTTGGTGCCTTATTTTTCGGCCAGCCAAGTAGTTAGGTAGCACGGAGCATTTTTGGAGAAGCATGGAGCATTTTGGGAGAAACATGAAGCATGGATGTTCTTATGATGATAGTTATCTATTGTTAGTTTCCGTTGTATTTTGTATTAGGTATTGGGTATCCACTAGCCCCTATAAGGGATAGGCAGTTATAACCGTCACTGGCTGGTTTAGTACCTACCGTAACTCTGATGAATCACTTAGGAGTGATTGTATGTACTTTCCACATGTATAACTATAAGTTGTTTTAAATACAATATGAGATTCTATTTTATTCTGTCTTCTATCTTTACTTCTTTAAAACCTCTGATAATCCGCCTCTACGGCACTCGGTTTTGCGGCATGTGAATACCGATGGTGTATTAATGTCGATTTCTAAGGGTCGAAGAAGTGGGTAGTCTTCCAAACAATTTCAAGCATGCAACCTTTGCTGTCTCCAATAGTGATGAGAAAATCATTGTCCATCGTATGAATAGCGCCACATACACTAAACTTGCCTATATATCGGTTACCTTTCTCGAAACACCAAATGGATAGGAAAATTCAAGGAGAATGTTTATTTTGACGATCCAATACTCATGATTACAAACAATTTCAAAATGTTAATCATTTAAATACTTTGTCTTAGTTATTCCACTTTGTGTGTTATAATGGACTCTAAACATTACTTCTACACACACACAATCAAAAAACATACAATGTAAATAAAACCAGAAACTATACTTTGATTTCAAACAAGTTTTTATTAAAAGTGTTAATATACATAATTTCCTTTAGAAATGTAAACCCACCCATCATTTGGTAAAGGATTTATCTTTTAGAAAGACCTATAATAAATATCACATATTTACTACTCACAATACTCCATATTAGAAGAAACCACAACCTATATCCCTTCACTTCATCTATATAGCTTGATAAAATGTGTTTGCATTTCCTAGTCTCCAACTTAACCTATCTCTTTTATACATAAGTATAGAATCAAACACAATATGGAATGAATACTTCAAAAACTCTTGTTTTCATATCTCTATTGGGATATTCAAATATATGGTTGTGGAAGTTGTGTGGTTGATGAGAAATACCACAATGGATAACGAGCCTACCTAAAATTCCATCTCTAACCCAGTTGTCAATCTCAAGCATTTAGTCCTCTCGAACATATCAAACTCATGACCTTAATCACTCCATAGTACATTAACTCTCCAAAATTAGCACTGTCTCTGAATAAACCATTAGATGCACATTAGCTAGTGAATTCTTGCGATTGAAATATACTATTATTACTAACTTTGAGAATCTCAAATGCTTCCCTAATTACTTTTGAAAAAAGGTTTCCAGTTAAAAATTGGGGAAAATGTTGTGTTTCGGTCATCATGAAATAAACTGGGACCTTATGTGAGAAATCATTAACAAATAAGAAGTAACTATCTCCACCTTATGATGCAATAAGTGCAAGTCCCCACACATTAGAATGACACACTTTAGAAACTCTATCGGCGTATGTCCTCCGATATCAAATGTAACAACTTCGTGTTCCTAAGAACACACTATTCCCAAAACCCGTGCTTCGACTAAAAAACACCATAAATCAACCCCTTTTTCCACAATTAGTATATTGAAATTTAAAATAACTATTTTTAAACATTTCATAACAAATATTAATTAAAATAATTGTATAACACTTTTTTTAGCGTAAAATTATAAATTTCTTTACTTTTTAAGATGAAAAAGCTTCAGTTCAACGATAATTTATAAAATATACACTGATAATGTATTATATCATCCAAAATTGAAAAGATAATCCAATAATTTAGCGGCTAAGATTATGAAATTATTCGTTAAATTAATTATGTGAAAAAATGAAGAATGATGTGATAATTTTCCGTCAAATTTGAAGAACCGTGGGTTAATAAGAGGTCGGTCTATAGGTTTTTTTTAGGATTTTATGGTTAAACCGCGGACTCATGCACACGTAAGATTATTTCATTTTCAGAACCGTAGTTCTATAAGATCGAAGGTTAATCGTGGTTGGATTTAGTCTTTAAAAACATTGCATCCTTCAACACTGCTCGCATAATATGCTGCCCACATTTTTACAGCTAAGGTAAAGAGTACTCTCCTCTCCCACCCACTAAGCTCTATACCAAGTTTACAAACACACAAATGATAACATGCAACTAGCCAAATATACTTGGAAAGTACACCACTATCATCTTAATTCCAATCGACCATACAACCTACGTTCCTCTACACGGATCTACCCGGCCCGACTTCTAGACAACACAACCATGCAACGCAAACAATTGTGTAACTACACGATTATGCGACCAGCATCGGTTAACTTCTACCTAGGCTTCCTATTTGCAAAATTTATCCCCATGAAGTGAACCACTCGAATCTTTTAAGTTACACCACCCTTTATGCTTACACCACCATTTTGCTTGGTTACACTACTAAGACTTTGCAGTTACACCACCAGTTTACAAGTAAACCATGTATTTGACTGGTCTTTACTCGGACTAGCGTACACCCTTGACGAACTCCCGAATCTCACGGTACAACTTGAGGATGGATCTTTTTTGAAGGTAAAGCTCTTCGTTAAAGCGTTACCATGGAGAAGCCCCGTAGAACACCACATCAATCGACTTAAATCTTACATTACGATAATCGTTTATACAACCAACATAATTAAGGCCCATTTTCGCAAACAACATAGGATCAGAGCACACTTGCTTGTGTAGATCAACAAAATTAAGGCTCTGTTTCATTTGTCATTTTTAATTTTGTATTTTCATCCAAAAAACGTGCACACGTCAGATCTATTTTTGAAAAACAACTAATTTGAAAAATGAATCTAACGTATAAGATAGAAAACAAATTTATTTTGTTATTTCGTGTTTGAAAAATTACAAAAAAATGAAAAACAATCAATCTTCTTCATCATACCTCCATCCCCTCCGTCTTTCCTCCAACGTCGTTGTAATGGTCTAAAACTTTAAATTTCTCTTTCGTTATTCTTATATTTTATTTTGAACATTTGAAAATGTAGAACACAAAACGTAAAACAGAACCAAATGCGCACTAATTTTTTTACCCCATGCTCCACGAATTGTTATATATCACTAAATATCCTGCTTGCATGGAAACTACCGTTGGAAAACAAGAAGAATCCTCAATGCTGCACCACACTTGATTACTTCACTGATTGTTTCCATGCAAATCAACGTCTGAGAACAGTTATCAGAATTTTAAGCAACGTCCATGCATATCCCCAAATATTCTGCTTATAATCTTTTTTGTTTGTTTCACACTAACAGCCCGAGTTTTCCATACAGTAAAAAACAACCTAATTAATTCAATCGAGTACTGTATTCAATCGTTCATAAGCAACATAAATAAATTTCATAAAAAAAATTCTAAGTACGAAATATTATTCACCCTAGCATTACATCGGCCAATACAAGACTACAAAGAAACAAATCGTCGACCCATTAACGACTCTACTGCAATAACCAACCCAGCTCTTCATATCGTAATTTTTCAACATGTTACTGAATCTGCTAGTTCTTGTAAACAACACACCACTCTTCCACCTTACATGTGGAAATAATACATCTGTCTTGCCTTGATCCAACGTACGACATCAACTCTGCACTTATCAGGTACCAAAATGAATGTTCCATGGCATATCAGTATGGCCATATACTGAAAATATGTGTTTTCAAGACCCTATCCTGCTTCGATCCGATCTCGAATAATGATGCAGCAGCGGAATAATCAAACTGTATATGACGATGAAAGTAGCAATCGATGGAATAAAGATACCGAATGGCCCAAATTCGTTGATCTGAAGATACCGAATTCTAGCTATCCCAAACACGTTGATAGCGCACTATACCGTGTTTAAAGATCTACGATTCTTCGACGTTGATCTAGCGCACTAGATTCCGTGAATCGGCTTCAACAATCGTTGAATCGAGCGCACTCGATTAACCGAAGGTGGAGATAGGAGATCACACTCAACTACCAATTTGAGAAAGAGGCACAAAGCACTCAAACAAAATTTTTATTCAAAATCAACTAAAACTATTACAAATGACACAACCCCATATTTATAGGCATTTTACAACTCCACGCTTACATCACAACTCATAGGTCGTCCACGACCTAACACAGGCAGCGACTTACGACCTAATATAGGTCGTTAACGACCTAACACATCAACATTACAACACAACAACATACGACCTAAAACAAGTAGTTTACAACAAGTAAATGATTTACAGTATTTACAACAGTCACAACAACCCGACTTAACACTTGAGCGACCTAAAAACAAGGCAGCGACCTAACTTCCCAGCACATAAGGTCGAGCGACCAAAGATGGATGCGGCTTAAGCTTCAGCGACCTAAGAAGTTAGCTTCTGGGATTCTTCACACGACCTAATTCTCCTCGCGACCTAACTTAGGTCGTAACTCGTTCACACGACCTAACTTAGGTCGTAGCTCGAGACAGGCTTTACTCGAAATATCGGAGCGACCTAAAGAAAAATGCGGCATCGTTGAGTGAGCTAACTCGTTAGGTCGTTCGCGACTTATCATAGGTCGTAGGTCGCACAGTTGCATCGTTGAGCGACCTAAGGAAAATGAGTGATATGTGATATGTTTTTACTCGCTAGGTCGCTCGCGACCTAAGACTTCAACTTTCAACGGTTTATCCCACAGTTTTAGCTCATTATCTTCCTCGTTAGGTCGTACTCGACTTAACAGAACGTTAGGTCGCTCGCGACCTAAGACTTTATCATTCTGGGCTGCATCATCCTCCCCTGGTTGGGAAAAATTCGTCCTCGAATTTGCGCCCTCCTCTTCCACAAAAAGCTCATCCCCTTGATATGGTATAAGATGTTTAACATTAAACACATCAGAAGTGTACACATCCTCCGGCAGCTTCAACCTATAAGTGTTTTCATTGATCCGTTTCTCAATCGTTACAGGACCAATCTTTCGAGCTTTAAGTTTATTGTATGCTCCCACTGGAAAACGATCCTTCGTTAGTATAGCATATACTAAATCTCCTTCATTAAATTCAACACTTCTTCGCTTCAAATCCGCAGATCGTTTATACTTTTCATTCGCTTTCTCCAATCGTTCCTGAACGATTTTATGACATTCTGCCAATCCATCAACAAAATCAACGGCCCGCTTAACTGTCCCCTTCGGTTGTGGTACTATCGTCAAATCTAATGGTCCCTTCGGCAAGCTTGAATATACAACCTGAAATGGACTGTAACCCGTACTACGGTTCACAGCATGATTATGCGCAAACTCTGCTTGACATAACTTCATATCCCAACTCTTCAGATTTCCCTTTACAAGACATCGTAACAAGTTTCCCAATGATCTGTTTACAACTTCAGTCTGTCCGTTCGAATGTGGATGATAAGCACTACTAAAATTCAGCTTCGTTCCAACCATCTTCCACAAACTTAACCAAAAATGGCTTAGAAATCTAGTATCTCGATTAGAAACAATGGATTCTGGTAGCCCATGTAATCGATATACTTCTTTAAAGAACAATTCAGCAACACGGACGGCATCAGCCGTTTTCTTACAAGCGATAAAATGTGCCATTTTGGAGAATCTATCCACCACTACATATATAGAATCATTTCTTCTTTGAGTTCTAGGCAAACCCAAAACAAAATCCATGCTGATATCAACCCAAGGTCTGGTAGGCACAGGTAATGGCATATACAATCCCGCATTCGTCGCTGTTCCTTTGGAAACTTGACATATATGACATCTTTCCACAAATCTTCCAACCTCTCTCTTCATGGAAGGCCAAAAATATGACTGTGAAATCAACTGCAATGTACGGTCTCTCCCCACATGTCCTTCCTCATGTAACTCCTTTACAATCTTCAAACGTAAGCTGCTCTCTGGTATACACAATCTGTTTTCCTTGAAAAGAAAGCCATCCAATAACACATACTCATCCGTCTTCCCCTCTTTGATTTCATTCATGATCTTAGCAAAGTAAGGATCATCAACACATAGTTCTGGTAACACTTCAAACCCTGTCACCTCAACCTTCATTGTAGTCAACACATGATTCCTTCTGCTCAATGCATCTGCCACTCGATTTGTAATTCCCGATTTATGCTTCACCACAAATGTAAATTGTTGTAAGTATGCAATCCACGAAGCATGCCTTGCTGCAATCTTGTCCTGTCCCTGCATATGATTCAACGCTTCATGATCAGTGTATAAAACAAATTCTTTATGAAACAAATAATGCCTCCAATGTTTCACAGCTTGCACGATAGCATAAAATTCGACATCATAAGTATTATATCTCATCTTCGCTCCTGATAGTTTTTCACTGAAATATGCAATAGGACGTCCTTTCTGACTCAACACTCCTCCAATCCCAACTTTAGATGCATCAGTATGTAATTCAAACAACAACTGAAAATCTGGTAATACTAGAATTGGTGCTGTCGTCAAAAGTTCCTTGATCCGCTCAAAAGCAACCCCTGCTTCCTCCGACCATGAAATCTGTTTCCCCTTCATACAATCAGTAACTGGTGCCATCACGCTACTGAAGTGTGGAATGAACCTTCGGTAGAATGATGCCAAACCATGAAAACTTCTAACTTCTGTTATTGTCCTGGGTTGTGGCCAATTTCTGATTGCTTCAACTTTATTCTGATCCACCTGTATACCTCCTCCCGATATAACATACCCCAAAAATAAAACACTCTGTGTCATGAACACGCATTTCTTCGTTGCAGCATAAAATTGTTCCTGTCGCAGTACCATCAACACTTCTCTCAGATGTTGCAAGTGTTCTTCTGGACTTCCACTATATATCAGTATATCATCAAAATACACCACCACAAACTTCCCAATGAATGGTCTAAAAATCTGATTCATCACTCGCATGAATGTACTCGGTGCATTCGAAAGACCAAACGGCATAACCAGCCACTCGTACAACCCCTCACGTGTCTTGAACGCTGTTTTCCATTCATCCCCTGGTCTGATTCGAATTTGATGATAACCACTTTTCAAATCAATCTTCGAAAATATAGTAGCTCCACTAAGTTGATCCAACAAGTCATCCAGTCTAGGCATAGGAAATCTATATCTCACTGTAATCTTGTTCAGTGCTCGACTGTCGGTACACATCCTCCACGTTCCATCCTTCTTCGGCACTAACAATGCTGGTACAGCACATGGACTTAGACTTTCCTGCACACGCCCCTGTTCAAGCAACTCTTCCACTTGTCTTCTCAACTCCTCATGTTCCTTTGGACTCATCCTGTAATGTGATCTATGTGGTAACATAGCACCTGGAACAAGATCGATTTGATGTTGAATGTCCCTCAATGGCGGTAACTCCGTTGGCAACTCTTCAGGAAATACATCTTCAAATTCTTCCAGTACTGGTTTTACTTCTTCAGGAATCTCAACCACTTCATGACTCTCATGTCCAATCAACAAAAATACTTCGGGTTCCTCTTCTACTTCCTTCACAATCTCCTTCAAAGATAACAAAGTTTTAAGCTCTTCAATCTCCTCCAACTTACTTTCTTCTTGTTGTCGCTTCTTGGGAACTAAAGTAATCTTGGTGCCTTCAAACATGAAACTGTAGTTGTTTGTACGTCCATCATGTTGTACAGCTCTATCATACTGCCACGGTCTCCCCAACAACAGATGACATACGTCCATATCCACAACATCACACCAAATTTCATCCTTGTATTTCTTCCCAATTGAAAAATTGACACAAGCTCTTTGACTAACTTTCACCTCCCTACATTTCCTCAACCAAGCTAACTTGTAAGGTTTCGGATGCTTCTCTGTCTTCAATGACAATTTCTTCACAGCTTCTGTAGAGATAATATTATCACAGCTTCCTGCATCAATGACAAACTTGAAAACCCTTCCCAAGATAGTGCACGTTGATTGAAAGATGTTACTCCTCAACCAGCTAGTCTCTTCCTCCTGCTTCGGTGTCAAGCAATTCCTCCTCATCATTAATGTATATCCATCATCTCCCGACAACAATTCTTCCTCTTCAACCGGTAATGAATTAGAACGTTCAGCCTCCTCATCCTCATCTTCAACCTCAGCTTCATTGCTCGCTTCTTTGGCTTTGGACATTCATTGCTCTTGTGACCAAGCTCCTGACAATTGAAACATTTGATACCACTATTGATCCTGGTCTTAGCAATTTCATTAACAACTGGTTTTGCAACAGCCTTTGAAACATTCACATTGCTACTAGCCCCTTTCACTTGATTGTTGGAATTTGTAAACACACCACCACCTCGTCGACCTTGCTTCTCCCAAGCTAACGCTTTCTGATGTGCTTCAGCAACAGATCTGGGATCAAACATGTTCACCATATCTTGAATATGCATTCTCAATCCTCCAACAAATCTAGCTGTTAGCTGCTCCTCTGTTTCCATAATATCATTCCTGGCAATAAGCTGATAAAATTCATCTACATAATCATTAACAGTCCTTGTTCCCTGTCTCAAGTTCTGCAATCGTTGATACATAAGCGACTGATAGTTGTAAGGTAAGAAAGTAGCTCTCATTAACTTCTTCATATTCTCCCATGATTCAATCTTTGACTTCCCCATCCGTTCACGTGTAAGTTTGGTTTGCTGCCACCACGCTAAAGCTCTACCCCTCAACCTTGTAGCAACCAACTTCACTCTACGATGTTCTGGAACCTCCTTGAAGTCAAAAATCTCCTCCACATTAGACAGCCAATCTAAAAACTCCTCAGCTTGCATACCACCCTTGAATTCTGGAATTTCCGTTTTCATCCCCGACTCCCATCTACAATCATCCTCAGCATCCCGATATGCATTCCGTCCTTGGTCTCGATCTCGTGAATGAACACTACATCTACCACCATCTTCATCAAAAACAGATGTACTTCGATAACGATCTCGACCACCCTCATTTCTATGATGTCGCATATCTCTTCTACTTTGTCTGTCATCATCACGGTATGGCTCATGTTCAAACTCACGTGGAGTTCTTCTCTCTTCATTTCTATACTCGTGATGTTCTCGTCTCAACGAAACTGAAGATTCTCTTCTTCCTCGATAAGATTGTGGCGACACCCTTCTCGCTTCCGCAACCGATGGCGAAACTCTGTTTCCTCCATGGTTCGAGATCGGCGACCTCCTTCTTTGACCTTGATTCAAATCATTCATCAGTTTCTCTAACTTCCCAATGCCTTCATCAAACTTTTCATTGATGTGTTGTTCCATTTGCTCGGCTTCTTTTCTTCTATATAACGCTTCAACATTCTGATGGCGATTAGCTCTTCTCGGCGGCATGATTGAATCTTCACAAACTTCAACTTTAACTCTCGGCTCTAAACTTCAAAGATGATGCACGACCTCACTACTCCTCAAATTCTTTGATAAAAATTTGGCTCCAAGACTTGGCTTAGCTATGATTGGCTAAGTCTAGCTCTGATACCAAATGATGCAGCAGCGGAATAATCAAACTGTATATGACGATGAAAGTAGCAATCGATGGAATAGAAGATACCGAATGGCCCAAATTCGTTGATCCGAAGATACCGAATTCTAGTTATCCCAAACACGTTGATAGCGCACTATACCGTGTTTAAAGATCTACGATTCTTCGACGTTGATCTAGCGCACTAGATTCCGTGAATCAGCTTCAACAATCGTTGAATCGAGCGCACTCGATTAACCGAAGGTGGAGATAGGAGATCACACTCAACTACCAATTTGAGAAAGAGGCACAAAGCACTCAAACAAAAGTTTTATTCAAAATCAACTAAAACTATTACAAATGACACAACCCCATATTTATAGGCATTTTACAACTCCACGCTTACATCACAACTCATAGGTCGTCCACGACCTAACACAGGCAGCGACTTACGACTTACGACCTAGTATAGGTCGTTAACGACCTAACACATCAACATTACAACACAACAACATACGACCTAAAACAAGTAGATTACAATAAGTAAACGATTTACAGTATTTACAACAGTCACAACAACCCGACTTAACACTTGAGCGACCTAAAAACAAGGCAGCGACCTAACTTCCCAGCACATAAGGTCGAGCGACCTAAGATGAATGCGGCTTAAGCTTCAGCGACCTAAGAAGTTAGCTTCTGGGATTCTTCACACGACCTAATTCTCCTCGCGACCTAACTTAGGTCATAACTCGTTCACGCGACCTATCTTAGGTCGTAGCTCGAGACAAGCTTTACTCGAAATATCGGAGCGACCTAAAGGAAAATGCGGCATCGCTGAGTGAGGTAACTCGTTAGGTCGTTCGCGACTTATCATAGGTCGTAGGTCGCACAGTTGCATCGTTGAGCGACCTAAGGAAAATGAGTGATATGTGATCTGTTTTAACTCGCTAGGTCGCTCGCGACCTAAGACTTCAACTTTCAACGGTTTATCCCACAGTTTTAGCTCGTTATCTTCCTCGTTAGGTCATACTCGACTTAACAAAACGTTAGGTCGCTCGCGACCTAAGACTTTATCATTCTGGGCTGCATCAAATAATCCTGAATCTTGAACCACCACGGTCCGAAACTTAATCGGGCCTCATTTATTGATAAACCTTGGTCGGACCTTTAAACCAACGGTTCAACCGTCAATTTTATCTGGTTGAACTACAGTTCTTTTGTTTTTTCTTACTTTTTCATCGTGTAATTCTCTCTCATTTTCATCTTTTACATTGTTTTGAAGAGAATAAGTAAATATATATATTTCAAAAACCATAATCGTTCCAAAATTTAAACGACCAATTTCATAATTTTGTTTTTCACTGCTGCAAACTCTTCTAATACCACTGAAAGACTCATCAAGTTTTCCATCATTAAACTTCCATCGTTGTACACTACTCTACTATATACAATGTTGTAGTTGTGCACTGCAACAGCACACAACTTCGATTGCATACCTTGAAGACTGTCTGCAGCTTGTGTACATGACATTATTATTCCAATATTTTTGTTTATGGCTCGTAGTTAAATGTGCAAATTTTTCAAAAAAATTAATCATGGTTTTGACGGTTCGACCGGTTGAACCATCAAAACCTTAAACCTTCAATCATCACGGTTCAAAACACGGCACGGTCATGAAAACTATGCTGAAAATAGTATGCATGTAACTATAAAATAGTTATGAAAAGCATAAGTAAACAAGTTAGGTTCAACGATTTGCAAGACCAGTAAAGCTCACAAATGAAAGTAAATGTAACTCAAAATCCTTTCTTCACCTAGTAGGACGCTTTATACCACAAAATGCACTGATGAAGGACTTCAGCAAAACCTGCTAGAAAATAATGGATATCAAACGACAGCAATGCCTCTTTCTACACGCCATCATTTCCAACTACAAAAAACAAAAAACAAAAAAAAAGTAAAAAAATAATAAAGAAAAGGAAAAAAGAAAAATAAGATCTTTATTTACAATCTTGTATATTAATATATACCGATATGTCAATTTTGTTATAAACTATAAAGTTGTATTACCCTGGTAAAAGTAGTAGAGTGTGGTGTGCTAGTTTAGGGCTAAAAGATTGAGTATCAAATGATTTATGAATTGACTTTTTGAATGAGAACTAAGTGAGCACCACCCAGCTATTATTAGAAGAACTGCACCACTTTCCAGAAACGAGGGCTATTTTTTTGAGAGTTTTCGTCATCTGTAATTGTTATGTTGTACCTCTTGAAGTGAACTGCATCACTTTCGTTTCTAAAAGTTCGTTAGATCACGCATGTGTAAATAAAAGACTTATGAATGAAACAGCCATTCCTTTTTAAGTATTGGTCTTTTATCTTGCTATTCTATTTTCCTTTATATTTTTATATATTAGCTACAGTACTACAGTAGTATCTTTAGAGGGAGAATTAATTTAAAAGACAAAAATTTGTATATTTTTAGCCTCAAGGACACGGCCTCAATATTTTCACCACAATGACAAACATTCTCCTAAAAATTATTCATAAGGACAAACATTCTTCCAAAACTGCTACCTAACTAAAAACTGATACCTAAAAACTGCTACCGATAACTACATACTGATACTTAAAAACTGCTATCAATAACTAAAAACCGATACCTAAAAAAAGTTGTCCTTCAGGTTAAAATACTGAAGGTCTGTCCTTGAGGCTAAAATGCTGAGAAATTTTGTCCTTGACAATAATTTCATGTATCTTTAAAACTTTGTGCTCGTTTTCTTTTTAGGTAATAAACATAGCCGTTGATAAACCTCTTTTGTTAATGTCTTATGAACTTGGGGTGGGCGTGAATCGGTTTGGAGCCCAAACCGCTTCCGCACCGCATCAAACGGTGTTAATCAAAAATACAAACTATTATACTAGTCTTTTAAACAGTTCGGTTTTGATGTAATACAGTCCGGTTTTGGTCCGGTCCGGTTTGAATCCGTATTAAATATGAAATAAGAGAATTACTCTCATCAATAATTAATTTACGAAGGTAACTATGTGAAGCTTTTACACTTAAAGGTTAAAACACAAAATGTTATACTAAAATGGAAAATTAGTTCTTAATTGTCTGAATGTTTCGATTTGACATTTAGCTACAAGTGAGATTTTTTTAGTAGATTAACCAAACATCAACGTTAATCAATGTATAATCATAAAGTAAAATGACTAGAATAAGATTATAATTAACATTCATCCAAAAAAAATATGATGAAAATTGTTATATTAAAACTATAACTTCTTCCTTAATGACAACGATTATTATTAATATAACAACAACATATTTGAAAATAGAATATACATCGTTAGGATCTAAAATGAGATAGGAGTTGCCTATAGTTTTATCATAAGATTACTAGTGTAAATTTTCGGTTCGGTCCGGTTTAATATAGCCAGTTCAACCCGCTCAAACCATAACCGAACCGCATCGATGTGGGTCGGTCCAGTTTGGGGTATTTGATTTGGTTAGAAGATTCAGTGCGGGTTTTCGCACCGTTTGTCCAGTGCGGGTAGTTTTCGTATACCGGTGCAGTTTATGCCCACCCTTAGTATGAAGGAGGTTGTTTAGTTTAACATTTGAGGTGTGTTGAGCATTTAGAAAAGTAGGATGAGAAGAGGTTATCAACAAGAACTGTCTTTGTATGTATAAAGAAAGCTGAACTAGAAAAGACTATTACACGGTTAAAGAAGGAGTCTCAAGGGCTCTTATTCAAGATTTCACAAGTTATATGCAATGATCCGGAATGTTGAACACTTCTTATTTAAGTACCCAAATTATTTAAATATTTGTATCTGGGATTTAATGTGAATAAATATGATTTTATATCCTTATTAATCCCTTTTAATTAATAACTAATGATAGAAATTTGTTTTCAAAATTTATTTACAAAAATAAATAGTTTGAATAAATATCGATATTGTTACCGAAAATCGTTCTATCGATAAACGATCTCGAAACGCGTTAAATTATTATCCCGATGCATTATCTCCGATTTTGACAAAACTAGTGCCATCGAAACCGGAATAATGAGATGATGTACGCCGACGGGTTTTTTAACAATCCGATGTCCCGTGTGATTGTGCGAGCTCAAAACGTATAACGTTTTAATTAGAGAAATTAAATAATAATATATAAAGTATTATAAAAAACCCATGTTCTCACTCTTCCTCTTTTCCCACTTTCTCTTTTTCATTTTTCTTTTTCCTCTAAACAACAAAACAAAGTCGCCTTCTTCAAATAATTAAATCCGGAGCTACAATCAATAAAGTTTTGCCACGTCGGATCTGTTGGGATTGTGGTGAGGATGGCTTTGTGTTGGTGTGTGCGAAGTTGGGTGCGGTTGAATTTAGTCAAGCTCGACTTGTGATGGCCGAACTAGGGTTAGGGCATGGAGGTGTTGAAGAAGGAGTTAGGCGAATTAGAGTGTATCGTTGTTTTTCTATCGACGTTGTGCTTCCAAAGGAGGTGGCCTCTAGTACTTCGATCATGAGTGGTGGAAAGCGACGTTTGGCTACAAGATGAGGAGGCTTTAGGTCGCGATTGCTAAGGGAGGTGCAGACCTATTGTCGTTGCGTCGGAGCGAAGCTCGTGCAATGAGGAGTATGCTAGCGAAGTCTATTTGTTAATTAGTGGAGTGTGGATGGAAGAATGGACAATGGAAGGAAGTGGCTTTGATGGGTTTCAGCATGTGTCACTATGCATGTGCACTGTAGAAGTGATTTGGGGAAAAATGTTAATTATGGTGAGATTAATTAGTTAATTACCAAATTAATTATTTTATTTAATCTTAAATCTTATAAAATCAATAACTCACATACAAGGTCCAATCGAGACATCGTCTTCGTCATTGCACCCATATTGAGATTTTCAACATCTTGGTTTGGCTTGGGCTTGGATGAATTTACTCACCATTTAATTTGTATAATACTATTTATATAATTGTTTGTTGTGTTAATATAAATTAAATAGATAACAATGCAAGTTATTACTTTTGGACCCCTCCTTGCTTTTGAAAACAAATGACAACATTATATATAACATACACTCTCTTTTAAACCGTCTAAAATATGTAACGTGTCCAGGACTTGTTGTTTATATGTTCGATAATGTGCTGTAAGGGTTGAAGCAAAATAGTCGCTATAAATGCACTTTGAAATCCCTTGTATTTGACATATGTTAAATTGGCTAAATTGTGATTATATTAAGAAAATATATATCTGCTTGTTCCCTACATACATTTTGGTATGTTTGACATAGAGGAATTGGTTTGAAAATTTGTAAAAATTGTGGAACGAAGTTGTTAAAGTTAAAAGTGAAAAGGTCGTTATGGATACACTTTGAAAATGCCTTATGTTATGCGATTTTCAATGTTAACTTTGAAAGACATCCTAGGGCTTCTTCATATTTTTAATAAGTACTATAAGGGTATTTATTATTGGAAAAATATCAAGGTTTAAACATATTTTTAATAATTATTAATGAATCTTTAAAATAAAGGATTTTTAACTATAAAACATGTTTTTTATGGTTTTTAAATAAATTGTAAAATAAGTATTTTTAAGTAATATTTAAAATATATGTTTAAACCATAGTATAATATTTTTAAATATATAGTTTTTAGAAAATTAGTTAAATATTTTATTAAAATAAATACAAGCTTATGTTATATAATATCTTTTTAAATTATTTTTATTATTAAATATTTTATCTTATAAATAAATTAGAATATATATATGTATGTATGTATCATTTTAAAATGGTTTTTAGTAAATATATAAGTTCGCAAAAATCCTATAGAATTAGCGAATAATAAGGGCGTCTCTATGGAAATCTTACGCAATTAGCGAACGCGCCTTAGCGGTTTTGATTGTATACATATTTTTGTTTTGGTGTATATGCGCACACAGTACAGCTATTTCTTATTTATATTCTTCACCCTAGACATTATCTATTATACCGCAATATGTACTTATTAGATGGCTTGGCTCTTTTGAGGGGATAACCATTATGGCGGTCTCAAATGTTGTTGTCACATGTTGTACACATATTTATTGAGTTTCTCATACCAGGCTTATGTCTGACACGTGACATTTGTTATCCCTAAATTTCTCGTGCTCTTTCGAGCAGTTTGAGAAAGGAAGGTTTTCGTTGAAGTTCATTTGAGCTCTTGAAGAGGAACTAGATTTTACCTATCATAGTATTCTTATTTCTATTGCATTACTTTATAGAGTGTGTGTATTAACAATTGTAAAGATAGGTTTTCATAACTATCCATGCTGATGATAGTATTCTGATTAGTAACTCTGAAATACTATATATATATTAGAGTAGCTTTGTGTACTATCGTTTGATATTACTTGTTATCATTCGGCTATTAGATTTTGATGTTTTTGTTATCCTCTTTCTTGTTCCTTTTCTTTTCCTCTTTTCTTTACCCCAACGTTTTATCTTTCTGGCATTTGGGTGCTCAATATGTGAATACTGTGGATGTATTAGTGTAGAAATTTGGGGGTCAAAAAGGCGGTCGTTACATTATACATGAAAGTGATGTGCTTTATGACATAATAATGCACAAGTGCAGTCCTTCCTTAGAGAATGAACTACTTCTTTTATGGCATTCTTATTTATTATGGTATAAAAGTAGACTTCGTCATAAGTGAGAATATCGTCCTTTCATGTACTTTTGATCTTTTATAGAATAAAACATTTCCATGGATCAAGTGTCATTGTAGGTTTTATTCATTATACATACGTACATATATGCACTTTTTTGAAAATAATACATCCATATATACACACACACGCACACACATAAATACACACACACAAATATGTGTATATACACATTTACATACATACATACATATACATATTGAAAATGATATATGTGTGTGTATGCTTACTTCATTTGAATGCTTGTTAATTTCCTAATTGGTTATTTTATACTTTTAGGCTAATTTTACTTCTCGGGTTGAAACTTCCCTAATTGCCATTTATGAACTTAATAGTCCTTCTCATATTCTTTGCAATTCTTGCCTTAGGGAGCAAGCTTCAGCTAACATTTTTGAAATTTACGAGACTAGAATTCAAAACCTTGAAGCTGCCAATGCAAGCCCCACTAAAGAAAAAGAATTGATTGCTCATGGCGTTTAAGAAGAACTGTGCATCGAATACGAAGAATAAATACTATAGTTGGAAGAATCTAAGCAAGCTTATGTTTGACAGTATCACTACATGACTAAGTAAATAGCTGATCTAGCATCCATACAAAATAAAGTGCAAGAGCTGTAAAAGGAGAATATAACTATGCAGGAGTGTGTTGCTGAATTTGGGAAGTTGTTGAAAGGTGTTGAGGGACTATATGATGCGCCTTATAAAGGTAAGGTTAAGGATTTGAATATGTAACGACCCACCTTTTCGACCCTCAAAAGTTGGCACTTAATGCATCCAATTAGAATGCCAAGCATCCAAATGCTAGAAAGATGGTTTGTTAGGGTAAAATAAAAAGAAAAGTAATAGGGAGAAATAGATTCTCACAGCGGAGGATAACATATAATATAACACAGACAGTAAAATCGGTCACTCTAAGATACATGGTATATCAAAGGTAAAAAAACAAACCTCATCAGCATAGACGGTTATAACTTTCTAACCTTACATTCGCTGTGGGTATACATAATAATGCAACAAAAAATAAAAATACTACGGCATGTGAAAATCCAGCTCCCCTCCATGACCTCCATGTCCCACTAACGACAATCTAAAAAAAAATACTCGGTATGACCCGAGCATTATGTTAAAATAGCACTTGAATTAGTCTTGCATGAGTAAATGTAGCAACCCGGAAATTCGAACACTTCGTCTTCGAGTATCGATATATTTTGAAATATAATTAAGTGTTTTAATATGATCTTATAATCTTGTTTAGCATCATTTAATTAATATAAAATGATAAGAAACTTATTTTAAAAATCGTTTACAAAAATATATTCTTTGAAAAAATATCGATAATGTGACCAAAAATCGTTTTATCGATAAACAGCTTTTTAACCATTAGAAGTTGTTCAGATTTTTTTACATACACTTATTTGCTTAGGAAACCAATTTAATGAAATGAAAATTTTGCCATTTACGGAAAAATAAACTTTATGAATGATGTCATGCATGAGCTAAGGAAGGATGTTAGAAAATGAGCAAAAATGGAAATGCTTAAGTGTTAAGCATATGATAATGGAGAAGTGATGTTTGTAATTAATGCTAGTAGGGTTTTGAGGGTTTTTGGTCTTTTCCCATCATCACTTCTAAGCCTATATAAGGAAGGGTACACCCTTAGAAAATATTTCACAAACATTCCTGGGCTTTGAGCTAAAATTTCTATGTCATCACCTTCTTCTTCATCTTAATTTCCTAAAGAAAATCATTTGCAAACCAATTCCAAATCACCTCAAATTTGGAGTGAGACCTTACTCAACATTACAATACCTTCTACATAGTTTGTTTTGGAAGAAACAAAGCCACTATCCACTTACAAGGAGGGGATGTGAGCATATAGTGAGGGAAGAGGACAAAGGAGCAAGGCAAAAGCAGGAAAGCAAGGAAGGAAATGTGTTGCTAGCTTGGGTTTGGACTTTGGTTCTTGGATCTTGGTTAATTGTGTGGTTAAAGGTGAGTTAATACCTCACTTTGGATAAAAAAATATAACACATATATGTTGTGTTTGATTGTGTTAATGTTGTTTGAATTCTTATTAACTTATGTTGAAAACAATGGTTGTAACCAGTTTTTTAAAGATCCAACCCAATCTCGGTTCAACCATGGTTAATCTTCGACCTTAGAGTGCTACGGCTTTGAAATGAAATAAACTTACGTGTACACACTACTAGAACGGCTCACAATTGGGCAGCCCTTTGCGTCGGCTAGCGACGGCTAAAAAAAGCGGTCGTCGCTAGTCGATGCTAGCCGATGCACGATCTGAAGATACAGGCAGAAACCCAGACCGAAACAATCACACTCCCCTCCCTCAAAACATTCAGCTTTCCCCACAAAATCACCACCAGCCTCCGCCGCCGTCGCCGCCTTCCATCGCCAATTTCAAGCTCTCTAAACTTGCCAGTATCTCCTCCTCTCCATTATCTATGTTTAATTTATGTATAAACTAAATTAGTTGATGATTTAGGAATTTGAAATTGGCTGATTTAGGGATTTAGAATTGATGATTATATCTTAGTAGTTGATGATAATATAGTTTATTAATTGATTTGGGTATATAATTAAAGGGACAGTTTGGCACAGGTCCCTAATAAGTTTCAAAATACACAAAAACCCTAGTAAAAAAAAGTTTGTAAATCAGGTCCTTAGAATTAAGTTACCGAATAATGCCATACACTTATGCAATTATTTAGTGAATAATTGCAGACATTTATGCAATTATATTAAAAAATTGCAGACATTTCCATAATTATTTACTGAAAAATTACGGAAATTTCCGCAAATTTTTAAAAAATTACGGAAAATTCCGCAATTATTCACCAAAAAATTACGGAAATTTCCGCAATTATTCACCAAAAAAATTGTGGAAATTTTTGCAATTATTCACCGAAAAAATTGCATAAATTTATGCAACTTTTTGATATAATTGCATAAATGTCTGCAATTATTCAATGAATAATTGCATAACTATATGCAATTACTTAGTAACTTAATTATAGGGACCTAATTTACATACTTTTTTTACTGGGTTTTTTTTGTATTTTGAAACTTATTAGGGACCTGAGCCTAATATTCACATAATTAAAAGCCTAATTTAGGAAATTAGTCGATTATGGTTTTGAAATTGATGATTATTATGTATTAGTTGATGATAATGGTATGTTAGTTGATTTAGGGAAGTTAATAAGTGGTTTGATTATTTAAATTGTAAACAAAAATTAGGGTTGATCTAAAACTCAAAAATTAGTTTGTAATCGTTGACTAATATATGCTTATTGATAAGTGTACAATGTTCGATAAGTGTGTGTTAATTATAATTTTTAGTGGTTAGTATAAAATAGTAAGTTAAAAATTTAGTTTACAAAATAGTTAAGTTAACATTTTAAATTGTTAACTGAATGTGGAAATAAATTTTAAATTTTCAAATTTATTAAATAAAATGTATAATAGTTGAATAAATTATCAAATTTTGAAAAGAGCATAACAACAACAAATATTCTAGTGAAATGGATTTGTAAAAAAATTAAGCAATAAATATAACAACAATAAATAATTCTAATGAAATTGATTTTGTGAAAAATTAAGAAATGAATATAACAACAACAAATATTCTTCTAAAATTGATTTTATAAAATGTTAAGAAATTAATATAACAAGAACAAATATTGTATTGTAAAGAAATTTAGAAATGAAAATAACAACAACAAATATTTTGCTAAAATTGAATTTGTAAAAAAAATTAGGAAATGAATATAACAACAACAAATATTCTGCTAAAATCAATATTGTAAAGAAATTAAGAAATGAATATAAGAACAAATATTGTACTAAAACCGATTTTCCAAAAAACTGAGAATAAATATAATAAGAATAAATATTTTACCCAAATCGATTTTAAAATTTGAAATGAATATAATGTTGATTTGAAAATAAGCACTAAATATTATTTCAACAAATGATTGGCGCTAAAGAATTAAAGCCTTTAGTCCCAAAAGGTTTTAATTTAGTTTAGAAAATACAACGACAAAAATACACCCCTTGGATGTAAAGTTATGCGTAGAAGAGAAGTGAAGTGAAGTGCTGTCGAAATTAGACAGAAGTGTGGTGTGTGAAGCCTTTATTCCTAAATGGCTTTACTTTATTTTAGAAAATACAACAACAATATACCACTTGAGTGCAAGATATGCGTAGAAGAGAAGTGAACTGAAGTGCTGTCGAAATTACTAACATATATTTTCAAATCAGGAAAAATTTCGATTATTTGCTCAACGGCACTTGGATGTTTGAAGTCATAACTAGTAGGAAAGGTTCAATAAAGGAACATTTCTATAACGGTGTACACGAATTTATTAGATTCGCTAAATCTAATAATCGAAATAACGAAGAAATTCGTTGCCCGTGTAGTAAGTGCCAATATTTGAAGCGTTGGAAACCAGATATAGTTGAAGTACATTTGTATAAATATGGTTTCGTGCCGAATTATTATTTATGGGATCGTCATTGAGAACTTGTTAAACCTACACCTAATCCTGTAGCGTTAGAGGATGATAATATTATGACGAATCCGATAGAAAATATGGTGGTAGATGCAGCACGATCAATGTTTCCTACCATTCAAGCCGACGATGAAGATGTAAATGTCGAAGAAGAACCGACTGCGGGAGCTAAAAGAATATATGATTTATTGGATTCTGCTAAGAGAATGTTGTGGGACGGTTGTAAAAGCGGAACCGAACTATCAATAACTGCCGAATACATTACTATGAAATCAAAATTCAACCTTACAGAAGCTGCATTTACAGCAGTTGTACAAGCTGCAAAACGACACATGCCACCCAATAATCTGATGTGCGATAGGCATTATAAAGTGACAAAACTGATGTCTGCTTTCGGTCTGCCGTACGAAAAGATAGATACATGTGTAAAAGGTTACATGTTGTATTGGAAAGATGACATTGACCTTAGAAAATGCAAAATATGTAACGAGGAAAGATACAAACCAAGAAAGAAGAAAGGAAAGGAAGTTCCGTACAAGAGAATGCATTATTTACCCATCACTCCTGGACTTCAAAGGTTATATGCATCTTCTGCTATGGCATGTCATATGCTACGACATTATTTACCCATCACTCCCAGACTTCAAAGGTTATCCAATATTCTTCGTTAATGAATTTAAGTTCAACACGAAATATTACGGGGCTAAAAAATTAACATATAACAGTGGTGTATTTGTCAAAGGTAGTGATGATCCAGATGAGCATATAAAAGATTTTTACGGCGTCTTAACACAGGTTCTAGAGTTGACATATTATGTAGAACCTGTAGAAAAAGTTTTTTATTCAAATGCAATTGGTTCAGTAATGTTCCTGATTCTGGCATCAACGTGCACAAAGATTTTAAGCTTATTGAAATAAAGCATACCTCACATTACTATAAGTATGATCCTTTCATATTAGCCAAGCAAGCATTATAAGTTTATTTTGCTCCATATCCATCCTTAAAAAGAAATAAAGCGGATTGGTCGGCTGTTTTTAAAACAAAGCCAAGGTTTACGTTTGATGAAAATAATATTCCAGACGAAGCAGCGTATCAAGTGGATCTTGAACCAAATACAGAAATAGTAATAACCGATGACATTGATTTAGGGCCATTGAATGATGAATCGAATGTCTTATTAGATGCATTTGAAGGTACCACAGAAAACAAGATAGAGTATGAGACTGAGTCTGAATCAGAAAACGACGAAGACTGAAAACTCTTAATATTTGCATCGCTTGTTGTATAATGTATTATTCTTAGCTGCATATTATTCTGAGCTATGTATTATTAATGATGACCATGTTCTAAGCTATGTACTATTCTGTTTTGAAATTTCTATATTTATATTCATGAGATCTTGTCCAATTTATTATGATTTAGTGGAAGTTTTATGTGATGATTACTGAAACATGCTTTGTACTAATAAATTTATGTCATTTTATTCTGTGTTATTATTTCTCTGTGGTAGATATGTCTGGCAGGAGACAGTTAGAAATCCGAGCCTTCTCTCCCGGTGCGGGTACCAGTGGCACTGCACCGGATTTACGCCAATTGGTGGAGGTAGTTCCGAAAAGCGTCGGGTAAGTATCAAATTTATTTGAAGTATTTTTTTAAAAATTATTAAATATCTACATCAAAATTTGTACAGGGGCTTTGAGGTGAAGCCTTCGAATTTCATCCTACAAGTTTCCAGGAAGGCATTTATGAGTAGGATGTCCGGTTGTTGGCCTCATTGGGACGACATCCCACCACATATTAAGAATGCTATTTTGGCTGATGTACTCGTAAGTACAAGTTTGAATTTCAGTTGAAAATTAATATAATTTAGATAATTCAAACTAATTTCAATATGCAGGCAGCCGTGCGTGTAGATCCAAAGGATATGGACATTTTTACCAATCACTGGAATAAAAGGATGAGAAAAATTACAGGGACACTCTGTCTAAGGCTAAAAATGCAGGTAAAAAACCAAATTGGATGGACGTAGCTGTGTGGGTTGAGTATCTCCGGCTCTAGGTCACTCCAGAAGTGAAAGTAAGTTATATACTTTTGCATTATTGTTAAAAAAAATTAAATTTCATATGTTAGTTGCAGTAATTTTGTTAATCGTGTATCTAAATTTGTAGGAATTATCTGCCCGGAATCATGCTAATAGGAATAAAAATCCTACGTTGCACCGTGGCGGCTCTGAATCCTTCTAGGAACACAAGAGAGAGTTGGTAAATTTATAAATTTTGTTTATAAAAAATATAAAATGTTGTTTAATCATATTTGTAACATTGTTTATTCATATGTATATATTTTTAGGCGGCGAGATACTATCGCGAGCCTACTATGGCTGAGGTGTTCACGGCCACGCATGTCGTTGAACGGACAGATGAGGAAGGTAATGTTTCGTACGAGTGGACGGACGATAAATCAAGATCCGTAATGGTAAACATGCTTATCCTTAATGACAATGTTTCATATTCCTTTATTTCACATTTCATAAACTTTAAATGAATATTTATCGTGTCTAACAATTGTTCGTAAATGTAGGAGAGGTACGAAGCGGAGCGGGCTCGAGTAGCATAGTCCACTAACCGGGCAGAGTTTACGTTTGAGGAGTCGAACCATATTTGGGATGCCATTATTGATCCGCCTTTATGAAATAGGCGGTACAGTTATGGAAATCAGGAGGTACATTTCTTCATTTACTAATATATAAATTCACACATGCAAATGAATTTAAACTTAAGTGAACAAATTATAAATTGAATAAGGAAGTTGAATAATTGAAATAAATAAATTGCAACCAATGTACAACAATTAATTATAAATATTAGTCGCATAATTAATCAACTATTTTTGTTTATACTGTTTATAATATTCATAAATTATAACTAAATATCAACCATTTCATAGGCATTAATACCTAGAGGACTTACAGGAGATCCCAAGCCGAGGAGGAGATTTCTCAAATGAAAAAACAACTAAAGGAGATAAACAATTGGAGGACGAGCGTACTGGCACAACAGCTAGACGAGCATATTGCAGCCTACTTGGCATAGCATAGGACGATGCCCGGAGAGGATGGGTCGGGCGACGACGATGAGTAGGTATGCTTGTGTTTCTGGCCGATTTTCATCATCCTATTTTCCAGTCAAGTGACATTTGTGTATATATTTGATACATGATGGGTTAGTGGACATTTGTGTATATATGTGATTGATGGAAAGTATTTGGTTGTATGGTTGTATTGTTTTATGGATTTGGGTGGTTTCGTTTGATTGATATTAGTTGTTTGATGGGTAGTATTTGGATTTGGATAGTATATATATGATTATTTATGATATGTGTGAGATTATATGATGGATGGAGTGGTATTGGTTGTGAAATTGAATGTATATGTGTTGGAAAGTGATTTGAATTTAGTTGTGTGGTTGGATTGACTAAAAGGCAGAATTGGAACTGGAAATTTATTCCAGGTTAGCGATGGCTAGCGATGGCTTATTTACCCAGGTTAGCGACGGCTAGCAACGGTTGGCGACGGCTGAATTGTTTCAGATTAGCGATAGCTAGTGACGGTTTGTGGCGCAATGCCTGTTTTAACTAATTTTCCATGTGTCCACCTAGGCGTCGCCAACCGTTCCTTTTTTGGTGACGGAGTCGTCAAAGCCGTCGCTTTACTGTGGTGTCGACCTAAATAGCAACGGCCGACGATGGCGTGCGACGCCTTTTAGCCGCCGCTAAAGCCGTCTTGTTTTGTAGTGGCATGAACCCGCGGTTTAACCTCAAAATCCTGAAAAACCTCTAGAATAACCTCTTTTAAACCCACGGTTCTTCAAATTTGAGGAAAAATTATCGCTTCATTCTTCACTTTTCACATAATTAATTTAACAAATAATTTCATAACCTTCGCCACTAAATTATTGGATTATCTTATCAATTTTGGATGACATAATACATTATTAGTGTACATTTCATGAATTATCGTTGAACGGAACCTTTTTCATCTTAAAAAATATAGAAATTTACAATTTTACTCTAAAAAAGTGTTATCTAATTATTCCAATTAATATTTATTATGAAATGTTTAAAAATAATTGTTTTAAATTTCAATATATTAATTATAATTGGCTAATTTTAACATTGATTTATATAATTTACATTTAAATCAATAAAATAAAAATTAATGATCAAGGCGGTTCTCATGGTCTAACCGTTTGAACCACTAGAACCTTTGACCTTGCACCAACACGGTTTGACTCACGGTTCAATCTTCAAAACTTTGGTTGTAACTTCTTACTTTAAAAGTAAGTGACATATGTGATCCATGTATATGCACTAGGAAAAACTTGGAATGGACTTGGATGACTTATATGACATGTGACTAGACCTTGAACAAAGCACATAGGTTATAGATGGACTTTGGTTTAGATTGGACTTGGATTTGAAAGTGAACTTATAGCAATAGTCGCTATAGGTGCAATTCAGAATTGCCTTGTTTTTGGCAATTGTTATGGAACTTTGTAGAGAGATCCATAGGGATTTCTATCCATATTTGCAATATTTTGTATGTATGTTTTTTGCTATTAAAAGCTTGAATAGTAAAAAGTTAAGTAACATTTCGAAAACAGCCAAAACATCACTAGTTCAAAACTTCCCCGTTTAACCTTGATTTTTGAACTTCAAATGTTTCAAAAATGGCTTTAAGTTTGAGAGATTTGTTTCATTCTTTTTAAAAGTATTTCTTAACTCATATTAGAGTATTTTTAAGGTAGTTTGAGATTTATATGAATTTTTAAGAATTAGTTGTGAATTTCCAAAGAAGAGATATTTGGTTGAAAACATGTTGTTTTCAAGTTTTAAGGAAATTATAAAGTTGCTATTTTCAAGTAATATTTTGGATAAATGTTCTAAAACCTATTATAAGAATTTCATGTATTTTTGAAGGTATAAACAAAAGGTTTAGAAAGGGGTTAGAATTACAAAATTGCCAAACGGTTGATCGTTTAATTACTTATTTGAAAAGTAATTAACTATGCTTAACATTAATTAGTCGACGGAGTAATCTTATCTATTTGTGAGATTTAAGATTGATGTCAAGTAGGGATGGAGCAATAGACTTCTAACCTACCAGGCTTCCTTCTTTACCGAGGAATAGATAAGTGGAAAATATCAGAAACGTGTTAATCGTGTTGATTTCTTATTGTTTATGGAAATTATTAATACTATACTTAACACTAAAAGCCGACGAGGTAGACTTATCTATTTGTGGGATTCAAGAATGAAGTTTCTAGACAAGGTTGGGAGAAACCAGTGCCTAAACTGAACTGGCTTCACTCTTTGGTGAGGAATAGTTAAGTTGGAATGTCCAAAATGAGTTAAGCATACGAATCATGATTTATATAAACAATTGTTTTGACTAGATAATCGATTATCGAACTTGACCAAATATTGACTTAAGAAGTTATTAAAATGCTTCGCAATTTCATATAAATAAGAACTCCCAAAGAGGAGTATTGGTAAGAAACGTCTCTAGCTTTCGCTTACTTCTGTGAGAATCGGAATTGAGTTAAATAGAAATTCATCGATTGGTTTTGAAGAGTCATGTAAGTGGGAAGAGTGTACTTGTATGAGATGACTCGAACACGAAACCACTTCAAAACCATATACGTGATCTATGTTCTGGAGGCGGTTGTGAAGTGGAAAGTTTAATTGACTGTCCTAAGGTTATGTCTAAGGGAAAGGTCAGCTTTAACATTTCGAACAGCATTAACATTGCGAACGATGCTATCATGTGGGACTGTCTATCTTGAGGAGTACTTCAAGAGAGTGGACATTGTTAGCATTCGTTAGAGGACTTATGCGGGGAAGCGATGTGGAGGTTCGAGATCTGTTTGAGATGCTCGAATCCATGTAGTGATTTGTGATTTAATCGAGATAAAGGAATCCATTTGAGGATTCATGTTCTGTTCGAGTGATGAAGAATCGTGTGATTGATGCCGAACGTAGCCTCGAAGTTGGGGAAACAACAGAGGACAAAGAGGGGATACAGCCAAGGGGTTTAGCAACCTTAAGGGTATATCAACTCCATATATATAGATGCTTATCTATATGTTGGTACCAGGAGTTGGTATGGCTCGGATCACACACCGAGGGTGGTCCGGTTATGTTTACCTTAGAGTATAACCCATTTAAAGATTGCTCGGAAGGTAATTTCTGATCAGTGTCATGTAGTTTGGATTCGGCTAGATCTAAGGCGATCTCTATAGGAAAATCCATTATGCGTACATGCCTTAGTGGTATTGATTGTATACCTATTACTATTGTGGCGTTCACACAACAACTATTTGATATGATTACGTGCTACACTCTAAACATTATCAACCATATCGCTATATATTAAACTTAATGAATTGTTGGTTTCTCTAAGGGGAAAACTTTTATGGAAATCCATACGGTCTCAATGGTTATTATTACTTATCATATATGACTTGAGTTTCTCATGCTGGTTTACCAGACTGATCTAGTTGTTATTTTCTTATAATGCTCGGGTCAGCCTCGTGTATTTTTCCAGATTTAGGTGGACGCTTTGGAGCTTATGGAGAAGAGTTGAAGGTTATCTACCGTGGTATTCTAATTTCCACTGCATTTTTGTATATCAGCATATGTATGGATAGTTTGTTATAACTATCCAGGCTAATGATAGTACTTAGGTTTTAGTAACTCTAATATTTCTATATTCATAGTAACCTTTTGTACTATTCCTTTGATATTATATATTACCAATCCGTTATGAGATTCTAATGTTGTGTTCTCTCTTTCTTATTCTATTCTATTTTCTTTTATTTTACCCTAACTTTTTATCTTTTCGGCACTTGGATGCTCAGCACACGAATACCGTGAATGTGTTCAGTGTCGATATTCGAGGGCAAAAAGTTGGTCGTTACATTTAGTATCAGAGCAAGGTTGAGCGAACACCTTGGCTTTGGTTGGGTACGGCTCATTAAGTATAGGGCGAGCGACACCCTAGAATGAGTCGAGTGTATTATACATATGTGTGCGTATTTGTATTTTGAAAACTAGAATTTTAAAATAATCTTCAGGAATATCTGTTTCTACGTAATCTTTACTTAGAATTCTTTCTTTGAAATAACTCTATCCTTTCGTATCATAAGAAGTTTTGCTTTGAATAGGTAGTAAGGACTATGAGTACTAGAGCCGTCGATGCTCAAGGAGATAGAGGTAGAAGTGGTCGAGGTAGTACCATCACAAATGGCAGAAATTGAGCACCAAAGAATGTTGCTCTAGAGGAGGAACCAAGGATGAATGTCATAGAGGAGGTCGTGCAGATTAGACCTTAGATGAGTTTTGCTTCACTTTTCCATGATTATGAAAGTCTAGGAGGTAAGAGGTTTAGTAACACGGAGACTATTATAGAGATCTAGACTTGGATCAAGTTGTGTGATCGGATATTTGAAGATATAAAGCTTGGTGATGCAGTGAAGCATCAGTTGGCATTATAATATCTGACGGATGCAGTCATGGATTGGTGGAGTTCTATCATTGTAGATGTCCAAGAGAATGACTTCTTTTGGGCCTAATTTAAAGGTAAGTTTGAGATGAAGTTTGTTCTAAAAGCCGAAAAGACTATGTTATTTAGAAGCTTCTTGGTTCTGAAGTAGGGTGCCATGACGGTGGCAGAGTATGAGAATGGATTCATTACATTATCTCGGTTTGGATTAGGGTTGGTTGATATGTTGCTGAAGAAGAAAAAGATGTTTATTGCGGGTATGCGTCGTTAGTTCCAAAGGGATATGACTAATCACCTTTGGTGTCTTTTGTGAATTTAGTGAATATGGGTTTGAGGTTCAAGAGTTTGGCACCAAAGCTTGTTGTTTCTGAACCAAAACCTATTGCTTCTATACCAGTTAGGATCAATAAGAGAAAGTTTCAACAGTTGAAGTTTATGTCTAAAATTTTGCCATAGGTGTGGGCAGAAGGGACACTTTGCTAAGAACTGTAAGAAGGGTGGTGGAGGGTAGTTAGTAAAGGCATCAACAGAGGAGGTACCTCCCAGTTTGCATCGAAAGGTTGTTACGGTTGCCACTAGCTAGGTCAACTTGTTAAGGATTGTCTTATGCTCAAGAAAGTGGAGCAGCCTAAGGTCTTTGCTATTTCTATAATTGAGAAGGGGAAGTGGATTCTGGAGGGTATGCTATTTGTTTATGGTTTACCTTTTTTTGGTTATACATTAGTGCTTCTCATATTTTAATACCATGTAACCCTGACTGTTTAAGTTATGCTCAGTATGTTAGGAACATTGACTCTTGTTTATTGTTGATTTGCATTCGACCAGTTTACAAGCAGTTTTAATTTTCTGCTTCGTGGGGTGGGTGCAATAATTGTGGGTACATTGAAATGAACACCTTATGAATTAAGTTTCACGGTTTGACTATAAGACATTCGTGATAATATGGGTCTAAAGTTAAAAATTTAGTAAAAGATGTTTACTATAATCCATAGGAAAGATAGAATATTTTGGAAGTAAATATCTAGGAAATTGATTTAGGAAATTAAGATCATGATACTTAGTATTAATATATGAAGTATTTAATACCGCTTTGAAATTATTTTAGTTAAATTCCAAAAGTATGGTTTGGATGTACTAAAGTCACTCTTGTAGCTTGAAAATAATTCTAGTGATGACTTCAACACCATCGACATTCACAGTTGGGTTTCTAAGTGTAGGATGCTACAAAGATATTTTGGTAAAAAAGATTTTATTTAATCCCAAAGTAGGATTTGATATACAAAGTTATATGTATATATTATTTCAAAATGATTTGAAATGAAAACCGGTGTTTAGTTCTAAATTTCTCTTGTTAAGTTATTTCATACACACATGTAGCTTATTCATTCGGAAAATATGGTATGTGCATCATAATATGATATGTTGTTTGATAGTTTTCATTATTAAAATGAAATGGAATTTTCAGAGGTTTTGGATAGTCAGAAACTTCCGAATTGTTAAATTTTTTGTAGTTAATTGTTTTGAAAATATAAAGTTGAGTTTATATAACACTTGAATTGAGAAGATTGCAAGTTAAAACAAGTTTTAAATTTGTTAATCAAATTTTTTGCAAATTTGATGTTTGTATATACTCTTAAGATGTAATGGAGTATTATACAAGTATGAACTTAAGTTATAAAATGATTACAAACTTGAAGTTATGATTTATGAAATGATGCATAAATAATTTAGTATTGAATGACATACTATTTGTGTAAACGAATGTGATTAAAATGGAATTGGCGTATTTAAGAAACCAATAGGATAAATATGTAAGCTGTAAGTATTCACATGACTATTCTTGATCCATTATTCAAGTACATGTTTTCGAGTTGGTTTACACCCGTCCGAACGAGGATTATTCACATGATTCTTGATGGCGGACACTTGATTTGGGTTCGTAGTATGATCCCGATATTTTCTATCATAGTATATAGCTATGCAAGGAGATCGTAGGTTTCTAATCAAGGAACCAAATCAAAGTCCGCACTAGAGAGGTCGAGTCATCTATAGTAGTTGGGAAGTGAAATCTATGTGATCGAGCAAGTGATCGGATCAGATATTGTGTACGGATGGTTCACGTACATCATACGAGCTTTAGTACATTTTTATGAGGTATGTTCACTTATTAACAGTTTGGAGAATGACTCTTCGATTTATTATGAGGTAGTATGAATAATCGTCTAAGTAATAACCTAAGGCTGTTGAGCGTAAGGTATGCTTGTTAGATTGTTTATTGTCCTTAGGAAATGGGAGGGTTGTGGACCTGAACAAACATGAGCTTTGTTTGCTAATGATTGTGAATGCTATTTTATGTAATTGTGTGCTTATTCCTTTGTTAAGGTTAGAAGTGTCGTGGAGCAAGGATGCCAGGGGTGGTACCATGGAAGACGGAGGATAGTTTGAAGGAGTTCTACCAAAAGTGCTTATAGGTTAGGGTTTCCGTCTTATCTTAGTATTATGTATCTTTTGTGGAGTACTCACCACTTGAGGCGGAGTCGCTTAGTGCGCATTTTGGTTTGCAGTTTAGTTTGTAAATAGTTTCGGTAGTGCTATATATATTTCTTGTTCTTTATCTTCTTTGATTATCGTTCTTGTTTGAATTTCGTGGACGAAATGTTCTAAGTGGAGTAGAATGCAGTGACCGGAAATTCGAACACTTTATTTTTGAATATCGATACATTTTGAAATATAATTAAGTGTTATAAATATGATTTTATAACCCTGTTTAGCATCATTTGATTAATAGAAAATGATAAGAAACTTATTTTGAAAATTGTTTACAAAAATATATTCTTTGGAAAAATATCGACAATGTGACCGAAAATCGTTTTATCGATAAACAGCAATTAACTGTTAGAAGTTGTTCAGATTTTTTGCATACACTTATTTGCTTAGGAAATCAATTTAATGAAATAAATTTTTTTTGCCACTTATGGAAATAAACTTTGGATGATGTCATGCACGAGCTAAGGGAGGATGTTAGGAAATGAGAAAATATGCAAATACTCATGTGTTAAGCATATGATAAAGGAGAAGTGAGGTGTGTAATTAATGCTAGCAGGGTTTCGAGGGGTTTTTGGTCTTTTTCCATCATCATTCCTAAGCCTATATAAGGAGGGGTACATCCTATCACAAGCATTTCTAAGCTTTGAGCTAAAATTTCAATATCATTACCTTCTTCTTCATCTTAAATTCCTAAAGCAAATCATTTGAAAATGTGACAACTTACACACTCTTGATCAAGTCTAGGGGATAGCTCCTTCCCTATCTCTACTAGACCATGGATCAACTCAGGTTAACCATGTAACCTAAGCTCCGATACCAAATACGATGACTGTGTTATACCTCTGGCACCTAATATACTTAAAGAGTTCGCTACTACAGTGCCCGGATGATGTAAGATGATAGTCAATGGTGAAAAGAAAAGAAACTATCATAGAACCTATCATATATCTTGCAGCGCATATAATAAAATATAATAATAACATCGTAGATATAAAACAGGTAAGACAATAATAACTAAAATGAACCAAAACATTAGACTGCGTAGGTTCACAAAGTTATACAGGATTATCGTAGAGTTTAAACAAGAGATAATAAACTCAAACTGTACGTGGATATAATAATGAACACCGTCTAAGATCCATAGTATCGCACATCGGAATAAGCATAAGTCCATGTATAATACAAGAAAGCTCCATCCTTCTCGTCCTATACAGTGTCGCCACATACCACCTAGACCGTTATCTAGTATATAAATTTAAGAGTACCTAAGATAATAAGAAGCAAAGTATAAAATCTTGAGTTAGACAATAGTCTTGTGCGAGTGATAAGAAATCTCAAAATACTATACAAGTCGATATAGTAGGGAACAAGGATATATGAACCATACCTAACCTGTCTCTGGAACCAAAGAGCACGTAACAAACATAGTATGCTAATCTACAAACATTATAAAGGTATACTACATCCTAAGTACAATGTTGGGTGCTTAGGTATCCACATCTACAATACCTATCTCAAGTGACATCCTTAGAGTGACGGACTATAGGAGAAACAACTAAAGCATACATAGCATCCATCAAACAATCCTCACCGTCAGTCAATGTCCCTCAGATTTACGATAGCTTGTATGACCATTCTTATGCCAGGGATTAATGGAAAAATCTCAATTTTCAGTGTACTCGCGTATAGTCCAGAGCTAACACTAGATCCATTCCACTGATCCAGGGTATACAGTTAGCCATTCCAAGTACCCAACCCTGCTTTCGAGTACATTAGAAAACACTCCGAATATCAATGATCTCTTAGCATGCTAATCCGAGCCATTTTTTTGCTCCTCCTAGTTTCCATTCATCCTTAAGGAACCATTCCACATTCCTTTCTTTCCACGATAGAACCATTTAACATTTTATCCATGGGTCACCCTTTCTAGAACCCATCCTTAGTGGATAATCATCCTCATGACTCCATTCAACATCGACCCGTCATCATCGGAACATAACTTCATTCACCGTCAAGTTATCATCATCGAAGTCCTAAAGTTATCATCCTTCATCGTGCTAGCACATTGCCATCGAACATCAAGCGAGCAAACAAACACCTTTCACACGACCTACAGGACCTGCACTTCACCCCCTAGAAGTCTCATCGTCATTGTAACGACCTATTTTACTCGGTATCAATCTAAATACTTTACCAATTTTAGTTAATTGTCTAGTAGCCCAACCTCTTCTATCATTCCGCCTTCATGAAACACCCATTTCCATGCCTTGCAATCCAAACAACCTTCTGTTGGATGGAAAAGTGTTTGTACCACTAGAAGTGGTCAGTACCGACTTCTATACTTAGCTAAAAATTGAAGTTTTGCCCCTAAAGTCCTTCCTTGCATCAATCCGAAGCTTGCTCCGAAGTCTTCTAGCCCTTGACTTGAAGTCCTTCCGTTGCCGATCTGAACTACACCTACTTCAATTAACCCTATTTTAGGTCGGTGCCGACTTGAGGTCAGCTGACTTAAATTCCTTCTTTCAAGCTACAACTTGAAGTGTAAGCTCCTCCCATCCTTAAGAGCCCCTCCTCCAAGTTTCATCCCATATTTGAGAAATTTTGACTTTGTTTTGCCTAAATCGATGATTAGTTCCTAACTAAAGCACTAGCAAACCATATCAAAGCAAAATATAGAAAACATAAATATCATCCATAAGAATTCATTTAGCATGTATAATCTATCCAAACGTGATAACATATAAGGTTTAGCCTAGATCTAGTTTTATACGAACATGACAAGATGACCAAAGTGGTTGCGAAATCATTGAAAATCCATTTAAAACTTTTTAAATTTGGCCATAAACATTTTTAAGGGTTGATTTAAAGTTTAAATCATTTTAACATTGAAATCATATCAAAAACACCATGTTTACCTACAAGGACAAGAATAGAATAGTGTGAGATTAATATTCACCCACTTAATATCCAAAATTACCAATCTATTCCCAAATCTAAAAATGGACAGCCAAGAACACGAATTCCAAAGCACCAAAATGATAGATCTTAAATCCCCTTCAATAATTACTCTTCTAATGATGGAGTAACGAACATAAGTAAGAAAAAGGTGGGTCTTTTGATGAAATTAGGGCTAATGGAGGTTTGGGATTGTCTTAAAAAAGTGCAAGATGATCTAACTTTGTCCCATCACCCCCAATTAGATACAATTCACGAAATTATTTAGTCGGCCTAAATATGGGCTTAGTTTAATAGCCTACTAATCTATCCAATAGCAAATAGAACTTTAAATGGTCATATCTCCTAAACGGCAAGTTCCTTTTTCTAATATGACCACTCTATGGAAACAGAAATCATCATCCCAATCTAATGGAAGTGGTTTCAGACACAAATTCAATTCCTATCAAAAGTTATAGGCCTTACAAGATGTTCAATAAAAATTCCAAGTATGAATAATGTTCCTAGTAGTTATTTACCAAGGTTTTAGATTTATACAATTTCATCTAAATTAATAATAATATTTTATGATCCTTTAATATATAAAATACACGTTGTTACACCTAACCTAAGGGAAATATTAATCCAAGATAGAGACAAAGTAAAAGAATCGACTGCATAAGACGTTGTCTATATGCACCTCATATGCAATGTAAACTCTGCACCTTTAAATCGCTACTCCAAATAGTTTCTTCGAATATATAGTATATTTTTAGTCCTAGGGATGATTGAAAAGAATCTCTCTGTTTCTTACTCAAAGTCATGTTCGAACTTCCAAATTCCATTTTCCAAAAAATTTGCCCCCGCATCCCATATGCGTGCTAACCATAATACTTTTCTCGGCCCTTCTAATGAATTTTCTCCAAATGTCAAGGGATACTTGAATTCACACCACTTGTGGTACTTTCTTATTTTACCTTTTATCCATTTAGTATAGTTCATTTTTCTTTAATTTTCCAAATTCGGTTTATCTCAATAGCTCAAAAAATCTTTTATACACTATAAGAAAACACTTTTATTTCCTACGTTAACTTTCCTATGGCATAAGACGGGGCTTAGATAAGGCTTAGTAAAGAGGTAGAAAGAGTAAAAAATGTAGGAAAGGCGTTGGAAATTTCCTACATCCACTACAATTTATAGGAAAATTACTTAGACATAGGAAAAGCATAGGAAATCTTCTACGATATAAGGTTTGGCATAGGAAAGGCATAGGAAATTTCCTACGTCTTTCCTACACCAATAATATTTTCCAACAAATTTACCTAGGCATAGGAAAGACATATGAAATTTCCTACATCGTCCCTACGGCTATATGTGTGGTGTATGAATTTTCCATGCCCACTAATCTCCTTACAAAACACAACAAATCAATATTATTAAACATAATTTTATTTCACTAATTTTTGCTTTTACAGTATATTTTGTTGTAATTTAATAATAATCTACCAAAATTAAAACACTATAAAATGTTACTCATTTTATTAATTATTCATAATTTAATAAATAATAAATTTATTTTTACTGCATATTAAGTAATTTTTAACTTATATAATTGGTTGATGATACAAATATTTGGTATATCTTTATGTATTTTCTACAATTTTAATGATGTAACAATGTTGTTTTTTTCTAGTCAAATAATATTTAGCAAAAAGTGTGTTTGTGTGTTTATTATTTTAAATTCAACCCACGGTATGTTGGACACGTGCTTACATATCACTTTGTTCACATGTAGTTCGCTTCAATTCAAGTTATTTGATTTTGAACGAACCAAAAGTTTTCGATTAAATAGTTTAGAGATTGAATATATTAAAACCTTAAACATATTACATTGGAAAAAAGACCAAATTATTTTTTTAACTTGCATTATATGAAAAATAATAATATTATTAAATGTTTATTGATTTTTTATCCAATCATTCTCGAAATAAGTATAAAATAATTTTAGGAAAATTGAATTATTCGTACGCCATGACCACGTCCACCCAAACCCTTTTACTTCTACCTGCCTCATACACTAACAAAGAACTCACTATCTATATGAATAACCAAATTGACAAAACCTTAATCTTCCTCCATCGGCGATCTTCTACTCCATCGATAGCATATTCCCTAGAAAAATAACCAAATCGCCGCATCAGCTCACCATATCTAATATCTTATTCACCAACATCGGCATCTGCTCCACCATCTCAACCACCTACATCTTAGCATCATAGGTAAGAATTTTTGATTATTTTATTTATCTTTTCAGTTTTAAATTTGGTGTTTACATTTTATTATAGCTATTTACATTGAAGTATTTTACATTGCTAGGATTTTATAATTTGGAAATGAAGAAACCCTATTGCTTATTTCAGTATTTGCTACCGATTTAAGTGAAATTTGAAAGATCTAATGTTATTAGAATGGAATTGAAGTTTGAATGCTGTCAGATTTCATATTCTTCATTTTCTTTATATAACAAAACTAAGAGATTATAATTATCAAGCTGATTTTATTATATTTTCAATTTTTTTTATTTAAAGTTACACTACCCAATATTTTTCGATTCCATGGATGTTGTTGCCTCTATTCAAAGAATGCCTAATAGTAGAAGATGAGAAGAAGTGCTTGTATTAGCAATAAAAGAGTTAGTTTTTTCAAAGGAAAAAACTACCATAGTTTAATAACCGTTACGTATTAACAAAAATATAAAGTATGTAGACATAGAATCAATTCATTTTTTCTGAATAGAATTGACTACTTTTTGTTCGATATTTTATGATAAATCCTTACTTCTTGACATTGTTTTCAAAAATCTGTTTCTTATGACAAATCCTTACATCTTGATATTGTTTTCAAAAATATGTTTCTATATGGAAAAAGTTACTATGTAATTATTGAAGGGTACTAAAAATTAATATTTAATACAAACTTTAGTTCACTGTATCATTTTCAAAAAACATAATTGTTTTGTTTCCTAGAAAAAATGATTAATAATAAGTTACTATATAATTGTTAAAGGGTGGTGTATTAATTAAGCATTGTTTAAAAGAAAATACAGTAATGCCAAATTTGAGGGTACTTGGATGTATGAAGTTTTTCCAACAATTTTCACCAATTATCTGCAACGGGTTTTTTTCAAGACATAAAGAACCAAGCTTTGCTTGTAAACTCCGAGAAAGTATGCATCGAATGCACAACACATACTTCAGGTACGTTTTTCTAATGTTTTTAAAAGAATTAGGTTAGTTTCTGCAAAATATCAAAGACCATGTATGGATGCTTCAAAGACAATATAAAATAGATATTGCTATATCGCCACCTTCGTATGAATTTTGTCATCTTCAATTTTGGATACTTTGCATTTCTAGTTTATTGCAAGTAATTGCTAATTTCAGCACATGTTTGTATGATAAGTGATAATACATTTGTACAGTAATGGCTATGAACATATTTATTTCAATAAACATTATAAAGAATCATAACATAATGTTTACCTTGTACATTAAAAAAGATATTTATTTTAAAGAAAATAAACCCCATTCAAAGGCCGAAATCAAAACAATGTGTAATGTAAAAACATAATGCAAACCAATGACGGTTAATTTAATTTTAAGTATCCTGAAAATACATAGAATTCTAATTACACTCATGCATTCCAAATAAACAAAAGGAAAATTGTAATGAGCCTACTCTCTAACACCAAGCATAGTATTGCATGTTTTTGACATTAGCCAACCTAATGCAATGAATAAGTTGCTCTGTAGTCTCTAGTGACCATCCATTTTAATGCATTTTAAAAGTGGGGCTTTTAGTTTTAAAACATAGGCCCTAAATTTGAATATTACCAGGAAGTTGTTCACTAACCCATAGCCCAAACATAATATGATATTTCATAAAAGAATAATCAACATAATTAAATATGTTTAGTGAACATATATAACTACATAGTTCACCATCAGATCACTCTTTTCACAAATGTTGTACCAAAAATGGTTCAAAATCATATTTTAAATCAATAGTTTAAATAAATATTTTAGCATTGATATTCGAAAAAACATTTTAAACATGTTAGAAGTTTCGAAATGATCTCATTTTTTATGGATATGATGTTTGTAGTGTAAACTAGACATTCCCAAGGTTTTGTTTGATTTGGAATGGTGTAACACAAAAGACCATAAAGGTGTAGAATGAGGGGTAGCAAAAGGGAGGTGCAACGGATCCTTACCATATATATACCGGCTACACCTCAAATCCCTCCGATTTCCAAGACATGTTCCCATTTAATTAAGATACATCTAAGTTATCTTGTCTTGTAATGTTTTTAGTAACTAAAAAAGGAAACTAGATAAATATAAAGTTTTTCTTTAGATATGTATAAGTAGCGGAAAAAACTTTATTGTGTTTATATACCAAAATCTAAATTATGATCTCTTGAAACGCAATTTACATTAAGTTTCATCTCTATAGAATAGGGGGCAAAGGTAAAGCATGTTATTTATAGGTACTTATTATAAACAGTGGAGTCAAATGTGCATTTTCCACGTTTTTCACTGATAAATTTACAAGTTAGGTTCGGTGTATACGTTAAGTGAAACTATTACAAAACAAAATGTGTTTTCTATGGACACACATTAATAACTCATGAAATGCATAAGAAAGCTAAGATGAACGCACACTTTAAGTGAAGAAAATGGAATAATATTGTTGTTGACATTTCGAAATACAATCTCTTATGTGTTGCATGTACCAATTGTTGTGATGTACGGTAGAATTAGTGTAGTTAGTTCATGTTCATTGGCTTATAAGGTGTAGCCTTTGTGTTTTTGTTTCTATTTTTTTGTTTTAGTATGAAATTGGGAGAGTGGTTTGTTTTATAGGATAAGTAGGTGAGCAAACTTTTTCTACTATGGGTAATCAATAATTTAGATTGAATTTAATAGATTGCTATAATCCCTAACAATAGCTAAACTAATAATATGGAAGACAGGTATGGCAATAGTGGTTTTTCAAACAAAGGATTGATAATAGTTTGTGAAATATTTGATATAAGTTAGATTTGTTATTGAACAATTATTATTGCCACTAAGTATTATTTGCATTTTCTTGTGTAGTTGAACAAACATTTTTGATGCTAATGATGTGATGAGCATTCGAACTATTGCTTCTAACATTTATCAATTATAGTGATGATTGTAGTTATTAGCTTTTGCCTCATTGCCTACTAAAACATTTAGGATCACAACTTAATATTTACGTTTATTAGCAAGATCGGTAGGTCAATTCTATAAGCATATTTTTTTCAAAAGGTAGTTTCTATTGTTGAATTTTGGCGACACTATATGGAGAATTGAAGTGGTCGGAAGTAGTTTGGTGATGGAGAAAACGGTTCGCAAATTAGAGATCGGAGGAGGAAGATATATTGTGATCATTGTGAGATTTGTGAAGCTTCAAGGGGCATTTCAAGAATTTGCCAAGGAAATAGCTCTTCCTATATAAGTTATTTTCATATTCAAAGAAGTATGATCACTCCAAGGGTTTAATCAAGGTTGTTGTCCTCCATTAACTAGGGTTTAGCAAATCCTAATTTCTTCAATTCAAATCTCCACAAAATTACATTCTAGAGTGAATATTGTGATCATTGTAATCAATCTTTTGTACTCTTCTCATTGGTATTAACTGAGGCTCTCTCTTAAAGTGGATGTACGCTAACAAAACGTCGCTATAAATCGCCGTGTGATTTATATTTTTGTTATTGCTTGTTTGGGTGATTGTGATTAGTTTTGGATTAGATTGAAATTTGGATTGAGATATTAATTCGTTGTTTTTGCACTTCATAACACGATCTCGTTTTCCATTGTGCTTTGGGGTTTTGATTTGAACGGTCTCGAGTTAGAATTCCCATAACATTTGGTATCAGAGCTTCGGTGTTGGTAGGTGGTTGTAGAAATTCCAAAATCAGATAATACCTCGGGTAGTCCCTTAATGGTTAGCCCAAGTGGTGTAGCGTCATATTATGTGAGTCATACCATAACGATCCGTAATTTCCCTACTTCGAAAATGAGGGATTTTATTTATTTTAAATTTAAAAGGGTTTAAAACTTAAATAAATAAGTTATATATAATAAATAATAATAGAGGAATTATTTATTCTTATAATTAAAAAGTATAAAGTTTGGATTTTTATCACAAATCAGCAAAAGTTAAATTTTATTAAAAATAAATAAATGCTTAAATAAATATGTTTAAATATTTATTTAAAAAGTTAAATTATATTAAAATCACTTACTAAAGCTAATATAAGTATATTTAAGGATTTAAAAATATGTTTGTAATCGTTTTACAAAAATATTTAAAATTTGTCATATTTTGTCAATGCAACTCCAAAATCAACCAAAGCGGTATTTTTAAAAGTATAAATCGATTTGAGAAAGAAAGAGATTCATATTAAAATCATTCAGTAATGATAATTAAAAATCTAATAAGGTTTGTGAAACATAATTTTAATTGGTTTACAAAATGTCCAAATTTTGTCAGTTTTACATACACTGTAAAAATGGAGATTTTGATATTATTTAAATATGGTTTTAAAATATTAATAGACGTATTTAAATTTATTGAAGGAAGTAAGAAGTTCATTTTTTAGTTTGGTTTACATCAATATATAGCTTAACAAAAACGTCAAATTTTGACCGTAAAATTTGTCAATAACAACGTTGTTTTCAACTTTACCAAGTCGTCGCAACGTTAAATGATCATATGCACTTTGTAACTTATATAATACAACTTTACAAACTATACAACACTTTCATTTACATCTTATAAAAACAAATGCACTTTGAAAAGTCAAAATTTACAAATAATTCAAAAAGTAACATGATTTGACAATTTATAATTAAAATTAAATTAATAAATATAATCATTACAAAAAGGACTTAATCTCTCTTTTCTCATTAATACACAAGTCTTATCTATGTAAGGAAAAGGAGCAAAAGTTATTTTAACATTTTAAAGTTTAAGAAAATAAGGCAAACATCATTTCTTATGTACAAATTCAAATCAAGCCATCTCTTCCACCATTAATGCATGTCCTTAAGAGGTTAAATCAAGGGTAGAAAGGTAAACTAAATGTCAAAAATAGTGAAGGGTATTTGAGTCATTTGCCAATCCAAACTCAAGTATAAATAAGCATGCATAACTTCCATTCTTTCACACTTCATTCCTTAGTTCCTTCTTCACTTTCTTCTTCTTCTCGATCTCCATAACCATGGCTTCCATCTCTATTTTCTAAAAAAAAATAAGAAAAAAACAACACCTCAAAATTCCACAAAACCACCACCTCCTCTCCCCTTCAATTCGTCCGTACCCTCCCCCCCTCCATCTCCAAAGTCGTACGCCCTCCATATAAAAAAAGAAGAAAAAATAGAAAGAGAGTGAAAGAAAAGAAAGGAAAGAAAGAAAAGAGAGGAATGCGTGTTAGTTCGTTAGCCGTAAGCACGCAAATTCGCCTAAAGATTGACGGAGTGAAAATAAAGGTGAGAAATTCTCATCGCTTTTAAAAGATTTTATCTTGATTTTGTTATAATAATCATCTTATGACATATGCAAGTATACACCCCTTTAAAATGTTGTTATGGATGTTTGGTTATGTTTGTGTTATGTTTGAATATGTTGGATGATCCATTTTAATGTTATGATAGGTTGTAAGGTTGTTATGTTAATATGGACATCAATTAATATCATTATTGATTAAGTAACCCTTTGTTAAATAAGACTCATTTTCATATGAGATATATTGGAATAAATAAGTCTCTTTTCAAAATTGGAACTAAAAGTAAAATTGAAATTGAAATTAAAATTAAAATCGAAAATGAAATTGAAATTGAAATTGAAATTTGAGTTGAAACTAAAGATGGATTGAAAATCAAACTTTAAATCTAAGTTTTAATTGAGTTTAATTTGAAGTCAGAATTGAAATTTAATTGAAATTAGATTTTAATATTTAATATTAAAATAATAGGAATATAATAGTATTATAATATGAAATAGTGAAAATACACTTTAAATATTTTAAAAGTGAAAATATTGATTTAAAATGATTTGTATTAATTTTATAAGTAATAAAATTCAATTTGAATAAATTATTTCCAGTATTGAAAAATAAGTTAAAACTAGGCGCGTCGTGCAACGGTAGTTCTCGATTTCGCGCCGAAAAGTTCAAATATGTATACAGAATGGAATATAACTCGGAATTCTTCGAGATAATAAATTTCCGGACTATTATATCCATATCTTCTAAACAAAGAAAGAAAATTGAGATTTCATTAAGTAGATTTAGAATTGTGTCCAAATCAATTTTCTAGAAAAACCGCGCTCGTGCAGTTAACTAACCATAACATAAAATCTGTTTAAATGGATGTTTTTAATTATGTAAAAATATGAAATAAATTTGATAAATATTTTTAAATAATTTAAAGATATTTGAACTGGAAAATCTGAATTTTCAAATATTAAAAGTTGATTAAATCAAATAAGCCATATATAGCACTTTCCGCAGCACTTTTCTGCTGTGAATACTATAACTTTTGAAATATGAGTTTAAACGTAACGATTTTTCCTAGAATCAATTATGAATGTTTTTAAGAGAATAATTAAGTGTTTTAAAAGATGATTTGAAATCTTTATAATCAATTCCAAAATAAAAGCTAATAACTGAGTATGTGGAAACGACTAGTACATTTGTCCCGCCTGTGAGATCTGGGAAGATAAAGTGTGACGACCCGGAATTTCGAGAAATATCAATTTAATAATTTATATTAAATATTAAATTGTTTTGATATATCTTTGATTTATAAGACTTAAATAAATACTTTTCTTTTAATAATTATCGTATTGGTGAATTTTATCTTTTAAAACTAATAAATTATTTTCTATTTATAATGAATATATATTGTAGAAAAGAAAACTTTGTTTTCAAACTTCTAATATTTCTTTTAGTGATTTGGGAATTTTGATTTATTTAAAATAATCTTTTCAAAGCTATTAAATAAATGAATATATGGGTTAAATACTTAAGATAAATGTTTAAATAGTTTTAAAACTTATTTTAGCTTTAGTTTAGATTTGAATCTATTAACAAAAGAGATTTGTTCTATTTTCTTTGTAAGTATAACTTGATAAAATATAGTTTAAATTATATATATAAGTTAAATTCAATTGTTTGTAAATTGTAAAACAAATACACTATAAATAATCAAACAACATGTTAGGAATAACACCCACTTACATTCATTTGCATTTAAACCAGTAACATATATTTATATAGGACATAAGAAGATTGGCCAGCCCCTAATAAAAATCTGCAAAGTCAAAGATAATAACAACTTGTTAGGAAGTAAACTTGCATAGGGTAAGTGTGAAAACAGATGGCTCGAATATGATATGGGCATGCAGTCTTGAGTACAACAAAATCAAATAGATTTGTATGTTGGTAGGGAAAATGAGCATATTAAGTACAGTAGCATTAATGATAGTAAAGCAAATATCTTTTCTAAGTACAAAAGCTTATAATCTCAGCCCCCAAGCTAGAAACCATCTCTGAAAATTTGTACAACTTGTACACTATTTTGCATAAAGTATGTGATACCCTGTAACTGGTTGTATATATCAACCTGTAAGCTATTTCCCATATCATCTTTTTATTCAGTTCGAACTAAATAAAACCAAGATAAAAACTTCATTTAAAAACCTAAGCAAACATTCTTCAACATCAAGCAACTCAACAAGACAGAGAAGTTCAGTTAGCAAATTCAAAACAAGTTTCAAATAGTAGGCTGTTCAACATAAGATGATGCTCTGTTCTTTTACAAAATCCTGGTGAGTAACTTCACTTTTCTCAAACAACCTAAGTTTAAATCTAGTGTATGATGAATATCAGATATATTGTTGTATGAAATATATGCATTTCATTTAATAAGATGAAGCCTGCTCATTTTCTTTTATTTGGATGATGCTCTGTTTAAAATTTTTAGAGGCCTGAGTTGCTTCAAAGATCATATGTACTCAACCTATTGATTGTTAGGACAAATCATCTAAACCAAATATGTTTGGTTGAGTATAAAGTAGATTGTAAAATTTAATTTACGATAAATAAAGTTGATATGCTCTGGGAAAAAAATCAAGAACAGTAATACTCAATATAAGTGACAAATTCAAACATCATGAATTTTCGATTCATGTTTATAAACTGATTGCTTAATCAAAATTAGGATTTTTGAAACTCGAATCACATTTTTTAGTGATAGAATGAGATGGCATTGTGGTGTTGAACGGAAAATGGGTTTTGGTCGAAATAAGGTGGTCGGAAGCACTGGGTTGGCCGGGGTTTCGCGAGGAGGTAGAGGGGCTTACGGGGTAGCTAGAAAAAAATATTGAATCATAGAATTAAGCTATGTGGATTTTGTGATTTGGATTTAAAAAAATTTAACCTAGTTTTTAGCAATGATGGGAAATTGTTCACCGCTGTCTCAATATGGATTCGAGTGTTTCGCTACTTTGGGTGGTCGAAGTTTCGGTGATGTTGAAGTCGTGGCCGGAGGTGGAAGTTCGCTGATGGTCGGAGCTGCGTGGACGTGGCGTTGCCAGAATTCATGGTGAAGTTGTTTTCGTTCCAGGCTTTGATTTTGTGAAACTCGATTGCGATTTCGAGTCTGTGGTGATGATCGGAGGTTTGGGATAAGATGTGGAAGTGGTCGCCGTGATGAGGAGGTGGTCATGGTTGATCGGAAGTGATGGTATCGTGGGTGCATGTGCACAGTGCACATTTGTGCTCTGTAAAATCTGGGTTGACAGGGAAGTGTGCTCGAGATTTTCTCGCGTAGATTCTTGTTTGGCCCGAGTGAATTTATATTTTACTCGAAGTAAAGTAAGGGGGCTCGGGTTGTTTTGTTTTCTTAGTGTTGTTAACCTGTAACCTAAACTCAGTCTTTAATGTTGTTTTTTTAATTTTAACCAAGTTAGTTTGAGTTTAATTAAATGTTTAAAATTTCCAGATTTTTGGTATGAAGAGAAAATTTAAAATTTAAATACTTTAAACAAGTTTAAATATTTTGAACTTAAGAAGATTTGATTTAAACCCCTTCATAACTAAGATTGGCTTTAACTTGAAATTTAATGGTTTTTAAAAGTTAGTTTATAAAGTGATTTAAAGTTAAGTTAGTGTTAGTTTAAACTTGAAATTTAAAATGAAAGTTCAAAGGAAAAATGAAATATATGTTTTCAACATATTTAAGTGAAATTTAATCAATATTGAAAATTGGTTTTCTTTAAGTAATGAAGAATAAGATTTAAATTTATTAACTATTAGAATAATTAGAATAATAATTGATAATTTATATTGATTAAATTAGTAATTATAAGATTAAATGTAATTAATTAAAGTAAATAAGGAGTTAAGTAATTAATATGTAATTAAGAATCATAGATTTGACTTTAATTAATTAATGAAGGGTTAATGGAACTTATAATTAATAATGATTAATGTAAGTTAATTATTTTAGAAAAGTAATTAATTAAATGTTAATGAAGGTCATTAACTAGATTATTTTATAATTAATTAATGTAATTTATTTTAATAGTTAATTAGATTGATTAATTTAATAATCAACATTGTAAATGTTTAAGTGTAATTAATTAATGGGAATTAATTATGAAATTAATTACTCATTTTAAATTAATTGAGTAATTTGATTGATTTGAGTTAATTAATTTAGTTTAATTAATTTGGATTTATCACTTGATGATTGGAGGTATAATTACTTAGGAAAGTAATTGATGAATAATTACTGGATGTAATTAATTGGATGATGTTTTGTTAATAGAAGTAATTTAAGTATAATTACTTGAAATTAATCAAGGGATTAATTAAGTCTATTTATTGGGAGTAATTAATTTAGGATAGTTAATTACTGTATGATATTAATCAAGGTGATTAATATATATGATTTGAAGATTAGTAATTCTTAATAAAAAATTAAGAAATCAAATAACTAATTAAAAGATTAATTACTTGATGTAATTAAATAGTAAATGTAATTAGGGATCATTAATTATTATAATTAATGCTGGAATTTAGAATGGTTTTATTTGGAAATAATTAATAAATGAACAGATTTATTAATGTAATTAATTAAGTCATGTAATTAATTTTAGTTAATAAATAAATGAAGTAATGTAAAGGTTAATTCCTATATTTGGTTAAAGATAATTAATTTGTGAAAATAATTTAAGGATAATTATTAAATATAATTAAAGATAATTAATCAGGGATGATTAATTTAAATGAGTAATTGGATGATGATTAATTAATTGATTGGTAATTAATTAATAGTAATATGAGCAAGTTTAATAATGATGAAGTAATTAATTTAATTTACTTTAAATTAATTAAAGATAAGATAATTAATTTAATTCATTTTAAATTAATTATAAATGGTGTGATTATTAATCCTTGTTTATATATGTGGGATGATATGGATTTACCTCTGATATGAGATAAATAATGTTATATGATATGGATGCTTTGGTTGCTGTGTGATGATAATATAGATTATCTGTTTATGATGATATGTGAATTATCTATCTGTGATATTATGAATTATCTATCTGTGTTGATATAGATAATAAATTGAAATTGTTTTAACATTAAAACAACTTGGACTTAAAAGACACGTTTTGGATTTCGATGAGACCAGGATCGGATCTATCCATATTTGGGGGTCCGAAAACCACATCGATCCAATCTAACGTTAGGTCGTGAATCTCAAGTGAAGATGAAGATTCAGAGTGCAAGGGTTATTGTCGTTGACTCGGAGGATGATTCCAAAATGAGTGTAACGAGATAATGCCTTCGGTTTCATTCGAACTCGGAACGAACTTGTATGGATTGAATGCTTTCAGAACATCGTCAGGTGGGCGATGAGCATTCTAAGAGATGTGTTCTCTAAAGGTAATCGTAGCCTCAAGCCTCATCAACCGAGAATGGCTAAAAGAGGGGAGGTGCAGCAAGGCTTCGTGGGTCGCACCCACTTGAGAGCGGGATATACCCCTGTCTAGAGTCCCTTTTTATTCGGTTGTGTGGCAGTTGGAATTGCGCACCGACTGCGGGGTTGTTTCCTTTGGGACTGTCCAGTAAGGGATGGTTCCGGCTTTGTGTTGTAGGGAACTTAGGGTGGGTTCTCGGTACGCTGATCTAGGCCAGGTACTGTGACAGGCGGTACCCCGGTAGCCCTGCCATTGTATGGAATCCAATCTCCAATAAGTGCCGTACGTATTAGTTGTGCCCAACTACGTTGGAATGTGAGATGTAAGCATTTCAGCTATTTCTGTATTTTACTTGAAAACCCTAGACACTATTATAATATAACTGGATTTCCTATCAAATGTTTTGGTTAGCGTAAGGTAAAAACATTTCCATGTTTATGTGTGGGATGTCTTACGTGATACCTTTTGTTTCCAAAAGATTTTCAAAGTTAAGAAACTCAAACCTGTTACTCATACCAGACCCATGTCTGACCCGGAGTTTATTTCTGTTTTTCTTAAACTCTCGGGTACTCAAATTTTTACGAGTAGCCAAGGGATTCAGGTTAGCTTTGACGAATTCTGGAGGAGCAAATGGAGTAGGAGGCTTCAGCGTATAGATATATAGTGGTTCCGCTGTGTTAGTGTTTATCTGTATTTCCGCTGTGTTGTATCTTTGTATTGTATTGAGAAGTATCGAGTTGTACTAACTAGACAGGTGTTTATAACTGTCTAGTATGTGATGTATTATCTGTGTAACTCTGATATATATGATACTATGTAATCTCTTATGTGATATATTATATTTCATTCGTTCCGCTGTTGAGATTATGATGTTGTTTTCTTCTTTCTTCTCTATCTTTTCTATTTTTCACCCTTTTCTTTCTTAAAGATGATACGACTTTCTGGGCATAGAAGGTCGGGTCGTCTCAGTTGGTATCAGAGCACTAGGTTGAGTGAATACCTAGGCTCTTAAGTGATTTCTTTCTTGAGAGAGCGTATTTGTATTTTTGATATATATATATATATATATATATATATATATATATATATATTCTACCTATTGTTGGGTTACCTGTTCAGGTTTTCCAATATAAGTTATAAAGGTAGATAGGGTGGTGGTGTGTGTAGCACGATTACCGATGGTTGAATTTGTTAAAGTTGGAAGTGTCTGACGAGACTGTAGACCTAATACCGTCTCGAGTGAATTTGCGGTGTAAGGATTTCACCAAGTCTCTGAAGGAAATCTGTTAAGATTTGGAGATCATTTTTGAAGTGCAGGTTTGGATGAGTAGAGTTTGGATCTGTCGGTTGGACAGAAGCGAGTTATGATATCTTGATCCCTCAAGATGTAGTAGCTGTGTGATGAGACACAGTGACTATGGATGTCTCCGAAGATGTTTCTTTGGAACAAGTTAAGGGAGTAAGTCTGTTTCGGTGTTGTGGCTGTGTTCAGTAGGATGTTTCTGAATGGTTTGAGGTCCGAGTTTCTCGAAGAGCTTTGGATTGGGAATTCTTTGGCATTGGTGTCAGCAGTGCAGCTCAGAGTGTTCTGTGTGTTGGCAGGAAGCTTTCTAGCTTAGCAGTGAGTTCAGAAGCAGCAGAGTGGTTCCATTCTTTCGTTGGACTGGCCAGTTAAGCGTAAGCTGTTCTGTTTGGTAAAGAGACAACAGTTTTTCTTTGGAATAGGCTGGATTAATCGCAAAAGTGACTTACGATAGTTTGAGCGTTCTCTTGTGTTTCAGATATTTTTTCTGGATGACTTCAGGAAGTCAGAGTTTTGTTAGCATCTGGAGATTGAGTTTGGTATCGACTGGATTCCATAAGCGTTACCGATGGTTCAGCTAAGTAGTAGGATGGTTTTTGGAGGAAGATTTTAGTAGAGCAGCTCAGGTTTTGGAGGAACTTCTGAGTTTTATTTTTGGATCTGTTGAACCATATTTTTGGAATCTGTTGTTCAGTCTTTGCTTGTGTTCGTCGTCATCATTGTCATCTACCCAGATCAGAGTTGTGCAGCGGAAGCAGTTGGGAGTGCATCTGCTTTTCTTTTCTGGAAAAAGAGAGAAGTTGTTTTCTACGGATGATAGTAAAGGTTGTGTTCTTGATTTTGGTTGATCGTGAGAAGATCATTCTACTGGGTTGTTTTTGGATTCAGATTGTTCTGAAAGGCATCTACGGAGATTTAGCTGATCAGTAGGGATGGAGGCAGCTCTGGATCGTCCGAAGAGTTTGGTGGATAAGAGATGGAGGAATTTGGATTTCAGAGTCGGAGATTTGATTTTGGATGAATTTTCTCTAATTCAAAGGAGCTTTATAATTTGGTTAGTCTGGGAAATTAGCTCCAAGTTGTTCAGGATTTTTCTCTGTGTTTTGGAGAGGTAGGTGTTTGGTCTTCAGATTTGGATTGCCAGTCTGGATAGCTGGGATTCGTTGGGTTTCACGTATCTCTGAGGGAGTACGTGTAAGATCTATCTCTGGTTGTAGGACCAGCAGTTCAGGGATTTTTGGTTGTGAGTCAGACTCGTCTGTAGTCTGATATCTGCCTTGTTTTGTAGATCTAGATGAGTGGAAGCTCTATAGCTTAGTCGTATTGATTGTTTGGATTTTGTAGAGCGAGTATCCTGGTACTTATACTTGGGAAACTTGAGAAAATCTTATCCAGAATTTTGTCTGGATAGATAGATTTGTTTGATTAGATAATTTGGTTGATATGGTTGTTAGCATATGATTAATATATGCTTGTGTTTTAAAAATTAAAATCTTAAATAGATTATTAAATTACCTTTGTTTTAAATTTCGGGGACGAAATTCTTTTAAGGGGGGAGGAATGTGATGACCCGGAATTTCGAGCAATATCAATTTAATAATTTATATTAAATATTAAATTGTTTTGATATATCTTTGATTTATAAGACTTAAATAAATACTTTTCTTTTAATAAATATCGTATTGGTGAATTTTATCTTTTAAAACTAATAAATTATTTTCTATTTATAATGAATATATATTGGTATATATTATAGATAAGAAAACTTTGTTTTCAAACTTCTAATATTTCTTTTAGTGATTTGGGAATTTTGATTTATTTAAAATAATCTTTTCAAAGCTATTAAATAAATGAATATATGGGTTAAATACTTAAGATAAATGTTTAAATAGTTTTAAAACTTATTTTAGCTTTAGTTTAGATTTGAATCTATTAACAAAAGAGATTTGTTCTATTTTCTTTGTAAGTATAACTTGATAAAATATAGTTTAAATTATATATATAAGTTAAATTCAATTGTTTGTAAATTGTAAAACAAATACACTATAAATAATCAAACAACATGTTAGGAATAACACCCACTTACATTCATTTGCATTTAAACCAGTAACATATATTTATATAGGACATAAGAAGATTGGCCAGCCCCTAATAAAAATCTGCAAAGTCAAAGATAATAACAACTTGTTAGGAAGTAAACTTGCATAGGGTAAGTGTGAAAACAGATGGCTCGAATATGATATGGGCATGCAGTCTTGAGTACAACAAAATCAAATAGATTTATAGGCTGGTAGGGAAAATGAGCATATTAAGTACAGTAGCATTAATGATAGTAAAGCAAATATCTTTTCTAAGTACAAAAGCTTATAATCTCAGCCCCCAAGCTAGAAACCATCTCTGAAAATTTGTACAACTTGTACACTATTTTGCATAAAGTATGTGATACCCTATAACTGGTTGTATATATCAACCTGTAAACTATTTCCCCTATCATCTTTTTATTCAGTTCGAACTAAATAAAACCAAGATAAAAACTTCATTCAAAAACCTAAGCAAACATTCTTCAACATCAAGCAACTCAACAAGACAGAGAAGTTCAGTTAGCAAATTCAAAACAAGTTTCAAATAGCAGGTTGTTCAACATAAGATGATGCTCTGTTCTTTTACAAAATCCTGGTGAGTAACTTCACTTTTCTCAAACAACCTAAGTTTAAATCTAGTGTATGATGAATATCAGATATATTATTGTATGAAATATATGCATTTCATTTAATAAGATGAAGACTGCTCATTTTCTTTAATTTGGATGATGCTCTGTTTAAAAATTTTAGAGGCCTGAGTTGCTTCAAAGATCATATGTGCTCAACCTATTGATTGTTAGGACAAATCATCTAAACCAAATATGTTTGGTTGAGTATAAAGTAGATTGTAAAATTTAATTTACGATAAATAAAGTTGATATGCTCTGGGAAAAAAATCAAGAACGGTAATACTCAATATAAGTGACAAATTCAAACATCATGAATTTTCGATTCATGTTTATAAACTGATTGCTTAATCAAAATTAGGATTTTTGAAACCCGAATCACATTTTTTAGTGATAGAATGAGATGGCATTGTGGTGTTGAACGGAAAATGGGTTTTGGTCGAAATAAGGTGGTCGGAAGCACTGGGTTGGCCGGGGTTTCGCGAGGAGGTAGAGGGGCTTACGGGGTAGCTAGAAAAAATATTGAATCATAGAATTAAGCTATGTGGATTTTGTGATTTGGATTTAAAAAATTTTAACCTAGTTTTTAGCAATGATGGGAAATTGTTCACCGCGGTCTCAATATGGATTCGAGTGTTTCTCTACTTTTGGTGGTCGAAGTTTGGGTGATGTTGAAGTCGAGGCCGGAGGTGGAAGTTCGCTGATGGTTGGAGCTGCGTGGACGTGGCGTTGCCAGATTTCGTGGTGAAGTTGTTTTTGTTCCAGGCTTTGATTTTGTGAAACTCGATTGCGATTTCGAGTCTATGGTGATGATCGGAGGTTTGGGATAAGATGTGGAAGTGGTCGCCGTAATGAGGAGGTGGTCGTGGTTGATCGAAAGTGATGGTATCGTGGGTGCATGTGCACGGTGCACATTTGTGCTCTGTAAAATCTGGGTTGACAGGGAAGTGTGCTCGAGATTTTCTCGCGTAGATTCTTGTTTGGCCTGAGTGAATTTATATTTTACTCGAAGTAAAGTAAGGGGGCTCGGGTTGTTTTGTTTTCTTAGTGTTGTTAACCTGTAACCTAAACTCAGTTTTTAATGTTGTTTTTTTTAATTTAAACCAAGTTAGTTTGAGTTTAATTAAATGTTTAAAATTTCCGGATTTTTGGTATGAAGAGAAAATTTAAAATTTAAATACTTTAAACAAGTTTAAATATTTTGAACTTAAGAAGATTTGATTTAAACCCCTTCATAACTAAGGTTGGCTTTAACTTGAAATTTAATGGTTTTTAAAAGTTAGTTTATAAAGTGATTTAAAGTTAAGTTAGTGTTAGTTTAAACTTGAAATTTAAAATGAAAGTTCAAAGGAAAAATGAAATATATGTTTTCAACATATTTAAGTGAAATTTAATCAATATTGAAAATTGGTTTTCTTTAAGTAATGAAGATTAAGATTTAAATTCATTAACTATTAGAATAATTAGAATAATAATTGATAATTTGTATTGATTAAATTAGTAATTATAAGATTAAATGTAATTAATTAAAGTAAATAAGGAGTTAAGTAATTAATATGTAATTAAGAATCATAGATTTGACTTTAATTAATTAATGAAGGGTTAATGGAACTTATAATTAATAATGATTAATGTAAGTTAATTATTTTAGAAAAGTAATTAATTAAATGTTAATGAAGGTCATTAACTAGATTATTTTATAATTAATTAATGTAATTTATTTTAATAGTTATTTAGATTGATTAATTTAATAATCAACATTGTAAATGTTTAAGTGTAATTAATTAATGGGAATTAATTATGAAATTAATTACTCATTTTAAATTAATTGAGTAATTTGATTGATTTGAGTTAATTAATTTAGTTTAATTAATTTGGATTTATCACTTGATGATTGGAGGTATAATTACTTAGGAAAGTAATTGATGAATAATTACTGGATGTAATTAATTGGATGATGTTTCGTTAATAGAAGTAATTTAAGTATAATTACTTGAAATTAATCAAGGGATTAATTAAGTCTATTTATTGGGAGTAATTAATTTAGGATAGTTAATTACTGTATGATATTAATCAAGGTGATTAATATATATGATTTGAAGATTAGTAATTCTTAATAAAAAATTAAGAAATCAAATAACTAATTAAAAGATTAATTACTTGATGTAATTAAATAGTAAATGTAATTAGGGATCATTAATTATTATAATTAATGCTGGAATTTAGAATGGTTTTATTTGGAAATAATTAATAAATGAACAGATTTATTAATGTAATTAATTAAGTCATGTAATTAATTTTAGTTAATAAATAAATGAAGTAATGTAAAGGTTAATTCCTATATTTGGTTAAAGATAATTAATTTGTGAAAATAATTTAAGGATAATTATTAAATATAATTAAAGATAATTAATCAGGGATGATTAATTTAATTGAGTAATTGGATGATGATTAATTAATTGATTGGTAATTAATTAATAGTAATATGAGAAAGTTTAATAATGATGAAGTAATTAATTTAATTTACTTTAAATTAATTAAAGATAAGATAATTAATTTAATTCATTTTAAATTAATTATAAATGGTGTGATTATTAATCCTTGTTTATATATGTGGGATGATATGGATTTACCTCTGATATGAGATAAATAATGTTATATGATATGGATGCTTTGGTTGCTGTGTGATGATAATATAGATTATCTGTTTATGATGATATGTGAATTATCTATCTGTGATATTATGAATTATCTATCTGTGTTGATATAGATAATAAATTGAAATTGTTTTAACATTAAAACAACTTGGACTTAAAAGACACGTTTTGGATTTCGATGAGACCGGGATCGGATCTATCCATATTTGGGGGTCCGAAAACCACATCGATCCAATCTAACGTTAGGTCGTGAATCTCAAGTGAAGATGAAGATTCAGAGTGCAAGGGTTATTGTCGTTGACGCGGAGGATGATTCCAAAATGAGTGTAACGAGATAATGCCTTCGGTTTCGTTCGAACCCGGAATGAACTTGTATGGATTGAATGCTTTCAGAACATCGTCAGGTGGGCGATGAGCATTCTAAGAGATGTGTTATCTAAAGGTAATCGTAGCCTCAAGCCTCATCAACCGAGAATGGCTAAAACAGGGGAGGTGCAGCAAGGCTTCGTGGGTCGCACCCACTTGAGAGCGGGATATACCCCTGTCTAGAGTCCCTTTTTATTCGGCTGTGTGGCAGTTGGAATTGCGCACCGACTGTGGGGTTGTTTCGTTTGGGACTGTCCAGTAAGGGATGGTTCCGGCTTTGTGTTGCAGGGAACTTAGGGTGGGTTTTCGGTACGCTGATCTAGGCCAGGTACTGTGACGGGCGGTACCCCGGTAGCCCTGCCATTGTATTGAATCCAATCTCCAATAAGTGTCGTACGTATTAGTTGTGCCCAACTACGTTGGAATGTGAGATGTAAGCATTTCAGCTATTTCTGTATTTTACTTGAAAACCCTAGACACTATTATAATATAACTGGATTTCCTATCAAATGTTTTGGTTAGCGTAAGGTAAAAAAATTTCCATGTTTATGTGCGGGATGTCTTACGTGATACCTTTTGTTTCCAAAAGATTTTCAAAGTTAAGCAACTCAAACCTGTTACTCATACCAGACCCATGTCTGACCCGGAGTTTATTTCTGTTTTTCTTAAACTCTCGGGTACTCAAATTTTTACGAGTAGCCAAGGGATTCAGGTTAGCTTTGACGAATTCTGGAGGAGCAAATGGAGCAGGAGGCTTCAGCGTATAGATATATAGTGGTTCCGCTGTGTTGTATCTCTGTATTGTATTGAGAAGTGTCGAGTTGTATTAACTAGACAGGTGTTTATAACTGTCTAGTATGTGATGTATTATCTGTGTAACTCTGATATATATGATACTATGGAATCTCTTATGTGATATATTATATTTCATTCGTTCCGCTGTTGAGATTTTGATGTTGTTTTCTTCTTTCTTCTCTATCTTTTCTATTTCTCACCCTTTTCTTTCTTAAAGATGATACGACTTTCTGGGCATAGAAGGTCGGGTCGTCTCATAAAGCAAGTTGTTTAACTAAGGTTAGGAATGGAGCAACCAGTGCCCTGAACTTACTTGGCCTATGTTTTCTCTTCTTAGGCGAGGGGTGGAACAGATCGAAAGGAAAGCCGGGATGCTCTAAAAGATTATATTAATTTTTTCCAAATAAGTAAGGAAATAGGAAATGTTTTCCCAATTAAAGAATGAATTAACTTAGAATTTCTAAGTTAAAAAGAAGAGATTTTGCAATCATCCAAAAAGAATTAAAGGGAAATGAGACTTAATAAATCCTGTATACTCATATTCAATTTTTATTGATGATTGGATTTCGAAGGAACCGAGGTCGGATTTGGGTAATTCCTATCCGAAAACCGCTTCGAACCAATTTACGTGTTCGAAAAATGAAGACCTAATAGAGAGAATGAAGAATGAAGACCAGTTTTTTTGGGATGAAAGGACTGCTTGTTGATAATTCTGGTTAGCTCCCAAATACTAAGTCGCAGTGGTGCTTTCGTTTCTGAAATTCTTTGGGTTGCTAGGAGTTCTCGCTACTAATCCTAGGGTTAATTCCCGAAAGGATGTGGTAAGAGAGTACCTTTGGTTTTGTTCAATCCCAGAACGAACTTGTATGGATGGATGTCTAATAGTGCATTTTCTAAGATTACGTACATTGGTTTTTACAAACATACATCTGTGGTGGCGGAGAAGGCAACTTCTCTTAGCTTAACACCCTCCTTGAGACGTACGAGCTCAAGGGTTGTAATTTTTGTGGAAGGCAATTAGCAGTCAACAAAAATGGCAATGTGGCATTCAGAGATGTGATATGTGCTATGTGAAAAGGTAATCGTTGCCTCAAGCCTCATCAATCGGAAATGACTGAAACAGGGTTAGATGCAGCGAGGCTAAATAGGTTATTCCCAATTAGGGTATGATCATCCCCTTCTAGATATATTTCTTCCCGTTATGACGTTCGGGATGTAAATTAATATGTTGTATGGAAATCGAGTGCTCGGATAAAGGTCGGTAATGACCGGGGGATGACATATTCGGTACTATCTAGTTATAGAGGTAGGCCGGTCTTGTGTTGGTAGAGGAGCTTTGTGATGGTTTCTTGGAACATCCATATAGAGGTTTACCCATCAAAAGGTAGATCCTTCACCTGGTCATTTGTATGGAAATCCATTCTCCAATAAGAAATTGGGTTTTATTTGTATTGGCGTAATGAATAGCCCCGAAATGCTATATGGGTAACCATTTCGGCTAAGATTAATAAGTTTATTTGCAAATATTTTTCAAAGAATTTCATTAAAAATAATATCAAATGTTTTGATATAAAAGTGTTTTAGTTACCATAAGGTAAAGACACGTCTGTGTTTATGTGTGGGCATGGTCTTATGAGATACTCTTTCTTTTCAAAGGATTTTATTCCTAAGGCTGATATATGACACTGTCATTTATTATTGAGTTTTTCTCACGCTGATTTATCAAGCCTGATTCGGGTATTTTCAATACTCGAGTCAGATCCGAGTAGTTTCAGGTTTAGTTGAAGACGGTTGGAGTTTCCAAAGGAGAGCTGAAGATATTCATCTACATATGGACGTATTCTATTATCCGCTGCTATTTGTCTGCTTGTTTTTTATTTGATGTTTGTCAGCAATTGTAAGGACAGATGTTTATAACTGTCCAAGCTGAATTTAGGTTAGACTCTGATATATGTATTTTAAAATTTTCCGCTGTAAAGATATTGTTCAATATTATATATTATTCCATTCGTGTGAGATTCTATTCTGTCTGTTTTTCTTTATTACCCTTGATAATCCATACTTTCGTGCAATTTGGGTCAGACATGTGTGGTTTATTGTCAGCACAAAGGGTACGGAATTGTGGGTCGTCACATTTGGTATCAGAGCTTTTGGTTGGGCGAACATCGAAGCCTGATAAAGGTAAGTCTCATTAGAGATAGGATTAGTAATATCCTAGGATGAGTAACTCATTAGAGATTGGGTTAGTAACACCCTAGAATGAGTTATAAGAGTATTATATATGAGCGCGTATTTGTTAATTTCTTAAAAATGGTTTTGTTTTAAAGAAATTGGTAAATGAAATAATTTTACCTTGGGTTTATATTTTAAATATTAAAGGGGATATTATTATTTTTGGTTAAAAATTAAGGATTGTTTGTAATTTAGCTTAGTAAAACTAAAATATGAATATCTTGTGATTAGAATTGCAGGAATTGACTATGAGATATTCCATATAGAATCAATTAGTTGAAAGCTAGAATTTAGAACTTTAATACCCCTAGAGATTTGGTTATTAAGAAATAATGGTTTAACGATCATCAAAATTGATGGATTTTATATCTTATGAAGTAAAATTCACGATTTGACTATAAGATATTTGATGATAATATTAAAGCTAAAAGTTGTAATTAGAGAAAGTAAAAAGAAAATGCACACTTAGAAAAATTCTTATCAACAAGATAGAAAAAGATAAGCCTAAATTGAGACTTTGGGTCAATATAATATAAAAGGGTAAGTTCTATAACTTATAAAGGAGATAAGATAATTTAAAATTTAGACACTTTGATTGTGTTAAAATCAAAGTGAAATTTAAGAAAAAGAGATATAAGAAATATTATCCTAATATAAAACTTTGAATTAGTGATACATTTAGGGTAACATTTGTAATTCAGAATGAAGTAAGATTAGAGTTGACAAGTTAGAAAAAGTTAAAAAAAAGGGGAAGTTTTGAATAATATGGTTAGTAGGTTGATTGTTGGATGAAAATGTTTAAATAAAAAATACCATGTGAATTAAGTTTCACAATTTGACTATAAGGTATTTGATGGATTTAAGGTAAAGAAATTTGATTTAGAAAATGGATAGGTAAATAAGTTAAGTAGATAATCATAAAATTAGTAAGAAAAAGATGTATACTTAGTAAAGTTGTCTTATTAATATATGGATAAGATAGATAATATTAGCTAAACTAAGACCTTACAGAAATAAAACTATGGATTAAGTTTCATAACTTATTAATTTGAGATAATAGTAGAATTCCATATTTGTTAAACACCCCAATTAAAGTAATAACGGTTTGAAGTTTGGAGATATGTATAAATACTCTTAGGAAGTAAAGGTATATTATAGAAGCTTAAGTCATATTTGTATGCTTAAGTAATAATGGATTTATTATAAAGTAAATGGTTGTGAAATAAACTTGGATTAAAAGAAATTTTGAAGAAATATATTAGGTAAAAATGAATGTGAATAAACACATAAGTTATACGTAGATCATTTCGGCACATAAATTTTTGATCTAAGATTTGAGTATAGAACATTGAGGTGTTTACACCAGTCCGAGAAAGGATTTACCAATTGATTCTTGACGGTGAACATTGACAAGGGTTTATGGTTATGTACTTGAGTTTTCTATCATAGTTAAGAGCTATGCAAGGAAAGCAATGGTTGTAATCAAGAAGCCTGATCAAAGTCCACACTAAAAAATCAGTGGATCGATACAAGTTCGGAAGTAAAGTTGTGGATTCGAATAATAAATTGAATCAAATATCACATATAGTATGATATTTTGGGTCTGTCTACATAGTAGTTGGATAGTTATCTTAAATAGTAGGCACTAAGATATGGGGGTTAGACTTATGTTTTGGTATGTGTGTGTGTATATATATATATATTTATGTTGATATAGTATCAGTATGGTTGTTTTTGGATATATAGTCTTGTTTGGTTGTTGTATATATTATCTTAAGTGTGCAGCACGCACTAGGATAGGTAGAATAGAAGTCTGACTTGATGTATGTATGTATAACCTTAAGTACATGATAAGTACTTAGGTTATTGTGGGGAATCTCTGTATATTTGGTATCATTTGTTTTAGTGTTGTTATGGTATCAACCTTCTTTTTGTATATTCATTTTTTTTCTATCATCAGTATAAATAAGTCAAAATGTTTGAGGATACGAGTATGAGATAGATTCCATTATCTAACTTTCATTTCGAGGACGAAATACTTTTAAGTAGGGGAGAATGTAACGACCCGTAATTTCGCTACTTCGAAAATGATGGATCTTATTTATTTTAAATTTAAAAGGGCTTAAAACTTAAATAAATAAGTTATATATAATAAATAATAATAGAGGAATTATTTATTCTTATAATTAAAAAGTATAAAGTTTGGATTTTATCACAAATCAGCAAAAGTTAAGCTTTGTTAAAAATAAATAAATGCTTAAATAAATATGTTTAAATATTTATTTAAAAAGTTAAATTATATTAAAATCACTTACTAAAGATAATATAAGTATATTTAAGGATTTAAAAATATGTTTATAATCATTTTACAAAAATATTCAAAAAAATTCATATTTTGTCAATGCAACTCCAAAATCAACAAAAGCGGTATTTTCAAAAGTATAAATCGATATGAGAAAGAAAGATATTCATATTAAAATAATTTAGTAATGATAATTAAAATCTAATAAGGTTTATGAAACATAATTTTAATTGGTTTACAAAATGTTCAAATTTTGTCGCATTTTATCAGTTTTATATACACTGTAAAAATGGAGATTTTGATATTATTTAAATATGGTTTTATAATATAAATAGGCGTGTTTAAATTTATTTAAGGAAGTAAGAAGTTCATTTTTAAGTTTGGTTTACATCAAAATATAGCTTAACAAAAAGGTCAAATTTTGACCGTAAAATTTGTCAATAACAACGTTGTTTTCAACTGTAACAAGTCGTCGCAACGTTAAATGATCATATGCACTTTGTAACTTATATAATACAACGTTACAAACTATACAACACTTTCATTTACATCTTATAAAAATAAATGCACTTTGAAAAGTCAAAATTTACAAATAATTCAAAAAGTAACATGATTTGACAATTTATAATTAAGGAAATAAAGGTGAGAAATTCTCATCGCTTTTAAAAGATTGTATTTTGATTTTGTTATAATAATCATCTTATGACATATGCAAGTATGCACTCCTTTAAAATGTTGTTATGGATGTTTGGTTATGTTTGTGTTATGTTTGAATATGTTGGATGATCCATTTTAATGTTATGACACTTATCGTATTACACCCATTACTGTATATGTTAATGTGATATGATAGGTTGTAAGGTTGTTATGTTAATATGGATATCAATTACTATCATTACTGATTAAGTAACCCTTTGTTAAATAAGACCCATTTTCATATGAGATATATTGGAATAAATAAGTCTCTTTTCAAAACTGGAATTAAAAGTAAAATCGAAATCGAAATCGAAATCGAAATTGAAATTTGAGTTGAAATTAAAGATGGATTGAAAATCAAATTTGAAATCTAAGTTTTAATTGAGTTTAATTTAAAGTTAGAATTTAAATTTAATTGAAATTGGATTTTAATATTTAATATTAAAATAATAGGAATATAATAATATTATAATATGGAAATAGTGAAAATACACTTTAAATATTTTAAAATGTGAAAATATTGATTTAAAATGATTTGTAATAATTTTATAAGTAATAAAATTCAATTTGAATAAATTATTTCAAGTATTGAAAAATAAGTTAAAACTAGGCGCGTTGCGCAACGGTAGTTCACGATTTCGCGCCGAAAAGTCAAATATGTATACAGAATGGAATATAACTCGGAATTCTTCGACATAATAAAATTTTGGACTATAATATTCATATCTTCTAGACGAAGAAAGAAAATTGAGATTTCATTAAGTAGATTTTGAATTGTATCCAAATCAATTTTCTAGAAAAACCGCGCTTGTGTAGTTAAGTGACCATAAAATAAAATTTGTTTAAATGGACGTTTTTAATTATGGAAAAATATGAAATAAATTTGATAAATCTATTTAAATAATTTAAAAGAGATTTGAATTGGAAAATATGAATTTTCAAATATTAAAAGTTGATTAAATCAAATAAGCCATATATAGCACTTTCCGTAGCACTTTTCTGCTGCAAATTCTATAACTTTTGAAATATGAGTTTAAACGTAACGATTTTTCCTAGAGTCAATTATGAACGTTTTTAAAATAATAATTAAGTGTTCTAAAAGATAATTTGGAATCTTTATAATCAATTCCAAAATAAAAGCTAATAACTGAGTATGCGGAAATGACTAGTACATTTGTCCCGCTTGTGAGATCTGGGAAGATAAAGCAAGGTGTTTAACTAAGGTTAGGAATGGTGCAACCAGTGCCCTGAACTTACCTGGCCTATATTTCTTCTTCTTAGGAGATGAGTGGAACAGATTGAAAGTAAAGCCAGGATACTCTAAAAGATTATATTAAGTTTTTCCAAAACAAAAGAGAATTACTATTTTTCGGAAGTTAAGAAATTTAAGTATAAAAAGATTATCTCCAAAATGAATAAATTACAACTTGGATTGCATAGATATAATCTTCTTATACTTGGCATTAAATTCCGAAGAGGGAACTCTTCCTATTCGTGGAATTTAAAAGGTGATCTCACCGTTATTCTGCCCATAGCACTTGTTGAATAAAGAAATTGATATTGAGTAAAATTAGAATGATTTCTATGATCCTATTTACTCAATAATATTTGCTAAGATTGATTTTAGGGTTTACAGTAAACGATGTCTTAAATAACATTGTTTTTTACCCAATTAAAAGTTTAAGAAATTCTGGATCGATAATAAGTAAGGAAATAGGAAATATTTTCCCAATTAAAGAATGAATTAACTTAGAATTACTCTAAGATAAAAAGAAGAGATTTTGCAATCATCTAAAAATAATTAAAGTGGAAATAGACTTAATAAATCCTGTATACTCATATTCACTTTTTATCGATGATTGGATTTCAAAGGAACCGGGGTCGGATTTGAGTGATTCCTATTCGAAAACCACTTTGAACCAATTTACGTGTTCGAAAAATGAAGACCTAATAGAGGGAATGAATAATGAAGACCAAGAATTTTCGGGATGAAAGGACTGCTTGTTTATAATTCTGGTTAGCTCCCAAATACTAAGTAGCAATGGTGCTTTCGTTTCTGAAATTCTTTGGGTTGCAAGGACTTCTCGCTACTAATCCTAGGGTTAATCCCGACAGGATGTGGTAGGAGAGTACCTTCGGTTTCGTTCAGTCCCAGAACGAACTTGTTTAGATGGATGTCTAACAATGCATTTTGTAAGATTACGTACATTGGTTTTTACAAACATACATCGGTGGTGGCGGAGAAGGCAACTTCTTTTAGCTTAACACCTTCCTTGAGACATACGAGCTTTAGGGTTGTATTTTTGTGGAAGGCAATTAGTAGTCAACAGAAATGGCAATGTGGCATTCAAAGATGTGATATGTGCTATGTGAAAAGGTAATCATTGCCTCAGGCCTCATCAATCGAAAATGACCGAAACAGGGTTAGATGCAGTAAGGCTTAGTAGGTCATTCCCAATTAGGGTATGATCATCCCCTTCTTGATATATTTCTTCCCGCTATGACATTCAGGATGTAAGTTAATGTGGTGTATGGAAATCGAGCACTCGGATAAAGGTCGGTAATGACTGGGGGATGACATATTCGGTACTATCTAGTTATAGAGGTAGGCCGGTCTTATGTTGGTAGAGGAGCTTTGTGATGGTTCCTCGGGATATCCATGTAGAGGTGTACCCATCGGAAGGTTGATCCATCATCTGGTCATTTGTATGGAAATACATTCTCCAATAAGAAATTGCAGTTTTGTTTGTATTGGCGTAATGAATAGCCCCGAAATGCTATATGGGTAATCATTTCGGCTAAAATTAATAAGTTTATTTGCAAATGTTTTCCAAAGAATGTCATTAAAAATAATATCAAATTTTTTGATATAAATGTTTTTTAGTTACCATAAGGTAAAAACCCGTCTGTGTTTATGTGTGGGCGTTGTTTTATGAGATACTCTTTCTGTTCAAAGGATTTTATTCCCAAGGCTAATATATGACACTGTCATTTATTATTGAGTTTTTCTCACACTGGTTTATTAAGCCTAATCCGGGTATTTTCAATACTCGGGTCAGATCCGAGTAGTTTCAGGTTTAGTTGAAGACGGTTGGAGTTTCCAGAGAAGATCTGGAGATATTCATCTAAGTACGGACGTATTCTACTATTCGCTGTTGTTTGTCTGTTTGTTTTTTGTTTGATGTTTGTCAGCAATTGTAAGGACATATGTTTATAATTGTCCAAGCTGAATTTAGGTTAGACTCTGATATATGTATTTTAAAATTTTCCGCTGTAAAGATATTGTTCAATATTATATATTATTCCATTCGTGTGAGATTCTGTTCTGTCTATTTTTCTTTATTACCCTTGATAATCCATACTTCCGTGCAATTTTGGTCAGACATGTGTGGTTTATTATTGGCACAAAGGGTATGGAATTGTGCGTCATCACACATACATGGCTTCGAGAACACAATTTGTTATTAACAAGTGGAATGGCGATAATGATTTCGAAAAGTGGCAATGGAAAATGAAAGTGGTTCTTAGGCGGAATCGAGTGCATTAGGTAGTGTTTGATACACATTTGTTGCTGTTGGATATCTCGGATGTAGAGAGAGAGGAAATGGATGATTGAGCATTCACTACACTTCAACTTGCTATGGGAGAGAATGTTATCTCTGAAATTAGTGGCGAGACTACCGCTAAGGATATATGGGACAAGTTGGAGGAGTTGTATATGAAGAAGTCAAAAATTAATCATTTGATCTTATTACGAACGTTATTCACCTATAAGATGAAGGAAGGTACTTCGCTTAAGGCGCACTTGAATGTCTTTGATGATTTGCTAATGAACATGAAGACGGTAGATTTGAAGATTGAGGAAGAGAAAAAGGCGATGATATTGTTGTGTTTGTTGTCGGATTGTTATACGAGTTTCTCAAATAGTTTGATCTACATCCGGGATACTTTGAATCGTGACGACGTAAAAACGGGTCTACTTAGTAAGGAGTTACACAATCAAATGAAGGAGTTAGGTGATGGAAGTAGTGGCGCTAGTAGTGGTCACGATTTACTTGTAAAGAAGGAGAGATATGAGAAGAAAGGGAACTGGGGGTGTTCTAAATCAAGAAAGCAAGTTAGAGAGAAAAGTCAAGGGAAAGAAATAGCAAATTCTTTATTTGTAAGAAGGTGAAACTTATATAGGAGTTCATAGTTCTCGTGGCATGGATGCGACTAGGTTGTGGCATTTGAGGTTTGGTCATGTCTCAAAGAGGAGTTTGGATATTCTTCAGAAGAGGAAGATGATCAATGGAGAGAGTTTCAACAAACTAGAGTTTTGCGAGGAATGTGTGATGGGCAAGCAAACAAAAGAATCATTCAGTGAGGGAAAACATGATTCAAGAAGTGTTCTTAAGTATGTTCACATGGATGTTTAGGGACCGGCACTGGCAGCTTATTTGGGAAGAGCTCGCTATTATATTGCTTTTATTGATGACTTTTCTCGAAAGGTATGGGTGTATGTAATGAAGGCTAAGTTGGAGGTATTTGAAAAGTTCAAAGCATAGAAGGCTCTTGTTAAGAATGAGAGTGGCAAGTCTTTGAAGGTTCTAAGGTCCAAAAATGGCAGAGAGAATGTTTCCGGAGAGTTCTTTGAGTTTTGCAAGCATCATGGCATTTAGAGACATTTTACTACATCAAGAGATCCACAGTCGAATGGTGTTGCAGAGAGGATGAACCGTACTCTGCTCGATGCTTGAGATTGACACCGGGTGTGTCTAAGGGATTTTGGGCCGAAGCTTTGTCAACGATGGTGCATATTGTGAATCGAATTTCGTGCTTGGCTATTGATAACAAAATTCCAAATGAAGCATGGAAGGGAAAGAGCATTGACTTGAGTTATCTTCTTGTATTTGGTAGTTCGGTTTATGTGCATGGTCCAAAAAATGATAAGCTTAAGCCTAGAGCTTTCAAAGGGGTCTTGTTTGGCTATATGGACGGTGTAAAAGGCTACTAGATTTGGAATTCAAAAACAAATAAGGTTATTATCTCTCATCACGTTACTTTTGATGAGTCAGTTTTGTTCAAGGAGAATAAGAGCTCATCGGATGTTCCGGATTTGGTTCATGGTGAATCAAAGGAGAAGGAAGTTATTGCCACCTTTCATCGAAGGAGTAGAGTAGTTGAAGATGCTTGTGAGGAGGAAGTGGTCAATGTTACATCACATAGTCCACATGGTTCCTCTAGTAGTGTTGGTGTTGTATATTATTCTAGAGAGGATTCGGTTCAAGGTGGAGCCAAAAGGAGTTTGGGTGATGGTATTGCTACTCGGGTGGGTCATCGTGCTATAAGGCCACCTGATAGATATAGTGGTTGGAACTATCTTAGCTTTATGATAATTTGGACTATGCTCTTCATGTATTCCAAGATGAGCCGATGGACCTTGGTGACATCATGGAGTCAAGTGATAGCTCGAAGTGGATTTGTGCCATGGAGGAAGAGATTCGATCGTTGTTGAAGAATCAAACTGGAAGTCTATAGGATCTTATATAATGCAACTTATATACTAATGTGAGAGTATATACTAATAGTTGTACTAAGTAGAGTAAATTAACAGTATGAATAAGATAGGTAACCAAAGTGAGAACACTAGAGTTTTTATACTAGTTCGGACCTCCCGTCCTACGTCCAGTCCCGAAGCTCCTCTTCAGTAATTCCTTTAACTAATAACCCTCACTTCGCCCGAAGGAATATGCTAATACAAAAGTATTTCTTCAACAATTCTGTGTTCCAAATAACACAAATATTGACCGATAGTACAATTCTTCCTATATTCTCCTTTGAGTATATGAAAGTGAATGCTTTGAATTGTAGGAAGTTCTCCAACCAAAATAATATTTTGGTTATGATTAATTGAGGATATGTAAGCAAAGAGTGCACAAATAAAGATAGAAAGTAGTAAAAATCAAGAGAATAGTTAATTTGTAGTCTCAATCTTTGATGTATTTATAGAATCAACAAAATGTAAATGAAAAGTTGTTACTGCTAGATAAAATCTCTTTGATCTAATGGCTGCAACTTTTGAGGAAGAGAGGAGTTCTTTTAATATGAATAGAAGCATTCATTCATAATTTTGTAGTTACCCAGATGACAGACATCTACTAGAAAACCATAGATGTCTGTGGCTTTGGGAATAATAATCCCAAGCCTCGTGACAGACATCTGTTGGTTTTCCATAGACGCCTGTGGCTTCAGGGATAAACAATGCTGAGCATAGCAATCTCTTGTAGTGTAGACCTGTAAATTGATAAGATATGTAACATATATGATTGTATATGTAACGAACCGGAATCCGGCCTTCGAAAATCGGCACCCGTACTTCACTTGTACTCAAAGTGTCGCAGATTCAAACGCCGAATCTGGCTCGCTGGAGCTTATAACACCATTAAGTACAACAACACAGCGGAAGAGAAAGAATATATCAATATATATAACATTGATACAATGACAGATACAAAATCTGATACAATATGATACAACAGAATGATACAACAGATATCAATATACATCAGAGATATGATACAAGAAATAGCAGCGGAAAGAAAGTAGATAACACCAGCAGCGGATATAATGCCTCCAATAGAATTCTCCAATCCATAGCTAGCTCGAAACACCAACCAATGCACCAAGATAAGCGAGGTCAGTCGTCCAAGGACTTAACTAGCTCCAGATAATCTACTAAACCTGAATATCTGAGAAACCCAACTCTAGACTGCCCGTATGGAAAATTGTGGGCACCCAGAGTTTAGGAAGGGAACAATAAACTCCAGATCAGTCATGGGACTGGTATGAGCAAACAAAATAGTTTATCTTTAAAACAACAACAAAGTATTTCAAACGTTGAAATCCTCAATGTTTTTGGAAAATGAAACTACCATAAGACCTCCTGCCACACACACAATGCAAACGCAGAATTAGAGGAGATTTCTTCTTATGATAGTCAAAAATGCTCACTACGCAATATCATTCGATATTATTATCTTTAGTGCATAGTGTAGAAAGCCATTTCGAAAATACAATATTAATCTTAGCCAGCATACAACCATTATTGTATGCCTACTATAGCTACCATGTTCAATAACAGGTTACCACCACATTCCATGGCAGGTTATACAACTAAAACCGTACAGGGTTCGTATTGTTTCTTTGGATTTCCAACAAATGGTCAGGCAAAGGAACTTCCTTACACTGAAATAGAAAACGCCTCTGGAAAGACGCCCCGCATCCTAACCGGATATTTGCAAACACAAGGCCGACGCTACCTCACGCTGTACAGTTGTAACTAGGTAACTAACACACTGATGCTACCTCACGCTGTACAGCTGTAACTAGGTAACTAACACACGAGTCATGTCATCACCCAGTCGTTACCGACCTTTATTCCGGGATCCCGATCACAAAGCAACAACCACAAAGTATAATCAACATAGGTAAAATATTTGGGCTCCATACCATGATATCACCCTTTATCCAGAAGGAAATGACATACCCTAGGGGCGCTACCCCTAAAAATCTTTGTCGCAACATTCCTGTTTCGACCATTACCGGGTTGTGAGGCTCGACGAAGTCTCGTCCACAAAGCTACGCTTTTTCACAAAGCAACGCTTTTTCACAAAGCAACGCTTTGATCAACAAATGATCAACATCACTTCGTATGCCACATAACCAAATTGGGAATGTATCACTAGTAACCATAAACTACATAACCTCTGAGCTCGTACGTCTCAGAGAAGGGTGTTAAGCTAAGAGAATAAATTCTCCGCCACCAACAGAAATGTATTTGATAGAAACCGGCTTTACATCTCAAAGTGTAACGTCAGACACACATCCATACAAGTCCGTTCCAGGATTGAACGGAACCGAAGGCACTTCCAAAGAAGCCCTTGCAATCCGAGTATTCATAATCCCGATCGGATTTCCCATCACTTAGGAAATCTCTATACCGGCACGACTCAATGCAGAGACAATCAATAGGTCATCCTATCGTTCTCGCAAATACCCGGCCTTCACCATCGGTCTTCAAATGCTATCCATATCGTCGTATCACTATTCGGAATGGGTTATATGACACAGAGGTCTCTCCCGGCTAAACCGAATAACGAGCGCAATTAAAAATCATATGGATACTGGGGTCTCAGTTAAATCACAGCTTAAAGCCCAAAACTTTTCATTCAAATGGTTAAAACAAATTACCATAATGCAACATCAATCAATCATCACAGATCAAAATACAAAAATATAGTTGATAAGCGGTATTAACTATAACGCTTATCGTTCATTCACAGATCATAGATATATATATCACAAATAATAAATTACATCACAGGGAATTAATTACAATCATCCCAAAGAAACAGATCACAACACAGATCAGGATGTATCACAAAGCATCACATATCAGGGATATCAAACAATCAAATCATCCAATAGAATCCAAATATTCATAAGTAAAATTAATTCAATTATCTGATTAATCTAAATCAGATAAATTTCTATGAATAAATTTTCTAGTTATGGCACATTAATGATCAATTAATTACGACCCATTTAATGAATTATCCTTTAATTAATCATAAATTAACCCTTAATTAATAATTAATCCTTAATTATCAATTTATTAAAGTAATTAATTTCCCTTAATTAATTTCTTAATTAATCCTTATCATTTATTAATTAAATTAATTAATTAATTTAAAATTTCTTAATTAACTTAATTAATCTCAAAACATTAAAACCTTAATTTTCCTTAAGATAAAACATTATCTTTATTAACATCTTAATTACATATTTCAAAACTTTGCTTAAAAGCTTTTTAAAATCTGCATTTCAAAGCCTACTTCGGGTTCACCCCGAGACTTACTCGAAAACTGCTTCGAGTTTTACCAAAAATCAACCCGGTACGAAAATTTCAACTTAAAATTTGTTTAAGTTTTTAAAACGACCTGATTCCATGCCTAACGAATGCGAGTTCAACTTCGAGCTTTCCTCCTAATTCCCCACGTAAAACTCCGAGTCGCCTGTCTTTCTTCCCAAACCCTTACAACTGACACCACTACCACCAGTTCACCATCGTGCACGTGCACAGCCTCGCCAGAGGCCTCCGATCACCTTTGACGATCCCAACGCATCAATGTCCATCCCAACATCAATCTTAGATGAACCTAGAAAGCCAAACATCCCCATATCGAAATCAAGCAGAGCTCGATCCATTCGAGCCCGACTTCCGACCAAGGAATCGCCTCACGATCACAACGCCGGCCACCAGATGTTCCGACCATTCAGCCATGAACTCGTCAACACGCCTACTTCCATCTCCCAAAGCCCTATCGCACTCGCTACATTGACTAGTGTGTACGAACCCAAAATCCAAACGCCATTTTTACAGTCCTTAAACCCTAGTTTTACTTCGTTCTCCCATCTCGTACAATAGAAATTTTTCTCTACATTTTTCCTGAGATCATTGATGGCCATACTTGCCTCAAGCAAGATTTAAACATTCGAAATTAGTACGATCATCAGAAATTGATAGAATTGCATATTTTGTTCAAATATAAACTGTACTTGGAATACTTAATTAAAAATCATTGTATTAAGTTTAAAAATCCTATCCTTAGCTGTTTATTCAAGTTATGTAGACAAATCAATAGGTTAAAATACTCGAATAATTCATATGATTTTCTTTTTACTGTAAATTTGAATTTACAAGATCAAGTTCTTTCTCTTTCAAGCAAGAATTTTTTTTTGGACTATGGTTTAAGTTTAAACACCTGTTTTTGTTCAAAAATCTCAAGTTTAAAAGGTTCTATATGAAGATGTATTAATTTTCTTCATTTACTTTACTCTATAACCAAAGTTTCAGAAGAACAGTCATTTAAAGATACTCAATAACTCATCATACATACATAACAAATTTTGATTTCCAATATGCAGTAAGCTCAAGATTTGATAAACCAGATACTTATATTTAAGAGAAAATAGGTTTACTCACAGCATAAATAAACAACAAAATAGAGTATGTTTAGGTAGGAGTTTACTCACCTTTGAAAGAAGATGAAGAACAGAGCCTCTGTGTTGAGTTTGCTTAGCTGAAATCATTTTCCTTTGATCTCTAGTTTTTATTTGAATTTGTGTTGTTGTTGTTGTTGTTTCAGTTGAAGCTTTGTTTACATTTAGAATGACATTCACTTCAGTTTTTGCTTAGTTTTTTTTGTGAACGAAAATGGATTGAAAATGAGAAGGCTGATATAAGAAAGAATGTGTTACAGTTTTGTTATATATATTTTTTCTCTTAGTTTTCAATTGATGATCGAATTGAACCTATGAAATGATATATAAAAGAGAACCAAATGTGTAGGTAGTTGTACACTACTGGTCACAAAGATTTTAAGTTGTACTAATATGTTTTTATTTAAAATTCTGCCAGAGATATTTGTTCCAAATTGTAGGTTGAAATGATATTGTATTGTACCAAGGCTTTCACGCATTAATTGCTTTAAGTCCTTTATGTTTCCATACTTGTGATATTTACATTTCCTTTTGCTTTTCATTCCTTTAACTCGGCTGATAAAACATGTTATGGTGGCTGGTACATATCTCTTGTGTACTAGAGATGATTATCATGTACAACTTACCTTTGTTTGCTTTATTTTATTTTTTACCTTGCTTTTTCTTCCTTTGCAAGCCATTTCATATGTATATTATTTTTCTCAAGTGTTCATACTTAATGTATATGTTTGTTTTCTTCTCTCAGCCTTATACTTTGTAATATGAAAATTTTCTATTTTAACTTGTTGTTAAAATTTTAGCAATTGTATTTACCTTATACTTAATATACATACATATATACTTTGGCTTTGTCTCATACTTGAATATGTTTTCTTCTTTTGTTTGAAGGTATATGTTTATCTTACACTTATGTTTTGTAATATTACTTTACAATATAGATAAACTTCTATTCTAATATGTTGTTAAATTTTTATCTATTTGTTACTTTAATACTTATATTTCTATATATATATTTATTTTATAAATTCAAATTATTATTAACCAAAAATTCTAAATTTTAAAATTACTTATTTATTTATTTTAAATGTAATTAAAATTCGGGGTCGTTACAGACTTCCCTCCTTAAAAGAATTTCGTCCTCGAAATTGCCAAGGAGACAAAAAGATAGATGAAGAATGTTTCATCAAATCAACTGAATATCTATTCTGCATTTGGCTTACCAAATCAGAATATCAATAATAGATACAAGAACGAATATGTTTAAAACTTCACAAGATACTCGGGTTATCCACATCTACGAAATATGCAGTGGCATCGGTTAGTTCGAAAGGATAACTAATCATTCGTAGAACATGTCCGGACCCAAAGATTAGATAGATATATGGATATAATTTCAAAACTTTTAGTTTAGAACTAAAGTTTACCTATCAACAATAGCAAACAAAGCAAACAAGGCAACCAATACATCCAAACAAACAATTTGGCCTATTTGGAGTTTATGTCCCATTTTAATATATCGAATTTCCTTTCTGGATCTACCAGAAACCATCGAAGAATTGAGAAAAGAAATGATGAACAAAGAGATTGATAGAGAAAATTTGTTTCCACTGTTGTTACAGAGTATTGATCATTTATAGTCGTATTTCCGTGTCCCCTATCTCATCCTCTTCTTGCACTCATACTTACTATCAGTGGATAGCAAGAGAATTTACTGAGGCATACGAACGGATATCTGAGGAATACTCATTCTAGGGTATACTTCACCCTATCTCTAATGAGCTACTTAATGTGTTATACTCCTGAGCTAAAGTTCAACCTTCAGCTCTGATACCAAATGTAACGATCCAAAATCCAACCTTCGAAAATCGGCACCCGTACTTCACTTGTACTCAAAGTGCCGCAGATTCAAACGCCGAATCTGGCTCGCCGGAGCTTATAACACCATTAAGTACAACAACACAGCGGAAGAGAAAGAATATATCAATATATATAACATTGATACAATGACAGATACAAAATCTGATACAATATGATACAACAGAATGATACAACAGATATCAATATACATCAGAGATATGATACAAGAAATAGCAGCGGAAAGAAAGTAGATAACACCAGCAGCGGATATAATGCCTCCAATAGAATGCTCCAATCCATAGCTAGCTCGAAACACCAACCAATGCACCAAGATAAGCGAGGTCAGTCGTCCAAGGACTGAACTAGCTCCAGATAATCAACTAAACCTGAATATCTGAGAAACCCAACTCTAGACTGCCCGTATGGAAAATTGTGGGCACCCAGAGTTTAGGAAGGGAACAATAAACTCCGGATCAGTCATGGGACTGGTATGAGCAAACAAAACAGTTTATCTTTAAAACAACAACAAAGTATTTCAAACGTTGAAATCCTCAATGTTTTTGGAAAATGAAACTACCATAAGACCTCCTGCCACACACACAATGCAAACGCAGAATTAGAGGAGATTTCTTCTTATGATAGTCAAAAATGCTCACTACGCAATATCATTCGATATTATTATCATTAGTGCATAGTGTAGAAAGCCATTTCGAAAATACAATATTAATCTTAGTCAGCATACAACCATTATTGTATGCCTACTATAGCTACCATGTTCAATAACAGGTTACCGCCACATTCCATGGCAGGTTATACAACTAAAACCGTACAGGGTTCGTATTGTTTCTTTGGATTTCCAACAAATGGTCAGGCAAAGGAACTTCCTTACACTGAAATAGAAAACGCCTCTGGTAAGATGCCTCGGATCCTAACCGGATCTCTGCAAACACAAGGCCGATGCTACCTCACGCTGTAAAGCTGTAACAAGGTAACTAACACATTGACGCTACCTCACGCTGTACAGCTGTAACTAGGTAACTAACACACGAGTCATGTCATCCCCCGGTCGTTACTGACCTTTATTCCGGGATCCCGATCACAAAGCAACAACCACAAAGTATAATCAACATAGGTAAAATATCTGGGCTCCATACCATGATATCACCCTTTATCCAGAAGGAAATGACATACCCTAGGGGCGCTACCCCTGAAAACCTTTGTCGCAACATTCCTGTTTCGGCCATTACCGGGTTGTGAGGCTCGACGAAGTCTCGTCCACAAAGCTACGCTTTTTCACAAAGCAACGCTTTTTCACAAAGCAACGCTTTGATCAACAAATGATCAACAGCACTTCGTATGCCACATTACCAAATTGGGAATGTATCACTAGTAAACATAAACTACATAACCTCTGAGCTCATACGTCTCAGAGAAGGGTGTTAAGCTAAGAGAATAAATTCTCCGCCACCAACAGAAATGTATTTGATAGAAACCGGCTTTACATCTCAAAGTGTAACGTCAGACACACATCCATACAAGTCCGTTCCGGGATCGAACGGAACCAAAGGCACTTCCAAAGAAGCCCTTGCAATCCAGGTATTCACAATCCCGATCGGATTTCCCATCACTTAAGAAATCTTTATACCGGCGCGACTCAGTGCAGAGACAATCAATAGGTCATCCTATCGTTCTCGCAAATACCCGGCCTTCACCAACGGTCTTCAAATGCTATCCATATCGTCGTATCACTATTCGGAATGGGTTATATGACACAAAGGTCTCTCCCGGCAAAACCGAATAACGAGCGCAATTAAAATCATATGGATATTGGGGTCTCAGTTAAATCACAGCTTAAAGCCTAAATTTTTTCATTCAAATGGTTAAAACAAATTACCACTTCCAATCTTCTGAACAAAAAGATTCATTTTTAAAACCTTCATTGGTTTAAACAATTTCCACACTTTTAATCTTTTAAACAAAAAGATTCAATTCACAAAGTTCACCCCGTTCACAAAGATCCATTCATGGATTTCAAAACAATTTCCATTTCACTTGGATTAACTCGTTAAATCTTTAATTCAAGATTTAACTTATAGCTTTCAAAACTGGTTTCCAAAGATTCATTCATAGTCTTTCAAAAACAATTCCATTTCAAGTTGGATTAATTCGTCCGGTCTTTGAATTAAAGACTCATTTCACAGTTTCCAAAACATTTCAATTCCATTTCAAACTTGAAACCTTTCAACACAAATTGGAAGTTCATTACTTATGTGAAAGCTTTTACTATTTGAAAACAAATAGTTTCGTTTCAGAAAAATCCAGTTATATTTACACGAGTTAAAACCCTTGAATTAAATTCAAATTCCCAAATCAATACCTTTAAAATGGTTTAACCCATATATAACTTGTACAACATTTTTAATCCCTAGTTTCAAATCATAGAATTCAATTTCAAACTTGAATTCAAATTTAAATCAAATCATTTAAATTTCAAGATATCCAAAATATCTTTAAAACCCCTTTCAAAAGCTTTTCATATTAAACCCCAATTTCCAATTTCAAAATCATTTGAAATTAAAATTTCAATTTCAAAAACATTAAATTTAAATCATCTGTGACTTAACCGATTTCCACGTGAAATCCATATTTTTATATGTATGGTGTAGTCCAGGGGTTCCACACAATAATGCAACATCAATCAATTATCACAGATCAAAATACAGAAATATAGTTGATAAGCGGTATTGACTATAACTCTTATCGTTCATTCACAGATCATAGATATATATATATATATCACAGATAATAAATTACATCACAGGGAATTAATTACAATCATCCCAAAGAAACATATCACAACACAGATCAGGATGTATCACAAAGCATCACATATCAGGGATATCAAACAATCAAATCATCCAATAGAATCCAAATATTCATAAGTAAAATTAATTCAATTATCTGATTAATCTAAATCAGATAAATTTCTATGAATAAATTTTCTAGTTATAGCACATTAATGATCAATTAATTACGACCCATTTAATGAATTATCCTTTAATTAATCATAAATTAACCCTTAATTGATAATTAATCCTTAATTATCAATTTATTAAAGTAATTAATTTCCCTTAATTAATTTCTTAATTAATCCTTATCATTTATTAATTAAATTAATTAATTAATTTAAAATTTCTTAATTAACTTAATTAATCTCAAAACATTAAAACCTTAATTTTCCTTAAGATAAAACATTATCTTTATTAACATCTTGATTACATATTTCAAAACTTTGCTTAAAAGCTTTTTAAAATCTGCATTTCAAAGCCTACTTCGGGTTCACCCTTAGACTTACTCGAAACCTGCTTCGAGTTTTACCAAAAATCAACCCGGTACGAAAATTTCAACTTAAATTTTTTTTAAGTTTTTAAAACGACCCGATTCTATGCCTAACGAACGCGAGTTCATCTTTGAGCTTTCCTCCTAATTCCCCGCGTAACACTCCGAGTCGCCTGTCTTTCTTCCCAAACCCTTACAACCGACACCACTACCATCAGTTCACCATCGTGCACGTGCACAGCCTCGCTAGAGGCCTCCGATCACCTTTGACGATCCCGACGCATCAACGTCCATCCCAACATCAATCTCAGATGAACCCAGAAACCCAAACATCCCCATATCGAAATCGAGCAGAGCTCGATCCATTCGAGCCCGACTTCCGACCAAGGAATCGCCTCGTGATCACAACGCCGGCCACCAGACGTTCCGACCATTCAGCCACGAACTCGTCAACACGCCTACTTCCATCTCCTAAAGCCCTATCGCACTCGCTGCATTGACTTGTGTGTACAAACCCAAAATCCAAATGCCATTTTTTACAGTCCTTAAACCCTAGTTTTACTTCGTTCTCCCATCTCTTACAATAGAAATTTTTCTCTACATTTTTCCTGAGATCATTGATGGCCATACTTGCCTCAAGCAAGATTTAAACATTCGAAATTAGTACGATCATCAGAAATTAATAGAATTGCATATTTTGTTCAAATATAAACTGTACTTGAAATACTTAATTAAAAATCATTGTATTAAGTTTAAAAATCCTATCCTTAGCTGTTTATTCAAGTTATGTAGACAAATCAATAGGTTAAAATAATCGAATAATTCATATGATTTCCTTTTTACTGTAAATTTGAATTTACAGGATCAAGTTCTTTCTCTCTCAAGCAAGAATTTTTTTTGGACTATGGTTTAAGTTTAAACAACTGTTTTTGTTCAAAAATCTCAAGTTTAAAAGGTTCTATATGAAGATGTATTAATTTTCATCATTTACTTTACTCTGTAACCAAAGTTTCAGAAGAACAGTCATTTAAAGATACTCAATAACTCATCATACATACATAACAAATTTTGATTTCCAATATGCAGTAAGCTCAAGATTTGATAAACCAGATACTTATATTTAAGAGAAAATAGGTTTACTCACAGCATAAATAAACAACAAAATAGTGTATGTTTAGGTAGGAGTTTACTCACCTTTGAAAGATGATGAAGAACAGAGCCTCTGTGTTGAGTTTGCTTAGCTGAAATCATTTTCCTTTGATCTCTAGTTTTTATTTGAATTTGTGTTGTTGTTGTTGTTTCAGTTGAAGCTTTGTTTAAGTTTAGAATGACATTCACTTCAGTTTTTGCTTAGTTTTTTTTGTGAACGAAAATGGATTGAAAATGAGAAGGCTGATATAAGAAAGAATGTGTTACAGTTTTGTTATATATATTTTTTTCTTAGTTTTCAATTGATGATCGAATTGAACCTATGAAATGATATATAAAAGAGAACCAAATGTGTAGGCAGTTGTACACTACTGGTCACAAAGATTTTAAGTTGTACTAATATGTTTTTATTTAAAATTCTGCCAGAGATATTTGTTCCAAATTGTAGGCTGAAATGATATTGTATTGTACCAAGGCTTTCACGCATTAATTGCTTTAAGTCCTTTATGTTTCCATACTTGTGATATTTACATTTCCTTTTGCTTTGCATTCCTTTAACTCGGCTGATAAAACATGTTATGGTGGCTGGTACATATCTCTTGTGTACTAGAGATGATTATCATGTACAACTTACCTTTGTTTGCTTTATTTTATTTTTTACCTTGCTTTGTCTTCCTTTGCAAGCCATTTCATATGTATATTATTTTTCTCAAGTGTTCATACTTAATGTATATGTTTGTTTTCTTCTCTCAGCCTTATACTTTGTAATATGAAACTTTTCTATTTTAACTTGTTGTTAAAATTTTAGCAATTGTATTTACCTTATACTTCATATACATACATATATACTTTGGCTTTGTCTCATACTTGAATATGTTTTCTTCTTTTATTTGAAGGTATATGTTTATCTTACACTTATGTTTTGTAATATTACTTTACAATATAGATAAACTTCTATTCTAATATGTTGTTAAATTTTTATCTATTTGTTACTTTAATACTTATATGTCTATATATATATATTTATTTTATAAATTAAAATTATTATTAACCATAAATTCTAAATTTTAAAATTACTTATTTATTTATTTTAAATGTAATTAAAATTCGGGGTCGTTACAGTATATTTGTTGTCATTGACAACATAAAGTAGAAGTTCAAACATTCTCCCTCTTTTTGATGACGACAACTATGCAATCATTAGTTATGATGAAAATAACTCCCTAATAATTTTTATCTCCCTCTATGTATATGCATGTATTTCTTTCCTTTTGTCATTATCAAAACATAATAAAAGAAATTATACACAACAATAAAATAGATATATAAATAACATATTTCAAACACAAAATGAATATAAGATAATTCAACGATAACAAATACGAGTTCAACAGCGGACAGAACAAATACATAAATGGTACAACAGTACATCAAAGATAAATAGCATAGTTCAAAGGAAAAGAGATCAAATGAAAAAGCTAGTGATACTGGTTTGACAAATAGGACAGTCCGCCATAGTTTTCATAATATTCCCAATAGGGGGATGAATCTTGTTGGTATTCAATTGGCCATTGAGTTTCATCATTATATTCTTCATTTTCTTGCATTGAAAGTCCTTGGAAAGCTATATAATGTTGGTGGTGAGATTGGCTAAGATCGGACAAAGACATATCGTCGCTATCTTCTTCCTCTTCTACTGGTTGGTCTTGCTCAATATTTTTGCCTTTATCTTGAGAAGTTCCTTCATAAGAGCTATAAGCATGATAGATTGGTGTTTGTGGTCGAGAAGACGGTGCAGGTGAAGGAGAAGACGATGATCGAGAAGATGACCTGCCACGTAGTTTTGTCATTACTTTGCCTAAAGCGGACACAACCTTTTCCAAAGTTTTCTCCATTTTAGTCATTCTTATTGAAAAAGATCGTTCCAAACCGGCCATTTTAGTGTTCAAAGCTCGCTGGTTGACGGTGATTAATTTTTTATTTCGAAGCATTAAATCACGGGTGGATTCATTTTGTGTTGGTTCAGTGCGAGCTTTGTGAATCTCCGAATCGGAATAGTATTCGGTAGTATGATGAGAGGAACCAGGTTGTTGTGAAGGATGAGTTGAATGAGTTTGTTGTAGAGGAGGAGGAAGTTGAGTCTGTTGAGTAGGGACCAGATAAGTTTGTTATTGTTGCTGCATAGTCCATTGTGCCAACGATATGATTGGAGGTGGTCGACGTTGATAACATCTCCAATGCTAATGACAAATCCTTTTGAGTTATCTCCAAATGTCACAGTGCTGCCATTGATATATGTTATATTTGATAACATGTGTGCATTTCCCATCATATGCTTGGAGCATCCACTGTTGAGTATCCAATTCTTTTTACTTTTAATTTTATTTTTGAGTACCTGCAAAATAGTAAAGATTTAATTGGTTCCCACATCCTTATGTTAGGTTCCTATGTGTTAGTGGGTGAAGATAACCATACCGAAGTGGGTTGATACCTTTAGAAACATAATTTTTATTATAAACAATATTTCTCAAGTATTCATCTATATTTTTTTGCCTAATAAATTTTTTATTTGATTTAGGGATCCGTATTTTGACACTACTTGTTTCAGGAGTATTAATCTTAATTTTTGAAATAGGTTTCTTGAATTTAGTATATAGTGTACTATAGTTTCTATGTTTTTGCTTAGCTTTAAATCCTAACCAATTTCGATTTCCTGATGGTCTTGATATTTTGATTAAATTTTCTAGGTTTTGTTTTCCTTTATTAAATTTTGATATATTATTAGTTATTTTATCCAACTTGTTCTTAAGATGACAAATTTCAATATTGTTAGAATCTATACTTACCTTAATTCTAGTTTTTTTTTCAAGTTTGGTGTTTTGAAATCTACTATTTTCTAAATCGTGTATTAGAGTAGATAACTTTTTGCATTCTTTTTTTAGCAATTTCTAGTTCTTCTTCTAAAATTATTTTTTCATCTTTTAATAAACCAATTTCTATCTATGCTTTGTTTATCTTTCCTATATATTCTTTATTTAATTTCTTGGATTCTCTATATTTATCACCTAATTCTATGCTAATTCCCAAAATTTCATCATATGTTAATTCAGGACGTACCTCGTTAGTATTGGCCATAAAACATACATTAGCTTAGTCTGCCTCGCTTTCACTATCACTGTCAGAGGAAGAGAAACCAGAGTCATCTCAAGTTACTTGAAAAGCTCTTTGCTTCCTTTTTAATTTCTCGAATTTGCTTTTCTTTCTGTCATTATTGAGTAGTGGATAATCTTTCTTCATATGGTTAAATTTGTCACATCCATAACATTTGATTGATGTTTGATTTGATGAATTTGAATTGCCACCTTTTGAAATTTTTTCATCCTTTTAAATTTCTTGAATTTGTTGTAGTTCTTAGCAATGAATACAATTTCTTCTTCATCCAAGTCGGAATTGTCATCATTTGTTTGAAAAGCAATATTCTTCTTTTCTCGATTTTGTTCCTTTCTTGCTTGCAAATTAGCTTCATATGACATCAGATTTCCTATTAGTTCTTCGACTTTGAGTTGAGAGAGATCGTTAGCTTCTTCTATGGCTAAAACCTTTCTTTCCCATTCGACGGTCAAAAAAATTAAGATTCGTGTAACTAAATCAAAATTAGTGAATTTGATCCCTAGTGCCATGAGATCGTGTTGTATAGTTTGAAGTCTAGAATACATGTCACTAATATATTCATTTGTTTTCATTTTAAATGACGAAAATTGATTTAGTAAAATGGATAAAAATTTTTGCTTGAGTTTTGTTGTGTCTTCATGAGTAATTTGCAAAGTGCACCTTATATCATATGCAGTAGTGCAAAGCATAACTCGTGAAAATTCATTTTTATCAAGTAAAAAAAATAAAACATTCATGGGTTTGGCACTATTAGTTGCTATGTTTTTTGTGTATCGGTCTAAGTGCTTATGTCCGTGGTAGGTTCTTCATATCTAGTTTGGGTAGTTTGCCAAATTTCTAAACCATTGGCTTCCATAAAAATTTACATACGTGTTGACCAATAAGCATAATTAGAACCAGTAAATAGTGTGGGATGAGCAATTGATTGACCTTCTTGTAATGTACTTCCCATATTAGAAAGTTTTTAATTACGTGTTACTGTAAATTGAAGTAACCTTGCTCTGATACCAAATGAAAGTCTATAGGATCTTATATAATGCAACTTATATACTAATGTGAGAGTATATACTAATAGTTATACTAAGTAGAGTAAATTAACAGAGTATGAATAAGATAGATAATAAAAGCGAGCACACCAGATTTTTTATGCTGCTTCGAACCTCCCGTCCTACGTCAAGTCCTAAAGCTCCTCTTTGGTAATTCCTTTAACTAATAACCCTTACTTCACCCGGAGGAATAGGCTAATACAAAAGTATTTCTTCGACAATCTTGTGTTCCAAATAACACAGATATTGACTGATAGTACAACTCTTCCTATAATCTCCTTTGAGTATATGAAAGTGAATGCTTTGAATTGTAGAAAGTGATCTAACCAAAATAATATTTTGGTTATGATTAATTGAGGATATGTAAGAAAAGAGTGCACAAATAAAGATAGAAAGTAGTAGAAATCAAGAGAATAGTTAGTTAGCTTGTAATCTCAATCGTTGATGTATTTAAAGAATCAATGAGATGTAAATGAAAAGTTATTACAACTAGATAAAATCTCTTTAATCTAATGTCTGATATTTTGGAGGAAGAGAGGAGTTCTTATAATAAGAACAGAAGCATCCATTCATAATTTTGCAGTTACCTAGATGACAGATGTCCGTTGGAAAACCACAAATGTCTGTGGCTTTGGGAATAATAATCCTGAGCCTTATGACAGACATCTGTTGGTTTTCCATAGACGTCTGTAGCTTCAGGGATAAAAAATCATGAGCCTTGTCACAAACATCTGTGGGTTTTCCATGGACATATGTTGCTGGTAATTCTAGAAATGAAACTTGTTTTGATGCAAATCTTTGTATATTTGAATTCATGTGTATGTGTACTCAAGGAGATTTTACACTATTTATCTAAGACTATTAACACATTATTATGACCTTAATATGGTCCATAAATCTTTGTTTGTCTTCATGTCCTAGTATCTTTGAGCATAGCAATTTCTTGTAGTGTGTATTATAAATTGATAAGATATATAACATATATGTTTGTATAGTTGCTAAAACATAGAGTGGAGGTTCTAACACAAACTTGGGATTTGGTTCCACTTCCTAAAGGAAACCGTGCTATTGGGTGCAAATGGATATACAATGTGAATGGGAGATGGGAGGTACAAAGCTAAACTAGCGGCTAAGGGGTTTACACAAAAGAAGGAAAAGGAGTATGATGATATTTTTGCACCAGTTGTACGCCATACTTCAATCCAGATATTATTTTTTATAGTTGTTATTCATAACTTAGAGTTAGAGCAACTTAATGTGAAAACCTCCTTCTTGCATTGTGACATGGATGAAGACATCTACAAGGAGCAACCGGAAGGTTTTGTTGTAGTTGGTAAGTCAAATTTGGTTTGCAAGTTAAAGAAATCACTATATGGTTTAAAGCAATCACCTAGATGATGGTACAAGAGATTTGATTATTTTATGCTTGAAGATGGTTTTGGTAGAAGCATCAAGGATGCTTTTGTATATTTTAAGATGTTGGAAAATGATTGTTGAGTGTATTTACTATTGTATGTGGAAGACATGTTCATTGTTTCAAAAGATAAAAATGAAATTAACAAGTTAAAATTGAGTTTAAAATCGAAATTCGAAATGAAAATCTTGGAGAAGCAAAAAGGATATTGGGCATGGAAATAGAAAGGGATCTAAAGCAATTTGAGTTAAAATTGACTCAAAAGGAGTATATAGAGAAAGTGCTTTGTCAGTTTAGCATGGAGGATGCAAAGGTGTTAAATACACCTTTACCTTTGCATATGAAGCTTTCGAGTAAGGGATAACCTATCTTTAAGAAAGACAAGGCTTATATGGCAAAGGTGCCATATGCTAGCGCGGTTGGAATTTTAATTTATTTTATGGTGTGTACAAGGCCCGATATTGCAAATTCCATCGAGATGGTTAGTCGGTATATGGCTGATTCAAGGAAATCATATTGGGAAGCTGTGAAGCTTATATTGAGAAACCTTAGAGGTACATCATCTCAAGGTCTTGTTCTTGGCGATAGTGAATGGATGAATTGCAAGTTGGATGGTTATTGTGATTTGGACTACGCCGGTGACAGGGATCAGAGAAAGTCAACTTCCAGATATGTCTTCACACTTGGTGGTACGGTCATAAGTTAGAGATCAAGATTGCAAATCGTAGTTGCTTTATCCACTATGGAGGCGAAGTTGATAGCCGCGGTGGAGGCGGAAAATGAGACACTTTACTTAAGGAGACTGTTGTGTGACTTGGGATTTGAGCACGATAGTATCGATGTTCAATGTGATAGCCAAAGTGCTATTCACTTAGCGGAGAGTTTCGCGTTTAGCTCATAGACTAAGCATATTGAAGTGAGAGAGTCAGCCACGGATGAAGATAAGCAAGTATATCTTCAAAAAGTGAACATAAAGGATAATGCAATGGATATGTTCACTAAGGCATTGTCGGTTAGGAAGTTCAAGCATTGCTCGAACTTGATTTGCTTGTTGAAGTTCTAGGTGCCACGGGGTGGCACGGTTGAGGGATGAGCTTGGTTATGGATGAGGAAGAGTATCAATGAGAGATTGTGGTTATATCTTCTTGGTGAGTACTTTTTTACAGTCCTTACTACTTTTTTCTTTTGGGGAGATAGTTTCGGATTTGGGTGCTTTCAACATTTCGTTGGCGGGCGAGGGCTTTGCCTGAGCTCATTGATGGATTGTAATGGGCGGTGACTTTGCTGGAGCTTATTGTGAAAGTATTCAAGCTTGTTTGGTAGAAGGTAGAAATGGTGATAGTTTGGTTCTATCCGTTCTTGGTGATGGAGATGGATATAGTGTCGAGGTGGAATGTTGAATTTTGGCGACATTATATGGAAAATTGAAGTGGTCGAAAGTAGCTTAGTGACGGAGAAGACGGTTCACAAATCAGAGCTCGAAGGAGGAAGATATGGCGATGAATGTGGAGTTCTGTGGTCTGCATCAAGCGACATACGTCTGTCATAATATGACAGACGTCTGTGATGGCAGGGTTTGGACCCAAAACTTGAGACAGATGTCTGTGGTTTAAGGGAATGCTTTCTTGAAATATATGACATGCTTTCTTGAAACATATGATAGACGTTTGTGACGATTTTAGCCTATTTTCGGCTTGGACAGTTTTGTGAGATTTGTGAAGCTTCAAGGGGCATTTTGGGAATTTGCCAAGGAAAGATCTCTTCCTATATAAGCTATTTTTGGATACAAAGAAGTATGATCACTCCAAGAGTTTAATCAAGGGTTTTATCCTCCATTAACTAGGATTTAGCAAATCCTAATTTCTTCAATTCTAATCTCCATAAATTCATAATCTAGAATGAATATTGTGATTATTGTAATCAATCTTTTGTACTCTTCTCATTGGTATTAATAAAGGCTCTCTCTCAAAGTGGATGTACACTAACAAGACGTTAGTGGAACCACTATAAATTGGTGTGTGATTTATTTTATCATTATTGCTTTGTTTCTCTATTGCTTGTTTTGGTGATTGTGATTGGTATTGGATTGGATTGAGATTTGGATTGAGATATTGATTAGTTGTTTTTGCACTTCTTACCACGATCTCGTTTTCCACTATGCTTTGGGGTTTTGATTTGAGTAGTCTCGGGCCAGAACTCCTATAACATCTATACAACAAAAGAAAATAAATTTTCCATATTGTGTAAGCGAATCAAAATTAAGATGGAATCCTTGAAGCAATCTGATATCATGGAAGCTGTAAATTTTCGCCAAATATAAACTGGTACTCATTTCTGAGGATGGAAAACACGAAGCAGGCACATCTTCTTAAAATTTGTCAATTTTTTAAGGTTTACTTTAGCTAAAATAGCTATGATCAAAGGCTAAAAACGTGTTGGCAAATCCCTCTTCTAAACCTACATAATTTTCTAAATCAGAAAACATGCATTGATCATCCTTCCTTTGCATACTCTTTTATGGCTTTTTCCATCACTTTACCTACTGTATAATCTTTTCTTACTGGAAACTTTATAGGGCCTGTGCTACCGTCACATTTGTTGTAATAATGAATTTCTATCCCTTCTCCTTCTTTATCAAAAAACTTGTCATTACACTAAATGAAACCCAACTTATATGGAGAAATAATGGTATAAATAGTTGGTATTTATAAATAATATATAGTATTGTATTTTGATAACCAGTGGGTAAAGTGATCTATGCTTATTTATTATCGTTGTACCAAGTAATTTAGCGTAAAATTCGATTAAATATTAAATATTTAGCTAGTGACTATTTGATTTCTTAGTTCTGAAATCCGATATAATAAATTTAGGATGAAATTATCATAAGACCGAACTTGGAAGCAAGAGTTGGATTAATTTCCATTTTACAACAAATCTTCTTATATTATTACTGATTGGGTTCATGTATACTTATTTTTTATTGCTATCGTAAATACAATGTATATTAATCTTTTTATTTATAGAAATAGTTTGAATGCACATACACTAATGAAAAATATCTTGCAACTAAATCAAGAACAAACATTTCAATTAAAATTAAGTGGAAAAGTCAAGTGAATTTCTCATCGGTTGTTTTTCATATGCATGGATTAGGGTGTGGAACAAAATATCGTTAAGTGAAAGGTAATTGATTTTAGATAGAGCTGGTTTGTGGGCTTTGCGTAGATTCCAGATAATTTTCATCATTGTAGGGCCTAAAATTCAAATATGAATTAGAAAAATGATTCGACAAGTGTCCTATTGGGTTTGGGTAATGTGGAAAAGATGAATCTATCTTTTAATAACCAATTAGTTCCTTTTTCTGATGATTTAGTGGAATAAATGATTTAAAGAAATAGGCCAGGTTCGAAAGTCAGGGTGCTGTCGAGACATAGACTGGACAGTTCAATATTTTGATATGGCAAACCCATCGGCTGTTGTTAGCTTTTTATGTTTCACCAGTGTTTGATAAAAAAATTCTGATGCTAACATCGTTCTTTAGCTTTGTAGCTTCCGCTACATTATTCACCTAGAATTTGTCAGTGTAAGATTTTAACATTAATAATTTTATTAACTTACCATTTTATTCCATAATAAAATATTTTACATTGTTAAATGTTTGGTATTGTAAAAAGGTTAATTATTTTAATGTTTTTTTTGAAATGCAGAGATATAGAGATGCTACTTATAGCATAAGTGAGAGTGATGCACATGAAAGAACTAAGTTGGCGGAGGAACTAATGCACTCTAAAGACGATTTAAGAACTTAAGAACTTGTTTTTAAAGTTTAAAAATCCATTAAACCGGTGCTTTGATGGAGATCCAAGCCAAAGTCAACTGAGACAGTCTTGAAAGTATTCCTTTATGCTTATATGTATGGTATTTAATATTTGGTTTAAGCATGTTATTAGTGTTGGAACGTATTGATGCAATATTTAAACTTGTGGATGTAGTATTTAAACTTGATGTAGTATTTGGATTCAACTAAATAGATATTATAGAGTATTATTTATCATATATAATGATTTTGAAACTGCCTTTGTTGATATATGCTGATAATATTACTAGTTCGGTTGTGTATGATTTTATCGTATTGATTTGTGGTGGTGACAAATAAAAACAGTGGCAATATAGCAAAAATGAATTGAAAATGCGTAGGGAGGATGTAGGAAAATCCAAAATTGATAATATTTAAAACAGCGCATGGAGGTGTAAATAAAGTGTAGGAAAACCACGAATGTGGGGAAGACATAGTAAAAAAAAGGTATGAGAAGGGCATAGAAAAATTTTGAGCATAGGAATGATGTAGGAAATTACTTGACGTGGAAGGGCATGGGAAAATATTGGGCATAGGAAGAGCGTAAGAAATTTATGATGTAGGAATGGTGTAGACAAATATTGGACGTAGAAAGAGCGTAAGAAATTTAAGAAGTAGGGACGTTGGAAAATCAATTTTCCTACGTCATTCTTACGTCTAATTCATGTAGGAAAACCAGAAAATTCTTGTTGTGTTAGAAATCCCTTATCTAAATATTTATCTACATGAATAAAAAATACTCCTCATATAATTTTTGTCTCTAACCCAATTTAGAATATCTTTTATAAACAGAGGTCACAACTCTACATTATTCTTTATTCTCCAAATCATATCTACCCCTAAAATTTCAAGGACTTCTTCCATCCATTTAAAATATAAATCCGCATAATCTTAATGCCTGACCATTTCTATATACTCATCCATCATACCACATACTTATCCTTTTATAATTTTAACACCAAATTTAATTTGGGATATCCTTCTAAAATAAAAGGTTCAAACTCAAATCATCTTCTAATAGTAACTATTTAATGGTATCTTTCTTTATATATTATTTCATCAACTTACTATTCTTCCGTACCATGAAAAAGATAACTCAACAGAGATGGCGTCCCGTCATATAAATCAAATCAACAAATTACTAATTAACCATAGTAACATCTTAGCCAAAACATATCTAGGGACATTATGAAAAAATGATGATGTCCTAACATAGTGAACATATCACCAAACTCATGTCACTTCCATCCAAATTATATACTCACAGTTTCAACCACCACTCGACTATTGACAATTTATAACTATCACCTCAAAACAAATACAACAAGACAACAATCACTTATATGGAGAACAACATCCATATCAAGCATATAATAACAATTACTTGTTTGGAGAACAACATCCATATAACATAAAATGGTGTAACGTTACTTGCAATATTAGGTCAATGACACCCATCCAAAGGTCAACTCAAACAAGTTACCTTTACAATGCTATCAAACAACAAAACATTCTGAATATCATTCACTTCCATCCCTAATCATTCCTGCAATGACACAGAGCCAAAGAATGTGTAATTGTTAACTATGGACCGGTCATTGGGTCAGAATATATAGTAAAAGCATCAATTCATCGGGACCTTATCTAAAATAGACTCTCGGCCCTTCAACAAAAATCATCATCCACATCTCCAAAATATTTCAATCAGTTTGTTAATGAGATTCAATCAATTGAAATTCCAATATCACTTATTTCCCTTTTACTACCAAATTTTCCAAGCCAAATCTACTTCAAAATTTTCAATATCAAATAGTATAACATAGGTCCAAATTTCCTTCATATTAATCTTAACCAATATATTATGCTATTGGGTAGGCATCTTTTCTCTATTTTGCTTCAATATAATTATTTATTTTACTTTTCTCTTTTTAATTTAATTGTAACATTTCTCTTCTTTCACTAACTCAAAAATTCTCGTGTCCAAATTTTGACCCTCTTTTAGAGTCATATGCCTAAGGGGCATTTTCACAAATCTTATGAATTATATTTACTTGGAGAGGATGTGTAACGACCCGATATTTTCAATCATTCGCATCCGCACATGTCGGACTTGAATTGCTCAAAATACCACGTTGTAAATAAAATTTGGCAAATCTCAGAATATACAGTAAATAAATAATCACAGACACAGAGTAAAATAATGCAGCGGAAGTAAAAGAAATAGTAGTTCATGAAGCTACTATGTAAATATATCAGAGTTAAATAAGATACAACAGAAGAAAATAAAACACAACAGAAGTCTCAATATGATAACCAAGTACAAGCTGAATAGAACAATAGAACTGACATAGATAAAACTAGATAAGCAGATAATCTCCAGCGATTCCAATCTCCAGAAAGTGGAATCCAAATCTGTGAATACTCAGGCTGACCCGAGCGTAATAAAAATACAAACACTCGAGTCAGGACATACATACTTATACAATATAAACGAACTCAAGTGAACTATAATAAAGGTACAAGTAACTTAAAGAATGCTTGGGATCGCCCATTCTTTAAGGATCCGTTAAACTATCTACTATGTAGTAATATTCGCTATTACAGTAGTGTCTAATCAGTAAAGTATAATCATATAGAAAATAGCGTTAAGGGGATGGTGAACCTTAACGCGGTCGGATCTTTAAACCAAAATCGTAGTGGGCTCGATATGGTAGGTGACACGGCACACAAGGCAATGCCATGGTAGATATACCAATTACGCATCCGGACTGGTGGTGACGCATAGCAGCCACTACCTCCCACCTCGAACAACACTCCCAAATCAAGGGTGCGCACCAAATCAATCACAAGTAATAGAATGGTATCGAAGAAGTGTGTCCGATCAGAGGTGCTACCTCCTTGGCCCGTCAATCGCTCCTGTTTTAGCCACCTTATGCCAACTCACGGGAGTTGGGTCCACGTATATACCTTAGGATCGTCGTCACCATCCTACTTCATTCTGGAAAGTCCACCGCGTACACAGTTGTCAAAGTGGTTTTCGGTATCGACAGAGAGTATGTCCATATCCGATCCCGGTCTCTTTAACAACCAATCGTTATTATAAACCGTGGTTATAATTTATAAACAGTTTATACTTCAAAATAGAATATCATTTCAAATCCAAATCTTTATCAAAAATAAAGACTAAATCAATTCCAAACCATTTCAATATATTTAAAATATCATATCATTTCAAAACTTCATTTCAAATCATTTCAATATATCAAAATATCATATCTTTCCAAAACTTCATTTCAAATAATTTTAATATATCAAAATATCATATCCTTTAAAACTTCATTTCAAATCATTTTAATATATCAAAATATCATATCCTTTCAAACTTCATTTCAAATCATTTTAATATATCAAAATATCATTTGAGTTCAAATCTAAATATTAAACTTTAAATACTTTTAAATTTAAAGATATCATTCATTTACTATAATTTTAAGTCACCTTTTAAATAGTTTATATTCCAACAAATTAATTCATTTAAACCATTTAAAAGTGTAATTATTATACTTTCAAATCAAGTATTAAAATTTCCAAAGTTTCAATTCAATTCAATTCAATCATTTATGTCAATTAAATTTCCATAGACCATTTCAAATCTTATAAATTTTCAAATATAGATTTAATCCACAAAATAACTATTCAAATTATAAAATAAATTCCAAAGATTTATTATCCTATATTTCATAAGTCCAATATCTTTTAAATAGATTCAAATTACAAGTAAACCAATTATTTTTCATACTAATATAAATTTCAATTATTTATTCCAAGATTTAATATCATTTCAAATTCATTTCAAAATGTCAAAATATCATTTCAAACATCATCTATTTAATTTAAATTTAAATACCATTTAATCATATTTCAAAATAGTTGTATTTCCCAAATCAACCATTCCATTTAAATCATTTAAAGTCAATTCATTATCTTCAATAATTAAATATTTAATTTCCAAAATTTAATCTTTTTCAAAGATCATTTATTCATTTGAATTTATTAAACAAAGAAAATTTAACTTTCGCAGCACTTAGAAAATGCTACGAAATGTTATGTTTAAAAACAGTTCATTAACAAAAGACGGCATTTAAAATGCTGTAATACCTTAATTTGGTTTCAATTAAAATTTTAGTTAAATTTAACAACTATAGAACTAACAAAGTGCTATAATAACCCTTAGTTCAAATTTGCTATTTGGTTCATTTAAAACAACTACAGCATTTTCCAACGCTGTAATATCTTTACATTACATTTCAAAAATGTTGTCAAATCAAATTCAGAGTTTTATTTACAATTTCACACATAATTAACTTTTAATATAAATCATTTTAACTTATAAAATCATTTATTTTCACATTTAAAACAATCATTTAAATACCTTTATTTCTATGATTTTATAAAGTCAAATTTCCATACAAAAATCAAGTTAAATAACAATTAAATTTTCATTTCTTTAATTAAATTCTTAACTTAACAACTAAGTTTAAATTTCCAAAAATATAACTTATTTCCATTTATTTTACTTAATTAAAATTTCACTTTTAAACAAATTTCACAAAATTCAATTTAAGTTATATTTCCAAATTTAGCTTAAATATTCATTTATTTCATATTTTAATATATACAAAATCATTACCACTTTTGAAAATTATTATTACTTAATAAATATCATTAAATTCATTACAAATCAAAATTTGTCATATATTCATACTTTACATAAACTCCATTTATAAACAAAATCATAATTTCAAAATTAACTTATATTTCAAATTCTACTTCACCATTTACTTAATTTACTTATTTAATTTGTAGAAAATCACTAATATTTTATAGAAATCATTTTAATAAAATTTAGATCAAAATATCATAATATTTACATTTTTAAAATATTTTAAAATTTTCAGAAAAATATATAAACCACGGGTCTGTATATAATTTTCTAGCCTAGGTCAAGTGATACGGATATGTATCATTTCAATCCGCAGTTTACAAAGAAAAACCGGGTTTTATCATTTCAAACCCGCAATCCCAAGTTAAATAAAATAAATAAAAAGTCGCTCAGGCTTATCATTTCAGCCCATAACGATCTTTCCCTATTCAAAAGTCCGTTCGGGTATGTATCATTTCAACCCATAGTGAACCTAATCTACAGGGAACTTGCAGTGTGATAAACTGATAAAAATGAACAGTATACAATATATAACAGTAACAGATGATATAACATGTGTATAAACAGGGGTGAACATTATATGATCATAATATAATAGTTATAAAATGATGATATAAATTTACAGATTCAAAAGATGTTAGTTTACTAGTTATATAAGTACACATCGTCTGGTGAGAATTACTCACTTGTTCAAGCTGGAGATGACAACCACAAACACACAACAAAGACTTCCAAAGGCACGAAAGCACGACAATGATTTGAGATTGGGAGAGACAAAGCTATATCCCTTGAAAACATTACACAAAACAAATATATAAAACATAAGTTTCAAAACAGGATGCCACTAAACAATGTTAGGAACAACTACATAAAACAAAACCAAAGTGTTTGCACTTGCTTTCTACCATCTATGCTTCAGCTCCAGATCTGAAATGCATGGCTAAGGGGTGGGTTTGGATCAGGTTTTTGTAGGATGTAGATTAACCCTAGAGGGGGGTGAATAGGGTTATAGCAAATTTTCACGAATTTACTGAATTAAACACAATAACAAACTGCAGAGAAGTAAATATGTTGAAAAGTAAATCACACGCAAAATTTACCTAGCTTTGGCAACCCTGCCTACTGTTGCATTCCCAGATTTCTATTAGAATTAAACAGTCTACCGCTTACAAACACTCTAACAGACTCGCACACCCTGCTACCGCCTATAGAGTTTTGCAAACTCGCACACCCTACTCACTGAACTAATCCTAACTAGACAATCTGACACAACCTAAACTCTAGGTGGTGATTTACCAACGTTTAGACTTTTAAAAAACAAAAATAGAAAACAAAAATAGAAAACAAAATTTAAGCTAATTTAAAAACTAAACCCTAATTAAAGTCTATATAAAAAGATGAATGCCGGCCCTAATTTAATCACACAAAAAATATGCCGGCCCAACTTCCTTTTATATTTTAACTTTGGCCTAGTTTTATTTGTGGAAATGCCGGCTTCCTTTGTCTCCTCTGTGAGAATTTAGGGCTTGTGAAAATGAATGCTTCTCGTTCGTTCTTTGCTTTGATAACTAGGGTTTCTATATGAAGTCACCGCTCTCAGTAGTTCGATCGAATGCAATTGTTGTTCATCTGATTTGTTTCGGCAATCGATCGTCTTCTTGACTTGTGCTCGGCTGCTTCAATTCGATCGAATTTGAATTTGCTCTGGTATGTAATTTGTTCCTTTTGCTCTCTGGTTTTAATGCTTGAACTCGATGGGTATTGCCGATGATGAGTTAGGGATTAAATAGGATTCCAGTTCCTGGAATTTCGTCGTATATATTTTATTTGAATTTGTCAATGATTTTTGCTCTACCGCTTGATGATACTTGAACGTTTGAGATGTTTTATGACTTGTTCAATACGAATATATTTTTGTTGCTTGAATTCCACGGCATTGATTTCGACTCCTTGGTCATCACGGTGTTGATTTTCTTTGACTTCGGCCATTACAGTATTTTGATTTCGAACTGCATATTTCTTCTTGCTTCAATTCATAGCTTCGGCTTTGACCATTTTTGACTTATTTGTGTTCTTTTGCTACCTTGATTACCACTGCTCTGACCTGACATGTTCATTGTCACCTGACTTGGTATTCGTTCATAGTTGATTTGAATTTATATTGGCTTTGAGAATTGTCTAGGTTGTAGCCTCGAGTTCTGTCTTCACTGCAACCATATGTATGCTGTGCATGTCACTGTTCCATTGAGTGTTGCAGTCTTGTTTCGTTTGTAGCCTCAAGTCTGGTTTATGTTGCCTTCTTGTCTCGACTTTGGTATTTTCAGTTTCGAGTTGCTTTACTTTTGTATAGTTGCCTTTCACTCGAATCAGTTGTATTTGTCTAGTCTGGTAGCTTCATGCATGTTGTACTTGAGTGGCCATTTTGTACTTCTGACTTGAAACTTGATATTCAGTTTGTTGCATCGACTTTGTTTTTCCTGTATTCGCATGCTTGAAGTCGTAAGGTTGCATGTGGTCTTGTTGAAGTCCAGTTTCATAGCTTTACTGTCACTGCCTATTTGTGCACTTGTACTTCACTTTGAGGATCTGTTGCACTTGAACCCTGTGCATGTCATGTCTGCACTCTCTTGTTTGTTGTTTGGTGCCTCCTTGAATTTGTGTAGACTGTCTTGACCACTTGATTGTATTCGAATTTGATGTTCGAATTACACCTGAGTTGAATCTGATTTGGATTTGACCTTATGACATCATTTTATTGCACTTGAGTTGAATCATGTATTTGGGTTTGACCTGTGCTCACTTGTCTCTGTAAATATATCAAGTGTATATACATATATCGGTGTGCACGGCCTTGTGGCATGTACAGTGATACACTGTGCATGTCACATTGTTCGTGTGTGATGAATTCAAATATAAATGATGACGAACAACCCAAATAACTGAGGAAAATAATATTTTCAAAAACACATTTTGTTTTATACTGCAAAAACATTTCCTTTTCAATTTTACTGCGTCAATGTATATTTCTGCAGATTGCTCAGATGCTGGATTCACATTGTAATGAAGTTGAAGATAAATACGAGTGTGAGTGATATGTAGTGAGGAAATGATGTAACTATGAAATTGTGATGTAATTGTATTGTGACTGAAATTGTATAGTTATAGTGAGAGCTTGAAATTGTACTATCAAAATTGTAATAAATATTTTTTTGAATAAAATTTCTGTTTGAATTTAAATTCTGTGTTATTTATTTTATTCAGCAAATATTTATTTTATCTATGTAAAATAGAATATTACAATATCAAATATAATTAAATGAATCTATATATGTTTATTATCATCAAACAAAAAGCATATACATGCATATTCCACAATCTCCCCCTTTTGATGATAACAAACATATATTTAAGATTTTGACTATATTAAATGTATTTGATTATTCAGTTTGCTCCCCCTATTTGAATGCTCTCTTTCAACACAATACTCCCCCTACATATATGCATGAGAATAAAGAATTCAAATGAGCCTTGATGCAATTAGAAAATCTTTGACCTTTATTTTCAAAATCTTAGCTTTTCTCTTCCCCTTTTGTTATCAGCAAAAGAATAATAGTAATAGAAAAATAGAGATATAGTGATAGACATTAATACAATATTAAAACTCAATCGAGTGTAAATATTAATTTCAATAAGAAAATCAAACAAAAATCATAAATTCTTTAATTGACGCATATTCCACTTTAGAATGATAGGATGATATCATCAGATAAAACAATATAGTTGTGTCTATTTGTGGTATATTTATTTCAGGAAATTTGAATATCTACTAACCATGCATAACCGTTAGGACTTTTAAATGAGATTAGTAGTATTCCAAATTTTAAAGAAAAAATGAATTCAAGTATCTTCTAACCACGCATAACCGTGAGGACTTTTAAATGGGATTAGAATCAACTTGTCTATTTAATTAATAAATTTTGATATGCGTTCCATACATGCATAACCGTGAGGACTTTTAAATGAGCATGGAAGCACATAATCAAAAATCCAAGTAATTCACCCATGCATAACCGTGAGCACTTTTAAATGAGAGTGAATATTTTGGATAATATTATTTATTGTTAGAAATATAATAAAATTGAAGCATAAATGATTTCCCATTTAAACTATCACATATTGATATACTATATTGACTTTTGATGAGTGACGGTCGATAGAAAAATGATAGATATAGAGATGATCATGGAATATTTATCAACAAAAAGTTTTTATAACTCTTGTTTAAATTTCTAAAGAAATTTTCTAATTATACTTTCTCAAGTCATAATATATGATTAATATCCACACTCGTCTTATTTTCAATCACTATTTATCTTTTTAGATAATTATTAGGGGGTCAGATCAGTTAATCGATTTCAATAAAATCAAATTTTCTTAAATAACTAATCTGATACAAGGTCAATAGAAATTATTTTCTTGAAGGGGTTTTTAAGAAAAATTTCTGCTAAAATGAAAAATATTTCAAGTGAAAAATATGCAGATATTTTCTTTGAAAACAGATGCAGCAAATGAATGTCTCGAAATATAATCACGTTCCACTAGTAATTTTTCTATCAACTACATTACCAGTGTGATCTGCATCTGACTTTAAATTTCACTCAATATTCACTCGTTGGATGTCATAGACCAGATTGTGAAATTTCAACAAACTATCTCAGAATTATTTTCAACAATTTTTAAACAAAATTTTCTTGGCTTTGAAGTCGTGTTAACCATCAAAGAAATATCACAGTGTCAGGTTTAGAAACCATAGGATCAACAGTCATTAAACAATCATCATTATTTCAAAACAATTTCTTGAAGTTTCACCAATTTCATAAAGTTTCAGCAATTTCAACAATTTCTAAAAATCCTTTGAGAAATCAGTAATCAATCAACATCATAATTTGACCAAAACAGATTAAGTTCAATGAAAAATGGTTGGTCAACTTTTAAGCACAAATCAAAGTCATTGATAAAAGCAAGTCATGTAAGATCATATCAAGTAAGTTAGAATCTATCAACCATCATAATTACTTCGAGTAATTCTGTTTGAAGATGATTGGTTAAAAAAATCAGAATTAACATTATCAATCATTTCATATAACTGGCTGATTTAATTCAGATTATGGTGCAGATTTTCACATTTTATCTATCGTTTGAACATAAATACAATTACCTGTTTTACCTGTACGATAATCTTTCGTTGTTTACCCATTGTGAATCTGTCACCTTTATACTAGGCTAAGGAACGTTGATTTGTCGCCCGTTGTATGTCTGGAACAGCCAGAATCCAGACAACACTAATGTTGTTCCTTAGCCTGCCACCACACCTACACAGTAAAAGATTTTTGTGACCTTTTTATAGGTCCATGGTTGTTAGTGGCAGAATAATTTGATGAATATGTTTGAGTAGACCCAAAACTATTAATATATGTTCCTTTTGGCACCCAAACTTGTTTTGTCCTTTTGTTCCAATAGACATGAAATTGGTTTGTAGAATTCTTAGGAGCCCAAACTTGTATAAATTTTGTGTTCTTGTTCCTATGACTACAATTTTCAACACGATGACCAATTATTTCACATCTACCAAAGACACTCTTACCTTTTGCATTATCATCAACTTGTGTTTTCCCAAAACCTAGTCCTTTTCTGTTGTTAGCAAAAGTTGATTTCCCAATAACATGTTGAATGATTTTTCTCCTCTTGAAAAGTTATTCAGAGTTTTCTCAAGACTTTGGACTTTGGTTTTTAGTGTTGTGTTTTCAGTCACAAGTGAGGTGCATCTATTAATAAAATCCTTTCTTCTAGTGTCAATGGTTTCCTTAAGATTCAAGTTTTCTTTTTCGAGATTCTCCAAGCTATTCTTCAGTTTTGATAATTCTGAATCGAAAATTTTACAGTTTTTACAGTCTAGGTTTTGAATATTTTCAAGTTCAGTTTCTAACCTAAAATTTTCATGGGCAAGTACTCTCCTATCAGATTTTAGTTTTTCAATTTTAGATTCAAGAGCATCAACTGTTTTAGTAAGATCAAGACACATCAAAACAAGTTCTTTATAAGAATAGTTACTTACCTCACAAGATTCCTCCGAGCTTGCTTCTGAATCTGATTTTGTCATAAGACACAAATTAGCCTCCTCTGAGCTATTATTCGAAACTTCCTCTCCTTCTTCATCATCCCAAGTCGCTGCAAAGGCCTTCTTCTTCTTTTTCTTTCCTTTGTTGTTTTTGAGAAGTGGGCAGTTTGGTTTGAAGTGGCTGGGCTTATTACAGTTATAGCAGGTCAATTCATTATCGGAATTGTCAGAATCTTTTGACCTATTACTATTTGTTTTCTTCTTGCGTGGCTCGAATCTTGACCATTTTCTAAGATTATTGACAGCCATTGCAAGCTCTTCAATTGGATCTTCTTCTTCATCGCTCTCTTCTTTGCTCTTTAAGGCAATCGTCTTCTTCTTTAGTTCGGAGTTGTTGCGTTCCTCCTTTGTTTTTAGATCAAGCTCATATGTCATCAAGTTGCCGATCAACTCCTCCATGCTTAGTTTACTCAGATCTTTCGATTCTTGTATTGCTGTGACTTTTTCCTCAAAGTTCATCGGTAAGACTCGTAGCACCTTCCTCACAAGATCTACCTCAGTGAATACCTTCCCAAGCGCTCTAGCATTGTACACCAAAGTTGAAAAGCGTCCAAACATGTCTTTTATGCTTTCGCTTTTGTCCACCACAAAGTTCTCGTATTCATTGCTGAATAGGGCTAGACGAGACTCCTTGACTTGAGAAGTTCCTTCATGTGTCACCTCCAAGGTATGCCAAATTTCCTGCGCAGTTGTACAATGAGAAATTCTGTTAAATTCATTCTTATCAAGAGCACAGATCAAAGCATTCATGGCTTTAGCATTTGTACTTTTTAATTTCTTATCATTAGCGTCCCACCTATCCTTAGGTTTAGGAATCTCAATATCACCAACAGTTATAGTGGGAGCTTTATAGCCAATTTCAATAATATCCCAAACATCATAATCAACAGAATTAAGATAAATACCCATCCTAACTTTCCAATAAGCATAATCATTCCCATTAAACATGGGTGGCCTAACAATAGATTGCCCCTCAGAAAAAGCATTATTTGATGAATTCATGACTCTAGAATTAAAGGAAAAATACCGGGCTCTTATACCACTTGTAGGATCTAGATTAACCCTAGAGGGGGGGTGAATAGGGTTATATCAAATTTCCATGAATTTACTGAATTAAACACAATAACAAACTGCAGAGAAGTAAATATGCTGAAAAGTAAATCACACACAAAATTTACCCAGCTTCGGCAACCCCTGCCTACTGCTGCATTCCCAGATTTCTATTAGAATTAAACGGTCTCCCGCTTACAAACACTCTAATAGACTCGCACACCCTGCTACCTCCTATAGAGTTTGCAAGCTCGCACACCCTACTCACTGAACTAATCCTAACTAGACAATCTGACACAACCTAAACTCTAGGTGGTGATTTACCAACGTTTAGACTTTTAAAAAACAAAAACAGAAAATAAAAATATAAAACAAAATTTAAGCAAATTTAAAAACTAAACCCTAATTAAAGTCTATATAAAAAGATGAATGCCGGCCCTAATTTAATCACACAAAAAATATGTCGGCCCAACTTCCTTGTATATTTTAACTTTGGCCTGTTTTTATTTGTGGAAATGCCGGCTTCCTTTGTCTCCTCTGTGAGAATTTAGGGCTTGTGAAAATGAATGCTTCTCGTTCGATCTTCGCTCTGATAACTAGGGTTTCTATATGAAGTCGCCGCTCTCAGTAGTTCGATCGAATGCAATTGTTGTTCATCTGATTTGTTTAGGCAATCGATCGTCTTCTTGACTTGTGCTCGGCTGCTTCAATTCGATCGAATTCGAATTTGCTCTAGTATGTAATTTGTTCCTTTTGCTCTCTGGTTTTAATGCTTGAACTCGATGGGTATTGCCGATGATGAGTTAGGGATTAAATAGGATTCCAGTTCCTGGAATTTCGTCGTATATATTTTATTTGAATTTGTCAATGATTTTTGCTCTGCCGCTTGATGATACTTGAACGTTTGAGATGTTTTATGACTTGTTCAATACGAATATATTTTTGTTGCTTGAATTCCACGGCATTGATTTCGACTCCTTGGTCATCACGGTGTTGATTTTCTTTGACTTCGGCCATTACAGTATTTTGATTTCGAACTGCATATTTCTTCTTGCTTCAATTCATAGCTTCGGCTTTCACCATTTTTGACTTATTTGCGTTCATTTGCTACCTTGATTACCACTGCTCTGACTTGACATGTTCATTTTCACCTGACTTGGTATTCGTTCATAGTTGATTTGAATTTATATTGGCTTTGAGAATTGTCTAGGTTGTAGCCTCGAGTTCTGTCTTCACTACAACCATATGTATGCTGTGCATGTCACTGTTCCATTGAGTGTTGCAGTCTTGTTTCGTTTGTAGCCTCGAGTCTGGTTTATGTTGCCTTCTTGTCTCGACTTTGGTATTTGCAGTTTCGAGTTGCTTTACTTTTGTATAGTTGCCTTTCACTCGAATCAGTTGTATTTGACTAGTCTGGTAGCTTCATGCATGTTGTACTTGAGTGGCCATTTTGTACTTCTGACTTGAAACTTGATATTCAGTTTGTTGCATCGACTTTGTTTTTCCTGTATTCGCACGCTTGAAGTCGTAAGGTTGCATGTGGTCTTGTTGAAGTCCAGTTTCATAGCTTTACTGTCACTGCCTATTTGTGCACTTGTACTTCACTTTGAGGATCTGTTGCACTTGAACCATGTGCATGTCATGTCTGCACTCTCTTGTTTGTTGTTTGGTGCCTCCTTGAATTTGTGTAGACTGTCTTGACAACTTGATTGTATTCAAATTTGATTTTCGAATTACACCTGAGTTGAATCCGATTTGGATTTGACCTTGTGACATCATTTTATTGCACTTGAGTTGAATCCTGTATTTGGGTTTGACCTGTGCTCACTTGTCTCTGTAAATATATCAAGTGTATATACATATATCGGTGTGCACGGCCTTGTGGCATGTACAGTGATACACTGTGCATGTCACATTGTTCGTGTGTGATGAATTCAAATATGAATGATGACGAACAACCCAAATAACTGAGGCAAATAATATTTTCAAAAACACATTTTGTTTTATAATGCAAAAACATTTCCTTTTCAATTTTACTGCGTCAATGTATATTTCTGCAGATTGCTCAGATGCTGGATTCACATTGGAATGAAGTTGAAGATAAATACAAGTGTGAGTGATATGTAGTGAGGAAATGATGTAACTATGAAATTGTGATGTAATTGTATTGTGACTGAAATTGTATAGTTATAGTGAGAGCTTGAAATTGTACTATCAAAATTGTAATAAATATTTGTTTGAATAAAATTTCTGTTTGAATTCAAATTCTGTGTTATTTATTTTATTCAGCAAATATTTATTTTATCTGTGTAAAATAAAATAGTACAATATCAAATGCATTTAAATGAATGTATATATGTTTATTATCATCAAACAAAAAGCATATACATGCATATTCCACAGTTTTGGGTTCCATAGGGTCGGCCTAGTATGCGTTAACAAAGTGGTGAAGTCTAGGTGCAAAACTAGGTGTTCAAGGCTAAACAATGCGACATAACCTCACATCTTTGGCACAAATAGGTTCGGCCAGAGGTCATGGGTCACGGCTAGTGGGTGCTGGTGATGGTGGATGATGTGGCAGAGGGTGGAGGTCAGGTCAGAGGTGGTGGTGGTAGTGGCGGAAAATGGTGGTAGAAGGTGGTGCTAACAATCTAGGCTCGGCTAGTGTAATATGTGGTGGTTTTTGTTGATTTTGGTGGTGCTCCTTGCCATGGAAGTGCTTGGCCTGCCTTGGTGGTGTAGTAGGGTGGGTAATGATTAGAGAAAGGGGGTGGTGGAGGTCGGACCAGATCTGGTTGAGGAGGAGTGGAGCTATGAAGGTAGAGAACATATGCAAAATCAATAGAAAAACTAGAAAACAAAGGAAGAAGAAGATGAATTTTACCCAAACCTTTGCTCAATGACGGCCGTAAGTTTTTTTCTTGAGAAATGGATGAAATTTTCGTGAAAAAGAGAAGAGAATGCAGCTGAAAAGAATAGAGAAGGGTACGGCCAAAAATCATAAAGAATGGAGTTGAGAAAAGGAAAGGTCGGGAGATGAAAAGGCTTAGGAATTCCAAAAGTTTAAAACTCTTCAAATTTCCTCTATTTTCTTTTAAACTTTTAAATAACTGAAATATATATATAAACTCAGATAAAATATGAAAATTTAGTAAATAAACAAAAATAAATTAATTAATTATTAATTATATATAATTTAATTAAGTAAAACAGCAAAAATTGCAACTAGTCTTGAAAATATGAAAAATAAATGCAATGAACTTTGGAAAAATTTTATGTACTTGAAAAGTATTTATAAATAAAGATAAGAAAACAAAATAAAAATGAATTCACAAAATAAATAAATAAATTTTAATTAAATATAATTTTAATGAAGAAAATAGCAGAAAAATGGAAACTAGGCTTTATAAATTGAAATAAATTCAAGTAAACTTTGGACAAATTATATTATCACTTTAAAAATAATAAAAGATAAAAGTATACATAAAATAACATATTAACACATATTAAAATAAAATATGACAAATAAAATATAATTTATACAATTTAAAATAACAAAATTGCAGAATAAAACAAATTGCACTCAATATTAAAATATACATAACTGTTACAGTTTAACTCCGTTTTCAACGAAACGAAAAGCAGTGTTCAAGTTATTACATCTATTTTCATAATAAAAGATAAAATTGAAGATTTTATATAATTTAAATTTGAAGTTTAAAAGTCAAAGATTGAACAGTTTGACCAGAATTTCACTTTTCAGTAAAATAACCAATTTATACAAGTTTGAAGTTATAGTTCACATTTATTTTTAAAAATGAAATGTTTGAAATCAAACAGGTTTAAAATAGTTTCAAAATAAAATAAAGTCAAAATTTAAAATATAGGTCAAAATCTAGGGTTGTTACACTCTCCCCCACTCAAAACTTTTCGTCCCCGGAAAGGAATGAGTACGGGAAACACAGGAAAGATAAAATTGAAATGAGACTAAGACAATGTTAACGCTAAAAATTGAACGCTAACACCCAGTGTGTGTAATAGAGTTGTGAAAGCACCACCCGTATGACGGGAACAAGAAGTAAGCAGTAAAATAGTGAAAAAGCGGTAAAAGACAGTAGTTTATAGTGGTTCGGCTTGAGATCGAGCCTACGTCCAATTTGAATTCCTTTATTGCTGATTCTGATTACAAGATGATACAATATTCTTCAAAATACAATATATTTCGATTCCTAAACACTTTAGACTATTATCTCAAGCTTCGATGTCGAAGATCTCCTCGAATTCATGTTAGACGCGGTAGATTTCTCTCAAAGCTTGTTGTAATGTCTTGAGTGTTTGAAGTTCTTCGAATGTTGGATGAGTTAAGAATTCGGCAGAATAACGGCGCTTCAAGAAATGATTGGCCCAAAAGTCCCTTTGCCGTTGGAGTTAGGGGGTATTTATAGGAGTTGATTCTGGACAGAAATTTTGCCCCAAGTCTTAGGTCGCGTACAACCTAAGTTAGGTTGTAGGTCGCGAGCGACCTAAGATAGGTCGTGGTCCTCTCACGACTTAGGAACCTGGACTGATGGAGTTGCACTCGGTTTCATCTGAAGTGGTAAGTCGTAAGCGACCTAAGATAGGTCGTGAGCGACCTAAGATAGGTCGCGCCCCCTTTCTCTTCTTTTAGCTCGTTAAGCTGCTTGGTGAAGTTAGGTCGTGAACCTTTAAGTCGTCTCTGCAGTTAGGTCGTGAAGTCCCTTAACTCGTTAGGTCGCTCTCTTCTTTCTGGGGTTAGGTTGTGAACCCATTTAGGTCGGTAAGCTTTAGGTCGTTAACTCCTTAGCTCATTTTCCTCTTAAGTCGTAGGTCACTGAGCCGCTTCAGGAGTTAGGTCGAAGGTCTTTTCAGTAGTTAGGTCGTGTAGTCTGTTAGGTTGTTAGGTCGGGGACTCTCTTAGGTCGTTAAGTCCCTTAGGTCGCTATCTTCCTTAGGTCATTAAGTCCCTTAGGTCGTAGAGTCTTGAGTCGCAGAGTTTTAGGTCGGCACAAAAATATGAGTTAACATTTGCCCCTCGAAGTGCAGGCCTATGTCATAGGTCGTGTGCTTCGACTTAACTTTGCTAGGTCGTGAATGACCTAAAACTCGTGCTAACTCGTACGCCTATTCGCCTTCCTCTTTCAGCCTCATATAAATTAGTTAGGTCATGAGCTTCTTCCTCACTTAATTACTTTGACTTCCCGCTCTGCCATTGAAGAATTTCCGAGTTTCCAAAGGCGAATTCAACCCATTCTAGTCACTGATTCATCCTCACCACTACATCTCGTAAGTGAATTTGATCTCCATCCCACCATAATCATCGTCGAATCTTGAATCCCCATTTTTTGACCTTAGCCCCATTCTATGAGTTGTGCTTCGTCTTGAGTGGTTGTCGTAATCGACTTTTGATCGCTGCTTTGGCTGATTTATGAATGCACAGTAATGTGTTGAATCTACGATGGATTGGGGATGTTATGAATTGCTTTTGGGGTGATTCGGTGATATGAAGGGATGAAGAAGACGATGGATTTATATGTGTAGTTGGTAACGGGTTATCGGGTCTGGTGGGTGGTGGCGTGGAGAGGAAGTTAGCAGCGTAGGGGTCTCAAGCGACTTAAGACAATTCGCGACCTAAGGATTCTTACGACCTAAGGATAGCTACAACCTGTGCTAGGTCGCTGAACGACCTAAGAGTTGCTTGAACTAAAAACTGCACGACCTAAGAATCGCACGACCTAAAAACTGCACGACCTAACTTTCCTGCAACATAGGCTTTAAGTCGCGGCCGGGCTAGGACTTGAACAAATCTGCATTGCTTTGAACCATTCAACTTGCACTGTGCGACCTATGAAGATTCCGACCTATGCTAGATCGTTGAACGACCTAAAAATGCCTCGACCTATGATAGGTCGCTGGACGACCTAGGACTTGTGAAATTTGGCCAGAAGTTGACTGAACTTTGAATTTAAATTGTGTTGCATTTCTTTTCAGATTGTCTTGACTTTAATGCTAATAACCTGTTTAAAAACAACATTTGCAGAAAAACGGGACAAATATACTGCCATTGACTGCCCACATCGCATGACAGATTAGTTGACAAAGAACAATTAATTTAAATGAATTTTGTGAATGAAATGCTGTGAAACGACAAATTCAAGTGAAGTATTAAAGCAAAGCTGAAATAATCAACCTGAGCTGATTTGTTTGCATTAACACAACATTGTTTTTGAACGTAAAACGACAAGTCTTGAAACTTTATAATCGACAAATGTCACCTATCTCAATTTCAGTTATACTTGCTTGTTATCGTTTTAGTTTTGCACAACACTTCACACTTTTAGGAAACGTGCACCTTCATATTTAAATATCCAGTTGATTGTGTAGAATGACATCTCAACAAGAAGATTCAGGACCAGCCGGAGAAGCTTTCCCGATTGCTAATCCACTGATCGATCCTCCGGAGAGAACTCTGACCACTCTGAGCCACAAAGTTTTTAGACAACTGTGTACCCAATTCGGTATTGCCGAATCAGATGCTATATTCCCTGGAGCAAGTGACACAGCTGACAGGCCACCTCTCGGTTTTGTCGTAGTGAATCGCCAGATGTGTTTAAGCGGAGCTATTCCACCTTTCAACGAATTTCTCCGAGAACTTTTCCTTCGATTAGCTATCTCGCCTTTCCAGCTACACCCCAACGGTTACGCCGTCTTGATGGGGTTGTGTGTTCTGTTTAGGAGGACGCTCAACCGTCTTCCAAGCTTCGATGAAATTTTTTATTTATGCACCTTTTCAAAGAACAAAGATCACCCTTCAATCGTGCTTGTAAGAGGCGCCAGAAACCGGAAATTGATTTTGGATTTGCCCGATAGTGCTCACGGGTTTCTAAATCAATTCTTCTTTGTTTGATGTCCTCCGGGATTCTATGTAGTCTGGAGAATTGGGAGTAAGATTGCCCTTCTCTGTTTATCTTATAAGTTTTTCGAAGCCCGAATTATCAAATGCTTATCTTCATTCTTTTCTTTTTTCAGCACTTCCTCCCCCGCTTAGAAATCCCGGCCTCAAGTCAATCTTCGAAACTCTAAATGATGTGGCTATGGAAGAGAGAAACGCCAAATTCTTGTTGAAGGATGAATTTTTGCACCAGTTCGAACTTCTACATTCTTCTCGTTCCATCTAGCCTCATGAAATTCCTGATTCTCCAGCAACGACGTCAGATGCCCCAGTTCCTGCTAAAGAACCTTCACTGAAAGAACCCACCACTGAGACTTCACTAGTGAAGTGTTCTATTTCTACTGATGTTATGGGGTCGTCTAGCAAGTTTGTACTTGCCCCGGTTGTTGAAGAAGAAGGAAAAGAACCTCCCCGCCATTCCGGAGAGGCGGCCAACGTAGAGGCTGAAAGAGAAAGTTCCGCTGGACATAATGGCGATGAGATTTTTGAGGGGTTAAGTGACTTGATGATAACCTCTCATGAACTATTTAAAGACGATGCTTCGAAAGTTATCTCCCCTACTGTCGATGCTACTTCCTCTTCGCAACAAGTCTCGACACCTTTTGCACAAGTCGTTGCCATTCCCACACCAAAGAGTGGTTTGTAATTCGACGCGCATAGTTCGCACATCACACACACTTAGGATTTTTACGATCGAATGCACTCAACTCTTTTATTTTGGAGATTTTCTAACACTTGTCTCTTTTTCATTTCCAGACTCTTCAATGGGGCGGAGTGGCTCATATTATGATGATTTCCGACGTTATGGGGGGCGCGGCACTTATGACTACAGACGCTACCTCCCTTCCCGCCAGGAGACCGATGAAGAAAGGGCCATCAGAAAAGCTCGTGAGAGGCGGGATTATGAAGAACGCCACAGGAGAGAAGATGAACACCGGGATTCATCCCGAAGAGAAGACGATTCACATAAGAGGAAATCTTATGATGATAAAGGAAAGAGTCACGCTGCCAGTGATCCAAGTAAACGAACCAAGCTTACTGACTCTTCTGTTGTTTCTGAAAAGCCTGACGCTCCCATTCCTTCTGATTTGCCTGGTGATTCTCCCGTTCTTGAGAAGTCTGACATTCAAACAATCATCAAAAGGCCTCAATATCAAGTTGGAGAGGGTCCGCCAACTCTTCAAAGCCGTTTCCCGCAATGGTGCTTAAAGGGGGTGCGCTTTGACCTTGACTTGGTCCCGATTGATAAACCGGCTATGCTGCGCAACCTCGATGCTGTCAAACTTGATATTGAAAGGATATCTGGATGGCAAAAACTTGTTGACGAGCTGCAAAGGGTCAATCGCTCGAACCTTGAAGCCATGCTGACAATGGAAAACGATAAGTCGGAGTGGGACAAGTTTGCAAGCGGCATGATGCTGAAATGAAAAGCATTTCTGATGGTTATCAGAAACTTGAAGCTGAAGTTGAAAAACTCAAAAACGAGCTTGCCACTTCTTCCACTTCTTATTCGCAAAAGGAAGAAATGCTGCAAAGACAAGTTCGAGATGCCCATGCTGCTCAGCGGGATGCTGAAGTGAAAATTGAAGCAGAGCAGCATGTTACTAGGAAATATCGTGAAGAAGCTGCTCAGCTTCGGGAGAAAGTCAGCTCCCAAGACTTGGAAATTACAAAGATGCGATCTCAATTGTTAAGAGTTGAAAAGGAGCGCGATGAGGCTATCGCCGGTAAAGCTGCGGCCGAACAATCTCTTGAAACAACCAAAGCCAACGTTAGCTCCACTTTATTTGACTTCTATGTCCACTGCGTTTTGGGGCACGGAAGCCTTTCTTTTCTAGGGCCAAAATATGAAATTACTTTGGCTGAAGTGTGGGAAGTAATTATCGACACGTTTGGAGGAGCTGGTTACGGTGAAGCAGATCTTGAAGCCATTTCTCTAAATGACGATTCTCGTGCCGCTCTTGATAAAGGAAAAGAGCAACTTGCCCAAGCACGAGCCGAAGTGACGTGAGAGAAACGTTCTGAATAAGAAATACTTCCTACTGCCCCGGTTCATACTTCGGTTCCAGCTGATGTCGATATTATTGGCTCCAGTTCACACTCTTCGCCCCCTACTAAAGTAGACAAAGAAATTGTGACCACTCCCACCGAGGAAGAGGCCCTGGAAGATCTTGAGGCTCAGAAATTCGAGATTGATCTTGTAAAGCCGACTTCTCCAGGTAACTTTGACGTTGAACCAAGTCAAGTGGACTACTTGTTTGCTTCGACCGAGTTTGATGAATTTCTCGATTGTTACTTAAGTCTTGATGGACCCATATCTTCTCTCTTTTCAGAGAATACTGATTTTGACTTCTTTTCTTCTGTAGCGGAAGCACCAAGCATTCTACACTCTCCTCCTCTTCCAGCTGTTCCTCCTCCATCCCATCAAGTTACTCCCGTTTCTCAACCAGGGTCGCAGGAAGAACAGATAGCAGCCCTTCAAGGCTTAGAGGACCCACCTGCTTCCCAGGAGCAGAAAGCGGAAGAGACGGAGGACAGCGAGAAGACTCCGGAGCAGTCATTTGATGATGATGCAAAGCTTTCCACATTTTTCTCTCCGGGAAGTGAGTCTTCTTCGAAGAGGAAGGGGAAGCGTGCAATCAGGAAGAAGAAGAAAAATGCTTCAGCTGGAGAAGACAAAGCAGAAGAAGATCCGACCACTCCTCCTTCTCCAACCCGTCCACGCCGGATTTCGAAACTTACCATCAAGCCGAGCAAGAGCTCCAAAGGCGGCGGGAAGAAGGAATGATAGGTTGGATTTTCTATTTCTTGTTTTGCTTTTTGCATGTATCGACCGGAGGTTGTGCGGGTACCGGTCCCTGCTTTTTTTTTGAAATCTGCACATGTAAAGAATTTTCATAGTATTGAATAAAATAATTCTTTTACTTGTACAAATTCTTGTGTATGTGAGAATGCATTTGTTTCTAGTTGTAATGTAGAATAAATGATTCTTTATTTACTTTATATGATACTGCAGTGAGCTCGTGATATGATAGTTAAGCGTTGTCTTTATTAATATGGTTATATGCCCCCGTATCACGGCTCACTGCAATATTCTGGAAAAACTTGTATTCTTATTTTAGAGAATAATTCTTCCGATTTGAGGAAATATTATTCTGCTTTTAATAGAATACGTTTCATACTGGATAAATTTTTACTTTCTCTTTCTTTCTGAAGAACACTTCAACTTTCGGAGATGATCACTTTTATTTATTAAAAAGTGGATTTTCCTACGCAGTGAATTGAGCTTCTGAATAAGGTTTTGATTTTGTGCCCCGGTAGAGAGCTTAAGTTTGTTACTTCAAGCACGGTGAAATGTGCCTCCGAAGAGGTCTTTTTGTAGCATTTCAACTTTTTAGGAAGAACTTTTTGAGATGAATAAGTTAACCTTCCTTTGAGAGTTGAAATGTGCTTCCGGAGAAGGCTTTTTGTTTGAGTATTCTATTTTGGGACATGCCTCCTGAGAGGGCTCCTCTTAAAGAGTTGTGCCTCCGAAGAGGGCTTGTGCCTCCGAAGAGGGCTTGTGCCTCGGGAGAGGGCTTGTGGTGCCTCGGGAGAGGGCTTTTGCCTCCGAAGAGGGCATGTGCCTCCGAAGAGGGCTTGTGGTGCCTCGGGAGAGGGCTTTTGCCTCCGAAGAGGGCATGTGCCTCCGAAGAGGGCTTGTGCCTCCGAAGAGGGCTTGTGCCTCCGAAGAGGGCTTTTTGATTGCCTGGAAGTTACTTTCTCATGGTTGAATGGACCCACGGGGCGGACGCAAGTTGCTTGATTGGATGTTCGTTTATACAAACAATCGCAATCAATTAACAAGGTCCCTGTTCCTTCAACTTGGGAAGGTGCCCCTCCGGTGGTTCCACCAATCTTTTTTGATTGAGGAAAGCACTTTCATTTTTCGGCGTGCCTCATTTGAGGGCTTTGAATGGTGTTCCAGGGAAGCTGCGTTTCTGTTTGCCTGTCCATGTTTTTCTCATCATCTGTTCACCAGCGATCCTTTATTATCGTTTCCAAGCGCATCTTCCTTTCTTTTGTAAGTAAATTGCTTTATCCGAAGAAGTAGACTTTACTGTTGAGTGACTTCACGGGGCAAATTCAAGTTACTTGGTTGGATGTTTTTTTTATACTGACGATCGCAACCAGTTAACGAGTGCTTGACACAGTGGAGTCGCCAACTTTTATGTGAAGTTCTTCTTGTATGGGATTCGAATCTGGAATTTTTGTTGCTTGAAATTTGCTTAATAGGTGATTTATAGGGGTCGCTTGGCTTTGTGACGAGTAAGCCTTGTTTTAATGTCCTGCAATTTTGAATCAACATTTTAGCAATACATTTAAAGTATTTACATATCGAAATGAAACAGACATTATAAAATAGTAAAGAACACAAGATTTATAGTAGTTCGGCCAAGAATCGGGCCTACATCCACTTTATAGCTTTTATTAACTTGCATCGATTTACAATGTCTTACAATACAACTGATACATCCATTACTATTTTACAATTTTGAGCAAAGTTTTTTAAGTAAAATAAGGACGTAAGTGGTTGCTGTTCCAGGCTCTTAGAATTGGATCTCCTTCGACGGTTATGAGTTTGAAAGTGCCATCAAGAAGTTTATTGCCTATGACATATGGCCCTTCCCAGTTTGGCCCAAACACCCCAGTTGCTGTCATGATCCTTTTCAAGACTAAGTCTTCGATCTCAAAGCTGCGTTGGCGAACTTTAGAGTTGAAGTGCCTGGCTATCCTTTGCTGATAAGCTGAAACTCTGAGCCTAGCTTCTTCTCTTTTTTCATCAAGAAAATCAAGTGCTTCAAGTTGCAGTTTTTCGTTTTCAGCTTCGTTGAAATGAATTCTTCTGTGTGAAGGAACTTCTATTTCCACTGGAATCATTGCCTCTGATCCATATGCCAGTGAAAATGGAGTGTGCCCAGTCGCAGTTTTGTGAGTAGTTCTGTATGCCCATAGTGCTAGTGGCAGCTTATCGACCCAACCACCTTTTGCTCTTTCGAGTTGCTTTTTGATGGTTGACTTGATAATTTTATTCACTGCTTCCACTTGCCCATTTGCCTGCGGATGAGCCACTGTTGAGAAGCTTTTCGAATTCTGAATCGTTCGCAAAAGTCCTGGAATTCTTCACTTTCAAACTGAGTACCGTTGTCTGTGATTATCTTCTACGGCACACCATACCTACAAATGATATTTTTAGTTACGAAATTTATCATCTTTTTAGAGGTAATAGTGGCCAAGGGTTCAGCTTCAGCCCATTTAGTGAAATAATCAACAGCAACAATAGCATATTTGATTCCCGATTTAGCGATCGGTAACGGTCCAATCAAGTCTATTCCCCAAATGGCGAACGGCCATGGGCTGACCATTTGTGTGAGTTCGGTGGAAGGCGCTTTTGGGATTTTTGCAAATCTTTGGCACTTGTCGCACTTCCTGGAGTAAATAGCAGCATCTCGATTAATATCTGGCCAGAAATACCCATATCGGAGAACTTTCTTGGCGAGAGTTTGGCCACCTGAATTATCCCCACATTCTCCTCCGTGTATCTCAGCTAGAATCGTCTTGGCTTCTTCCTTAGTTACACATCGGAGCAATGGCATTGAGAATCCCCGTCTGTATAATCGGCCATCTTGAATTATATATCTTGACGCTTTCCTTAACAGCTTTCGGCGTTCTTTAGAACTTTCTGGTAGTGAACCATTGAGTAGATATTCTTTGATTGGAGTCATCCATGATTCATGCTCTTGAGACGCAGCCATGATCCAATCAATATCCATCTCATCAATGCTTGGAGCCGACAGAACTTCCACAGGGACTAATCCCAATAATTGAGCCTCTCCAGAACTTGAGTACTTTGCTAGAGAATCCGCCTTCATGTTTTCTACTCGAGGAATGTGACTTATCGTGTAATGATCAAAATCTTTGAGAAGCTCGCATGCCTTTGACAAGTATGCGGGCAGATTTCCACCTTTAGCTTGAAACTCTTTCTTTACCTAGCAAATAATAAGTTGGGAATCGCTAAAAATCTGTAACACTTTGATGTTCAGTTCCTTGGCAATTTTCAAACCGGCAATAAGAGCTTCATACTCTGCTTCATTGTTTGTTGAAGGAAATTCCAGTCTCAATGCATAACACAATGATCGTCCTTCGGGGGTTTCAAGCACAACCCCTGCCCCAGAACAATAATCATTTCTCGAACCGTCAACATACAACTTCCACTGGATTTGAACGCCATCAGTTGTTTCTTTCTCACTGTCACCTTTGTCAGTAGATTCCGCAACGAAATCCGCTAAAGCTTGTCCGTTGATTGCTCTTTGAGGATGGTAAGTGATGTCATATTGGCTGAGTTCAATGTTCAATTTCAAAAGACGACCCGAAGTTTCAGGACGATACAGGACTTGCTTTAGAGGTTGATCAGTAAGGACCCTGATAGGATGAGATTGAAAATATGGCCTCAACTTCCTGGAAGCAATTAGCAAACAAAAAGCAAGCTTTTCTTTTTTGAATAATTCATCTCTGCCCCAGTAAACCGTTTGCCGACGTAATAGACTGGACGCTGTATTTTCATATCTTCCCGTACAAGTGCTGCACTGAGAGCATGAGATGAAATTGCTAAATAGATGAAAAGATCTTCACCATCACTAGGCTTGGAAAGAAGTGGAGGCGTTTCCATATGACGAATTAGTTCATCGAAAGCATTCTGGCATTCGGGAGTCCATTCAAAAAATTTCTTTCCTTTCTTTAGAGCGTCAAAGAAGAGAATGCATTTGTCTGTGGCTTTGGAAATGAAACGACTCAGAGCAGCAACTTTTCCATTGAGGCTTTACGGTTCTTTCTTTGTTTTAGGGGCTTTGACCTCTCTTAGAGCTGTGATTTGAGTAGGATTGGCCTCGATGCCCCTAGCGCTCACAATGAAACCCAAGAATTTTCCAGACTCTACCCCGAACGAACATTTCAATGGATTGAGCTTCATTCCGTACTTTCGAAGAATTGTAAACATTTCCGCCAAGTGATCCATGTGGTCTATTGCTTTCTTTGACTTTACCAACATATCATCAACATAAACTTCCATAGTTCTGCCGATCTGAGGTTTGAACATAGCATTGACGAGTCTTTGGTAGGTTGCCCCAGCATTTTTCAGTCCGAAAGGCATAACTTTGTAGCAGTAGAGACCCACATCTGTGATAAAGCTTGTGTCTTCCTGATCTGACTCATGCATCATAATCTGATTGTATCCGGAGTAAGCATCCATAAAAGATAACAACTCATGCCCAGCTGTTCCATCCACCAATTGATCGATTCTAGGCAACGGGAAGTAGTCTTTGGGGCAAGCTTTGTTCAGATCTGAAGAGTCGATGCATACTCTCCACTTTCCATTTGCCTTCTTAACCAGTACTGGATTTGAAACCCAATTTGGATAAGTGGATTCTCTGATGAAATCGTTCTCCATAAGCCGATCTACTTCTTCCTTTAGAGCTGCTGACCTTTCTGGACCTTGGGTTCTTCTTTTCTGTTTAACTGGTGTGAATTTTGGATCGATATTCAGAGTATGCACAGCAATTTCCGGAGAGATCCCACACATATCAGCATGACACCAAGCGAACACATCCAGATTTGCTTTTAAAAATGACATCAGCGTGTTTTGAACTGTTATGCTTAGTTGTGAACCCACATTGAGTACTTTGTTTGGGTCTTTCGAATCGACGGGTATTGGTACCGTTACTTCCACGGGTACCACTCTATTTTCCCCTATACTGGCTTTTCTGGGATCCATTTCTTTCCCTGCATTGCTGTGTTCGCCAGTACAGGGGCCACCCCGTAGTTGCTACAAGGTTGGTTCCTTGATGCGGAGCGAAGCTGCCGCATCTTTTCCCATCTCTCTTTTCCTGACCTCTCGGAGCTCTACAAGATAACATTCTCGCCCCGCGTTCTGATCTCCCTTAATGACAGCAACTCCATTATCAGTGGGAAATTTCATTGTCAAGCACCATGGAGCGAGGACGGCCCTAAAAGCAGCAAGAGTAGGCCGACCCAAGAAAGCATTATAGGCGGAGAATCCATCAACAATTACAAAAGTTTGCTTCCGAACCACCTTCTTATGCCCTTCACCCATTTCAACAAACAAGTCCACCGTTCCAATTGGCTGTTTTAGCTCCCCTGTAAATCCGGCAATCTTGTGTGATGAAGCTTGTACGTCTGCCATTGGAATTTTCATTTGGTCAAATGTCTTTTTAAAGAGTATGTTGCACGAGGCGCCGCTATCAACCAGCACCCTTCTTACAATAGCCGGCCCAATACCGACAGAGACAACCAAAGGGTCCTCGGTAGGAGCCTCCACATCAATAGAATCCCTGGTTCTGAACATGATATCATCATGAAAAGTCTTTTGCTGCTTCAGAGGTGCAGCATCTTCCAAGATCAAGACACTTTCTTCATCTGGGGCATACTTCAAAGCTCTAGCATACCTTTCCATCTCACCCCAACTCCTGCCAACCGGATGGGGTCCTCCTGTGATCACATTGATAACAGGTCTTTCCTTTTCTTGTGCAGCAGGCCTCTCTCCTGAACCAGATGAATGAGCTGGAGGTAGCTGCCCCTGGTTAGATGAAGACGGGTCTTTTCTATTCCTTTTAACGTACTGCTGCAACTTATTATCTCTTAACAATTCTTCAATCAAGCTTTTCAAGTGACGACACTCATTGGTATCATGGCCTGGTTGATTATGAAATTGGCAAAATCTCCCACTTTGAGCAGCATTTTTTCCAACTTTTACTGATGGTGGCTTCGGATATTCAACAGCATCTTTAGTGGCGATGAAAATATTCTCCAGTGTATCAGTTAGAGGGGTAAAATCTAAGGGCTTGAGAAAGCGAGGTTTTTTGAGATCTTTCTGCTTCTTTCCACCATTACTCTCCCTCTTCTGATTTGCAGATTCCTTTTTGTTCTGAGCAGTGGCATTATTCTCCACCACTGTTGTCACAACTTTAGCTGACGCGGAGAGATTTTCTAGGCGCATGAACTCATCAGCCTTTTTGTACAATTTTTCGAGCGAATTTGGTTCCTTCATTTTCAACCATTTTCCAAATTCGCTTGTCTTGTCAATATCCCGCATTAGGTAGGTCAAAACCATTCGCGGTTCTACGTTATCAACTTCAGCTAGGGCTATATTAAAGCGATTCAGGAAGGATTTGATGGGTTCTCTAGGGTTCTGTTCGAGACTTGAAAGAGACATTATATCCTTTGCTCTTGAAGTGTATAACCTGAATTGTTCCTTGAATTTCCGAGTTAGATCGGAAAATTGATCAACAGATCGTACGGGAAGCTTGGTAAACCAAAGTAGCACCACTCCTTCCAAGTATACCGGGAAATATCGGCATTTAATCTCATCAGTCGCTCTGGCGCCAGTCATGTGCCAATCATACTTGTACAGGAATTGATTCGGGTCACTTGTTCCTCGATACGCAGGAATGGTAGGAGGAACGAATTTTCTGGGAAACTCGGCTTTCAGAATCCTTTCAGTAAATGGAGTTTTACTCGGAGCAAATCCCCAATCACTCTCATCTTCATTTCTCTGCATTCTTTCCTTCATTATCTGCCGAATCATGCCGGAGAGATACTCCTCATTGTTTAGTGACTTTGCAGAGTAGGCTTCGGCCATTTTCTCAAAAGTTTGTCCGGGCAAACGTTCGGGGAGAACTGGCGATGGCCTGGATCCTTCAGCTTGGGGAGGTGCCCCTTCAGCGGCACCAGATCTTCCTTGAGGAATATTTCTCCCTTCGGAGTTGGGAATGGCATCAACAAAGTTTTCTTCGTTGTTTACTGGTCTTTGATTAGCCCCGAGCAGAGCATTCAGCTTTTCCATCTTCAGATTATTCTGTGTTTCAATCTGCTGATACAATCCAGACACAGCTGCATCTAATTCCTCTCGCGTCACCCCGACGCTTGGAGCTGCTTGACTTGGAGAAAGAGAAGTGGCAGTATTGTCGCGGTCATCATTAGATCTGATAGACTTACGTTTTCTTCCAGGAGCCATTATGTCTGATAGACTTCTGATTTTGAAAGAAACTTTTTCAACAAACTTCCGTGAAGCAATGGTGAATGATCGCCTGAGTTGGGTTCTTAGTGAAAGCACCAAAATGTTAACGCTAGAAATTGAACGCTAACACCCGGTGTGTGTAATAGAGTTGTGAAAGCACCACCCGTATGACGGGAATAAGAAGTAAGCAGTAAAATAGTGAAAAAGCGGTAAAAGACAGTAGTTTATAGTGGTTCGGCTTGAGATCGAGCCTACGTCCAATTTGAATTCCTTTATTGCTGATTCTGATTACAAGATGATACAATATTCTTCAAAATACAATATATTTCGATTCCTAAACACTTTAGACTATTATCTCAAGCTTCGATGTCGAAGATCTCCTCGAATTCATGTTAGACGCGGTAGATTTCTCTCAAAGCTTGTTGTAATGTCTTGAGTGTTTGAAGTTCTTCGAATGTTGGATGAGTTAAGAATTCGGCAGAATAACGGCGCTTCAAGAAATGATTGGCCCAAAAGTCCCTTTGCCGTTGGAGTTAGGGGGTATTTATAGGAGTTGATTCTGGACAGAAATTTTGCCCCAAGTCTTAGGTCGCGTACGACCTAAGTTAGGTTGTAGGTCGCGAGCGACCTAAGATAGGTCGTGGTCCTCTCACGACTTAGGAACCTGGACTGATGGAGTTGCACTCGGTTTCATCTGAAGTGGTACGTCGTAAGCGACCTAAGATAGGTCGTGAGCGACCTAAGATAGGTCGCGCCCCCTTTCTCTTCTTTTAGCTCGTTAAGCTGCTTGGTGAAGTTAAGTCGTGAAGCTTTAAGTCGTCTCTGCAGTTAGGTCGTGAAGTCCCTTAACTCGTTAGGTCGCTCTCTTCTTTCTGGAGTTAGGTCGTGAACCCATTTAGGTCGGTAAGCTTTAGGTCGTTAACTCCTTAGCTCATTTGCCTCTTAAGTCGTAGGTCGTTGAGCCACTTCAGGAGTTAGGTCAAAGGTCTTTTCAGTAGTAAGGTCGTGTAGTCTGTTAGGTTGTTAGGTCGGGGACTCTCTTAGGTCGTTAAGTCCCTTAGGTTGTTAAGTCCCTTAGGTCGCTAACTTACTTAGGTCGTTAAGTCCCTTAGGTCGTAGAGTCTTGAGTAGCAGAGTTTTAGGTCGGCACAAAAATATGAGTTAACAGACAAGATGACAAAGAGATTGAAATTATACCTGATAATTGTGGTTATAGGTAAGTTTAGCAAGGTGGAGATGATCTTCCCAAGATTCTCCAAAATCAGGAACACAAGTACGAAAAGATCCTCTAGAATTTGATTCACTTTTTCCGCTTGACCGACAGTCTATAGATGAAAGCAGTGCTCAGATTCAAAATAAGTACCAAAGATTATCAAAGATTATAGAAAAAAAAATGCCTACACCAGTCTGTAGCAAGATAAGGAAAATAAGGACAACTAAAAGATAGTTTGAAAACAAAAGAAGATAATAAGTTAAATAAATCTTAATTATCTCTAATTTCATTACCTTATCATTCAATTTTCTTAAACCAACAATTTCAAAAATCATGGATTTGAAAAATCATTATTTATACTCATAATGTACTTAATAAATTTAATTCCTCTTTATTCCTAATTAAAATTAAATTTATCCCTCTCAATATTTTATCACCTATGTTAAATATGCTTACACTTATTATAACTGTTTTAATTTATTCCTAATTCCCTTAACATCATTTATATTGTAAATTATTCAATTAACCTTTTAGTCTATTTACCTCTGTTAATCTTTTTATAACTAAAATTTAAGTGTATAATATTTATTATAACCACTCAAATTTTATTTATAAAAGTCTTTTTATATTGTATATTATCCGATTTCATTGTTAACTTCTAAAAATTAAGGTAATTTATATTGGAATGCAATTGAGAATTATACAAATAAAACTTTCTAAAATTAATATACAATATAAACATTCTAATTCAATCATTTCTAGCTTGAATATTTATTCAAAATTTTGATTTTCTTTTTATACTTGAAGTTATTATTTAAGATAGAATTTAAGAATAAAATTTCCGATTCCTTTCAAACCATTTAGAGATAAATAAATGTATGTATAGAATTTGTCAAATCAAATTTAAATCATATCTCTATATATATTATAAATCAAGTCATATTTTAGAAATTTCAAATCTATTAAATTTCCCAAAACAAAGCTGTAGCAAAACTACAGAATGGTTTCTTCACTTCGAAACTCGAAAATGAACGTCGATGATGCCACGATCATCACCGAAATTATTTTCCAGCGACAAAGAGAAGAGCACTAAAAATTTTAAAACTTTAAAATTCTTTGGAAACAAATTTATATTCAAAAATACTTTAAATAATATAACTTTTTAAAACTTTAAATACAAGGTTTGAAACCATCGGAAATTAAATTCTCAAATTCTTGATTTAAATTCATTTTAGTTCCCAAATCAAATTTATAAACAACTATTTATAAATTGATTTATAGAATGATAAATCAAGTATTATCATTTCAAATAATCAATTTAAATCAATTTATTAAGTTCCATAAATTTACTTATATCAAAATTTATTTCATTAACCAAATTTTAAAATAATATTGTGTCAGTTTGTTCTATCAAAGTGTTTTAGAAATCCTATCGATAGCGTTGATCAGACGAATCGATCGGAAGCCCAAATCAACATCAACAACTCAAACAACACAATATATAAACAAAACATAGATTTACAAGTACAATTCAAAATGTTTGGAGATATTTTGGAAACAAAAACAAGATGATTAATTGACAAAATATGAAGATGGATAAGCTTAGATAAATCGCGGGCAACCTTAACCGGGTCAACCGTGACTTAATGAATAAGACCAAATGTGGATTTTTCTAGGGTAAATCTACATCCGATCTCAAGAGATAGAGTTTGGAATAACAAAAGATATTAGCATCTAAACCAAGGATAGATATAAATCTCTGGTGAATCGATGCTAATTGTAAAGGAGTTTTCAATTTTTACAAGTCATTAAAGTATTGGCGAGACCGCCAATTCACTATAAAGCTCATTCGAAGCAGAGTTATGGGATACTCCAGAATCACAAGGAGATGAATAGTGAGGGACAAGAATGGATTTTGGAACCACAGGGAACGTTCCAAAATTCAAAGGAAATCAAATAAAAATGAAGAGATTCAAACTCGAACGAAAGTGATTCTGTAAATAAATACCCTATATTCTAAGTTTTGCCTCAAAGCCAAAGCTCTGATACCAACTGTAACGACCCGATATTTTCAACCATTCGCATCCGCACATGTCGAACTTGAATTGCTCAAAATACCGCGCTGTAAATAAAATTTGGCAAATCTCAGAATATACAGTAAATAAATAATCACAGATCACAGACACGGAGTAAAATAATGCAGCAGAAGTAAAAGAAATAGTAGTTCATGAAGCTACTATGTAAATAAATCAGAGTTAAATAAGATACAACAGAAGAAAGTAAAATACAATAGAAGTCTCAATATGATAACCAAGTACAAGCTGAATAGAACAACAGAACTGAGATAGATAAAACTAGATAAGTAGATAATCTCCAGCGATTCCAATCTCCAGAAAGTGGAATCCAAATCTGTGAATACTTAGGTTGACCCGAGCGTAAATAAAAATACAAACACTCGAGTCAAGACATACATACTTATACAATATAAACCAACTCAAGTGAACTGTAATAAAGGTACAAGTAACTTAAAGAATGCTTGGGATCGCCCATTCTTTAAGGATCCGTTAAACTATCTACTATGTAGTAATATTCGCTATTACAGTAGTGTCTAATCAGTAAAGTATAATCATATAGAAAATAGCGTTAAAGGGATGGTGAACCTTAACGCGGTTGGATCTTTAAACCAAAATCGTAGTGGGCTCGATATGGTAGGTGACACGGCACACAAGGCGATGCCATGGTAGATATACCAATTACGCATCCGGACTGGTGGTGACGCATAGCAGCCACTACCGCCCACCTCGAACAACACTCCCAAATCAAGGGTGCACACCAAATCAATCACAAGTAATAGAATGGTATCGAAGAAGTGTGTCCGATCAGAGGTGCTACCTCCTTGGCCCGTCAATCGCTCCTATTTTAGCCACCTTATGCCAACTCACGGGAGTGGGGTCCACATATATACCTTAGGATCGTCGTCACCATCCTACTTCATTCTGGAAACTCCACTGCGTACACAGTTGTCAAAGTGGTTTTCGGTATCAACAGAGAGTATGTCCATATCCGATCCTGGTCTCTTTAACAACCAATCGTTATTATAAACCGTGGTTATAATTTAAAAACAGTTTATACTTCAAAATAGAATATCATTTCAAATCCAAATCTTTATCAAAAATAAAGATTAAATCAATTCCAAACCATTTCAATATATTTAAAATATCATATCATTTCAAAACTTCATTTCAAATCATTTCAATATATCAAAATATCATAACTTTCCAAAACTTCATTTCAAATCATTTTAATATATCAAAATATCATATCCTTTCAAACTTCATTTCAAATCATTTTAATATATCAAAATATCATATCCTTTCAAACTTCATTTCAAATCATTTTAATATATCAAAATAGGAAACTGTTAAAAACAGTATTATACAAGAATATAATCTCCCCCAAGATCTGGAGTTGTTGAATAAATGGACAATTCCAAAAATTGAACCAAAGGTAATCTATCAGTTAGGAACCTTTGAAAAACTTGGGTTAAAACAAGTGGTAAAAACCACAGAACAATCAATTTCACTTGATAATGAAGAAATGATTATCAAACTGTTAAGTGAAAAAGATTTACAGCCTTATAGGCAAACACATAAATTTATTCACATAGGTTTGATACAAATTGCTTTCAAACCTTTAAGCCTTGAAGGATTTCTTATAAATGAATATAATTAGAAAAAAGGAAACTGTTAAAAACAGTATTATACAAGAATATAATCTCCCCCAAGATCTGGAGTTGTTGAATAAATGGACAATTCCAAAAATTGAACCAAAGGTAATCTATCAGTTGGGAACCTTTGAAAAACTTGGGTTAAAACAAGTGGTAAAAACCACAGAACAATCAATTTCACTTGATAATGAAGAAATGATTATCAAACTATTAAATGAAAAAGATTTACAGCCTTATAGGCAAACACATAAATTTATTCACATAGGTTTGATACAAATTGCTTTCAAACCTTTAACCCTTGAAGGATTACCAGAGAGCTTTATAGCTGCTCTAAGAGATGGTAGAAATTTAGACTGGAAAAAATCATTGATGGGACTAATACAGTCAAGTCTGGCACATGGACCAGTATATTTTAATGTATATCCAAATTTACAGCTTTCATTATCTGATGTAAACATATTAGAGGTTGTTACTTTGAATGTTAAAACTCATGGATATAATTATATTCCAGGATCTGAAGTTATATGTATTTGCTATGGAATTTACTATAAACCTTTATATACTGTAAACCCACAGTGTAGATTGGTAGATAAACCTTTGAATGAGACAATTTTAATAGAAACAAATTTTAGTCAGTCTAATATAACTACTAGAAGATCAATTAAGTGGGAAGAGATTCCTCTTCCAGAAAGTTGGATTATTGAAAGGGCTATCCCTTCAGTACCAAAAATAAATGATAATATAACACAAATTATACAAACCACTGAGGGAAATATACAAATAGAAATGGAAAGAACTTCTTCTAGTTCTAGAACAAGTTCTAGCAGATTAATTTTACCTAAAACAAAGTCTTTTCATTCCCATATTTCACCATTAGATTATATCATTGAGACACCATCTAGGTTTTCAACATCTCAAATTAAAGAAAGGTTTTCTGATGAATAATCTTCAAAAGAAAATACTGTTGAAAAATTATACAAAAATAAAGACAATATTGTAAAAGGAATTTATAACAACCAAGAACAGGATATAACCGAATCAGAAATGAATTTTTCTATTTAATGGATTACAAATCAAAAATAGATTTTAGCCCTGGCTCCCAAGCTAGACAAAGAATTAAAAATGAATTTAATCTCCCAAAATGGGAACCATTTAGAAAATGGATTTTTGAAAACTTCTCAAAAGAAGAACAGAAATATTTTCAAGAAGAATTTTATAAATTCACATCTGAAAAAGATATATTATTTCCTTTTGTTCCCTGGTTTACATCAAACTATGTTGAACAATATCTTTCCATATTAGAAAGAGATTATAAACTTTCAAATGGAAATATTTTAAAATCAGTCTTTCCCCCTCAGCAATCTTTTCAGATTGAAAAGAATGGAAAGAATTTAAATTTTAATGCATTCTCCAAAATATTAGAAAATGATGTTTTACAAATTACAGTAAAACATATAAATCAAATAATGGAACAACAAAACTTTACAAATCTTTATTTAACAATAATTGGAGAACAAATGAATTCTTTACATAATAAAATAGAAAAACTATTCTCTGCCATAAATAAAATAACACCAACAAATCCAACATCAAGTGAGGAAGACAATGAAATTATTACTTCCTCAAATCTTCAACCTCCTCCTGAAATTAAAAATTTTAAATTAAAATCAGAAGAATTTGAAAAAAGATTAAAAGAAAATTTGGACAAAATGAAAATAGGATTGGACAATTTGAGATTAAATACTCTTGAAGAAGAAACAATCCATGATAATTTAACCATCCAAGAAGAAGTAAATAAACTTGAAAAGTATGCTAATAAGCCTACTCAACCATTGTTTTATTATAGAAGACCCTCTCCTATTGATACTTTACCAGAAGAACCAGAATATATTAATAACAATAGTTATAATGGTAAAAGTATCTATGAGTGGAATTTAGATACATTTACAGAAAAACAAATTTCTGTTCTGGTTCATAGAATGTTAATGTATAGTACCATCTGTAAAACAAATGGAAATGATGATGTTACCATTGCAAAAATGGTAGTTGCAGGATTCACAGGCCAACTAAAAGGTTGGTGGGATAATTAACTTCCTTTAAGTCAAAAGGAAGAAATTTATAAAACTGTAAGGCAAGAAAACTTGGAAGGTGTGTACGATAAGGAAGAAGTATTGAGTGTAATATTAAATAGTATTGAGTGTAATATTAAATAAGTGTGTAAGGTGTGTACGATAAGGAAGAAGTCTACTTCTTCATATCTGTAAGTTTTTTAATCTTTGTAATATATTAAGCCTGATGGCAGGCTAATTATCTAAGTGTTGAATTATCTCTGTGCTTTGCATTTTATTTCATGACTATTTAATTTTTAGGATTACATGATAAGCTAAAGATTTAAAATACATGGGTTAAGAATAGCATCAGAAGGCAATAAATTCTGATAAATACAGTGTACCAAAGTCCATTTTTAGCCATGAGAAGGCGTTGTTTAGGACAGGATTTACACTGATTTGTTCATCAGAATTCATTGTCAGTTAAATGCTTGACTTGTAAAATTCCCTGATTTACTTTAAAATTCAGTTTCGTTATGTAATGATCCTGAAAACACTGTAGCAAAGTCACTGTAGCAATTCCCTATTAACTTTGTTTTCAGTATAATTCTTTGTAAGACAGTGTGTGTGAGTGGCCTTTCTTTTAACATTTTATTAACCTCATTCATAGAATAAGGATCTTTAATAATCATATTTTTATTTTTATTTTTATCTTGGTTTTGACTTGATTCTGGAATATCTTCCATTTGATCTATTACTTTAGATCTTAATTCTTGGTCTTTAATTGATTTTAAGAAATATACAATATTTGCTCAAAACATTTATTTTTGAATCTTGAAATTGTGAAAGAATTTTATAAAATTCTTCTTTATTCTCTTCATCTTCTTTTATTTGTCTTAAACAAGGCTTTCCTTGTGTACAAGGTTGGCAGCATTCATCAGATTCTGATGAATCATCTTCCAAACCTTTAAGATCTTCTGAATCATATGAAGTACCTGAATCATTTTCAGTTTCTTCTTCTGAATTATCTTCAGAACTTGAATTTAACAGAAGTTTTGTTAACGATCCTTTTAGTTTATTATCAACTTCTAAATTATCAATTTTCTTTTTTAATTTGCATCTGTTAGCATAATGGCCAACTTTTCCACATTTATAATAGTGAATAATTTTATCTTTCTTTTTATTTATTCTTTCTTCTTTTCTCTTAGCTTTTCTTTCAAGCCTTTTTTGAGAATAATTTTTCTTATTCTTTTTATAATGAGAATCTAAGTATCTTTTCTTTTTATGAAATTTCTTATTGGTTGGAATTTCCATACCAAATTGACTACAAAATTGTCCTAGTTGGTGCTTTTCTGTCAAATTTTGACGTTGAATTTGTTGATTTAATTTTATTTCATTACATAATGCTAAACCTTCTTGAATACATGTTCCAATGAGTTTCCCATAAGTATAAGAATCATAGGGAATACTTACCCTATCTTTTCTTAAAACTTTTCATATTCTTTCAGCAAATAATGAAGGTAGACCATCAATAAATTTAGATTTCCAATGAGAGCTATTACTCTCTGGAAGTTCTAAAACTCTATTTAAAAATGTATCTTTGTACCACCTAAAATCTGTTAATGTTTTACATCTCAGATTTTGTAATAATGTACGAATATTATCACTATTGTTAGATACTCTGCCAGTAAAATGTTCTAAAATTGTTACTACCAGTGTATATACAGCATTTTGGACTAATTGTCCATTTTCTTGCCTTACAGTTTTATAAATTTCTTCCTTTTGACTTAAAGGAAGATAATTATCCCACCAACCTTTTAGTTGGCCTGTGAATCCTGCAACTATCATTTTTGCAACGGTAACATCATCATTTCCATTTGTTTTACAGATGGTACTATACATTAACATTCTATGAACCAGAACAGAAATTTGTTTTTCTGTAAATGTATCTAAATTCCACTCATAGATACTTTTACCATTATAACTATTGTTATTAATATATTCTGGTTCTTCTGGTAAAGTATCAATAGGAGATGGTCTTCTATAATAAAACAATGGTTGAGTAGGCTTATTAGCATACTTTTCAAGTTTATTTACTTCTTCTTGGATGGTTAAATTATCATGGATTGTTTCTTCTTCAAGAGTATTTAATCTCAAATTGTCCAATCCTATTTTCATTTTGTCCAATTTTTCTTTTAATCTTTTTTCAAATTCTTCTGATTTTAATTTAAAATTTTTAATTTCAGGAGGAGGTTGAAGATTTGAGGAAGTAATAATTTCATTGTCTTCCTCACTTGATGTTGGATTTGTTGGTGTTATTTTATTTATGGTAGAGAATAGTTTTTCTATTTTATTATGTAAAGAATTCATTTGTTCTCCAATTATTGTTAAATAAAGATTTGTAAAGTTTTGTTGTTCCATTATTTGATTTATATGTTTTACTGTAATTTGTAAAACATCATTTTCTAATATTTTGGAGAATGCATTAAAATTTAAATTCTTTCCATTCTTTTCAATCTGAAAAGATTGCTGAGGGGGAAAGACTGATTTTAAAATATTTCCATTTGAAAGTTTATAATCTCTTTCTAATATGGAAAGATATTGTTCAACATAGTTTGATGTAAACCAGGGAACAAAAGGAAATAATATATCTTTTTCAGATGTGAATTTATAAAATTCTTCTTGAAAATATTTCTGGTCTTCTTTTGAGAAGTTTTCAAAAAACCATTTTCTAAATGGTTCCCATTTTGGGAGATTAAATTCATTTTTAATTCTTTGTCTAGCTTGGGAGCTAGGGCTAAAATCTATTTTTGATTTGTAATCCATTAAATAGAAAAATTCATTTCTGATTCGGTTATATCCTGTTCTTGGTTGTTATAAATTCCTTTTACAATATTGTCTTTATTTTTGTATAATTTTTCAACAGTATTTTCTTTTGAAGATTCTTCATCAGAAAACCTTTCTTTAATTTGAGATGTTGAAAACCTAGATGGTGTCTCAACGATATAATCTAATGGTGAAATATAGGAATGAAAAGACTTTGTTTTAGGTAAAATTAATCTGCTAGAACTTGGTCTAGAACTAGAAGAAGTTCTTTCCATTTCTATTTGTATATTTCCCTCAGGGGTTTGTATAATTTGTGTTATATTATCATTTATTTTTGGTACTGAAGGGATAGCCCTTTCAATAATCCAACTTTCTGGAAGAGGAATCTCTTCCCACTTAATTGATCTTCTAGTAGTTATATTAGACTGACTAAAATTTGTTTCAATTAAAATTGTCTCATTCAAAGGTTTATCTACCAATCTACACTGTGGGTTTAGAGTATATAAAGGTTTATAGTAAATTCTATAGCAAATACATATAACTTCAGATCCTGGAATATAATTATATCCATGAGTTTTAACATTCAAAGTAACAGCCTCTAATATGTTTACATCAGATAAGGAAAGCTGTAAATTTGGATATACATTAAAATATACTGGTCCATGTGCCAGACTTGACTGTATTAGTCCCATCAATGATTTTTTCCAGTCTAAATTTCTACCATCTCTTAGAGCAGCTATAAAGCTCTCTGGTAATCCTTCAAGGGTTAAAGGTTTGAAAGCAATTTGTATCAAACCTATGTGAATAAATTTATGTGTTTGCCTATAAGGTTGTAAATCTTTTTCACTTAACAGTTTGATAATCATTTCTTCATTATCAAGTGAAATTGATTGTTCTGTGGTTTTTACCACTTGTTTTAACCCAAGTTTTTCAAAGGTTCCTAATTGATAGATTACCTTTGGTTCAATTTTTGGAATTGTCCATTTATTCAACAACTCCAGATCTTGGGGGAGATTATATTCTTGTATAATACTGTTTTTAACAGTTTCCTTTTTTCTAATTATATTCATTTATAAGAAAATAAGTGTTGAATTACTCTGAACTTAAACACTTATCCATGGCTCTGATACCACTCTCTAAACAAACACTTAACAACAAAGGATTATACTAAAAACAAAGTTAATTGCTACAGTAACTTTGCTACAGTAACTTTGCTGCAGTGTTTTCAGGATCATCACATAACGAAACTAAAATTTAAAGTAAATCATGGAATTTTACAAGTCAAGCATTGATCTGACAATGAATTCTGATGAACAAATCAGTGTAAGACCTGTCCAAAACAACGCCTTCTCATGGCTAAAAATGGACTTTGGTATACTGTATTTATCAGAATTTACTGCCTTCTGATGCTATTCTTAACCCGTGTATTTTAAATCTTTAGCTTATCATGTAATCCTAAAAATTAAATAGTCATGAAATAAAATGCAAAGCACAGAGATAATTCAACACTTAGATAATTAGCCTGCCATCAGGCTTAATATATTACAAAGATTAAAAAACTTACAGATATAAAGAAGTAGTCTTCTTCCTTATTGTACACACCTTACACACTTATTTAATATTACACTCAATACTATTAATGGCAGAGAGCTTTCTTGAAGGAGATGAAGAAGTTGGTTCTCAGTCTGCCTCTCTAAGCTGAAAGCTTCAGAATATATAAGGCTTCGGAATTCAAAGCCATTTAAATCCGCATGTGTTAGCTTTTTTAAAGCTGAGCCACCTGTCTTCTATTATTGTCCTTCATTATTCAGGAATCTTATAAAGCCTTCTACTTTATTAAAGTAGGTATGCCACCTGTGACTATTTTTGAAAAGTAATTTGTTTGCTAGCCCTAGATTTCAGCTGATTGTTTTTCCTTTACCCATATTGTGGGCCTCTTTTTCTAATTTTTCAAAAATTTCATTGAAATCTTCATCATTAAGATCGAAATAATGTTCCTCCTTGTCATCATTTTCCCTAGACGATGCCATTGATACGTCTGAAACATCATCTGCTTCAAAGTTTTTGGCCAAGTCTTTCTTCATTTCATCAATATACGCATATAAAATGTCTTCTTTGGTGACATTTTCTTTCTTCATTTTCAGCCTTCTATAGATATATCTAAAAGGACTTTGAACTGGTTTTTCCTGCCTTTTCTCATTCTGCTCCTGATATTTCTTAATAGAGCTTTCAATAACTGAAATCATTTCTTGACCATATATTTGGCCAGACTCATTATCTATTCTGGTTAATTTATCCCAGAATTTTGTTAAAAACATCTTTTTAAACAAGGAATTTCCTTGTCAGTTTCACCAATTTCTGGTTTCCATTTCCAAATCCAAGGAATGGAGAACTCCAAAAAGAAGAACATGCTTCCTGATCCTGAAATCATTAGACTATGATCTAATTCATATAATTTAGGGGAAATTTTCACCCACTGAGAATACAATTCCATGATATTATTTGGAAGAATAGATAATGACGGACCATAATTTGTCCACCAGTCATAGAACCAATTAGGAATTGGTCTTTTGTAAATTTCACCGCAAACCTTTATGAACCAGGAATTCTTCTTTTTAGTGTTTTCATAAAGAAACACTTTGCTTAGTGCTTCAACATAATCCCAATAGTTATACCTAATGGTAATCTTCTTATCTTGTAGGAATATTTCCTTTTCTTTAAGGGTTGATAACCCCCATTCTTCTGGCATTATGAGTTTTTTAATAATTATTTTACTGAACCCATAATTGCTTTGGTCATTACCTGTATTATAATGGGTAATTTCACAAGTTTCTGAAGATTTCATTATTGTTTCATAATATCCCTTGTTTTTGTAAGCTGTAATTGGGAATGAAGCAGTATCAAGATATCTCTGCATTAAATTCCAGGGATTATTTTCCCTTTTTATGTCACTAAATTCAAGGAAAATTATCATTTCCTTATGAGGATTTTCTGCATAAGATGTTATACTTTCCTCATTTTCTTCATTAGCTATGCTAGCATATGATGATGATGAAGCTTGGCTATTACCCTCTTGCTTTTTCTTAAATTCTAAGAATTCCTTATATAAAGGATCATTTGTAGATGCCAAATCTGCAGCTATAAGCTTTTTGCTTCCATATTGAGCGAGGATATTTCCTCTACCTCTTCCTCCTTTAAAAGAGGAACTACCCCTTCCTCTGGGAATCATTTTCCTGTAAAAATTCACGGGTTAAGAAATCGGGAAGACTATTTTCTTCTCCTTTTTTATAAATTATTTCAAAATCAAAAGGGGCTAAATGAGCTTGCCACCTAGCAAACATTTGTTTAGAAACATCATGTTTAAAATCTTTATTAAACATATATTTTGAAGATTTGCAATCTGTTTTTATAATAAACTTTTGATTATACAAATCATCTTGAAATTTTAAAACACACTTTACTATAGCAAGAATTTCTTTAGCTATAGTTGCATAATTTCTTTGACTATTATTCCATTTTCCAGAATAAAATCTAATAAGATATTCTTGCTTGGAGTTTGGACAAATTTGTTTTAGGATTCCTCCAAACCCTATGTCTGATGCATCAGTCTCTATAACCTTATCCCAATTTGGATTTGACAGATTTAGGCAGGGTAAATTTTTTACCTTTTCTTTTATTATTTGGACAGCTTTGGTATGCTGTTCAGTCCATGGTCCTGGATTCTTTTTTAGTCTATCATATAAAATAGCAGCATCTGAAGCTAGATTGGCGTAATAAGAAGAAATATAATTTAAACTTCCTAAAAACCTTTGTAATTGGGTTTTTTCTCTTATTATATCAGGGAATTTTGAAGCAAATTCTATACTTCTATTTATAGGAACTATCTTTCCCTTTTCAATATTATGACCTAAAAATCTTACATTTGTTTGAAATAAAAACATTTTCTTTTTTGATATAACTAATCCATTCTGAATAATATTTTTTCTAAAAATATCCAAGTGTTTAAAATGCATTTCAATGTTTGCAGAAAATACCAAAATATCATCTATATAGACAATGATAAATTCACTATATGGAATGAAAATATCATTCATTATTTTCTGAAATTCAGAGGGAGCATTTTTTAATCCAAAAGGCATTACTGTCCATTCATAGTGTCCTATTGGAACATTGAAAGCAGTTTTATATTGATCTGATTTATCAATTTGAATTTGCCAATATCCAGATTTTAAATCAAATTTGGAAAATATAAGAGCATTGTAAAGTCTGTCTAATAAATCCTTTTTATTAGGAATTGGATGTCTTATCCATTTCAAGACTTTATTTAAAGGTTTGTAATTAATTACTAACCTTGGAACACCTCTCTCTTGTTCACTATGTTTATTAACATAAAAAGCAGTACATGACCAAGGTGATTGGGATGGTTTTATTAATCCTTTTTGTAATAATGATTCAATTTCATTTTTACATAATTCCAAATATTCGGAATTCATTTGGCATGGCCTTGCCTTTGTAGAAATTTTCTTTTCATCAAAGCCTTCTTCATATGGAAGACTAACAACATGCCTTTTTCTATCCCAAAAAGCATTTGGATGTTCATTACATATTTCTAAAGAAAATTTGTTATAAATCAATTTTATTTTTTCTTCTAGTTTAGGATTCTATAGCTTTTCTTCTATATTGAAGAAATTAATTTCTTGTTTTAAATAATTTAAATGAAAAGTCTTTTGTGTCAAAAGGTCTTTCATTTCATGAAGGACCCTTGTAAAAGGTTTAGTTATAAATTGGAAATTTATGGGTTTATTTTCATAAATTCCTGTAATTCCCTTTTTATCAATATTAGTGATAGGATAGATTTTATCTAAGAATGGAGTTCCAAGTATAACTTGGTTAGTAATATTTTTTACTAATAAAAAACTTGTAGGAATACAAATTTTTTCTTTGCAAATATAAGCATGTGGTATTTTAAAACTTATATCAAGTTTTTGTCCACCTACATGTCTTAAAGAGTTTGTAGTTTTTTGAAAGTATTTAGTTGGGATTATTCCTTCTTGTATTACATTCATATCCGCCCCACTGTCTACTAAAGCAATTAATTTTTTCTGAAAATAATTATCAATTAAGAGAGTTATCTCAATAAACCATTTTTGAGATGTTATAATTTCCATTTTCGAAAGAAAGTCTTTTTGTTCAGGAAATTCTATTTGAGAACAATCTTTATCTTTATCATTAATAGTAATACTTTGCTTTGATGATTCTAAAAAGGATATTCTATAATCAAAATTTTTGTTATCCTTTTTTAATTCTTGGATTTCTTTTTTAAGATTTTGAATTTCATTATTCAAATCTTGATCATTTCAAATCATTTTAATATATCAAATTATCATATCCTTTCAAACTTCATTTCAAATCATTTTAATATATCAAAATATCATTTGAGTTCAAATCTAAATATTAAACTTTAAATACTTTTAAATTTAAAGATATCATTCATTTACTATGATTTCAAGTCACCTTTTAAATAGTTTATATTCCAACAAATTAATTCATTTAAACCATTTAAAAGTGTAATTATTATACTTTCAAATCAAGTATTAAAATTTCCAAAGTTTCAATTCAATTCAATCATTTATTTCAATTAAATTTCCATAGACCATTTCAAATCTTATAAATTTTCAAATATAGATTTAATCCACAAAATAACTATTCAAATTATAAAATAAATTCCAAAGATTTATTATCCTATATTTCAGAAGTCCAATATCTTTTAAATAGATTCAAATTATAAGTAAACCAATTATTTTTCATACTAATATAAATTTCAATTATTTATTCCAAGATTTAATATCATTTCAAATTCATTTCAAAATGTCAAAATATCATTTCAAACATCATCTATTTAATTTAAATTTAAATACCATTTAATCATATTTCAAAATAGTTGTATTTCCCAAATCAACCATTCCATTTAAATCATTTAAAGTCAATTCATTATCTTTAATAATTAAATATTTAATTTCCAAAATTTAATCTTTTTCAAAGATCATTTATTCATTTGAATTTATTAAACAAAGAAAATTCAACTTTCGCAGCACTTAGAAAATGCTACGAAATGTTATGTTTAAAAACAGTTCATTAACAAAAGACGGCATTTAAAATGCTGTACTATCTTAATTTGGTTTTAATTAAAATTTTAGTTAAATTTAACAACTATAGAACTAAAAAAGTGCTATAATAACCCTTAGTTCAAATTTGCTATTTGGTTCATTTAAAACAACTATAGCATTTTCCAACGCTGTAATATCTTTACATTACATTTCAAAAATGCTGTCAAATCAAATTAAGAGTTTTATTTACAATTTCACACATAATTAACTTTTAATATAAATCATTTTAACTTATAAAGTCATATATTTTCACATTTAAAACAATCATTTAAATACCTTTATTTCTATGATTTTATAAACTCAAATTTCCATACAAAAATCAAGTTAAATAACAATTAAATTTTCATTTCTTTAATTAAATTCTTAACTTAACAACTAAGTTTAAATTTCAAAAAATATAACTTATTTCCAATTATTTTACTTAATTAAAATTTCACTTTTAAACAAATTTCACAAAATTCAATTTAAGTTATATTTCCAAATTCAGCTTAAATATTCATTTATTTCATATTTTAGTTTATACAAAATCATTACCACTTTTAAAAATTATTTTTACTTAATAAATATCATTAAATTCATTTCAAATCAAAATTTGTCATATATTCATACTTTACATAAACTCCATTTATAAACAAAATCATAAATTTCAAAATTAACTTATATTTCAAATTCTACTTCACCGTTTACTTAATTTACTTATTTAATTTGTAGAAAATCACTAATATTTTATAGAAATCATTTTAATAAAATTTAGATGAAAATATCATAATATTTACATTTTTAAAATATTTTAAAAATTTCAGAAAAATATATAAACCACGGGTCTGTATATAATTTTCTAGCCTAGGTCAAGTGATACAGATATGTATCATTTCAATCCGCGGTTTACAAAGAAAAACCGGGTTTTATCATTTCAAACCCGCAATCTCAAGTTAAATAAAATAAATAAAAAGTCGCTCAGGCTTATCATTTCAGCCCATAACGATCTTTCCCTATTCAAAAGTCCGTTCGGGTATGTATCATTTCAACCCATAGTGAACCTAATCTACAGGGAACTTGCAGTGTGATAAACTGATAAAAATGAACAGCATACAATATATAACAGTAACAGATGATATAACATGTGTATAAACAGGGGTGAACATTATATGATCATAATATAATAGTTATAACATGATGATATAAATTTACAGATTCAAAAGATGTCAGTTTACTAGTTATATAAGTACACATCGTCTGGTGAGAATTACTCACTTGTTCAAGCTGGAGATGACAACCATAAACACACAACAAAGATTTCCAGAGGCACGAAAGCACGACAATGATTTGAGATTGGGAGAGCCAAAGCTATATCCCTTGAAAACATTACACAAAACAAATATATAAAACATATGTTTCAAAACAGGATGCCACTAAACAATGTTAGGAACAACTGCATAAAACAAAACCAAAGTGTTTGCACTTGCTTTCTACCATCTATGCTTCAGCTCCAGATCTGAAATGCATGGCTAAGGGGTGGGTTTGGATCAAGTTTTGGGTTCCATAGGGTCGGCCTAGCATGCGTTAACAAAGTGGTGAAGTCTAGGTGCAAAACTAGGTGTTCAAGGCTAAACAATGCAACATAACCTCACATCTTTGGCACAAATAGGTTCGGCCAGAGGTCATGGGTCATGGCCAGTGGGTGTTGGTGATGGTGGATGATGTGGTAGAGGGTGGAGGTCAGGTCAGAGGTGGTGGTGGTAGTGGCGGCAAATGGTGGTAGAAGGTGGTGCTAACAATCTAGGCTCGGCTAGTGTAATATGTGGTGGTTTTTGTTGATTTTGGTGGTGCTCCTTGCCATGGATGTGCTTGGCCTGCCTTGGTGGTGTAGTAGGGTGGGTAATGATCAGAGAAAGGGGGTGGTGGAGGTCGGACCAGATCTGGTTGAGGAGGAGTGGAGCTATGAAGGTAGAGAACATATGCAAAATCAATAGAAAAACTAGAAAACAAAGGAAGAAGAAGATGAATTTTACCCAAACCTTTGCACAATGACGGCCGTGAGTTTTTTTCTTGAGAAATGGATGAAATTTTCGTGAAAAAGAGAAGAGAATGCAGCTGAAAAGAAAAGAGAAGGGTACGGCCAAAAATCATAAAGAATGGAGTTGAGAAAAGGAAAGGTCGGGAGATGAAAAGGCTTAGGAATTCCAAAAGTTTAAAACTCTTCAAATTTCCTCTATTTTCTTTTAAACTTTTAAATAACTGAAATATATTTATAAACTCAGATAAAATATGAAAATTTAGTAAATAAACAAAAATAAATAAATTAATTATTAATTATATATAATTTAATTAAGTAAAACAACAAAAATTTCAACTAGTCTTGAAAATATGAAAAATAAATGCAATGAACTTTGGAAAAATTTTATGTACTTGAAAAGTATTTATAAATAAAGATAAGAACACAAAATAAATAAATAAATTTTAATTAAATATAATTTTAATGAAGAAAATAGTAGAAAAATGGAAACTAGGATTTATAAATTGAAATAAATTCAAGTAAACTTTGGACAAATTATATTATCACTTTAAAAATAATAAAAGATAAAAGTATACATAAAATAACATATTAACACATATTAAAATAAAATATGACAAAGAAAATATAATTTATACAATTTAAAATAACAAAATTGCAGAATAAAACAAATTGCACTCAATATTGAAATATGCATAACTGTTACAGTTTAACTCCGTTTTCAACGAAACGAAAAGCAGTGTTCAAGTTATTACATCTATTTTCATAATAAAAGATAAAATTTAAGATTTTATATAATTTAAATTTGAAGTTTAAAAGTCAAAGATTGAACAGTTTGACCAGAAGTTCACTTTTCAGTAAAATAACCAATTTATACAAGTTTGAAGTTATAGTTCACATTTATTTTTAAAAATGAAATGTTTGAAATCAAACAAGTTTAAAATAGTTTCAAAATAAAATAAAGTCAAATTTTAAAATATAGGTCAAAATCTAGGGTTGTTACAGGATGTTCTGAATCTTCTTCGAAGGCGTATGTGATTTCTTTCTCTGTCAATTTCGTGTAACTGTTGATCATGACATATGACAAAATCATACCTAATCCACTAGTCCTTATCCAAGGCACAATCCTATTTGCATCCAACATCCCATGATGATTTATTCAATTTACTCCAAAACCAATCCATTCCAAATCATAAAAAACCATAGTTAGATGGACTACTCCTCAGGATGGGTTTGATGCCATCATAAATTCATGCACTGTGTTAGATTTACTCTTAAATTATTTAAAATCATGTTCCTTACTTTAAATAATAACCTACCTCCTATCAGAATTTCCTTTTCTTTCTCTACAGTAGTCGGTGGCATATTTGAACTTGGAACCACTTCGAGTGCATAACCATTTTTTTCCTTATTTGCTTCCTAACTCATTTAAATCATTCTTAATTTTAACGTTTCAAATTCTTTTTTAATGCATTAAAATAATAGTAAAAGATTTGCTGATAGAAACTCATCATGATGTCAAAATTTAAAACCTATATTCACATTTTGAAATACATCATCATTATTTTACTTAATGGCCATATAATACGATCTTTTCATAATGCATTTCACTTATTTTTATATTTTAACTACAACACCAGTTATTTTCTTTTAACTTTATTATCTTATATTAATCGGTTTAAATTCATTTAAATTTTAATTAAATTATGGTTATTTCATAAATACTCTTGCTTTATTTTAAAACATCATTTCATATAATTTAAAGCCATTTTGTCATATAAATATATATATATATAAGTGTATATAATTTTATTTTGTAAATAGAAAATTTTCAACACTTTTAAATAAAACATCATACACATACATATATGAAAATACATTTTTATAATTCATTTTGGCTACTAACCATATTCATTTCAATTTAGAAAACCACTTCCGACTCTTTAAATCATATACTAATATATACATTCCAAATTTTATACCACAACACCAAAACAGTTATTTCTTAACACTTTGTTTCTCTCATTTGTGACCCTTTTTTCCCGTTATAATATAACAACGGCCCAAGCCCGTTAGTAAATTAAAAAAAGCATTAATGAAAAAACTATTTTTTTTTAATTTCTCCAGTGCAATTGTAACACATGAAATGGGTTAGGAAAGCCTATGCAGCTGAAATTAAGAGAAATGAACGAGGTCAAGATGGTAATTAGGTATTCCAAATCAGTTTTAACCTAATTCTAACGCTTTTCATTTTTCGGCCGCGTAAAATTTCATTGCATCGACTCTATAATGGAAGCTATTTCAATTCCTATTTTAACATTTCCTCGATTTTTAACATTTCCTCGATTGGCCCCAAGTATACCAATTTTATGTCAAGAGATTTGACTGATTTCTATTCCAGTTGTTTCTACATCGCTCATTTTGGGTATGTTTTTTCTTCCATTTTAACTTTGATTTCTTATTTTGCTGCAGTTGTTCTTTCGAATTTGTACTCTATATTGTATTAGTTGATTGATTTGTTCAATATGGTAGTAAATAATTTGATTAACTCGCCAATTTTGGCATCTTGGACAATAGTACTTCACAATATGCTGTAGGTTTAGTTTTTTACAGTGCATGAAAATGTGACTGGTTAAACTGATTTTAATTTTTTTTGTATAATTATATAAAGTAATACTGTCTTCGAGGAAAGTTATAGCACTTATGTCAATCATCTTTGATATTAGCTGAGAAAAAAAAAGAAACTGTAGTTTGATAAGCTGTCATGCTGACATAGATGTATTTACGTAAAGAAAATAAAATCCTGAATAATGCGAAATTTAGATTCGTTATTTGAATACAAGGACAAGATTCAAAGATCATGTACATAGTTTAATTAGAAAATATAATTTATGACCATAGTATGTTCACTTTTATAGTTTGCATAGAATTCTGTTTTCATGTTATTACAATATCATTTACATATTCTTTGCTCAACGGATATTTTTCGATAGTAGCAAACTTTCACAATTTAATCGTAAGGTAAATCATGTTCCCGGTGACAAAATTTTGAATTTGTTGGGTGCTTATGTCAAATCGTCTGCACTCTTATGAGATTTGGTTTAAGTTGGGGAGGGTTTTCTATCAAGAAATCACATTAAATTTGGGTTTTCATGTGGTAGGAAGATTAAGGTGGAAAAGTTTGATAACTAAAAGTGTAATGTGCTGATTTTAGGTATTAAGAACAATATTTTCCATGTTCACTTCCTATATGTGATTGGTATACGAGCATATAACTTTGAAAATTTGTGTCACCTACAAGTTATGTTCATATAGAATTTCTAAAAATAAAAATAAAAATACCAATCAAAGAATCCATTGAGAAATTATGCATCATATAATGTTGTTTTGCATTCATTTGTTAATATCCAACTCTTCACATGTCATTTTTAATATTTAATTTGGTATTTGTTTGTTAAAAAAAGTTAACTTTTTTTATTGGTGTCTGGTATTAAGATTGCTTTTGGAACTGAGTTCGCTGTTGTGTTTAAAGCTGAACCATCGTTGTTATGCTTCTCGCAGAAGTCTTTGAGATGAAATTTATAGTTAACAACTAATTTCCCATAATATTTTTGGCGATTTAACATATTTTCTATCATTTTGTGCTTGGTGGTTCTGTTACTGTATATTATCAGATGAATGATCTCTAATTTTGTCTTAAATAAATGATCCCTTTTATGCTGTTTTTTTTCTTAAAAAGAAAGCTTGTTTTTTGTCACATTATTAGTTCCTGCCAATTATTCAATTTAAAAGTAATACTTAGTATCCTTGAATTTATCATTGTGGCAAAACTGGCAGTCATATGTATAATCAAGTTTCTTATATTGTTACATTATAGATGAATTCATTGTCCAAAGAATACATAAATACAACTAGGTTAAAACCGTCTTTTATTATGTTTACCTATGCAAAAATAATTTCTAGTTCCATTATTGCTTAGAAATTCTAACATTATGTAATAATTTGTATTTTCTCACTCTTTTTTTCTTTGTAAATCCAGAAAAAAATTCAGTACACATAATTTGATAAATGGTTGCTCAATTACTGCTTGTTATGATTAATTTGTTTATATCATTAATTTGTTCCTTATAAATAATTTGTTTCCAAAGCTTATTTACTAATTTAAATGGAAGCCATACAAATTAATTCATTCCTTAACTGCAAAGATAGATATTGAAATTAATTTATGTAACTATTTTGATAGATATATATTACATATTTTATTAGAACTATTTACTGAGCAACCACCAAATCCAATAATTATCTTAGGTTAAATGACTTGGGCGCACTATTAAGTGATTTTATAATAGATGTTTAGCTTATATAAGTTAATAACCATTTTGCTCATTCAAATAAATGCATTTTTGCTATAAATTAGATTGATGGGAAATGCACAAAATTGATTTAGCTTAAGATTTTAAGGAAATTAATCCTTTTAGTATTGAATTGGAGTTAAGGAAATGCATTGAATTGGTTGATGAAATTATTTATTCGTTATTACAAATTAAACTGGGAAAATTGTGTCTTGAATTGATTATTCAACTTTCAAGTGATTACCAGTTTCTTGGTGATCAATTATATTAATAAATTGATTGTTAGACAAATATTACTTAGTGGTGATTTTTTTCCTTATAATGTTACATCCTAAAGATTTCGTAAGTTTTACATGCATATAAGTTTTTTTTATCTATGAAAAAATACGTATTTCTCAAATTCTTTCTTTCCAAAATCAAAAACAAATTGGATGTGCATAATTTAGGTAATACATATTTCTCAAATTCATTCTTTCTTTGCAAGATCAAAAACAAATTATATAGTTTTGTTTAATTAATCTGTTTCCTATAATTTATCTGTTTCCAAATTGATTTCCTAATTGCATTTGAAAATATTCAAATTAATTCATTCAGGAACTGCAAAGATGGACATTTAGTTTAATTTGGTAACCTTTTTGATGAATAAATTTTTAAAATAGATGTTTAGCTTAAATAAGTTAATAATCATTTTGCTCATTCAAACAAATGCATTTTTTGCTATAAATTAGATTGATGGGAAATGCACAAAATTGATTTTAGCTTAAGGTTTTTAGAAAATTAATCCCTTTAGTATCGAATTGGGGTTAAGGAAATGCATTGAATTGTTTGATGAAATTATTTATTCATTATTACAAATTAAACTGGGAAAATTGTGTCTTGAATTGATTATTTCAACTTTCAAGTGATTACCAGTTTCTTGGTGATCGATTATATTAATAAATTGATTGTTAGACAAATATTACTTAGTGATGATTTTTTTCCTTATAATGTTACATACTAAAGATTTCATAAGTTTGACATGCATATAAGTTTTTTTATCTATGAAAAAATACGTATTTCTCAAATTCTTTCTTTGTAAAATCAAAAACAAATTGGATGTGCATAATTTGGGTAATACATATTTCTCAAACATTCTTTCTTTACAAGAGACTAAAAGCAAAATATACAGTTTTGTTTAATTAATCTGTTTCCTATAATTTATCTATTTCCAAATTGATTTCCTAATTGCATTGGAAAACATTCAAATTAATTCATTCAGGAACTACAAAAATGGACATTCGATTTAATTTGGTAACCTTTTTGTTGAATAAATTTTTAACACATTTGGTGCATATATTTAATATTATTTGATAAGCAATCGCCAACCTACCAATTTGGTAATACTTTTAGACTATATGATTTAGGTGCATTATTTAGTGATTCTATATAAAGAAAAATCAGTTCAAAATAACCATTAATGCTGATTCAATGGAAATGTTTTTTTTCACTTAAATTGAATTATAATATTGTAATTAGACTGTCTTATGGGGTACAAAAATTTAAGATGGATATACATTTTCTGATGTGTCTTTATCATCTATTCATTATTGACTAAATGTTATCTTTGCTAAATTTACCTTTTGAAAGTCTATATCCATCCTTCTTTCAGTAAATTATGGTATAGAAGAGAAATGGCAATAAGATTGGTAAAAGTGGTAAGAATTAATGAATTTAACATATTTTGGACATGAATAAAATTATGACATTTACTAATCAAAGTATATGTTCATATTAGTATTGATAATAATATTTATTGTAGTATATGTTCAAAGCAGTAATTTGTTAGCTCCAGACTTGCTACTTTGAGCAGCAACAAACTTGACAAATCAATAAAGGTTGTTTTGTATATGATGTTTGTGTGCATGTTATGTTTAATTAATCTGTTTCCTATAATTTATCTGTTTCTAAATTGATTTCTTAATTGCATTGAAAAACATAGAAATTAATTCATCCAGGAACTGCAAAGATGGACATTCAGTTTAATTTGGTAACCATTTTGCAGAATACATTTTTAACATATTTGGTAAATATATTATTAATATTATTTGATCTTTATTTTTAACATATTCAGTTATATATTTTTCAATGTAGGACCTTTTTTTTCATCAATGATCGTAATATAGTCACTCCTTTTTCACTTCAAAAATCCATGTCACTACTGCTGCTGCAGTAGCCAACTTTCAAATGCAATTCGTAAATAGTTTATCACTTTTTTTTTGTTATGCCCCTTCAGCACATCCCTTAAAATTATGAATAGTATAACAAAAAAGTCACCTAAATAGGTAGTCCACTAACGTCAGGATCCCAAAAAAATGCCTTTTTCTCAGTTTGGTTGAGTTTTGCTAGGTATATATTCTACATATTCACAACCCTTAGATGCAATGACTTGTTTGCTTTTGACTGAACCAAGATTATCTTCTTTTGCTAATTGAAAGGGATGACTGTTTACCTCCTTTGATTTTGAAATGTCCATACAAGATTATATCGAAACACCACTATTTTAGATCTAAATACGAAGGTGGTGGTGTTGGGTTCTATTGATTCACATGTACACATGCTCTATAGTGGTTTACAGGTAATTGATTCACTTATTATATACTGAGACAACAATATTGACTCCTTTTATTCTGAAAAAAGAATTTTAGGCTATCCGAAGGTTATGTCTGTGTACCATAACTAGTTAATTGTAATGGTTGAATATTTTATATTCCCGGATGGCCTGGGCATGTACATATGCTGATAAATAGTTTTTGAAATGAAGGTGGTCACATTCACAATTATTCGGAGTGAACTGTAATCAGTATATAGATAGGTACAATGGAAATCCATAAATACTAAAATTAATTTCCTTAAAGCCAACACGTTGATCAAAACTTCTACCATCTTCGTGTATGAATTTTTTTCATAGCTTTGTTTAGCGAGCTTAATATTCTCTCCATCTTTATGCTTCAAATTACAATTTTATTAATCTAAAAACTAAATTTGATCTGTTGGATTTAGTGGAGTTTTAATAGATGTGTAATGTTGAAGAAATCAACAGGTAGTTTCTAGTATTGGACATAAATGACATGTTGATCAAATTTATGAATAGTAAGAAAATATATTTTACAAATAAAAAAGGAGAAAAAGAAGAGCAAGAAAAGGACACCATATTCAATAGCAGTAATCGACATACCATATGAACTCAGGAACATGGGCACTGCTCATCAAAATTGAAAAAAAAAGTAGAGCAAAAAATTAGATGTATCAAAATAGAGAAATAAATAGATTTAATAGCAATAATTAGTATACCACATGAACTGAGTAACATTGGCACTGCTCATTAAACATTGGCACCAGCTTTGATATATATCTAAAAATAGAGCAAAAAGGGCAAACAGCAGACATCAAACAATGTTATAATCATGAAGTTGGCTCGCTACTCATTAAAGATGAAATGCATAATAAACCATATGAACTCAGTAACCGCATACCATTTATTTTCAAGCCTCAATAGGGTAGTTAAATAATTATTACTGGTTAGTGGGATGTTGGGTTTAAAATTAGGAGAGTATGGGTTATTCAATTCCTTTACTCATTGACTGTTTTACTGTTTTATACTCATTGAATGTTTTAGTGTTTTATACAAGGTTATTCAATTCCTTTACAAAATGATTGTTACCTAGATGTTAGAAAATTTCTCTTTTATTATGTAATAAATTGGCTGATATTTTTTAATTTTCTTTCTTTTTGTGCAGACAACAAAAACTTTGATTCATAGAGTAGTTTTCCATAAATCATCGGAATCTTTGGATTTTTATTACTCAAAGGTAAGATATAAATTATTTTGATTTCTTAATATTTTATAAATTATCATCATTGCTATATTACTTGGTTTCATATATATAGGATAAAAATACCTTTCATGTATGTAATGTGCTATAAATTATCTAGTTTCATGTCATATTAGCTTCAGATTTCTTTCAAATGGTTGAGATTCATGTATGATTGCTTGTTATCCAAAAAACATAGCTTTCATTCATACATACAAGAGGTTTAACATATTTCTTGAGACACACCATATCAAAACATTTCTATTAGTACATCCATGTGATAATAAAATCAACCATTTAATAATACTATTCCATTGTTATCTACCATACCCAATAATCTGTCACCATCTAGCACAGTTTCAAAAAGTCACAATAAAGAGAATCTTTTTCATAATATAATATTACAAATTGATATTTCAGTAGTTAGATATTCTTATAATAAAGCAACAAACTGTATTTATCTGAGTATTTTATTTTGACTGAGTATTTTATTTTGACTAATTTCTAGGAGATCATATTAATTTATGTCAGAACCAAGTTCAAGAGAGTGGATTAGAAACCCACACAGAAATGAGGAAGAATATAAGGAAGGTGTTCGAAACTTCATTACTTTTGTGAAAAATCACTCACTGCATGATTTTAGTTTATGTGTTTGCTCTTGTGTAAAGTAATAAACTCTAAAAAGTTCCCACTGGAAACTGTGGAGAAGCACTTTATAATTTTTGGTATGAATCCATCATACAATGAATGGTTCTTTCATGGAGAAAGAAATGATGCTACTATGCAGATGAATCCTACACCAAAACCTACACAAGATTCTTCTTCTCTATATAAAATCCAAGTTGAAGACTGTGTAAACGGTCCTCTCGAAAATCTTATTAATGATGCTTTTATAGTGAATAATATATCACAAGCTAGCAATAAGGAGAATCCTGAAGAGCCACATGTAAGTAATGGTGATAATTCTTCTTCACATTTTGATCACAGAAAAAAGTATAATGAATTCAAAAGCAGCGCAAATGAGAAATTATATCCTTTTTGTGAAGATGGTCTTACAACATTAAGTGTAATCATAGAGCTTCATAATTTGAAGAAAGAGTTTAATTGGTCAGGAAATAGTATGACGGAATTATTAAAGCGAATGAAATGCTGGCTTCCAAAAGATAATACACTACCTGATAAATATCCCACAATGAAGAAAATGTTGAAAGATTTAGGTATGAAGGTAAATTGCATACATGCATGTGAGAATGATTGCATATTATTTTGGAAGGAGAATGCAAATGCAGTTGAATGTCCTTATTGCCATACATCAAGGTTTAAAGTTAAGAACACTACATCAGGGGAAGTAAAATTGACAACCCAACCACGAAAAGTTTTAAGACACTTTCCTCTAATTCCAAGGTTAACTAGATTGTATACTATACCATGGATAGCTCGTAAAATGCAGTGGCATAAAGAAGCTGAACATTCATGCGAGTCCATGCGCCATCCTATAGATTCAGCTGAATGGAGGTCAATCAAAAGCAAGTGGCCAGAATTTTCTACCGAGGGACGTAATGTTTGGCTTGGTATTGCTACCGATGGATTTAATCCAAATGGAGTTCTCTCGAATAGTTATAGTTGTTGGCCTGTGTACATAATTCCATATAACCTACCTCCTTCATTATGCATGAAGTCACAATTTCAAATGCTAAGTTTATTGATATCTGGACCAAGAGCACCAAGCCAGGACATTGATGTATATTTACAACCTCTTGTAGATGAGTTGAAACAACTTTGGGAAGGAGTATCTGCTTTTGATATGGATAAGGGGGATATTTTCACTATGAAAGCAATGTTGTTATGGGGAATCCACGATTTACCAACATTTGGTAATTTGTTAGGTTGTGTGACACATGGTTATAAAGCATGTTCAGTTTGTGCTATCGGGACCGAGTCAGAGTACATTGGTAACAAGGTTGTTTATCCAAAATATAGAAGATTTTTGAAGGATGGTCATCCATATAGAGCACTAAAACATGGCTGGTACAAAGACATTGAAAATAAAAAACCTCCAATAAGGTTAAGGGGTTCTTCTCTTTTAGAAAAGATTGGTCGTATCAAGTATTTACCTGGAAAAATATCCAAAAGTAAGAAACGAATGATATGTGATGTTTATGGCAATGCATATTCATCCATGGAAGAGGATGGCAATGAAGAAAGGTCGGCATGGTATAAGAAGTCAATTTTATACAACTTAAGTTATTGGAGTACCTACAAAGTAAGACATACGATTGATGTAATGCATACAGAGAAGAATGTTGCAGAACATATTATCAACTTATTATTTGATAAGGGAAACCAATATTCTAAGTTTTCATGGGACAAGGTTCATAAGGTACAATGTTGTCGAGTTCTAAAAGATGCAAAACTTCCATCTTCCCTTGCAACCAAGTTAGGTAACCTTGTAAGTATTCAACCACCCTGTTTGCATATCAAGAAAACATATGATTATCATCTTATTATGCAATACTTTCTCCCTATAATGGTTCAACATGCATATCCAAAGTTCCGTGAGCTAAGACGAGCAATTTTACAAGTAAGCTTGTATTTCAACATAATTTGTTCGAAAGTTTTAGTTCGAGAACATGTCCATGCTGCCAAAGATATGATTCCCGAGGCATTATGTGTGATGGCGCATTATTTTCCCAAAGGCTTTTTTGACATAAGTATTCATCTTATGGTACATCTAGCTGATCAAGCTCTACTTTGTGGACCTATGAACTATATATGGATGTATCCATTTGAAAGGTACAAAATGTTCAGTTAATTTAGTTAGGTTGTGAATAGTATTGAATACTTAATCTAACTGTAATTGTATATGTATTAGGGCTATGAAAGAATGCAAGAATGTACCTAGCAATAAGCGTTATATAGAAGGATCAATTTCTGAAGCATATCTTGTTTCAGAGTTAATTAGATATGCAATGGAATATATGCCCAACCCGCGTGATGGAAATCATAGTTCTACACAAGCGTCCTTTTTAGACGAAAACGGAGATGACACGTATGAGCGCGCCATTATTGAGGGTAAACCCCTTAAGTTATCTAGGGCAAAACGCATACAGATTCGAAGATGGATACTTTTTAGAATTGATATTCCAGATAGAGATGAATATTATAGGTTCGATATTTTTTTCTTAGTACTTTTGATATAATGTATAAGATTATATACATCCATATTTTTATATTTATATTCATATTCATGTATTTACACTAGATTTTTAATTTGTAGTGCATATCGCTTATCTTTAGAAGGTGCTCATCGTGGTAAACGAAAAGGTACCACAAAGGCAGAAGTGATAGTACAATCCGAATTTATTGATTGGTTACACAAAAAGGTGTGCTACTTTTATACCAAAACTATAGTTTAAGTTTTCTTTATGTTGTTTATAGAATTTGTTAATCGTAACAGCTAGTAGATGAAAAATGCATGAGCACAATGTTATGGCACTATGTCAGTGGTCCAAAATGGGAAGCTAAAACATATCTCAAGTATAGAGTGAATGGCTATGTATTCTCTCCTCAGCATTATGACGATACTCTTTCAACACAAGACAGTGGTGTTTGTATGGATGCAATTACTACATTCATTGCAAGTGCGAGAGATATAAATCCCACTGATGATGACACTACTTGGTATGGCATTATTAGAGAGATTATAGAGGTTGATTACTACGACTTTCAACATGTGGTATTTTATTGTGATTGGGTGAATATTGGAGATAAGACAAATGGTTGTAAGATCTGTCCAGATTCTAATTTATTAATGGTGAACATGAAAAGGCTCAAAAATTCTAATGGTAAATATGATGAGTCAGCTATACTCGCAACCGAAGCAAGTCAGGTGTTCTACATCAATGATACACAAAATGCTGATTGGTCCATCATTCGACGCTCTCCAAAGCGCATAACAGATATGATAGATGATTACGTTGTGCCAACAAATTTTCAGTCTGTTATGAATGAACAACCTGACCTTGCACCATTATTGAATGTACTGAACTGAAATAAATAAAATGTATAAACAACTAGTTTTGTCATTTTTCTTTTATATCAAAATGCTTGACATTTTATGGAATTGCTATTTTGATTCATATATTACATGTATGTATATGTATATGCTTGAGACTTAACCTATCTATTATATGCTCATATGCAGGTTCAACTTTCATGCCTCTAACTTATATATATAATGTCCAATTTCTTAATTTTACAGGTTTGAAACTTAAGCATAAGTTGTGGATTACTCTAAATTGCAAACACCTCATCAATTCTTGAATGCGATTTCAAACTCTCTGCTAAGTTCTAAGGTACTTTCAATTCATATGCTATATCTAAATGCAATTATGTTTATTGTATAGATTTTAAATTTAAGCATAACGCCACGGATCTCTTCCAAGTAACAAGTACCTCTTTGCTGCTAAACTGCAATTTTAAATTCTCCACAGAGTTCCAAGGTACTTTCAATTCATATATTATTTCATGAGCATGCTCATCTAATCTTGCTAATGCTGAGTCATGTAAAAATAATTATAATGAAATATGATAAAAAAAGGCATATTGTTTGGCTGATAGTATATGATTATAATCCAATTAGTCTACTGTAAAATTAGTCTATCTTTAATTTTAAATAATAATTATTTTTCTTATGAGTAAAATATAATTTATTTTACTATTTTTAAGTACTTAGTGTTGGGTGGTAAGCATTTTTTAATCCTTCTGATATCAGAAGGAGAAGATTATAGCACAACTCTATTTCAAACTAAATAGTTGTATGTCCATTAACTATTTCTAATTTGTACAGTCCTCAATTTCATTAGACCATAACTTAAGAGTGAAGGCCCATTAGTAGTCAAATTTACTTCCAAGTTTGTTGATAATATGTCAAATTTGAGACTATTTTCTATTTTATACTGCTAGGTTGCCTTTCTGTAATGAACTGATTCAAACCCATGAAATTGTTTGATTCTGTTTTCTCATTATTTTTCATTATTTGTAATAAGGTGGGATAGCAGGCCCACCCTATTTACTAAATGCAACAGCCTTTTGGGTTGTTGGCAAACAACAGGCTGCTACAATAGCAGCTTGTGGCCTTTTGTTTAGCAGCAACCAACATGAGCTGCGGCACATACCAAATAAATTAAGCCTACAGGCCCACCCAATTTAAAAACATATATATTAAAGAATAAGTATCGTAAATATATATTTAAACTTGTATTTTAAATATAATTTAAAGTGTTGATTATGATTTTTCTTTCATATCTTGCATTTTAAGATTTAACTTTTTTAAATACAGGATTTATTTAGTCCTCTGGCAATTTATATGTACAAAAAATATGTCTAATCATCCTCCACCACGTGCTAAGAAGTACTCAATAATGGTTGGTTTGGAAGGAGCTAAAGGTAAAGACGAAGCTAAGTGGAGTTCCCGATGTGGTGCTTTGATCCGTTGTCACATACTTATTGGTTATGATGAATGGAGGAATGTAGATGACTACTACAAGGAAAATCTATGGAAAGAGCTATTGGTATTTATCTATTTTGATCCTTTTATACTCAATAATACTGATAATATTACCAAAATTATCTATTCGAAAGAATTTTGAAATTAATTTTGTTAAAAGGTTTGCTACATTACATTGAAAACTCATGCAAGCGTCAAAACTGGAAACATATAGTAAGAAGTTAAACAAACCTTTCATATTAACTAATTCTTTTCATATAGGAAGGAGTTAAATTGGAGACATATAAGAAGTAGTTACCAGTAACATTAATAAAAGAATATGCATACCTTTCATATTCATTTTGTTTCAATCTTTTATGAAGATAGAAATAATTAAACAAATTCTTATTGTATTGCTTTGTTATTATTTTCTTTGATTTAACAGACTGAATTTGAAATGGATATGGATCCTGAGCTAGCTCGACCAATATTGGAAAAAAGGTTTCCTCAATATTTTCGTACAGTAAAGTCTAATTTGCGAAATAAGTACCTAAGACCCAATCGACAGACCATACCTAAGAGCGTTGCCATTAATTCATGTTCTGATGACATTGATAAAACATGGTGGGAGAAGTTTGTTGACAACGAGTACACCGATAAAAAGAGAAAACAATGTATGCAGAATGCTCAAAATAAAGCTAAAAATACAATTACTCATACCTTGGGAAGAAAACCATACCGTAGAGTATATGAAGAAATGGTATGCAACTTGTTTTTTAATAAATAGTAATTAATAATTAAGATTATTATGCTTAGTTAACTATGACTATCTTATAGGCCATTGCAAATCCAAATGAGAAAGTTACAAGAACCATGGCATGGAAGGCGACACGTAAAAGTAAAAAAAATGGAGAAGTGCTTCCATGTGCTGCTAAAACATATGTAAGATTTACATATACTTCGTATATTTTATTTTGACTAGTTTGTGTGCCATATATGATAACACATTGAAGATAGAGTATATATATATCCAGTTTCTACTTCGGTGCGAATGTTAGTTATACCCTTCCCTCAATCGATCATCAATATATGATGAAACAAATTCTACATAATTTTGTCGCTTATAAAACGTTGACAATTGGAAAATAAATTATGTAACTTAATGCTAAGCAAGTTTAATTTTTAGCAATGCTTCCTACTTTAAAATATATCAGATTCCAGACTGCTAAATATTCCAGCAAACTTAGAGTGGATTTCATGCTCTGGTTGTCCTGCCTGTTACCATAAACTTCTCCATTAAACATAATACTAAGGTGTACATATTTATGAAATATGAGTTTTGTTTTTTTTTCAACTGAATCACTTTTTGTTTGATTAAAGAGGAATTTGCAAGAGTGAGCTAACAAGTAACTGTGACTCTTAATCTAAGTCAGTGAGTGTATGATATATTTATGTTACTATTTTATGGTTAGTGGCGTGCGAATGTATGTTAAGATTTTTGGAAGTTTGATGATGTATGTACTTGACATTTTTATCTCAACAAAATTTTCTTCTGGACTTCTGTTTCTTTTTACTATGTTTATACTCCATATCTACATTCACTCACTATTTTTGTGAATGCTTTATGTACTGTAGGCGCTAATAGAGGAGGCAGAAGAAAAACAGAAGATGGAGGCTGGTCTTAATGGCGATGGCGCAACAAGTTTACATGACGTTGAAAGAGATCCTGTTGCTTAAGTTTTTGGGTCCGATAAAAAGAAAAATTATTGCCATGCGGTTAGTTCCTCTTTTACTGTAAAACAAGTAAAAACAATACAAGCTTCAAAAGCAATTGCGGAGAAAAATGAAAAACATAACTTTCAAATTTGGTCATTGGAATTGCAAAACCAAGTAGCTAAACAAGTAGCAAATCAAGTCGATGATGCTCTTAAATCATTTACTTCATCTTTTCTAAATAAGATATCTGGGATCCAACAAATTCAAAGTATCAGTAATGTTACACCAAGAACAGATGGTGCTTCTAACTTAGAGGGTTCTCCTCCTACGAATGATGCTCTACCCTGTGATAATGGTTCATCTTCAAAAGAAAAACAATTTGTAACGCTACTATCGCAAGACTTGAAGAAGGATGTAGCCAAAGGTTACCTTGGTTCGCAAACTACTTGTCATTTCAGAAATGTTGTACCAAATGTTGAAAAAGTTGTTTGGGTTGCTGAAGTAATAGATCCAGAAGCATCTATTTATGATGGTCCACAAAATGGGAATTATAAGCTTTGTGAAATAGTGGATGGAGGTTTTGTGATATGGCCAGTGTTTCGCATCCGGAATATGTAGTCTTCTTCTTTTAGCAGACTTTTTGTTTTAGACATAATATTTTGTCTTTTGTTGTTTTGTAATGCTATTGTTGTACTGTTTTGGTTGTTTAATTTAAGTATTGATGTTGTGTTTTGTAATACTATAGTTGAAGCTATGTAATTACTTTTTATCTTAAACATAATATGTTGATGATGCTATGACTAAAATAGTTTATGGTTTTTGATAATATTTTTATATGAATTGTTTGTTGCATATACAGTTTCAGATTGTGGCTGTTATAAATAGTATTTTTGTAACACTTATAGGCGTTACTGAAAAAAAAGAAGCAGTGTACAGAAAAATTGTAGTAACGCTTATAAGCGTTACAAAATCATGTTCAGTAACGGGATAAAAGCGTTACAAATAAAAATTTGACAACGCTTATAAGCTTTATAGTATAAATTTAACAACGCTTATAAGCGTTACGACATGTACCAAGAATTTCTTCACGCCCTTGTGCTAACGGATTGAATGCATTACCAAAATTAATAGTAACGCTTATAGGCGTTAGGAAATTCTTTTTCTGGTGTTGTGTACCACAAGACTTTTAATTATTTCCATCCAAAAATATATGCGTTAAAACGGGAAAATCTCACTTACTTTGAAATAAGAATTTAAAATTCTTTTTTAAAATCTCCGAAATACTTATAAACTTATATAAATATAATATTAACTTATAAATTCTCTTGTTAACAAATTTTCTAACTCCAATTTTCAAAACAAATTCTCTTTTCAATAATTTCTTGAAAATTTTCCACTTTTAAGAATGTCATGTTTCAAAAATTAAGTTCTTTTACCACTCTCATTATCTCTCTATTTGATGCATTTATCAATTCAAATCTAACCGTTGACATATATTCTCACAAATGCTTAACCATATTCCCATTACCAATTATGGTTCAATTCCAATGTAGGACCAAGGAGTATCTCTACACACTAGGTGGAACCGAATGTGAATGTTCACATTATAGTATGCTAGTATCAATTCTAGTACCATTTTCAGTTTTGGTCTTACCCCACCAATATATATATCCACTCCAATTTCAATTCTAACTAACTTACTCGTCCTCTGCTATGCATAATTGGGATTTAATAACATTCCAATGGATAGATAGCTCAACTGGAATAGCTACAAACATATTCGACTTATATAATATATATATATATATAAACATTTATAAAAATGCAAATATGCTCTCTTAATACAACATAGTCCTTAATTTTAGGAAAGTTTTGCTCTGATACCAAATGCAACAATGCACCATTTTTTGACATTTTGATTTAACATAAGTCACGGTGTGTAAACCTAGAAAGCTGAAGATGACATGCCATTAGGTTAAGATAACAAAAGACAAAATAAGGTAATAAAGACTACATATTTCTTTTTGAAATCATAGCTGAAGGAAATAACATATAATATATCAAGTCAAATATCATTTTACTTCATAGTAATGAATTTAATGTATATACATTATCAAATACAACCAAATCCAATCCAAGTGGGATAAATATTAATATCAGGTGATTTTTTATAAATATCATATATAATAGTAACGCCTTCGTCATCTAGACCATCCAGCATCACCTGGTACAACACTCTAGTTTCCATCAATATAATGATGGAACAAAAAGGGAAAAACTCAAGGAGAGGGTCGGATTACAGTCTGGTGAGTGATGTACGTCTATTCTACAACATGCTTTAGACACTCCTAAATAATACCAAGATAATTGTGGTAACCAGTCAAGCCTTAATCATGTTTCACCTGCATATAACAAGTTAGTCAGATAATACAATGATACATGGCTAACTTCATAAAGCAAGGTCTTAATCCAATACATTTACAATGGTCGATGTTATGGTCTAACCCATACTAAAGTCCAATACATTACAATGGTCGATGGTATGGTCTAACCCATACTCAAAACCAAGCCTATCATATTGCATTAACACATGGCTAAATCACCGAATGGACGTAGTTCCATATACAGTTTACGGACCCATTTCCATACAACAACATGCACATCAGATTTTCCATACATGTTGTGCAATTATGTTACCATAATAACCAATAGAAGTCTCAAAATCAATAGCAAAAATAAAAAATCAATAACAGTCGACTATTCATACTTATATATTCGTATAAATCACGTATATATACATACATTCATCCATATATACATCCAAAGCATTCTAATTCAATAAGGTCAAGAAGTTACTTTAAAACATCACCAAATCGATGTCCAAAACCCAAAGGAAAACCCTCTAAATTGATATATTTTAATTAAATTTGGCCTTATTGGCCTAGATTTTTTGGGTAGTTTTACTTCACACTAGTAGAGTGATGTACTACAATATAGGTGAACCGGCATACGCGAATTGTTTAAAAACCTGCCACTTTCCAGAAAGTTATATATATATATATATATATATCTAGATTTTCGTTTGACCATATCTTCTTCATTTTTCACTCGTTTTTATAACAGTTTTCATCTAAATTCAATTCTACTACCTATCTACTTCAAAATAATAAAAAGTCTACATTGAAATCATTTCAAAAGTCAATCCAAAAGTTAGTGAATACAAAACTAGTTTTTCGGTTTAAAAAATATTTTTTCTTATATATATATATATACACACACACACCAAAATATACTTTAAAATTAAGGTAAATTCGTATTAAAATTCAAATTATTTCCTTAAAATACATTTTCCACTTCACCAATATTTTTATATTATATTTTGTTTTTTGTAAATGGGTAAACTTTTATTAAGGCATTACAGCCCAAAAACAGCCCAGGCTGGACCAATACAAAGTATAGACATTCAATAAAGTAACTGAACCCTTTCTAAAAACAAACTTTACATCTTCCTCACTCAGACTACACGGAGTCATGGCGGCTGATAGCTCGTTCCTGGGATTCCTTCCTCTGGATAATTCTGATCCTCTTCGCCAACACGAGCTACGTCTTATACCTGCCTGGTAAGAAGGTTCCCCTTAATCCTCTTAAGAATTAACTGCATGTCTCCTATTACTAGCTTGCTAACTTCCATTTGTCTTCTATGTTTGCTTTGGAAAATTCTACGATTCCTCTCCTTCCAAATGTTCCAAACAGTCACAGTGATGGCAATTTTGTTCAATTTGGATTCAATGTCTTTATTGCATCCTCTCCGAGTCAGGTAATCAATTTGTTCAACTAAGTTATTAGAATGAGAAGTTAAATTTAAGTACTTGTTACACGAATTCCACACCAGATTAGCAAAGTCGCATTCAAAGAATAAATGTTCATGCGTTTCTAAACTCTGATTGCATAGGATACAGTCGGTTTCAGTAATCAATCCCCATTTCGATAACCTATCTCTGGTAGGTAATCTTTTCAATATCGCCTTATAAGCAGTGAATGCCACTTTCAGGTTATTGACATGATCCCATATGATTTTACTCCATGTTGCTTTACTGTCTTTTATCCTGATTTCATTCCAAGTAGCCTTAGTGGAGAAGTCATTACCCGTAGGCTTCCAGACCCATAAGTCCATCTCTCTGCCATAATAAATAGGCATGTATTGAATGACTTCCTTTTTATCTTGATTTATTGGCAGAGAAGAACAGTCTCACCTATTGTTCCTTATCACTTCTTTCACTTTAATTTTCGGGCATCCAAAATCAGAGAAAGTATGAATTCCCAGTATGTCAATCAATGATTCACCTTGGATCCAAGGATCACTCCATAAGTCTGTTTCCATTCCAGTTGCTATTTCACGAGTACAAAGTGAAGCTAATATGTCTCTGGTCTTCAATATTGCCTTCCAGTTTGTTGAAGCATTATTATCAATGGGCATTTGCCAGAAATTACCTTTGATGTATCTTCTCCTTATCCAATTACCCTATAATCCCTTACCATTAATAATTCTCCAGGCTAGTTTGAGGGTGTGAACTGTTCTCATATCTTTAAGTCTTCTAAGACCCACACCCCCTTCATCTTTGGGCCTGCATAATTTGTCATATTTGATCTTATGTAGACCACCTTTCCAAATGAAATCAGCACCAACCCTTTCAATTTTTTGAATAGAAGCATCAGGGAGTTGAAATGTTTGCAGCCAGAAGTTAACTTTAGAATGAATAACAGTGTGTACCAATTCTATTCGACCTGCAAGAGACAACAGTTTGGAACTCCATCCCTGCATTCTATCCCTGATAGAGGAGATGAGGGCTGCACATTCTCTGTCTGTAATTTTATTTGAAGATAATGGGATCCCTAAGTATTTGACTGGCAGGTTACCTTCCTTCACTTTTAGGAGATCCATCACCTCTGCTCTCCTTCTACAAGTTTTGTTAAAGTAGCATTTGGTTTTCTGTTCATTCAGTTTTAGGCCAACACACTTTTCTAATTTGTTAAAAAATTCCTTTGATAGCTGAAGCTGATTCTTTACTGGATTTTATACAGATGAGCAAGTCATCTGCATAGAGTAAGTGACTCACAGTAGGCTGGAAGTTAAAAATAGTCTGAATAAGCTTGTGATGAGTAGCCAACTCCATTTGTAAGGTGAGGTATTCCATGGCAATTGCAAACAAATAAGGGGATAGAGGGTCACCCTGCCGAATGCCTCTATTGGACCCAATGAAACCTTTTGGTATGCTCTTAATCAGGATAGAGAAGGTAGGTGTAGATATACATTCGTTTATTAGATTCACAAATTTTGTAGGAAATCCCATAGCAAAGAGCATGTGGATAATGAATTGTCTACTAATTTTATCATATGCTTTGTGAAGATCAACCTTTAGACAGAATTTATCAATGCCTGGTTTATTGAAATTCCTTACCAATTCATGAGCCATAAGAGAATTTTCAGAGATGCTTTTACCTTTAATGAAAGCGCTTTGACACTCGGAGATGAGGTCAGGTAAAATCATCTTCATTATGTTGCATAGAATCTTGCTTAGAATTTTGTATATCACATTGCAACAAGCAATAGGCCGATAGTCTTCAATTTTTAAAGGATTATCTACTTTAGGAATAAGGCAAATGAAAGTGTGATTGATTTCTTTGGGAAATTTTCCTGTTTGTAGAATTTCCTGCATAGCTGAAATAATTTGTTTTATCAGGTCACTCCAATGGAGAATGAAGAATTTGGAGCCGAATCCGTCGGGTCCTGGACTGGAATCAATATGAATGGAGTTCAGAGCTTCCAACACTTTAGCTTCAGTAATTTGCCTGGTCAACATCCTTTTCCTTGGGAATTAACCTGTCTCCTGCATTGTATGGTTGGTAAGTTAGTACAAACTTCACCATTAAACAAATCACTATAATATTTGATAGTTTGCTCTTCAAATTCTGCTGCATTGATTGTTAAGTTTCCTTCCTGGTTAATAATATGTAAGTTATTGTTCTTGTTACTGCGAATAGCCATTTTAGCATAGAAGAATTTAGTGCATTCATCCCCTTCAATTATCCATTTCTCCTTTACTTTTTGTTTGAGTTCAGCAGCTTTAATTCTAAAAGCTTCTTTCAGATTGCTCTGATTTAGATAATAGTTACGCCATGTGTTTTCATCATCAACACCTTTATCTATCACACCCAGGAGTTCTTCACATTTCCCCTGCAGATTAGAAATCAGGTCTCCTTCCTTTGGTCTACATCTGTTCCAGTTCTTTAAGTCAATTTTAACTTTTTTAATGAGTTGAATTAATTTATAGCATTGAGAGCCCTCAACCCTTGATAGTTCATTGAATTTTGTAGCTTCTTTGTAACCTTCAAATTCATGCCGGTGATTGCAATATCTGAAAGGCTTGCCTTTGACTACCAGACCTTTATCTACTAAGTCAACAAGAATAGGACTATGATCACTAGTAGATGGAGGAAGAATGTTTAATTTAATGTTAGAAAACATAGTAATACACTTCACATTAACAAGCACTCTGTCTAATCTGCAGGATATCTTTTTGTTTTCACCACTTCTCCATGTGTATTTCAGGCCACTGTGGACAGGTTCAAGCAACCCCGCTTCTATAATGCAGTTATTGAATTCCTTTAGCTGGGAAACTCTCATGGTAAGTCCTCTTTTTTCTCCTCAGCTCTGAGTATTGAATTGAAATCCCCTAGCGTAATCCAAGGGTTGTTAGTATTTTTACCTATATCTTTGATAGCTTGCCATAGATTAATTCTTTGAGATGCCAAGTTACTAGCATAGACACAACTCAGAGTTAATTTCAGACCACCCATATTGGTAGCTTCTACTGTTATATGTTGGTCGTCTTTCTTCTAGAGTCTTATATTCCAATTTAACTTATTCCATAGTAGAAGGATGCGTCCTTTACCACCTACATCATTATTATGCATACAGGACCATTGCTCTCCCAGAGAGTCAGTAAAAAAGGATAGATTATCATTATTGAATTTATTTTCTAAAACACTTATAATAGAAGGAGAATAAGTTCTCCTCAAGTTTAAGAGGTCTAAACGTCTAACATCATTATTTAGACCCCCTACATTCCAACTAATCATTGACATTTGGAAATTGAAGGCCTACTCCTCAATTTCATAGGAGAAACCTCACGATTTAACTTCGCCTTTCCTTTAACCTCTTGATTCTGGAATTGTTTAGAGTATTCTAAATTGGTCTTTGTGAATTTATTAGGTGTACTTTCCTCTATATCTGTATCTGAGTCCAATTTGTCCAGTTCAATTTTGTTAAGCTCATCTATTTCATCTGTTGTATCAGGCACTAACTCTGGTGACTTCCCAGCAGGGGTATGGTCCATTACAGATTCCACAGTATTTACCAATGTTGGGTCAGCTGTCTTTTCTTCATCTTCCTGGTCATCAGGAGTTACCACAAGTGTTTCCTTTTGGTTACTAGCTGCAGTACTTGAAAGTTCTATGTGTATAAGGGTCTCTTCAGTTCTAGGTTCTATCTGTGCCTCATTTTGTTGTATATTTTGTGTAGGCTCAGATTGACTAGTCTCTTTTATTTGTTTTTGTCTCCACACCTGCTTAACAGAGCCTATTACAGTTTCACACTATTCTATAGAATGACCAAAGCACTTACAGGTGGGATGTGATCATACTCTACCTCCTGTAAATATATATTACCACTTCTATCTTTGGCACGAACTTGTTTTTTTATAGGATCACTAGTTTTAATTTCTACTAAGACTCTGGCAAACTTCAGTCTTTTAACATTTCTAGTGTAATCATCCATAGCCAGGGGTGTTCCAATAAGACTTGCAATTTTACTAATACCATGCGCATTCCACAAGGAAAGGTCAAGATTCATCAGTTTAACCCATACAGGATGTGTTTCCAGCATATCTCTCTCTAGTCTTAGGTTAGGTTCCCATTTCTTAGTGAAAATGAGTTTGCTATCAATGAACCAAGGACCTCCTTCCAAGACCTTTTTACAATCCAATTCACTACTAAATTTAATAAGGTAAAAATCATTTTCTCTTGGGAATACATCCCATTTGCCAAAAGGTTTCCATTCACTTTTAATGTAAGCATTGAGATTTATATAATAAGGTCTTTTCCCAGCTACATAGATATAAATGGACGTACCCTACATGCTTTTAGCTGAATTAAATACCTCTTCATCCAGATCCGCAAAGGGACCCTCAGCATCTTCTAAGGGTTCGAAATTATTAACCCCACCTTCTATACACGTATTACCTACAATAGCATCATCCCACGTCCATTTTCCTTCCTTGAATTCTGGTTTGTTGATTCTAGAGCCCACAAATGATACTCGTTGATAGGGAACCTCTCTCCTATGTTGTTGTAGATTCTCCCCAATTAGACGCTTACCTTTATTTTTGTATATAACTTTTCGCCATCCTGTGTCGTCGTCATCTTCGATTACGAAAGATTCGCCATTAGGGTTTCCTGTAGTTGAAGGAGCTGTCGCCATTTTAAAAGATCCAAAAAAAAATTCATCATGTCATATTCTTTAACTGACTTTATATTATATATATATATATATATATATATATGTATATATTATACATATATATCAAAAAAATTCATTTCTAGTGCAAAATGAATAGCTTTCCACATATCTTTCATTATCCCATTATAAATCATATAAAAATACAATTTATAATTTTAAAAGTTCTAAAACATATAAATATCTTTCTAAAACAATGTATAAACTTTTTATATGATTTAAACAATCATTTTGAATATCTTATATATGTATATATGTCAAAAGCTTGGTTTTTCAACATCCCTCTTTATAATATTCATACCTATATACGATATAAATATATATTCAGTAGGATTTCGATTTTAACTCTCTGATCTATAAAGTTATCAATCAAAAATCCAAACATACATCATATCTTGTATTTCATAATAATTATTGATCACATATGCATCATATATAGTCTCTAATTTACATTACGAAACGCAATCTAACTATCTTTTTATATTGGATTTGTAACTATAATCATTAAATTTTAGATTTTATTTCTTTTAGTTTCTATAATATATTAGTAATTAACATCATAATCCATATTTTCTATTTCTAAGGCATAATTACTTGGAATTGGATGAGAATGAAAAGAGTATATTGCAAATTAGGCATAAACTACTCACAATAATCCAAAAGTCTCCAAATTGCCCGTTGTACAAAATTTGATTCACCTCTAAATACATGTATCCGTGACTCTAATTAGTATTAGAGTGTAGGCCTCGACTCACTCTTCGATCTGGTAATTAAATCATTGAATTTGATGATGAATTTGGTAGAATTTGATGTTATAATTAAAAGAGGGTTTTCGGAGTTCGTATGGAAGAAGAAGAGAAAAAAATGTGCATTTAGAAAAGTGGTTTCAAAAATTTGAACGAGCTAACTAACTAAGTATATATGGTTAATATAAGGTGTCTACTCATATTTGTTGAGTTAGAACGATTTAAAATTTCAAATTCTCGAAACACGAAGATTGCGATATCTCTCACATCTTAACTCTGGTTCGTACAAATAAATACATGGTGCACATTAAAAAAACAAGATGGTCGTAATGGAATCGGTTTCATTTTCAAATTTAAAAGTTTGAAAAATGACATTTTTTTCTTTCGGTCAAAATTATTTAATTTATTTCATTATTTTAAATTATCAAAAAATATTGATTATTATATCCAAGAAGCAAGCTTCCATATTTTCCATCATCATCTGCAAATCTTCCTTAGCAAGGTAGTTGAACATTTTACTTGGATTATATGTTGCTTTCTGAATGTCTCCATAGACAAATTGCTCTCCATCAAATAACATCCTCTTCAACGGTTGCTTTCTAAATGGTGGATTCATGATTTCAATTAAGTTCTCAATGAAAGCACCATAATGTTTATATCAAAAATGACCAAACACCCGAGAATAGAGATTTGCTATAGCCTAGGATCCTGAGTGTGGTCATAGTGTTAGTTTTTAGGAGGTGGGATCTTTAGTCGTTAATTATGTTAAGTTCTTATTGTAATTTGGAACATAAGTCACAAGCAAAATGTTAAAAAGCAAGAAGTAGAGTGTAGAAAAAAGTAAATCACATGTAGAACTTTTGTAGTGGTTCGATAATGGTTTGACAATATCTGGTGTTAACACCTCCTTTTCGACGACCTAGCACTTAACGATTTATGACTTACCGATCTAAAGGACTCAAGCGACTCAAGCAACTCAAGGCTTCAGCGACCCAACGACTTAGTGAGCTAAGAAACTCACCGGCTCAACGATCTACAAGCTAGCAACCTAACTCCAGAAAGCAACCTAGCGACCTAACGAGTTAGCGACCTAGCGACCTAGCAACTCAGGAAAAGGGAACGACTTAACATGCTCCAGAGTAAAGCCACACGACATGCCTCTTCTATTAGGTCGCTCACGACCTAATCTGGCCGAGATAACTTCTGTAGTTACTACATTAGGTCGCTCACACCCGGTATCTCACCCAGAATGGCTCCATTAAGTCACCAACGACTTAAGCTAACTCGGGATGACCCTTAGGTCGCTCACGACCTAAAACCCAACGACCTAAGCCCAGTTTTCTCCTATAAATACCCCGCCTACTCTAAATTGAAAGGGGACTTTTTCCAGACTTTGAAGCGCCAAAACTCTGCTGCATTCACAACCTCTACAACACCTCTACTACCAAAAACATTTCAATCTACCTAAGAAGAAGATCAACTACATTCAAGATGGATTCCATAATCTCTTTTGTATTGTAGTGCTAATTACTTGTATCGATTGTTGAATAATCGAAGGAATTCTTGTAAAACTAATAATCGAACTTGTGATAAAGAAGATAAAGTGGACGTAGGCTTGATTTTGAGCCGAACCACTATAAAAACTGCTGTCTCTTTACTTTTACTGCAATTATCTGCTTGTTTTAGTTCCCGTACCAACGGGTGGTGCTTTTACTTTACTAATATTCACACCGGGGTGTTAGCGTTCGATTTTGACGTTAACATTTTTGGTGCTTTCACTGAGAAAATCGAACTCAGGTGCGTTCTCACCATTGCTTCGCAAAGATTTTTTGAAAGACTCTCCTTAAAAACTAGAAGTCTATCTGAAATCATGGCTCCTAGAAGAAAGAGTAGATCTACTAGATCCGGAGATGCTTATGACAAGGCTGCCACTTCTCCAGCGCCAAATCAGGCGACTTCTACTGTTGGAGTCACAAGGGCTGGACTTGATGATGTTGTGTCTGGGTTATACCAACAAATGGAAGATCAAAATGCTTTGATGATACAGGTTAAACGCTCTGCTTGGGGTGAACCGACAACCAGATAATAATGAACCAACCTTTGCTGAAGATGCTCATGAGTCCCAAGAGAAAAGTATTCCTCAAAGGGTAGCTGGCACCGCCGAAGAGGCACCTCCCCAAGCTGGATGTTCAAGGCCGCAGCCACCTCTTCGCGAACGTTTGTTCAGGCAAACTTCCGAAAAAGTGGCTGACGTCTGCCCGGCAAGGCCTCTGAACGATGAGGAATACCTATCAGGAATGATTCGCCAAATTATGAAAGAAAGTATGCAAAGGGATGAAGATGAAAATGACTGGGGGTTTGCTCCAAGCAAGACTCTGTTTACCGAAAGAATTCTAAAAGCTGAATTTCCAAAGAAGTTTGTTCCCCCTACTATCCCAGCCTATCGGGGGACAAGCGACCCTAATCAGTTCTTGTACAAGTATGACTGGCATATGATAGGTGCCAGGGCAACAGATGAGATTATATGCAGATATTTTCCTGTCTATTTGGAGGGGGTGGCTCTACTTTGGTTCACAAAGCTACCAATCCAATCTGTGGATCAATTCTCTGACTTAACTCGTAAATTCAAGGATCAGTTCAGGTTGTATGCTTCAAAGGCCAAGGACATAATGTCATTGTCCAGCCTCGAACAAGCTCCTAGAGAATCTATCGAATCTTTCTTGAACCGCTTCAATATAGCCTTGGCCGAAGTGGATAATGCTGAGCCTCGAATGATTCTAACTTACTTGATGCGAGCCATCGATAAAACAAGTGAGTTCGGAAAATGGTTGAAGATGAAGGAACCAAATTAACTTGAGAAGTTTTATAAGAAGGCTGACGAATTTATGCGTCTGGAGAATCTTCCTGCACCAGCAAAGGTGGTTGTGGCTGAAATTGAAAACAACAATGTGGCTGAAGCTTCTAATAAGAAAGAATCTGGTAGTCAGAAGAGGGAAAATAACGGTGGGAAAAAGCAGAAAGATGTGAAGAAACTTCGCCGTTTTTTGGATTTTACTGCTTTGACTGAGACTCCAGAGAACATCTTCTTCGCAACCAAAGATGCTATCGAGTACCCTAAGCCACTTGAGATGAAGCTTGGGAAAATTTTTGTGTCTAATGGAAGATTCTGTCGATTTCACAATCAGCCTGGCCATGACACTAATGAGTGTCGCCATTTGAAGAATTTAATTGAAGAGCTACTGCGACAGAATAAACTGCAACAGTATGTCAAGAGAAACAGAGGTGATCCAGCCTCATCTACTTAGGGGCAGCAACTTCCTGCTCGTCAATCTGGCTCAGGTGAAAAGGCTGTGGTGTAGGAATCTGAAAGGCCTGTTATTAATGTAGTCACAGGGGGTCCTCACCCAGTAGGCAGAAGTTGGGGAGAGATGGAGAGGTATGCTCATGCTCTGAGACATGCCCCAAAAGAAGAAACTGTTTTTGTCTTGGAAGATGCTGTGCCTTCAAAACAGCAAAGAACTTTTCACGATGACATCATATTCAGAGCTAGAGATTCTGTGGGAATTGAGGCTCCCACCATGGATCCTTTGGTAATATCCGCCGGTATCGGACCAGCTATTGTGAGGAGAGTGCTTGTTGATTGCGGCGCTTCTTGTAATATCCTCTTCAAAAAGACATTTGATCAAATGAAAATTCCGATGGCTGATGTCCAAGCTTCTTCGCAAAAAATTGTTGGGTTCACTGGGGAACCAAAACAGCCCATCGGAACCGTCGACTTATTTGTAGAACTTGGTGAAGGGGAAAGAAAAGTGGTCCGTAAGCAAACTTTTGTTATTGTTGACGAATTTTCTGCTTATAACGCCTTCTTGGGACGACCAACTCTTGCTGCATTCAAAGCTATTCTCGCCCCGTGGTGCCTAACTATGAAATTCTCCACTGATAACGGCGTTGGTGTTTTGAAGGGGGACCAGAATGCTGGGTGGGAATGTTATCTCACAGAGTTGCGGGAGGCAAAGAAGAGAGAGATGGGAAAGGGTGCGGCAGCTTCGCTCCGCATCAAAGAACCCACCTTGTAGCAATTACGGGGTGGACCTTGCACTGGTGAGCATAGTGGTGCGCGAAAAGAAATTGATCCCAAAATGACCAGTGCAGGGGAGAATAGAGTGGTGCCGGTAGAAGTAACGGTACCAATACCTGTTGACCCGAATGACCCAAACAAGGTGCTGAATGTGGGTTCAACTTGGTATGACGGTTCAGAATATACTAATAGCATTCTTGAAAGCAAACCTAGATGTTTTCGCTTGGAGTCATGCCGACATGTGTGGAATATCTCCAGAAATCGCAGTGCATGCTTTGAATATTGATCCAAAGTTCACACCCGTAAAGCAGAAAAGAAGAACCCAGGGTCCTGAAAGGTCGACAGCATTAAAAGAAGAAGTAGATCGGCTCATGGAGAATGGCTTCATCAGAGAATCCACTTATCCAAATTGGGTTTCTAATCCAGTGTTGGTTAAAAAAGCAAATGGGAAGTGGAGAGTACATATCGACTTTTCAGACTTGAATAAAGCATGTCCCAAAGACTGTTTCCCGTTGCCCAGAATTGATCAGTTGGTGGATGGAACAGCCGGGCATGAATTAATGTCTTTTATGGATGCTTACTCAGGATATAACCAAATCATGATGCATGAGCCAGATCAGGAGGACACGAGCTTTATCACTGATGTTGGTCTTTACTGTTATAAAGTCATGCCCTTCGGACTAAAGAATGCGGGGGCAACTTATCAAAGACTTGTGAATGCCATGTTCAAACCCCAGATTGGGAAGACTATGGAAGTGTATGTTGATGATATGTTGGTGAAATCGAAAAAGGAAGTAGACCACATGGATCATTTAGCAGAAATGTTCGCGGATCTCCGAAAGTATGGGATGAAGCTAAATCCTCTGAAATGCTCATTCGGAGTAGAGTCCAGAAAATTCTTGGGTTTCATTGTGAGTGCTAGGGGCATCGAAGCTAATCCTGCTCAAATTACTGCCTTAAGAGAAGTAAAAGCCCCTAGAACAAAGAAGGAATTGCAAAGCCTCAATGGGAAAGTCGCTGCTTTGAGTCGATTTATTTCTAGAGTCACTGATAAATGCATTCCCTTCTTTGATGCTCTGAAGAAAGGAAAGAAAAACTTTGATTGGACTCCCGAATGTCAGAAAGCTTTTGAAGAACCGATTCATCACATGGAAAAACCTCCAATACTTTCTCAGCCCAGCAATGGTGAAGATCTTTTCATATACTTAGCAGTCTCATCTCATGCTCTCAGTGTAGCATTGGTACGGGAAGACGCAAAAGTTCAACACCCGGTTTATTACATCAGCAAAAGATTCACTGGGGCGGAGATTAATTATTCAAAGTTAGAAAAGCTCGCCTATTGTCTATTGATCGCGTCCAGAAAGTTGAGACCGTACTTCCAGGCTCATCCTATTAAAGTCCTCACTGATCAACCTCTAAAGCAAGTCCTATTCCGTCCTAAAACTTCGGGTCGTCTTTTGAAGTGGAATATTGAACTCAGTCAATACGATATCACCTACCATCCCCGAAGAGCAATCAATGGACAAGCTTTAGCAGATTTCATTGCAGAATACACCGACAAAGGTGGCAGTGAGGAAGAGGTAACTGATGATATCTCGATACGATGGAAATTATATGTTGATGGTGCAAGAAATGACTACTGTTCCGGAGCTGGGGTTGTGCTTGAAACCCCCGAAGGGCGGTCATTGTGTTATGCATTAAGATTAGAATTTCCTTCAACTAATAATGAAGCCGAATATGAAGCTCTTATTGCCAGTCTAAGAATTGCTAAAGAACTGAGCATCAAAGTATTGCAGATCTTCAGTGATTCCCAGCTTATTGTATGCCAAGTCAAGAAAGAGTTTCAAACTAAAGGAGGAAATCTGTCTGCTTACTTATCAAAAGCCTGCGAACTTCTCGATGATTTTGATCATTATACAATAAACCATATACCTCGGGAAGAGAACATGAAGGCAGATTCTCTCACGAAATACTCAAGCTCTTGCGAAGCTCAATTATTGGGATTGGTCCCTGTAGAAGTCTTGTCAGCTCCAAGTATTAATGAAATGGATATAGACTGGATCATGGCTGTATCTCAAGAACATGAGTCATGGATGACCCCGATCAAGGGATATTTACTCAACGGCTCCTTGCCAGAAAACTCAAAAGAACGCCAGAAGTTATTAAGAAAAGCCCCGAGATATGTAATTCAAGGCGACCATTTGTACAGACAAGGATTCTCGATGCCATTACTCTGATGTGTAACCAAAGAAGAGGCTAAGACAATTTTGGCTGAGGTGCATGGAGGAGAGTGTGGGGATCATTCAGGTGGCCAAACTCTTGCAAAGAAAATTCTCCGCTATGGGTATTTTTGGCCGGATATTAATCGAGATGCTGCTAGCTACTCCCGAAAGTGTGACAGATGCCAGAGATTTGCAAAAATCCCAAGAGCACCTTCCACCGTGCTAACACAGATGGTCAGTCCATGGCCATTCGCCATTTGGGGAATAGATCTCATTGGGCCTATGCCGATTGCCAGATCTGGAATCAAATATGCCATTGTTGCTGTTGATTATTTCACTAAATGGGCTGAAGCTGAACCATTGGCAATTATTACCTCTAAAAAGATGATAAATTTTGTGACTAAAAATATCATTTGCAGGTATGGTGTGCCTCAGAAGATAATAACAGACAATGGTACCCAATTCGAAAGCGAAGAATTCCAAGAATTTTGCAGGCGATTCAAGATCCGAAAAAGCTTCTCAGCAGTGGCTCATCCGCAGGCAAACGGGCAAGTGGAAGCAGTGAACAAAATCATCAAATCAACCATCAAAAAGCAACTGGAAAAAGCAAAAGGTGGTTGGGTTGATAAGTTGCCACTAGCACTATGGGCATATAGGACTACCCACAAAACTACGACTGGGCACACTCCATTCTCATTAGCATATGGGTCGGAAGCAATGATTCCAGTGGAAATAGAGGTCCCCTCACACAGGAGAATTCATTTCAACCAAGCTGAAAATGAAAAGCTGCAACTTAAAGCACTTGACTTGCTTGATGAAAGAAGGAAAGAAGCTGAACTCAGAGTTACAGCTCAACAGCAAAGGATAGCCAGGCACTTCAATTCTAAATTTCGTCAACGCAACTTTGAAATTGGGGATCTAGTCTTGAAAAGGATCATGACAGCAACAGGAGTGTTTGGGCCAAACTGGGAAGGGCCGTATGTCATAGGCAAAAAACTTCTTGATGGCACTTTCAAACTCACAACTGTCGAAGGAGATCCAATCCCGAGAGCTTGGAACAGCAATCACTTGAGTCCATATTTTACTTAAAAGCCATGCTTAAATTTTGTAAAATAATTCTGGATGTATCATTCTTGTATTGTAAGCCATTGTAAAATCAGTGTGACTCAGCAATAAGAACTATAAAGTGGATGTAGGCCCAATTCTTGGCCGAACCACTATAAATCTTGTGTCTCCTACTACTATAAAATGCATGTCTCATTTCAATGTGCAAACATCTTAAATATGTTGCTAAAATGTTGATTTAATATTGCAGGCTATCAAAGCAAAGCTTACCTATTCAACACATTACAAAGCCAAGCGATTCCAACAAATCACTTAACAAACAAAAGTCAAGCCACAAAAATTCCAGGTTCAATTCCTACATAAGAAGCGCTTCTCATAAACAGTTGGTGATTCCACTAAAGGGGCACCTTTCCAAATTGAAGGTTCCAGGCCCTTGCTAACTGATTGCGATCGTTTGTGTAAACAAACATCCGGTTAAGTAGCTTGTGTCTACCCTGTGGATTCACTTAACAATGAAGTACACTTCTATGGAAGAATCAAACAACCTGCAAAAGAAAGGAACATGTATTCAAAGGTGATAACAAGGAATCGCTAAGCGGCAGTTGATGAAAAGACATGGACAAGCAGACAAAAACAGCCGAAATGGAATCTTGTCTCTCACCCAAGAATGTTGGTGGGACCACCCAAGGGGGCACCTTCCCAAGATAGAAGGTTCCAGGCCCTTGTTACTTGATTGTGATCGTTCGTACAAACGAACATCCAGTCGGGTAGCTTGCGTCTGCCCCGTGGACCCACTTAACTGTGAGATGCAACCTTCCTAGCAAACCAAACAAAGCCCTCTTAGGAGGCACAAGCCCTCTTCGGAGGCACACAAACAAAGACCTCCAATGAGGCAAAAGCCCTCTACGGAGGCACAAAGACCTCTAACGAGGCATGCCCAAATCGAAATGCTTCTCTCACCCAAGAATGTTGGTGGGACCACCCAAGGGGGAACCTTCCTAAGATAGAAGGTTCTGGGCCCTTGTTACTTGATTGCGATCGTTTGTGCAAACGAACATCCAGTCGGGTAGCTTGCGTCTGCTCCGTGGGACCATTCAACTGTGAGAAAGTAACTTTCAGGCAAAACAGCACAAGCCCTCTTCGGAGGCACACAAACAAAGACCTCCAACGAGGCAAAAGCCCTCTACGGAGGCGCAAAGCCCTCTAACGAGGCATGCCCAAATCGAAATGCTTCTCTCACCCAAGAATGTTGGTGGGACCACCCAAGGGGGCACCTTCCCAAGATAGAAGGTTTCAGGCCCTTGTTACTTGATTGCGATCGTTTGTGCAAACAAACATCCAGTCGGGTAGCTTCCGTCTGCTCCGTGGGACCATTCAACTGTGAGAAAGTAACTTTCAGGCAAAACAGCACAAGCCCTCTTCGGAGGCACAAAGCCCTCTTCAGAGGCACAACAAAAAAGCCCTTCCCAAAGGCATATCAAACAAGCCCTCTCCAGAGGCACAAATCAAGAAGCCCTCTACGGAGGCACAAAGCCTTCTTCGGAAGCACTAAACAAGTAAAGCCCTCTAACGAGGCACATCCAAAAACTTCGTTGATGGAACCACCGAAGGGGCACCTTCTCAAAAAGAAGGTTCTAGGCCGCAGCTAAATACTCGTGATCATTTGTGCAAACAAATATCCGATAAAACAGCTGACGTCTGTCCCGTGGGCCCATTCAACGATGAAACATAACTTTCTGACAAACAGATCAAAGCTTTCTTCGGAAGCCCGCTTCACTGCGTAGGGGAATCCACTTTTCAAAAGATAAAAAGTGACCATCTCCGAAAGTTGAAGTGTTTTTTTTAAAAAAAAGAGAAAGAAAAACTTCTCCGATGCAAAGCACACTCTACTAAAAGCAGAATAATATTTCCTCAAAACGGAAGAATTATTCTCTAGAATAAGAGTACAAGTCTTTTCAGAATATTGCAATGAGCCGTGGTATGGGGGAAATATAGCTATATTAATAAAAACAACGCTCAAACAGCATACCACGAGCTCACTACAGTATCGTACAAAGAAAATAAAGAAATTTGTGCAAAAACAAGGAATAAATGCATTCACAAATACTGACAAGAGATTGTACAAATAAAAAGAGTCATTTTTATTCCATACTATCAAATTTTTTATACATGTACAGGTTTCAAAAAGCGGGGGCCGGTACCCGCACAATCTCCGGTCGATACAAGCCTTTAGACAAAAGGCAAAATAGCAAACCAAGAAAGATAGAACCAAACTCATTTCTTCTTCCTCCCGCCACCTTTGGAGCCTTCACCTGGCTTAATGACTAACTTCGCAGGCCGGCTTGGACGAGTCGCGGAAGAAGGAGAAAGAGGTGCAATTGGGTCTTCTTCCACTTTCTCATCACTAGCGGAAGCGTCTTTCTTCTTCTTTGAAACTACACGTTTTCCCCTCTTCTTTGAAGAAGATTCACTGCCTAAAGAGATAAGATCAGAAAGCTTTGTGTCATCAGCAGTGAATCTCTCCAGGGTCCTCTCACCCTCCTCAAGTTCCTCAGCTTTTTGTTCTTGTGAAGCCGCCGGGTCATCTAAGCCTTGAAGAGCTTCTATTTGTTCTTCTTGTGATCCCGGTTGAGAAGCAGAAGGAGGAGTAACTTGAAGAGGTAGAGGAGCAGCAGCCGGGGGAGGCGAAGCTTGTACAGCACTTGTTGTTTTCGCTACAGAAGAAGAAAAGTTAAAAACATCAGTATTTCCCGCAAAGAGAGGAGATAGTGGCGCATCGAGGCTTAAGTAATAGGCAAAAAGTTCATCGAGCTCATGTAAAGCAAACATGCAGTCCACTTGAGCTAGATCAGAATTGAAGTTACCTGGAGAGCTTGATTTTATCATGTCGATTTCATAATCGTGGGCTTCAGTGCTTTCTTGGGCCTCTTCTTCAGTGTGAGCAGTTGGGGGCTCAGGAATTGTGGTTTCAGTTTCGGCTTTTGCAGGAGGCAGAGAATGAGAGCTAGAACCGATGATATCAGGGTCGACCGAAGCCGAAGGACGAGTGGGGTCAGCCAAAGGTGCCTTCCCCAGATGTTCTCCTTCTGCCACTTCGGCTCGCTCCCTGGCAAGCTGTTCTTTCCCTCTAGCCATGGCAGCACGACCCTCGTCGTCCAAGTAGCAAGCCTCCAGATCCTTCTCTGCATAACCAGCATCTTTAAACATTTCACTTACTGCCTCCCACACTTCGGCCAGAGTAATTTCATATTTTAGGCCCAAGAACGAAAGACTTCCACGTCCCAGGACGTTGAGAACATAAAACTCAAAAAGAGTGGAGCTGATGGTGGCCTTGGTTGTTTCATGCGATTCTTCAGCAGCCGCTTTTCCAGCAATGGCCTCATCACGCTCCTTTTCTGCTTTTGAAAGTTGAGTTTTTAACATGGTAATCTCCAAGTCTTGGGAGCTGACTTATTCCCGCAACTGGACGGTATCGTTGCGGTATTTTTCAACAACATGTTGTTCCGCCTCAAGTTTGGTCTCGGCATCTCTCTGAGCAGCATGCACATCTCTCACTTGCTTTTGAAAAGCTTCTTCCTTTTGAGAATGGGAAGCGGAAGAAGTAACAAGGTCCTCCTTAAGTTTCTTGACTTCTGCCTCAAGCTCCTCGTTGTAAGCAGTGATGCTCTTCATTTCCGCATCGTGCTGATCAAGAATTTTCTGCCACTCATACTTATCATTTTCCATAGTCAGCATAGCCTCAAGATTTGCACGGTTTACTCTTTGAAGTTCATCGACCAGTTTTTGCCAGCTGGACATTCTTTCGATATCGAGCTTTACAGCATCAAGATTTTTCAGCATGGCTTGTTTGTCGATCGGTACCAAATCCAAATCAAAACGCACTCCTTTTAGACACCAGTTCGGAAATCGGCTGTGGAGTGTAGGCGGAGGCTTCTCGACTAGATAGGGAGGCCTATTGATGATTGATTGGATATCAGTTCTTTTGAGGGCAGAAGAGCTGAAAGGAATGTCTAAAGAGATAGAAGCAGCGGGCACTTTAGAAATTTCAGAAGAAGACTTGTCATCGAGTTTGGCCCGCTTGCTTGGATCCTCTATTATATGACTTTTTCCCCTATCATCGTGAGATTTTCTTTTGTGGGAATCGTCATCTCTTTGGTAGGAGTCATGACGGTCGTCCCTTCTTCCATATCGCTCTTCATAAGCCCGCCTCTCGCGGGCCTTCCTAGCTGCTCTCTCTTCGTCAGTCTCCCTAGGAGCAAGAAGATAGCGTCTGGGATCATAAGTGTCACGCCTTGCATGGCGTAGAAAATCATCATAATACGAGCCGCTTCGTCCCATTGGAGAATCTGAAAATGAAAAAGGGGTAGAATTTAGAAATCTCCAGAAAAAGGAAGTTAAGTGCGAGTAACTGCTAAAAATCCTAAGTGTGTGTGGCGTGTAAACTACGTGCGTCAAGCTATAAACCGCTCTTCAGAATTGAAGAAATATTGACTTTCACGGCAGGAGTTGACTCCTGGGTTGACAAAAATGAACGAAGTACGGATGTCGCTTCAATTGATGGGGAAGTGAGTCTAGAAGCGGCAGGGGTGTCGTCTTTGAAAAGCTCATGGGATGTCACCATAAAATCACTTAACCCCCCGAAGATGTCGTCACCGTCATGCCCAGCCAAGTGAGTCACACCAGCAGTTCCTTCTTCAGCATGCTCAGCACTTTTTGTGGCAGAACTTTCCTTCTCCGTCCCCTCATCAACTTCCGTGGCGGCCTTCCCGGGACATTGAGGGAGTTCCTCTTCTTCGATAACCGGAAGAAGCTTAGACTTGCCGGAAAACTCTGCACCCTCAGCAGAACCGGAGCATTTTATCAATGAAGCTTCTACAAAAAGTTCTTTCGACGCAAGTTCTTTTGCGGGGGCTGGGGCATCAGATGTTTTCGGTTGAGAAGCAGGGGCATCGCGAAGTTGAAGGGATCGGGAAGGATGTAAAAGGCCAAATTGATGTAGAAATTCATCTTTCAAAAGAAATTTGATACTCCTTCCCTCGACGGCTACAGCACTTAGCCTTTCAAAAGTTGACTTGTGACTGGAGTCTTTAAAATGGGGAGGAAGCGCTACAAGAGTAAAAATGAAGTTAATACTTGACAACCCAAATTCTGAAAGGCTCAGAAATGGAGTGAATGGAGATAGACAATCTTACTTCCTACTCTCCAGATGACATAGAATCTTGGAGGGCAACAAACGAAGAAAAACTAATTTAAGAACCCGTGAGCGCTGTCGGGCCGGTCTGTAATCAATTTGCGATTTCTAGCGCTCCTTATAAGTGTGATGGAAGGATGATCTTTATTCCTCCCGAATGAACACAAGTAGCAAATTTCGTCGAAGCTCGGAAGGCGAATAAGTGTTCTCTCGAACAGCACACACAACCCCATCAGAATGGCATAGCCATTGGGGTGCAACTGGAATGGAGAAATAGTCAACCGAAGAAGCAGCTTTCTGAGAAAGTCATTGAAAGGAGGAATAGCTCCGCTCAAGCACATCTGACGGTTGACCGCAATAAAGCTAGGAGGTGGCCTGTCGGCGGTATCATTTACTCCAGGAAGTAAAGCTTCGGTCTCAGCAATGCCAAATTGGACGCAAAGCTGGCTGAAAGCCCGTTGGGTTAGAGTGGTTGAGACTGTTTCCGGAGGATTCTCCAGAGGGTCAGCTATTGGGAAGACTTCTTCAATCTGTTCTACTGTTTCTTCTTGTGTTTGATGAGAAGTCATTCTACACAAGGAACTGGATGTTCAAATATGAAGGTGCACGTTTCCTAAAAGCATGTGAAGTGTTATGCGAAGTTAATAAAATAACAAGTAAATAAAAATAATAATACTGGTTGGCACACGTCAATTCAGGAAAATTCAAGACTTGTTACTAAATTAAAACTGAGAGTAGTGTCAATGCAGATAACATTCGATAGTAAGCAGTTCTAACTGTAAAAATTTTGCGTTGTCACTTCATTCAAGATTAGTTGATTCACAGCATTTCACACTCGATTGAATTCAGGTTATTTTACTTAAGTAGAATATTGTCTCTTGATCTAATCCATCATTCGATGTGGGCAGTCAATGATGAGTATATTCGTCCCCGTTTTCTGCAAATGTTGTATTTAACAGGTTATTAGCAATCAAGTCAATACAATCTGTGAAAAAGTGCAACAAGTTCAAGTAGTTCAAATTGGCAATTCAGTCAAGTTCTGTAAAAATTTTGCAAGTGATCAAGTCCTTAAGTCGCAGGAACGACTTAAGACTAGCTCGGGATTACTTAGGTCGTCCAAATCATGTTCAACGACCTAACATAAGTCGGCCTCCATTAAGTCGCTCTGCCTGGGTTATAAAAGTTCATCGACCCTACGAGTTAAAACTGCTCCACGGGTTAAAATTAAGCCGTCTGATTGGTTTGGTCGTATGAATTCTTTAAGTTGTTCTCTTTGGTTAAATCGCGCAAAAACTTTAAGTTGTTTTCTTGGTTAAGTCGTGCTAGTTCCTTAAGCCATTTGCCAAGTTATGTCATGTGATTCATGTTTAAACCGTAAGTCGCTCCTCCTCAGATCATTAACTCGCCTAATGCCTTATCCCGTTCACTACTTCCCAATACGTCAATTCACCAACTCCCTAACTCGCTCAATCTTCCTCGAGTTGTTAACTCGCCTAGCGCCTAATTCCCAAACCCGATAACCTGATAACTTATTGGCGCCTTCACAACAAAAAACCCTTGTCTCTCCAGTACCACCAAATCACCCAAAAAACCATTAACATCGTCTCAGATTCGCCATGAATTCAATATTGTTGTTTTATCATGAATCGCAACCACGGCGTGATCAACAGCGGTCGCAAATTGGTCGAAACATGATTCTTGATGAAATGCAGTAAAAGAAAGTGAATCGAAGTCGGAAAGTGGAAATAAGCGATTTGACGATGGATGTAGGTGAACGATGGCCAGAATTACTTACATAGTTGAACGGAGGGTTGATCGACGATGAGAAGGTTGGAATTTGTCTTCGAAAGTTTGGAGAAAACGCCAATGGTAGTTTCGAATAATAGAGCAAGTGAGGAGAAGGAAGGAGAAGCCGAGCAACTTATAGGCGGAAGGTGGAATTCGAATCGGCTTAAACGACCTAACAACTCAAGCGACTCACGACTTAGCAACTCAGATGGCACGAGTTAAAAGGTGTCGAAGCACACGACCTAGTCCCTAGGTGTATACTTCGAGGGGCAAGTGTTAACACCTCCTTTTCGATGACCTAGCACTCAACGATCTACGACTTACCGATCTAAAGGACTCAAGCGACTCAAGCAACTCAAGGCCTCAGCGACCCAAAGACTTAGCGAGCTAAGAAACTCACCGGCTCAACGATCTACAAGCTAGCAACCTAACTCCAGAAAGCGACCTAGCGACCTAACGAGTTAGCGACCTAGAAACTCAGGAAAAGGGAACGACTTAACATGCTCCAGAGTAAAGCCACACGACATGCCTCTTCTATTAGGTCGCTCACGACCTAATCTGGCCGAGATAACTTCTGTAGTTACTACATTAGGTCGCTCACACCCAGTATCTCACCCAGAATGGCTCCATTAAGTCGTCAACGACTTAAGCTAACTCGGGATGACCCTTAGGTCGCTCACGACCTAAAACCCAATGACCTAAGCCCAGTTTTCTCCTATAAATACCCCGCCTACTCTACATTGAAAGGGGACTTTTTCCAAACTTTGAAGCGCCAAAACTCTACTGCATTCACAACCTCTACAACACCTCTACTACCAAAAACATTTCAATCTACCTAAGAAGAAGATCAGCTACATTCAAGATGGATTCCAGAATCTCTTTTGCATTGTAGTGCTAATTACTTGTATCGATTGTTGAATAATCGAAGGAATTCTTGTAAAACTAATAATCGAACTTGTGATAAAGAAGATAAAGTGGACGTAGGCTTGATTTTGAGCCGAACCACTATAAAAACTGCTGTCTCTTTACTTTTACTGCAATTATCTGCTTGTTTTAGTTCCTGTACCAATGGGTGGTGCTTTCACTTTACTAATATTCACACCGGGGTGTTAGCGTTCGATTTTGACGTTAACATCTGGCCTACATTCATTTATGTCTTTTATTATGATTCTATGGTTAACTATTGTTACAACGCTTCTTAGACCAATCTAGTTCAGTTACAACAATAGCAAGTTACAAGATCTATGTTTAGCAATGCTCCAATGCCATAAATCTTAAAGTTGATCCACCACAATTATGTTAAATTTTATGATTAAAGGTGTTTAGATAAGATTGGATGATTCCTTGTTTTCCAAAAGTGCACCAACAACTTTGTTACGCTAGAATGGTTCGGTAGTTCTAATGCTTCCAATTGTCCGCTATTATTGTTCTAACTTGGTATATTTAAAGAAGTGGAGATATATAGCAGCTAGCTCTATAGTCTTGCCAAATATGTCATTTCCATATATATCTTACTCAGTTCGACATTGGTTGTTTGATGGTTAAGACTTGGTTCGATATGGCTAAGTCTTGGTTCGATACTACTAGGTTCAGTAGCTTCGATAATTCAAATAGCCATAACATTGCAGGTGCAATGGAGCAAGCACCATTTGCCCCATTATGGGCCTAAGCAATGACGTGTGGTTCAGCCTGGTCAATGACCTGACTAGTATCGGGTATATTGCCCGCGGTTTGAATGAACCTAGGGCTAGAGTGGATGCTCAAGACACTATTAACTATGGCCCAATAGTCCTAACAGTGACAGACTAGATCCCATCCATCCTATTGTGCCCAACACATTCAACATAATGCATTATGCCCATGAGAGGCTTATGTTGGAGACCCATGTTGGGTTCTCTCCCGCTTGCAACAGAGATCAACATATCATGCATATGCACGAGTTTGCTTATAACATCCTTATACCTAAACCAGCACTACACTAAAGATTTCAAGCATCCCATTGCTCCCCTCCCCGTAAAGGTGCATTCTGCATTTAATTCCCTTCTGACAGTGAATGAAGGGAATGACTTATGCTTCGATCGTCTAAGTAAAGACGGGCGGACCAGAAACCGAGAGTATAGAAAGCTTTCATTCCACTCTCGACCCCAAAAGGATGTCCCTATAACCAGATCTCGTGAAAGGTTGGCTAAACATTCCAGGTCAACTTCCATTAATAATAATAAGAGGTCATATACTGCTATTTGCCATTGCCATTCCCATCTCCGTGTCTACGTCATCGATCTCCTTTACCCATGAGATGTCAGAGGAGTCCTTCCCTGGCATAAGGCCAGTACTACCTGCATTATGTGGAGGGGCCTTTGAAAAGAAATGACATCACTGTGGTATCAAATGTTAAGAATCAGACTATAAACATTGACGACGAAGGTTTGTCCGGTGGTGAAAATAGGGAACCCTTTTTCGAAGAAATTTTGGAAGCATGCATTCACCAGAGATATGCCCTACCTCCCATCAATAAATATGATGGAAGTGCTGACCCATCCAACCACGTCATGGCTTTCAACTCCATCATACGAGCCGGTTAGCTCTCTAGTAATGCAAAGTGCTTCCTATTTGCATCCACCCTAAGTGGACCGACATCGCGTTAGTTTTTGCATCTTCAGGCGGCTAGAATTCACTCATGGGCGTAGCTATGTATAGATTTCAAGACTCGCTTCTTTTCCTCGCGAACCAGAATTCTATGGCAATAGAGCTGTGCAATATAAGACAGGGGCCAGATGTGTCATTCCATTCTTATGTCAACTGCTTCAACAAAGAATCAACTTGTGCAAGGAAAGCAAACAAAAAAAGCTTAGTGGTCTCCTTATGTTCAAGGGCGAGGCATCGGTCCAAAACATGGAAGGAATTACAGAAGCAGCCCGCACCATCCTTGATCGACTCCTTCTAAAAAGCTAATGGCATCATGCGAGTGGAAGTGGCATATTTGACAGACAATGATGAGGAGGGAATGAGAGGAAACAAGACTAACTCGTGAAACTTGCAAGAAGAGAGTCTTTGTTGAAAGAATAGGTGACTAGAAGGTAGCAAAAAGTGCACTGAGGATGGTTCTTGATTCGAATCTTGGTACGCCAATTACGCCTCATTAACTCGTGACATGGAATCAAACTATGTTGTCATTTGGGATCGTGCACCCTACTAAAGACCTCCTTTGCCCGATCAGGTAGAAAGGAGGAGCCCCAGGGTATCAAAAAATAGTGTAAGTTCCATTACTTTAATGCCCACTCTACAAATGAGTGTCGTCGCCTAAAGGATGAGATAAAGAGGTTGATCTACAAAGCTGAATTGTGTAGTATGTAAGATAGTAGGTTAAATAAGGAAATGTCCAGCAAAATCTCCAACCCTAGATAAATGGGCCGACGATAACAATGTGGCCCCAATTTGGCACCAAGGTATTATATATATTTGAGGTGACCCTTATATGGCCAGGAACAACAGGGATCATAAGCCGTTACAAGAGGGAACTCATCTTGAATAACCAAACCTACTTTATTGAGCCCCCAGCCTCAATGGCTCCTTGGATTGAAGAAGCAAGAGCAAACATCATCTTTCCAACCGAAGACAAGAGGGGAGTCGGATAACCCAACCATGACCCCATAGTCATATCAATCAATGTAGCCAGTGCCAAAGTACACCAGGTCTCTCTCGATAAGGGCAGCTCCGTTAATGTGATGTTCAAAAATGCTTTTAATCAGATGAGACTTCCATTGTCTAGCCTCAAGCCCTGTGCTTTACCCTTGTATGGATTTAGTGGTGTCGATACTGTTCCTTTGGGCTTGACTTCGTACATAGTCACCTTTATTGATGAAGCTTGCTCCGCAAAGATTCAGATAAACTTTATAGTGGTAGATTTAGGTAAACTATATTTTCTGCTTGTGAAATCTCATGCATTATATAAGCACACTTCCTCTTTCCGCTGAAAGAATTATTTCTTTGTCCTAGTTGTATCTTGTTAAATTGCTTTCGGTAGCATAAAACTTGGGCTATTTTCCCTATAGTCGTATTTTCTCGTCCTGATGGAATTCTTGAGAACTTTTGGCTATATCTCATAACTCCAAAGGAAGTGTAATTATAGATATTTTGGTTTTTCCTTTGATTTTGGAAGGAATATCAACTTCTTTCGGTTTAACGCCATTCTCATATGGTGTACTCTTTCCTTTATTAATCATGTTTAGGTTCGCATAGTTTAATTGCCTTGAGACTCACTGTTATTCTCTTACATACCACTCTTGGTAGGGAATTTGATAGTAAGTGTTTGGTCAAAACATACCCATCGATGGCATCAAGGGTCGGTCTTCCAAAGAAGGCATAATATATTGAAGGTACATTCATTATGACAAACATTGTTTCGATAATCTTAAAGCATGGTCCAAAGCCAACTTTCACTATGAGATTACACACCCTGAAAGGAATGACTCCTTCATCATTGAAGCTGTAAATGGATGTTTTGCTCAGTTTAAGTACATTCTCTTATAGACCTATCTTATCAAATGTGTGTTTAAAGATAATGTTCATAGATGCTATGATATCTACCATGAACTTGGATACTTACAAAAGACCAATTTGAGCAATGACCATAAGCAGATCATTGTGAAGGTAGTAGAAACCTTAGCTATCAAGATCTCCGAAAGTGGCCTTTGGTTCGAGCTTCTTTATTTTTTAAATCCGCCTAATTCAAACATGGGCCTTACAAGATTACATTAATAAAATTTCGAGGTGCCGATAGTGATCTCGGATTTTATCCCGTTCGTTGCAAATTTTTATGTTCAACCGAAGGTGTGCCCTCTATGCACTATCGGTTCTTAGAAATTTATTAAACTATACGGTTCTCATAAAGCTATTGATGAAATTTTTAAGGAATATGCAGTCTTCCTTGCGATGACCATTTTGCCTATGATTAAAACAGTAGTCGCCCGCTCGGTTGATTTCAGTTCATCTGTCTTTCTCTTTGGAGGACATTGTAGCCTATCTTGAGTCAACACATAATATAGGTATATAAGCGGGTTAACGAGAGAGTCTCTATAGCTTGAAACTCTCGTCTCGGCTTCTTTTTTGGGACAACCTTCTAGCTTTTGTCTTTCCACTCTTGACTCTTGCCCAAAGCTCTCTTTGATTCCTCAATTCGAATTTATACCTTAGCACTGTAAAAGAACTCGTATAGGGATATGCATTCTTGCCATATTAAGTCATGCGAAAGTGTGATATTTCTCCACAACCTAGAAGTGATGGTCATCAATTTGACTCATCCGACATGCCCTTGACTTTAGAAGCAATGTCATTAAACTTTCGACAATAATCCTAAAGAGATTCCCCTTTCCCTTGACGAGTTCCACTTCACGAAATTAAAGCGGGGTAGATTGTTCTATTTTTGGATGCCCAACGTTTATGCGTCCCAAAAATGGATGACTAGAGCTAGGCGTCCAAAAATGGATACCTATCTCACTAAGAGAACGAAAAAAGGGTCCTAATGGTGGACGTTCAAAAATTAGGCATCCAACGTTGGGAGTCCATTAAACGGGGATCCAGCTTTTGGACGCTCAAAAAATAAGTGCTCAAAAAATAAGTGTTTAACATTGAACGTCTAAAAAATGGACGCCCATTTTGGGAAATGGTGAGATATTCAATAATCATTCCCTATTTGTTGTCCCTTTCGCAGCATAAAAAACATTCTCTTTTCGTTGAACTTTCCCCGTTCATGGTATAATCCAGAGGAGTAATAACCAACTCTCTAAAGGGAAAATGAAACCAAACGGCTACTAGTGCATTGAACAACTGTATGCCTGAATTCAAAAATATTTTTATTCCTATAACAATGAAGTGAATTTGGTGTATAAGATAAATATGTGTGAAAATAAAGTAAACCAAGTATAAAAAAACATACCTAGAAAAATTACAAAATCCTTTTGTCTCTTAACAAATGGTGAGTTACTAGGTTGGTATCCACAGTTGTTATTAAACTATATAGCCGAAATATAGATGCAAATGAACCTCGTAGACGATTAGTCCGAGCAAGTTTAATACAAAGTATATTCTGTATATTAGAGTTTAAAAGCAACACAATAGTTGTTCTTTCTTTTACCAATTACATGTTCTAACTTCTATGGGCCAATCTATTAGGTTTTTAATTAAATTTAGATACCGATCGTGCTAATGTGTTATTGTCCATTTGGAGGAACACAAAAATTTGATAGTTTCATATTTGTTTCGAAGTATTGAAAGGCTAATACCTTCTCGGTGACACGATTATGTCGTTACCTACTCTGGGATGTCTGTTGGAGCTCGATGTAGAGCCATCTCCACCTCCACCATCACTATGATGAATTTCACCTCAACTTTCATCTCGTCCTACATCTAGAGTCGATCTTCTGCTATTACTACCTCGTAAGCTACTCAAAACTCTTCTGATTTTGACCGGAAAATCATTAGTTTTAGAGCAAAATATGGGATTTAGTAGTATATTTTTCAATCTGTGCAAAATGTTGAAGTGAGAAATGAAAAAAAAAAACAAAGTGTTTGTTAAGAAGAGGGTCCTGGAAGAATAGACACGATCATTCAGCATTTTAAATGTCGGATAATCTTATGGCTCGGATTTCACAATCTACAACACGTGAACTGTAATTTGAGCCATCGGTTTGTTATCGAGTGTTTAAAATAGGACTTTACTATTTACATACATCAAATATAAGCCTCTCACGCATTTTTCTTCTCGCCCACTAAATTATTCCACACATCCATCCACACCACACCAATTTAAGTATTTATTTTTCCTCTTGCGTTTACTCTTTCCAAAATAAACCAATGTTGCGATATTATATTTCCTCCCTCAAATTGAATTTCGCCCAAAATGAAATACTGTGAACGGTTTTACAAAACTATTCAATTCTGAAACCTTTTTTTTAACCAAACATTAAATTAGCATATGAGCTACTGTTTCAACCAAAATTAAATTTATAATACATACTATCTTAAAACAAAACATTAACAAAAACTACAACAAATTCAATATTGATTTTAATGAGATTAAAAAAAAAATCTGCACACTTCGAATAGTAATTAGAAAAACAATCAAGTCATATGATAATTGATTCAAAAGCAAAAAATTAGATATTACTTACATTTTTAATTTTAGTATGATCTGCAATTAATTGATGAAAACAAAAGCTATTACAATATTGTATAATTAGGATTTTAGTTTTTGTATTCGAGTTGTTCAGTTTTGCAAACCGTGTGACTATTTTTTCATTCAGTTTTGCATAACCGGCTGAAGTGGGTGTTTGCAATATATTTTTTGAATTAATTTTGATATGAATATTTTTTTTGAATTAATTTTAATTCATATTTAAGTGGGATTATAGATAGTTTAGATATATGTCGATAGTAACATTCTTACAATATCAGATAAATCATGCAATGTTGTTTCAAGTGCAAAATTTTGTGTTGGGGTGGATTGATGTATAAAACGGCGTCCAATAATTTAAAAAAGACGGTAATATTCTGGGTGGTGAATTTGTTCAAAAGAGTGAAAAAACCTAAGACCACCTTAAATTCCCTGTTAGCCGCCACAAAGCCGGTTAGGAATATTTAATTTAATTCCCGAAAGGAATAGCAAATTCCGTGTGAAAGCAAAATTATAGAAGGAAACCGTGTAAAATATAAATTCAAAACAGAAAAGAATTTTTTTTCCGAGAAAGTAAATAAATGATAATTAATTCCTCTTAAATACAGAATATAAAAGATAATTAAAGTCATCTTACAAATAAAACTCGCATTAAAAGGATTTGTTGGAAACAACAATCTGTCTTCTCATTTCGTCTCTTTTGGAACTTTCTTTCAAGTTTACAACTGTACAATGCTTTCCTTCAACAAGGTAATTTTAGTTTTGAATTGACATGGGCATGGAACATCATGATCACTCTGATCAATATATAATTATATATACATATTTTTTTAGGCAATATAGCAGCTGGGTGTAATTTTATTCTGACAGTTTCTTTCTTTTTTCGTTCAAAGTGAGTTCGGAGATATGGATTTTGTTTAAAATTCTTCATTTGAAGTGGATTTTTATTAACTAAAGCTAATACCTTTTAGATTTTGCATTCAACTGTGGTGAGCGTCGATTTTTCTTTTTATCGTTTTATTCAAGCGATGATTATTCATCAACACAGAACGTTTTTTTTTTTTGTTTTTTTTTCAGTAAAAATAGTTATAATTTGCTTTGAGTCGATGATTCGAAGCTATTTCCAGAATTCAAAATAAGTAATTTCATTTATATGAATTTGAGTAGGCAATTTTGGGAATTACTAAGTGTACAAGTCAAAAGATTTCTCCTTTCAATTTTTAAAGCAATGCTGGTACTTTGATTTGATACAATTCATCTTTAGTACTGCAAATTCAGAAGGGATTTGTAAGATCTCTTCGACCTTAGACTGTCTGATTGAGTTAGATTGTTTTAGGCATATTTTTAAGCATTGAAAGTGACAAGTATTATCAAAATTTACCAAGAGTCTTTATGTGCAATGTAGGTTGTTTCTCTTGATATCTCTACTGTTTTCCAATAAAAGGACTAGATAAACTCGATGGCAATGTTCAGGATTCTCTATCTTATATCAACTCTCTCATGTTTAAATTCAATTGTTTGGAGCAAAACAAATCCAGGTGATTTTGCCATCATACAAGAATTCATCAAAGGAATAGAAAACCCTGAAGTTCTTAAATGGCCATATAATAGCAGCAACGATCCATGCGGTGATCAGTGGCCTTTAATCTTTTGCAATGGTGATCGTATTAGCCAGATTCAAACCAAAGATCTATATTTGCGAGGCACTCTTCCTAAAGATTTCAACAAGCTTACCGAGCTTTATAATATTGGAATGCAGAACAATTACCTCTCAGGTAGTCTGCCATCTTTTTCAGGTTTATCAAAGCTTCAGTATGCTTATTTGGGTAGCAATATGTTTGATACAATACCCTCCGATTTCTTTAACGGGCTTACAAGTTTACGTGCAATAGCTTTACAAAACAACACATTATTAAACGCCACCAATGGTTGGGTATTACCTTCAGATTTGAAGGATTCTGCTCAACTAGTCAATTTGACTCTGTACTACTGCAATCTCGTTGGCTCGTTACCTGATTTTATCGGTAGTTTTAACTCTTTGATGACACTTGATGTATCATATAATAAACTCTCCGGCCCGGTCCCAAAAAGTTTTTCTGGATTACCTCTCCAAATATTGAATCTTAACAATCAAAATGGACCCGGGTTCAGTGGCCCGATTGACTTTATCAGTTCCATGACTCAATTAACTCAACTATGGCTTCATGGAAATTCATTTACTGGTCCTATACCTAGTAATATTGGCTCTTGCACTTTCTTGACAGAAGTTTGGCTTAACAATAATAAACTTGTTGGACTTATACCAAGCAATTTGACTTCATTACCCAAGCTCGAATCATTAAGGTTGGATAATAACTTGTTAATGGGTCCAATACCAAATGCAAAAATTCCAAAATTCTCATATACAAACAATCTATTTTGCCAATCAGTGCCTGGTATGCCTTGCTCGCCTCAAGTTACTGCTTTACTGTATTTTCTTGAAAGCATCAATTACCCAGAGTTTCTTGTGAATTCTTGGACTACAAACGACCCCTGTCGTTTCCGTGGTATATCTTGCATAACTAACAATGTTACTCGTATTCTTCTTTCAAATTTGAGATTGAATGGCACTATTAGTCCTTCACTTGGACAATTAGATTCCTTAACAGAGATACAGCTTGGTGGAAACAATTTAGTTGGTACGATTCCTAATGAGCTCTCTACATTGCCCTCATTGCAACTGTTGAATATATCCGAAAATGATATCGGTCCTCCTCTGCCAAAGTTTAGAACTAATGTAAAACTTATATTGGATGGAAATTCAAAACTTGACCCAAATGCTCCTCCAAAATCACCAACTACTGGAGATGGCAATGCACCAAGCACGTCCACCAACGTCGTTAAGATAACCGTTCCACTAGCAATATGTCTCATTTTGCTTATTTTGGCTATGATTCTATATGTATATTATCGTAAAAGGGCAAAGAAGGGAACCTATCCATCATTAGGTTCGGTTGTCATTCAAGATGAAGATAGGCTTAAAATTGTCGTGGCAAACAATGGCGATAACAGTGTTACATCAAGCGATCTTCCAGCTAGTACCACTAACAGTTCAACTGAAACACATATGATTGAAACTCGTAATTTAGTAATATCAGTACAAATTTTAAGAGATGTGACAAAGAATTTCTCTAAAGAGCAAGAACTCGGACGTGGGGGTTTTGGAGTTGTTTATAAAGGAGAGTTGCATGATGGAACAATGATAGCAGTCAAAAGAATGGAGTCGGGCATGCTTAGCTCGAAAGCATTTGATGAGTTCCAAGCAGAAATTACAGTTTTGTCCAAGGTCAGGCATCGTAATTTGGTGTCTTTGGTAGGGTTTTCTGCAGAAGGCAATGAGAAGCTTCTGGTTTACGAGTACATGCCGAAAGGAGCTTTGAGTAGACATTTGTTCCATTGGAAAGAGTTAGATTTGGATCCTTTGTCGTGGAAGAGAAGATTGATTATATCATTGGATGTTGCTCGAGCTATGGAGTATCTACATAGCTTGGCAAATCAATCTTTCATTCATAGGGATTTGAAATCGGCAAATATACTTCTTGATGATAATTATAGAGCTAAAGTGGCGGATTTTGGACTTGTTAAACTTGCACCTGATGGGAAGTTCTCAGTTGCAACTAGACTTGCTGGGACTTTTGGTTATCTTGCTCCTGAATATGCTGGTATGCTGTATTACCTCCATAACTACCTTACATTTACACATCTGTATTTTTCCACCTTTTTTTTCCATTTATTGTTTAAAAACTATACATTTCCAAATTGTGGACGTAGCAACAATACTCTAGGTCTAACCAGATGTTTCTGTCATGTTATATAAGCCAAATGTAACTAGTCTCATGAATAAGGTTTAAATATTTATACTAAGAGTACTCTCATGAATAAGGATGTATGGCTACAAATGAATGTCATCGCGCAGATTGCAATCGTAGCCATGCATTTTTTATTAGGTACTTAAATGATGGATAAGAAACTGTGTCGGAGACACGTGCGTTGGGCAGTGATCTTTATAATATATTATATGTAGTGGGGTGAGTTAGCTGTGGAACTGCCCTCATATCTTTTGTTGAAAGTACTTCAGGTTAAAGTATGTCACATGAAGTGTTATAACAACATACATGATTACCAGTATATCAATGTTGGTTCGGTTAATGTCTAGAGGTATTGTTTCAGAAAAAAAACTTAAAATCAGGCATTGTTATAAGTATAGAAATCTTACTACTTGAATCATGTTTCAAATCCAATCTCTCTAGTTGTGATTTGATTCTCAAACTCTAATTCAGAACTCAATTAAAATCGCTATTAAGAAGGAAAAAACATTCAGTATATGTTGATGTTATTATATATGAAGATTCTTATTCAATACTTTGCGGTGTGGCTCTAGGATAAGGCGAACATGCCAATGTGCCAGGGCAACCCCTAAGTAGAGTAACCCAAACAAAATCTTGTGTGTGTAATAGTGTATGTCTAATACTAGTTTAACGAATCAAACATTGGGTTTAGTGGTTATAACTTTGCATTTTTAATTGAAGTTCAAACTTAGTTAATTTCATTTATTTATCACTCTTTGCACTAACATAATTATTATTTTTCAACAAATAGGAGCGCTTTACACACCATTCAACAGGGGCAAATCCAAACGGTTTGACCGACACAGAATCTATGATAAATTTTTATTGTTTTATGAAACATATTAAGATAAATCAAGGGAGAAAATTAAGTTTTTGGTTTGAATGTAGATTTTCACAATCAAAACCAGATTAAAAACATAAATTATATCAATGAAAAGGAGAATAGATGTTTTAACATATTGAAATAACAACATAATGAAATGCTATTTGATAATCTGTATGGATCAAAAGATTCAAAACTCCCAGAATGCAAGCATGTGAGAATATTAAAAAAAAGTACCATTTGAATCTGCAATTTACTCTCTAAATCTAGTTTCAGTTTGAACTTTATGATTAACGCTTAGAATTTCTTTCGAAAACCTTGTTAGAGGCATAATTTTTTGTATTTTAAACTCTACACATCTTCATATTTTGTTATTAACTCCCTAAGTTTTTTTTCCATCTGAACCAGTGACTGGAAAGGTAACAACAAAAGTGGATGTCTTCAGTTTCGGAGTAGTTCTAATGGAACTATTAACCGGCATGACTGCACTCGACGAGAGCCGACCCGAAGAAACCAGGCACCTCGCCTCATGGTTCTACACCATAAAGTCCAACAAAGATAAACTCAGAAACTACATAGACAACTCACTTGACACATCAGATGAAAGTATATTTGAAGAGATGTGCATTGTTGCTGAGTTAGCAGGCCACTGCACTGCAAGAGAGCCACATCATAGACCTGAAATGGGCCATGCGGTCGGCGTATTGGTCCCATTAGTCGAAAAATGGAAGCCTGTTAAGGAAGAATACGATGAAATTTCAGGTATTGATCTAAGTCAGCCTCTTCTGCAAATGGTACAAGGATGGCAAGAGCATGAATTCTCTGCATATTCATCTTTGGTAGACCCTGATGATAGCAAAGCAAGCATTCCTTCTAGGCCTACTGGGTTTGCAGATTCATTTGCAGCTTCAAATGGTAGATGATGATGGTGATGATCAAGTTTGCACTTATGTGGTACATTCTCTTGTTCCATTTTGCAATTTTTTTTTATATATGGTTTTTAGATATAGGAAGGTTTCATGGTTGGTTCAATTTTATCATTGGTTATTGGTTTATTATATACATTGCATAAACTTCAAATATGCTGTTTTACTTGTTTTGAAACAAAAGTATTATATGATATAAACAGAGGTTGTTTTCTATGTTGTGGTGAAAACGCAATTAGCTTTTTCCCTTGCTTTTTCTTCATGTTTTTCACAAGGTCAGTTTTAGAGGTTGAATTCCTTACATTTGTGAAATAGTTATAGGTTCCTTCAAAATGAATACATTGTTAAAATGTCTAAATGAAAGTGATGCAAAATGAATATAAATGGCTGATATGCACGACATTTATCATGTTTATATTGCTGGCGTTGTGCCACTAAATGATAAATTGACGTTAGGCATTTGGTACCTCAAATACCCTACTGTTCATTTCATTCCGTTCTTCATTATTTGTTTGCCTGGTTGTTTTGATGTGGGTACAAATGTAGTTCATGTCTTCTTCATCATTATCTATAATTTGCATGCATTCAAATTGATAGCCATGAATGGAAGACAGCATTTCTGACGGTTATGTACAGAGATTTTACATTTGTTTGGATGCTTAAACATGTTAAAATAAATGGCTTATAATTCCCAATCTATGCACATGACATATATAAACCTGCATTTGCCTATGATGATGAATATAATATACTGATAAATATAATATATTCGCATACATTCTGAAAGTTTAGGAAACAAACTTGGTTCTTTAGGCCGGCAACTTAGCTCTCTATTTAACTCTAAAACGTAGTCCTATAATTTCAGTCATTCGTTTCGATTTAAATAAATATGTTGTGATAAAAAAAAAGTATTATTATTCAAATAGAAATGAATGATTGAAATTAGAAAGCTACATTTGTGAGCTAAATAAAAGGGCTGCCGGTTCTTTTTCTCCACGGGTGTGTACACATTTTCTTGATGATGCAAAATCGTGGTAAGGAGATATTCTACTTTTATTACCGTGCGAAAAACCCGACTAATATGTGCTATTGTGTATTTTAGGCTTAAGTTGCCGGTACCAATTCCTCTGTCAATATTTGTGTGTTCTTTATCCCCATGAGATCTACACCATTAATCTTGAACGTTGGTCCCATCCGTTGTTATTTTTTTTATAAATAATGAATGTAGGAGATCTTATAGAGAATAAGGGGACACAAAAGTTGAGGACAATGAAATTGATCTCTCACTTGCCTTCACTACTTTCGTGTTGGTATAGTTAAAAACGTTTTAACTAAAGGAAAAGAAGAAGGGTAAAGCATACTCAATTTAACTAGTATGGAACTAAGGACACCGTCGGTTGTGCTTCGAACTACCACGTTGAACGTTAACGACCGAACAGAATTTCATGCGACTGTCAAGCCGAAGCATTAAGGACGGTGCCCTTAGTTCCAAGCTAACTATGAATGTGCTATTTCTTCATTATCAATGGTACTTTGGGAAATCTAGCAGCTTTTCACAAAAATGTATCATTCTCATTAATTAATGTGATACGTTCATGGTACATATGTTGGAAACATCAGAAACAGTAAATAGGTTCATGGTACTGGTTGGAAAAATCAAAAAAAACACAACAGACAGTTCATTGTACTTTAAACATAAAATGTATGCTGGCTAATAATTATTCTGTTTTGTGAAGACACAACGAGTGGTGCCCACTATGCTCTCTTGTTTACATCGCAACGATATGATCTAGGTACTACATTTAAACTATGATTGACAACAGCTCATTTTTGAATCTTCTAAAAACAGTTTTAAATTGGATCTTTTAATTAGTTTTGGATAACATAATTAAAAATGTTTGAATGTAATTTTGCTTTTAAGTTAAAATAAGTTAAATTTAATGTTATGCTACTATGATTTATAAGTAACGAATGTATAATATATTACATAATTGGAGCATGATGAATTTAAAATAATGGCCAGTTCTTTATAAAATTGTTAAAAACAAGATAATTTAGTCATTTGCTTGATCATAAGATAAGATTAGTGTATCGATCGTTCCTTTTAGCAAATTTCACCTAATTAGTAGTTAGGGTTTGATGTTGATTGTGGTTTTAACCACACCATATTCGGATGTATTGTTCGTACGTTCAAACAACACATGCTATACCGATTCCTTGAAGTCTTGTAGGACTCACAAATTAATCCATATTGAAACTTCACCTTGATACCCAAGATTCTCCTTCCACACCCCTGCTTCTTTTTAGAAAATAAATTAGCTTTTTATAACTAGTTTGTCCGTTTAGGTTAACTATGAAATTAAACAAAACTAGATTCAGAAATTAAATTAAAAATAAAAAAACCCTTCGCGAGCGTGAGCAATACTAATATTCTCATTTGAAGCTGGCGTTGGTAGGCCCGTCAACGGATGTTTTCGGATGCGGATAGTGCCATATCCGCATCCGCATCCGAAATTATTTTCGGATATCCGCATCCGCGGATACGGACGGATATCGGATGATTATCATATCTGCTAACGACTGATAAATCAAGAATTATAAAAAGAAATTTTTAGTTTAACATAAATATTTTTCAATCCCATTGATTATAAAAGTGTTAAAAATTAACAAATATGATGATAATAAATAGTTTCGAGCAGTTAACAGCATTAAGTGCATGTAATATAAACTACCAACTTAATAAAATAATAAACAAATATCTTTCATTGTACTAAAATACACATTGTTTGCACAAAAAATGGACAAACACCTCAAAGTTGTATGATTTAGTAGATCTTATGTTATTCTTAGTAATTTGAGCGATTTATGCAAATACGTAAAAAACAGGGGCTAAACTGTAAAAAGACACGCAGATTTATAGTGGTTCAGCCAGAATGTGCCTACGTCCACTTTATATGTTATTTCTCTTCTTTTGTTATGATTACAAGTACAAAGCTTTGGTACAAGTAAAAGAAAGTCGTTTGAAGAGTTCCTTCCGTGCTTGAGCTCTCAAACTTGTCCCCCATTGTTGTACCCCTGCCCCTCTATTTATAGAGTGATGCTGGGGGTAGGGGTCTTGGAGGTATATAGCAGCTGGTGGGCCTGCGCTGCTACAATTTGGCCTGGCACTGCTCTGGCTCGGTAGGACTTTGGCTCGGTAGGACTTTGGTGGTTGGAGATGAGGCTTGGACCGGAAATGAGTTGGTTCGGCAGGCGGTGGTTCGGTGGGAGTTGGGAAGGTTGGTCCGGTTATGGAGTTAGGAAGGTTGGTCCGGTTATGGAGTCTGCCGAATGGATATGGTGGGATGAGAATGCCGGATGGGCATTGTGGGATGAGAATGCCGGATGGGCACTGTGGGATGAGAACGCCGGATGAGTTCCTTGGGACGAGACTGCCGAATGGACATTGTGGGATGAGAATGCCGAATGGGTCTAGGCAAACCTGGATGGATGGATCAAGCTCCTTTGTCTCGAGATCTTCTGGGTGAGAACACGCCCAACATTTGCCCCCCAAAGTGGGGCATACGCCAGTGTGTGCCGTGCTTTGTTATTTGGATAGCCCGTTCGGTCCAAAGTGCCAACCGTTTGGTCCGGTCGCCTCGTGCTTGCCTATAAGTACGAGCCTCACGTCACCATTTTTTTTTATCAGCCGAATCATTCCCTCGCCTTTGCCGAATCACAGTGCTAGCCGGACCAAAGATTTTTGCCGAATCAGGTGAGTGAATATTCTGCCGAATGAGTTTTCTTCAGTTTTTACCGAATGGAATATGACGAACGAAGCTTGGCTCAACCGAGTGCCGAATGAACCTTTTACTTGAATACCGAACGAAACTCCGGTATCGGGAGTACCGAATGAACCTTGTTTTACTAGACGGACTTTTGCGTTGGATGGACTTTACATAGACTCGCTTGTTTATATCCCCCGTTTTAACAACATGTTTTTCCGATGTTGCAGATAAATGTCTCGAAAGGCAGAAACTCGATCAGACAAAAAGAAATCCGGGGGCGAAGGAGGTTCCTCTGCCGTGCCCCCAGCTCAGCCGAACCCCGAACGTCATGGACCAACCCCGAGATCACTAGTGGACGGGTACGGCCCTCAGGAACTTCTGAACTCCCCGCCCGATTGCTTTCCTAGCTCCCTTAAGGAGGAGCAGCTCGACGTCATTTCCCGGTCTTTCGGAATTGACAGGGCGCATTTGCTGTTGCCGGGGAGAGAAGTTATGCCGTACGATCCTCCTGAAGGGTACTTCGCCTACAGTAGATACCACTGCATGTGTGGTGCCATTCCTCCTCTCAACGCTTGGATAGCCAGCTTCCTCACATATCTAAAGGTGGCCCCATTCCAACTTCAACCCAACTCTTACGCTATACTGGTGAGCCTCTTCATCATCTTCCAGAGGAAGTATGGTCGCGCTCCTTCCAATCGGGAGATCCGGTATCTATATAATCTGAGGGGCTATAAGAAAGGGTCCCCATACATTAGCTTGGAGTCGGCTGTGACCTTCAAGCCGGTTTTGGATCTGTACTCCAAATTCAGCATGTTCAAGAAGGAGTGGTTTTTCGTCAAGGACGACTCAGTTTCTTTTAGGCGTTTCACCTCTGGATGTAAGTTGAGTTTTCGCTTATAATTTCTATTCCGGTTGCGATGCTTCTTCTCATACTCTCTCATTTTTGCTAGCGACAGGTGGCTTTGCGGTTGTGGAGACTGACCGCCTGGCTCAGATGGCGGCCGAGATAGAAGCTATTCTTGGGAAATATAGATCATCTGCCTTCCTGATCAGAAATGCGATCCTTCTGGAGTACAACTTAATCCTCCCACAGCAGTCAGTAGTTATGCTGAGGGAAACGGCGGAGGAGAGGGCGGCTGCTCAGACCAAGGAAGGTGTTACGGTAGAGAGTAGCAAGCGGAAACCTTTCACGAAACCTCCAGCCGTCGGAGGTAAGAAACTCAAGAAGTCGGATGGTCCCTCCCCAGCAACTGTCCACTTACCCAGGAGGAGGAAGATATAGAGGAGGAAAAAGGTGAGGGTGAAGATGGTCGGGAAGGTGATAAAAGTGGTGATGGCATCGGGGCCTTGCTTCCTGGGCAAGCGGGCGAGATTCAGGAGTGGACGGATGATGCGTTCCACCAGGCTTTCGAGGGGCTGGACGAAAATCCGGCTTTGGTAGAGAAAACCGGGAAAGCGGACAAGGCCGGGACCGGTGCAAGCGAGTCTTCTCAGACCATTCCAGCCAAGGCGGCTCCGACGACTCAAGGTGAACTCTTGACTCCTGCATGCTTCATTAATGATAGGGACTTAGGAATATTTTATGACCCGCTCCCGTCCTGGAATGAAATCCAGGACTTATTGCAGTATCCTACTCCTCCCCAGAGTTTGTACAACCACAGCTGTGTTTCTTTTTCCTTTTTTAACTTGTAATTTACCGCGTTTCTCGAATCATATAGTGATGTAAGTTTGTGACACTTGTTCTTTATATCAGGAGCAGGCAAGACGTCCAAGGCCTCAGATCTTCGACACAGGCTTGAGCAATATAAGCTTTCCAAAACTTCTGCCAAGCCGAAGCCCTCGACCCAACGCTCCGGGGATGTAGTCGGCTACCGTCCTCTTCTTGGGGTCATCGAAGAGGGTATTCAGCAGAGGAAGAGGAGTCATCCTTTATCCGAACCTTTGCCCGATCCTCAGCTTCCGGCTCAGCCTCTTCATGATATCACTGAGGAGGGTAGCGAGTTTGCACCTTCTCCGCACCCGTCTGGAAACCCTTCTGTTATTCATATCGACCGTCCCGACTTGGCTCGTAATCCATTTGCGGGTCATCCTGATCTGGATCCAAGCTCTCATGATATTACTTTTGACGAAGTCACTAGTGAACACCTTCTCCCCCGTAACCCCATGGTACGAGTACTTGATGAAGCCAAGTCCTTAGATCTCGATTTACTCACTACTCGTATAGTCACTATGGGAGACGAGGCCAAGGCTAATATTGATCGGGTGGCGGAGGAGACCAAGAAGCTGATGGGGCATCATGCCCGGCTGGTTAAGGCCGGAGAGGAGATTGGGAGCGCCAATATCCGACTTCGATTGGTGGTTTCGGATCAGGCCAAACAGCTTGCGGATCAGGCTATTCAGATTTCTCAGCATGAGGCTGCTACTGGACGATTAAGGAAAAACATGGAAGAGGCCAGTCGGGCCGAATTGCGGAAAATGGAAGCTACTTGCAAAGAGCGGATTGACATGGCTATTGCCACGGTGGACGAGGTTCGGAAAGCGGATCTCGAGCAGGTGGAGGAATTGTCCGGGAAACTTGAGGCTGCAGAGCTTGCTCAAGCTAAGTTGAGGGAGGAGATGGAGGCAATGCGGGGATCCCTTCTAGCCGACTGCTCGAGATACCGATCTGAGAGAGATGCTGCCGTTGGGAGGTTGTTGGCTTCCGAGGCCCGGATGAGGGAGTTTGAGGAGAACGAGGGGATGATGGACGAAATGCTCCAGGACATGTACTTCCGGACCTGGAAGCAGGGCAACCTATCCTGGATGGATGATTATCCCAGGATCATGGCTAAGATCTATCTTCGGGCTCTGGAGGAGGCCAAGGCCGATGCGGATAAGGATGGTGGCGTGGCCTTCAGCATGGATGTGGTCACTGCCCAGTTTGCCAAGGAGGAGAAGGTGGCGGTGAAGGAAGGTATGCGGTTGCTTGCCGCTGAGGAGGTAGGCGTGCAGGTAGAGGATGACGATCAGGATAGTCAGGAAGCAGGCGCTGGTAAGTCTCTCTTTTTAGTTTCTCCATCAACTTAGTTGCTTATTGCTAATGAGTCCTTTCTTTGACTGGACAGGGGGTCAACAGGACAAGGATAAAGCTCCACTGCAGCCGGCCCCTTGATTATATCTGAAAAAACTCTTTTTGTGGGTTTGACAGGGTTGTATATGTTAATCGAAAAATAGTAAAGTAGTCTTTGGGTTATAATATTTTGCCACTTGTAATAAATAGTCTTATTTTTGACGTGTAATTCTTTAACTTGGGCTGATTTTCTTGAATGTTTGTTGCTTTTTCGACATGTTGTAGGAGAAATATAGCTATGCGTATTCTTGCAATTGAGTCGTGTTTGATGTCAGGTTTTGGTTTTAAAACATAATTTCATGACTTGTAATATTAGTGTGTGGTGTGAACAAATTATAGTCATGCATTTGTACATAAAGGAAGAAAATACCGCCTTTCATGTTATGTTTGTAGATGGCAGTTTCGAATATCTTGTATAACTGAGCATGGAAAGTAGTTGAATGCCCTGCCATCTGATTGTGGATCCACACATCCATTGGCGAGTGTCTTCTACTCCGTATCCTGTACTTGATGGATTGTTATAGAGGATAGGAGGAAAGCTTTTTAAGTAAAATTGAAATATGTAAAAAGGTAAAACTTCCAATCACGGAAGGCCTTCGATGTGCTTAAGTTCGTGGCAAACGGGCTTTGTAGTCACTTTCCCTAGCTGTGGGTCTTGGAGACATTCGTCACCCATCTTACGCCTCCGCGGGAAGTTAATTCTATTTTACCACAGCCGCACTTAAGACACATCGGAGCCGAGATCGCGCACAGTAACTACCCGGGCCATTATGGCCCGTAATCGTGGGTATTATTCGATTTACTGTGGCCGGCTAGCGTGGGTGCCGATCGTCAACTGTGAACTGCCCCTGGATGGCCACACCTTATGTTGGGGCTTATAGTCGGTTCACAGTTGCCGGCGAGCCTAACGCCGTAATGAGCTGCCTCGGCTATAGTCGGCCTTCTCGGTGGCTTATAATCGGCTCATTACAGTTGGCTTTCAGGGCCGTCGCAAGCAATGAGTTAACCCGCAGCAGAGGGATGCTGGAGCAAAAGTGTCTCATTGGCGAGGGCATAGATTCGCATAGTACCTGTTGGGTCTTGTCCAGGTGAAGTTGCGTTGTGGAGTGCTTTGAATAGAAATGCTATATACTCAGGATTTTGTTCAACAGAAAAGGATAAAGTTAACAAGCAGCCAAGATACAAAGGAACAAGTTAAAAAAGAGACAGGGTTTTTTAAAGTGGTTCGGCACGAAAATGCCTACGTCCACTGATTCTCTTTGTTAATTCACTTCATATGGGCAATACAAGTTAAGAAAAGTATCGACGGAGGTGTTGGATGTTCCATGCCCTCTGGAACACCTCTCCGTCCACTGTTGACAAAATATAGGCTCCGTTGTGGAGATCTTTATGAATTACATATGGTCCATCCCAGATTGGGTCTAATGCTCCGGGGCGAGGGAAGATTCGCTTGAGGACAAGATCCCCTTCCTGTAAGGTACGATGCTTGACTTTGGAGTTGTATTGTGTTGCCACTTTTTGCTTGTGGGCTGCTGTTTTGAGGACTGCATCGTTTCTTCTCTCCTCGATTAGATCCAAAGACATGTGAAGGAGTTCTTCGTTCTCTTCTGGGTTATAGTGGATCCGACGGTGGGAAGGCACAATAGTTTCAACTGGGAGCATAGCCTCCGATCCGTATGCCAAAGAGAAAGGAGTGTGCCCTGTCGATGTTCTGAAAGATGTGCGATAGGCCCATAGTGCCGTAGGAAGTTCATCCACCCAAGCGCCCTTTGATTTTTCGAGCTTCTTTTTGATTAGAGTTTTCAGAATTTTGTTGACTGCTTCGACTTGTCCGTTTGCTTGGGGATATGCTACGGATGAGAAGCTTTTATGAATTCGGTGTTCTTGGCACCAGTTGGCGAATTCCTCGCTGTCAAATTGAAGTCCATTGTCTGATATGATTTTGAGTGGGACTCCATACCTGCACAGAACATTTTTGATCAAGAAGTTAATAACTTTTGTTGAAGATACTTTATTCAGAGGTTCTGCTTCCACCCATTTGGTGAAATAATCAACTGCCACTATAGCATATTTGGCCCCGCCTCGGCCCATCGGTAGTTCGCCGATTAAGTCAATTCCCCATATTGCGAAGGGCCAAGGGCTGGTCATTTGAGTAATCTCAGTTGTTGGTAGCCGTGGAATCTTAGCAAATTTTTGGCATCTGTCACATCTCTTGACGAAATCTGAGGCGTCTTTGCTTAGGGTGGGCCAGAAATATCCGTATCGGAGTATCTTTTTTGCTAATGTTTGCCCCCCGGTGTGATCTCCACAGCTCCCCTGATGGATGTTGGATAAGATTTCCTTGGCTTCCCTTCCGGCGACACACCTTAATAATGGGTTGGAGAAACCGCGCCGATAGAGGATGTCTTCTTGTATTGTATAGCGGGACGCTTTCCTCAAGATTTTCTTGACTTCATTACGCCCGTCGGGTAGTGTGCCACTTTGTAGGTAGTTTCGGATGGGAGTCATCCAAGTTGCTTCTTCGGCTGCGGCTATCAGATTCACTTGCTCAAAACTTGGGACCGTTTGCTTTGAGATGGTTACTGCCCCGAAGATGGCGATGTCTCTCATACTCGCTTGCTTTGCCAATTCGTCGGCCTCTTGGTTCTCTTCCCGAGGGATGTGTTTGACTAAGTACTGATCCAATCGGCTGAGAAGCAACTTGGTCTTCTTTAGATATGCTATGAGTCGTTCCTCTCGAGCTTGGAATTCTCCTAGTATTTGATTAACAATAAGTTGAGAATCGCTGTGAAGACACAAAGAATTGGCTCCGATTTCTATGGCAATTTCTAGTCCAGCTATCACCGCTTCATATTCTGCATCGTTGTTGGTGGCAGCGAACTCCAACCTTATAGCATAGTGCAGTTTATTTCCCCTGGGAGTGATTATTACCACACCTGCCCCCGAGCCTTGTTCGTTAGATGCACCGTCCACAAAGAGATTCCACTTGATATCTTCTGTTATTTCCCGTTGCTCCTTATCCTCGTTGGTAGTGAACTCTGCAATGAAATCAGCCATGGCTTGTCCCTTGATGGCGGTGCGAGGGTGATAGGTGATATCATATTGACTCAGCTCAATACACCATTTAAGTAGTCGCCCGGAAGTGTCGGGACGATGGAGTACCTGCCTCAGTGGTTGATCGGTCAGAACTTTGATGGAATGGGATTGGAAGTAGTGACGTAGTTTTCGTGAAGTGATTAATAAACAGTATGCTAACTTTTCAAGTTTAGGATATCTGACTTCTGCCCCAGTAAACCTTTTACTGACGAAGTAAACTGGTCGTTGCGTGCGGTTGTCTTCCCTTACCAAGGCAGCGCTTAAAGCGTGAGATGACACAGCAAGGTATAGGTATAATTCTTCGCCTTCGCTTGGGGTCGAGAGTACCGGTGGTTTCTGGAGGTGTTCGATTAGGCTAAGGAAAGCGGTTAAGCATTCGTCCGTCCATTCGAACTTTCCTTTATCTTTCTTTAGAGCTTCGAAAAAGGGGACGCACTTGTCCGTTGCTTTGGAGATGAATCGGCTTAGGGCGGCCACTTTTCCATTTAGGCTTTGCATTTCCTTTCGGGTGGAAGGTATCTTGATGTCCCTTAATGCTCGGACTTGTTCAGGGTTTGCTTCAATCCCTCGGGCATGGACGATGAACCCTAAGAATTTTCCCGATGACACTCCGAAGGAGCACTTTAGTGGATTCAATTTCATTCCATACTGTCGAAGTACCTGGAACATTTCGCCTAGTTGGCTTACGTGATCTTTGGCTTTCCGTGATTTCACCAGCATGTCGTCCACATATACTTCCATAGTTTGTCCTATTAGCCCTGCAAACATCTTGTTGACGAGGCGCTGGTAGGTGGCTCCTGCATTTTTAAGTCCGAAGGGCATCACTTTGTAGCAGTATAAACCCCGGTTGGTGATGAAACTAATGTGGTCTTGGTCGGGAGCATGCATAGGAATTTGGTTATATCCTGAGTACGCATCCATAAAAGATAGGAGTTCGTGCCCGGCTGTGCTGTCTACAAGTTGGTCGATTCTGGGAAGCGGGAAGCAATCCTTTGGGCAGGCGTCGTTTAGGTTGGAGAAGTCAATGCAGGTCCGCCACTTCCCATTAGCCTTCTTTACTAGTACCGGGTTGGCGATCCATTCTGGGTAAACAGCTTCTCGTATGAAGTCATTGGCGAGTAGATTCTTTACTTCTTCATCGAGGGCTGCTGATCGCTCTGCCCCCATACTTCTCTTTTTTTGTTTTACAGGCGCCTTGGCAGGATCAATGTTTAATACGTGGCATGCTATGTCGGGGGAGATTCCGGTCATGTCAGCGTGTGACCAAGCGAATACATCCAAGTTGTGGCGGAGAAAATCAATGAGTTGTTCCTTCAATTCAGCTTTCAGCTGGGACCCAATTTTCAGTAGCCTACTTGAGTCGTGCTTGTCTACAGATATAAACTCCATAGCCTCTGCAGGCTCGGCGGTGGCCTCCTCCTCTTTGTCCCTAGGGTCTAATTCATTGAAAGGGTCACTGGTGTATCGAAGAGGAGGGGCTTTCTTTAGTTGCTATGCTTCAAGGCTTTTTGTGCAGAGAGCAATCTCTACACCTTTCCCTTTATCTTTCCTGTGGTTGTTGCGAAGTTCGGTTACATAGCAGTCTCGTGCAATATCCTGGTCTCCTTCCACTTCCCCTACCCCATTGTCTGTTGGAAATTTCATTTTCAGGCACCATGGGGCTAGGACAATCTGGAAGTCAGACAAGGCTGGTCTTCCTAAGAAGGCGTTGTAGGCCGAATGGTTTTCTATCAGCACAAACGTCTGTTTCCTTACAACGGAGCGGGGATGGCTTCCAATCTCAACAAAGAGGTCCAGCTGCCCGAGGGGCATCTTCGCATCTCCAGTGAAACCGTGTAGTGGTTTATCGCAGGGAGATACATCCTTCATTGATAGCTTCATTTTGTCGAATGCGTGTTTGAACAGGATATTTACAGAGCTTCCAGTGTCTACCAGGATTCGGTAAACTTCGGCGGGACCGAGTCGGGCAGAGATAACCATGGGATCCATGTGAGGGTACTGTCTTCCTTCTAGGTCGCGTTTACTGAATGTGATGTCATCACTTTCTTTCCGCTTTGGGTGGCGCTCTTCTATAACCGTATTGACACAGTCTTTATTGTCTCTAAGCGACTTCCCATATCTTTCCATCTCTCTCCAACTTCTGTCTGCGATGTGCGGACCTCCTGAGATGGTATGGACCACTATCTTCTCTTGACTAGAGCTGCTAGCGTTGCGGTTTCCTCTGTCGGTCCCTGGTGAGGGTAGCCTTGGGTTTTCATTGGCGGGAGATGGAGTCCTGTCTTGACTTTTTACATAACGTTCCAGTTTCTTCCTTCTGATGTGTTCCTCAATCAGATCTCGGAGATGATGGCATTCGTTGGTATCATGTCAGTGAGATTCGTGGAAGCGGCAGAATTTTCCAGACTTCTGTGCGTTATCTGATTCCTTCTTGTATGGTGGGCGTTTGTATCTAACTTCGCCTTGGGTGGCAAGGAAGATATTTTCGACGGTCTCGTTCAAAGGGGTGTAAGTGTCGAATCTTGGTCCTGGCCGATATAGGCGCTTTTCTACCTTCTTGCCCCCAGCATTGTCTCTGGAATCATTTCTTCGAACGTCCCTCGCCACAGCAGGGGCGTTGCCATGGGTCGTCTTACTTTGCTGTCCTGACTGCCCCTCAATGGCAGCATCCTCAAGCCTCATGTATTTCCCGGCTTCATGGAAGAAATCGGGTAAAGTAGCTGGTTTTTCTTTTGTCAATCTTCTAGCAAATTTAGTGTCCGGATGCACTCCACTGCAGAGGGCCATTAGGATAAGCTTCTCATCGGCATCTTGAACTGCGGCTGCTGCGGCGTTGAATCTGGTTAGGTATTGCTGCAGCTTTTTTCCAGGTTTCTGTTTGACACTGGATAAGGAATAAGCGTCCTTAGGTTGCTCCACATGAATGCGGAACTGACTGATAAATTTTTCTTTCAACATTTCCCATGAGCTGATGGATCCTTGGGGTAGATGACAGAACCAGGAGGTAGCAAGATCTGCTAAGAAGAGCGGAAAGCATTTGCACAGTACTCCCTCTGTTGCTCCACTCATGAGCATATGCTGCGTGTACCTCTGTAAGTGTACAACGGGATCGGAGGTTCCTTTGTAGGGTTCCATTGTTGGCATCTTCCATTCTCGGGGGGTGATAGCAATTTCGATATTGCGGGCGAAAGGGCTGGTTACCCTAGCGCCTATCCCTCGATCTCTTTGCTCCTGTTGGACACACTCTCTGAATAAGCGTGCCATCCTTTCATCAGAACTTGGAGCAGATAGAAATGAGTTTGGTTCTGTTCTGTGGGATTGATTCCGTCCAGACGACCTGTAGGGATGGTATCGTCTATCATTCCTCATATTTTCCAGTGGCTGCCTTTGATCTTCTGGGAGCACGCTTGGGTCAGCTACAGTTGGCCCTTGCCTTGATCTCCCCCTGTTGGGTTCTGATCTAAGCACTTCCTCGGGTCCAACTTCGGGCTGAACTCTAGCTCGGCCCCGTTCACTGGTGTTTCTGTGGTTAGGCAGCATGACAGGCTCAGCTACAGTTGACCTTCGCCCGGTACCTTCCCCGTTGGGTTCGGTACCAAACGTTTCCTTAGGCCTAACTTCGGGCTGTGCTCGGTCTCGGCTCCTACCACGGCTACTTCTGCCGTTAACTCCTTCGAAGAAGGAAGATCTTTGTTGTCTCTGAGATCCTCCAGACTGGGACTCGCCCCAGGATTCAGTGTTGCGGTTGGATTCTTCAGCGTCCCTCAAGCGTGACATGAGATGGTCCACCAAGGCTTCCTGCTGGGACGTGAAGCGGTTAGTTACTTCAACAACAACTCTGTCCAAATCTGCCCTAGTAATTGCTGCAGGCTGTTCTGTGGCAGGAGTGGTTGGGTTAGCCTGTCCTTCATTTGTTACCGTTGTTGGAGGAGGACGATTTACTTGATTCGTGACAGCTGGATCTGGAAGACTGCTGGATGCGATGTTTTTTCCTTTGTTAACATCTTTTCTCTGTTTGGGAGGCATGTGTTCCAAGTGGCGGACGATGCTGTTAGGAAAACTTGTTAAGTAGATGAAGCTGAAGCTTCGAGCTTCTAGCTCTCAGTGAAAGCACCAAAAATGTTTGCACAAAAAATGGACAAACACCTCAAAGTTGTATGATTTAGTAGATCTTATGTTATTCTTAGTAATTTGAGCGATTTATGCAAATACGTAAAAAACAGGGGCTAAACTGTAAAAAGACACGCAGATTTATAGTGGTTCAGCCAGAATGTGCCTACGTCCACTTTATATGTTATTTCTCTTCTTTTGTTATGATTACAAGTACAAAGCTTTGGTACAAGTAAAAGAAAGTCGTTTGAAGAGTTCCTTCCGTGCTTGAGCTCTCAAACTTGTCCCCCATTGTTGTACCTCTGCCCCTCTATTTATAGAGTGATGCTGGGGGTAGGGGTCTTGGAGGTATATAGCAGCTGGTGGGCCTGGGCTGCTACAATCTGGCCTGGCACTGCTCTGGCTCGGTAGGACTTTGGCTCGGTAGGACTTTGGCTCGGTAGGACTTTGGTGGTTGGAGATGAGGCTTGGACCGGAAATGAGTTGGTTCGGCAGGCGGTGGTTCGGTGGGAGTTGGGAAGGTTGGTCCGGTTATGGAGTTAGGAAGGTTGGTCCGGTTATGGAGTCTGCCGAATGGATATGGTGGGATGAGAATGCCGGATGGGCATTGTGGGATGAGAATGCCGGATGGGCACTGTGGGATGAGAACGCCGGATGAGTTCCTTGGGACGAGACTGCCGAATGGACATTGTGGGATGAGAATGCCGAATGGGTCTAGGTAAACCTGGATGGATGGATCAAGCTTCTTTGTCTCGAGATCTTCTGGGTGAGAACACGCCCAACACACATAATTTGAGCTATAATTTTGACAAAAAATCGAACGGATAATTTTTGAATGCGGACGGATTTCGGATTTATCGAGTATCCATTGACAGGTCCAGACGTTGGTGGTAACAGTGACCATGTATGTAGCGACTGTGGGTGATAACAACATCCTCACTTACCGTCGACGACGATGTCTTTTTTTTCTTCCAAAGAATCGCATTGGACCCAAACGAGAGTAAGAATTTAGAAGCTTTTTTCGGTTTTTGGGGTGTGGAACGAAAATCTCCCAATGCAAATAGCCCGTGGGTCATGATTGTTTTAAATGAGCGTACTTTCAACTTGGGACAATATACGTGGGTCTCCACAACCTTAACGCTCATATTTTGGTTGTCGTACTCTAATCGTGACAATCTTTAAAGTATTGATTTGCAAGCCCAGTGGACTTCATCATTATCGGTATTTGGTAATGATCTGCTATGGAATTGAGATCCGGAACTTCATTAGTTACTAGTGTAAATCGCACGAAATATTTAAATTTTATTTAATAAATTTTTTAATAGACGGATGTGTGCTTATAAGTGCAAAACCTTTGTTTGTCACAACGCTTATATTGTAAGCAAATTGACACTGAATTTCCGTTGATTGGAGGTTGGTAAGGAAATGACGATGGAGGTTGCAAACCGAGAATGAAATTCTGTGGATTGATGTAGAGCTTTTTCAGAATTTTAAAAAGACACCGTAAAAATCTTATTCATTGAATTTACTTTATTAACAGTAAAGATGTGTCACGTCGTCTTAGCATGCAACCATCGTGCCAATTTATTCCCACGTTTGCAAAGTTGTCGCCTGAAGATATAAATATATGTTTTTCACGTACATTTACAGCCTTCACGCCCAGGCTTTCGAATTTAACATGGTGTGAATTGTACATATTTTCCTTCATGTTTGCAAAACTTGTATACGTTTTATAACCTTCACGTCCAGTCATACTTCGTGCTCATTTTATGGCCACGTGTACAATTAATCACGTCCAACTATGCTTTGTGCAATTAAGGCTATGAATACTTTTTTTTAACGTAATCATATATATGTAATATGTCCTTTTATATATATTTTGTGAGTGTTGCTATAGTTGTGTGTATGTATATATGTTTTCGCATGTATTTGATCATTTCTTTATTGTCACTGACGTGTGTTCATGAGAAAATATTTATACACTTGTCTTCGTGTCAGGATTGCCTGGCACATTCGCATGTATATTTACATGTGAAAATATAGGCACATATTTTTTTCGCAACGCATTTGCATGCAGTATTGCTTGACCTTCGTGTGCACTGGTCTAGCCTATCGAGAATAGTAATTTGTGCGAGACGAAACGAAATGCAGTAGAAAATGAGATTAGGGTAAAAGGGTATTATCGGAAATTCCAAAAGACACGGTTGAATATAGTTCATTGAATTATTATTATTAATAGTAAAGATGATATTGTTCACTTTCAAATCAATTCCACCCACGTTTTCAAAAGCTTGCAAATTCGGAACCAAATCCACAACAAAATCCATAGGGGTTCAAATATGCATGCACAAATAGATATATAAACCAACAGTCAGTACAGTCCATCAAAATAAAGCACACATATTCAAAATGATTATTGTCATCATACACCAACATACCAAAAGTTAACATATGCATACTAACCGCAATAGATCAACAAATAGTATGTGTACAACTCATGGCTATGCTCTCATATTACCTTATTAACAAGTGATACCCTCCAACCAAGCACACATACTATAACAAGGCATACATCCATAGTTAACCAAGTCAAAAGGTAAACTTGAAAGCAACATGGTCTACTAACGATAGCAAATAAACCCATATGCCTAACTCTCAGCATGGGTAAAGATAGACTATATTATCTCTGTATATATTAAGGTGTCAGGATATTAAACTCAATAGTATCTAACATCAACAAAGACGATCGTAACATCTGTCTGTTGGATGTGACAAGCACGAAACGGGTTAAATTGATGAATTTTGAATTTTTTATCATTTTGGATCTTATTGGACCTATGAAATCTAAATTGATTTAATCCAGTCTAATATTTAAATAAAATTATTATTTTATTTAATTGATTAATAAAACAGTTTTTTATTATAGATATATTATATATTGTGCACATGTGTATTATATAAACATGTATGTGCATGTGCACGTACAACATATATAGTGTACATGGTTAAACATGTCCGCATCTAAGTGTTGGGATTTACACTGCGAAAAAAATGTTTGCCACTCCATACATACATATATCTTGTATGTATTATAATATTAATATAATATAAAACATTCATATACTTATACATATATATTTACATATAACTATAAAAGTAACTGTATATATATATATGTGTGTATATGTATATGTATATGTATATGTATATGCACACACACATATTCATATAAATGATTGTTTATAATATAAATATAAAACAATTTTAAATTCGAAATTCAAATTACAAAACTCATTATTGAAATTAGATCTAGATTTAAACTATCTTTAAAATTTAAATTCATACATAAATTATATATATATATATATATATATATATTTAAGATTCCAGATTTTAAATCATATATATATATATATAATTGAATGGTAATATGTATATATGATTTGTATAAATAAAATATATGTTATATTTAATTTCAGTTCGATTATATATTTGAAAAAAATAATTTTTTTATAATAAATATTTACGGATTTATTCAAAAATGCCTTTTCTATTATTTTTGTTTTAAATATATATTTCCATATGGAAAAATTTAATTTTTTTCATATAGAATCATAAATATATGAATATATTTAATCCATTTATATTTAGATTCATATATATATTTATATATAAAAATTGTAATTTAATAAACTTTAGATTAATTATTATTATACTATAATTCGAATTAGTTTTTTATTTGAAAATACATTTATAAGTTTATCAAAATAATTTAGAAATACATACATGTATATAAATTAGTTTTAAAATTCTATTTTTTTAAAATGCATTTTTAAATTAAATTTAAATTAATTTTTTTTTAAAATTAATTAAGCCGAAAGTAAATACGTACACATACACACACACACACACAATTATTTGCGTCAATAATTTGTGTATACATTTTCTAGATCAACAACATATGCATACAAGGATTCATGATATAAAACTAATCAAGCAGATATGATAATATAATAAATGCCATATGCAAATATAAAATGATATGTAGTAAAGTATTATCTCAACTGAAGCCTAGTAATGACACCTCGAATGTTGAATCAATGGAACTCCTAGGATTATATCCGATCTCTTCCAGAAAGCGCTACTAATTAAAAAGATCTACACACCTTTCTTTTATTTGATTTGAAGTTGTATTTTTGTCCGAAAATAACGGAGGAGGGTGTTGTTAAAAATTGATACTGCAGATTCCCAAATTGGAGCATGAAACTGGAGCTCCAAGAATTGCCAACGAAGAGGAGAAAGCCAAGAAGAGGAGGAAGCCGAACTAGATTTCTTATTTGGAAAAGAAGAAGTTCGTTCGGCAAAACGAAACGAGGAGTTTGGATTTGGAGCGGTGATTTGGAGATAGGGAGTTCGTTCGGTAGAGGAGCTCGTTCGGAGAAGAAGCAATGCCATACGAAATGTTTGGAGCGGTGATTTGCCGAACGAAATGTTTCGTTCGGTGATTTGCCTACCGGCCCAAATTTTTCGCTCGGCGTTTTGCCGAACCAAAGTGATGTCAAGCCAACTGCATGCCGAACCAAGAGTTTTGACGGACCAGATTGACGTCGAACCAAATCTCAGGGTTGCTATATAGCAGCTACTCCTCCTCATATCTTCACTCTATAAATAGAGGAGCTTCCGGACAACAATGGCAGCCAAAATTGAGAGCTAATTTCAACCAATTTCAGAGCCATCCTAGAGAGCTGAAACTCTGCAGAATTTTGTCTGTATTGTAAATTCTTCTTATGTATAGCCTCCAAAAGTGAATCAATCTTGTAACTCTAACCTTTCAGTGATTAATAAAATCTTCTCTCCCCATGATTTGGCCGACCAAAAACTCATTCTTACATTTTAAGTAAGAAAAGAATGAGAGAGGAAAAAGTGGATTTACGTCCTACATTATCTCCACCATTTCAAATCCAAAATATCTTGCATATCACCCCTCCCTTCCCTTGTTTTTGGTCGGCCAAATCATGGGCCTCATTGGCTTCGATACAACTGCAAACTATATCAAATAATTTACATTTAAATTAAAATTAAAATGTACATTAATGTCGTATATCGACCCATGTGCATATAACTTTTATATATGTACTATATTCAATATCGATCAAGACAAATCAAATAAAATTCTATAATGATATTTTATAGATATTAATTAATTTAATTAATTTATAATAATTATAATTTAATTAAATCAACTGGTATTCGGAGTATTCAACATTATGGTTGTGTGACTCTTAGGTGTAAATTGTTAATGATTAATATCAATTAATTCGAACACTAATGTTCACACGTCATTTTAGCTAGTGGTGTGGTAGGTTGGCTAAATTTATCGCTTGCACAATTTCGGTAAAATCCAATTTTACTATTATAAGAGGTCCCCGGTAGTGATAATTATTTACACCAAGTCTCTTAGTCAAAACTATCACATTAGGACTCATGAAATTTGGTATCAGTCAAAATTTCAATATCATCCACATTTAATTTGTACAATCTAAACACCACATTCTTTCTTAAATAATAATAATATTTATTAATCTAACTGCTCAGGCTAGAGAATTTTAGTTGACTTTAGTTGATAAGTGATACTAACCTCTTATAACCAAGGAGATAAATTCTCGATTGAATGATATTTCAATTCCAATGCTTCAACTCAGACCTAACTATAGTCGTTTGATGGACGTCGTGCCACGTTTTAACTGTAATCAAAGTGGAGTTTCCACATTGAAGTTCGACAGAAATCTCAAGTTGAGAGAATTATGTAATATTATCACATCGATTTTTTCTTTTTGACCTTAATGATATCAGTCAACGGATAACTTTGAGTGATACATTCTATGATTATCCAATAATTATCAATATGTAGCCCCTTGGTGTCCCCAGTAACCATGAGTAATAAAATAGTGCCCAACATTTGGAATGTTTTACGTACTCTAGTCTCAAAGGATTTATCAATATCCAGTTTCGATACATCTTGGCTTGGATATTTAAAACAACATGTTTAATATATTGTGAAATTTTTTTAACGATTACAACACATTGTAATTACTATCACAAAACATACAATTTATGGATTTTCTACTAATTATACTTAAATTAAACAATTAATTATTATAACACATTATAACAAATATATAATAGAAAAAAAGCACTTTTTATTTTGAATGGGATTTTATTACAATGTTAATAATCTACTATAAATTACGTAATTGTCTTTAGGGCACACTCTGAACTCTATCGATCTCCCACTTGCACTTGGGGCCAATTATGGTATCTCAATCTCATCCTTTCAATCAGCTTGATGATAACTGACCGAGCCAGTGCCTTAATGAATGGATCTGCTATGTTGTCCTTCGTATCTTTCTTTTGTACCACAACCTCTATCTTCTCAACGAGTTCTCTTATTAGGTGGAACTTTGAAGAATGTGTCGCGATTTCTTGTTTGCTCTAGGCTTCTGGAATCTACATCACCACATTGTTGTCGCAAAACAATGTCATTGGAGTCTCCATTTCGAGAATCACTCCTAGCCCACTTAAAATTTTGCACCTCCAACCCCTTCCTTTAGTGCTTCATTGAGGGTGATATAACCTCCATCGTGGAAATAACTACAGTTTCTTGGTTGGAACTTTTCCAACCGATGACCTCATCGTTTATAGTAAAGATACAATCTAACGGTGACTTACTATTATCAATATTACTCTGAAAGCATGAGTTTGTATAACCCTTCATAAGTAGGCATCTATTCCCATATATAAGGAAAAAGTCCCTAGTATTTCTTAAATACTTTAATATACATTTAACGACAGTCTAATGCTTTTCTCCAAGATTAAATTGATATCAGCTTACGCATCCTAATGTGTATGTCACATATGGTCTAGTACATAGTATAACCTATATTATGGAATTGATTGCCGAAGCATACAATATCCTCTTTATACGCTCTTTCTCATCATCGGTTTGAAGAGCGTCCTTCTTAGAAAAGGCGATTCCAGATTCCGTCATAATATTTTCACGCTTGGAATTCTCTATACCAAACCTTTTAAGAATGGTATCTGTGTATAAGGATTGGGGCAATCTAAGCAACTTCTTATATCTATCTCCATAGATTTTATACCTAGTATACAACCCGTTTCTCCCAAATCCTTCATGGAGAAATTTTTGGAAAGCCAAGCTTTCACTGATGTCAATAACGAAGGTCCTTTCCAATCAATACATGTATAGGACTAAGAACATAATAGCACTTTCTTCTTCCTTTCGGTATACGCACACTTCCTCTATGTTTTGATAAAAGCCAAACTGTTTGATTACTTTATCAAAGGCTATTACTATTTACATCCATATAAAATCTTCTCTCACCCACCTATCCTCTCACCCACTTATCCTCTTCACTCACCCACCTACACCCACCCTTTGATAACCTCTTTATTTATCAAAACCATAACTCAACTTCTCCTCTCAATCTTTCTTCAAACAACAAAATCAAAATTTCTTAATCCAATTTCTCCATAATCGATCTTTTTTTAAATTTAATGCTTCATTGGGATATATAAATCCAACTAATATTGTTACAATTGAGTTGTTATCAAATTTAATTGTATGTAGAATTTCCATTTTTTTAAACTGTGTAACCCTAACTAAGATTAACATAGTAAAGAATAATTTGAAGTTTAAATCAGGTGTTACGGTATAACATATTAAAGAACATTCATTGCTACTTCAAAAAAAAATCCAATTATTTTTGTTTTGTTGTTGGTTGAACAAAAAAGGGAAAAACAATGAAATCAATTATCGTATAAAAATAATATGTTATAGTCAAATATATTTAATTATGATAATCCATTCACTAGAAAATTAACAAGTTTACAAAATTATTGATTTACATTCACATTCTAAAGAGAATTAAATATCTTAACCAATCAAATTCTAATTTGAAATTCATAAAAGAAAATTTATTTACAATTTTCATCTCATTTTCTTTTGCCATTAATGATTAACATGATTGAAAATAATTATGTTTAAGTATTAAGTTTTATTATTTATATGTTGTTTGACTATCAATTATTTCCAAATCATTTTATACGTAAGATGAGTTTTTTGAAGTAAATTTCATGATTTAATTTAAATAATGTTTAAGTGGCTTTAGTAAGTGTTTAGGTAGTGTAATTAGTAACACCCTTATCAAAACACTTATTCCAATTCCTTGAAGCTCTTTTAAGTCCATAAATGGACTTTGACAACTTGCACCACAACAAAAATACCCTATTACAACGTCGCTTTTACAACGGTCTTTAAATGCCCGTTGTAATAGAAACCTATATTTTAACAGAAATCTGTTTCAATGAATCTGCACTAAACCCAGATGCCAAGTCTAATGCTAAACCGCTTCTTGAAGTCATGCCTTTGCCCTACACAATTAAGAAAGATATCCTCATCAATTACAAGCAATTATTAAAGCTTCAGGGAAGTTTGATACTAGACTTATATTGGATTGCATTATAGAATATTTTGATTGCATATTCTATTGCTTATTTAAGACAAGATTTAAGTTCTCCTTGTTAACAAAGCAAGAAAGTCCATGGAGGTTGGTGTGTGAAGAAATCAATGTATGGAAAGACATGGTCGGTGAATCAATGCATGACATTGTCCATATAAAATGTGGTGGGAGTTTGAGGTCGAAACGTTAGAGTCCATTGTATAGATTGAGAATGGGATAGTTAGCGATCTGGTTAAAAAATTGGTGATAGATCTTTGTTATTGAATATGTATTGAAATTTGTATTAACAACTAGCCGCAAGATGATTTTGACTATTATTTCTAATGAGTTAAAAGGATGTGAATGTATAATTTGTATAGATTTTCTTAGCAATTGTGAGTATGATCTGTATACTTGTTACACCAATGCTCTTTTTTTTTAAATTTTGCATCTTTTTTGACAACGAGCAAAAATAGTTGTAAAAAACATCTATTACATCAATGCTTGTTATGGCCGGGGCATATTGCAATGGTCCATGCCCGTTGTAAAAGACCCTATTGCAATGGTTATGGACCGTTGTAAATTTTTTTACTAAAATGGTTTTGAAACGTTGTAAAATCTTTTGGGTTTATTACATCGCATAATAAGACGAACGCTGGCCCATTGCGCAACCCTTATTACAACTGGTATTCCCCGTTGTGAAAAGTGTATTTTGTTGTAGTGTTGCAAGCCATGTCCTCACTCTTGTTGGAACTAGGCCAACCCGAAGAGGAAGTTTTGGGTGAATTTCAAATTTTTTTTACCCTATTAGATATTTATTGGACCTATAAAGTCTAATTTCTTTAGAAAATTTATAAATTTTATTTAAATAAAATCTATTATTTTATTTAAATTTATAAAGTACATAAATTTTTATATAATTTATATTTTATACAAATAAATGTACACTTATGTATCATATACTTATATGTGTGTGCATGTGTAACATGATAACCTGTGCAAGGTATAACATGATCATATATCGATGTTGAGATTTACATTGCAACAAACATGTTAGCTCATCAAATATGTATTTTTTTTTTGAAAACCCAGGAGAACCCGGCGGACCGGTAAACTCCTGAGGAGGATATAGTAAAACCGTCCGCTGATCCAAGCCCCCATACCCCTCGGTAAATTTATATAGGATAGGGAAGCGCATGGTAGAAATCGAACCTGGGTCTTATTATTTATATAAATATATGTTGTATTTAAACTTATTATTTATATAAATATTATAAATCTATATATGTATGTATGTATGTATAAATGTACATGTTAATTTTGTTTAAATAGTTTTATGAGAATGAAAATATTTAAATAAATATATATATACAAACACATATATGTAAAATATTAATAATATATGTATATTTATATATGTATTATTATAATAAATATTAAGATACACACACATACACACATATTGTAACGACCCAGGATTTTCGACTCCGAAAATTCCGAATTGTTAAGGAAAAGAAAAAAGAGATAGAAGAAGAATAGAAAGAAGAAAGAAAACACAACATCTCACATTCGCAGCGGACTAAATATAATAACAAATAATAGCATTTATACAAAGAAAAACTGTAATTGTTACTTTACATTCAATACATCAGAGTTACAACATATACACAAATAGACTAGACAGTTATCAATCTGTCCCAGACTACTATCAATAAGTTCTTAAATACACAGCGGCAAACTCCATACGTTCCTGCCATCCATCTCGCCTCCTGAGCTCCAGAACGTCTTTACCTAGAAATCTGTAATACTCGGTCTGACCCGAGCATTACATCAAAGTAACACCCGGGTCAGGCTGGAAACCAGCGTGAGTAAACCCATCTAACAAGAAATCCAAGCTATAAAACTTATTTGCAACCCAAGATAACTCGTATCTTTACGAGTTCGTACTTATCATAGTCAATCACATTTTACAATCATATCTAAGCATTACTACTCAGATTAAATAACCAAGCTTACATCATTTATTTCATTCCAGCCTATTAATTCCAAAAATCAAATTCATAAAGAATTATTGCAGATTACAATTCGAAGTGGTTTCGGGTATTTACTGATACCCGACCCCGGTCTCTTCGATTCCAATATCATCTTAATCCAAGTTATTCAAGTGAATACAATTCAATTTTAAATACAGGGTGTCACTTTTACATAGAAAATCATCATAGGTAACCACATCATCGTTGTTCACCCCGAACATATCATATTACAAAAACATTGCATATCACATAGCATCACAATCACATACCAGGGATAACAAATAGTCCAAGGCATTTAATATTATTCAATCATCCATAAGCAAGATTAATTAGATGTACAATTCCTAATTAATTTAACTTAATCTCCAAATAATTTAAATTAATTACTTTAATTACTTTTAAATCCTGCTTACTTAATTACAACCCAATTAATTAATCATCCTTTAATTATCCATCTTAATTAATTATCCTTAATTAATTAATTAACCCTTAATTAATCACATAAATAAATTAACCTTAAGTTAATTACATTAATTAATTTACCCTTAATTAATTATTCTTTAATTAATTAATTAATTATCCTTAATTAATTATCCTTTAATTATAAATTAATTAACCTTTAATTATCCTTTAATTAACCTTTAATTACTGATTATCTTTTAATTACTTATATTAAGTAATTAACCTTTAATCACTTAAGTTAATTAATTAACCTTTGATTACTTAAGTCCTTAATTAATCTAAGATAAACCATTTATCTTAATAATTACTTAATTAAATCATTTAAATCTTATTTAAATTATAGGTTTGAAAGTAATTTACACAAAACCACTTGAGACCCTTAAAGTTTAATACACTTATCTTAATCGTCTACTTAATTCAATCATTATTAAATTCCATTTGAAAATACTTAGGAATTAATATATAATTATTTCAAAACCAAATCAATTAACTTTTAAAAACATTTAATCTTTAAAAATTTAGTCTTTGAAACTTTGTTTGAAAATAACCTTGATAATTACTTTTTGCTTTGAAAATTTGTTTAATGTTTAGCTTTTAAACATGATACAAAATTTACTTTCATATTTTAAAACCTGTTATCTAACAAAACAAGTCCGAACCCACAACAAAACTTCCCCGAACAATCACTTGAGCCAAACCCGAGAAAATTTCTCGTCTCTTCCCTCTCAAAGAAACTCGTGATCGATCTCGAGCAAAAACCCGACACAAACCTCTTCTTCCCCGATGCCCAAAACAACACAGCTACCATCAGATACGAATGGACCCTCGTGCACATGCACAAACGATCGACTTCCTTCCGACCAATGTTGCCATCGTTGGCAAGTTGACTTCGACCCTCTCCCTCGATTCCGACCACCCAGAGCCTTGAAACGAAAACGAATCGAATTCGAGCACTGTCGAACACCACCTGAATCATCCTGATCCAAAGATTCGCCATGCGCCACCACTTCCGACCTTCTGAAGCCTCGCCATTTAGCCCAGACATTCGCCAGAGTCCCACGCTTCTATCCCCCTACTCCGATCAAGTCCGTCGCCGCCACGCCATCACAATGAACCCGAGAACATCGTTTAACCCAACAGGGCTTAAAACCCTACGACGACATAGACGAGCCACCTCGTCGATCTAAAAATTCTCCGAGTATTTTTCCTACCATCGTTGACCATCAACCTATCTCCTGCCTCAATCCCTAACCTTCCAGCCTACGCGATTATCAGAAAAAGCTCGAAACGTATTTCCTGATCAACTTCGAATATCCCATTCGAAATTCAACTTAATTTTTTTGATTTTCATGTTAAAAATCCTAGTTTTAAAAGGAGATTCAGGTTATATACATGAATCAACGAATCGTGATAATTGATTTTTAACATATTTTTAAATTCCACTGTTTTTCTTGATTTCCAGAAAATTCCTAAATTTATTTCACATAAATAAATTTTAAAAATCTTGATTTTACTTAAACAAGATATCTTGTTTAAATTCTTCAGCCTATTAGAGATTAAAAAAAAAAAACTTGATTTTGTTTAAATCTTTACCCTGTTAAAAATATAAACAGAGACATTCCAGGTTCCAGACATGCACGCACTTTCTATGTACTGAATTACATACATTCAGCTTAAAACAAACATGCAACACAAATTCAAACATACATCACAAATTTTTACTTCAACACTTATCACATGCATTAGGCTTAAAACTGTTTAAAGCTTTTAGTTTACTCACTTGTCTTGTAAAAGCAGAGAACAGGCTCCCTGATTTCGATCTGATTTCCAATTTGAAACTGAGTTGAATTGATTTCTAGCTTAGTTTGCTTCAGGTTGAACTTCAAAAGAGGTTGCTTGCTGTTTTGAATTTGAATCGATCTGATCTTCTACAATTGAGTTGAACACTGCTTACTTTTGCTTTGATCACTTCAGTTTAAATTTGAATCCTTATGATTGCTTTTGCTTCCAGGTTTGAGATTTCTAGGCTGAAAATCTCTGGTTTTGATTTTAATTTACTGGTTTATGGATTTTTTTTTCTCTTTGTTTTAACATTTGATCTGACCAAAGAAAAAAGCAAGAGAGGTATGGAGATGTTTATATAACTTAGTTTTATCTTTTATTAGTTATTCTAAGAAATTAAGGACACTTGTTAAAATACTTACACTTGTAATTACATTTTATAATTTGTTTACACTTGTATTTAGATAATGTCTTTAGCTTACATTTGTAACTTCCATGCATAAATATGTTATAACAAGCCTTTATAATTTAACACTTGTAATAATACATTTTTATTTATTTTAAAATGTGAATATAAAGCTTTTATATTTATTTTCCTATTAAATAAGTAATTTTAAATTTATATAAACAAAACCCTTTTTAAAAAAATAAAAACTAATTATATTCTAAATAAATCATATATAAAATATTTAATTCCAAAATATACTTAGGATATATATCTTTAAAAATTCAGATTCAATTTTAAATTAAAATTTAATTTAAAATCAACACAAATTCAATTTGAAAATTTATTTATATCTATATATAAACAATCATTATTATCATTATTTGAAATATTAATTTTGCCAATTTAAATAATTATAAAAGAAGATCATTAAACAAATGTTATCAAATGAATATTTTCTAGATATTTATAAGTCAGTATTTATTATAGTTCAAATTCATCTATTTACATATCCAGATATATTCTAATTATCAGAATTTCATTTATTAATCCAAATAAAATCAGTATTTTTATTAATTAACCCAATTAATTATCAATTAACAGATGTTCCAAAATCCGGGTTATCACATTCCTCCCCCCTTTAAATCTTTTCGTCCTCGAAAAGGAACGAAGCCAAATTTACTTATTTACTTATTATCAGATAAATTTCTCATTGAACATTTTAAACTATAAACTCTCTTTATATTAATTTTTTTTTTTAAAAAAAAAAAAACTTTAAAATCTATATAATATTACAAAAATAGTTTTTATAAAAATACTTTTATAACTCGATGTCTTAACCAGTCCATCTTCGTTCTCACAGAAATTCAGTCATACGTTGATCAGGCGTAATACTGAAAATCTATAAGTACTTAGCAGACCTGTTTCCAACACCTAGTGAAAATACTTGGAAAATAATTTATTGAAAATATAGAAAACGTTTTTGAAAATAGAGGAAATATCTTTGGTGAGAATGCTCTGGAAATCATCACCCCCATCCATGGTCACAGTTACATCACGGGTTACGTTGCCATCGCAGCAAAAGTCCATGTAACTGATAACAGCATGGAACCCACAACAGATCGCAGTTACATTCCAGGGTTACGTTGCCGTCGCAGCAAAAGTCCATGTAACTGTTGGCTCTCAGCGGCACACACGATTTCGCTGTCAAAATGAAACTCCTCCACATAGGTCGCAGTCTACCGATATAAAATCAAACGCAGACTGTTGGCTCTCAGCGGCTCAAACGACTTTCGCTATGTTACCATAGTGTCATAGTCTACCGATATAAAATCAAACGTAGACAGTTGGCTCTCAGCGGCACACATGACTTCCGCTATGGTCTGCAGTAGATCGCAGTGACATCGAGTTAAATTGTTGTCACAGCATAACTCAAATGCCTCTGTGGGCACCAGCCCCTCGACTTTCGCTACACAAATAATCCTCAGGAACTAGTTTTGTCCGGACTCCTCACAGGATCAACTTTAGAATCCCCCCTTGGGGTTCAAGGCAGTACCACCCAGTGGCACTCCTGAGAAGTTCATTTTAAGGGAGCGCCTTTTTCCCCAGAGCTATTCTCAAAACACTTTATACTATATACTTATAGTATCTTCAAATCATACCCTTTATGATTTATCAAAATCTCCTTTACACAAAATCGATTACCAAAATCGATAATTCTCAAACTAGGCTTTCCAAAATTCAAAATTGATTTTCCCAAAAATCAAAAGCCCTTTCCAAAATCCATAGGTTCCCAAAACCTTTTCCAAAATCATTCTCATAAGGTCCTTTATAAATATATAGATATAGATATATATAACTTTGAAAATCTTTGGATCATTTCAAACTTTGTATAAAACCTCTTTTATACTTCAAATATTTTCAAAACCCTTTTTCTTCTGACTATATATTCAACAAGGGAAGATTTATCTTATATACAAAGATATATATAACTTTATTTAAATCAAATATTCAAATTTGATAAATCCTTTATACAGTTATTAACCATATTTTTTTCTCTTCTATAAAATGAGTTCTAATCACAGAAATATTCAACTCCCATTTTATTTCATCATTTATTTTTCAAAATATACCCTTTCATTTAAAAATCATTTTACAGTTTTTATCCATAAAATATATATTTCATTCAAACCCGTACGATGTACACATATCATCCGTACGCTATATAAATCTGATCTCTCAATCGATCATACAATTTCCCTTCCGAATTAGTATTGTCCACCCGACTTCCTAGTGCGGACTCAGATCTGGTTTCTTGATCAGAAACCGTCATTCTCCTTACATAGTCACAACTATGATAGAGAATATCCAGAACCAATCAAAAATCCATATCCAGGTTCGCCGTCGAAAATCGAGCGGAAAATCCCAACTCGGATCGATAATATTATCTCGAAATTCTGTGTTCGAATCTGGATCAAATCACTATGCGAACAGAATAATATACGTACATCCTACGTATTTAACTTTATTGATTATTAGCCAAATCAATTCTCTTTTCTATTCACATTTCCTTTAATTTCATTCACTTATTCTCAATTGCTTCCATTTCCAATTGAGTTGTTGCTTTAATTACAAATAGTCTGAACTCTGACCTATTTAAATTTAAAAATAACTTGAAAAGGTTTAAAATAGATAAGCAGTTGAAAAATAGTTATTAGTTTTGTAAAATAGCTATAAAATAGTTAAGTAGGTATAAAATAGTTAGATAATTGCAAAATAGTTTTTAAAATAGTGATTAGATATAAGTAATTGAAAAATAGTAATTAGTTTATAAGACAGTTTCAAAATAGTTAAATAGTTCCAAAATAATTGTAAAATAAGTATAAGAGAGTTTGGGGTTTAAGAAGAAGGATTTGTATAGTAAATAGTTTGGAAAAATAGGTTTATATTAAAACAAATTACTTTGAAAATAGTCCAGAGTCAAACCGTTCAATTCCCCATCAATTCAATTTAAATTTCTACTTCCATTTAAATTGACTCAATACTTCAATTTCCATTGAAATTGATTTAATCCCAATTCAAGTTGAATTAACCTTAATTCCTTTCCAAATTCAAATCAATTTTCATTTGATTTTTTTAACTTATTCAACTTTAATCAAATTCCAAATTAATTCAAATCAAATCCAATTTGAACTAATTAAATTTAAATCTCAACTTAAAACCATCTCGAATTATATAAATTTGAGTTAAAATTTTTAAATATTGATTTAATTCCTTAAATCACAATTCCTTTTCTTTTAAATTAATTCAACCTTTATTTTTAATTTTAACAAATTAAATCTTTAAACCTTTTAATTCTGAATTCAAATTTCAAAATTCCATTTTAAAATTATCTTTACTTAACTTATTACAAAGTTCAAATAAGAATTCAAAAACAATTTAATCTTCAGATTCTAATTTATTATCCATTTTCAATTTCCAAATCTCAAACCCATTTTGAGATCACTCATAACTCCCATTTAAATTAACCATTTAACTACCCAAGTTAAATTTAAATTTCATCTTGAAATTTCCAATTCAAGTTATTCATTCAAACTTATTTAACTTCCTCCAAGTTAAATTTACTTAATCCTGTCGACTTTACACAATTTGAATTCCCATTCAAATTTTAAACTTCAGATTAATATTCTTCCCACTTAAATTCAAAAACTTATCACTTTGGGTTTTCATATCACATTCCAATTTAAAACTCAACACTAAGAGTTATTTCAAATCATCTTTGATATTATGTATATCCTCATTTATACATATTTACTTCCTTTACACACCAAGTTATATCTTAAATTTTTAAACCACCTTTGGTTTTAATTAAAAACAAATTTCTTTAAAACAATTTCAAGTTTCTGGATTTAGATTTAAAATTTGACGATTTTAAATTATCTTCAATTCCAATTTATAAGTCATACTTACCTAAAAGTTTAATTCCCTAAAACATTTCATTTTACTTAATCATTAAAAATTTCATTATTAAATACAACAATCATTTATGATAATAACCAAGATTATCATATCTGGAAACCAATTCATTATTTTCTTTATTCTGATAACACTTCTACAAATTCAAGATTTTAATTTCAGTTTGAATTCATTTCAAACTTATCTTCATTTAATTTAAATTTGGTTGTATTAATATTACTACTTATATTTAATTCAATAATTTAACAACCAATTATCTTAATAGAAATATTGCTTTATATATCAAATATAATTTTATATAAAATCATTTCCCTTTAAAACCATTTAAAATCTTTATATATAAAAATAACAAGTACGCTCTCATATATATATACACTCAACTCGTTCTAGGGTACCATTGACCCTATCCTTAACGAGTAATCCCAACAGAGCCAAGGTTCTCGCTTAACCTTCAGCTCTGATACCAACTGTAACGACCCAGGATTTTCGACTCCGAAAATTCCGAATTGTTAAGGAAAAGAAAAAAGAGATAGAAGAAGAATAGAAAGAAGAAAGAAAACACAACATCTCACATTCGCAGCGGACTAAATATAATAACAAATAATAGCATTTATACAAAGAAAAACTGTAATTGTTACTTTACATTCAATACATCAGAGTTACAACATATACACAAATAGACTAGACAGTTATCAATCTGTCCCAGACTTGTAACGACCCAGATTTTCTGATAATTAAAATTCGGATATTTAATTGATTTTAAATATTAATAAATGAATTTAAGAAGTTGAATAATTTATTATTCGAATATTGGATTTACCTGGGTAATCTAATCGATAATTTAAATAGTGAAATTCCAGAGATAATGGTAAATCGAGTTTAAAGTGATTGAAAATGGTTTGGAAAATTTTATTTTATCATACTGGAGTTATAGAAAGGTTTTAGAACTTTCAGAACTGAATTTAAAGTTAATTTGTGAAAATCGAATATTTTAATATTTAATTATCGACTGTAAAAATAGCCAATTTTCGGACAGTCTCAGAATTGAACGAGACCAGTTCCATTGGATCCGTAATAGTTAGTTATTATCGGATTTCAATTTTCGTATCAATCGAAGTTATCGTTTGACCGTGGCAACTCGAAACGCATCGATATCTTTTTAATTTTAATTCGTCGAGTTAAAATAGTCATTTTTCGAACGGTCTCGGATTTCGACGAAACCAGTTTCATCGGATCCGTAATGTGATATTATTGTAAGATTTCAAATTTCGTAATTTTTGGATTTACCATTTGTCCGGTACAAATTAAAACGCCTCGAAATCGATTTAAATCGGTTTAATTTAAATTGATCGTTTATCGCCATATCTCGCACAGACGATCGAATTAGCTTCCGAAACCTATTCCATTGCGTTCGGAACGCGGGATAAACCCCAGAAACGTCAGTTACCGCGCGTAAATCGGAGTTCGGGAAACCGGAATGAATAGTGTTCGACAAAACTTCTATAAATAGACCCATTTTCTCACAAAAGAAAATCAAAAAATAAAATAAGCTAGGGTTCATCAGCCGCCGCCTCTTATACAATGAACGGCTGAGAAACAATTTTCTTCTTCCTCAATTCTCTTGCAATCCATCGATCTATACGGGAAATCATCAACTACAAAATGATAGAGGGAGGCGAGATCTTCAGATCTATATGGAGTTGATGGGATAAGGTGCGACGATGGTGGAGCTACAGGCCCGCGTTCGCGTGCGTTTGGGCACGACTTTCGAAGCGAAATGGGGGACCGAGCTGGCCATGGGGGTAGGCGGGGGTTCGTGTGGTGATGCTCTTCGAGGTGGTGTATTTTGATCGAGGTGGAGATGGCCGGAGTTGAGTGCGACATTAGGGTTTAGTGGCGGCTTTGTTGGGTTTCGTACGTGGTGGCCTGGGTGTTTTCGCGTGTGGGAGGGAAGAAGGCTTCAACGGCCTGATGTTGAAGTTTGAAATCTCACGGTCCAGATTTGCTAGGTTTAGAATTTTAAAAGAAAAATGTAAATTTAATTTTATTATAATCGTATAAACTTTGTAATAACATAACTTTTTGCTGCGAGGTCGGAATGGAACGAAACGAAAAGCGTTGGCTTCGTTTTGTCGAGCACTTCGCGATGCAACTGATTTGGGTACGATCAGAGTCAGTGAAAATTTTGGATAAAATTAAACGGCTGTTTAATTTTATTCGAAAATAAACGCTGGAACAGAATTTAAAATCACGGTGAGATCTTCTCACTCAGATTTAAATTGATATTTGCAGTTATTGATTGTTGTTTGAATGTGCTATTAGATATTTTAGGATATATCTATATATATAGCAGTATATACATATTGGCATATGTATATATTGGATTGATGATTTCCCGCCTCGTATAGCGGATGAGACCCTATTGCGCCGTTAGTAAGCGGATTTATAAAAACCTATATACCGCGATAATTCCGTACTGGAGCGGAATTGGTATTGTGCTGACATTTTTGGATGCAGGGAAACAGGTTGGAGGGATCCGACTGGATTCCTCACCGTATTGATTATTTACAGATATTTTGATATATTCTGTTATCATATGATGATATATGATATTTGACTGTTGTGATGGACTGATTGGTGTTGTTGCATCATCGGATTCAGTTTTTAAATGTAAAAATAACGACTTTTAATTTAAAAGGATTTTTAAAGTGATTTGTGAAAATATACGTTTTATGGGATTTTTGAATCGATTTATAAACGAAAAATTTAAAAGTTATAATTTTTAGTGAAATATGACCGAAGTGTCGTTTTTGAAATAAAAGTCGATTTTATTTATAAAAGGGTTTAAATAGAGATTTTTGAATTTATTATGAAAGCTCTATATATAAGATTTATAAAATTTGATTTTTATAAATCAAAGTGACGAAATCTTAAAGGAGTTTTAAAGACGTTTTAAATGATGTTAAAATGGGTTTTATAAAGGACAGAATAAATGCTTTGTGAAGTCCTAAAAGAACGATTTTTGTAAATGAACGAATTTTAAGTGGTTAACTTATAAAATGGACTTTTGGTAGAAAATTGAGTTATAAATTGAATTGGATAATAAAAGAAATTTATAAGTTGAAGTAGTTATAAAATATAAAATTTGTGATTTATAAACGTTGTTTTATAAATCCGAAATCACTTATTCTTATAAGTGAATTTTTGAAGTTAATAAAATGAGATTTATAAAACGGAGTTGTTATAGAAAATAGAAAATGGAATTTATAAACGTTGTTTTATAAATTCGGAAACCAATCGATTGAATTTGATAAATTAAATATAGAAGATTATCAAAGGAGATATATTCGCGATTTTGGATAGCGAATTATTATTGAAATAAAATGTATAGAAAATATGGAAATGAGGTTAGTGAAGTATATTCACGATTTTGGACAGTGAATATATTGTTAAGTAAAATGGATACTGTTTTGGGAAAGTGATATTGAAAAATGAAGTTAAACATTTTAAAGATGTTTTAAAATGTATTATAAATCGAAAGCAGAGATTTCCGCAGTTCTTGTTGAAATAGACGTTTTCGAGAAATAAGGAAATGATGGACTATAACACTGTTGTTATAGTAAATGGTTTCCGAAAGGAAATGTTTTGATGTAGTATTGGGATTCACATATCTATCTAAATTCCGAATCCCTATACTAGTGATTTTGAGTCGTCGTAACGATGTTTTACGCAACATTCGTTTTGACTCAAATAGATGTGAAATTTATGATTTCCTTAAAGAAGAAATATATACTTAATTTTGATTTAAGTATATCGAATATTTTCTAAGTGTTGAAAATAAATAGATTTGTGAAATACTTATTTTTAAATAAGTATGGAAACGCTTTTCCAATATGAAATGAACTGTTTTGAATTTTATCTTTTAAAGATAAAATGAAATGTGAATATTTGAAATTTGTTTTTCAAACGGTTAAGTGTGGAAATTATATATCTAGTAAAGATATTTTTGAAGATAAATAATTTGGAAAATTATTTGGAATCTGATGATGTTGCGCATCTTTATTGATAGTTAAATAACCGACTATCAATAATTACCTTTAGATAGGTATTTGTTGTGAATTGGATGAATTTGAATGCCACACTTATTTTTGAATAAACGCTCACTATTCGGGTTAGCCGGGAAAGGACCATGGGGTCGTATAACCCATTCCGAATATGTGATACGTCGTTATGAATCGCATTGAAGACCGGTGTTGAAGACCGGATATTTTTGAAAACGGAAGGATTACCGTCGAGTTACTCTACATCGACTGATCTTCGATTTAGAGGTTTTATCACCCTTAGTGACGGGAAGTCCTGACGTGATTGGAAATTATCCGGAAATGCAAGGGCTTCGTGAGAAGTGCCTTCGGTTCTGTTCGATCCCGGAACAGACTTGTATGGATTGTGTGTTTGACGTTACAATTTGAGATATAAAGCTGATTTCTTTCAAATACATTTCTGTTGGTGGCGGAGAATTTATTCTCTTAGCTTAACACCCTTCTCTGAGACGTACGAGCTCAGAGGTTATGTAGTTGAAATTTATCAGCGATATATCCCAATTTGGTAACGTGGCATACTGAGTGTTGCTGTGAAATGATCAGTGTTTGATCATTTGTGATATGATCATTTGTTTGATCTTATATCTTTGTGATCATAGGTTGATCATTTTGTTTGACCCGAAGCAGGGCTTTTTATAGAAAGCGTAGCTTTGTGGACGAGACTTCGTCGAGCCTCACACCCCGGAAATGGTCGAAACAGGACGAATGCGGCAAGGTTCTAGGGAGTAGCGCCCCTTAGTGTATGTCATTCCTTCTGGATAAAGGTGGTATCATGGTATGGAGCCCAGATACTTAACCTCTGTGGTTACTGCATTATTATTTTCTATGTGGTTTGTTGGAATCGGGGATCCTCGGGAAGATCGGTGACGATCGGGGGATGGCATACGCGTGTCAGTAGTTACCTACTTTTGCAGAGGTAACCCGGCCTTGTGTTGGCAGAGATCTAACCGTAATGTTAGGTTATTTCTCGGGTCGTCTATTCCAGGGACGTACCCATCGTGGATAGGAAGTTCCTTAGCCTGACCATTTGTTGGAAATCCAAAGAAACAATACGAGCCTTTACGATTTCAATTGTATAACCTGTCTCCTCAGGAGGCAGCTATAGCAGGCATAATATAATGGTACCTATGCTGGCTAAGATTTATATTCTACTTTCGAAATGTTTTCTACACTATGCACTAATAATAATATCAAAAAGAATTTGATTTTTTGCGTAGTAAGCATCTTTGACTATCATAAGAAGAAATCTCCTCCAAGTCTGCGTTTGCATTGTGTGTGTGGTGGGAGGTCTTATGGTAGTTTCATTTTCCAAAAGCATTGCGAATTGACTTTAAAAGTTTTCCTGTTGTTTATTTTAAAGAATAACTGTTTTACGATCTCACACCAGTCACCATGACTGACTCGGAGTTTATTGTTTCCCTTCTAAACTCTGGGTGCCCACCAATTTCCACACGGGCAGCCTAGAGTTAGATTCTCAGGATATTCTGGATATTCTGGAGCTTTGGAAGCAAGCTGGATGACGAGACGTAGTATTTGTATCTGATAGTATTTATTCCGCTGTGTATTCTGTATGAGGACAAGTTATATAACTGTCCATTGTTGTATATTGACTCTGATGATTGATGTATGTATAAACTGATAAAATTCTTTGTTTTAAAGATTATTCATTTATCTATTATATATTGTTCCGCTGCGATATGTGAGATTCTGATATTGTTCTGTTTCTGTTGTTGTTCTGTTGTTCTTCTTCTTTCCTTCTTTCTTTTTCTTCTATCTTCTACCTCTACCTTTTCTTCTTCTTAAAACCATAACTTTTCGGGTTTCCGGCATTCGATGGCTCAGCAGTCGATAAAGTGAGTATCGATGTTGAATTTTCGAAAGTCGAAAAATTTCGGGATGTTACAAGTGGTATCAGAGCATATGGTTAAGCGACAACCCTGCTCTGTTGGGTGTTACTCATTAGAGATAGAGTCAGCAGTACTCTAGAATGAGTTTGAGTGTAATAATATATACGAGTGCGTATTTGTTAGTGAATATAAAATTGTTTTATATTGTGATGATTGGTTTGTTGAGTGGTATATGGATTCTGGTCGGTATTGTCCGTACAACTCTATCGATAGGGATCTCTAAACACTTATATAGAACAATTCGGCACAGTATTGATTTTAAATAGGGTAAATGAGATAATTTTGCCCAAAACTATTTTTGTATATAAAAGAAATGATTTTCTATAAATTATCATAGTATATGGATGCATGGTTGTTAGGAAAATAATAATAGTGAATTATTATCATTGAAATTGAATAAGAAATTGAAATCGTAACTCCAAAGTTAAGAAATTAATTCATATACAAATGAAATCTGAGAATGTAAATTATAAATGTGATTTGTAATTTAAAACGGAATTCCAGAGAAGTTTTTGGAAATGTTTGAAAAGAATTTGAAAATTTTGGAGATTTGGAAAGTTTAATTCCTTTTTGATTTGAAAATGGATTTCAAGGGTTTTGAAAAATGTTTTGAGGGAATGAAAAGCTCTAAACTCTTTTCGGTCGCTGGAAAATAACTTCGATGATGACCGCGGCATCGTTGGTGTTCATTTTCGGGTTTCCAAAAGAGAAATTGCTGTCAAATTGTTTTAAATGGAAGTTGTTTGGAAAATTTGGGTTTTTGTTTTGGAAATTCAAATGGAATTTGAATTGTTTTCAAAATGGCTTTGAAATGTTGGTAAACTCTGGAATGCTATATAAAGATATTTATGAAATATTATGAAGTTGATAACTTGTAAAGTTTAAATAAAAAAAAAATCCATTTAACGAATGAAATTTTAAATATGAATTGGAAGCATAAGGAAACGAATTCATATATGAATAAAATGGTAAATATGAATTGTAAATGTGATTTATAAATGAAAATGGAATTCCAGATAGATATTGGAAAATTTAAAAATTCATTAATGAAAAAATTTTTGTAATATGAATGTATAGATGATTTTATAAATCAAGATGTAAATAAGTCAAAGACTTATAAAATATTTGAAATTTGATAGAAATGAGAATTCAAATTGAAAAAATGAAAGAATTTGTGAATGAATGAATAAATTTGCAATTGTAAGTACAAGGAAATGAAATTGAATGTTAAAATTCATTTTGGATTTGTAAGAAAATAAGACTGAATTTGAATTTGATTGTGAAGGATTAAACTAAAATTAGTAAGTGAAGCTAATTGAATGAAGATAAAACTGGAATTGAATTCAAATGGAATTGAAATGTAAAGATTGAACGAAATTGAATATGCAACTTCAATAATAAGCTAAAAAGGTATAAGTAGTTTATATTGAAAATTTTGTAATTGAATGTACAAAATGATTTGGATATGTAACTAGATATTATGGCTAGTAGGACATACAGGTGTAAAGGAATTGGGATTTTAATTTAGAAGAAAATTTGAATCGCTCGACAAAAAGGTATGTATTTAAATTTGAATATGAGATTTTGATGATTTCTTGTCTAGCCGCTTGGCTTTTTCTTTTTCTTTTTGAAATCTGAGAGTCCGTAGGGACGTTTTGTAGTAGTGCCGTGTTAGCCGCGCAAAGGAGACGCTGGCGAAATTTTTCGGAAATTTAGGGCGTTAGAAAATTTTTGAGAAATTTTGAAAGTTTAAAATTTGAATTTAAACTCGAATTTGAATTTTGAAAGTAAACAATGTTGTTCAAAACTCATAATTGAAGTTAGAAAGCTAGTTGAATGATAACAAATCTTTATTAGAAAGATTTGTTTTGAAAATTTGATAAAACTATTGACTGTGAAAAATAGTAGATGAGTTAAGGACCATTTTCTTCCTAACTTGTAATTTCGAGGACGAAATTCTTTTAAGGGGGGAAGTTTGTAACGACCCAGATTTTCTGATAATTAAAATTCGGATATTTAATTGATTTTAAATATTAATAAATGAATTTAAGAAGTTGAATAATTTATTATTCGAATATTGGATTTACCTGGGTAATCTAATCGATAATTTAAATAGTGAAATTCCAGAGATAATGGTAAATCGAGTTTAAAGTGATTGAAAATGGTTTGGAAAATTTTATTTTATCATACTGGAGTTATAGAAAGGTTTTAGAACTTTCAGAACTGAATTTAAAGTTAATTTGTGAAAATCGAATATTTTAATATTTAATTATCGACTGTAAAAATAGCCAATTTTCGGACAGTCTCAGAATTGAACGAGACCAGTTCCATTGGATCCGTAATAGTTAGTTATTATCGGATTTCAATTTTCGTATCAATCGAAGTTATCGTTTGACCGTGGCAACTCGAAACGCATCGATATCTTTTTAATTTTAATTCGTCGAGTTAAAATAGTCATTTTTCGAACGGTCTCGGATTTCGACGAAACCAGTTTCATCGGATCCGTAATGTGATATTATTGTAAGATTTCAAATTTCGTAATTTTTGGATTTACCATTTGTCCGGTACAAATTAAAACGCCTCGAAATCGATTTAAATCGGTTTAATTTAAATTGATCGTTTATCGCCATATCTCGCACAGACGATCGAATTAGCTTCCGAAACCTATTCCATTGCGTTCGGAACGCGGGATAAACCCCAGAAACGTCAGTTACCGCGCGTAAATCGGAGTTCGGGAAACCGGAATGAATAGTGTTCGACAAAACTTCTATAAATAGACCCATTTTCTCACAAAAGAAAATCAAAAAATAAAATAAGCTAGGGTTCATCAGCCGCCGCCTCTTATACAATGAACGGCTGAGAAACAATTTTCTTCTTCCTCAATTCTCTTGCAATCCATCGATCTATACGGGAAATCATCAACTACAAAATGATAGAGGGAGGCGAGATCTTCAGATCTATATGGAGTTGATGGGATAAGGTGCGACGATGGTGGAGCTACAGGCCCGCGTTCGCGTGCGTTTGGGCACGACTTTCGAAGCGAAATGGGGGACCGAGCTGGCCATGGGGGTAGGCGGGGGTTCGTGTGGTGATGCTCTTCGAGGTGGTGTATTTTGATCGAGGTGGAGATGGCCGGAGTTGAGTGCGACATTAGGGTTTAGTGGCGGCTTTGTTGGGTTTCGTACGTGGTGGCCTGGGTGTTTTCGCGTGTGGGAGGGAAGAAGGCTTCAACGGCCTGATGTTGAAGTTTGAAATCTCACGGTCCAGATTTGCTAGGTTTAGAATTTTAAAAGAAAAATGTAAATTTAATTTTATTATAATCGTATAAACTTTGTAATAACATAACTTTTTGCTGCGAGGTCGGAATGGTACGAAACGAAAAGCGTTGGCTTCGTTTTGTCGAGCACTTCGCGATGCAACTGATTTGGGTACGATCGGAGTCAGTGAAAATTTTGGATAAAATTAAACGGCTGTTTAATTTTATTCGAAAATAAACGCTGGAACAGAATTTAAAATCACGGTGAGATCTTCTCACTCAGATTTAAATTGATATTTGCAGTTATTGATTGTTGTTTGAATGTGCTATTAGATATTTTAGGATATATCTATATATATAGCAGTATATACATATTGGCATATGTATATATTGGATTGATGATTTCCCGCCTCGTATAGCGGATGAGACCCTATTGCGCCGTTAGTAAGCGGATTTATAAAAACCTATATACCGCGATAATTCCGTACTGGAGCGGAATTGGTATTGTGCTGACATTTTTGGATGCAGGGAAACAGGTTGGAGGGATCCGACTGGATTCCTCACCGTATTGATTATTTACAGATATTTTGATATATTCTGTTATCATATGATGATATATGATATTTGACTGTTGTGATGGACTGATTGGTGTTGTTGCATCATCGGATTCAGTTTTTAAATGTAAAAATAACGACTTTTAATTTAAAAGGATTTTTAAAGTGATTTGTGAAAATATACGTTTTATGGGATTTTTGAATCGATTTATAAACGAAAAATTTAAAAGTTATAATTTTTAGTGAAATATGACCGAAGTGTCGTTTTTGAAATAAAAGTCGATTTTATTTATAAAAGGGTTTAAATAGAGATTTTTGAATTTATTATGAAAGCTCTATATATAAGATTTATAAAATTTGATTTTTATAAATCAAAGTGACGAAATCTTAAAGGAGTTTTAAAGACGTTTTAAATGATGTTAAAATGGGTTTTATAAAGGACAGAATAAATGCTTTGTGAAGTCCTAAAAGAACGATTTTTGTAAATGAACGAATTTTAAGTGGTTAACTTATAAAATGGACTTTTGGTAGAAAATTGAGTTATAAATTGAATTGGATAATAAAAGAAATTTATAAGTTGAAGTAGTTATAAAATATAAAATTTGTGATTTATAAACGTTGTTTTATAAATCCGAAATCACTTATTCTTATAAGTGAATTTTTGAAGTTAATAAAATGAGATTTATAAAACGGAGTTGTTATAGAAAATAGAAAATGGAATTTATAAACGTTGTTTTATAAATTCGGAAACCAATCGATTGAATTTGATAAATTAAATATAGAAGATTATCAAAGGAGATATATTCGCGATTTTGGATAGCGAATTATTATTGAAATAAAATGTATAGAAAATATGGAAATGAGGTTAGTGAAGTATATTCACGATTTTGGACAGTGAATATATTGTTAAGTAAAATGGATACTGTTTTGGGAAAGTGATATTGAAAAATGAAGTTAAACATTTTAAAGATGTTTTAAAATGTATTATAAATCGAAAGCAGAGATTTCCGCAGTTCTTGTTGAAATAGACGTTTTCGAGAAATAAGGAAATGATGGACTATAACACTGTTGTTATAGTAAATGGTTTCCGAAAGGAAATGTTTTGATGTAGTATTGGGATTCACATATCTATCTAAATTCCGAATCCCTATACTAGTGATTTTGAGTCGTCGTAACGATGTTTTACGCAACATTCGTTTTGACTCAAATAGATGTGAAATTTATGATTTCCTTAAAGAAGAAATATATACTTAATTTTGATTTAAGTATATCGAATATTTTCTAAGTGTTGAAAATAAATAGATTTGTGAAATACTTATTTTTAAATAAGTATGGAAACGCTTTTCCAATATGAAATGAACTGTTTTGAATTTTATCTTTTAAAGATAAAATGAAATGTGAATATTTGAAATTTGTTTTTCAAACGGTTAAGTGTGGAAATTATATATCTAGTAAAGATATTTTTGAAGATAAATAATTTGGAAAATTATTTGGAATCTGATGATGTTGCGCATCTTTATTGATAGTTAAATAACCGACTATCAATAATTACCTTTAGATAGGTATTTGTTGTGAATTGGATGAATTTGAATGCCACACTTATTTTTGAATAAACGCTCACTATTCGGGTTAGCCGGGAAAGGACCATGGGGTCGTATAACCCATTCCGAATATGTGATACGTCGTTATGAATCGCATTGAAGACCGGTGTTGAAGACCGGATATTTTTGAAAACGGAAGGATTACCGTCGAGTTACTCTACATCGACTGATCTTCGATTTAGAGGTTTTATCACCCTTAGTGACGGGAAGTCCTGACGTGATTGGAAATTATCCGGAAATGCAAGGGCTTCGTGAGAAGTGCCTTCGGTTCTGTTCGATCCCGGAACAGACTTGTATGGATTGTGTGTCTGACGTTACAATTTGAGATATAAAGCTGATTTCTTTCAAATACATTTCTGTTGGTGGCGGAGAATTTATTCTCTTAGCTTAACACCCTTCTCTGAGACGTACGAGCTCAGAGGTTATGTAGTTGAAATTTATCAGCGATATATCCCAATTTGGTAACGTGGCATACTGAGTGTTGCTGTGAAATGATCAGTGTTTGATCATTTGTGATATGATCATTTGTTTGATCTTATATCTTTGTGATCATAGGTTGATCATTTTGTTTGACCCGAAGCAGGGCTTTTTATAGAAAGCGTAGCTTTGTGGACGAGACTTCGTCGAGCCTCACACCCCGGAAATGGTCGAAACAGGACGAATGCGGCAAGGTTCTAGGGAGTAGCGCCCCTTAGTGTATGTCATTCCTTCTGGATAAAGGTGGTATCATGGTATGGAGCCCAGATACTTAACCTCTGTGGTTACTGCATTATTATTTTCTATGTGGTTTGTTGGAATCGGGGATCCTCGGGAAGATCGGTGACGATCGGGGGATGGCATACGCGTGTCAGTAGTTACCTACTTTTGCAGAGGTAACCCGGCCTTGTGTTGGCAGAGATCTAACCGTAATGTTAGGTTATTTCTCGGGTCGTCTATTCCAGGGACGTACCCATCGTGGATAGGAAGTTCCTTAGCCTGACCATTTGTTGGAAATCCAAAGAAACAATACGAGCCTTTACGATTTCAATTGTATAACCTGTCTCCTCAGGAGGCAGCTATAGCAGGCATAATATAATGGTACCTATGCTGGCTAAGATTTATATTCTACTTTCGAAATGTTTTCTACACTATGCACTAATAATAATATCAAAAAGAATTTGATTTTTTGCGTAGTAAGCATCTTTGACTATCATAAGAAGAAATCTCCTCCAAGTCTGCGTTTGCATTGTGTGTGTGGTGGGAGGTCTTATGGTAGTTTCATTTTCCAAAAGCATTGCGAATTGACTTTAAAAGTTTTCCTGTTGTTTATTTTAAAGAATAACTGTTTTACGATCTCACACCAGTCACCATGACTGACTCGGAGTTTATTGTTTCCCTTCTAAACTCTGGGTGCCCACCAATTTCCACACGGGCAGCCTAGAGTTAGATTCTCAGGATATTCTGGATATTCTGGAGCTTTGGAAGCAAGCTGGATGACGAGACGTAGTATTTGTATCTGATAGTATTTATTCCGCTGTGTATTCTGTATGAGGACAAGTTATATAACTGTCCATTGTTGTATATTGACTCTGATGATTGATGTATGTATAAACTGATAAAATTCTTTGTTTTAAAGATTATTCATTTATCTATTATATATTGTTCCGCTGCGATATGTGAGATTCTGATATTGTTCTGTTTCTGTTGTTGTTCTGTTGTTCTTCTTCTTTCCTTCTTTCTTTTTCTTCTATCTTCTACCTCTACCTTTTCTTCTTCTTAAAACCATAACTTTTCGGGTTTCCGGCATTCGATGGCTCAGCAGTCGATAAAGTGAGTATCGATGTTGAATTTTCGAAAGTCGAAAATTTTGGGGATGTTACAAGACTACTATCAATAAGTTCTTAAATACACAGCGGCAAACTCCATACGTTCCTGCCATCCATCTCGCCTCCTGAGCTCCAGAACGTCTTTACCTAGAAATCTGTAATACTCGGTCTGACCCGAGCATTACATCAAAGTAACACCCGGGTCAGGCTGGAAACCAGCGTGAGTAAACCCATCTAACAAGAAATCCAAGCTATAAAACTTATTTGCAACCCAAGATAACTCGTATCTTTACGAGTTCGTACTTATCATAGTCAATCACATTTTACAATCATATCTAAGCATTACTACTCAGATTAAATAACCAAGCTTACATCATTTATTTCATTCCAGCCTATTAATTCCAAAAATCAAATTCATAAAGAATTATTGCAGATTACAATTCGAAGTGGTTTCGGGTATTTACTGATACCCGACCCCGGTCTCTTCGATTCCAATATCATCTTAATCCAAGTTATTCAAGTGAATACAATTCAATTTTAAATACAGGGTGTCACTTTTACATAGAAAATCATCATAGGTAACCACATCATCGTTGTTCACCCCGAACATATCATATTACAAAAACATTGCATATCACATAGCATCACAATCACATACCAGGGATAACAAATAGTCCAAGGCATTTAATATTATTCAATCATCCATAAGCAAGATTAATTAGATGTACAATTCCTAATTAATTTAACTTAATCTCCAAATAATTTAAATTAATTACTTTAATTACTTTTAAATCCTGCTTACTTAATTACAACCCAATTAATTAATCATCCTTTAATTATCCATCTTAATTAATTATCCTTAATTAATTAATTAACCCTTAATTAATCACATAAATAAATTAACCTTAAGTTAATTACATTAATTAATTTACCCTTAATTAATTATTCTTTAATTAATTAATTAATTATCCTTAATTAATTATCCTTTAATTATAAATTAATTAACCTTTAATTATCCTTTAATTAACCTTTAATTACTGATTATCTTTTAATTACTTATATTAAGTAATTAACCTTTAATCACTTAAGTTAATTAATTAACCTTTGATTACTTAAGTCCTTAATTAATCTAAGATAAACCATTTATCTTAATAATTACTTAATTAAATCATTTAAATCTTATTTAAATTATAGGTTTGAAAGTAATTTACACAAAACCACTTGAGACCCTTAAAGTTTAATACACTTATCTTAATCGTCTACTTAATTCAATCATTATTAAATTCCATTTGAAAATACTTAGGAATTAATATATAATTATTTCAAAACCAAATCAATTAACTTTTAAAAACATTTAATCTTTAAAAATTTAGTCTTTGAAACTTTGTTTGAAAATAACCTTGATAATTACTTTTTGCTTTGAAAATTTGTTTAATGTTTAGCTTTTAAACATGATACAAAATTTACTTTCATATTTTAAAACCTGTTATCTAACAAAACAAGTCCGAACCCACAACAAAACTTCCCCGAACAATCACTCGAGCCAAACCCGAGAAAATTTCTCGTCTCTTCCCTCTCAAAGAAACTCGTGATCGATCTCGAGCAAAAACCCAACACAAACCTCTTCTTCCCCGATGCCCAAAACAACACAGCTACCATCAGATACGAATGGACCCTCGTGCACATGCACAAACGATCGACTTCCTTCCGACCAATGTTGCCATCGCTGGCAAGTTGACTTCGACCCTCTCCCTCGATTCCGACCACCCAGAGCCTTGAAACGAAAACGAATCGAATTCGAGCACTGTCGAACACCACCTGAACCATCCTGATCCAAAGATTCGCCATGCGCCACCACTTCCGACCTTCTGAAGCCTCGCCATTTAGCCCAGACATTCGCCAGAGTCCCACGCTTCTATCCCCCTACTCCGATCAAGTCCGTCGCCGCCACGCCATCACAATGAACTCGAGAACATCGTTTAACCCAACAGGGCTTAAAACCCTACGACGACATAGACGAGCCACCTCGTCGATCTAAAAATTCTCCAAGTATTTTTCCTACCATCGTTGACCATCAACCTATCTCCTGCCTCAATCCCTAACCTTCCAGCCTACGCGATTATCAGAAAAAGCTCGAAACGTATTTCCTGATCAACTTCGAATATCCCATTCGAAATTCAACTTAATTTTTTTGATTTTCATGTTAAAAATCCTAGTTTTAAAAGGAGATTCAGGTTATATACATGAATCAACGAATCGTGATAATTGATTTTTAACATATTTTTAAATTCCACTGTTTTTCTTGATTTCGAGAAAATTCCTAAATTTATTTCACATAAATAAATTTTAAAAATCTTGATTTTACTTAAACAAGATATCTTGTTTAAATTCTTCAGCCTATTAGAGATTAAAAAAAAAAAACTTGATTTTGTTTAAATCTTTACCCTGTTAAAAATATAAACAGAGACATTCCAGGTTCCAGACATGCACGCACTTTCTATGTACTGAATTACATACATTCAGCTTAAAACAAACATGCAACACAAATTCAAACATACATCACAAATTTTTACTTCAACACTTATCACATGCATTAGGCTTAAAACTGTTTAAAGCTTTTAGTTTACTCACTTGTCTTGTAAAAGCAGAGAACAGGCTCCCTGATTTCGATCTGATTTCCAATTTGAAACTGAGTTGAATTGATTTCTAGCTTAGTTTGCTTCAGGTTGAACTTCAAAAGAGGTTGCTTGCTGTTTTGAATTTGAATCGATCTGATCTTCTACAATTGAGTTGAACACTGCTTACTTTTGCTTTGATCACTTCAGTTTAAATTTGAATCCTTATGATTGCTTTTGCTTCCAGGTTTGAGATTTCTAGGCTGAAAATCTCTGGTTTTGATTTTAATTTACTGGTTTATGGATTTTTTTTTCTCTTTGTTTTAACATTTGATCTGACCAAAGAAAAAAGCAAGAGAGGTATGGAGATGTTTATATAACTTAGTTTTATCTTTTATTAGTTATTCTAAGAAATTAAGGACACTTGTTAAAATACTTACACTTGTAATTACATTTTATAATTTGTTTACACTTGTATTTAGATAATGTCTTTAGCTTACATTTGTAACTTCCATGCATAAATATGTTATAACAAGCCTTTATAATTTAACACTTGTAATAATACATTTTTATTTATTTTAAAATGTGAATATAAAGCTTTTATATTTATTTTCCTATTAAATAAGTAATTTTAAATTTATATAAACAAAACCCTTTTTAAAATAATAAAAACTAATTATATTCTAAATAAATCATATATAAAATATTTAATTCCAAAATATACTTAGGATATATATCTTTAAAAATTCAGATTCAATTTTAAATTAAAATTTAATTTAAAATCAACATAAATTCAATTTGAAAATTTATTTATATCTATATATAAACAATCATTATTATCATTATTTGAAATATTAATTTTGCCAATTTAAATAATTATAAAAGAAGATCATTAAACAAATGTTATCAAATGAATATTTTCTAGATATTTATAAGTCAGTATTTATTATAGTTCAAATTCATCTATTTACATATCCAGATATATTCTAATTATCAGAATTTCATTTATTAATCCAAATAAAATCAGTATTTTTATTAATTAACCCAATTAATTATCAATTAACAGATGTTCCAAAATCCGGGTTATCACACATATAATTTAAAAAAGGTATTATTTTAAATTATGAACTAATATATATATATATATATATATATTTGTACATAACAATGATAAAATATTTTTTTATTATATATGTATATATATATATTCATAAGCATATTTAGAATATCTAAATATATACATATATATACATATACATATATATTAATTAATAAAATTAATTTTTTTTAATTTTAAACACTTCCTGATCGTATGCATAGCATAATAAAATTTGATTATATTAATATCTATATAAATTGATTAATTAGTCGAAAATCAATAAAATATTAATAAAAAAATATTTTTGGAACATATTTTTCAAATTTTAAATTTTCAAATAAATCTAGAATGACAGTTCGAGTTAAAAAAAAAATTTCCACAATTTTTCTCGGTAAAAATTTATTTTTTATTGATTAATTATTTTCGATCGTATAATATAATAATTTTTAAAAATAGGAAAAATAATTTTTTTAATTCTCATTTTCTGGCTGAGATCTTATTTCATGATAAAATAATTTTATAAAATTTAAAAGTTAATTTTCGAAACATATTTTATTTTATATAAATTATTTACAGAGTATATCGATTAAAATAATATTGAATAGTATTAAATAATTATTAAAAATATTTTACAGCTACCAAAAATTATAATTACTATAAACATACATGTATAAAACATATATTTAATTATTAGCATGAAATGATGTTATAATTAAATACAAACCATATAAGTATAATTAAATGATATATATATATAATTATTATTATAAATCTGATTATTCGGCTTTGCATATCTGACCTACATGTGAATTTTTTTATTAAATGAACATATACATATAACCAATCTAATTTGTGATAACATCAATGCATATAAGAATCGTCACCTAACTAACAATATAATAATACATATGAATAATAAAAAATTATCCAGAAATGATAAACTATATAATATAGTAAAAACATACCTAAACCCAATGCCTTGAAGCACACCTTATAATCATGAACTCTCACTTCTTTAAAAGCTTTTTGGTTCGGGAGACTACCAATCCTTGAATCGTAGACCTTTGACTATAAAATAGTAATTGCCTTTTGAGTTGATTTGTTTTGGATTTGTTTGAGCTTCTAGGGGATGAAATCAGCCAGCAATGGATGGGAATAGTGGCAGCAAAAAAAATCTTTTTTTAATTAGGGTTTGAGGTGATTAAGTAGTGGATGGGAGAGAGAAAACAATGGATCATATCTCATACCAATTCTCACTAAATCTAAGTCATCCAATTCTAACACCCATAACCTATTTTAGCCACCCCCTATAGCCCTTATTATATCTGAAATTATATACCTATCATCATGGGCCAATATCCTATTTAATCCCAAAGAAATATTATTAAATAAATATGATTTAGTTGCTTATCGATATCGCATATCAATCAATATATTTATAACCATTATAAAGATATTCAATAATATTTATTCCTCAAAATATATTCAAAATTATATATATAATATTTCATAGACATTAATTAATTTAATTAATTTATAACAATTATAAACTAATTAAATTGTTTGGTCTAAAGAAAATTCATTATTTCGGCTGTGTGACTCATCGGGTGTAAATTTGGTCAACGGTTAACATCGAACTATTCGAATATTAATGTTCACACATCACCTAGCAGGTGATGTGACATTTGGCCAAATTTATCGCTTACTTGGTTTTGGTAAAATCCAATTTGACTTTGTTGAGTGTTACCCCGTTGTGACTACTATTCACACAAATTCTCTTCGCCAAAATTATATCACTTTGGACTTACAAAATTTGGCAATGATCAATATTGCAATATCATCCATATTAAACTTATAGTCTAAATACAAAGTCTTTGGTTCAATAATAACAATATTATTAACTAAATTGCTCTAGCTAGAGACTTTGACTTTGGGTTGATTTGAGTTGGCCATGATATTAACCCCAAATACTAAGGAGATGAATCCTCTCTTGAATAGTGCTTCAATTCCAATACTTTCACTTAAGCCAACTATAGTCACACAATGGTCGCCGTGCAATGATTTGACTATATTCAAAACAGAGATTTCATATTGAAGATCCAAAGTATTCTCATGTTGAGAGAACTGTGTAAATCAGTCACATCGATATTTTCTGTTTAAACTTAGTTATATTAACCAACTGAAAACTATCGTGTGAGTCATTCCATAGTTATCCAATAACTATCAGTACGTAACCCCTAGGAGCTTCTAGCAGTCATGAATAATATAGACTACCCAACATTTGAAGAGCGTTACGTACTCTGGTCTCAACGGATACAACGATATCCAGTCTCGATGCATCTTGACTAGGAACATTTATGTAACGACCCAGAATTTTGGTTATTTTAAATTGAAATATTTAATTGATTTTAAATATTTGAAAGTTAATTTTATAGGTTTAATAACTTGAATTTCAAATATAACAATTTATTGGATAATTTAAATGTTTAATTTAATAATTGAAAATCGTTTAAATAATTTAAATCTTGGATTTTATTTGGATAAAAATAGTTTAAAGGCTTATTTAATTTCTATTAATAAGAAATGATGATAATAAAACTTTTAAAATTGATTCAAAGGTGATTTACTTGATTTTGAAGATATCTCGTTTTAATTAACGAGTGAAATAACCTTCCAGGGCACAGTCTCGAAATTCGACGAAACTAGTTCCATTGGATCCATAATAGTGTATTATTATAGGATTTCGAAGTTCGTAGCAATTGGATTTACCGTTTGGTCAAACGGAATAGAAACGCGTTGAAATTTATATCAAAATTTTAATATTATAATTAGGTTCAAAAAGCTATCTTCTCCATATGATCGAATTAGGTCCCAAAACTTGTTCCATTACGTTCGGAATATGGGTATAACATTAGGAATACCAGGAGGCACGTCTCGATCGGGGTTCGAAATTTAATAGCCCGATATTTTGAAATTAAATAAAATATATTTATATTGATTTAACCCATAAGCCCCAAAACATACTCTCTGCCACACCTTTCAGCCACTCTATGATCGTGCATATTCCTTTCCTTTTAAATTGCGTTTTCCCCACTTCAATATTTTTTGAACGCAGAGAGAAAAAAAATTCCTCCTCTTCTTCCTTAATTTCTCTTACTTGTTTGAGCATGCATCCGCTTCATTTTATACCAGTGCACTTTTATTACTTAAGTAACACTGATACACTATTTCCCCTTTAGTTGCTGCTGTGTAATTGTGTGCTCTGTGTCAAGTTCGAGTATGACGTGAGCAGGTCAGAGGTGAGGCGAGAGCCAGGCAGTCACGTTGGTGATGGTAGCGTGGGTTTTAGGTAGCCGATGTAGCGACATTTTGAGTCTTGGTCGAGGTGTGGGCTGGAGGCAAAGGGTAGGCGACATAGCTATTGGTGAGGCTGTCGTCGAAGTCTAGAGGTTAGAGGTGGTTAGACGAAGTTGATTAGGGTTTCGGCTGGAGCTCTTTGTGGGTTCAGGCATGTCACTTTCTGGCAACACTAGGGAAGGTCGAGCTCAACCTGGGCTTAACTAGAGTTGCACGGATGGAGGGTAGAGCTGAGGGTGATGGCGTCGGCGGTGGTTGGATGTAGGTGAGGCAGTGGTGGAGGGTCTCGTTCGTGCTAAGCTACATGGAATAAGAAAAGGGGGAAGGAGATGCTACTGTGCTGAGCGGGTGGGCTTTGTTTTAGGCCGGGTTCTTTTATATGGTGTGAGGGATAGTTTATGAAGTAATTTAAGGTTGTAGTTATATATTAAATAAAAAAAATCAATATCTTATATAATGTATATCTTGTCCGTTCAAGGTCCAATCGAGACGCCGTCAGTCGCATTGGAATCGTATCATCATCCTCTACGCGATGAGATTGAATTGGATGGATTTGGATCTTGTCAGAATTTTGGATTAAAACTGAATGCTAGTTAAATTTTAATTCAAAAACGAAACATTTTGGCAGCTGCTAAAATCAAGGTGAGTAAATCTCACTCATTTGGATTGTTGGTTTTAATTTTAAAATATTAAAAATTAATTATTGGATAATTGGATGAATGGATAAATTATTATTATCAGTTGGATGTTATATTATATATATTAGTATATATATTAGTAGTTGGGTATATTTCCCACTAATTGGAGCGGATGAGACACTATGCACCTCGCATAATAGCGGATGACCCTATATTACCGTGATATCCCGCCTCGTAGTGGGATTGGTATTTTACGTTATATAACATCTGTGGTTGCAGGGAAACAAGTTGGAGGGATCCAACTGGATTCCTCAAAATTGTTGATTTTAATTTCATATATAGTGATATATGATATGTTTTGAATAGTTTGTGATGGATTATGATGTGATTTGAATTTATTGGATGTTATAGTAGCAGTGGCCTTAATCTTGGTATTATAAAGTCCATAAATAATATTTTTAAATTTAAAAGTAAATTCAAAAGGCGATTTGGAAATGAAAATATTTATATTGAAATTTGAGATTATTTAAAAAGGGAATTAGATGGATACGATAAATAAAGTGAAAATAAGGGATACATCCCTAAAATCAAACTTAATACACAAAACATCCTCCTAAAAAAAAGATATAAATTACATCCTTATTTTCAAATACTACAATTTTCTTCTCTACAGTACCCCTCTCCTCCATTGCAGCAATGTTGGTTCTTCATATGTAGATGTTATTCTCACATCCATACTTAAAATTTGCACCACATTAATTATCAATCTTTAAAACGCAATGTCTTTTTGTAGAAACGACGGATTAACAAACCGTTTTTATCATTAAGTCACAAATTTTATTATCTTTCTAACGAGTGGCATTGTGCATATGTAAAAACAACGGTAGAATTGTCTGCAATTATACGTAATAGTTGTAGAAATGTCTACAATTATATGCAATAGTTGCGGATAATTCAACAACTATATGCAATAATTGCATAATTGTCTGCAATTATATGCAATAGTTGTAGAAATGTTTGCAATTATATGCAATAGTTGCAGACAAGTCTGCAACTATATGCAATAATTGCATAATTGTCTACAATTATATGAAATAGTTGCAGAAATGTCTGCAATTATATGCAATAATTGTAGAAAAGTCTGCAACCATATGGTATAGTTGCACATTTGAAGAAAAATCGATGATGTTCAAAATGTGCAGAATTCTCTGCAAATATATGGAATAATTGCACCCTTACGGCAAATATGATTTTTTTTGGGATCAACAATGGATCTCATTTTAAAGATCATAATTTTTTTATTTTTTGGTGAAAACGGTTTGCTGATCTGATGTTTCTACAAAAAGTTACAAGTGTTTGAAATTTAAAAACATAAAGGGTATATGGGTCTTTTTGCGCGTCTGAATTTGAAAACAGGGACCGGAAACTTATTAAAAAAATGGAGGGTTGTTTTGTGTATTTGCAAACTTTATAAGGGATGTATGCCAAATGCGCCCATAAATAAATTTGATTTTAGATATTTATTTAGCTATTTCGTAAAATGGTTTCAAATAGAGAATTTTAATTTGCAGATTTTTAAATAAGATTCTTAAAAATATGAAATGGAGTCGAAATCGAGATTTGATTGGCTTGGGAATATAGTTTGGGTTATTTGGGAAATAGATTTATAAATTGAATTTTATTTAGAAATCGATTTATAAATAGATTTTTGTAATATAAACATGTATAAACTGGGAATGAGTTTATGAAAATTTATAAACGATGTTTTTAAATAAGTGGAATGATTATCATTGATAAATGGAAAATATAAATTCAAGGTGTGAATTTAAAATGAGATAAGGGAACCGTCTTAGAAAGAAATAGTGGATTCTATTTTGAAAATTGGGAATAGTTGTGAATTTGGAAATGTAAATCGGAATGTGATAAATAGAGGGAGATTTATAGGTATAAAAATGGTTATATAGGATTTTAAAAATATATTTTTATCAAGAAGTGAAGTTGTTTTAGAAAAGGATTTTTATTTATTAAACTATTAATTGGACTAAAATATTTCAGAAAGTTAGTTACTTATATTGATTGAAATAAATTCTAATTTTCATAATAAGCTTTGGAAATCTATTATTTTTATATATGAATGAATTGAAAATTTTCTATCATTGTAATTTAACAAGGGGTGGTGATATTTTAAATAATTACTTAAATGTGTTTGAAAATTTATGATTTTACTATTAGAATACTTATTGTAAAAGGTAGAGTTTTGGAAATTTATTGAAGTTACTTATAAATACTCTCGAGATTTGTAAATAGGTTGTATCGAATGGATGTGATTTTATAAGAAAAATCTTATAATGGAATTCAAAAAATTAAAAACTTTGAGAAAAGGAAATTTCCAAATTTGTTTAAATACGGGAACTTCGAAAATGAATCTGAATTCATTAAAGGAGTTATAACTTATTAGTTGTATTATAATTAAGTATAATCGATAATTTTTGGAAATTTTAAAGGGAATTAATAAAAATTACGGAGATTTGAGAGATAAGTATGGAATATTTCCTAAATATGGATATTAGAAATGATTTTTGAAAATAAACTTATAATAATTCCCTAAGTATTGGAATTAATGGTTTTGGAGATATTTTAGCGACGGAATGATTTATATAGAAATATTTTCTAAGTGATGAATTAAATTGGATTTGGAAATATTTCTAAGTATTGATACGGGTTAAAATATTCTTTTCTTGGTTTAAGTATTTGAAATCGTTTTCAAATATTGAATTACTGGAAGAGATTTGAATATATGTCTTTGTAAAGATATTATGAAATAAATGTTTGAAAAATTTATAATATGGGCCTAGTGACTGCTTATGTGTGTAATTTGATTGTCAAATAACCGACTATCAAATCTGGCCAATTACGTTGATCGTTTCGAAGAGACCGGGATCAGATTTGATTATTCAAAAACCACCTCCATTCGATTTGAGCATTACGAATTGTGAAATTTTGAGGATAATGAAGACGGTGATCTTTGGAGAGGTTTGGTTTGTTCAGACCTAGAACAACTTGTATGGATGAATGCTATCATTGCACTGTTGCTTGGAAGGCAGCGTTAGCATTCCAAGTGGGATTGCTAATCAAAAAGGTAAACATAGCCTCAAGCCTCATCAACCGGGAAATGACTAAAATAGAGCATGCAACAGGGCTAAGTGGGTCGCTCCTTTTAGGGTATGTCATCACCTTTCTAGATTACCCTATATTATTATGGATTTGGTTGTGCATGAGAGATCTCGATTAAGGTCAGAAGACCGGGATGATGAAATATTCGGTACTAGTAGTCAAGTGCTAGGCCGGTTTTGTGTGGCAAGGTACAAGATGTTCTTGTCGGACCCAAGTGCATTGATCTAGAGATGCACTCATCGGAGGTAGTTCCTTACCTGGTCATAGTATGGAATCCATTTTCCAATACATGCCTTACAGTTTTGATTGTAGACCCTAGTATGCTGGAATTTAATTAATTTAACAATTTCAGCTATTTTAATAAGTATTTGTACTTAGGGACTATTATAATATCATAGGATTCTTATATAAAAGTGTTTTGTTTATCGTAACCCGTCGTGTTTATGTGTGGCGTGGTCTTACGAGATACCTTTGATTTCAAAAGACTTTTTAATAACTTTAAATCCAATTGGGTGTGTTTTCTCACGCTAGTTTTCCAGACTGACTCGGGTGTTATTTATTTATAATGCTCGGGTCAGACCAAGTATTACAGATTCAGGTTAGGATGTTATGAAGCTCAGGAGACGAGCTGGGGATTTCAGGCGTATTACACATACTTAGTTATTTCCGCTATGTGTGTATGCTGTATATTCAGCACTTATGAGGACAAGTTATTATAAATGTCCAGATTGTTTGTTGACTGTTGTACTCTGAAGATTGTATGTATATTGCAGTTACAGTTTCTTTGTATAAAGATCTATTATTATATATTATATTTTGTTCTGTTGTGATTGTGAGATTCTATGTTGTTTAGTTTTACTTCTTATCTTCTATCTTCTTCTTTCCCCTAACAATCAGGTTTTTCGGCATTCGATTTCTCGGCATGTAATACAGTGGAAGTATTAGCGTCGATTTTCGAGGGCCAAAAATCCAGGTCGTTACATTTGGTATCAGAGCTAAAGGTTAAGCACAAGGACCTTGGCTTATGGATTCTGGTCAATACGAGTAATTAACGTTATTGATAGGAATCTCTAAACACTTGAACAGAGCAACTAGACATGGTATTGTTTTGAAATTGGGTAAATGAAATAATTTTACCTGGATTATATTTTATATATAAAGGAATAATTTTCCCAGGAATTATTATTATATGGTGTGCTTGGATGTTAGAGAAAGATAATATTTGATTATCATTTGTTGTTGTGTTCAAATAGAGTGGATGATATTTTAATGTAAGCAAGACTAACAACAGAGGAATAATTTCATATAGCAAAAATGAAATTATAGTTTATAAATGTGATTTATAAATTGAAAGGAAATGAAATTTCAAAAGTATATTATAAATATGGGTATAAGTAGAAAGGCTTTAAAGGGATGGAAATTTGGGAATTTAAATCCAGTTGGTTTTGAAAATGTTTTTCAAAGCTTGGGAAAATAATAATAGCATTTTTGGAGAATGCTTTTGAATGGAAATAATGGAAATATTTTTATAGGGTTTAAGGGAAATAAAAGCACTGAACTCACTTCGGTCGCTGGAAAATGATTTCGGTGATGACTGCAGCATCATCGACGTTCATTTTCAAGTTTCCAAGAGAGGAATTGCTACCATTGGATTTTTTTTGTTAAACTGGTTTTGATTTTTAAATCCAAAAGAATGATTTAATATACCAAGGGATTTTGTGTGTGTGTGTGTATAATTTCAAAAATGATTTGAAATACTTTAGAACGAGGTGTTTAAACTTTGGGATTTTGATTTAAGATGTTTTATTGAATACGAGTAAGTTTGATAACTTATAAAATTTGGAAATTATCAAGTTAAAGAATTGTTTTGAATTATTGAATACGAATGCAGAAAAGTAGAAATTTGAAATTGAACTGGTGAATGGAAGTTAACTTAAATTAAGTTAAATAAATTGGAATTTAAAAATTTAGCCTGGGTTAGGCTAAACGAAATAATTTTTGAAAATGAATTAAGAAATGAACTAATTGAATAAATTAGTGAGTGAATATGATTTTGGAATATGGTTGTAATATTAAAATTTAACAATGGAATTGAGTTAAATAAAATTGGATTTGAGTTAAAATTGATGTAGAGTTAAGTTGTGAAGTGGTAATAAGGTGTTATTGCCTCTTACATGTACTTTTACAGTGAGTGGTCGGGACACTATAAATCCAGTTGTGGCTGTTCTGTGCATGTGCCGAACACATGTTTTTCCTTCTATAAATAGTGGCACGGCCTAGTATAAAGCAAGCTTGCTGACGCAGCAGCGGAATAACAAAATGATGATTCTGTGAAAGTAGCAATCGATGGAATGAAGAATACTGAAATGCCCAAATTCGTTGATCTGAAGATACCGAATTCTAGCTATCTTCGGCACGTTGATCGCGCACGATACCGTGAAGGAAGATCTGCAATTCTTCAGACGTTGATCAAGCGCACTTGATACCGTGAATTGGCTTCTACGATCGTTGATTCGAGCGCACTCGAATGCCGAAAGAGGAGATAAGAGATTACACTCAACTACCAATTTGGTGAAAGCACAAAGCTAACAAAACAAAGTTTTTATTCAAAAATCAACAACCTTTACAAATGACCCAACCCGCTTATTTATAGGCTTACAACCCCAAACAGAACATAGTTTCACACAACACTTAGGTCGTGAACGACCTACGACCTAAAAATAACGCGACTTAAAAAAAGGTGACTTACGACCTAAAAAATATTACAACATAAGAAAATACAACACAATACTTTACAACACATATGTAACGACCCAGAATTTTAGATAATTAAAATTCGAATATTTAATTGATTTTAAATATTAATAAGTGGAATTAATAAGTCGGATAATTTAAAATTCGAATATTGAGTTTAATTGGATAGTTAAATCAATAATTTAATAGTGAAATTCCAGAAATAATTTAAATCTGGATTAAATATGATTGAAAATGATTTGGGAAATTTTATTTAATCATACTGGAGTTATAGAAAGGTTGTAGAACTTTTAAAATTGAATTTGGAGTTAATCTATGAAAATCGAATATTTTAATATTTAATTATCGACTGTAAAAATAGCCAATTTTCGAACAGTCTCAGAATTGAACGAAACCAGTTCCATTGGATCCGTAATAGTTAGTTATTATCGGATTTCAATTTTCGTAATGTTTGGAGTGATCGTTTAGCCGTACGATAAACAAACGCACTGAAATTAAATCGGAAATTTAATTTAATAAACTGGTCCAAAAAGCTATTTTCTCCATACGATCGAATTTGAAGCCGAAACCTTTTTCATTGCGTTCGGGATAGGCGTATAACATTATAAACGCCTAGCGGCACGCCTCGATAGGAGGTCAAGGTTTTGAGTTGCATTTATCGAACGGTTTGAATTTGAATTTAAACTGAATCTTTATATTAGTCAACCATCAGCGGATATTATTTCACATCACAGCTTTTTGCTTTCAAATCGCTGCCTCCACTCGTACAAGCAACCACTCCATTGTGTCTTCTGCTCTTCTTCCTTTGTAATCCACGCGTATACAAAATAAGTAAACGAAAGAAAAAATTGAATAGCCGAGTTTCTTTCTTCAAATAAAAAAACAAAACAAAAATGGACGAAGCCATTTCTCCTCAGGAAAAAGAAAAAAAATTCAGATCGAATTCAATAGCTACGCGCGCGACATGAGTAGGAGGGTTTGGTCGCGATCTCGATTTGGGCGAGATGGAGTTGGGGCTTTCTGCCGCGTTCGTTAGTGAAGTCAGGCGAGTAAGGGAGATAGGCGAACGCTCGAACTCGAGCTGGGAAGGTTCGCGATCGACACTCGCGACATTCGTCGCCATAGTTGAGTGGTGGTGATGGGTCCTCGAGCAGATTTGGGCGAGGTGTATCGCGATTGGTCGAATGAAGGGATTCGCGAGTTCATTGTTCGACTTAGGGTTCGAAGTCTGGCAACGTTCGCGATGGGTTCTGGCACGACATGAATCGTCGTTGGTGGCCGCAGAGGGCTCGATGGTCGCGATGGCAATGGCAGGCTCGCGCGCGCTGTGATGGGGGAAATTCGCAATGCTGGGAATCATGATGGAAGATGTAGCACGCAGTGGAGTCGATGGCTACAGTGGGATTCAAAGGTCGTGAGGTCGTTACTGGTAATGGTGGCCAAAGTCGCATCAGGTGATGATTAAACTCAGGATTGGGGCAGCGACAACGCAGTGGCCTAGGGTTCGAAATGATTTTTAGGCCGCGATGTTAGTGGCGATGCGAGGTGCTGAGCTTGGGTTTTGCCAAAATGTTGGTCACGATAAAACAGTGAGGTATTCGAACTTATTTCTCAAATTTAATTTCGATCCAATAAACGCGTATATGTATTTGAAATCTACAATTTATTTGAAAATTACAATAAAGTTTATATATGTCAGAAGAAGGAAAATGTTATAAATAGTGAAGTATATATTTGTATATGCAGTTATGTGTTTTAAATGTCGATGATAATAACAGGAAATTTTAAAGGATTGAAGTTATATGAAAATAGATTTTTTTCGATCTATATATATATTATTTTACAGTGAAATAAATTACTGTTATATTCAAAGTGGTATATATATAGATAAACATTTAAAAGAAAGAAATTTATTTTAAAAAGGGAGATTTATTAAAAACAAATCATTAGTTAGTTTGAACTATCAAATACAAATTTAATTATTCGATTGGAAAAATATATATTAATAAATTGTATAAATTGTTTATACAAGGTTAAAATTGCAAAGGAATCAAGCCGAGAATGAAAGTGGATTGCGAATAAAGCTAAGGTGAGATCTTCTCACTCAAAAATTTAAAGTGGAATTTACAGTTATTTATTGATTGACTGTTTGGATGTGTTATTAGATATGATAGGATATATCTATATATATAGCAATATATACATATTGGCATATGTATATATTGGATTGATTGATTTCCCGCCTCGTATAGCGGATGAGACCCTATTGCGCCGTTAGTAAGCGGATTTTTATAAAAACCCATATACCGCGATAATTCCGTACTGGAGCGGAATTGGTATTGTGCTAACATCTGTGGATGCAGGGAAACAGGTTGGAGGAATCCAACAGGATTCCTCAAAACATTTGAATTGATTTCATATGTTGTTTTGATTGATTATTTATAATCTGCATATGATTATATCTGTGATTGAATTGGTTGAGAGCTAAAATTTAGCCGAATGTATTTTTGGTATCGTTGGATACCAGAAATAAATGAAATTGGATTTCTGAAATTAAAAATTTAATTTTAGATGGTTTGGGAAAATAAAAGAATTTGTTTTAAAGGAGATAAATTTATTTAAAATCAAACTGATAATTGATTGGGTATTTAAAATAAATCTTGAGGAATCGATATGAAAACTTATTTAATGTTGAATGAAAAATTGATTTTTGTGTTGGAAATAAATTTGGGAATCGATTTGTAAAATGATTTGGTAATTGGGATTAAAAGTTAAAATCAATTTGAAATGTGATTCGGTGTTGAAGTAAATTCAGAAATCAATTTGAAATTCGATTTGGGATTTGAAATAAAATGGAGAAATCAATTTTTAAAGTTGATTCGGGGTAGAAAATAAATATTTGGGAAATGATTTGAAAATCGTGTAAAAGTGGATTTTTAGGAATGTAAATTCCGAATAGAATTGGTAAAGGAAAGGGAAATTTGTTTTAAAAATAAACATTGATTTATTTTTGAAATGTGGAAAATATGATTTGAAATCGGATTTTCAAAGTGATGAAGTGTGGAAATAAATTTACAAATTTGAAATGTAAATTTGAAATAAATCGATAAGGATTTATCTTATTGGTTTAAATGGACCATAATATGATTTGAAATTGATTTTCAAACGTGAAGTATGAAATGTGATTTGAAATTGAATTTGCAAATGTGAAGTGTGAAATATGATTTGAAATGGATTTTCAAATGTGAAGTGTGGAAAAATATATATCTTGTGAAAAGATTTGAAATTTAATAATTTGGGAAAATTATTTGAATTGGATGTTTGTTATGAATGTTATTGATAGTTAAATAACCGACTATCAATATTTGTCTTTGAAATGACACTTGATTTGTTTTTTTAAAACAAACGCTCATTATTCGGTTAAGCCGGGAGAGGACCTTTGTGTCATATAACCCATTCCGAATAGTGATACGTCGCGAATGGATAGCATTTGAAGACCGGTGTGAAGACCGGATATTTGTGAAAATGAAAGGACAACCCGTCGAATGTCTCTGCACCGAGTTGCTCCGGTATAGAGATTTATATCACTCTTTTTGTGACGGGAAGTCCGGACGTGATTAGTGAATATCCGGATTGCAAGGGCTTCTTTGGAAGTGCCTTCGGTTCCGTTCGATCCCGGAACGGACTTGTATGGATGTGTGTCTGACGTTACACTTTGAGATGTAAAGCTGGTTTCTATCAAATACATTTCTGTTGGTGGCGGAGAATTTATTCTCTTAGCTTAACACCCTTCTCTGAGACGTACGAGCTCAAAGGTTATGTAGTTGATGGTTACTAGTGATACATTCCCAATTTGGTAATGTGGCACACGAAGTGCTGATGATCATTTGTGGATCAAAGCGTGGCTTTGTGAAAAAGCGTGGCTTTGTGAAAAAGCGTAATGTATGTGGACGAGACTTCGTCGAGCCTCACAACCCGGTAATGGTCAAAACAGGAATGTGCGGCAAAGGTTTGTAGGGGTAGCGCCCCTAGGGTATGCCATTTCCTTCTGGATAAAAGGTGATATCATGGTATGGAGCCCAGATATTTTACCTATGTGGATTATATTTTGCGGCTGTTGCTTTTCGATTGAGGATCCTCGGATAAAGGTCGGTAACGACCGGGGGATGGCATAGCTCATGTGTTAGTTACCTAGTTACAGCTCGGTTAGAGCGTGAGGTAGCGTCGGCCTTTTGTTTGCGGAGATCCGGTTAGGATCCGGGGCGTCTTTCCAGAGGCGTTCTATTTCGGTATAAGGAAGTTCCTTAGCCTGACCATTGTTGGAAATCCAAAGAAACAATACGAACCCCGTACGGTTTTTAATTGTATTACCTGCTAGGGAATGTGGCGGTAACCTGCTATTGAACGTAGTAGCTATAGTAGACATACAACAATAGTTGTATGTTGGCTAAGATTGATATTATATTTTCGAAATGTTTTTCGCACTAGACATTAATAATAATATCAATTGATTTTGCGTAGTAAGCATTTTTGACTATCATAAGGAGAAATCTCCTCCAATTCTGCGTTTGCATTGTGTGTGTGGCGGGAGGCCTTATGGTAGTTTCATTTTCCAAAAGCATTGCGAAGTTGTTTTATTTTCTTTGCGAAAATAACTGTTTTACGATCTCACACCAGTCACCATGACTGACTCGGAGTTTATTGTTCCCTTTCTAAACTCTGGGTGCCCATAATTTTCCACACGGGCAGCCTAGAGTTATTGTTATCAGGATATTCTGGATATTCTGGAGCTTTGGAGATGAGCTGGATGGCGAAGCGTACTATCGTACTTGTTATTTATTCCGCTGTGTATTCTGTATGAGGACAAGTTTATATAACTGTCCATTGTTGTAAACTCTGATGATTGATGTATGTATAAACTGATATAGTCTTTTGTTTTAAAGATTATTGATTTATCTATTATATATTGTTCCGCTGCGATATGTGAGATTCCGATATTGTTCCTGTTCTGTGTTTTCTGTGTTGTTCTTCTTTCTCTTTCTTCTATCTTTTCTTCTACCTCTTCTTTTAACCCTAAAGTTTCGCGTTTCCGTCATTCGATTATTCGACAATTTGGTACAGTGGACGTATCGGTGTCGAGTTTTCGGAAGACGGATTTGCGGGTCTTTACAAGTGGTATCAGAGCATCCGGTTAAGCGACAACCCTGCTCTGTTGGGTGTTACTCATTAGAGATAGAGTCAGTAGTACTCTAGAATGAGTGTGAGTGTAATAATAGATATGAGTGCGTATTTGTTAGTGAATACAAAATTTGTTTTGTATTGTGTTGACTTATCGGTTGATTGTTTATAGATTCTGGTCGATGCAGGGTGGCCAACTGTAATCGATAGGGGTTTCTAAACTCTTAAACAAGATAAACCGACACAGTATTGTTTTAAATAGGGTAAATGAAATAATTTTGCCCAAAACTATTTTTGTATAGAAAAGGAATGATTTTCTATGAATTATTATTGTATATGGATGCTTGGTTGTTAGGAAAAGATAATATTGAAGTATTATCATTGATATATGGAATTGAATAAGAAATTCAAATAATAACCAAAGATTTGGAGATAAATTCATTTGACAAATGAAATTTATAAATATGAATTGAAAGATAATGAAATAAAAATCCATATACGAATGAGATTTGGGAATGTGAATCGTAAATCTAATTTACAAATTGAAATGGGATTCCAGAGAAATATTTGAAAATAAATTCATTAATGGAATGTAAATAAGTTTGATAACTTATAAAATATTTGAAATCTAATTGGAATGAGATTCAAATTGAAAATGAATGAATTTGTGAATGAATAAATAAATTTGCAACTGCAAGTGCAAGAAAATGAAATTGAGTGTTAAAATTCATTTTGAATTTGTAAGTAAATAGAACTGGAATTGAATTTGATTTGTGGAAAACGAAGTGATGTATTAAACTAAAATTAGTAAGTGAAGCTAATTGAAGATTGACCAAATGAATAAGGTTCGAAACGAATTGAATTCAATAATTATAAATGAAATATTGATTGGATTTATATGGAATTGGTAATCCAGTTTAAATATAAGTGGTAATTGAAAATTAATATCAAAAGTATGGAAAATACTTGTATTGAACTTAAGAAATAAGTGTGAAATTCTTAAGTAAATTTGATATTGAAAATATTTTAAGTTGGTGAATGTGAATATAAAATGCCAATTAAAATTGAATGGAATCAATTGGAAATAAAATACTATACATATATGACATATGTTTTCCAAACTAAGGATATGAAAAAGTACCTTCCATTGAAAATTTTTGAAGGTCTTGGAACTCAGTATGAGTATCCGTTTGATCGTGATGGAATCATATTGATTGATCACGACGTATGCCACAGCGAAATTCGAGGGGCGAGATGCCTATGGTTACAAGCGATTCCACTGAGATAGTGGCGCAACCGCCGTGTGAACTGCGATCTATGGCAACAACCATGGCGAAATTTAAGAGATGAGAAATCTACAGATTACGAGCGATTCTACTGGGATAGTAGCGAAACCGCCGAGTAACTGTGATCCATGGGGGAACGTGCTTTCCATATCCATTTTTTTTAAAAAAAGGACTTTTAAGTGATTTCAAATTGAATTTGAGATAAAAGTGAATAAAGCTCAATATTCGAAATTAGAAGATGAATCGAATTCAAGTAAAAGCTGAATGAAAATCTGAATGAAAATCTGAAGATAAAATGAATTCAAATTGAATTGAAATTGTCAATTGAATTCAAATGAAGTTGAAATGCAAAGTTGAATGGAAATGAATATATAACTTTGTTAATGAAGTGAAAACGAATATAAGAAGTATGTAATACTTATATTGAACTTAAGAAATGAATGAATGAAATTCTTAAGTAAAACGGGTATTGAGAATCCAATAAGTAAATTTGGCCATTGTTGTTAGGTAAAACATACAGGGTATATGGAATTGGATTAAATTTTGAAGATAATTTGAATTTGCTCGACCAAAAGGTATGTATTTAAATTTCAGTATGAAATTTGATGAGTTTCTGATTTTGCCACTTGGCATTTTGTTTTCTTTTGAGATCTGAGAGTCCGTAGGGACGTTTTGTAGTCGTACCGTATTAGCCGCGCAAAGGAGACGCTGGCGAAATTTTTCGAAAATTTCGAGTGTTAGAAAATTTTTGTGAAAATTTTGAAAGTTTAAAATTTGAGTTTAAACTTGAATTTGAATTTTGAAGTTAAACAATGATGTTTGAAAACTATGAAAGGTTTAGAAATTTAGTTGCATGATAACGAATCTTTAGTAGAAAGGTTTGTTTTGATAAATTGATAAAACTATTAGATTGTGAAAAATAGTAGACGAGTTAAGGACCTTTTTTCTTCCTAACTGGTAATTTCGAGGACGAAATTCTTTTAAGGGGGGAAGTCTGTAACGACCCAGAATTTTAGATAATTAAAATTCGAATATTTAATTGATTTTAAATATTAATAAGTGGAATTAATAAGTCGGATAATTTAAAATTCGAATATTGAGTTTAATTGGATAGTTAAATCAATAATTTAATAGTGAAATTCCAGAAATAATTTAAATCTGGATTAAATATGATTGAAAATGATTTGGGAAATTTTATTTAATCATACTGGAGTTATAGAAAGGTTGTAGAACTTTTAAAATTGAATTTGGAGTTAATCTATGAAAATCGAATATTTTAATATTTAATTATCGACTGTAAAAATAGCCAATTTTCGAACAGTCTCAGAATTGAACGAAACCAGTTCCATTGGATCCGTAATAGTTAGTTATTATCGGATTTCAATTTTCGTAATGTTTGGAGTGATCGTTTAGCCGTACGATAAACAAACGCACTGAAATTAAATCGGAAATTTAATTTAATAAACTGGTCCAAAAAGCTATTTTCTCCATACGATCGAATTTGAAGCCGAAACCTTTTTCATTGCGTTCGGGATAGGCGTATAACATTATAAACGCCTAGCGGCACGCCTCGATAGGAGGTCAAGGTTTTGAGTTGCATTTATCGAACGGTTTGAATTTGAATTTAAACTGAATCTTTATATTAGTCAACCATCAGCGGATATTATTTCACATCACAGCTTTTTGCTTTCAAATCGCTGCCTCCACTCGTACAAGCAACCACTCCATTGTGTCTTCTGCTCTTCTTCCTTTGTAATCCACGCGTATACAAAATAAGTAAACGAAAGAAAAAATTGAATAGCCGAGTTTCTTTCTTCAAATAAAAAAACAAAACAAAAATGGACGAAGCCATTTCTCCTCAGGAAAAAGAAAAAAAATTCAGATCGAATTCAATAGCTACGCGCGCGACATGAGTAGGAGGGTTTGGTCGCGATCTCGATTTGGGCGAGATGGAGTTGGGGCTTTCTGCCGCGTTCGTTAGTGAAGTCAGGCGAGTAAGGGAGATAGGCGAACGCTCGAACTCGAGCTGGGAAGGTTCGCGATCGACACTCGCGACATTCGTCGCCATAGTTGAGTGGTGGTGATGGGTCCTCGAGCAGATTTGGGCGAGGTGTATCGCGATTGGTCGAATGAAGGGATTCGCGAGTTCATTGTTCGACTTAGGGTTCGAAGTCTGGCAACGTTCGCGATGGGTTCTGGCACGACATGAATCGTCGTTGGTGGCCGCAGAGGGCTCGATGGTCGCGATGGCAATGGCAGGCTCGCGCGCGCTGTGATGGGGGAAATTCGCAATGCTGGGAATCATGATGGAAGATGTAGCACGCAGTGGAGTCGATGGCTACAGTGGGATTCAAAGGTCGTGAGGTCGTTACTGGTAATGGTGGCCAAAGTCGCATCAGGTGATGATTAAACTCAGGATTGGGGCAGCGACAACGCAGTGGCCTAGGGTTCGAAATGATTTTTAGGCCGCGATGTTAGTGGCGATGCGAGGTGCTGAGCTTGGGTTTTGCCAAAATGTTGGTCACGATAAAACAGTGAGGTATTCGAACTTATTTCTCAAATTTAATTTCGATCCAATAAACGCGTATATGTATTTGAAATCTACAATTTATTTGAAAATTACAATAAAGTTTATATATGTCAGAAGAAGGAAAATGTTATAAATAGTGAAGTATATATTTGTATATGCAGTTATGTGTTTTAAATGTCGATGATAATAACAGGAAATTTTAAAGGATTGAAGTTATATGAAAATAGATTTTTTTCGATCTATATATATATTATTTTACAGTGAAATAAATTACTGTTATATTCAAAGTGGTATATATATAGATAAACATTTAAAAGAAAGAAATTTATTTTAAAAAGGGAGATTTATTAAAAACAAATCATTAGTTAGTTTGAACTATCAAATACAAATTTAATTATTCGATTGGAAAAATATATATTAATAAATTGTATAAATTGTTTATACAAGGTTAAAATTGCAAAGGAATCAAGCCGAGAATGAAAGTGGATTGCGAATAAAGCTAAGGTGAGATCTTCTCACTCAAAAATTTAAAGTGGAATTTACAGTTATTTATTGATTGACTGTTTGGATGTGTTATTAGATATGATAGGATATATCTATATATATAGCAATATATACATATTGGCATATGTATATATTGGATTGATTGATTTCCCGCCTCGTATAGCGGATGAGACCCTATTGCGCCGTTAGTAAGCGGATTTTTATAAAAACCCATATACCGCGATAATTCCGTACTGGAGCGGAATTGGTATTGTGCTAACATCTGTGGATGCAGGGAAACAGGTTGGAGGAATCCAACAGGATTCCTCAAAACATTTGAATTGATTTCATATGTTGTTTTGATTGATTATTTATAATCTGCATATGATTATATCTGTGATTGAATTGGTTGAGAGCTAAAATTTAGCCGAATGTATTTTTGGTATCGTTGGATACCAGAAATAAATGAAATTGGATTTCTGAAATTAAAAATTTAATTTTAGATGGTTTGGGAAAATAAAAGAATTTGTTTTAAAGGAGATAAATTTATTTAAAATCAAACTGATAATTGATTGGGTATTTAAAATAAATCTTGAGGAATCGATATGAAAACTTATTTAATGTTGAATGAAAAATTGATTTTTGTGTTGGAAATAAATTTGGGAATCGATTTGTAAAATGATTTGGTAATTGGGATTAAAAGTTAAAATCAATTTGAAATGTGATTCGGTGTTGAAGTAAATTCAGAAATCAATTTGAAATTCGATTTGGGATTTGAAATAAAATGGAGAAATCAATTTTTAAAGTTGATTCGGGGTAGAAAATAAATATTTGGGAAATGATTTGAAAATCGTGTAAAAGTGGATTTTTAGGAATGTAAATTCCGAATAGAATTGGTAAAGGAAAGGGAAATTTGTTTTAAAAATAAACATTGATTTATTTTTGAAATGTGGAAAATATGATTTGAAATCGGATTTTCAAAGTGATGAAGTGTGGAAATAAATTTACAAATTTGAAATGTAAATTTGAAATAAATCGATAAGGATTTATCTTATTGGTTTAAATGGACCATAATATGATTTGAAATTGATTTTCAAACGTGAAGTATGAAATGTGATTTGAAATTGAATTTGCAAATGTGAAGTGTGAAATATGATTTGAAATGGATTTTCAAATGTGAAGTGTGGAAAAATATATATCTTGTGAAAAGATTTGAAATTTAATAATTTGGGAAAATTATTTGAATTGGATGTTTGTTATGAATGTTATTGATAGTTAAATAACCGACTATCAATATTTGTCTTTGAAATGACACTTGATTTGTTTTTTTAAAACAAACGCTCATTATTCGGTTAAGCCGGGAGAGGACCTTTGTGTCATATAACCCATTCCGAATAGTGATACGTCGCGAATGGATAGCATTTGAAGACCGGTGTGAAGACCGGATATTTGTGAAAATGAAAGGACAACCCGTCGAATGTCTCTGCACCGAGTTGCTCCGGTATAGAGATTTATATCACTCTTTTTGTGACGGGAAGTCCGGACGTGATTAGTGAATATCCGGATTGCAAGGGCTTCTTTGGAAGTGCCTTCGGTTCCGTTCGATCCCGGAACGGACTTGTATGGATGTGTGTCTGACGTTACACTTTGAGATGTAAAGCTGGTTTCTATCAAATACATTTCTGTTGGTGGCGGAGAATTTATTCTCTTAGCTTAACACCCTTCTCTGAGACGTACGAGCTCAAAGGTTATGTAGTTGATGGTTACTAGTGATACATTCCCAATTTGGTAATGTGGCACACGAAGTGCTGATGATCATTTGTGGATCAAAGCGTGGCTTTGTGAAAAAGCGTGGCTTTGTGAAAAAGCGTAATGTATGTGGACGAGACTTCGTCGAGCCTCACAACCCGGTAATGGTCAAAACAGGAATGTGCGGCAAAGGTTTGTAGGGGTAGCGCCCCTAGGGTATGCCATTTCCTTCTGGATAAAAGGTGATATCATGGTATGGAGCCCAGATATTTTACCTATGTGGATTATATTTTGCGGCTGTTGCTTTTCGATTGAGGATCCTCGGATAAAGGTCGGTAACGACCGGGGGATGGCATAGCTCATGTGTTAGTTACCTAGTTACAGCTCGGTTAGAGCGTGAGGTAGCGTCGGCCTTTTGTTTGCGGAGATCCGGTTAGGATCCGGGGCGTCTTTCCAGAGGCGTTCTATTTCGGTATAAGGAAGTTCCTTAGCCTGACCATTGTTGGAAATCCAAAGAAACAATACGAACCCCGTACGGTTTTTAATTGTATTACCTGCTAGGGAATGTGGCGGTAACCTGCTATTGAACGTAGTAGCTATAGTAGACATACAACAATAGTTGTATGTTGGCTAAGATTGATATTATATTTTCGAAATGTTTTTCGCACTAGACATTAATAATAATATCAATTGATTTTGCGTAGTAAGCATTTTTGACTATCATAAGGAGAAATCTCCTCCAATTCTGCGTTTGCATTGTGTGTGTGGCGGGAGGCCTTATGGTAGTTTCATTTTCCAAAAGCATTGCGAAGTTGTTTTATTTTCTTTGCGAAAATAACTGTTTTACGATCTCACACCAGTCACCATGACTGACTTGGAGTTTATTGTTCCCTTTCTAAACTCTGGGTGCCCATAATTTTCCACACGGGCAGCCTAGAGTTATTGTTATCAGGATATTCTGGATATTCTGGAGCTTTGGAGATGAGCTGGATGGCGAAGCGTACTATCGTACTTGTTATTTATTCCGCTGTGTATTCTGTATGAGGACAAGTTTATATAACTGTCCATTGTTGTAAACTCTGATGATTGATGTATGTATAAACTGATATAGTCTTTTGTTTTAAAGATTATTGATTTATCTATTATATATTGTTCCGCTGCGATATGTGAGATTCCGATATTGTTCCTGTTCTGTGTTTTCTGTGTTGTTCTTCTTTCTCTTTCTTCTATCTTTTCTTCTACCTCTTCTTTTAACCCTAAAGTTTCGCGTTTCCGTCATTCGATTATTCGACAATTTGGTACAGTGGACGTATCGGTGTCGAGTTTTCGGAAGACGGATTTGCGGGTCTTTACAACATAGGTCGGCAACGACCTAAACAACACGTCCTAAAAATACATGGTAGCAGCGACCTATCCTTGAGCGACTTAAAGATGCAGTAGTGAACGACCTAAAACAGGAGGCAGCGACCTATCTTCTCGGTGACTTAAGGCAAGCGACCTAACTTCCGCATCACTAGGTCGAGCGACCTAACTTCTTGCGACCTAACTTAGGTCGGAACATTTCCCCGCGACCTAAAGTAGATCGTAATTCAACCTCGCGACCTAACTTAGGTCGTAGCACTTCAAAGCTGGTACTCACAAGATCGGAGCGACCTAAAATGAGCGACCTAAGGCCTCGCGACTTATCATAGGTCGTTGGCTTTCCTGTTCTTGCATAACTCGCTTCGTCTCTTAGCTCGTTACCTCTTAGCTCGTTAGCTCGTAGGTCGCTAGGTCGTTCGCGACCTAACACTTCATCAATCGGGGTTGTATTACCACTGCAAAGCTCTGCTTCCTCGTTAGGTCGTGAGCGACCTAAATTTCCACTAGGTCGTGAGCGACCTAACTCTTCACCAAATTGGCCTAAAATCTTTGAATGATTCAAATCTGAAAAGTTAGTAGCAGATCGCGCTGCATCATGCTCCCCTGGTTGACAAAAATTCGACCTCGAATTTGCACCTTCCTCTTCCACAACAGGATTATCTCCATAATAAGGAATAAGATGTTTAACATTGAACACATCTGAAGTGTACACTTCCTCCGGCAGCTTCAACCGATAAGCGTTTTCATTGATCCGTTTCACGATCGTTACAGGACCAATTTTTCGAGCTTTAAGCTTATTGTATGCTCCTAGTGGAAAACGATCCTTCGTTAGTACAACATATACCAAATCACCTTCATTAAATTCAACGCTTCTTCGCTTCAAATCTGCAGTTCGTTTATACTTCGCATTTGCTTTCTCCAATCGTTCCTGAACGATTTTATGACATTCTGTCAGCCCTTCAACAAAATCAGCAGCTTTCTTAACTGTCTCCTTAGAGTGTGGTATTACCGTTAAATCCAATGGTCCCTTTGGTAAGTTTGAATATACGATCTGAAATGGACTGAAACCCATACTACGGTTCACAGCATGATTATGAGCAAACTCCGCTTGACATAACTTCACATCCCAACTCTTCAGATTGTCCTTTACAAGACATCGTAACAAATTTCCCAATGATCTGTTTACAACTTCAGTCTGTCCATCTGACTGCGGATGATAAGCACTACTGAAATTCAGTTTCGTTCCCACCATCTTCCACAAACTTAGCCAAAAATGACTCAGAAATCTGGTATCCCTGTCGGAAACTATAGACTCTGGTAAACCATGCAATCGATAGATCTCTCTAAAGAACAACTGTGCCACATGACTTGCATCTGCTGTCTTCTTACAAGCAATAAAATGTGCCATTTTCGAAAACCGGTCCACCACGACATATATGGAATCATTTCCCCGTTGAGTCCTTGGTAACCCCAACACGAAATCCATACTCACATCTACCCATGGTCTTGTCGGAACAGGTAACGGCATATATAATCCTGCGTTTGTAGCGGTTCCTTTCGAAATTTGATAGATATGACATCTCTCCACAAACCTCTCCACTTCTTTTCTCATCGACGGCCAAAAATACGATTGAGAAATTAGCTGTAATGTACGGTCTCTACCTGCATGTCCTTCCTCATGTAGCTCCTTTACAATCTTCATTCTCAAACTACAATCAGGTATGCACAATCGATTTCCTTTGAACAGAAAACCATCTACCAATGTAAACTCATCCGACTCTCCCTTCTTCACTTCATCTACAAACTTTGCAAAGTAAGGATCTTCAACACACAACTCTGGAAGTACTTCGAACCCCATCACTTCAACTTTCATTGTAGTTAATACATGATTCCTTCTGCTCAACGCATCCGCCACACGGTTTGTCACTCCAGATTTGTGTTTCACAACAAATGTAAATTGCTGCAGATATGCAATCCATGATGCATGCCTTGCTGAAATCTTCTCTTGCCCTTGTAGATGTTTCAAAGCCTCATGATCAGTGTATAGCACAAACTCCTTGTGAAATAAGTAATGTCTCCAATGTTTAATGGCTTGTACAACAGCATAAAATTCCACATCGTATGTACTATATCTCATCTTTACTCCTGATAACTTCTCACTGAAATATGCAATAGGACGTCCCCTCTGACTCAACACTCCTCCAATCCCAACCTTGGACGCATCAGTATGTAGTTCAAACACTAACCGAAAATCTGGTAACACTAGAATTGGTGCTGACGTCAAGAGTTCTTTAATTTGCCCAAAAGCAACCCCCGCTTCCTCCATCCATGCAAACTGTTTTCCTTTCATACAATCCGTAACAGGCGCCATCACACTGCTAAAGTATGGAATAAACCTTCGATAAAATGAAGCCAACCCATGAAAACTTCGAACTTCCATTATCGTCTTGGGTTGTGGCCAATCTCTGATCGCTTCAACTTTACTTTGGTCCACCTGTATTCCTTCTTTCGATACAACATACCCCAGGAATAAGACACTCCGTGCCATAAACACACATTTCTTCGTAGCAGCATAGAATTGTTCTTCACGAAGTATAATTAACACTTTCCTCAAGTGCTGAACATGCTCCTCTGTACAAGCACTGTAAATCAGGATATCATCAAAGTAAACTACCACAAACTTCCCAATGTACGGCCTAATAATTTGGTTCATCACCCTCATGAATGTACTCGGTGCATTCGATAGACCAAATGGCATGACCAACCATTCATACAATCCTTCCCACGTCTTGAACGCTGTCTTCCACTCGTCACCCGGTCTAATTCGAATTTGATGATAACCACTTTTAAGATCAATCTTCGAAAAAATCACAGACCTGCTGATTTGATCTAACAGATCATCAAGCCTCGACATCGGAAATCTGTATCTGACAGTTATCTTATTCAGTGCCCCGCTATCCGTACACATCCTCCACAAACCATCCTTCTTTGGTACTAGTAATGCTGGTACGGCACACGGACTCAAACTCTCCTGTATACGCCCATGTTCAAGCAATTCCTCTACCTGCCTTCGCAACTCTTCATGTTCTTTCGGACTCATCCTGTAGTGTGGTTTATGTGGCAACACAGCACCTGGAACAAGATCTATTTGGTGTTGTATATCCCTCAACGATGGTAACTCCGCTGGTAGCTCTTTAGGGAATACATCGTCAAATTCTTCTAGTACTGGTTTTACTTCCTCCGGAATCTCAACCACTTCGTTACTCTCACGCCCAATCAATAAGAACACTTCAGGCTCTTCTTCAACTTCTTTAACAAACTCCTTCAAAGATAATAACGTTTTCAGCTCTTCAATCTCCTCCAGCTTGTTTTCTTCTTGTTGTCGCTTCTTTGGAACTAGAGTAATCTTCGTGCCTTCAAACATGAAACTATAACTGTTGGTACGCCCATCATGTTGCACCGCCCTATCATACTGCCACGGTCTCCCTAGCAACAAATGACAGACATCCATATCTACAACATCACACCAAATTTCATCCTTATATTTCTTTCCAATCGATAAATTAACACGAGCCCTTCGTCCAACTTTCACCTCCCCACCTTTCCTCAACCAAGCTAACTTGTTAGGTTTCGGATGCTTCTCTGTTTTCAATGATAATTTCTTCACAGCTTCTGTAGAGATAATATTGTCACAGCTTCCCGCATCGATGACAAACTTGCAAACCCTTCCCAAGATAGTACATGTTGATTGAAAGATGTTACTCCTCAACCAGCTAGTTTCTTCCTCTTGCTTTGGTGTCAAACACGACCTCTTCATCATCAATGAATACCCTTCGTCTCCCGACACATTTTCTTCCTCCTCATCATGTAATGAATTAGAACATTCAGCCTCTATCTCATCTTCCTCTGCCTCAGCAATCATAGTTCTCTTCTTTGGTTTTTGACATTCGCTGCTCTTGTGACCCACTTCTTGACAATTATAGCATTTGAAATTAGTGTTGACCTTTGGCTTAGCCCCTTCATGAACAACCGGCTTACTCGATGCTTTAGGAACATTAGAACTACTACCCGTTCCTTTGTTCTGTCCTGTAAAACTTGGAAACACACCTCCCCCACGTCTTCCTTGTTTCTCCCAAGCCAACGCCTTTTGATGTGCTTCGGCTACAGATCTAGGGTCGAACATGTTCACCATATCCTGGATCTGTGTTCTCAGTCCTCCCACAAATCTAGCGGTCAATTGTTCTTCTGTCTCCATAATGTCATTTCGAGCAATCAACTGGTAGAACTCATCTGCATAATCAGTAACAGCCTTTGTTCCTTGCCTCAGGTTTTGTAGTCTCTGATACATTAGTGATTGGTAATTGTAAGGCAAGAAGTAGCCTTCATCAATTTCTTCATCTTTTCCCAAGCTACAATCCTTGACTTCCCCATCCGTTCTCTAGTAAGTTTGGTTTGCTGCCACCATGCCATAGCTCTCCCCCTCAACCTAGTAGCAACTGTTTGCGCCAAAAATGGTCACAAACCCCAAGTGTTGTGAAAGCACCAGTGTATGAATACAAATCAGCAATATTCAGACACAAATCACAAATCTAAGCTAGCAATAAACAGCAATCCCGAAATAAATCACAAGAACACGAGATTTATAGTGGTTCGGCTATCTCCGGCCTACGTCCACTTCAATGATTTTTATCTTTTATTGATGTTCTTTGCTGATTACAGATGATTACAGCAGATACAATGAATGAATTCGAGTATAACAGCAATGGAAAGAAGTATAATTGAATCCGGCAGAGTCTGGACGTCTAATGGCCAAAATGATCCCCTTTCTGTAGGCTACAGGGGGCTATTTATAGGCGTAGGAGGCTGAGATCGCGCTCAAACTTTGGGAGACTTCTTCTGGCACTTGAGGGGGCCCACGCGACCGACCCCACCAAGTTTCGACTCGATCTGCGATCGATACGAAGCAATTTCGTATCCATCAAGAAATGATCCAATCGAGCTGAAACTTGGCAGGATTGTCCTTTACCTTATATGCAAGCTACTGTGAAAATTTCATTGCGTTTGGATCTATGGTTCATGAGTTATGATCGATGCAAGATTGTGATCTTCGCCAGCATTGCCGCGTTCGAATCCATGCTTCGTACCCGCCTGTTCGACTCGATTTGAGCACGTGCGCATGCGATGACATGTCGCGAGCTTCCTGGAGCGATCCACCTTGTGCGCCGAGTTGAATGCTTCTTCCCTGGATTCGTGGATATTATTCGCATGTATCCACGCTTCACGGTTGTTCGTGTCCACTGCCCCTTCATAATGTTCGTACTCAACTGTTTGCATCGAAACCGCATGAATGACCAATAGATGGGTACGAAACTAGACACAACGATGGATACGAACAAAGCCTTACCTGATGGATACGAGCGAGACTTTACCTGATGGATTTGATGAAGATCTGCAGAGCTGATGGAGTCGAACTGAGCTCCTGTGGTCGATACGAGTTCATCGACTCGAAGTGCACCACCTGTCCCCATCCTGATCGATACAAAACATATCGATTCGAACAAACCACTTCACGCTCGCCTACCAATCTGGGTGCATTACCATCGAGTGAAATCCATCTAGCCTTCCTATCTGACTGATACGAAACCATCGAGTCGAACCGAAACCTTGATCGATACGAACTTCGCCAAGCCGAACCTATGCCGATCGATACGAATCTAATCGATTCGAAGTCCACAACTACGCTCTGCTTTTGATCGATACGAACAGCATCGGTTCGAAATGTCACCTGCCGATCGATGCGAAATGCATCGATACGAACCATTCCCTTCATACCTTAATCCATTCACATCTCGAGCATACGACCTCCGATCGATTTGAAACTTGAAACATAGCCTCTCCTAGTCCTCATCATCATCTCCAATCGATTCCATCCTGATCGGAGCTCGGCCAAATTTTGACAACATCGATTGCATCCTTGTTTCCAATTGATCTCCAATCCTGATATCCATCGTTCCTTGCCAATTTGTTGATATTCCAGCTTTGACCAAAAGGTGGGATAACATTTGCCCCCTAAAACATGCCTTGTGACAATAAGGCGTGTTTTGAATAGTTCTGAATCCGATATCCAAAGTCCATAGCCAATTCCATGCCCATCCAAACTCGATATCCGAGTCTTAATCCATCCTTAGTCAATAGCCAATAACCGAATCCAGGACCTCTCCGGGTCGATATCCAAATCCATAACCTCTCCAAGCCCTTGCCAAGAGCAATCCACACCTGACGACCGTGGTCCAGTATCCCTGGACGTTGAGCTAACCTCTCCGGGTTCTTGCCAAGCGCAATCCACACCTGACGACCGTGGTCCAGTGTCCCTGGACGTAAGTAATGCCATGGCTTAAGTCCTAAGCCGAATCCTGGTCGCTCCGGACCCTTGTTGGGCATAGTCCATATTCAACGACCTTAAACAATAATCGATAATAAAGGGCTTAAGTCCTAGGCCGAATCCTGGTCTCTCCGGACCCTTATCGAGCACAGTCCATGCCCGATGACCTGAATGAGTCACTTTACCGCGTTCGGGCAAAACGACTCACCCCTTGCCAGGCATAATCCATACCCGACGACCGTTTTATCAAAATCCAAACAAAAATCCAGTCAAAATCCAATCCAAAACCCAAGTCAAACCAAAAAGATCAGATATCCAAACCAGCATCCAAAACAGAAACCAGTCATCCAAACAAAAATCCAAAACAGAAAACAAACAAAACCAGGAGTTCAAACCAAACTCCAAAACCAAACCAGAAAACCAAGTGTCCAATCAAAAAACAAAAGACAGATTTCGCAAACCGTGGCTTCGCGGTTTATCATCATTCAGAGCATGCCTAGGGGCTATCTCCGTCCCCATACATGTGTAAATGACTTGGGTGCTCACCAATGGTTTGTTACTTATTTTATATTATCCTGGTCAATTGATAACCAATCGACCGTCATTCCTGGGCCTCACATCATCATGGTGTGAGGTGGGCCGTGGCTGCTCCTGCTCCACCGCCGCATTCCGTGCCCCAACATACTGCCTCAATTGTCCATTCCTCACATGCTCCTCAATTATGTCCTTTAAGTGCCTGCAGCTGTTGGTATCATGCCCGTCCAAATCGTGAAAGAGACAGTGCCTTCCTGATGCCCTCTCCCGCTCGGATGGTTCTCTCCTAGCCGGCCTCCGGTAATGAAGGCGATTCCGGGTTTCCATGTATATCCGCTCCAGTGTCTCGTTTAATCCCGTGTATGTGGAAAACTTTGGATCCTTCCATCGCTTCCTAGCTTTTTCAGAATCATCATCCAACTTCCTTTTCTCTTTATCTTTATCCAAACCTCTACTGGATGGTCCTCCACCCTCAGTTGCATTCACTTCCTTCAACTTTAGATCTGCAAATGCATCCTCTTGTCGGAGGAACCTCTCAGCTTCATGAAAGAATTCTCCGAGATCCAGTGGTGGGTCTCGTATTAAAGATACCTTGAAATCTGAATCCTCCCTGACTCCTGACACCGCCGCCATTAAAACCATCGATGGATCCCGCCGATCCACCGAAGCAACTGCCGCATTGAATCGAGTTAGAAATGCTCTAAGCGATTCATCCGTCCGTTGCTTTATCGATGTTAACGTCATCACGTTCTTAGGTCTTTTGATATGAACCCGAAACTGTCCCAAAAACCTATCCACCAATTCCCTCCAAGTCCTGATAGATCCTTCTTCCAGCTGCCTAAACCACATTGCAGCTAGATCTGTCAAATACAGCGGGAAACATCTGGCCATCACTTCCTCCGATGCCCCCAGCACTTCCATGTGTCTAGCGTATCTCAACAAGTGATCAGTCGGATCAGCCTTACCATTATATACTTCCACGCTAGGCAACTTGAACTTAGGTGGATTCTGAGCTATCCTGATTTCTCGAGCGAACGGACTCCTGTTCACCCCTTCCAAATCTCTATTGGTCAAACCTCCTCGCATAGTCTTCCTAATGATTTCCACTAATCCAGCGTTGCCTGTTAGGGGTTGCCCCCCATGCTCCCGAGGGAACTCCGGCACATATTCTTCATGAGGCTCATTAGCAGCAACGTTGGCCCTGGCATGTTGAACTCCTTCCAAAGGTCCTCCTATGTTGGATTCTGCGGGCCTGCCCCTAAGCCCTTGTTGATAGCCTTCCGGTTCTGTATTCTGTCCTCTGTTGAGTTCCGCAACCCTAGTTCCTTGTTCCACATTTACAGTTGCTGTAGTTGGTCCAAGGTTCCGTGTTCCTGTAGCTCTCATTTGCTCGAAGAAAGTCTGCATCATATCCTGTTGACTCTTCAACAATCTCTCATGCAATGAATTTGCCATAGCTTCCATTTCGTCTCTAGTAATGTAAATCGAAGCTTGTCTTTCCCCAGCTTCGGAGGATGCCTTTTGACTTCCTCCATGTTGACTTCTCTCAGCTCTTTGTCTTCTACCTGTTAGCCGAGTCATTGTCTTTCAAATCTTCGAGCTTTCAAATCAGAACTTCTAATCTTGTGTAGCGGGTGGCAGTCTTTCTCAGTGAAAGCACCAAAGTGTTTGCGCCAAAAATGGTCACAAACCCCAAGTGTTGTGAAAGCACCAGTGTATGAATACAAATCAGCAATATTCAGACACAAATCACAGATCTAAGCTAGCAATAAACAGCAATCCCGAAATAAATCACAAGAACACGAGATTTATAGTGGTTCGGCTATCTCCGACCTATGTCCACTTCAATGATTTTTATCTTTTATTGATGTTCTTTGCTGATTACAGATGATTACAGCAGATACAGTGAATGAATTCGAGTATAACAACAATGGAAAGAAGTAGAATTGAATCCGGTAGAGTCTGGACGTCCAATGGCCAAAAAGATCCCCTTTCTGTAGGCTTCAGGGGGCTATTTATAGGCGTAGGAGGCTGAGATCGCGCTCAAACTTTGGGAGACTTCTTCTGGCACGTGAGGAGGCCCACGCGACCGACCCCACCAAGTTTCGACTCGATCTGCGATAGATACAAAGCAATTTCGTATCCATCAAGAAATGATCCAATCGAGCTGAAACTTGGCAGGATTGTCCTTTACCTTATATGCAAGCTACTGTGAAAATTTCATTGCGTTTGGATCTATGGTTCATGAGTTATGATCGATGCAAGATTGTGATCTTCGCTAGCATTGCCGCGTTCGAATCCATGCTTCGTACCCGCCTGTTCGACTCAATTTGAGCACGTGCGCATGCGATGACGTGTCGTGAGCTTCCTGGAGCGATCCACCTTGTGCGTCGAGTTGAATGCTTCTTCCCTGGATTCGTGGATATTATTCGCATGTATCCACGCTTCACGCTTGTTCGTGTCCACTGCCCCTTCATAATGTTCGTACTCAACTGTTTGCATCGAAACCGCATGAACGACCAATAGATGGGTACGAAACTAGACACAACGATGGATACGAACAAAGCCTTACATGATGGATACGAGCGAGACTTTACCTAATGGATTTGATGAAGATCTGCAGAGCTGATGGAGTCGAACTGAGCTCCTGTGGTCGATACGAGTTCATCGACTCGAAGTGCACCACCTGTCCCAATCCCGATCGATATAAAACATATCGATTCGAACAAACCACTTCACGCTCGCCTACCAATCTGGGTGCATTACCATCGAGTGAAATCCATCTAGCCTTCCTATCTGACCGATACGAAACCATCGAGTCGAACCGAAACCTTGATCGATACGAACTTCGCCAAGCCGAACCTCTGCCGATCGATACGAATCCAATCGATTCGAAGTACACAACTACGGTCTGCTTTTGATCGATACGAACAACATCGGTTCGAAACGTCACCTGCCGATCGATGCGAAATGCATCGATACGAACCATTCCCTTCATACCTTAATCCATTCACATCTCGAGAATACGACCTCCGATCGATTTGAAACTTGAAACATAGCCTCTCCTAGTCCTTATCATCATCTCCAATCGATTCCGTCCTGATCGGAGCTCAGCCAAATTTTGACAACATTGATTGCAACCTTGTTTCCAATTGATCTCCAATCCTAATATCCATCGTTCCTTGCCAATTTGTTGATATTCCAGCTTTGACCAAAAGGTGGGATAACAGCAACCAACTTCACTTTACGTTCCTCCGGAACCTCCTTGAAGTCAAATATTTCCTCAACATATGCCAACCAATCAAGAAATTCCTCAGCTTGCATACCACCCTTGAATTCTGGTATTTCAGTCTTCATCCCAGATTCCCACTTGTGATCATACTCCGACTGATTCCTCCCTTGTCCTCGTCCTCGTCCATGAACACTATCTCCATCAAACACCTCTTCAAAATCTGATGTATATCGATGTCGATCCTGACCACCAACATCTCTACTACCATCCCATCTTCCACCAACATCCCTTCTATCTACATTCCTCCGTTCACGATCATTCACATTCCTATCACGTCTTTGATCATCATCATTTCTATAACAATCTCGACTCATACTTCTATGACCATTATCAACACTTCTCTCTCGATTGGAATGTGGTGAGACTCTACTTCCTCCATGGTTAGATTCAGGTGAAACTCTTCTCCGGTTTTGATTCATCTCCAACATCATCTTCTCTAATTGACCAATCCCTTCATTAAGCTTCTCACTAAAGTTTTCATTAATTCTTTGCTCCATCTCGTCAGCTTCTTCTCTTCTATATAAAGCTTCAACGTTTTGATGACGATTGGCTCTTCTCAGCGGCATGATTTGAAACTTCACAAATGCTTCAATATACTAAATGATGAACACGGCCTTGAACAAATAAAAGATCAATGATGCACGGCTTCAACTTCGAAATTCTCGGCTCCAAGACTCGATTTAGCTATGATTGGCTAAAACAAGCTCTGATACCAAATGACGCAGCAGCGGAATAACAAAATGATGATTCTGTGAAAGTAGCAATCGATGGAATGAAGAATACTGAAATGTCCAAATTCATTGATCCGAAGATACCGAATTCTAGCTATCTTCGTCACGTTGATCGCGCACGATACCGTGAAGGAGGATCTGCAATTCTTCAGACGTTGATCAAGCACACTTGATACCGTGAATTGGCTTCTACGATCGTTGATTCGAGTGCACTCGAATGCCGAAAGAGGAGATATGAGATTACACTCAACTACCAATTTGGTGAAAGCACAAAGCTAACAAAACAAAGTTTTTATTCAAAAATCAACAACCTTTACAAATGACCCAACCCGCCTATTTATAGGCTTACAACCCCAAACAGAACATAGTTTCACACAACACTTAGGTCGTGAACGACCTACGACCTAAAAATAATGCGACTTAAAAATAGGCGACTTACGACCTAAAAATAATGCGACTTAAAAATAGGCGACTTACGACCTAAAAAAAATTACAACATAAGCAAATACAACACAACACTTTACAACACATAGGTCGGCAACGACCTAAACAACACGACCTAAAAATACATGGTAGCAGCGACCTATCCTTGAGCGACTTAAAGATGCAGCAGTGAACGCCCTAAAATAGGAGGCAGCGACCTATCTTCTTGGCGACTTAAGGCAAGCGACCTAACTTCCGCATCACTAGGTCGAGCGACCTAACTTAGGTCGGAACATTTCCCCGCGACCTAAAGTAGATCGTAATTCAACCTCGCGACCTAACTTAGGTCGTAGCACTTCAAAGCTGGTACTCACAAGATCGGAGCGACCTAAAATGAGCGACCTAAGGCCTCGCGACTTATCATAGGTCGTTGGCTTTCCTGTTCTTGCATAACTCGCTTCGTCTCTTAGCTCGTTACCCCTTAGCTCGTTAGCTCGTAGGTCGCTAGGTCGTTCGCGACCTAACACTTCATCAATCTGGGTTGTATTACCACTGCGAAGCTCTGCTTCCTCGTTAGGTCGTGAGCGACCTTCACTAGGTCGTGAGCGACCTAAATTTCCACTAGGTCGTGAGCGACCTAACTCTTCACCAAATTGGCCTAAAATATTTGAATGATTCAAATCTGAAAAGTTAGTAGCAGATCGCGTTGCATCACTTGCCTTGCTTAAAAAAACTTTTTGAAACCACATAACATATATCATAATACATAATACATGTATAAATTTATTAATTAAATAACTTATTTAATTAATTAATTTTATTAGTGAGTTTTATAATTTCAAAATTAACATTTATTTTCAAACATTTTGAATTTTTTTATTTTATTATAATTTTTATAATATTTGTATATCTTGTTTTAGATTTAACTTTTAAATTTAAAATCATATATTTTAATTTTCAAACAATTTTGAAAATTAGTTCAATGCCCAATTAAAATTTAGGCATTTTCTATTAGGGATAAATTTTAGGCTGTGAGCTTAATAGTTAACCCTAACATGACTAATTTAGACAATAGGCTATTGGGCTCTGATATCATCGTTGAAACTTGGCCAGCCCGCAGTGGAAGTTATGGGTGAATTTTAATTTTTTTTACCTTATTGGATCTTTATTGGGCCTATGAAGTCTAATTCATTTAGAACATTTCTAAATTTTATTTAAATAAAATCTCTTATTTTATTTAAATTTATAAATTACATAGAATTTTATTTAATTTATATTTTATACATATAAATATACATATGTGTATCATATACATGTATATATGTATGCGCATGTGTAACATGATAACCCGTACAAGGTATAACATGCCCACATAAAGATGTTGGGATTTACATCACAATAGACATGTTACATCTGCTATGCATTGTATGTTGTCTAAATGTATGTATGTATTTAGACTTCTTGTTTATATAAATATTATATATATATATAAATGTATATGTTAATTTTATTTGAATAATTTTATAAGAATGAAAATATTTACATACGCAAACGCGCGCGCGCGCGCACACACACATATATAACTTATGTATATATGTAAAATATTAATAATACATATGTATTATTGCAATAAATATTAAAATTATATATACATAATATAAGAAAAGTTTTTTTTAAATTATGAACTGATATATATATATATCACAATGACAAAATATTTTCTTATTAAATATATATATGTATTCATAAGAATATTTAATATCTAAATATATACATATATTTATATATAAATGTACTAATTAATAAAATTAAGTAATTTTTTTTAATTTTAAACACTTTCAGATTATATGCATAGCACAATAAAACTTTATTACAATTTTTATTATATGAAAAAATATATAAATTGATTAATTAGTCGAAAAACAATAAAATATCAATAAAAAATATTTTTGAAACATATTATTTAAATTTTAAACTTTTATAAATTCAAGCATGATATTTTGATGTTTTAATTTTTTTTCCATAATTTTTCTCGGCCAAAATTTATTTTTTATTAATTAATTATTTTTGGCCGAATATTATAATAATTTTTAAAAATAGGAAAAATTATATTTTTAATTCTCATTTTCTGTCCGAGATCTTATTTCATGGTAATATAATTTTATAAAATTTAGAAGTTAATTTTTGAAACATATTTTATTTTATATAAATTATTTACTTAGTACATTAATTTAAATTATATATATATATGTGTGTGTGTGTGTGTGTGTCTATATTTTTAGCAAAGCTAGCCGACATTTATAGTGGGCATGCCACATGTATAAAAGAATATGGAACAAGTGTTCTGATACGTGCACCAAAACAGCTAAATGAAAGTAAATAAAGCATAGGAGTTTAGCAGAAATGCTAAGCTACTATCAACCTAAGCTAATCTCCCTCCATGTTGGAAGAACCACTTCCCTCATTCGAAGATTCAAGCCCGATAACATGGTAATAGCCTGAGAAAAGAGAAGGTAACAAAGAAACAAAATCCAATGAATCAGAACCATAAAGATATTTCCTGTCCCAAGAGGATTGCGAGATAACTGAACGATTCAGATCTCCTAACTGACCTATAACCGAGAGCACAAGGCCTTCACCATCAACATGATAATATAATCCCCTCTCTTCATCATCTGTATTGACATACTTATACAACCTACCGCCCCTGGGGTCAAATCTCATCTCAGAAGGCTCATGAATCCCAGCCTATTCAGACGAGGGCTAAAAGAAATCATCCAAGGAGAGAGCTTGATCCAGACCCATTAAGTTGTCCTCAACATCAATAGAGCGAAGATCAAAGATAGAGGACACGATCCTAGGAGGCAAAATAACATCAACATTAATAGAGCAAACATCAAAAAGCGGAACTGCTTTGACCGCAAGAGTAATATCTGACGTAAGAAAAGAAGAAGTGCTGAGATCGGTAGCAGGGCTTACTTTCAAGACCCACTTCATGAAAGGACAAGGAAGTGTGATCCAAAGAGATAGAGAAACAAGAGAGTCTTTAGATTATTGAGAACATGTTTCAAAATATTCTATTAAATAATAGTAAATATATTATTAAAAACATTCTCCAGCTACCAAAAATTATAATTATTGTAAGTATGCATGTAAAAAATATACGTTTAATTATTTGCACGAAATGATCTTATAGTTAAATACAAACCATATAAGTATAATTAAATGATATATTGTCCACATGCATAGCTAGTTGGTCAGGGCTGCCTAGTTGTAACAACCCACTTTTCTTTACCATTTAAGCTGACAATAAACCACACATGTCCAACCCAAATTGAACGGAAAGGCGGATAGTAAGGGAAAGGAAGAAGAAAAAAGACAAGAAGAAACTAAATAACATAGAATCTCACAACGGAACAAATAATCTATAATATATAAACAAATCTTTAAACAAATACAAAACTATAACATATGTATATACAGACATCAATCAGAGTATACTAACATATTCAACATAGATAGTTATAACAACCTGTCCTCACAATTGTTGAACAATATACAACAATGAAAGCAATAGAAATATAATCATCTACGTGAATACGTCTCTGGGCCTCCAGCTTTTTTCCTGAAGCTCCAAATATCCAGGTAAACCTGGAAATATGTTCGGTCCGACCCGAGCATTTAGGAAAACCATGCCCGGGTCAGTCTGGTAAAACCAGCGCGAGAACTTAAATCACAATAATTTTATTTATTAATTTTTTTAAAATCCTTTAAAATTAAAGGCATCTCGTAAGACCGCACCGCACATAAACTTGGACGGGATTTTACCTTACGATAACCAAAACCTTTTTATATCAGAAAATCTAGTGGTATTATAATAATGTCTAGGGGTGAAAATAATAATAATAATCAAGTAGCTGCGATGCTTGTAAGTGTATGTCACAACAATACTAGGTATATAATCGAAAACTGATAAGGCTCATTCGCTAATTGTGTAGGATTTCCATGGAGGTGCCCTTAGTATTTCAAGGAATGGTCCTCCTACACAAGGATCAGAGTTATTCTTCCGAAGCATCATAACGTCTAGCCGGGTATTAAAGGAAAAACATAATTGGTCTTGCTAAGACCGAGTGCATCGCTCCTGGCATGCAAAAACGGATAGATAGATATTACTAGAAAGGGAGCCGACTACACCCTATGGGTTTGCCAACTCTACTGGCCATGCCTCCTATCTCTGGTTTTAGTCATTCCCGCTAATGAGGCTACGTCTGTCATTTTAGCTTATGCACCACCACCAAATTGATCACGGAATCCCACATGGATTCCAATACCCCAACGGACACATCTCAATTAGATGTTGGAATCACATATAGATTCCTATGCCCAACGGGTCTTGGAATCACACATGGATCCCAACATCTCAAAATATCACGAATCTCCACCATAGAACCGTATATGGTTTTCGAAGTGGTCACAGGTTCGAGTCATCTCTTATGAGTACACTCTTCCATTTCCCTAGGTGCTCCACAAACCAAATGCCGATTTCCGGAATGCTCAATACCGGTTCTTTAGGAAATAATTAGACAATACATAAGAGTGGGGATCATCCCCTAACTGTTTAAGTGGACGGTGATCTCCTTATCATTTGCCCTAGAAGAACAACGAGTTTATACGTACAATATAGCACCATCGATGGTAACTGTACCATATAATTCCCGTGTTTCTCCTAGATATTTCCAGAGTTAAAATCCTCCGGTGTTAAGTAGGAAATATTTCCCTACCACCAAAATTAAGAAGGATTACATATTTAGGCCAAGATTTGATAGTCGGTTATTTAACTATCAAATAAACAAACATTCAACCAACGATTACATTTCCCACTGAAAACACTAAGCCTCATTTAATTTAATTTTGATACATTATATCTCTTTATCAAAAATAGACCTATACTTATCTCACCGGAATAAGTATATTAACAAACCATTCTTTCAAAAACTCTTTTAAAATAAATATGGAAAGCATCATTCAGTATCGACCATGGACCGCAGCTCAATGGTTACGTCTCTATCCTAGAGAAATCAAAACTTATCTACAGGCAATCTCTGCCTCTCGAATTACGCCATGAAATCAATCATAGATCATAGTTTGCACAATGGTTACGTCGCTGTCCCAGCGAAAACATAACAAACTGTAGGCAGTCTCTGCCCTTCGAATTACGCTATGAAAATATACCATTACTTCCCGAAATATTTTATTTTAATAATTATCTCAAAATAATACCTATAAAGTCACTATATAAATTCCCAAGTTTTATTTAGGAAAATACTCTTTTATAAATCTCAAACCATTTGTGAAACTTTCTTTTTTAAATGCTTTCGTTTAAAACCAATTCTTTAAAACAAAAATATATTTAATTATAGTAAAATAAAATTTTAATATTATAAAAATAACTTTAAATATTTGAAATTAATTAACTTCAACAATATTAATATAATATATTATTTTTAAAAATAGTATTAATACTATAACAAATTATCCTTGAAGTAATAACATTATAATGCTAACTAACTCTTAGATAATAATTAACTTTTAAATCAAATTATTATAAAATAAGTTTAATTAATAATTAAAATATAATTTAAAACATTTTAAATGGTTTAATAACTTTGGAGCAATAATTAAATATTCTTAAGTAACCTTTAAGAATCATATTAATAAAATAATTAACATTAAATCATAAATAAAACAATTATTAATTATTCTTTAAAACAAATAATAATTATCTTTACTAACCTTGTTAATAAATAATAATTATTCTTCAAATAACTTTGATTCAAAAATCAACTTTGGAAAGAGGCTTAGTAACTTCAATGGGACTTAATCGAGTCACCATTAATTCCATTAACTATCCAGGTTATAATCCAGGTATTCACATAACATCATATATGTGAATTAAATCTATAGTTAAAAGCAATTGTTAATACAACACTTATCCGATACTAGTCCATTGGAATAAAATTAAGTGTCCACACTAATGTAATAGCAGATGGGGGTTTATTTCTGCTAAATAAATATCCAAATTTAACTTATCAAGTTAATAATAGCTGAACTGTGATTTATTCTGCTAAAAAGGGGTCCAATTAATTTAATTAGTAGAACGGTGTTTATTTCCGCTAAACAAATGTCCAATTGACCACATATATTCAATAGTATTTTATTTCCAAATAAACAATAATATTTAACTTATATAAATTTAAACGACGTTATTATTTAAAATAATGCGATTTAAATCCACTTTGTTTTAATATACCATAAATTCATACATGTCCAAAGCTATCAATTGGTTACACTACATCGTTCTGCTCGTCGATATGAGTCCAATGCAAAAGCTCGTGTGTCAATCGGGTTTAAAACAAGCGAGATATGGTATTTACTAGTTCACACGTATCCATTCAAAACTAAAATAATGTAAATTTACGGGTTTCTCACCTTTACCACGTGGGCCAAAGCCCAAGCCCGCTACCCAAACCACACGCACAGGACTCATCATCCTCCTTTCTCATTCGCGTATCCTTCGATCGCTTGTAACCCAAAATGCACAACATGACCATGCACGTGCACTAACCTCCACCGCCAAGCCTAATCCCACCACCTGACTCGCCATCACCTCCTTTCTCCTCCGCCCCCATCACCTTGCATCCAGTGCCAGCCAATCAAACATCGACCATCCTCCCCCAAGCCTAATTGCGATCGCTGCCGATCACCTTGCGTCGTCGCCACTGCTCGTTACTTCCAAGCCGTGCAAGCTCCAAGGCTTGCGCTTCCACTTCCTTCATGTCACCTTGATCCACTAGTCCCCATGTCATCTCCCTTGTTTTCATAGCTTGCATCGTGCAAGGAATTATGTCATTGAATCGATCCTTTGTCGGTTACTGAACCGGTAATACCTGATCAGTCTTTAGTGATAATGTATCACCCAAGCAATGCGCATTACTTTCCTTTTGTTAACATCCTAAACGCGTAGAGGAGAGAAATGAAGAGGCGAACAGTTTTGAAAATAGGGATTATTTTATTTAGGAAATTTTTGGCCATGATATTCCAGCCCGAAATTCAAACAATTGAGCAGAACAAAGATGATATTTTTGTTGATGATAACTCGGATTCTCTGATTGGATTGGTAGAGGAGACAAGAAAGAGTATCTCCCAAGCACTTGAGCATGAGTATTCAAATAAGTATCAATCATCTACTCGTGGGTAGGCGCAGGGTCTTTAGGGAACTCCATTGCAATCAGCCAATGGTTATAATCATGACCAGGAAGCAAAATAGTCTCTCTCGACTCATCACTGCTATAATTTCTATTAATAGCCAACACTTTTGTAATCGGTCTGATCGATTTTTTTCAAAAAGGCATGTTCTTTGTTACAAGACAGAGAATGATAAGGGTTCGGAGGAAATGGGTTGGCGAGAATTGCGGACTTCATTTTGGTGTTAGAAATAGAGTTAGGAGTTAGTCTGAGATGAAGAGAGCATGAAGAAGTCACGGACGCCATCGTTGTGGATAGGGTTTTGAGTGAGGAGAGAGACTGATTTTTTTATGAACGTGAACATATATAAGTTAATTTATAGCAACCACAGTACTAGCCCTTAAATGCAAAGCAAGCAAAGTCAGGAGCAAGGATAGAGAATGATGTGTGTAAAGATATGTGCAGGGAACAATGGAACATTATGGCGGCATGGAAGCAGAGAAGTGAAAGAAGTGAGTGAGGGTGGTGTGCTTAAAGGAAAGGAAACCCATGTATAAAGATTGTTGGCTATGTGTGTGAATGAATACATGTACGCGAAGACTAAGTGATGCAGCCCAGACTGATGAAGACTTAGGTCGCCAACGACCTAACTCCCCTGAGCTACGACCTAGCACATTAATCCCTAAGTCGCGCCATTTTAGGTCGCAAAAGAGCTATGAAGACCGACCAAACAAGTCATGCTACTAAGTCTTTCCTTAGGTCGCTCACGACCTAACGAGTCGCGAGATAAAGAGTTGCGAATTAACGAGTTAAAGGTCTTTTCCTTAGGTCGCTCACGACCTAACGAGTCACGTGAAAAGGAGTTGCGACCTAACTCTATCTGCCAGCTACGACCTAAAGTGCTACGACCTAAAGAGGTACGACCTAAAGAACTACGACCTAAAGAGTTACGACCTAACAAGATAGGTCGCTCCAATATGCAGATAGGTTGCTACAATATGCCGCTTAACTTAGGTCGCGAACGACCTTCCGTCCTTAGGTCGTGAGAAGATTTAAGTCGCTCAGGATGTACGAGCAAGCTACGACCTATGTTAGGTCGCTCACATATACCACTTCATGTTAGATCGCTGAAGATGTTATTCCTTAGGTCGCAAGAAGTTATGTCGCTCCTTCTTATGTTACTATATTCTTTATGTCGCTGCCGTATCTCTTATGACGCTCCTACCTTGAGTCGCTCGACCATAGGCCGCATCAATTTTAGGTCGCTCAAGCCAAGGTCGCTCAATTCCTTAAGTCGCTCATCCTATAGGTCGCATAAGTCATTCTGGAAGCTGATTCTCCTCATGTCACTGAAGCTTATGCCGCGTGGTGTTGTAATCTTAGGTTGTGTGTGTTGTATCCTTAGATCGCATGTTGTATTTCTTATGTCGTTATATGTTGTATATATTAAGTCGTTTACTGCTGTACTTTGTTAAGTCAGGTACTGTGTTGTGCATTGTGATGTAAGTGTTGTGTTGTATTGTATTTGATGCTTTTCTTTAAGTCGCGTCTGTTAAGTCATTAACGACCTATATTAGGTCGCATGTACATGTACGTTGAGTCGCTGTTTGTTTTAGGTCGCCGGTTTGATAGGTCATTCACGACCTAAGTGTTGTCCAGAGTTGAGTCGTGTGAGTTGTAACCCTATAAATAGGGATGGTGGTGTCATTTGTAATAGTTAGTTGATTATGAATAAAACTTTGTTTGTGTGCTTTGTGCCACTTCTCAAATTGGTAGTTTAGTGTGATCTCCTATCTCCACCTTCGGCATTCGAGTGCGCTCGAATCAATGATTGTTGAAGCCGATTCATGGTATCTAGTGCGCTAGATCAATATACGAAGAATCGTAGATCTTATTTCACGGCATCGTGCGCGATCAACGTGACAAAGATAGCTAGAATCTGGTATCTCTGGATCAACGGATTTGGGCATTTTGGTATTCTTCAATCCACCGATTGCTACTTTCACCGTTACATTCATTTCAGTTATCCGCTGCTGCATCATTTGGTATCAGAGCTAGACTTAGCCAATCATAGCTAAGCCGAGTCTTTGGAGCCAATTCTTATTGAAGAATTCAAGCCGAGCCAATTCAGTTTAGGCCGAGCTAGTTGAAGTATTTGAAGTTTGAGCCGTGTGTGAAGCAAGCCGAACTAGTTGAAGTTGAGCCGAGTATAAAGTTTGATCTAGGCCGAGTGTTGAAGGTTGCATTAGTTTGATTTGTTCAGAGCTAGACCGAAGCCAAGTTTTCGAAGTTTGTGTTTGAATTTTTTTGAAGATTTGTTGAAGAACAATCATGCATCCGAGAAGAGGTAATCGTCATCAGAATATTGCCGATGTGTATAGAAGAGAAGATACTAAGGCAATAGAGCAACGAATTAGTGATAACCTCGAAGAGAAGTTCAATAAAGGTTTTGGAAAGTTGGAGAAGTTGATGATGGATTTGAATCAAAGTCAAAGAGGAAGGTCACCAGTCTTGAACCATGGAGGAAACAGAGTTTCGCCATCGGTTACGGAAGCAAGGAGGGTGTCGCCACAATCTTATCAAGATAACAGAGGATCATCAATTTCAATGAGACGAGATCACCATGGGTACAGAGATGAAGAGAGAAGAACTCCATGTGGGTTTGACAATGAACCATGTCGTGATGTCAAAAGATCGAGTAGAAGGGATTTGCATGAACATAGAGACGTACGTGGTCATAGGGACGAAGGGTGTCACTTGCCTAAGCATGAGAATGATTCTATTTGGCTAAGGAACAATATTTTTTAGTCTACCTGTACTATCTTGGGAAAGGTTTGTAAATTCATTATTGATACGGGAAGTTGCGATAATCTTATCTCCGAAGAAGCCGTTATGAAGTTGGGGCTGAAGACTGAAAAACACCCTAGACCGTATAAACTAGCATGGATAAAGGAAGGCAAAGAAGTGACAGTGGGAAGACGAGTATTGATTACATTTTCTATTGGAAAGAAATACAAAGATGATATATGGTGTGATGTTGTCAATATGGATGTATGTCACCTACTTTTAGGAAGTCCATGGCAGTATGATAGAGTTGTCCAACATAATAGTCACGCCAACAGCTACAGTTTCATGTTCGAAGGAACCAAATTAACCTTAGTTCCTAAGAAGCGTGAACAAAGTGACCGCAAACCAGAGAAGAAGATGGAAGCAACTAATTTAATATCTTCGAAAGAATTTGTTGAAGAAGTGAAAAATAGTGTTGAAGTGGAAGATAAAGTAGACTCTTCTCAATCCACGAAGTTTGATGACCATAAAGTTGATTACTCACAATCCGCGAAGTTAGATACAGAAGAAGTTGATGTTTTTCAACCAACGAAGTTTGACGAACATGAGGTTGAAAATTCACAACCAGCAAAGTTTGATAAAGATGAAGTTGATGTTTTTCAACCGACGAAGATTGATGAACATGAAGTTGAAAATTCACAACCAACGTGGTTTGATGAGGATGAAGAAAGTGTGTCAAGAGATGAAGGGGGTAATTTATCAGTGAAGAAGGAGGATTTGATTAGTCGATTATCTACAGAAGAGTTTGTTAAAGAAGTGGAGGATAGAGCGGAAGTGTTTGTGTTGAATGGGAATGAAACCAGTAAAGATCTCGAGTCTCCTGAGGAGGATGAGCCAGTGGTAAATGAATTCGAAGATTTACTCCATGTAGAGTTGCCCAAGGAGGTACCGCCACTGAGGGACATACAATATCATGTTGATCAAATGCCAGATGCTATTGTATCACTTAGGCCACGTTATCATATGTGTCCAACAAAGCAGGAAGAGTTGAGAAAACTGGTTGATGGGTTGCTAGTCGAAGGAGTCAGTTGTCTACTACAGATTGCAGTTGGCAAATGAAATTTATCAAAGACTTACATGTAGGAAGACACTTGAGCTGTGATTGTACTATGCAGTTAATCTCACAATCTTATTTTGAACCATCACTGAGGAAGGAAGTTGAAAGGTCTGTTCAGAGAAGACATAGTCGACAAGTTTCAAAGAAGATCACGACAAATGCAAGTTTATGTATGCTGTTGCATATACATGCTAAACTATGGGAGAATGTTAGTGTGGACTTTGTTTTTGGATTGCCGCGAACGCAACATGGCAATGATTCTATTTATGTGGTGGTTAACCGGTTTTCAGAATTGATTCATATCGTTATCTATAAGAAAACTGCAGAGGCCGTTAATGTCATTCAGTTATACTTCAAAGAGATCGATAGACTTCATGGGTTCCCTGAATCTATTATTTCGGAGAGAGATACTCGTTGTCTGAGCCATATGTGGATGAGTCCATGGAGAATGGTTGGGACTAAGTTGAAATCTAGTAGCGCTAATCATACACAGACGGATAGACACGCTGAAGTTGTGAACAAATCCCTAGGTAATCTATTGCGATGCCTCGTGGAAGATAATTTGAAAAGTTGGGACTCAAAGTTATGTCAAGCGAAGTTTGCCCACAACCACACAATTAATCGTAGCACTGGGTTCAGACCAGTCCAGGCTGTTTATTCAACAATCCCTAAAGGACCGTTAGAATTATCAACAGTGCCAACTCAGAGAGGGGTGATTAAACAGGCTAATGTTTTTGTGAATGAGTTGTGAGGATGCTACAAAGTTGTACAGGAACGATTTCTTAAGGCAACTGAGAAATATAAGCAATTAGCAGAGATTAAGCGACGAAGCATTGAATGCAAGGAAGGAGATTTTATGTATGCAGTGTTTACCAATGATCGATTTCTTTTTGGAACTTACGACAAGCTAGATGGAATGATCATTTAAAAGTCGTGAAGGGAATTAACGAGAATGTTTATAATTTGAGTTTGTCGGATCATCTTCTTATTGCCAACATTGACAATATCAAACACTTGGTTCCATTTCACGAGGATAAGAGTATCGAAGACGAAGAGCTTTTAAATTCGAGGACGAATTTTACCCAACTAGGGGAGGATGATGCAGCCCAGACTGATGAAGACTTAGGTCGCCAACGACCTAACTCCCTTGAGCTACGACCTAGCACATTAATCCCTAAGTCGCGCCATTTTAGGTCGCAAAAGAGCTATGAAGACCGACCAAACAAGTCATGCGAGCTAAGTCTTTCCTTAGGTCGCTCACGACCTAACGAGTCGCGAGATAAAGAGTTGCGAATTAACGAGTTAAAGGTCTTTTCCTTAGGTCGCTCACGACCTAACAAGTCACGTGAAAAGGAGTTGCAACCTAACTCTATCTGCCAGCTACGACCTAAAGTGCTACGACCTAAAGAGGTACAACCTAAAGAACTACGACCTAAAGAGTTACGACCTAATAAGATAGGTCGCTCCAATATGCAGATAGGTCGCTACAATATGCCGCTTAACTTAGGTCGCGAACGACCTTCCGTCCTTAGGTCGCAAGAAGCTTTAAGTTGCTCAGGATGTACGAGCGAGCTACGACCTATGTTAGGTCGCTCACATATACCACTTCATGTTAGGTCGCTGAATGTAACGACCCAGTATTTTGGACCATTCGCATCCATTATAAGTGTATAGGTAGACACTCATGCCGGAGTTGAATTGCTCAAAATACCGCGTTGTTAATTTAAATTTGGCAAAACTGAACATATACAGTAAATAAATAATCACAGATCACAGACACAGAGTAATAAATGCAGCGGAATTAAAAGAGATAGTAGTTCATGAAGCTACTATATGAATATATAAAATACATCAGAGTTTACAACAGAAGAGTAATACGATACATTAGATACAAATCAGAATACATCACTGGAATCATCGAATACTGAAGCAGAATAGATGGCTGGACCTTCAAGCAAAGCTCCAACTCCAAAGGTGAGTCTCGAAAGCTGAACTACTCAGTCTGACCCGAGCGTAAAGCAAAAATACAAGACACTCGAGTCAGGATTAACATTCTTATATTAATAAATCCAACTCAAGTAAAATAGCAATTGAAATACAAGTAACTCAAAGGATGTTTGGAATAACCATCCTTTAAGGATCCGTTAAACTATCTACTATGTAGTAATGTACGCTAAGTAGATAATGTCTATCAGTAATATAAAGAGATATCAAAATAGCGTTAAGTCATGGCCCATTCCACCCTTAACACATTTTTATTCCCAAAAGCATATACAAGACCGTAGTTTCCCCAAAACCGGAAGTCACCAGAGGGCAATCCATATACTAAAGGTACAAATCAAAATCGTAGTGGTCGCGCATAAATGGAATACAAGTATGACAAGGTACATGAGGCGATACCAACTAGGATACTAGTAGTTGCCTGATCCGGACTGATGTTGGGCATAGCAGCTACTACCCCAACACCGCGAAACAACACTCCCAAATCAAGGGGTGCACCCAAATCGAATCACATAAGTAATAGATAAGGTATCGAAGAAGTGTGTCCGCTAGAGATGGCGATCCTCAATGGCCCGGCGCGGCTCCTGTTTTAGTCATGTCAAGGGTCATCCAAAATCGTTCTCTTTCTTCAGTCAACGCGTTCACCAAAACCATCCACTTCGTTCTGGATCAACACTCCGCGTATAGTTATTAAAGTGGTTTCGGTTCAGATAGAGAGTATATCCATTACCGATCCTGGTCTCTTTAATAACTTTCGTAATTATTACACCGATTGGTCGTTTATATATTTCTAAAACCAAATCAATTTCAATTTCAAATAGAATTCGTAAATCAACATTTCATTTGTCTTCCTAAAACAATTTCCAAATTTTCGTTTCAAAACTTCCAATTTTCCATTTCAAAATCTTATAATTCAATTTCAATTTCTATTTAAAACAATTCAAATATTAGTTCAAGTTCGTATATAAATTTCATTCCGAAATCATTTAATTTTATTTTAATTTAACATTCAAATCAATTTAAATTCATTTATCGATTCCATTTAATATCCGTTAAGCAATTTGTCATTCAAAACAATTTCTATTAAATTTCCAATTCATTAAATCAATTTCTTAAGTTCAACTTCATTAAATCAAACTTACCATTTTGAATTAAATTAAATTCGTCAAATCAATTCTTTCAATTACAAGTCTTACATTAATTCCAAAAATATCACATTTTCATTTCTTGTTAAAGAAATTCAATTTCACTTATTTACTTTCCTAATTATTTTCCAAAACTTACTTAATAAAGAAACTCAATTTCAATTATTTACGAAGTAAAATTCACTTATTCAAAAGTTCTATTTTTCTTATTAAAGAATTTCAATTCAATTTAATCATTAAATAATTCAATCTCATTAAATTATTAAATTGTTCAAAACTTAATTTTTAAATAATTTCAAGGTTTAATAATTTCAAACTTAATTATAATTTCAAACTTAATTATTAAATCATTTCAAAGTTAATTCAATCATTTCTCAATTTAAACAACGTTCTTCCATCAATTACATTGTTAATATTTTGTTCAGATTATTAAATATTAACCTTTTCCTTTCATTAAAAATTCCAATTTCAACTTCATTTCAAAACCATAATATTTATTCAAATAAAATCTTCATTTTTTTTAATCAATTTATTGACCAATCGGGTTTTTTTTAATTATCTATCCTAAGTCAAAGTTCAATTTGGGTATTTATCATTTCAACCCGATTCCAATTCAATTCAAAATCAAAACATATCAAAGGGAACTTGCAGTGTGATAACTGGGATGGTGTCAAAGTAAATAAACAAGCAATAACAACAATCAATATCAATCCAATAATCAATTCAAATAATCCCGAAATAACCGTATTAATTCGCTTTGTTATTTGTACGAATTAATATAATTATTTCTAGAATCTACACTATCATTTCATGTAGATTAAAGATTATTACATTACAGTTTTCACTTGTCATCTATTACAATTTCATCCATCATCAATTTAACAACATACATTCAGTGGTTCAAGATGTAATTAAACAAATCCAACGTGTCAATAAATTTAACAGTTAAAGGAGTCATATTATACAAATGTCAGTTCATCAAATTTAACATTTATTTATCCTATATCAAGTTCAATTTCATACTATTTATCATTTTAACATTAACAATTTAACGTCCAATATAAATATCAACAATCGATCAATTATCAGCCAAACTGTATTATCATCGCATAAATAATTAACAGATAATGTTGTCAGGTGTCACAGGTGAACTGATACAGGCAATATCATATATAACAGTTTAATTAACTAACAGCAGCATTTCAATTGTCGTTCCAATTGAAATCAAATTTAATAAATAAAAGAACGTTAATCGTGAGTGAGTGCTCACCTTTCGAGGCTAGAGAGATAATCGACACGAGTTACGAATCCCAAAGCAAAGCTAGATGAACACAATTTGATGAAGAACGGGCAAGACGGACAAAGCTGATAATAAGAATAGACGGAACAAATTTAGAACGGGTCGAGGAAGATAATTGGTAGAAGAGAACCTATAACCATATATGACTATTTTATATAAAAATCATATTCTAAATTTAAACACATACTAAATAAAATGTATATGTATTTCAGAATCCTTTGTTTCAAATTTAAAACCCACATGAAATCAAATATATATATATTATTTTGAAATAAATACATGAAAATGAAAGTACTTACATTTTAAAATAAATATATATATATAACCCAGACATTGAACAAAAGATATGCCAACCAAATATATATATCTATGCAGACCACTATGCATTCCTATAAATATCACTTTATACAACTTGCATATATATTATATTGTAAGATCATAGTTATTATAGAATTTACATAAACTTAGTTTATTAAAATATACCTTTAAAACCATACTGCTATAACAAATACGCTACAGACCTACTTTACATCGTAACAATTTCTGCAGTTTATATTTTTTTCCAAATAAGCTACTGTATAATGTATGTATAAACAACATATACCATTTAAATCTATTATATAATAATCAATAGATTATATATATGAAAATATATACAACTCTAACACAACTCTAACAGATAATACATGCTACTCTAAGCGGAATATATACAAACACCTTCAATATCTATATATATACCTTTAAACGTAGAATATTCTAATTATATCATATCTACTTATATGAACTAACACATATGAACTGGCATAAAATATCTTATACTCCAGTTATGTACTCATACAACCCACAATCTTATATAAAACAAATATATGTAGACTTATATAAACTTACAGACCTGTACACCAACATATGCAACCATGGTTTACATATAACTTGTATTCTTTGTATATATAAAATAATAATCAACAGGATATATATATAAAACACTGACATACTTATACGTGTTATCTATATACAAAGATAACCCATAACTATATTTTTATACCTAACAAATATATATACACTAACACATTAAAACAATAACACTATATATATAATATATAACTTAACAATGTTTATATATATATAATGACTATGATATATATTAGTACATATAACTTACCGATATAAATATGCCAAACTGGAAAGACGATCGATGGAAGCAAGGAGGGAGGCTGCACTCGGTGGGGTTCCAGGTGGAGGCTCTGGCCGCACGTGGTAGGAGCGGAGGAAAGTAAGGTGTTGGTCAAGGAAGAGGGAAGGCATGGATCTGACAAGTGGAGAGGGTGGAAACAAAAGGGTGGTCGTTTAGCTATGGCGTACGGGTTCGGAGCAAGCTGTGGTCAAGGGACTGTCAGCTATTGTTGCTTCGGGTACTGGAGGGTTGTTTGGAGGCGGTGAAGGGAAGGTCTGGGAGGAGAAGTGGGTGGTTGCCGATTGATGGAGAGAGTGAAGTGGCTGACGAGGTCGGGTTGGTGAGGAGGTAGGTCAGTTGACGTGGTGGGGAAGGCTATGCGTGGGCGAACATAAGAGGTGATGAGTGCGGTGAGGCTGAGGCCAAAGATAGAGAAAATAATGTGGAGCAATACTCTTGTGAGGGGAAGGAGGAAATGAATAGGAGCAGGTAGAAAAAAATTGAATAGGTGTAAGCTAGTGGACGCATGCAGGTAGGAAAATTAAAGAATGCAAACAAAATAGAATATTGACAGACCACGTTAGTAAATGAACATAGGGAATCCAAGAGGCAATTCATAGGAAAGGTAACATGCAGGCTACAAAAGGTTGAACAGTGCATGCTCATTATTTTCTCAAAATGAACCGCTTTAAAATATTGGAACTGGTGAAAATCAAGTGAAACACAAAAAGGTTTTAAAACGAGTACCGATACGGTACCACATTTTACAGATTTCGTCGTGCATCCGAGCCCAAAACACGGAAAGGGATATACCGTAGAGATTAGCATGATGAGACGATCAAAACGGTATACAGATATCAGTGATTCGATTGAATTATAAAAATTTGAATTTTCTAATAGCGGAAAAATGCAAGAAAAACGCTGAAAAATAAGATCGACGGAGCCAAAGATGTCCGAATTTGGAAAAACGACAAACTGACATCTTCCTCAGAAGATGGTTTAGAATTTTTCTATGTAAAAATATTTAGGTTTCGGAACATTTTATTTTCAACGCTTTTTAACTGATTAAATTGAAGTGAATTTACGCGCGAAATAAAATTTCATATTTTTTGACGAAATTTTACAGTTTGCTATGTTTAATTAGACGCATTCCAAATATTAAATTTTATTTCAAAATTTTATCGTTTAAAATTTCACAAAAATTTCAACTAATTACGTTATTAAAACAGTTGAAATTTACGGATCGTTACACTCTCCCCCACTCAAAACTTTTCGTCCCCGAAAAGGAACGAGGTAGGAGAATAGAAACAACCATAAAGGAAACAGATTTGAAAACAAAATAACAATTAATTTAAACCATATAAATTCAAATTTAAATTAATTTTTATTCAATAATTGATTTAATCCATTTGATTTTTACTAAAATCAATCTCACTATTTCTAAATTCATTATCTTACTATCCAATTGTCCTCAATTTACAATTTCTAAAACCATAAATTTGAATAGTCTTTTATTATAATCATATTTTCTTTAACAATTTTAAATTCTTCTTTATTCAAAACTATTGTTAAATTTATTCTACTTAATATATCTAATCACATATATTAACCCATATAAATAAATTTAAACCATAAAAGTTCTGATTTAAATTAATTTACATTTACTAATTGCTTTTAAATTCAAGGTATTTTCATAAGTTGATCAAATTTCAATTTATTAATTCTTTCAAACGAATTTATTAATTCTTTCAAAACAAATTTATTTCATTATTAACTGAATTTTACTTATTATCCTATCTTACTCTATTAACATCTTTATAATCAAAATTTAGTGTATAACATTTATTATAAACACCCAAATTTTATTTATAAATTCAATTTATCTTATATATTATCCAATTACATATTCAACTTCTGAATGATTTAGGTAAGTTGTATTAGAATGTAGTTGAACAATATACAATAAAATTTCCAAATTCAATTATTCAAGTTTAAATATTTATTCCAAATTTTGGTTTTATTTATAATTAAAATCATCGTTTAACAAAATTTAAGAATTAGATTTCCGATTAACTTTAAACAATTTAGAGATATATATAATATATTTATATCAAATCAAATTACATTTTTAAAATAAGATACTTATATATATATAAATCAAATTATACTGAAGAAATTCAAATCAAAATATTTTTTTTTCCAAAACAAACCGTAGCAAAGCTACAGAATGGTTTCTCCACTTCGAAACTCGAAAATGAATGTCGATGATGCGGCCGCCATCACCGAAATTATTTTCCAGCGACAAAGAGAAGAGCACTGATTTCAACATTTAAAATTCTTTGAAAACGGTTTCTATTTGAAAATACGTTCAATAATATATACTGTAAAATTTTAAAACCCAAAGTTCGAAATCACCGGAAATTAAATTCTCAAATTTCTGAATTAAATTCATTTCAAATTCCAAATCAATTTATAAACCGTATTTATAAATTTATTTAGACAATAAATGATAATCAAATATTATCATTTCAAACAAACAATTTAATTAACCTATTAAAGTTTTTTTTTAGAAAATTTTACTTATAAATATTTATAAGTAAAATCAAACAAATTTATTCCATTTACCAAATTTGAAAACGATATTAATTTACAAATACACTTCCTCGCTCGACTATATAAGAATAGATTTCAAAGCAAAGACAGAGATTCAAATCTGATGGACTCAAATCAGAGAGAATTTTGGTTCGAAAATAGGTTTGAACAAAGAAGAGATAATTAAATAACAAAATAAGGCGATGGATAAGTTTATATAAATCGCGGGCAACCTTAACCGGGTCGACCGTGACTTCAAAAAATAAGATCGGTGTAGAATTCCGAGGTAAATCAACATTCGATCTCAAGAGATGGAATTCAGGTATAGCAGGAGATAGATAGCATCGTAAACCGAGGATACAGAAATCTCCGGTAAATCAATGCCTATTGTAAAGGAGTTTTGCTCCTTTACGAATCATTCGAAGATTGGCGAGATCGCCGATTCACTATAAGGGTCATTCGAAGTGGAGTTATGTGATGCTCCAGAATTGAAAGGAGACGAACAGTGAGGGACACGAATGAAATTTGGAACCGTAGGGAACGTTCCAAAATTCAAAGAAATCGAGTCGAAAGAAAGAGATTGAAACTCGAATGAGAGTGATTCTGTAAATACATTTACCCTATATGTTGAGTTTTGCCTAGAGCTACCAAAGCTCTGATACTAACTGTAACGACCCAGTATTTTGGACCATTCGCATCCATTATAAGTGTATAGGTAGACACTCATGCCGGAGTTGAATTGCTCAAAATACCGCGTTGTTAATTTAAATTTGGCAAAACTGAACATATACAGTAAATAAATAATCACAGATCACAGACACAGAGTAATAAATGCAGCGGAATTAAAAGAGATAGTAGTTCATGAAGCTACTATATGAATATATAAAATACATCAGAGTTTACAACAGAAGAGTAATACGATACATTAGATACAAATCAGAATACATCACTGGAATCATCGAATACTAAAGCAGAATAGATGGCTGGACCTTCAAGCAAAGCTCCAACTCCAAAGGTGAGTCTCGAAAGCTGAACTACTCAGTCTGACCCGAGCGTAAAGCAAAAATACAAGACACTCGAGTCAGGATTAACATTCTTATATTAATAAATCCAACTCAAGTGAAATAGCAATTGAAATACAAGTAACTCAAAGGATGTTTGGAATAACCATCCTTTAAGGATCTGTTAAACTATCTACTATGTAGTAATGTACGCTAAGTAGATAATGTCTATCAGTAATATAAAGAGATATCAAAATAGCGTTAAGTCATGGCCCATTCCACCCTTAACACATTTTTATTCCCAAAAGCATATACAAGACCGTAGTTTCCCCAAAACCGGAAGTCACTAGAGGGCAATCCATATACTAAAGGTACAAATCAAAATCGTAGTGGTCGCGCATAAATGGAATACAAGTATGACAAGGTACATGAGGCGATACCAACTAGGATACTAGTAGTTGCCTGATCCGGACTGATGTTGGGCATAGCAGCTACTACCCCAACACCGCGAAACAACACTCCCAAATCAAGGGGTGCACCCAAATCGAATCACATAAGTAATAGATAAGGTATCGAAGAAGTGTGTCCGCTAGAGATGGCGATCCTCAATGGCCCGGCGCGGCTCCTGTTTTAGTCATGTCAAGGGTCATCCAAAATCGTTCTCTTTCTTCAGTCAACGCGTTCACCAAAACCATCCACTTCGTTCTGGATCAACACTCCGCGTATAGTTATTAAAGTGGTTTCGGTTCAGATAGAGAGTATATCCATTACCGATCCCGGTCTCTTTAATAACTTTCGTAATTATTACACCGATTGGTCGTTTATATATTTCTAAAACCAAATCAATTTCAATTTCAAATAGAATTCGTAAATCAACATTTCATTTGTCTTCCTAAAACAATTTCCAAATTTTCGTTTCAAAACTTCCAATTTTCCGTTTCAAAATCTTATAATTCAATTTCAATTTCTATTTAAAACAATTCAAATATTGGTTCAAGTTCATATATAAATTTCATTCCGAAATCATTTAATTTTATTTTAATTTAACATTCAAATCAATTTAAATTCATTTATCGATTCCATTTAATATCCGTTAAGCAATTTGTCATTCAAAACAATTTCTATTAAATTTCCAATTCATTAAATCAATTTCTTAAGTTCAACTTCATTAAATCAAACTTACCATTTTGAATTAAATTAAATTCGTCAAATCAATTCTTTCAATTACAAGTCTTACATTAATTCCAAAAATATCACATTTTCATTTCTTGTTAAAGAAATTCAATTTCACTTATTTACTTTCCTAATTATTTTCCAAAACTTACTTAATAAAGAAACTCAATTTCAATTATTTACGAAGTAAAATTCACTTATTCAAAAGTTCAATTTTTCTTATTAAAGAATTTCAATTCAATTTAATCATTAAATAATTCAATCTCATTAAATTATTAAATTGTTCAAAACTTAATTTTTAAATAATTTCAAAGTTTAATAATTTCAAACTTAATTATAATTTCAAACTTAATTATTAAATCATTTCAAAGTTAATTCAATCATTTCTCAATTTAAACAACGTTCTTCCATCAATTACATTGTTAATATTTTGTTCAGATTATTAAATATTAACCTTTTCCTTTCATCAAAAATTCCAATTTCAACTTCATTTCAAAACCATAATATTTATTCAAATAAAATCTTCATTTTTTTTAATCAATTTATTGACCAATCGGGTTTTTTTTAATTATCTATCCTAAGTCAAAGTTCAATTTGGGTATTTATCATTTCAACCCGATTCCAATTCAATTCAAAATCAAAACATATCAAAGGGAACTTGCAGTGTGATAACTGGGATGGTGTCAAAGTAAATAAACAAGCAATAACAACAATCAATCTCAATCCAATAATCAATTCAAATAATCCCGAAATAACCGTATTAATTCACATTGTTATTTGTACGAATTAATATAATTATTTCTAGAATCTACACTATCATTTCATGTAGATTAAAGATTATTACATTACGGTTTTCACTTGTCATCTATTACAATTTCATCCATCATCAATTTAACAACATACATTCAGTGGTTCAAGATGTAATTAAACAAATCCAACGTGTCAATAAATTTAACAGTTAAAGGAGTCATATTATACAAATGTCAGTTCATCAAATTTAACATTTATTTATCCTATATCAAGTTCAATTTCATACTATTTATCATTTTAACATTAACAATTTAACGTCCAATATAAATATCAACAATCGATCAATTATCAGCCAAACTGTATTATCATCGCATAAATAATTAACAGATAATGTTGTCAGGTGTCACAGGTGAACTGATACAGGCAATATCATATATAACAGTGTAATTAACTAATAGCAGCATTTCAATTGTCGTTCCAATTGAAATCAAATTTAATAAATAAAAGAACGTTAATCGTGAGTGAGTGCTCACCTTTCGAGGCTAGAGAGATAATCGACACGAGTTACGAATCCCAAAGCAAAGCTAGATGAACACAATTTGATGAAGAACGGGCAAGACGGACAAAGCTGATAATAAGAATAGACGGAACAAATTTAGAACGGGTCGAGGAAGATAATTGGTAGAAGAGAACCTATAACCATATATGACTATTTTATATAAAAATCATATTCTAAATTTAAACACATACTAAATAAAATGTATATGTATTTCAGAATCCTTTGTTTCAAATTTAAAACCCACATGAAATCAAATATATATATATTATTTTGAAATAAATACATGAAAATGAAAGTACTTACATTTTAAAATAAATATATATATAACCCAGACATTGAACAAAAGATATGCCAACCAAATATATATATCTATGCAGACCACTATGCATTCCTATAAATATCACTTTATACAACTTGCATATATATTATATTGTAAGATCATAGTTATTATAGAATTTACATAAACTTAGTTTATTAAAATATACCTTTAAAACCATACTGCTATAACAAATACGCTACATACCTACTTTACATCGTAACAATTTCTGCAGTTTATATTTTTTTCCAAATAAGCTACTGTATAATGTATGTATAAACAACATATACCATTTAAATCTATTATATAATAATCAATAGATTATATATATGAAAATATATACAACTCTAACACAACTCTAACAGATAATACATGCTACTCTAAGCGGAATATATACAAACACCTTCAATATCTATATATATACCTTTAAACGTAGAATATTCTAATTATATCATATCTACTTATATGAACTAACACATATGAACTGGCATAAAATATCTTATACTCCAGTTATGTACTCATACAACCCACAATCTTATATAAAACAAATATATGTAGACTTATATAAACTTACAGACCTGTACACCAACATATGCAACCATGGTTTACATATAACTTGTATTCTTTGTATATATAAAATAATAATCAACAGGATATATATATAAAACACTGACATACTTATACGTGTTATCTATATACAAAGATAACCCATAACTATATTTTTATACCTAACAAATATATATACACTAACACATTAAAACAATAACACTATATATATAATATATAACTTAACAATGTTTATATATATATAATGACTATGATATATATTAGTACATATAACTTACCGATATAAATATGCCAAACTGGAAAGACGATCGATGGAAGCAAGGAGGGAGGCTGCACTCGGTGGGGTTCCAGGTGGAGGCTCTGGCCGCACGTGGTAGGAGCGGAGGAAAGTAAGGTGTTGGTCAAGGAAGAGGGAAGGCATGGATCTGACAAGTGGAGAGGGTGGAAACAAAAGGGTGGTCGTTTAGCTATGGCGTACGGGTTCGGAGCAAGCTGTGGTCAAGGGACTGTCAGCTATTGTTGCTTCGGGTACTGGAGGGTTGTTTGGAGGCGGTGAAGGGAAGGTCTGGGAGGAGAAGTGGGTGGTTGCCGATTGATGGAGAGAGTGAAGTGGCTGACGAGGTCGGGTTGGTGAGGAGGTAGGTCAGTTGACGTGGTGGGGAAGGCTATGCGTGGGCGAACATAAGAGGTGATGAGTGCGGTGAGGCTGAGGCCAAAGATAGAGAAAATAATGTGGAGCAATACTCTTGTGAGGGGAAGGAGGAAATGAATAGGAGCAGGTAGAAAAAAATTGAATAGGTGTAAGCTAGTGGACGCATGCAGGTAGGAAAATTAAAGAATGCAAACAAAATAGAATATTGACAGACCACGTTAGTAAATGAACATAGGGAATCCAAGAGGCAATTCATAGGAAAGGTAACGTGCAGGCTACAAAAGGTTGAACAGTGCATGCTCATTATTTTCTCAAAATGAACCGCTTTAAAATATTGGAACTGGTGAAAATCAAGTGAAACCCAAAAAGGTTTTAAAACGAGTACCGATACGGTACCACATTTTACAGATTTCGTCGTGCATCCGAGCTCAAAACACGGAAAGGGATATACCGTAGAGATCAGCACGATGAGACGATCAAAACGGTATACAGATATCAGTGATTCGATTGAATTATAAAAATTTGAATTTTCTAATAGCGGAAAAATGCAAGAAAAACGCTGAAAAATAAGATCGACGGAGCCAAAGATGTCCGAATTTGGAAAAACGACAAACTGACATCTTCCTCAGAAGATGGTTTAGAATTTTTCTATGTAAAAATATTTAGGTTTCGGAACATTTTATTTTCAACGCTTTTTAACTGATTAAATTGAAGTGAATTTACGCGCGAAATAAAATTTCATATTTTCTGACGAAATTTTACAGTTTGCTATGTTTAATTAGACGCATTCCAAATATTAAATTTTATTTCAAAATTTTATCGTTTAAAATTTCACAAAAATTTCAACTAATTACGTTATTAAAACAGTTGAAATTTACGGGTCGTTACACTGAAGATGTTATTCCTTAGGTCGCAAGAAGTTATGTCGCTCCTTCTTATGTTACTATCTTCTTTATGTCGCTGCCGTATCTCTTATAACGCTCCTACCTTGAGTCGCTCGACCATAGGCCGCATCAATTTTAGGTCGCTCAAGCCAAGGTCGCTCAATTCCTTAAGTCGCTCGTCCTATAGGTCGCATAAGTCATTCTGGAAGCTGATTCTCCTCATGTCGCTAAAGCTTATGCCGCGTGGTGTTGTAATCTTAGGTTGTGTGTGTTGTATCCTTAGGTCGCATGTTGTATTTCTTATGTCATTATATGTTGTATATATTAAGTTGTTTACTGCTGTACTTTGTTAAGTCGGGTACTGTGTTGTGCATTGTGATGTAAGTGTTGTGTTGTATTGTATTTGATGGTTTTCTTTAAGTCGCGTCTGTTAAGTCGTTAACGACCTATGTTAGGTCGCGTGTACATGTACGTTGAGTCGCTGTTTGTTTTAGGTCGCCGGTTTGATAGGTCGTTCACGACCTAAGTGTTGTCCAGAGTTGAGTCGTGTGAGTTGTAACCCTATAAATAGGGATGGTGGTGTCATTTGTAATAGTTAGTTGATTTTGAATAAAACTTTGTTTGTGTGCTTTGTGCCACTTCTCAAATTGGTAGTTGAGTGTGATCTCCTATCTCCACCTTCGGCATTCGAGTGCGCTCGAATCAACAATTGTTGAAGCCGATTCACGGTATCTAGTGCGCTAGATCAACGTACGAAGAATCGTAGATCTTCTTTCACGGCATCGTGCGCGATCAACGTGACGAAGATAGCTAGAATCCGGTATCTCTGGATCAACGGATTTGGGCATTTTGGTATTCTTCAATCCACTGATTGCTACTTTCACCGTTACATTCATTTTAGGTATCCGCTGCTGCATCACTAAGGTACAAATGCATGGTTGAAACTCATGTACAGGTATGCAAAGATTACATGTGAAAAGATATATGTTGTACGTGTGTTTATATTTGGTTTTAAAAGTTCTGAGGGTACCCTGCTACGCACTAATGGTTTCGCATACGAGCCACCAACGACCAAAATAAAAACTCCATCGTCCTCAACAACGTTACGCGATCACAAAACAGCAATAAAATAGAAAAGTTAACGTATTATGTAAAATTTCAAAAGAACCGACGTTGGCGCAATAAAAAAGTCAAACGAAAATTTAATTATTTTCAAAACTAAAAATTATTGAAAAATTCTAAAAATTAAATTAAAAATACGTCATTGAAAATTGGGTCTTAATTTGAAACATATAACTAATCATAATTTATATTCAAATTCGAATATTTAAATAAATTAAATATTCAAATTTGAAGATCCAAAATACGGGTCGTTACACTAGTGATCATGGAACAAAGTTCCTTGAGGTTGCAGGTTCGAGTCCTAGTAAGTTGCACTGTGTAACCCTTAAGATGTGGAGTGGTTATCCCTAAAAAAGCGAGAATGCTTAAGGGATTGATGCTTTGTACTGGGTTGGCTAAAAAGAGGGGTTGGTTGTGGCGGGCCATCTGATTCCTCTAGTCGTACTCCCTAGAGTATGATTTATTTAAAAAATTAAATGATATATATATATTAATTAATTAATAATTTTTATTAGTAAAACTATTCGGCTGTGCATATCTAACCTATATGTGAAAAATATTGTTTTTTATATTATTAAATGAATTAATACATATAACCAATCTAATATGTGACAATATCAATACATATAAGGATCGTCACCTAACTAACAATATAATAATAATATATATTAATAATAAAATATTATCTAGAAATTATAAACTATATAATACAGTAAAAAGATACCTAAAACCAATGCCTTAAAGTACACCTTGTAATGATGAACTCTCTCTCCTTTGAAAGCGTTTTGATTCGGCAGACTGCTAATCCTTGAACCATAGGCCTTTGACTATTAAATAGCAATTTCCTTTTGAATTGATTTGATTTAGATTTGTTTGAGGTTCCAGGGGATGAAATTAGCCAGCAATGGATGGGAATAGTGGTAGCTAAAAAAGATATTTTTAGTTAGGGTTTGAGGTTTTTAAATAGTGGAAGAGAGAGAGAGAGAAAATAATGGATCATATCTCATACCAATTCTCACTAAATCTATGTCATCCAATTCTAACACACTTGACCTATTTTAATCTCACCATATAGCCCTCATTATAGCCAAAATTATCAACTTATCATCACGGGTCAATATCCCATTTAAGCCCAAAGAAATATTATTGACTAAATCTAATTTAATTGCTTATCGATATCACATATCGATCGATATATTTATAACTATTATAAATATTTTCAATAATATTTATTTCTCAAACCATATTCAAAATTTATAATTAATATTTCATAGATATTAATTGATTTAATTAATTAGAACAATTATAAACTAATTAAATCGTTTGGTCTAAAGATAATTCAACATTTTGGTTGTTTGACTCATCAGATGTAAATTTGGTTAGTGATTAACATTTTAAACAGTTCCAATATTATAGTTCACATGTCACTTAGCAGGTGGTGTGACATTTTGGCCAAGTTTATTGCTTACTTGGTTTTGGTAAAATCTTATTTTACTTTGTTGAGCATTACCCGGTTGTTACTTTTCTGTACACTAATTCTCTTTGTCAAAACTATATCACTTTGGACTTATGGAATTTGGAAATGGTCAAAATTCCAATATCATCCATATTCAACATATGGTCCAATCATAAAGTCCTTAGTTCAATAATAACAATTATTATTAGCCAAACTGCTTTGGCCCGACACTTTGATTTTGAGTTGCCTTAAGTTGACCGTGATACTAACTCCATATAACCGAGGAGAAGAATCCTCTCGTGAATAGTGTTTCACTTCCAATACTTCCATTCGACCCAACTATAGTCACTCGATAGATATTATGCCATGATTTGACTATAATCAAAGTGGAACTTTTATACTGAAGATCCACAGTATTCTTAAGTTGAGAGAGCTGTGTAAATCAGTCACATCAACTTTTTCTGTTTGATCTTAGTTATATTGACCAATAGAAAACTATCAAGTGATTCGCTTATAGTTATCTAGTAACTATTAGTACGTAACCTCTTGGTACCTAAGTAGTCATGACTAATACACTGCCCAACATTTGGAGAGCGTTATGTACTCTATTCCTAACGGATAAGTCGATATCCAGTGTTGATGCATCTTGACAAAGAATATTTAAAATGGTATATTTGTTTTCATTATGATAAATTACTCATGGTTACAACACTTTGTAACTACTATCACAAAAACATACCATTTATGGATTTTCCATTAAATATACTTTTAATTAATTATTTAATTAATATAACATATTAAATCAAGTATATAATAGAAAGAAAACACCTTTATTTCGAACAAGATTGGTCAACGAGTTAGATTTATATTACGAATTACATAATTGAGCTAGGGCATACCCCTAACTTTATCAACTTCCACTGACCTCAAAACCATCGGGCTACAACATATAGAAGGTCTCTTCTAAATCACCATTTAGAAATGCCATCTTTACATCTATTTTCCATATTTCATGTTGTGAATGTTAGGCTCAGGTCCTTAAAATCAAACTTAATACACAAAAACTCCTCCCCATAAAAAGATTGTAAATTAGGTCCCTAGAATTAAGTAACTGAATAATTGCATACATTTATGCAATTATTCAATGAATTATTACATACTTTTGTGCCGTTATATTCAAAAATTGCATAAATATCTGCAATTATTCAGTGAATAATTGCGGAAATTTCCGCAATTTTTCCGTGAATAATTGCGGAAATGTCTGCAATCTTTAGATATAATTGCACAAATGTCTGCAATTATTCATTGAATAATTGCATAAATATATGCAATTATTCAGTAACTTAATTCTAGGGACATAATTTACACACTTTTTTTAGCAAGGATGTTTGGTGTATTTTGAAACTTAATAAGGACTTTAGCAAAACTATCCTAAAATATAATAACACTTTTATGAAACATATTTATTATTGCAAAAAAGAATAGTTAGTAAGTGATAAAAAACATATTACAAAAGTTATTAAAAAGAATTGATAGTGAAAAATTAAATCATGTCAACAACAGAAAATAATGTAGTGGATGTGGGGATTAAACCCATGACCTACGACTAAATTCAACAGTACCCTAAACCATTTTACTTACCAATCACACCACTGTTGCAATGGTGAATATTTTATATCATGCGCAATTCATAAATGCATATATACAAATGCTGAATTTAAAAACAAAAGCTTATTTTTACAATTAGTTTCAAAAGAGGCCTATGGTTGGAATGGGTTTTTTGAGTAGCTTATATTAAAAAATTTATCATGAAAAAAACAAATATACCCCTAAATTATAAAAATTTAGATACATCGAATTAAAGTAGTTAGGGGCTTCACAAAAATTCCCTCATTCCTCATTTTAAATCATGTGATATGTACCATTCTTTCCTCCTTCGTCCATTTTATATTAGGCTAATTCTATTTATAGACCAATAAATTTTTAATAAACACTAGAAAATACAATAAACTGGTGTACACTAAAAATTACTTTACATACACCATCTCTTTTACAAAACTACCATTGTTTTCATCTTCATCATCTTCCCTCTTTAAAGTTGAAAACTCATTTACACAAAAGTGGAAATCACACTAAATTAAATTAAAATTCAACAAAACAAACTTTGACTTTGTAAATTATATTGTAGCTTCCTTAATAAAAAATTCTTAGTTTCATCAAAATCAACTTTAAATTTAGAAAAAAAAAATTAAATACTTTAAAAATAGAGTAGACAGTTGTGAAAGCTATTTTAATTGGTATTTTAAGTTTCAATAACTTCATTAAAAATGTATGAAGTTGATCAAATATCATTAATTTTAACGTTTTAATTTGATCGTTATAAGAAAATAAACTAAAAATTGCAATTAAGAAGAAGGATAACCTAGTCATAGATGTTTTTAGCAAAATAACAGTGTATGTTAGGCAATCTTCAGTGTATGAAAAGAATTTGCCTTTATATCATTCCTTGTCAATAATATGAAGATAAAAAAATATTTGCATCTCTTCCAATGAAAAAAAATTCCAACCGCCTTCAAGAAAAATGTTCTCCTAAATATTTCAGCTACTTACTTTATTGCTTCCTTGCTCCTTGCCGTGCCTTGAGATTGAACACGGCTACACTTTTGAATTCGGATCGATTGGAGATGCTCGTCGACCTGAAATAGTCAAGCCATCGAAGTTCTTGTACCTTCCCCAGATAAATGGGGCTGCTTCCATGAAAAGATCGTGACATCGGGAACTAGATAAGGCACTGTGTGATGCCATTACCTGAGGAAACTCACCATTGGCAATGCACCTGTTTTCGTCATTGAATCTGTATTTGCTTTGATTGTAGTGGTGATATTACAACCGTAGACTGAAAATGATTTGCTTGCTTTGTTTGAAATTTAATTTGAAGTCTGGATCTAATTTCTGTTCTACTTGCGAAGAGAGGAAGAAGATGTGCAGTCTAATTTGGAGTTTGACAAACTCACATCACCTGGCTAATATCGCTGCTAGGAATTGATGCCATCATTGGAACAAATTCATTCATCTTGAAGATGATAGCCTAGTTTAATGCTTGGAACTCAAAATCACCGATCTAAAAAATGTTAGTGTTGAGAAGCTTGTGACACTTGTTATGGATTCGCTTGAATTTGCCAAGTCATATGTCGCGCATCTTACCAGGTGCCCACTATAACCAAATGTCGAAGTTTGCGAATGATGTTGTTGTCGTTTGCGTAGAGCTGTTTTCACTTGGATCAATGTTAGGGTAGGATGTTTTTGTTGATATGGTAACGATCTATTTGGTTTTTGATCTGGGATTAATAGATGACAAAGTTGTAATGCTTGATTGTTGTAGAAATGTTGGTTGGATTCGTATATGAATTGAGTGATGGTCTTGCTTTTGCTCGTTAATCAATTTTTGAGATATTATTTGGTTGATATGCTATCACCAACGAGATGCTTGCATGAAAAGATAATGATGGTGCTAAAGACTAGTATGCTTGAGAAGAGGTTGTAGGTGGTATGTTATGAGAATATGGTGATTGAGATCTGATAGAGTTTAGCATGGTTGATGTTGCAATATGGCAGAGGTTAAGTTTCGCTTGACTGAGATGATCGGATTATGGAGTGGTATAATGAATATATATAACGTTTATTTTTGTTTGAAAAGTTGATTTTTGATCCAACAAAAGAAAAGTCGGAAGCCCTGTACCTTCATTTATAGTGGGAGAAACATGAGTAGAGTTATTTCAAGGATATGGGAGAAATATTAGAAAGATTTGAAAAATAGTATGATTTGAAACATTAAGAAAATTTTTCTTTGTTTAAATATTTATTTTTATTGGACGATGTTTTAATAATTCCACCATATTTTTTGTTTTTTTTATTTGATATGTTAGATGGAGAATAAAATAAATCTTTACTATATTTTGACCTAAATATTTTGCTTGAGAAATTATCGTATTTGAATAATTCAATGTCTTATTCAAACTTCCATCCAAAATAATGAGATATAATTTATGCACCTTTGAAACCAATTAATCTCTTGTTATCCTGTAAATACACAACACTAAACAAACACATTAAATATAATATATTTTATTAATATCAAACAAGAATTTATTGCAATATCTCATAATATTTTCTTTTTGATAATAATAAATGCATTCTAATTTTACAAATAAAAATAGATGTTTTTGGTATGTTATACGTTGATTAAGAAAATAATAGATAACAAGTTGAACAAAATTGTTCTTTAATAAAAATTTAGCTGTAAAACACTCTGAAAAAAGTTAAACAAAAAATATTTTTGGTAAATAAAATCATCTATAAAAATACTGTTTATATATCTGGATCACATTCAGTGGACGATGACAAATTGATTGAAAAATGAACTTATGATTTTTTGATATTTTACGTGTAACACTTTGTAAAAATAAATTTAATATAAAAACACATTTATCATCCAACAAGTTGTATACTCCACATTTATATCCATTGCATAGGTCTTACCAAGCTGATCATTTTGGTATATAATTTTGATGGAATTGAGTTTAGTGTTTGTAAAATAGAGGCGTTACATATTGAAATAGAGTACATGGCTAAGGTTGAGCCAAATGGTTACACATTACTGAACTTGCTTCATTGGGCATATAAATGGTATTAAGAAACTCTAAAGGGTAGCTGTCACCTTAGTTTTTCTCTTTTAATCATGAAACCGCCTTAAATACACTCTAGTGACAGATTAACAAACTAATTAAAGTCATTTAAAACTGAAAGTACTCAAACCCAAGCATATCATATATGGGTTTGAAGCTCTTAATGAGGAAAAGAGGTATCTTAGACTCATTATTCATCGGACACTTCACTTGGTAAGAAAATGATGAAGAAGTTTGGTCGTTTGTTTTAGGGTTTTTGATTCAACGGTGAATTGACAATAATTGGATGATTGGAGGGAACTTGAGTGTAGAGGATGTCATCGAGAGTCCATTCATACAATTGGTTCAACGTGATCATCTTAGAATTTGCGAAATTTGATAGGGAAGTGGCAGCAGCTAGGGCTCGACGCAAGCGGTCATGTTTGTTTCTGGGATGTTACAAGGAGCGAGGCTAGTGCGGTTTGACAAAGGGAGATCGACGATGAGGTTGGATTAAGGGGCTACGGTGCCCGTAGCAGCAATAATTTGGATGAGAAGTTGGCAACGCATTTTCACAAGTACTATATCGGGTTGAGGAGTTTTACACTTTAACCTTTGTTTAATAATTAATTATAATTTAAACCCTTGATTTTCAAATCTCCATATCTTCCGCATACGAACTCCATTTCATAAGCGATTTGTCCTATTAGACTCGTGGCAAAATTTTAGACAACCTGCCACTTGGATTGCTCATTTTTAGGATTGTTTACAAAAGCATATTTGTATGATTTATTTTGTAATGACCTAGAATTTTTGAACGCTTTATATTTAAATATCGAAATTATTTAAATATTTAATTCTTGAAGTTAATTATATAAAAATGATTTCGAAATCTTATTTAAATTCTTTTTAAATAATAAGCGATTATTGTAAGCCTTTAATTTATAATTAGAGTGATAAAATCTGTTTTAAGAATAATTCTTTTTAATCAACGCATAAAATTATTATCCCGGAGCACTATTTCAGATTTTGACGAAACAAGTACCATTGGGACATGAATATTGAGCTATTGTGCACCGACGAGTTTCGTGTTGATCTAAGGCACTCTATGGTCGCCCGAACTCGAAATGTGTAGCAATTGAATTAAGAAAATTAAAATATGATATAATTTATTATAAATACCCCTTACTTAACTCTTCTTTCTCACTTCCTCTCTCTCTTTTTCTTGCCTGTAACCAGCCCCCCCTCTTTTTCTTCAAGCAATTGTTTTGAGATCTAGGATTAACAAAATCAAATGATTTTGAATCCCTTAGGATCGTGTAAGTATGGGCTTCAAATCTATTCAGTCGAAGTTGGGTGCGGATAATGTTAGTCAAGCTCAACTTTGGTCGACCGAGCTAGGGTTTGGCATATATGAAGTTGGGAAAGGCGATTGCAAAACGAAGAGTATGGGTGCACTCCTCTCATCCAGACGCACTTGGTGGCTACAAACTTGTGCAATCCGGTCGAGCTAGCAGAATTGTGACATTCCACTATATCTACAAGGGAGGCCAGGTCACATTTTTTAGGAAGGCCGAGCTCCACATTGATGAGATAGATGCGGGGAGAACGTGGTGTGGAGAGCCTTGCAACAAGCGGTGGTGGATTTCATGAAGTGTAGAGGGAGAGAAGGAGGAGAGAAGGTGGAGAGAAGGTGGCATGTTGGGTTGTTGTGCATGAATTTATATAGGAGCGGGAAATTTTGATTGGGGAAGATAATATTAAGAGGGGATTTAGGTAATTAGTTGTTAATGATGTTAATTAATTAATTTAATTAATTTGAAATCTAATAAAAATCATAACTTTTGCGTACGAGGTCCGATCGAGGCATCGTCATTGTCGTTGCACTTGTAGCGAGATTCATTACATCTTTGATTGGTTTGGGTTTGGATGAGTTTACTCACCATTTGATTTGTATATTGTTGTCTATATAATTGTGTTGTGCAAAATATAAATTAAAATTTATAACAATGCAAGTTATTACTTTTGGACCCCTCGTTGTTTTGAAAGTAAATGGCAATGATATATGTAGTATAATCTTTCTTTTAATTCTCTAAAACATGTATCGCGGCCCAGACTTATTTACATGTTTGATAATGTTGTGTGAAAATATTCAGTACATGCGATTGTTTGAAGCGAAATGGTTGCTATAAATGCACTTGAAATCCCTGTATTTAACATTTTTTAATTGGTTAAATGTGAATATATTATGGGAACATATATATATATATATATATGTATATGTATTTTGTTGTTCTATACACATGTTTTGAGTGTGTTTGGCCTAAAGGAATTGGTTTGGAAAGTTATTGAAATTGTGAAACAAAGTTATGTTGAAAATCTTGGTTTTAGTAAAGTAAAAAGGGCTTTTACTTTAGATATTTTCCCAAATCCTTTAAAGTAGTTTTGTGAAAAGTTATTAAAGTATTTTAGTAAGGAGTTTGAAGTTTAAATATGTTTTATAATTATTTTTGAATTTTAAAGTAAAGTATTTTAAATTATAAAACATGTTTTTATGGTTTTTTAATAAGAGTATTTTGAAGTAATGTTTTAAATAAAATATTTTATACCATGGTATAAGTATTTTAAGTATAAATAGTTTTAGAAATTTTTTAATTTTTTTAAAGTAATTTAAAGTTTATGTAAAATAATATCATGTCAATTTTTTTTCAGTAAATATATAAGTTTTGGAAAAAGCTAGTTAAGCCTTCTATAAAGTAAGAAAATCTAGATTTCAACACTTGTATATAAATGAACGATTTTGTGAAGTTAAGTTAAAGTAGATTAATTTGTTAAATTAATGTAGAGATAAGTAGTTATAATTGGTATTGTAATTGTGACTTTAATGAGGAGTACTTTAAAGTAATAATAAAAGAAATTGTTTTGGGTTTGTGGTGATATTGTTTGAGTAACAATTGTTTTAAACCCTTATAAATGTAATTTAATCTTTAAAGAGAATTTTAAAGATAATGATTAAGTGAAGTGTTTTGGGTTTATAGTAAACGGTATTTTTAGTAACATTTGTTTTTAAACCTTGAATTATATTTTAAAGTGGAAAAATATAATTAAATGACTTTAGAAAATAGTTAGATCTTTAATAATCCAATTTTAAAGATAATAACAAGTATGGAACCTTTGGAAAAAGAAAGAAAAGTACAAGTTTTAAAGTATAAAAGAGAAAAGGGGTTTATAGTAACAATGTTTGAGTGACATTTGTTTTTAACCTCTTTGATGGTGTTTTAAGTAAGTAAAACTTGTTATTGATTTGTGAATATACTTATACCGTTGAGATAAGTAAATGAATACTTTTAAGAGTATTGAAATGTGTAGAAATTAAAAGTGAAGTTTAATTAAAAAATGAAGTTTAATTAAAATGTGAAGTTTAATTAATAAGTGAATTTTTAATTAGTAAAATAAGTTTTATTAGATAAAAATGATTTTTACTAATAAAGGAGATTTTATTAATACAAGATTAATTAAATAAAAATTGGATTAGAAGTCGTTTATATGACTTGATCATGCTTGTGCGTGTCGATCATGCTTTATGTGTTACTTACTTATGGAAAGTACATGGGACTTAGTTTCCCTTATGTGATCATTCTCATTATTGTTGATATTGACCATGCTTATGGAAAGTATACGAGACTTAGTTTCCCTTATGTGATCATTCTCTTTATTGTTCAAATTGACCAAATATAACTCTAGAAATATCTAGAAAAAACATGGAAATTATATATTATAGTTATCTTCGGTGATGCTATATTGTACGTATAAACTTGTTTTTTCTTCTTCTAGGACAGATGATAAGGAAATCTGACCACCTTCGGTTAGGAGGCGATCTGGGCTCTTATGTTTGTCTGTTTATTTCCAAAAGAACCAAAGTTGAGTTTACCGAAAATCGATCGATTAGTTTGGAGTGCCGATAAGTGGGGGAGTGTACTTATATGAGATTACTCGAAACTGAAACCACTCCAAAACCATATACGTGTTCTATGTTTTGGAAGAGGTTTGTAATTGGCTCAAGATGCTGGAATCTATGTAAAGATTCGAGATTTGTTTAAGATGGTCGAACACATGTAGTTGTTCGTGATCTATTCAAGGTGCGGCAATCCATGTGTGATTCTAAGATCTCTTGAGATATGTGAATCCATGTGTGGTTCGAGATCTGTTAGAGTTGGGAACCTGTGTGTCAAGATTTTTTCGAGTGGTGACTCATGTGCCGTAATGCTGGACAAAGCCTCATCAGCGGATATGACTAAAACTAGAGATAAGACACATAACTGTTGGTTTAGTTAACCCAAGAGGCAGGTGACTCTACCCTATAGATTCCTATAGTTATGCATGCGCGAGTGGTGCACTTCGTCCTCATGTTGTTGCCAACTATGTATAATGGTACATCAGTTAAGGTTGTACGATGCTTTGGGAGGATATCTTTGATCCATGTGCAGGAGGACCGTACTTGGAGTATTAGGGCACCGCCGTGGAATCTTACACAATTAGCGAACGCACCATAGCTGTTTTGATTGTATACCTATTGTTGTTATGATGTACACTCAAAAGCATCACAGTTACTTGACTATTTATATTTCACGCCCTAGACATTATTATAATATTAGTGTATTTTCTAATAGAAATTATTTGGTCATCGTAAGGTAAAAACCTATCTGTGTTTATTTGCTGCATCGTCTTACGAGGTACCTTTATTTTTAAAAGGTTTATAAAAATTAAAATCCATATGATTTGAGTTTCTCAGGCTAGTTTACTAGACTAATCCGGGTGTTATTTCTTATATTGCTTGGGTTAGCCCCATGTATATTTCTAGATTTAGCTGGACGCTTGGAGCTCTTGGAGAGGAGCTGGGTGGTTTCCTATGCATATATTTATTTTCCACTGCATTACTAGTTTTATATACATCAACATTTGTGAGGACAGGCTGTTATAATTGTACAGGTTGATGATAGGTTAGTTTGCTCTGATTGTTGTATGTATATTAAGTTATCTTTTTGGTAAATATCTTTTGTGGTATTATATATTATCGTTTCGCATGTGAGATTCTCATATTGTGTTCTTCTTTCTTTTTCTGTTTCATTTTCTTTTACCCTAATGTTCTGTCTTTTCGACACTTGGGTCCTCGGCACGTGAATATCGTGGATATATTAGTGTTGATATTCAGGGATCGAAAAGGCCGTTTGTTACGTATTTATTTCAATTAATTAAAGTATAGAAATATTAAATGCATATATATTGGTGAAAATTAATAGTAATTGATATATGATAATAATTAATTTGTTACTACGATGTTTTAAATGTGTTATTTCTTGTTGGACCATTAATTATTGATTATTCTATTATTAGATGTTTAATTTTAATTAGTTATGAATTTGAATAGAAAAATAACTAACTAAACAAAATAGTTAAAATTGTGTAATAAGGAGACAAATGAATAAAAAAAATTAAAGATAAGGTTATTTACAGATTTTGGACGATATTAGTAAATAATAGTGATTTAACGAATTAAGCTTGAATTTATATGAGAATTCTGATAATGTTATTATCTATGAATTTCTAGGGAAATCTATAATAATAAAGAAAAATCTATTTTAAGTTATAATTGACAAGTTTATTATTATTTATAAAATGGAATGAGACTTCATAAATAATAGTGTGATTTTTGTATTGATTTGAGTAATAGATAGAACAATTGATTTTGCAGTTTTCATATTAGGAAATATTATTATTGTTATTATTTGAGTAATAAACTAAAATGCATTTTCAGAATAATAATAAGAATATTAAGTATATGTCTCTAAAAGTGTTCTAGGTTAAATTGTTACTATTTTGAGATGAATGGAAATAAAACGAGGTTTTGAGATTTAAAGTAAATTATTTTTTTGAGATAAATAATAATAAATTATGTATGGAAACTATTAAAGTGACTTTAGTATATGTTATTATTTTGACATAAAATAATAATATTATTGTTTTAATAAGTAATTTGATGTAAATTACTATTTTAGTTTAAAATAGATGTTTTGAAATATTTGAAGAAATAGAAGTCAAGGAATTTTGAAGTATATCATCATTATGGAAGAATTATTATTCTTTTGGGTTAATCAAGTAAATGTGATTTTATAATAAATTATAATGAAATGATTTTTTATTAAGAGAATTGTAACGACCTAGAATTTCAGTCATTTGAAATTCAGATATTTAATTGATTTCAAATATTCAAAAGTTAATTTTATAAGTTGAATAAATTATATTTCAAATATCATAATTTAATTGGATAATTAAATTATTAATTTAATATTTGAAATTGTGTAAATAATTGATTTTGAATTTTATGTGAAGGAAAATGATTTATAAAGTTGATATAAATTCTATTTGAATTAGAATGATGTTAGTAAACTTTTGAAATTGAATTAAAAGCTAATTTATAGAAATTGGATATTTTAATATTTAATTAACGTGTAAAAACAGTCATTTTTGACACGGTATCAGATTTGCTTGATTATGTTCAGCATGATAGGGGTTTCTTGCTTTGTGAACAGTGACGAAGCTTAGACTCTTACCCCTACATGTCCCTAGAGTGAAAGGGTTGGTTGATAGTCGAGAGGCTTGCCGTAAAAGCAGATCCGAGGTACCACATGTAGTCACCTCCATGTTGAAAAGCAGGAGTGCCCCCATGTTGAAAACCAGAAGGGTAGCGGGATGGTTGATGTGACGACCTCCCATGACCCCTGCACTGAACCTAGAGATAGTGCACTGTAAAGTATGCCAGGCGACCATGGACGATTGCCAAGGTAAATTAAAACATCAGAATCTATCGTATTACTCACAGCGCATGGACAAAATACAATAGAACATATACATAGTGAAGCTTCACAGAAAAGAATCTCATCAATAAAACTTCATAATAGTTGAATACAATATCTCAATAGTCAATACAACAAGCCTCACTACATAACGCTCAAAGAATACAAAGCAGCGGAACATCCAGTACATATAGTAAGAAAGAAACAATATGCAATACTCCAGCTCGTCTTCGATATCAGCACCGTGGAAAGCAAGAACAACACCTGTCACCTGCTACCTAGTCTGCCCGTCCCAAAATGGACGAACAGCCCAAGGCAATAAGAGTTAAAACATAAAGCCTTGAGTCAGACAACAGTCTTAGTGAGCAGTAAATTAACTAACAACATACCAAAAGAGCATAAAGGAAAAAGGAATAGGAATACAACCCTCCCACTCCAACCTCTTTCTACAGTGATAGCCCCCAGACACACACTAAGCAGAAGCAAATATAGCAGAGCATACAATTTAAAGTAAAGCAATTATCACTCGATTCAAGGGCGATGTTTTCCAAGTACAAACCCCCAAGGCCTAAACCAAGATCAGATAAGCACCCAGAAAATACCGCTCTTGAGACCGAATGACGATACAACCAAACATCCATGACTCTGGCTATCACTGTTATCATTGCTTCGATATCATCGTTAATTGAATGACCGGCACATTCTTTCAGCCGTCCGTCAAGGGCTAATGGAAACCCCAGTTCTAGACATAACTCTGCACGTCATCGTGACCCGTGCCTAGGACTATCGAATCTGCCCAGAGTACTTGACTACCCAATCAGTAGCCTTCAGGGACTATCGAATCTTCCCATCGTACTCTTGCTTTGAGCATGCTAGAACCTTCAACAACGATAGGATCTCAGCCTTCTAGTCATCCTCCTCGACGACTATTTCCATACTAGCTCAAGCGCCTCTCGAGCAAACCATTATCCTCTAACTCGAACCATATCACCGAGTTATCAACTTGCTTGGAATGATCCCGTCTGGATTAGACCAAGACTATCTCATATCATGCTTCGCCTCATCATCATCATAGCAAAGCTTCATCTCAACATCATCATCCAATCTATCCATATGAGCTTCATCATCCGCTACATATGCTACGAGCAGCTTTTCCAATTCAAGAGCCTTTCCCTTAGCCTTTGAATCATCTTCGGTCTAAATCAAATCATCAATCATCTAATTCATAGCAATCAATCAAATCAAACATTAATCCAAGTAAACGAGCATTCAATTATAGGCTAAATGGGCAATTTTAACAATAATGACAATTTTGTAAATAAATAGTCGAAAGTCTAACAAGCATGAAAATCATGAGAATTATCTCTACAACTTGATGAATGAACTTGCATAGGTTAACACTTAGTAAAATGGTTGTCAAATCATCATGAACAATGAATCTATATGGATCTATACTTAGGTTTACAAAAATGCATGGAAATCACTATTTTAACACAAAATCAAGCCAACAATCCGATACACTCCTTTGGATCCGTGTGAGAGATAATCACCACTCACCAAATCACCTAAACAACCCAAAAGCAACACACTTCAGATCTGGACAGCGAAGGATCTAACTTGATCTATCACCAATCCACTTCAAACGATGAAATCTCTCTTCGAAGAATGTAGATCTTCAACTTTAGCTCTTGGATCTTCGATCTTGTATGGAAGGAAGTACTAAATCAAAGTGGAGAAAAGAAGTGAAGAAGTGTAGAACTCGAGCTCTCAAAATGGCAGCACTTCGTCGCTTCAAAATCCGGATCCCAAAAAGTGAGAAATGGACGAGTATTTATAGCTGAAATCTTAGGTCGTCTGCCTTTATAAGTCGTCTCCGACTTATCCCTATCTCCGACCTACGACTCAACAGACCCTAGTCTCTACGACTTACGACTTAACTCCCCTAAGTCGTCTACGACTTAACGTACCCAGCAACCTACGACCTAAGCCCATGCGCACTCACGACTAACCAGACCTACCTGTCTACGACTTAATGCGCGCGCGACTTAACAGAGTCTCCGACTTAAAACCCACGCGACTTAATCAGGGGATACGACTCAACATGGTAGCCGACCTACGACTTAGCTAACCTCCTTAAGTCGCTTACGAGTTAACAACTCTTGCGACCTAACATAGACCACTACCCTGCGACCTAACACCCCACACGACATAACTACTCACGCGACCTAAATGGGTTATGACCTAACACTTAAGTCGTCGCCGACCTACCCCTTGGATCCTTAACTCGCCAAAACCCTTAAGTCTCCTATCTCTTAGGTCGCGCTACCTCTTAGGTCGTCTACGACCTAAACCAATACGACCTAACTTCTAAGTCACTCCAATACTTAGGTCGTCCACTCGACTTATCTCAAACTCCTTAGGTCGCCAGTTTCTTAGCTCGGTAAATCTTCTTAAGTCGGTCACTTACCTTAAGTCGTCTAAATCTTTAGGTCGACTAATTCTATAGGTCGCCTATCTCCTTAAGTCGACTACGAGTTAAGCCTATGCTTACTTATGACCTATCAGACTCTCCGACCTAACTCTTTGCCGACCTAAAACCCGTACGACCTAGGACTTAAACTCTAAACAACTTATCAACAGTGTGACCAAATGTCAACTGTTTTAAAATGTTTCGATCCGTAAAATATGGGTCGTTACAGTTGAAAACCCTACCAGGGCGGGTCCGGAAAACTTGTTCGTCACACGTGGTATCAGAGCTTAGATTTAGTATATTCCTAGGCTTTGATGTGTACTCTAGATAGGGTCAGTAGCACCCTAGATTGAGTTTGAGTGTATTATATATATGAGCGCGTATTTGTTAGTGATTATAAAATGTTTTATATTGTGTTTACTTATCTGTTGAGTGGTTTATGAATTCTGGTCGGTATGTGGGACGCCATATTATCGATAGGGATTTCTAAACACTTAAACGAGGCAAGTCGACATAGTATTGTTTTTAAATTTGGTAAATTAATTATTTTACCTTGATTTTATTTTATATATAAAGGATAATTGTTTAGAAATTATGAAAGTGTATACAAATTGATTGTTTCGTTGTTTGAAAATGTAAATATATACAAGTTAATAAAAGTTTTTTGAATAATCTAACTGAAAACTACAATTGTAAAAGAATAAATTATATAAGCAAATGAATTATAAAGTATGGAATTATAATAAATATGATTTACAATTGTGAAATGAAACGACATGAGTATATTTATAAATGTGAGTTATAAATAAAAATGGATTTAAAACTAAGAATTTGAGATTTTGAATCTCGTTGATTTTGGCAGTTGTTTTTCAAAATTTAAAGAGGTTGTATTATCGTAAATCTAAATAAGATTAATAAAATTGGAATGAATCTTGTATAAGTGAAGTGAATAAGTAAAATTATACAGTTCAAAGATGTATAAATGTGATTTATAAATATAAAAAAGGGTGATTTTAAAAGAATATAAAGCACTGAATTCACTACTGTTGCTGGGAAATAATTAGGGTGATGACTACAGCATCATCAGTATCATTTTCGAGTTTCTATGTGATTGAATTTCTACCAATAGAAATTGAAAATTTAAGTTCTGTTGTGATAAACAAATTTGAATTTAAAATCCAAGTTGAAATCGATAAATATAAGTTAAATGAGTTTTGGACTTATAGTATGAAATAAAAATTTAATTTTAGTAAAGTTAAATAAATTAAATTGGATTTGTACTTGATTAGATAAGTTATTGAAATGGGAAAATTAAACTTAAGTGGTAAGTGATTATATAATATGAATTTGGAAGTTTAAATATATAAGCTGTATAAATTGTAAAAGGAGAAAATGTAAGTAAAACAATTGTTAAAATTGTTAAACAATTTTGTTAAGGAAAACAAAATCTGAATTTGAATAGTGATATGAAATTTGACTTAAGTAAAAGTTAAATAAAATGACTTTAGAAATGAAATCTAAGTTAAGTTAAATGAAGTGATTTTCGAAAATGAAATTTAACTCAAGTAAAGAAAAACGAAATGAGCTAATGAAATGAGTTAAATAAAATAGAATTTGAATTAAATTAGAAGCGATGAATATGAATATGAACTTGAGTTATAAAAAGTAATTCAACTTTAGTTGTAAAACGAATTAGCAATTGAATTAATGAATGAATTAAATTGGACTAATGAAATTAATTAGTAAATAAAAATATGGATTGAATGTTAATCAATCGAATGTAAATGAATTGGTACGGAATATTGAATGTAAGTATTAATTCATTAAAAGCTAATGATTGGGAATTGAATGAAAATCAATTAGATATTAAACCAATTGAAATTATATGTGTTAAACCAAATTGAATGTAAACGAAGTAAATATAAATGTTTGAGTGTAAAGTAAAGTAAATAAATTTGGTTATGGTGGTTATGCATTTGTTGTTAGATGGATGATAGTTGATTGTATAGAAATTCATTAAATGTTAATGAAATTGAAAGCTAAATAATTGAATTCAAATTGGAAGTAAGTGAATCTAATTAGAATTGAATTTGATTTAATTTGGAAGTGAACTAACTTGAATAGAAATTAGTGAATGTAAACTAATTTAATATGAATGAATAAATGTTAATAAAATCAAATGTTAATGAATCGAATGTGAATTAAATTGAAAACCAATTCAATGAATAATTAATGAGAAATGAATGAATATTGATTTGGTTATGGATTGATTGGATAGATATTGGTTTGTTGGATGTTAGTTGGATGATAGTTGTCTGATGGTTGGATTTGTTGTTTTTGATTGCATTTGTTATATTGGTATATGTTGTATATTGATATTACTTTCCATACATGTTTCTCATTTGTTTGTTGAGTGTTTAGTAGGTGCGGATGGCGTATGCTTCGCATTTGGAGCTCGCTTTCACGCTATATTAGCTGTATATGCTTGCTAATAATATATAAGGTATATATCTCGGATTACATATCGTATTTATATATATATTTTCCTACGGGATGCCTCATCCACGAAGATGAGAGTATATTTGTGATATATATATACATTGTGATTTTTTTCTAGATCGAACTGCGCAAAGGAGACTATGGCGAATTTTTTTGAATATTTAAGGCGTTAGAATTTTTTTTTTAAGAAAATTGGAAAATTTTGATAACTAAAATTTTGATTTTGAATTAAAAGTTAAACGATATTAGTTAGTTTTGCAAAGATAACTATGAATGGATTTGTAAACGTAGAAAAGTTTTTATAAGAAGTTTAACTAATGGAATTTAGAAAAAGTTAAAAAGTTTAAATGATTTCGGTAATCTAATTTGAACGAATTGTTTTGGAAAAATTAATGGATTTTGTGACTTTTTCTTACTTGATAATTTCGAGGACGAAATTCTTTTAAGTAGGGGAGAATGTAATGACCCAGAATTTCAGTCTTTCAAAATTTGGATATTTAATTGATTTTAAATATTCAAAAGTTAATTTTATAAGTTGAATAGCTTATATTTCAAATATAATAATTTAATTGGATAATTAAATTGTTAATTTAATATTTGAAATTGTGTAAATAATTGTTTTTGAATTTAATGTGAATGAAAATGATTTATAAAGTTGATATAAATTCTATTTCAATTAGAATGATGTTAGTAAACTTTTGAAATTGAATTAAAAGCTAAGTTATAGAAATTGGATATTTTAATATTTAACTAACGTGTAAAAATAGTCATTTTTGACATGGTCTGGGATTCTGACGAAACCAGTTTCATTGGATCCGTAATATTATATTATTGTAAGATTACAAATTTCGTGTCAATCGGATTTACAGTTTAATCGTGCGGAGCTAAAACGGGTAGAAATTTATTTAAGTGAATTTTAGTTAAAATAAATCGATTTGAAAACCTATCTTCCAAATACGATGGAATTAGCTCTCGATATATATTCCATTGCGTTCGGAATAAGGGTAAAACACTATAAACGTCAGGCGGCATGTTTCGTTTGGAGTTCGAAAATTTTTCGGATGAATAGTGTCACGAAATTTTATATAAAAGGACCTCATTTCTTTCTTTTTTCCACAAACCCTGATTCCCTAGGGCAAGCCGTCGTTTTCACTTCTAATGGCCATAAACATTCGATTCTTTCTTCCCTCCGATCTCCACATCCACGCATTTTCAAGCAACTGCGTCAACTGGAAAGTCGAAGAGCTCGTCGAGTTCTACGATATGAACGGTGATGATCGAATATAGTTGAGTAAATCGACGACAATGCTTGTTCAAAGGCCAGCCGTTCGAGCATGTTTTCCTAGGGCATGGTGCAACCGAGCTCGTCGTCGTCATGGCTATGGGTGGAGGCAAGAGTGGCGCGTTTCGTGGGGTCGTCTAATCGTTGAATAAACGAGCAAGGGAGGCGCGACAATCAATAAACAAACGGCGACCGTGGGTTTTTGTTGATCGAACGAAAGGGAGGGAGGAAAAAGGAAAGTAGCGGCCTAGATCAAGAGTTGCGAAATCGAACGGCCCATATTAATTTTAGGTTAAAAAAATAAAAAGAATTTCTAAATTAATTTATATAAAATCGTGTAAACTTCTAAATTGCATAACTTTGTCGTACGAGGTCGGATTTGCACAAAACAAGTTGCATCGGGTTCGTATTCGCGGATACTACGCGATGGAGCTGGATTTTAGTTGATTGGAGCTAGTGAAAATTTTGGGTAAAATTAAACGTTCGTTTAATTTTATTCGGAATAAAACGCTGCAACGACTATTAGAATCAAAGTGAGTACAACTCACTCTTTTTGTCTCGCTTATATTTTTTTATAAGTGAGAATAAATTTATTTTGTGTTGATTGACGATTGTTTGGGTGATATATGATATATTATATATATTGATTGGTTTGGATATATTCGTGCCTATTAGAGCAGATGAGACCATATACGTTCCGGTGTATGAGCGGATTACCTTTTGTATGCGCGTCTGCCTCGAAGTGGACATTGTACAAATTTTCTAATATGTATATTTGTTGCAGGTGACAGGTTGGAGGTATCCAATTGGATTCCTCACTAGTGTTGAAATTTATTTTCAAATATTGTAATATATGCTGTTATCATATGATATATGATGATTTTGGATGCCATGATGGATATGATTGTTGTGAATCACCTTATTTAGCATTTTTGCAGCATTGGGCCATATTTTGGAATTTTTAAAATATTAAAGTGATGATTTCAAATTAAAAAGGCTATTTAAGTAATTTTGGAAGTTATATGAGTTTTAATAATGATTTGTAAATTATTAAAAGAAGAAGTCTATTTAAATGGAATCAAAATATGATTTTTGAAATATGGAGTTAACTATTTGGTAATATAGCTTAATTGAGAATTTTGATTTATTATAAATGGGTTATATGTATAAGATTTATAAAATTGATATTTTTATAAATAAAAATAATGGAATTATAAACGAGCTTTGTAAGTGTTAAAATGTAGTTATAAATGAATCTTATAAGTGAATAAGATTTATAAATTTATGAAGTTATAAGAAGAATGAATTTGTAAAAAAGAGTTATAAGTAAATTAACTTATAATTGGATTTTGGCATATAAAAGATATATAAATGAAATTTGTCAATAAAGGAATTTTATAAATGGAAGTTTTTATAAAATAGAAATGTGAATTATAAAGATTGTTTTATAAATTTGAAATCAACTTATTTTGATAAGTTAAATATGAAAGTTTATTAAATGGATTTTATTCACGATTTTGGACAGTGAATAATCCTTTAATATTGGTAAAGGAATTATATTCATGATTTTGGATAGTGAATAATCTTTTAAATTAAATGAATGTTTTGAGAGGTGATATTTTAAAATGGAGTTTGAATAATTGAAAGTAAAGTAAAAGTATGAATTCACTTATTACTAAAATAAGTATATGGAAATGTTTTCCAATATAGAATAATGAAATGGTTTTGGAATTATATCTCTTTAAAGATAATTTGAAGTGAATATTTGAAAAGTGATTTAATTAATAAAAGATTAATTTAAAGGGCCTAGTGATTGCTTATGGTGCTAAATATTTGTTTGTTTGCTTTGATAGTTAAATAACCGACTATCAAATTTGGCCATTTTAGTTCCTCGGCTTCATGTAGGAACTAATTAGTCATACACTTAGTACGTAGCCATCTATATAGGCTTGATTATCGTTTGTGTTGAGGATGTTGATTCGTGTAGTGCGGAGTATTACTCCAATCCATCGAGCTTCCTTCTTGGCCAAAGGATAGCAAGTTGAAAGTTGGAGATGTGATAAGTCTATGAGACTTAGTTTCTTTGTGAGGTTCAGAAACACTTTTGCGTTGGTGCGAAGAGACCGGGATTAGATTTATCTGAAAACCACTTCAGACCAACATTTATGCGACGATTGTGCAGGTTGGCCGATGATATTGATGTTTAGGATTTTCATAGTGAAGGACTGCTTGTTGATCATTTGGGGTTAAAATCCCAATAAACATATAGTAGTAGTAGTCTCTTCGTTATGAAATATCCAATGCAAGGACTATTCGCTACTAATCCTCGGATTTTCCGACAGGATGTGGTAGGAAAGTACCTTCGGTTTGTCCTGTTCCTGGACAATTTGTATGGATGAATGTCTGACATAGCATTTTCTGAGATTACGTACATTGGTTTTTACATATGTACATCTGTTTTGTGGCAGAGAAGGTAACTTCTCTTAGCTTAACACCCTTCCTTGAGACATACGAGCTCAAGGGTTGTATTTTTGTGAAAGGCAATTAGTAGTCAACGAAAATGGCAAATGTGGCATTCAAAAGTGATGTGATATGTGATATATGACTCACTCCCCGGAAAATGACTGAAACAAGGTTAGATTCGGCAAGGCTAAGTGAGGCAATCCCAATTAGGATATGATCATCCCCTTCTAGATATATTTCTTTCCGCTATGACGTTCGGGATGTAAATTAATGTGGTTTGTATGCTATGAGGGCCCTCGGAAAAGGTCGCTAATAACCGGGGGATGATATATTCGGTACTACCTAGTTATAGAGGTAGGCCAGTCTTGTGCTGGTAGAGGTTCCTTTGTGATGTTCCTCGGTACATTCCTCTAGAGATGTACTGCCGGAAGATAGTCCCTTCACCTGGTCATTTGTATGGAAATTCAAACTCCACTACGAGCTTGTAATTTTGTTTGTATTGGCATAATGAATAGCCCCGAAATGCTATATGGGTAACCATTTCATCTATGATTAATATTATTTGCATACTAGACACTAGTATAATATAAGAGAATTTTGATATGAAAGGTTTTGGTTATTGTAAGGTAAAAACATGTCCGTGTTTATGTGAGGCGTGTCTTACGAGATACTTTTGTTTTGAAAGGAAAGTTTGGTAATTTGATAAATTCAGTTGAGTGTGTTTCTCACGCTGGTTTACCAGACTAATCCGGGAGTTCTTCCCTTTCAATGCTCGGTTCAGACCGAGTATATTTACAGGTTCAGATTTGGTGCTTTTGGAGCTTCAGCAGAAGAGCTGGAGATCTTCATTTTTGTATATACGTATCTGCTATTTTCCGTTGCATTATTATTTTAATTATGAGCAATTGTAAGGACAGATTATTATAATTGTCCAAGCTGATGATTAGTGATTGATTGTTGAACTCTGATTGATGTATATATATATAGTTTCTGTTTTGTAAAGATTATTGATATGATATTATATGTTATTCCACTGCAATATGAGATTCTGTTTTGTTCTTTTTTGTTCTCTCTTCTCTCTTTCTTCTCTTCTCTTCTTCACTCTTCTTTTCTTTCTCATGACTTTCCATCAGTCTATGCTTTTTAGGTCGGACATGTGTGGTTTACTGTCGATTCAAATGGTACGGATTTGTGGTTCGTCACAAGAATAATAGTTGCATACATATTATTTCTATGGTTGTAGAATATGTGATTATAGTCAATTGTAATTATCACATATGATTGACGTTTGATGACAATATCGCATTTTGATGAGTCTATGATAGTTAAACATTATTACAACTAGACGATGAGTAGTAGATTAAAGTTGAATGAAGATCGATGTTTATGTTACTAATATTGACTGGTTAATACACATGCATTAGTATTGATGTCTGTGTTACTAATGTGGGGGTGATTAGTACACATTTATTGACTTATACTTACATCAGCAATGTATTACTATAGCTGATGATTTGTACGTATTTAAGTATGTTTGCATGTTTGTTGTATGCTTACTTGATGATTGGGATTGGCATTGAGTGTTTTTTTTGTTTGATGGTGCAATGACCTGACTTTTCGACCCTCTAATGTTGACACTAAATACAACCACGGTATTCATGTGCCAAGCACCCAAGAGCCACAAAGACATATAGTTAAGGAAAAATAAAATTAAAAGAATATAATATGAAGGAAATAACACAACATCAGAATCTCACAACGCAACGATAACATATAATATCAAAAGAACAGTACAAAGGGTTACTCCGAATACAGAAATTTCAAACTTACAAAAGCCTAAGTACTACCATTAGCCTGGATAGTTATTGTCCTCACAATGCTGATTCATACAACCTAATAAAGTCAACAGAAATAGAAGTAGATAGATAACAGAAGCCCCTAGCTCTCTGAAGCGTCCAAAGTAAAACCTACTTTACTCGGCCTACTTGAAAGAGTACGCGAGGAATTTAGGAAAAACAACAACCAAGCATCAGACATAAGTCTGGTATGAGAAAACTCAAAATACATGTAACAAGTTACGATAACTATTGGGACCGTATGGATTACCGTAACGGTTTCCACCTCAAATGAAACCAACCATTCGATTAGTGAATATATCAGTATAATAGATAATGTCTAGGGTGTATAACATAAATAAAAAAAATAGCTGTTGTATGTACGCCACAATAACAATAGATATACAATCAATACCTTTAATGCACATTCGTATATGTGTAAGGATTTCCATGGAGATGTCTTCGGTCAAGCTGAATCCAACCTCCTGAACAAGGATCAGAAATATCCTTCCGAGCGTCGTATATCTCTAGGTAAAACATACCATAAGGTAAGCATAGCTGGTCCATGCACAAACACTCGTGATCCCTAATATCATCAACTCCCACTAGCATCATCGATAATCTTACTCTAGATTTGGAATTGATATACCCTATGGGTTAGCTAAATCCCGCTGGTTATGCACCTACTCAATTTTCTATCATTTCTGATGTCGAGGCTACATTCACCATCTCTCTTACAAGTCTTCATAATCGACCATAATACAAATCCCCAAATAGATCCCATCATCTCGAACATATCATGAATTGCTTCATGGATTTGAGCATCTCGAACAGATCTCGAAGCTCTACATAGATTCTCACATAAGCCCTCCAACGAATACTAATTGTAATGACCTAGAATTTTTAACATTTCGAATTTGAATATTTAATTTATTTAAATATTTAGATTTGATTCAAATTTAATAAGTAATAAGGAAATCAAAATTTGATAAACCAACTTGACTTTTAATAACGTATTTTTAAATGATTTTATATGATTTTTCCATTATTTTTAATTTGGAAAATAATTAAATTTCATTTGGCATATTTTGCGACAAACGACGATATTATTGAAATTGCACATAATAAAATAACCAGTGTATTTTATTGTTGTTTTGTAATTGTGTCGCATTATTGTGCGTGATCATATTTTTATTTTTGTCGTTCGCGGTCTGTACATGAACAAAATATTATGCAGTGAGGTACTTTGTTTGGTGGTTGCTTAGCTTGGAAACTTGGCATTACATTTTTTTATACTCCTTACCTCACTTCATTCACTTCACTCCCCATCATTTCACCTCACTTTACTTCTTTCACTTTTTTATTTGCATTATGATGTGAGGGGGTCCTTGATTTTGGTTTTACTTACCTGTTAAGAAATTTGGTTTACTTTTCTTTTAAATGGAAACACTTAAATATCAACTCATTAGAACATCACAACACTTAATCCTTTCTTCTTCTTCGTCTTTTATTTTCATGTCCAGTAAAAAGAAAACTCCACCCTCCCCACTTCAAAAATCGTTTTCTTCAAATCCATTCACATTCAATCAAAGCTTATAGCATGAAAGTTTTAGAGGAGGTAGTGTAGTATTTTTTCTAATTGACCGCTCGCCATTTCGTCGAGCATAGAGGCTGATATCGTTCATTGACCATTGGTACCTATTATAGGTAGAATTTTGGACGACTATCGTAACCGAAGTAGATAACACCATTCTAAGCGTCTCTACAAGAGGAGCAAGCTAGTGATGGCAAGGAGTCACAATGCCGGAGTTGGAGGGGATGACGAGTCAAAGTATGGCAGTCATAGGGTTGATTATGGAAATGGTCGATTTGAGGTGGAATCGAGTAGTCTAGCGAGTTTGTGGTGGCAAGATAGGTTGATTTGTACAATTTAGTGGTGTCTGGTAGCCAGAGTTGGTCAGAGGAGCTCGATCTAGGGTTTAAAGGGGATGTTGGGTTGGGTTCGGAAATTTTGTTCCCATCAACAAATGGCGGCATCGAGTGCGGCAAGGTCTGGGTTGGAGGTGAGGGGCCGGAGGTGGAGCAAACGATAGTGGTGATGTGGGGCAAGGATGATCGGAGCAATAGCAGAGGTGGATAACCGAGATGGTTTTTTGATTTACTGGGTGCATGCATGTGCACCATTGTGCATAGGAAATGCGGATAATTCGATTTTGGGGGAGATGGAACTATTGTAGGTGGGTCGGGTTTATAACATTGTAGGCTGGTTGCCTTGGTGTTTGGGTCAGAAATAATTTTTTTTTAATTTATATAAACTAAATGTGTTGGATTGAAAATGTGATAACTCATACGTTTAAAAACCGTTTAACATGTGTAATTTTGCATTAGACTCATATTGACGAGTATAACATTTTTGTATAATTTGTTGATAGTTTGAATAAAGTATAAATTTATGATAAAATAATAGTGGTTGGATATAATTATGTTATTTTAAATAATATCGTGGATTGGTGGTATCTATTTGGCCAAATAAAACACCATTCTACCATTATAAATTGAATAGTTTATTTTGGACATCTATTTAGCAGAAGAAAACACCGTTCTGCTATAATTAAATTGAATAGATTATTGATGACATCTGTTTAGCAGAATAAATCTCCTATTTGATGGCTGCTTAGCTTGGAAACTTAATGTTACTTATTTTAGACTCCTTATCTCACTTCACTCCCCCTTATTTAACCTCACTTCATTTCTTTCACTTTTTTATTTGCATTTTGATGTGAGCCGGTCCTTGATTTTGGTTTGCTTAGTTCTTAAGAAATTTGGTTTACTTTGTTTTTAAATGGAAACACTTCAGTATCAACTAATTAGAACATCATGAAACTTAATCGTTTCATCTTCTTCTTCTTCTTTTATTTTCATGCCCAGTAAAAGAAAATTCCATATTCCCCACTTCAAAAATCATTTTCTTCAATTCCCTTCATATTCAAAGCTTACAACATGAAAGTTGTAGAGGAGGTAGTGTAGTATTTTTCTTAAATGATTGCTCGCCGTTCCATCGAGCATAGTGGCTGATATCGTTCATTGACCATAGGTAGCTATTATAGGCAGAGTTTTGGATGACCACCATAACCAATGTAGATAACACCATTGTAAACATCTCTGGAAGAGGTGTGAGCTGGTGGTGCTGGCAAGGCATCATGGTGTCGAAGTTGGAGGGTACAACGAGTCAAAGTACGGCGATCGTAGGATTGACTCTGGTGAAGGTTGATATAGGTGGAATCGAGTATTCTAGTGAGTTTGTGGTGGCAAGACATGTTGATTGGTATGATTTGGTGGTGTTCGGTAGACGGAGTTGGTCAGAGGAGCTTGATTTGGGGTTTAAAGGGTGTGTTTGGTTGGATTTGGAAATTAGGTTCGTGGCTGTAAATGGCGGCGTCGGGTGTGGTAGAGTCATGACTGAAGGTGAGGGGGGCGGTGCGAAGCAAACGGCGGTGGTGGTATGTGCCGAGGATGATCGAAGCGACAATATGGGTTGGATGACTGAGATGGGTTTTTGATTTCATGGGTGCGTGCACGTGCATGATCGGGCATAGAAAAGGTGGGAATTCCATTTTGGAGGAGATGAAACTATTGTAGGCGGGTCAGGTTTATAGCATGGTGGGCTGGGCCTTGGTGTTTGGGTGAATAATAATATAAACTTATTTTTTTTAATTCATGTAAACAAAATGTGTTGGATTGAAATGTGATATCTCATCCATTTGAAAACTGTTTAACCCATGGATTTTTGCGTTAGACTCATATTGATGAGTACAACGTTTTGGTATAATTTGTCGGTAGTTTGGACAAAGTATAAATATATGATAAAATATTAGTGGTTGGATATAATTCCTTTATTTTAAATAACAACATGGTTAAATTAATTATACTTCATTAGTGGTATCTATTTGGCCAAATAAAACACCGTTCTACTATTATAAATGGAATAAATTATTTTGGATATCTATTTAGCAGAATAAAACACTGTTTTTCTATAATTAAATTAAATAGATTATTGATGACATCTGTTTAGCGGAATAAATCCCCGTTCTGCTATTTTTTTAATTTGGACATTTATTCATATGCTCGTTAATTAATATTTGGATTATTTAATATTTGATAAGTGATGAATTAGCTAGTGATAGTGAATTGCTGATTTCATTTACATATATGCTTGCTTATGTAAATACCAGTGATATGACTTGGATATTGAATTATAAATGGTAGCCTATTTAAGTACCATAATGGTCGCTAAGCCTCTTTTCGAATTTGAAACATTATGGATTTAAATTAATTTAAAGTTAATTAAATATTTTATAAATGTTGTTTTAAAGTTAATTAATTATTTATTAATGATGTTTTAAGGTTAATTATTACTTATTTATAATGTTTAGAGGTAATTAATTAATTTAATAAAGGTGTTTATAAATAATAAATTGTTTTATAGAAGGAATTTTACATAATAAAAAGGTTTTATTTAAAAGGAGATTTGTAAATGATATTTTTTATAGTAGATTTACAAATGATATTTTGTAAAGGAGATTTACAATGATATTTTGTAAAGGAGATGTATAAAAGGTATTTTGTAAAGGAGATTTATGAATGATAGTTTGTAAAGTGGGTTTATAAATGATATATAGGAGATTTATAAATTATATTTTGTAAAGGAGATTTACTAATGGTATTTTGTAAAGGGAGATTTATAAATGTTATTTTATAAATATATGAGAGATCTATAAATGGTAATTTATAAATAATGGATTTATAGGTGATATTTTAATAATAACAAAGATTTTTGTTAAATATATAAGATTTATAAAATTGAGTTTTGGATTTATGAAAAGATTTTATAAAGGAGTTTTATAAAGGAATTTTAAATAAACAGTTTTATTATTAGAAAAGAGATTTATAAAAAGAAAGGAATTTTACAAATAAATTTTAGAGATTTATAAAAGAAGTTTATAAAATAATTTGGAGATTTATAATAGGATTTATAAATATGAAGTGTGCTTATAAAGAGGGAATTTTATAAAATGAATGAGATTTGATTTTGATAAATAATCCTTCTTAATTATGGTGGTACGGGGATATTTGTTTCATACTTAACATCGAAGGATAGTGGTTTGTGGTATAGTAATCAATGTTTTAAATGACATTTGTTTTGACCTATTCAATATGATTTTGGAAGAAATAAGAAATCTTTCTTAATATCTTGTAAATATCCTTATACTGATGAGATAAGTGTATTAATATTTTTCGAAGTATTGAAAGGAGTATAAGGGGTTTGTGAATATATATTTTGCGAAGGTATTTTGCATCAAATAGTTGAAAGTGATTTAGGTAATGAAAGGTTAATTAACATATGCTTAGTGGATCCTACATGGAATTAAATTTAAGCTTAATTATTTGCTTATTTGATGGTTAAATAACCTACAATCAAATCTTTGCCCAAAATATAACTCTGGAAATATCTAGGAGAAACACGTCGGTTATATGACACAGTTATCTTCGATGAGGTTATACTGTGTGTTTAAACCTCATTTTGTTCTCCTAGGACAAATGGTAAGGAAATCCATCCGCTTAAACGGTTAGGAGGTGATCTCCGCTCTTATGTATTGTCTGATTATTTCCAAAAGAACCAAAGTTGGGTTTACCCAAACTATTGATTTGGTTTTTGAGCGACCGGTAAGCGGGGGAGTGTACTAATATAAGATGATTCAAAACCCGTAACCAATCCAAAACCACATACGCGTTCTACGCTTTGGAATAGTTTGAGACTGGTTTGAGATGATGTAATCGAAGATGGAATACTTTGAAGTGCAAGGGCTACTTGCTACTAATCCTAAGGGTGATTCGAAAATGGATGTAGTAGAAGTAGTGCCTTCGGTTTGTTCATATCCTGAACAACTTGTATGGATGAATGCTGGCATTGCATTGTTGCTTGGAAGGCAGTGTGAGCATCCCAAGTAAGATTTGCTATGAGAGGAAAAGGTAATCGTGACATCACAAGCCTCGCAACCCGGTAATGACTAAAACATAGGATATTCTTCAGAGGTACGTGGTTCGCTACCATTAGGTGCATTATTCCTCGATCTAGAATCGAGATTTATAGATTTGGTACGCGTGCACACGGGAAGAGTGGGGCTAATGGCAATTGGTTTACAGCTTTGGTGCCCGAGAATGATGTATTCTAGTTTGTATTTTTAAAAGGGCAGACCGGCTCTGATTCGCAGGAGATCCATGTGAGGCCCTCGATACACCATCTAGAGATGTACTGTAGCCGGCGGTACCCAAGTAGCCTTGTCATTGATGGAAATCCAGTCTCCAATACATGCTTTCACGAACTTAGTTGTAAACCTATTATGCCGAAATGTAATTAATGTAACCATTTCAGCTATGATTAATATTTATTTTAACCCCTACATATTATTATAATATCATAAAATTTTCTATTAAATGGTTTGGTTATCGTAAGGTAAAAACCCATTTGTGTTTATGTGCGGAGTGGTCTTACGAGATACCTTTACTTTTGAAAGGTTTTTATAATATTCAAAGTCTATTTGATTGTGTTTCTCATGCTGGTTTTACAAGACTAATCTGGGCGTTATTTTCTTATAATGCTTGGGTAAGCCCGAGGCATATTTTTAGATTAGTTATGGACACTTTGGAGCTTCAAGAGACAAGTTGGATCCTTCAAGATGTATTTCCGTATTTGATCTTCTGCTGTTTTTTTCTTGTTTGTATTTATCAGTATTTGTAAGGACGGGTTGTTATAATTGTCCAGGCTGATAATAGGTTAGTTATTTCGATTGATGTATGTATAAAAATGTTTACTTTTTATAAAGACCTTGGTATATTATATATTACTCGTCACGTTGTGTGATTCTGTTCTATCTTTTCTTTTCTTTTACCCCAACAATCTGTCTATCCAGCACTTGGATGTTCGACAGGTGAATACGATGAACGTATTAGTGTCGACTTTTGAGGGTCAAAAAGGTAGGTTGTTACACTAACACTATCCTCTCTCTTAGAATACACCTCATGATAGACAATCTCATATGATGGCATCGTTCAGAATGTTAATGTTGGCCTCTCCCTTGGACTTACCTTCAGGATAGACCGTTTAACCCTATAACATTCCACTTCACAATCGCTTCCAAAGCATAGATCGGCTATATGGTTTTGAAGTGGTAGAGTTCGAGTCATCTCTAATAAGCACACTTCCCCCGCTTATGGGATGCTCCAAAACCAATCGATGAATCTCTAATAAAATCAATTCCGGTTCTTTTAGAGGTAAGTGAACAATATATAAAGAGGAGCCCTCGAAAGATGTCATATATATAAGTTCTTAAAGCTAGAGACGTTTCATACCAATGCTCCTTCCTAGGGGATTTCAAATCATATAATGCCGTGAAGCTTTTAGAAACTTCCTAAGTTAATAATTGGTCAGGTTTGATAGTCGACTAATCGACTATCTAGTTAAAATGATTGCTTAATAGAAATCCAGGTTCATATAATCAATCAATTTCCAACATTCTAACTTATACCATCCCTCGATCAAGAGTGAAGACAGGTAATTTAGAGCACTAGTTTCATATCGAAGCCTTGCCTAGACACTTCATTCTTTACTTTCCCCGATTTACAAGTCTACCTCATCAGCTTTTAGTGTTAAGTATAATATTGATGACTTTCATAAACAAGTAAGTAATCAACACGATTAACATTTTTCCGACCTTCCCAGTTTAACTATTCCTCGATCAAGAGTGAACTTGGTAGGTTAGAGAACCATTGCTTCCATTCCTACCCAAATATCAATCTTAACTCTCACAAATAGATAAGCCTACTTCGTGCTTTTAGTGTTAAGCATAGTTAATTACTTTTCAAAAAGATAATTAAATAATTAACCATTATGTCACTATGCAATTCCTAAACACTTTTGAAATCATTTATTTATACTTTTAAAACCCTTTCTTGAAATGTATATATATATATAGTAATATATTTATAAAACTAGATATTTAATAAACAATTTAAAAGGTAATATTACGAAAGAGATTTATACTTTTATATATATTCAACATTTTATAAAAACAATTTATAATTAAAAATGATTTTAAATTACTTTAAAATACTTCTAATAGGTTTTAAAATATCTTTTCAAACCTTTAAGGTCCAAAATAAAGGCTAAAACGGGGCAGATTTACATAATTGTAAATTTGATCACTTTTCAATATGTTACTCAACTTTTCAACATCCAAACATTTTACGGAAGCAAACATATATGTATGTATGTATAACATCACAAATATAGCAAGAAATCCCTAGGGATCTCTCTACAAAGTTCCATGGAAATAGCCGAATACAGGGCAATTCCTAAATGCATCCATAGCTACTATCGCTATAAGTGCACTTCCAAATTCAAGTCAATTTTACAACATATGCCAATTTTATTTTAAAGCAAGAATCGAATCAGTATTACAAAATACCTCAATATCCATTCAACCACAAAGCAGTAAGTCAAAATAATTAAACAAAAGCATATATACATAATATTTTCATTCAAGGTGCTGAGTTAGCTCATGCTTAACGAAACAAACAAGTTAGATCCAAGCAACCAAGTCCTTCCCCAACCTTGCAACCACATTTTCTTCTTACCTCACCATGCTTACACTTTCCTTTTGCCCTCTCCTACTTCAAATTGGTTACGGCCTATTGATGAGGGGTGAGATGTTTTTTGATTTTTCCAAATCCAAGTTGATATAAGGTGTTGTGATGTTGTCCTAAGGCTCTAGTCCAAGTCTGATTTGAATTGAATTTGTTTTGAAATTATTTTATTTTAGGGATTTGTGTAGAGAAAGATATGAAAAGAGTTGATTTTATTTTGTGAATTTGCAAAAGTGATTTAAAGGCCTATGCAATCTCTTATATAGGCTGAAAATGGTGTTGCCTAACCTTCCTCTCACCCCCACCATGCCATGGAAGGCTCACTCTTCCATATGCCCACCACTTCTCCTTTACACCTCTTACCTTTAGCAAATGACTAAAGTACCCTTACACACAAATATCTCTTATTCATTAGAAGCTTCTAGAACATTCCATTTACTTAATGAATAAAAGTGTGTTAATTAGTTCCTAATGTCTTCATATGTTCATTAGCTTAGCTCAAAAGAGTTCTAACAACTTATATTTATTTAAAAGCTGTTTATCAATAAACCGATATTTGGTCAGATTATCAATTTTTCTTCAAAGTATTTATTTTTGTAAAAAAATGCAAAAACAAGTTTCTTATCATTTTTTATTAATTAAAAGATTTTTATTAAGGTTATAAAATATCATTTATAACATTTAACTATATTTCAGAGCATTTCGATATTCAATGATGAAGTGTTCGAATTTATGGGTCGCTACAGATGTCTATGTTACTACTAGATGATTAGTAGTAGATTAAAGTTTAATAAAGATTTATGTCTATGTTACTATTATGGGGGCGACTAGTGCACATTTAGTGACTTACACTTACATTGGCAATTTATTACTATATCTGATGATTTGTATGTATTTAAGAATGTTTGCATTGTTTTTATATGCTTACTTGATGATTGGGATTGGCATTGAGCTCTTTTGTTGTTCGATGGTGTAACCACCCGACTTTTCGATACTCGAATGTTGACACTAGTACAACCATGGTATTCGTGTGCTGAGCACCCAAGTGCCGGAAAGACATATAGTTAAGGTAAAATAAAATTAAAAGAATAGAATAAGAAAGAAAGAACACAACATCAGGATCTCACGGCGGAACGATAACATATAATATCAAAAGAACTGTACAAAGTGTTACTCCGAATACAGAAATTTCAAAGTTACAAAAACCTAAGTACTATCATTAGTCTGGACAGTTATAACTGCATGTCCTCGCAATGCTGATTCATACATACATAATACAGTATGGAAATAGAAGTAGATAGGTAACGGAAGCCCTCAGCTCGTTTCTTGAACTCTGAAGCGTCCAAAGTAAAACTTTCTTTACTCAGCCTACTCGAAAGACTGCACGAGGAATTTAGGAAAATAAAATCAAGCGTCAGATGTAAGTCTAGTATGAGAAAACTAAGATACATGTAACATGTAACGATAATTATTGAGAACGTACGGATTACCGTAACGGTTTTCCCTACAAATGAGACTAACCATCCGATGAGTGAATATATTAGTATAATAGATAATGTCTAGGATGTAGAACATAAATCAGAAAATAGTTGTTGTGCATACGCCACAACAATAATAGGTATACAACCCCGTTGAATGTTTCCGTGGAGGTCTCTTTGGTCAAGTTGAATCCAACCTCCAACACAAAGATCTGAGATATCATTCCAAGCACCATATATCACTAGACAAAATATACCATACTGCAAGCATAGCTGGTCCACGCACAATTACTTGTGATCCCGAATATCACCAACTCCCGCTAGCATCATCGATAAGCATACTCTAGATATGGAGTTGATATACCCTATTGGTTAGCTAAACCCCGCTCGCTATTCGCCTACTCTGTTTTATGTCATTTCCGATGTTGAGGGAACATTCGACATCTCTCTTACAAGTTTTTGTCACTCGAACATAACATGACTCCCCAAATGGATTCCATCATCTCGAATAGATCACGAATCGCTACATAGATTCGAGCATCTCGAACAGATCTCAAATCTCCACATAGATTCTCGCATAAGCCCTCTAACGAATGCTAACGCTCTCTTAGAACACTCCTCGAGATAGAATGTCCCACACGATAGCATTGTTTGAAATGTTAACACCGACCTCTCCCTTGGACTTAACCTCGGGATAGACAGTTCAACCGTATAGCATTCCACTTCACAACCGCTTCTAAAACATAAATCACATATATGGTTTTGAAGTGGTTACATGTTCAATTCTTCTCACATACATACAGTTCCCCCACTTATCAGATGCTCCAAAACCAATCGATGAATCTCCAATAAACTCAATTCCGGTTCTTTTAGAAGCAAGCGAACGATATATGAAGAGGAGTCCTCGGGGGATCTCGTATATGTAAGTTCTTAAAGCTAGAGATATTTTATAACAATGCTCCACCCTAGGGGATCCCAAATCATATGAAGCCGTGAAGCTTTTAGACACTTTCCAAGTTAATAATTGATCAGTATTGATAGTCAACTAGTCGACTATCTAGTTAAAAAGATTGCTTATAGAAATCAAGGTTCATATACTCAACCCGTTTCTGACATTCCAACTTATATTATCTCTCGATCAAGAGTGAAGTCATATAAGTTAGAGTACTGGTTGCATTGAAAAGCCTCTCCTAGACACTTCATTCTTTACTCTCATAGATAGACAAATCTACTTCGACGGCTTTTAGTATTAAGTAAAGTATTAATGACTATCCAAAATCGAGTAAGTAATCAACATGATTAACATGTTTCTAATTTTCCCAACTTAACTATTCCTCGGTCAAGAGTGAAGCTGGTAGGTTAGAGCACTATTGCTTCCATCCCTACTCAAACGTTAATCTTAACTCTCACAAACAGATAAGCCTACTTTTTCCGCTTTTAGTGTTAAGCATAGTTAATTACTTTTTAAACAAGTAATTAAATAATTAACCATTTATCCACTAGGCAATTCCTAACACTTTTTGAAATCATTTGTTATACTTTTAAAACACTTTTTGGAAGTGATATATATATATATATGTCTATGTATGTATGTATGTATAGCAATTTATTTATAAAACTAGATATTTAATAAAACAATTTAAAAGGTAATATTACAAAAAAATATTTATACTTTTATAAAATATTCAACTAATTTCCTAAATACTATATATACTTAAAAATGCTTTTAAAATGTTTTAAAATACTCTTAATAGGTTTTAAAACATTTACTCACAATGTTACTTGAAAATAAAAACTTTGTAATTTTCTTAAGAAGTTGGAAAAACCATGTTTTCAATGTATTTAAAAATAAACTCTCTTCTTTAAAAATTCATAAAAATCTCAAACATCTTTTAGAATACTATAACAAGAGTCAGCAAACATTTATAAAAAGAATGAAACAAAATAATTAAATTTAAATACCTTTTCAAACCTTTAAAGTCCAAAACAAAGGATATAATAGGGCAGTTTTGCACAACTAGAAACACTTTTTAATATGTTACTCAACTTTTCAACATCCGAAGTTTTTATGGTAGCAAGCATATATATAATAAACATCACAAATATGGAGAAAACCCCTAAGGGTATTTCTACAAAGTTCCATAGAAATTGCCGAACACAAGGCAATTCTTAAGTGCATTCGTAGCGACTATTGCTATAAGTGCACTTCCATATTTAAGTATAACCTAACCAAAGTTCAACTACAACCTATGCGCTTTATTTCAAGGCTATGCAACATGTTATACAAGTCCGTTCAAGCCCATTCCAAGTCCATACATATGGATTACATACGCCATTTGCTTTTAAAGCAAGAACTAAACCAATATTACAACATATCTCAATATCCATTCAACCACAAAGCAACAAATCAAACACGTGCATATATACACAATATTTTCATTTAAGGTGGTAAGTTAGCTCACCCTTAACCAAGCAAAAAAGCTAGATCCAAGCAACCAAGTCCTTCCCCAACCTTGCAACAACCTTTGCTTCCTACCTCACCTTGCTTAAACTTGCCTTTTGCCCTCTCCTCCTTCTAATTACTCACGGCCTATTGAAGAGGGGCAAGACGTGTTTTGAATTTTGAAAATCCAAGTTGATATAATCTTTTTTGATGTTGTCCTAAGTCTCTAGTCCAAGGTTGAGTTTAATTGGAGTTGTTTTGAAATTATTTTATTTTAGGGATTTGTGTAGAGAAGGATATGAAAAGAGTTGATTTTATTTTATGAATTTGCAAAAGTAATTCAAAGAGGTATACACCATCTTATATAGGCTCAAGATGGTGCTGTCTAACCTTCCTCTCACCCCCTCCCCTCCACCATGCCATGGAAGGCTCACTCCTCCACATGCCCATCACTTCTCCTTTATAACTCTTACCTTTAGGAAATGACCAAACTACCCTTACACACACAAATATCTCTTATCCATTGGAAGCCTATAAAACATTCCATTTACTTTATGAATCAATGTGTGTTAATTAGTTCCTAATGTATTCATATGTTCATTAGCTTAACACAAAGGAGTTCTAACAAGTTTATATTGATTAAAAAGCTGTTTATCGATAAACCGATTATCAGTCACATTATTGATTTTTCTTTGAAATATTTATTTTTCTAAATAAATTTTAAAAAAAAGTTTCTTATCGTTATTTATTAATTAAAAGATGTTCATTAAGGTTATAAATCTCATTTATAACACTTAATTGTATTTCAAAACGTTTCGATATTCGAAGACGAAGTGTTCGAATTTACGGGTCGCTACAGATGTATGTTTGCTATTATTTTTGTTAGGCCATGTAATGATTTATTCTGATAGATGAGTAGAAATACTATTTTTTGCTTTTACTGTTTGCATTGGTTGCTTTGATTGCATGGATGCTATCATTGTTATGTGATGACAATTATTTGGATGTAGAAGAAGAACAGAAAACTGAACTACATGGACTTTACTCTCCAAAATGGTATGTAGGCAGCCTTTTCCTATGCAATAGCTATCGCGCCAATGGTCATAGTGTAGAGAATAAGGCACAGTCCAAACATAGGTGACACCATTTGTATATAACTATTTTCAAAGTTCTATGTGAAAGAAAGCAAAAGGAAAAGCAAGGAGCTTTAGTTTCATGCTACATTAACATGTTATTTATGTAAAATTATTTTCATTTATTACTAATATATTTTTTATGAATTAAATAAAGGATTGATGTATAGAAAGATATAGTTGTTTTATTTGCCTATTTATTAAGCATTGTATGGTCTATAGGAATATGTATAAATTGTTAAGATCTATGTATGTTTTTAATTTTATTCCACCGTGAGGTTTTTCTCTTTCTACATATATTTATTTAAAATTTAAAATTATAAAGCCCACGTTCTATTAGGAAAATAAGAAAGCACCCCTTTAGTAGGAGCAATGAAAGAGTTAACGAACTCTTAGGTCTCCTACATAGTGATGTATGTGGCCTAATGCATAAAATTACTAAAGATAATTCTCCTTATTTTGTAACCTTTACAGATGATTTCTAAAGACAGGATATACGTATTTTATGAAGAATAAATCTTATGTCCATGAGAAATTTATTAAATATATAAACAAGGTCGAAAATCAAATGAACCATAAGATTAAAATACTACGATCCGATCGAGGAGTTAAGTATGTTTCATAAGAGCTCCAATAATACTCAAAGGATAATGGGATTATGTAACAAACAGCATATTTTATGATTATATATTTAAATGTTTTATTTAAATATAGCATCATTGGTTGAATTAAAATCCAAAATGTGAATTTTTGTAAACAGTCAAATTTGGACTCGAGACTATTTTCATTGAGTTTAAAACAACGTTTACAACTTGTTTAAGTATAAACATCGATATGTTTGGAGTTGATTAGGATTTTATTATTTTCATTTGGGCTTTGGGTTGTGTTCTAGCCCATTAACCCAATAAGCTAACCTAAACTCTTCTACCTAATAGCTCCCACTCCACTCCTCTTCATTCATTCATTCCATTGTCTAAATTTCTAACACTCAAGCCCTAGGAAGAATGAGGGAAAAGATAGGAAATTAAAATTCCTAAGCCCTAGTTTTCTTAGAAAATTCAAATTCAAGTTCCAAAATCAAGGAGAAGCTTAGGTAAGCATGCTCTTCATCTTCTCCATCTCAATTTCTCTTCAATTCTTGTTTTTTCCTATATCCTAACTTAGGAAAAACTTTGCATTTTATCATAGATTGAAGGTTCTTAAAGTGAAGTTGAAGAGAGATTGATCTTGCTTTGTTTTAGAGCTTCTCATTCCTTGTTTTTGAATTTAAAGCTTAGTTCTTGAACTCACATCTATGGCTATAGCTTTGATAGTTGTTAGGTATGAATTCCTAACATCTATTTCATGTTCATTTGCTTTTGGATTGAATTGGTTTGGTAAATTTTCCAATTTTGGTTTTGAAGTCAAAATTTATGAAAATCCTACTATGGATGTTTGGACATGTTATTTGGGGTGTATCGAGGAGCCTATAGGGCTGGGTTGTCGCTTGGCATAAATCCCTAGCCTCCATCGCTCGTCCAATCGCCTCCGAATTGATTTGGCTATCATTGGCCTAGGCAAATTATGGCCAGCCCAGGCAACCAGACGTCTGGTTGAAATTTCCAAACGTCTGGATGAGGTCTTTAGAAAAAAAATGAACATAGGAAAAAATGGCAGAGCCTAGGGTCAGACGTCTGGCCAAACCAACCAGACGTATGGTCCTGTTGAATTTTTGCCAATTTGCCTGTTTTTATGCGAATTTCCATTTCTTATCGATTTTTGCTGATCCGGTTAGTTGTTGTCATTTATTATCGACTTTGATGACTTCTTTTCTGGATTTTTTGGAATATCCATTTGATGGATTTGATATCGATTTCTAGGGTTTTAATTCACGTCGTCGAATGTGGATTTTGGTGATAGATTGTTTTTACAATCGTTTTTATGATTCGTCACTTTAAAATACAAAGGTTTTTATACTAGCAGTAAATACTAAAACTCTTTCACAAAAACGATTTCAACACTATTTTTAATACAAAGTTCGTTTTTAAATCCGTTTCCCAATCTATTAGTATATACAAACCTTTACCTCATTCGTATGAGAAATCCAATTAAACGACTTAGCAAAACAAGTGGTATGAAACGCTTGCGTTTACTTCATCAGTTAATTTTTGGACTTGTTCGATTGAACTCTCGTGACAATTTTCGAGTGGAAATCTACAATTTGTTCGTAAATATTTAAGTTAAGCTAGTGGTTGTGGGAAATGAAGCTAAACTCATTTATTTACTAGCTTAGTGTAATTTATACTTATCGATCAATGATGTTCATTTTGTGATTTAGACTAGCGATGTGTGATGTCTCTTTGTCTGCGTGGGAGGACTAAACCCCATTTCGGTGGAGCTTCAGCTCAAATTGGTGGGGTAGCGACCCATGGTTCTCGGGCCGTTTGTGGATCTTCGGCTCAAATTTGATGGGTTAACGACCATGGAATAGCATTCTGTTTGTGATACATGTGTTAGTGAGTTTTCATGCTCCTGTTTGTGATAGGCCTCCCCCTTTGTGTTTTCTAGATTTCTAATTATTGATTTCTGGAATTTGTGTTTCACCAATTTTTGCGATTTACATTGATATGTTTTGTCAATATTTGAGGTTTGGTGAATAAGCTAAAGAATATGATATTCTTTTTGGATATTTGAGGAGATATGAGTATTATATGATTTTCATTGTTATCAAATATATACTTGTCACAATATGATATTATTGTTATCATATATTTTTGTCATATCTCTTATCCTATCTCATCTTGTATGATATTTATAGCTAGACTAATCCGTTTATTATTTTTCTTCTTAAATAACACTCGGGTCAGACCGAGGTGTTTCAGGTACTTCCACTTGACTTCTTAGCAGGGACTAGCTTCTGACTTTTGGCTAACTACTTTAGCTCAGTAGTTTTTCTTTTTTTACATTCAAGATAAAGACTCCTTGATGTATACTTATTCTTTTGTCTAGTACTTGTACCTATTCTTTTGTGATGTAGTGGATCTTTTATGACCACTACTTTGATGTTCACTTCTATGTGTTTTGTTCATATCTGTTTTTTCCTTAGTGATATGAATATCTGTGACTGATTTTGTGTTATTCTTATTTTATATTTGTTTCCGAAGGCCACATAGCCACTGTGTAGTAGCTTTGAGTTTGTATTTGATATGTCAGATTTCCTCTTGAAATAAAATGCATGTCATATTATCTGACATATCAGTACTCGCACAAAGCAGTTACATAGATGGTCGCTCCTTAACAGCCTTATTCTTCATGCTAGTCGACAACATTACCCCGTAGTGTCCTTGGCTAGTGTGAGTATAAAGGTGGGGGGTCACAGCTTGGTATTAGAGCCAAACTTCGGAACAATATAGGATATTATGACAAGGGTCATTGTCTTAAGTCTCTTTTAGGAATCGTGCCTTAGGATTTATTTCGAGTCATAGGACCTGTTCTATCCTATTTTCTTTTATGATGCCTTGTTTTATCAATTAAGTTTGTTTGATATTCATTCTGAGAATAACATTTTTCCTCTTCTTTCTTTCTTTCTTTCTTTCTTTCTTAAAAAAGAGAAATGGTTAGACCTGGCCGTCCTAGCACCGGTCAATCCAGTGCTACTCCTTAGGATGGCGTGTTCATGTATGCCCAACAGCTTTTGGATCTTGTAAATAACGCCCAAGCTGTCGGACCCATTCTAGAGCCTATTTATCCTAAATCCGGGTTTGCATGCTTGTGCAGTGATTATACCAATTTGGATGAAAGGCCATTCAAGGGTTCCGAAAGCGTTATAGAAGTCCAAGCTTGGCTTAGAACATGCAACCGCATCTTTTCTTGCATGAATCTTGTGGATCTGCATCAATTCCAACTGGCTTCTAGCATGCTCCAGGAGAGAACATTTGATTGGTATGAGCTTTTGGTTTCGGAAATTATTGAAGCGGATCTTACTTGGGAGCAATTCCGGGAAAGGTTCGAGTTACAGTTTGTGCCGGAAGCTGAAAAGGTTACTTTAGCCTGACGCTTTATTGACCTTGTTCAAGGTGAATCTTCGATGATAGATTATGTCGAATCCCTCTCTAAATATAGGGTCCAGTATATTAATAACCCCTTGAAGAAAAATCAGAGGTTTATTTATGGGTTGAATAAGAACCTAAAAAAGGATTTACCATTGAAAATAGAAGTTCCTTTCGATCAGCTTGTAGATATTGCTCTTCGACTTGAAGAGGCCGATAAAGAAAGTGATGGTGATGTTGGGGGTGCCAAACAGAACTTCAACAACAACAAGAAGAGGCAACTTCACAGTAAGTTCAAAGGCCCTAATCCCAACAAGAAAGGGAAGCAAGGAACTTCAGTAGCAAAGACTCCTTCCTCTAGTCGTGGAGAGTGCTACAATTATGGGTCTAAGGACCACTATGCAAATAAGTGTCTGAAGTCCCTTGTCGCTATTGCAAAAGTTTGGGTCATCCTAAATCTTCATGTCCCAAACTTCAAAGCAAGAAAGAGTGAAAGCTAAATGTTGTGCGAGCCCCTAATAACACTTCTCTTTGTCAAGGTATTTCTCATTCTGTCCATGATGGTATTATTATGTTTCATGATCATCCTATTCAAGTTCTTTATGATACGGGTGCATTTCACTCTTTTAAATCAAAAGAACTTGTTGATACTTTTTTTTTGAATGTTATTGGCTTGATGACTTCATTAAGAATTGCGAATCCGGTTGGTGGATCCGCAACACTTAGTTTATTTTGTAACGACGTTGAAATTATTTTATGTGATTATGCTTTTCATGCTGATTTTCATGTTATGCGTTACTTAGGTTTCGGAATGGTTTTGGGAATGGATTGGCTTAATCGTTATGAAGTCCACATCCTATGTCCCGAGAGGACTATCCATCTTCGACATCCCTAATCTGTTAAGCAGATTTCTATTGTTCTTAAAGATTCAGATTCCAATTCAATAGCATCCTTATATTCTCTAAACCCACGTGATGACGATAGTGATGATGAGGAAGATGTCATTTCCCACATTCATGTTGTTCGTGAATTTCCCGATATATTTGAGCCCGTTTTAGGATTACCACCTAAGCGAGCAATTGTGTTCAGAATTAATCTAATCCCTGGAGCTCTACCTATCACTCGTCCTCCTTATCGTATGTCCAATAAGGAAAATGAGGAGATGCGTAAACAATTATCCGAATTCGAAGCAAAACAGTTTATTCATTCTAGTTCCTCTCCATGGGGAGCTTCGACTATCTTTGTAAAGAAATCCAATGGTACACTTAGGCTTTGCATTGACTACCGCAAGCTTAATGATCTTACCATTAAGAATAAATATCCCTTGCCTTGGATTGATGATCTATTTGATCAACTTAGCGGTGCTAGTGTCTTTTCACAGTTAGACTTAGCAACCGGTTTTCATCAGCTTCGTATTGTAGAGGATAACATTCCTTTGACATCGTTCCGTACTCGTTATGGATCTTAGAATGGCTTGTTATGCCATTTTGTTTAACGAATGCTCCAGCTTATTTCATTGACCTTTTGAATCGAGTTTTCAAAGACTTCCTCGATCGATTTGTTCTCATCTTTATAGATGATATTCTTGTTTATTCTAAAACCGAGGAAGAACATGGAAAACATCTTCGAATTGTGTTAGAAACCCTTAGGAGCAATCATTTGAAACCAAAATTTTCTAAGTGCCACTTTTGGCAATCCCGTGTGAAATTATTAGGACATATTATTTCTGAATCCAGAATTTCCGTGGATCCTTCAAAGATTGTGGCGATTCAAAATTGGAAGAGACCGGAGAGTGTGAGGGAGATTCGTAGCTTCCTTGGATTGGCGGGCTATTACCATCAGTTCATAAAAAACTTTTCTAAAATTTTCATACCTCTTACTAGTTTGACAAAGAAGGGAGTTAAGAACATTTGGTCAGACAAATGTGAAGGTGCTTTTCAGAAATTAAAAGAACTCCTTTCCGATGCTCTTATTCTTGTGATTCTAGAATGGAACCAAGACTTGATTGTTTCTACCGATGCTAGTCGTGTTGGTTTGGGAGCCGTTCTCATGCAAAGGGAACGGGTTATCGCTTATGCTTCTAGGCAATTAAAGCCTGCCGAGACTAGTTATGCCACTCATGATTTAGAGGTCACGGCTATTGTTTTCGCCTTTAGAATTTGGTGTCATTATCTTTTGGGAGAGAAATTTGTTCTTTACATCGATCATAAAATTTTGAAGTATTTATTTTCTCAAAAGGAACTTAATTTGCGTCAACAACGTTGGCTCAAATTCCTTGCATCTTATGATCTTTATATTCTTTATACTCCTGGAAAGGGAAATCGTGTTGCCGATGCCCTTAGTTGTAAGCAACAAATGGTTGTTTCCATGATGATATCTGAATGGAATGATCTCGAGACTTTGTCCACTTGTGAGATTCTAGATCGTGAATCTGATTCGTGTTTATCTCTTGTTTTATGTAGCCTTGAGGCTCATCCATCTCTTTTAGACCACATTCTTGAAGCTCAAAAGCATGATCCCGAGTTGGCTCATCTTAGCCAAAGTTGTAGGGATAAAAATAACATTGATGGTCTGAAAGACTTTGAAATCGATGCTTGTGGAGGCATTCGAAAATGTGGTAGATTTATTGTGCCAAATATTAGTGATTTTCGTAAAGACATTTTAGAATATTCTCATCGTTCTAAATTAACCATTCATCTCGGTAGTAGTAAAATGTATGCGGACATGAAACGACTTTATTATTGGGATGGAATGAAATCTGATATTGCTAACTTCATTAAACGTTGCATGAATTGCCAACTCGTTAAGGCCGAGCATCAAAGGCTCGGTGGGTTATTAAAACTTTTAGACATTCCCGTTTGGAAGTGGGATCAAATTTCCATGGACTTTTTTGACGGTCTTCCTCGTTCTCGTTCGGGTCATGACAGTTTAAGGGTGATTGTAGACATGCTTACAAAATCCGCTCATTTTCTTCCCGTTCCATCCAACCGGACCGTACCTCTTTTGGCCAAACTTTATGTTAAAGAAATTGTTAAATTGCATGGAGTTCCTACTTTTATTGTTAGCGATCATGATCCATTATTTACTAGTGGATTTTGGAAGGGTCTTCAAAAAGCTTTGGGAACGAAGCTTAATTTTAGCACCGCTTATCATCCTCGGTCCGATGGACAAATCGAGCATGTGAATCAAACTCTAAAGATCTCCTTCGTGCTTGTGTTCTTGATTTTGGTGGAAGTTGGGAAGATTATATTTCACTTGTTGAGTTTTCTTACAATAATAGCTTCCAATCTAGTATTGGTATGGCACCTTTCGAGGAACTCTACGGAAGACCAGGACGATCTCCTTCGTGTTAGCATGAAGCTGCTAAGAAGCTGGTTTTAGGTCCAGATTTTATTCGTGATTCCACATAAAAGATTGACCTTATTCATCATAGGATGAAAGAAGCTCATAGTAGACAAAAATCCTATGCTGATAATTGCAGGAGGAATTTAGAATTTTCTATGGGAGATTTGGTGTTCATTCGTGTTTCACCTATGAAGGGCATTGTGCGTTTCAATCGATCGGGAAAATTAGCAGCTCGATATATTGGCCCATTTACCATCACCGAACGCATTGGTTTCATGGCTTATCGCCTTTTATTACCAGCTCAATTTTCTGCTATTCATGACGTATTCCACATTTCTCAACTACGGAAATGCCTTGGAGATTCCGATTCTATTCTTGAGCCCGGTGTTATTGAAGAAATTGAAGTTTCACCAAATTTGACTTATGAGCAACATCCTATTCGTATCATTGCTACGGAGGTTAAACGCCTTCGTAATAAAGATGTTCTGCTTGTGAAAGTTCAATGGTCTGCAAATCTTAAGGATTGTTCTTGGGAATCCAAAGAATTCATCGAACGAACACAACCAGACTTACTCTCTCGTGCTCCTTATGGTGAACTTCTCACTTCAGATTTTCTTTTGTGCCTTTATGCCTTAGAGTGGTTGTTACTCTTTATTTTATTCGTAAGTATTGTGAGAATGCAATTTCTTTAAGGAGGGGAGTCTGTAACAACCCGCATATTTTACGATTATATTTAAATGTTTTTTTAAATATAGCATCGTTGGTTGAATTAAAATCCGAAATGTGACTTTTTGTAAACAGTCAAATCCGGACATGAGACCATTTTCATTGAGTTTAAAACGACGTTTACAACTTGTTTTAATATAAACATCGATATGTTTGGAGTTGATTAGGATTTTGGTATTTTCATTTGGGCTTTGGGTTGTGTTCTAGCCCATTAACCTAATAAGCTAACCCAAACTCTTCTACCTAATAGCTCCCACTCCACTCCTCTTCATTCATTCATTCCATTTTCTAAATTCCTAACACTCAAGTCCTAGGAAGAATAGGGGAAAAGAAAGGAAATTAAAATTCCTAAGCCCTATTTTTCTTAGGAAATTCAAATTCAAGTTCCAAAATCAAGGAGAAGCTTAGGTAAGCATGCTCTTCATCTTCTACATCTCAATTCCTCTTCAATTCTTGATTTTTCCTATAATCTAACTTAGGAAAAACTTTGCGTTTGATCATAAATGAAGGTTCTTAAAGTGACGTTGAAGAGCGATTGATCTTGCTTTGTTTTAGAGCTTCTCATTCCTTGTTTTTGAATTTAAAGGCGAGTTCTTGAACTCACATCTAGCCTATAGCTTTGATAATTGTTAGGTATGAATTCCTAAGATCTATTTAATGTTCATTTGCTTTTGGATTGAATTGGTTTGGTAAATTTTCCAATTTTGGTTTTGAAGTCAAAATTTATGAAAATCCTACTATAGATGTTTGGACATGTTATTTGGGGTGTATCGAGGAGTCTATAGGGCTGGGTTGTCGCTTGGCATAAATCCCTAACCTTCATCACTCGTCTGATCGCCTCTGAATTGATTTGGCCATCATTGACCTAGGCAAATTCTGCCCAACTAGGCAACCAGACTTTTGGTTGAAATTTCCAAACATCTGGTTGAGGTCTCTGAAAAAAAATGACCACAGGAAAAAATGGCAGAGCCTTAGGTCAGACGTCTAGCCAAACCAACCAGACGTCTGGTCCTGTTGAATTTATGCCAATTTTCTTGTTTTTGAGCGAATTTCCATTTCTTATTGATTTTTGTTGATCCGGTTAGTTGTTGTCATTTATTATCGACTATGACGACTTCTTTTCTGGATTTTGGGGAATATCCATTTGATGGATTTGATATCGATTTTCATGGTTTTAATTCACGTCGTCAAATGTGGATTTTGGTGATAGATTGTTTTTAAAATCGTTTATATGATTTGTCACTTTAAAATACAAAGGTTTTTATACTAGTAGTAAATACTAAAACTCTTTCACAAAAACGATTTCAACACTATTTTTAATACAAAGCTTGTTTTTAAATTCGTTTTCCAATCTATTAGTATATACAAACCTTTACCTCATTCGTATGAGAAATCCAATTAAACGACTTAGCAAAACAAGTGGTATGAAACGCTTGCGTTTCCTTCATTGGTTAATTCTTGGACTTGTTCGATTAAACTCTCGTGACAATTTTCGAGTGGAAATCTACAATCTGTTCGTAAATATTTAAGTTAAGCTAGTGGTTATGGGACATGAAGCTAAACCCATTTATTTACTAGCTTAGTGTAATTTACACTTATCGATCAATGATGATCATTTTGTGATTTAGACTAGCAATGTGCGATGTCTCTTTGTCTGCGTGGGGGGACTAAACCCTATTTCGGTGGAGCTTCGGCTCAAATTGGTGGGGTAGCGACCCCTGGTCTTCGGGCCGTTTATGGAGCTTCGACTCAAATTTGATGGGTTAGCGACCATGGAATAGCATTCCGTTTGTGATACACGTGTTGGTGAGTTTTCATGCTCTCGTTTGTGATAGGCCTCCCCCTTTGTGTTTTCTAGATTTCTAATTATTGATTTCTGGAATTTGTGTTTCACCAAATTTTGCAATTTACATTGATATGTTTTGTCAATATTTGAGGTTTGGTGAATAATCTAAAGAATATGATATTCTTTTTGGATATTTGAGGAGATATGAGATATTATATGATTTTCATTGTTATCAAATATATACTTGTCACAGTATGACATTATTGTTATCATATATTTTTGTCATATCTCTTACCCTATCTCATCTTGTATGATATTTATAGCTAGACTGATCCGTTTATTATTTTTCTTCTTAAATAATACTCAGGTCAGACCGAGGTGTTTCTGGCACTTCCACTTGACTTCTTCGGAGGGACTAGCTTCTGACTTTTGGCTAACTACTTTAGATCAGTAGTTTTTGTTTTTATACATTCGAGATAGAGACTCCTTGATGTATACTTATTCTTTTGTCTAGTACTTGTACCTATTCTTTGTGATATAGTGGATCTTGTATAGCCACTACTTTGATGTTCACTTCTATGTGTTATATTCATATCTGTTTCCGCCTTAGTGATATGAATATCTGTGACTGATTTTGTGTTATTCTTATTTTATATTTGTTTCCGAAGGCCACATAGCCACTGTGTAGTAGCTTTGAGTTTGTATTTGATATGTCAGATTTCCTCTTGAAATGAAATGCATGTCATATTATCTGACATATCGGTACTCACACAAAGCAATTACACAGATGGTCGCTACTCTACAGCCTTATTCTTCGTGCTAGTCGACGGCATTAACCCGCAGTGTTCTTGGCTAGTGTGAGTATAGAGGTGGGGCGCCATAGATTATCTCTTAGTTTACTCCATCGTATACTCCACAATACAATGGTATTTTAGAATGAAGGAACCAAACCCTATTAGATATGGTTCATTCCATAATGAGTTAAGCCGAGTAACCCCTATCCTATTAGGGATATATGCTAGAAACCAAATTGCATATGTTGAATTTAATATCCACAAAATCAGTGCTTAAAACGCCATATGAGAAATGGCATGGGAAGAAACCCCACCTTAAATTTTTTAGGTATAGGGTTGTCCAGTCTACATTAAGAACATTGATCCGAATAAACTTAAGGCAAGATCGATCTTGTGCAAACTCATGGGATATCCCAAGAACTCCATGGGATATATTTTCTACAACGTTGATGAATAAAAAGTTATTGTTTGTCAACAGGTCGTCCTTTTAAAAAAGGAATTTTCAGTCAAAGGAAATTAACAATGAAATTATAGAATTGAATAAGATCTGATAGTCTAACATAGAGACCAAACCATTGGGCGAACCAGATTCATCTGTATACAAAACATGCATCCTTCTAAAAGGTCTAGTAAGGAATATCATGCACCCGAGAAATACTACAGTTTTCTCATGGATGGCGAGAAGGAGGACTACATCTTCAATGACGACAATCCTCTATCATTCCAACAAGCACTATAGAGTAAAGACTCTACACTTTGGCTTGGAGCTATAAAATACATATCGATAAGTGAAGACTTACAAAGCAAGGCTAGTTGCGAAAGGATTTCGTCATATTCAAGGCGTTGATTACGATGAAATGTTTGTACCTTTAGGAATGCTTAAGTACATTCTTATAATGCTAGTTATTATTGCATTCTATGAACATGAAAGGGACAGTTTTGCTAAATCCCTATTTGATTTCATAATACACCAAACATCCTTGCTAAAAAGGTATGTAAATTAGGTCCCTAGAATTAATTTACTGAATAATTGCATACATTTATTCAATTATTTGGTGAATAATTGCAGACATTTATGCAATTATATCCAAAAATTGCAGACATTTCCACAATTATTCACGGAAAATTAAATTATGGAAATTTCCCCAATATTTCACTTATATTTTATCGTACTATAGAAATATTTGAGCAAATATTTTTCATTACTCAATCTTGTTTTAATAACTTTTGTAATATAGTTTATATAACTTACCAACTATATTTTTTTAATAATTTTCTTATCCATAAAGGAGTTATTATATTTTATCGAACTAGAGAATTATTCCAACAAATATTCTTCATTTGTTTTAAAATTTTGATGCAACATGCATGAATAATATTAATATTCTTTTCTTGCCAAAGTTAGTAATAAAATATGAAATTGATATAAGATTTCTCAATTACTAATTATATTTCATCATCATTATTATAAAAATAAGAAAAATGTTCTTTGCTATTTTGAAAATGTAACTACTAACTACAGTTTGATATACTTACTTTTTGTATCAATTTCATTTTTATTGATAACTTTTGTAATAAATAAAATAAAATTACAGTGGTTATTAATAATAATAGTCATATATTATCACGATTATATATAACATAATGAAAAATAATCATTATAATGATTTGAAAATAGAAGTACTAACCATTTTTTACTTTTGTTTTTGTTTCATATTTTATTAGCACCCTTTGAAATATAGTTTCATATTGTATATTTACTTTTGTTTTACTTATTACAAAATTTTATCTTATTTCATATTATGATAAATATAATAGTAACAGAGAGAAATTATATTTCACAAGGTATTAATAAAATATGAGACTATATTTCTCTCTATTACTAATTATATTTTATGATAATTCAAAACAAGATAAAATTTCATAATAACTAAAACAAAAGTAAACATGAAATATGAAACAATATTTCAAAAATATGAAATTATAACAAAAGAAAAAATTAAAAATATAGTTTACTTCCATTTTCAAATTGTTATAATGAATAATTTTCATTATGTTGTATGATCATGATAAAATATAATTATTGGAATTAAAAACCTTTGTAATTTAATTTTATCGATTAAAATAGTTATCAATAAAAATGAAATTGATATTAAAAGTAAGCATATCAAACTATAGTTAGAAGTTACATTGTCAAAATAGTAAAGAATATTATTCTTATTTTTATAACATGATGATAAAATATAGATAGTAATTGAGAAAAATTACATCAATTTCTAATTTTGTTATTAACTTTTGTAAGAAAAGAAAAATAAGTTTGTTGATAGTAAAATTATTCATTCATGTTGCATCGAATAAAACAATTGAAGATTATTTATTGGAATATTTCTCTAACCCGATTATATTCTTTATAAAAAATATTATTACAAAAAATATAGTCAGTAAGTTATAAAAAATATATATTACAAAAATTATTAAAAAAGATTTACAGATGAAAAATATTTGTTGGAATATTTTTGTAGTAATTTAGTTAGTAAGTGATGAAAAGCATATTACAAAAGTTAATAAGAAGAATTATAATGAAAAATCAAATTAAGTCAATAATAAAAAAAATATAATGGAAATGCATATTGAACCCATGACCTACAACTAAATTTAACATTGCTTTAAACCATTTTACTTACCAACCAAACCATTGTTACATTTATTAATACTTTATATCATGTGCAATTCATAAATGCGCATACACAAATGCTAAATTTCAAAAGGTGGCCTACTTTTACAATTAGTTTCAAAAAGGCCTATAGTTGGAATAGGTTTTTTTGAGAAACTTATATTAAAATTTTCCTTTGTTTTATTATTGTTTTGTAATTTTCCTTTTTATTTAAACTCCAGAATTTATGTAGAATATAGGTTTGTAGTTCGGAAAATCTCAACCTAGGGATAAAGTCGAGACAGATTTACTAGGCATATGATTATTATATTCGGGTTCATAGAGAGTGCGAGTTTACAGGTGTTATAAGCGTTCGAATATATGATTCTAGAAATAATCTTGAGGGCCGCAGTAGGCACTAATGGGTTAGCGGTCAAAGCTTGGTATATTTCCGTGTTATTTACTTTTTGCATTTACATTTCTACATTTTTTATTAGTTTATCTAAAACTACTTTAAATACCCTATTCAACTCCTTTTATGGGTATATTTCATGATCATAACAAGTGGGATTAGTGTAGGTTGTTAGGAAAAATCTGATATTATGTCTCACCCTACTTGTAGATTTAGCGAGAGTTGGCCCATTTTCCACCTACTTTCAATGGAATAGACTTTTCAAATTGTATGCCGAAAATGTAATTTTATTTAAAATCTATTAATATCAAATTTTGGAATATCATTGAAAATGGTTGTCATATGGTAGATATAAATATTATTTTGCTTAACGCTAATGTTATGAATATTCTCAATTCTTTACTTAGTAGTGTCGATTATAATCGTATCTCTCTTCGTTTAACTACTCGTCAAATTTGGAACACTCTCGATGTGAAATATGGTGAAAAAGTCAACGATGGTAAAGAATTCCCTAAAACTGACTATATTATAGTATTTTATTTGACGGGATTCATGAAAGACAATGAAGATGATTATAGTGAAGTTGGTGATGATGAGGACTCAACATTTAATGAGGTAAGTGATTTTTATTGAAAGATTTAGTTCTCGACCAAAACCACTGTCCCAGTGGTTAGATGCTTCGACTTTGGAACGAGGGGTCACAGGTTCGAAACGTACAGAGCTTGATTCGAACATTTATTGACATGTAGTATGCTGTATGCTACTCAAGACTTGTTGTACTAATATGTACTACCATCCAAGTAACCAATTTCAGAAAAAAAGATTTAGTTCTCTTATATCATAGATTAACTAAAATTGTTGATGATCTTGAACTAAAAAATAATAGGTTACAATGTGAAAAATCTAAACAGCGTCAGAAAAACTATAAACTGGAAAAGGAGGTTGAAAATATTAAGAAAATTGAAAATTTAGATTGCAAAAAATGTTTAAACTATGAAAATGAATTTGCTCGTTTTAATGAAAATTTTCAAAAGCTTGAACAAGAAATTGGGATTTTTAAGGAAAATGAAAGTGAGTGCATTTGCGAGAATAACACTTTATAGAAGAAGTTGGAGTATTTTAAAAAGGAACAAAATGACACCAAATAAAATTTCAAAAACCTTGAAAACAAAAACATGATTTTGAAAAAATAACTAAACTGAGATTTTACGAATTGGAAAACATGATTGGAAAAATCAAGGTTTTTAAAAAAATTGAATTTTAAAAACGTCAACTTTTTGAAAATGAGATATTTGAAATTAGGAACAAAATAAATAAGCTCAAAAATGAAAATACTATCTTAAAAAGAATTAATTTTGAAAAGAGAGAAATTGCTATTAGTCATAGTTCAACTTTAATAAATGAAAACAATCTTTTAAAGTGCAAAATCAATGATCTTAAGTTGACTCTTCAAAAATATTTCATGGGAGAAAACTCATTTAACATGCTATTAGAAAATCAACTCTTTGCGAATAACAGAAAATGACTTGGATTTAAAAATATATCAAATTATAAACAGATGACTAATAACTCTTTGCTAATAAAAGAAAAGTGTTTGTGATTCCTCCAGTCTGATATTCTTGGCAACTTACATGTCTCATGGAGTAACTAATATTTCACACATTTTATTTCGTTCACATGTAGAGAGTTTGCATTTTGTTTCCGCTTATTTAAATAAAAAAAATCCAAAAACATGTTTTGTTCTTTTTTCCTTCTTAGAATTTTTATTTTAAAAATTAAAAAAAGACCAAAAATATGTTTTTGCTTTCTTAGGATTTTTTTGCTCTCCATATTTATTTATTTATGATGTGAATATTTTGAAATGAGACATTTTGGCAAAATCTTTGACATAAATCTTCGATGAGAAATTTTTTTTGATTGAAGAGTTTTGACTAGAGAGTTCCTTGACTTGAAAATGTTGAAACTTCTTGAGATGAAAGACTTTTTACTTGAAAAGACTTTTGGAAATGTTGTTGCAAAATGAAATTTGATTTTTGTCATGAACTTCTTAAGATGGTTTTTTTATTTTCAAAACTTGAAATGATTATTGTAAATTATTTTAAAAAAAATCGTGATTTGTGATGAAATCTTTTAAAATCACTTTGATTTTTTAATTTGATATATTAATGTGTCCTTAAACCATGCTCCACTTTACTAAAATAGCTCAAAGCTAGTTCATATTGCATGTTCAAGGATAGAATATAAACTGAAAATATATTTTTGATATTTATAGAAAATTTACTTTCGAAATCATACCATGATCGATTGAACTTTCTTATGTTATTTTCATAAATATTTATATTTATTATTAGATAATTAATGATATTGCATTTTATACTTGATTAAATAACGACGTTATGATATTTTTGATAATCAAGCGTACATTAAAGTTTCTATTTTTGACTATTGCATATATCACATTATCTTTGAATCCACATTTTAATATTCATATTCTATCGACTCATACTTTATAATTTTATGCTAGTATTGGCTAACTTGACATACCAAAAATTGATTGTTGAAAGTTTATGGAAATTGAAAATTTACACATATGATATAACACACTCCCTAAGCCCCCCTAGCATGCCTATGAAATAGGCATGCCGGTACTCGTCAAGTAACGTCTGTTAACGAGAAAACTTATTAACATCCCCAAAGCTAAGTGGTTAATAAGAACTATTATTAATACTTCAAAAGAAGATTTTTAGAGGTGGCCACTCTCTTCGTAACCCCTTTCTAATGTGTTGATTTGGACAAATTGCTTGCGGAGGGTGGTCTCATGAAAGTATTAATTGTAGTTAATAGGTCCAATCAACCCTATTGAAATAATGGTTAAGGAGAAAGCACCCTTAATAGGTCCAATCAACCCTATTGAAATAATGGTTAAGGAGAAGCACCCCTTCGATGCCTCATTTTTAGTGAGTCGAAAGAGGTTATTCATATCGAACATTTGTTTCTTCCGACTGTGTCAAAAAGGCCATTCTTCCCTTAAGAAAGAGTATTTACTTTCGATGACATTATTTATGCTCTTTTGTGAAGAAATCCTTCAAAAGGGTTGTACGTATTGTAATGTATGTACACCATTCGAAGGAACTCGTCCAGCTAGAATAGTTTAATACTTTCACAACAAATCCCTTTCGAAACATCCCTTTTTATCAAGTCGAAAGAGTATTTGTTCTTTCAAAGTGGACTCAATGTTCAATATATAAACTCTATGTTCTATATGCAATGGAATACTATCTTGGATAATATAAGATCCATGAATTTATTAATATCGAAACACTATCATCATCATTGTTTAATATTCGATATCATTAAACACGATGATAACGCGATTTGTATACATATTATCCAACTTGATCACATTGCATCGCATAAGACGAATAGGAATTATGAAGATAAACAAGCATCATGTGCAATTTATCATTAGACATGCTAATGATTGAAATGATCTCTCTCATGATCAAAATCTTTATTAAATCCACGCGCTTCCACTTTTAGCATTAATCCAAATTGAGTTACAAGTAAGTGAGCTTTTCCCAAATTGATTTAGGGTTACAAAGATTCGATTTGTTAAGAAGTAGAAGAAAGAATTTAGGATTTCCAAAATTCGGTGCCCCAACTCAGACCCCTAGGGTCATATTTATAGATGCAAGTTAACCCCCTTTCACGCCCATCCTTTTGCTTCAGTCGAAAGTCCTTCCTTCAACCTTCTGTGTGCATCCTTTTGACATAGTCGATAGGCCTTACTTCATCCTTGTGCGCACCTCCTTTAGATGCGGTCGAAACGCTTTTCTTTTGACCTTTCTCATCCATTCTTAGGCCTCCACCTTTTCATTTCAAACCTTTCGACCAGGTCGAAAGGACCACCATGACAACCTTTCACTACCGTTAAAGTTCGAGTTCCTTTTTTACTTTTCTTTCTTTTTCCTTTACTACTTTCGACTTCGTCGAAAGGCAGGTAGGAGCGCTCTTCGTTTTGTGTTGCTATGCTGTTGCAAGTGAGAGATGAGTTGAGCTTTCGCATAACTTCGTCGAAAGGAATGGTGGGCGACAACTGGGTCATAGCGAAAAGACTTTGGGCCTTCATGTAGGGTTTTCATCATGCCTTCGAAGGGTTCCAACTGTTTCAAAAGGCTTGTTCCTGCTTTCGAAAGGTGTGTAATGGAATCGTTTCCACAAGTAGAAGATTGACAATGATGAAACCCTCTATTTTGTAGGAATTAATTCTTGTATGGTAGTCTATCGTTCAACACCTTCGAAAGGCGTTTTGAACCCATATTAGCCTTTCTTATATATGTGAATCCATCTACGTCGAAAGGTCTGGATGAGGCGGAAGAGTATCCTTGCCTTCTTTTCTATCCTTTCGAAAGCTTTTGTTCTGCTTGTCATTTGTAATGGCACCTGGCGCTTGCTACTCTTTCGAAAGCCATCTCAATACTTTCGAAACGCTCTTCTTTGAACTTTGGCGAAACCCGTATCTTCAATTTTTGTAGGGCTTATCACTTCTATGAACCTTTTTCATACCTTTGTTCTCAAGTGAATTTTTACAGTTAACATTTTGCCCCCTATATGAAAAAGCTTTTGTTCTTTGGGACAAAAATTTAACAACTACTCCGTTTTTAATAACCTCATTTCCTTGCAAAATTCAAAGTAAATAGCATTTTCTATCGTTAGATCATGACTTGTATAAAAATATGCTTAGTGATTTGAAAATGATGTTAGTATAGTAGAGCTTTTGAGCCCTAAGCTTAGAAGTGATAAAAACTAGTTGGGCATCATCTAGAGTTAATAAATGATAAGTAATTTGTAGTTGTAAACGATTGGGAATCAAGAACTTTTGTCTGGCAATATTAAAAGTCCCTCCATCCAACTTCTGTAGTTACAAATGAAGTTCATAATTTGAACTCACATGAAATTAATAGAAAACCAGGAGTATAATAATTGTGACCCAGGAACTCTCTGCTAGTGGCAACAAATGTTTGGTAATAAAAGACCATGAGCTTTCATCCGGAAATAAGTCATTGAAAACCCCAAATCCACATTTAGGGATAAGTAAAAGGCATTTAGAATCTTCTATAGGAAATGTTAATGATTTGGGGACCGAGATTCAGATGTTGAGAAATGTTATTCAAAAGTTATTAGTAGTAAACCAATGACCCTGATTCTGGTATTAGGAAGGCATACTCAAAGTTTTAATTGAAGACCAGAAGTCCATTAAGATCTCAATACCAACTGCCTTGGAACCCAGATTTGGGAATTAGAAAATAGATTTCAACTATTGATGATAAACGACCTAAAACCCAAATTTAGGTGTTAGGAAAACCAAAAGTCTAAATCCCTGATTCAAGCATCAATAAGTGAAGTTCAGAAGTCAATAGTAAGAGATCCGAAACCTAGATTCGGGTTTTAATAGATTATTACTAGAAATAACCTTCATAATAGAAATCTTGAACCAGATTCGGGTATTAGTGAATGATAACCAAAATTCATAATAATATTCTTCATAATAGAAATCCTAAACCCAGATTCTGGCATTAATGATTGAAGTCCAATAATTAATAGTAATAGTCCCGGAACCTAGATTCGGGTATGATGTAAATCCATAAATTATTAGTAAAGACCTGAAACTCTAATTCGGGTATTAATAAGTGAAGTCCCGAAATCCTTCTTTGATAGTTAGTCGAAGGCTGTATATTCTTATTTACACCTTTTGTTCTGTACCACTCCTTGGGTATTAACTCTTTTGACATGTGTTTCCCTTTAGGGTTTTTATGTTGTTGCTGTTTGATTTATTGCTTCTTAGGCTTAGGCGTCTTAGTCCGCTTTTGATATGCCGCTTCTCGGGCTTAGACGTCTTAGTCCATTGTTTAATATGCAGATTCCCGGGCTTGGAGGTCTTAGTCCATTTGTTTGATATGCCGCTTCTCGGGCTTGGACGTCTTAGTCCATTGTTCTTTAGTGTGCTTGGTTAGCTTATCCACAAGCAGGACCCAAGGACTTACCCAACCTCCCTCCAAGAGGTGCCTTGACCTGGCCATAGCATGGCACAAATAAAGGCTTACTCTAACCTCCCTCCAGGAGGCGCTTTGACCTGGCCAACTCAGCGCGGACAAAGGCTTTGACCATTTAAGGTAATTTCCAAGTGCAAGGAGTATTTCACTCCCAACTATGTAGACTTTTCTTTTTAAGGAAGAGGTGCTTTATTCATTTTTTGTAAGAAAATATGGTCGCAAGTGTTCCGCATTCCACATTCTAGGAACCATATTGTCATCTGGTCGACATAACTTGTAAGCTCCAGGGGGAATTACTTTGCATACAATTAGGGAACCTTCCCAATTTGGTCCTAGCGGTCCATCCGCAGGATTTCTTGTGTTTGCCATCACCCTTTGGAGTACTAAGTCTCCCTCTTGAAATGATATTGTTTTCACTTTCGAATTGTAGTATTTTGAAATTCTTCTTTGATATTCTACAGTTCAGATAGCTGCTTCATCTCTTAATTCATGTATTAAATCTAACGATTCTTTCTTCAGTTCCTGATTTGGATCAAAATCATATGCGATTCTTCGATGTGAGGATATCTCAATTTCAATTGGCAACATTGCTTCACACCCATATGTTAGAGAGTAGGGGGTATGTCCCATTGCAGTTCTAGTGGATGTTCTATATGCTCAGAGTATAAGTGGAAATTCTTTTACCCAATTCCCTTTGGCTTTATTTAATTGCTTCTTCAAGATAGTCTTAATAGTCTTATTTGCAGCTTCAACGGCCGTATTAGCCTTTGGATGTGCCATAGAAGAAAAGATTTTGATGATCCCATTCTTATGGAAAAACCGAGAAAAATCTTCGCTTTCAAATTGTGTTCCGTTATTTGAGATAATCCTATGGGGGATTCCGATTCTGGTAATAATATTTTTAATGACGAATCGAAGCACGTTCCCAGAAGTGATTTTAGAGAGCGGTTCTGCTTCAACCCACTTAGTAAACTAGTCTATGGCAACTACATCATATTTTGCTCCTCCTTTAGAAATTAACAATGACCCGATTAAGTCAATTCCCCATACATCAAAGGGCCACAGACTTGAAATCGAAGTTAATTGACTTGGTGGCAATCGAGGGATTTCTGAATATTTCTGGCATCTCTCACACCTCCTTACATATTCAATAGCTTGACTTGCCATTCAAGGCCAATAGAAACCTTGTCTAATTATCTTCTTTGCCGACTTTGCCCCTTTGTAATGGTCTCCGCAAAATCCTTCATGTGCTTCAACCAACAATTTCATCCCATCTTCCAGACTCACACATCTTAAGTAAGGTAGTGCATATCCTTTCTTGTAAAGAATTCCATCCACTATTGTGAAGGTGGGGTATGTCGCTTGATTTCCCTAGCTTCCCCTTTGTTAGATGGAAATATCCCTTTAGAAAGATATTTGACAATAGGCGACATCCAAGTGTTACTATTACAATCATCTGTCCTTGGATGATTGATTCTCTCATTTTGGATTCCTTCACTAATTTCCCTTTCTTCTCTCTCTTGTGCCATGGCTTGGAATCTAGTTAGAACTAACAATTCCTTTCCTTGTTCGAGCATTCCCTCTTTAATACTTGGATTTCCTTGGTACCCTACTGGCATGATTTGAGTTTCTAGGGCTCCTCTTGAACTATCCAACTTTGCTAATGAATCTGCCTGAGAATTTTTCCCCTTGAAACTTGATGTATTGAAAAATCTTCAAATAAAGCGAGCATCTTCAATATGTTCTTTACATATAGAGATAGTTTCACATCTTTAGTCTGATATACTTACTTTACCTGGTTTATCATTAGTTGCGAATCATTAAAGATTTGAATTCGTGAGATTTTGAGCTCTAAAGCCAGAGTTAACCATGCCACCATTGATTCATATTCAGCTGCATTATTTATTGTGGAAAACCCTAACTTCATAGCATAGTGTAGGCGGTGTCCGTCTGGTGTTATTATGACATATCCCGCTCCAACTCCTTGCTCATTCGACGTGCCATCCACAAATAACTGCCACATGGGTTTTTCATCCTTTTCCAATTTTTCTTTAATGAAGTTTGTACATTCATTAACAAAGTCCACCAATGCTTGCCCTTTGATAGCTGCTCGCGGTTGAAATTCAATATCATACTGGCTAAGTTCGATTCCCCACTTCACTACCCTACTTGAAGTTTCAGGTTTACTAAAGACTTGTTTGAGTGGAAAGTTAGTTCATATTCTGATTGGATGTGCTCTAAAGTATGCCCTAAGTTCTCGTGCAGTAATTATTAAACAGTAAGCTAGTTTTTCTATTACCGGGTACCGAACCTCGGCATCCTTTAACCGCCTGCTCACATAATAAACAGGAAGTTGAGTCCCACTTTCCTCTCTGATCAAAACTGAACTAACTGAATGTTCCGAGACTGCCATGTATAAGTACAAAACTTCACCATTCTCGGGACTATATAGTATTGGCGGTTTTTCCAAATGATTTTTCAACTCTTGAAAAGCTTTCTTACAGTCTTCTCCCCATTCAAAGTTTTTCTTCTTTTTGATTACATTGAAAAAGGGAATGCACTTATCAGTCGACTTGGAAATGAACCTTCTTAGGGCGGCTACCCTACCATTTAAACTCATTACATCTTTGCTAGTTTTAGGCTCATCCATGTCCTTGATAGCTTGAATTTGGTCTGGACTTGCTTCAATTCCTTGGGCACTCACAATATAGCCTAAAAACTTCCCGGAATGAACCCCGAAGGAGCATTTTTGGGGATTCAGTTTCATTTGGTATTTCCGTAATACTTCGAACTTCTCTTTTAGGTCTTTGAGAGGACTTTTAGCTTCATAATATTTTACTAGCATATCGTCAGCATAAACTTCCATATTTCGACCTAGCTGTTCTTTGAACATTCTGTTGAAAAAATCTTTGATAAGTAGCCCCTGCATTTTTTAATCCGAAAGATATTGCTTTGTAGCAAAAAATTCCCCAATTAGTAATGAAACTTGTATGGTCTTCATCTGGCTTCAACATAAGTATCTGATTATATCCTGAGTAAGCATCCATGAGAGATAATAATCTGTATCCACTAGTTGCATCAACCAATTGATCTATCCGGGGCAATGGGTAACAATCTTTTGGACAAGCCTTGTTTAGTCAGTATAATCAACGTAAGTCCTCCACTTACCGTTCGACTTCTTTACCAATACTGGGTTCGCCATCCATTTTGGTAGTAGATCCCTCAAATGAATCCATTTTCAAGGAGCCTTTTAACTTCCTCTTTTAAGGCATCGGACCACACTTTATCTAGTTGTCTCTTTTTCTGCCTGATGGGGGTCGCTTTTGGATTAATGTTTAGCACATGGCACATAACCGATGGATCAATTCCAACCATATCTGAATGAGTCCATGCAAACACTTCTTTATTGGATTTAATAAACTGAATCAAATCGTCCTTCAAGCTGCTTTCCAACTCCTTTCCCACTTTCACTACCTTGGTTGAATCATATGGGTCTATACATTTCTCCTCAAGTTCTTCTATAGGTTTTATCCTTTCCACTTCTCTACGACAGTCAAATTCTGTGGTTATTTCACCTTCTTCCACGGAATTAGCATCGAGCCTCTATCTCTTGCTTCTAGGGAAAATGTACCTTTCATACATATGTTTATTAGTCTTATTAGACCTTACTTTTGCTTCGAATGTTGGATGTAAAAATCCATTATCCGAAGGTTGAAAAATAGTAGAAGAATCAAAGTAACCAGAGTACTCCCTTTTGTATTGATCAAGCGTTGAAAAATTCATTTCACAGGAGCTGAATTGTTCTCCGCGCACAGTGCCCCAACCCCTCTTGGTTAAGAATTTTACCATTAGATATTTTGGCGAGACAAAAGCATCCACCTCATCAAGTGTGGGTCGGCCAAAGAAAGCATTGTAGTATGATGGTTGGTTGATGTTCATGAAGAGAGTTTCAAAAGTTTGGCAGCATGCTCTCATCTACACTAGCAACTTCACTTATCCTACTGGGGTCGATCCCTTGTTGTTGAACCCTAAGATTGGTTAAAGGTTGGGTTCTAGCTTGTCTTCTAGGACGCCCATTTGATCAAAGGCATGTTTGAAAATAGCATTAACCGTGCTACCAGTGTCCATAAGAATCTTGGACACTACAAATAGTCCAATATGAGCCGTGATCATGAGGGGGTCATTATGAGTGTGATGGATCCCCTTCTTCAACTCTTGGGGCATAATAACAAGATTTGGCATTGGAATGTTGAGTGTGGATTTTTAAGCGGGGCCTCTTCTTGAATGGAGAATGCTACTTCTCTAGCCTCTTTGATGTATCTGTTTCTGGCCCACTTGCTAGTCCCTGTTGGATGTGGCCCCCTATGGATTAAATCAATCCTATTCAACGGTGAACTCAAGCTCAATGGGTCTTCATCTTCTAAGATGTTGATAGAAATACTAGGAAACTTTTGTGGACCATCACCAGTGCATGGTACTTTTTTTTGTCTTGGATGAACTCCTTCAAATGCCCCTCACGAATTAATTGCTAAATGATTCCAGCCAACACTCTACATTCATCAGTTTGTGGCCATTTGCTTTGTGGTAAGCGCAATAGTCATCCCCATTTCTCTGTTCAGGGTAATTTTTTCCTTAAATGAAGTCGGGAAGTTAACCTTCTCCTTTGTCACAGCATAGATATAAGACAATGGCTTGTTTAAAGCGATTGAATTAGCATTAGGCTCTTCCCATATTGTTCTCTTATGTCCATGATATAATCCAAACCTTCCACTTTCCTTCTTAGGATTAGCTTTCTTTTTATCGTGATGTAATTCATCCATTCGAATGAATTTGTCAGCCTGAAAATGGAAGTCCTGTAGATCCTTACACCCATGAATAAAGAGTTGCTTCCAGAATGGTGCATTTTCTATTAACCCTGAGTGTACAGCAATGAGCTTATCCTGGTTATACATGTCTTTAGCTTTTGATGCTTCTATGTTGAACCTTTTGAGGTAATCTCCCAATGAATCTCACTGTCTCTGCTTAATGTTGGCTAAAACAGTGTAATTGATTGTTGGGTCCTTGCATGCACTACAACAAAATTAACTTTTGACTGCAATGATTCTCAGCGTTTTCATCACAAATGCAGTCCAGATAGATTCAAAAGAAAAGAAAATACGTTCAAACGCTGTAGGTTATGCCAAGAAAAATGATAAAGCGGACTTTAATGAAATAGATGGCGGGCTTTACTTTCATTTTCACGGCCAAATCATTTCTCCCTTTATCTCTTCTTTCTCTCATTTCCAAAATCAAAACGGTAATGAAACCCTAGAATGATTCTCATCGGTACCAACCTCCTAAAAAGCAATCGTTCGACCTCATCCTCCGGGTTGGACTCCTTTCTTCGCTCAATCAGGACTTCCCTTTGAGCAATTGTTTGGCCTCCTGAAGCAAACGTTCAACCTCCTTCTCTGTGCTAGAAGCAATCGCTCAGTGATTTATTTTCCTCTATGAATATCTACTCGATTTTCAGGTCCTTTTTTTATGCAATTCAACATGATTTATCATTTTTGTCCTTATTGGGGTTTTCTAATTAGGTTTCTGCTAAAATTGTGATGAATGGAGTTGTTATTAGAACTGTTATCTGAGATTTGAAACCTTGTAATGCATAACATATTAAAATCTGATTTATGTTAACATATACAAATTGATGTTGGTGATAAATGAAGATGTACTGTCATCTCTGCGGTTTCCAGAGTAGAGAGAAATAAGTTATTCTACTCTAAAGTTTTGATATGTGTTGTTATAGTTCCAACAGTGTCCTTAATAATCAACAAACATAAATTAATCATTGATGTGCTTTGACATAGCTACTGTTGATATAAGCGAATGTTTTCTTTTGATTATGGATTTTGCGACTGATTAAATCATGGATTCCAATAGTAATTAGAAAGTATTCATTGACAGTAAGAGATTCTATTGTCTACCAATTGAACTGCAATGAAGATTCAATGAAGTGATGACCAAAGTGGTATTCTTCTCTTACTTGTTCCATTAATTTTTCCTTGATATTAGTGATTCTTTTAGTGTCGATTGTGTTGTATTTGAATCTCTAGACTGGCTATTAATTAAAATGTTTGAAATCTATTTTAGAAATATAAATCTCGTTACTGCATGTTACACAGACTAAAATAAATTCTATCAAATCAGCTGCATTTATTTTTTCATTTTCAGTCAAGTCGGTTAGTTGTAGAACTCTTGAGGAATATAATCATGGATGTATATAGCTCCAACGAAATAATTAATTAGCTTGAAAAAAAATCAATTTATACTTATTTAAGATTTGATGTAATAACTAACAACTGATTTATTTTTCAAAGTTTGGTTGCAAAAGAATATTTTGCTCATTCATTTATAACTGTTCTGGAAATCATTATCCAAACATTTCATAGTTAGTCGATTATTAAAACATCAACTATAATTTATTTTCTACAATTTGAAAAGAGCTAATATCGTGTAGATGCTTTTTTCAACTATAGCAGATTGAATTGAACTTATCTAAATTTAATGTTGAACTAATCCAACTACATAAATAAATAAGTTCACTTATATAGGGTAGTTGACGTCATAATTGAAGCTTAATCAAATAAGTATAAGTGAAGTTGCCATCATAACTGAAGCACCCTAGTAAGCACTTGAGTTGCACTTGCTGTAATAGCATCACGGTCACTGCTGCAAATAGCAGCTCTGTAGCTGCTGTTGTAGTCAACAGCAACAACGGAGTTGCTGTAAACAGCAGCTCCAGTAGTGCTGCTATTATAGCGGCTTTGTTGCTGCTATTGTAAACAACATCACTAGTAGTTAGTGCTGCTGGCGACAAAGTTGACTACACTATGTGTATCGACAGCCATAGTGTGAGTGCATGCACGGGGGTAATATTTTCCAAATGAAGTAATTAATTTCATTTACGATGTTGAAACTGAGGAGAATATTCAAAACTAAAAATTATTAGATTATGGTGTTTAGGATAGTCACAGTTCTTGTATTGTTGACGATGATGGTGATTCTTTGATATTTAGTTTTTGCATTTATGTGAGATTTATTATAATCTGTAATGACCCAAGATTAAGGAATTTATTTTGAAAAATATAAATAAGTTTAAAATAATTTTTAAACTAATTTTAAAAGGGAATTGATATAGCTTGATATGGTGTATCTATATGTGTGTACATGTGTGCACAGGAAATACACATGAACTAAAGCTTAATCCCTGAAAGCTAAGAAAAAAATACATGTTGATGTGTATGGAAATATCATATATATATATATATATAGATTAAATCCTTAAAAGCTATATGCATAAGTAAATATATATATATATATGGATGCTACTAAGTATTTTTGAGTGTACATGTACATGTGTGTCAGTACAAAATAATGTATATATATATATGGGTGTACTAATAATTTTAGTAAGACTTATATATATATATATATATATATATATATATATATGTTAATAAAATACTAGAGTTCAAATCAGCAAAATAAAATATACACACACATTTTAAATTATAGGTAGAAAGAGAAAGAAGGAAGATATAAAAAGGAGTAATCCTCTTATAAATAAATAAAGGAAGTACATGCTATTTAAAGGAAAGCTAAAAATAGAAAAAATAAGATAAAACAGGGAAATGTTTTGCATAGGCAGAATTAGGAAGAATACTTGATAAATAATAAAATCAAGTCACACTTTTAGCATGATAGTAGACAAGAGGAAAAGTATTTTCTGGAAAAAAAAATCTCTGAAAAATAACCAAAAGAATATAACCACTTTTCTTTCCACAAACTCAATCCGGGGAGGGTAAGATTTTGGGTTTGAAAACTAAATGCAAATGGCATGATTTCTGATGGGAAAAAATGACTTTAGCCAACATCTTAAACCCTAAGAAAAACCCTGCATAAATAGGCAGTGAGATGAGAGACCTTCTACTTCCCGGATAAGCTCTTGAGAAAAATATATATAGATATTATATAAATATAATACAAGTAAAGAAAAGGGTTGAAGGCAGAAGCTTACCAATCAACTGGGAAGTGGAAGAGAGCTAGGTGAGAAAACTCACTCAAAATCTAAGGCAATAAGTCCTAATGTAGGCAGCTAGTTATAAGTTAATTTTCTTGAAAATGAATTTTCATATATGTGATTGTCTATTTGTGATTTTAGAGAGGAAAATGTTTTGATTCTTTTTGGTTGTTCTGTTTGTTTTATTATATGAAAGTCTTAAGTATTATTAGTATATATATGTGTTCTATAAACCCAGATCTCTGATATGTTAATGTTTAGAAACATAAGTAAATACCCAGAAAATAAAATGTTGAATATAGGCAAGTAGTATTGGTTTTGGCTCAACCCAGAAAAATGTAAACATATTGAGCTGCAATATACTCATGTATAAGTGCTGAGGCTTGAGACAAAAAGGAATTAGGGGTGCAATAGGGTTGCCTATGTGCTGATGCTCCTGATTCAATGAAAATATATAAATATTCATACACATAGCAAATAAATTTTGTGATTCAGTGTAAGTTGGTCATTCTGAGTTTAACTCAAGCACAAATGTTTGCAAAAGGAAAAAAAATAAAAACTCTCTCAAAAGCCATAAGCCAATGTTACTTGCCTATACCCCTTTTAAAATTACCAGAAAATATGTATATACATGTAGAATCTCATTTAAATAGACAACAATGTTTGCTTGCCTGTTTGTCTCTGTTTGGTTATGAATAATATGAGGTACCATGACATGGATGTTTATGTTAGTGAAATGAATCACTGAATGGTTTAGTCATGAAAAATCAAAAGATTTATTATTAACTTAAACCATATAGGAAATGGCGTCAAGAACACTGCAGGAATGACTTGTTTTCTTGAGTAATACAAGTTGACACATGGCTTGTTTAAGTCTTGAGATCTTTGTGTAATGGAGTGAATTAGTCCATTACAGTGTGTCCATTGATTCAACTTAATTGTAGATGAGACCAAGATAGATAAATATATCAATGTAAGGGAATTTGATATAAAGAGGAACTAGAGTTTTCTTGGAATGAAATCTGAATAGTGAATAAATGATTTAATTCATTTTGGGTGATTTCCTTGTTTTGTATGGATGTTTATTTGATTCATGATTGAATTATATGAATGTATGAATGTACCATATCTTCTTGAGGTTTTTGGAAAGGCAGACTTAAGTGTGCACCTGCACACTGACACAGAACATGCACACATGAATTACTTGTTTTCTAAAGACAGATATATATATATATATATATATCCATGTTTTAACTTTAACTTGATTTACAAATTGTTTTAGTGGATTTTCTCATACCAGACATGTGTCTGACCCTAGTGTGTTAATGGCATATGGGGTGTCTCATTTAAAATGGGGCAGCTTCAAATGCATTTTCAGGGACTACAGCAACCAAGTAGGAGTAGGAGCAAGGCATTGAGAAGATGATTATAGCATGCTAACCATTAGTTAGATAAGAGCCTAAATGATGAAATCTGCATGTATTGATAATTTAAATTGCTACTTGTATTGAGTACTGAATATTGTATGGACATTTTGCTAAGTATTTTGCTAAGAAATTGACTTGTAACTGGAATCTATAAATCCAAATATTATATGACATGTTGAAGTAGTTAATCTAAATCTTGTAAGTGAATTGAGCAAGAACACAATGATAATTAGAGTGGTTCCATTTTATAAATGTATTAGTCAATCTTGAGCCTCTGAAAATGGATAAGTTTTGGGAAATCTGGATAGTTGAATCTCAGAAAAATTAAATGGTTTTGTTTTTCTACCATGGCATATGTATACAAAAGATAATAAGCATAGGGAGAATGTATTTATATGTCTGTAATGTTTCCATAATTCAACTTGTTTTATACAAATGTTTTTATACCTCATTTTTAAATAAGGGAAGGGTCTGTAATATAGGAGTTGAAAGCAAGGTCCAAAATGGTACATATGTATATAGGTATACCCATGTAAATATGTTTGGTTTAGAGTTTAGCATACCAGTTATCATTGTATTTTAACATGAACTTGAATTTCTCCTTATTAAGACTTTGATCAAAAATGTATTTTTAAGAACATATGGGTCATACCAGAACAAAGAGACTGGTTGAACAATGTTTTGGGATACCCAGGGTTACAGGAAACCCAATCAAGTTTGCATTTCATTTAGTCTAGCATACTGGCATCAAGGAATCAAGCCTTTGAAATATGATTTCACACTTAAAAACATTTCAGAAAAGAGTTAGTACTCTGAACAGATTTTATAAGAAAATCAAACATAGATAATGATAGAAACTTATATCATTTTCCACAGCACAACACTACACCATTAATTTATAGATAACCATAACACAATTATCTGGTTTCTAGGAATTATACTTCATAAAGAATTTAGCAAGTAATCAAGAGTTTAATATATATATATATATATATTGATACATGTATGGATGGAATTTTATTGTATATATTGAATTGAACTATGTGTGGATTGATTAAACTGAATCAATCAAATTATCCTCTTGTTTTCCAGAACTTTGATTCAAACAAGAGAGGCACATGCATCATCACATGTATGTGCATATCCTGATGTATATACTGATATATTTATATTGGTTAAGATTTTGATCCTGGATACATGTTGTTTGATAGAAGAAAAAAAATGACTCTAGGCTTCAGAAATATGTATATGTATATCTTATATATATATATCTCTATGTAAAAAAAAATCCTTACAAATTAAGGTAGAAAAGAGAGGGTCATTTCATTTGGTATCAGAGCTATGTTACTAAAACATAGTTGAAAATTAAAATCAAATCTTTCTATGAAATTAAAAACTTAAGAACAAAAGTATAGGTAAAATATTTTGTAGGGATTGATCACTAGATGATCAAGTTTGAGTTAAAAATAAAAATAAATAAATAAAAAACTAACCAGCTATGTAAATTATTATTAGCAAACTATGGTAGGAAGACCACCAAATCAGGGAGCTGGATCCTCCAATGCACCACCAATGGTCATTCTGCAAGATTTGGTGAGAGCATTTAGGGATGGGGCAGGACAAAGGCAAGAAAATCCCCATGAAGAGCTCTCCAAATTACTCAAGACTTATAATCATTTAGGAGGCAAAAGCTTTGAAGGGACAGAAAGTATTATGGAAATTCAAGCATGGTTGAGAACATTGGATAGGATTTTCAATGACATGCAGCTTGATGATCAAAGGAAGAGGCAAGTGGCTTCAAGACAGCTGAAAGGAGCAGCTTTAAGCTAGTGGGAAGTAATCATTACAGGGAGAGATGAGAATGAAATCACTTGGAATCAATTCAAGGAGATGTTGGAGGCAAGATTTGTACCAGCATCAGCTAAGGCCACTTTATTAGAAGAATTTATTAGACTTAGGCAAGGAACTTTGAGTGTCACTGAATACACTCAAAAGTTTGAGGGGCTTTCCACATATGGAGCAATGCTAGTGGCAGATGAAGCATCCAAGAATGATAGATACATTAAAGGTTTGAACCCAGGACTTAGCAGAGCCATGTTACCTTATGCTTATAGGACATTTGATCAAGTAATAGACTTGGCTTTGAGGTTAGAGCAGCATGACAAGGAAAGGGAAAAGTTTAGAAATTTTAAAAACAATAACACTAAGAAGGGTAAAGGGAGATATCACCCTTATGATAAGAAGAAGGAAGAGGTCAATAATAAAGGCACTGGAGGTGTCAAAGCTAAGGAAACCAAGAAGAAAATTGTGTGTCATCAATGTGGAATGGAAGGACATATCAAGCCTAGGTGCCCAGAATTGAAAGGAGGAGCTTTCAAGTGCTATCTATGTGGGAAAGAGGGGCATATGAAGAGGAATTGTCCAGAGTATAAACAGCAAGGAAAATTGGCAAATTTGGAAGGCAAAGGCAAATCCACAGTGGGGAGTAATGCTGAAAACCATAGCCATGTGGAAGGTACATTACTTATTTGTACCATACCCATAGCAGTAGTATATGATACTGGGGCATCTCACTCTTTGATTTCTTATGAATTAGTTAAAATGCTAAAATTAAGTTGGATATTGGCTGAGACTCCATTGCATATACAAAGTCCACTGGGGAGTTCTAGTGTTTTAATATGATTTGTGTGGATGTTGAATTAAACATAGGTGGAAACAATTTCATTTCCAATTTATATGTTTTGAATTACCCAAATATTGGTGTTATATTGGGGGTAGACTGGTTAAGGCAATTTAAAGCCATAATTAATTTAGACTCATCCACCATATCATTGCAAAATTCTAGAGGCCAGAGGATCACAATTTTATGTGAAGTGGCTAAAGAAAGGAAATTATATCATTTATTTGACTTGGAAAAGGATTCCAGTGAACTTACTATTGAAGAAATTCCCATAGTCAATAAATACTTGGATGTGTTTGGGGAGGATAAGGTTGTTCCATACCATAGACCAGTAGAGTTTCAAATCAATCTAGTTCCAGGAGCAAGCCTAGTGATTAAAAAGCCAATTAGGATGGGGCCAAATGAAAGAATTAAAGAAACAGTTAGAGGAATTGGAAGAAAAGGGTTTTATAAGACCAAGTAACTCTTGCTGGGGGGCACCAGTGGTATTTTTTAAGAAACAAGATGGTTCCTTAAGACTCTGTATAGATTATAGAGAATTACACAAAGTAACTATTAAAAATAAATACCCATTTCCAAGAATAGATGATCTTTTCGATCAATTAGCTGGGGCAAGAGTATTTTCTAGACTAGATTTAGCATCTGGTTTTCATCAAATGAAGGTGGAGGAGTCAAGTGTTAAGTACACTGCCTTTAACACTAGGTATGGGTTGTATGAATTCCTGGTCATGCCATTTGGTTTGACTAATGCACCATCATACTTTGTGGATTTAATGAACAGAACCTTTAGAGATTATTTAGACAAATTTGTGCTTATTTTTATAGATGACATTTTAATTTATTCCAAAACAGTGGAAGAACATAAAAATCATTTGCACCTGGTTTTGTCTAGATTAAGGGAAAAAGATTTAAAGGCAAAATTTTCAAAATGTGCATTTTGGAAAGAGGAAGTACATTTCCTTGGCCATGTCTTTTCTGCCAAAGGAATTTCTGTAAACCCCAATAAAGTAGTGGCTATTCAAGCATGGAAGAGGCCTAGCACTGTGAGTGAAGTGAGATCATTTATGGGGATGACAGGATATTATAGGAGATTTATAAAAGATTTTTCAAAAATTTCTACACCACTTACTAACCTAACCAAGAAGAACCAAGCTTTTGTTTGGTCAGAGAAGTGTGAGATATCTTTTGAACAGTTGAAGGAGGCATTAGTGAATGCTCCAATTCTGAAAGTACCCCAGGGAAATGAAGAATTAGTTGTATATACTGATGCTAGTGGGTTTGACTTGGGTGCAGTGTTGATGCAACAAGGCCAAGTCATTGCATATGCATCCAGACAACTTAAACCCCATGAAGTAAGGTATGCCACACATGATCTGGAATTAGCAGCTATGATCTATGCTTTGAAACTTTGGAGACATTATTTGTTAGGCACTAAGTTTGAACTTTACACTGACCACAAGTCTTCAAAGTATTTATTTTCATAAAAAGATTTAAATATGAGGCAACATAGATGGGTGGAGTTCTTAGCTGCCTATGACTTAGATATACTCTATACACCAGGAAAAGCAAACAAAGTTGTAGATGCTCTAGTAGACAACATGCTAAATTAGCTATGATGATGATAGAAGAATTTAAGGACTTGTCCTTGCTTGCTGAGTTAGAAATTGGGAAGAATGACTGTGTGCACATGGATGTACATGTGCATGGTGCACAGGAAAATAGAGGGAAGTTAAGCTTGATGACACTTCAATCAGATTTAATTTTGAAGGTAGGAAAAATGCAAGAACAAGACACAGACTTATTAGAGAAGAAAGTTCTCATATCAAAAGGGGAGGAAGTGATAAATTACCGCATTGACAAAATTGGTTATTTAAGAAACCAGAATAGAATATGTGTGCCAGAGAACATGGAGTTGAAGGAGGAAATATTGAATGAATATCATAGAAGTAAATACTCCATACACCCAAGCAGTACAAAGATGTATCAAAACTTAAAAAGAGATTTCTGGTGGAAGGGAATGAAATCAGATGTAGCCAAATACATTGCAAAATGTATGACTTGCCAACAAGTCAAGGCTGAAACACAAAAGCCATCAGGGTTGTTGCAACCTCTTACCATACCACAGTGGAAATGGGAAGATATATCTATGGATTTCATAAATGGACTGCCTAGATCTAAAAGAGGAAACACAAGCATATGGGTGATAGTTGATAGGCTAACTAAAGTGGCACATTTCATCCCAGTCAAATCAGAAAGGAATGCACCAAAGTTAGCACAAGTATTTGTGAAAGAAGTGGTAAGATTGCATGGCATTCCCAAAACTATTGTGAGTGATAGGGATACCATCTTCACATCAAGGTTCTGAAAAAGTTTTCAAGAAGCCATGGGAAGTGAATTATGCTTGAGCACTGCCTACCATCCACAATCAGATGGGCAGACTGAGGTGGTGAATAAGGTTTTAGAGGATTTGTTAAGGGCATGTGCACTGGATTTTGGAGGTAACTGGGAAGACTATCTCCATTTAGCTGAATTTACATACAATAACAGCTATCAAAGCACCATAGGAATGGCTCCATTTGAAGCCTTATATGGCAAGCCATGCTTGTCACCTGTATGTTGGGTAGAAGCAGGGGAAAGAGCTATTCTAGGGCCTGAGTACATACAAGAAACTAAAGAGAAAATTGAGTTGGTAAGGAGAAGAATGGCAGCAGCTCAAGATAGGCAAAAGAAATTTGCAGACATGAAAAGGAAGCAGGTGGAATATGAGGTAGGAAATTTTGTTTTCATCAAAATATCACCTATGAAAAATGTGCTGAGGTTTGGGAAACAAGGCAAGTTAACCCCAAGATATATTGGGCCATACAAAATTCTAGAAAGAATTGGTTCCTTGGCATATAAGCTGGAAATACCAGAAAACATGCAAGGGATGCATGATGTTTTTAATGTATCACAATTGAGAAGATGGGTCCATGATAAGGCAGAAATTCTTGAGACCCCAACCCAATTGCAAATAAATCCTAATTTGATTTATGAAAATGATCCAATAGGAATTTTGGCAAAAGATGTGAAGAAGTTGAGGAATAAATCTCTGAAACTTGTGAAGGTACAGTGGAGTCTTGATCCTAGTGATTGCACATGGGAATTAGAAGACAAAGTTAGGATGAATTATCCTAAGCTATTTTCATATTAAAGGTAATTCTGATTCTTAATTTGTTTTCCTTTTTAGGTGTATATATTTTTAGTTATTATGATAGAACTAAAAATCTATTTGGTTGAGAATGTACTTGTTCTCTGAATTAAGTTTAAAATTTATTTAAGCTTAGGAAAATTATGGGATATAATTTCTAAAAGGTGGGGTGTATGTAATGACCCAAGATTTAGGAATTTATTTTGAAAATATAAATAAGTTTAAAATAATTTTTAAACTAATTTTAAAGGGGAATTGATATAGCTTGATATATTGTATCTGTATGTGTGTACATGTGTGCACAGGAAATACACATGAACTAAAGCTTAATCCCTGAAAGCTAAGAAATGAATACATGTTGATGTGTATGGAAATTTCATATATATATATATATATAGATTAAATCCTTAAAAGCTATATGCATAAGTAAATATATATATATATATATATATATGGATGCTACTGAGTATTTTTGAGTGTACATGTACATGTGTGTCAGTACAAAATAATGTGTGTATATATATGGGTGTACTAATTATTTTAGTAAGACTTATATATATATATGTTAATAAAATACTAGAGTTCAAATCAGCAAAATAAAATATACACACACATTTTAAATTATAGGCAGAAAGAGAAAGAAGGAAGATATAAAAAGGAGTAATCCTCTTATAAATAAATAAAGGAAGTACATGCTATTTAAAGGAAAGCTAAAAATAGAAAAAAATAAGATAAAACAGAGAAATGTTTTGCATAGGCAGAATTAGGAAGAATATTTGATAAATAATAAAATCAAGTCACACTTTTAGCATGATAGTAGACAAGAGGAAAAGTATTTTCTAGAAAAGAAAAATCTTTGAAAAAAAACCAAAAGAATATAACCACTTTTCTTTCCACAAACTCAAGCCGGGGAGGGTAAGATTTTGGGTTTGAAAACTAAATGCAAATGTCATGATTTCTGATGGTCAAAAATGACTTTAGCCAACATCTTAAACCCTAAGAAAAACCCTGCATAAATAGGCAGTGAGATGAGAGACCTTCTTCTTCCCGGATAAGCTCTTGAGAAAAATATATATAAATATTATATAAATATAATACAAGTAAAGAAAAGGGTTGAAGGCAGAAGCTTACCAATCAACTGGGAAGTGGAAGAGAGCTAATTGAGAAAACTCACTCAAAATCTAAGGCAATAAGTCCTAATGTAGGCAGCCAGTTATAAGTTAATTTTCTTGAAAATGAATTTTCATATATATGATTGTCTATTTGTGATTTTAGAGCTGAAAATATTTTGATTCTTTTTTGTTGTTCTGTTTCTTTTATTATATGAAAGTCTTAAGTATTATTAGTATATATATGTGTTCTATAAACCCAGATCTCTGATATGTTAATGTTTAGAAACATAAGTAAATACCCAGAAAATAAAATGTTGAATATAGGCAAGTAGTATTGGTTTTGGCTCAACCCAGAAAAATGTAAACATATTGAGCTGCAATATACTCATGTATAAGTGCTGAGGCTTGAGACAAAAAGGAATTAGGGGTGCAATAGGGTTGCCTATGTGCTGATGCTCCTAATTCAATGAAAATATATAAATATTCATACACATAGCAAATAAATTTTGTGATTCAATGTAACTTGGTCATTCTGAGTTTAACTCAAGCAAAAATGTTTGCAAAAGGAAAAAAAAACTCTCTCAAAAGCCATAAGCCAATGTTAGTTGCCTATACCCCTTTTAAAATTACCAGAAAATATGTATATACATGTAGAATCTCATTTAAATAGACAACAATGTTTGCTTGCTTGTTTGTCTCTGTTTGGTTATGAATAATATGAGGTACCATGACATGGATGTTTATGTTAGTGAAATGAATCACTGAATGGTTTAGTCATGAAAAATCAAAAGAGTTATTATTAACTTAAACCTGATAGGAAATGGGGTCAAGAACACTGCAGGAATGACTTGTTTTCTTGAGTAATACAAGTTGACACATGGCTTGTTTAAGTCCTGAGATCTTTGTGTAATGGAGTGAATTAGTCCATTACAGTGTGTCCATTGATTCAATTTAATTGCAGATGAGACTAAGATAGATAAATATATCAATGTAAGGGAATTTGATATAAAGAGGAACTAGAGTTTTCCTGGAATGAAATCTGAATAGTGAATAAATGATTTAATTCATTTTGGGTGATTTCCTTGTTTTGTATGGATGTTTATTTGATTCATGATTGAATTATGTCAATTTATGAATGTACCATATCTTCTTGAGGTTTTTGGAAAGGCAGACTTAAGTGTGCACCTGCACACTGACACAGAACATGCACACATGAATTACTTGTTTTCTAAAGACAGATATATATATATATATCCATGTTTTAACTTTAACTTGATTTACAAATTGTTTTACTGGATTTTCTCATACCAGACATGTGTCTGACCCTAGTGTGCTAATGGCATATGGTGTGTCTCATTTAAAATGGGGCAGCTTCAAATGCATTTTCAGGGACTACAGCAACTAAGTAGGAGTAGGAGCAAGGCTTTGAGAAGAAGATTATAGCATGTTAACCATTAGTTAGATAAGAGCCTAAATGTTGAAATCTGCATGTATTGAATATTTATATTGCTACTTGTATTGAGTATTGAATACTGTATGGACATTTTGCTAAGTATTTTGCTAAGAAATTGACTTGTAACTAGAATCTATAAATCCAAATATTATATGACATGTTGAAGTAGTTAATCTAAATCTTGTAAGTGAATTGAGCAAGAACACCGTGATAATTAGGGTGGTTCCATTTTATAAATGTATTAGTCAAACTTGAGCCTCTGAAAAGGGATAAGTTTTGGGAAATCTAGATAGTTGAATCTCAGAAAAATTAAATGGTTTTGTTTTTCTACCATGGCATATGTATACAAAAGATAATAAGCGTAGGGAGAATGTATTTATATGTCTGTAATGTTTCCATAATTCAACTTGTTTTATACAAATGTTTTTATACCTCATTTTTAAATAAGGGAAGGGTCTGTAATATAGGAGTTGAAAGCAAGGTCCAAAATGGTACATATGTATATAGGTATACCCATGTAAATATGTTTGGTTCAGAGTTTAGCATACCAGTTATCATTGTATTTTAACATGAACTTGAATTTCTCCTTATTAAGACTTTGATCAAAAATGTATTTTTAAGACCATATGGGTCATACCAGAACAAAGAGACTAGTTGAACAATGTTTTGGGATACCCAAGGTTACAGGAAACCCAATCAAGTTTGCATTTCATTTAGTCTAGCATACTGGCATCAAGGAATCAAGCCTTTGAAATATGATTTCACACTTAAAAACATTTCAGAAAAGAGTTAGTACTCTGAACAGATTTTATAAGAAAATCAAACATAGATAATGATAGAAACTTATATCATTTTCCAGAGCACAAACACTACACCATTAATTTATAGATAACCATAACATAATTATCTGATTTCTAGGAATTATACTCCATAGAGAATTTAGCAAGGAATCAGGAGTTTAAAATATATATATATATATATATTGATACATGTATGGATGGAATTTTATTGTATATATTGAATTGAACTATGTGTGGATTGATTAAACTGAATCAATCAAATTATCCTCTTATTTTCAAGAACTTTGATTCAAACAAGAGAGGCACATGCATCATCACATGTATATGCATATCCTGATGTATATACTGATATATTTATATTGGTTAAGATTTTGATCCTGGATACATGTTGTTTGATAGAAGAAAAAAAAATGACTCTAGGCTTCAGAAATATGTATATGTATATCTTATATATATATATCTATGTAAAAAAAAATCCTTACAAATTAAGGTATAAAAGAGAGGGTCATTTCATAATCCTTCAAAAAAAATATTTCACAAAATGGTTTGATTTTTGTACTCTTATTATTAGTATTAGTATTTTATTTTTTATATTTTGAACATGGTTGATTGAAACTTGAAGATAGGAACTGAAGAATGCATAGATTCTACTGTGGTAGGTTAAATTTGCTATTTGGGTTATTTTATTTAAGAAGAATTACATTTATTATTATCATTTTTTCTATATCTTCGCAAGTAATAGCAGTATAATAGTCATAAGAATGACCTCAACGAATGATTGCCTGGTAAAATGTATAGATTTCAAACGGTGATGGCGTCTGGCTTACCTGGGTATTTAAAAAGGATATATACACACACATATATTTATACACACACGCACATATATACACACACATACACCCACACACATATATAAGAATTATGTGTTTGAATTGAATATTCAATATTATTAGTTTACCTAAACAAACGAACCACTAACACCATTTCTTACATGTAAACAACTTAATACATTTATCTAATGATTTGTGAAAAATGCAGGGATGACGACGACATACATTAGGAATATCAATGACAAAATTAGTAAACATGATTTAATGCACTTTTTTCCCACCCTGTTCCAAATATTTTTGAGTGGCTATGCTTAGCTAACTACTTTGGCATTATCTTCTTTTATGAATTTTTATTTATTATATTTTGTGTTACCATGACAAATACACGCTCTATGACGGAACTCATCACTTGCATTCTTCAACGAGTGGGCAGTGACATTGATAGAAATCATCTCCCATAAACCTGGTGTGCTAAATATAGACACATGATATTTTCGTTAATTTAAAAAAATGTTGTTGTATTTCTTTATTGATATTTATTTGTCTAATGCTTTAGTATGAGGATCAAGATAAAGACAAGGTTGTCCTAGCTTCAGACAGCGACCTTGTAGCTGTTGTGGTGCATGCTAGATTTGTTGGTTGGACAGTAATTGTTTTGCTATCATGTACACTAACATAGAACACATGATACACACATTTTGATGCTTTACCATATTGACCAGGGAAAATATAATTTCTATATTCTATTCTCAGCTTGAAATGAGGGATGGTTACAAATTTGTTTTCTAGTCTAAATGTATACTTGAGTGAAAGTTCATACTTGAATTATTGAAATTTAATATTATTTTTTCTTTTATTTACTGGAATAATTACAGGTTGTGATAATACAGTGTCTTCCTCCATATGTGAACTCATTTTTTGGTAATATTTTAACAATAAATTGTCTTCTGCCAAATTTCTATTTTAAACCAGATGCATACTGCTATGAGTAATGTTGCCAAGCATTTTCCAACTGCTATTATTAGTGAAAGAAGCCGTGATAAGGTAATGCCGAAGTTTGTGACTGTGTCTACCAGTATTTTTCTTAGATTAATATATTTCGGGGCTTATCAAATCAATATTCTTTCAGGTTTGCGATTTTGTTGCACTACCAGAGCTTTATTATGCTGGTAGTATTGGAATGGACATAATGGGCCCTGTACAAAGGTGTGGGTCTTCTTCTGATCATTCAAATTCCATTAGGACTACCGACAAGCAGGTAACCCCAAAAAAATGTGCTTAAAATATTTTATGGATGTGATATATTTATCACCCAATTAAAGATGTTATATTGCTCGCATTTTACACTTACAGGGTATGGAAGTAATTCTCTTCCAGCCTACAAGTGAGTTTTTACCCATGATCGATGAGGTAAAAATAAATAAATAAATAAATAAAACGAATGTCTCATTTACTATGATTCATTTCTTTTACCAAGGTATTGAGGCAGTCTTTCTTTAATAATGCATCAGGTTTCTAGATTCCTTGTCGAAACCACTAATGATATCAAAGGTGCCAAAGTAGAGAACAATAAGTTTTGTGTATCTGTGCATTACAACCCAGTAGATGAAGATGTAAGATCTACTTATCATTTTATTTAACAGCCATGATAGCTTCTCAGTTTTTTAGAACTATTGTTAATATTTGCATTTTCCTTTTGTAATGTCTAGCTTTGGCCAGTTGTAGCTAAAATTGTTCACAATGTCATTAAAGGCTACCCTCGACTGAAACTGACTTATGGGCGGAAGGTATAGTCTAAACTGACAATTCTTTTTCACGAATACTTTATGCATATACAGATGCTCTTCTGCTGTTCCTAGTGTTATATGTGAATAACTTCAAATTTACGTGTATAGGTTTTAGAGGTCTGACTCGATATCACTTAGAACAAGGAAAGGCTGTTGAATTTTTGCTGGAATCTCTTGAACTAAACAATCGTGATGACGTTCTTCCTATATACGTTGATGATGACAAAACTAATGAGGATGCTTTTAAGGTAAAGTTACAAGGTAATATAGTGCATGCATTTGATTATACTCGTTGGCAGTTAGTGCATGCATTTGAAATGAATTAAATTCTGTAATATGAATACTTTAAGAGCTTTGCTAGACCGAGGATCTCTAAGAGTGAGTGTATTTGTACTTGCTTCCTAATTGGATCAGCCAACCTCTTTATCTGATGAATTAATGATATGTTTGTCCCATGAATAAATTTTTGACAACTACATGAGAGTTCAACCACTGTCACTTCACACTAGGTTGTAGCTAGCAAAATTCTACTTCTAATATTTTTAGTGTCTTGATTTCAGGGTATTGGTTTGAACATGGATAATGAAAAGCCTATAAGGTGCTTAAATGGTGTGCTACAAGATTTGTGTATGAATCCATCATCAAAGAATTTGTCTAGGGTATCCGTTCAGGCTTTTTCAACAAATTTGAAGAACCTTTCAAGATTTCTTGAACCAAGGTGATTTTTGGTTTACTTGACATTTTGACTTTGAAACATAAGCATATGTAGCTACATGCAAAGCCTGTATATCAATCTTTTCATAGTTCTATACATTCATTAGCTAGTAATATGCACCTACATGCCATAACTAATTAGTATGCATCAGTGGTCTGTATAACGAGACAACATATGTTCCCACTTTATGCAGGTTTTCAAATAGTTAAGGATCTATACTGCAATACTTAGCTTCATAGGTATATGTTGACTACACCATAAACTATTGATTATCATCATGTGGTATCAATAATGACTATTGACCGAATTAGTGCAACGAGCCACAGTTATGACTATCTATGTCTTCCGAGTTCTGTTCTAGGTTTGAGACTATCTACGTGTACTTCTCTAGATATAAATGGCTACACCATAAACTATTTTCCAACTCTAACCACCCTCCCCTCCGCACATTTATACGAAAACATGTCAGTATGCTGTGCTTGATGAAGTTAGATTAATATAAACAAAGTTGAAGACTTGGATTATGTTCTGCATCATCATGTGAATAGATTAATTAAATTATTTCAAAAGTTGCTTAGAAAACATGCTTGGTGCGATATTTTAGGTTATGTGACCATGATTTCTCTTATCTAAAATAATGTATTATGCCTATAGGGTATGTAGGATACCATGTCCAATTTTTTGAAATTTATGATACCCAATCATGAAAGATGGTTATGTTAGTAGTGTACTTATATGAAATTTAGGGAAATAGTCAAAATGAGAACAAAGACTGGAATTTCTATTACATAGTTTCTAGTATACTTTTTATACCATATTCTTGACTGGGAATTTTCTTATTTAATATTTGGATCATTTTTAACGTTTTCTGATCATGACAACTTAATATGTGCGTAGTATTAAATTTTCTTGAGAAGTATTGCATATTATTCTTAATTTTGCTTTGCCATAATATATCATAGGCATTACACCCTATAATTTTCCTAATGTGGCATGAATCATAAATTTCTTCTTTGTTTTTCATCATTTTAATTAAAATAATACCTTTGAAATCTGAATTTGCATATGCACTGGCCAGAAAGTAGACATAGAGGAGAATCAAAATGACAAAGTAAAGAAAACACCAGTAAGCATCAAGGTAAACAAAATTAGACCGAAGCCTTATGCCATCACTTATGTTAAGAAATACACACCTTGCTACATTATTATTATTTTGCTTCTGACAGGGCATAACGCCATATGGATATTTATTGGCTACTGTTGACGACGGTAAGAGTATTGAGCTTCATCTCGATGGCAATAGGTAATTAAAGTTAACGTCATGTATACTAAATTTTTAAATACAGCAGCTGTTATTTTATGGCTCGATATGATCTTTTTACGAGCTGTAAAGAGATTTAAAGCATTCATCCTCCATCTTTGTATTGTTATGTAGTGATGTAGACTTATGCACATCAATTACACTATCATTTGAGATATTTCCATTACTTTTACTTTACAGGTAGATAGATGACTATGATGCCAAAAAAGGTTGCAATGAGTTATGGATCGGAGTTATTTTTGCTGCTAGAACTACTTTTTGGTTTTAACGTATGTACTAATTGCTTTTGTTTTGCTATTGCTACTTGTTCTATATTTTGTTTTTGAACTATTGATGACAAACTATTAATGTTTGGTGTAAGAATATTATGTATTTTGATTATGAAATTTCATACGTTGGTTATCAAATATGTGTCCAAAATGTGGTATTGATATAATATGTCGATTTTGAAATGTGATATTGATATAATATGCTAATTTTGAAATATGGTATATATTCACATTGTGGCGGATGTTTGCTGAAATGGAATTAAAACATTCCACAGCATTTTTAAAACGCTGTTAAAACATTCCACAACGCTTTCTAAACACAGTTAAAACATTCCACAGCTTTTTAAAAGCAGTTGAAACAATCCACAGCATTTTTAAAACGCCGTTGAAAGTTTTAACAGCGTTTTAAAAATGCCGTTAAATTGTATCTAAAAACATAAAGCACGATCTATTGCAATAACGAAACGCTGTAAATAAATATCACAACATTGAAAAACCGCTATAAAATCTTATCTTAGCACGAAACAAACGCTAAGAAAGATCTCTAAGTGCACCCAACCAAACGTTGTTAAAAGATTTCATGACACCAGGGAAACACTGTTAAAAAGGAGATTTAACAGCGTTTATTTCTTACCATTGTATATCCCTGATATATAACTGCATGTCGATATACAGCGTACGTAAAAACGCTGTTAAAAGCTTTCATAGCGTTTTTAAAACGCTGTTATATATCCTGTTTGTTGTAGTGATGTATAGAATTTGGCAGAGAACTCATAAGAAAACTGCTTCCATGAATAGATCGTCTTTTCACGATATTGTCGATACCATTTAGCGGCGGCTCCTTGAAGCGTTACCATAAATAGTCTGCATCGAACGGCTCCAGAAGCATTATATAGATCCATTTGGCTATCAAAAGCCATTAAGTGATCATCGGGGTCTGTAGTACCATGATACTTCAGAGTTGGTATATTTACATAGGATAGGATGACCGTTGATATGATTTCATCTGTGAAAGGTGCCACTCGTTCATTATCCGTTGCTCTTTCATCTAAGTTCCTTTTTCCCTTAGCATTCAGCATGTCCTTAATTGCTTTTTCTACTACGTCTTTCATATAAGCTTTGGTAACATGATAACTTTTCCTGTTCGGGATGTATTCATTTGATGTCGAGCTTCCAGATTGCTCGAGAGATTTGTCCAGCACCTTCCTCGATGATCGAGTTTAGTTGGATGACGCTCTTTCTTCTTTGAAGATGTCAAGTCGATTTTGCTTTTGTCTTCATTGGTGTTAGCCTTTAGGTTTCTTTGTGGAGATCACCTCATGTCCAGTCGTTGGTTTTGCTGTCTTGGAAGCCTTTTGAGACAGTGCTGCTTTGAGAAGTTCTTGCATCTCCAGCAATTGTTGTTCCAAGTGTTTTATTTTCTTTGCATTGTCGTCTTGTTGAACTAGGGTTGATGGTTGGACTTGCACAACCACTTCCAAGTTGAAAGTTGGCGTTATGTTTTCTTCTAAAGTTGTGGTGTGTACGGCCTCTTTGTCCATTCGACTAAGCTGTTTGGATTTCATTTTCCTTCACCAAGTTAAACAATCCATAATTAGTCTATAAGGTAACCACAAGGTCAGGGGTTCAGACCCTCCTTCTAGCACCAAAAATGTTAACGAGATAACTTGTTAACATCCTTAAAGCTAAGTGGTTAACAAGAAATGTTATTAACACTTCAAAAGAAGGTTTTTAGAGGTGGCTACTCTGTATGTAACACCTTTCGAATGAGTTTATTTGGACAAGTTGCTTACAGAGGGTAGTCTCATGAAAGTATTAATTGTAGTTAATAGGTCCAGTCAACCCTATTGAAATGATGGTTAAGGAGAAAGCACCCCTTCGAAGCCTCATTTTTAGTGAGTCGAAAGAGGTTATTCATATCGAACATTTGTTTCTTTTGACTGTGTCGAAAGGACCATTCTTCCCTTAAGAAAGAGTATTTACTTTCGATGACAGTGTTGATGCTCTTTTGGGAAGAACTCGTTCGACAGGGTTGTATGTATTGTAATGTATGTAGACCATTCGAAGGAACTCGTCCAACTAGCATAGTTTAATACTCTAACATCAAATCCCTTTAGAAACATCCCTTTCGATCAGGTCGAAAAGGTATTTGTTCTTTCGAAGTGGACTCAATGTTCAATATATAAACACTATGTTCTATATGCAATAGAATAATATCTTGGATAATATATGCTCCATGAATTTATTAATATCGAAACACTATCATCATCTTTTCTTAATATTTGATATCATTAAACACGATGATTATCTGATTCGTTTACATATTATCCAAATTGATCACATTGCATTGCATAAGACGAATAGGAATTATGAAGATAAACAAGCATCTTGTGCAATTGATCATTAGACAAGTTAATGATCAAAATGATTTCTCTCATGATCAAAATCTTTATTAAATCCATGTGCTTCCAGTTTTAGCATTAATCCAAATTGAGTGACAAGTAAGAGAGCTTTTCCCAAATTGATTTAGGTTTACAAAGATTTGATTTGCTAAGAAATAGAAGAAAGAATATAGGATTTGCAAAATTCGGCCCCCCAACCCGGACCCCTATGGTCGCAAATATAGGTTGGCCCCCTTTCGCGCCCATCCTTTCGCTTCAGTCGAAATGTAACGACCTGTAAATTTTGTTAATTAAAAATATTAAATTTAATAAGATTTTAGAATTTAATATTGGGAGAAATTAAAATTTATGATTTATAAATGGAATTGATTATTAGAATTTAATTTAATAATGTTAATTTAATGTAATTGATAACTATTTTTATGTAATTTCAATCAATTGAAAAAATTGTAAGTTAATTTGATTATAATTGTAACTTAATAAGGAATAAAATAATTGTTGGAATCAATGGTTGGAATTAATGTAATTAAATATAAATATTGCAGTTCATATGGTAAAAGATGATAACCGTAAAATAATGGACGTAATAAAATGTAAACTTATGTTAATAAAATTCATAGGGTATTGTTGATTGAATAATAAGAATGTAAATCAAAATAAATGAATTTATTTGAATTTAAATTATAATTAATGAATTTATTACAGTTGTAATTGAACGTCGTAATTAGTACAATATTTAAATATTGAATTTGACATGGAAAATTTAATTTTAGATTTTAAATTATATGTAATCAAGAATGATAAAAATTGTTAACATTTAAATTTGAAAAGTGATTAAATCAATTTAATTATAATTTAATTATTTAACGTGAAATTTAGCCATTTTTTCCACTGTCTCAGATTTTGGCAAAACTAGTTTCATCGGATCCATAACAGTGAATTATTGTAAGATTTCAAGTTTCATACTAATCGGACTTGTCGTTCGATCGTGCGGGCTCAAAACGCGTAGATATTAATTAAAAGGAATTCAAATGAATATAATTTGATTTTAAAAGCTAACTTCTGTATACAATATGGAATTAGGTTTTGAAACTAGTTCCATTGAGTTTAAAAATATCAAAAACATCTATTTCGATATATTGGATGACCTACTTTCGTTTCGGAAACGGAACGGGCTTTTCGGGTCGTGTTATCGTTTTGAACCAATTCGATATGTCAATTCTTTATTATCTACCTTTGCCTATATATAGGCTATTATAAACCCTAGCTATTTCTCATTTCTGATTTCTATACGTACTGCTTATCTCCATCCGCTCCTTCCATCCTTCCTAATGGCAGAAACCCTAATTCCCAAATTCAATTTCAAATCAAAATCAAATCGAAAAATTTAAACTCCTCAAACTATGTCATATTATATATCATTGGAAAGCTCTTGATGAGCGCAATCTACCGTTGTAATTTGTTTTTGCAATCGAATCACGGTTTGGCCAGGAATTGGCGATCTTTCTAAGGCGTCCATTTCTAAGGTTTCGATTTCAACGGTGGATCTTCCTCGATGGGTCGATTGGAGGGTTCAGGCGCATAGTTGGTGATTAGCAGCATTCATCCATGCTGGTCATATGGGTAGCAGATCATCAGAATCGCCAGAAATTGCAAAAAGGAGGGGCGGTGGCGCTTGGTTCTAGAGGCGGCCGGAGGTGGCGGCGTTAGTAGCGTAGGGGCGGCTCAGCCATAGGGGTTGAACTGCGGTCTCAAATCCAGGCGGAGTTGGACGAGTCTGGAAAGTGGCGGCTTGAGATTCATGGTTCGACTTCGTACTGTGCGCATGAACAGATAGGGTTTGAGAGGTAAATAATTTACCAAATTGCCCTCATTTTTAATTTTAATTTTAATTTGAATTTTAAACTTCTAACTTGAATAACTTTTCCATACAAGCTCGGATTCATGCGCAGTTTTCTCCATTGCGATCATATCAAAATTTCATACGACATGGAACTGGTTTGGCAGCATTCTGAGACTATTAGAATTTTGGGCTTTATTTGGATTTTAGATCGACTAAAAATCAAAGGTGAGTGATTTTACCCACTCACAACTACTAAACCATCTTATGTTAGTTAAATTAAATTTTTATATGATTAAAAATCGATTGATTACTGTTTGATATATTTTAAATTGTCATTTAAATTTAATTTGAATTTATATTGAATTAAATTGTTATTTAAATTAATATTGAATTTAAATTGTTAGCTAAACACCTTGTAACATCCCCTATCTTGAGGCCAAAAGCTAAGCGCTATGGATGCTGCACTCATCCACAGTATTAACTTCTGGTGACGAAATACGGTAGTGTTAATGGTATCCATAATATTAGAAGCAATTGAATATGAACAAAATCACATATTTCCAAAAATCAATAATTTCAGTGATTATATTTCAAATAAATCATATCCAAGTTACAAAAATACCAAATGTAATCCCAGGCATTGATCAAATATAATTTACAAAAATACGCCAAGAGCGACATATGAAGATGCCCCTTGGATGATCAAAGCAATATAGACATAATTGTCTTAATACACAGCGGAAATAATTTTAAAACAGAATCCCTAAATTGCTATCCATCAGCCACTTGCTCGTCTTCGAATGCTTTATTCGCCAAAATCTGCTAAAACCTAAAAGCCTAAACCCTCAACCTACTCAAATCAAATTTTAAGCACCCGAGAGTTTAAGGGGAAATAAAAACTTCGATTCATACTTAAAGCCTGGTATGAATAATATATGTTACATCTCAGTTTACTTATGACTAGTGAGACCATGCCGCTTAGTGAAACAGGTTTCCTCTCACTAATATCTCTTTTCAAAACATATATTTTGCAAATCCTTTTCAACAACCAAACTGGTTAATCGACAGATTTTAATAATATAGCAATATCCATTATGCTAAAAACAGGAAATAAAATAGACTATCTATCTAAATCTGAACTATATGTTCTTTACTAGACTATTTGTCCTAAATTTTGAGCTAACTGCTCTTTTCTAGACCATCTGTCCTAAAACTGGTTATCCAAAAATAGTAGTATCTTTTTTGCTAGATAATGGGCTATCTGCTCAAAATAGGTAAAAAGGGTGGAGAAACCGTCCTTAATATTTTAGCAAAATCCGTTATGCTAATAAATGAACTATCTATTCATATCAAAGTTGACTGCTCTTTCTGGACTAACTGTCCTCTGGGCCGACTGCCCTCAAAATGGACTAACTGTCCTAAACAAACTATCTTTTGGGTTGACCGACCTAAAAATGGATTAACTATCCGAATTTAAAATAAGCTGACTGCCCCAATTTTCTTTTAGGTTAACTACCCTTCAAAATATCTGAGCTAATTGCTCTACAATATCTGAGCTAACTGCTCTATAAATTTTCCTCGAAACCTTTTCATAATGATTTAGTCCATCAAATCAATATATGTACAAGGAAAATATATCTTTAGCTTTACTCTAAGCTATTTTTGCCATGTTATATATACTTTACTCAAAATAATGTTGATGATGTTCAATAAGGATTTTCTATCCTCTAAAAGAAGTTAAAGTCCTTTATAACTTAAAACAGTTAGGCTATCAGCCTAATTCTTATATTCGAAACCTTTGTTTAAAACCCTTAAACAACCTTTTGAAATCATAGAAGGTAACTCCTTCAAAACCATTTATAAAATCGAAAGTATTGAAGGTAACTCCTTCATATCCTTTAATAAACCATTCGAAATCATTGAAGGTAACTCCTTCTAAACCTTATAAAAGTCTTCCTTTTACAAGATTTAAAACATATGACATTTGCCTTTTAAATATTTTAAACCTTAGCCTTTCGAAAACATTGAAAAACCATACCTTTCGACCTTGTCGAAAGGTCATACCCTTCGACCTTGTCGGAAGGTGTCTTTTCAACCTAGTTGAAAGGTTTCGCCTTTTGACTTTGTCGAAAGCCTAGGGTACCTCCCCTATTTAGTAAACCTTTTGAAAGCAATGTGCCCCACAGCCTTTCGAAGACATTGGATTCAATTTAAAACAGGTGGAAAACCTTTCAAAACTAATCAAAGTTAACTACTTTATAACCTTTAAAAAATTTCGACTTAAAACATTTGGATTATGCAAAGGGATCAAAAAACATTGGAGTCGAAAGCAACTACTTCAAAACCTTTATAAAACCTTTTGAAACCATTCGAAAACAATGAAGTGTTGGTGTTGGAACCAACTCTTCAAAATCAATGGAGAGAGGCGGCAAGTTTTAGAAAACAAAAAATAAACTTTGACTCCATTTGTGTCGAAAGGTTAGGAAGTGGAAACTATGCTTTCGGCCTTGTCGAAAGCTATACCTTTCGAACTTGTCGGAAGGTTTCATTTGAAACAAGAAAGCAAACCAATCAAAACCTTTTTCATTTAAACCTTTTGACAATTTCGATAGCTCTTTGTCGAAATCTAGCAGGCGTATTTTCTTTAAACCAAAACAAAGCATCATCTCTTTCGAAAGCTATAACCTTTCATCCCTAAACCTTTCGACTTTGTCCAATTCACTACATACTAGTTGCTGATACCATATGCATTGGTATTTGACCTAGCCGAAAGGTTTGATCCGTTTCGACCTTATCAGAAGGTCTGGAATGAAGGCGGAAGCTCTGCCGAAAGGGCCGAAATAGAAGAAAGACTATTTATTTGTACTTTAAAATAGTTCTTTTGTACCCAACCTGCTTTGTTTGTCTATATCTAATTGGTTATCGGAATTTTATATTCAAAAATGCTGCCGACTTTCCTTATTTGGAAATTTTAATAATTTTGAAAAAGCCCCTTTCTCCTTTATAATTATATAAAACATTTAAGTCACATACCTTAAATAATTTTATATAACTATTAAAACACCTTCAAAAATTTTGAAAAAATTCCAAAAAATCTAATAATATGTTCTCTTCAACATATAAAATTTTCGAACCCAAACTATAATTATTTTTCCCGTAAATAATTTTATAATCCAAATAAACCTTTTCTTCCTTAGAAAATTCATAACAATTCCACAAAAATTTAGAAAATTCTAAAAATAGAAACCCATCTCTAAAATAACTTTTTAGATCATCATATAAATTCTCAAGGCTAACGGTGGTCATTTAATAGGATTTTCCTCTTAAAACATGTCATAAAATCTATATGAACATACATAAATCATCAACGTTTATATATATATATATATATGTATATATATATATATATATCATTTATCTTTCAAAAACATGGCAAACCTTTGCAAAATCATTCGAAATTAACCTTAAAACCGAAACCATAAAAATTTAGAGATGTAAACTTATTCACCTTTTGTTTTAATGATTAAGGAGCTTGAGATTTGAATTAGTTTGATTTGAATTTCCTTTACTTAAGCTTCTCTTTTGTTTTCTCTTCTTCTTCCTTCATTAATGGTGATCAACCAAGCTTTTTAATTTTTGAAATGAGAATGAACGTGTTTTGAAATGCACGGCCTATGGAAGATGATATAGGAATGGCCTCTTTCCCATAATACCCCTCCACTAATTCATTTTTAAACCCTTCATTTAATTTATTAGTTAAAAAGGCACGACTACTTTAATTAAATCAAATCTCAATCTCCTAATCAACACATTATTTTATTTAGTTTATCTAACTAAATCTCCTAAATAATGTTATCAAAAATATGGGGTGTTACACACCTGGTAATGATAACTAGTTAATTGTTATGATTTATTAGCCGACTTGGATGATGATTGTGATGGATGCTTAATTGTTAACATTATGGATGATTGGATATTATATTTATTTTATATGTTATTATCACACTGCAAGTTCCCTTAGTTATTGTTAGGAAAATCACTATAGATTGAAATGGTACCTACCCAATGATCTTATATACTAGACAAAAATCGTTATAGAGTGAAATGATAAACCCGAGTGATTTTATGGAATTGCAAAAGTGTGATACGAGATATAGGTTGAAATGATGTATATCCGAAAATTTAAATTATTGCGGGTTGAAATGATATATATTTGTACGACTTGACTATAAGGTAGAAAATTATACACGAACACCGGATTGGTTAAATTAAATGATTTTTAAATCCTTAATTTTTGAATCCAGTTAAATGATATTATGAATTAAAATTAGATTTATATGAACTGAATTATTTTCAATATCCAAGCTTTAAAATGTTGAAATTGAAATTGGTTTAAATGAATTGTTTAAATAATTTAATTTGAAATCTTATATTTGTATTTTGAAATATAAATGAAATTTATCAAAATTGAGTTATTATAAATGTTTGAATATTTAAACTTTGAAACCTATTGAATTTGAAGTGATTTAAATGTGTAGTTCAAACATGGATTTGAAATCGCAATTGAAATGGTTTTAATGAGAATTTTAATTGAAACCTTTAGCCTTTTGCAGTGAAATCATTGAACTGAGATTGATTTAAATTGAATTTTTGGAACTAAAGTTGATTTGAATTGATTTTTGAAACTGGGAGAAACAATTCTAGTTTGAAACTATTTTTGATATAAACTCTTTTAATATACAAACTCTTTTAACATATAAACTATTTTTTTCATATAAACTATTTAGTATATTAATAAAATTTTAATACATTAACTATATTAATCTATTACCTATTTTAATATATAAACTATTTTTAAAATATAAACTATTTTAATCTATAACCTATTTTAATATATAAACTATTTTTAATATGTTACCTGAAGATTTGACCAGGCAACTAGGCACTCGGCACTTGCATACCGTTTGGCTTTAAGAGTCGTTCGGTATTGTATATCGTTCGGCATTAAGTGACGTTAGGCATCTATGGCCGTTCGGCATTCGAGAGTGTTCGACATACATGGATCGTTCGACATTCGAGGGTGTTCGGCATCTACATAGAGCGTTCGGCATACATAGACCGTTCGGTATGGCAGAGTCATTTGGCACTCCATGCTGCTCGGCATCCACGCCTCATTCGGCACTCCATACTGCTCGGCATCCACACCTCGTTCGGCACTCAACCTCGTTCGGCATAAATCTCGATCGACATTCGAGATCATTCGACATCCAGAGGTGTTCGAAATTCAGAGTTGTTCGGCATCTAGAGATGTTCGACATCCAGAGGTGTTTGACATTCATCCAATCTCGACCGGCTTCGACTATTGCTTGGCCTGCACTCTCCACTCAGCACATCACTTCGTTCGGCATGACGATATCGTTCGGCATCACTTCGTTCGGCATCTATGGTTCGGCACACATAGCTCACTCTTTTTTGGGCCGAGGTATTTAGCTGCCAGGCCCACCAGGGATGTCCAACCCATCTTTGTCTATAAATAGAGAGGCAGGGGCATAGTGAAAAGGACCTTTTTTTGAGAACACTGGGGAGACTCTGTCGCTTTCAAGACTCGTTCTTTTTACTTAGCAACTGTATTCGAGTAGTGGGTGTACGGATTGTATCTGTAATCAGTTATCAAGTAAAGCAATAAAAGATTAACCTCAAAGTGGACGTAGGCAGTTACGCCGAACCACTATAAATCCGTTGTTCTCGTCTTTGCATTCAATTTAGCATATTGTTCTCTGTTTAAATTTACTTTCTTCATTTATCTCTCTACACAAACTTTCTCAACGAGGTTAGTGACCAATTTTGGTGCTAACACTTTGGTGCTTTCACTGAGAGTCGAATTATTCGGCCACAAGGATCTGTTTTGAAGCTACTGGATTGAATAAATCCCCCGAAGGAGATCTGAGTCATTCATAAGACGTCTGTTGATTCTACTCAGAGTTCCTATCAATAACTCTACAATGGGAAGACCACGCAGCAGATCGGCCTCTCATAACGCGGACGCCCCTGAGACTGCTACCGTACAACAAGCAGGGCCTAGCAATCAGCAAGCAAATCTAGGTGCCGGGACTACCGCCCAGGACCAAATGCAAGTTGTCACCAGAATAGAGTTCAACGACTTGATGAGAGAACTCAGGGAAAGCAGGAGACAACTTGGAGAGCAGATGCAAGCTAACGCCAACCTTATGGCACAGCTCACTCAACAACAACATCAGAATGCTAGGGGCAGTCCGGCTCCTTACTCTTCATCTGACAGCTCGACTTCGTCCGATGAACCTCCTAGGCGTAGACGCCGCAAGACTGAAACTACGCAGGCAGGTGCTACTGTTCGAACAACTGGGGACCATTTACACCTCGGAGACCGTGACCGAGTAGGAACTGGAAACTTAGGAGCTAGAGTGCACGTGGAGGCTGAACGCCCGGCTCACCAAGATGCCAATGATGTCGAACCTCAAGATGCATGTTTGGCAGATCGCCAACAGAGGATGCATCAGCCTGATCAATCCCGTAGGACAGATTCTAACCTTCCACCTTCCATACAAACCCCAGACCTGACAGCTATGATCAGACAGTTGATGAAAGAGAATCAAGGCTTATCAAATGATGATTGGGGAGTGTCCAGAAATCATACTCCGTTCATAGACGTTGTTCTACATGCTGAGTACGTCAGGAAGTTCAGCATGCCAACTTTCCCGGCTTATGAAGGAAAGACTGATCCCAGACAGCATGTGATGAGGTACGAATGGATGATGGATTCAGCTAGATAGAATGATGCAACCAAGTGCAGATGCTTTACAATAACTCTATCTGGGATCGCTACCATGTGGTTCAACCGACTTCCTCCGCGGTCCGTATCTAGTTTCGAGGAGTTGGCGAAGAAATTTATCGAACAATTCAGAATACATACTACTCGTCCAAAGGACGTGATGTCTCTATCAAGTGTAATCCAAGCTCTTGGGGAGTTGTTGAAGGAGTATTTACAGAGATTCCATGTTGCGGCTACTGAATTCGGTAATCCCAATGATCATGCAATTCTTATGGCTGTGATGCGAGGTGTGGATCCGCGTTCAGAGTTTGGATATTGGCTGGCAGGAAAACCTCTGACTACGCTAGAGCGTTTTTTCTCAAAGGCGCATCAGTTCATAAGAAGAGAGGAAGCCAGGTGGATAAGGCGAGATAAGGCACCGGGGCCTGTTCAGTAGTCTGTGAAAAGCAACATTACTGTGAAGCAATCCGGAGATAACTCGGCGAAAGTTCAGGTCAATGTTCAGAACAAGCCCGGGCAATCTAAGGAATCCGAAGGAAGAAATCAGGGGAAGAAGAGAGAAGTCGGGAAATGGAAGCCGAGAATTCCAACCTACAATGAGTACACCCTGCTGAATGCATCTCTTGAGAACATTTACCTATCAACCTGCAATAGCTTTCAGTATAGAAAGCCACGTCCAAAGGAGTCAACCAAAGAACAAAAGCGGACCGGGAAGTACTACCGCTTTCATGAGACTTATGGGCACAATACTGAAGAGTGCAGACACCTACATGACGCTATAGAGAAGTTGATTAGGTAGAAAAAGTTATAGGAGTTTGTAAAGAATCCATAAGAAGGTGGACAGGGAACGTCCAATCCCAGTCGTGCACCAGCTCCATGTCACCCCGAGGAGCCTGCTCGGACCGTGGGCAGACTATTCATAAACACGATCATCGACGGACCTCACCCTGCAGATAAGAAATGGCAAGAAATGGAGCGGTATGCTAATTCCTTGAGGCATGCAGATTTTGAGTGTTGTTCCAACGTAGAGGATGGGACCCCTGCTAAACAGCTGCGCATGATGACAGACGATATAGTATTCAGGAGCAGAGACTCTGACCAGGTGTAGGCTCCTACCATTGACCCGAGGGTCATATCTACAACAATCGGGCCGGCTTTTGTGAAAAGAATTTTGATTGATTGTGGAAGTTCAGTCAATATCATCTTCAAGAAGGCTTATGACCAGATGAAGATGGAGACGAAGGATTTGAAGCCATCTAAAGCTCGTATACACGGCTTTAATGGCGTAGTGATGCAGTGGGATATGTTGAGTTACCAGTTGAACCGGGACAAGGTGAGCGTAGGAGTGTGCGAATCCTACCTTTTGTAGTTTTGGATGTGGATTCTGCGTACAATGTGTTTTTGGGCCGACCGGCCCTGGCTGAGTTTAGGGCAGCATTGGCCCCGTGGTGTTTGACTTTAAAATTTCCGACTGACAAAGGAGTAGGTGTTGTTCATGGCGACCAGGCGACCGGTCGTGCATGTTATGTGGCTGAGCTCCGAGAGGCCTAGCGGAGGGAGAAAGGAAAGGTTGCGGAAAATCCCGTCTGCATCCAGCATACCGACAATTGACAAGTAATGCCCGAGCCTTGGCTCGGGCATGATTCTAGGATCTTCAGAGACAGATCCGAGAGAGGACGATGAGGAACCCAAGGAAGAAAAAGCAGCACTGGCTGAGCTGACGATTGACATTTCAGTCAGTCGAGACGATCCATCGTGAGTGCTGAAGATTGGATCACAACTCAGCCCCTCGATGACCGAAGACCTTAGTGATTTCCTCCGAGCGAATCTCGATGTTTTTGCTTGGACACATTCTGACATGTGCGGGATCTCTCCCGCCATTACGAGTCACATATTGAACATAGACCTGAAGTACGTCCCATTTAAGAAGAAAAGGAGAGGGATGGACCTGGACAGGTCCGCTGCTCTCAGAGAGGAGGTGGACAAGTTCATAATGAACGGGTTCATCCACGACGCCCTCTACCCTGAATGGGTATCGAACCCCGTGCTGGTAAAAAAGGCGAATGGGAAGTGGAGAACTTGCATGGATTATTCCGATTTAAACAAAGCGTGCCCTAAGGATAGTTTCCCATTACCTAGAATTGATCAGTTGGTCGACTCCACTGCAGGACACGAGTTGTTGTCGTTCATGGATGCATACTCAGGATACAATCAGATCCCAATGCACATTCCGGACCAAGAGCACACCAGTTTCATCACAAATGTTGGGCTATATTGTTATGTAGTAATGCCTTTTGGATTGAAAAACGTGGGAGCGACCTATCAGCATTTGGTGAATCAAATGTTCAAAGATCAGATTGGTAGAACGATGGAAGTCTATGTGGATGACATGCTCGTGAAGTCACGACAGTCAAACGACCACGTTCCATCGCATCGAGTGACATATTATGATCCTAAGACGAATCAGGATCTCTTGTTGGAATCACTGGACTGCGTTGATGAAAAACGTGAAGAAGCTGAATTAAGGGCGGCAGCATATACGCACCGAGTCAAGCGATATTACAACGAAAAAGTCCACCCAAGAATCTTTGATGTGGGTGATCTCGTTTTGAAACGAGTTTTTCCGGTACCATCACGTATGAATCCCAACTGGGAAGGTCCATATGTCGTTGAACGGAAGCTTGGAGAAGGAACTTTCAAGCTAGCGACCGTTGATGGCGTGACACTCCCCCGAGCATGGAATAGTCAACATTTGCGACGTTATTATATTTAGCCTGTTTCTTTCATGTTTTAGGTGCAATTATTTCCCGTATGTTTTTATTCCATTGATTCTTAGTTCCCTTTTTAGCATGTAATCAGAAGATTTAGTTTGTTTTCATTAACAAATGCTTGAAGCCATACTTTATATGAATTATTGATGTTTCTGATCCTTATAGTCTAGTGACGAACAACTGGAGTTGCATTATTCTACCCAACGTACGAACTCGCATAAACGACTTGAATCTCCGAGTCCCCTGAGTGCGGACCGGAGTACTCTAAGTCCCCAGAGCGCGGACTAGAGTATAAACGACTTGAATCTCTGAGTCCCCTGAGTGCGGACCGGAGTACTCTAAGTCCCCGGAGCGCGGACTAGAGTATAAACGACTTGAATCTCCGAGTCCCCGAAGCGCGGACCGGAGTACTCCAAATCCCTGGAGCGCGGACTAAAGTATAAAGGACTTGAATCTCCGAGTCCCCTGAGTGCGGACCGGAGTACTCTAAGTCCCCGGAGCATGGACTAGAGTATAAACGACTTGAATCTCCAAGTCCCCTGAAGGCGGACTGGAGTACTCTAAGTCCCCGGAGTGCGAACTAGAGTATAAACGACTTGAATCTCCGAGTCCCCTGAATGCGGACCGGATTACTCTAAGTCCCCAGAATGTGGATAAACGATATTCTAAGTACCAAAAACGTGAAACAAGAGATGTCTAATTCTAAAGAATATCCGAGCAATGTGAGAGTGGATTGGGAATTCATGTAACTCATGAGAATTTGAGTTTCGTCCACAATTATACAAAAAGCTAACAGCAGGAATCATTTGAAAGGCAAAGAAACTAAACTTTATTCACTAATCCAAAATGGGGTTATACAACCACTCCTCCAAAACTCGGAGTCAAAAGTCTGTCTACGTTGACTACAAAAATAAATAAGTAAATAGTAGTTACATGACCTATGCTAAACCTCGTTGAACGAGTATAGTGGCTACTTCTTCGACTTCTTTAGTTTCTTGTCCTCCTTTGCTTTCTCGGATGACTCCTCTCCCTCACGCTTTCTCTTGGACGTTTTGCTCGCCAAAAAAGCGGAGTCAGTAGTGGGAGGAGGAACATCCAGTGGTTTGGATTTGCCGGAAGAATGACTTTCAGAGGCCTGTTCAGCGGGTCATTAAGTTCTATTACTTGAGACTCGACCTTGATCTCAACTTTCTTCCTCTTCTCTTCCGCGAGTTGCTCCTTCATACTCACCTTCGAAGTGTGTTCTGAGGCGCCCGTGATCTCAATTTCATAACTCCCTTCAATGGGGGATAACGTTTCAGACTTATCATCATCTAGCGCCCCGATCACTTAAGCATCAGGACCGGGGGTTACTCCCGCGTGAGTAGCATTGCTCGCTTTCCCCATCTCCTCCTTGGCATCATCGCTCCTCGGAGTCGGTTCAGGATTGAGGTGGCCTGCGTAAAAACACGAAGGGCGAACGTTAGAATACAATAACCTCTCGCCGACAGTGATGGTTCGTCGAACTTTAAGAAAAAGAGTTATGTACCGGTTTCTTGCTGACTTTCAGCCGTCCGAGGGGTCTCGCCCTCTAAAATGGGAGATAGCACGTGAATGCCGATACCGGGGTCTTCCGGATCATAGCCGGCGTGCTGTTCGAACGGATCAAGTACTGGCCGATTGACCGATTGAGTAGGAGAAGGAGCTAAAGGCCCAGTTCTAGACGAATCAGCTATGTCATTTTTCTCATTCGATGGAGGAGAGCCTTTACTAAAGAGAGCCATAGCTGCAGACAAGTCCAATGGCTCGTTCCCCCTGAGAAACTCTTTCACTAAAGCATCCTCGTCGACCTCCTCGGTGCCCGACTCCACCTTTCTAATCTTTTTTAAAATCTCCCAAGCCTCGGCTAAAGATTCAAGGTAGCCCTCGCCTAAGAAAGTCAAGTCCCGGTGCATGAGGACACGGGCGTTGTATTCGGCGATCAGCGGGTCAAACATACACTTGACCTCTTCTCTACCGGCCTCTGCAGCCGCTTCAAGGAGGGGGTCGATCTCCGCGGAAGCTATTCTCTTGCCCTCCTCACGGGCTTCGTCCTTCATCATCCCGACCTTAGAAAGCTCATCGTCGAGCTTCGCCTTCAAGTGTCGTGTGGCAACGATCTCGTTGCAATATCGTTCAGACTCCTCTTGAGCGGCTATCTACTCTTCCTTCTCCTTAGAAAATAGCTCTTTCAACTCTTTGACTTGCAGGGCGAGTGCATCCCTTTCTTTCTGAATAGAATCTTTTTCTAAAGCCAGGGCTCCACTGCGTTGGACCGCTTCGTCAAGTTCCTTTTTTTGAGTCATCTTTAGATGAGTGACGGCCTCGGTAGTGTCTTTTGCACTTTGTTCGGCGGCCTCGAGCTTGGACTTGTACAAAGCGAGATCTTCATCCTGGATTTTGATAATGTCTTTGTCGAAGATAGCTTCAAGCTTCAAGCGGTCGATTTCATGTTGACGCTCAACGGAGATTTCCGAGACTTTTCCGACTAAATGAACAAACGCATCATGTTGAACATAGACGTCGTTGTTGCAAGCGATGGCACTCTGCTTGACATGCCCTGGAATGCGATGAATTGCTGGAAGGAACTTCAGACCGTCAAAGCAGATTTTGGGAAATTTAGCTCTAAGCTCGGCCAGCTTCTCTGATATCGTTGGGTCTGCCGCAGGAACAAGAGGAGGAGGTTTCGAAAGTTCTGTTCTCTTACGATGTTCCCGAGATTGTCGTGTGCTTGATGAACCAGAATGTTGATCTCGGGAAACATCAGGTTGAGACCCCTTCTGCGAAGACTTTTCTCTTCCTTGTTCTGTTTGAGGAGGAGGATCGCGAGAGTATGAAGACTGGATGTGTGATTTCTTTCGATAAGTCGACTCTCGGGGACGGTAATCTCGGTCTCTAGAGTCGTCTCTGTCTCGGCGCTTGCCGGAGCCCGAATCCCGGCCGGAATGGTGAAAGATGGATGAGCCGTGGAGACGATCGAATCCTTGGGAGCGTCCCATGTCACCTGCATAGAATGAGAATAACGACAAGTTAGAAAAGATCAGGGTGATGACAAAAGTTGAAGTATAAGGTGAAGTGCACGTGTTTGTGTGTGTCCTAGTGTTTCCCCTCAACGGACCAGTCATTTTACTAACGGGAGTTTTTCTCCCTGATGTTGGGCTTGAACGCCTGCATCGCCTCTGATGGGCAAGTGAAGTTTGAGTGCCTCCAGATCGTCAAAATTGTAATTGAGTAGATCATCGGGAATGGAGAGGTTCGATAGGCCTTTTAAAGAACTTTCTAAATGTTGTGAGGAAGCTTCTCTCTCCACTGGAACAAGAGTAACTTTAGAAGTTCCGCCAACTTTTTCCTTCCTCATCTTGTACGTCAGTTTCTTTTTCCTCTTCGAAGGGGAAGGTGACATTTCGTTGTCATGAACTTCAACCGTCGGATCCTGAGTGGGACCAACATTCTCATCTTGTACTTCGGGTGTCTCAGTCTCCTTAATTTCCCCTCTTCTAGTGCATCAGGGGCATTGCGTGCTGAAGACTCAGCTTGTTTTTTCCCTTTGCCAGAGGCAGGCCTGGGAATGGTGACGCCTTGAGGAAGGCTTATCCGACGGCCTTCTGCCAACAGTCCAAGCCTTGTAAGTGACTCATTCGAAATGAGAGTTCTAATGTCCCGTTCTTCGGCAGGAAGGGCTCGAATAGCTTCGACGGCATCAGAGTATCCGCGGTTGTCAGGACGTGGATTGATACCTGAAAAGATGGGTAAAAGTTAGAAAAGGTACCTCTTCAACTAAACATGAGTAACAGTCCAAGAAAAAGGCTTACTTCCTTCAACCCATCTCCTCGCAAAGCTGGGAGGACAACGCACATAAAACCATTCCTGTTTATACAAGGCGAACTTGGTCCACGCCGCAGTTAAGATTTGACATTTGTTATGCGGCTCGAGAAACATGAATGATGGGCTATCCTTCCGCTTCTTGATGCAATATATTTATCTGATATTGCCCGGAGTTCATGAAGAGGATGCAAGTACCATAGAGGAATGCATGGCCGTTCGGGTGCAGTTGCGATGGGGCAATGTCAATATATTGCAGCACATCCTGAAGAAACGAGTTGAATGGTGGCACACTGCCAACCCAGCACATGAATTTATTACAAGATGTGTATCCGACTGGGGGCAAGTGTGGACGATCATGCCCCGATGGAACTAGCACGTCATCAAAGGAGATTCCGTGGACAGAGCATATCCAACGGAGTGTACTTTCATTAATCTTCGAAGCATGTGAATCGACAAGGTTGTCCAAGAGAATTGCTGCGTCTAGAGCATCGGGAGCTAAGTCATGTGCAGGGGAAGTTGACGGGTTTGAAGTATCTACGACTTCTCGTCGGGAGGACGGCCCATGTCTGTCTGAAATCGTGGCGGAACTAGATTTCCTAGACATCTCTGATAAAGATTGAATCTAGCAGAGCACCTGTTCGAACTATACTTGAAAAAAAATCGACGTTAGACTTAACAATACGAATATCCCCACCCCCCCCCCCCCCCCCGTGTGGTGTGTGAACTAGTGCGATCATTCAGGTGTAAACACTGAGAAATTATAAGTCATAGAATTGATGGTATAAGGTTAAGCTTTGAACTATCGTCTTCGAAGACCGTCATCGCTGACTGTCTCCGAAAGCCATCCTTGCAATGTTTTCAATTTTGGACTCGGTCATTGGCACTGCGTGTTAAAAGCTTTTATCTATTTTTATCGGTTTAAATTCAGGCTTGTGATTATTGAAGCTAGGAAGTTATCAGTCCAGATTAGTTTGATATGCTAGTATGCTTAGGTCCTTGTCCTTGTTTTTGTTATATGATTAGGCAAGGTGAATAGGTGTTCGGCCTAAATGCCGTTCGACCTTCGTTCTGTTCGTCCTTTGTTCTGTTCGGCCTTCATTATGTTCGGCCTTCGTTCTGTTCGGCCTTTATTCTTTTCGGCCTTCGTTCTGTTCGGCCTCCCTTCTATTCGGCTTAAATACAAGTGCACGCGGCAAATCATGCCGAGCCGATTCGCTCGGCCTTCTGCCCTTAACATCACTTCTCTTCTTTTCCTCCATCTCTCCCGACCAACATGGCCGAGTCTTTCGGCAAGCTATGCCAAACCACGGCCATGCCGATCCACATCACTAGGCCTTATCTCCAATTCCGTGCCCCCTTATACTCACTCGGCTTTAAAAGATCGTGCCGAGCCACAACAGTTCATCACCCCCACGCCTCTTACTCCCTTTAATCTATGGAGGATTCACGAGTTCGAGTTTTGTGTTATGCTTCCTAATTTGAGAAAACGATCGAAAGGTTCTTACCGAAGAGAACAGCGGAAGCTTTGGGATCTGTGAACTTAAGATTGAAAGTTGTTCGAGCTTAATTTGGGAAGGGCTTGTTGGATTCAAAGTAGGAAGGGAAGATCGGAAGAGGTGAATAAAACTTAAGGGAGGTAAGTTATGTATTCTTGGAGAATCACGGAGGTAAAAAGTGAAAAAGAGAAGAAGAAGGAGAATGCCGGCCTTTATAGGAAAGGAGAGGAAGTCGAAGAGGCAATAACCGGTAGAACCGGTCAAAATGACATTGTTCGGCGTCGGCTATGTCGTTCGGCATCCAGGGTGCTCGGCTTCGGCTATGTTGTTCGGTATTTGCATATCGTTTGGCACACATCGCCATACCTGGAATTCGAGAGAAGATACTATCGTGAAGACTAAGCCACATCTTGAAGCAAAGCACGGTGGATTCATGACTCAAAGCACATCACGTTTAACCACATGATGCACTTTGGGGGGCAAGTGTTACCTGAAGATTTGACCAGGCAACTAGGCACTCGACACTTGCATATCGTTCGGCATTAAGAGTCATTCAGTATTGTATATCGTCCGGCATTAAGTGACGTTCGGCATCTATTGTCGTTCGGCATTCGAGAGTGTTCGGCATACATGGATCGTTCGACATTTGAGGGTGTTCGGCATACATAGAGCGTTCGACATACATGGACCATTCGACATGGCAGAGTCATTCGGCACTCCATGCTGCTCGGCATCCACACCTCATTCGGCACTCCATACTGCTCGGCATCCACACCTCATTCGGCACTCCATACTGCTCGGCATCCATACCTCATTCGGCACTCAATCTCGTTCGGCATAAATCTCGACCGGCATTTGAGATCGTTCGGCATCCAGAGGTGTTCGTCATTCAGAGTTGTTCGGCATCTAGAGATGTTCGACATCCAGAGGTGTTCGGCATTCAGAGTTGTTCGGCATCTAGAGATGTTCGACATCCAGAGATGTTTGGCATTCATCCAATCTCGACCGGCTTCGACTATTGCTCGGCCTACACTCTCCACTCAACACATCACTTCGTTCGGCATGACGATATCATTCGACATCACTTCGTTCGGCATCTATGGTTCGGCACACAGAGCTCACTCTTTTTGGGCTGAGGTATTTAGCTGCCAGGCCCACCAGGGAAGTCAAACCCATCTTTGTCTATAAATAGAGAGGCATGGGCACAGTGAAAAGGGCCTTTTTTCGAGAACACTGGGGAGACTCTATCGCTTTCAAGGCTTGTTCTTTTTAGCAACTGTATTCGAGTAGTGGGTGTACGGATTGTATATGTAATCAGTTATCAAGTAAAGCAATAAAAGATTAACCTCAAAGTGGCCGTAGGAAGTTACGCCGAACCACTATAAATCCGGTGTTCTCGTCTTTGCATTCAATTTAGCATATTGTTCTCTGTTTAAATTTACTTTCTTCATTTATCTCTCTATACAAACTTTCTCAACGAGGTTAGTGACCAATTTTGGTGCTAACATAATATATAAACTATTTTAGTCTATAACCTATTTTTAATATATAAACTATTTTAATATATATATATATATATTATTTTAAATTTATAAACAACTTTTAATATATATATTTTAATATCTATATTATTTTTAATGTATAACTATTCAAGTATATAAACTACTTTCAATATCCAAACTGTTTAAAGTTGGAACTATTATGATTAGATTTAATTGATTTAAATGCGAATATTTTGATATGATGGTTTAACCTATTTTGTGATTATGATTCTGAAAATGAATATGATTTAAAGTGAATAATGATTTCGAAAGTGAATATGATTTCGAAAGTGATATGTATTTGAAGTGAATATGATATTTTGATATCAATTATGAATCGGTTTTGGAAATATAAAAGAACCAACCAGTGTGAAATAAGCGTTTGGTTGTTAAAGAGACTGGGATCAGATATTGTCATACTCTCTGCCAATACCGAAAACCACTTTAACAACTGTGCACATGGTGGAGAATCCAGAGCGAAGTAGGATGGTTTGGCGAACGCTACTGTATGAGGTATGAACGCAGCACTGACCCCCTCAGATTAGCTTGATATGACTAAAACAGGAGCCACGCCGGGCCAAGTAGGGTCGCTCCCCCAACCGGGTACATTTCTTCGATACGATATCTGTTACTTTATGATTGATTGGTGGCCACCCCTCAATTTTGATTATGTGAGTGTGTCTCGAGGTGGGCGATAGTAGCTGCTATGCGTTACCACCAGTCTGGATTGGGCATTGCCTTGCGTGCCTTATCGTATGCCTTATCGAGCCTATTACGACTTTGGTTTGTATCGTACTTATGGAGTGCTCCCTGAGTATCCCACCGGTTTGGTGGAGCTTACAGTAACTGTATAGACTACGGTATTTATATAAAAATGTGTTAAGGGGGATATGGGTAATGCCTTAACACTATTTTAATACTATACTTTACTATAGACATATTATAATTGCATATTGTATTATGTATGTAGATAGTTTAACGGATTCTTAGGAGATGGAATCCCAAACATCTCTTAAGTTATTGCACGCACGTTAGATGTTGGATAGGAGATGTAAAACCCCGTAAACATCTCTGAAGCCGTTACACACATATTTACTTATTTGATTTAACTTACATAAGATCTTTTAGTTCTGACTCGAGTGTTTTGTCTTTTCATTACGCTCGGGTCAGCCTGAGTATTTCAGTATATTGAAGACTATCTTTCTGGAGGACGGAGATTTAGTATATTATTACTATTTATTATATTTATTTCACTACATCATGTTATTCCGCTGCATTATTTATTTATTCCTATTATATGTATAACTCTTATATATTATAAAAGTGTAATCAAATGTTATTTGTAAAATAGCTTCATGAACCGTTTAATTGATTAATATATTTTTGTCATTCCGCTGTGAGATTATGTGTTTTGTTATTCCTTCTTTTCTATATTTTCTTATTTACCATATTAATTATCCTTTCTTTTGAATGGTTTGAGTTGACATTTGTGGTTTATTGTCGATTTAAACCGTCCAAAAAGGTAGGTCGTTACATTTGGTATCAGAGCTTTGGTTTAGCGATAACCTTAGCTTTGTGGGGTTTGACTCATTAGAGATAGGGTATTAATACCCTAGAATGAGTTTGTCCGAGTGTATATATATGAGAGAGCGTACTTGTTAGTGTTATAAAATGTTTTTATATTGTGTTAATTTGTTCAGTTAAGTATTTATGAATTCTGGTTGGTACATAGGACGCTATGGCATCGATAGGGATTTCTAAACACTTAATAGGGCAGACCAACACAATATTGTTTTTTGAAATATAGGTAAATGAAATAATTTTACCTAGTATTATATTTTGTATATAAAAGAATAATTTTTGAAAATGGATATAGTTGTATGTGATATGTTTATTTGTTAGGAATTGAAATTTTAGAGATATTGGTTGCAAAATAGGATTTATAAATAAAGTGAATTTTAGTTGGAAATTTGAGAACTTAAGTTCTGGAGTTTTGAAATTAGTTTCCAAAGATTTTGGAATATAATATTAGTATTATTTGAAAGTATTTTCGGATATAAATATTCTCAACGTGATTTGAAGAAATGCTTTAAAAGAATTTTAAAAAGGGAAATAAGTTCTGGACTACCCTCTTCTGTCGTTGGAAAATAATTTCGGTGATGACTGCGCAGCATCATCGACGTTCATTTTCGAGTTTCAAAGTGGGAAGGCCACTGTAGTAGCTTTACTACACATTTGTTTTGATAAACAAATCTTAATTTTTAATTTCTAAATATGATTGCATATATAAAAGCTATGAGTGTATATATATATATATATATTATTTTAAATGATTTGAATTGAAATTCGGTATTTAGTTCTTAAATTTCTTTTAATCAATGATTTTAATTATTATAAGGAAATGAAATCTTGACTATTTTAATAATTGGAAACTTCTAAAATGAAATAAAAATAAATTAGAAGCTAAATGATTAATGAAACTGTAAAGAAATTAGAGATTTGTCACTTTTAAATTTAAAAGGGTAATGAATTTAAAAGATGTAAACTATTGAACATTTTGTTAACTAAATTAAATAAGATAAAATTTGTATGACATTCTAAAAACATATATATATAACTTACTTGAAATGTTTAAAGGTTGAAATGTTAATAGGAATATGTGATAGAATATTATACAAGTAAAGGCTTAATGATAGAAAAGCCTCAAAAATGAACATATGTTTATAAATAAAAGAGTTAAGATGTTACTAGAATATTATGAACTTAAATTATGTTTTGAGGTGATTTATAATTAAATTGAATAGTTAAAAAGGAATACTATTTAAGTAAATAATTATAAATTTAAAGAAATGATGAGATGATTCATAAATGGTTTTAATATTAGATGGTACTATATATGAAGAAATAATTTGGAATCAAAGAATAAGGAAACTCAAGTATGAATTGATTCACTAGCGAATATAAATATTAAACTGAAATCAAGTTATATATATATATATAAATATGAATCAAACTACAAGGAAAATTATGTAATACTTTAAAATTTATCCATTGATGATTTTAAATATTGAATGGGAAATGAATTTTGTAAGTAATGAAGTTAAATTAATAAAAATAATCATCGTATGAATGAATGAAAATAAATGAATAGTAAATGATGTGAAAAGAAATTAATAAGAATAAACATAAATTATATTTGAAATTCTTGGTTGTTTTGGCTTATGGGATGTTTAGGAAAGGATACTCCTAATTGTTTAAGGTTGTATGAATAATCTATTAAGTAATTATCTAAGGCTGTTGAGCGTAGGGTACACTTGATAGTTTATTTATCACCTTGCACGATTAGAAGTTTCTAAACCTTAACAAACCATTAGTTTTGGTTGCTATGGATGTGTAATGGATTCGTTTGTTGCATATGATGGTCGTGCTGTTTTGTTTGCATATGTTCTGTGTTGATTTACTTTTGTTACTAATTGAAACAACTAAATATTTCTCTTTTACATAATTCTCACTATTTTGGATTATATAAGTGAAATATAGGTTTATGGAAGCAATAGCTACTGCTTTTGGTTTCATAAATAAAGATTGTTTGCCCGACAAATAGGTACGTTTTCGAATTGCGGTTTTATAGCGATATTTTATGGTTTTTCCCGTGGTTTGGGATGTTTTATTTTAGAAATATGATATATATATATTGTAATTATTGATATTACTATTTCTCGGAACATCCGTACAAAGGAGACTCTGCCGAAATTTTTCGTGAATTTAAGACAGAAATTTTATATGAAAGTGAAAATATTTTCAAACTTTTATTGGACTTGAATGCGAAGATTAAATTGTCTATAAATTGATATATTTATTTAAATACTTAATTATGTAAGTTTAAAGTGTTTATAAATTGAATAATTTGAACAAAGTTATATCAAGATTCTTAATTCCTTCTTGTTCCTTTTCAAGGACGAAATTTTTTGAGTGGGGGAGAGTGTAACGACCCATAAATTTTGATAATTAAAACTATTAAATTTAATAAGATTTTAGAATTTAATATTGGGAGAGATTAAAATTTATGATTTATAAATGGAATGGATTATTATAATTTAATTTAATAATGTTAATTTAATGTAATTGATAACTATTTTAATGTAATTTCAAACAATTGAAATAATTGTAAACTTAATTTGATTATAATTGTAAGTTAATAAGGAATAAAATAATTGTTGGAATCAATGGTTGGAATTAATGTAATTAAATATAAATATTGCAGTTAATATGGTAAAAGATGATAACCGTAGAATAATGGATGTAATAAAATGTAAACTTATGTTAATAAAATTCATAGGGTATTGTTGATTGAATAATAAGAATGTAGATCAAAATAAATGAATTTATTGGAATTTAAATTATAATTAACAAATTTATTACAGTTGTAATTGAATGCTGTAATTAGTGCTATATTTAAATACTGAATTTGACATGGAAAATTTATTTTTAGATTTTAAATTCTATGTAATCAAGAATGGTAAAAATTGTTAACGTTTAAATTTGAATTAGAAAAGTGATTAAATCAATTTAATAATTATTTAACGTGAAAATTAGCCATTTTTTCCACTGTCTCAGATTTTGATGAAACCAATTTCATCGGTTCCGTAATAGTGAATTATTGTAAGATTACAAGTTTCGTAGTGATCCGACTTGTTGTTCGATCGTACGGGCTCGAAACGCATAGAAATCAATTAAAAAGAATTTAAATGAATATAATTTGATTTTGAAGCTAATTTCTGTATACGATGGAATTAGGTTTTGAAACTAGTTCCATTGAGTTTAAAAACATCGAAAACATCTATTTTGATATATTGGATGACCTACTTTCGTTTCGGAAATGGAACGGGCTTTCGAGTCGTGTTATCGTTTCGAACCAATTCGATATGTCCATTCTTTCTTATCTACCTTTGCCTATATATAGGCTGTTATAAACCATAGCTGTTTCTCATTTCTGATTTCTGTATGTACTGCTTATCTCCATCTGCTCCTTCTTTCCCAATGGCAGAAACACAAATTCCCAAATTCAAATTCAAATCAAAATCAAATCGAAAAATTTAAACTCCTCAAACTATGTCATATTATATATCGTTCGAAAGCTCTCGACGAGCGCAATCTACTGCTGCAATTCATTATTTTCAATCGAATCAGGGTTTGGCCAGGAATTGGCGATCTTTCTCAGCCATCTATTTCTAGGGTTTCGATTTCAATGGTGGATCTTTGTCGATGGGTCAATTGGAGGGTTCAGGTGCGTAGAGGGTGATTAGCAGCATTCATCCATGCTGGTCTTATGGGTTGTAGATCATCAGAATTGCCAGAATTCATGAGAAAGGGGGGCGATGGCGCTTGGTTCTAAAGGCGGCCGGAGGTGGCGGCGTTAGTAGCATAGGGGCGGCTCAACTAGAGGGGTTGAACGGCGGTCTAAGATCAAGTGGAGTTGGACATAGGATGCGCGACAACGGTTGGAAGGTGGCGGCTTGAGATTTATGGTTCGACAATGTCCTATGCGTGTGAACAAATAGGGTTTGAGAGGTAAAGAATTTACCAAACCGCCCTCATTTTTAATTTTAATTTTAATTTGAGTTTTAAACTTCTAACTTGAATAACTTTTCCATACGAGCTCGGATTCACACGCGGTTTTCTCCTTTGCGATCGTATCAAAATTTCGGACGACATAGATTTAGTTTGGCTGCTTTTTGACACTGTTAGAATTTTAGGCTTTATTTGGATTTTAAATCGACTAAAAATCAAAGTTGGATGATTTGACCTACTCACAACTACTAAACCATCTTATGTTAGTTAAATTAAATTTATGATGTTGTTAGAAATTGATTGATTGCTGTTTAGTATATTTTAAATTTTAATTTTAATTTAATTTGAATTTATATTGAATTAAATTTTCATTTAAATTAATATTGAATTTAAATTGTTAGTTAAACACCTAGTAATGAAAACCAGGTAATTGTTGTGATTTATTGGCTGACTTGGATGATGATTGTGATAGATGCTTAATTGTTGATATTTTGGATGATTGGATATTATATTTATTTTATATGTTGTTATCACACTGCAAGTTTCCTTAGTTATTGTTAGGAAAATCATTATGAGTTGAAATGATACATACCCGAACGATCTTATAGATTAGGGAAAAATCGTTATGGGTTGAAATGATAAACCAGAGCGATTTTATGGATTTGCAAAAGTGTGATTCAGGATACGGGTTGAATTGATATATATATTGAAATTTGAATTATTGTGGGTTGAAATTATATATATCTGTATCACTTGACCATATAGAAGAAAATTATATACGGACACCAGATTGGTTAAATTAAATGATTTTTAAATCCTTAATTTTTTAATCCAGTTAAATGATATTATGAAATAAAATTAGGTTTATATGAACTGAATTATTTTTCAAATCCAAGCTTTAAAATATTGAAATTGAAATTGGTTTAAATGAATTGTTTAAAGAATTTAAATTTAAATCTTAAAGTTGAATTTTGAAATATAAATGAAATTCATCAAAATTGAGTTATTGTAAAAATTTGAATATAAACTTTGAAACCTATTGAATTTGAAGTGGTTTAAATGTGTAGTTCAAACATGGATTTGAAATCGACATAAATTGAAATGGTTTTATTGAGAATTTGAATTGAAACCTTTAACCTTACGAAGTGAAATCGTTGAACTGAGATTGATTTAAATTGAATTTTTGGAACTAAAGTTGATGTGAATCGATTTGTGAAATTGGGAGAACAATGCTAGTTTGTAACAATTTTCGATATAAACTCTTTTAATATAAAAACTCTTTTAACATATAAACTATTTTTCTCATATAAACCATTTTAATATATTAATAAAATTTTAATACATTAACTATTTTAATCTATTACCTATTTTAATATATAAACTATTTTTAATATATAAACTATTTTAATTTATAACCTATTTTAATATATAAACTATTTTTAATATATAAACTATTGTAATCTATAACCAATTTTTAATACATAAACTATTTTATAATATATATTATTTTAAATTTATGAATAACTTTTAATATATATATTTTAATATCTATATTATTTTTAATGTATAACTATTCAAATAAATAAACTACTTTCAATATCAGAACTGTTTAAAGTTGGAACTGTTATGGTTTAGATTTAATTGATTTAAATGCAAATATTTTAATATGATGGTTTGACCTAATTTGTGGTTCTGATTTTGAAAATGAATATGATTTCGAGTGAATAATGATTTCGAAAGTGAATATGATTCGGAAGTGATATGATTTTTAAGTGAATATGATATTTTGATATCAATTATTAATCGGTTTTGGAAATGTAAAAGAACCAACCAGTGTGAAATAAGCGTTTGATTGTTAAAGAGACCGGGATCAGATATTGTCATACTCCTACCAATACCGAAAACTACTTTAACAACTATGCACATAGTGGAGAATCCAGAATGAAGTAGGATGGTTTTGTGAACGCTACTATATGAGGTACGAACGCAGCCTTGACCCCCTCGGGTCAGCTTGATATGACTAAAACAGGAGCCACACCGGGCCAAGCATGGTCGCTCCACTGATCGGGCATATTTCTTCGATACTATATCTGTTACTTTGTGATTGATTGGTGGCCACCCCTCGATTTTGATTATGGGAGTGTGTCTCGATGTGGGCGGTAGTAGCTGCTATGCGTTACCACCAGTCCGGATCCGCAAAAAGGTAGAATCCTACCCTGGGCATTGCCAGACGTGCCTTGTCATATGCCTTATCGAGCCCACTACGACTTTTGTTCGTATCATACCTATGGAGTGCTCCCTGAGTATCCCACCGGTTTGGCGGAGCTTACAGTATATGTATAGACTATGTTATTTATATAAAAATGTGTTAAGGGGGATATGGGTAATGCCTTAACGCTGTTTTAATACTTTACTTTACTGTAGACATATTATAATAGCGTATTGTATTATGTATGTAGACAGTTTAACGAATCCTTAGGAGATGGAATCCCGAACATCTCTTAAGTTATTGCACGCACGTTAGGCATTGGATGGGAGATGTAAAACCTCGTAAACATCTCTGAAGCCGTTACACTCATATTTACTTATTTTGATTTAACTTACATAAGATCTTTTAGTTATGATTTGAGTGTTTTGTCTTTTCATTACGCTCGGTTCAGCTGGAGTATTTCTGCATATTGAATACTATCTTTCTGGAGGACGAAGACAAAGATTTAGTATATTATTACTATTTATTATATTTATTTCACTGCATGATGTTGTTCCGCTGCATTATTTATTTATTCCTGCTGTATGTATAACTTTGATATATTGTAAAAGTCTAATAAAATGTTATTTGTAAAACAGCTTCATGAACTATTTATTTAATTATTATATTTTGTCATTCCGCTATGAGATTCTGTGTTTTGTTATTCCTTCTTTTCTATTATTTCCTTATTTACGCCATTAACAATCCTCCTTTTTGAATGGTTTGAGTTGACATGTATGGTTTAGATTTTAACAGTCCAAAAAGGTGGGTCGTTACACAAAATGCCTTCCTTCAACCTTCCGTGTGCATCCATTGCCATAGTCAAAAGGCCTTCCTTCTTCCTTGTTTGCGCCTCCTTTTGTTGCGGTCGAAAGGCTTTTCTTTTGACCTTTGTCATCCATTCTTAGGCCTCCTACTTTTCATTTCAGACCTTTCAGACCAGTCAAATGGATCGCCTTGACAACCTTTCGCTGCCGTTGAAGTTTGAGTTCCTTTTTTACTTTTCTTTCTTTTTCCTGTACTTCTTTCGACTTAGTCGAAAGGGAGGTAGGAGCGCTCTTCACTTTGTGTTGCTATGCTACTGCAAGTGAGAGAAGAGTTGAGCTTTCGCATAACTTCGTCGAAAGAAATGGTGAGCGACAGCTGGGTCTTAGCAAAAAGACTCCGGGCCTTCATGTAGGGTTTTCATCATGCCTTCGAAGGGTTCCAACTATTTCGAAAGGCTTGTTCCTGCTTTCGAAAGGTTTGAATTGGAATCATTTCCTTAAGTAGTAGATTAACAACGATGAAACCCTCTATTTTGAAGGAATTGATTCTTCTGTGGGAGTTTGTCATTCAATACCTTCAAAAGGCGTTTTGAACCTATATTAGACTTATATATATATGTGAATCCATCTGCATCGAAAGGTCTGTATGAGGTGGAAGAGTACCCTTGCCTTCTTTTAAATCTTTTCGAAAGCTTTTGTTCTGCTTGTCATTTGTAATGGCACCTGGCGCTTGCGACTCCTTCGAAAGCCATCTCAATACTTTCGAAACACTCTTTTTGAACTTTGGCGAAACCCATGTCTTCATTTTTGTAGAGCTTATCACTTTTATGAACCTTCTTTCATACCTTTGTTCTCAAGTGAATTTTTATAGTTAACAACGTCCATTCTCATCTAAGAGACCTCGTCGCAATGCATCGATATAAGGTTCTTGATCTACAACTAGCCGACTTTTCGATCCTTAAATTTTGACACTAATACATCCACAGTATTCGTTTGTCGAGCACCCAAGTGTCGAAAAGACGAATTGTTAGGGTGAAATAAAAGAAAAAGAATAGAACAAGAAAGAAGAACATAATATCAGAATCTCACAACAAAACGATAATATATAATATCAAAGGAACAATAAAAAGGGTTACTCTGAATATAGAAATATCAAAATTACTAAAACCTAAGTATTATCATCAGCCTAAACAGTTATAACTGCCTGTCCTCAAATGCTGATATATACAATACATAAATGCAGCAGAAATAAGAATACTATGGTGGGTAATCATTCAGCTCTTCTCCATAAGCTCCAAGTGTCCAAAGATAAATCCTAAAACATACAAGGGGCCAACCAGAGCATTGTAAGAAAAGAATATCTGGATCAGTTTGGTAAACCAGCGTGAGAAACTTAAGAAATATGTAACATGAAATAACAACAATTGAGACCATACAGATTCTTGTAACGGTTTTCTCCTCAAAGAAACCAACCATTCATTAAGTTTAATATATAGTGATATGATAGATAATGTCTAAAGTGTGATACATAAATCATAATAAATAGCCGTTGTGTGAACGCCACAACAATAATAGGTATAAAATCAATAACACTAAGGTGCGCTCGCATATATGGATTTTCCATGGAGATCTCTTCGGGGAAGCCGAATCTGAACTCCATGACAAGGATCAGAAACTAACTTTCGAGCAACGTATATCTCTAAATGAGATATAATCTAAGGTAAACATAACTGGACCATCCTCGGTGTGCAATCCAAGCCATATCAACTCCCGATACCAACATATCGATAAGCATCTCTAGACGTGGAGTTCATATACCCTTAAGGTTGCTAAACCATCTGGCCATGTCCCTTCTCTGTTTTTTGTCATTTTCCCAATTTCGAGGCTATGTTTGGCATCTCTCATAGAGTCTTTATCCCTTGAATGGAAACCAATCCTTAAATGGATTCCTCCACCTCAAACAGATCACGAATTCCCAAAGGATTCCTCTAACTCGAACAGAACCCAAATCACTACATGGATTCGTGCATCTTGAATAGATCTCGAACCTCCATATAGGTTCCCTGCATAAGTCCTTCGACGGATGCTAACGTTATCCTCTCTCTCAGAATACTCATCAAGATAGACAGTCCTACACAATATAATCGTTCAAAATGTTAACGATGACCTTTCATTTGGACTTAACCTTAGGATTGACAGTTCAACTCTATAACATTCCACTTCTCAACCGCTTCCAAAACATAGATCGTGTATATGGTTTTGAAGTGGTTTTGATTTCGAGTCATCACACATAAGTACACTCTTCAAACTTACCGGACGCCCCAAACCAATCGATGAATTTCTAGTTAACTCAATTCCGGTTCTCTCAGAAGTAAGTGAAAGCTAGAGACGTTTCGTACCAACTCTCCTCCCTGGGGGTTCTTATTGGTATGAAATTGCAAAGCCTTTGGATAACTTCTTATGCCATATTTGGTCAAGTTCGATAATCGACTAATCTATTACTTAGTCAAAACAATTGTTTATACAAATCACGATTCGTACGCCTAACTCATTTCCGACATTCCAACTCAACTTTCCTCGCCCAAGAGTGAAGCTAGGTAAGTTTGGGCACTGGTTGCTCCAAGCCTTGCCTAGAAACTTCATTCTTGAATCTCATAAATAAATAAGTCTACATCGCCGGCTTTCAGTGTTAAGTATAGTGTTAATGATTTCCATAAACAATAAAAAATTAATATGATTACGACGTTTTCGATATTTTCCACTTACATATTCCTCGGTTAAGAGGGAAGCTCGGTAGGTTAGTGCTCTATTGCTCCGTCCCTACTCGACATCAATCTTAACTCTCACAAATGGATAAGATTACTTCATTAGCTTATTAGTGTTAAGTATAGTTTATTAATTTTCTAATAAGTAATTAAACAATTTAACCATTTGGCCATTAAGCAATTACTAACCCCTTTCTAAACCTTTTGTTTGTATTTTTTAAATCCTTTAAAAGGATAAGATAATTTTCAAGATATTTATATAAGATATTTTCCAAGATAAGATATTTTCTAATTGAAATACTTATAATAGGTTTTAATACATTCGCACAAAATATTATTTAAATATAATTGTTTTGTAATTTACTTAGAAACATAGAAAACCGTGTTTTTCACAAAACACTCTTTTTATATAAGTTCATAATTAATTCTTCAAAATTCATATAAATCTCAAACTACTTTTAAAATACTCTAATATGAGTTAGGCAATACTTTTAAGAAGAATGAAAGAAATTGCTAAAACTTAAAGACTTTTTTGAAACATTTGAAGTTCAAAAATCAAGGTTAAACATAGCAGTTATGCACTAATGATGTTTTGGCCGTTTTGGAGATATTACTTAACTTTTTACTATCTAAGCTTTTAATAGCAACAAACATAAATATAAAACATCGAAAATATGTCAAGAAACCCCTAAAGATCTCTCTACAATGTTCTATAACAATTGCCAAAAACAAGGCAATTCCAAACTGCTTCTATAACGACTATAGCTATAAGTGCACTTCTAAGTCCAAGTCATATTCCAACCGATGTTCAACTACAATCTATGTGCTTTGTAACAAGGTCTAGTCACATGTCATATTATTCCATTCATGTCCATCCCATGTTTGTTCAAGTCTATGTACATGGATCACATATGTCACTAACTTTTAAAGTAAGAAGTTACAACCATTGTTTTCAATATAAGTTAACAACAATTTAACCAACATTAACACAATCAAACACATCATATATGTGTTATATTTTTCATTCAAAGTGATTTATTAACTCACCTTTAATCCAACAATAACCAAAATCCAAGCAACCCAAGCCTAGACCAAACCTAGCAATACCTTACCTTTCTTGCTTCTTGCTTTTGCCTTGTTCCTTTGCCCTCCTCCCTCACTATATGCTCACGGCCCCTCCTTGTAGGTGGAGTGTGGCTTTGTTTCTTCCAAAAAAACTAGGTAAATGGTCTTGTTGTAGCAAGGCTTTCCTCAAATTTTGAGGTGATTTGGAGATGGTTTCCAAATTATTTTCTTTAGAAATTTAAGTAGAAGAAGGAGATGAAACCATGAATATTTTAACTCAAAGCTTAGGAATATTGGTGATTTATTTCTCAAGGGTGTACCCACCTTATATAGGCTTAGTAATGATGTTGGAAAAGGACCAAAAACCCTCAAAACCCTACTGACATTAATTGCTTCTTATCATGAAAACTTTATATCAATTCTCCTTTATTCATTTTACCACTTCACCCTTACCGTGATAATATCACTTATCCTATTAGACCTTTTTAGAACATTCCAACCTTTATGAGAGGAAAGTGTTTTAATTAGTTGCTAATGTGTTCATTTGATAATTAGTTAAGTGCACAAGAGTTCAAACAACTTATATCGATCGAAAAGCTGTTTATTGATAAACCGATCTTCGGTCACATTATCGATTTTTCCTTGAAGGATATATTTTTGTTAACTCTTTTCAAAAACAAGTTTCTTATCATTATTAATTAATTAAATGATTATTAACAAGGTTATAAAATCATAATTATAACACTTAATTATATTTCAAAATGTTTCAATATTCGATGACGAAGTATTGAATTTTCGGGTCGCTACATTCTCCCCCACTTAGAACATTTTGTCCTTGAAATTCAAATAAGAACGATAATTGTAACAACCCGCATATTTTACGATTGTATATTTAAATTTTTTATTTAAATATAGAATCATTAATCGGATTAATATCCAAAAGCTACTTTTTGTAAACAATCGAATTGGGACTCGAGACCACCTCCATTGAGTCCAAAATGGCATTTACAACTTTTTTGAGTATAAACATCGATATGTTTGGAGTTGAGTAAAATTATGACTTTTTCACTTAAGGCTTTGGGCTTGGGTTTGGGTTTCAGCCCATCAACCTTCTAATAACCTAACCCTTCATCCAACTCCTCTTCACTCACTTTATTATTTCCTAACACTCAAGTTAAAAGAAAAATAGGGGAAGAGAAAAGAAATTAGAAATCCCTAAGCCATAATTCTCTTAGGAATTATCATCTTCAAGCTAGAAATCAAAGAAAAGCTTAGGTAAGCATCCTCTTCATCTTCTCCATCACAATCCCTCTTTAATTTTCAGAAATTCCTATAATCTAACTTAGGAAAAACTACACCTTTGATATTAGATTGAAGATTCTAGAGGTGGTATTGAAGAGAGATCAACCTATTGCTTGTTCTAGAGCTTATCATTTGTGTTTGGGTTTAAAAGGTGAGTTTTTGAACTCACATCTTTGTCTATTTCTATCATTGTTATTAGGTATGAATTCCTAACATCTATTCATGTTCATTTGCTTTTGAATTGAATTGATTTGGTGAACATTTCAATTTTTGGTGTTATGAAGTCAAAAACTTTAAAAATCCTAGCTTTGATGGTGTATCGAAGAGCCTATAGGATTGGGTTGTCGATTGGCATAAACCCCTAACGCCCATTGCTCGTCCGATCGCAAATTGTTAAGAGTTTGCCCTTCATTGGGCTAGGTTGGAAATACTAGAAAATAGGGTCCAGTGGACTGAACTCAAAGTCTAGTCGACTGAACTCAGAGTCTAGTCGACTGACTTGGAACCCGAGAGTTTTCTAGGCTCGGTCCAGTCGACTGGCTCTCTGAGTGCAGTCGACTGACCTGGAACCCGAGAGTTTCCAGGCATTGGTCCAGTCGACTGAACTCAGTGCCCAGTCGATTGAATTTGCTGTCTCAGCCAGATTTGCATAATTGTCTACTTCTTTTTGGTGAATTACCATTGTTTATCGATTTTTGTTGATCCTTTTAGTTGTTATCACCTTTGTCGACTTTGATGACTTCTTTTTCAGGATTTTTTTAAGAATATCCATTTTGATGGATTCGGTATCGATTTCTTTGGATTTGATTCACGTCTTCGTATGTGAATTTTTGGTGATTGATTGTTTCTACAATCATTTCTGTGACTTGTCACTTTAAATTACAAAGGTTTCTATACTGGTAGTAAATATTCAAACTCTTTTATAAAGATGATTTCAACTCTATTTTTAATACAAAGCTCGTTTATAAAACCATTTTCTAATCTATTAGTATATACAAACCTTTACCTCATTCGTATGAGAAAATCTAATTAAACGGTTTAGCAAAACAAGTGGTATGAAACGCTTGCGTTTACTTCGTCGGTTCATTTTTGGACTTGTTCGATTGAAAATCTTGTGACAATTTTCGAGTGGGAATCTACAATTTGTTTGTAAATATTTAAGTTAAGCTAGTGGTTATGGGACACGAAGCTAAACTCATCTATTTACTAGCTTAGTGTAATCGACACTTTTTATTGATCAATGATGATCATTTTGTGATTTTGACTAGCGATGTGCGATGTCTATTTGTTTGTGAGGGGACTAAAAACCTTGTTTGTGGAACTTAGGTTCAATTTGGTGGGGTAGCGACCCATGGTCTTCGGGCTGTTTGTGGAGCTTCGGCTCAAACTTGATGGTTAACAACCATGGAATAGCATTCCGTTTGTGATACACGTGTTGGTGAGTTTTCATGCTCCCGTTTGTGATAGGCCTCCTCCCTTTGTGATTTCTAGATTTCTAGTTGATGATTTCTAGAATTTGTGTTTCACCAACTTTTGTGATTGACAATGATATGTTTGTCAATATTTGGGGTTTGGTGAATAAAATAAAGAATATGACATTCTTTTTGGTGCTTTGAGATTCTTGAGATGTTGTATGATTTTGTTGTTGTTTAAAGTATACTTGTCATAGTATGACATTATTGTTATCATACGTTTTTGTTATATCTCTACTTATATCTCATTTTATAAATGATAATTATAGCTAGACTGATCTGTTTATTATTTTCTTCTTAAATAATACTCGGGTCAGACCGAGATGTTACAGGTGCTTCCGCTTGACTTCTTATCAGGGTTATCGTCGGATTTTTGGCTAACTACTTTAGATTAGTATTTTTTGGTTATTATACATTTGAGATATAGACTCCTTGATGTATAATTATTCTTTTGTCTAGCACATGTATCTATTCTTTTGTGATGTAGTGGATCTTGTTTGACCACTACTTTGATGTACACTTTTATGTGTTATATTCATATCTGATTTTGCCTTTGTGATATGAATACTGTGACTGATTTGTGTTATGTTTATTTCTATATTTGTTTCCGAAGGCTTCATAACCACTGTGTGGTTGCTTTATGTTTGTAACATCCCAGATTTTTTTTATTTAAATTTAGTGATTTATTTGAATTTTTGGTAATATAATTTGAGAAGTTAAATAAATATATGAAGTAAAAGAAAATATAAATAAATATACTTACAAATATAATACAAACATATTTATATCTCAACCCTATAAACTATGAATATTTCATAAGTAAAATAAGTATATAAACTTAAATAGAAAAGAATATGAATTATAAAAAAATAAAATAGATATATATGTACCACAAATAAGAATTGGTGTTCAACTCTCAAATAAAAGACATGTGATAATTTAAATGTTGATAGTGAAAACTTTAAATGGAAATTAAGTAAACAAACTATGTTGTAATAAGATTTTGTGGTTATAAGGTGACATATGAAATACATACAAGAATCAAATGAATAGGTTTGCCATGAGTATATGAAAATAAGAAAGGTAGTAGGAAGATGCATGTAAGAAAATATCTTTTGATAAAACAAAAATTTGTACTTAGAAAAATAAAATAAAATTTCATGTTAACAAGGATGGGAACAAAAGCATTAAATGCTTTCAAGCTCAGCATACAACCAGTCATTCGAAAGGGGAAAATATATCATCAAATATATCATCCCAGCCCTTGTTTCAAGGAAGAAAGTTTTTGGTTGTATAAAGCCTGTATAAAGCAAGTATGCAAAAGGATGATGCTCAGTACTTACCGACCTACACATCTCTTTATATACAGAACTCTTTGTTCCAATTTTTTTTCGAATGCTAAAACCTAACAAAGATCAGAAAAATACACTACAACAAAAACGTACTTTCACAACTGCCAAAAACAGTTGTAATAGGTCTATTACAACTGGCATCCGCCAGTCTTTACATCCACAGTTGTAATAGAGGGAGATTATTTTACAAGGGGCACAAACAGTTGCATAAGCAGTTGTAATAAGTTTTTTTGCAACTGCAAATAGCGGTTATAAAAGAATTATTTACGATTGCTTTCGACAGTTGTAAAAGACTTTTTACAACTGCTATTTGCACTTGTACTAAAGTTTATCACAAGAGCCAAAATTAGTTGTTATAAGATTATTTTGCAACTGTCAACAAGTGTTGTAACATAATCTTTTACAACTGCTTTAACATTGTAAAAGACTTATTTACAACTATTTACTACAATTGCAATAGATATTTTAACAACTGTTTCCGCCGGTTGCGTTAACATTATACAACAGTTTGTAATAGTTGTAGTACAATGTACTATAACTAGTGATGGCAGTTGCACCAAATTTTTTTACAACTGCTACAAACTATTATAAATCATCTTTTCACAACTACTATTAACCATAAATTTCGTAATATTATAATTAAAACCAATATTTCGTTAATAATAACCACAATCATTCAAATACTTGAAACAACACGAACCATTCACATTCAAAAACGATTCAAGTTTACACCATTTATGAATTCATAATCCGTTCCAAAACATAATTAAATCTGTCACATAAATCAGTAAAAGTACATATACGTACTAATTAAAAGAGATAAATTCTTTATGCCAAGCAATAGGCGTCCCAACCGCTTGTCCAATCGTATAGATATCTGAAGTAGGCCTAAATAGAAAAGCTTCAGGATCCACCACTGCATCGACCCAAACTTTCCAAGCATCTGCTCCTAGTGGTACATGATGCACTAAAACATTAGGGTCGGTAGATGCGATTGTTGCTTCTGCGACAACATTCCTTTGCCAACTCAGTAATTTGCACTTTCTAGGCTGCTGTTGAAATTGTATATCAACACCAGTTGTGACGTTGTTGCTACTCCGATGAGACTGCAAAAATAAATCATTATGGTGAAACCCTATACAATGAAACTCATAGCTGCACAAAGGGAGAAAAAGAAGTAATACACACAAGACATAACACACAAACACAAAAAAATTTGGACGACTTAACGCTCTTAACACAGTTTTTTTCCAGAAGTAATACACTTTTTTTCCAGACAATTCGCTGACTGTCAGAATAAATAAAATTGTGCTACAATGCAGTTACGTACTTTGAGAACAACAAAGCAGAAATATCAGTGTTTGGGTATGTGGTGGACAGGACAAGTGTATTCAGAATTTTTATGAAACCATTTTGCTGGACATGATTTGAATTTTGATATACGTGGCTGCTTTAGTTTTTTTCGTTAGTTTTACAACCCCCGGCACATCTGGAACACAATGGAATGTCTAGTGATACGATTAATAATGTTAAAAAATATTATAGACAATTTAGTGCCAGGTTGCAGCGTAGTTTCACAACCCTTGGCACATCTGGAACACTGGAATGTCTGGTGTAGCTGAAACAATTCGATGCAGCTCTGTATTAAACATAAAGATATATCACCGCTGCCTGACAACACAAACCCAGCAGCAAATTCAAGACTGCCTTCACTTCTACCAATTCAAACCAACCACTCTTCTCCACAGTTGTGCCTGCATATTGCCACTATTCATACATAAAACTCCTTCAAACATCACTTTGACAACTACAAGCACTGCCAAATCATTCAACAAACACCCATACTTGCAAAGCACTACATCAAACATACACTATTCTTCAAAATTGTTCTCATCTACAAAACCGCCACCTTCAATCGAACTGCCTAAACCCAATCAACTCAACAGCTAGACATAACTCTTACCATCGACTGTCATCACCATTAACAACGACTATGCACCATCTCCTTGCTAACAAACATCACAAATTCATCCATACATCCTCTGCTGTACAACTACACTTCATCACGCCATAACCACTTCTACATTCCTTGCCTGTCTCAGAACCACTATCATTTGTGCACTGTCTGTCCACCTCTTTGCTGAACCAGTTGCATACATTCACCACCTTCCTCTACCTTAAACAACAAGGCATCACCCCCTCAACCACAACTCCACTAAGACCAGACTGCTACCAAACAAACTCCACTTCACAAAACACCACATACCACTAACATGCCCTGCCTACATACACACTGATATCATCGGAAAAAAAAATTCAAATCATCCTCTGATTATTCGACAGCAACAACCATCCACTTCGTCCACATCGACCTGCCTCAACGCTGCAAACTAACTTCCCTATCTTGCAGCAGCAGCTCACATATACATCACCATACCAACAAGAACCACTCACTTTTGTCATATACATCATATACTCACTTTTGTTATTTCGTTTTTTATATGTCAACTGTGAAGGTACTAACTATGGTGAATGTGTTGTTGTGCATGGGGATACTGTCAACTGTGAAGGTCATACACAAAAACATGCGAATGAAATATGACATTGTTTCGGAAATACCTGAGGTGTATTGCCACGAGTACATTTTGTTTACCATTGATGTTCTGTTGAAAAAAAAATGTTAGCACGCACTAATAAATTAAACATATATTAATTACTCGTTAACACAATGAATCAATTATAAATTACAGCCATAAACAAATCAGAGAGCTCTTTCATTTGAGCTTGCAAGGTTGTAATTTGATTTTCTAAGTCACGTACTTTTTTTGAACTAATCATACGTACTCCGAACTGAGTTGGTGTAACCCCAAAACCTAGCCCCCTTATTCTACCTCTGTGTTCATGACCAAAAACCTTTGACACTCCATCTTCGTTCAATGATATCGTTCCTTGAGAAATTTGAGTGTTTTTATACTCTTTTACCTTAGCCTACAAATTCAAAAATATTCATTTTTATATGTCGCAACATTAAATGTAACATTCAAATACTGAAGACAATTGCAAAAATACATGTCAAGTAAAATATATCAAATTTGACTATTAGTCGGCGAAATGGTTAAATGGAGTCAAAATGAAAAATAGAAAAATAATTTGATGTATTATCCATCCTTACTATGTAATCGGCGACAACAGAATTTGGTGGTTCTCCATTTTTCTTTGTGTGACCTCTGCACCACAAATCCTCCCTACTGATATCTGATGAGCAACCACTTTCTTTTTTCTGCAATAAGAGCTTAACAACTAAATACTAAACAATTTTGGATATTTTTTTGATACTGATTATATTTTTTTGATACCGATTATAATTGAATTTTACAAGTTATTTTTTTTACCATATCATCTGCCAGTCTTGCGTAACCCTTTCGACTCATAGTGTGTGGAACTGTATTCAACGCTCGTATGGCCTTGTATTTATTGCTTGTCGACTACATAAGAGAAATTCATTAGAATTTGGTATAATAAACTGAAATGAAAAATTCTTAATTGTATCCATCAAAACAAAACCAACTACCTCAAACTCTTCTGTTAATTTCTCGTTGATAAAATCATTCCACTCTTGAGCACTTTTAATATTATTTGGTTTTAATATGTCTAATTTGTTGGAAGCATCGGGACTCTTTGCTACAACTTTTATAGCTTTGACTTGCCTTGATTTTGCCTCTTTCCATCGCAGGCCCACCATTTGAAGGAACATATTTTGGTATATATCATCCAACTTGAATCTTGCCTGTACAGTATGAATAAAATCTAAATTGCATAGTTACATTATGTATAAAAAGAAAAATCTAAATTGCATAGTTACATTATTAGCAGTAGCAGGTTTGCCCTTCTATAATACTTCTTGAATTACTTGTTTTGAAGGAAAGTATGTTACTTTAGGTATCTGAACTTTGCACGAAGTTATATGGTAGATGTTTTTGGCCGTTATTATTTTTAATCTGTCCAGGAATTTGTTGCTATTATGCATGTCAACTTCTCTCGGATCTCAAATGCCGCTAAGTTTGATACCTGAGCGACTAATGAGCGTTCTATGTTTCAGAAGTTCGGTGTCATTAATAGAAGCAGTGGAACACATGCTAAAATTCAAGATTCGCTGCTTCTTCCTACGATGGCTCAACTGAATTAAATTCAGAACTAGACTTTATGTTCCATGTATTCATACCCATGCTATTTACTGTTGATCTTCATCTAGTTATTTAACTGGTACATCTCATGTTTAGTTTAAAATTTAAAATCTCCATCAGTATATATATTTGGAGAAAAGATGAACAGTTAAACATGAAATATAAAAGAAAATTCGAACATCAGATATAGGTAGCAGAGTCGCAAATTTGAACATCAGATATAGGTACCAAGATAAAAATTCAGATATGGCAAAATAATTAACCAAATGTACCTGGCAATTTTCTTTACTTTTGTATAAAACTAGTGAGACTCCAATATAAATATATACAGATTAATTAATTACTAATTACTAATATTTGATATCTAATTAAAAAAAAATTACTTTCAATCAACCTTCAACCCAAATGCTTAAAAGTCCTACACAGGAAGCCAGAAAGGTGGAAGGAAAATATACGTAATGGGGTAGACGACATTAATTTTAAACAAGGAAAATATACGTAATGTGGTTTAGACAAAAAAGAAATTGAAAAGAAAAGGATTTGAACAACCAACAAACATTGGTGTGATTGATTGATTGTATAAGAAGATGATGAAGCTATGAATACCAAGAAATGGAAGAGAGTTTTATTTCTTTAATTACAAAAGAAGATAATAGACAAGGTTGTTACCAGAAATTCATGTTACTGTGAAAAGCATAGAAGTAACAGTACTTTCAATTCATGTTACCAGAAATTCATGTTACCAGAAAATCCATGTTACTGCTACATGTTACAGGTAGGTTATTTTAGGGTCAATTTTAGGATCAATATTCATTACAGATAGGTTATTTCAAAATACCATACAAAACTGCTTATTTGTAAATAAGCCAATATTTAGAAATAGGCTAATGGTATGTAATGTAGATATCATAAGACAAAACTGCTACATGTTATAGGTATGTTATTTTGCATGTTAAAATAGACAAAACTGCTTATTTAGAAATATTCCTTACACATAGGTTATTTCTAAATACTATACAGAAATGCCTACTTAAAAATAAGCCAATGTTAAGTATTGGTTGATAGCCAAAGTTTGGTTATAAAAACATGAGCCAAAGTTTACTTTTCTATATATATCATGGTGATTTATTGTAGTACCTGAATACATGTCCATATATCAGCCCTTAATTTGTCGTCGACTTTCTTCCAATTGCTAATGGTCACAGGTATCATCTCCCTTGCTAAAGTCCCAAGATATGATGATAAATATTTGGAATTTGGACCAATAGGTTGATTTAGTTCATTGAACTCAATTTCAACCTTCTCATTTGGTGTCAAAGAAAATAATCTCATCATTGTTTTTCCTCTTTTCCTCTTAGTTTTGACCATGTTCGCCTCTTCGGAGGAAAAATCTAAGTTGGTTGAATCAAGAGGATTGGATGAGTGTGTGGTATTGACATTTTGAAGGGGAGCTAAATCATGAGGATTGGACGTTTGTGTGGTAATGAAGTTTTGGAGAGGGGCTGAATTAAGAGGATTGGATGATTGTGTGGGATTGACATTTTGAATGGGAGTTGAATTGTGAGGATTGGACGTTTGTGTGGTCACGACGTTTTGGAGGGGAGTTGAATTAGGAGGATTGGATGAGTGTGTGGTATTGACGTTTTGAAGGGAAGTTGAAACATGACTATTGGACGTGTGTGTGGTAACGACGTTTTGAAGGGAAGCGAAATGAAGAGATTTGGAGGAGCGTGTGGTAGTAACGTTTTGTAGGGGGGTTGAATAATGACAAGGAATGATGGATGGAGGAATTTCACCGTGCTTGCGTGGAGATTTTCTAACAGTCACATTCATATCCTTAAGAGTACAACCAACTTTAACTTCAACATCTTTCATTTTAGAGATTCTAATACCACCGTTAGCCTCTGTTAGACCACGAGCAGCTGCAAGTGCAGCAAGACTTTGCTTCTTCGATCTTTTATGTGCTTGCTTCGAGCTATGAAATTATTTGAATAAATATAGCATTAGTTAGGGTTATAGTTGGAATTGAGGTAAAAATAGCAATAGCATTTACCTCTCCTTGATGTTGCTCGTTCTTACCCATAGATGCAATAAGTTCAAGCTTCTTTCTCCAAGTGATCAACCTAGAAAAAAATCATAATATGTAAAAAATTAACATTATACTAATTAGTATAGGACTTTTTTGATATGTAACGACTATGAATAATATCAATAAAAATATGAAAACAACCACGTGCGATACGATGTAAAATTGTTTTGATACACTTCTATCAAAAACTCGAGTAAATTAATATGTGATTTGATAAGTCGTATCTTTTTAATACGAAGAGAAATTTATTCATCGGTTTATATAACAACATAACTAAACACTTTAACACATATGACTACATATAAAACAACATATCAACAATGAATGCTTATTCTTACCAAAATGCCATCGCAATCCTTTCTTATGTAACTTTCGTCTTCATTATCAACATCTCTATCATTAAGTAGCGACTCATCTAGTGGTTTACTCGTTGAGTTTTCCTCCTCCTCATATTTTTCCAATTCATGAAAACCTCTAGGAGGTGCTTTCAAAACAACATACCAATTTGAAGAACTACTTTCTCTAGAGAAAAACACTTGTACAGCTTATGTTGCTAAGATGAAAGGATCGCTTGCAAATTGATTTTGGAACTGATGTAAATTAACTAATGTAAAGCCATCTTCAACCTTAACTCCACGATAAATATTTGCCCAATCACACTTAAACAAAGCAACTTGAAACAAACGGTAGTCCAACAACAAAATCTCATGCAAGATACCATAATAAATAATTTTCTCTACGGACCCGTCTGCACGAATAGTATTTGCCTCAATGGAAACACCGCTATTTTGCGTAGACTTCTCATTGTTTTTAGTATGGAAACGTCGTCCATTGACAATATAGCCAGTATAAGAAACTACTTGCGATCGAGGCCCATACGAAAGCCATTTTATTATTTCGCTAACATCTGAAACATTTCTCTCATCTTTAACCTGGACATACAAAATGTTGAATATAACGATATAGGACAATAATATGTGCATATATGAAGCTTAATTGGTTTACTGAAAGAAAATATAACTATTTCAACCTTTTTTCCGAACCAATAACTAAAAGTCTCTGAATGCAGTTTTGACAATTCCATATCATTTTGTAAAAGCCGAGGGTACAAACGTTTCAACTCCTCCTTGTGCATTCTGCATATGAAAATGTACAAGTTAAAATTTAATTGCTTTCATATAGAATGATCGAGTTGAACTTATACTTACTCTATGTACGGCTCCACTTCATCGGTATTGAATAGCACATACCGATGAGCAGCATCAATCACCTCCTCGGAAAGTAACATGGGTTTTCCTTTGGAAATCGGACGCCCATCGAGTATGGAATCACTTTGTTGCACTTCATTTCGATTTTTCTTTCCTCCAAATTCATACCCATCTTCAATATATCTAGCACAATACTTATTGCATTTTTCAGCAGAATAGCGCTCAGCTATGCACCCTTCAGGTCGGGCTTAATTTTTAGCATAACCCTTGAGTATTTTCATATACCTATAATCAAGACATAAGCATAAAATGCTTTCATAAGCGCATATTTTATTAATTACGTTAAGTATTCATAAAAAAATTACCTCTCAAATGGATACATCCACCGGTATTATACCAGTTCGCATATTCTTGCCTCCCTCCCCAAATGTACCGTCAAGTGAATCATGATATCAAAAAAGGAAGGGGGAAAGAATCTCTCAAGGTCACATAATGTTAATGCAATTTGATTCTCCATGGACCATATGTAACGACCCGACTTCCTATGCCCAGAAAGTCGCATCATTATGAAGAAAGAAAGGGGTAGAAAATAGAAAAGAAGAGAAGAAAGAAAGAAACAACAACAACGATCTCACAGCGGAACGAATAAATTATATTAATAACATAAACTATTACATAGTATACAACACTTATCAGAGTTTACACAACTATACAACACATACTAGACAGTTATAAACATCTGTCTAGATATTACAACTCAAATACAATACAAGACTCTAACACAGATATCAACACAGCGGAATACTATATCTACGAACGCCGAAGCCTCCTGCTCCATTGCTCCTCCACAATTCGTCAAAGCTAAACCTGAATCCCTTGGCTACTCATAAAAATTTGAGTACCCAAGAGTTTATAAAACAGAAATAAACACTTGGGTCAGACATGGGTCTGGTGTGAGTAAACGGGTTAAAATTGTTTAACTTCAAAACCTTTTGAAAACAAAGGTATCACGTAAGACTTCCCACACATAAACATGGAAAAGTTTTTACCTTACGCTAACCAAAACATTTGATAGGAAATCTGATTGTATTATAATAGGGTCTAGGGTTTTCAAGTAAAATACAGAAATAGCTGAAATGCTTACATCTCACATTCCAACATAGTTGGGCACAACTAATACGTACGGCACTTATTGGAGTTTGGATTCCATACAATGGCAGGGCTACTGGGGTACCGCCCGTCACAGTACGTGGCCTAGATCACCGTACCGAGGATCACTCCCAATCCCCTGCAACACAAAGCCGGAACCATCCCTTACTGGATAATTCCGAACAAGACAATCCCGTAGTTGGCGCGACCAACCACACACTAAGCCGAATAAAAGAAAAGGGACCTCTAGACAGGGATCTATCTTGCTCTCAGTGGGTGCTACCCACGAAGCCTTGCTGCACCTCCCCTGTTTTAGCCATTCCCGGTTGATGAGGCTTGAGGTTACGATTACCTTTAATCAGAACATATCACTTAGAATGCTCATCGTCCGCCTGACGATGTGCTGAAAGCATTCAATCCATACAAGTTCGTTCCGGGTTCGAACGAAACCGAAGGCATTATCTCGTTACACTCGTTTTGGAATCACCCTCAGAGTTAACGACAATAACCCTTGCACTCTGAATCTTCATCTTCACTTGAGATTCACGACCTATCGTTAATTTGGATCGATGTGGTATTCGGGTCTCCAGACCTGGAATACCGGTATACGGAAACCCGATCCCGGTCTCATCGAAATCCAAAACGTATCTTTTAAGGCCAAGTTGTTTAAAGGTTTAAACAATTTAACTTATCTATATTCATACAGATAGATAATTCACAAATCACAATTGATAATCACATTATCAAATAAACAAATGATTCATAACAAAATAGGTAATCCATATCAACATCACAATAGTTAATCTATATTACCATCATAATGCAACCAAGCATTCATATCACACCACATTACTTATCTCATTTCTGAGATTACATCCATTCAAGACAAATCAATGTCATCCCTTCTTATATAAGAAATGATTTACTTAATCATAACATAATTAATTTAAAATTGATTTAAATTAACTATCTCTATCTTTAATTAATTTAAAGTGAATTAAATTAATTACTTCATCTCTTAATTAATTTAAATTAAATTAAATTAATTACTTCATTATAAACCTTACTTATATAATCATTAATCAATTATAAATTAATTAATTAATCTTCCTCTAAATTTCCACTTTAATTAATCACCCTGATTAATTATACTTTAATTACATTTAAGTAATTATCTTTAATTAATTTCACAAATTAATTATTCTTAACCAATACAGTAATTAACCTTTAATTACTTCATTAATCAATTAATTATAATTAATTACTTTAATTCTTAATTAATTACAATTAATTAGTTATCATCTATCAAGCACTCTTTGGCATAAGTCATTATAAAATGAACATAGTCGCAGTAATGCATTCCTTGTACCTATGGGCAAAAGCCCTCTCAACGCTACAGACAATAGTTGTTGCAGCAAAACATGATAATCATGAGACTTAAGACTTGAAATTTTTTCCTGTTTTACAAAACATTTCCCAATATTTGAGCTATACCCATCAGGCACCTTCAAATTCCTCATTCTATCGTAAAAGATCTCTTTTTCTTGGTCTGTTAAGGTGCATGGTGCAGCAGGAAGTAATACTTTACTTCCAACATCTATAGGATGCAACTTCTTCCTTATACGCATTGCTTCCAGATCTTGACATGAAGTAATTCCATCTTTTGTTTTTCCTTTGATATCAAGCAATGTACCAAGAATGCTCTCGCAAATATTTTTTTCAACATGCATTACATCTAGATTATGACGCAAAGGAAGTGTCTGCGAAAACCAGAAAAATGTGTGTAATAGATTGATAGTAAAATACTAATTACTAGACATGGCTATCAAATGAAAAGACATTTTATTTTTAATTATCTTTTACCTTCCAATAAGGCAAATCAAAGAAAATGGACTTCTTTTTCCACATTTGGATACCTTTTTTCTTCACATCTCCCCGCTTTCTTTTTCTACCGCCTATCTCTTCCTCCTTTGTCTTTTTCCCCCACTCATTAACGATATCTTTGACATCTTCGAAGATTTGAGCACCGGTATGTATTGGAGGCACTTGTCTATTTTCTATGGTTCCATCGAATAAGTTTTTCCGGTGGCGATATTCGTGATTAGGTGCAAGAAATCGTCTATGGCCCAAGTATGCGCATTTTTTACTAAATGGTAGCCATATTGAACATGTATTAATGCCACAAACAGGACATGCTCTCTTATCTTTTACAGTGTAACCTGCTAAATTTCCATAAGCTGGAAAATCATTTATTGTCCACATCAGAATTGCATTTAATCTAAATTCGCTACGATTGAATGCATCATACACCTTTACCCCTTTATTCCACAATTTGTTCAAATCTTCAATAAGTGGTTGCAGATACACGTCGATATCATTTCCTGGTTGTCGTGGTCCGGGAATTAATAAAGATAGCATCATATTATCTTTATGCATACAAAGCCACGGAGGGAAGTTATAAGCAACAAGAAACACTGGCCAACAACTATATGTTGAATTCCAATCACCAAAAGGGTTAAAGCCATCACTTGCAAGGCCAAGCCTTAAATTTCGTGGATCGGATGCAAAGGAGGGATACATTCTATCAATTGTAGACCACTGAGAGGAATCTACAGGATGTTGTAGTTTACAATCTTCTCTTTTATTACTGCTATGCCATCTTAATTGTTCTGATGTCTCCGGCGACATGAACATTCTTTTCAACCTTGGTATGAGTGGAAAGTTTCTCAAAACCTTCACAGGTATTTTGGATTGCTTTCCATCTTCTCTTGTCTTGTTCTTTTTCCAACGAGATTTGCCGCATTTAGGACAAAAATCACAATGTGCAAGCTCTTTTCTAAATAGACAACAATCATTTGCGCATGCGTGTACATTCCTATAACCTAAACCAAATGATTTAATCAACTTCTTTGTTGCGTATGTTGAATTAGGAAGCTTGTTTTCCTTAGGTAGCATATCCTTGATGAGCATAAGAAGTTCCGTAAATGCCGTGTCGGTTATACCATTTCGAGCCTTATGTTTATAAAGAAGTATCGTAGCAGACAACTTTGTGTGGCTTGTACAACCAGGATATATAGGTATTTCAGCTGTCTCCAACAATTTCTTAGTCCCTTCCCTATGTTTATCATTAATACGATATTCATTCTCCTCGTCTTCAATTTGTGCATCGAAGTACATTCTGTATGTATCTGCCACTTCGTCGGCTTCATTTCGTGAATGACGCGCTTCTCCATGAAAGATCCATACATCATATGTTGGATCAATTCCAAAACACACCAAATGTGTCACAACATCTCTTGGAGAATGCCAAATAAGGTTCCTACATCGACGACAGGGGTAAATAATTTTTTCTGGATTACCCTCACTTTCAGCATGCTTGTGTATGAAATTTCGAGCGGCTTGCCTATATTCCTCTGTCATTCTAAAAAAAATAAACATATCCTTAGTCAACCCTACATAGTTATAAGTACAAAATTATTAATCAAAAATTACGAAACCTTGGTAAATTGATCCATGTTTTGTCCATATCTTATGTGGATCAGATTGGGCACACGTGGAAAAGAAACTAGTAACTGCAACAACAAAGAAACTAGTAAGTTTTAAATAGTCCCTCCCTTTAAATGCTACATGTAAAACTTGACTTTGATAATTTAAATTCAATTTCTTTAACCCCCAATTTCTTCATACATTTCCACAACTTTCTTGAACTGCTGCTATTATGCAAGGCTAAACAGTTCAGGATAGTTGTGGGAATTCATGGAGATAGTTGTGGGAATTCATGGAGATTAGTTCAAAAGATTAATTAAGGCAGAAGAAGGTCAAAACTTATAAAACTTCAGAGAATAAGGATGGTAAAGTACATAATTAGTTACCATCGTCATGCATTCAATCCAATATTTTAATCATCTCAAACAAACAGATTACTGTCTAAATTCAAAGTCGTATTTGTTTGTCTAAAATGAGTGAAGAAAAACATCTTATTTTCTTTCTGTTAATTGCATTATAAGGAACATTGGAAAATTTTCCTTCACAAGCTCTTGAATTCAAAATTTATTAAACAGTATTTTATTATCAGTGAAGTAACACGATTTATGCAGGTTGTGTTTAACTCTTAAGCATGCTAAATATTACAAAATTGTTTCTGACTCTTACTATTATCCATTTTCTCCTGGTACAGACAACCAACCATTGAATTTAAACAAAGTAAAATAGCCACTATGATGTTTGCATCTTCATTAATAATGATTCGGTTTTTTTCATTATTTTTGAATTGAACCTTATGGATGACATTTAAACGATGATTAACTGTATAAAATGTAAATTAATTAGGTTAGTTGGATGATTGATAGTTAGAATTACTGCTACCATTTCACTCACTAATCTGAAGTTGCTGGTAGGTATCAAAGCAAATATGCTGATTAAAAAATAGTTTAGTCATTCCTAATAATACACAAATGTGAATCATGACAAAGCAACCGCTGAGGTCTTTCAATTTCTGATAAGAGGTTGATGTATCAGAGATTCTGATGACAAGATCAGAATCAAACAATAATACTAGCTCAGCAATCACCGTGCATTCATATTTTTGTGGATCCATTGCTTCGACTTCAGTTAATAATCTAGAAATTACTTATAAGTTGTTAACCATAGGTGGAAGGAGAAAAACATGAGCAATTAAATTGTGGTAGTATTCAGCATATGAAAATTGGAAAATTAAGCTGGTTGAGAAAATAAAAGGATATAAGCCAATATATTTACTAACCAGGAGTTGAGAAGATATCATACTGATTATTCCTTTTCTTAACCAAGTAAGACAAGGTAATAATTTATGCTACCTTGACATTTGGAGACTACTAAGCTTTCTGTCAGATGCATAAGAAACTCCCATAGTTTCCATACTCTTCAGGACAGAAGCACACATTTGACTGATGGTTTAAATTTATGTTCATCCAAGTTTAGAAATTCTTTCAATTACAAAACACAGTGTATTCTTCTTATCTGATGTTCCATCATAAGTTCAAATCGACAACAGCAGTACAATAATTTGGAAAGCTTCTTGTCCATTTAAGAATATGATTCTTATAAGTGTTCAAGCGCAGCTTTAGATTAGTCGTGACTAATGCAGCTCTTTTAGTTCTGGAATAATGAGCCGACATTAACTATAAATATCACGAGAGGTCCAAACACTCAAAAGATAACAAAAACCTTTGCTCAGTTGGAATGAATTATAGTTTCATGAACATCAAATAGGAATTTAGACAGTTATCAATGTATGAAGTAATCATAATCTTAACGATACCATACCTATATCAGCGGCAATGACAAGCAGATGGCAGAAAAGAGCGCAGCTAGGGTTCGCGGGTTTCATCGATGGCAACGACAGCGAGCGGTGGTCTGGCTTCGTGGATGGCTAGGGCGGCGAGCGTGTTTAGCTTCGTGGAATATGGCAAGAGCGGTGAGGTAAACGAGATGGGGTTAGGGTTTAGGTGTATGAAATTTTGACGGTGAGTTTTAATGCCGAGTGAGTAAATTGAGCGGCCAAGAAAAATGAAGGGAGGGAAGTTGAAAATTTTGATGAGGTGGAAAGGGAAATGTATCTATTCAAAAGACAACTGGAATGGACAGTTATTATAATTGAGTAATTACAACTGGTACAAAAAAAGCAGTTGTTATAGACGTATATTGCAACTGCTATATAGATAAAGTTGTTAAAAATACCTTTGTTAAAACTGTTAGAAATAAACAATTGTTAAAAATAACCTATAACAACTGTCGGTTTGTGTTAGTTGTAAACTAAAAGTTGTAATACGACTGTTTTGTTGTAGTGATAAAAAGAAGAACTCACTTTATTTCCAAGCTTAACCATAATCTGCTGAAAAAAAGAGAGGAAGATCAAACTGCAGTTTCAAAAACAGAAACATCTCTGCTCATCAATATATCCAAAGTGAGTAAACATTTTTATTTAAAACCTAAATAAGTTAATGATGGTTGCTCGTGAAATCTTGTGATGATGATATCTTGCATGTATATATAAGTATATGAGTCTGTGTATAGGTAGATATAAATGTGCTATGTGTTGTTGTGTTTGAACTGTGAATGTCTGTTGTATTATTACCTCTGTTCTTGATTTTGATTTCAAAGATAAATTTGAATTTGCTCGGCAAAGGTATGTATTTGAATTTCAATATGAAATTTGATGAGATTCTGGTTTTGCCACTTGGCATTTTGTTTTCTATTGGGATTTGAGAGTCCGTAGGGACGTTTTGCAGTCGTACCGAGCTAGCCACGCAAAGGAGACGCTGGCAAAAATTTTCGAAAATTTAAAGTGTTAGAAAAAATTTTGAGGAAATTTTGAAAGTTTAAATTTGAATTTGAATTTAAATTTAAATTTGAATTGTTAAGAAAGCAATGTTGTTTGGAACCTATAATTGAAATTGGAAAGCTAGTTGAGATGATAATGAATCTCTAATAAAAAGATTTAGGTTAATAAGTTGATAAAACTATTGAATTGTGAAGTAAAATGAAGTTGTTTGAAAACTATGAAAGTGTTTGGACAGTTAGTTGAAATGATAATCTTTAATAAAAAAGATTTGTTTTGAAAATTTAAGAAAACTGTTTGGTTTGGTAAAATAGTTACCGGATATTAGAGCATTCTTTTTTACTTGTAATTTCGGGACGAAATTCTTTTAAGGGGGGAAGATTGTAACGACACTGAAATTTTTATATTGGAAATCAGGATATTTAATTGATTTTAAATATATGGAATTCAATTTAATTTGAAATTCAAATATCAAAGTGAATTTGGTAAATTAATTATTGAATTTAATCGTTAAAACTGGGTAAAAAACAAATTTGAACCTTCAGTTTTGAGCTGATTAAAAATAATATGAAGGCTTGTAAAATCTATATTGATTATACTGAAGATAATAGAAGCTTCAGAATTGAATTTGAAAGTGATTTGTTCAGTTTTAAATTGTATCGTTTAAATTGAATTTAAAAATAGCATTCCGGGGCACAGTCTCGGAATTTGACGAAACCAGTTCCATTGGATCTGTAATATTGTATTATTATCGGATTTAAATTTTTGTAACATTTGGAGTTGATGTGTGAGCGTACGACAAATAAACGCGTTGGAATTTATATCGAAATTTGATTTAATAACTGGTTCAAAAAGCTATCTTCTCCATACGACCGAGTTAGGACTCGAAACCTTTTCCATTTCGTTCAGAATAGGGGTTTAACCTTATAAACGCCTAGCGGCACGCATCGATAGGAGGTCGAGATTTTGAGTTGCGTGATTCGAGACGGTTTAGATTTAAATAATATTTATATTCAAAATTGTTTTAACAAAAGTTTTCTCAGCAACCTTCTCTTCTCTCAAACACGTGTTTCCCTTGGTATAACACGTGTCCTACCTAATAAACACGCGTCTCCTCTAAATAAATAAAAATCAAATGGTCGAACCTAGCATTGCAGATAAGTTCAAAGATCAAAAATTAATGGCCGAACAAAAATCAAAATTTCGCTCGTTCTTTTCGTTCCCCTTTCTCTTTGAATTCAAAATCAAATGGCCGTATAAAAAGAAAATAATGTAGAATCAAAAATTGCGTGTATTATTTTTCCTCTCCTTTGTAATCAAAATAACCCTATTTTCCCTCTCCAGTATAATAGCCAAAGCATATTCGAAAGGAATCAAGATCTCGAGTCGCCAGTTGGAAGTTGAAGTCACGACGTCTAGTCGAGGCGAGGTTGGAGTTGCTCGACGTGGGAGTCGATGTCGTCTGGAGTCGCGAACTCGAGGTCTCAGTCGCGAAGGGGTTTCGTGATGGTGGGGGGATGGCTGGAGCTCGGCGGCAATCATGGTGAGGGCTGGTAGATCGGGGTCGGCAATGTTAGAGTTAACGATGGAGGAGGTCAGGGCCTTAGGGCTCGGTGTATTTCCAGTCGCGAGAGTGTTCATTCGATCGCGATTTTCGCCAGTAAGGTATATGTAAATTTTATTCAATTTAATTTAAATCTGAAATGAATTTTAATAAACGTACAGAACTATCAAGGAAAAGTCATTTGCTATTGACTGATATTTTATACTTATATGTTTAGTTATAAACAATTAAAAGAATTTCTTAAATGAAGGATGTAATTTTGGAAGTTTAGATAAAATCAAATTTTTTGGAAATTTATATAAAACTATTAAAATTTATTTTTGTTACTAAGAAAATTGTTTGGAAGGAAATTTGTTTAAAAATTTAATCATCAAGTTAAAACTAAATTATTAGCTGAATTTAAAATTTTAAAATGGTGGATTGAATTGTTCGAATTTATTTCGAATATTAATAAAATTATATAATTGTTTATACAAGGTCAAAACCATGAAAAAAAACCGGAATGGAAACGGGATGGCAAAATAAATTCAAAGGTGAGATCTTCTCACTCGAATGTAAAGTTGATTTTACAATTATTGATTGATTGATTGATGTTTGGATGTGATATTAGATATAGTAGGATATATCTATATGTAGCAATATATATATATATATTGGCATATGTATATATTGCAGTTGTGATTTCCCGCATTATATAGCGGATGAGACCCTATTGCGCCGCATAATAGCGGATGATATTTATAAAATCCCATATACCACGATATTCCACCTCGAAGTGGAATTGGTATTATGCTAACATCTGTGGATGCAGGGAAACAAGTTGGAGGGATCCAACTGGATTCCTCAAATTGTTTGAATATTATTCCATATGTGAATGATGTGATTTATTGATAATCTGTGGATGATTTATTGATAATGGTAATTGTTGAAGGCTAAAATTTAGCCGAATGTATTTTTGGTATCGTTGGATACCAGAAATGAATATAAATTGGATTTTGAAATTAAAGTGGAAAACTTTAAGTGAATTTATTGTTAAGAATTGAATTTATTGAAAGAAGGAATTTTAAAGTATTAAAATTGATTTTCGAAATCTTACCGAATAAATTCCAAAATATGGGAAAGATATTAATGAATGAGTTTTGAATAATATTGTTAAAAAGTTGAAGAATTCATTAAAAAGGGAATTTTGAATAATTGGAAAGAATAAAGGAATTTATTTAAAAGTGATAAGCTTTAAGAAATCAATTTGTAATTGATTTGGTATTTGAAAATGAATCTTTGAGAAATCGATATGGAAATTTATTTGGAGTTGAAAATAAATTTAGAAATCAAATTTGTAGTTAATTTGGTGATGGAAAATAAATCATTGGAAAATTTGTTTGAAATTGATTTAGTATTTGTAAAATGAATCTGGAAATCGATTTGCAAATGATTTGTTATTTGAGATAAATTTAGAAATAAATTGCAATGTTTTGTTCTATTGAAATAAAACTCAGATATCAATTTGTAATTGATTTGGTATTGAAATAAAATTAGAAATCAATTTGGAATTTGATTTTGGGATTAAAAGTGAATATTTGAAAATGTAAATTCAAGTGGAATTTATGAAAGAAAGGGAATTTGTTTTAAAAATAAACATTGATTTATTTTTGAAGTGTGGAAATAAATTTACAGATTTGGGATGTAAATTTAAAATAAATCGATAAGAATTTATTAAATTGGTTTAAATGGACCATTTTGTGATGAAGTGTGAAAATGTGATTTGAAATTGGTTTTCAAATGTTGAAGTGTAAAAATATATAAATATATCTTGTGAAGATATTTTGAAATTAAATAATTTGGGAAAATTATTGAAATCTGATGATTGTTGTGAATATTGTTGATAGTTAAATCACCGACTATCAATATTGCATTTGAAATGGCACTTGAATTGTTTTTTAAACAAACGCTTATTATTCGGTTTAGCCGGGAAAGGACCTTTGTGTCAGATAACCCATTCCGAATAGTAATACGACGATATGGATCGTATTGAAGACCGGTGGTGAAGACCGGGTATTTGTGAAAACGATAAGATGACCTATCGATTATCTCTGCACCGTTAGCTACGGTACAGAGATTTCCTTTGTGATAGGAAGTTTTATCGGGATTGTGAATATCCGGATTTGCAAGGGCTTCTTTGGAAGTGCCTTCTGTTCTGTTCGAACCCGGAACAGACTTGTATGGTTACGTGTCTGACATTACGTTTTGAGATGTAAAGCTGATTTCTTTCAAATACATTTCTATTGGTGGCGGAGAATTTATTCTCTTAGCTTAACACCCTTCTTTGAGACGTACGAGCTCAGAGGTTATGTAGTTGAAATTTATCAGCGATATATTCCCAATTTGGTAATGTGGCATGCTGAGTGTTGCTGTAATGATGATCATTTATTGATCATTTGTGATCAAAGCGTGGCTTTGTGAAAAAGCGTGGCTTTGTGAAAAAGCGTAGCTTTGTGGATGAGACTTCGTTAGGGCCTCACAACCCGGAAATGGTCGAAACAGGAATATGCGGCAAGGTTATGAGGGTCGCGCCCTTTAGGGAATGTCATTTCCTTCTGGAAAGGGGTGGTATCATGGTATGGAGCCCAGATACTTACTCATGTGGACACACTTTATTTATTATGTGTGATGTTGCTATCGAGCGCTCGGATAAAGGTCCCAAAGGACCGGGGGATGGCATATTCGTGAGTTACCTAGTTACAGGGGTAACCCGGCCTTGTGTTGGCAGAGAGCAGTTTGTCTCTCGGGACGTCCAGCCAGAGGCGATCCCATTTTGCAGTAGGAAAGGAAGTTCCTTTGCCTGACCATTTGTTGGAAATCCATTTCCCAATACGAAATTGTCCGGTTTTAGTTGTAGAACCTGCCATTTACTTATGGTGGTCACCACTGTTTAGATGGTAGCTATAGTAGGCATAGTTCGGAATGTCTATGCTGGATAAGATTAATATTATACTTTCGAAATGTTTTCCACACTAGACATTAATAATAATAATCCAATGATTTGCGTAGTAAGCATCTTTGACTATCATAAGAAGAAATCTCCTCCAATTCTGCGTTTGCATTATGTGTATGGCGAGAGGTCTTATGGTAGTTTCATTTTCCAAAAGCATTGCGAATTAATTTTATTTTCTTTGTGAAAATAACTGTTTTACGACCTCACACCCGTCACCATGACTGACTCGGAGTTTATTGTTTCCTTCTAAACTCTGGGTGCCCATAATTTTCCACACGGGCAGCCTAGAGTTATATTATCAGGATATTCTGGAGCTTTGGAAGCAAGCTGGATGGCGAGACGTACTCTCGTACTTGTTTATTTTATTCCGCTGTGTATTCTGTATGAGGACAAGTTTATATAACCGTCCATTGTTGTATTGAGTTGTATATTGACTCTGATTGATGTATGTATAAACTGATATAGTTCTTTGTTTAAAAGACTAGTGATTATCTATTATATATTGTTCCGCTGCGAATGTGAGATTCTGATATTATTTCTGTTTTTGTTTTTCTGTTCTTTCTTTTTATCTCAAATTCAATTTGAAATCACTTATCGGTAAGTGAAAAAATTTCAAAAATTCCAAAAAATTTCTAACTCTCGAAATTTTCGGAAAATTTTGGCGAAGTCTCTTTTGTACGGAGGAGCTTTTGCAATTTGACAAAAGATATAAATATATATACATCGACCCACACGGTCAGAAAAGCAGAAAAACAGTTCATATTTCCTATTTTTATTGCGTAGGCGTACCTTTTAGCGTTTTTAAGCAAAGCAGTTATTTTATTAGCATTTACGCAACCCAAAATGCAGCCAAACGGCTTCAAAAACCTATACTTACTCAGTTTAAACACGTCAGTGACAAATATAGGAAATCTATTTAACAATTCACTTATTTCAATAACAAATATATAGATTTCATTAGCTATACATCCAAAATAAATTCCATTAGCAATTCATAAGGTTACAATTCAACTTAAATCGCTTCCATCTAATTCCCATTCAATTTCTATTCAATTCAAGTGATTAACAACTCACTTTCTTACATTCAAATTATTTCTAAGTGAATCTAATTCATATCTATTTCAATTGATACAAAAATCAATTTCTATTTGCTTTTATTAACTCATAGAATTTATACAATCTCGTTTTTGTCAAACGATAATTCTTTCTATTCAGATTTGTTAATCTTTATGCAACTAAATGATTACTTGAGCTAACAATCATTTAAATTGATTCCATTCAATTTAACTTACATTCCATATTCTCATTCATTTCATTTGAAACCATTTCACCAAAATTTTCTTAAGTCGAGCATTTATTCAATATTTACTTAAGCTATTTCACTTCAAAACTCAAGTTCATTTTCTTGTAAACAATTTCCAATTTCAATTCTTGATTTGATTTTCATTTATCAAATTTATTCCATTCACTAATTTAATTCAATTAGTATATTCACTTATTCATTTTAAATTTCACAATTCCATATTCAATTCATCGTGAATTCATTTTATCAATAACAAGGAAAAAAAATTAATTTATTTCTACTACCCACTTGAATTTATATACAAATTCAAACCATTTTAAATTTAGCTTACAACTCAACTTTAGTTTAACCAATTCAATCTCCAATTCATTATTTTGTGAATTAATAAATTATCAATCAGTTTACTTAAACTCAATCCATTTTATTTTATTCAACTTTATTCAAATCAAATTTCATTCCATTTCTTTAATTCATTCATTTACAAATGTAGCTTCATTGGTTCACTCACAAATTCATTTCTTTTCAATTTGAATTTCATTACAATCAAACTTTAAATATTTTATAAGTTATCAACTTATTTTATATTCCATTTGTGAATTTTATTTTCAAATATTTTCTTGGAATTCTATTTCAATTATAAATCTCATTTACAATTACATTTACAAATTCATTCGTATATGAATTCATTTCCTCGTCTTTCAATTCATATTTATAAATTTCATTTGTTAGATGGATTTATCTTCAAATCTTTGGTTATATCATTTTATTTCTTATTTGCTTTCCATATAACAATGATAATATTTCAATGTTATCACTTCCTAACAACCAAGCATCCATGTACTATGATAATTCATAGAAAATCATTTCTTTTCTATACAAAAATAGTTTTGGGCAAAATTATTTCATTTACCCTATTTAAAACAATACTGTGTCAGTTTATCTTGTTTAAGAGTTTAGAAACTCCTATCAATTACAGTTGGCCAGACTGCACCGACCAGAATCTATAAACAATCAACCGATAAGTCAACACAATACAAAACAAATTTTATATTCACTAACAAATACGCACTCATATCTATTATTACACTCAACTCATTCTACAGTACTACTGACGCTATCTCTAATGAGTAACACCCAACAGAGCCAAGGGTTGTCGCTTAACCGGATGCTCTGATACCACTTGTAACGAAAGGATTTTTCGATGCTCGAAAGTCAACATTAATATGTCCACGGTATCAAATGCCGCGCAATCGAATGTAGGAAAACCGAACCATTAGGGTTAAAAAGAAGCGGTAGAAGAAGACAGAAGAAAAGAAAGAAAAGAAAAACAAAAACAGAAATAATATCAGAATCTCACATTCGCAGCGGAACAATATATAATAGATAATCACTAGTCTTTTAAACAAAGAACTATATCAGTTTATACATACATCAATCATAGTCAATATACAACTCCATACAACAATGGACAGTTATATAAACTTGTCCTCATACAGAATACACACCGGAATAAAATAAACAAGTACGAGAGTACGTCTCGCCATCCAGCTTGCTTCCAAAGCTCCAAAATATCCTGATAATATAACTCTAGGCTGCCAATGTGGAAAATTATGGGCACCCAGAGTTTAGAAGGAAACAATAAACTCCGAGTCAGTCATGGTGACTGGTGTGAGATCGTAAAACAGTTATTTTCACAAAGAAAATAAAATTAATTCGCAATGCTTTTGGAAAATGAAACTACCATAAGACCTCCCGCCACACACACAATGCAAACGCAGAATTGGAGGAGATTTCTTCTTATGATAGTCAAAGATGCTTACTACGCAAATCATTGGATTATTATTATTAATGTCTAGTGTGGAAAACATTTCGAAAGTATAATATTAATCTTAGCTAGCATAGACATTCCGAACTATGCCTACTATAGCTACCATCTAAACAGTGGTGACCACCATAAGTAAATGGCAGGTTCTACAACTAAAACCGGACAATTTCGTATTGGGAAATGAATTTCCAACAAATGGTCAGGCAAAGGAACTTCCTTTCCTACTGCCGAATGGGATCGCCTTTGGCTGGACGTCCCGAGAGACAAACTGCTCTCTGCCAACACAAGGCCGGGTTACCCCTGTAACTAGGTAACTCACGAATATGCCATCCCCCGGTCCTTTGGGACCTTTATCCGAGCGCTCGATAACAACATCACACATAATAAATAAAGTGTGTCCACATGAGTAAGTATCTGGGCTCCATACCATGATACCACCCCTTTCCAGAAGGAAATGACATACCTTAAAGGGCGCGACCCTCATAACCTTGTCGTATATTCTTGTTTCGACCATTTCCGGGTTGTGAGGCCCTGACGAAGTCTCATCCACAAAGCCATGCTTTTTCACAAAGCTACGCTTTGATCACAAATGATCAATAAATGATCATCATTACAGCAACACTCAGCATGCCACATTACCAAATTGGGAATATATCGCTGATAAATTTCAACTACATAACCTCTGAGCTCGTACGTCTTAGAGAAGGGTGTTAAGCTAAGAGAATAAATTCTCCGCCACCAACAGAAATGTATTTGAAAGAAATCAGCTTTACCAAATGTAACGACTTAGGCTTTTCAAACGTCGGCAGCGGCATACACTGGTAGGCTTTGCAACCATCCCAGCACCACCGTGGCTTACACTGGTACCTCGCAAGTGCTTTTACGGCCAGCCTCTCGACTGCATAACCAACCCATCCCACTCAGGGACATGTAGGGGTAAGAGTCTCCCGTTTGCCACCAAACCGCGAAGCGAGAACCCCCTATCATGCTGTAATATAGCAAATGCGATCCATGCTTGGGCCTCAACAACAGACTCCTTGCCGGTGAACGGTTTACCACCAAGCTTCGAGAAATTCTTATATAAGTCAGCCAGATTCGGCTAATGCTGAGTAGGTAAAGCTGCTTCTGCTATTGGGGGAATTTGATTAGCTGTTGTGGCATTTCCTTGACCCCTAGTTCTTCCTCTTCGTCCGCTCATTCTTACTATCTGTAATTAGTAAGAAAACAGGATTTAGATCCACGGATAAAATATCTTAAGGAATATCAGTAGTAAAAAGAAATAGACTTGGAAAATTCAAGTTTTCAGGTTATACTCATTCTAGGGTATACTTCACCCTATCTCTAATGAACCATCTAATGTGTTATACTCCATAGCTAAAGTTCTTACTCAACCTTCAGCTCTGATACCAAATGTAACGATCTTGAAATCTAGCGCTCGAAAATCAACATCAAATACCTTACTTGTATTCGACCGTCGGATATTCAAACGTCAAACTTCAGTTCGCCGGAGCTTATAACAACATCAAATGAATATAAACAGCGGAAATAAACCAAATATCATACATCACATCATAGATACAACATCATAATAATATCCAGTACTACATTAGAGTATCATAATACATATGTCTTATATACAAAAGCACCACATATAGATACAATAACAGAAGATAATAACTCCACAACATAACAACAATAGAGTCTTCCAAAAAGTTCCAACATACATCTACTTGGATAAAGTCTTCAGAACTCTAAGCACTTCAAAAGATATCCAAGACAAAAGCTTCCCAAAATCTGATAGCTCATAAACCCAAAAAGACTCCAAAATCTAGCTAACACCAAAGCATGGAAAACCTGCTACCAGGCTGCCCGTGTGGAAATAATGGGCACCCAGAGTTTAGAAAAGAAACAATAAACTCCGGGTCAGTCATGGGACTGGTATGAGTAAACAAAAGTAATTGCTTTAAATAAATAGATTTTAAAAAAAATCCGATATGCTTTTGGAAAATGAAACTATCATAAGACCTCCCGCCACACACACAATGCAAACGCAGAATTGGAGAAGATTTCTTCTTATAATAATCAAATATGCTTAATACGAGAAAAATTCTTGATATTATTAATAGTGCATAGTGTAGAAAGCCATTTCTAAAATATAATATTAATCTTAGCCAGCATAGGTACCATTATACTATGCCTACTATAGCTGCTATGTTAAATAGCAGGTTCTACAACTAAAACCGTACAAGTTTCGTATTGGGAATTGGATTTCCAACAAATGGTCAGGCTAAGGAACTTCCTCCTGCCACATGGGATCGCCTCTGGCTGGACGTCCCGAGAGACAACTGCTCTCTGCCAACACAAGGCCGGGTTACCCCTGTAACTAGGTAACTCACGAATATGCCATCCCCCGGTCCTTTGGGACCTTTATCCGAGGCGCCTCGATAAACACACAATCACACAATAAATGAGATCGGAGTATCCACATAGGTTAAATACCAGGGCTCCATACCTGATACCACCTTTTTCCAGAAGGAAATGACATACCCTAAAGGGCGCGACCCTCATAACCTTGCCGCATATTCCTGTTTCGACCATTTCCGGGTTGTGAGGTCCGAAGAGGTCTCGTCCACAAAGCCACGCTTTGATTACAAATGATCAGTAAATGATCAATACACAGCAACACTCAGCATGTCACATTACCAAATTGGAAGTATATTGCTGATAACCTTCAACTACATAACCTCTGAGCTCGTATGTCTCAGAGAAGGGTGTTAAGCTAAGAGAATAAAATCTCCGCCACCAACAGAAATGTATTTGAAAGAAATCTGCTTTATATCTCAAAATGTAATGTCGGACATACAACCATACAAGTCTGTTCCGGGATCGAACAGAACCGAAGGCACTTCCGAAGAAGTCCTTGCAATCCGGGTATTTACAATCCCAATCGGACTTCCCATCACTTAGGGAATCTCTATACCGGAGCAACTCAGTGTAGAGACAATCGATAGGTCGTCCTATCGTTTTCATAAAAACCCGGTCTTCAACACCGGTCTTTAAATGCTATCCATTACGACGTATCACTATTTAGTGATCGATAAATTTTGAAAACATGTAGGTATGACAACCACAAAGATTCATATTCAGGGTTCGATGTGGGTTTCGGATAACTAACTGAAATCTGACTCCCTGTCGCATCGAAGTTTAAATGCCGTTTTACGTGCAAAGAGGGGTTTTCACATCAATACAGAATTAAATCACAAATCACAGTTCAGTACCAAAACAATCACAGTATCACAGTAGAAATATCAATTCAGTACAGAATATTTGATGATAGTCAATCATCTCTAATTTGGGTGAATGTGATTTAGAAGTGAATTAACCACATAATTATTTTCATAAATTTTTATTTTATAATTAATTATCCTTAACTATAAATTAATTAGATTTTAAATTAACTTAACTAATTATCTTAATTTATTTATTCTTAATTGTTAATTTATTATTCTTAAATTAATTACTTGATTAACCTTTATCCTTAATTAATTAAATTAATTAATTATACTTAATTTCACTAATTAACTTAATTAATTCCAAGATAATAAAACTTCTTTAACTTAAGATAAACATTATCTTAATCCCAATTACATTTCAAAGCCCTTTATCTTTAAAATTAACTTAAAACAAAATTCAGATTAAATAAATTTTAAAACTCCTTAACAAATGTTAAGAAACAATTTGATATTTATAAAGTAATGTTATAAAAGAAAGTTTTAACCAATTTTCTTTTAAATTTCAAAAATATTATTTTTTATAAAAACTTTTATAAAACTGAATTAAAATCTACTTCAGGTCGAACCCGAATGCCACTCATGTTTAAACCCGAGTCTCCCTACTTCTATTTTTTTTAAAAGACTTAGTTTACATTTTATAGTTTAAAAAAAACTGTAGCATATCACCTACGAATCACTCGAGTACGAACTCGAGTTAAAACCCAAAACCCCCGACCATAACTTCGAGTCAACCCCGCCAGACTCTCGTGCAACCCACGTGAAAAACATCGTCTTCCCCAAAGCCAAAACTACTGACACCCCACTTACACGCATGCACATGCACGGACGAGCGCCGTAGCTCCGACCATGGCTACCACCTTCAATATGTCGTCCTCGACCTATACGAGCATCACGAACATCCAAAACTAAGAATCGATAACGAAATCAAAAACGAGCTATCAGACCCAAACTGCCCCAAAAACGATCATCACGTAATCGCCTCGTCACCACTGCACAGGCCACCGGAGTCGACCAATTTTCGACCACACCTCGACAACACTCCAAGCAACCATTTCCCAAAGTTACGCGAAGCTCGATCACGTATAGGGGTCGCACTCGTTTCATTTACAGACATGCCCAGAATCTTGCAGAAAACCCTAATTCGATCTCATTCCTTTGATTTATGAAATAGAAAAATTCTCTGACAATTTTCTCGAGATCAATGATGTTCGAACAAGCTTCAAACAAATTTTCAACATTTTAAATTGGTTCGAATGTTAGAAAATGGGAAAAATGCAAATTTTATTCAAATTCAAATTACTCTTGGAATACTGAACTAAAAATCTCCGTTTTAGTTTTAAAAATCCTAACTTCTAAAATGGATTCAAGTTATCATCTTAAAACAGTAAATTAGGATGATTGAATTTTACATGTTATAAGATTTTTACTGTGAATCTTAAGTTCCAGACTTTCATATATAACAAACATGTTTATAGATATTTTTTAGATTCAAGTTTATGATAAAAAAAACTAAATTTGTTTAAATACTATGGCCTAACAGAGATCAGGGAAAGAGATTTGGAAATTTAGATCTAAATTTTAAATCTGATCTAAGAACATAGGTAATAATACAACAGACATTCACTGTTCAAACACAACAACACATAGCACATTTATATCTACCTATACACAGACTCATATACTTATATATACATGCAAGATATCATCATCACAAGATTTCACGAGCAACCATCATTAACTTATTTAGGTTTTAAATAAAAATGTTTACTCACTTTGGATATATTGATGAGCAGAGATGTTTCTGTTTTTGAAACTGCAGTTTGATCTTCCTCTTTTTTATCAGCAGATTATGGTTAAGTTTGGAAATAAAGTGAGTTCTTCTTTTTATTTTTCTGATCTTTGTTAGGTTTTAGCATTCGAAAAAAAATTGGAACAAAGAGTTTTGTATATAAAGAGATGTGTAGGTCGGTAAGTACTGAGCATCATCCTTTTGCATACTTGCTTTATACAGGCTTTATACAACCAAAAACTTTCTTCCTTGAAACAAGGGCTGGGATTATATATTTGATGATATATTTTCCCCTTTCGAATGACTGGTTGTATGCTGAGCTTGAAAGCATTTAATGCTTTTGTTCCCATCCTTGTTAACATGAAATTTTATTTTATATTTCTAAGTACAAATTTTTGTTTTATCAAAAGATATTTTCTTACATGCATCTTCCTACTACCTTTCTTATTTTCATATACTCACGGCAAACCTATTCATTTGATTCTTGAATATATTTCATATGTCACCTTATAACCACAAAATCTTATTACAACATAGTTTGTTTACTTAATTTCCATTTAAAGTTTTCACTATCAACATTTAAATTATCACATGTCTTTTATTTGAGAGTTGAACACCAATTCTTATTTGTGGTATATATATATCTATTTTATTTTTTTATAATTCATATTCTTTTCTATTTAAGTTTATATACTTATTTTACTTATGAAATTTTCATAGTTTATAGGGTTGAGATATAAATATGTTTGTATTATATTTGTAAGTATATTTATTTATATTTTCTTTTACTTCATATATTTATTTAACTTCTCAAATTATATTACCAAAAATTCAAATAAATCACTAAATTTAAATAAAAAAAATCTGGGATGTTACAGTGTTTGTATTTGATATGTCGGATTTCCTCTTGTAAGTTATATTATCTGACATATCGGTACTCGCACAAAGCAATTACACAGATGGTCGCTCCTCAACAGCCTTATTCTTCGTGCTAGTCGACGGCATTACCCGGTAGTGTCTTTGGCTAGCGTGAGTATAGAGGTGCGGCGTCACAATAATCAAAGGAGATAGAAGAAACAAGATATATATATATAGTACTATCGAAACTATATAGAAACTAAACTGCAAACCAAAATGCAAACTAAGTGGCTTCACCTCAAGTGCTGAGTACACTGCAAAAGATATACGATATTAAGATAAGAAGGAAACCCCAATCTATAAGCAACTTCGGATGGATCTCCTTCAAACTGCCATCCATCTTCTTTGTACAACCCCGAGCATCATCGCCCCATAGCACTTCTAACCTTAATAAAGGAATAAGCACACAAATGCTCAAATAGTATTCACAATTACCAACAACCAATGCTCATGGTTTGCTCAAGTTCAAACTCTCTCATCGTCTAAGGGTGATAAACAATGCACTAAGCATACATTATGCTTAATAGCCTCAAATTATTACTTAGACAATTATTCACACTACCTCTTAACAAATTGAAGAGTCATTCCCCAAACTCTTCATAAGTCTACAATACACATCTTACAAATATACTAAAGCCCGTACGATGTACAAATATCATACATACATAATGTCCAATCTGATCTCTAGCTCGATCGAATTGATTTCACTTCCCAACTAGTATAATTCACTTGACCTTTCCAGTGCGGACTCTAATTCGGTTCCTTGGTTAGAAACCTACATTCTCCTTACATAGCCATATACTATTATAGAAAACATCTATATCGTGTCACGAACTCGTATCAAGTATTCGCCGTCAAGAATTAAGTGAAAAATTCTTGTTCAGATCGGTGTAAACCACCTTGAAAACTTGTACTCGAATACTGAATAAAGAGATGTCATGCTAAAACGGTCTACGTACAACTTACATATTTATCGTGCTGGTTTCTTAACTACAAAAATATCTTCTTAATCACATTCATTTACACAAATAGTATGTCATTCAATCCTAAATTATTTATGCATCATTTCACAAATCATAACTTCAAGTTTATAATAATTTTATAACTTAAGTCCATATTAGTATAATACTATATTACATCCTAAGAGTATATACAAACATCAAATTTGTAACAAGTATGATTAACAAATTTAATACTTATTTTAACTTACTATCTTCCCAATTCAAGTGTTATATAAACCCAACTTTATATTTTCAAAAACACTTTATTACAAGTTCTAAAATAACTCGGAAGTTCCCGACTATCCAAAATCGTCGGAAACTCCATTTCATTTTTACAATGAAAACTATCAAACAACATATCATATATCATATCATGATGCACATATCATACTTTCCTAATGCATATGCTACACGTGTCCATGAAATAACTTAATAAGAATAGAACTAAACACCGATTTTCATTTAAATCATTTTGAAATAATATATACATATAACTTTTGTATATCAAATCATACTTCGGAATTTAAATCAAAATCCATTTTACCAAAACAACTTTGTAGCATCCCATACTTAGAATCCTAAAAATGAACGCCGATTGATGTTGAAGTCATCACCAAAATTATTTTCAAGTGATATGGGCGAGTTCAGTACATCCAAACCATACTTTTGGTATTTAACCAAAATTGTTTCAAAGCGGTATCAAATACTTTGTATACTAATAATAATTATCATGCTCTTAATTTCCTAAATCAATTTCCCAAATATTCACATTCAAATAATACTAGTGTTATTTCCTCCAAAGTCTTGAAAAACTTATTCAAAGACACCAAGATTTAGATTCTCAAATTCTCTGTTTAAATCCTTTTCGTTTATAAATCACATTCTATAAATCTTTCCACAAATATTTATTTCTAAAATATTCTATCTTTCCTTTTGACTATAATAAACATCTTCTTCTAAGTCTTAACTTCTAACTCAACATTATCGCCGAACACCTTATAATCAAACCGTGAAACTTAATTCATAAGGTGTTCGTTCAATGTGCCCACAGTTACAATCTATCCAACCCCTGATGTAGAAAGGTAAAGCTGCTCATAAACTGGTTGAGCACAAATCAATAACAAACAAAAACCAATGTTCCTAACATGCCAAGCATGACTAAACAATCAAGGTTTTGGGATAAGAAACTATTAGATTCAAACAAACACGAATAGGAAAGCCAGATATTATACCCTCAAGAATCTACTATCCATTCTCAGCAGTAGAAATAGCAAAGACCCAAGGTTGTTCCTCCTTAAGCATGGGACAATCTACAACAAAATATTCAGACTGATGGCAACGGTAGCAATTCTCCGGTGCAAACTGCGGTACTCCCCACTGGATGCCTTTACTATCTGCCCACCTCCTTACTTCTTAATTTTTTTTAGCAAAGTGGCCCTCTTGCCCACACCGATGGTAAATAAGGTTGAACATATACTTCAATTGCTAAAACTTCCGCTTATTGATCCTAGCTGGTATAGAAGCAAGAGGCTTTGGTGCAGAAACAACAAGCTTCGGTGCCAAAATCTCGAACCTCAAACCCATATTCACCAAATTCACAAAAGACCCAAAAGGTGATTAGTCATATCCCTCTGGAACTCTGGGTGCATACCCGCAATGAATATATCGTTCTTCTTCAGCGGCATATCAACCAATACTAACCCGAGCCGAGACAATGCAATGAACCGATTCTCATACTCCACCATAGTCATGTCCCCCTGCTTCAGATCCAAGAAGTTCCTAAATAAACTTTCCAGCTTCTAGAACAAACTTCATTTCAAACTCATTTTAAATGGGCCGAAGAGAAGTCGTTCTCTTGGACATCTACAATGATAGATCTCCACCAATCCATGGCTGCACCTGTCAGATGTCGTGATGCCAATCTACGCTTTGTTGCACCATCTAGCTCCATATCTTTGAATATCCGATCACATAACTTGATCCAAGTCTCAACTTCTATGATTGTCTCCATACCACCAAACCTCTTACCTCCCAACCACTCATAATCATAGTAAAGCGAAGCAAAATTCACTCAAGGCCTGACCTGCACGATGTCTTCCACGATATCCACTCTTGGTTCCTCGATTGGAGCAACATTCCTTGGTACTTGATTTCCACCATTAGTGACTGTACTACTCCGACCACCTCTAGCTCTACCTCCTCGAGCATTGACAGCTCTAGTACTCATAGTTCTTGCTACCTAATAAAAGCAAAACTTCTCTTAGGACATGAAAGGATAGAGTTATTTCAAAGAAAGGGTTCTAAGAAAGAGATATTCCTAAGGAATAGTTCAAAAATCTAGTTTTCAAAATACAAATACGCACTCATATGTATAATACACTCGACTCATTTTTAAGGTATCGCTTAGCCTATAGCCAATGAGCCATACCCAACCAAAGCAAAGGTGTTCACTTAACCTCGGGCTCTACTACCAAATGTAACGACCCGATTTTTAACCCTGAAATGTCGACATATAACCACGGTATTTGTGTGTTGAGCAGCCAAGTGTCGGAAAAATGAATTATTATAGGGTAAAATAAAAGAAAAAGAATATAATAAGAAAGAAGAACACAATATCAGAATCTCACAACGGAACGATAATATATAATATCAAAGGAACAATACAAAGGGTTACTTTGAATATAGAATATCAAAGTTACTAAAACCTAAGTACTATCATCAGCATGGACAGTTATAACTATCTATCCTCACAATGTTGGTATATAAAATACATAAATGCAGTGGAAATAAGAATACTATGGTAGGTAATCATTTAGCTCTTCTTCATAAGCTCCAAGCGTCCAAAGCTGAATCTGGAAATATACACGGAGCTAACCCGAGCATTATAAGAAAATAACACTCGAATCAGTCTAGTAAACCAGCGTGAGAAACTTAAGAAATGTGTAACATGAAACAACAACCATTGAGACTGTACGGATTCCCGTAACGGTTTTCTTCTCAAAGAAACCGACCATTCATTAAGTTTAGTATATAGTGATATGATAGATAATGTCTAGAGTGTGGTACACAAATCATAGCAAATAGCTCTTGTATGAACGCCACAACAATAATAGGTATATGATCAATACCGCTAAGGCGCACTCACATATATGTATTTTTCGTGGAGATCTCTTCAGGGAAGCCGAATTCAAACTCCATGACAAGGATTAGAAACTACCTTCCGAGCAACGCACTAGATGGGATATACTCTAAGGTAAACATAACCGGAACACCCTCGGTGTGTGATCCGAGCCATATCAACTCCTGGTACGAACATATCAAAAAGCATCTCTAGATATGGAGTTGATATACCCTTGAGGTTGCTAAACCGTCTGGCCATGTCCCTTCTCTGTTTTTTGTCATTTTCCCGATGTCGAGGCTATGTTTGACATCTATCATACGAGTCTTCATCACTCGAATAGAATACGAATCCCCAAATGGATTTCTCCACCTCGAACAGATCACGATCCCCAAATGGATTCCTCTAACTCAAACAGATCACAAATCACTACATGGATTCGAGCATCTTTAATAGATCTCGAACCTCCATATAGGTTCCCCGCATAATTCCTTCGAAGAATGCCAACACTATCCTCTCTCTTTGAATATTCCTCAAGATAGATAGTCCTGCACGATAACATTGTTTGAAATGTTAATGCTGACCTTTCCTTTATACTTAACCTTAGGATTGACAGTTCAACCCTATAACATTCCAGTTCCCAACTACTTCCAGAACATAGATCACATATATGGTTTTGAAGTGGTTTCGGGTTTGAGTCATCTCATATAAGTACACTCTTCCCACTTACCAGACTCTCCAAAACCAATCGATGAATTTTCGTTTAACTCAATTCCAGTTCTCTCAAAAGTAAGCGAAAGCTAGAGACATTTCGTACTAATACTCCTCCCCGGGGGTTCTTATTGGTATGAAATCATGAAGCCTTTCGATAACTTCTTAAGTCATATTTAGTCAAGTTCAATAATCGACTAATCGATTATCTAGTCAAAACAATTGTTTATACAAATCACAATTCATATGCTTAACTCGTTTCCGACATTCCAACTCAACTATTCCTTGCCCAAGAGTGAAGCCATGTAAGTTTGGGCACTGGTTGCTCATAGCCTTGCCTAGACACACTGGTTGCTTAGATCCTTGCCGTGATACTTCATTCTTGAATCTCACAAATAGATAAGTCTACCTCGTCGGATTTCAGTGTTAAGTGTAGTATTAATGATTTCCATAAACAATAAGAAATCAACACGATTAACATGTTTTTGACATTTTCCACTTACATATTCCTTGGGTAAGAGGGAAGCAAGGTAGGTTAGAGCTCTATTGCTGCGTCCCTACTCGACATCAATCTTAACTCTCACAAATAGATAAGATTACTTCGTCAACTTATTAGTGTTAAACATAATTAATTACTTTTCTAATAAGTAATTAATCAATTTAACCATTTGGCCATTAAGCAATTACTAACCCCTTCCTAAACCTTTTGTTTGTATTTTTAAAATCCTTTAAAAGGATAAGATAATTTTTAAGATATTTAAATAAGATATTTTCCAAGATAAGCTATTTTTATAAGATATTTTCCCAGATATTTTTTACTTGAAATAATTATAATAGGTTTTAAAACATACATACAAAATATTACATAAAAATGATTGTTTTGTAATTTACTTGAAAACATAGAAAACTGTATTTTTCACAAAACACTCGATTTATATAAATTCATAATTAATTCTTAAAAATTTATATAAGTCTCAAACTACTTTTAAAATACTCTTTTATAGAGTCAGGAAATACTTTTAAAAATAATGAAACAAATCGCTAAAACTTAAAGTCCTTTTTGAAACATTTGAAGTTCAAAAATCAAGGTTAAGTAGAGCAGTTATGCACTAGTGATGTTTTGGCCGTTTTCGAGATGTTACTTAACTTTATACTATCCAAGCTTTTAATAGCAACAAAAATACATATAGAACATTGTAAATATGATGAGAAGCCCCTAAGGATCTCTTTACAAAGTTCCATAACAATTGCCAAAAACAAGGCAATTCCAAACTGCTTCTATAGCGACTATCGCTATAAGTGCACTTCTAAGTCCAAGTCATATTCCAACCTATGTTCAACTACAACATATGTGCTTTGTTACAAAGTCTATTCATATGTTGTTATCCCGCCTTTTGGCAAAGCCGTGACACCAAGGGATTGATTAGTAACCAATGACGGCCCGACCTAGAAATCAGCTGTATAGGCTCGCTATGGAAATCGACGAATTTTGTCCGAGTCCGGATCAAGCCAAAATTGGTAGGACATGACAAGCTAAGCCATGAGAGTCAACGTTCTGAATCTCAAGTCAATTCGAGTTCGTATGCTCAAGTTATGAACGATACAAAATTGGATGAAAACCAATCACCGGTCGACTCGCTCCCTTCGACTCGCTCCACATACTTCAGATGCCAACTTCGACTCGCTTCGTAACACTCAGAGATGCCAACTTCGACTCACTTCGCAACACTCAGAGATGCCAACTTCGACTCGCTTCGCAACACTCAGAGGTGACAACTTCGACTCGCTTCGCTCAGAGGCTTTCTTCGACTCGTTCAGGTTCGACTCGCTTCACAGCCATCTGAAGTACCTACTTCGACTCGCTTCGCTCAGAGGCCTTCTTCGACTCGCTCCGCTCGAACCACTGATCGACTCCATCAACTTCGACTCCACTGCTCAAACCTCTCAGGACGCTCCATTTCGACTCGCTCGACTAATGCGTACTTCGACTCGCTCGATCTGGGCACGCTTCGACTCGCTCAATCATTGAGCATTTCAACTCGCTCGAAACAACATCCAGGGCAGAGTGAAGATCGAGTGCCACGTCACCGAGTCGAATGGAAGCGAGTCGAAATGGAAGCGAGACGAAGGAAACAGCCTACCGAAAACTTCATTTCGTATCGATCATATCTCCCAATCTACAAGTCCAAATGCTATGAAATTTTCACAGAAGACTACGTGCATGCTAAAGAATGTCCATGCCAAATTTCGACTCCATTGGATGAAATCTTGATCGAGTCGAAATCTGCTCGTGTCGATCACGGATCGGACCGAAACTTCACGGGCTTGGGCATGCGGGCCTGGTCACGTGCCAGAGAGGGTCTCCCGAGATCTGAGCGAAATATCAGTCTCCTACACCTATAAATAGACCCCCAAAGCTAACAGAAAAGGGGTTCTTCTTCCTCTTTGAGCTCTCCAACGCCCGGACTCCACCAGATCCATATCTGCACTCAATTGCTGCTGCCACAAACGAAATTCACTGCTGCAAATCACAATTGACTGCTGTAAATCATTGAATTCACTTGTAAACACAAAAGAAAGATCAATAAAGCAAACTACTTCGTAGTGGACGTAGGCTATACACCGAACCGCTCTAAATTCTTGTGTCTCCTTGCACTTTAATTATTCTCATTTATGAAATTTGGAGTTTTTGTTAGATAAATCCTCTTTTTACATTTATTTTCTTCACTTTATCTCTTCAAAGACTTCCAAAGAGTGTTGTGCCCAATTTTGGTACAAACACTTTGGTACTTTCACTGAGAACAACCAATTTTTCTCCTGCTCTTTGGATCTCTTATCTATATTGGATTGCATAAATCTAAGAAGAAGATCCAGATCTAGAACTTTGAAGCCATTGCATTCTATTCTGATTTACAATCAGATCTAGGAAAGAACTTCATTAATTCCTTATGGTGAGCACACGTACAACTTCTACAACTGCTGATCAAGGAGCACGGGATCGACAAAATCCCATGCAATCACCTCCATCTAACCGAAATGCTGCAGGACCTCCAGATCCATCAGGTCCAATCACTAGACAAGAATTCCAGACATTGCTTCAAGAGTCGACCCAAAGTCGACAGCAGCTAGCGGAACAACTACGCGCCAACACGGAGTTGACTAACCAGCTAAATCGCCAAAGGCGAAGAAGATCTAGAAAAGACCAAGGTTCTCACTCTTCCACAGAAAGTTCAGCCTCCTCCGATGGCCAAACTAGATCCACACGTCCACGGCTAGGTGTAAGCTACACCCAAGCCACGGGACACCAACCTGCTTCAACCCTTGGGCAACCTAGAGCTGGACCATCCGCTAGTCTCCGCACAGAACCTTCAACTCGAGGAGGAGCTGCTCCTTATCATGTTACCGGCAACATTGCTACTACCACCACTGTCGGACGGGGAGGTAACGCTAGAAACCAAGCTGATCCTCAACGTAGCAATGAGAGCAGACTACTGAGCCTTATGTCCCTGAGGATGTTGAACCAAGGAGGTGAGGCACGGACCATCGACCGCATCCGGTCCAGACTCGCGCTGTGGAACCCGACCACACCTTGGCACAACATGCCCCAAGTGTCCGAACGCCAGATATACCAGCGATGATCCGCAAAATGATCCGTGAAAGTCAGGGTCTCTCTAATGACGACTGGGGAATCTCCCAAAGTCATAACCCTTTCACCGATTATGTTTTATATGCTGAACCACCTCGGCACTTTAGGATGCCAGCTTTGCTAGTTTATGAAGGAAGTTCTGATCCCAATCAACATGTCCTGAAATACGAATGGTTGATGAATGCTGCTAGAGCTGATGATGCAGTAAAGTGCCGTAGTTTCCCCATTTCTCTAGGGGGCATCGCCACCATGTGGTTCACTCGTTTGCCACCGCGATCCATCTCTAACTTTGACCAGATGGCCACCAAGTTTGTCGAACAATTCTGTATGCACATGGCGAGGCCAAAGGACGTTAAAACTCTGTCTAGTGTTACGCAAGCTCCCGGAGAAACACTTAGACGTTACTTGGAGCGATCCTATGCTGCATGCGCAGAAATAAGCAATCCCAACGATAACTCTATCCTGATGGCTCTGACTAAAGGGATTGATGCTGATTCCGAGTTCGAAAATTGGTTAGCTAGGAAACCACCTGCGTCATTGGACCGTTTCTATTCCAAGGCAGCCCAATTCCTGAGAAGGGAGGATGCGAAACAGTCTAGGAAGCAGGATGACGCAGGGCCCAACATCGAAGGTATCCAGAGTAACGTCGCAGTTAAACAGTCCGGAGATAGTTCTGGAAAAATTCAGTTGAACGTCCAAAATAAACAGAATCAGCAGAGGGACAATAGAAATCAGAACAAAAAACAAGATCAGGATCGTGGACCACGGCGTAGAGCTTCCATGTATGAAAACTACACTCCATTGAACACGTCGTTGGAAAATGTGTATTTGCAGACCTACAATACCATGCAGTATAAGAAACCTGCCCTAAAACCACCAGCTGAAAGACAAATCCAAACAGGAAAATTCTATAGATTCCATAAGAGTTATGGCCACAACACCAATGAGTGTCGTCACCTACAAGACCTCATTGAAAAACTGATACGTGAGCCGAAGCTGGATCAGTATGTACGGGCGCCGTAATCCAGTGGTGCGGGCCCATCAAATCAGAATCGTGCGCCGAATCAGGAAAGACAGGAGGAACCCACTCGTGCAGACGGGAGGTTGGTCATCAATACAATAAGTGGTGGTCCTCACCCAGCAGATCGAAGCTGGAAGGAAATGGAGTCGTATGCCAGTTCTATCAGGCATGCGGACTTCGAATGTTATAGTAACTCTGATGAAGGGGCTCCGGCCAAGCAACAGAAAACGATGACGGATGACATCGTGTTCAGGAGCAGAGACGCTGATAAAGTCGAAGCTCCCACTATCGACCCACTGGTCATCTTAGCACAAGTAGGTCCCGCTTGGATGAAAAGGATCTTAGTTGACAGTGGAAGCTTTGTGAATATTTTGTTCAAGCGAGCTTATGATCAAATGAGGATGGAAGCCGCAGACTTGAAGCCTTGTCAATCCCGAGTTCATGGTTTCAACGGAAGTGCCACAATACCCACTGGAATGGTGGAACTCCCAGTAGAGTTGGGAGTTGGAGAACGTCGGAGAGTACGGATGTTGCAGTTCATTGTTTTGGACATAGACTCCCCTTACAATGCTTTCTTGGGCCGACCGTCCCTTGCTGAATTCAGGATAGCCATTGCACCATGGTGTTTGACCTTGAAGTTCCCCACTGATCATGGAATAGGAATCATTCAAGGAGACCAAACCACTGACAGAGCCTGTTATGTTGCTGAACTACGGGAGGCGCAGTGGAGGAGAAAGGAAAGGGCGTAGAGGAATCTCTCTACATCCATTTTGCCGATAAATGACAATTAACGCCCGGGCCTAGGCCCGGGCACCCTAGCCAATTCCTCAAGGATCTTGACCCAAGAGAAACTAAAGGCTAAGGAGAATCTAAAGAAAGTCAAGCATCCCCGGCCGAACTGATGATTTATGTCCCTATTGACGATGACAATGATTCGAAAATGATAAAGATTGGGTCTCACCTAAGCCAGCAAACTCAAGAGGAATTGGTTGAATTTCTGCAAGCAAATCTTGACGTATTCGCCTGGACAAATTCGGACATGTGTGGGACCTCGCCAGACATCGTGAGCCACACGCTGAATATTGATCCGCGGCACGTCCCGGTCAAGCAGAAACGGCGTGTATGGATCCAGAGAGATCTTCCGCCCTTAAGGAAGAAGAAGAAAAGCTCGAGGCGAGCGGATTCATTCGAGATGCGTTATATCCTGAATGGGTGTCTAATCCAGTGCTCGTCTGAAAGCCGAATGGGAAGTGGAGAACATGTGTCGATTATTCCGATCTGAATAAAGCATGTCCCAAAGACAGTTTCCCACTTCCCAGAATTGATCAGCTAGTAGATTCGACAGTTGGGCATGAACTCTTATCCTTCATGGATGCGTACTCTGGCCACAATCAGATACTGATGCATTTACCCGATCAAGAACACACCAGCTTTGTGACCAATCTGGGACTTTACTGCTACAAGGTTATTCCATTCGGACTCAAGAACACCGGAGCTACTTATCAACGATTAGTTAATCGGATGTTTGCCAATCAAATCGGGAAAACCATGGAAGTATATGTAGAAGACATGCTTGTGAAGTCACGACTCTCCACTGACAATGTTAGAGACCAGGAAACTATGTTCAACATACTCCGAGATTACAAAATGAAACTCAACCCACTGAAATGTCACTTTGGAGTTGCGTCCGGAAAGTTCCTTGGGTTCATCGTCAACGCCCGAGGAATCGAAGCTAATCCTGAAAAGATTTGGGCAATCAGAAACCTTGAAACTCCAAAGACTATAAAGCAAGTCCAAAGTCTCAATGGGAAGGTAGCTGCATTGATTAGGTTCATTTCAAAATCCACTGACAAATGCATTCCTTTCTTCGATCTGATCCGAAAAGGAAAACGCAACTTTGAATGGACCACGGAGTGCGAGGGCGCTTTCCAAGAACTAGTTCAACATCTGTCCACACCACTTATCCTGTCGAAGCCTATCGACCACGAAAATTTGTTCGTATATTTGGCGATATCAGAAAACGCTATCAGTGCGGCATTAATCCGAGAAGAAGACAAAATACAGAAGCCGGTATACTATGTTAGCAAACGACTAACTGGGGTTGAAAGAAATTATCCGAAGCTGGAAAAGTTGGCTTATTGCCTTGTCATTGCATCAAGAAAACTCCGACCATACTTCCAAGCACATTCCATTATTGTTTACACCGACCAGCCGTTACGACAGGTCCTTTCGCGGCCTGAGACGTCTGGTAGGTTACTCAAGTGGAACATCGAACTGAGCCAGTTTGACATTACTTACGCTCCGAGACAAGCCATACAAGGACAAGTCCTAGCCGATTTCATAACTGAATTTACCATCCCAGAGGACTTGCCCGAAGCCAGTGAATCCCTCGAATACGTCTGGAAACTTTATACTGATGGAGTGTCAAACGACCGGTGTTCAGGCGCTGGTGTTGTACTTGAAACTCCCGAGGGCGATCCATATGTTATGCCCTAAAGTTCAATTTTCATGCGACTAATAATGAAGCTGAATATGAAGCCCTCTTAGATGGCTTGAAACTTGCTAGAGATTTGAGAATTATCGCAGTGGAAATCTATTATGATTCACAATTAGTTGTGTGTCAGGTACGGGGAGAGTATCAAGCAAGAGATCGAAGGCTGGCCGCTTACTTAGCTCGAGTTAAGGAAGTACTGGATCAGTTTGATTACTACGCCATTTATTGTGTACCTCGGGAGCGCAACCAAAAGGCCGATTCATTGGCAAAGCTAGCCAGCACAGGTGAAGCTCAACAAATGGGATTCATTCCCGTAGAAATGCTATCTTCCCCAAGTGTAGACCGAACAAAAATAAACCGGGTATGCGAAATCGTTCCCGAAAAGGATTCATGGATGACCCCACTCAGAAATTACATTGAGCACGGAACCCTGCCGGAACGCAGGAGTGAGAAGAGACAAGTTCTTCGAAAGGCCTCAAGATTTACCATCCAGAATGGACTCATGTACAGAAGGGTGTACTCAGTTCCCCTACTCCGATGTATCGCTCACGGTGAAATTAAACAAGTGTTGCGCGATGTGCACGAGGGAGAATGTGGCGATCACACCAGGGGGCAAGCACTTGCCAAGAAAATACTTCGCTACGGATATTACTGGCCTACCGTTAACTGTGATGCATTGGACTATGCAAAGAAATGTGATAGGTGCCAGAAATATGCCCGAATTCCCAGAGCGCGAACCGGAGTATAAACATCAACTCCGTATTCCCAGAGTGCGAAGCGGAGTATAAACATCCAACTCCGAGTTCCCAGGGCGCGAGCCGGAGTATAAACATCAACTCCGTATTCGCAGAGTGCGAAGTGGAGTATAAACATCCAACTCCGAGTTCCCAGGGCGCAAACCGGAGTATAAACATCAACTCCGTATTCCCAGAGTGCGAAGCGGAGTATAAACATTCAACTCCGAACTCCCAGAGCGCGAGTCGGAGTATAAACATCCAACTCCGAATTCCCAGAGTGCGAACTGGAGTATAAACATGAACTCCGTATTCCCAGAGTGCGAAGCGGAGTATAAACATACAACTCCGAGTTCCCAGGGCGCGAACCAGAGTATAAACATCAACTTCGTATTCCCAATGTGCGAAGCGGAGTATAAACATCCAACTCCGAGTTCCCATGGTGCGAACCAGAGTATAAACATCAACTCCGTATTCCCAGAGTGCGAAGCGGAGTATAAACATCCAACTCCGATTTCCCAGAGCGCGAAGCAGAGTATAAACATCAACTCCGTATTCCCAGAGTGCGAAGCGGAGTATAAACATCCAACTCCGAGTTCCCAGAGCGCGAACCGGAGTATAAACATCAACTCCGAGTTCCCAGAGCGCGAACCGGAGTATAAACATCAACTCCGTATTCCCAGAGTGTGAAGCGGAGTATAAACATCCAACTTAGAGTTCCCAGAGCACGAACCGGAGTATAAACATCAACTCTGTATTCCCAGAGTGCGAGTCGGAGTATAAACATCAACTCTGAATTCCCAGAGTGCGAAGCGGAGTATAAACATCGACTCCGGATTCCCAGAATGCGAAACGGAGCGTAAACACCAACTTCAAGTTCCCGAAGCAGGAATCGAAGTATGATTATCAACTCCAAACTTCCGGAGCGCGAATCGGAGTACAAATGCAAATTCCAAGTCTCCAGATAGCGGACATATTATTAAAACTCAAGCTGGCGTGACCAACCGCCAGTGAACGAATGAGGATCCCCGGAGTGCGGATATAATCGTTGACAATCAGACGAGCAGGAATGCATTACTCAATCTCCGCTTGCCTCAGACATCCATTCAGTGGCACAAGACTCAACATGTTATAAGTGAGAAGCGATCATCGACTGATGGTCCATAACTCATCCCCAAGACTGGGGGCAGGACTTAAGCGTCAACCATTGATCGAAGCAACGCGACGTCAGAATTCAACTCGCTTCCCGGTCGCAAAACCATGTCCACAGTCTCCGAACTTAGCAGACAAAAAACAAACTTGATCTGGAATCTGAAACTTCACAAGCACACTCTAGATATTGAAACACTTAGACAAATACACAATGACAAAAGAGAAGTCAAAAAAGAAAAGTTTCATTTCTATTGATTATAAAAGGAGTTCGTGTACAAGTTCCCAAAAAATTCCTTCTAGCAGGGACCGAACCCGCATCTATACACGGCCAACAAAATGAAAGTCAAAATTACATCAAGTGAGCATGCCTAATCTTTCTTCTTCCGTGGCTTCCTCCTTGGTGTAGACCCACTGGAGCCACCACTGATTTTCCTCTTCGAGCCTTTGTTTTTCGGAAGCTGGTCTTCAGGCGAGGGCATTATGTCAACATCTTCCTCCGAACTCGAATGGATAGAGATGCTTCCTGCAGGAGGAGTCGGAGGGATAGGATCAGATGTGGAAGATGGAATAGACGAACTGGTACCAGAAAATGTACCGCCATGCGATATCAATCTGAGCGGAGCTGGACCAAGTGCTGCCATCCCACCTCCAAAACTGCCACCATGAGTTGCTGCATCCATTTCAGCAGCAATTTGCGCCAAGATCTCCTCTTCAGCAGCCAACCGAGCCTTGCTGGGAGCTTCAGAAGTTGGCATCGGAAAGCTTGTGGTAGGAGCGCCTCCACCCATGACGAAGGGTAAATCAGCTATAGGGTCGCCATGGCGGCTAAAGAGTTGTCCATCATCTGCTCATCGAACACAAGCGTACTTCCCTGTATATCGTCCAAAGACGCAGCAGTGGTGGTCACGGTGATCGCTTCGGTAACAACGGCCTCCTGTGTCTGATGAGATTCTTGAATAACATGAGGCTCAATGTGGGCAGCATCAATCACTGGACAAAGAATAAGAGAACTGTTAGAACTTAACTCAATCGAAGATTTCGACTAAAGAAAGATATGAAGGATGTTCAGAATACCTTCCTCAATTTGGCTCGTAGGCGGCAGAGCGGTGTTGATGACTTGCGTTGCAGCCAGTGACATCTGCGGCTGATTTGGATTATAAGCAGGAACAACCTGGGGATCAACCACAGATGAAGATTCGGGCTGGGTTGGCGTTGGAACTTCGAGACTTGCTTCATGATAGTCAACTCCAGAACCCTCTCCCACTTCAAAGTGCTGGGCGCCAAGCTTTTCCTTGTCACGTAGAATCATCGACTCGTGGAGAATCCTCTTTTCATCATCAGTCAGATGAGATTATCCAGTTCGAATTCATCCATGGACTCGCCCTGGTGCGCCTCTTTCTCTTCCTCAACCAACCGGATCCAAGCATTATAAAGATGCATCGAGAAGTCATCGAGCCAGGCTAGGCCCCTGTGCCTCAGCACATTAGCATTGTAAACAATAAGGAGGTCCTCGATGTCGGCCTTTAGCCTGGACTCGGCCAGCTTCACCCTCTCCTCGACCTCAGTCTCCACCTTCTGGACTTTAGCCACCGCCGCATCCCATTCATCCCTAAGCAAGACAGCTTGTTCGCACGCTGGGCTGCGTTATTCGCGTCGTCTTTCTCCTTGACCATATCAGCAAATTTGGCCTTGAGTTCATTAAGCTCCTTGACCGCCGCATCCCGCTCGGCAATGACTTTGGTGTTCCGGTGGCCCATCCCCTCCACCAGGGCAACGTGAGCCTGTCCCAACCTCTCCATCTCCGCCTTCGCTTCGTCAGCCCTTTAAATGGCCTCGATCTCAGATTTCCGAGAAGACTCGGATTCAGCGGTAAGTACCTGAATAATCCGATCCCTTTTTGTGAGCTCGGTCTACATCTTCTCGAGCACTTTGGCTCGTTCAAAGGCCTCTTTGGAAGCTTTTTCGGCAGCCTTTACCCACTCTCTGTACTGGGTGTATATGTCATGAACATACTCATGCATCGTATTCTCCACCCCAGACGGAATTCTTTTTAAGTGTGGCGGGAAGACATAGCCATCAAAGCAGATATTCGGAAAATCCTTCTTCATCTGAGCTAATTTAAGGGCCCCTTCTCCTGTGGGCTTAGCAGGGACCTGCTCGGTAATCATAGAGGTCGTGGTCTCAACTCTTTGAAGATGAGTTTCGAACCTAGAAGCATGAGAGGACGGCATATGACAAGGAGGCTCTGGTGGATATGAAGTTTGAACAGGAGGAGGAGTCGGAAGTCTAGGAGGAGGAGAGCGTGACCTAGATCGGTGTCTATACTCACTCTCACGCCCGTATCTGTCCTGATTAATGTATTCGCGATCGCGATCTCTATCTGAATCCCTCCTGCGGGAATCATAGTAACTAGAAGCCTTTCGAGCTGAGCGAAGGTTCCCAAGCATGGATCCTCTACCCGACATACTACCTGAAAATGAAAAATGAGAAAAGAGTTAGTAACTTCCTAAGTTGGGCAAAGGATAGTTGTGAATCATGAAGTGTAGTGAAGTGTATGTATGTGCAACCCCCCGACCAACCGGAAATGTCGACCGCACTCGTAGCAAGCGACCCGCTCGGTTCAAACGCACTATCAAGCTCCTCCGTCCCGGCATCGTGTGGGGATGACACAAAATCTGGGATCGGAACATCATCAAGCCCTGCGAAAGGACTCTCCACTCGCGGGGGAGGAGCCTCTGAAATCCTAAATCCCTGGAAAGGTAAAGACACGACCACAGATTTAAATCTCTCAGATTTAGGGCGTTTGTGAGCAGCGGCCTTGCCTTTTCTTCTTCCTCCCGAATCCAGGACATCGGCAGAAGGCCCAGCTGGGAGCTCGGTATCGATAGGCATTCTTTCCGGACCAACTTCTTCGGAGATCACGACTGCGGGCGCTTTGCGCTTCACCCGTTTCTTCAGGACCACTCTATGTATCACTTCCAGATCTATACTATGTCTTCGTTCTATCAACCCGATAGTCCTTAAATTCCTGTCGGTTAGGACTAAGTCTATGTGCCTCTCTTCGCTCGGAAACGATTGAAGAATCCAAACAAGCTCTCTGAAGTACGTGCCATCAGGACGAGAGGTTGCGGCTATAAGAAAGGAAAAATATGTCAGTTTTGAAGTCGGTTACTGGTATCTCAATGATTCAAGAGAGAAATGGCAACACTTACGTCTATCCAACCACCGCCCAGCAAATCCAGGAGGGCACCGAACGTAGAACCATTCGGTTTTATAATAACTTAGCCTTCCCCAGGAACCCAATACAATGTGGCAGCTCCTGACTGCTTCCAAGAAGGTGAAAGAGGGGTTGTCTCCACGGCTCTTGGCATTGAATAAATATCGGATCTCGATCGGCTTCGGCGGTCGAAAGAGGATCTCCATAAAGAGAACAAATGTGCTGTTCAATAAGGCATACCCGTTGGGATGTAGCTGAGATGGAGCTATGCCAAGAAACGATAACATCTCCCTTATATAGTCATTGAAGGGAGGAAGTGTCCCCACTATGCAAGCGTGGCGGTTGAAAGTAGTATACCCCGCCGGGGGATTGTGTGGCCTGTCAGTTGGCCTAAGAAGTAGCACGTCGTCAAACGACAAACCATGCCTTAAGCAAATCCGTCCTAGCATATCTTCGGAGATACCCGATGGCACGGAATCTGTTGGATTGAGAATAAACCGAGCACCCGGACGCTCATCCGGAGCTGGCTCTATGACTTCGGCTTCGATAACCGGTATCTCTATGGTTGGAAGAACAGAACTTGGGAATTCCGGCTGCTGAGAACTTGAAGGGTCCATGACTAGCTAGCTTATAAAAAATCATTGTTAAACTGACAAATAACACCCGTGCATCCCCCAGTGTAAAGTGGGTGAGTGCGTTGTGCAGTGCAGTACTGTATATTATTTGAGGTGATCAACCGGATTAAGGAAAGCATGTAAACGATGAGACTTCGGAATCCAGTCGGAAGGACTGTCATCGCTGACTGTCACAATCGTGCCATCCAGTTATTAACTATCATTCCAAGCCAAAGTTTGTTGTCATTTTTACAAGTTGCAGTTTCATCGACGAGCTTTGATAGGAAGTCAGATATGCAGTGAAACGGTTAAGTCCAGTTATGCAAATTTGAAGCTCGTCGGAGGAAATTGTTCAAGTGTGTGAGAAGTTTCAAATTTTTTGATGATCAAATTTGTATTGCTCACGAGAGCCATGTTCGCATCGATGAATTATAATCGTGTGCGTTTGAGTTAGACTCGGTCAGAAGAATGAAGTGCAAGTTCGACTCGTTCCAGAGCCATCTACTTCGACTTGATCCAAAAGCTACATACTTCGACTCGATCCAAAGCAGCCGCTTTGACTCGCCCCAAAGTCATGCGTTTCGACTCGATCCGAAGCAACAACTTCGACTCGATCCAAAGTCGCGCGTTTTGACTCGATCCAAAGCAGCCACTTCGACTCGATCCAAAGCCACACACTTCGACTCGATCCAAGACAGCTGCTTCGACTCGACCCAAGGCCATCCACATCGACTCGATCGAAATCCACCATTTCGAATCGATCAGACATAGCCCCTTCGTATCGATCCATAGAATCAAAGCGTTCGACTCGATGCGAAGCTCCACCATCGATTGATACGAAGGCCTCCAACTCATCATTTCGAAACCCCTACTCCATATCGACACGAAGCTGAGGCCAAGGGATTTTCGATCGACCATGACTCTGTTCGATTTGGTGTTAAGAATCTAGTCTCCTCGTTTATGCGATGTTCTCGCTTAATGGATTACCTAAATTTGTCAACTGGTTCAAATAATCGAAGGTATGAATCGATTCGAAGGCAAGGATGTTCGTTCTTTCTTCTCAAGTTTCTGAGCGTTACGAAGGCAGATAAAGATGAAAGGTAAAAAGTGAAAAAACGGCTAAGTACAAAGTATTTATATGGATTTGGAAACAAAGGAAATAAACGCTTCGTATCCCGATGGATTCGAATGTATGTTTCGACTCCCACTCCAATGCGCCAAAACGAAGCTCTCCTTCGTATCGCTTGCCTTTGACTCCCTCTCCGGTGCAACGAAACAAGCAGTTCGAATCCATTAGGGAAGCACATTTCGACTCGCTCCATTTCGAATCGCTTAGTTCACGTCCATCATCGAGTCGAACGAGCACTTCGTATCCATCGAACCATGGCTTCCAGAGGCCAACTCCATCAACTCGACATGTCTGCTTCGCATCCATAAATACAATGAAAATCATCTTCGATGTTTCAATCCTTCACATCGATTCAGGAGAGGATCGTTACGAAGGAACATTCAAAAGCAATCGTCAAGCGTTACAATGAATTTCACATCGGTTCAGGAGAGGATCAATACGGAATTCAAAAAACACTAAACTGACAACGACTTGAGAACGTACAAACGTCAACTAGAGTCGAATTAACATATATACACGAATATCAGACTAATATTCAATATTCCAAATTTTCAGGAATCAGAAACTCATCCAATAACGATTACAACAACAATACATGTTACAACAGTTGACCGTCAACAGCTCGCATTTTCAAGAGAAAACAGTCAAAGATTACAGCTTTCATCGAAAAGACAATAACTATTCGGAGTAGAGATGGCAGTGTTTAAAAGCACATCATGTTTCCACAAGACGTACTTTGGGGGGCAAATGTTATCCCGCATTTTGGCAAGGCCGTGACACCAAGGGATTGATTAGTAACCAATGACGGCTCGACCTAGAAATCAGTTGTACATAGGCTCGCTATGGAAATCGACGAATTTTATTCGAGTCCGGATCAAGCCAAAATTGGTAGGACATGACCAGCTAAGCCATGAGAGTCAACATTCCGAATTTCAAGTCAATCCGAGTTTGTATGCTCAAGTTATGAACGATACAAAATTGGATGAAAACCAATCATCGGTCGACTCGCTTCCTTCGACTCGCTCCCTTCGACTCGCTCCCTTTGACTCGCTCCACATACTTCAGATGCCAACTTTGACTCGCTTCGCAACACTCATAGATGCCAACTTCGACTCGCTTCGCAACACTCAGAGATGCCAACTTCGACTTGCTTCGCAACACTCAAAGGTGACAACTTCGACTCGCTTCGCTCGGAGGCCTTCTTCGACTCGTTCAGGTTCGACTCGCTTCACAGCCATCTCACGTACCTACTTCGACTCGCTTTGCTCAGAGGGCTTCTTTGACTCGCTCCACTCAAACCACTGATCGACTCCATCAACTTCGACTCCACCGCTCAAACCTCTCAGGATGCTCCATTTTGACTCGCTCGACCAATGCGTACTTCGACTCGCTCGATCTGGGCATGCTTCGAATCGCTCAATCAGTGCGTACTTCGACTCGCTCGATCTGGGCATGCTTCGAATCACTCAATCAGTGAGCATTTCGACTCGCTCGAAACAACATCCAGGGCAGAGTGAAGATCGAGCGCCAAGTCACCGAGTCGAATGGAAGCGAGTCGAAATGGAAGCGAGTCAAAATGGAAGCGAGACGAAGGGAACAGCCTACCGGAAACTTCATTTCGTATCGATCATGTCTCCCAATCTACAAGTCCAAATGCTATGAAATTTTCACAGAAGACTACGTGCATGCTAAAGAATGTCCATGCCAAATTTCGACTCCATTGGATGAAATCTTGATTGAGTCGAAATCTGCTCGTGTCGATCACGGATCGGTCCGAAACTTCACGGGCTTGGGCGTGCTGGCCTGGTCACGTGCCAGAGAGGGTCTCCCGAGATCTGAGCGAAATATCAGTCTCCTACACCTATAAATAGACCCCTAAAGCTAACAGAAAAGGGGTTCTTTTTCCTCTTTGAGCTCTCCAACGCACGAACTCCGCCAGATCCAGATCTACACTCAATTGCTACTGCCACAAACGAAATTCACTGCTGCAAATCACAATTGACTACTGTAAATCATTGAATTCACTTGTAAACATATATACACGAATATCAGACTAATATTCAATATTCCAAATTTTCAGGAATCAGAAACTCATCCAATAAAGATTACAACAACAATACAGGTTACAACAGTTGACCGTCAACAGCTCGCATTTTCAAGAGAAAACAGTCGAAGATTACAGCTTTCATCGAAAAGACAATAACTATTCGGAGTAGAGATGGCAGTGTTTCAAAGCACATCATGTTTCCACAAGACGTACTTTGGGGGGCAAATGTTATCCCGCCTTTTGGCAAGGCCGTGACACCAAGGGATTGATTAGTAACCAATGACGGCCCGACCTAGAAATCAGTTGTACATATGCTCGCTATGGAAATCGACGAATTTTATCCAAGTCCGGATCAAGCCAAAATTGGTAGGACATGACCAGCTAAGCCATGAGAGTCAACGTTGCGAATTTCAAGTCAATCCGAGTTCGTATGTTCAAGTTATGAACGATACAAAATTGGATGAAAACCAATCACCGGTCGACTCGCTTCCTTCGACTCGCTCCCTTCGACTCGCTCCCTTTGACTCGCTCCACATACTTCAGATGCCAACTTCGACTCGCTTCGCAACACTCATAGATGCCAACTTCGACTCGCTTCGCAACACTCAGAGATGCCAACTTCGACTTGCTTCGCAACACTCGGAGGTGACAACTTCGACTCGCTTCGCTCAAAGGCCTTCTTCGACTCGTTCAGGTTCGACTCGCTTCACAGCCATCTCACGTACCTACTTCGACTCGCTTCGCTCAGAGGGCTTCTTCGACTCGCTCCACTCAAACCACTGATCGACTCCATCAACTTCGACTCCACTGCTCAAACCTCTCCGGATGCTCCATTTCGACTCGCTCGACCAATGCGTACTTCGACTCGCTCGATCTGGGCATGCTTCGACTCGCTCAATCAGTGAGCATTTCGACTCGCTCGAAACAACATCCAGGGCAGAGTGAAGATCGAGCGCCAAGTCACTGAGTCGAATGGAAGCGAGTCGAAATGGAAGCGAGTCGAAATGGAAGCGAGACGAAGGGAACAGCCTACCGAAAACTTCATTTCGTATCGATCATGTCTCCCAATCTACAAGTCCAAATGCTATGAAATTTTCACAGAAGACTACGTGCATGCTAAAGAATGTCCATGCCAAATTTGGACTCCATTGGATGAAATCTTGATTGAGTCGAAATCTGCTCGTGTCGATCACGGATCGGTCCGAAACTTCACGGGCTTGGGCGTGCGGGCCTAGTCACGTGGCAGAGAGGGTCTCCCGAGATCTGAGCGAAATATCAGTCTCCTACACCTATAAATAGACCCCCAAAGCTAACAGAAAAGGGGTTCTTCTTCCTCTTTGAGCTCTCCAACGCCCAGACTCCGCCAGATCCAGATCTGCACTCAATTGCTGCTGCCACAAACGAAATTCGCTGCTGCAAATCACAATTGACTGCTGTAAATCATTGAATTCACTTGTAAACACAAAAGAAAGATCAATAAAGCAAACTACTTCATAGTAGACGTAGGCTATACGCCGAACCACTCTAAATTCTTGTGTCTCCTTGCACTTTAATTATTCTCATTTCTGAAATTTGGAGTTTTTGTTACACTACGCCATAAATGGCCTACTGCAACACAAAAAAAATGTTGGCTCGGGCCCGAAAAATGTTGCCATAGGTCTATGGCAACACTTTTAGGGTGATGCAATTTTTGTCGTTGCCTTAGACCTCAAAGGCAACATTTTGACTATCTAAGGCAACATAAGTAATATTGTTGCAATAGAACCCTATTTGGGTCTATGGCAACACCCATAGGTATCTGTAGCAACATTCGAAAATGTTGCTATAGATATGAACTTTTTGAATTTGTGGGGCCCACAATGTAGAGCATATTTGAATTTTAATAAAAATAAATATTTATTTAATAAAATGCTATTGCACAGAATTTGATATTTAAACAGTAATTTATTTAAATAAATATTTTATTTCAACATTTGAAATAGTACAAATTCCTGACTCCACTATTTTACAATTCAATGATATATAACACTGATATTCACATATATAGATATTCCTCACTACATCACTCAGTTCACTCATTACGTATGCAGTTTCAATTTATACAAACACCGACACTGACAAATATATGCCGAGCCGAAGGCGAGCCGAGTGCCGAGCCGAAGGCGAGCCAAGAAGCGGGTCCGGGCGCAGCGCCGGCGGGGGTCCGGGGCACCGCAGTCCCGGCGGGGATCGACCTTCTTTGAAAGCGACGTAAAATGATGCACAAATGAACACCTCCTGCGAATTTGAACACCTCCTCGATGATTGACTTTTTCAACTCTTTCATGGCTTCTTCTGAATCATCCAACCTTTTTCCAGCCATCATTCTTAGCAAATTGTTCAGTGGAAACTGAAATAACCTTGCTTTTAGCTCTGCCTTGGTAAAAGACCTGAAACCATGATAAATAAAAATTGACATTTCATCGAACATGTTGCGTGTTAATAAGTAATACATTACCCTTCATCGAACATGTTGCCTAATCACCTAATCACAATCGGTGGCATAACCACCCATTCCTTCCTTCCACAAAACAATAACAGCAACCTACCATTCCACCACCAACTTCCTTTCACCAATCCAAACTACCATAACCCAAACTCCTCCCTGCTACATTTCAAGCAACAACAACCTTCTCAAGCAACCACTGCATACTTCATTATCGAAACCCCTACCAGCAAACTGCATTTTCTTCCAAACTACCATCTCACAACCAAAACATCCCAAACGCGCAACAACAAACAAAGCTCTAACCTATCACTTCATATACTTCAACCTCCATCACACCTTCATATCCAACTTCTACAAACTGCGACAACCAGATTCACCATCCAGCTACAATCAGCCACAAACTCCTGCCCCTATCACCTAACGAACTCGAACCATTTCTGCACATAGCACAACAAATCCCTTCCTCTGCAATCTGTCACAACCAATTCGCATCTCCTCACTAACCCTATGCCTTCACCATCACAACAACCACCTACCTGCCTTCTCTGACAACCCGAACTACCCCTACACCCTAACTTCCTCACTAATCAAACTGAAAACCAACCTGTTAAAAACTCCTCCAAATCGCGAACCCACCAACGCCTCCCATATCAAATTCACCAACCGCAATTTCAGCAACCCATCGACCAGAACTACCTTAAATCACCATTGACCTCACCTCCATCGCTTATAACTTCAATCGCAATCACCCACTGTCGTAACCCAGTCCAATCATGACCTAACTCCAACAACAATCGCCAATTCACAAGCCGAACAGACATTTCCAGATCTCGACAACAAAGCAAACGGGGCTCGACATGTAGGCAAACAACAGCGAAATTGGAGGTGAGAACGAAATGGGAACGAAGCTTGTCTGAGATCACTACCAAACTTTGAAAAAAGGACGAGATTTTGTTTTTGGAAGAAAAAAAAGAAACGAAAATATGATTTGGAAATTAGGGATTTGGAAATTGGGGTGAGAACGAAAATGATATGAAAAGTAAAGCGGGAAAACGAAAATTTGGAGCAAATTGTAGCGGTGATCCAGTTTAACAATCGGATTAAATGTAGACCGTTGGATCGTATTCACGCGGATTGCTAATTTTATTAATTTTTTTATCTGAATATATCTATAGCAACACTATATAAAAATGTTGCATCGTGTTACACTTTTTTAGCTAGAGCAACACATTTTTATGGCTAAGGTAACACCATAAATACAACGTTGCAGTAGGACCAAAATTTTATATCTATCGCAACATTTTAGTTGGCAACACCTTGCAAAAATGTTGCAGAAGGTCATTTATGGCGTAGTGTTAGATAAATCCTCTTTTTACATTTATTTTCTTCACTTTATCTCTTCAAAGACTTCCGAAGAGTGTTGTGCCCAATTTTGGTACAAACATATGTCAAACACGTCCATTCCAAGTTTGATTAAGTCTGTGTACATGGATGATGTATGTCACTTACTTTTAAAGCAAGAAGTTACAACCTTTGTTTTTGACATAAGTTAACAACAATTCAACCAACATCAACACAATCAAATACAACATATATGTTTTATATTTTTCATTCAAAGTGAGTTTTTAACTCACCTTTAACCCAATAATAACCAAATCCAAGCAACCCAAGCCTAGACCCACCCTAGCAACACCTTTCCTTCCTTGCTTTTTTACTTTTGCCTTGCTCCTTTGCCATCCTCCCTCACTATATGCTCATGGCCCCTTCTTTTAGGTGGAGTATGGCTACGTTTCTTCCAAAAGAAACTAGGTAGAAGGTCTTTTAATGTTGTAGCAAGGCTTTTCTCAATGTTTGAGGTAATCTGGATATGGTTTGCAAATTATTTGCTTTAGGAATTTAAGAAGAAGAAGGAGATGAAGCCATGGATATTTTAACTCAAAGGTAAGGGTGTAACCCCCTTATATAGGCTTAGGAATGATGATGGGAAAGGATTAAAAACTCCTAAAAATCCTAATGACATTAATTGCTTCTTATCATGACAACTTTATGTCAATTCTCCTTTATTCATTTTACCCCTTTACCCTTACCATGATAATATCTCTTATCCTATTAGAACTTTCCAACCTTTTTAAAGAGGATAATGTTTTAATTTGTTGATAATGTGTTTATTTGATCATTATTTAAGTGTACAAGTGTTCAAACAGCTTATATCGAACGAAAAGCTGTTTATCGATAAATCGATTTTCGGTCACGTTATCGATTTTTGCTCGAAGGATATATTTTTGTAAACACTTTTCAAAAAAAAGTTTCTTGTTATTAATCAATAATTAAATGATGAAAACAAGGTTATAAAATCATATTTATAACACTTAATTATATTTCAAAATGTTTCGATATTTGAAGACGAAGTGTTCGATCCAGGTCACTACATGATCTCCTCTACGATGAGTTAAGGATAAATTATTCTAACTTAAATAATATTTATTTATCACATCCATTCTCATCTAAGAGACTACGCACTAATGTTGGATAGAAGTGATTTGATTTCACAATGGATTAAAATAAACTATTTAATTACGTAATATCTTATGGATATGTCTTTTGAACCTCAGTGCGTTTAGCAATACTTATTTTTTTGTCACCCTCTTTCCAGTAATGGGATGTGACTTTGGTCAACGTAGCTACTATGATTTATGGTTGACTTTTCAATAATTATTTAATGTAATATTTTGATCAAGGTTCAACGTTCACTATCTCTTTCTTACTGTGTTAATTTGATATTTATACTTTTGATGAATACAAAAGGGTGATATGGTGAATTCGTTGTTAATATTAAAAGAATATTATTAGTTTAATATTTTATTCTCGAACACGTTTGCCACACACGTAGGGGGAGCATACAATGAGTGGAGCACGTTATACATATTTAAACGTTGTGCTATGCTTTTGATTTTATAATATCAAGTTACACTCAATACGTGTTACACTTGGCAAATTAACCAGTTGTTTGTTATCATCAATAGGGGAGACTGTGGAGTATACATCTTGTTTAATGATAATAAATGTGGTTTAAATTTGATTTCTTTTTACAAAGCGTTACACGTAAAGTATTAAAAAAGCATTATTTTTTTCAATCAATATGTCATCGTCCATTGAATGTGATGTAGGTATTATACACAGTATTTTTATCGATGATTTTATTTAGCAAACATATTTTATATTTGATTTTTTTAGGGTGTGTTAGAGTTAAAAAAGTTATCAAAGCACAATTTTGTTAAACTTGTTATCAATTATTTTCTCAATCAACGTATCACATATCAAAAACATCTATTTTTAACTGTAAATATAATAATATTATCAAAAAGAAAATATTATGAGACATTGCAATTGATTTCTATTTGATATAAATAAATATATATTATATTTATTGTGTTTGCTTACTGTTGTGTATTTATAGGAAAATAAGAGATTAATTTTGGCTTCAAAGGTGCATAAAGTATATTTCATTGTTTTGGATGGAAGTTTGAATAAGACATTGAATTATTTGAATACAGTAGTTTCTCAAGCAAAATATTTAGGTCAAGTATAGTATTTCTTTTGTTCTCCACATACAGCATTGGATACCAAAACATCAACCAACATATCAAACAAAGCAAACAACAAATATGATGGAATTATCAAAGCTCCATTCAATACAAATGAATATTCAAAGAGAGAATGACAGTCCTAATATTTCAAATCATAATATTGGTCCAATCTTCCTAGTATTTCTCCCATATGCTTAAATTATCTCTACTCATGTTTCTCCTTCACTATATATGAAGGGAAATAGCTTCCAACTTTTCTTTTATCAGATCAAAAATCAACCTTTCAAAGAAAAATAAACTCTATGTACGCTCATTATACCACTCCATGATCGAATTATCTCAGTCAAGCAAAACTTAGTCGCTGCCATATAGTAACATCAATAATGCTAGACTCTATCAGATCTCAATCGCCATATTCTCATAACAAACCACCTACAACATCTTCTCAAGCATACTAGTCTCAACCACCGGCATTATCTTTTCACGTAAGCATCTTATTAGCAATAGTATATCAACCTGACAATATCTCAAAATTCATCAACGACCAGAAACAAGACCATCACTCAATTCATATACAAATCCAACCACCATCTCTACAATTATCAAGCATTACAACATCATCATCTATTCATCCCAGATAAAAAAACCAAATAGATCATGACCATATCAATAGAAATATCCTACAACAACTGATAGAGTTAGGGGTATACCCTTGTGAAAATTCTATAATTTATTGTAAATTAATTAAATCCGCAATCAATTCTCGTTCGTAATAAAAGTGTTTTTCTTTCTGTTATATATTTGTTGTAATGTGTTATAAATAATTAGTTATTTAATTAAAATATATTTAAATGAAAATCCATAAATGGTATGTTTGTGACAATAATTACAAATAGTTTTAACCATAAGTATTGTATCATAACATAATAAGCACATCATTTTGAATATTCCTAGTTAAGAAAAGATATGGCTCCTCAGTTATATGGGGTTAGTATCACGATCAACTCAAGTCAACTTAATGCCAAAATCTCTGGACAGAGTAGTTCGGTTAATAATAATTTTTATTATTGAACTAAGGATATTTTTTTAGCAAGACTAGCCGGCTTTATAGTGGGCCGTGCCACTTTTATTAAAAATTTAAAATAGGTGCTCCGCACATACACAGAACAGCTAGAGAGAAATGAAATAAAAACAGAAGTTTGGCAAACATGCAAAAGCTGCTATAGACTATATAAACTAGCCTTCCTCTAAAGAAGATGATCCACCGTCATCCGAAGAATCTGGCCTAACTACATGGAGATACCCTAAGAGCAGATTATCTTACATAGGAATATAATCTACCAAATCGACGTTGTAGTAGAATTTCCTATCCCAAGAAGCGTCAGCAAGAAGAGATCTATTCCTCCATCCAAGCTCACCAATATCGATAAGAGAAAGATCGCCATCCACCGATTGATAATTAAAATGTCCCATTTCATCATCATCACTAACATACTTGTAGAAAGTGGCATACTCCGGATTGTGAATGTTCATGAACCCAATCTTGCTCTCCCGAACTCCAAAGAATGACATCAGCGAGAGGATTCAGATCCGAAACCAATGTAGAAGAAGCCTCTATAGTACAATCATGGACTGTAGCAGATGCAGTAGTAGAGACAGGGACAGAAGCTAGAGAAGTCTCCAGAGAAACCAACTTAGAAGGGCGAGTTTTCAAAACCCACGTCCTTACAGAAGGCCCAGGAAAGGGAATCCGATCCAGGATAGGGACCGAAGGGGCAATTAAAGTCTCCGGAGAAACCAAGGACATTTAGTTTGGATTATAGAGTTGAATATGGACGATACTGGGATTTTGACCATTATCATATTCCATAAGTCCAAAGTGATATAATTTTGACGAAGAGAATTGGTGTAAATAATAGTCAAAACCGAGTAATGCTTACAATGGTAAAGTTGGATTTTACCGAAACCAAGTAAGCGAACTTTGACCAAAATGTCACACCACCTACTAAGTGACGTGTGAACATTAATATTCAAATAGTTCAATATTAATCATTGACCAAATTTACACCTAACGTGTTATACAACCGAAATGATGAACATTTCTTTGGCCAAACGATTTATTTAATTTGTAATTGTTATAGATTAATTAAATTAACTAAAATTAACAAAATATTAATTACAAAATTTTATTTCAATTTGATGAACAAATATTATTAAATATATTTATAATAGCTACAAATTTATTAATTGATATATGATATCAATACACGTTAAATTGGATTTAATTGCAAAATATTTTATTCAGGCCTTAAATGGGTTTAAAGCCCATATAGAGGGCTAGTTGGTTCAGCTCTAATAGGGCATAATAGGCGACCGTATGATGGCATCATGGTGGGCTAGATTTGTATAGATAAGGCAGAGAGAATAAGTAAAGATCCAGATTCTAACTTGTCTCCTTTTCTTCCTCTATATAAACATCTCAACCCTCACCTATTCGACACTTTTTTAGAAGCCCCCAAAGCCTCCTTTTTGGCTATACCATACCTGTCCTTTCCTCTATCATTACAAATCAAAGTGAAAACAATTCTATTTGATAGCTAGTGGTCACCGGTTCAGGGAGAGGCACTCTACTTGATTGGAAATAAGTTCAGGAGTAGATCTCATCATTTCAAGGTAAATTTCTAACTATTTATAAATGTTAATGTAGATATAATGTTAATATCATATATTTTATATTATTAGTTAGGTGATGATTCCAATATATAAATACATTGTCATACTCAGATTGTATGTTTACGTATAAACTTATGTTTATAAAAAAATTCAATCATACACAAACACACACATACAAATAGCACGACTCAAAATAAAAAAACAACTTTTATATTAAATAAACTAAATATATAATATTTAAATATATATATATAGTTTATAATTTAAATACAATATCATACTTATACAAAATATGGATATATAATTTTATATACAAAGTTTCATAGGTATAATACTTTATCCAGAAATAAAAATAATTCTTACATACGTACATACATACATATATATATATATATATATGTATGTATGTATATATAATTTAAATTGATTAATCATATAATTTGATTATATCAATAAATATGTATAATATAAACTATGTTTTATATTTTATAAATTTAATTATTACCTAACATACTCCTAGCATAATTTTTTTCTATAATTAGAAATATTTAGTTATAAGCCAAAAATTAAAACTATTTTTAAAATTTTAAATTATATATTAATTTTAAAAATTACAAAATATCACTCAGGATTTTACTAAAAAATTAAACTCAAATTACGTTTTAAAATTATTTTTTTATTAATTTTAATTAATATCTGTACGGATATTTGTTTAAAATTTATTTTAAATTTAATATTGAGAAAAATATGTTGTATGCATGACCTGGTATATATATAAATTTTAAAAATATATTTTTCATATTTTAAAAAGTATTAATATATATATATATAGATATAATTGTATTACTTATATGTATATAGTATTTCTATATGTATATGTATGTATGTATACATTTAAAAAATAATTTCATACGCGTATAAATATTGTTTTCAGCTTTAAAATTTTATCATATTTTATACAAGATTTAAATATACTAAATATATGCAATGTTGAAATTTCATAAATATGTTGATAAATATATATACATACATATATTTATATAAAATTATTTAAACAAAGTATAGTTTATATATGTAAACATATATAAATGTATATTTATAACATTTTGTATTTGTAAATTAAAATTATATAAACAAACATTTGGATAATATATTTGTATACTGGATGAGCTAACGTGCCCGTTGCGGTATAAATCTCGGCACCTACACACGGATATGTTATACTTTGCACGGATTGATATGTTATACATGCACACATATTTATGTGTGTATATGATACATGTTTATATATGTATATATGATCACGAGTAATTATATAATATAAGATCATTTTATAAATTTAAATAATATAATGATTTTATTTAAAAGAAATTTAGAAATATTCTAAATAAATTAGGCTTTATAGGCCCAATAATGATCCATAATGGTAATTTTTTTAAAATCGACCTATTACTTTCACTACGGGCTGGTCCAGTTCCAACACTAACCTTGACCCAAGAGATACTAGATCTAGGAAAATGACAACAACATGGTTTACAAACTTCGGCATTTGGTTTCAATGGGCAGTTGATAAGGCGACACAACATTTTGGCCTGACAAACTCAAGCGAGCCCGTAGCCATTGCCGCAAGCTTCTCAACATTAACATTTCCCAGATCAGCGATTTTGCGTTACAAGCATCAGACTACGACGGTGATCGTTTCAAGTGCAATTGAATATATTCCAACGACGACATCAATTCCTAGCAGCATCATTAACCCAGACAACGTGAGTTTGTCAAACTCCAAATCAGGCGGCACATCTTCTTCCTCTCTTCACAAGCAGTGAGAAAATTAGTTCAAGGCGCAAGCAAATCATTTTCAGTCCAAGCCTTGCAAAATCATCCTCGACAGTCGAAGAAAATCTAAGTAAAACGCAGAAAACTATTTCATTGTCACTGGCGAGTTTCCTTTGGCAACGACAACACACCGTGCCTTATCTGCTTCCTGGCATCATGGGATTTTCATGGAAGCAGCCCCTATTTCTGGTGATGGTGCAAGCTCTTCGGTAGCTTGACTATTTCAGATCAAAGAGCATCTCTAATCGATCCAAATTCAAAAGCGTAGCAGCGTTCAATCTCTGTGTGTGGGGGGGGCTTTTGGTGTGTGTGTGTGGGGGCTTTTTGAGGGGGTACAAACAGTGGAAATTTTTAAAAGAACCAACTTTTTTTAACATGGCTAGAAATTTTTTTCCTCTGCGGACGCAATTGTTTTTGATTTTCGGCTTCCGGACAACAAATAATACAACTATTGACATCCAAAATTTGCTACCGACTGCCATACTTTTTTTATAGTAAATATCAATTTATTTTATATGCTACTAAACGTTAAGTTCGGTTTTTTTCATTCAGCGTAAAACAGCCGTGCATCTTTGATTTCAAGGTTGCTCATAGCCGTAGTGTGATAAACAACCTTGTATCTTTGATTTCCGACAGTCGTTCACTGCCGTATGGTGATAAAGAACCGAATAATATTTGGGTGCCTATTTGATAAAACAAATGGTATTAGTAAGTCCGTAAGCAGGGCTTGTATGGTAACCATTAGCTATGAGAGATGGAAGTAATTTTCTGGATACCTACGGTAATACACTAATATAAAATGGATGAAGAAGTAAAGCATGGTACACATCACATGATTTTAAAGGAGGAATGAGGGAATTTATGTGAAGCCCCTAACTAATTTAATTTGACGTATCTAACTTTTTATATTTTAGCGGTATTTTTGATTTTTTGGATTATTGTTTTGTAATTTTCCTTTTAATTCAAATTCCAGAATTTATCTAGGATTGAGCTCAGGTTTGTAGTTCGAAAATCCTTGACTTTGGGATAAAGTCGAGGCAGTGTTCCTAGAAATAGGATTAGTATATTCAGGTTAGTAGGGAGTGCGGGTTTTTAGGTATTGCAAGCTTTCAAATATATGATTCAAGTGGTAATCTTGGGATCAGCAGTAGGCACTAACGGGTTAGTAGCCGAAGCTAGGTATATCTATGTATTATTTACTTTTCGCATTAATAAATCCATATCGTTTACCATTTTATCTGCGAACTACATTAAATACTTGTTAACAAGAAAACTTGTCAACACCCCAAAGCAAAGTTTAAAGTGTAGGTGATACCTTCGAAACCACCTTTTGAACAAACAAAGATAGCTAAAACTTTTCGATTCCCTTAAGTCCACCTTTCGAGTTGGTTATGACAATTGAAGCTCCTTTTTATATAACCTTCCGACACGGTCAGGACACTTGAATCTCTTTTTATAATACATTTCGAACTAGTTGAATTGGTTAAGTGCCCTATTAGAACCTCATTTCGAAGTGGTTGAGGTGACCCGAGGTTTTACCCTAATGATCTAAGGATATTTGTTGGATTAAAAGGTTTCGACTTCCTCAAAAGGTAGCCTTTCGATCATGTTGAATATAAGAAGATCATAATCAGAATTGCATAGAACCACTAGATCAACCAAAATATCCAAAAATGACATAAACTTGCTTTGATTATCTTTTCCTTCATTACTACTAGATTAAGTGATACAAAGAAATCAAATCCCCAATCTAATTTTAGAATTAGGGTTTACAAATTCAAGAAAGTACAAGTATGGAGTCAATGAAATCGGATCCCTAAAACCAGACTCTTAGGGTAGGCGCGGGTTGGCACATTTCGAATCGGTCCTCTCAACTTGGTCGAAAAGCGGCTTTGGAGACCTTTTGTCGCTGTTAACATCGGGGTGTCCTACTTTGCTTTTAAAGTAAACTTAAGTGCTTTCGAGCTGGTTGAAAGGTGTAGATGCACTCTCCACTTTGTTGTTGATGTGTCGTTGTAAGTAGAAATAGACACGGTCTTTCGACTTTGTCGATAGGCGAACCTTTGAGGCTTCAAAGGAGTTGAGACATAGAAAGTTTAAAGGTGGAAGGTAGCTTTCGAAGGCATACTTGTTGATCGACGCAAAATCCCACACTTTGGTGTATGAGAATGCCATATTGATCTTAAGTAAGCTTTTATGATTGTGAATAGTCTTAACTGGTTCGAAAGGCTAATTTATGCTTTCGAATGGGTTTCTCTAGCCAAATGTTCTCCTTTGGACTGTGAATGAAGGCGAAACTCATTGTTTCGAAAGGTTTAGCGCACATGTGAAGGCTTGTAATCTGTTACCTTCGAAAGGTGTTCCCCAACCCATTCGAAACATGCTCATGCATGTGGAAGCAACTGTATCGGAAGGAAACAATTGAAGCGAAAGGGTGCTTTTGTCTCCTTTTGACCTCTTCGAAAGCTCATAGAACATTCAACTTTTGAAGATTCATCCCTTCGACTACTTCGAAAGGTTTTTCTTTCACTATCATTCCTCATGGATCCTTCTTTTATATTATTCATGGTTTCGACAAGGCTGAAGTGAAGACTGATGGTAACACTTGCCCCCTTTTCGAAGGGATGCTCTTGACTTTTCAAGTCAATTGTTTTGATACTCTTCTTTTATTTTAGCACAGAGATTTCCTTCCTTTTCATATTCTTACATGAATCTTGGCCATTCATTTAAATTTGATCGTATGGTCTGTTCTACGCGTTGGCTTTTCTTATAAATCACGCTTCCTTCTTCCCCCTTTTCATTTACCTGGAATTAAAAACTCACAGCAAGAATCAAAGATTTCAATTTCTTTTTAAATTCCTACTTTCAGTAATCATGAGTTCGACTTCAAGGTATGTATCACTTGTTTTATCTTTCAAAACTGATTTGTTATGCTTAATTTCAATTTTAAATTCTTTGGGTTTGAACAGATATTTCTGTTCTAATTTTTTTAAAGATAATTCAAGTTTTTCGTTCATATGAAATTATCCTTAGGTTCATTTATATTCTTATTCCATTCGATTTTATGGTGTTGACTTTGAGTTGGAATTTAAATTCATCAAATTTGAGGGATATTCGCCATTGTTTTGTACGAACCTAAGCTCAAACTCTACTACACTCAATTCAAACTCATTTTTTTAATGCTTCAAGCTTGAATTGGGGGTATTTTTTGTTGTCAAATGTAAATTCATGCTCAAATCAATTTAATTGTTAGCCTATAGAAGCATTGATTTAAGAACCGAATTGGGGAGAAAACACTTTTGTAGTGGCTTCAAAAAGAAGGCGGAGTCCTACAATTTAAAACCCATTATTGCAATTTGAACTTTCAACCCTTTCGAAGGGGTTGAGGTGGTTAACTCCATTCTACTCTTTCAACCTCTTTTGAAGGGGTTTGAAGGAAGTTAAGCATCTGCCATTATGTGAACCCTTTCGAAGGGTTTGGACTTTTTTGAAGCGGAAATATATTTCGACGCATTCTGACACCTTTCGAAGAAGTCATCTCAAAGGGGTTCAATTTAGTGGCTACATAACATTTACACAACTTTTTATTTTTATTTTAAAGGATTCAAAACTTAATGTATGTAAAAGTGGATTTAATTTGCCATTGGAGTCATGCTTAATTTTGATTTACTTTAGAAAATTTTAAAAGTTATCAATTTATACTTTCTATATATCATCAACTGGATTGAAAATAGTAGATTTCGTTAAAGTTGAAAACCTATCAAGCCTTTCAACTTGATCGAAACCACCTAAATTGAAATAAGTTTAGTTATTTGTATGCTTTTGAAACCATATCCTCCTTTCGAATTACTCGAATCCCCGCTGTAGTTAACAGAAGTATAACTGTCATCATTTTTTTATATAAACACTATCAAAACGTTTCAAAGCTCTATCATTTGTATTAAAATCACTTAGATCCAAGTCTTTTGACCTAATGGAAGTATAGTGTTTCAACAGTATTCATATACTTAGATTGCAATAAAATTTATGGTTTCGACATTGTCGAAAGGTTTATTTAATTTGATTGTGGAAAGTTGTTAGTAATTCTAACAATCTATACATAATCAAACTAGCACTGTAGGGTTAGTTATTTCTTTTAATAGTAAAACTTTTCATTGCTTCCGACATTGTCGAAGGGTGTGTTTAGGTGTTTCTATTTCATCTATCCCTCCGATATCGTCGAATGCCCAATGAATTTCAAGTCTCAAATTAAATTTAACATTCTTTCGAGGATATGGAATTATATACTTTGGTGGATACTTGAGTTATTGCAATGGGTTTCCGACATCTTCGAAAGGTGTTAATAATGGAACAAATTATAACCTTTAATGAATTAGTTTCACCTGTCATGATCATGGGTGTAAAAAAGGTTTCCAAGAAACCTAAAAAGATATAGCTCCAGAAACAGAATCTTCATAAATAAAGTTGAAGCCATCTCCAAACATTCTCTAATATCTTCTGAAGACGAAGTCGATGCCATTTTGAACGACTTTGGAAACACTGGAGTAGAAGCCGTTCCCTTTGGCGATATCGATACTATTCAAAATCCCCCTGAAGGATACTTTTCTTATACTGCCATTCACATCGGCATGAAGGCATTTTCCCTTCCCTAATTTCCTATCTAATTTCCTGAATCATCTTGGCATTGCACCTATCCAATTATCACCAAATGTCTATGCATATCTTATCTCTTTGGAACTTATGGCATTGGAACTCATGTACTAAATGCTGAAGTTCTTAACTATTTAGTTCACTTGGTCAAACTTAGCAACCTGAATAGCCAGATTTTCAGAGCTAATTCCCCTAAGAAACTAATTTCAGAGGGAGTAAATAAATTCAGAGAATAGGAGTCGCAGTTCTTTTTTGTCAAATGTTTTCCAAACATCAGTAGAGTTTTCTCTTCCCCTCGTAAGTTGATCATAATCTTCATCTTTATCCAATTACTTTCTTTTGTTGAATTATGTTTTCATATTAGGTTTTGCTCCTAAAGAACTTAACGATGAGGGAAAAAGAATCATGAAGTAGTTGACCGTTGCTTCGGGTAGTATCGGTTATAGGCTTACTCTATTAACGCCAAGCAATCTCCAAAAACATTCTCTCCTACCTACAGGTCAGAGAATTCTTGGACAACCCCCTCTTGTCCAACATACTTCTAGGAGCAACGTTTCTTGTCTTTGGGTGATCCGAAGAATTTTTCACCTATGTCTCAAATTTGTCCAGATCACCCCAGTAAACTTAAACGCAGTACCTGCAATTTATTGTTGTGTTACTCCTTAGATTGCTTTACTAACTTACACTTTTTGAATTTTTAGTAACTGCTCTCTCGGTTGAATTGAGTGTAAGAGATTCAGTCCCCCCAACTTCTAAATCCAGTGCATTGGCTTTGACCTAGGCCATCGCTAGGTCGAAGATGATTGCCAGAAGAAAGTTGAGCGAATGGACTGCAGTAGATCCCTCTCCCAAGAAAGCTAAAACTTTTGATGCCCAATCTTTTCTTTCCTCTAAAGAAAGTGGTCCAACTGATGTAAGTAAGGCCTTGGAAGGTTCTATTATCGATATTGCTAGTGACCCACCTAGAGCAGTTCCTTCCAAGGATGATTTCATATCCCGTATCATCGTGTCTGACTCTCCTAGCATTATTGAACAAATGCAATAGGATTTAGGCACTTCAGTTCCTCCTTAGAAGTTGAATCCTTCTAAATCCACATCATCGGTGCCCCTAGTGATTTCGAAGAAATGGTACAGTCCATCATGAATTCTTCATCCTCTACTTCCATTCAACCACCTTCCTCGGTACTAAACCGAGCAAGACATTGTCGTTCTTTAATAGAGCAACAACTTATGGTACGTTTTGTATTATTTGCCCCTTTTTATTACTATTTTTTTTAATGTTGATCCATGTTGTAATTTTCCTTTCAAATTTCTAAAAGCCGGTACTCTCTCCAAGAAAGTGCTTCAAAATCTTCTGTTGAGATGTCTAAGCTTCAAGAGAAAATCTTAACTTTGAATTGCCAGATCCCCTCCCTTTCTGCTACCAAAGATAATGCAATGAAGAAACAAGAAAGGTTGGGGGCCTGTCTTGCTCAAGTAGAATCTACTATCTCTGAGGAGAGAAAAGCAAGACAACTCTTAGCCAATGAAAATTTAGCTTTAAAAATGGCTTTAAAAGAGTTTAGAGAAGAGAAGGCACAGATGGTTGCTAAACAATCTTCTCTCGAGAAGAAGCTGGGAAAGAAGAAAAATTCATTGAAAATGGCCATTAATACTATCTCTAAAGCCAAGCAAAAAGTATCACAATTTCTGAGCACATCACTCTGTTACATCACCGTGAATTCTTACGAGGACGCTCTGATGCTTTCTTATTTCGACAACATCGAAAAGTGTCCTGACTTGAGCTTCCACTCACTTGATCCTGCCCCTAGTCAAAAGATTTATGGACAAAATCAAAGAAATGGAGCAAGGGATCGAGGTTCCAAAAAGGGAGAGGAAATTGACGCCGCTAAACTCGTATCTTTTGATGCTCCTTTTATAAAAGGATATTCTGATTCTGATAAAGAAAATCATGATGATGAAATTGTGGCCGAGGAAGGCGGAAGCGGTGATGACAACAACGATGATAATCATGACAATGGCGACAAAGATCAGGGTTCAGACGGCAGTGGTGGTGATCATGCTAGTTCCCATGGAGGGGATAACGAGGACATTTCATGGGCTTCAGACAAAGCTATCTCTGATCCTGGTGGCCATGAAGGAAACCAAACTGAACATCCTGAGCCTTCTGATCTCCACGAAGAAGCTGCCAATATTAATGTTGGGGATCAAGGGGAGAAAAAGCAGACTCCACAAACTTCAATTCCCATTTCTTAGGTATGGGATTCTTTATCCAAATGGCTTTCGCTTCCAAGATAATAATAGTTGACATCTTTTAATTTTAGGTAAAGAAGAAATCTATCCAATTTTATAAAACAAAGCTTGAAACAAAACAAGAAGAAATAAATAGCTTGTATAGAGAATTAGATAAGCAATTAAAAGAACACAATGCACTCTCTAACAAGTATCATAAGCTTAATAAAATTCCAACGGTGCTATCCTTTAAAAACCAGGAAGCTGCCTCCAGACTGAAGAAGGCACGCCTTCGATATGACAAACTTTTGGAAGAAAACTAATAATTAATTGAATGAAGAAAGTGACATCCTAGTAGACTTCCTATATAAAGCATATTGTAGACACCCTATCGTCGACTTTTCATATTTGGGTGATTTTACTGGATGTCTACTCAGACGTCTTCATAGGAAATATTTAGATGAGTTTGGGTCTGATCCACATCCAAGTGCTTGCTGAATTTACCGTGAGTCAAATCAGTTACTCATTAGTTGCCTCTAGAACAAATATTATAAGGATAAATTCGTTTCTGAGTTATTCAAAAAATCAGTTTTGTATGAACCGGATGAACATTTGTAATTATGTAATGTAAATTTCTTATATTAGTTTCCTTTTATACTTAGTTGTATTTTATTACATTATCACAGAATAAATGTCTCTCATGCAGCCTTGTTTCTAGAGATTATTTAAGCAAATTTGTCAAATTAAGAAGAGATTATTTAGAAAAGGCTTCCCTCTCGAAATCCTCAAAATCGGCTAGATATTACTTTCTTAGAGACCTAAAAAGACTTAATATAGAACATCCCCGCCTTCATTTCGATTTTCCTGGTGAAGAAAAAGAAAATCTTCTCAAGGAAATTCGAACATATCATACCAAATTAATATGCGGTCATGATAGTCCTCCTGCTAGGGAATGGGACTATAGAAAATATACTCCAGTTATTACCCCAAAAGAATTTAATGCCCCCTTTGATTCGATAGTTGCTCTTTCAGCTAATTCCTTAAACAAAGTCAAAAAATGATGTTTCTCAACTTTAAGTGTAATAAAACAAGTATTTGATTATAACAATGAAATTGTACTTTTTGTTTTATTTCTTCTTCAGTTGTAATTCTATTGTTGTAATAAAAGAGATTGGTTATTTGAGTCTTGACTTTGTTTTTTGTTTAAATAGGACTCACGGCTAGCTAATGTGCCGCTCTCATTGGATTCCTTATCTCACTTCACTAGCATTCGAGATAGATTGATTGCAGATGTTGAAAAGAGGCGTCTACTCAAGGATCCTATATCAGCTCACTTTTAAGGCAATGTTGAAGCATTGGAATGGCACAAGAGAAATTTTCTTCAAAAGACAATTGTTAGAAACCTTAATGAATAGATTGCCAATCTTGAAGTGGACATCAAGAATAAGAATGAAACAATTTCCATATTGAAGCACCAAATTAAATCAAATCCTTCGATTGATTTTGATCATAAGATGTCTGAATTTCTTCAATAGATAAGCGATTTGGAGATTAAGTTAAAAGACAGTCAAGCTCAATGCAAATCATTGGAATTCATCATAGGAGACAACATTCCAAATATTGATTTACCGACTTCTCCAATAACCTCATCTATCGTAAAATCAACAAGATCTCCATCTCTTGCAATTCAAAAATTCCCTATTATAACTAACCCTCCTTCTGGTTTAGATGAAAAGGTAGTAGGAGAATGCTGTAGGAAGGTCAAATTCGAAATGATGAGATATTTTGATGACCAATGGAGGGCGAGATTTTCACAACACATCAATGAATATGTAGCCAAGATTCGTGAAAAGTATCTTCTTCAAAAGTGCATCGCTGATTTAGAGAGAAAAAACAAAACCCTTAAGGGTGCTAACAAAGCTTTCAACCATGCACTGAGGGCTCGTATTGAATCCAATGATGATGCGGATGATATAAAAGAAAAGGAAAAGAAGCTTAAAGAGATTCTTTGTATAGCAATTTGGCATATTGTCATTTTCTGAAAATCTAGATAAGACTGTTCAGGACTCGTGAAACATATACTTGGCCTATATACTTGTAAATAATTATGTAGATTATGTAAATATCACCCGATCTATAGTCTTTTCTTATAATGTTGTTTCTAAATTCGCTTTTTGATAACTCATACTATGGTTTTTGTATTTGCTGGCCCATTCAGTCTTCCTTGCTGATCTCATTTTCCTGAAAAGTATAAGTAATCAATATTTCTTATTGTTAGCTTGAAATCTATATAAGAATATGTTTAGTAGTTTGTCCGCATCATTAGTGATAGTATTAGGAATTCAAAAGATCCCGGTAATGGAAGTTAAAAGCTCGAAAATAACGATAATAAGTGATAAGTAATTCCATAATTGGATATAGTTTAATATCTTGAAACCCATCTTTGGTAATGATGAGAGAGAGCCAAGAATCCAACTCCAATTATACGGACAGAATATCAAAAATTTAATCGTAGAGAACCAAAGATCCAATTTTGGTTAGAATTTTAGAAATTCTGCTTCTGGACATAGCCAATAATAATCGTTTAATGAAAGTCCAGAAATCACAATCTAGAAATAAATCATAAAAGATTAAGAATCTTTATAATAGAAGTACTGAAATCCATATTTTGTAATTCAAAAGCTAAAAGACCCAAAACCCAGATTCTGGTATTAGTGAATGATGGCCAGAAATCCACGATAAAGGTCTCCATAATAGAAGTCATGAGCCCAGATTCGGGCATTAATGAGTGAAGTCCATAAACTAATAGTAACTGTCCCGAAACCCAGATTCGGGTATCATGAAGACCATAGATTAATAGTAAAAGACCCGAAACCCAGATACGGGTATTAATAAGTGAAGTTTTGAAATTCTCTTTTGGGAACCAGTAGGAGGTTGTAAATTCTTATTTAAGCCTTCTGTTCTGCATTGCTCTCTAGGCTTTGGTTCATGACATGTGCCACCCTTTTGGAATTGTATGTTTCCGTTGTTTGGTATGCCACTTCTTGGGCTCGGACATCTTAGTCTGTTCTTGTCATTGTTTGATATGCCACTTCTCGGGCTCAGACGTCTTAGTTCGTTATTGTCTGGTGCACTTAGTTAGCTTATCCACAAGCATGACCTAAGAACTTAACCAACCTCCCTCCAGGAGGCGCTCCAGCTAGGCCTTATAGGTAGGACTGAAGGCTTGTTTGGTGCATTGGCCAGGCCATAGCGTGGCGGGACCAAGGGCTTACTCCATCCTCCGTCCAGGAGGTGCCTTGACCTGGTCATAGCGTGGCGCGTTAAGGGACTTGTTGATGCTTTAACCTGGCCATAGCATGGCGCGAATAAAGGCTTTCTCTAACCTCCCACCAAAGGGCGCTTTGATCTGACCATAGCATGACGCAATTAAGGGCTTGTCGATGCTTTAACCTGGCTATAGCATGGCGCAGTTAAATGCTTACTCTAACCTCCCTCCAGGAGGTGCTTTGACCTGACCAACTCGAAGTGGACAATGGCTTTGACTGTTTAAGGTAATTTCCAAGTGCATGGAGAATTCTACTCCTGACCATGTAGATTTTTCTTAGAAAAGTGGCGCTTTATTGAATTCGACTAGGATCTCTTTACAAATCTATTAATTTTGACTTGTATGAAAAGGTTGATCACTATTCCTTTGAGTGCTCTACATTGATTTGTTTCATGCCCATTCATCATATGATAGTGGCAGTAGGATCCTCCCTGATTCCCTTCATATTTAGGTTTTTTTCTTTTGGGATGGACAATAGTTGAGTTCCTCCTTGGTTAGCAAATAGACATTCTCAATCAATGTAGTCAGATTGCATTCTTAAGGAAGTCTCGACTTGAAACTTGTCTTTTGAGGATGGTTTCTAAGTTTTTTATTACTTGGTTCTAGAGCTTCTCCCTCAATGACCAATTTCCTTTTCAAAACCTTTTGAAGATCACATGTAGGCAATATCCCACTTGTTGCTTGATGTCATTTTTGTGCAAAGGCGTTATAATCAACCATCATTCCCTCTTCAAAGATAATGTCTTTGGTATAGAGTTGAATTATTTTCTTCATTTGGTCAAACAAGTTATCACTTTTATCTTTTGTTCTCCCTAAGACAAAGATAGGCGTGGGGGCAATGTGAATGGGATTTAGGCTCCATTTGTCTAGGTCATAAGATTCAACTCTCTTTTTCTTTGTGATCCTTACAGCTTCCAATCTCAACATTTGCCCTTCATGTACTTTAGAATCTTTAACTGTTCTAGAGGAGTATCCAACAAAATGTGGCTTCGAGAATCTTTGTTCAGGCCATTCAATTTGGTTAAACTTGGTGGTGTAAAATCTAAAGTAAGTAAATTTGGAATAGAATAGGGTTAGAGGAAAGTAAAGTTAGACGTTCAACAAGGTCGGAGGTTCAGGCCCTCCTTCTAGCGCCAAAATGTTAACAAGAAAACTTGTCAACACCTCAAAGAAAAGTTTAAAGTTTAGGTGATCCCTTCAAAACCACCTTTTGAACCGATAGAGATAGCTAAAACCATTCGATTCTCTTAAGTCCACCTTTCGAGTTGGTTGTGGCAATTGAAGTTCCTTTTTATATAACCTTTCGATAAGGTTGGAACACTTGAATCCCTTTTTATAATACCTTTCGAACTAGTTGAATTAGTTAAGTTCCCTATCGGAACCTCCTTTCGAAATGGTTGAGGTGACCCAAGGTTTGACCCTAATGATCTAAGGATATTAGTTGAATCAAAAGGTTTTGACTTCCTCGCATGGTTGCCTTTCGATCATGTTGAATATAAGCAGATCATAATCAGAATCACATAGAAGTGTTAGATCAACCAAAATATCCAAAAATGCCATAAACTTTCTTTGATTATCTTTTCCTTTATTAGTAGTAGCTTAAGTGATACAAGGAAATCAAATCCCCAATCCAATTTTAGAATTAAGGTTTACAAATTCAAGAATGTACAAGTATAGAGTCCATGAAATCGGATCCCTAAAACCAGACCCCTAGGGTCTTATTTATATGTGCAGGTTAGAACCTTTAGAATTGGTCCTCTCGACTTGGTCGAAAAGCGACCTTGGAGACCTTTCGTCGCTGTTAACTTCGGGGTGTCCTTCTACTTTGCTTTCTAAGTAAACTTAAGTGCTTTCGAGCTGGTCAAAAGGTGTAGATGCGCTCTCCACTTTATTGTTGATGTGCTATTGTAAGTAGGAATGGACATGGTCTTTAAACTCTGTCGATAGGCGAACCTTTGAGGCTTCAAAGGAGTTGAGATGTAGAAAGTTTAAAGGCGGAAGGTAGCTTTCGAAGGCATACTTGTTGATTGATGTAAAATCCCATCCTTCGGTGTATGAGAACGCCGGATTGATCTTAAGTAAGCTTTCTTTTATGATTGTGAATGGTCTTAACTGGTTCGAACTAATTTATACTTTCGAATGGGTAGCTCTGGACAAATGTGCTCCTGTGGACTGTGAATGAAGGCAAAACCCACTGATTTGAATGGTTTGGTACGCATGTGAAGGCTTGTAATTTGTTACCTTCGAAAGGTGTTCCCCAACACATTCGAAACATGCTCATGCATGCGGAAGCAATTATATGGGAAGGAAACAATTGAAGCGAAAGGGTGCTCTTGTCTCCTTTTGACCTCTTCGAAAGCTCATAGTACATTCAACTTTTGCAGATGCATCCCTTCGACTCCTTCTAAATGTCTTGCTTTCACTATCATTCCTCATGGATCCTTCTTTTTTATTCTTCATGGTTTCGATAAGGTTGAAGTGAAGACTGATGGTAACAATACCCTATTCACTCCCTCTAGGGACATTACACGACCCTAAAAGGTTGTATCAAAGCGGGTTGTTATGAAAAATATGATATCATGTCTCACCTTAATTATAGATTTGGTAAGAGTTGGTCCATTTCTATTTCACCTATTTTTGATAAAACAGATTTTTTAGATTAGAAATCAAAAATAGAATTTTATTTAAAATCTGTTAATTTTAAATTTTGGAATATCATTGAAAATGGTCGTGATATGATATATATAGGAATAATATTTCACTTAATGCTAATGTTATGAATATTCTCTACTCTCTAATTAATGGAGCTGAATTTAACCATATCTCTCATTGAATAGTATTAGCGTCTTTTATTGATCAAGATGCGGCCCCTCGACTAAAAAGGGCACGTCTTCGTTATGACAAGCATTTAGAAGAGAACAGAGAATTGATGACACTCTTTTGGATGCGAATCGAAGATAGAGATATCCTGGTAGACTTTCTATATAAAGCTTATTGTAGACAATCGAATGTAGATTTTTGTGATAACCCGGATTTTTGATCATCTGATAATTGGATAATTATCTGATTTTAACTATTTAAAATACTGATTTATAAGCTAAACAAATAAATTATGTGTTGTATACATATGTGTTGATTTAAATAGATTTTAAATTTGAATTTGAATTTGAAATTTAAAGAATAAATATCTTAAAATAAATTGGATCTAAAAATATACGTATACGATTTTTATTAATATATGATTTGTTTTATTTTATTTTCTTTAAAGAATTTTATTTATATAAATTAAGAAAAGTATTTATTAATTAGGAAATTATATATAAAAACTTATAAACCATTTAAAAAATTAATTAAACATGCATAATTACAAGTGTTAGTTTATAAATCTTCCTAATAACAAATGTAAGGTGATAAACATTTGTAAATGACAAATGTTAAGAAATCTAACAAGTGTCACTATTTTATTTTTTATTTTCTTAAAATTAAAAAAAAACCATAATTAAAGTCTATATATAAATATATCTCATCTCTTCCATTCTCTTTTCCTATCTTGATTCAAAAGAAAAACCTGAGAAATCAAAACTCAAAACCTGTAACAAAACTCAAACAAGAAAATATCAAGCAACAACTTTTCAACTTAATCAAGAAAATTTAGCCCAGTTTAAAGCAAAGATTTCAACTCAGTTTAAACAACAATCAAGTGCAAATCAGATTCAAGTTTTTCAAGTAAGCAAGCAAATTAAAGACCAGTTTCAAAATCAATCACCAGCTTCTAAATCAAGTTACAGGAATAGCCTGTTCTCTGTTCAAACATTTTAAGGTGAGTAAACCACTACCTTAAATACCTTAGTCTTGATATCTGTGATTAATAATTTTGGTGAAGTGATGAAAAATGATTGCATGGATGTTAACATGTTGGTATATATATATATATATGAAATATGAAATTGTTTGTGTATGAATGTCTGTATATATATATATAGCTAATAGATTATAGGTTTCAAACCTGTTCCAAAATTCAAAATCTCCTCCCCTAAACTTTTTTTGGTTACAATCTCTGAATGAAAAATGATGGTAAGGCAGTAACATCATTTTTATAAATAAATTCAAGTATTTAAATTAAGTATTTATTTCAAAAATGATATATAATAGTGATGATTTAAAATAAGCCCAAAATCGAATGTCTTGATTTTAAAGTTTGATCATAGGAATGAATTCGTATTTCAAAACCATGATTTTTGATAATCATTTCAGAATCTCTAAGTTTATATTTGGTGGGAAAATTCGAGTTGATCGGAATTGCTTAATTCGTCGATTCTCGGTAAACGACGTGGAGTTGGATGTCGTGGTTGTTCCTGGAGGTGGGTTGTAGGCGGTGGAACTCAGGAAAAACGCTCGGAGCTTTTCTCGATCATCAGAGTGGTCGATCGACGCTGTTTTAGGGTTTAATGCCCATTCTTGGTCATGATGATTGTCGGGGTGATTTCATCGACGATGAGGCACCGGAAGGGACAGGTCTAGGAAGGATAGAAGCTGGAAGTCGAGGTGAAGTTATGGTGTGGTCGGCATGGATGCTCGGGGATGAGTTCGTCGTCGGCAAGGAGTTTTCGTTGATCTAGTTTGTTCCAGGTATCGATTGAGTTGTTCGATTTCGATGTGTAGTCTCGTTCGCAGTTCTGGGTGGTCGGATCGTACGAGTGGTTCGACGACGACTTGTAAGCGAAGGCGAAGTCGATCTGAACAATGGCGAACTCGTGTGCATGTGCACGAGTTATCTTGTGTATCTAGAGTTGTTGAGTGTTTTGATGCTTCGGGAAAGATAGGGTGTAGCTCGAAGTCGTTCTCGAGTTTTCTAAGAGAAGTGGATGAGTTTTGGCGCGTGTATGGACTCGGGTTTTACTCAAGTGAAATGTTAAAGGTTAACAAGTTTGTTAAATAAGATTTTAAATAATTGAGAAGTTAATTAAGATAGTTGACTTATCTTTTAATTAATTAAGGTTGGTGATTAAAGATTAATTAATAAATAAATGAAATAAAAGATTAATTAATTATTTAATTGATTAATAATTAAAGATTAGTTAGTGAAAGTAATTAGAGCTTAATTATTGATTATTAATTAATAATTAAAGTTAATTAATTAATAACTTAAGGATAATTAAAGAATAATTAATAAAGTATGGTTACTTAATGTAAGTAATTTATGGATAATTTCTGAATGTAATTAATTATAGTATAATTAATTAATGAGGGTAATTTAAGGTTAATTAATGTGGATGGTTAAAGGATAATTAATTTATGTAATTAATTAAAGGCTAATTACTTAATGTAATTAAGAAATAATTAATTAAGGATAATTAATTAAGATGAATAATTAAAGGATGATTAATTAATTGGTTTGTAATTAATTGATGTTAAGTAAGAAGGATTTAAAAGTAATTAAAGTAATTAATTTAGTTTATTTGGAGATTAAGTTAAATTAATTAGGAATTGTACATCTAATTAATCTTGCTTATCGATGATTGAATAATATTGAATGCCTTGGATTATTTGATATATCTGATATGTGATTGTGATGCTCTATGATATGAGATCCTTTGGATGAATTTTGATAATGTAAGTTATCTATCTGTGATAGAATTGCTATGTGAATATGATATCCTGAATTTAAATTAAATTGTTTAACTAAAACATCTTGGCTTAAAAAGGATGACATTTGAATTCGAAGAGACCGGAATCGGATATCAGCGATATCTGAAACCACTTCGGTTAGTAATCTATAATTCTTTATAGATTTGATTTGTAAATCAAATAGGTTGGAATGGAATAAATTATGTAAACTAAACCTTTGAAACTAAGTAACGGTACTTAGATATTATTTTGTGAAATAATTGTTTGACTATAATAAGATAAGAACTCATAGTGAGGTACGAGTTAACCAGGTTTTCAAAGAAGTTTTACAACCTTAGAGTTTCAAATTATATGGGTTTACTCACGCTGGTTTCCAGCCTGACCCGGGTGTTACTTTGATGTAATGCTCGGGTCAGACCGAGTATTACAGATTTTTAGGTTAGGACGTTCTGGAGCTCAGGTGGCGAGCTGGATGGCAGAAACGTATGGAGTATTCCGCTGTGTATTATTGTTGTTTTTTTGGGACAAGTTAAGTTTTAACTTTCCAGTTTAAATGTGATTGGTTGTAACTCTGATGTATTGAATGTAAATTAACAGATATAGTTTTCCTTTGTATATTTGCTATTATTTGTTATAATATTTTATCCGCTGCAAATGTGAGAATCCGTGTTTTGTTTCTGCTTCTTCTACCTCTTTCTTCTTTACCCTAACAACCTGGAATTTTCGGGATCGAAAATTTCGGGTCGTTACATTTGGTATCAGAGCTGAAGGTTAAGCGAGAACCTTGGCTCTAGTGGTTTTACTCATTAAGGATAGGGTCAATAGTACCCTAAAATGAGTTGAGAGTATTATATATGAGAGCGTACTTGTTATTTTCTTATATAAAGATTTTAAAATGGTTTTAAAAATAAATGATTTTTATATAAGTTTATCTTTTGATATATAAAGAAATAATTTTTCTAATTATTAAATATATTAATGAAATTGGTTGTTGAATCATTGGAATTAAATAAAATAATAGTAATAAAACCAAATTGAAATTGAATGAAGATAAGTTTGAAATGGATCCAAACTGAAATTAAAATCTTGAATTTGTAGAAGTGTTTTCAAAATAAAGATAATAATGAATTGGTTTCCAGATATGATTATCTTGGTTATTATCATAAATGGTTGTTGTATTTAATAATGAAATGTTGTTAATGATTAAGCAAAATGAAATATTTTAGGGAAGTAAACTTTTAGGTGAGTATGACTTATAAATTGGAATTGAAGATAATTTAAAATTGTAAAGTTTTAAATCTAAATCCAGAAAACTTGAAATTGTTTTAAAGAAATTTGTTTTGAATTAAAACCAAAGGTGGTTTAAAAATTTAAGGTATAACTTGGTGTGTAAAGGAAATAAATATGTATAAATGAGGATATACATAATATCAAAGATGATTTGAAATAAACTCTATGTGTTGAGTTTTAAATTTTTTCCTTGGAATGTGATATGAAAACCCAAAGTGATAAGTTTTTGAACTTATAAGTGGCAAGATTATTAATATAAAGTTTAAAATTTGAAATGGGAATTCAAATTGGGTAAAGTTGACTGGATTAAATTGAATTTAACTTAAGTGGAGTTAAATGAGTTTAGAATGAAGAACCTGAATTGGAATTTTCAAAATGAAATTCGAAATGGATTTAAGTTGAGATTTGAATTGAATTGGTTCAAATTGAATTTGATTTAAATTAATTGGAATTGTGATTGAAGATGGATAAGAATAGAATTCAAATGGAAAATTTGAATAGAATTAATTTGATGTGAAATTGAAGTTGAATAAGTTTGAAATTCAATTGAGTGTTGATTTGAATTTGGGATAGGAATTGAAGTTAATTTAAATTGAGTTGAAATTGAATCAATTTAAATGGGTGTGGAAATTGGAAATTGATTGGGGTTGGAGATTGGGAATTGAACAGTTTGGCTCTGAACTATTTTTTTTCAAATAAATTATTTTAATATAAACTGTTTTAAATCTATTTCCCTAGCTATTTATTGTACAACTTTTCTTTTTAAAACCCAAAACTATATTATACTTATTTTACAATTATTTTGAAAACTAATTACTATTTTGCAACTATCCAACTATTTTACAATTATTTAACTACTTTACAACTATTTTAAAATTGCTTAACTACTCTACTGCTATTTTGCAACTAATAACTATTTTACAACTACTTATTTATTTTAAAAAATTTCAAGCTATTTTCTTAATACAAGTTGGTCAGAGTGCAAACTGTCTATAATTGAATACCAATTGAGATAAGAATTGAAGTGTTAACCCAAATGGAAATTGGGAGCAATTGTGAATAAGTGAATAGAAATCTAAATGAATGTGAAGTAAAAGAGAATTGATTTAGCTAATAATCAATGATGATAAATACGTGGGATGTACATATATTATTCTATTCGCATAGTGATTTGATCCAGATTCGAGCATAGAATTTCGAGATAGTATATCGATCCGAGTTGGTATTTTTCACTCGATTTTCGACGGCGAACCTGGATATGGATTTTTGATTGGTCCTGGAAATTCTCTATCATAGTTATGGCTATGCAAGGAGAATGACTGTTTCTGATCAGGAAACCAGATCTGAGATCGCACTAAGAAGTGGGGTGGACCATACTAGTTCGGAAGAGAAATTATGTGATCAAGTGAGCGATCGGATTGATATTGCGTACGGATGATATGTGTATATCGTATGGGTTTGAATGAAATTGATATTGAAAATTTGTGGATAAAAACTGTAAAATGATTTTGAAACGGAAGGGTATATTTTGAAAAATAAATGATGAAATAAAATGGGAGTTGAATATTTCTGTGATTAGAACTCATTTTATAGAAAAGTGATATGGTTAATAACTTTATAAAAGAGTAATCAAATTTGAATATTTGATTTGGAATAAACAAAGTTATATATCTTTGTTATATATGATAAACTCCCCTTGTTGAATCTATAGCCAGAAGAAAAAGGTTTTTGAAAGTATTTGAAGTATAAAAAGGGAATTTATACAAGTATGAAGTAATCCAAAGATTTTCAAAGCTATATATATCTATATATATATATGAAGGATTTTACGAGGATGATTTTGGAAAAAAGGTTTTTAGAACCTATGGATATTGAAAGGCTTTTGATTTTAGGGAAAAATAAATTTTGGAAATTTGGAAAGCTTAGTCTGAGAATTATCGATTTTGGGATAATCGATTTTGTGTAAAGGAGATTTATATGTGATTCATACAAAGAGTATGATTTGGAAGATACTATATGTGTATAGTATAAAGTGTTTTGAGAATGGCTTTGGGGAAAAAGGCGCTCCCATGAGATGAACTTCTTAGGAGTGCCACGGGGTGGTACTGCCTTGAGCCCTAAGGGGGGCGTTCTAAAGTTGATCCTGTGAGGAAGTTCGAACAAACTGAAGTTCCTGAGGATTATTTGGGTAGCAAAAGTCGACGGCGCTGATGCCTACATAGGCATTTGGGTTATGCTATGACGATAGTGTAACTCGATGTCACTGCGATCTACTGTGGACCATAGCGGAAATCGTGTGGAGATGAGTGTCAACGGTCTACATTTGATTTTGCTGGGATGGAAACTTAACATCGGTAGACTGCGATCTATGGTAGAGTGGGGTGGAGAAGTTTCATTTTTGGCAGCGAAATTCGAGGGCGTTGATGCCTACAATTACATGGGTTTTTGTCGTGATGGCAATGTAACCCCAGGTGTAGGTGCGATCTGTGGCAGGTTCCATGGTGTAATCGAGGCGCGTGGAGTGCCTATAGTTATCTATGGATTTTGCCGGGATGGCAACGTAACCATCAGGTTAACTGCGACCATGGAGGGGGTGATGATTTCTAGAGCATTCTCACCAAAGATGTTTCCTTTATTTTCAAAAATGTTTTCTATATTTCCAATAAATTATTTTCTAAGTATTTTCACTAGGTGTTGAAAACGGGTTTACCAAGTACTTATAGATTTTCAGTCCTACGCCTGATCAACGTATGACCGAATTTCTATGAGAACGAGGATGGACTTGTTGAGACATCGAGTTATAAAAAGTACTTTTATAAAAAAACCATTTTAGTAATATTATATAGATTTTAAAAAGTATTTTTAAAGCTATTTTGATAATATTATGTAGATTTTTAAAGTATTTTAAAAATTTAAATAAAAAGAGTTAAGAGTTAAAAAAGTTCAAAGAGTAATTTAAATGATAATGAACATTTTAATAAAATTCTGGCTTCGTTTCTTTTCGAGGACGAAAAGTTTTAAAGGGGGGAGGAATGTGATAACCCGGATTTTTGATCATCTGATAATTGGATAATTATCTGATTTTAACTATTTAAAACACTGATTTATAAGTTTAACAAATAAATTATGTGTTGTATACATATGTGTTGATTTAAATAGATTTTAAATTTGAATTTGAAATTCAAAGAATAAATATCTTAAAATAAATTGGATCTAAAAATATATGTATACGATTTTTATTAATACTTGATTTGTTTTATTTTATTTTCTTTAAAGAATTTTATTTATATAAATTAAGAAAAGTATTAATTTAAAAAATTAATTAAACATGCATAATTACAAGTGTTAGTTTATAAATCTTCCAAATAACAAATGTAAGGTGATAAACATTTGTAAATGACAAATGTTAAGAAATCTAACAAGTGTCACTATTTTATTTTTTATTTTCTTAAAATTAAAAAAAAAACCACAATTAAAGTCTATATATACATGTATTTCATCTCTTCCATTCTCTTTTCCTATCTTGATTCAAAAGAAAAGCCTGAGAAATCAAAACTCAAAACCTGTAACAAAACTCAAACCAGAAGATATCAAGCAACAACTTTTCAACTTAATCAAGCAAATTTAGCTAAGTTTAAAGAAAAGATTTCAACTCAGTTTAAACAACAATCAAGTGCAAATCAGATTCAAGTTTTTCAAGTAAGCAAGCAAATTAAAGACCAGTTTCAAAATCAATTAGCAGCTTCTAAATCAAGTTCCAGGAATAGCCTGTTCTCTGTTCGAACATTTTAAGGTGAGTAAACCACTACCTTAAATACCTTAGTCTTGATATCTGTGATTAATAATTAAGGTGAAGTGATGAAAAATGATTGCATGGATGTTAACATGTTGGTATATATATATATATATATGAAATATGAAATTGTTTGTGTATGAATGTCTGTATATATATATAGCTCTGTTCATAGATTACAGGTTTCGAACCTGTTCCAAAATTCAAAATCTCCTCCCCTAAACTTTTTTAGGTTACAATCTCTGAATGAAAAATGATGGTAAGGCAGTAACATCATTTTTAAAAATAAATTCAAGTATTTAAATTAAGTATTTATTTCAAAAATGATATATAATAGTGATGATTTAAAATAAGCCCAAAATCGAATGTCTTGATTTTAAAGTTTGATCATAGGAATGAATTCGTATTTCAAAATCATGATTTTTGATAATCATTTCAGAATCTCTAAGTTTATATTTGGTGGGAAAATTCGAGTTGATCGGAATTGCTTAATTCGTCGATTCTCGGTGAACGACGTGGAGTTAGATGTCGTGGTTGTTGCTGGAGGTGGGTTGTAGGCGGGGGAACTCAAGAAAAACGCTCAGAGCTTTTCTCGATCATCAGAGTGGTCAATCGATGCTATTTTAGGGTTTAATGCCCAGTCTTGGTCATGATGATTGTCGAGGTGATTTCGTCGACGATGAGGCACCGGAAGGGACAGGTCCAAGGGGGATAGAAGCTGGAAGTCGAGATGAAGCTATGGTGTGGTCGGCGTGGATGCTTGGGGACGAGTTCATCGTTGGCAAGGAGTTTTCATTGATCTGGTTTGTTCCGGGTATCGATTGAGTTGTTCGATTTCGATGTGCAGTCTCGTTCACAGTTCTGGGTGGTCGGATCGTACGAGTGAGTCGACGACGACTTGTAGGCGAAGGCGAAGTCGATCTGAACAATGGCGAACTCGTGTGCATGTGCACGAGTTATCTTGTGTATCTAGAGTTGTTGAGTGTTTTGATGCTTCGGGAAAGATAGGGTGTAGCTCGAAGTCGTTCTCGAGTTTTCTGAGAGAAGTGGATGAGTTTTGGCGCGTGTATGGACTCGGGTTTTACTCGAGTGAAATGTTAAAAGTTAACAAGTTTGTTAAATAAGATTTTAAATAATTGAGAAGTTAATTAAGATAGTTGACTTATCTTTTAATTAATTAAGGTTGGTGATTAAAGATTAATTAATAAATAAATGAAATAAAAGATTAATTAATTATTTAATTGATTAATAATTAAAGATTAGTTAATGAAAGTAATTAGAGCTTAATTATTGATTATTAATTAATAATTAAAGTTAATTAATTAATAACTTAAGGATAATTAAAGAATAATTAATAAAGTATGGTTACTTAATGTAAGTAATTTATGGATAATTTCTGAATGTAATTAATTATAGTATAATTAATTAATGAGGGTAATTTAAGGTTAATTAATGTGGATGGTTAAAGGATAATTAATTTATGTAATTAATTAAAGGCTAATTACTTAATGTAATTAAGAAATAATTAATTAAGGATAATTAATTAAGATGAATAATTAAAGGATGATTAATTAATTGGTTTGTAATTAATTGATGTTAAGTAAGAAGGATTTAAAAGTAATTAAAGTAATTAATTTAGTTTATTTGGAGATTAAGTTAAATTAATTAGGAATTGTACATCTAATTAATCTTGCTTATCGATGATTGAATAATATTGAATGCCTTGGATTATTTGATATATCTGATATGTGATTATGATGCTCTGTGATATGAGATCCTTTGGATGAATTGTGATAATGTAAGTTATCTCTCTGTGATAGAATGGCTATGTGAATATGATATCCTGAATTTAAATTAAATTGTTTAACTAAAACATCTTGGCTTAAAAAGGATGACATTTGAATTCGAAGAGACCGGAATCGGATATCAGCGATATCCAAAACCACTTCGATTAGTAATCTATAATTCTTTATAGATTTGATTTGTAAATCAAATAGGTTGGAATGGAATAAATTATGTAAACTAGACCTTTGAAACTAAGTAACGGTACTTAGATATTATTTTGTGAAATAATTGTTTGACTATAATAAGATAAGAACTCGTTGTGAGGTACGAGTTACCCAGGTTTTCAAAGAAGTTTTACAACCTTAGAGTTTCAAATTATATGGGTTTACTCACGCCGGTTTCCAGCCTGACCCGGGTGTTACTTTGATGTAATGCTCGGGCTAGTCCGAGTATTACAGATTTTCAAGTTAGGACGTTCTGGAGCTCAGGTGGCGAGCTGGATTGCAGAAACGTATGCAGTATTCCGCTGTGTATTATTGTTGTTTATTTGGGACAAGTTAAGTTTTAACTATCCAGTTTAAATGTGATTGGTTGTAACTCTGATGTATTGAATGTAAATTAACAGATATAGTTTTCCTTTGTATAAGTGCTATTATTTGTCATTATATTTTATCCGCTGCGAATGTGAGAATCTATGTTTTGTTTTTTTTTCTTCTTCTACCTCTTTCTTCTTTACCCTAGCAACCTGGAATTTTCGGGGTCGAAAATTTCGGGTCCTTACAATTTTTCATACTTGGGGAATTTTAGTAGGGTCTACTTAGATAACTACATAAGAGATACTTAGAAAAATTTGGGTCTGATCATTACCCGGGGCTTGCTGGAACTTACCATGAGTCAATTCAATTCCTCGCACATTGCCTCTAGAAACACATAACTACTATAAGGATAAATTGTTTCTAAGTTACTCAAAAAATCAATCTTGTAGAAGCAGAAGAAAATTTGTAATCATGTAATTATATTATTCTATGGACTTTCTATATTATTATTTTTATTCTTAATTTTATTTTGTTAGTCATTACAGAATAAATATCTCTTAAGCATCCCTGTTACTAAGGATTACTTAGGAAAATAAATCAAATTAAGAAGTGATTATTTAGAAAAAGCCTCGCTCTTGAAATCCTCAAGATTGGCCAGATATTGCTTTCTTAAAGATCTACAAAGCTTTATATGCAACATCCCCGACTTCACTTTGATTTCCTAGGCAAAGAAAAGGAAAAGATCCTTAATGAAATTCGGACGTATCATACAAAATTAATTTGTGGTCGTGATAGTCCTCCGGCCGGAGAATGAGATTATAGCAAATGTCCTCCAACTATTACCCCGGAAGGATTTAATGGCACTTTTGAATCGACAATTACTCTTTGAACACTTTTGATAAAGTTAAAAATGTCGTTTCTAGAATTTAAGTGTGATAGGGCAAAGCAAGTACTTGATTATAACAAAGATATTGTACCCACTGTTTTATTTTTTTTTGAGTTGTAACGCCTACTATTGTAATAAAAGAGATTTGTTCTTTGGGTATTAACTTGTTTTTTTGTTGAATAGGAAATATATTTAGCGATTATCCTCTCTTATCAGATCTCTTATCTCATTTCACTGATCTTAGGGATAGAATGATTGCGGATCTTAAAAAGAGAAGTCTATCAAAATATCCTTTGTCCACTAGACTTCAAGGCAATAGTCAAGCGTTGGAATGGCATCGGAAATTTTTACTTCAAAAGTCGATCACCAAAGACCTTAATGATCAAATCAGTAGTCTTGCAGTAGATATCAAGAAGAAAGATGAGATGATTTCTCAATTGAAATGTCAAATTAAATCAAATCCTTCGATTAACTTTGATCATGAGATGTCCAAGCTTTTCCAACAGGTGAGTGATTTGGAAATAAAATTAAAGGATAGTCAAGCTTAATGTAAATCTTAGGAAGTTATCATGGAAGGTGATATTTCAAATATTAATTTATCAATTTCTCCAATCACTTCGACTGTTGGTAAATCAACAAGGTCTCATTCCTTAGCCATTCAAAAATTCCCTGCTACAACTAACCCTCCTCCGGGTTTGGACGAAAAATCGGTTGATGAATGGTGCCGAAAACTCAAGTTTGAAATGATAAAATATTTTGACAATCAGTAAGAAGAAAGATACTCACAATGCATTAATGAGTATGTAGATAAAATTCAAAAACTCAAATACGAAAGATATCTTCTTCAAAAGCGTATTGCTGATCTCGAAAGGCAGAACAAGACTCTTAAAGGTGCAAAAAAGCTTTCGATCGTGCTTTGAAGACTTGTATCGAGTCCATTGATGATGCTGATGTAATTAAGAAGAAAGGAAAGGAGCTCAAAGAAATTCTTTGTATAGCAATACACCATATTGTTGATCCATTAATTGCTAAGAATTTAGATATGGTTGTACAAGATCTTTAAGATACACTCTTATATTGTATAATATGCTTTGTAAATAATTTTGTATATTATGCAAATTATGTAAATATCACCTGCCCTGTAGCCCTCATCTATACTTGTACAGTCATTTTTCGAATCTGCTTTTTGATAGCTTTGACTACGATTTTCTTTTGTGTTTTTTGAATCATTTGGTCTTCGTCATCAATCTTTTTTTCTTGTAAAGTATAAAGTAGACAACATTTCTTATCATTAGTTAGAAGTTTATTCAAGAATATGTCCAGTAATTTGTCCATATTATTGGTGATAATATTATAATTTATGATAATAGAATTCCAGAATTCTAAATCTGGGAATAAGAGAGGTTAATAGATCATTATCTGGAGATAATAAGTGATGAGAAAACCGTAGTTGGGAATGATTGAAGACCGGAAATTATTGTCCAGCAATAATAGAAGTCTGAATATCCAATTTTGGTAATAATGAGAGAAGTCTAGAAATTCAATTCAGGTTATATTAATAGAAGACCATGAATCTAATTATAGGATTAATAATAGAGGACCAAAAATTTAGATCTGACATTAATAATAGAAGTTTAGAAATCTTCTTTTGGAAATAATGATAATAAAAGTCTAGAATCCATCTTCTAGTAATAATTGATAGAGGACTAAGAACAATTTTTTGGTAATAATGAAAATTGGGGAATCATCATTTGGAAATAAGTCATGGAAGACCGTGAATCCTTATTGAGAATAAATAATAGGGGTCCATAAACTCTTATCTGGAAATAATAATGATAGAAGATCCAAAACCCATATTTGGGTAATAATTTGATGAGTGAAGTCCATAAGTTAATAGTTGAAGACCCGAGACCCAGATTCGAGTATTAAGAGAGATCTAGAAATTATTATCTGAAAATTGGCAGAAGACCAAAGTCCATAAAAGAAGACTTGAAATCAATAACATGAGACCCGAAACCCAGATTTGGGTATTAATGAGTGAAGTCCAGAAATCATCTTCTAGAAATTAGCCAAAGGTCAAAAATTCGTATGAAAGTAGTCTGGGAAGTATCGTCAAGAAGTAGTAGAAGACTAGAAATCTATTCCTGGTAATAAGAAGGAAAGTTTGGAAAACATTATTTGAATAATGGAGGTTTAGAGATTCTCGTATGAGTCTTTTATTCTGCACCACTCTTTGGACTTTGATTGTTCGAATCTTTTGCTTTGTGTCACCTCTCTGCGTCTCGATTCTTTCGACATGTGCCTCCCTTTAGGCTTTGTATATTGTTACTGTTTTGTGTGTCATTTCTTGGGCTTGGACATCTTGGTCTGTCATTGTCCGGGTAGCTTGGTTAGCTTATCCACAAGCTGGACCCAAGGACTTACCCGACCTCCCTCCAGGAGGTGCTCCAGCCAGGCCTTATAGGTGGGACTTAAGGCTTGTTCGGTGTCTTGACCAGGCCTTAGCGTGGCAGGATCAAGGGCTTACTCCATCCTCCCTCCAGGAGGTGCTCCAACCAGGCCTTGTAGGCTGGACTGAAGGCTGGTCAGTACCTTGAACATGCAATAGTGTGGCATGTTCAAGAGCTTTTTCCATCCCCCCTCTTGGGGATGCCTTGACATGGAGACATAGGTGCAGTCAAAGGCTGGTAGATGTTTTAACCTGGCCATTTCTCATGCGACTAAAGGCATACTATGACCTCCCTCCAGGAGATGCTTTGACCTGGCCATCTTGACTCGGACAAAGGCTTATGACCATTTAAGGTAATTTCCAAGTTTAAGGAGAATCATACTCCCGACCATGTAGATTTTCTTTAAAAGATGCTTTATTTAATCGATTTACGAGTTCTTTACAAATCCATCAATCTTTCCTTGTCTAAAAATATTACTAATCATCCCTTCAAGAGCTCTGCATTGATTGGTCTCGTGCCCATTCACCATATGATAATGGCAGTAAGGTCCTCCCAGATCCCTTTCATACTTGGGATTTTTCTATTTAGATGGCTAGTAGTTGAGTTCCTCCCTTTTTAGTAAGTGGATATTCTCGATTGATATAGTCAATTCGCATTCCCTAGGGAGTCTTCTTTTGAAGCTTGTCTTTTGAGGCTGATTTCTAAATCTTTTGTTGCTTGATTCAGGAGCTTCACCCTAAATGACCAATTTCCTTTTGAAAATCTTTCGAAGCTCATATAGAGGTAATGGTTCACTTATTACCCAATGCCAACAAATGTATAGTAATCGGCCATCATTTCTTCTTCAAAGATAGTGCCTTTAGTATAGAATTGAACAGTCTTCCTCATTTGACCAAACAAGTTATTACCCCTACTTTTTGCTCCTCCTAAAGCGAAGATGGGTGTATGACCAAAGTCAAGCTCCAATTGTCCAGATCATAAGATTTAGCTTTCTTCTTTTCCATGATTCTTAAAGCCTCCAATCTTAATATTTTTTCTTCATATAGCTTAGAATCTTCAATAGTTTCATGAGAGAATCCAATCAAGTGTGGTTCTGAAGATCCTTGCTTGGACTTTTTGATTTTTCTAAGCATTGTGGTGTAGAGTCTAAGGTTAGCTTGGAAAGGAATAGGGATATGGGAAAGTAAGGATGGGAATTCAACAAATTCGGAGGTTCAAGCCCTCCTTCTAGCACCAAAAATGTTAACAAGAAATCTTTTCAACACCCCAAGCGAAATTAGAAGTGTGAATGACCCCGCCCCCCCCCCCCCCCGAAACCACCTTTCAAATCGGTTGAAGTAATCTAAGACCCCTTTGAAACAACCTTTCGAGTAGGTTGATGTAATCTAAGGTTGTGACGTAATGAGATCTAAAGGGTTTTAATTAAGTCAGAAGGATCCTACTCCTTCGAAAGGTAAACCTTCGATATACATTGATACATGTACTCCATCACCGAAATCATATATAAGCAGTAAATCAGAATCTACGTATTCAAAAGTACCATGTATTTGCTTTATTGATCATTTTCATGAATACAAGGGTTTAAGTATTACAAGAAAGTGAAATCCCCAATTTGATTTCGGAATTCGAGTTCACAAACTCAAGAGAAGAATAAGTGTAGAATGAATGAATTCGGATCCCCTAAAACAATACTCCTTGGTCTTATTTATAGGCGCAGGTTGGACCCTTTCACATCATCCTTTCAACTTAGTCGAAATGGTGCCTTAATGACCTTCCGCTGCTGTTGAATTCAGAGCGCCTCTTTAACATTGATTTCAAATGGGACTTGGGTGATTTCAATTCCATCAGAAGGTATATGAGAGACCCTTATATTGTTGTTGAAGTGTTGGATAAGCAGGAAAGGATGTTCAAATGTGTTCGAAAGGTACACATCCAATGCTTGTAAAAGGTGATGATGATTTCTTTGTTTAAGCTTTTGAAAAACTTAAATCTTCATTCCATCATTGCGTATCCAATTGGTTTTCATTCCACTTATATGCATTTTCAGTGGCTTTCGACATTATCATAAAGGTATTTCCTTGGTTTCGAAGGGGTTGTAGCATAGTAGAAGGCTTCCTGAACTTCTTTATTGTTGCTAAGATCTTATCCAACATGATATGTTGCTGCTTGAATGAGTGAGGAAGGGCATTTGGATTGTTTCGAAAGGATTTAATGGTGGTGGATGGATCCTTGAAAAAGGTCAATTGTAATGGTGGAGGGTTCTGGTGGACAGAAGATGGTTACAAAAGGTAGCTTTCGAAAGTAATCCCCTTGGTTAATGCAGAACCTTTCTTTTGATGCCTTTGAAAGGCATTTTTAACACATGTGATATCCCTTTATGTATGCGAAACCGACTGTTTCAAAAGGGATCAACTGAAGTGGAAGGATAGCCTTGTCCCCTTTCGACCTCTCTAGAAGCCCATAGTTCATCTAACATTTGCAGAAACATCCCTTCGACCCTTTCGAAAGGTCTTGCTATTGTCATTGTTCTTCGAGAAGCCTTCTTTTCATTCTTTTAGGCTCCGAGAAGGTTGAAATGATTTTTGATGATAACAATCTCTAAAAGCTACTTCCTAGTTTTCTCTCCTTATTTTGAGTTCTGATTTACTTGCAATGCTGTAGTAAAATTGTGATATCTTAAGCTCTGAAAGTCCGATTTGCACAATTCAATATGTTTTGAAAAATAGACATAAAATGCTTTTTTTTGTTTTGAGTTTCTCCAGATTTTGACCTTAAATGACTTAAAAACTACAAATAATTTGGTAGTGTTTGAGACATGTTGTAAACTTTGTAACACTGCTATAGTACTTGGACCATAACTTTTTCTCTATTATTTCGATTTACAAGATTTTATATGTTTTGAAAACCATTGAGAAAATACTACAAATTTCAATCTTCGACCTTTGGCTAATTCATTTCATAAATTCATAATAAAATGCATTCAAGTTGATACAATAGTTAATAAACTATCATAAAATTATTTTAACGCCGTTGTAGTTAATTGATCTTAATTTGAACACTGTTACTCCATTTTTCAAAATTCTTGATGGTTTGGAAACTAATAGATAACACTATAACTTTCATGTTTTGTGACTTTGCGGATTCATTATATAAAACTTTGAAAAACAATAATCAAGTCAGTGCATTGTTTGAAAAGTGTTTCCAAGTTATTCAAACAAGTATTTTGAATTTTTATTTTGATATGGCTGTCATTTTGACTTGAAATAAAATTTGTTGATTAGTAATTTTTAAAATCTGAAACTTTCATGTTTTATGCTAAATCGAATTATGGACTTAAAATTTTCAAATAATAGTTTCAAAATAGATCGACAATTCAAAACAACAATGCTCGATGTTTGGAAAGTGAGGATAATCTTTTGACATGCATATGGTTGTGATATTTATTTTTGGATGGTGAGTAAAAAATCATATGTTTGAGAGTTTTTGGTTATGAGTGTTTTTATTTGACATAGATGATTTTATTGAAAATTAAAATGTTGGATCAAATTCGATTGATATTATGGAGTACATAATGTGCTTGTTAATGATGCTTGATTTTTCACGCTTGACATTAATGATGAAGTTTTAGAGATCGGATATAAAACTAGTGTCTGACATATCATTTTACAACAACACGACATGTAGAGAGCAGAAGTGGAATCATTGTTCACCACCATATGGGCAACCCGGCGGGTGGTACTGTGAAAACGTAACTTGTTCGTTTTTGTCAGAACATCTAGTATGATTTTTTTCTTTTGTGATTCCTCCGGTCTGATATTTTTGATAACTCATATGCCTCACAAAGTGATTGATATTTTACACATTTTATTTCATGCACATATGGAGAGTTTGCAATTTGTTTTTTTTTGTTTATTAAAAAAAATCCTAAAACATGTTTTGTTCTTTTTTCCTTCTTCAAATTTTTATTTTGAAAATTAAAAGAAAAGACCAAAAATTTGTTTTTCTTTCTTATGATTTGTTTTGTTTTGCTCTCCATATTTATTTATGATGTGAATATTTTGAAATGAGACATTTTGGCAAAATCTTTGACCTAAATTTTCGATAAGAAATTTTTTTTGATAGAAGAGTTTTGACTAGAGAGTTCCTTGAGTTGAAAATGTTGAAACTTCTCGAGATGATAGATTTTTTACTTGAAATGACTTTTGGAATTGTTGTTGCAAAATGAAATTTGATTTTGGCAATGAACTCTTATGATGTTATTTTGATATTCAAAAATCGAGATGATTATTGGAAATAATTTTTTAAATAAAAAATTTGTGCTTTGTGATGAAATCTTTTGAAATCGGACTTTGATTTTTTGTTTTGGTATATTATTGTATATACCCTTAGACTATGTGCTCCCATATACACAAATAGCACTAAAACTAATACATGTTGAATGTTTGAGGATCGAATATAAAACTGAAATATTTTTGTGATATTTACAAAGAATTTACTTTTGAAATCATATCACGATCGACTGAACTTTCTTATATGATTTTCAAAAGTATATACATTGATTACATAGATGATTAATGATATCGCATTTTGTACTTGATTAAATAATGATGTTATGATATTTTTGATATTCAAGCATGTATTAAAGTTTGTATTTTTGGTTATTGCATATCTCACATCATCTCTAAATCTGCCATTTGATATTCATATTCTATCGATTCATACTTCTCAGTTTTATGTTAATGTTGGCTAACTTGACATACCCAAAATTGATTGTTGAAAGCTTATGGAAATTAAAAAAATTACACATATGATATAACATACTCCCTATGCCCCCAGCATGCCTATGAAATAGATGTGTCGGTACTAGTCAAGTAATGTCCATTCTCGTCTAAGTGATCGCACAACAATACATGGATGGAAGGTTCTTGATCTTATCTACGGTGAGTTAGGGATAAGTTATTCTAACTTAAATAATATCTTTTAGTCACATACATTCTCATCTAAGAGACCACACGGCAATGCATGAATAGAAGTGGCTTGATTTCATAATGGATTAAAATAAACTCACTACAACAGTTTATGGGCTTCATAGCGTTTGAAAAATGCTATAACAGGCTACCATAGCATTTCAGAGAACGCCGTGGAACCACAAGCTATGGTAGGCCGACAGCATTACATAGCAGGAAGGAAAACGCTGTAATAGCTAATAGCGTTTACAAAAGGGCATAGCGTTTGCAACCTACCATAGCGTTTTTTCTCTGTTATTAAACTTAAACGCTATAGGGAATATAATCCTTCATTTAACTTCTATAGCGTTTTCGAGCACATTTTATAGCGTTTCATCAAACCATGTTATAGCATTACAATGTTTTCGATAGCGTTTCTTGTCATGCTTGTATAGCGTTTTTATTTTCTACTATAGCGTTTTTGATTCTATTATAGCGTTTTTGATGCATAAATCTTACATCTCATATAGAGTTGCGATAGCGTTTGATGAATCAATAGCGTTTTTCAAACGCTATTCTATATAATATTAATTTTCAGCATTTGTTTCAATTTTCTTTTTATTATATATATATATATATATATGCACACAGATAGATATATGTATACACACACATACAGATATATATATATATATATTAAAATGTGGATCCCAAAAATAACAAATCGAGAAGATGACAACAACTATATGTAACAATGATAACGTTGTAGTGAATTCTAATTTGGAAACACACAATCAAACCAGTGGAAAAGTTTCAAATAATTCTGCTAATATTTCAAATACTACAAGACATGGTCGCATGATAATAGTTCAAAATAGTCTAAAAAATGAACACAAATACTATAAGACATGGTCACATGATAATAGCTCAAAATAGTCTAACAAATGGACACAAATACTCAGTTATGGAGACGATGATACGGAAATGGCTGATACAGAAGATTCTTGCAAGGATCTAAACATTGCTCCAGGTTGCTTCAGTGTTAACCAAGTTCCTGCATTAAATGACAAAGTAGACAATGACAGTTCCAGGTTGAATATACTAAATTTGTAGACAATAAATGACAAAGTAGACAATGACTTGTAGGCAATGGAGTAAATGACTTGGAGGCCTAATATGAAAATCTATCATTATTATTGTCTAACTTTGTTTGCATCATGAATATCATATTAATACATGTACTAACCCACCTACCATTTATGAATTTGCAGATGAAATTGGAAGTACAAAATGGATGTTGATTATGTTTACGCTCCACCCTCTTACTATTACTCCTTTTATGCTTGTTAGCTGTTACTGTATTTTTTGTTCAACTTTCTTATTATCAAAAGCTAACGAAATCTTATCTTGAATATTTGTATTCTGTCTTTGTTAGTTGTGTATTCGTTTTGCGTTGCAACTGTATTTCTGTTCCAATATTTGTTGTTTTATTTGCATTTATGTTTAATTTGCATTTATGTTTCATTATCTGTTTCATCCACCAAACTGCATTTGTGTGTTCAATTTGTTCCATTATCGGTTTCATTTGTGTGTTTCATTTGCATTCATGTTTGAGGGCATTTGGGTTTCATTCCAATTCAAAAAGAAAAAAAACTCATTTTGGTTGAAGTTTAATTTTCATTTTTGTTTAAATAACATTTATATTTAAATTTCTAATTACACCTATTTCAACATCACCATCTGAATCTCACTAATCGTTAAGCACAGCACATACGACACTGCCTCCCTATTCAAAACTGCCATATCACTTTGCACAAACCCACTGCATCACAATAGAGCCACACCACCACCTCTTCCCAAAACTTCATCATCCCATACACACAATAGAATAAACAAAAAATGAGTTAATAATTTATTTATCTTTATACCTAAAAGATATATTTAGATCTAAATTATTGTAGAGACTTCAAATGAAATACAGAGACGAATTTGCGCCGTACGTGAAATCCTAAAAATTGAAACGGTTAAACTTATCAATTGCTTGCATTTGCTTTTAGGGGTTGGCCTTCCACTCTATCAAACAAGAAAAGAAAAGTGATTTCAAAAAATCATAAACTTCAAAAAATGAGTTGTTCTACAAATCAAAGGTTTCGAAAAGGAAATTTTTTAAACATTTCAAATTTCGATAATAATGCTTCAGATTCAAATTTTTTATATTATTACTTGATTTCAAGCTTGCTAATTTTAAGCTTACTAGATCTACTGATTTCAAGCCTGCTGGTATACTGATTTTTAAAATGAAAGATTTCAAAGAGGTTCAGTTTCGTAAATTACTTAATTTCAGCATGGATTTTATTTTTGGGATAATTGATGTATGAATTTTCTTTAGAAGCATATAAGGATTTAGTTTTCAAAACGTAATGGAATCATGATTACACATCTGTGAGTTTTTGGATGAATACCAGCCTTCAAATGTTTTGAATATAAGATCCCTTACAGTTTCAAATATATAACTACTTATATCAACTTCTAGAGATATAAGCTTCGAATGGATATATGATTTCAAGCATATCGAATTTCATAAAATATCGTGTACTTAAAGTTTTCCAGAGGAATATATTGCTTGGCGTTCTGAAAACATATCGTTATCTCTGTTACTTCATTAGTACAAGTCTAGGTTTGATCATTTTCAAATTTTGTTGACGTTGGTATACATGTTTTTAAACTTGAAATTTCTCCAGGTTTCGAACTTAAATGGTCGGTTTTCATTTTACATCGATTTTCTGAGTAGCTTTACTTGTATTTGCTGCAGTGTCATTTGCTTTAGGCAAGTCCAGTGGTTTTATGCTGCATAAAACATTGTGCATTTTAGTTCATCCAACCTCTATTTTGCTAATCTGAAGCTCACACTTTTTAACTAGTTTTTTGTGTGTATCATTTACGAATAAAATACATTAAGTTCCTTCTGTTTATCATAAGTTTTATGATGCCAACTCTCAACTACATCCAAATGTTATGTGCAAATGGGAGAGGAAGTCACAATTAAATGGTCAATTTGTATGATCAAATCAAATCAGTAGGTTTTGGAAATTGGGAATGCCAAATGATGGGAATGATAGGTCTGAGTGCTACCGAATCTCGAACTGTTCCTTACCCAGTCATGTCCCAGACAACGAAAATGTAATGCCATCACCCCTACCGTCTCCTATACTCCTGCTAATGAAGAGTTTATACTGTCTAAAAGCACGGAGCATTGAATGATCGGTGAATGATTCGATCTATCTATTTCTTTGTGCTAACAACAGAAAATTACAGTTAAGACAGTAAAACTTGATCCCATATTTCAGAACATTACGGGTAAGAAGTTCTGAAAATAAAGTGATACTAAAGAAAGCTGTTTACAATGAGGATCTGTCACACAGAGGAAAGGATAAGGCATAATACAACTTCAATAGCAAAATAAATTATGTACAGGAGACAACAAGCAAGGATCAAGTGAGTCGGAGAGAGGGATGCAGATTCAAAGTTCTTTCATTCTATGATCAGGATAAAGAAAGATAAGCAGACAAAAGAGAGAATAAAAGGAGAGGATAATAAACTAGACGTGACCAAAGTTGATTTGAAGATGATTCTTAAACTGTTGGTACTCCATTTTTGTTAACTGAAAAATGAACAGGTGTTTCAAATCAAATTGCAGAGTGAGACAAGGAGACCCCTGTCACCAACCATCTTTGTAATTGCAGCTGAAATACTTAACAAGGGCATTCACAAGCTTAATAGAATTTATGAGATAGTTATACATTCGATTCCTCGTAGATTCCCGATTATTTCTTCACTCTCTTTTGCAGATGACGTCTTGAATGTTCAAAGAAAACCTAACATCATTCTATGTTCCTTAACCAACATGAAAAGATAACTCAAGCCAAAAGGTAAGTAAATCAAAGACAAGTTTCATAGTGCCAGACAAATTCCATGGAAGGAAAAAGGATGGATCAGCATCGTTTTGAGGTTTTCTCAGAAGACCCTAGTTATTACTTATCTTGTCAAACATACAGAGGTAGGAAGAGAAACTGGTTGTTAAAACGACCAAAAAAAAGAAAGATAACAGGTTGCACAAGTCACTATTATCCGAACTACAAAGGACAAATGCATGATACAAGGAAAGTTTAGATTTCAGCATTTGGAAACTAGGATAATGACTTCAACTATGATGTGCCTATAACTCAGTATTTTGATTCCACAATCCAATCTAATTTGTATAGAGGAGGATATTATAGCTTATACTGTCATAATCAAGAAGTGGACCTTTCCAAGTCCTTGTTAATTCTCTTTACTCTTATCAAAACCAAAACCCCAAAATGGTACTGATTTTTTCTTGATTTAACTTTATTTTTCAGTAACAATGATGCATTATAGTTGGTTTTGGAAGAAATTCCTAATATTTCACTTTGAAAGTTAAAGCAATAGGCATTTCGGTTAGAGTTGAACATGCCAAAGTGGTTATCATAACAATGATGGATTAACATGTAGGAGAAAAAAAGTGGAGAAGAGAAGCATGTAGGAATACATAGTATGCTATAATATAGAAATTGTGGAACATTTACAATTATTGAGTGTTACCTTGCATTCAGCTTCGTTAAGCATGTAAGTTCCACCAAAAACTGCACTTGGACGAGCAAATCCCTAAACAACATGGAGTGTGGAAACTTTAGCCTATCGTATAAAAATAATTAAATAAAAATGAAAGAGTGAGGTAAATGAATGAACCCAAGGAAGTTCTCCCAATCCATAAAGAGGGTATATATAAGGGGATCCTCCTTGAAGGCGTGCCAATGATTCTACATAAAGATATCCGGAACAAACGAAAAACCATATCACATAACTTATAAGACAAAAATATATCAGACATATACAATAACATGTTTGGTGAATACCTTCATTCTTTTGATTGTGTCAATTGCAGGCTGATCCAAGTACTTATCATCACTGTGAAATGCTAATGCATGGCCAATGAACTCAACTGTTCTCTCCTCTAACTCATATTTACTACATCATAGAAAGGAAAGAGCTTACATCAACAGAACTCAACTGTTCTCTCCTCTAACTCATATTTACTACATCATAGAAAGGAAAGAGCTTACATCAACAATATATAGAAATATGATCGGTACTTGAATCAGTTTGCTGCTTTCCATTTTATCTCAGTTACCATTCATGAATCGGATGGCTGTTCTTTACGTTTGCATAACCTAGACCATTTGGAGAATTATGACCCTCGCTCCCACTCTTTTTTAACAAGGAACTGTCTTTTGTTCACATAAAATTCTAACAAGGAACAAAATATGTAGATGGTTCCTTGTTAGAATTGAAACATATATGTTGCAATAAGTAATCATGTAACGAATATAAGTGCTAAAAGATATATCTATAATTATTTATTCACATACAATTCTAACAAAATCCAAAGATCGGCTAAGTCTCAACAAAGTATTTGAACTAAGTATTACATGTATTAATGGTCCAAACCTAGTTTTAAAGTTAAATGAAACATGTTATAGACCACTGGCTTTATGCACATTGAAACATATTAGTCATTTTTTGATGTATAAAGTGCGTGGAAACAAACTTTGGGTAGCATCGTTGACTGAACTGTTTATATAGTCAGTGATATTTCATTGACTCAATAAAGAATGGACAGTTATATATATCCATCCATGTCGAGGGTATATTTTTACCACCGCTAACTTCACAATGATGAAAGGGATGTCAATTATTCATAACATTTAATTTGAAACAAAATTCTTTGATTATAAATGACCAAGAATGCAAGCCTCATCAACAATTTGTTTTTCTTAAAAAAAAGGAATAAAAAGGTTTTGACATAAAATATAGTAGATAGAGTTCAAACCTGTTTAAGAATGCAAGCCTTAACAACCTAGATTTCTTTCTCATTGGCTTGCCTTCCAGAAATAAATCTATTATAGTCATGTCATGTTTCTTTTGTTGCAAGAACTACAAAATAAATATGAAAGGTCCTCATGTGCTTGCATGATTAAGCAGAGTATGAGTGCCAACAATTGTAGCCAAGCTATCTGGAAAAAAACAAACTGGTTCATGAAACATGAGCTAACAACTTCATCATTTAAATATAAAAGATCAAACTTAAAATGTATTTATTAAAAAATCTCATCTCATTTTTCAAACAATTAGTAACATTTAGATGAAGTCAGAATCAACACATCACAATTCCAAACAGCAAATATCTCATTGTCATATTTAAAGAAAAACTTGTACTTGTAATGAATCATCTAGAAAACAAGCAAATATTAACCTCTACGGATGATTGGATCAGATAGATTTCAATAAATATAATTATGACATTTTGGTTCAACTTCATGGTAAGTCCATAACCAGAGTCAAAGAGGATAAAATAGGTATTTGGTCATTTGTCTAATTTACATTATAAATGCCTTATCAAAGGGTATTTGGTCATTTGCAAATGAAGAAAACTAGTTTTTCAAAATATTTTTAAATTGTATTTTATTAGGGATGGGACCTTAAAAATAAAGTAAATGTAATTGTACCCTCAAAATATATGCCTATATAGGTCTAATTTAAGATTATATGAGTTTTATTTGAAGGTATTAGTCATTTTTTGTTTTCGTTGTTAAAATCTGAGACTATTATGTATAGCATACAAAAGAAAATAAAATTGCTATTTTATAAACCTACCATGCAAAAGAATGTAGTCACAGCTTCATGCTTGCCACATTCTTTCATGATGAAGCTGCAGTCCAACATATTCCACCTTCTGTTCTGTAGCTCACTTCATGTTGCCCTAAAGCCCATTCATTCAGCATCTAAGACAGGCACTTACCCTCTCTGACCATACACAGCTTCTCTGGCACGTTTCAATTCAGTTGTAGTACTCCAACATGTGGCTTTCGCAGTGCCTTGTTACTCGTTCATGCAATATACCCTAGTTGCTCGGTCATGCCAGACCAGCCTCGGTAGTGTTCTTCTACTTGTTTCTCTAGCTTGTCTTGTCATTCCACACAGTTGATTGTCTTGCAACAGCTTCTGCTAAGTAGCATTCAATCAACAGCTTCATTTGCCAGGTTCATTCTGCCCCCACTTTAGCCAGTATCATCTTCATGCTACTATCTTGCATACATGCCCAGTTTTTTTGCCTTCAATGTTCATGCATCTTCAGCCAACTTTTGCTAGTCTTCCTGCTGTAACTATTCTTTTACCTGACATGGTCAGTTCCTCCTTGCCAGTTCATCACATGCCAACTCCTTCTTGCTTCTGTTTCAAACAACTCATATGGACGCACGGTCCTCTTCCACATCTGTAGCGCATACATGCAGCAGCTTTAGTTTTTTTTCACAAAATATAATGTAAATATAATAATTTGTTCATGTGTTACTCATTAGATGATCACCTAAGTGATGATCACATATTTTGTTTTCAATCCTATCAACTTTGTAATGTCTCCCATCAAACTTATAGGTGGATCTTATTATTATTTTAATAAAATTATGAGTGCTCTCCTTAATTAGAGGATAAATATTTCAAAAAAAACAAAAAACAAAAAAAGCATGTAGTCAGGAAGAACAAAATGTGTAAGAAAATTTCGTTTTCAAACTAAAAGGAAAATCAATAATATGAAAAAAGAGGTACGATGAAACTACGAATTTAGAAGATTTAAAAACCCACTTTCAACATAGACTGTCTAAAGAAACATATACCATTTAATACAGAAGTCCAATATCCAATATTAGTTTTTACTTAATAAAACTTATATTAATATCATGTGTATCCTATAAAGATAAAGAGAACTAAGTTTTAGCCTCTCCATGCTAGCTTGTAACCTAAGCTGTGCTTTCTCATCCATCAGATCATACTAATAGCTAATTCTCATGTTCTTAAGTATAAGTTGAAAACAACTATGGTTTAAAAAAACAATACTTTTTATAAAAATGCATTGTTTAAAGAAATAATGAAGTGCTCAACCATTCAGATTATATTTAATACTTAAAACACAAATAAATTCACAAAAATATCGTTTATTTTATAAACAAACTTGAATACTTATAAAAAATTGAATAAGTTGCAATAAAACCATCACCTAAAAATTCAAATCAAATGAACACCAAAAAACTGTAATAGGAAGGCTACCAAAACAAATAAGGATAAGACTAATGCATACAGTAATGAACTTGACTTTGATTATGGAGTGAAATTCTCCAACAAGGATATGATGTCAACTAAACAAGGCACTACTAAAGAAGCCAATCAACTAAACAATGATAAAAGAAGCAACAGGTTTAAGAAAAATACCTAAAATTGCGAAAAGCGAGACTACGGTTTGGCCACTTAGATCTGGACAGTTAGGATCGATGACCGAATATGAAGAAGCAAGGGCGATCTACCCGGAGCTACGAAACTAGAATTTGGCGCACTGGGATATGGCGTGATATCAGCTTTATGATGAATGAAATTGAGGGCATTCGGGTTGCGATAATTTAAATCTAGGACATGAAATTTGTGGTTTTGGAGAGGAAGAGAGGAAAGTCGGCGCGGAATGAAATTTTAGGAGGCAATCCAATAAAAGGAAATGAAAAAACCCGCGTTCCATAGGAATAGCGTTTATGTCAAATTTAATACTAATTTATGCCTATACTTGAAATGTATAGCATTCGGTATTTATGAGTTTTTTATTCTGTTTGGATTTAATAAAACTAGAGGCGGAAACGCTATAAATGACAGCTATAAAAACCCTGATTTGTTGTAGTGACTATTTAATTATGTAATATCACATGGGGTATGTCTTTTGAACCTCACTGCATTTAGCAATAAATATATTTTTTGCCACCCTCTTTCCAGCCATGTGATATGACTTTGATCAATGCAGCTACTATGATTTATGGTTTATTTTTCAATAAATTTTAATGTAATATTTTGATCGAGGTTCATCATTCAGTATCACTTTCTCACTGTGTTAATTTGATATTTAAATTTTTATTGAAAATAAAAGGGAGAGAGAGTGGTTAATATTTGATGATATTATGAATTCAATGTTAATATTGAAAGAAGTATTATTGGTTTAATATTTTATTTTCAAACACTTATACCACATATATAAGAGGAGATGTTATATATATATTGAAATATTATGCTATAATTTTGATTTTATGGCATCAAGATGCACTCAAAACCTGTTACGCTTGCAAAATCTTAACATGTTGTTTGTTATTGTCATAAGGAGGGATAATGGGGTATACGTCTTGTTTGATGATTGTAAACGTGTGTTTATATTTGATTTATTTTTACAAAGTGTTACACGTAAAATATCAACAAAACACAAGTATGTTTTTCAATCAGTTTGTCATCGTCCATTGAATGTGTTACAGATATTATACATAGTATATTTATCGATGATTTTATTTAGTTCATATATTTTTATATGTGATTTTTTTCAGAGTGTGTTAAACTTAAAAAATTTATCAAAGCACAATTTTGTTCAACTTTTCATCCATTATTTTCTCAATCAATGTACCACGTATCAAACATCTAATTTTATATGTAAAATTAATATGTGTTTGTTATTATCAAAAAGAAAATATTACGAGATATTGCAATTAATTTCTATTTGATATTAGTAAATATATATATATATATATATATATATATATATATATTTAATGTGTTTGTTTAGTGTTGTGTGTTTATAAGATAAGTCTCTACTCTCTAATTAGGTCGTGCTTTAAATCAATCTATCCACAATCCTCCCCGAACTGACCATACCCTATGTGCAATATCTAATTAGACTGTGCCTTAAATCAAGCTCTCCACCATTTTAGGGAGTACCAGATAATAATCATAATTTTGTGATGGCGGCGGTGAAGAGGAAAATTAGGGATGACAATTAGACCCGACCCGATGGATCCGGACTTGACTTGGTGGGTCTTGGTTCTTGACGGGTTGAGTTTTATCGGATCTAAATTATACATTTCAAAATTTAGACCCGACCCATCTCGAACTTCGGTTCGGGTCGGTTAAGGTTGGATCATCAGGTTCGGTTGGGTGATAACACTAAAAATGTATTTATTTGAATATTTTTTGGTCGAATCTTTCTACTTGGGTCAGTTCGGGGCAGGTTTGATCAGGTTTTTACTGTATTTTCATCATCTAGAACCGACTTGAGAACCATCAGGTTTGGTTCGGATTTGGGTTTTATCGAATTGGTTCAGTTCGATTTTACGATTCTCGGTTCTAAGTGACCGCGATCTCTGAACTAGTCAAGCGAATGATATGTTACGAACTTAGTAAATAGTATTTGTGTACGCACTACTAGAAAGGCTTCGTATAGCGACGAAGCCTAGCGACGGTTAGCGACGGCTAAAAAAAGCGGCCGTCGCTATACGCAGTATACAGATCTGCCGAGAGCAGCAGCTCATTCATTCCATCTTCCCCAATTTCCACCCCCAAATCACTTCCTCCTTCCCCCCCGACGCCCCCCGTCACCATAGCCGCCGCTCCAGCTTTCAACGCCTCCAAATCACCCAAATTTACGTCGGTATGCTTCTAATCTCTTGTTTGAATGTAAATTTGATGTTTTTAGGTTTAGTTTAAACCCTAAGTCAATTATGATTTGTTGTTAAATTGGGTATTAGTAGTGTTGTTAAATTAGGTATTAGTAGTGTTGTATGTTGATTTGATAAATTAATTAGTTTATTATCACAAACTTGAATTATTTCGTATTACATTAACTAGTTTATCATGATCAAGTTGAATAAATGGTTGATGTAGATGATTAGTGTTGGCGATTAACATGGTTAGTTGTTTTAGGTGAAAAAATAGTGTATATTAATGATTAACTTGGTTATTGATAAATTTATATGAAAGTATTTCATAGTTTATGAAATTGATAAATTACAAATTTAAGTGGTTAAAATCTAAATTCTGCAAATATGAGTATTACAAATTACAGTATTGTACAAAAATAAAGTTTATATAGTATTGTACAAATTTAAGTTTGATAAATTACAAATCACAGTATTGTACAAAAATAAAGTTTATATAGAAAATTAAAAAATGAATATGAGAGCCTTAAAAATTCTACAACTATCTAATTTTAAAAAAAAAGTAGGAAATGACTTTAAAAACAACTGATATTGTACTGAAATCTATTTTGTAATGAAATTAAGAAATGAATCTAACAACAACAAAGATTACGCTAAAATCTATGTCGTAAAATAAAGAAATGAATATTGAACTAAAATTGTTAATTGAATGTTGAACTAAAATTTAAATATACAAATTTATTAAATAAAATTTAAATAGTTGAAACATTGTCAAAATTTGAAAAGAACAATAATATTTGATAAAATTTAAAGAATTTTTTTTATCTTTTAGATTGGCTTTGGCCCCGTCTGGCAAGTGTTGTATATGATCATTATATGGATGTTCGTTTTGGTAACGGAACGGACATTTATATTCATCTGATACAATATTTGTCGGATTTGTCCCTGTATTGGACAAGTTACAAACACAATAAAGTAATTACATATTATAAATCATTTCATTTTAAACGGTTACAAAATTTCGATAGCGCTTCCTTTACGTTCCCTGTGTACACGCATTTGTGTACGATACAGGGAACAAAAGGGAAGTGCTGCCAAAATTTTGTTGAACCGTTTAATCTGAAATAATTTATAAAATGTAATTACATTATTGTGTTTGTAATGGGAAGTAGGATGACTGACCACCGAAGTGAAAACCAAAATACTAAAAAATTAAAAAATCCCATGAAGTTTTTATTTTGAATTTTCTGCAACGGTGAACTGTTTACAAGAATGGTTGAAAATTAATGATTTAAACTGTCTAACATACATTTTCAAATCAGGAAAAATGTTCAATTATTTTCTCGACCGTACTTGGATGTATGAAGTCAGAACTGGAAAGAAGGGGTCAATAAAGCAACATTTCTACATCGGTGTACACGAATTTATTAGATTTGCTAAATCTAATAAGCGAAACAACACAGAAATTCGTTGCCCGTGTAGTAAGTGCCAACATTTGAAGCATTGGAAACCGGATATAGTTGAAGTACATTTGTATCAATATGGTTTCGTGCCTGATTATTATTTCTGGGATCGTCATGGAGAACTTGTTGAACCTACACCTAATACTGAACTATTAGAGGACGGTAATATGATGACGAATCCGATAGAAAATATGGTGGATGATGCAGCACGATCAATGTTTCCTACAACTGAAGCTGTCGATGAAGACGAAAATGTCGAAGAAGAACCGATTGCGGGAGCTAAAAAAATATACGATTTGTTGGATTCTGCTAAGAGGCCGTTGTGGGACGGATGTAATAGCGGAACCGAACTTTCAGTAACCGCCGAATACATAACTATGAAATCAAAATTCAACCTTACGGAAGCCGCATTTACAGCAGTTGTACAAGCTGCAAAACGACACATGCCACCCAATAATCTAATGTGCGATAGTCATTATAAAGTAAAAAAATTAATGTCTGCTTTCGGTCTACCGTACAAGAAGATAGACGCATGTGTGAAAGGTTGCATGTTGTATTGGAAAGACGACGTTGACCTCAGAAAATGCAAAATATGTAACGAAGAAAGATACAAACCAAGAAAGAAGAAAGGAAAAGAAATCCCGTACAAGAGAATGCATTATTTACCCATCACTCCCAGACTTCAAAGATTATATGCATCTTCTGCTACGGCTTGTCATATGCGATGGCATAGTGTGAGAACAGCGGAAGAAGGAACTTTGATACATCCATCCGACGGAGAAGCATGGAAACATTTTGATAAGACTTATCCCGCATTTGCTGCGGAAAGCCGTAATGTCAGACTTGGTTTATGTACGGATAGTTTTTCACCATTTTCACAGTTTGGTAGTAAGTATTCATCCTGGCCAATTATCGTTACTCCGTATAATTTACCTCCATGGATGTGTATGAAGACACCATATATGTTTCTCACCACTGTTGTTCCCGGCCCTCATGATCCAACCCAAGGAATTGATGTTTATTTACAACCATTGATCAACGAGTTGAAGAAACTGTGGTATGAAGGAGTCGAAACTTACGATGTATCAAGGAAATTTTTTTTCCGTATGTTCGCTTCTTTGTTATGGACTATTAATGATTTTCCTGCATACGGGATGCTTTCTGGTTGGAGTACGGCCGGTCGTCTAGCATGCCCTTATTGTATGGAAGAAACACGAGTATTTTCGTTACGATATGGGAAGAAAGTTTCGTGGTTTGATTGTCATCGGTGTTTTCTTCATCCCAATCATACTTTTAGAAGAGATAAGAAAATTTTCATAGCTAACAGAGAAGAGAATCTGAAACCACCCAAGGTTTGGTCAGGCGAGGAAATATACAAAATTGTAAGGGACTATCCAAAGATACATGAAACTAGAGTCCAGACTGAAATCCCAGGAAAGTCAGACATTCATAATTGGTGCAAACAAAGTATATTTTGGGATATACACATTTTGGTTGGTTCTGTGTATATATATTGGTGCAAACAAAGAGCCCACTATGGCAGAGCTGTTCAAGGCCACGCATGCCGTGGAGAGGACTGACGAAGAGGGCAATGTTTCGTGTAGCACAGTCCACTGGTCGGGAAGAGCTTACGTTAGAGGAGGAGAACCATATTTGGGATGCTATTATTGACCCGCCTTCTCGGACCAGTCGACGGTATAGCTATGGAAATGTGGAGGTAAATTTTGACATGTACTAATATATAAATTTACTTATGCATATGAATAGTTAAATAATTTTAATAATATTACTCATGCATATGAACTATTTTACAGGCGATGAGAATGCAGAGTGCATACAGGAGGTCGTAGCAAGATGCGGAGATTGCTCAGTTGAGGGCGACGGTGGAAGAAATTAATGAATGGAGGAAGAGTTTCTTTGAGCAACAGCTGGATGAGCGGATTGCGGCTTACTTGCAACAGCATGGGACGATGCCTTGAGAGGACGGCAGCGATGGCGAGGAGTAGGTATGTTTGTTTGCTCTTGTTATAGTTTGGTATATACACATTTTGGTTGGTTCGGTGTATATATATTTCAGGATATTATGTACATATTTTGATAACTTCTAGTTGATGGATTTGGTTGGTTATTATGTATATATATGTCGGGATAACTATGTACATATTCTTGGATTTGGTTGGATGTTCTATTGTTTGATTTGGTTGGATTTGAAAATGAGATTTGGATGGATTTTATATTGTTTGAATGTATAGTGATGTTATATGATGGATATATGATGGCTATAGTTGATGAATATGGTGTATATTGGCTTTGATGATGTTATATGATTGTTGTTGTTTGAAGTGAGGAAGTGCTTTGGAAATTAAAAAAATTTGCTTCAGATTTGCAACGGCTAGTGACGGCCTGTAGGTTTCCAGCTTGCGACGGCTAGTGACGCCTATTTTGCCAAAAAATTGTGTCGCCTATCGACGTCTAGTGTCGCCAGTTAAACGTTGGAAAATTTTCCACGTATCATATTTGCAGTCGCGAACCGTCGCTATTTTGATGACGGAGCCGTCGCTAAAACCGTCGCCATACTGTTGGGCGACGAGGCAAATAGCGACGACAGATAGCGACGGCTTGCGACGGCTTGCGACGGCCGGCGACAGCTAAAAGCCGTCGCTATCTGCTGCCGTCCTTGTAGTGACGTATTCTTTCGGTTTTGGGGCTGACTTTTTGGGCTTGATTGTATAGTCGTGTAATTTGGAAGTAAAATATATACACTATTTCGAAAAAAATGTTTATAAACTGGATCGTAGTTTCATTATTGACTGTACCTTATGTTGATGTAAATTTGAGTAGTTTTCCTCCATTTTTGGACTTCTATTAATAAAGCGCGTTCCAATCTTTTTTTCCCTAGTGCCAAATTTGGAGGCAGTAAGGTTTTTCAAAAAAGGTCAACTTTATAAAATACAAGAGACGAAAATATATCGAGAAATCAAATTAGGTAACTTATGTTAGAAAGCTAATTAAATTGTTTTAAGGTTCTCACGAAGGGTTGTATGTTTTCAAAATGATTTTTTTTTCTTTATTCATTATATTTTGTTTTTTTTTTCCTTTTAAGTTTTTCATTCTTATTGCATATTTTAGATGGTAACAATATGGTTGTAGTACAAGTTTTAAGTGATATATAGACCACTACAAATCAACAATGTCTATTTGTTTGAATCATGCTGAGCAAGATATGAACATATGACCTCAAGTATCATGACAAGTGCGTCTAACCAATGGGATAGTGGATGGGATAGTGGGTGCTGGACATTTGTTTTTTTGTTTTTATTTGTATGAAAATATTATTGTTTAAGAGGAAATTAGAAAAAATGACAAACTTTGAAAAAAAATTAGGTTGAAGGCATCAAATTACATTTTTAGACTAAAGGACAAATGATAGTTATACATTATATTCAATTTTTACACTATACAAAACGCTAGTTATATCTACTACTATATTCAGTTTTACACTATACAAAATGCTAGTTATTTCCTTCAGTCTAAAAACAAACTTTTTGTTCTTCAACCTAATTTTTTTCTAAATTTGTTTTTGTACCTATTTTCCTAATTGGTTAATAGGTTCCAAATTTGTATTTATAATTTTGTATACTCTCATTAATCGAAAGTAATAAAATTTGTTGGGTCTACGAATGTATATATCATTTACTAACAATCCCGTTAAATTAGCTATTTTATTTATTGTTTATACATGTTGGTGATCCAATGAAGTAACTTCTTGATGATACATTGTTTTATCTTTGATTCTCGTTGTTTAAAAAAAATTCTATATAAAAAATTCTTAATTACTTCAAAGTTCAAACAAAGACTTCGATAAGATTTCTTTTTCTAGAACTTCGTTATCGTACGTCACCTAACTAAAGAAAACAAACATCCGCGGTTTCAATTACGAACACAATCTTCCTGGCACTTTCCTTTTTCACCGAACAGAAGGCTATATAAAACCACATATACTCATCAAATCAATTCCAACATCAAAGAAAAAGATCTCGTTCTGAATCTGAAAATGAGTTCAAATCTAAACGGAGCATACTACGGTCCATCGATCCCACCTCAAAAATCCTACAACCGAGTTGGTCGAGGCTCTTCATGCAATCCATGCACGTGCCTATTCTCCTTCATCTTCAAGTTTATCTTCTCCCTCATAATAACTCTGGGCATCATAGCTTTGGTTCTATGGCTCATCTTCCGCCCAAACCAAATAAAAGTATACGTCACCTCTGCAGACCTCACCACCTTCACTCTCCCCAGCTCCAACAACAATCTACAGTACAACCTTTCAATGACCATGGCTATCAGAAACCCTAACAAAAGAATCGGACTTTACTATGATTATATTGAAGCACAGGCTTTGTACGATGATGCCAGGTTCGGGTATGTGCAGTTGCCGACCTTCTATCAGGGTCATAAGAACACCACCACTTTGTTTCCAGATTTTACAGGGACTTCGTTTGTGAACGATGTGAGGAGCACTTATGACAGAGAGAAAGGAGAAGGGTATTACTATGTTCATGTTAAGCTGTATACAAGGCTTAGGCTGAGGTTGAACTCTTTGATGAAGATACGTAGGAAGCCTCATGTTGATTGTAAGCTGAAGCTTCCTGTGCCTGGAAGTAACAGTGGTGCCTTTGATGGTTCCAGCTGCGATGTCTATTGGTTTTGAATCTTTTGATCTTTCATCTTTGATTGTGTATTTTTTCACTTTTTTTTTTGGGTATATTTGTTTCTTTTGTATATATTTATATGAATAAAGATTGATTTGGGAATTACGAAAATCCAGATGTGAAACTTGATAAAAATGATTATATGGATAGGTTTAGTGGATTACTTGAAAATAAAAGGCTGCCTGAAAGTCTTTGGCAATTCTAGAAGGATAAATACGATAATAAATTCATTTCTTAACCAATATTTATTTTAACCAAATTGCTCGAATTCTTTTTATGTTTTTCTAAATAATGCAAGTTGAGAAACTATAATCATTGATATTAAGTCACAACTGAGCATTACTTATTTTTTTAGCCTCAAACTGTTGAATTCTCTCACTATTTATATTGATTAGCCAAAAATACAAAGTATTGTTTTTCTGAAGTCAACGATGACAGCTGTTAAGAAATAAATGTCAATGACTTCGAAAGTGGAAATCTTTTGAAAAGGGCATGCATAATTCCCAGTGGCATAATTACAAAATAGTGGGCAGGAGCCCAGAAAAAATATTTTCCTGGTAATCAAATATCACATAAATGATAACTTCATAGACAATCAGTTCAGGTAGACATAACAACCTACAAACTGTACATATTACTGGATTTCCTATTCAAGCATCCACTAAATTACTAATTCCACGATAAAAATTGCCAAATTTCTCAATAATTGTGCGAATGGTGTTCCAAAGACAAAGCAAAAAAAAAAAATGAATTTATTTGACATCAACTATGTCACATTAATTAACACATCTTTGGTTATGTTACATTCATTAATAGTGAAATCGGTAGAAAATATTCCTGGTAGATGACATTATACACGAAGAAGAAATTGTTGTTCTGACCACTGTAAACTAATGAAAGATTATTTCGGCGAAAATCTGACTTATGATAATTGAAAAGTTTCATCATCATCGTTTTAGAAGGTCACCATTTCGTCATATTATCTACTCATCAAAGTAATAGTATAAGGGACCTTGCTAGGAATTTTACCTCATTAGAAGATAAAATGTGCTCTGTTATTAGTTTTGGAACCACTTGAGATAAAAAATAAAAAAATAAAAGGAGGTTTGCTTAAAATGTTTCACTGCCTGGAATGTATGCATTGGAACTGAAATAATTTTATGCACTTATACCAGGGGAAGTATGCACCACGCATTGATTTTAGTAGGGGTGGTTACGGAAAATTTCCGTACCAACCGAGACATTTCCATTTTCTTCCAATAGCTAATGGAATGATACCCGATGTTCCAAGTTCCGTTCCGCTAACTTCGGAATTTCATTATGCGGTAGACGGAAAAGGTGGAACGGAATATGGAATTCCATTTTTTCCGTTGATGTTTTTAGGGGCCGTTTGGATGGCAATAAATAAGTTGCTTTTTGCTTATAAAATGCAAAAGTTAAAAAGTCAATATGGATAAACAAAATCTACCGACTTTTAAAAGTCACTTTTCAACTTATTGCAAAAGCAATTTTTTTTGCTTTTCGACTTACATAAGTTGATTTTTTATATAAAAAAATTATAAAAAAATGTATTTTCAAAAAATTTCATATTTTCAAAATTCAAATTTCAAAATTTTAAAATTTTCAAAATTCAAAATTTCCAAATTCAAAATTCAAAATTTCAAATTCAAAATTTTAAATTTTCGAATTTCGAAACTCAAATTTCAAATTTCAAAACTCAAATTTCAAAATTTCAAATTTAAATTTTCAAAACTTCATATTTCAAATTTTCAAATTAAAATTTCAAATTTCAAAATTTCACAAATTCTAAATTTCAAAATTCAAATTTTTAAATTTCAAAATTTCAAAATTTTAGAATTCAAATTTCAAATTTCAAAATTCAAAATTGAAATTTCAAAATTTCACAAATTCAAAATTTCAAATTTCGAAATTTCAAAATTTTAGAATTCAAATTTCAAATTTCAAAATTCAAAATTTCAAAATTCAAAATTTCAAAATTCAAATTTCAAATTCAAAATTTTAAATTTTCGAATTTCGAAACTCAAATTTCAAAATTTCAAATTTAAATTTTCAAAACTTCAAATTTTCAAATTAAAATTTCAAATTTCAAAATTTCACAAATTCTAAATTTCAAAATTCAAATTTTTAAATTTCGAAATTTCAAAATTTTAGAATTCAAATTTCAAATTTCAAAATTCAAAATTCAAAATTGAAATTTCAAAATTTCACAAATTCAAAATTTCAAATTTCGAAATTTCAAAATTTTAGAATTCAAATTTCAAAATTCAAATTTCAAAATTTCATATTTCAAAATTTCAAATTTCAAAGTTTCAAAATTTCAAATTTCGAATTTCAAAATTTCAAAATTTCAAAATTTCAAATTTCCAATTTCAAAATTTCAAATTTAAAATTTCAAAATTTAAAATTTAAAATTTAAAATTTCATATTTTTTATATGTCTGGTCCAGTTAAACTAATCATACAAGAATATCGGTAGGAATAAAATTTCCATGGAAAACAGTGGAAATTTTCGCTTTTTTAGATCAGAAACCGGAAGGAATTCCTTCCGAGCTATTTTAAACGGAAAAACATGAAAATGGAAATTTTTGGAAGTACGTGGAAGGAAAATTCTGGAAAGCCGGTAAAGCGGAAAATAATCCAGCCCTAGATTTTAGTAGCCACGGTATCTCATGAAACATTTATTTTATTATATATGACGATATTAACATATGAGAGAAATCGTATTCGTATTTCGATCTAGCAAAGAATGGAGTTCCATCACCAAGTAATTACCTTATATATACATGCCTGGCGAAGTGCTTATTTAGGTAACTAAAAATCCATTTACTTTATTGAAGCTAATTAAACAAAGGCTTATGAAAGTATATACAAAAAATGATTGAATACCGGTCTGTGGCTTCCAAGTTCGTCTTCGTGGCATAATAAATGTATGTATTGTAATTCATGACATGATGGCCAAAGATGACCATGGTGGTTACATGGTTCAATTTAAGAAATATCCTCAGATTTGTTAATGAGCTATAAGATCCCTTGAAAAAGAAAGCTAGATCATTTGAATGAGTACATGGAACAAGTGAGGTTGATTATAGACCGCAAGGTCATTTTTATATATGATTTTTAACAAGGGACAATTCCATGATATAGGACTTCAAAAGGTTGAAGTAATGTATGCTAGATTCAAAGACAATCGAGCACGAAACACGACTGGAAAAGAAATGGAAAAAAACGACCGAGTCAATGATGGAACGCTACCTATTCATCAATTTCTTCCATTTTGGAACCATTCTCATTGAATATATGCAACATCTAGCTAAGAAGCATCAAGGAAAGATCAATACATGAAGAAGACAACATATCTTAAAAGAAAGTCGACTAAGATAAGATTTTCTATCAATTGGTACTAATTCATGGATAGATCGGTATAGATCCATCAACTTTGTCATATTGAATGTGTTCATCCTCTTAAGCACTTGGATCTTGATATTTGACATATTTTGATGAACTGACAATGCAATTTGACGATTTAAAGATCGAACAGTAGCCAATTACAACTATGATGCAGCACAACCCATAATTGTCAAAGACCTAAGTCGTCCACGACTTAACGAAGCTGAAGACCTAAGTCGCCCACGACTTAACGAAGCGGCTATAAGTCGTCCACGACTTAACGAAGCTGAAGACCTAAGTCGTCCACGACATAACGAAGCAGCTTTAGGTCGTCCACGACATATCAAAGCAAGAGATAAAAGGTTACGACCTAATAATGCAATCCAGGCTACGAATTCTGTGGAGAAGCTAAGTCGTTGCAAAGTCTTAGGTTGTTCACGACTCAACTCAAGCGGGTCACGACCTAAGGAAGGAGATTTAAGTCGTCCACGACTTAAGGGAAAGGGGCTACGACTTAAGACTACAGGAGGAGCGCCACGAGACAACGAAGTAGCAGCACGAGTTGAGAATGCGCAAGACTTAAGTCGTGAACTGGGTTAAGTCGCTTGTTGTTGAGTCGTGAGTCGCGGCACCTGCTAACTCGTGGGCATTGATAAGTCGTTAGGTTTTAAGTCGTATGTCGTGGGGGTTTTGTTGAACTGTTGTATATATGTGTTGAGTCATCTGTACATAAGTCGTAGGTCGTGTGCGTTGTATCTTAGGTCGCAGGATTGTAACTCTGTGTTGTAACTCGTTGAGTCGCTGAGTCGTGATGGTTGAGTCACTGTCGACTTATGATGAGTCGTAAGTCGCAGGTGTGTTGCAGTTTGTACTAAGTCGCAGGTTATAAGTCGGAAACGACTTAAGTGTTGTACATTTTGGTGCGTGAGTTGTAACGCCTATAAATAGGCAGGTTGGGTCAATTTGTAATAGTTTTAGTTGATTTGAATAAAATTTCGTTTTGTTAGCTTTGTGCTTTCATCCAAATTGGTAGTCGAGTGTAATCTTCTATCTCCACCTTTGACATTCGAGTGCGCTCGAATCTTCGATCGTTGAAGCCAATTTGCGGAATCAAGTGCGCTTGATCAACGCTCGAAGAATTGTAGATCTCTCTTCACGGTATCGTGCACGATCAACGTGTCAGAGATAGCTAGAATTTGGTATCTTCGGATCAACGAATTTGGGCATTTCAGTATTCTTCATTCCATCGATTTCTACTTTCACAGAATCATCATTTTGTAATTCCGCTGCTGCACCAGTTTGGTTTCAGAGCTTGTTTTAGCCAATCATAGCTAAATCGAGTCTTGGAGCCGAGAATTTGAAGTTTGAAGTGTTGATTTTTACGATCTTGAGCTAGGCCGAGAGCAAGTTGAAGTGTTCATCTTTGTTTTGAAGTATTGGAGTTCGGATTTGCATTTTTTAGGAGTTGATTGTTCGTCGTGATCATCACAAATTGCAATAATTTGGTAGTTTTCGATCCATAGCATTTTGGATCTAAATTCGAATTGTGTTTGAATTTGAAGTGTTGAAGAGCTTCGACCGAGCTAAGCAAGTGAAGGCCGTGTACATCATTTTGGTATCATTTTGAAAGTCAAAGCCGAGAATCGAAGTATTTGTGAAGTTTCAAATCATGCCGCCGAGGAGAGCTAATCGACATCAAAATATTAAAGCCTTGTATCGAAGGGAAGAGGCCGATCAAATGGAGCAACGTATGCATGAAAAATTTGATGAAGGTATTGGTAGACTGGAAAGAATGATGCTTGAATTGAATCAAAGTAGAAGAAGAAATTCACCTGAATCAATCCATGGAGGAAGTAGAGTTTCACCACATTCAGACCGGGAGAGGAGAGATGTAACAACCCTGGTTTTGGAGATTACCTGTAAATATTAAATTATAACGGTAGTTATGATTTAATATTGTGAATTAAAATAAAATTGAAGAAATTAAATTGTTTATTTGGAATAAACAATGAATTTTGGTAATAAAATGTGGGTCTCGGAGTGGGGCGTTACAAGAGAAAATCATGATCATAGAAGTGCTGATAACCATAGTAGGAATGATGATGATCGTGATAGAAGGAATGTAGATAGAAAGGATGTTGGTGGAAGACGTGATGGTAGTAGAGATGTTGGTGGTCAGGATCGACATCGATATACATCTGATTTTGAAGAGGAGTATGACGGTGGTAGTGTTCGAGAACAAGGACGAGGTCAAGGAAGAAATTACTCTGAGTATGATCACAAGTGGGAATCTGGGATGAAGACTGAAATTCCAGAATTCAAAGGTGGTATGCAAGCTGAGGAGTTTTTGGATTGGTTGTCTAATGTGGAGGAGATTTTTGACTTCAAGGAAGTTCCAGAACATCGTAGAGTGAAGTTGGTTGCTACAAGGTTGAGGGGTAGAGCTTTGGCATGGTGGCAGCAAACCAAACTTACACGTGAACGGATGGGGAAGTCAAAGGTTGAATCATGGGAAAAGATGAGGAAAATGATGAAAGCCACATTCTTACCTTATAATTATCAATCGCTTATGTATCAGAGGCTGCAAAACTTGAGGCAAGGAACGAAGTCTGTTAATGACTATGCTGATGAATTCTATCAACTGATTGCAAGGAATGATATCATGGAGACAGAGGAACAATTAACAGCTAGATTTGTTGGAGGATTGCATATGCAGATTCAAGACATGGTAAATATGTTTGATCCCAGATCTGTAGCGGAAGCACACCAGAAAGCGTTGGCTTGGGAGAAACAGGGACGACGAGGTGGTGGTGTGTTTACTAATTCCAACAATCAAGTGAAGGGTGTTAGTGGAAGTTCTAATGTTTCTAAACCCATCAGTAAACCAGTGGTGAAGGAGGTTGAGAAGGCGAAGGTTAACAATGGTTTCAAATGCTACAATTGCCAGGAGATGGGTCATAAAAGCAATGAGTGTCCAAAGCCTAAGAAGCGAGTGATGGTTGCAGAAGCTGAGGATGAGGAGGAAGAAGTTGAATGTTCTAATTCATTACCAGTGGAGGAGGAAGACTTGTTGTCGGGAGATGAAGGGTATTCATTGATGATGAGGAGAAGTTGTTTGACCCCAAAGCAAGAGGAGGAAAGTAGTTGGTTGAGGAATAACATTTTTCAGTCTACATGCACTATTCTAGGAAGAGTTTGCAAGTTTGTTATTGATGCTGGAAGTTGTGACAATATTATCTCTATAGAAGCGGTGAAGAAGTTAGAGTTAAAAACTGAGAAACATCCTAAACCGTACAAGTTAGCATGGTTGAGGAAGGGTGGTGAGGTGAAAGTTGGACGAAGGGCTTGTGTTAAATTTTCGATTGGGAAGAAATACAAAGATGAAATTTGGTGCGATGTTGTAGATATGGATGTCTGTCATTTGTTGCTGGGAAGACCGTGGCAGTATGATAGGGCGGTGCAACATGATGGGCGTACCAACAGTTACAGTTTTATGTTTAAAGGCACGAAGATTACTCTAGTTCCAAAGAAACGACAACAAGAAGAAAGTAAGTTGGAAGAGATTGAAGAGCTTAAAACTTTACTATCTTTGAAGGAGTTTGTGAAAGAAGTAGAAGAGGAGCCTGAAGTATTCTTATTGATCGGACGGGAGAGTCAGGAAGTGGTGGAAATACCAGAAGAAGTAAAACCAGTACTGAAAGAGTTTGACGATGTATTTCCAGAGGAGTTGACAACGGAGTTACCGCCGTTGAGGGACATTCAACATCAAATTGATCTTGTTCCGGGAGCAATGTGCCACATAGACCACATTATCGAATGAGTCCGAAGGAACATGAAGAATTGAGGAGGCAAGTGGAGGAATTACTTGAACAGGGGCGTGTGTAGGAAAGTTTGAGTCCGTGTGCCGTGCCAGCTTTGTTAGTACCGAAGAAGGACGGGACGTGGAGAATATGCACTGACAGTCGAGCATTGAATAAGATTACTGTGAGATATAGATTTCCAATGCCGAGGTTGGATGACTTTCTAGATCAATTGAGCGGGGCTACTATCTTTTCGAAGATTGATTTGGAGAGCGGATATCATCAAATTCGTATCAGGCCAGGTGATGAGTGGAAGACTGCTTTTAAAAATAGGGAGGGTCTATACGAATGGTTGGTAATGCCATTTGGCTTATCAAATGCGCCGAGTACATTTATGCGGGTGATGAATCAGATTTTTAGACCATTCATTGGGAAGTTTGTGGTGGTGTATTTCGATGATATTCTGATATATAGTGGAAGCCCAGAGGAACATTTGAATCATCTGAGAGAAGTGTTGATGGTACTACGACAAGAACAATTTTATGCGGCAACGAAGAAATGCGTGTTCATGACGCATAGTGTTTTATTTCTGGGATATGTTGTATCAGAGGAAGGAATACAGGTGGACCGGAGTAAAGTTGAGGCGATTAGAGATTGGCCGCAACCCAAGACGATAACGGAAGTTCGTAGTTTTCACGGGTTGGCGTCATTTTATAGAAGATTTATTCCACACTTTAGTAGTGTGATGGCACCTGTTACAGATTGTATGAAGGGTAAACAGTTTTCATGGTCAGAGGAAGCAGGGGATGCTTTTGGGAAGATTAAGGAGTTGCTGATGTCTGCACCAATTCTAATATTACCAGATTTTCAATTAGTATTTGAATTACATACTGATGCATCCAAGGTTGGGATTGGAGGAGTGTTGAGTCAGAGGGGACGTCCTATTGCATACTTTAGTGAGAAGTTGTCAGGGGCGAAGATGAGATATAGTACATACGATGTAGAATTTTATGCTGTGGTGCAAGCTATTAAACACTGGAGACACTATCTATTTTAGAAAGAGTTTGTTCTTTACATTGATCATGAGGCGTTGAAACATTTACAAGGGCAAGACAAGATTTCAGCAAGACATGCATCATGGATTGCCTATTTGCAACAGTTTACTTTTGTCGTGAAACACAAGTCTGGAGTGACGAATCGTGTGGCTGATGCTTTAAGAAGAAGGAATCATTTGTTAACTACAATGAAGGTCGAAGTGATAGGGTTTGATGTGCTACCAGAATTATTTGTTGAAGATCCTTACTTTATGAAGTTTGTAGATAAAGTCAAGAATGGGGAGACGGATGAGTTTATGATGGTAGATGGTTTTCTGTTTAAAGGAAATCGATTGTGCATACCTGATTGTAGTTTGAGAATGAAGATTGTGAAGGAGCTACATGAAGAAGGCCATGTGGGGAGAGACCGTACATTATAGTTGATTTCTCAATCTTATTTTTGGCCATCAATGAGGAAAGAAGTGGAAAGGTTTGTGGAGCGATGTCATATTTGTCAGGTTTCGAAAGGAACTGTGACCAATGCTGGATTATATATGTCGTTACCTGTACCAACTAAACCATGGGTAGATGTGAGTATGGACTTTGTGTTGGGATTGCCGAGAACGCAGTGTGGTAATGATTTTATATATGTTGTGGTTGACCGATTCTCGAAAATGGTACACTTTATTGCTTGCAAGAAGACGGCGGATGCTGTTCATGTTGCTCAGTTGTTTTTCAAAGAAATATATCAACTTCATGGATTGCCAGAATCTATTGTGTCGGACAGGGATACTCGTTTTCTGAGTCATTTTTGGCTAAGTTTGTGGAAGATGGTGGGAACAAAGTTGAACTTTAGTAGCACTTATCATCCGCAGACAGACGGTCAGACCGAGGTTGGGAATAAATCATTGGGAAATTTGTTGCGATGTCTTGTGAAGGACAATCTGAAGAGTTGGGACATGAAGTTATGCCAAGCGGAGTTTGCACATAATCATGTAGTGAATCGTAGTACGGGTTTCAGTCCGTTCCAGATTGTATATTCAAGTTTGCCAAGGGGATCGTTGGACTTAACGGTAGTACCACAACCGAAGGGGACGGTAAAATGAGCTATAGATTTTGTTGATGGATTGACTGAATGTCATAAAATCGTTCAGGAACGATTGGAGAAGGCGAATGAGAAGTATAAACGCTCTGCAGATCTAAAGCGAAGAAATGTTGAGTTTAATGAAGGAGATATGGTATATGCTGTGTTAACAAAGGATTGTTTTCCAGTGGGCGCTTATAACAAGTTGAAAGCCAGGAAAATTGGTCCTGTAGAAGTCGTGAAATGGATTAATGAAAATGCTTATAAGTTGAAGCTGCCGGAGGATGTATATACATCTGATGTGTTTAATGTTAAACATCTGGTACCTTATTATGCGTATGAACAAGCTGATGTGGAAGAATTTACAAATTCGAGGACGAATTTTTCTCAACCTGGGGAGGATGATGCAGCGCAACCCATAATTGTCAAAGACCTAAGTCGTCCACGACTTAACGAAGCTGAAGACCTAAGTCGCCCACGACTTAACGAAGCGGCTATAAGTCATCCACGACTTAATGAAGCTGAAGACCTAAGTCGTCCACGACATAACGAAGCAGCTTTAGGTCGTCCACGACATATCAAAGCAAGAGATAAATGGTTACGACCTAATAATGCAATCCAGGCTACGAATTCTGTGGAGAAGCTAAGTCGTTGCAAAGTCTTAGGTCGTTCACGACTCAACTCAAGCGGGTCACGACCTAAGGAAGGAGATTTAAGTCGTCCATGACTTAAGGGAAAGGGGCTATGACTTAAGACTACAGGAGGAGCGCCACGAGACAACGAAGTAGCAGCACGAGTTGAGAATGCGCAAGACTTAAGTCGTGAACTGGGTTAAGTCGCTTGTTGTTGAGTCGTGAGTCGCGGCACCTGCTAACTCGTGGGCATTGATAAGTCGTTAGGTTTTAGGTCGTATGTCGTGGGGGTTTTGTTGAACTGTTGTATATATGTGTTGAGTCGTCTGTACATAAGTCGTAGGTCGTGTGCGTTGTATCTTAGGTCGCAGGATTGTAACTCTGTGTTGTAACTCGTTGAATCGCTGAGTCGTGATGGTTGAGTCGCTGCCGACTTATGATGAGTCGTAAGTCGCAGGTTTGTTGCAATTTGTACTAAGTCACAGGTTATAAGTCGGAAACGACTTAAGTGTTGTACATTTTGGTGCGTGAGTTGTAACGCCTATAAATAGGCAGGTTGGGTCAATTTGTAATAGTTTTAGTTGATTTGAATAAAATTTCGTTTTGTTAGCTTTGTGCTTTCATCCAAATTGGTAGTCGAGTGTAATCTCCTATCTCCACCTTCGACATTCGAGTGCACTCGAATCTTCGATCGTTGAAGCCAATTCGCGGAATCAAGTGCGCTTGATCAACGCTCGAAGAATTGTAGATCTCTCTTCACGGTATCGTGCACGATCAACGTGTCAGAGATAGCTAGAATTCGGTATCTTCGGATCAACGAATTTGGGCATTTTAGTATTCTTCATTCCATCGATTGCTACTTTCACAGAATCATCATTTTGTAATTCCGCTGCTGCACCAAGCTATAAATACGTGTTTACACGCAACAAAAATGGAATTTTGGCAAATTATTGTTACATATCTTAGTGTAAGTGCTACTACTACAAAATTTCAGTAGAATTTCGAGATCGTAACTCTTATTTCTTCTGTATTTAGTGTATAAACAATAATAAATTTATGCAAACTAGCCCGATTGAGAGTGGGTGAAAGGGATAAATTTCAACAAAAATTCCCTTTTTGGATCTTAGTGACCTGTATAAACTACTAGTTAGCATTAGATCTAATATATATGTTAATTGGTTTATTTAGGCACGGTGTATCATGGATTATTAAACAATAAAGATTTCGAAATATAAGCTATGTTTTCATGTGTGTGTGTCTGTATGTATGTATCTATTGAAAAAAAGTGGTTTGCTTAAAATATTTCACTGCCTCGAATGCATGCATTGGAACCGAAATAATTTTATGCACTTTTGCCAGCGGAAGTATGCACCACGCATTGACTTTAGTAGCCACTCTATCTCATGAAACATTTTATTATATATGACGATATTAACATATGAGAGAAATCGTATTCGTATTTTGATCTAGTAAAGAATGGAGTTCCATCACCATGCAATTACCTTATATATACATGCCCGGCGGAGTGCTTATCTAGGTAACTAAAAATCCACTTACTTTAATGAAGCTAATTAAAAACCCATTAACCAAAAATGCCACTTAAAAACAAAGGTATGAAAGAAAGCTTGTAAAAGTGCAAGGCTCTACTAAAATTGAAGACATCAGTTTCGCCAAAGTTCAAAGAAGAGCATTTCGAAGACATTGAGATGGTTTTCGAAGGAGTTGCAAGCACCATGTGCCACTACAAATGAAAAACAGGATAAAAGCTTTCGAAAAAAAGGAGAAAGAAGGCAAGGTTACCCTTCCGCCTCGTTAAGACCTTTCAACGTAGATTGATTCGCATATATAAGAAAAGCAAGAATGGGCTCGAAATACCTTTCGAAGTTGTTGAACGAAAGGCTTGCGCATATGAACCAATTCCTTCAAAATAGAAGGTTTTGTCATTGTCAATTTACCGCTTGAAGAATTGAATCCAATACACTTTTCAAAAGTAAGGACAAGAAACAGTCGAAACCTTTCGAAAGCATGATAAAAATCCCACATGAAGGCCGAAAGTCCTTTCGTTAAGACTCAGATGTCACTCTATATTCCTTTCGAAGCAATGTGGAAGCTCAACTCATTTCTCACTTTTAACAGTACAGCAACATAAAGTGAAGAGTGCTTCTACCATCTTTTCTACGAAGTCGAAAGCAGTTCACTAAAAAACAAAGAAAAAGAGACACTCGGACCTTAACGGCAGCGAAAGGTTGCAAGGAGATCCTTTCGACTAGGTCGAAAGGTTTGGAATAAAAAGATAGCAGATGCAAGAATGGATGTGAAAGCTCGAAAGGAAAGCCTTTCGACGGCATCGAAAGCAAGTTTGCAGAAAACTGAAAGGTGGCCTTTCGACCATGTCGAAAAGATGCACGCGGAAGGTTGGAGGAAGACCTTTTGACTAAATCGAATGGATGGGCGCGAAAAGGGGACCGACCTGCATTTATAAATATGACCGTAGATGTCCGATTTTGGGGACTAGATTTTGGAATCCTAAACTCATTCTTCTGCTTCTTAGCAAAAATGCATCTTTGTAACCCTAAATCAATTTGGGGAAAAACTTTCTTACTTGTAACTAAATTTTGATTAATGATAAAAGAGGAATCGCATGAATTCAATAAAAATTTTGATCATAAGAGAGATTATTTTGATCATTAGCTTGTCTAATGATCAATTGCACATGATGCTAGCTTATCTTCTTAATTCCTTTTTGTCTTATACAATACCATGGGATCAACTTGGATAATATTCATGCGAATCACATTATCATCGTATTTAAAGATATTTAATGATAAACAAAGATGATAATGATGATTCAATTCTAATAAAATTCATAGAACTTATGTTATCCAAGATGATTTTCGATTGCATATTTTAAATAGAGCTTGCATATTATATATCATATTCAGTTCGAAAGAGCAACACCCCTTTCGACTTGATTGGAAGGGTCATTTCAAAATGGATCTGATGTGTAAATGATATGCAATGATATACGAATTAATTCCTTTGAAAGGTATACACACACAAAAATACATACAACCCCTTTCAAAATAGTTCATTCTGAAAGGGCATAAACAATGATGTCGAAAGCAGGAAGACGATCCTTTCGACATATTCGAAAGGAATGATTGTCCGATATAAATAACTACTTTCGACTCACCTAGAAAAGAGGTTTCGAAAGAGGTTCTTTCTCCTTAACCTCCATTTCAATATGGTTGATAAGATCTATTATCTACTATTAGGTAACACTCCAAACATAATTTGTCCAAGTCAACTCAGTCGAAAGGGGGTTATGAAGTGAGTGATCGCTTCTGATAATCTTCTTATGTAGCGTAAATAACATTTCTTGTTATCCACATAGTTTTGGGAATGTTGACAAGTTTTCTTGTTAACATTTTTGGCGCTAGAAGGAGGGCTTGAAGCTCCAATCTTATTGAACTTCCAACTTCACTTTCCTCAAACTCAATCCTATTCCAAACCTAACTACCTTAGAATTTTCCATCATCCTGATGAATAAGGTCAAATGGTCCGAACAAGGGTCCTCGGAACCGCACTTAGTTGGATTCTCTCTAAGAACAACTAATGATTTCAAACTACATGAAGACCAAATGCTAAGATTGGAAGCTCTAAGGATTATGAAAAAGAAAAAAACAGTTTCATATGACCCAGAAAAATGGGGTTTAAACCCTTTCCACATTGGTCCCATACCTATCTTTGCCTTATGGAAAACAAAGGATACAAGTGATAATTTCTTCAACTAAATGAGGAAAACAATTCAATTTTACACCAAAGGCACAATTTTTGAAGAAGGAATGATGGATGATTACAACGCCTTTGCACATTAATGGCATCAAGCAATAAGTGGGACATTGCCAACACACGAACTTCAAAGGGTTTTGAAAAGAAAGTTGGCCGTGGAGGGTGAAGCTTCAGAATCAAGTAATAAAAAATTTAGAAACTATCCTCAAAAAACAAGCTTCAAATCTAGACTCCCAAAGGAATGTAATTTGACAACACCAATCGAGAATGTTTACCTGTTAATTAAGATGAGCTTAACTATTAGCCATCACAGAAGAAAAAACAAAAATATGAGAGGAACCTGGGAGGATCCTATTGTCACTATCACAGATGAATGTATATAAGACGAATTAATGTCGAGCACTTGAAGAAATGATAATAAATTTTTTCAAACAAGGTAAGATTAATGGGTTTATAAAGAGATCCTAGATGAAATCAATAAATAACCACTTTACTAAAGAAAATCTATATGGTTGGGAGTAAAATACTCCTTGCACTTGGACATTACCTTAAACGGTCAAAGCCTTTGTCTGCGTCGAGTTGGCCAGGTCAAAACGCCTCCTGAAGGGAGGTTAGAGTAAGCTTTTATCCGTGCCATGCTATGGCCAGGATAAAACATCAACAAGCCCTTGGCCACGCCACTCTATGGCTAGGTCAAGGCGCCTTCTGGAGGGTGGTTAGAGTAAGCCTTTATCCATGTCATGCTATAGCCAGGTTAAAGCATCGATAAGCCCTTGTCCGCACCACGCTATGGCCAGGTCAAGACGCCTCTTAAAGTGAGGTTAGAGTAACCCTTTATCCACCCTACGCTATGGCCAGGTTAAAGCATCGATAAGTCCTTGGCCGCGCCTCGCTATGGCCAGGTTAAGGCGCCTCCTAGAGGGAGGTTGGATAAGTCTGTGTGTCCTGGTTGTGGATAAGCTAGCCAAGTGACAACAATGGACTAAGACGTCCAAGCCCAAGAAGCGGCATAACAGACAACAGACTTAATCGTCCGAGCCCGAGAAGCGGCATATCAAATGATGGACTAAGACGTCCAAGCTTGAGAAGCAGCTGACCAAATAGCAACTAAATACAAGGTTTAAAGGCTTAACCCATGTCGACAGAGACAAGACCCATGGAGCAGTACAGAACGGAAGGCTTAAATAAGAATCTACAGCCTCTAACTAATCATCAAAGAATAATTTTCAAACTTCACTTATTAATACCCGAATATGGGTTTCGAGTCATTCCTTATTGAGTTTGGGACTTCACTTATTAATACCCAAATCTGGGTTTCGGGTCATTCATTATTGAGTTCGGGACTTCACTTATTAATACCTGAATCTCGGGTTTGGGTCATTCATTATTGAGTTTGGGACTTCACTTATTAGTACCTGAATCTGGGTTTTAGGTCTTTAATTATTGAACTCGAGACTTCATTTATTAATGTCTGAATCTGGGTTTTGGGTCTTTATCAATAATTGATGCTCTTCATCATACCCATTCCGGGTTTTAGGACTATTACTAATTACCAACCTCCACTTATTAATGCCCTAATTCGGGCCTTAGATTTCTAGTATGAAGATAATTATAATGGATTTCTAATTATCCACCACTAAAACCCAAATCTGGGTTTGAGAGTTCTATTATGAAGACCATTCTTGATTTTCAGTTACTAAAACCCGAATCTAGGTTCCGGATATCTTACCATTGACTTCTGAACTTCACTTGTTGATGCTCGAATCTGGGTCTTAAATTTCCGACTTCCTAATACCTGAATTTGAGTTTCAGGTTTTTTACCATCAATTTTTGGATTTTGTCTGTTAATTCCCGAATCTGGGATTTAAAGATGTTGGTATTGAGATCACAATGGATGTTTAGTCTTCAATCAAAACTTTGAGTTTATCTTCTTAATACCTAAATCAGGGTCATTAGTTTGCTATTCTGAACAACATTTATCAACATCTGAATCTTGGCCCATGGATCATTATTATCTCCAAAATGAGTTTCTAAATACCTGTTACTTATCCTCAAATAAGAATTCACGGATTATAATAGCTTATTTCCAAATTGTAGCTCATGACTTTCTATTGCCAAACATTTGTTGTCTCCAAAAAAAAGTTCTTGGACTCCAATTATTATACGTCTGGTTTACTATTAATCTTGTGGGAGTTTAATTTATGAACTTCGTTTTTAATTACAAAAGTTGAATGGTGGGACTCATAATATTAGCAAACAAGAGTCCTTGTTTCCTAATCATTTTCAACTATAGATTTCATATCCTTTATTAACTCAAGATGATAACCAGTTAATCTTTAGGGATTAGAAGCTCTATTATATTTACTTTATTTCCAAATTATGAAGCATATATTTATATAAGTAATGAGCCAACGATAGAAAATGTTATTTGCTTTGAGTTTCGTAGGAAAGTGAGGATATTAAGAACAAAGTAGTTGTTACATTTTTGTCCTAAAGAACAAAAGCTTCTTTCATACAAAGGGGGGCAAAATGTTAACCATAAAACCCACTTTAAAACAAAGGTATGAAAGAAGGCTCATAAAAGTGCAAGGCTCTACTAAAATTGAAGACATAGGTTTCGCCAAAGTTCAAAGAATAGCATTCGAAGGCATTGAGATGGCTTTCGAACGAGTTGCAAGCACCAGGTGCCACTACAAATGAAATACAGGATAAAAGCTTTCAAAAAAAAAGAGAAAGAAGGCAAGGTTGGCCTTTTGCCTTATTAAGACCTTTCAACGTAGATGGATTCGCATATATAAGAAAAGCAAGAATGCGTTCGAAACACCTTTCGAAAGTGTTGAACGAATGGCTTGCGTACATGAACCAATTCCTTTAAAATAGAAGGTTTCGTCGTTGCCAATTTACCACTTGAAGAATTGAATCCATTACACTTTTTGAAAGCAAGGACAAACCTATCGAAACGGTCGGAACCTTTTCGAAAGCATGATGAAAATCCTACATGAATGCCCAAAGTCCTTTCGTTAAGAATTAGTTGTCATTCTCTATACCTTTCGAAGCAATGTGGAAGCTCAACTCATTTCTCACTTGCAACAGTACAACAACACAAAGGGAAAAGCGCTTCTACCACCCTTTCAACGAAGTCGAAAGTAGTTCACTAAAATACAAAGAAAAAGAGACACTTAGACCTTAACGGCAGCGAAATGTTGTTAAGGTGATCCTTTTTGACTGGGTCGAATGGATTGAAATAAAAAGATAGGAGGCATAAGAATGGATGAGAAAGCTCGAAAGGAAAGCCTTTCGACATCATCAAAAGCAAGTATGCAGAAAACTGAAAGAAGGCCTTTCGACCATGTCGTAAGGATGTATGTGGAAGATTTGAGGAAGAAATTCTAACTGAATCGAAAGAATGCGCGCGAAAGGGAGGTCGACCTTCATCTATAAATACGACCCTAGGGGTCCGATTTTGGCGACCGGATTATGGAATCCTAAACTCATTCTCCTACTTCTTAGCAAAAATACATCTTTGTAGCCCTAAATCAATTTAGGGAAAAACTTTCTTACTTGTAACTCAATTTTGATTAATGATCAAAGAGGAATCACAAGAATTCAATAAAGATTTTGATCATAAGGGAGATCATTTCTATCATTAGCTTGTCTAATGATGACGCAACGGAAATAACGGATGACAACGAAATGAAGATTTCGTGTCAAACTAATCGATGAAACGATTAGATGAAACAATATGAATCGATGAATTAATGATACCAAACGCCCAAATCCGTTGATCACGAAGATACCGGACTTTAGCTATCTTCGACACGTTGATCGCGCACGATGCCGTGAGAGAAGATCTACAATTCTTCGACGTTGATCAAGCGCACTTGATTCCGTGAATTGGCTTCAACAATCGTTGATTCGAGCGCACTCGAATATCCGAAGGTGGAGATAGGAGATAACACTCAACTACCAATTTTAATGGTGGCACAAGAGCACACAAAAGAAATTTTATTCAAATTCAACAACCATTTACAAATGACACAACTCGCCTATTTATAGGCTTACAACACAACACTTACATCACAACACATAGGTCGTGAACGACTTAACAATTGCGACCTAAAAACAAAGCCATGCGATCTAACAGATAGCGACTTTAAAAAAAATACAAGTTACAACAAGTAACGACCTAACAACATTACAACACAACAAAATACAACAGTTACAACATACACGAGATACAAACATACGACCTAAAATACATGCGACTTAAAAACTTGCGACCTAACTTCGGCGACTTAAACCAGCCCGTTCACGAGATAATCATTCGCCGCGACTTAAGGTTCTTCAGTGACAACTTCATTCGCGACCTTCTGGAAAAAACTCGCGACCTAAGGATAGGTCGTCCACGACCTAAAACAGGGATGAGCATCTCGCGACCTAGGATAGGTCGTCCATGACCTAAAACAGGGATGATCGATTGGAGCTTCGCGACTTAGGGTTGGAGCTGGCATAGGTCGTTTGCAACCTAAGAAGGAAGACGACTCGCGACCTAGCTGGTCTTCGCGATTTAGGAACGCTGAAAGCTCGCGTTCGTGACCTAGGGGAGCGGCCACATCTTCTTCTCCGCGACATAAGGTAATTTGCTTATTTTGATTTCGCGCTGCATCATCCTCCCCTGGTTGGGAAAAATTCGTCCTCGAATTTAAAAGTTCTTCCCCATTGGGTTGTTCATCTCCATAATAAGGTATAAGATGTTTAACATTAAACACGTCAGAAGTGTAAACATCCTCTGGCAGCTTCAACTTATAAGCATTTTCATTGATCCGTTTTATAATTTTTACTGGTCCAATCTTTCGGGCTTTCAACTTGTTATAAGCACCCACTGAAAATGATCCTTCGTTAGTAGAGCATACACCCAATCACCCTCGTTGAACTCCACACTTCTTCTCTTTTTATCTGTAGCTCGTTTATACTTCTCATTCGTCTTCTCCAAACGTTCCTGAACGATTCTATGACAATCTTTCAACTCATCAACGAAATCTGACGCTCGCTTAATCACTCCTTTTGGTTGTGGCACTACCGTTAAATCCAACGGCCCCTTTGGCAAGCTTGAATATACAACTTGAAATAGACTGTAACCGGTGCTTCGATTAACAGCATGGTTATGAGAAAACTCTGCCTGACACAACTTTAAGTCCCAACTCTTCAAATTGTCCGACACAAGACATCTCAACAGATTTCCCAATGATCTATTCACAACTTCAGTTTGCCCATCCGTCTGAGGATGATATGCACTACTAAAATTCAGCTTCGTCCCAACCATCTTCCACAGACTCAACCAAAAGTGACTCAGAAATCGAGTATCTCGGTCAGAAACAATAGATTCAGGTAACCCATGTAAACGATAGATTTCTTTAAAGAATAACTGTTCCACATGAACTGCATCCGTCGTTTTCTTACAAGCAATGAAATGTGCCATCTTCGAGAAACGGTCTACCACAACATATATAGAATCATTTCCCCGTTGAGTTCTAGGCAAACCCAAAACAAAATCCATGCTGATATCAACCCATGGTTTAGTAGGCACGGGTAATGGCATATACAATCCCGCATTCGTCGCTGTCCCTTTGGAAACTTGACAAATATGACATCTCTCCACAAATCTTTCAACTTCTTTTCTCATAGAAGGCCAAAAATATGATTGTGAAATCAACTGCAATGTACGATCTCTGCCCACGTGACCCTCTTCATGCAATTCTTTGACAATCTTCAACCTCAAGCTACAATCCGGAATACACAACCGATTTCCTCTAAACAAGAATCCATCTTTCACCACAAAATCATCAGAACTCCCTTCCTGCACCTGATCCAGCACTTTCGCAAAATAAGAATCTGAAATAAGCAACTCTGGCAACAAATCAAATCCCACTACTTCCACTCGCATAGTTGTCAGCAAATGATTTCTACGGCTCAATGCATCGGCAACTCGGTTAGTAACTCCTGATTTGTGCTTCACAACGAAAGTAAACTGTTGTAAATAAGCAACCCACGAAGCATGCCTTGTTGAAATTTTATCTTTCCCCTACAAATGTTTCAAAGCTTCATGGTCAGTGTATAGCACAAATTCTTTATGAAATAGATAGTGTCTCCAATGCTTTATGGCTTGGACTATAGCATAGAATTCCAAGTCATAAGTACTGTATCTCGTTTTAGCTCCCGTCAGTTTCTCACTAAAGTAGGCAATAGGATGACCCCTTTGACTCAACGTTCCCCCAATTCCAACCTTCGAGGCATCAGTATGTAGCTCAATAACAATTGAAAATCTGGCAACATTAGAATTGGTGCTGTCGTCAAAAGCTTTTTGATCCGCTCAAAAGCTAATCCTGCTTCTTCCATCCACAAAAATTGTTTTCCCTTCATACAATCAGTAACTGGTGCCATCACGCTACTGAAGTGTGGAATGAATCTTCGGTAGAATGATGCTAAACCATGAAAACTTCTCACTTCCGTTATTGTCTTAGGCTGTGGCCAATTTCGAATAGCTTCAACTTTACTCTGATCAACTTGAATACCATCCTTCGACACAATATAGCCCAAGAATAGAATACTTGTTGTCATGAAGGTACACTTCTTCGTTGCAGCATAAAATTCCTCTCGTCGTAAAACCAACAACACTTCCCGCAAATGCTGTAGGTGTTCTTTAGTGCTTCCACTGTAGATCAAGATGTCATCAAAATATACCACTACGAACTTCCCGATAAATGGTCGAAAAATCTGGTTCATGACTCTCATGAATGTACTCAGAGCATTTGACAAGCCAAACGGCATCACCAACCATTCGTACAGACCCTCCCGAGTTTTAAAAGCAGTCTTCCACTCATCACCCGGTCTAATACGAATCTGATGGTATCCACTTTTCAAGTCAACCTTCGAAAACACAACAGCACCGCTCAACTGGTCCAACAGATCATCCAGTCTCGGCATAGGAAATCGATATCTCACCGTAATCTTATTCAATGCTCTACTATCTGTGCACATTCTCCACGTTCCATCCTTCTTCGGCACCAACAAAGCTGACACTGCACAAGGACTCAAACTCTCCTGAACACGCCCTTGTTCCAGTAATTCCTCCACCTGTCTTCTCAACTCCTCGTGTTCTTTTGGACTCATCCGATAGTGCGGTCTATGAGGCAATGCAGCACCTGGCACCAAGTCAATCTGATGTTGTATGTCTCTAAGTGGTGGTAACTCCTTTGGCAACTTCTTTGGAAACACATCTTTGAATTCCTCCAAAACTAGCTTCACTTCCTCTGGAACTTCAGTAACTTCACTGCTTTCATGCCCAATCAACATAAAAACTTCAGGACTCTCATCTACCTCTTCTACGAATTCCTTCAAGGACAACAAAGTCTTCAATTCCTCAATCTCCTCCAGCTTGTTTTCATTCTACTGTCGCTTCTTCGGAACTAAAGTGATTTTCGTGCCCTCGAACAAGAAACTGTAGCTATTTGTTCGACCATTATGCTGTACCTCCCTATCGTACTGCCACGGCCTTCCCAACAGCAAATGGCAAACATCCATGCCAACCACGTCAGACCAAATCTCATCTTTGTATTTCTTCCCAATAGAAAATGGAACATGAGCTCGCCTCTCTACCTTCACTTCTCCTCCTTTCCTCAACCAAGCAAGTTTATAAGGACTAGGATGTTTCTCCATTTTCAACTTCAACTTCCTCACAGCTTCCATTGAAATGATATTATCACAACTTCCAGCGTCAATGACAAATTTACAAACCTTCCCCAAAATGGTGCACGTTGACTGAAAAATGTTATTCCTTAATCAACTCGACTCCTCTTCCTGCTTCGGAGTTAAACAAGATCTCCGTAGCATCAGATTACATCCCTCGTCTCCCGACACCTCTTCTTCCTCCTCATCACGGTGTGAATTGAGATCTTCTACATCCTCATCTTCCACTTCAGCAATCATAGTTCTCTTCTTCGGTTTCGGACAATCGTTGCTCTTGTGACCCACTTCCTGGCAATTATAGCATTTGAAATTGGTGTTGACTTTTGGTTTAGCCACTTCATGAACAACCGGCTTACTCGATGCTTTAGGAACATTAGAACTACTACCCGCTCCTTTGTTCTGCCCCATAAAACTTGGAAACACACCTCCCCAACGTCTACCTTGTTTCTCCTAAGCCAGCGCCTTTTGATGTGCTTCTGCCACAGATCTAGGGTCGAACATGTTCACCATATCCTGGATCTGTGTTTTAAGTCCCCCAACAAACCTAGCGGTCAATTGTTCTTCTGTCTCCATATTGTCATTTCGAGCAATCAACTGGTAGAACTCATCAGCATAATCAGTAACAGTCTTTGTCCCTTGCCTCAGGTTCTGTAATCTTCGATACATCAGTGATTGGTAATTGTAGGGCAAGAAAGTAGCCTTCATCAACTTCTTCATCTTCTCCCAAGCAACAATCTTCGACTTTCCCATCGGCTCTCTAGTAAGTTTGGTTTGCTGCCACCACGCCATAGCTCTCCCCCTCAACCTAGTAGCAACCAACTTCACTTTATGATCTTCCGGAACCTCCTTGAAGTCAAAAATTTCCTCAACATAAGCTAGCCAATCAAGAAATTCCTCGGCCTGCATACCTCTCTTGAATTCCGATATTTCAGTTTTCATCCCGGACTCCCATTTGTGATTATACTCCAAATGATTTCTTCCTTGACCTCGTCCTTGTCCATGAACACTACCACCATTAAACTCCTCTTCAAAATCTGATGCATATCGATGTCGATCCTGACCACCAACATCTCTACTACCACCATTTCTTCCATCAACATCCCTTCGATCTACATTCCTCCGATCACGATCATTCACATTTCTATCACGATTTCAATCATCAACATTTCTATCACAATCTCGATCCACACTTCTATGTTCACTATCAACACTTCTCTCTCGATTTAAATGTGGTGAAATTTTACTTCTCCCATGGCTATATTCAGGTGAAACCCTTCTCTGATTCTGATTCATCTCCAACATCATTCTCTCTAATCGACCAATCCCTTCATTAAGCTTCTCATTAAAGTTTTTGTTAATTCTTTGCTCCATCTCATCGGCCTCTTCTCTCCCATACAAAGCATCAATGTTGCGATAACGGTTAGCTCTTCTCGGAGGCATGATCACTCTTCAACAAATTCCAATAAAAACTTTACTTCGATCTAAAAATCTTCAAATCAAAACTACCCACTTGTTGAAAACTTCAAAAATCTCCAAACGAACAAATCTCTTCAAAATCTCGATAACCCACTTCTCCAAATGATGTAAATCTCGCACAACTCCAAAAATCTATGCAAACTCCTTGCGCTTTAGCTTTGATACCAAATTACACAGCGGAAATAATGGATGACAACGAAATGAAGATTTCGTGTCAAACTAATCGATGAAACGATTAGATGAAACAATATGAATCGATGAATTAATGATACCAAACGCCCAAATCCGTTGATCACGATGATACCGGACTTTAGCTATCTTCGACACGTTGATCGCGCACGATGCCGTGATAGAAGATCTATAATTCTTCGACGTTGATCAAGCGCACTTGATTCCATGAATTGGCTTCAACAATCGTTGATTCGAGCGTACTTGAATGCCGAAGGTGGAGATAGGAGATAACACTCAACTACCCATTTTAATGGTGGCACAAAAGCACAAAAAAGAAATTTTATTCAAATTCAACAACCATTTACAAATGACACAACTCGCCTATTTATAGGCTTACAACACAACACTTACATCACAACACATAGGCCGTGAACGACCTAACAATTGCGACCTAAAAACAAAGCCATGCGACCTAACAGATAGCGACTTAAAAAAAATACAAGTTACAACAAGTAACGACCTAACAACATTACAACACAACAAAATACAACAGTTACAACATACACGAGATACAAACATACGACCTAAAATACACGCGACTTAAAAACTTGTGACCTAACTTCGGTGACTTAAACCAGCCCGTTCACGAGATAATCATTCACCGCGACTTAAGGTTCTTCAATGACAACTTCATTCGCGACCTTTTGGAAAAAACTCACGACTTAAGGATAGGTCGTCCACGACCTAAAACAGGGATGAGCATCTCGCGACCTAGGATAGGTCGTCCACGACCTAAAACAGGGATGAGCATCTCGTGACCTAAAACAGGGATGATCGATTGGAGCTTCGCGACTTAGGGTTGGAGCTGGCATAAGTCGTTTGCGACCTAAGAAGGAAGACGACTCGCGACCTAGCTGGTCTTCGCGATTTAGGAATGCTGAAAGCTCGCATTCGCAACCTAGGGGAGCGGCCACATCTTCTTCTCCGCGACATAAGGTAATTTGCTCATTTTGATTTCACGCTGCATCAAATGATCAATTGCACATGATGCTAGCTTATCTTCTTAATTCCTTATCGCATTATGCGATACCATGGGATCAACTTTGATAATATTCATGCGAATCACATTATCATCGTGTTTAAAGATATTTAATAATAAACAAAGATGATAATGATGATTCAATTCTAATAAAATTCATAGAACTTACGTTATCCAAGATGATTCATTACATATTTTAAATAGAGCTTGCATATTGTACATTATATCCACTTCGAAAGAGCTAGATCCCTTTTGACTTGATCGAAAGGGTCATTTCGAAAAGGATTTGACATGTAAATGATAAGCAATGCTAAATGGATTGATTCCTCGAAGGTATACGCACACAGTAATACATACAATCCCTTTCGAAAGAGTTCATTCTAAAAGAGCATAAACAATGGTGTCAAAAGCGTATACTTTTTCTCAAAGTCAAGACGATCCTTTCGATATAGTCGAAAGGAATGATTGTCCGATATAAATAACCACTTTCAACTCACCTAGAAAAGAGGTTTCGAAAGAGGTGCTTTCTCCTTAACCTCTATTTCAATAGGGTTGATAGGATCTATAATCAACTATTAGATAACACTCCAAATGCAATTTGTCCAACAGTCCAAGTCAACCCAGTCGAAAGTGGGTTATGAAGGGAGTGATCACTTTTAATAATCTTTTTTTTAGCCTAAACAACATTCTTGTTATCCACATAGCTTTGGGAATGTTGACAAGTTTTCTTGTTAACATATACAAAAAATGATTGAATACCCGTCTGTGGCTTCCAAGTTCGTCTTCGTGGCATAATAAATGTATGTATTGTAATTCATGACATGATGGCCAAAGTTGACCATGGTGGTTACATGGTTCAAGTTAAGAAATATCCTCATATTTGTTAATGAGCTTTAAGATCCCTATAAAAAGAAAGTTAGATCATTGAATGAGTATATGGAACAAGTGAACTTGATTATAGACTACAATGTCATTTTTATATATGATTTTTAAGAAGGGACAATTCCATGATAAAGGACTTCAAAAGGTTGAAGTAATGTATGCTAGATTCAAAGACAATCAAGAACGAAGACCAACTAGAAAAGAATTGGAAAAAATGACCGAGTGAATGATGGATCGGTACCGATTCATCAATTTCTTCCATTTTGGAACCATTTACATTGAATATATGAAACATCTAGCTAAGAAGCATCAATGACGGATCAATACATGAAGAAAACAACATAATTAGTTGTAATGTATATTGTATGATAAGTGATAATGAATGAGATGAATGACTTGTATGAGAGTTTGGTTAAGTGAGATATAGAGTGATCGGTTGTACATGTATCTGGATACGTGCATGTGCACACATGCACATTCCCTATATATAGTCTTTATATCAGAGAAGAACTATTGATTAACATTTCTTCATTTTAGTCTATCAAACTCTGAGTTCATTCCTACCTTCTCTAATCATTAAATTCAATTATTCTAACTTGGTATCAGAGCTTATTGCCTAGCATCACTCTTCATCAATAACCAAGAACTACACCTCTCTAGATCTCTGACCTCATCACGAAACCCTATCTCATCATCAGATCACCCACAAATCCAATTTCAATTCTTGAGTCAGTTACCTATCCACAGTTTGTCTTCAATCCGCAATTAGAATCATGATAGAAAACAACAACCCCTAATCAAGAGTAGATTCATCAAATCAACGAAATGCAAGCATCGACACATCTCAAAAGATTCCTGAAGACTCCTTAAAGACCATCATCAATCCACAAACTCAGCTGATTACAGTTACCTTGAATGAAAATAACTTCTTGGTATGGAAGTTTCAATTTGAGGCAGCAATTAGCGGTTATGGGCTACAAAGCCTTATTAATCCTACATCATCTACACTACCCCAGTTTACAACCAATCAAAAAGGCCAACTTATCAGTAATCCAGAATTTACAACACATCAAAAAAAAGATTGCATGTTGTGCTTATGGCTTTTATCTTCGATCAACACTAATCTATTATTGTGGGTTATTGGATGCAAGACTTCTCAAGAAGTTTGGACTGCTATTCGCAAGAACTTTAGTTCCCAATTATCTACAAGGACCATGTATTACAAAAAGCAACTGTGAACATCAAGAAGGAGAATCAAACTATTTGAGAGTATCTAAGCAAGATAAAAACCTTATGTGATTTACTAGAATCTACTGGTCATAAGATAACTGAGACAGAGCATGTTCTTACAATTCTCAATAGACTGGATGGTGACTATGAATCGGTTGTAGGTGTAATATCCTCCAAAGAAACCTCAACCACCTTGCAATATGCGACCTCCATACTTCTTGCACATGAAGGCAACTTGGAGATGAAAAGCACATCCATCCAAGAATTCTCTATCAACTATGCATCTAATTCAGGAACCAAGAATTTTATCTTACACCCACTACAAACGCATTATTCTAAAGCGTTATTGTCTACCTTTAATTATTGTTTTTTACTCTATTTGTTATGTACTATACGTGTATAATGCTTTGTCCCCAACATTATCATCTCCCTCCCAAAAACACTTAACCAGTTTCGTCTTCGTCCCAAATAATACTTAACAATTTTCGTCCCCCTCCCAAAATGAAATAAACCTAATCGACGTTCTGCTCCATCTCCATCTCCAATCACCGAACTTCAGCCGTTCTACTCCATCTTCGATCTCCAGCAATTCTGAACTTGACGATGTCTAGAACCCTCATCTCCAATCTCCAATCTTTGATTTCACTCTTCATCAATATCTACCAGATTCAAAATCGAGGAACATACATTCGAAGGTATATATCAAACATGATAATTTATAAATGATTTTGCTCTTCATCAACCTTACCCAAAATTTATAAACGATTCTTTTTCGTAGGTGTGGACTTTGACTTTAGTAGATTTATGTTCAACTTCAATATCTATATCCAGTTCAATATTTCTTCCTCCCTTATGGTTTGTGAAGGTACTTCTCTCTCCTCTTTTTCCTTCGAATTTGAATTGTATTGCTTGCTTCGGATCTATACTTTATGATCTGTAGTGTCAAACTTCCATCCACCATATCATTTCTTGTGAATTTCTCCTTGTTTCAGTGCACCCTCTTATCTTTTCCAATTATCCCTCATGTTATTTTTCATATTTTCCATTCTAATTGTCTATGTATTCTTATTATTGCAGAAGTACTACTTCTGGCCTGGAAATTCTAATGCTCAAAGAGAATTTGAGACAGTTTGGAATGTAGTCACTAATTTTTTTGGGGGAAATGTCATTTCAACTACGATATTTGTAATGTTTGGGAGGCAAGCAAACAAATATGTAGGACTGTCCTATTGAAAATAAAACCAGTTAACTAATAATTTGTTTACTACTAATACAGTTTCCTAGTGGTTCCTTAAAGCTGCAATGGAATAGCAAGATTTGACTTTGAATATTTCTATTGCCAGCCCGTAAGTTATACACCACTGATATAACAACTAGGTAAATTTTATATGAAATAAAGTTGATAAAAATATCTTATATAACAATGGATAGTTTTTAAACTTGTGTTAAAGGCTTCTAATTAGTTATTGGCTCTTCTTAGGTTGGGACGACAGATTATATTGCTATAGCTAGGAATTATCACACTGTTTTCATATCTGGAACTCCCATTATGAGTTTGTAGATTCGAGACCAAGGTACCCACTAGTACATGATACCTCGTATTTGTTCTAGTTTGGTGTTAGTTGTTTTTCCTCTTTTTTATCGGTGTATCTTTGTTTTGAAGATTGCCTGAATGATGCTGTGTTATTATACTTCAGGCTAGAAGATTCATCACCCTTATAGATGAGCTATACAATCACCATGCTGTCATGTTTGTTTAGCATCTTCCTCAATTGATCTTTTTTAAGGAACTAAAGAGGGAACACTTTTTGATTAAGAGAGGTAATATATGTAAATTCTTTATGGTGTCAAATGGATTATTTTCAAATTGAATTACTCTTTTTGATTGATGGAGCTAAATGATAATAATTTTGCCTTCTTCCAGTTTTCATTTTGGAACCGGGACAGATGATAGTAGACTTAGAGTGAATTATATATGTCGGGTGTTAGTTGCTAGGAGTTGTTTGATAAATATTGTGAAATATAATATAAAATATGAAGTTAGTGTAACAGCATTGGGAATGCTCTTATAGTACCAAGATTTATCTAAACTCAAGCAGAAATTATGCCTATTTACTACTAATTTGACAAATTGCTAGCTAAAATATCGATTAAGTAACTGTGTTATTTGGACTAAGATAAAATAGAACTGATCGCTAAAGATTAAATCTCACTTCAATAGTCATGAGAATTAACAATTAATAATCAAATTGGAATTGTTTAAAAATAAAATTAGCTCATACAACTAAACAAATTGATAACAAATTGGAGATTATAGCAGTATAATACCTCTCATTGGTTGGTTAGATGAGGAAGATATAGAAATTAGTTCTTATAAAGACCAAATAAAAATTGAAAGGAATTTGCAAAAATTTTCCTCCTCCAACATTTTGCAGTTAACCACCAATTACACATAAAACTAAAGGAGTACTATCATGACCTGCTTTGTAGTTGATTTCCTCCAAATTATTTTGGAAATTCCTGTTAGGTGCATTATTGAAATTCCAAAAAGACTCAAAATGGAAAATTGGAAGCAAACATGAAAACCGAAAACGCAAACTTGACACAACCTTAGAGTTTTCCTTTTTTATTTTTTTTATTTTTTTATTTTCATATAATGGTCAAAATATTTTGAAATTAGTGTTGGATTTTTCAATATAATAAGAATGTGAGATGATATCGTTGAGCTAAAAGATTAATTTCAGATTTTTACTTTACTACTGTGATGCAGTACATTTTGAGTAAGGGAGTAATGTAGTTTCTACAAGAAGTAGAACAAGCCATCCTATCAAATGGTTTGCAACTTAAAACGGTTATTGGTGCCATCCTATCGAAGTTAACTGATGTATTAAGATCAGTCATAATAAATTTACGTTAAGGCGTTACCTTTATAACTATTACTAAGATCAATCATAAAGTATAGGATGTTTGATTTATCATACTGTTATGTCAAAAAGGAAAAAACAAACATACACTTTAAAGCTTTGGTTGTCCTAAGTTATGTATTTTCACAACCTGATTTCAATAGGATTCTCGGTTATTATTGCAAGTTATAAGCTTGTGGTTGCAAGCAAGCTTGTAAGTACAAGTTGCTTGCAACTTCAAGTTTCTTGTTTGTAGTGGCAAGCAAGCTTGCAACCGCAGGTCATCGATTATATTTATGAACTTGGTGTAGGCTAACGCTCTTTAGCTGGCAAGGTTTGTAATAAAATTTACTATATAGTACTGTAAAACCAGAAAGATTTTAAGGTATCAAAACTAGTTCCTTAAACTAAAATTAGATCATCGGTGCATGCAGGATTAAACCCAAATCAGCATTTGGCAAGTTGGCGATGTGCTTGATGTACTAAGATCGATCATAACAAATTATAAAATATTAATCAAGTTAACTAAGTTTTATAAAAATTAACTAAATATATATCATAATAGTCAAAATCTATATAAATTAACTAAGATTATAAAAATTAACTTCGTTAATTAAGTTTTATAAAAATTAAGTTAGTTTATAAAAATTAGCTAAGTTGTTAATAATAATAATAATAATTTGACTAATGTTTATGAAACTCAATTAAGTTTATAATAATAATACTAACAACAACAATAATCAATAGCAACAATAATAATAAATAAACTAAGTTTATGGAAATTAACTAAGTTTCAGAACAATTAACTAATAATATAAATTAACTAAGTTCATGAAAATTAACATCATTAACTAGCTTGTATAAAAATCAACCAAGTTTATATAATAATAATTATAATAATAATATTAAATTAAGTTTATAATAATAATAATAAAATATTAACCAAGTTGACTAAGTTTTAAAAAAAATAACAAGTTTATGTAATAATAATAATAAATTAACTAAATTTATAAAAATTAATTAAGTATATAATAATAATACTAATAACAATAATAACAATAACAATCACAATAGTTACAATAAAATTTTATAATCTTAGTTAAATAATCATACTAATAAAATTAACTAAGATTAGTTAAATTAACTAACTATAACAATAAAATTTAAATAATCATAATAATCACAATAAAATTAACTAAGGTTATAAAAATTAACTTTGTTAATTAAGTTTAATAAAAACTAAATATGCTTTTAATAAATAACTAAGTTGATAATAAAAATAGTAATATAACGAAGTTTTAAAATTTAACTAAGTTTGATAATGATTAACTAAATTTTGAATAATAATAATGATAAATTATAAAATATTAACCAAGTTAATTGAGTGTTTTAAAAATTAACAAATTTGTATAACAACAACAATAAATTAACTAAAATTATAAAATAACTTCGTTTGTTAAGCTATATAAAAATTAAATAAGCTTATAAAATTTAAATAAGTTTATAATAAAAATAAAAATAATTCAACTAATTTTTATAATAACCATACTAACAAAAACAACAATCATAATAGCAATAATATCAATAATAACAATAAATTAACTTAGTTTTATAAAAATTAACAATGTTTAAAATAATAACAATAACAATATTAATACTTAAGTTTCATAAAAATTAACTAAGTTTAGAATAATAATAAATTATAATGTATTAACCAAGTTAACTAAGTTTTATAAAAATTAACTAAGTTAATAATAATAATAATAATAATAATAATAAATTAACTATAAGTTTTATAAAAATTAACTAAGTTAATAATAATAATAAACTATAAAATATTAACCAAATTAATTAAGTTTTATAAAAATTAGCTAAATTTATATAATAATATTAATATTAATAATAAATCATAAAATATTAACCAAGTTAGCTAAATTTTATAAAATTTTATAATAATAAACTGTATGTATTCTCAGTATACTTTTCTTTCACTTACTAATTTTGGTGCCAAACTACTTCACCGTAGCCTTTTTTCCCTTCTCTGTTTACCTAAGATAGAAAATTAAACGTTTTTGAATTTCTTCTTGTTGTTTGTTTAAAGCGATAATAATGTAGTAGAGTCCATATATTTACAAAGAACCATTGTAGAAGCTAAGAAATAGGGAGTACTGATCTTAATGGAAATCAGGTGAATGTAGATTTTAATATTTTGATTCATTCCCGGGCGTATATTATTTTCTTACGTGATTTCTTGCTTTAAAAGTCAGTTGTTATATAGCTTGATTTAAAAACGGTTTAAGGACACTTTTTTTTACAAGTGGTCCTAAAGCTTGAAAATAATTGTTTGTCAAGGAAGACCTTATGAATCAGATGACCTTCTTGGCAATTTATATTGCACAAACTAATTATCTTTTCATTTCCATATGACTAAATACAAGTAAACAACAATTTTTTGACTGGTTTGGCCGGTTGGCCGAAGTAGTTGGAATTATTCAATTTGGTCTTGACGCATCGAGACTCAATGGTCTAATTTCAAACGACCATTTCTCAATCTGCATAAACACCAATCCTTTTCATACTCCTCAACCAAACTTCTTACATTAAAATCAGAACTTCTCAAGCTCAAATTGTCTATTTTTAAGTTCAAATCGAGGTATTTTCTTCTACAGTTATGTTTATTTCACACTTCTGCACAATATATATTTTTTACAATTTTTTTCGAACTTTAGAATATCGAATGTCTCCACCGGATCTTCTGTCAGAAATATAATTAGAATCACAAGAAGATAATAATTTACATTGATATCCGTGTTTCGCTACTAGACTGGATATTTGATGTATGAAAATTTTAAATAAAATTAACAATTTATTCACATGCTATTGCAGTTCTAAAGTCAGGTCTTCATGAATATCAGTTCGATAATCCATTATCAAGGCGTCATAATTGCACTTTATGTAAATAAATTACTAGGTGATTGACTTGACAGATTTTAGGGTCACTAATTCGCAAATAATAACATTCGCTAAATCCAATTTTAATATGCATGTTTTTCATCCACAGGTAATTAAAAAAAATCTTCTCAGATGAAATAATAATAGGTGGCACTTTCAATTTGTATTTAGGTGATGTACGTGGTTTAAATCACTGAAATACTCCAACAGGTATACCTACGAAAATAAATGGTAAATATAATATTTTTCATTTGTATTTTTTAAGGTTGCAGATTGTTCAATGTACGATAACACAAGAGAATAATGAATTACAGATCCTCCAACAAAGGAGAGTATCATGTTTAGGTCCGTAAATTAGCTATATTATGTACAATGATTCTACTGCTTAATCTATTTGCTTAGTTCCTTAACTGATCTAAAGATATGTATGCAGATTTTTAAAAGTAGAAAATATGATCCATATACTTTTGATCTATACTTATACATATGAAGATTTTGCAACCAGAAGCCTGCAAAGGGAATACAACTTTATTTTATTTGCTTAAAAGAAGCAAGTGTGACAAAATACCAAGTAATTTAATTTGTATCACCAAAAATTTAGATAAATTGCTAACTAATTAGAAACCATCCATTATTTAGTAAATGACTTATCTTTAATATTTAGCGCACACATCTCACTTAGCATAATCTTCAAAACAAATTTCAAAGAAGGTGTTTAACTACAAATAACAAAGGAAAATTTGAAACACTGGAATAATAATAGGAAGAGAAATGATATCAGTACTATTAGAAAGGAATGTGAGTCTCTCCAAAACATTATTGATAACGATAGCTCAGACATGTCTATTGTCAATCAATTTTTCCAATATCAGAACAAACTTAATAATAGTTTATATGTGCATGCTACCAATCTAAGACAAAAAGCCAAGGTAGATTGGCTTACTAAGGGAGATGAAGCTAGCAAATTTTTCTATGCCAAGATGTCTAATAGAAGGAAAATCAATGACATAGGAAAACTGCTAGATAGAAATGGAAATATCTTAAATGATGTTTCTCAACTTGAGCAATTAGCTATCATATATTTTACTGATTTATACAACACTGTAGATTATAGAGAGAAGTTCCCAAACATAGAACCAAAATTTATTCTTAAAGATAGTAGTAAAGACATTCTTCTTGCTCCTATTATTTTAGAAGATATAAAAAAATTTGTTTTCAATTCCAAGGATGATAAAAGTCCGGGCCCTGATGGGTTTGGGGCAATTTTTTACAAAACACACTGGGATGATATTAAATTCAAAATTTTTGATGCTGTTAAAGAATTCTTTTCCACTGGTAAACTCTTGAAAAGTCTCAATCATACTTTTATCACTTTAATTACTAAAGTTAAAACCCCTTTAGAGCTTGGAGATTACAGACCAATTTCGTGCTGCAACTTTATTTATAAGATTATTGCTAATATTTTAAGTAACAGAATTAATTTTTTTTAAAACATTTAATTTCCGAAAATCAGTGTGCATTCATCCCTGGTAGATTTATTTTTGATAATAATCTTTTGGCTCATGAAATCATTAGAGATTTTAATAAAGGTAGCAAAAACAAAGTTTGTATTAAAATTGATATTCACAAAGCTTTTGACAAGATAAATAGATCTTTTATTATTCACATGATGAATCAACTTGGTTTTCATGATAAATTCTGCAATCTTGTTAAAGAATGCATTGAAACTGCTTCATTTTCTATATTAATTAACGGTTCTCCAAATGGGTTTATTAACAGCAATAGAGGTATTAGGCAAGGGGACCCTCTTTCCCCCTACTTGTTTGCAATTGCTATGGAATTTCTAACTATTCAGATGGATTCTGAGCTTTAAAAGGGAACCTTAAGCCTATTAATAGGGTTCTACCTAGTATTACTCATTTATTATACGCTGATGACCTTCTTTTGTTTATAAATGCAGATTCGAAAAGTGCTTATACAATTAAAAAGCTCTTTGATAGATTAAAAGATAATGCTGGTCTTCACATCAATGAAAGCAAAAGCAAAGCTTATTTCAGCAAAAACTGTGTTAATAAGGTGGAAATTCTTAGCATTCTTAATATACAAGAAGGGCAGTTACCTGTCAAATATTTGGGTCTCCCTCTTAGTACAAATCAACTTACAACTAGAGATTGCTCAAGACTTTGTAACATCATTCAAGAAAAATTAGAAAGCTGGTCCAGTAGACTTTTATCTATAGCTGGTAGACTTGAGCTAACGCACACTGTCAACACGGCTATCTTAATGTATTGGATTTAGACTCACAATATTCCTGTATCAATTATTCAAAGAATTGAAAAAATTTGTGCAAATTTCATTTGGAAAGGAAAATATCATAAAATTTCATGGGATACTATCTGTAAACCAAAAGAGTATGGGGGATTGGGACTAAGGAATATAAAGGATCTTCAAGAAACTTGTAGTATGAAACTCTTTTGGAGATTTGTTGAAGGAAAATCTCTTTGGTCAAAGTGTATGAAAAACAAATATGTCAAAAACAAAAATTTCTGGACCATGCCAGCTGAAAATCACAACTCAAGCTCTTGGAAAAATATTTTAAAAAGCAGAAATACTGGCATAAAACTTCTGGAAAGAAGTTTCAAGGATGGTAAAAATACTAGCCTCTGGTTTGATCCCTGGATCAATGGAAAATCATTGATTAGCTTGTTAGGATGGAATAATTTGCTTAATTTTGGTGGTGCAAATTTAAAAGTTGACCATATCATTCAAAATCATACATGGAATGCAAGTATTCACCCAGCAACTTCCATTTTCAAAAGGAGTATTGAAAATATCGAAATTGATATAAATTTGGTTGAAGACTGCTGGAATTGGAAGCTCTCAAAAAAGGCAATTTTTCCTTCAAATCTACTTGGAATTTTTTAAAAGGATTTGAAACAGAACTGGATTGGCACTCAATTATCTGGAACAGAGCAAACTGCCCTAAAATGGCACATTGTGCCTATTTTGCTTTATTAAACAGGTTGCCAACCAGAGATAGATGTAGCAAATGGAATAAAAACAGTGAAACTGGATGTCTTCTTTGTAAAAATGAAAAAGAAACAGCAGATCATCTTTTCTTTGATTGTATATTTTCTAGGCATATATGGTATATTGCCAAAAGAAAGCTCAATTTCAACAACTATATTTCAACCCAAAACATCAAGGAAAGTATCAACTACATTTGGGAAAATCTCAAATTGAATTCAAATTTTTTTAATGAAGCCAGCATCATGCTCACTACTGCTATATACTTTATATGGAAAGAAAGAAATGCTAGACTACATTCCAAAAAAGAATCAGATGCTATTCAAATCTGGAAATCCATAGAAGCAAGTTTCAAAATATTATTTCATAAAGACATCAGCAAAAGAAATCGTCTGCACCATCCCTACTCAAACAATAATAATGATCTTCAAAGTCCAGAAAGTGTAGTTGAATCATACTTACAAAATGGGAAGCTCAATACTTTCTTCCATAGCTTCTATCCTCAGAATTCTAATCTGAGAACTTCCCATTTGAGGAGGGAAACCATCCCTGTCAATACCGCATACTCTGGAGGCGGCCATTCCAACCCCAATACCAGAGCGAGTCCCTGCAAGGGAAGTCAATAGAATTTAAATTTAAATATGCTATATAATATCTCGAATAACATTCAGAAGAGATATGATAATTGTTTCTCACCTGATATTGGCAGGAACTACCGCGCAACGAGCAAAGAGGCGTTGAACCTGATGGCTTCCCTGAATCAGGAGAAATCAAATAAGTTAGATACCAATCTGCTTATGGTTGACAATTATCACTACATCAGTAATCTAAATGGCAATATATATCACATATCTGAGTGGGGAAGGGGGGAAAGTAGCAACTTTGCAGACAAAGTGGAGAATACGGCAGCAATGGTTGCAGAAAGGAAGAAGCTTTACTACAAGAATGATCTTCAGATTGCTTCGAAAGACCAAATCAATTGCAAATGCAGCAAAATGCATCATAATTCTAACCTCAAACTGGATCTCGAAGTCAACAACAATTATCAGAGATCCAACAACAATTATCAGAGACCCAAAGATCTCAAAGATCAAAGCTTTGCTAAGCTCAAAGGCGATCGAGACGAATCTACATCTGTAGATCCTCAAAGAGATTGGAAGCCTCCTTGATTTTTCAGTTTTTTTGCGAATCGCAAAACTTTTTGGAGCCGCCATGATTTTAGTTTGCTTTGTATTGTGTTGTGGAGGCATTTGTCTTGTGTTTTCTAGGGTTTTCTTTATTTGTGTTGGGTAGTGTTGTTACGGGTACTTTACCCAGTATCATCTTTTTGGGCTTGGGCCGTATTCTTTTTATCTGTTTCAAAAAAAAAGAAGTTTTAGAAAAAAAGGGATGTTGCTATTGAGCAGCAGCACAGTAAAAAAATTTGAGAAATAAAAGAAGAGAGATTATTACTAGTAGTACAATATACTTAGTATTATGTACCAAGGATCAATTGGCAAGATGTTTCTGGATATGTACTGCGTAGTGCATATGCATAAATTACACTTATTTTTATTATAAAAACAAAAGGCTTGCGTTATTCTATTTTTATAACTACGTTCTATTTTTAAAACTATTTATTAGTCTTGTTATGTAGGCTTTATTTGAATTCCATGGTGTGGATACATAGCATTAATGAATGCAACGCTTATAAAATATTTATATATGAGACATATGTTTTTGATTTGAGTTAAGCGTAGGTAGTAGAAGATTATTTGGATTGGATGTGGCGCAAACTGCTTTTACTCGCTTCGAAAGTTAATAAATTGCTTTAAAATGCTAAAACCAAGGTATGTTTTTACTTTATATATGTTGGTTATATTCCATGCGACAACTTTTGATAAATAAATTATTTCTGACCATGTTTTGCTCGATGTATATCTATTTTATCATATTGTAATTGTTCGGAAGGCTTTTCGTACAAAGGAGACTCTGTCAAATTTTTTTAAAATTTTTGACATTTAAAATTTTTTGGATACTAAAAGAATTTATGGCTCAGGTGGCTAATTCAAGTTTGTTGCCACCAATCGTGTTTTTCCCCTTTTGTGATAAACATTTTTTGTAAATGAATGATGCTCTATATACATGTGCACTAAACATGCAATGTGAATTTTTTTTTGGAGTGTACTTATATCATTTGCTGCTACTTTTTGGTATGCGCTGAAAACATATGTAATAGATATTATGTGTATGTTTGAGCATGTTTAATACAGTGTCTATGGATATTTGGTATGTTTGATATAATGCGTTATATTTTCTGATTATCATATTCTTTGACTCTTACATTGTTTGTAATGATATGTGTCTAAAGAAGATTCATCTTTGATATGCTATTACTAAACTGTAATATATAGCAGGATGCATCAAACACACAGAAAAATAAACCATAGCGCTTAAAAAGCATTATAGTTATATAATATGCGCTATAAAAAGGTACTATAATGCACGTGCTTACCATAGAAGGATAACGGAATATAAGCGTATCTATGCATTTTATAGCTGCATATACATGCTGTAGTAATATGTAAATAGTGGACAGATAGCGCTATAGAAAGAGAATATTATAGCGGCATATATGCACTATGAAAGCTTATTATTTTATTGCGGTATTTTTTGTGTTACAAATAGGTCACTGGTTTTTTATAACATGGCGATATATAGCATTTGTCGAACCGCTATGGTTTTCTTTTATAGCAGTTATATGCTGCTATGGATGATTCTTTTTCTTATAGCTAGTGACCTATAAAACCGAATCGTCAAATGCCAAGGATATGCAGAGTTAAAGAAGTGATTAGATATATGGAAGAGGTGGTATGTATGGATGAGGAAGATAAAATGAAAGAGGAAGAAACATCAACAACAGAACAAGATGCCAGATTTGTGAAAGATTCGGTCATAAAGCTCTTAGATGCTACTTTAGATTTGATTCAAACTTCACCAGTAATCATCCAATCTTATCCAATCAGGGTACTCAAAGAGGTTATTCTCTCAATGAAAGCATGAGTCAACTCAATCCAGATGCCAAACATAATTTCAGAAGTCATAACTCTACACATGGAGGATAAGTTGAACTGGAAAAGGATGAAGATATACAAGATGTAGCATGGTTCCCAAACTTAAGAGCCACCAATCATGTTACAAACAATCTACAAAATTTAGATCTTGGTGGAGCTGTGTACAAAGGTAAGAATTCTATACATATGGGAAATGGCACTCCCCTAGATATAACTCATATAGGGCATGGTAGCATCGATTTCATACAGAAATGATAGGTTCTTGCTCCTAAGGAATCTATTGAGAGTACCTTAAATCAAGAAAATTCTTATTAGTATCTCACAATTTGCTAGAGATTATGAGGTTTTTTCGAATTCCACCCTAAACTATGATTAATTAAAGATTGTGTGAATGGAAAAAATTATTGCAGGGGGAACAATGTGCTGGATTATACAAGTTCAACCTCAAAACTGAAGCAGGATCTAAAGATGTAATTCAGTGTTGTAATCTGGCTGACAGTAATCAGATGAAACTTTTGATATCCGACATAAGAAGCTTGGTTATCCAAATGTAAGTATAATGAAGGATGTGTTGAATAAAATGAATATATACTACAAGAATGTTTTATCACCTTCTGTTTATAGTTAATGTCAAATCAGTCAAAAAACCTATATAATAAACCTCTAAATCTTGATGAGTGTGATCTATGAGGTCTTGCGCCCATAAACTTTGATTATGATTTTAAATATTATGTCACATTTGTTGATGCATGTACATGATATACTTGGATATATTTATTGAGACAGAAATCTAAGGCCAGTGAGGCTGTTAAACAATTCATCACTCAAGTAGAAAGGCAGCTTGATAGTAGAATCAAACTATTTCAAACTGATGGGGGGTCTGAGTTTTTGCCCTTAAAAGATTTCTTCAATGCTAAAGGAATTCTACATAGATGCACCTGTCCATAAAACTTATAGCAAAATGGGATGGTGGAAAGGAAACATAGGCATGTTTTAGAACCAAAATTGACATTGTTAGCAAAGTCTTTACCTTTGAAGTTTTGGCTAGAAGCATTCTCCACTGTAGTATACCTTATCAACTTACTACCCTCAAAGGTGTTGAATCATATGTCCATCAAGTATTCTATTGGAAGACATTACCAATATCTATGGTTAGTAATCTTCATTTATCCGAACATGAAGGTGATCCAGTTGATAATCCACATCAATATAGAAACATAATAGGGGCTCTACAATACATAACAATTACAAGACCTGTGATATCATTTAGCATGAACAAGGTCTATCAGTTTATGCAAAATCCTCTAATCGAGCAGTGGAAGGCAGTGAAAAGAGTTTTGGGATATTTGGCAGGGACAATGAATCATGGAATGATGATTTATGCTAGTAAGACATTGGACATCAATGAATACACAGATGTAGATTTGACAGTTGATATGGATGATAGAAGATCGACTAGTGGGTATTGTGTACATCTTAGGAAGAATATTGTATCTTGGTGTTCAAAGAAACAACCAATAGTGTCTAGATGAAGCACTGCGACAGAATATAGGAGTGTGGCTGGAGTTACATCAGAAATTATGTGGCTAAAATCATTGTTGTCGGAAGTATATGATGAGAAGATCTGCCGAGAAACTGTGCGGTGTGATAATCTGATTACATTGTCACTTGCTGCTAACCCAGTGCTTCACTCGAAAATTAAGCGTAGGACCTTTACTTTGTCAGAGAGTAGGTTACAAAAGGAAGTATCTACACAAATCACATTGCAACATTATATCAAAGAGCCGATATATTAATCAAGTCATTATCCCGGACAAACTTTATTAGAATGAGAAGAGAAGTAAATGTAGAAGATAACTTGGGTGAAGAAGACAAAAAAAAGTTGGGAAATAATAAGTAGGATGAGAAGAAGAGTTGAAGAGGAAACGAGCAGTTGAAGAAAAAATGAGCAGAGAGTTTAATTTGAGGGAAGGAATTGGTTGTAATGTATAGTGTATGATAAGTGATAATGAATGAGATGAATGACTTGTATGAGGGTTTGGTTAAGTGAGATCTAGAGTGATCGGTTGTACATGTATCTGGGTACATGCATGTGCACACGTGCACATTCCTTATATATAATCTTTGTATCAGAGAAGGACAATTGAGTAACATTTCTTCATTCAGTTTATCAAGCTTCGAGTTCATTCCTATCTTCTCTAATCATTATATTCAATTATTCTAATACATATCTTAAAGAAAGTCAATGAAGATAAGATTTTCTATCAATTGGTACTAATTCATAGATAGATCGGTATAGATCCATCAAGTTTGTCATATTGAACGTGTTATTCCTCTTAAGCACTTAGATCTTAATATTTGCCGTATTTTGATGAACTGACAATACAATTCGACGATTTAAAGATCGAATTGTAGCCAATTACAATTATAAATACGAGCTTACATGCAATAAAAAAAGGAATTTTGGCAAATTATTGTTACATATCTTGGTGTAAGTGCTACCACTACAATTTCATTAGAATTTCTGGATCGTAATTCTTATTTCTTCTGGATTTAGTGTGTAAAAAATAATGAATTTCTAGAAACTGGCCCGCTTGGCAGTGGGTGAAAAGGGTAAATTTCAACAAAAATTCCCTTTTTGGATCTTAGTGACCTGTATAAACTACTATTTAGCATTAGATCTAGTCTATTTGTTAAAATAATTTATATTTTAAAGACTTTATATGTTTTTTATTTAATATATAATTTTGCATATATCACATATATTCTTAAACTAATATGATAATATAAGCATGTGTGTGTCAATACACATACATACATAGACAGAATGGTTCAATGGCACCCGCAATATTACAACACCCCTCTTGCCCCTTGATTTCCACCACATAATCCGGGGGAGAGAGAATGCTACATTCTCTCTTCCCCGGATTGTGTGGTGGAAATCAGGGGGCAAGAGGGGTGCTGCACTATTACAGGTGCCACTGAACCCTCCTCGTATACATATATACGAGTATGATATATAATCCAAATATCTATTTTTTTATGGATAAATTCATATACATATCCATATCATGGGAACATAGATGTTTAAGTATAAACATGTGTTCACATATATTATAATATATGTATATGGCTTCTATACACATATTAATAGTACCATATATATATACAGTTTATACACATACATGTATACATTATATATTTTCATTTGTGTATATGTATTTGAAATAAATAAATATATATTATGTTATTAAAATTGAATTTATTTAAAGATTTGTTTGACTAAGTTAAACATATAAATTTGAATTGAAATTCAATATTTAAAATTTCTCAATTAAAATCTAATTTTAACTAAGCCAAAGATATTTTATATTTAATTTAAATCAAAATAACTATTTAAAAATATCATAGAATTTAAAATATTAAAACAATTATCTATAATGTTGACTAATTCAAGTATGTTGTTCATATATATATACACATAATATTTTTATTTTGGTTTAATAAATGTATAGATAAAATATTTTTTTAATATAAATTTATTTACAAACTGATACAATTATTTAATATTTTTTAAAATTATATCCGGCAATATTTTTTCAAACACACAAGCAAATAGAATATTATTTTATTTTTAAATCGAAATAGGATTATATATATATATAAGTCTAGCTGAATATAATTGAAATATAATTATATTTATAATTAAATAAAAATTAATTTAGTTGAAATATATATATATATATAATATATAATTTTCATATATTCAAAATTAATATTATATATATCATTTGTGATTTTAATATTTTATAATTTAAAATTAAATAAAAAATATTGGATTAAGTTTCTAAATTATCAGATAAAATTATATATACTTTTGGTAATACACACACAAACAATAGTGAATGTGACATATGTAAATAGATAAGAAATGAAAATATTACCCAGTTGACCCTACCGTTCGTATCACCTCGATCTGAAATATCACCTAGAACTCTTGATTCGCCACCTAAAGGGCGATCGAATGAGTACTACCACTTAGAATAATTGTATCTGGATCTTTGGAAGGAGGGGGTGTACGACCTTGGATGAATCATGGATGATAAGAAGATGGTGGTTGCTAGAAAGAGGAAGATCATCAAAAAATGAGGTAGGTTTGGGTTGGAATTCAAAGAGGAAGAAAAGGGAGAAAAATCAACCACCTTCTACTCATTCTCTTATACCAATTCAAACTAAATTAAAGAATAATTACCCATAATGGATGGCCACACCATGTCAAACATGGGTTAAATAATTTTCTAGCCCATTAAGAAATTGTTTATATTTAAAGCATGTTTATATATATATACACATACACATACACATACACATACACAAGATGAGGCACAAGTGATTAAGACCATTAGATCTCCCCCTGAATTCCACCTTCCATATAAAGATAAAATGATCCAATGGCCAATAATTATTATGTCTAGTTTTATGTTTTATTTTGTATTCCAATAGCCGCTCCATCTCTCTCTCTCTCTCTCTCTCTATATATATATATATATATATGAACATATAATGTTTATATATGCATTAAAACAATTGCTAATAGCATCCACAAATTTCTAAGAGCTAACCCATTTATTAAAAATATCCCAAACATCAAATAAATTAATAATTAAAACTTCTTAAACAATATTAATTAATTTAATTTATTTATAAAATTTTATAGACTAATTAAATCGTGTGGCATTTCGAAGAATTCAAAAATGCGGTTGTGTGATTCATAGGTGCGAATTCAGTTAGCGTTAATGTTGAACAATTCATATATTAACGCTCACAAGTTACCTTAGCTAGTGGTATTATAGTTTTTCTAAATTAATCGCTTATAGTTATTTTTGATAAATTCAATCAAATCACATTAAGTTGTATTGTTAAATGATAATATAATACACACGATATCTTCCTCAACACTATATCACTTTAGGATACATGCAGATTGGTGTTAGTCAAAACTCCAATATTATTCCTATTCAACTACTCGGTCCAATTACAAAGTCCTGGCTTCGATAACAATACCTATTATTAACTATTCTACTCAAGTTTGAGATTTTGACTTTGAGTTGACTACGATTGACAGTGCCACTAAACTCATACAATTGAGAGGAAGAATACTCTTTTGAATAGTGCTTCACTTTGTACACTTCAACTAAGAGCGATCAACAGTCGCTCGATCTTTGCCATGCCATGATTTAATTATAATCAAAATGAAGTATCCACGTAAAAGTTCCACGGTATTTTCAAGTTGAGAGAACTTGTGTAACATCGTCATATTGAGATTTCCTATTTTACATTGTTGTTATTACCAACATGTAACTCTTTATCGATTTAATCTATAGTCATTCTATTGTTATATTGAGCTTAGCTAACACAGTATGGTCGATTTAGGGTAAAAAAATTATAGTTTGTTCACCAAAAATCAACAGAGAAAGGAAAATTTTGCTAAACAATTAACAAAAATTCTAAAATTGTCATGCTCATGGTAAAACAAAAAAGTGGTGCATCATTAAAATGGAAAGAAGTTTTAAAGTTATGGATATACCTTGCCTTCCTTCACCTTTGAATTTCTACAATCCTCCCTGAACCGAACATATCTCTATGTACCCTATAATTAGGTCGTGCCTTAAGTTAATCTCTCCACCACTTTAGGGAGCATAAGATAATTAATCGTAATTTTGTGATTGCGGGGGTGAAGTGGAAAATAAATTAAAATGTAAGGGTTTCCCTCTCTAATCTTGTCAAGTTAATGATATATTACAAAATTAGTAAATGTTACTTGTGTAGGTATTTTTTTTGGTTTTAAGGCAGACTTTATGGGCTTGATTGTAAAATTGTGTAATTTGACAATAAAATAGTTGTACCATTTCGAAAAAAATGTTTATAAAGTTGACCCTAGTTTTATTATAGATTAAACCTTATGTTGATGTAAACTTTAGGAGGTTTTTTTCTCCATTTTTGGACTTTATTAATAAGAGCGTTCCAGCATTTTTTCCCTAGTATTAAATTTGGAACTAAGTAAGGGGTTTCAAAAAAGGTCAAACTTTATAAAATACAAGAGTCAAAAATAAATCGAGAAATCAAATTAGGTAACTTATGTTAGAAGGTTAGTTAAATGGGTTTAGGGTCTTAAGAAAGGTTGTATGTTTTAAAAATGATTTTTTTATTTATTCCATTTTATTATATTTTTCATTTTCTTCTTACTAGGTACTTTTGGTAGTAGCAACATAGTTGTACTGCAAGTCTTAGGTGGTATGTAGATTATTACTAATCAACATTGTCCATCGATTTGAATCACGCTACGCACGATACGAAACCATGACCTCACATGTCGAAGGCAGAGTGTCTAACTACTGGGGCATTGTGTATTGGACATTTCTTTTTCATTTTTTTGTTGGGATCAAGAGATTATTGGTTAATAGCTCCATATTTTATATTTATAATTTGTATACTTTCTTAAATTAAATGTAGTAAAATTTGTTGGGTTTATGAATGAAGATCATTTACTAACAATCACATTAAATTAGCTATGTTATTTATTGTTTGTCCTTGTTGGTGATCGAATGAAGGAATTTCTTGATGATACATTGTTTTGTGTTTGGTTCTCATTGATATTCAATGATTAAGCTTTAGATATGCACTTTAGATTATTCTTCATGCTACAAATTAAAAAAATCTATATAAACAATTATAACTACCTTAATGTTCAAATAAATACTTCGATAGGATTTTTTTCTAGAATTTCATTATCATACGTCACCTTGCCAAAGAAAACAAGCATCCACAGTTTCAATTACAATCATAATTGTCCTAATTTTTTCCTTTTCACCAAACAGAAGGCTATATAAAACCACATATACTCATCAAATCAATTCCAAAATCAAAGAAAAAGGTCTCATTCTGAATCTAAAAATGAGTTCAAATCTAAACGGAGCATACTATGACCCATTGATCCCTCTTTAAAAATCCATCAAATGAGTTGGTCGAGTGTCTTCATGCAACCTATACACATCTCTATTCTCCTTCACCTTCAAGTTAACCTTAGCCACATAATAACTCTATGCATCATAGCTCTAATTCTATGGCTTATCTTCTGTCTAAACCAAATAAATGTATACATCACATCTGCAAACCTCAGCCATATTCACTCTCCCTAACACCAACAACAATCTGCAGCATAACCTTTCAATGACCATGGCTATCAGAAATCCAAACAAAAGAATCATACATTACTATGTGTTGGAACATATTCTGGATACCGTTGTCATACTTCTGACTTTGAGGATCTGTTATAGATCCTTGCATATAATAGTTCAGCCCAATCGAGTACAAAAAGACTATTGAACTGTTCCCTTTAGGATTCAACAAAGCCTTCTATAAACGTAACTTGATTCAAAGTTTTATATCACTTTGATTAAGGTAAGAACACAGTAGTAAAATGTTTCTGATAATTGTCAAGAGTGGAGAAAGAAGGAAATGATTTAATTATAAAATCTAATAATAAAATTGCAAGCTCTAATACGTTTTTATAGATGATGTTCGGATGCGAAGAGGGGTTGCTTCTCTTCAAAGAAACTGTTCGAAAAGCCACTGAACAAAGAGTAGCAGCCATCGACAAGAGTTGCAAATATTCAAATGTACATGGCTGTTTACGACCATTATTTACTCTGCGATTGGTAATACCACCGGTCTACCAGTGGTATCCCACCGGTCGACCGGTGGCACCTACTGAAGCACAGTAAACATTTGGAAATATACAATATTCTCCCACTGTTTTTAAAGTTTAAAATATTTTGAATAGTTGCATTACTTGAGTGACTGAATACGTACCCAAGTGGAATCAAGCCAATAGTTCAAAGACAAATATGTCATTATCGTGAAAACCAATATCTAGGTGATGAGTGCCTTTTGGGTTTGAACTCTTCCCTTAATGTAAACTATTCAAAGTCGTATCGAGGTTCTATGGTGAATGAGTCTTGAACCAAGTACCCATAGTGATATGACTGAAAGAATCATACATATTGATTTTCGTAGGTTACTGTGTTCTTTATGCCCTGCGCATCAATGGCCATGTGCTCTAACCTGAACTTTCATGAGCCAACTTAAAAAGTGGTCTACTTTCTTAGGAAACAGCCTAATTTCCACACTTATATAGGTAAGTCTTTAAGTGCTTCTGCGGTACACTTGTGTACAGATTTATTAAGGAATTTAAATCATCCTCATTCATGTAGAATACCCAACACTATTTTATGGGAAATTTGGTGTAAGTTCCATAATCATTCCTTTAACTTGTTGATGCCTATTGTTAAGCTGCCTTCTAGCAAGGCCATAAACAGGTGGATTTAACTAAATTGATTGCTCGGTTATCGGGACTAGAATATGACGGGTTTGGTTCGGCTGGATGGGTAGACGATCAATCACGGATGATGATCATGATTATGAAGTCGGGATTCGACATGGTCGATGGATAAAAGTCACGGAATGCTCGAAATATGGGTTTCGATGAAAGTCGAGTTGTCGCGAGTCACCCAGAGTTTACTTCGAATCATGCCTAGGTTTGCTTCGAGTTTTCATGGATTTAGCTTCGGGTCATGTTGAGTTGTGCTTCGAGTTGCTTAGGGTCGGTAGGAATTCACGAGTGGATCGACATAGGGTAGTGGTTTGACATGCTTTGGGTTGGTCGAGCATAGACACTGGGTCAGTGTTGGGAAGATTTTAGGTTAGTAGGAAGGTGGTTCGGTCATGATGAAGTCGGTCGGTAGTGGTGTGGCTCGGTGATTGGAGTGGATCGACATTGAAGGTGGTTCGGTCATGATGAAGTGGGTCGGTAGTGGTATGGATCGGTACTAGTGTGGTCGGTGATTGGAGTGGATCGGCATTGAAGGTGGTTTGGCATTTGGATGGATCGGTGCTTGCTTGGCTCCGAGATGGACCTGGGTTGGTGTATGGAAATCCTTGGGTCGGCTATAGAGATGGATTGTGGGTCGGCATGTTTTAGATCACCCAGGCTCGGCATCATCACAAGCTTGGATCGGTCCAAGGGAGTGGGTTGGCAACACATGGGGATCGGGATATTTGGAGTGGTCGGCTACTTCGGGTCGTGGTATGAGTTTCTTCGGGCCAGCTGTGGAAAAGGGGGTGGATCGACATAGAGGAAATAACATGGGTCGGCGATGTTTTGCTCCGTGTCGGGACACAGTTTGCTTCGAGTCAAGCATAAGGCTGCTTCGGGTCATTACCTAGGAAAACTCAGGTTGGCATACCCAGAATCAGGATCGGTCGGAGTGAGGGATTGTGCATCAGCTATGGAATTGATAGGCTTGGATCACTCAGGAAGACCAGTAAGTCAGGTTTTGCCTATAAATACAGCATGTGGGGCTTCGGAAAAGAGTATCTTCATTCTTTTTCTCTTCTTCTACTTCATCAAGACTGCTCTGCCATTATTGTTTTAAAAACTCCGGATTGTACTTGTAATTGATTCTCATATCAATAAAAAGGAATTTTCTGGAGTGGACGTAGGCCGGAGTCATCCGAACCATTATAAATCCTCTGTTATTATTGTTTTCTTTTTAATTTTTACTGCTCTTCATATTTATATTCTCTGCGTACACTCTATTTATTATCTATGACTGTGAATTGGTGCTTTCAACGGTGTTTGGGTGTTAGTGACCAATTTTGGCGCTAACATTTTGGTGCTTTCACTGAGAACGCTAGCACTCAGGGATTCAGAAGCTTGGATTTTGGATTTAAAGGCTTAGGAACTCGGATTCTAGGAAGTAATGGTTAGGCCATCGACAAGGAGATAAGTGATAGAAAGAAGCAATCAAGAAGGAAGTCAAGAGGCCTCCTTTGGAGCTGGGTCAGATCAGGCATCCATCTACATCACTAGGGACTAGATGCAGATTATGATGGATTCCATGCAGGAGCAATTGATGAAAAGGCAAGAGAAAATGATGTAGACACTTTTCAGACAATTTGGACAAGCAGGAACTACAGGAGCTCAGATCCATGGAGCTAGATCAGAAGGACTCAACCAACAAGAAGATGGAGTGGTTCAGCAGGGGCATCCCCTGACCATCAAACAGCTATCAACCCGGATGGACCTAGACTTGAGGGCATACCGCTAGGTAATGCAGGACCAATCCATGGAGGGATACCAGATGGCACGGCACAGCCCGGTGCCAACAAGAATGCAAGAGTGCGTGACGAGGAGTATGTACCAGAATTCCCTCGAGGACTTAGAGGGAAGTTAATGTAGATGGGGGGAAACCCTCGGTAGGTAACACTGGATTAGCTGACAGTATCAAGCGAACTATTCACGAAGGTCTGGCAAATAGGTATTTGGAAGGAGTAAACAAAAGTCCGTTTACCCGAAACATTAGGATGGCTAGGAATCCACCCGATTTCAGGCTGCCCACTCTGGAAGTATACAATGGTAAGGCAGATCCCATTGACAACTTGATGAGGTACACAAGACATATGGAAGTGTTGGGGGCATCAGTGTAGGTTATGGCTCGGTGTTTCCCCCTGTACTTGACCGATATAGCTGCTATGTGGTACAGACAGCTAGAAGATGGATCTATTGGAACATGGACATAATTGGTGGATAGGTTTTTGAAACAGTTTCGAGTTCACATCAGAAGGCCGAAGAACGTGACGACACTGACGTCGGTGAAGCAAAAGACGGGATAATTGCTTAGGACTTTTTTAACCCAGTTTAATGCAGTTGTTGCTTTGGTGGATCGGTCGGATCCATCAACGGGTTTGATGGCGACAGTATCAGGAGTCAGGGATAATTCAGATTTCAAAGTATCGTTGAAATGGGATCCACCAATGGATCTCGGGGAATTCATTCACGAAGCTGAAAGGTTTCTTCGACAAGAGGATGCATGTTTGGATATGAAGTCAAAGGAAGTAAACATGGTTAAGGATGGAGAACTGTCCGGTGAAAGTTCTGGTAAGGACAAGGATAAAGGGAAGAGGAAGCGCTAGGGAGAACCAAAATTCTCCACTTATACAGGACTGAATGAGACATTGGAATGGATATACTTAGACACTCGAGATCGCCTTCCTTATCGAAGGCCGGCAAGAAGGGAACCATCTAAACGCGAAAGGGCATCGGAAAGGCACTGTCTCTTTCATGACCTAGACGGGCATTATACTAACAGCTGTAGGCGTCTAAAGGATATAGTCGAGGAACATGTAAGGAATGGTCAGTTGCGGCAATATGTCGAAACTAAGAATGCGGTGATGGAACAGGAGCAGCCACCGCCTACCTTGAACGACGATGGCACGAGGCCCAGGAATGGTGGTCAGTTGGTTATCAATTAACCGTGATGGTTTCGAATAAGTAACAAACTCTAGGCAGACGGCTAAGTCACTTACTCAGGTACGGGGATGGAGACAACCCCTAGGCATGCTCTGAGATGATGATAAACTGTGATGCCTTGGTTTGTGAAATCTATTTTTTCTTTTTCGCTTGGACACTTTCTTTTTCTGGTTTGGTTTTGGAGTTTGGTTTAAACTCCTAGTTTTGTTTGTTTTCTGATTTGGATTCTGGTTTGGACGTTTTCCTTTTGGTTTAGACTTTTGATATGGATTTATGGTTTTTTGGTTTGAATCTGGATTTTGGATTAGATTTTGATTGACTTTTTGTCTGGTTTTTGTCTAAAAGGTCGTCGAGCATGGACTATGCTCAGCAAGGGTTCAGAGAGACTAGGATTCGACCTAGGACTTAGGCCCTATATTATCTACCACTTGTTATTTCAGGCCGTCGAGCATGGACTATGCTCGGCAAGGGTCCGAAGCGACCAGGATTAGGCTTAGAACTTAAGCCACTGCATTACTCAGTGTTCAGGGACACTGAACCAGGAACACCATGGCATTACTTAACATAGGTCGCCGAGTGCGGATTACGCTTGGCAAGAACCCAGAGAGGTTACGGATTTGGATATTGGTTATGAACAGCTAAGGATTTGGGCATGGACACGGAGCAGTCCCGGATTTGGATATCGACCCAGAGAGGTCATGGATTTGGTTATTGGTTACTGGATATTCTTAGATTATAACTCGGTTATCGGGTTCGGATGGATGTGGAATTGGATAAGGATTTGGTTACTTGATAGGGATCAGATACCGACTCGAAGCAATAACGGATTTAAATAAGGATACGACAATGGTACTTAGATAAAATGGATTGGATTATGGATCGGATGGTATGGCTATGGATGACATATGGACTTTGGATGATAGATCAAAAGCTATTCAAAACACGCCTTTCTACCGCAAGGCATGTTTTGGAGGATAAATGTTAACCCGCCTTTTGGTAAGGTCCTAAACAGGCGGATTTAACAAAATCGATTGCTCGGTTATCGAGGCTGAAATATGATGGGTTTGGTTCGACTGGATAGGTAGACAATTAATCACGGATGATGATCATGATTATGAAGCTGGGATTCGACATGGTCGATGGATAAAAGTCGCGGAATGCTCGAAATATGGGTTTCAACGAAAGTCGAGTTGTCGCGAGTCACCCGGAGTTTACTTCGAGTCATGCCTAGGTTTGCTTCGAGTTTCATGGAGTTAGCTTTCGGGTACCGTTGAGTTGTGCTTCGAGTTGCTTGGGGTCGGTAGGAGTTCACGAGTGGATCGTTATGGGGTAGTGGTTCGGCATGGTTTGGGTCGATCGGGCATAAACACTGGGTCGGTGTTGTGAAGGTTTTGGGTTGGTAGGAAGGTGGTTCGGTCATGATGAAGTGGGTCAGTAGTGGTATGGATCGGTAGTGGTGTGGATCGGTGATTGGAGTGGATCAGCATTGAAGGTGGTTCGATCATGATGAAGTGGGTCAGTAGTGGTATGGATCAGTAGTAGTGTAGGTCGGTGATTGGAGTGGATTGGCATTGAAGGTGGTTCGGCATTTGGATGGGTTGGTGCTTGCTTGGCTCCGAGATAGACCCGGGTCAGTGTATGGAAATCCCCGGGTCGGCTATAAAGATGGATTGTGGGTCGGCATGTTTTAGATCACCCCGGCTCGGCATCATCACAAGCTTGGATCGTCATCTCTGGCTTGGTCCAAGGGAGTGGGTCGGCAACACATGGGGATCGGGATATTTGGACTGGTCGGCTACTTCGGGTCGTGGTATGAGTTTCTTCGGGCCAGCTGTGGAAAAGGGGATGGATCAGCATAGAGGAAATAACATGGGTCGGCGATGTTTTGCTCCGAGTCGTGACACAGTTTGCTTCGAGTCAAGCATAAGGCTGCTTTGGGTCATTACCTAGGAAAACTCAGGTTGGCATACCCAGAATCAGGATCGGTCGTAGTGAGGGATTGTGCATCAGCTATGGAGTTGATGGGCTTGGATCACTCAGGAAGACTAGTAAGTCAGGTTTTGCCTATAAATACAGCATGTAGGGCTTTGGAAAAGAGGATCTTCATTCTGTTTCCCTTCTTCTTCTTCATCAAGGTTGCTCTGCCATTATTGTTTTAAAAACTCCGGATTGTAACTGTAATTGATTCTCATATCAATAAAAATGAATTTTCTAGAGTGAACATAGGCCGGAGTCAGCCGAACCACTATAAATCCTCTGTTATTACTGCTTTCTTTTTAATTTTTACTGCTCGTCATATTTATATTCTCCGCATACACTCTATCTATTATCTATGACTGTGAATTGGTGCTTTCAACGGCGTTTGGGTGTTAGTGTCCAATTTTGGCGCTAACACCCATTGAACTTTGTTTATCTTTTTCAAGACAAAAGTTAAGTTGCCGTTAGTCGATGATCAATGTTTATTCTTGGACCTTAATCCCATTTCTCTTGATTTTATAGAAAAACTTAATTTTAGAATACTCTTTGTAAATAGGTCAGCTAAGTTCTTTTTGTTTATGAAATCAATGGTAATTATTCCTCGCTTGAGTAATTGTCTTACCACCTGACGTCTTAGACTCACATGTCTAGACTTCCCATCATATGTCTTATTAGGCACATTATATATCATAGCCAAATTATCACATGTAATCATGATTTCTAGAGATGGCTTAGTCCATACAGGAATGTCTATTGAAAAATTCCTTATTTATTCCGCTCTTTACATGCATCTGCTAATGCGATTAATTCTAACAATATAGTTGAGTCAGAAATACAGATCTGCTTCTTGGAACACCATGACACAGCAAGTCCTCCTAATGTAAATATCCAATTAGTCATAGATTTGGATTTAGATTCTACATTGTTCCTAGTAGTGTCACTATATCCTTCTAATTTAGCAGATATCCTTTCTAAGAATGACCATAGTCAATGGCAGCTTTCAAATAAGCTAGAACCCCTGAAATTGCTTTTTATTGTTCCATACCTGGATTACTCGTAAATCGATGTAACGACCCAGAATTTCTAACATTTGAAATTCGAATATTTAATTAATTTTAAATATTAATAAGTAGAATTAATAAGTCGAAAAATTTATTTTTCGAATAACTAGATATAATTGGGTAATTAAATTGGTAAATTAATAGTTGAAATTCCAGAAATAATTGAAATCTTGATTAAATGTGATTAAAAATGATTTATAAAGTTATATTAAATCATATTGAAGTTATAGTGATGTTATAGAACTTTTAAAATTGAATTAAAAGTTAAATTGTGAAAATTGAATATTTTAATATTAAATCGACTAGTGAAAATAGTCATTTTTCAAACAGTCTCGGATTTCGACGAAACTAGTTTCATCGGATCCATAATGAGATATTATTGTAAGATTTCAAATTTCATGTCAATCGGATTTACCGTTTGTCCGGGGCAAGCCAAAACGCCCAGAAATTTGTTTAATCGGTTTAATTTAAATTTGATCGTTTAATTCCGTAACTCGCACATATGACCAAATTGGCTTCCGAAACCTATTCCATTGTGTTCGGAACGTAGGGTAAACCCTAGAAATGCCAGCCGACACGCTTCGTTTGGAATTCGGAAAATTTCGGATGAATTGTGTTTCGCCATTTTTCTATAAAAGCACCTCAAGTTTTCCATTTACAAAAGAAAAACAAACCCTAGGGTTCAAACTTCACAGCCGCCACTAACAGAAACAATGGCTGAAAATTGTTCTTCTTCTTCCTCATTTATCTTCCAATCTGAAAACTATTAGGAGAAACTACCAACTAGTAAGTTGTAGAGCATCGCGTTAGCTACAAATCCAACGGTTGAGATCGTTCATAGCGGAGCGTGGTGGCCAGAATTGGGGCCAATAGGGTGGCCGTTCGGTCACATTTTTCTTGATATTGGTGAAATCGAGTTTGCTATGCTCGCAGCCGATGGTAGAGGGTGGCGAAGGCTTTGAAGTGGAAGTTGTTGATCGAGTCCGTGTTGACCGTGGTGGTCGAAATTTTAAACCCTAAGGACGGCGGCTTGGGTTCAAGGGAGTACGTGATTTCACATTTGGGGAAGAAGCACTTGCGTGCGGCCACGATTGTTGCAAATGAAATCTAACGGTCTGGATGTAAAGAGGTTTAAAATTGAAAATAAAATGTAAATAATTATGTATATTAATTCGTATAAAACTTTGTAACACTATAACTTCGTCATACGAGGTCGGAAATGCACGAAACTTTTTGCGTTGGAACCGTTTCGGCGAACTCTTTGCAATGGAGCTGGATTGGAATTTATTTGAGCTAGTGAAAATTTTTAGTAAAATTAAACGCCCGTTTAATTTTATTCGAAATAAAACGCTACAATTGTTATCGGAAATTCAAGGTGAGAACTTCTCACTCAATCGAATGTTTTGTTTCGGTTTAAATTTTAAATAGTTAGATTTAAAATTGTTGATAGTGTTGATTGTGATGTTTGAATGATGATTGCTATTTATTGTGTGAAATAGACCCTATACGCCGTATATTAAGCGGAGGTTATTTATTAAAAACATATACCGCGATAATTTCATATTAAAGTGGAATTGGTATTATATATGTATATAGAAATATATATATATATATATATATTGGAATATGTATATATATATATATATTGGAATATGTATATATTGGAGTTGTTGATTTCCTACATTTTATAGCGGATGAGACCCTATTGCGCCGCATAATAGCGGATAATATTTATAAATCCCATATACCGCGATAATTTCACATTGACGTGAAATTGGTATTGTGCTAACATCTGTGGATGCAGGGAAACAGGTTGGGGGATCCAACTGGATTCCTCAAACATTTGAATTGATTTCATATGTTGTGTGTTGATTATTTATAATCGCCGTGTGATTATATTGTAATTGAATTTATTGAAGGCTATAAATTAGCCGAAGATATTTTGGTATCGTTGGATACCGAAAATAAATAAAAATTGTATTTTCGAAATTAAAGTTGAAGTTTTATCGAAAAATTTATTTTTGATAATTGAATAAATTTAAAAGGAGTTTAAAAAGATAAAAGTCTTATTTTGAACTATATTGAATTAAATTTCAGATTCTGGAAAAAAGGCTTTATAAATGGATTTCGAAAATATTATGTGTAAGATGAAGAATTTAATTAAAAGTTGGATTTTTTAATAGATTTAAAGAAATAAAGGAATTCATTTTAGAAAGAAATAATTTTGGAAATTCATTGGAAATTTATTTGGATTTTGACGCAGCGGATATTCAGAAAATGGATGAAATGAAGAAAGTAGCAATCGATGGAATGGAAGATACCAAAATGCCCAAATTCATTGATCCGAAGATACCGAATTCTAGCTATCTCAAACACGTTGATAGCGCATTATACCATGTTTAAAGATCTACGATTCTTCGCACGTTGATCTAGCGCACTAGATTCCATGAATCGGCTTCTACGATCGTTGAATCGAGCGCACTCGATTATTCGAAAGAGGAGATAGGAGATTACACTCAACTACCAATTTAAATGAAAGCACACAGCAATCAAACAAGAATTTTATTCAAAAATCAACAACCTTTACAAATGACCCATCCCGCCTATTTATAGGCTTACAACTCACACAACAGAAAAATGACAACACTTAGGTCGTGAACGACCTACGACCTAAAAAAGGTGCGACCTAAAAACAGACGCGACCTAAAACAGAACAAACAAGTATGTTAATCCTCTTATTCGCGACTTAACAGGAGACGACTTAAGGAAGAGTCCGACCTAACAGCATACGACTTAAGATAATCTGTTACTTAAGAGCTAAGACCGACTTAAGGAGGTTGCCGACTTAAGGAACACTCCGGTTAAGTGGGTTGCCGACCTAAGAAACACTCCGGGTTAAGGAATGCTCCGAGTTAAGGAGGGTTCCGAGTTAAGAAATGCTCCGACCTAACAGTATATGAGTTAAAGTGGTACGACTCAAAAAGCCTACAACTTAAGACTGTTGCCAACTTGATGACTTAAGGATCTCCGACCTACAACTTATGGTAAGTCGCTGCCGACCTATGACTTCAGTTGAATAGCTCATATTCAAGAGTAACTAAAAGATAATAGCTCATATCTCATCGCCGACCTAAGACCTATGACTTGCTGTAAGTCGGCTCCGACCTAGGACTTGACGAGCAGAATCTCACCCAGAACCAATCCTATAAATAGGGCTCCAACTCCAACGAGAGGGGGACTTTTTGGCCATTCATTTCTTCAAGCGCCGTTACTCTGTCGAAATCTCCATTCATTCAGCAATCAAAGATCTCCAAACATTCGAGACGCTACAACAAGCTTCGATAGGAATTCCTTACATCCAACACGGATTCATCGAGTTTCATCGTCGAAGATTGAGCTAGTAGTCAAGATTGTTTCTTGTGATCAAATTGTACTGTTTTCATAAGAGATTTGTATCGATTTGTAACCGGATTCAGTAATAAAGAGATTCAAAGTGGACATAGGCTTAATCTCAAGCCGAACCACTATAAACTGCTGTCTTTTACTGCTTTTTCTGCTGTTTTACTGCTTAAATTCTGTTCCCGTCACGCGGGTGGTGCTTTCACAACTCAACCACACACACCGGGTGTTAGCATTCACTTTTTAGCGTTAACATTTTGGTGCTTTCACTGAGAACCCAACTCAGGCTACTACTCACCATTGCTTCACAGAAGTTTGCTGAAAGAATTTCCTACAAAACCAGAAGTCTATCAGACATAATGGCTCCTGGAAGGAAACAAAGTCTGTCAGAACTGATGATGACCGTGACAATACTGCCACTTCTCTCTCTCCAAATCAGGCAGCTCCAAGCGTCGGTGTGACGCGACAAGAGTTAGATGCTGCTGTATCCGGACCGTACCAGCAGATTGAAACTCAGAATAATCTGATGATGGAAAATCTGAATGCTCTATTTGGGGCGAATCAAAGACCAGTAAGTAATGAGGAAAACTTTGCTAATGCTGCTCCCAATTCCGAAGGGAGAAATATTCCTCACGGGGGATCAGGTGCTGCTGAAGGGGCACCCCTCCAGGCTGAAGGATCCAGGCCGTCACCAGTTCTCCGTGAGCATTTACCTGGACAAACCCCCGAAAAGATGGCCGAGGTCTATTCTGCGAAATCTCTAAACAATGAGGAATATCTATCTAGCATGGTTCGGCAGATAATGAAGGAAAGCATGCAAAGAAACGAGGATGAGAATGATTGGGGATTCGCCCCGAGTAAAACTCCATTCACAGAAAAGATCTTAAAAGCTGAGTTTCCGAGAAAATTCGTTCCTCCCACCATTCCTTCTTATCGAGGAACGAGTGATCCAAATCAATTCCTATACAAATATGATTGGCACATGACAGGTGCCAGGGCAACTGATGAGATTAAATGCCGGTATATCCCGGTATACTTAGAAGGAGTGGCGTTACTTTGGTTCACCAAGCTTCCCGTGCGATCTGTCGACCAATTTTCTGATCTGACCCGAAAATTCAAGGAACAATTCAGATTATACATCTCAAGGGAAAAGGATATAATGTCTCTCTCAAGTCTTGAACAGAATCCTGGAGAGCCCATTAAATCCTTCTTGAATCGCTTTAATCTAGCCCTAGCAGAAGTTGATAACGCGGAACCGCGAATGATCTTAACCTACTTGATGCGGGCTGTTGACAAGTCTAGCGAGTTTGGAAAATGGTTAAAAATAAAAGAACCAAATTCGCTCGAAAAATTCTACAAAAAGGCTGATGAGTTCATGCGCTTAGAGAATCTCTCCGCGTCAACTAAAGTGGTGACAACAGTGGTGGAGAATAATGCTACAGTTCAGAACAAGAAAGAATCTGCAAATCAGAAAAGGGAGAATAATGGTGGAAAGAAGCAGAAAGATCTCAAAAAGCCCCGCTTCCTCAAACCTTCGGATTTTACTCCTCTAACTGATACCCCGGAGAATATTTTCATCGCCACTAAGGATGCTGTTGATTTTCCAAAACCATCAGCAGTAAAAGTTGGAAAAAATGCTGTTCAAAGCGGAAGATTTTGCAAATTTCATAATCAACCAGGCCACGATACCAACGAATGCCGCCATTTGAAAAGCCTAATTGAAGAATTGTTGAGAGAGAATAAGTTACAGCAGTATGTGAAAAGAAATAGAAAAGACCCGTCTTCATCTAACCAAGGACAGATACCCCCAGCTCATTCATATGATTCAGGAGAGAGGCCTGCTGGAAAGGAAAGACCTGTTATCAACGTGATCACAGGAGGACCTCACTCGGCTGGCAGGAGTTGGGGTGAAATGGAAAGGTATGCTAGAGCTTTGAAGTATGCTCCAACTGAAGAAAGTGTCTTGATCTTGGAAGATGCTGCACCTCTAAAGCAGCGGAAGACTTTTCATGATGATATTATGTTCAGAACCAGGGATTCTATTGATGTGGAAGCTCCTACTGAGGACCCTTTGGTTGTTTCTGTCGGTATTGGGCCGGCTATTGTCAGAAGAGTTCTGGTTGATAGTGGTGCTTCGTGCAACATACTCTTTAAAAAGACATTTGACCAAATGAAAATTCCAATGACAGACGTACAAGCCTCTTCGCACAAGATTTCCGGATTTACAGGAGAGCTGAAACAGCCAATTGGAACGGTGGATTTGTTTGTTGAAATGGGCGAAGGGAATAAGAAGTTGGTTCGAAAGCAAACCTTTGTAATTGTTGATGGATTCTCTGCCTATAATGCTTTCTTAGGTCGGCATACTCTTGCTGCTTTCAGGGCCGTCCTCGCTCCGTGGTGCTTAACAATGAAATTTCCCACTGATAATGGGGTTGCTATCATTAAGGGAGATCAGAACGCGGGGCGAGAATGTTATCTTGTAGAGCTCCGTTAGGCCCGAAAAAGAGAAATGGGGAAAAATGCGGCAGCTCCGCTCCGCATCAAAGAACCAACCTTGTAGCAACTACGGAGTGGCCCCTGTACTGGCGAACACAACAATGTAAGGAAAGAAATGGACCCCAGAAAAGCCAGTATAGGGGAGAATAGGGTGGTACCCGTGGAAGTAACGGTACCAATATTTGTTGATTCAAAAGACCCGAAAAAAGTACTCAATGTGGGTTCACAGCTGAGCATAGCAGTTCAAAACACACTGATATCATTCTTAAAAGCCAACCTCAATGTGTTCGCCTGGTGTCATGCTGATATGTGTGGGATCTCCCCGGAAATTGCCGTACATACTTTGAACATTGATCCGAAATTCGCACCAGTGAAACAGAAAAGAAGAACTCAAGGCCCAGAAAGATCGACAGCACTAAAGGAAGAAGTCGACCGGCTCATGGAAAACGGCTTTATCAGAAACTCCACTTATCCAAATTGGGTTTCAAATCCAGTATTGGTCAAGAAGGAAAATGGAAAGTGGAGAGTATGCATAGATTTCTCAGATCTAAACAAAGCATGCCCCAAAGATTGCTTCCCGCTGGCCAGAATTGATCAATTGGTGGATGGAACAGCTGGGCATGAGTTGTTATCATTTATGGATGCTTACTCCGGATACAATCAGATTATGATGCATGAGCCGGATCAAGAAGACACGAGCTTTATTACAGATGTGGGTCTCTATTGCTACAAAGTTATGCCTTTCGGATTGAAGAATGCTGGGGCAACCTACCAAAGGCTCGTCAATGCAATGTTCAAGCCTCAGATTGGTAGAACCATGGAAGTTTATGTCGACGATATGTTGGTAAAATCAAAGAAAAGCTGTAGATCACATGGGTCACTTGGAGGAAATGTTCGCAATTCTTCGAAAGTATGGAATGAAGCTCAATCCATTGAAATGTTCGTTCGGAGTAGAGTCCGGGAAATTCTTAGGTTTCATTGTGAGCGCCAGGGGCATTGAAGCCAATCCTACTCAAATCACAGCTCTAAGGGAGGTCAAAGCCCCTAAAACAAAGAAAGAAAGGCAAAGTCTCAATGGAAAAGTCGCTGCTCTGAGTCGCTTCATTTCCAAAGCCACAGACAAATGCATTCACTTCTTTGACGCTCTAAGGAAAGGAAAGAAAATTTTTGAATGGACTCCCGAATGCCAGAACGCTTTCGATGAACTAATTCATCATATGGAAACACCTCCGGTTCTTTCCAAGCCTACTAACGGTGAAGATCTTTTCATCTATTTGGCAATTTCATCCCACGCCCTCAGTGCAGCACTTGTGAAGATATGAAAGTACAGCGTCCAGTCTACTACATCAGCAAACAGTTCACCGGGGCAGAGATGAATTATTCGAAGATAGAAAAGCTCGCCTATTGTTTGCTAATTGCTTCTAGGAAATTGAGACCATACTTTCAAGCTTATCTTATCAAGGTTCTTACTGATCAACCTCTAAAGCAAGTCCTGTTTCGTCCTGAAACTTCGGGTCGTCTTTTGAAATGGAACATTGAACTTAGCCAGTATGACATCACTTACAACCCCCGAAGAGTAATCAACGGACAAGCTTTAGCAGATTTCATTGCGGAGTCTACTGACAAAGGTGATAATAAGGAAGAAACAACTGACTGCATTCCAATGCAATGGAAGTTATATATTGACGGCTCAAGAAATGATTATTGTTCTGGGGCAGGGGTTGTACTTGAAACCCCCGAAGGACGATCATTATGTTATGCATTGAGACTGGAATTTCCTTCAACAAACAATGAAGCAGAATAAGAAGCACTTATTGCCGGTTTAAAAATCGCCAAGGAACTAAACATCAAAGTGTTACAGATTTTCAGCGATTCTCAGCTTATTGTTTGCCAGGTGAAGAAAGAATTTCAAGCCAAAGGAGGAAATTTGCCTGCATATTTGACAAAAACTTCCGAACTCCTCAATGATTTCGATCACTATTCAATAAGCCACATACCTCGAGAGGAAAATATGAAGGCAGATTCTCTAGCAAAGTACTCAAGTTCCAGAGAAGCTCAATTACTGGGATTAGTTCCTGTAGAAGTTCTGTCAGCTCCAAGCATTGATGAAATGGATGTTGATTGGATTATGGCTACATCTCAAGAGCATGAATCATGGATGACTCCAATCAAAGAATACCTACTCAATGGTTCCCTGCCAGAAAGTTCTAGGGAATGTCGAAAACTATTGAGGAAAGCGTCAAGATATGTAATTCAAGATGGCCGATTGTATAGACGGGGATTTTCAATGCCACTGCTCCGATGTGTAACTAAGGAAGAAGCCAAGACAATTCTAGCCGAGATACACGGAGGAGAATGTGGAGATCATTCAGCCGGTCAAACTCTCGCCAAGAAAGTCCTCCGATATGGGTACTTCTGGCCCGATATTAATCGAGATGCAGCTATCCACTCCCGAAAATGCGACAAGTGCCAAAGATTTGCAAAGATTCCAAGGGCACCTTCCACTGAACTAACACAAATGGTCAGTCCGTGGCCATTCGCTATTTGGGGATAGATCTAATCGGACCATTACCAGTTGCCAAATCAGGAGTCAAATATGCTATTGTTGCTGTCGATTATTTCACCAAATGGGCTGAAGCTGAACCTTTGGCCACCATTACTTCTAAAAAGATGATAAATTTTGTAACGAAGAATATCATTTGCAGATATGGTGTGCCACAGAAGATAATCACAAACAACGGTACTCAGTTTGAAAGTGAAGAATTCCAGGATTTTTGCAAACGGTTCAGAATTCGGAAAAGCTTCTCAGCAGTGGCTCATCCGCAGGCAAACGGGCAAGTGGAAGCAGTGAATAAAATCATCAAGTCAACCATCAAAAAGAAACTCGAAAGAGCAAAATGTGGTTGGGTCGATAAGCTTCCCTTGGCACTATGGGCATACAGAACCACTCACAAAACTGCGACTGGGCACACTCCATTTTCACTGGCATACGGAACAGAAGCAATGATTCCAGTGGAAGTAGAAGTTCCTTCACATAGAAGAGTTCATTTCAACGAAGCTGAAAATGAAAAGCTGCAACTTGAAGCACTTGATTTTCTTGATGAGAAAAGAGAAGAAGCAAGGCTCAGAGTTTCAGCTTATCAGCAAAGGATAGCCAGGCACTTCAACTCTAAAGTTCGCCAACGCAGATTTGAGGTCGGAGACTTAGTTTTGAAAAGGATCATGACGGCAACTGGTGTGTTTGGACCAAACTGGGAAGGACCATATGCCATTGGCAGTAAACTTCTCGACGACACTTTCAAACTCATAACTGTCGAAGGAGATCCAATTCCAAGAGCCTGGAACAGCAACCACTTACATCCTTATTTTACTTGAAAGAAAAATCTTTGCTCAAAATTGTAAAATAGTGATGAATGTATCAGTTGTATTGTAAAACATTGTAAATCAGTGTGAATGAATGAAAGCTATAAAGTGGATGTAGGCCCGATTCTTGGCCGAACCACTATAAATCTTGTGTTCTTTACTATTTCATAGTGCCTGTTTTATTTCGATATGTAAATACTTTAAATGTATTTCTAAAATGTCGATTCAAAATTGCAGGACATTAAAACAAGGCTTGCTCGTCACAAAGCCAAGCGACCTCTATAAATTACCTGTTACGCAAATACCAAGCGACAAAAAATTCCAAATACAAATCCTATACAAGGAGAACTTCACATAAAAATTTGGCGACTCCACTGTGGCAAACCTTTGTTAATTGGTTGAGATTGTCGATATGAACAGACATCCAACTAGATAACTTGCGTTTGTCCCGTGAAGTCGTTCAACAGTGAAGTCCACTTCTTCGAACACAGCAATGTAAGGAAAGAAGATGCGCTTGGAAACGATAATAAAAGATCGCTAATGAGCGGATGATGAGAGAACATTGCCAAGCAAACAAAGAAGCAGCCAAAAGGAGGTATGCTTCTCAATAAAAGGGCCGGTAAGAACCACCGAAGGGACACCTTCCCGAGCAGAAGGAACAGGGCCCTTGCTAACTGATCGTGATGCATCCGATCAGGCAGCTTGCGTCCGTCCCGTGGATCTACTTGCCCCTGAGACGCAACCTTCCTGGCACACCAACCAACCAACGCTCCTTCTCAAAGGTCAACAAAGCCCTCTAACGAGGCACGCCAAAAAATGAAAGTGCTTTCCTCAATCAAAAAAGATTGGTGGAACCACCGGAGGGGCACCTTCCCAAGCTGAAGGAACAGGGCCCTTGTTAGTTAATTGCGATCGTTTGTGCAAACGAACATCCAATCAAGCAACTTGCGTCCGCCCCGTGGATCCACTCAACCATGAGAAAGTAACTTCCAGGCAATCAAAAAGCCCTCTTCGGAGGCACAAGCCCTTTCCGGAGGCACAAGCCCTCTTCGGAGGCACATGACCTCTTCGGAGGCAAAAGCCCTTTCCCAAGGCACCACAAGCCCTCTTCGGAGGCACATGACCTCTTCAGAGGCAAAAGCCCTTTCCCAAGGCACCGCAAGCCCTCTTCGGAGGCACAAGCCCTTTTCGGAGGCACAAGACCTCTTCGGAGGCACAACTCTTTAAGAGAAGCCCTCTTCGGAGGCATGTCCCAAAATAGAATACTCGAACGAAAAGCCTTCTCCGGAAGCACAATTCAACTCTCAAAGGAAGGTTAACTTGTTCATCTCAAAAAGTTCCTCCTAAAAAAGTTGAAATGCTACAAAATTCTTTCAGAAAAGTTCATTTCACTGCATAGGGAAACCTACTTTCTTCTTTGACAAATGAAAGTGATCATCCCCGATAGTTGAAGTGTTCTTCAGAAAGAAAGAAAAAATAAAAATTTCTCCAAAAAACGAGATATATTCTATCAAAAGCAGAATGATTCTTCCCCTAAAAGTGGAATTGTTATTCTCTGAAATGAGAATATCAGTCTTGTAAAAGCTAGAAATATTGCAATGCACTTGTGGTATGGGGGCAACACTATACAATTCAATTATATTAATAAAAGCAACACACCACAAGTTCATTGCAATATTACAAAAAATAGATGTGGAATAAATGTATTCCCAAACACAGACAAAAAGTTTGTACAAGTAAAAAGAATCATTTATTCTACACCAAAAAAGAGAAACAGATGCATTCTCACATAAACAAGAATTTGTACAAGTAAAATTACTATTTTATTTAGTACTATGAAAATTCTTTACATGTGCAGATATCTCAAAAAAGCAAGAGCAGGGACCGGTACCCGCACAATCTCCGGTCTATACATGTAAGAAGCAAAATAAGAAGTAGAAAGTCCAGCTTGTCATCCTTCTTCCCACCACCCTTGGAGCCTTTGCTTGGCCTAATAGTTAATTTCGGAATTCGATGTGGGCGGGACGGAGAAGGAGGAGTGGTTGGGTCTTCTTCTGTTTTGTCTTCCCCTGTCGAAGCACTTCTCTTCTTCTTCCTTATGGCACGCTTCCCCTTCCTCTTCGAAGAAGATTCGCTCCTCGGAGTAGCAAGCGATGTTGAAAGGTTCGTGTCATCATCTAGAGACCACTCCGGGGTCTTCTCGATGTTTTCAAGATCCTCCGCCTTCTGCTCCTGCGAAACAGCCGGATCATCCAGGCCTTGAAGAGCTTCGATTTTCTCTGCCTGTGATCCCGGTTGGGAAGCAGAAGGAGGAGTAATCTGTGAAGATGGAGGAACGACAACTGAAGAAGTGGAAACTTGTGCAGTGTTTGGTGCCTCCGCTGTAGAAGGAAAGAAGTTAAAATCGGTATTCTCCGAGAAAAGAGAAGGTATCGGTTCACCAAAGTTTAATTAATAAGTAAGAAGGTCGTCAAACTCGGTTAAATCAAATAAATAATTCACTGGATCTAGATCGACACCAAAATTACCTGGAGAAGTCGGTTTTGACAAGTCAATTTCAAATTTATCAGCCTCAGTGTCTTCTTGGCTCTGCTCCTCAATACGAGTAAGGGGAGATTCGGTTGTGACGGGCTTGGCCTCCACGGTTTTTGCAGGAGAAGAAAAGTGAGAGCTGGAACCAACAATATCGACGTCAGTTGAAGTCGAAGTGTGGACAGGGGCAGTCAAAGATATTCTCTTCTCTAGATGTTCTTCTGCCAATATTCCAGCTTTGGCTTCAGCAAGTTGCTTTTTTCCCTTGGCAAGAGCAGCACGAGCTTCTTCGTCAAGGTAGCGTACCTCGAGTTCCGCCTCATCATAGCCGGCCCCGCCAAGCATATCAACTGCTACTTCCCATACTTCGGCCAGGGTAACCTCATAGTCAGGACCCAGAAAAGAGAGGCTCCCATGACCCAGAACGCTATGCAGATAAAAGTCAAATAAGGTGGAGCTGATGTTAGCTTTTGTTGTCTCATGTGATTGCTCGGCCGCCTCTTTTTCGGCGACAGCTGCAGCTCGACCAGCAACGCCTCATCACGCTCTTTCTCAGCGTTAGCAAGTTGAGACTTCAGTAATTCAATCTCCACGTTCTGGGAAGTAACTTTTTCCCGTAATTCAGCATTTTCTATGCAATATTTCTCAACAATGTGCTGTTCGGCGGCAAGCTTCATTTCGACATCTCTTTGTGCAGCATGTGCATTTCGCACTTGCTTCTGAAAGACTTCTTCTTTTTGAGTATGTGATGCAGAAGAAGAGGCGAGATTTTCCTTAAGCTGCTTAACTTCAGATTCAAGCCTTGCATTGTCATCCGCGATATTCGTCATCTCCGTGTCATGCTGCTTGCACCATTTATCCCATTCAGCTTTATCATTCTCCAAAGTCAGCATGTTTTCAAGATTCATGTGGTTGACTCTCTGGAGTTCATCAACAAGTTTCTGCCATTGCGACATCCTCTCAATGTTAAGCCTAACTGCATCAAGACTTTTAAGCATGTCTTGCTTATCGATTGGGACCAAATCCAGGTCAAAACACACTCCTTTTAAGCACCAGTTCGGGAACCGGCTTTGAAGTGTTGGAGGGCCGTCTTTAACCTGATATTGGGGCCTGCTGATGATCGTTTGGATATCGGTTTTCTTTAAAGGAGGAGAGCCGGCCGGAGTATCAGAAGGGATAGGAGCATCAGTTTTCTCAGAAATTACAGATGCGTCACTTGGCTTGGACCGTTTGCTTGATTCGTCAGTAATATGAGTCTTTCCCTTGTCATTATAAGACTTTCGCTTATGAGAATCGTAACTTCTGTAAGAAGAATCATATCGATCAGCGTCTCTTCTTCTCTGCCGCTGCTCATAATCCCATTTTTCTTGAGCCTTCCTTTGAGCCCTTTCCTCATCTGTCTCTCTCTGGTCACCAAGATATCTCCTAAAGTCATAAGATCCACGACCTCCATGGCGTTGAAATGAGTCATAGTATGAGCCGGTACGCCCCATCGGAGAATCTGAAAACCGAAAAAGAAGTAAAGTTTAGAAATTTCCAGAAAAAGAGGATAAATGCTTATAAGTGCTGAAAAATCCTAAGTGTGTGCGGCGTGCGAACTACGTGCGTCAAACGACAAACCACGCTTTAGTGCGGGAACGGAGAAGACAGGTGTAGAAGGCGTCGAAGTTTGTTTCAAAGAGGAAGTCGCTTCAACGACAGGAGAGTTCGCTTTTGGAATATTATCCTTGAAAAGCTCTTGAGAAGTTATCATTATGTCACTCAAGTCATCAAAGGTGTCATCATTATGATGCTCAGCAGAATTCTCCTTTTCAACTTCCACATCGGCTGATTTTTCAGAAATTCGAGGATTTTCTTCCTCTTCAATAATTGGAGCAAGCACCGGTTTGCTGGACGTTCCCGCAACGCCAATAGAAGTAGAACACTTTACTAATGTAGTGTCTACAGTTGGCTCCTTTGAAGCCATATCTTCCGTTGAAGCTGGGGCATCTGATGTCTGCGCTGGAAGATTAGAAACTTCACGAGGCTGGGTAAAGTGAGAAGAGTGTAAAAGACCGAATTGATGTAAAAATTCGTCTGTCAATAGAAACTGGATACTCCTTTCCTCAACCGGCACCGCCATAAGCCTCTCAAAAGTCACCTTGTGACCGGGATCTCTAGAAGGAGGAGGAAGTGCTGCAAAGAAAAAAAGGCAAAGTTAGCACTTGATAACTCGGACTTCGGTAAGTTTGAAAGAACATGAAAAACAGAGGCAAGTGATCTTACTTCCTACTCTCCAGATAGCGTAAAATCCCGGGGGACAGCGAACATAGAAAAACGGGCTTAGGAAACTATGAACACTCTCAGGGAGACCGGTGATCAATTTACGATTTCTAGCACTCCTCACGACTGTGATAGAAGGATGATCTTTGTTTTTAGCGAAAGTGCACAGATAGCGAATTTCTGCAAAACTGGGAAAACAGTCCAGCGTTCTCCTAAAAAGCACACACAGTCCCAGCAAGATGGAATAGCCGTTGAGGTGTAGTTGAAAAGGGGAAATAGATAGTCGGAGGAGAAGTTCTCGAAGACAGTCGTTAAATGAGGGGATAGCTCCACTCAAACACATTTGGCGGTTAACTGCGACAAAGCCATGGGGCGGCCTATCAGTAGTATCATTTATTCCAGGGAGCAAAGCGTCAGCTTCGGCGATGCCAAACTGGATGCATAGTTGACGAAAGACTTTATGGCTCAGAGTGGTAGAAGTCCTTTCTGGAGGATCATTCAGCGGGACAGCAACTGGAAATGTATCTTCAACTTGCTCTATTCCTTCTTGTGGAGAAGACATTCTACACAATCAGCTGAATGTTCAAATATGAAGGTGCACGTTTCCTAAAAAGTGTGGAGTGCTGTGCAAAACTAATGAAAAATAAAAGGCAAGCATAACTAGAATTAAACTAGTTGACAATCAATCGATTACAAAATTTCAGAACCTGTTAATGTTCAAGTGCAGTGTTAATACAGACAAATCAGTTTCGGTTGACTATTACGATTTTGTTTTAATACTTCACTTGAATTGGTTATTGTACAGCATTTCATTCATATTCATTCAATTTAAATTTTTCTTTATCAACTAATCTGTCGTTCGATGTGGGCAGTCAGTGACAGTATATTCGACCCAGTATTTTGTAAATGTTGTATTAAGCAGGATTGTTAGCTTGCAAATTGAAGCAATCTGTAAAAGAAATACATGCAACACAGTTGATAGTTCAACAAGTTCGAAGTCCAGGCAAAGTTTAAAAGCCAAGTGCTAAGTCGCTGAAGATTCAAGTACTAACTCGGTGACGACTTAAGAAAGATTTCCTATGGGTTAAGTTAAGTCGTTGGTTCTCTGATTCTTTGGGTCATCAGCCATAACACATAAAGATATAAAGTTCTGGTTGAAGACAACACATGTGCTAACTCGTCCACGACTTAAAGGTTATGAGGCGAGCTAGGGTAAGTCGTTTATACTACAAGTCATTGGCATTTCAGATCAGCAATTCCTGAGTCATAGGTCGGATAAAGAAGCAAAAGCTCTAATTCGAGGCAACAAGAAATCCTCCAAGTCCTAACTCGGAAACGACTCAAAACTTAGGTCACGTGAAATTGCTAAGTCGGTTCCGACTTAAATCATGGAAATCACTGGGTCACACGAAATTGCTAATTCGTGACCAAGCCAGAATCTCAACCAGCTTTCTTCCCTAACTCTTAACCCGTTAACCCAATAGCCTCACAGCCAACGGCAATCCTCGTTCCCTCACACCACCAGATCACCCAAAGAACCAATTCGAATCACCTCAGATTCGCTGTGAATCCGATATATTTCTGCTCTATCACAACCACAACATGGTCGATGGCAATAGCAGGACAATCGAAGGGTTATTCATGGCGAATCGTGGCGCCTAAAAACAAGTGGGAGTCGAAAATTGGGAGGTTATCAATTCGACAATGGACATGGGTGAACGAAGATCGGATCGACTTACGAAGTATAACAGGAAGATGATCGGCGATTGAATGGTTGGAGTTTATCTCTGTAAGCTCTAAATCGCGTCAATGGCTGATTCGAGAAGAAGAATAGGCGAGGAAGAGGGAGAGTGGCTCAACTATTTATACGCTGGAAGGTGAGTCGACTTACATGGTGTACGACCTAAGACTTATGTTAAGTCGTCTCCGACCTAACCAAAAAGCAAATTAAGGAAATCGAAGTATATGACCTACGACTTAGGCACACACTTCGAGGGGCAAATGTTAATCCTCTTATTCACGACTTAACAGGAGACGACTTAAGGAAGAGTCCGACCTAACAGCATATGACTTAAGATAATCTGTTACTTAAGAGCTAAGACCGACTTAAGGAGGTTGCCGACTTAAGGAACACTCCGGTTAAGGAATGCTCCGAGTTAAGTGGGTTGCCGACCTAAGAAACACTCCGGGTTAAGGAATGCTCCGAGTTAAGGAGGGTTCCGAGTTAAGAAATGCTCCGACCTAACAGTATACGAGTTAAAGTGGTCCGACTCAAAAAGCCTACAACTTAAGACTGTTGCCAACTTGATGACTTAAGGATCTCCGACCTACAACTTATGGTAAGTCGCTGCCGACCTATGACTTCAGTTGAATAGCTCATATTCAGGAGTAACTAAAAGATAATAGCTCCTATCTCGTCGCCGACCTAAGACCTATGACTTGTTGTAAGTCGGCTCCGACCTAGGACTTGACGAGCAGAATCTCACCCAGAACCAATCCTATAAATAGGGCTCCAACTCCAACGAGAGGGGGACTTTTTGGCCATTCATTTCTTCAAGCGCCGTTACTCTGTCGAAATCTCCATTCATTCAGCAATCAAAGTTCTCCAAACATTCGAGACGCTACAACAAGCTTCGATAGGAATTCCTTACATCCAACACGGATTCATCGAGTTTCATCGTTGAAGATTGAGCTAGTAGTCAAGATTGTTTCTTGTGATCAAATTGTACTGTTTTCATAAGAGATTTGTATCGATTTGTAACCGGATTCAGTAATAAAGAGATTCAAAGTGGACGTAGGCTTAATCTCAAGCCGAACCACTATAAACTGCTGTCTTTTACTGCTTTTTCTGCTGTTTTACTGCTTAAATTCTATTCCCGTCATGCGGGTGGTGCTTTCACAACTCAACCACACACACCGGGTGTTAGCGTTCACTTTTTAGCGTTAACAAAGTACAATACAACACATACAAATTACAACACATAAGCGACCTAAAATACAACACCACATAAGGTCAAGCGACCTAAAAATACACGGCAGCGACTTAAGGAATAGCTTCTGGAATTCTTTATGCGACCTATCTTCTCGGCGACTTAAGGCAAGCGACCTAACTTCCCGCATCACTAGGTCGTGAGCTACCTATCTTAGGTCGGAACATTTCTCCGTGACCTATCTTCTTGCGACCTAACTTAGGTCGAAACATCTCGCCGCGACCTATCGTAGGTCGTAATTCTGTCTCGCGACCTAACTTAGGTCGGATCATTTCTCCATGACCTATCGTAGGTCGTAACTCGTTAGGTCGTTTGAGCGCCTTTCCTTTTAGCTCATTAGCTCGTAAGTCGCTAGGTCATTCCAGTGATCCGTCCCTCTGTTTTAGCCCGCTAGGTCGTTCCAACGACCTATTCCACAGCCTTAGCTCATTACCCCTTAACTCGTTAGCTTTTAGGTCGTGAGTGACCTTCACTAGGTCGTGAGCGACCTAAAATATCATTAGGTCATGAGCGACCTAGGACTTCTACGGCTGGGCTGCATCATCCTCCCCAGGTTGAGAAAAATTCGTCCTCGAATTCGCTCCCTCCTTTTCCACATCAAACTCATTCCCATGATATGGTATAAGATGTTTAACATTAAACACGTCAGAAGTGTACACATCCTCCGGCAGCTTCAACCTATAAGCGTTTTCATCGATCCGTTTCACAATCGTAACAGGACCAATCTTTCGGGCTTTAAGTTTATTGTATGCTCCTACTGGAAAACGATCCTTTGTTAGTATAGCATATACTAAATCTCCTTCATTAAACTCGACGCTTCTTCGCTTCAAATCTGCAGATCGCTTATATTTTCATTTGCTTTCTCCAATCGTTCCTGAACGATTTTATGACACTCGGCCAATCCATCAACAAAATCAACAGCTCATTTAACAGTCCCCTTTGGTTATGGTACTATTGTCAAATCCAACGGTCCCTTTGGTAAACTTGAATATACTATCTAAAATGGACTGAAACCCGTACTACGGTTTATAGCATGATTATGAGCACTCTGCTTGACATAACTTCACATCCCAACTCTTCAGATTATCGTTCACAAGGCACTGTAATAAATTTCCCAAAGATCTGTTAACAACTTCAGTCTGACCATCGGACTATGGATGATAAGCACTACTGAAGTTTAGCTTTGTTCCCACCATCTTCCACAAACTTAGCCAAAAATGACTCAGAAATCTGGTATCCCGATCAGAAACAATGGATTCTGGCAATCCATGTAAACGATACACTTCTTTAAAGAATAACTCGGCTACACGGACGACATCAGCTGTCTTCTTACAGGCGATGAAATGTGCCATCTTCGAAAACCTGTCCACTACAACATATATCGAATCATTCCCCCTCCGAGTTCTCGGTAATCCCAAAACAAAATCCATACTGATATCAACCCATGGTCTAATCGGCACGGGTAACGGCATATACAATCCCGCATTCGTCGCGGTTCCTTTCGAAACTTGACAGATATGACATCTCTCCACAAACCTCTCAACTTCTTTCCTCACCGATGACCAAAAATATGATTGAGAAATCAGCTGTAGTGTACGGTCTCTACCCACATGACCTTCTTCATGTAGTTCTTTTACAATCTTCATTCTCAAACTACAATCTGGTATGCATAAGCGATTTCCTTTAAACAGGAAATCATCCACCATTACAAACTCATCCGTGTCTCCCTTCTGGACTTTATCCACAAACTTCACAAAGTAAGGATCTTCAATGTACAATTCTGGAAGTATCTCAAACCCCGTCACTTCAACCTTCAAGGTAGTTAACAAGTGATTTCTTCTACTCAGTGCATCCGCCACACGGTTCGTAACTCCAGACTTGTGTTTTACAACAAATGTAAACTGCTGCAGGTACGCAATCCACGATGCATGCCTTGCTGAAATCTTCTCTTCCCCTTGCAGATGTTTCAAAGCCTCATGATCTGTATATAGCACAAACTCCTTGTGAAATAAGTAATGTCTCCAATGTTTAACGGCTTGCACAACTGCATAAAATTCCACATCATATGTATTGTATCTCATCTTTGCTCCTGATAGTTTCTCACTGAAATATGCGATTGAACGTCCCCTCTGACTCAACACTCCGCCAATTCCAACCTTTGATGCATCAGTATGTAGCTCAAACAATAACTGAAAATCTGGTAATACTAGAATTGGTGCAGACGTCAAGAGCTCTTTGATTCGCTTAAAAGCAACCCCTGCTTCCTCCGACCATGCAAACTGCTTGCCCTTCATACAATCTGTAACAGGCGCCCCCACACTATTGAAGTGTGGAATAAACCTTCGATAAAATGAAGCCAACCCGTGAAAACTCCGAACCTCCGTTATCGTCTTGGGTTGCGGCCAATCTCTGATAGCTTACTTTACTTTGATCTACCTGTATTCCTTCTTTCGATACAACATACCCCAGAAATAAAACACTCCTCGCCATAAAAGCACACTTCTTCGTAGCAGCGTAGAATTATTCTTCACGAAGGATAATTAACACTTTCCTCAAATGCTAAACATGCTCCTCCGTACTAGCACTGTAGATCAGAATATCATCAAAGTAAACCACCACGAACTTCCCAATGTACGGCCTGAAAATTTGGTTCATCACCCTCGTGAATGTACTTGGTGCATTCGACAGACCAAACATCATGACCAGCCATTCATACAATCCTTCCCTCGTCTTGAATGTTGTCTTCCACTCATCCCCTGGTCTAATTCGAATTTGATGATAACCGCTCTTCAAGTCAATCTTAGAAAAGATTACAGACCCACTGATTTGATCCAATAGATCATCAAGCCTCGGCATCAGAAATCTGTATCTGACAGTTATCTTATTCAGTGCCATGCTATCCGTACAAATTTTCCATGAACCATCCTTTTTCGGTACGAGTAATGCTGGTACAGCACACGGACTTAAACTCTCCTGCACACGCCCCTGTTTAAGCAACTCTTCCACCTGCCTTCGTAACTGCTCGTGCTCTTATGGACTCATTCTATAGTGTGGTCGATGAGGTAACACAGCTCCTGGAACAAGATCAATTTGATGTTGAATGTCCCTCAACGGCGGTAACTCCATTGGCAACTCCTTTGGAAATACATCTTCAAATTCCTTCAGCACTGGCTTTACTTCATCAGGTATCTCCACCACTTCATGACTTTCCCATCCAATCAACAAGTATACTTCAGGCTCCTCTTCTACCTCCTTAACAAACTCCTTCAAAGATAGCAAAGTTTTAAGTTCTTCAATCTCCTCCAACTTGCTTTCTTCTTGTTGTCGCTTCTTGGGAACTAAAGTAATCTTGGTGCCTTCAAACATGAAACTATAGCTGTTCGTACGTCCATCATGTTGCACAGCTCTATCATACTACCACTGTCTCCCCAACAACAGATGACATACGTCCATATCCATAACATCACACCAAATTTCATCTTTGTATTTCTTCCCAATTAAAAAATTAACACAAGCTCTTCGACACACTTTCACCTCCCCACCTTTCCTCAACCAAGCTAACTTGTAAGGCTTCGGATGCTTCTTAGTTTTCAATGACAATTTCTTTACAGCCTCTGTAGAGATAATATTATCACAGCTTCCTGCATCAATAACAAACTTGCAAACCCTTCCCAAGATAGTACATGTTGATTGAAAGATGTTACTCCTCAACCAGCTAGTCTCTTCCTCCTGCTTCGGTGTCAAGCAATTCCTCCTCATCATCAATGTATATCCATCATCTCCCGACAACAACTCTTCCTCCTCAACCGGTAATGAATTAGAACCTTCAGCTTCCTCATCCTCATCCTCAACCTCAGCTATCATTGCTCGCTTCTTTGGCTTTGGACATTCATTGCTCTTGTGACCAACCTCCTGACAATTGAAACATTTAATAGCACCATTGATCCTGATCTTAGCAACTTCATTAACAACTGGTTTTGCAATAGCCTTCGAAACATTCGCACTGCTACTAGCCCCTTTCATTGGATTGTTGGAATTTGTAAACACACCACCACCTCGTCTCCCTTGTTTCTCCCAAGCTAATGCTTTCTGATGTGCCTCAGCGACAGATCTGGGATCAAACATATTCACCATATCTTGAATCTGCATTCTCAACCCTCCAACAAATCTAGCTGTCAGTTGCTCCTTCGTCTCCATGATATCATTCCTGGCAATAAGTTGATAAAATTCATCTGCATAATCATTCACGGTCTTCGTTCCTTGCCTCAAGTTTTGCAAACGTTGATACATCAGCGATTGATAATTATAAGGTAAGAATGTAGCTTTCATTAACTTCTTCATCTTTTCCCATTATTCTACCTTTGACTTCCCCATCCGTTCACGTGTAAGTTTGGTTTACTGCCACCATGCCAAAGCTCTACCCCTCAACCTTGTAGCAACCAACTTCACTCTACGATGTTCTGGAACTTCCTTGAAGTCAAAAATTTCTTCAACATTAGCCACCCAATCCAAAAACTCCTCAGCTTGCATACCACCCTTGAATTCAGGAATTTCAGTTTTCATCCTCGATTCCCACTTGTGATCATACTCAGAGTAATTTCTTCCTTGACCTCGTCCTTTTCCTCGAACACTACCACCGTCATACTCCTCTTCAAAATCAGATGCATATCAATGTCGATCCTGACCACCAACATCTCTACTACCTCCATTTCTTCCATCCACATCCCTTCGATCTACATTCCTCCGTTCTCGACCATTCTCATTCCGATCATCAACATGTCTATAACCATCTCGATCCATACTTCTATGATTACTATCGACACTTCTCTCTCTATTGGAATGTGGCGAAACTCTACTCCTCCCATGGTTAGATTCAGGTGAAACCCTTCTCTGATTCTGATTCATCTCTAACATCATCTTCTCGATTCGACCAATTCCTTCATTAAGCTTCTCGTTAAAATTTTCATTAATTCTTTGCTCCATTTCATCGGCCTCTTCTCTTCTATACAATGCTTCAACATTTTGATGGCGATTAGCTCTTCTTGGCGGCATTTTCAAGCTTCAATTCTCGGCTTGGATATTCAAAATGATACCAAATGACGTCAACCTTCAACTGCAAATGAACTTCAAAATGATGCACGGCTTCAAACTCTTCAAACTCTTTGATAAGAATTGGATCCAAGACTCGGATTAGCTATGATTGGCTAAGTCTAGCTCCGATACCAAACTGACGCAGCGGATATTCTTAAAATGGATGAAATGAAGAAAGTAGCAATCGATGGAATGGAAGATACCGAAATGCCCAAATTCATTGATCCGAAGATACCGAATTCTAGCTATCTCAAACACGTTGATAGCGCACTATACCGTGTTTAAAGATCTACAATTCTTCGTACGTTGATCTAGCGCACTAGATTCCGTGAATCGGCTTCTACGATCGTTGAATCGAGCGCACTCGATTATCCGAAAGAGGAGATAGGAGATTACACTCAACTACCAATTTAAATGAAAGCACACAGCAATCAAACAAGAATTTTATTCAAAAATCAACAACCTTTACAAATGACCCATCCCGCCTATTTATAGGCTTACAACTCACACAATAGAAAAATGACAACACTTAGGTCGTGAACAACCAACGACCTAAAAATGGTGCGACCTAAAAACAGACACGACCTAAAAAAGAACAAACAAGTACAATACAACACATACAAATTACAACACATAAGTGACCTAAAATACAACACCACATAAGGTCAAGCGACCTAAAAATACACGGCAGCGACTTAAGGAATAGCTTCTGGAATTCTTCATGCGACCTATCTTCTCGGCGACTTAAGGTAAGCGACCTAACTTCCCGCATCACTAGGTCGTGAGCGACCTATCTTAGGTTGGAACATTTCTCCGCGACCTATCTTCTTGCGACCTAACTTAGGTCGAAACATCTCTCCGCGACCTATCGTAGGTCGTAATTCTGTCTCGCGACCTAACTTAGGTCGGATCATTTCTCCACGACCTATCGTAGGTCGTAACTCGTTAGGTCGTTTGAGCGCCTTTCCTTTTAGCTCGTTAGCTCGTAAGTCGCTAGGTCATTCCAGTGATCCGTCCCTCTATTTTAACCCGCTAGGTCGTTCCAACGACCTATTCCACAACCTTAGCTCGTTACCCCTTAACTCATTAGCTTTTAGGTCGCTAGGTCGTGAGCGACCTTCACTAGGTCGTGAGCGACCTAAAATATCGTTAGGTCGCGAGCGACCTAGGACTTCTGCGGGCTGGGCTGCATTAGATTTTGAAAATCAATTTGAAAATTTATTTGGAGCTGGAAAATGAATATTTGTGAAATCGATTTAGAAATTGAATTTGAATTGTTTAACATCTTTGATGTGTGATGCTTTCTGATATATCCTGTTTTGTATTGTAATCTGTGATTTATTTATCTATGATATGATAGATCCGTGATCTGTGAATGAAAGATAAGCGTTATAGTTTATACCGCTTATCAAATATCTTGTTATATTTGATCTGTAATGGTTGAATGATTGTGCACTATTGTGTTAAACCCTTGGACTACACAATACACACACAAATGTGGATTTCACGTGGAAATCGGTTAAGTCACAAATTTTTATCAATTTTGGAAAAATTGAGTTTTTGAATCTAAAATGGTTTTGGAAATGGAATTGAAAGTTTTTGAAATGAGTTCAAAAATAAAAGTTATTTTAAATAACTCAATAGAATTGGAATTTAAATCATTTGATTTTAGTTTGAATTCAATATTTTGAAATTGAATTCGATGAATTGGGAATTTTGGTTTAAAAGATTGTATAAATTATAAAAGGTGTTTATATGGGTTTTTAACCATTTAAAATATGGTTTTGGAAATTTAAATGTATATTCAAGTTTTATACTTGAATGGACTTAACTTGTGTAAAATGTAACCAGTTTTCCCAAAACGAAAACTATCTATTTTCAGATAATACTAATGGCTTTCATAAGGTGAAAATATTTCCAATTTGTATCGAACCATTTCAAGTTGAATTCAAATTGTAAATAGTTTGAAAAAAAAACTATTAATTAACCTTTGTGAAAATGATTAAAATTTATTTTGAAATAAAAGAGTATTTCAAATGGTGTATCTTTTATATTATAAAAGACTTGAATTGTGAATAGTTTTGAAAGCTATAAATTAAATCTTAATTTCAAGATTTAATGGGTTAATTCAATTAAAATGGAAATTGTTTTGAAATCCATGAATGGATCTTTGTGAATTGAATCTTTTTGTTTAAAATATTAAAAGTGTGGAAATTATTTAAAACCATTGAAGGTTTTTGAAATGAATCTTTTTGTTAAAGATTTGAAATGGTAATTTGTTAAACCATTTGAAAGAAAGGATTTTGGGTAATAAGTTGTGACTTAATTGAAATCTCTATATCCGTATGTTTTAAATACTGTGCTCACTATTCGGGTTAGCCAAGAAAAGACCTTTGTGTCATATAACCCATTCCGAATTAGTGATACGACGATATGGATCGTATTGAAGACCGGTGATGAAGGCTGAGTATTTGTGAAAACGATAGGATGACCTATCGATTGTCTCTGCACCGTTAGCTATGGTATAGAGATTTCCTTTGTGATGGGAAGTTTTATCGGGATTGTGAATACCGGATTGCAAGGGCTTCTTTTGAAGTGCCTTCGGTTCTGTTCGAACCCGGAACAGACTTGTATGGTTACATGTTTGACATTTCATTTTGAGATATAAAGCCAATTTCTTTCAAATACATTTCTGTTGGTGGCGGAGAATTTATTATCTTAGCTTAACACCCTTCTCTGAGACGTACGAGCTCAGAGGTTATGTAGTTGAAATTTATCAACGATATATTCCCAATTTGGTAATGTGGCATGCTGAGTGTTGCTGTGTGATGATCATTTATTGATCATTTGTGATCAAAGCGTGGCTTTGTGAAAAAGCGTAGCTTTGTGAAAAAGCGTAGCTTTGTGGACGAGACTTCGTTAGGGCCTCACAACCCAGAAATGGTCGAAACAGGAATGTTGCGGCAAGGTTATGAGGGTCGCGCCCTTTAGGGTATGTCATTTCCTTCTGGAAAGTGGTGGTATCATGGTATGGAGCCCAGATACTTACTCATGTGGACACACTCTATTTATTATGTGTGATGTTGATTACCGAGCGCTCGGATAAAGGTCCCAAAGGACCGGGGAATGGCATATTCGTGAGTTACCTAGTTACATGGGTAACCCGGCCTTGTGTTTGCAGAGAGCAGTTGTCTCTCGGGACATCCAGCCAGAGGCAATCCCATTCGACAGTAGGAAAGGAAGTTCCTTAGCCTGACCATTTGTTGGAAAATCCAAAGAAACAATACGAACCTTGTACGGTTTTAGTTGTATTACCTGCTATGGAATGTGGCAGTAACCTGCTATTGAACATAGTAGCTATAGTAGGCATATAATAATGGTTGTATGTTGGCTAAGATTAATATTATATTTTCGAAATGTTTCTACACTATGCACTAATAATAATAATCCAATGATTTGCGTAGTAAGCATGTTTGACTATCATAAGAAGAAATCTCCTCCAATTCTGCGTTTGCATTGTGTGTGTGGCGGGAGGTCTTATGGTAGTTTCATTTTCCAAAAGCATTACGGATATTTTCCACTTTCTTTGTTGTTGTTGTTTTAAAGATAAACTGTTTTAGTTCTCACACCAGTCACCATGACTGACCTGGAGTTTATTGTTTCCTTCCTAAACTCTGGGTGCCCACCAATTTCCACACGGGCAGTCTAGAGTCAGGTTATCAGGTCATTTTGGATTCTGGAGTGCTACGGAGCTCAGTGGCGAGCTGGATGGCGAGACATAGCATTTGTATATGATATTATTTATTCCGTTGTGTATTCTGTATAAGGACAAGTTTATATAACTGTCCAGTGTTGTATTGTTGTTGTAAACTCTGATGATGATGTAATGTATAAAATGATATAGTTCTTTGATTTAAAGATTATTCATTTATCTATTATATATTGTTCCGCTGCGAATGTGAGATTCTGATATTGTTCTGTGTTTTATTTCTTTTCTGTTGTTCTTCTTTCTTTTTCTTCTGTCTTCTTCTACCTCTTTTTTTTCTCCATAACAATTCGGTTTTCCGGCAATCGATTGCTCGACAGTTGATACAATGGACGTATTAATGTCGATTTTCGAGCGACGAAAAATCGCGTTTGTTACATTTGGTATCAGAGCATATGGTTAAGCGATTAACTTGGCTCTGTTGGGTATTACTCATTAGAGATAGAGTCAGCAGTACTCTAGAATGAGCGTGAGTGGAATAATAGATATGAGCGCGTACTTGTTAGTGAATATAAAATTGTTTTATATTGTGTTTGCTTATCCGTTGAGCTGTTTATGGATTCTGGTCGGTATGTGGGACGCCATATTATCGATAGGGGTTTCTAAACACTTAAACGAGGCAAGTCAACATAGTATCATTTTAAATTGGGTACATGAAATAATTTTACCTCGATTATATTTTGTATATAAAGGAAATAATTTTTCTAAGTGTATATAAATTGATTGTTTGGTTGTTGAAAATGTGAATATATATAACTTAATGAAAGTTGTTGAATAAATTATATAAAAGCAACAATTGTATAAAAATGGAATTATAATTGAAATGATTTACAATTGTGAAATAATCTTGTATAAGTAAAGTAAAATAGTGAAATCATATGAGAAAAAGATTTATAAATGTGATTTATAAATAAAAAGGGAAATTTTGAAAGAATTTAAAGCACTGAATTCACCATTGCTGCTGGGAAATAATAAGGGTGATGACTGCAGCATCATCAGTATCATTTTCGAGTTTCTATGTGATTGATTTGCTACCAAAATAAATTGAAAATTGAAGTTTTGTTGTGATAAACAAAATTTAAATTAAAATCCAAATTGTAATTGATAAATATAAGTGAAATGAGTTTTATACTTATAATATGATTTGGAAGTTAAATAAATAAGTAGTATAACTTATAAAGTGAATGAATATAAGTGAAACCAATTGTAAGAGAAATGGTTAAACAATTTGTTAAGAAAAGAAAAATCTGAATTGGATTTATAAGTGGAAATTTGAAATGGAATATAACTTAAGTGATGTTAAATGAAGTTGATTTTGATATTGAAGTAAATTAATAAAGTGAATTTATTAAATGAATGTGAACTTGAGTTATGTAATGGAATTCAATTTTATTTGTAAAATGAATTAGCAATTGAATTAATAAAGGGATTGAATGTTAATCAATCAAATGTGAATAAATGGATATGGAATAATGAATGTAAGTGTTAATTCATTAAAGTTAATGTAATTGGAAATTGAATAAATTGAAAGGAAGTCAATTTAATATTAAACCAATTGGAAAATTTAATGTGTTGAACCAAATTGAATGTAAGTAAAGTAAATTTGAATAAATTTGGTTGTGTTGGTTATGCATTGGTTGCTATTTGGTTGTTAGTTAATTGTATATAAATTCATTAGTATTAATGAAAATTGAATTGATAAAATTGAAAGTTAGTAATGGAATTTAAATTGAAAGTGAAGTAAATTTAAATAGAAATTGATTTAAATTGAAAGTGAACCAACTTGAATTTGAATTAGTGAATGTAAACTAATTGAAAATGAACAATTGAATGTTGTTATATATGAATTGGTTGTAAACAATTACAAATAGTGTCGAAATCATATAAGTTGCTTATAACCTTGTTTAGTATGCATTTCTTTTAAGATGCATATGTTGTAGTTGTTTAAAAGAGTAAATTGTTAATAATTTTACATATATGTTACTTACATGTTTAAATTGAGTAAGTACAGGTGTCGTGGCTGCCGTTCGGTTGATTTGGTTGCGCTAAAATGCTTAATAAATAACTACTTTGCGCTAAAATGCTAAAAAGGTACGCCTACGCAATAAAAAATAGGAAATATGAACTGTTTTTCTGTTTTTCCGACCGGGTGGGTCGATGTATATATATTTATGTCTATTGTGATCCTACTACGTTCGAACCGTGCAATGGAGAAGCTGGCGAATTTTTTTGAAAATTTAAGGCGTTAGAAAAATTTTGAAAATTTTGGAAAATTTTGTTAATGAAAAGTCAATTTCCAAATTGTAATGAAAACGTAGAAATTGAACTAGAAAATGGAAACCACTGTTTTGGTTAAAGTTAAAAGTTTTAGAAAAGGAGTGAATATAAAATTTTCACGAAATGGATTTCTGAAAAGTTAATGGATTTTGTGAATCTTTCTTACTTAGTAATTTCGAGGATGAAATTCTTTTAAGGGGGAAGTTAGTAACGACCCAGAATTTCTGACATTTGAAATTCGAATATTTAATTGATTTTAAATATTAATAAGTAGAATTAATAAGTCGAAAAATTTATTTTTCGAATAACTGGATTTAATTGGGTAATTAAATAGATAAATTAATAGTTGAAATTCCAGAAATAATTGAAATCTGGATTAAATGTGATTAAAAATGATTTATAAAGTTATATTAAATCATATTGAAGTTATAGTGATGTTATAGAACTTTTAAAATTGAATTAAAAGTTAAATTGTGAAAATTGAATATTTTAATATTAAATCGACTAGTGAAAATAGACATTTTTCAAACAGTCTCGGATTTCGACGAAACCTATTTCATCAGATCTATAATGTGATATTATTTTAAGATTTCAAATTTCGTGTCAATCGGATTTACCGTTTGTCCGGGGCAAGCCAAAACGCCTAGAAATTTGTTTAATCGGTTTAATTTAAATTTGATCGTTTAATTTCGTAACTCGCACATATGACCGAATTAGCTCCCGAAACCTATTCCATTGTGTTCGGAACGCGGGGTAAACCCTAGAAACGCCAGCTGGCACGCTTCATTTGGAGTTCGGAAAATTTCGGATGAATAGTGTTTCACCATTTTTCTATAAAAGCACCTCAACTTTTCCATTTACAAAAGAAAAACAAACCCTAGGGTTCAAACTTCACAGCCGCCACTAATAGAAATAATGGCTAAAAATTGTTCTTCTTCTTCCTCATTTATCTTCCAATCTGAAAACTATTAGGAGAAACTACCAACTAGTAAGTTGTAGAGCATCGCGTTAGCTACAAATCCAACGGTTGAGATCGTTCATAGCGGAGCGTGGTGGCCAGAATTGGGGACAATAGGGTGGCCATTCGGTCACATTTTTCTTGATATTGGTGAAACCGAGTTTTCTATGCTCGCAGCCGATGGTAGAGGGTGGCGAAGGCTTTGAAGTGGAAGTTGTTGATCGAGTTCGTGTTGACCATGGTGGTCGAAATTTTAAACCCTAAGGACTGCGGCTTGGGTTCAAGGGCGTACATGATTTCACGTTTGGGGAAGAAGCACTTGCATGCGGCCACGATTGTTGCAAACGAAATCTAACGGTCTGGATGTAAAGAGGTTTAAAATTGAAAATAAAATGTAAATAATTATGTATATTAATTCGTATAAAACTTTGTAACACTATAACTTCATCATACGAGGTCGGAAATGCACGAAACTTTTTGCATTGGAACCGTTTCAGCGAGCTCTTCGCAATGGAGCTAGATTGGAATTTATTTGAGCTAGTGAAAATTTTGAGTAAAATTAAACGCCTGTTTAATTTTATTCGAAATAAAACGCTACAATTGTTATCGGAAATTCAAGGTGAAAACTTCTCACTCAATCGAATGTTTTGTTTCGATTTAAATTTTAAATAGTCAGATTTAAAATTGTTGATAGTGTTGATTGTGATGATTGAATGATGATTGCTATTTATTGTGTTAAATAGACCCTATACGCCGTATATTAAGCGGAGGTTATTTATTAAAAACATATACCGCGATAATTTCACATTGAAGTGGAATTGGTATTATATATGTATATAGCAATATATATATATATATATTGGAATATGTATATATTGGAGTTGTTGATTTTGCGCATTGTATAGCGGATGAGACCCTATTGCGCCGCATAATAGCGGATAATATTTATAAATCCCATATACCGCGATAATTTCACATTGACGTGAAATTGGTATTGTGCTAACATCTGTGGATGTAGAGAAACAGGTTGGGGGGATCCAACTGGATTCCTCAAACATTTGAATTGATTTCATATGTTGTGTGTTGATTATTTATAATCGCCGTGTGATTATATTGTAATTGAATTTATTGAAGGCTATAAATTAGCCGAAGATATTTTGGTATCGTTGGATACCGAAAATAAATAAAAATTGTATTTTCGAAATTAAAGTTGAAGTTTTATCGAAAAATTTATTTTTGATAATTGAATAAATTTAAAAGGAGTTTAAAAAGATAAAAGTCTTATTTTGAACTGTATTGAATTAAATTTCAGATTCTGGAAAAAAGGATTTATAAATGGATTTCGAAAATATTATTTGTAAGATGAAGAATTTATTTAAAAGTTGGATTTTTAAATAGATTTAAAGAGATAAAGGAATTTATTTTAAAAGGAAATAATTTTGGAAATTCATTGGAAATTTATTTGGATTTTGAAAATCAATTTGAAAATTTATTTGGAGCTGGAAAATGAATATTTGTGAAATCGATTTAGAAATTTAATTTGAATTGTTTGACATCTTTGATGTGTGATGCTTTGTGATATATTGTGATGCCCCACCTCTATACCCACGCTAACCAAGAACACTATGATGCAGTGCTGTCAATTAGCATGAAGAATAAGGCTGTGGAGGAGCGACCATCCATGTAACTTCTTTGTGCGAGCACCGATATGTCAGATAGAATAGAATGCATATCTTTTAAAGAGGAAATCCGACATTCCGATACAAACACAAAGCTATCACACGGTGGCTATATATAATCTTCGGAAACAAACATAGAAATAATCATAACATAAATCAGTCACAGACATCCATATCACAAAGGCGGAAGAAGGTATGAATAAATATATATAACACATGAAAGTGTACATCAGAGTAGTGGTCGGAAAGATCCACGATAATACAAAAGAATAGCATCACGTGCTATACAAAAGAATAAGTACACAACATAGAGTCTATATCTCAAATGTGTACATCCAAAAACTACTAATCTATGTAGTTAGCCAAAAGTCAGAATAATCCTGAAGAGAAGTCAAGTAGAAGCACCTGTAACATCTCGGTCTGACCCGAGTATTATTTATAAGAAAATAATAAACGGATCAGTTAAGCTCTAAATATCAGATGATAAGGTATAGGATAAATAATATGGCATGAACATGTAACAACCATCACGGCATACTACTATAAGTATGTAAATGATAATCAACAAAAGATTAATCAATATCACAAGAATCTTCTCAAAGATAAAATAGGGTATCATACCCTAAACTTGTATTCATAACAAGTCAATAACACATAAATTCACCAATGCACAAAAACTGATATCATATCAATGAAAATCACGAAAATTGGTGAAGCACAAAATTCTAGAAATCATCACAAGAAATCCAGAAAAACACATAAAATGGGGGAGGCCTAACACATGAACGGGAGCATGAAAACTCACCAACGCATATAACACATGAACGAGAAGCTATCTCATGGAAGCTATCCATTAAATTTTTAACACATGAACGGCCCGAAGACCATGGGGCGCTACCCCATATATGTGATGGTGAAACATCACAAAAGCGGGGTCTAGTCTCCCTCGCAGACAAAGAGACATCGCACAATCGCTAGTCTAAATCAAATCACAAAAATGATCGTCATGATCATAAGGAAGTGTCAATTACACCAAGCCAGTAAATATATGAGTTTAGCTTCATATCCCATAACCACTAGCTTAACTTAAATATTTACGAACAAACTGTAGATCTTCACTAGGAAATTGTCACAAAAGGGTTCAATCGAACAAGTCCAAGAATTAACCGACAAAGTGAACGTAAGCGTTTCATACCACTCGTTTTACCAAGCCATTTAATTAGATTTCTCATCCGAGTGAAGTAAAGGCTTGTATATACTAGTAGATTGGAAAACGGTTTGAGGAAAAGAGCTTTGTAGTTAGAACAATGTTGAAATTGCTTTGATGAAAGAGTTTTGATATTTACTACTAGTATTGAAGCCTTCACATTTTTTTTAAAGTGACAAGTCACAAAATGATTGTTGAAACAAATCGCACCACAAAATTTCACATTCGAAGACGTGAGAAAAATCCATGGAAATCAGCTCAAATGCATCCAAGTGGAAGTTCTGTTGAATGTTTTTCAGATAAGATCCCCTATGGAGGGGGGGTCCAGGGGGGGTGGCAACCCCCCAAGGTGGGGGTGCGGGGGCAACACCCCCACTACGGGGTTCGACTTAGTGAAGACAAGCGACCTAGGGAACGCCAAGCGTCCTAAGGGGCCATGCGACCTAATGGGTTATGCGACCTAAGTTTAAAAAGGTGGGCGACTTAACAAAGTGGCCGAGCGACCTAACTGGAGCAAGCGACCTATAGGACATGCGACCTAAAGGTGAGCGACCTAATGGTCGCAGGGTCGAGCGACCTAGTGGTTGCAGGGTCGAGCGACCTAGTGGTGATGAGGTCCAACGACCTAAAGGGAATAGGGTCGAGCGACCTAAGGGAACGCGACCTAAGGGTACGCAACCTAACGTGGTTCGCGACCTAAGGGGTACGCGACCTAATGTGGTTCGCGACCTAAGGTGGTTCGCGACCTAAGGGGTACGGACCTAACGTGGTTCGCGACCTAAGGTGGTTCGCGACCTAAGGAAAAATGGGCCGAGCGACCTAACGGTGAGGAGCCGAGCGACCTAACGGTGAGGAGCCGAGCGACCTAACGTAAAACAAGGTCATACGACCTAAAGGGGTACGCGACCTAAAGGGTACGCGACATAAAGGGGTGCGCGACCTAATTGGTACGAACAAGCCAAGCGACCTACGACCTATCTTTGCCGCGACCAAACGCCATAAGCAATAGCGAGCGACCTACGACCTAACTCCGAATGACTTAAGGCCAAACGACCTAAAAAGGAACGACCTAAGCACGCGATCGACCTAAGTCCAGAACGAAGATTTGAAGGCCTGTCTTCTCCAATGCCGAATGACCTAAGCCTAGAATTTTGCCAAAACACTAAAAATTGGGTTTTTCACCAATTCAATCCAATCCAAATGCAAATACATGTGCACAAGTGATAGGGAATCATTCCCAACAGTCCAATGACAGATATAGGCAAGATGTGAGATTAAAAATCTCACCTTTTCACTAAAATGGATGAAGATGGAGCTTGAAAGCAAGGAGAAGCAATCCAAAGCTTGAATCCAATATCTTCTACTTGAATTTGGAGTTGAATGTTGGATTTGCAATTGAATTTGAGCTTGGAGTTTTAATTTCCCCTTCCCACCACCATTTTTGATGAAGCTTGAATGTTAAAACAAATGATGAATGAAGTGAGGAAGTGGGTTGGGCTGAACTAAAGAAGGTGCAGTCCAAACCAAAGTCACAAGCGGGAAAAAGTAGCGAGAATTCCACTAACTCCAAACATATCGAAGTTTACACTCAAAAAGATCGCAAACGTCATTTTGAACTCAATGGAAGTGGTCTCGAGTCCTAATTTGACCGTATGCAAAAAGTAGCTTTTTGGACTAACATCCGACTAACGATAAAATATTTAAATATAAAATCGACAAATATGCGGGTTGTTACATACTCCCCTCCTTAAAGAAATTGCGTCCTCGCAATATATATGAGATGGAAATAAAAAGTAACAACCATAAAAGCATATTAACACAAAAGAATTTGGAAATAAGAAGTTTACCTCAAAGAGCATGAGAAAGTAAGTCCGGATGTGTTCGCTCGATGTATTCTCTAGTCTCCCAAGAACAATCTTTAGGATTTGAGGACCATTGAACTTTAACAAGCGGAACTTCTTTATTTCGAAGTCGTTTGATCTCCGAAGCAATAATTCGAATAGGATGCTGCTCATAAGTTAAATTAGGCGAAACTTCAATTTCTTCCACAACACCGGGCTCAAGAATAGAATCGGAATCCCGAAGGCACTTCCGTAATTGAGAAACGTGAAACACGTCATGCATGGCAGAAAACTGAGCCGGTAATGAAAGGCGATAAGCCATGGAACCAATACGTTCAGTGATAGGATATGGCCCAATATATCGAGGCACTAACTTTCCTAATCGACTGAAACGTACAACACCCTTCATAGGTGAAACACGAATAAACACAAGATCTCCAACAGAAAATTCTAATTTCTGTGGTGACCCTCACTCTATAACACATAGTTTTTTTTTAACTTTATTAACTTTAAAGAGGCCTTCACCACTAAACCCCAATCCTTTTATATTTGAATATTTATGTAATTTCCAAATATTTTTCCCAAGACCCTCGTTTTACCAATATAATCATATCAGTGTACTAACAAACTAAGTCAATTGTATATTTGATGATATACAAATGTTTCTTTATTATTATTATATTTTTCTTATCAGAGGGTATCTAAATCAAAAGAAATTAAAATACCATACGAGCTATTGACATAGCCACTTATTTCTTTTCTAAGTCTTGTTCTACTGCCATAGATGCACTTTGACAAATACTAACACTTATATGTATATATCTTGCCTAGATAATTCTATTTGATACTCACATAGCATTTACTTGATCTCATGATGGTTATCAAAGTTGATAATAATTAATAACAATAAGTTGGATCGACTAAAACCGATAAATCTTGGAAATTTACTCGAAAATAGACAAATTTGGCAAAATCAGAAGTTCAGACGTCTAAATTTTTAGGACAGACGTCTAAATTGGATCTTAGACGTCTAAATTTTTATGAAAGACCTCTTAGAGTGTCTAAAATTGAAACAGAGAGTAGAAAACATTTTGAACTAAATTCAGACGTCTAAATTTTTATTAACAGACGTCTAAATTCAATCTCAGACGTCTAAATTATTATGACAGACGTCTCAGAGTGTCTAGATTTTAAACAGAGAGTAGAAAACATTTTGAACTAAATTCAGAAACGTCTAAATTTTTATTAAAAGACGTCTAAATTCAATCTCAGACGTCTAAATTATTATGACAGACGTCTCAGAGTGTCTAGATTTTAAATAGAGAGTAGAAAACATTTTGAACTAAGTTCAGACGTCTAAATTTTTATTAACAGACGTCTAAATTAGATCTCAGACGTCTAAATTATTATGACAGACGTCTCATTTGATCTTAGACGTCTAAAATCTTTGATAAGTTTTCTCAGAGGTTAAAACTTGAATACTCAATTACTTATAAATTTCCAGAATTCGTGCATATGCAAGTATCACTTACCTGCCATGCACAAATTCATCTCACTTGAATATTCTACTAAATTCTTGAGTGTTCATTAAAAATCAATCCCCTTAGCTTATTAATTTCCATAAGGCAAAACATAAGCAATGAAAATCAGAGTTCAAATATATATGTATTCATAACAAATGTATATGACATGTCTAACCCCTTATTTTCTCCAAATCAGACATTCATAAAATAAATTTAGTAGTTATCAAAAACATCATCAATGATCACTCATAACAGGTTTTGATTAAGTACATATCTTCAACTCAAAATACTTAAAAGTTTCCTAAAAGTAACTTCAATTGCAGAAAATAAAATGTGCCTAGTGATTTCATTACAATGCATCTGCAAATTTTAAAAACAAGTCTCTCTCTTATTTATACTAGTAGCCAATGCCTTCTCTACTCATCAAGCCAACTTCAATTTCCTGCAAGCAAATCATTTAGCTGCCCCAAAGAATTTTTGAGACACCCAGATGATTGCAAGGGCAACCAAAAGGGTCAGTTTTCACTGGTATGAGCATTTATCAATTTTGTATACATATTCATGATTTTAAAACATAATCTTGCAGTGCCTTCCTAGTTTAACAGATGTTTATACAGCATGTTTTGGTTCATACAAGGTAATACAAAAACACATTCATCTATTCGAACAAATACACAGCAAACAGTAAAGATAAGCATATGTATAATTCTTGATTTATTCTCCCCAAATCTAGATAAATAAACCCAAGTATCATACTCCAAATTTTCACCCAGCAACTAATCAATGAACAATTTTAACTTGATTAATTTAACACCATATCTGGATATTTATAACCCAGATTTTTTTTAAACCCCTGTCCCCATTTATTTTATGGTCTTTAACTCCTTGTCAATTGAATACTATGTATGCATTGTGAAGGAAACTCCCAGGTTGTTTAAATTATTCCAACACACAAAGGCCTCAGGGTGCAGTTGCACCATGCATATACTTGCTTCCACCTGAAGTAAGCAAATCATTGACTAACTCCCAAGTGACCAATTTAGTTTTTCTTTTATTCATATTTCAGAAAGATATAACTGCTTGTATATTTTTCTGATTCAACCCCATGTTCCTCTGTTTAATCTATATTCATGTTTAGTGATACTAAGATAGAACAAGAATGCTCCAATCATGTTAGCACCAAAAACCCACTTACAGATTAATACTCCAAATAAACAAAAAAAATGCACAAACAAACATCCATATCACCCATAACAAAATTAATTCAGAGATTTGAATGTCTCATAATATTTTAGGCTGCCTGCAATAGGACTTAATGCCATTGCATACAAAGGATAAGTACTCACATTATGTTTTTCCTTTCACTGCTTTAATCTTTTGAACAGCAAATCCCCCAAAGCCCCAAGCTAGTGTTTCTCCTAGTTTATTTTTATCTTTGTTTTTGATCCCGAGAGAATGATGGTTTTGGCCATGTGCAGTTATTTATAAATCCATTCTAGGGTTTAAGAAAATGGGTAATTCTCCTAATACCCTTAGCTGTTCATGCATACACCTCATTCCTGTGTGGTCCTAAATAGGAAATGTACACATCAGGTTACTTTAATTGGTTATTTTGGGAGTTGAACATTTTAAACACTGCATGCTATTTTCATGTTTCTATTTTGTTCATGCCATATGCATGTGATCCTTTATTCATTTCTTTTTATAAGTTTAGAGAATCTGAAAATCTCCTTTGTACACTTAAATTAAAAATCACATATACTATGCTAATTATTTCTGGCACAATTATAAGACTTATAAACCTTTTTATTAAACTTCATTTTTATTTTACCTATATATATAAAACAGAAAATGCCCCATATATATATTAAATGTATATATTTTTATTTTTATTTTATTTTAGGGTCATTACATACCCTCCCACTTAAAGGAATTATGTCCCCATAATTTCACCTATTTTCTCCAATTAAAAACACTAATCCATAGCCTGTTTTAACTCCATAACCCCATACTCATATTTTATGGAAACAAACAATATATAAATATATTTAGAAAAATTATCTTAGGCTGCTTAAACATACCTCTCCACCAGTAAACAAATTGGGGTATTTAGCCCTCATTTTTTATTCAACCTCCCATGTACAATCATTAGTGTCCAAGCTCCATTGGATTTTCACCAGTTTGATCACCTTGTTCCTTAACTTTTTCTCTTCCTTGGCAACTATCCCTACTGGTTCATTTGTATAAACCAAATTTTTCTGGACTTGAACTTGAGTAGGTGACTCCAGAATTGCTCCTTCATCGTGCACCCATTTTCTCAATTGAGAAACATGAAATACAGGATGCACACCACTCAACTCCTCAGGTAACTTAAGTCTGTAGGCCATAGCACCAATTCTCTGCATAATTTCATATGGTCCTACAAATCTTGGTGATAGTTTACCAGATTTTCCAAACCTGAACACTTTCTTCATTGGTGATACTTTCAGAAAAACATGCTCTCCTACTTCAAACTCCATTGGCTTCCTTTTTCTATCTGCATAAGACTTTTGTCTTGATTGTGCTGCCTTCATTCTATGCCTAATCAATTCGATCATGTTGGAAGTTTCTTTAACGTGATCTGGCCCCAACATTACACCCTCTCCTGCTTCCAACCAACAGGCAGGAGACATGCAAGGTCTCCCATACAAGGCTTCAAAAGGAGCCATTCCTATTGTTGATTGATAGCTATTGTTGTAAGTGAATTCTGCCAAGTGGATATGATCCTCCCAATTACCCCCAAAATCAAGCACACATGCTCTAAGTAAATCTTCCAATATTTTATTCACTATCTCTGTTTGCCCATCACTTTGAGGATGGTAGGCAGTGCTTAAACAAAGTTGTGTTCCCATTGCTTCTTGGAAACTTTCCCAAAATCTTGAGGTGAACAAAGTGTCTCTATCACTTATAATAGTCTTGGGTATACCATGTAACCTCACCACTTCTTTAATGAACAATTGTGCAAGCTTAGATGCATTCCTATCTGACCTGACAGGGACAAAGTGAGCTGATTTGGTTAATCTATCAACAATTACCCATATACTATCATTTCCTTTCTTAGTTCTAGGTAAACCATCCACAAAATCCATGGAAATGCTTTCCCACTTCCACTGAGGTACCTCCAAAGGTTGCAACATGCCAGAGGGCTTTTGGTGGTCTGCTTTAATTTGTTGGCATGTGGAACACTTTGCCACATATCTTGCCACTGCTTGCTTCATTCCTGGCCACCAGTAGCCTCTTTTTAAATCATGATACATCTTAGTACCACCAGGGTGTATGGTGTACCTGGTCTTGTGATGCTCATTCATGATTTCTTCCTTCAATTCTGCAATGTTTGGCACACAAAGTTTATCATTTTTCCTCAAATAACCTCGAGAATCTATTTTAAAATTCTCTGACTCAATGTTATTTAATAACATTTCTTTCTTCTCCTTTAGACTTTGATCTTGATCTTGCATGCCACCAACTTTCTCCACCAGATTAGACTTCACTGTAATTATCCCCAATGTACCATACTCCACCATATCACCATGTTCTTTAAAATTCACTGCTTCCTTGCTGTATATATCTGCCTCCCCAAGCACTGCAAGATTTTTAAACTCATCAATCATCAAACTGGCTAATCTAACATGATTTCTGCTCAAAGCATCAGCTACTCTATTAGCTTTTCCAGGAGTGTACAATATATCTAAATCATATGCAGCTAGAAACTCCAACCACCTTGCTTGCCTCATATTTAAATCTTTTTGAGAAAATAAATATTTCAATGCTTGATGATCTGTGAATAATTCAAATTTTGCCCCAAGCAAATAATGCCTCCATAGTTTTAGTGCAAACACTATTGCAGCTAATTCTAGATCATGAGTTGCATATTTGGTTTCATTGGGTTTAAGCTGTCTTGATGCATATGCCACTACCTTGCCATGTTGCATAAGCACTGCACCTAACTCAGATCCACTAGCATCAGTGTATACAACCATTCCTTCATTTGCTTCTGGGATTTGTAGGACAGGAGCTTCCACCAATGCTTGCTTCAATTTCTCAAAAGCTTGTTCACACTGCTCAGTCCACACATATGGTTGGTTCTTCTTGGTTAGCTTGGTCATTGGTGCGGCTATTCTTGAAAAATCCTTGATGAACCTCCTATAATACCCTGCCAAACCTAAGAATGACCTCACCTCAGTCACCGTTTTGGGTCTACTCCATGATTGAACTGCAATGACCTTGCTTGGATCTACACTTACTCCCTGCTGTGACACTATGTGTCCTAAGAACTTTACTTCTTGTTGCCAAAATGCACACTTTGAATACTTGGCTTTTAATTCATGTTCTCTAAGTCTGGATAATACTAAATGTAGGTGCATAGCATGATCATTTTCTGACTTTGAATAAATTAGTATGTCATCTATAAATACCAAGACAAACTTATCCAAAAAGTCTCTAAAAATTCTATTCATCAAGTCTACAAAATAGGAGGGAGCATTGGTCAAGCCAAATGGCATTACTAGAAATTCATAAAGGCCATACCTTGTATTGAAGGCTGTGTACTCAATGCTTTCCTCTGCAACTTTCATTTGGTGAAATCCATAGGCTAAGTCTAGCCTTGAAAATATTTTAGCTCCATGCAATTGATCAAATAGATCATCTATTCTAGGCAGTGGGTACTTATTTTTGATAGTTACCTTGTTTAAATCCCTGTAGTCTACACACAACCTCATTGTTCCATCATGCTTCTTAACAAAAAGCACTGGGGAACCCCAACTGGAACTACTTGATCTTATGAATCCTTTCTCTTCTAATTCTTCTAGTTGATGTTTTAATTCTACCAACTCTTTTGGACCCATTCTATAAGGCTTCTTAATGATTGGATTTGTTCCAGGAATTAATTTTATTTTAAATTCAACTGGTCTGTTTTGAGGAACTCCCTTTACTTCTCCAAACACATCTATATATTCATTTACTACTGGGATTTCCTCTACCTTTAATTCCTTTTGAACTTCATTAATACTCCAGATTTTATTAAAACATGTATTCTTTGCTATTTCACTTAAGATGGTAATTCTTTTGCCTTCATTTGTTTCCAAAGAAATAGTAAGGTTTTCTAAATTTAAAATTGCTTCTCATTAACCAATCTACCCCCAATATAATCCCAATACCAGGATAATTTAAGGTATATAGATCTGAATTAAATTCATAACCCCCTATAATTAATTTCAGACCCATGCACTTCATCCCCAACATGCAATGACTCCCTATGGGACTGTGTACAATTAAGGGCCGATCAATAGAAACACAAGCAAGTGCTAACTTCTTTACAATTTCCAAAGATATTAGTGAATGTGAGGCACCAGTGTCATATATTACTGATATTGGTTGGGTATGAATAAAAATTATACCTTCAAGTTGCCCAACATTCCCAGTGTTACTTGCTGCCAAAGCTCCTACCCTTGCTGTTCCCCTATTAGTTTCTGGGCAATCCTTCTTGAGATGACCCATCTTTCCACAATTATAACAGCCTCCTCTAGGTATTTTAGGGTCAGGGCATTGGTTACTATAATGTCCAGCTTTTCCACAATTAAAACAATGAGTGAATTTCTTGTTTTCAAGTGCTGTTGCTCCTTCCCCTTTCTTAACTCCTTTACTTGCATTTCTCTTGTCATAAGGTTGCACTTTGTTCTGGCCACCCTTCTTCTTATTGAGCTTCATATTCCTGAATTTCTCTCTTGCAGTGTCATGTTGCTCAAATGAGAGAGTTAGATCAATTACTTGATCAAAAGTTTTGTCCTTGTATGGCAACATTGCCCTTGACAAACTAGGGTTCAAGCCTTGAATGTACCTTGCATTCTTTGCTTCTGCATTCCCTATTAACACCAGTCCATACTTGGATAATGCTTCAAACTTCTGAGTGTATTCATTCACACTCATGCTTCCTTGCCTTAATCTGATAAAGTCTTCAAGCAGTGTGGCCTTGGCAGATGCTGGGATAAATCTGGCCTCAAGCATGTCCTTGAAATCATTTCAAGTGATAGTATCCTCTCTCTTCCTGCTGTTACAACTTCCCACCAATCCAGTGCAACCCCCTTCAATTTCCTTGAAGCTATCTGTCTCTTCCTCTGGTCATCGATTTGCATATCTGTGAAGACCCTCTCCATAGTTCTTATCCAAGTTTGAACTCCTATAGCTCCTTCTGTACCTTCAAAATCCTTTCCTCCCAAAGTGGTACATGTCTTTAGCAGTTTGGAGAGTTCTTCATGAGGATTGTCTTGCCTTGGTGCCATTCCATCCCTTAAAGCTCTCACAAAATCCTCCATGCTCATCACAGGTGGCTCTCGTGATGATCCTGCACCTGTATGGTGCCTTGGTCCTACCATAATGCTATAAATATGATTTTTACATTAGTTTATTTACCCCTATCATTTTTGGTGTCTTTACTTGGTTCATTTTCATTTCTGTGCACACTGTGCATGTATCACATGTACACATATATATATATATATATTTTATTCAGTCATAAAACAAAAGCATTCAACATCAATGATTCAAACAATGCATTCAAACATCCATATGCATACAACATTTACTATGTTATTTAAAACATAGCTCTGATAGCAAACTGTGGTGACCCTCACTCTATAACACATAGTTTTTTTTTTAACTTTATTAACTTTTAAGAGGCCTTCACCACTAAACCCCAATCCTTTAATATTTGAATATTTATGTAATTTCCAAATATTTTTCCCAAGACCCTGGTTTTACCAATATAATCATATCAGTGTACTAACAAACTAAGTCAATTGTATATTTGATGATATACAAATGTTTCTTTATTATTATTATATTTTTTTTATCAGAGGGTATCTAAATCAAAAGAAATTAAAATACCATACGAGCTATTGACATAGCCACTTATTTCTTTTCTAAGTCTTGTTCTACTGCCATTGATGCACTTTGACAAATACTAACACTTATATGTATATATCTTGCCTAGATAATTCTATTTGATACTCACATAGCATTTACTTGATCTCATGATGGTTATCAAAGTTGATAATAATTAATAACAATAAGTTGGATCGACTAAAACCGATAAATCTTGGAAATTTACTCGAAAATAGACAAATTTGGCAAAATCAGCAGTTCAGACGTCTAAATTTTTAGGACAGACGTCTAAATTGGATCTTAGACGTCTAAATTTTTATGACAGACGTCTCAGAGTGTCTAAAATTGAAACAGAGAGTAGAAAACATTTTGAACTAAATTCAGACGTCTAAATTTTTATTAACAGACGTCTAAATTCAATCTCAGACGTCTAAATTATTATGACAGACGTCTCAGAGTGTCTAGATTTTAAACAGAGAGTAGAAAACATTTTGAACTAAATTCAGACGTCTAAATTTTTATTAACAGACGTATAAATTCAATCTCAGACGTCTAAATTATTATGACAGACGTCTCAGAGTGTCTAGATTTTAAACAGAGAGTAGAAAACATTTTGAACTAAGTTCAGACGTCTAAATTTTTATTAACAGACGTCTAAATTAGATCTCAGACGTCTAAATTATTATGACAGACGTCTCATTTGATCTTAGACGTCTAAAATCTTTGATAAGTTTTCTCAGAGGTTAAAACTTGAATACTCAATTACTTATAAATTTCCAGAATTCGTGCATATGCAAGTATCACTTACCTGCCATGCACAAATTCATCTCACTTGAATATTCTACTAAATTCTTGAGTGTTCATTAAAAATCAATCCCCTTAGCTTATTAATTTCCATAAGGCAAAACATAAGCAATGAAAATCAGAGTTCAAATATATATGTATTCATACCAAATGTATATGACATGTCTAACCCCTTATTTTCTCCAAATCAGACATTCATAAAATAAATTTAGTAGTTATCAAAAACATCATCAATGATCACTCATAACAGGTTTTGATTAAGTACATATCTTCAACTCAAAATACTTAAAAGTTTCCTAAAAGTAACTTCAATTGCAGAAAATAAAATGTGCCTAGTGATTTCATTACAATGCATCTGCAAATTTTAAAAACAAGTCTCTCTCTTATTTATACTAGCAGCCAATGCCTTCTCTACTCATCAAGCCAACTTCAATTTCCTGCAAGCAAATCATTTAGCTGCCCCAAAGAATTTTTGAGACACCCAGATGATTGCAAGGGCAACCAAAAGGGTCAGTTTTCACTGGTATGAGCATTTATCAATTTTGTATACATATTCATGATTTTAAAACATAATCTTGCAGTGCCTTCCTAGTTTAACAGATATTTATACTTAGCATGTTTTGGTTCATACAAGGTAATACAAAAACACATTCATCTATTCGAACAAATACACAGCAAACAGTAAAGATAAGCATATGTATAATTCTTGATTTATTCTCCCCAAATCTAGATAAATAAACCCAAGTATCATACTCCAAATTTTCACCCAGCAACTAATCAATGAACAAGTTTAACTTGATTAATTTAACACCATATCTGGATATTTATAACCCAGATTTTTTTTAAACCCCTGTCCCCATTTATTTTATGGTCTTTAACTCCTTGTCAATTGAATACTATGTATGCATTGTGAAGGAAACTCCCAGGTTGTTTAAATTATTCCAACACACAAAGGCCTCAGGGTGCAGTTGCACTATGCATATACTTGCTTCCACCTGAAGTAAGCAAATCATTGACTAACTCCCAAGTGACCAATTTAGTTTTTCTTTTATTCATATTTCAGAAAGATATAACTACTTGTATATTTTTCTGATTCAACCCCATGTTCCTCTGTTTAATCTATATTCATGTTTAGTGATACTAAGATAGAACAAGAATGCTCCAATCATGTTAGCACCAAAAACCCACTTACAGATTAATACTCCAAATAAACAAAAAAAATGCACAAACAAACATCCATATCACCCATAACAAAATTAATTCAGAGATTTGAATGTCTCATAATATTTTAGGCTGCCTGCAATAGGACTTAATGCCATTGCATACAAAGGATAAGTACTCACATTATGTTTTTCCTTTCACTGCTTTAATCTTTTGAACAGCAAATCCCCCAAAGCCCCAAGCTAGTGTTTCTCCTAGTTTATTTTATCTTTGTTTTTGATCCCGAGAGAATGATGGTTTTGGCCATGTGCAGTTATTTATAAATCCATTCTAGGGTTTAATAAATTGGGTAATTCTCCTAATACCCTTAGCTGTTCATGCATACACCTTATTCCTGTGTGGTCCTAAATAGGAAATGTACACATCAGGTTACTTTAATTGGTTATTTTGGGAGTTGAACATTTTAAACACTGCATGCTATTTTCATGTTTCTATTTTGTTCATGCCATATGCATGTGATCCTTTATTCATTTCTTTTTATAAGTTTAGAGAATCTGAAAATCTCCTTTGTACACTTAAATTAAAAATCACATATACTATGCTAATTATTTCTGGCACAATTATAAGACTTATAAACCTTTTTATTAAACTTCATTTTTATTTTACCTATATATATAAAACAGAAAATGCCCCATATATATATTAAATGTATATATTTTTATTTTTATTTTATTTTAGGGTCATTACAATTTCCTTCTTTGATTATCGGCATAGGACTTTTGTCTACTCTGAGCTTCTTTCATCCTATGATGAATAAGTTCAATCTTTTCTGTGGAATCCCGAATAAAATCTGGACCTAAGACCAGCTTCTCACCGGCCTCAAGCCAACAAGAAGGAGATCGGCATGGCCTTCCATAAAGTGTCTCAAAAGGAGCCATACCAATACTAGGTTGGAAGCTGTTATTATAGAAAAATTCAACAAGTGAAATATGATCTTCCCAACTTCCACCAAAGTCAAGCACACAAGAACGAAGAAGATCTTCAAGTGTTTGATTCACACGCTCAGTTTGTCCATCGGACTGGGGGTGATAAGCGGTGCTAAAATTTAGCTTCGTTCCCAAAGCCTTTTGAAGACTCTTCCAGAATCCACTAGTAAACAATGGATCACGATCACTAACAATGGAAGAAGGAACTCCATGCAGTTTAACAATTTCTTTCATAAAGAGTTTGGCCAGAAGAGGAACGGCCCGGTTCGACCGAACAGGAATAAAATGGGCAGATTTAGTAAGTCTGTCAACGATCACCCATAAACTATTATGACCCGAACGAGAACGGGGAAGGCCATTAATAAAATCCATGGAAATTTGATCCCACTTCCAAACTGGAATTTCCAATGGTTGCAATAACCGACCGGGCCTTTGATGTTCGGCCTTAACAAGTTGGCAAGTCATGCAACGCTTAACAAAGTTAGCAATATCAGATTTCATCCCCTCCCAGTAATAAAGTCGCTTCATATCTGCGTACATTTTACTGCTACCGGGATGAATGGAATATTTGGAACGATGAGAACCTTCAAGAATATCTTTACGAAGATCACTAATATTTGGTACGATAAGTCTACCAAATTTTCGAATGCCGCCTCGAGAATCGATATCAAAGTCTTTCAAACCTTCAATATCGGTTTTATCCCTAATATTCTGGCTAAGAAGAGCCAATTCGGGATCTAGCCTTTGGGCTTCAAGAATGCGGTCTAAAAGAGAAGGACGAGCCTCAAGGCTACATAAAACAAGAGATGAACACAAATCGAAGATACGATCTCGAATTTCACAAGTGGATATAACTTCAAGATCCTTCCATTCAGATATCATCAAGGAAACGACCGCTTGTTGCTTGCGACTAAGTGCATCAGCAACACGATTTCCCTTTCCGGGAGTATAAAGGATGTCAAGATTATAAAAGGCAAGGAATTCGAGCCAACGCTGTTGAAGCAAATTAAGTTCCTTTTGAGAAAATAGATATTTCAAAGACTTATGATCAGTATAAAGTATAAATTTCTCTCCCAAAAGATAATGTCGCCAAATTCGAAGGGCGAAAACGACAGCCGTGAGTTCTAAATCATGTGTGGCATATCTAGTCTCAGCCGGCTTCAATTGCCTAGAAGCATAAGAAATAACACGTTCTTTCTGCATAAGAACGGCACCCAAGCCAACGCGACTAGCATCGGTATAAACAATAAAATCTTGGTTCCCTTCGGGAATAACAAGAATGGGAGCATTAGAAAGGAGTTCTTTTAATTTCTGAAAAGAAGTTTCACATTTGTCTGACCAAATGTATTTAACACCTTTCTTTGTTAAGCCAGTAAGAGGTACGGCAATTTTAGAAAAGTCTTTGATAAAACGACGGTAATAACCCGCCAATCCAAGGAAGCTATGGATTTCCGTGACACTCTCCGGTCTCTTCCAATTTTGAATCGCTTCAATCTTTGAAGGATCCACTGATATTCCGGATTCGGAAATTATATGACCGAGAAACTTCACATTAGATTGCCAAAAGTGTCATTTAGAAAATTTCGCTTTTAATTGATTGCTCCTAAGAGTTTCCAATATAATCCGAAGATGCTTTTCATGTTCCTCCTCGGTTTTAGAATACACAAGAATATCATCAATAAAGATGAGACCAAACCGGTCGAGGAAATCTTTGAAAACTCGATTCATAAGGTCAACGAAATAAGCCGGAGCATTTGTTAAACCAAATGGCATAACTAGCCATTCAGAAGATCCATATCGTGTACGGAACGAAGTCAAAGGAATACTATCCTCTGCAATACGAAGCTGGTGGAAACCGGTAGCCAAGTCCAATTGTGAAAAGACTCTAGCACCACTAAGTTGATCAAATAGATCATCAATCCGAGGTAAAGGATATTTATTCTTAATAATAAGGTCATTAAGCTTGCGGTAGTCGATGCAAAGCCTAAGTGTACCATCGGATTTCTTCACGAAAATTGATGAAGCTCCCCAAGGCGAGGAACTAGAGCGAATAAATTGCTTTGTCTCCAATTCGGATAATTGTTTGCGCATCTCTTCATTCTCCTTATTGGACATGCGATAATGAGGACGAGTAATAGGTTGAGCTCCAGGTATAAGATTAATTTTGAACTCAATCGCTCGCTTATGTGGTAATCCTAAAACGGGCTCAAATATGTCGGAAAATTCACGAACGACGTGAATACTAGAAATGACATCTTCCTCATCATCATTGTCATCATCACGAGGATTTAAAGAATATAAGGATGCAACTAAAGCGGAATCCAAATCTTTAAGAATAATAGAAATCTGCTTAACAGATAGTGGATTTCGAAGATAAATAGTCCGCTCAGGACATAGGATATGAGCTTCATAACGATTAAGCCAATCCATACCCAAAATCATTCCAAAGCCTAAGTAACGCATGACATGCAAATCGGCTAAGAAAGGAAAATCACACAAAATAATCTCCACATCTTTACAAAGCAAACTAAGAGTTGCGGATCCAGCAACCGGATTCGCAATTCTTAAAGAAGTCATTAAAGCAACAACACTTAAAGAAAGAGTGTCTACAAGTTCCTTTGATATAAAAGAATGGGATGCACCCGTATCAAAGAGAACTCTAATAGGTTGATCATGAAATATAATAATGCCATCAAGGACAGAATGAGGCATACCTTGACCGTGAGATGTGTTGCCAGGGGCTTGAGCAAGGTTTAACTTTCCCTCCTTCTCTTGAAGCTTAGGGCATTGGTGCATAAAATGATCTGGACTTTTACAATAGCGGCAAGAACGGGGCTTTGAACACTTGTTCGAAAAATGGCCCTTAGCACCACAGTTGAAGCATTTCCTATCACTGGGAGAAAATGCCTTTGCAGCAGGAGTTGCTTGCTTATCCTTTTTGCTGGGATAAGGACCTTTGAACTTGTTAGGTCTTTTCTTGTTGTTGAAGTTTGGTTTGGCAGCCACCACTTCAACATCACCATCCTTATCAGCCTCTTCAAGATGAAGAGCTATATCAATCAGTTGATCGAAAGAAACTTCTAATTTTAGAAGTAATGGTTTCTTGAGATTCTTGTTTAAGCCATAGACGAACCTCTGGTTCTTCTTCAATGGGGTGTTGATGTATTCAACCCCGTATTTGGATAGTGACTCGAAGGATGCGACATAATATGTCACAGAGGATGCACCTTGAACAAGGTCTATGAAATGACGAGCCAATGTCACTTTCTCTGCTTCTGGTATGAATTTTAATTCGAAGCGTTCCCGGAATTGCTCCCAGGTGAGATCCGCTTCATTAATCTCAGAAATAAGAAGTTCGTACCAATCCAATGCTCTCTCTTGGAGCATACTGGAGGCCACCTGAACACGGTGAAGATCGACAAGATTCATGTGAGAAAAGATTCTATCGCATGTTCTTAACCAAGCCTGGACCTCGATAATGGTTTCGGAACCTTTGAATGGTTTCCCACCCAAGTTGGTATAATCGTTGCACAAACGTGCAAATCCAGACTTAGGATGAGTAGGTTCCTGATTAGGTCCAGCTGCTTGAGCATTCTTTACTAAATAAAGAAGCTGTTGAGCGGTCATAAAAACTCCGTCCTGGGGAGTGACAGTAGATGGTCCAGCTCTGGGACGACCTGGTCTAGACATTCTCTTCTTTAAGAAAGAGAGAAGAAGAAAAAGGTTATTCACCAAATGAATATCAAGCAATCTTGATAGATGAAACAAGGAATCATAAAGAAAACAGGATAAATCGGTTCGAAGACTCGAACTAAATCCTGAAACACAACTCCTAAGGTGGACTTAGGACGATGATCCTTGTTAAGTTATTCTACATTGTTCCGAAGTTTGGCTCTGATACCAAGCTGTGACGCCCCACCTCTATACCCACGCTAACCAAGAACACTACGATGCAGTGCTGTCAATTAGCACGGAGAATAAGGCTGTGGAGGAGTGACCATCCATGTAACTTCTTTGTGCGAGCACCGATATGTCAGATAGAATAGAATGCATATCTTTTAAAGAGGAAATCCGACATTCCGATACAAACAAAAAGCTATCACACGGTGGCTATATATAATCTTCGGAAACAAACATAGAAATAATCATAACATAAATCAGTCACAGACATCCATATCACAAAGGCGGAAGAAGATATGAATAAATATATATAACACATGAAAGTGTACATCAGAGTAGTGGTCAGAAAGATCCACGATAATACAAAAGAATAGCATCACGTGCTATACAAAAGAATAAGTACACAACATAGAGTCTATATCTCAAATGTGTACATCCAAAAACTACTAATCTATGTAGTTAGCCAAAAGTCAGAATAATCCTGAAGATAAGTCAAGTAGAAGCACCTGTAACATCTCGGTCTGACCCGAGTATTATTTATAAGAAAATAATAAACGGATCAGTCAAGCTATAAATATCAGATGATAAGGTATAGGATAAATAATATGGCATGAACATGTAACAACCATCACGGCATACTACTATAAGTATGTAAATGATAATCAACAAAAGATTAATCAATATCATAAGAATCTTCTCAAAGATAAAATAGGGTATCGTACCCTAAACTTGTATTCATAACAAGTCAATAACACATAAATTCACCAATGCACAAAAACTGATATCATATCAATGAAAATCACGAAAATTGGTGAAGCACAAAATTCCAGAAATCATCATAAGAAATAAAGAAAAACACATAAAAAGGGGGAGGCCTAACACATGAACGGGAGCATGAAAACTCACCAACGCGTATAACACATGAACGAGAAGCTATCTCATGGAAGCTATCCATTAAATTTTTAACACATGAACGGCCCGAAGACCATGGGGCGCTACCCCATATATGTGATGGTGAAACATCACAAAAGCGGGGTCTAGTCTCCCTCGCAGACAAAGAGACATCGCACAATCACTAGTCTAAATCAAATCACAAAAATGATCGTCATGATCATAAGGAAGTGTCAATTACACTAAGCCAGTAAATATATGAGTTTAGATTCATGTCCCATAACCACTAGCTTAACTTAAATATTTACGAACAAACTGTAGATCTTCACTAGGAAATTGTCACAAAAGGGTTCAATCGAACAAGTCCAAGAATTAACTGACAAAGTGAACGCAAGCATTTCATACCACTCGTTTTACTAAGCCGTTTAATTAGATTTCTCATCCGAGTGAAGTAAAGGCTTGTATATACTAGTAGATTGGAAAACGGTTTGAGGAAAAGAGCTTTGTAGTTAGAACAGTGTTGAAATTGCTTTGATGAAAGAGTTTTGATATTTACTACTAGTATTGAAGCCTTCACATTTTTTTAAAGTGATAAGTCACAAAACTATTGTTGAAACAAATTGCACCACAAAATTTCACATTCGAAGACGTGAGAAAAATCCATGGAAATCAGCTCAAATGCATCCAAGTGGAAGTTCTGTTGAATGTTTTTCAGATAAGATCCCCTACGGAGGGGGGGTCCAGGGGAGGTGGCAACCCCCCAAGGTGGGGGTGCGGGGGCAACACCCCCGCTACAGGGTTCGACTTAGTGAAGACAAGCGACCTAGGGAATGCCAAGCGTCCTAAGGGGCCATGCGACCTAATGGGTCATGCGACCTAAGTTTAAAAAGGTGGGCGACTTAACAAAGTGGCCGAGCGACCTAACTGGAGCAAGCGACCTATAGGTCATGCGACCTAAAGGTGAGCGACCTAATGGTTGCAGGGTCGAGCGACCTAGTAGTTGTAGGGTCGAGCGACCTAGTGGTGATGAGGTCCAACGACCTAAAGGGAATAGGGTCGAGCGACCTAAGGGAACACGACCTAAGGGTACGCGACCTAACGTGGTTCGCGACCTAAGGGGTACGCAACCTAACGTGGTTTGCGACCTAAGGTGGTTCGCGACCTAAGGGGTACGGACCTAACGTAGTTTGCGAACTAAGGTGGTTCGCGACCTAAGGAAAAATGGGCCGAGCGACCTAACGGTGAGGAGCCGAGCGACCTAACGTAAAACAAGGTCATACGACCTAAAGGGGTACGCGACCTAAAGGGTACGCGACATAAAGGGGTGCGCGACCTAACTGGTACGAACAAGCCAAGCGACCTACGACCTATCTTTGCCGCGACCAAATGCCATAAGCAATAGCGAGCGACCTACGACCTAACTCCGAATGACTTAAGGCCAAACGACCTAAAAAGGAACGACCTAAGCACGCGAGCGACCTAAGTCCAGAACGAAGATTTGAAGGCCTGTCTTCTCCAATGCCGAATGACCTAAGCCTAGAATTTTGCCAAAACACTAAAAATTGGGTTTTTCACCAATTCAATCCAATCCAAATGCAAATACATGTGCACAAGTGATAGGGAATCATTCCCAATAGTCCAATGACAGATATAGGCAAGATGTGAGATTAAAAATCTCACCTTTTCACTAAAATGGATGAAGATGGAGCTTGAAAGCAAGGAGAAGCAATCCAAAGCTTGAATCCAATATCTTCTACTTGAATTTGGAGTTGAATGTTGGATTTGCAATTGAATTTGAGCTTGGAGTTTTAATTTCCCCTTCCCACCACCATTTTTGATGAAGCTTGAATGTTAAAACAAATGATGAATGAAGTGAGGAAGTGGGTTGGGCTGAACTAAAGAAGGTGCAGTCCAAACCAAAGTCACAAGCGGGAAAAAGTAGCGAGAATTCCACTAACTCCAAACATATCGAAGTTTACACTCAAAAAGATCGCAAACGTCATTTTGAACTCAATGGAAGTGGTCTCGAGTCCTAATTTGACCGTATGCAAAAAGTAGCTTTTCGGACTAACATCCGACTAACGATAAAATATTTAAATATAAAATCAACAAATATGCGGGTTGTTACAGATATCCTGTTTTGTATTGTGATCTGTGATTTATTTATCTATGATATGATATATCCGTGATCTGTGAATGAAAGATAAGCGTTATAGTTTATACCGCTTATCAAATATCTTGTTATATTTGATCTGTAATGGTTGAATGATTGTTCACTATTGTGTTAAACCCTTGGACTACACAATACACACACAAATGTGGATTTCACGTGGAAATCGGTTAAGTCACAGATTTTTATCAATTTTGGAAAAATTGAGTTTTTGAATCTAAAATCGATTTGGAAATGGAATTGAAAGTTTTTGAAATGAGTTCAAAAATAAAAGTTATTTTAAATAACTCAATAGAATTGGAATTTAAATCATTTGATTTAAGTTTGAATTCAATATTTTGAAATTGAATTCGATGAATTGGGAATTTTGGTTTAAAAGATTGTATAAATTATAAAAGGTGTTTATATGGGTTTTTAACCATTTAAAATATGGTTTTGGAAATTTAAATGTATATTCAAGTTTTATACTTGAATGGACTTAACTTGTGTAAAATGTAACCAGTTTTCCCAAACGAAAACTATCTGTTTTCAGATAATACTAATGGCTTTCATAAGATGAAAATATTTCCAATTTGTATCGAACCATTTCAAGTTGAATTGAAATTGTAAATAGTTTGGAAAAAAAACTATGAATTAACCTTTGTGAAAATGATTAAACTTTATTTTGAAATAAAAGAGTATTTCAAATGGTGTATCTTTTATATTATAAAAGACTTGAATTGTGAATAGTTTTGAAAGCTATAAATTAAATCTTAATTTCAAGATTTAATGGGTTAATTCAATTAAAATGGAAATTGTTTTGAAATCCATGAATGGATCTTTGTGAATTGAATCTTTTTGTTTAAAAGATTAAAAGTGTGGAAATTGTTTAAAACCATTGAAGGTTTTTGAAATGAATCTTTTTGTTAAAGATTTGAAATGGTAATTTGTTAAACCATTTGAAAGAAAGGATTTTGGGTAATAAGTTGTGACTTAATTGAAATCCGTATATCCGTATGTTTTAAATACTGTGCTCACTATTCGGGTTAGCCGGGAAAAGACCTTTGTGTCATATAACCCATTCCGAATTAGTGATACGACGATATGGATCGTATTGAAGACCGGTGATAAAGACCGGGTATTTGTGAAAATGGTAGGATGACCTATCGATTGTCTCTGCACCGTTAGCTACGGTATAGAGATTTCCATTGTGATGGGAAGTTTTATCGGGATTGTAAATACTCGGATTGCAAGGGCTTCTTTTGAAGTGCCTTCGGTTCTGTCGAACCCGGAACAGACTTGTATGGTTACATGTTTGACATTACATTTTGAGATATAAAGCCGATTTCTTTCAAATACATTTCTTTTGGTGGCAGAATTTATTCTCTTAGCTTAACACCCTTCTCTGAGACGTTCGAGCTCAGAGGTTATGTAGTTGAAATTTATCAACGATATATGGTAATGTGGCATGTTGAGTGTTGTTGTGTGATGATCATTTATTGATCATTTGTGATCAAACTGTGGCTTTGTGAAAAAGCGTAGCTTTGTGGACGAGACTTCGTCAGGGCCTCACAACCCGGAAATGGTCGAAAAAGGAATGTTGCGGCAAGGTTATGAGGGTCGCGCCCTTTAGGGTATGTCATTTCCTTCTGGAAAGGGGTGGTATCATGGTATGGAGCCCAGATACTTACTCATGTGGACACACTCTATTTATTATGTGTGATGTTGATTACCGAGCGCTCGGATAAAGGTCCCAAAGGACCGGGGAATGGCATATTCGTGAGTTACCTAGTTACAGGGGTAACCCGACCTTGTGTTGGCAGAGAGCAGTTGTCTCTCGGGACGTCCAGCCAAAGGCGATCCCATTCGGCAGTAGGAAAGGAAGTTCCTTAGCCTGACCATTTGTTGGAAAATCCAAAGAAACAATACGAACCTTGTACGGTTTTAGTTGTATTACCTGCTATGGAATGTAGCGATAACATGCTATTGAACATAGTAGCTATAGTAGGCATACAATAATGGTTGTATGTTGGCTAAGATTAATATTATATTTTCGAAATGTTTCTGCACTATGCACTAATAATAATAATCCAATGATTTGCGTAGTAAGCATGTTTGACTATCATAAGAAGAAATCTCCTCCAATTCTGCGTTTGCATTGTGTGTGTGGCGGGAGGTCTTATGGTAGTTTCATTTTCCAAAAGCATTGCGGATATTTTCCACTTTCTTTGTTGTTGTTGTTTTAAAGATAAACTATTTTAGTTCTCACACCAGTCACCATGACTGACCTGGAGTTTATTGTTTCCTTCCTAAACTCTAGGTTCTCACCAATTTCCACACGGGCAGTCTAGAGTCAGGTTATCAGATCATTCTAAATTCTGGAGTGCTATGGAGCTCAGTGGCGAGCTAGATGGCGAGACGTAGCATTTGTATATGATATTATTTATTCCGCTATGTATTCTGTATAAGGACAAGTTTATATAACTGTACAGTGTTGTATTGTTGTTGTAAACTCTGATGATGATGTAATGTATAAAATGATATAGTTCTTTGATTTAAAGATTATTCATTTATCTATTATATATTGTTCCGCTGCGAATGTGAGATTCTGATATTGTTCTGTGTTTTTTTTCTTTTCTATTGTTCTTCTTTCTTTTTCTTCTGTCTTCTTCTACCTCTTCTTTTTCTCCATAAAAATTTGGTTTTCCGGCAATCGATTGCTCGGCAGTTGATACAGTGGACGTATTAATGTCGATTTTCAAGCGACGAAAAATCACGTTCGTTACAATCGACATAATACGCTAATAGCGTGTGCTATGTTAGGTCTTATGCAATGCATAACATACATAAAACTCCCAATAATACTAGAATATTCTAGATGAAGAATATTATGCCCAATATTCTTCTCTAATTTAATACAATGATCTAAAGGAGTTGGAGCTAGTTTGTCATTATAATGATCATATTTATTAAGAAATTTCTCAATATAATGAGATTGTGTTAACACAAACTCCCCCGGTTTTCTAAGTATCTTAGTTCCTAAGATAACATCAGATTCTCTTAAATCTTTCATATCAAATTTCAAGGACAAAAACTTCTTTGTTTCATTCACACAAGATATATCTAACCCAAAAATTAGCATATCATCAACATATAGACATAATATAACATAACCATTTTTATCTGCTTTGCTATATTTACATTTATCTACATCATTGACTTTAAGTCCATATGATAATGCTACTTTATCAAACTTCTCATGCCATTGCAGGGGAGCTTTCATTGGACCATAAAGAGATTTGACTAATTTATAAACTTTTCTTTCTTGGCCTGGCAATATGAAACATTTGGGTTGTTCCATGTATATCTCTTCTTTTAAATTACCATTTAGAAATGTTGTCTTTACATTCATTTGATGTGGAATTAAATTATGTATGGGTGCTAGTGCTATCAAACAACATATAGAAGTAATGCGAGCAACATGAGCATATATATCAAAATAATCTACCCACTGTCTTTGTTTATAACCCGTTGCAACAAATCTGGTTTTAAATTTGCCAATGGATCAATCTGTATTCAAATTCCTCTGGAATACCTATTTACATCCTATTGGCTTAACACCAAGAGGTAAATCCGTCAAAACCCATGTTTGATTTGATAGAATTGAGTTCATTTGAATATTTATTGCCTCTTTCCAGAAATTTGCATCTCTGGAACTCATAACATCAGAATAGTTTATAGGATCATCATCGACATTTATTACATATTTAGCGATGCTATGGATTTCATCCTTAGTGCCTTCGATAAGATATGTAATAAAGTCAAGGCCAAAATTCTTTTCTACTTTTTCTCTTTTACTTTTTCTCCATTCAGCATCTTCTCAGATACTGGGATTTCCTCTTTGTTTTGGTTAGAGATATAATCATCATTAATATCATTATTAGTCTAAACATATTCTGTACTAAGTGATATTAATGGTCCATCAATACTTTGGTCTGGTAATATAAATTTATTCTAAAAAATTCTACATCTATAGATTCTATAACTTCTAAGGTATCTAAAATAATGAATCTATAAGTTGAGAATATCCTTTAAAAGCACATTTATAAGCTCTATTTCTTAACTTAGGTGTTTTAGGATTGGGTTTTCTAACATAAGCCAAACAAATCTTGACTTTAAGTTTTGATAAGTTTGGTTTTCGATTAAACCATAATTCATATGGAGATGCATCCTTTTGTTTCAAAGGAAATCTATTTAGAATGTAACAGGCTGATAGCATAGCATAATCGCATAATTAATTTGGTAATTTAGAACTAATAAGCATTGCATTGACCATTTCTAACAATGTTCTATTTTTTCTTCCAACAACACTGTTCTATTGTGAAGTATAAGGAGTTGTACATTGGTGAACCAAACCGTGTTGTTTGCAAAATAAGGTGAATTCATTTGGAAAATGTTCACCGCCTTGTCCTGATGCAATACCTTAATTTTAATTCCAAATTTTGTTTCTACTTCTACCTTGTAAACTTTGAATTTATCAAACACATCATCTTTGGTTTTCATTAAATATACATAAGCATATCTAGAGTAATCATCAATAAATATGACATAGTATTTATTTCCTTCGTACATTGTATGACTTTTAAGATCACCAACATCGTTATAAGCTAAGTCAAGCAAAATAGTTTTCCTTTCAATAGGTTTGAAGAATTATTGATCAATCTTTGCTTGAATACATATCTTACATTTATCAACAGATTCAAAATTGCAATCAGAAATCAGTCCTAACTTATGCATTGATTTAAGTGAATTATAGTTAAAATGTCCTAATCTAGCATGCCATAATCTAAAGGAGTCAATAATATAAACAAAACTATCTTTTATTGTACTCAACTTAATCATACCTTTACAAGAGTATCCATGACCCACAAAACTGCCATTCGTTGACAAAACAAGCTTATCAGACTCGTACACCATCTTGAATCCTGCCTTTTAAGAAAGTATCCAGACACAAGATTTACATTAGGTACATAAAATACATTTATCAAAGTAAGTACTTTTCCCGAGGTGAATAGAATTTCAATAGTGCCCTTTCCAATAACTTTGCTACGAGCATTATTTGCCCCGCTAACTTCATTTTCTTCTCCGTTTGTTTCACCATATGTCTTAAAAAGAGTATGGTCGTTGCATATATGTATTGTTGCTCCATTGTCGAGCCACCAATCATTTTCCATGCCACTAATAGAGTTTGCCTCTTGCATTACATGTATAAGCTTTTCTTCGACCACATTCACTTTTTATTTCTTTTGTTGATGACAGTCACGAGCATAGTGGTCGAGCTTGTTACAAGAGAAACAAGCACCCTTCTTTTTGCCATTCTTCATTTTTCTTTTCTTATTTTCATTCTTTGGCTTAGATGGATGAATTTCTTCAACATTGTTGGCCTTGAAATGAAATTCAGTTTGTTAACTACCAATTTGTCCATGTTTGCATGAGTCTTCTTCTATGCGAAGATGACGTTGTAAAGCTTCTAAATCATAGTCCACTTTGGCATGTTTTAGTTTCTTCTTGTAATCATTCTAAGAGGAGGGAAGTCGGTATATAATAACCCTAACTACGAATGATTCAGGAAGCTCTATATTAGCATCTTTAAGATGATTAACAATAAGTAAAATCTCATTTACTTGTTTGATGATCATTTTATTGTCAGTCATCTTAAATTTCATAAACTTGCTAATAAGAAACTTCTTGTTACTTACTTTGGAAATGCGGTATTTGTTCTCCAATGCAGTCCATAGCGCCTTTACAGTTTCCAAGCTTTGATGTGCATTATAAATGGATGTAGATAATGCATTCAATATGTGTCCTATACACATAAAGTCATCCTCCTTTCGCTTATGTCGTTCAGCTTTCGATTCAAAAGTATCCGTTGGAGTTTCACCCTGTAATTCTTCCAAGCCATCTTCTAGTATGTAGAAAAGTTTCACAGTAATGAGAAAGAACTTCATTGTAACGACCACGACTTTCTCTCCATAGAAAGTCGCATCGCTAATAAGAAAGAAAGGGGTAGAAAATAGAAAAGAAGAGAAGAAAGAAAGAAACAACAACAACGATCTCACAGCGGAACGAATAAATTATATTAATAACATAAGGAAACTATTACATAGTATACAACACTTATCAGAGTTTACACAACTATACAACACATACTAGACAGTTATAAACATCTGTCTAGATATTACAACTCAATACAATACAAGACTCTAACACAAGATCAACACAGCGGAAACTACTATCTATATCTACAACGCTGAAGCCTCCTGCTCCATTGCTCCTCCACAATTCGTCAAGGCTAACCTGAATCCCTTGGCTACTCGTAAAAATTTGAGTACCCAAGAGTTTATAAAACAGAAATAAACAACTTGGGTCAGACATGGGTCTGGTGTGAGTAACAGGTTAAACTTGTTTAACTTCAAAACCTTTTGAAAGAAAAGGTATCACGTAAGACTCCCCACAAATAAACATGGGTAAGTTTTTACCTTACGCTAACCAAAACATTTGATAGGAAATTCGATTGTATTATAATAGGGTCTAGGGTTTTCAAATAAATATGAAATAGCTGAAATTGTTACATTATTAAATTCCAGCATACTAGCCAACAAAGTGGGTTATACAATCAAGTCCGTTAGCACTTATTGGATTTTGGATTCCATACAATGGCAGGGCTACTGGGGTACCGCCCGTCACAGTACGTGGCCTAGATCACCGTACCGAGGATCACTCCCAATCCCCTGCAACACAAGGTCGGAACATCCCTTACTGGATAATTCCCGCACAAGATACCTCACGGTTGGGATCAGCAACCGCACCACTAAGTCGAAAATAGAAAGGGACATCTAGACAGAGGTAACCTTGTCCTACTTGGGTGCTACCCACTAACCTTACTGCACCTCCCCTGTTTTAGCCATTCCCGGTTTGTGAGGCTTGAGGTCACGATTACCTTAGAAAAGAACACATCACTTAGAATGCTCATCGTCCACCTGACGATGTGCTGAAAGCATTCAATCCATACAAGTTCGTTCCGGGTTCGAACGAAACCGAAGGCATTATCTCGTTACACTCGTTTTGGAATCACCCTCAGAGTTAACGACAATAACCCTTGCACTCTGAATCTTCATCTTCACTTGATTCACGACCTATCGTTAATTTGGATCGATGTGGTATTCGGGTCTCCAGACCTGGAAATCCGGTATACGGAAACCCGATCCCGGTCTCATTGAAATCCAAAGCGTATCTTTTAAGGCCAAGTTGTTTTAAAGGTTAAAACAATTCAATTCTTATCTATATACACAAAGATAGATAATTCAATAGATAATCTACATTATCTTCCCAAACAGATAATTCACATTATCATTATAATTCAACCAAACATCCATATCATATATCAATCATATCTCATCAGAGATATCAAACAATGAAATACATTCAATCTCATTCATCCATCCTTAAGCAATGATTTATATCATCTAATTAATTTAAAGTGAATTAAACTAATTACTTCATTCTATAAATCCTGCTTACTTAATTATTAATTAAACCAATTAATTAATCATTACTCTAAGTATCCATCTTAATTAATCATTCCTGATTAATAATCCTTTAATTACTTTAAGTAATTAATACTTAATTAATTTCACAAATTAATTATCTTAAACCATTCAGTAATTAATCTTTAATTACTTCATTAATTAATTAATTATACTTAATTATCTTAACCCTTAATTAATTACAATTAATTAATTACTTTAATCACTTATTATTTATTAATTAATCTTAATTAATCAATTCTTAATTACATCATTAATTTTATTAATTAATGATCCTTAATTACTCTTAATTAATTATCTTATTTAAATTAATTACATTTAATAATTAATTAGTCACATTTATTAATCACCTTTGATTAATCTCATTTAGTAATTAACTTCCCTTAATTACTCCACTTCATAAATTAATTACTCCTTAATTAATTATCCTTTAATTAATCCCTTGATTAATTATTCAAAAGTAATTAACTCAAATTACTTTTATTATTAAAATCATTTATTCAACTAATTACTTCCAGTAATTATCATATTATTTACCTCCCTAAATAAATCTTACCTTAATAATTACATTAAGTAATTATTATCAAATCATCTCTTGATTATTCTAAATTAATTAAACTTAATTAATTAATTTAACTAAATCAAATTAACTCAATTAATTACAATAAGTAATTAATTCTTAATTACTTCCAATAAGTAATTACATTTAAACAAATTCTATAATTGATTATCTTCAAATTAATTAATCTAATTAACTATTAAAATTAATCCTATTAATTAATTATTTAATAATCCATAGTTAATGACCTCATTAACTATTATTTAATTACTTTCCTTAAGTAATTAACTTATATTAATATTATTAAATCTAAATTAATAAATCTTAATAACCAATTTATTAATCTCTAATTACTAAATTAATTAAGTGTTAACCATAACTTAATTAATATTTAATTACTTATTAATTAATTCCTAACCATTAATTAATACTCTAATTTATAATCCCTAACTACAAATTAATCATCCCTAATTAATTTATCTTAATCATAAATAAATTAGTTTAAACCTTTAATTACCTATTTAATTAATCCAAATGATTAATTAATCAAATAATTTAATTATCTATTAAATCTCCTAATAAACTAAATAAACACAAGTCTTTAATTATTTTAAGATAAACTTTATTCTTATTGATAAACAAGTTATCATTTACCATTCATATTTGAAACATCCATTTCAAATCTACTTTTAAATTTCATTTTAAATTCTGTATTTAAAATGAATACCAATTTATTTTTAACTAAGTTTTTAAAACCAAATTAAAAACTTTTACTTATTAAAAATTCTTATATTTTCTAAGAAGTTTTTAAAAGAACTTAAATCAAATTTCTTCTTAGATTTAAAACATTTAAACATAACTACATTTAAACCTATTTAAACATTTAAATTCATAAAACTATTTATCTAATATTAAAGTTTAAAACTAAACTTGTCTTCATAAATCATACTTTGATTTACTGATTTAATATTACTTCAAAATTTAAATTAGATTTAAATTTCAAACTGACAGGTATAAAACCTGTCAACACTAAAACTCTCGAACCCAGCCTATTTACTTCGAGTCGTAACCCAAAATTACCCGAGTCTCCCCCGCAAAACACTCAAAAATCTCGAGACCCATCCTCTCTGTCAAACCCAGACTTTCCCAAACATACTCACGACCGTGTGCACGTGCACGGTCACCTGCGGCAACTCCGGTCATCGACGACATCTTCCATCAGTCCACGTTCATCCACCTACTAGAAAACTACCATCCTATCTTCGACTCATTCACGAAATCAAAATCGAGCCTAAAAATCAAAACCTGGAACAGAACCATCGCAATGACCAAAACCTGGCAACATTCGCTTCCCCTAAAAACTCCGACCACCATCATCTTCCATACTCCGGCGAAAGCTTCCTCAAACTACCATCTACCAGTACGCAAAACATGGTTGAACTCGATCAACCGAGGAGACCATACTAGAGCAAAAACAGTGACCCAATAAAACTAGGGTTAAAATTTTATATTCCAATTCATTTCTTCCTCTATGCTTTAATTCGATTTCTAATAATTTTCTCTATATCCTTGATCATCCCACTACCCTTATTGAAGAATACAACATCCCAATTTCACTGAGATAATCAAAATTTCCAAAAACTCATTTTTAACTTAAGCCAGAACTGCACCTATAATACTAAACAAAAAACTATGATATTAATGTTAAAAATCATATTATAGCCTATCTATTCCATATATAATCCTGAATCTATTAATTACCCAGTTCGAATTTTTACATTTTATAACATGCACTGTTATTTTAATTTACAGAGGCACTCAGGTTAAAATTTTGACTTAATTAAACCCTTTAAACTTTAGTTTATTACAAATCAATCATACTTTGTTTGTAAATTAAGTCCTTACAAAAACTAAATACAGAGGTAAGAGATTTTTAAAAGAATTTCTTAAGTCTGGGCAACAAACAGAACAGAGAACAATATCATACATGCACACCTATATACATTCATGTATATTCAAAATCATCTACAAACATTCACATCCAAACACTATTTATCACAGAATTAAACATGCATCATAATTACTTAAGTTAATTTAAGTAAGAATGTTACTCACCTTTATAAAGATGACAGAGTCTATTTTTTGAAAACTGTTTTGAAACTGTAAACTGGCAAGCTTCTTGAATTTGATTTTAAAACTTGAATTGTTGAATCTTTAAATTGCTTTAAATCTACATGCAAGTTGGCTTCCAGTTTTTGAAAAGGATGCAGGCTGAAACTTTGATGTTGGAAAATGCATTACAGATCTTTGTTTGAGGAATTTGGTTTTTTTTTTGAGGAATGTTGGTTACAGATTGTTTTGAGGATTTAGTTTGAGAGGAAGGGATTTCAGATAGAAGAAAATGCACTCTTTTTAGTCTCTGGTTTGAAGAATTTCATTTACAGGCTTTCGGATTTGAAGAAATGCATTACAGGGATTGAATAGATTTGTTATGAGATTATGGTTTGAGTTACTGATTTTGTTTTACAGGTTGAAGTTTTTCTTTTGCATTTGGAAAGAGAAAATAGGAAAAAGAGTGAAGATAAGAACATATGTATATATAAGTAGAAATGATTTATTTTAAAATAAAAGAAAAATTAAAAACAAGAATGACACTTGTCTTTATATGTGTTAATTTGTTAACACTTGTTTTAAACAATCCTTTATAGGTTTACACATGTCCTTTAATTAATTAGTTTGTATTTATCTTAAATGTAAATAAAAGATTTTTCTTAATTTATTAAACACTTATTACTTATCTATTTATATATAAAGATAACTTTTTAAAGAAATAACCAATTATACTTATAAATAAAAGCTTTTACATATATTTTAAAGTCTAAAACTAATTAAATATTACTTCTTTTGAATTTAAAATTCAAATTATATTCTTAAAATCCAATTTAAATTAAATTTAAAACAACACATTCAATTTGAAATAACAATTCTATTTTACATAAAAATCTATTTATTTTCCATAAATAAAACAATACACTATTAATATTGTATTTTAAACTCATCTATATATATACTCTTAAATCTTATTTATTAAGCAATATTTAAAAAGAAATAAAATAATCCTGATTATTAATCTCATTTCAAAACCATATAGATATTTTGTTTAAATAGCTTTGAAAAGCAATTATTAAATAAATCCAAATCTCCAAACTATCAATATATGTATTAGAAATTTAAAACAAGAATTTATTTATTTATTATGTTTCAACCCAAAGCTAATCTATTTAATATATATACTTATACACATACATTATAAATAGAAATCATCTTATTAATTTTTAAAGGATAAATTCACTAATTAAATATTCATTTAATTAGATTATTAAATAAATTCAAATCTTATTATCAAAGATTATCCATATCAATTTAATTATTTAACAGATTATTAAATTGATATTGTTAAAATTTCCGGGATATTACATTCATCATCTCTTGCCAATGAGTAAAATTATCCCCATCAAAACATTCTTGCTTGTTAGATGTTGATTCATGACTTGAAGTGCATTGTATTTTCTTGAACCCTTCATTTGCTAGTAATATTTTCCCAAAATTATTGGAATATATTATGAATACCATTGTCATACTTGTTACTTTGAGAATCTGTTACAAATTCTTCCAAAAAATAGATCAACCCCTTCGAGTATAAAAAGACTATCGAATTATTCTCGTCGGGATTCAACAAAGCCTTCTAAAGATATAACTTGATTTAAAGTTTTGTACCACTTTGATCAAGCCAAGAACACAGTAGAAAATTGTTTCTAATAATTGAAAAGAGTAGAGAAAGAAAAAATGATTTAATCATAAAATCTGATAATAAAATTACTGGCTCTAATACTGTTTATATAAATGATGTTTCGATGTGAAGAGGGGTTGCTTCACTTTAGAGAAACTGGTATAAAAGATATTGAACAAAGAGTAATAGCCATCAGCAAGAGTTGCAACTCTTCAAACAGACATGACTATGCACGTCTATTGTTTATTATTCGATCAATAGTACCACCGGTCGACTGATAGTAACCCACCGGTCGACCAGTGACACCTACTAATGCATAGTAAAAATTTGAAAATATACAACTCTATAATTATATTGAAACACAGAATTTGTACGATGATGCAAGGTTTGGGTATGTGCAATTGCTGACTTTTTATCAGGGTCATAAGAACACTACCACTTTTTTTTACTAGGACTTCATTTGTGAATGAAGTGAGGAGCACTTATAATAGAGAAAAAGGAGAAGGGTATTACTATGTTCATGTTAACTTATATACAAGGATTAGGATGAGGTTGAACTCGTTGATGAAGATACATAGGAAGCCTCATGTTGATTGTAAGTTGAAGCTTCTTGTGCTTGGAAGTAACAATGCCACCTTTGATGGTACTAGTTGCGATGTTTATTGGTTTTGAATCTTTGGTTCTTTGTGATTGTTATGAGGGATATAAGGTTGATGCTTTTCTAGCTTGCAAGTTCATGATTGATTGAAATTGGTTACATTTGTTCGCTTTATGTGTGTATCTTATGTATAAATAAATTAAGATATTTTTACCTTGACTAACTGATGTTTTACTTTATTACAGGTATTATAAATGTGAAATTAATAATGAATATTTGTTAACTATTTCACTCTTATAACTAATGAATGAATGGAGAAAAATGAAGAGAGATGAGGCTATGTATTTTTGGACAAGCGATGTCATTTGAAGGAAAGGTAAGTGGAGTGGATTAGTTGATAATAAAAGACATTCGATTTAGCAAGCATTATAATTTAAAAGTATTTCTAATTCTAAAAAGTAAAAAGAGTACCTAAAAATCATTTGGTAGTTCTAGAAGATGTAACTAATAAAAAATTACATTGTTAACTAATATTCAACTTGAATAATAAAAAATCACTCTACAAATCATGAAATTATGTGCATCTGTTTGAAAAGTCAACAATGGCATCTACCAAAAATAACAGTTAACGAGTTCGAAAGTTGAAGTTTTCGAAGTTCGGATCAAAACATACCCAATTATCCAGTCACTATGCTTCTGACTACTATCTACGAAATAAACAACCAAAAGCGAATGTGGTCGAAGAGTCACTTGTGGTTGTAGTACAAGAAGCAAATTCCACTGGTGGCACAGAAAATGATTGGTGGCTCGATACCGGAGCAACCATTAATATATGCAAAAACTGCAGTCTCTACAAGAACTATGAAGAATTAGCAGAGAAGTCAATCAAGTTACAAGGACAAATAATATCGCAATGAAATAATTGGGAAAGGAACCATAGAACTTCCATTCACCTTTGGAAAAGTTCTTACTTTATTCAATGCATTTCATGTACCTAATATTTGTAAGAATCTGGTCTTTAGATACCTTCTTAATAAAGGAGGATTCAAGATGATGTATGAGTCTGATAAGTTAGTGTTATCCAAGAATAGCAAGTTCGTTTGATAGGGATATTTTTGTAATGACATGTAAGTTGATCTATGGCATGCTAAATTAGTATATATTAATTATAGTTTCCTTAAGAACATGAATCAACTCAGGATTAATTTCTGATTGCAATTTTGAATCCATCTTTGAACATGAAATACGTGTTTAATAAAAATTACATAGGAATTCTTTTAGATCATAAAAAGGAAATGTACTTTGCTAGTTTAGTATAATGATGCTGGTGACTTAAATGGTCATAAAACTTATGGTAGTAACAGTTATTATGTCGTGTTTATTTTGATGATTATTTTAGATATGCTTATATTTATCTAATGAAGGCAATAATGGAAATTCAATTAGGACTTACAATAAAAATGTCGCATTCTGATCTTTATGCTGAATATTTTTTAAATGATTTCATATTATTTTGTAACAACATGGTTTAGTTCATCAATGTAATACTCCCTATGTACCTCAACAAAATGGAGTCACTGAAGGGAAAAATAGTAACATGGTAGAAATGGTTACCTAACACTATATGAGATGATACCATATTATCTGCTTGTTATATTTTAAATAGAGTTCCTTTGAAAAATAAGGATGTTTCCCCTTATGAATTATGTGATGGAGTTAGGGGTATATCCTAAGGGAAATTATGTAATTGTTACATATATCTAACTAGAAAACCAATCTTGTTCTGAATAAAAGGTGTTTTCTTTCTGTTATATACTTGATATAATGTGGTATATTAATTAATTAATTTAATAAAAAGTATATTTAATAGAAAATTCATTAATGATATGTTTTGTTATAGTAGGTACAAAGTGCTGTAAACGTGGGTAATTTATCAAAATGAAATAAATATACCATTTTAAGTATTCCTAGCCAAGATGTATCGAGATTGGATATCAATACATTTGTTGATACTAGAGTTTGTAACACACTCCAAATATTAGGCAGTTTGTTACTTATAGCAATTGAGGGGCACTAAGTGGTTACGTACTGATAGTTATTGGATAACCATAGAATTACTCACCCGATAATTTTCTATTAGTTAATACAACTAAGGTCAAATATAAAATATTGATATAACTAAATTACATAGTTCTTTTGATTTGAGAATATCGTTGTTATTCAATATGGAAGCTCCACTTTAATTATAGTTAAATCGTGGTATGGCATCCATCGAATGACTATACTTAGGTAGAGTGGAAGAATTGGAAGTGAAATACTATTCAAGAGAGGATTCGTCTCCTTAGTTATATGAGGTTAGTATTGAAACGACCCGCCCTTCTCGACTCTCGAAAATCGACACAAAATACACCTCAGTGTAATATGCCGACGATCGAGTGCCGGAAAAGACAGATTGTTGAGGAAAAAGAAAGAAGATAGAAGAAACAAGGAAATAAACAACATCAGAATCTCACAATCGCAGCGGAATAAAATATAATAATTAATAACAGCTCTTTACACAAAATGAACTCCGAACTCCAAACTCCGAACTCCTCTCCTGAGCTCCAAGTATCCAATCCTAAACCTGAAATACTCGGTCTGACCCGAGCATTATAATGAAATAACACCCGAGTCAGTCTGGAATACCAACGTAAGAGAAATACATCCAAGCTGATTAATAAAGTTTCAAAAATCCTTTGAAATCAAAAGCATCTCGTAAGACCACGCCACAAATAAACATGTCGGGTTTTTACCTTACGATAGCCAAAACACTTTTTATCAAATCCGTTTGATATTGTAATAGTGTCTATATACAAATACTTATTCAAATAGCTGAAATTGTTACATGATTAAATTCCAGCATACTAGCCACAAAGTGGGTAATACAAACAAATACCGTACAAGGCACGTAGGGAGAATGGATTTCCATCAATGACTAGGCACTGGGGTACCACCTGTCACGGTACGTGGTCTAGATCATAGTACCGAGGAGTACGCCCGCTCCCCTGCAACACAAGGCCGGAACTATCCCTTACTGGATAATTCCGAGTAAAATCACCCCACGGTTGTGATCAGCAACCGCACCACTAAGCCAAAATAAAAAGGGACATCTAGATAGGGATGACCTTACTCTCAAGTGGGGGCGACCCACGAAGCCTTGCTGCATATCCCTTGATTTTCAGTCATTCCCGGTTGATGAGGCTTGAGGCTAAGCGTTACCTTTATAGAACATATCCCTTAGAATGCCCATCGTCCACCTGACGATGTTCCGAAAGCATTCGTCCATACAAGTCCGTTTTGGGTCCGAACGGAACCGAAGGCACTATTTCTACTACATCCATTTTGGAATCACCTCAGGATTAGTAGCGACTAGCCCTTGCACTTCACTGCTCCATCTTCGATCCCAAACTCGTTTTCCACGAAAATGTACAAACCGAATCGAAGTGGTTTTCGAGAAATAAATCTCGATCCCGGTCTCTTCGATACGATCAGCGCATTGGCCAATATTGATAGTCGGTGATTTAACTATCAATTAACATTCACAAACATCCATCAAACATAAATAATTCCTCAAATTTATGTTTTCCTCAAATTATCTTCGCAAGATATATTTCTATTTTCAACCCCTTTGAAAACAGTTTAAACCCACTTCCTTTTACGGAAATAAATTTCCCTAACATTTTCTATTTCCACTGAAATCACCAAGTACAAACACTTAAGATTTAAAATAATTTAAATCACTTTATCCAAAATATAATTTAAGAATTTTTAAGGTAATACCATTTTTATAAAATATAAAACTAACTTTAAAATAAAAGTTAAGTCGAACTAAATTTTAAAATAAGAGTTACAAACTTCTATATAAGTTTCAAATAAAACTTTAACCAAACTGGTTTTAAATAAATCCATTTTATAAATATAAATAATAATAATATTTCTTTAAAACATAATACCAATTTATTCTTTTCAAAGAATTACTACTATCACTAATTTAGTAAATATTTAATTTAAAATTCTTACACTTAACTAATAAGTTCTTGAAAACATCCTTTTAAAAACAAATTTAAAGCCTTTAACTTTTATTTAAAAATCTGCATTAAAACGTACTTGGCTTTTCAGGGAAATACACTTCCATTCCAGAATAACCCAAAGAATACTTTTTATAAATCCCGCTGGATTTATCTCAATTCAAATTTACGTTAAATCCCGAAAATTTTCCAAACACTAAAAATAAAACTCCCCTTTTATTTTTAAACACACTTCCCATTTCCTGGAAATCACTTCCAAGATATACTCAATTTATTTAAAATGAGTTTCCAAATTCTTTATTCAAACCGTACTTTTGAAAAAACTATAAAAGTTTCTATTGGGTAACTTAAATCAAAGATTTCCCTTTTGTATAAAGATATTATATTAAATGCTTATATTAAAATTTCCTTAGAAATTAAGATACTATTTTGTCTTTAAATTAATTTAAATACCATACTTACTTAATGAATATTAACCTTTCTCTTAAAAATAATTAAAATAATTATTTATCTAAAACATTCCAAACACATTTTTAAACTTCTATTTTTCACTTTGAAAGTTTTCCCTTGAAACTTACTACGTTTCCCAGGAAAAGAAAATACACTTTCCACCTTAAAAGTGATTCCACTATTTCTTTTAACACAATTTGAACTTATAAAAAATCCCTCCGGAAATCTATACTTTTAAATTTATCCTCCGATAAATATCCCAATTCATTTATAAACCTGGTTTATAAATCCTCATTTCTCATTTTCCCTCTTTAAACCACGGTTTCAAAAATTCTTAACAAATTTCAAACCAATTTCCCAAATTTAATCCCCTTAAATTCATTAGTTAAAAATTCCTTTCATTTTCCTTTTAATCCCAATTCATTTTATTGATATTTTAGAATACCAGATTATAATCACAGCATACAAAATTCCAAATCAGCCTATCACAGAATATCAATGAAATATATCACAGATTATGAATATAATTTCTATATTATGAGGAATCCAGTTGGATCCCTCCAACCTGTTTCCCTGCATTCACAGATATGACCACAACAACAAATATCAATTTAAACTGATAATAATTATCATATTCAACCAATCACATAATTATTTGAATCTTAATTATTTAAACTACCAATATTCCAGATGTGAGTGAGATTTACTCACCTTGAGTTTTCGACGTGCGTTTTAAATTTTAAATTAAATCGAACCATTCGATTTAACCCAAAATTTCCACTTGCTCTGATCGACTTCAGATCTTCGCTGCAGCGTAGATCGCATCGCTGCGATTCCGGCGCTTCCTGTTTCGTCGAAATCTTATCACGTATGAACGAGATATAAATTTTTAAAGTTTACGTAAATTTTTAAAACAAATTTCCTTTTTTTATTTACCAAAAATCACGGCCATCACTCGTTTCTTCCTCCACACACGCGAGCTACAGACCTAGAACCCAAATAGCCACCCCAAAACCCCAGAGACCGCGGCCACTACGCTCGCCGATAGCTCGATCAGAGGATACCACCACGAGCGCCGACTCTAGCTCCACCTTCGGCCCAAGTACGGCGAAATCCAGTTGCCATCTCCTCCCGCGATACGCGTGCGGACGCCCGATCTACACGGCCCGATCGCGGCCACCACACAGCTCCGATTTCGATCTCCGCCGTTGTATGGGTAGATGTCAAGGTGCTCTCCATCTTTCCAGTTGATGACTTCATCTGAAAGTTGACGGATTGAGAGAGATTTAAGGGAGAAGGTGAAGAAATGTCGGCCATTGAATGAAACGTGCGGCGGCTCTGGAAACAACTAGGGTTTCGGCCCTCTAAACGTATATATATACGTATAACCTATTATTTTATTATTAAATCCAATTAAAACAAGCATTTACAAACGAACTCCAAATCACACTTGCCGCCAGGTGTCCATAAGGTTTTACCCGCATTTCGAACACAATGGAACGTGTTTCGGAAGCTAATTCGATCATGTGCGCGAGTTACGGAAATAAACGATCAATTTTAAATTAAATCGATTAAAATCGTTTCTATGCGTTTTGAACTGCCACGGTCAAAAGACAACTCCGATTGCTACGAAAATTGAAATCCGATAATAATTGACTATTACGGATCCAATGGAACTAGTTTCGTCGAATTCCGAGACTGTGTCCCGGAAGGCTATTTTGACTCGTCGATAATTTCGAGCGATTTTCAAAATCGTCGAAATCACTCAAAACTATACTTTTAAAATTTTACTAACTCAATTATCAATCATATAAAATTTATAATTACATTAGAAATTATTCCAGTTTATTTTTAAATCGAAATCTGATTATTCGAATTATTATATTATTAAATTCCATTATTAAATTATTATAAAATTATAAATTCAACTTATCGACTTTTGATTCCATCCAAAAGTCTAACATCATTATTTAAATCCAGATAGACTTAAAATAAATTTTAGAAACCATTTTTATAACTATTTACATCCGAATTCACCAATTATCCCGATTTCAATATTTAATTATTATTCAAATTCAATTGAAATAAATTATGAAATTTTACTAATTTTATGGATTTAACTTAAATCTTCTGTCCAAAGCAAATTAACATTTTCCATTCAACATTTAAAATGAATTAAATGTTCAAAATATAATGACCAAAGTTCCGGGTCGTTACATTCCTCCCCCCTTATAAAAATTTCGTCCTCGAAATTTGCTAGGATAGAAAATGTTACTGATCTCATTTACTTATCTAAACTTATCCAGTTTAAAGCTTCCATTCACTTTACCAAAACTTCTAATTCAATTCTAAAACCATTTGCTTTTCTAGTTTAAAAGTTTTGTTTACAACTTTATTTCAAAACAATTTCTTAATAAATCCAAATTCCATAATTTCCAAACTTTTTTTCTAACTCCAAAATTTTCGAAAATTTTTGACAGCGTCTCCTTTGTACGGAGAGCCTTTTACAATATCATAATAGATATGAATATGTATACATCGACCCATATGGTCGGAAAAATAAAAACAGTTCATATTTCCTATTTTTATTGCGTAGGTGTACCTTAGATTAGCATTTCAAAAGCAAGCAGCTAATTAATTATGCATTTACGCGCTCCAATTCGATCGATTGCCTTCCGCACCTATACTTACTCAACAAACACATGAGTTTTCACTATTATGAATTTTAACAATAATCCATACATTTATCTTAGCTTGACAAATCAATTTCATAGCCTACACAACAATTTTGCATAATTTTACATGTAAGCCATATTTTATACACAATCACAAGTCTCAATACTATTTAAAGTCCTTTTACAATTTCAAATATCATTATATTCCACTCGAATGATTTACATTCAAGTTACTACATACAATTTAAATTTAACACTACCAATTCATCTTTACCAATTAATCTCATATTCACATCAATTTACTTCAATTCAATTTCAAATTGATTCACAATAAATTTTATATTTCAATTTATTTTAATTTAAATCTAAGTTGATTCAAAATCAAATTTTAATTTTAATTTTGATATATTTGCATTTCTTTGAAGATCTACTCTCCTTTATATGCATTACCACTTAATCTAAATTCCAATCCATTTCAATTTACTCAAAAACCAAGCTTATTTGCTTCCTTAAATCAATTTACTTCCTTTTACGACAAAACGACCAATTTCAATGCAAGTTTGTTGTTATTCAACAAGTAACCATTCCTTAAGCTTATAACCATTTAAAATTAATTCCAACATCCATTTATATTAATTTCAATTCATTCAGAATTATTCACAACCCATATATTCTTATTTCATTGAAATTTTAAATCAAATTCTTATTCTTACACTTTAAGTTCATTATCCAACTTAAGTTGTATTAATACCATTCCATTCTGGATTATTTACAACTCTTACATTCATATTTCATCACCATAATTAATTACAAAACCTTTCATTTGTATTTCAATTTTAACTTGATTCTTATTAAATCAAATCTCAATTCTTTTAAATTTAATTAGTATATTCATCCAATTCTGATTCACATTAAATAATTTATTTTTGGATTTATTATTATTGTTACAATAATACCCCTTCAAATCATTTCACTCACTTGAATTTATTTACAATCCAAACCATTACTATTATTATCCAATTCCATTACTCATTCACAAATCCAACCTTTTATTACCAAAATCAAATCCCATATCAGAACTGGATTTTAATTTACTTCGTTAATTCACTGTGAATTTATTTAGAATGTTAACCTTTTCAATCAATCTCATGCCCAACTACATTTAGTTGTAATCTGGACCATATCCATTTAATCTCTATTCACCTTTTCAATTCATTTCTGAATTTATTAATAACATTGTCTTTCCAATTATTCTATCCCAGAACTGGTTTTGATCTTACTTCTCAATTTTCTTAGCAAGCTTCCAAATTTATATCATTCCAATACAAATTCCATTTAATTTAGTTTACTCTAGATTCATCTTCACATTATTCTTTGAATTTAGTTGAGTGAGCCTCTGCTTCATTCAATATCGTATCAACTAAATTAAATTTTCTTTTTAATTTAACTCCTTTCCCATTTTTAATTCAAGTTCAACCAAATTTTTATTTAGCTAAGTTAAATTCATTCCATTCCCTAACAACCGATAAGTCAACACAGTATAAAAACAATTTTTATATTCACTAACAAATACGCGCTCATAGCTATTAATACACTCAACTCATTATAGAGTACTATTGACTCTAATTTTAATGAGTAATTTTCCCCACCAAAGCCTAGGTTGTCGCCAACATAAGCTCTGATACCAAGTGAAACGACCCGCCCTTCTCGACTCTCGAAAATCGACACAAAATACACCTCAATGTAATATGCCGACGATCGAGTGCCGGAAAAGACAGATTGTTGAGGAAAAAGAAAGAAGATAGAAGAAAGAAGGAACTAAACAACTTCAGAATCTCACAATCGTAGCGGAATAAAATATAATAATTAATAATAGCTCTTTACACAAAATGAAAACTATATCTGCTTTATACAATACATCATCAGAGTATATCATAAACGAACAACAATTACCAGCCTGGTAGTTATATCAACCTGCCTTACAACTGCTGATAATTTCAAACAACCAAAGCAGTGGAATAAAAAAGTACGAATGATACGTCTCGAACTCCGAACTCCTCTTCTGAGCTCCAAGTATCCAATTGTAACGACCCAGAATTTTGAACAATTGAAAATGAAGTATTTAATTAATTTTAAATATTTGAATGATGGTTTGACTTGAATTTTAAATTATCAGAATAAATTGGCGATTAAATTTTTAGAATTTAATCTATTCAATGTTGAATAAAAATTTAAATCTTCAGTTTTAAACTGAAGAAAAATATTTCAAAAGCTTGTAAAATTCATATTGATAACACTGAAGATAATAGAAGCTTCAGAATAGAATTTGAAATTGATTTGATCAGTTTTTCATTTCTATTGTTCGAATCGATATTTAAAAATAGCATTCCGTGGCATAGTCTCGGAATTCGATGAAACTAGTTCCATTGGATCCGTAATATTGTATTATTACCGGGTTTCAAATTTCGTATTAATCAGAGTTGTTATGTGAGCGTACGACGAATAAACACGTTGAAATTTTAAAACGAATTCAATTTAAATTTAAATTTAAATTGGTCACATCATTTACCTTTCATTCCTAAAATTATGCCTAAAATTGCGCCTAGTATCGCGCCAGAGAACGTGAAAGCATGCCTCAGTCTCAATTTTAAATAACCCTCTTCCCTGTATAATTCAAAATCGAACAGAAGATAAAAATAAATGGCCGATTCCATTTACTTCTTCCTTAACCTCATCTCAATTCGAATTTCGTGGCTTCTATTTTCTTTCTCGAGTGGACGATTCAAGATCGATTTCGATAACCTGGAGTCGCGTCTCTTTTCTGGTGGCTGATACCAGAAGGTTGCCGGAGTCGCTCGTGATTTGAATTCGAGGAATTTTTGGGCTCGACTTGTTCGAGTGGTAGGCCTTGTTCTATGGCATCGGTGGTAGGGTTGTCATCTCGAGAAGGAGTCGAGCGAAGGGAATGGTGCGTCCCTGTGACGACTGGAAGGATAGCACGAGGGGGAGAACGCAGAAGTGGATGGCTTCAACGTTATCGCGATGATGGTTTTGGGTTGCTATTCGACTTTGGGTGGAATCACGTGGAACGTCGACGAGGGCAGTGACGATGGGTTCGTGGTTTCGCGTTTTCGAATTAATAGTAAGGTATGCAGATTTAAGATTTCTGAAACAATAAGCAAAAGTTTTAAATATCCTGTTATGACAGTAAAGAAAATTTCAGTTAAGAAAATATATATGTATATATATATTAGAGAGATATATTTATAATTACAGTTCAGTTCAAAAGTTATATGAATATTTGTACTGAAGTAGAAAATTTGTATATAAATAAGATTTGGGAATATAGGAGGTTTTAACATATTTAAAGTTCATGAAAAAATTGGATTTTTACCTATAAAGATTTTTTTTATGTAGTTTTCAAATTTTCATATGAGTACAGAATGAAAATATTACAGTAAAGTATATAGGCAGTTTTCTCAATAAATATATATATATATATATATATATATATATTAGTGATTAATCTGTTTAATAAACTGATTTAATTTATTTAGATAACTCATTTAATCCATTATGGTTACTAAAGGATTTTCAAAGGAAAATGTATTAGTTTAAAATAAAATAATGGGTTAGTTTAAATTTTCAAATGGAAATTTATTGTTCGATTAATTTGAATATTAATGAATGGTATAAAATTGTTTATACAAGGTCTATAAATCGAGAAAACAAACTGGATTGGAAATGGGAATGCAAAAATAAAAGCTAAGGTGAGATTTTCTCAATCAAATGAAAAGTTGATTTTTGCAGTTATTGATTTGATTGCTATTGGATGTGATAGTATATATAGTATTATATATAGTAATATATACATATTGGCATATGTATATATTGGATTGATTGATTTCCCGCACTATATAGCGGATGAGGCCCTATTGCGCCGCATAATAGCGGATTGATATTTTTATAAATCCCATATACTGCGATATTCCACCTCGAAGTGGAATGGGTATTGTGCTAACGTCTGTGGATGCAGGAAAACAGGTTGGAGGGATCCAATGGGATTCCTCACCTGTATTTTTTTATTTATAGATATTGTGATGTATTCTGTTATCATATGTTGATATATGATGTTTGGATGTCGTGATTGACAAATTTGTGAGTTGCATCATCGGATCCATTTTTGAAGTTTAAAAATAACGATGTTGATTTTAAAAGAGATTTTTAAAGTGATTTTTGAAAGTATACGTTTTATTAAATTTTTGGATTGATTCATCTTAAATAAATAAACGTTCAAATTTTAAAGTTATAAAATTATGATGTGTGTGAAATATAACCAAAAGGTGATTTTTGAAATAAATAGTTAAGTAATTTATAAAATGGTTTAAATTGAGATTTTTGAATTATTATGAACGATTTATATAAAAGATGTATAAAATTTGATATTTTATAAATTAAGAATATTGGAATTATAAAACGAGTTTTTATAAGTGTTAGAATGAAGTATAAATGGATTTCATAAGAGAACGGAATTTTATACTTATAAATTTGTGAAGTTTTAAAGGAACGATTTTTGTAAATAAATGAATTATAAGTATTTAACTTATAATATGGACCTTTGGTGTATATATTGAGTTATAAATTGAATTGGTCATTTAAGGAGATTTATAAAATCGAAGTTGTTATAAAATAGAAATAGAATTTATAAACGTTGTTTTATAAATCCGAAAATCAATCAAATTGATGAATTTAATATAGAAGGTTATTAAGGGAATTTTATCCACGATTTTGGATGGTGGATAATTCTTAAAATAAAATGTGTAGAAAATAGTGAAATGTAGTTAGTGGAGTATATTCACGATTTTGGACAGTGAATATAATTTTAAGTAAAATGGATACGTTTTGGGGAAGTGACATTTAAAAATGAAGTTAATTGTTTAAACGATGTTTAAAATATATTAAATATCGAAATCATAGATTTCAACATTCATTGTTGAAATAGATGTTTTCGAGGAAGAAGGAAATGGTGGACTATAACACTGTTGTTATAGTAAATGGTTTCCGAAAGGAATTATTTTGTGTAGTATTGGGATTTATATATCTATCTTAATTTCGAATCCCTATACTAGTGATTTTGAGTTGTCGTAACGATGTTTTACGTAACATTCGTTTTGACTCAAATAAAATTTGTGAAAAAGAATGATTTCCTTAAAGAATGAAATATATACTAAATTTTGATTTAAGTATATTGAATATTTTCAAATGTTGAAATTAAATGATTTGTGAATTACTTATTATTAAATAAGTATGGAAATGCTTTTCCAATATGAAATGAAACGTTTTGAGAAATTTATCTTTGTAAAGATAAATTGAAAATGAATTTTTGAAAGTGAATATTTGAAATTTGTTTCAAAATGGTTAAGTGTGGAAAATTTTATATCTTGTAAAGATATTTTTGGAAAATAAATAATTTGGGAAAATTATTTGGAATCTGATGATGTTTCGCTTCTTTATTGATAATTAAATAACCGACTATCAATAATTACCTTGAATGGGTATTTGTTGTGATTTTCTTGAATTGGAATGCTACACTTATTTTTGAATATTTCGCTCACTATTCGGGTTAGCCGGGAAAGGAACATGGGGTTGTATAACCCATTCCGAATATGTGATATGTCGTTGTGAATTGCAATTGATGATCGGTGTTGAAGACCGGATATTTTTTAAAAACGGAAGGATTACCGTCGAGTTACTCTACATCGGCTGATCTCCGATATAGAGGTTTTATCACCCTTAGTGACGGGAAGTCCGGACGTGATTTGAAAATTATCCGGATTTGCAAGGGCTTCGTGAGAAGTTCCTTCGGTTCTATTCGATCCCGGAACAGACTTGTATAGATTGTGTGTCTGACGTTACAGATTGAGATATAAAGCTGATTTCTTTCAAATACATATCTGTTGGTGGCGGAGAATTTATTCTCTTAGCTTAACACCCTTCTCTGAGACGTACGAGCTCAGAGGTTATTTAGTTGAAATTTATCAGCAATATATTCCCAATTTGGTAACGTGACATGCTGAGTGTTGCTGTGAAATGATCATTGTTTGATCATTTGTGATAGGATCATTTGTTTGAACATTTATCTTTGTGATCATTACTTTGGTCATTTGTTTGACCCGAAGCCTGGCTTTGTGAAAAGCGTAGCTTTGTGGACGAGACTTCGTCGGACCTCACACCCCGGAAATGGTCAAAACAGGAAGGATGCAGCAAGGTTCTAGGCAGTAGCTCCCCTTAGTGTATGTCATTCCTTCTAGATAGAGGTGGTATCATGGTATGGAGCCCAGATATTTAACCTATGTTGTTACTGCAAATTTATTATGTGGTTGTTGGAAATCGAGGATCCTCGGGAAGATCGGTTACGATCGGGGGATGGCATACGCGTGTCAGTAGTTACCTATTTTTGCAGAGGTAACCCGGCCTTATGTTGGTAGAGATCCGGTTAGGTTCTCGGGACGTCATTCCAGAGGCGTTTCCATGTGGCAATGGGAAGTTCCTTGGCCTGACCATTTGTTGGAAATCCAAAGAAACAATACGTGACTTGTACGGTTTTAGTTGTATTACCTGCCATGGAATGTGGCGGTAACCTGCTATTGAACATGGTAGCTCTAATAGGCATACGATAATGGTCGTATGTTGGCTAAGATTTATATTTTACTTTCGAAATGTTTTCTACACTATGCACTAATAATAATATCAAAAATGATTTGATTTTGCGTATCAAGCATCTTTGACTATCATAAGGAGAAATCTCCTCCGATTCTGCGTTTGCATTGTGTGTGTGTGCGGGAGGCCTTATGGTAGTCTCATTTTCCAAAAGCATTGCGAAATTGACTTTAAAATCTTCCTGTTGTTTGTTTCAAAGATAAACTGTTTTACCATCTCACACCAGTCACCATGACTGACTCGGAGTTTATTGTTTCCCTTCTAAACTCTGGGTGCCCATTATTTTCCACACGGGCAGCCTAGAGTTAGGTTATTAGGATATTCTGGAGCTTTGGAAGCAAGCTGGATGGCGAGACGTAGTATTTGTATTTGATATTATTTATTCCGCTGTGTATTCTGTATGAGGACAAGTTTATAAAACTGTCCATTGTTGTATTGAGTTGTATATTGACTCTGACTGATGTATTGTATAAAACTGATATAGTTCTTTGTTTAAAAGACTAGTGATTATCTATTATATTTTTGTTCCGCTGCGAATGTGAGATTCTGATATTGTTTCTGTTTTCTGATGTTGTTCTGTTGTTCTTCTTTCATTTTTTCTTCTATCTTTTCTTCTACCTCTCCTTTTAAAACCCTAACGGTTGGGATTTCCGGCCTTCGACTGGGCGGCATTCGATGAAGTGAGTATCGATGTCGATTTTCGAAAGTCAAAAATTCTTATTCGCTACATTTGGTATCAGAGCATATGGTTAAGCGACAACCCTGCTCTGTTGGGTGTTACTCATTAGAGATAGAGTCAGTAGTACTCTAGAATGAGTTGAGTGTAATAATAGATATGAGCCCGTATTTGTTATTGAATATAAAATTTGTTTTGTATTGTGTTGACTTATCGGTTGATTGTTTATAGATTCTGGTCGGTGCAGGGTGGCCAACTGTAATCGATAGGGATTTCTAAACTCTTAAACAAGATAAACTAACACAGTATTGTTTTAAAATAGGGTAAATGAGATAATTTTACCCAAAACTATTTTTCTATAGAAAAGAAATGTTTTTCTATGAATTATCATAGTATATGGATGCTTGGTTGTTAGGAAGTAATAACATTGAAATATTATCATTGTTATATTGAAATTTAATAAGAAATAAAATAATAACCAAAGATTGAAGATAAATTCATTTCTTGACAAATGAAATTTATAAATATGAATTGTAAGATAAGGAACTAAATTCATATATGAATAAAATTGTGAATATGAATTGTAATGTAAATTTATAATTGGAAATAGAATTCCAAGAAAATATTTGAAATTTGATAGAAATGAGATTCAAATTGAAAATGAAAGAGTTTGTGAATGAATAAATAAATTTGCAATTGTAAGTGCAAGAAGACGAAATTAAATGTTAAAATTCATTTTGAATTTGTAAGTGAATAGAACTGGAATTAAATTTGATTTGTGGAAAACGAAGTGAAGTATTAAACTAAAATTAGTAAGTGAAGCTAATTGAATATTAACCAAATGAATAAGGTTTGAAACAAATTAAATTCAATGATTATAAAAGAAAGGTAAAATTGAATTCGAATTGGAAATCCAGTTTAATTATGAGTGGTTATTAACCATAATAGTGAATTGAAAATAAATTTTGGGAATGAACAAAAGAATAAAACTGGAATTGAAACTGAATGTTGAAAACAAATTTGAATAAAGTGAATTGGAATTTATAATGAATTAGTAACCGGGACTAATTTAAAATAATCAGTTGTGAATGAAAAATAGGATGAAATTCAATATTCAGAAGTTAAACTGAATCCAAATTAAATTGAAATTGTAAATTGAATTCAAATGAAATTTGAAATGTAAAATTGAATGAAAATAGATATATAACTTCAACAGTGAAGTAAAGATGTATAAGAAGTAAGTATCGAAATTTTGTAATAAAATGGCAAAATGGTTTGAATGTTGTAACTAGATACTACAACTAGTAGCATATACAGGTGTTATAATGAAATTGGAATATTGATTTCAAAGATAAATTTGAATTGCTCGACAAAAGGTATGTATTTTAAAATTTCAATATGAGATTTGCTGATTTCTTGTCTGGCCGCTTGGCATTTTCTTTTCTTTTTGAAGTTTGAGAGTCCGTAGGGACATTTTGTAGTCGTACCGTGTTAGCCGCGCAAAGGAGACGCTGGCGAAATATTTCGAAAATTTCGAGTGTTAGAAAATTTTTGAGAAAATTTTGAAAGTTAAATTTGAATTGAAATTGAAATTTGAATTATTAGGAAAACAATGTTGTTTTGAACCTATAATTGAAGTTGGAAAGTTAGTTAAATTAATAACGAATCTTTAGTAGAAAGATTTGTTTTGATAGATTGATAAAACTATAGGATTGTGAAAAATAGTAGACGAGTTAAGGACCATTTTTCCTAACTTGTAATTTCGGGACGAAATTCTTTTAAGGGGGGAAGATTGTAACGACCCAGAATTTTGAACAATTGAAAATGAAGTATTTAATTAATTTTAAATATTTGAATGATGGTTTGACTTGAATTTCAAATTATCAGAATAAATTGGCGATTAAATTTTTAGAATTTAATCTATTAAATGTTGAATAAAAATTTAAATCTTCAGTTTTAAACTGAAGAAAGATATTTCAAAAGCTTGTAAAATTCATATTGATAACACTGAAGATAATAGAAGCTTCAGAATCGAATTTGAAATTGATTTGATCAGTTTTGCATTTCTATTGTTCGAATCGATATTTAAAAATAGCGTTCCGTGGCACAGTCTCGGAATTCGACGAAACCGGTTCCATTAGATCCGTAATATTGTATTATTACCGGGTTTCAAATTTCGTATTAATCAGAGTTGTTATGTGAGCGTACGATGAATAAACGCGTTGAAATTTTAAAACAAATTCAATTTAAAATTTAAATTTAAATTGGTCACATCATTTACTTTTCATTCCTAAAATCATGCCTAAAATTGCTCCTAGTATCGCGCCAGAGAACGTGAAAGGATGCCTCAGTCTCAATTTTAAATAACCCTCTTCCCTGTATAATTCAAAATCGAACAGAAGATAAAAATAAATGGCCGATTCCATTTACTTCTTCCTTAACCTCATCTCAATTCGAATTTCGTGGCTTCTATTTTCTTTCTCGAGTGGACGATTCGAGATCGATTTCGATAACCTGGAGTCGTGTCTCTTTTCTGGTGGCTGATACCAGAAGGTTGCCGGAGTCGCTCGTGATTTGAATTCGAGGAATTTTTGGGCTCGACTTGTTCGAGTGGTAGGCCTTGTTCTGTGGCATCGGTGGTAGGACTGTCATCTCGAGAAGGAGTCGAGCGAAGGGAATGGCACGTCCCTGTGACGACTGGAAGGATAGCACGAGGGGGAGAACGCAGAAGTGAATGGCTTCAACGTTATCGCGATGATGGTTTTGGGTTGCTGTTCGACTTCGGGTGGAATCACGTGGAACGGCGACGAGGGCACTGACGATGGGTTCGTGGTTTCGCGTTTTCGAATTAACAGTAAGGTATGCAGATTTAAGATTTCTGAAACAATAAGCAAAAGTTTTAAATATCCTGTTATGACAGTAAAGAAAATTTCAGTTAAGAAAATAAATATGTATATATATATTAGAGAGATATATTTATAATTACAGTTCAGTTCAAAAGTTATATGAATATTTATACTGAAGTAGAAAATTTGTATATAAATAAGATTTGGGAATATAGGAAGTTTTAACATATTTAAAGTTCATGAAAAAATTGGATTTTTACCTATAAAGATTTTTTTTCATGCAGTTTTCAAATTTTCATATGAGTACAGAATGAAAATATTACAGTAAAGTATATAGGCAGTTTTCTCAATATATATATATATATATTAGTGATTAATCGGTTTAATAAACTGATTTAATTTATTTAGATAACTCATTTAATCCATTATGGTTACTAAAGGATTTTCAAAGGAAAATTTATTAGTTTAAAATAAAATCATGGGTTAGTTTAAATTTTCAAATGGAAATTTATTGTTCGATTAATTTGAATATTAATGAATGGTATAAAATTGTTTATACAAGGTCTATAAATCGAGAAAACAAACTGGATTGGAAATGGGATTGCAAAAATAAAAGCTAAGGTGAGATTTTCTCACTCAAATGAAAAGTTGATTTTTGCAGTTATTGATTTGATTGCTATTGGATGTGATAGTATATATAGTATTATATATAGCAATATATACATATTGGCATATGTATATATTGGATTGATTGATTTCCCGCACTATATAGCGGATGAGACCCTATTGCGCCGCATAATAGCGGATTGATATTTTTATAAATCCCATATACCGCGATATTCCACCTCGAAGTGGAATGGGTATTGTGCTAATGTCTGTGGATGTAGGAAAACAGGTTGGAGGGATCCAACGGGATTCCTCACCAGTATTTATTTATTTACAGATATTGTGATGTATTCTGTTATCATATGTTGATATATGATGTTCGAATGTCATGATTGACAAATTTGTGTGTTGCATCATCGGATCCATTTTTGAAGTTTAAAAATAACGATGTTGATTTTAAAAGAGATTTTTAAAATGATTTTTGAAAGTATACGTTTTATTAAATTTTTGGATTGATTCATCATAAATAAATAAACGTTCAAATTTTAAAGTTATAAAATTATGATGTGTGTGAAATATAACCAAAAGGTGATTTTTGAAATAAATAGTTAAGTAATTTATAAAATGGTTTAAATTGAGATTTTTGAATTATTATGAACGATTTTCATAAAAGATGTATAAAATTTGATATTTATAAATTAAGAATATTGGAATTATAAAACGAGTTTTTATAAGTGTTAGAATGAAGTATAAATGGATTTCATAAGAGAACGAAATTTTATACTTATAAATTTGTGAAGTTTTAAAGGAACGATTTTTGTAAATAAATGAATTATAAGTATTTAACTTATAATATGGACCTTTGGTGTATATATTGAGTTATAAATTGAATTGGTCATTTAAGGAGATTTATAAAATCGAAGTTGTTATAAAATAGAAATAGAATTTATAAACGTTGTTTTATAAATCCGAAAATCAATCAAATTTGATGAATTTAATATAGAAGGTTATTAAGGGAATTTTATCCACGATTTTGGATGGTGGATAATTCTTGAAATAAAATGTGTAGAAAATAGTGAAATGTGGTTAGTGAAGTATATTCACGATTTTGGACAGTGAATATATTTTTAAGTAAAATGGATACGTTTTGGGGAAGTGACATTTAAAAATGAAGTTAATTGTTTTAACGATGTTTAAAATATATTAAATATTGAAATCATAGATTTCAACATTCATTGTTGAAATAGACGTTTTCGAGGAAGAAGGAAATTGTGGACTATAACACTGTTGTTATAGTAAATGGTTTCCAAAAGGAAATATTTTGTGTAGTATTGGGATTTATATATCTATCTTAATTTCGAATCCATATACTAGTGATTTTGAGTTGTCGTAACGATGTTTTACGTAACATTCGTTTTGACTCAAATAAAATTTGTAAAAAAGAATGATTTCCTTAAAGAATGAAATATATACTAAATTTTGATTTAAGTATATTGAATATTTTCAAATGTTGAAAATAAATGATTTGTGAATTACTTATTATTAAATAAGTATGGAAATGCTTTTCCAATATGAAATGAAACGTTTTGAGAAATTTATCTTTGTAAAGATAAATTGAAAATGAATTTTTGAAAGTGAATATTTGAAATTTGTTTCAAAATGGTTAAGTGTGGAAAATTTTATATCTTGTAAAGATATTTTTGGAAAATAAATAATTTGGGAAAATTATTTGGAATCTGATGATGTTGTGCATCTTTATTGATAGTTAAATAACCGACTATCAATAATTAACTTGAATGGGTATTTGTTGTGATTTGCTTGAATTGGAATGCCACACTTATTTTTGAATATTTCGCTCACTATTCGGGTTAGCCGGGAAAGGACCATGGGGTCGTATAACCCATTCCGAATATGTGATACGTCGTTGTGAATTGCAATTGATGACCGGTGTTGAAGACCGGATATTTTTTGAAAATGGAAGGATTACCGTCGAGTTACTCTACATCGGTTGATCTCCGATATAGAGGTTTTATCACCCTTAGTGACAGGAAGTCCGGACATGATATGAAAATTATCCGGATTTGCAAGGGCTTCGTGAGAAGTGCCTTCGGTTCTGTTTGATCCCGGAACAGACTTGTATGGATTGTGTGTCTGACGTTACAGATTGAGATATAAAGCCGATTTCTTTCAAATACATATCTGTTGGTCGCGGACAATTTATTCTCTTAGCTTAACACCCTTCTCTGAGACGTACGAGCTCAGAGGTTATGTAGTTGAAATTTATCAGCAATATATTCCCAATTTGGTAACGTGACATGCTGAGTGTTGCTGTGAAATGATCATTGTTTGATCATTTGTGATAGGATCATTTGTTTGATCATTTATCTTTGTGATCATTACTTTGGTCATTTGTTTGACCCGAAGCATGGCTTTGTGAAAAGCGTAGCTTTGTGGACGAGACTTCGTCGGACCTCACACCCCGGAAATGGTCAAAACAGGAAGGATGCAGCAAGGTTCTAGGGAGTAGCGCCCCTTAGTGTATGTCATTCCTTCTGGATAGAGGTGGTATCATGGTATGGAGCCCAGATATTTAACCTATGTTGTTACTGCAAATTTATTATGTGGTTGTTGGAAATCGAGGATCCTCGGGAAGATCAGTTACGATCGGGGGATGGCATACGCGTGTCAGTAGTTACCTATTTTTGCAGAGGTAACCCGGCCTTGTGTTGGCAGAGATCCGGTTAGGTTCTCGGGACGTCATTCCAGAGGCGTTTCCATGTGGCAATGGGAAGTTCCTTGGCCTGACCATTTGTTGGAAATCCAAAGAAACAATACGTGACTTGTACGGTTTTAGTTGTATTACCTGCCATGGAATGTGGCTGTAACCTGCTATTGAACATGGTAGCTCTAGTAGGCATACGATAATGGTCGTATGTTGGCTAAGATTTATATTTTACTTTCGAAATGTTTTCTACACTAAGCACTAATAATAATATCAAAAATGATTTGATTTTGCGTATCCAGCATCTTTGACTATCATAAGGAGAAATCTCCTCCGATTCTGCGTTTGCATTGTGTGTGTGTGCGGGAGGCCTTATGGTAGTCTCATTTTACAAAAGCATTGCGAAATTGACTTTAAAATATTCCTGTTGTCTGTTTCAAAGATAAACTGTTTTACGATCTCACACCAGTCACCATGACTGACTCGGAGTTTATTGTTTCCCTTCTAAACTCTGGGTGCCCATTATTTTCCACACGAGCAGCCTAGAGTTAGGTTATCAGGATATTCTGGATATTCTGGAGCTTTGGAAGCAAGCTGGATGGCGAGACGTAGTATTTGTATCTGATATTATTTATTCCGCTGTGTATTCTGTATGAGGAAAAGTTTATAAAACTGTCCATTGTTGTATTGAGTTTTTATATTGACTCTGACTGATGTATTGTATAAAACTGATATAGTTCTTTGTTTAAAAGACTAGTGATTATCTATTATATTTTTGTTCCGCTGCGAATGTGAGATTCTGATATTGTTTCTGTTTTATGATGTTGTTCTGTTGTTCTTCTTTCTTTTTTTCTTCTATCTTTTCTTCTACCTCTTCTTTTAAAACCCTAACGGTTGGGATTTCCGGCGTTCGACCAGGCGGCATTCGATGAAGTGAGTATCGATGTCGATTTTCGAAAGTCGAAAATTCTCATTCGTTACACCAATCCTAAACCTGAAATACTCGGTCTGACCCGAGCATTATAATGAAATAACACCCGAGTCAGTCTGGAATACCAGCGTAAGAGAAATACATCCAAGCTGATTAATAAAGTTTAAAAAATCCTTTGAAATCAAAAGCATCTCGTAAGACCATGCCACAAATAAACATGTCGGGTTTTTACCTTACGATAGCCAAAACACTTTTTATCAAATCCTTTTGATATTGTAATAGTGTCTATATACAAATACTTATTCAAATAGCTGAAATTGTTACATGATTAAATTCCAGAATACTAGCCACAAAGTGGGTAATACAAACAAATACCATACAAGGCACGTAGGGAGAATTGATTTCCATCAATGACTAGGCACTGGGGTACCACCTGTCATGGTACGTGGCCTAGATCACAGTACCGATGAGTACGCCCGCTCCTCTGCAACACAAGGCCGAAACTATCCCTTATTGGATAATTCCGAGTAAAATCACCCCACGGTTGTGATCAGCGACCGCACCACTAAGCCGAAATAAAAAGGGACATCTAGACAAGGGTTGACCTTACTCTCAAGTGGGGGCTACCCACGAAGCCTTGCTGCATATCCCCAGTTTTTCATTCATTCCCGGTGGATGAGGCTTGAGGCTAAGCGTTACCTTTATAGAACATATCCCTTAGAATGCCCATCGTCCACCTGACGATGTTCCGAAAGCATTCGTCCATATAAGTCCGTTCTAGGTCTGAACGGAACCGAAGGCACTATTCCTACTACATCCATTTTGGAATCACCTCAGGATTAGTAGCGACTAGCCCTTGCACTTCACTGCTCCATCTTCGATCCCATACTCGTTTTCCATGAAAACGTACAAACCGAATCGAAGTGGTTTTTGAGAAATAAATCTCGATCCCGGTCTCTTCGAAACGATCAACGCATTGGCCAATATTGATAGTCGGTGATTTAACTATCAATTAACATTCACAAACATCCATCAAACATAAATAATTCCTCAAATTTATGTTTTCCTCAAATTATCTTCGCAAGATATATTTCTATTTTCAACCCCTTTGAAAACAGTTTAAACCCACTTCCTTTTACGGAAATAAATTTCCCAAACATTTTCTATTTCCACTGAAATCACCAAGTACAAACACTTAAGATTTAAAATAATTTAAATCACTTTATCCAAAATATAATTTAAGAAATTTTAAGGTAATACCATTTTTATAAAATATAAAACTAACTTTAAAATAAAAGTTAAGTCGAACTAAATTTTAAAATAAGAGTTACAAACTTCTATATAAGTTTCAAATAAAACTTTAACCAAACTGGTTTTAAATAAATCCATTTTATAAATATAAATAATAATGATATTTCTTTAAAACATAATACCAATTTATTCTTTTCAAAGAATTACTACTATCACTAATTTAGTAAATATTTAATTTAAAATTCTTACACTTAAATAATAAGTTCTTGAAAACATCCTTTTAAAAACAAATTTCAAGCTTTAACTTGTATCTAAAAATCTGCTTTAAAACGTACTTGGCTTTTCAGGGAAATACACTTCCATTCCAGAATAACCCAAAGAATTCTTTTTATAAATCGCACTGGATTTATCTCAATTCAAATTTACGTTAAATCCCGTAAATTTTCCAAACACTAAAAATAAAACTCCTCTTTTATTTTTAAACACACTTCCCATTTCCTGGAAATCAATTCCAAGATATACTCAATTTATTTAAAATGAGTTTCCAAATTCTTTATTCAAACCGTACATTTGAAAAAAACTATAAAAGTTTCTATTGGGTAACTTAAATCAAAGATTTCCCTTTTGTATAAAGATATTATATTAAATGCTTATAATAAAATTTCCTTAGAAATTAAGATACTATTTTATCTTTAAATTAATTTAAATACCATACTTACTTAATGAATATTTACCTTTCTCTTAAAAATAATTAAAATAATTATTTATCTAAAACATTCCAAACACATTTTTAAACTTCTATTTTTCTCTTTGAAAGTTTTCCCTTGAAACTTACTACGTTTCCCAGGAAAAGAAAATACACTTTCCATCTTAAAAGTGATTCCACTATTTCTTTTAACACAATTTGAACTTCTTATAGAAAATCCCTCCGGAAATCTATACTTTTAAATTTATCCTCCGATAAATATCCCAATTCATTTATAAACCTGGTTTATAAATCCTCATTTCTCATTTTCCCTCTTTAAACCACGGCTTCAAAAATTCTTAACAAATTTCCAACCAATTTCCCAAATTTAATCCCCTTAAATTCATTACTTAAAAATCATTTTCCTTTTAATCCCAATTCATTTTATTGATATTTTAGAATACCAGATTATAATCACAGCATACAAAATTCCAAATCAGTCAATCACAGAATATCAATGAAATATATCACAGATTATGAATATAATTTCTATATTGTGAGGAATCCAGTTGGATCCCTCCAACCTGTTTCCCTGCATTCACAGATATGACCACAACAACAAATATCAATGTAAACTGATAATAATTATCATATTCAACCAATCACACAATTATTTAAATCTTAATTATTTAAACTACCAATATTCCAGATGTGAGTGAGATTTACTCACCTTGAGTTTTCGACGCGCGTTTTAAATTTTAAATTAAATCGAACCATTCGATTTAACCCAAAATTTCCACTTGCTCCGATCGACTTCAGATCTCCGCTGCAGCGTAGATCGCGTCGTTGCGATTCCGGCGCTTCCTGTTTCGTCGAAATCTGGTCACGTATGAACGAGATATAAATTTTTAAAGTTTACGTAAATTTTTAAAACAAATTTCCTTTTTTTATTTACCAAAAATCACGGCCATCACTCGTTTCTTCCTCCACACACGCGAGCTACAGATGCACGAACCCAAATAGCCACCCCAAAACCCCAGAGACCGCGGCCACTACGCTCGCCGATAGCTCGATCAGAGGGTACCACCACGAGCGCCGGCTCTAGCTCCACCTTCGGCCCAAGTACGGCGAAATCCAGTCGCCATCTCCTCGCGTGATACGCATGCGAACGCTCGATCTACACGGCCCAATCGCGGCCACCACGCAGCTCCGATTTCGTTCTCCGCCGTTGTATGGGTAGATGTCGAGGTGCTCTCCATCTTTCCAGTTGATGACTTCTTCTGAAAGTTGACGAATTGATAGAGATTTGAGGGAGAAGATGAAGAAATGTCGGCCATTGAATGAAACGTGCGGCGGCTCTGGAAACAACTAGGGTTTCGGCCCTCTAAACGTATATATATACGTATAACCAATTATTTTATTATTAAATCCAATTAAAACAAGCATTTACAAACGAACTCCAAATCACACTTGCCGCCAAGCGTCCATAAGGTTTTACCCGCATTCCGAACACAATGGAATGTGTTTGGAAGCTAATTCGGTCATGTGCGCGAGTTACGGAAATAAACGATCAATTTTAAATTAAATCGATTAAAACATTTCTATGCATTTTGAGCTTCCACGGTCAAAAGACAACTCTGATTGCTACGAAAATTGAAATCCGATAATAATTAACTATTACGGATCCAATGGAACTGGTTTCGTCGAATTCCGAGACTGTGTCCCGGAAGACTATTTTGACTCGTTGATAATTTCGAGCGATTTTCAAAATCGTCGAAATCACTCAAAACTTTACTTTTAAAATTTTACTAACTCAATTATCAATCATATAAAATTTATAATTACATTAGAAATTATTCCAGTTTATTTTTAAATCAAAATCTGATTATTCCAATTATTATATTATTAAATTCCATTATTAAATTATTATAAAATTATAAATTCAACTTATTGACTTTTGATTCCATCCAAAAGTCTAACATCATTATTTAAATCCAGATAGACTTAAAATAAATTTTAGAAACCATTTTTATAACTATTTACATCCAAATTCACCAATTATCATGATTTCAATATTTAATTAATATTCAAATTCAATTGAAATAAATTATGAAATTTTACTAATTTTATGGATTTAACTTAAATCTTCTGAACCAAAGCAAATTAACATTTTCCATTCAACATTTAAAATGAATTAAATGTTCAAAATATAATGACCAAAATTCTGGGTCGTTACAAGTATCATGGTTAACATTAGTCAACTCAAAGTTAAAGTCTCTGGCCAGAGCATTTTGGTTAATAATAATTGTTATTATTGAACTAAGGACTTTGTATTTGGACTATAGAGTTAGACGCAGCGGATATAACGGATGACAACGAAATGAAGATTTCGTGTCAAACTAATCGATGAAACGAGTAGATGAAGCAATATGAATCGATGAATTAATGATACCAAACACCCAAATCCGTTGATCTCAAGAGATACCGGATTCTTGCAATCTTCGACACGTTGATCGCGCACGATACCATGAGAGAAGATCTACAATTCTTCAAACGTTGATTAAGCGCACTTGATTCCGTGAATTGGCTTCAAAAATCGTTGATTCGAGCGCACTCGAATGCCGAAAATGGAGATAGGAGATAACACTCAACTACCAATTTAAGAAGAGGCACAAAGCACTCAAACAAAGTTTTATTCAAAAATCAACTACTTTTTTACAAATGATACCACCCGCCTATTTATAGGCTTACAACTCACACAGGTACCCGACTTAATAGGTTCAACGACCTAACACAAACGACCTACGACCTAACAAACGCGATTTGAAAACAAACAAATACAACAGCTCATACGACTTAAGCACAACGACATAAGAACAAATGAGTTAACAAACACGAGTTACAACACAACGACCTAAGAATACAACATACATGACCTAAGGACTCAGCGACTTAAGAAATCCAAGCTCCATGCGATATAAGCTTCATGCGACCTAAAACTTGAGCGACATATGGTCGAGCGACCTAAGAACATGGCGGCATAAACTTAGTTAACTCGCGAACGACTTAAGGAAGCACAACATCAAGCGACTTATAAAGAATGCGGCATCAGATATCAGCGGCATATTGCAAACGACCTAACGAATTGTGTCATAGGTCGCTAGGTCGCTCACACAAAGCAAACGACTTATCTTAGGTCGTTCTGGCGACCTAATACCTAACCCGTTAGGTCGCTCCTCTACTGCAGTATCCTTCCTGTTAGGTCGCTAGTGACTTAAGACAAGTGAACGACCTAAAGCCCACAAGCGACCTAAAGCATTCGAGCTATCATCCTACGCTGCATCATCCTCCCCCGGTTGACAAGAATTCGACCTCGAATTTGCACTTTCCTCTTCCTCGATAAGCTGATGCCCATGATACGAAATCAAATGTCTAACGTTGAAAACGTTTGCAGTGTGAATATGATCCGGCAATCTCAACCAATACGCATTATCATTGATCTTCTTTAAAATTTCCACTAGACCAAATTTTCGAGCTTTCAACTTGTTGTAAGTTCCAGCTGGAAAACAATCTTTCGTCAACACTGCGTAAACCAAATCACCTTCTTTGAAGTCTACACTTCTTCGCTTCTTATCTGCCAGTTGTTTATACTTATCATTTGATGCACACAATCGTTCATGAACAGTTCTGTGACATTTCTACAACTCGTTCACGAAGTCACAAGCTCATTTAACAACTCCTTTCTGAGATGGTACTGTCATCAAATCCAACGGCCCCTTCGGAATTGCAGAATATACAACTTGAAATGGACTGAATCCAATACTTCGATTAACAACGTGATTATATGCAAACTCTGCTTGACATAACTTCATATCCCAGCTCTTCAAATTTTCTTTCACAAGACATCTTAACAAGTTTTCCAACAATCTATTCACCACTTCCGTTTGCCCATCTGTTTGCGGATGATAGGCGCTACTAAAATTCAGCTTCGTTCCAACCGTCTTCCACAGACTCAACCAAAAATGACTTAGAAATCGTGTATCCTGGTCAGAAATAGTGGATTCAGGTAGCTCGTGTAGTCGATACACTTCTTTAAAGAACAACTGAGCAACACGGACTGCATCCGCGGTCTTTTTACAAGCTATGAAATGTGCCATTTTCGAAAACCTGTCCACCACAACATATATTGAATCAATCCCTCGCTGAGTTCTTGGCAACCCCAAAACAAAATCCATGCTGATATCAACCCATGGTCTAGTAGGCACGGGTAATGGCATATACAATCCCGCATTCGTCGCTGTCCCTTTGGAAACTTGACAAATATGACATCTCTCCACAAATCTTTCAACTTCTTTCCTCATAGAAGGCCAAAAATATGATTGCGAAATCAACTGAAAAGTACGGTCTCTTCCCACATGTCCTTCTTCATGCAATTCCTTCACAATCTTCATCCGCAGACTGCCCTTTGGAATACACAATCTGTTTCTTTGAATTGAAAGCCATCCACTAACACATAATCATCAGTCTTCCCCCTTTCGACTTCATCCATAATCTTAGCAAAGTAAGGATCATCGACAAATAATTCTGGAAACACATCAAACCCCGTCACTTCAACCTTCATTGTAGTCAACAAATGATTCCTTCGACTCAATGCATCTGCCACTCGATTCGTAATTCCCGACTTATGCTTCACCACAAATGTAAATTGTTGCAAGTATGCGATCCATGAAGCATGCCTGGCTGCAATCTTATCTTGTCCCTGCAAATGCTTCAACGCTTCATGATCAGTGTACAACACAAACTCCTTGTGAAACAAGTAGTGTCTCCAATGTTTTATGGCTTGCACAATAGCATAAAACTCTACGTCATAAGTATTATATCTCATCTTTGCTCCTGAAAGCTTCTCATTGAAATAAGCAATTGGACGGCCCCTCTGGCTCAACTCACCTCCAATTCCAACTTTAGATGCATCAGTATGTAATTCAAATAGCAACTGAAAATTCGGCAAGACTAGAATTGGTGCTGTCGTCAAAAGCTCCTTGATCCACTCAAAAGCTAATCCTGCTTCTTCCGTCCACAAAAATTGTTTTCCCTTCATATAATCAGTAATTGGTGCCATCACGCTACTGAAATGTGGAATAAACCTTCGGTAGAATGATGCTAACCCATGGAAACTTCTCACTTCAGTTATAGTCTTGGGTTGTGGCCATTATTTGATTGCCTCAACTTTACTCCTATCCACCTGGATTCCTTCCTTGGACAACACATACCCCAAAATAGAACACTATGCATCATGAACACGCATTTCTTTATCACAGCATAAAATTGTTCTTGACGAAGAATAACTAACACCTTCCGCAAATGCTGAATATGCTCCTCTGCGCTTCCACTGTATATTAAGATATCATCAAAATACACCACCACGAATTTCCCAATAAATGGTCTAAAGATCTGATTCATTACCCGCATAAATGTACTAGGTGCATTCGAAAGACCAAATGGCATGACCAGCCATTCATATAATCCTTCACGTGTCTTGAATGTTGTCTTCCATTCATCCCCTGGTCGAATTCAAATTTGATGATAACCACTCTTCAGATCAATCTTTGAAAATATGGCAGCTCTATTCAACTGATCTAATAAATCATCCAACCTTGGCATTGGAAATCTATATCTCACCGTAATCTTGTTGAGTGCTCGACTATCAGTACACATCCTCCACGTTCCATTCTTCTTCGGCACTAATAGAGCTGGTACTGCACAAGGACTTAAACTTTCCTATACGCGCCCTTGTTCAAGCAACTCTTCCACTAGCCTTCTCAACTCTTCATGTTCCTTCGGACTCATTCTATAATGTGGTCTATGTGGTAACACAGCCCCTGGAACAAGATCTATCTGATGTTGAATGTCCCTCAACGGCGGTAACTCCTTTGGCGACTCCTCTGGAAATACGTCTTCAAATTCCTTCAACACTGGCTTTACTTCTTCAGGATTTTCAACCTCCTCACTACTGTCACGTCCAATCAACAAAAATACTTCAGGCTCCTCTTCTACTTCTTTAACAAACTCCTTCAAAGTTAGCAAAGTCTTCAGCTCTTCAATCTCCTCCAACTTGCTTTACCTCTGTTGTTGCCTTTTAGGAACTAAAGTGATTTTAGTGCCATTGAACATGAAACTGTAGCAGTTAGTTCTACCATCGTGTTGCACGGCTGTATCGAATTGCCATGGTCTCCCCAACAACAAATGACATACATCCATATCCACAACATCACACCAAATTTCATCCTTATATGTCTTTCCAATAGAAAAAGTTACACAAGCTCTCTGACTAACCTTCACCTCCCCACCTTTCCTCAACCATGCTAACTTGAAAGGTTTTGGATGCTTCTCTATCTTCAATGCTAACTTCTTTATAGCTTCTGTAGAGGTAATGTTGTCACAACTCCCTGCATCAATAACAAACTTGCAAACTCTTCCCAAAATAGTGCATGTTGATTGAAAGATGTTACTCCTCAACCAGCTAGTCTCCTCCTCCTGCTTTGGTGTCAAGCAATTTCTCCTCATCATTAGTGAATATCCATCATCTCCTGATAATAATTCTTCCTCCTCAACCGATAGTGAATTAGAACATTCTGCTTCTACATCCTCATCCTCAACCTCAGCAACCATCACTCGCTTCTTAGGCTTCAGACATTCATTGCTCTTGTGACCAAACTATTGACAATTAAAGCATTTGATACTACTACTGACCATGGTCTTAGCAACTTCATTGACAACGGGTTTACTAACAGCCTTGGAAACGTTGGTATTGCTACTAGTCCCTTTCACTTGATTGTTGGAATTTATAAACACACCACCTCCTCTTCTTCCTTGCTTTTCCCAGTGTGCTTTTGCAATGGATCTAGGGTCAAACATATTCACCATATCCTGAATTTGTATTCTCAATCCTCCAACAAATCTAGCTGTCAACTGCTCCTCTGTCTCCATGATGTCATTTCTGGCAATAAGTTGATAAAACTCATCTGCATAATCATTAATCGACTTGGTTCCTTGTCTCAGATTCTGTAAGCGCTGATACATAAGAGACTGATAACTATAAGGCAAGAAAGTAGCCTTCATCAATTTCTTCGTCTTCTCCCATGACCCAATCTTTGACTTTCCCATTCTCTCCCGTGTTAGTTTAGTTTGCTGCCACCATGCCATAGCTCTTCCTCTCAATCGTGTAGCAGCCAACTTCACTCTACGATGCTCGGGTACTTCTTTAAAGTCAAAAATTTCGTCAACATTAGACAACCAATCCAAAAATTCTTCCGCTACCATTCCCCCTTTAAATTATGGAATCACCATTTTCATCCCTGACTCCCATCGACGATCATCTTCAAAATCTCTATCTCGATTCCGTACTTGGCCATGATCTCGATAATGAACACTACCTCTATCATCATACTCTTCAAAATCTGATGTACTTCTATATCAATCTCTTCCATCCACATCTCTTCGATTATGAATGTCCCTTTTTCCTTGTCTTTCAACATCACGGTGTTAACGCTAAAAATTGAACGCTAACACCCTAGTGTGTGTAGTAATGTTGTGAAAGCACCACCCGTGATACGGGAACAAGAAATAAGCAGTAAAGTAGTAGAAAACAGTAAAAGACAACGATTTTATAGTGGTTCGCCTTAAGATCAAGCCTACGTCCACTTTGAATTCTTTTATTACTGATCTGGTTACAAATTGATACAATGCATTTGAAATACAATTCACTTTGATCACACAAACACTTTAGACTAGTAGCTCAAACTTCGGTGTAGAAGATCTCATCGAATTCATGTTGAATGTGATAGATTTCCTTCGAAGCTTGTTGTAGTGTCTGAAATGTTTGGAGTTCTTCAAGCGTTGGATGAGTTATGAATTCTGCAGAGTAACGGCGCTTTAGAGAATGATCGAAAAGTCCCCCTCTAGTTGGAGTTATGGCCGTATTTATAGGGAGGATTTCTGGGCAGAATTTTATCACCAAGTGCTAAGTCGTCCACGACCTAAGGTAGGTCGTAGATCGTAGGTCGGCGACGACATAAGGGATCACCTGTATCAACTGTTTTTGACCTTGTCCTGAATAAGTTATTAGGTCGGTAGCGACCTAAGAGATGGGATCTGACCTATCTCGATTGCACTTGATTCTTTTCTGGGCGAGTTAATAGGTCGTGTACGACTTATTATAGGTCGTAGATCGTAACTTCCCACAAGTCGTTAGGTCGTAACCTCCCATAGGTCGTTAGCTTCTTAGCTCGTTAAGTCGTCTCTGTTGTTAGGTCGGTAGCCTCCTTAAGTCGGAAACTTCTTAGGTCGGTAAGCTTTTTAGGTCGGTATGCTTTTTAGGTCGGCAAGCTTTTTAGGTCGGCAAGCTTTTTAGGTCGGTATGCTTTTTAGGTCGGCAAGCTTTTTAGGTCGGCAGGTCGCGAATCAAAAGAGGGTTAACATTTTCCCCTCGAAGTATACGCCTAGATCGTAGGTCGTGTGCTTCGATTTTCTTAGCTCGCTCTTTTGTTAGGTCGTGAGCGACTTAAGATAAGTCGTAAGTCGTGTGTCGATTCGCATTTCACTACCCCAGTGTATAAATAGCTTAGGTCGTTCCCTCTTTCACTTCACCTGTTCTATCATTCCGTTCACCCATTAGCAAATATTCGAGCTCTCGAAGACGAATTTCATTACTCGATCATCAGTTATCTTTAGCATTACATTGCGTAAGTGAACCTGTTTTCTATCCAATCCTCGATTGTCACTGAATCATGAACCTCATTTTTCATCTCCGACCCACTTTTTATGCCGCGCTTCATCACGATCCTCGTCTCAATCGATTGTTGATGGATTCAAGGTGGATTGTCCTGGCTTAAGACAATTTGTGAGAACAAGGCGATGGGTTACGGCGCTTTTAGGTTAACTGATTTGTGACTTTAGAGGAGATGAGAGAATTTTTAACGGGTTATTGGGTTTATGAATCTCGAATTGGCTGGTTGATGAGTTACTGAACTTCTCAGTGGAGAGGAAGGTGATTGGTGAAAGGAGGTGAGGTTTTGGTTCGAGCAGGAGATAGCTCGAGATTCCATCGGAGACGACCTAAAACATTCATGATCTAATAACTTGTCCGATTTAAGAACTATCACGACCTAACTGATCGAACGACCCAATTTTTCCTGCGACTTAACTCTCCTGCGACTCAATTAGCTTGCGGCATAGGCCTTAAGTCGTGGCCGAGCTAGGACTTAGAGAGATTCATGCTGTTCAGATTTGAGGCCTTCATATGCATTACGACTTAGGATCAATGACTTAACTTAACTCGTAGCACATGCTTTAAGTCGTGGACGACTTAACTTGCACATTGCGACCTGAGAAATTTCCGACCTATGCTAGGTCGTGAGCGACCTAGGACTTAGAACAATTTAACGACCTAATTTCAGCAGCATAGGCTCTAGGTCGCAAACGAGTTAGAACTTGACATATTTGCATTGCCTTGAACTTTTTGACTCGAATTCTTGACTTGAATTGCCGGGATAAACTGCTTAAACTTTGAACTGTCTGGACTTTAAACTTGTTTGAACTTCCCTACAGATTATCTCTAATGCTAACAACCTGTTAAAAACAATATTTGCAGAAAACTGGGACGAATATACAGCCATTGACTGCCCACATCAAATGACAGATTAGTTAACAAAGAAAAGTCAACTCAAATGAACTGTGTGAATGAAATGCTGTAAACCAATCAATTCAAGTGAAGTACTAAAGCAAAACTAAAATAGTTAACTAAAGCTGACTCGTTTGTATTAACACTGCACTTGAGTTTTAAACTAACAAATCCTGAAATCTCGTAATTGACCAATTGTCAATTAGTTTAATTCCAGTTACATTTGCTTGTTATTTTTATTAGTTCTGCACAGCACTTCATAATTTTTAGGAAACATGCACCTTCACATTTGAACATCCGGTTGCTTATGTAGAATGGCTTCTCACCAAGAAGAAGTAACAGTTCAAGCTGGAGAGGCTATTCCTATTCCTGTTCCAGTAGCTAATCCTCCAGAAAGGATCTCGACCACTTTAACATATAAAGTTTTCCGCCAACTGTGTACTCAGTTCGGCATTGCTGAATTAGATGCCATACTGCCTAAGAGAAGCGACACTGCTGACCTACCACCTCATGGTTTCGTTGCCGTTAATCGCCAAATGTGTATGAACGGAGCCATTCCTCCTTTTAACGATTTCCTTCAGCAGCTTCTTCGATTGTCTATTTCTCCCTTTCAGTTACATCCCAATGGCTACGCCATCCTGATGGGACTATGTGTGCTATTCAGGAGGACGTTGGATCGTCTTCCAAGTTTTGACGAAGTTTGTTATCTGTGCTCATTTGCAAAAAATAAAGACCATCCTTCTATCACAGTCGTGAAAAGTGCTAGGAACCGCAAGCTGATCATTGGTCTTCCTGACAGTGTTCACGGGTTTCTGAGTCAGTTTTTCTACGTTCGGTGTCCTCCAGGATTTTATGCTATCTGGAGAGTAGGAAGTATGATCATTTATCTTTTTCCTCTCCTTATGTTTTCTGAACTTTTCGAAGCCTGAGTTGTCAAGTGTTAACTTCGCTCTTTACTTTTTCAGCTCTTCCTCCTCCTTCTAGGGATTCTGGTCACAAATCAACTTTTGAGAGGCTTATGGCTGTGCCAGTTGAGGAGAGGAGTATTCAATTTCTATTGAAAGACGAGTTTTTTCATCAATTTGGAATCTTACATCTTTCCCGTTCTATTCAGCCACACGAAGTTCCTGATTCTCCAGCTAAGGCATAAGATGCCCCAGCCCCTGCCGAAGAACTTATACCGAAAGAAACTACCACAGAGGCTTCTTTGGTGAAGTGTTCTACTTCTACTGACGTTGTAGGGTCGTCCAGCAAGCTAACACTTTCTCCAGTTATTGAAGAGGAGGAATCTACCCAACGCTCCGAGAAGGCAGCCGATGAAGAAGTTAGAAAAGAAAGATGATGACTTCATGCGAGCTTTTTAAAGATGATGTTGTCAATGCTAAAGTTGCCTCTCCAGTAATCGAAGCGACATCTGCTTTACAACCGCTTTCGTTGTCCCAATAGTTCACTCTTGCCGCAAAATCCGAAATAACCCCTAAGCCGACGAGTGGTTCGTAGTCTGGCGCGTATAGTTTGCATGCCGCACATACTTAGGATGCTTAGCACTTTTATTTGCTTAACTCTTCTACTTTGAAGGTTTCTAAGACTCGACTTTTATTCAATTTCAAGTTCTCTGATGGGGCGAAGTGGCTCATATTATGATGACTTCCGGCATTTTGGAGGGCGTGACACTTATGATCACAGACGCTATCTCCCCGTTCACAGAGAAACTGATGAGGAGCGGGCGGTTAGAAAAGCTCGAGAGAGACAAGCTTATGAGGAGCAGCAAAGGAGGAGGGAAGAACACCACGACTCCTCTCAAAGAGATGACACTTCCCATAAGAGAAAGTCGCATGACAACAGAGGAAAGAGCAAGATTTCTGATGATCCCAGTAAACGGGCTAGGCTTAGCGAAAAGGATGCGTCTGCGATTTCTGAAAAGACTGACGCTCCTTTCTCTTCTGATATCCCATCCGGCTCTCCTGCTCTAAAGAAATCTGACATCCAGACGATTATTAGCAGGCCTCAATACCAAGTCAAAGATGCCCCTCCTACTCTTCAAAGCCGATTCCCGAATTGGTGTTTAAAAGGGGTGTGTTTCGACTTGGACTTGGTTCCGATCGATAAGCAAGCTATGCTTAGAAATCTCGATGCTGTCAAGCTCGATATTGAGAGGATGTTCGGATGGTAGAAACTCGTCGACGAGCTTCAGAGGGTTAATTATATGAATCTTGAAGCCATGTTGACTATGGAGAACGATAAGACGGAGTGGGATAAAATTTGCAAGCAGCACGATGCAGAGATGGCGAGCATTGCAGATGACAATGCGAGACTTGAATATGAAGTCAAGCAACTTAAGGAATATCTCGCCTCTTCTTCTGCTTCACATTCTCAAAAGGAAGAAGTTTTCCAGAAACAAGTGAGAGATGCTCACGCCGCTCAGAGAGATGCTGAGTTGAAACTTGAGGCCGAGCAGCTTATTACTGAAAAGTATCGCAATGACACCGTCCAGTTGCGGGAAAAAATCAGCTCTCAAGATTTGGAAATTATAAGGCTGCAAGCTCAGTTATTGAAAACTGAAAAAGAGCACGATGAAGCCATCACTGGAAAGGAAGCGGCTGAGCACTCGCACGAAGCGACGAAGGCTAATGTTAGCTCAACCTTATTTGATTTCTATCTTCATAGCATTCTGGGGCGTGGAAGCCTCTCATTCTTGGGCCCGAAGTATGAGATCACCTTGGCTGAAGTGTGGGAGGCCGCAATTGATATGCTTGGCAGCGCCGGTTATGATGAGGTAGAGCTTGAGGCATACTATTTTGATGACGAGACTCGTGCCGCTCTTGCCAGAGGAAAAGAGCAACTCGCTGAAGCTAGAGCTGAAAAAGTGGCAGGGGAGCATCTGGAAAAGAAAATATCTCTAACTGCCACTGTCCATACTTTGACTTCTGCCGACGTTGATATCGTCGGTTCCTTCTCTTACTCTCCACCTCCTGTAGAAACTGAGGCTAAGCCCGTCGTTACCGAATCTTCCCTTACTCAAATCGAGGAGAAGAGCCAGGAAGACATTGAAGCTGAAAAATTTGAAATTGAAATGATAAAACCGACTTCTCCAGGTAACTTCGATTCAGATCTGGCTCAAGTGGATTATTCATTCGATTCAATTGAACTTGATGAATTTCTCTCTTATTACTTAAGTCCTGATGATCAAATATCTTTTCTTTTTTCGGAGAGTACTGATTTTAACTTCTTTTCTTTTGTAGCGGAAGCACCGAGCGTCGTGCACTCTCCTCCTCTTCCAGCTGTTCCTCCTCCATCCCTTCAAGTCACTCCTGCTTCTCAGCCAGGGTCGCAGGAAGAACAAATAAAAGCCCTTCAAGGCTTGGAGGATCCGCCCGCTTCTCAAGAAAAGAAGGCGGAAGATCTTGAGGACAGTGAGAAGACTCCGGAGCAGTCTTTTGACAATGACACAAAGCTGTCTACGCTGCTCACTCCGGGAAGTGAGTCTTCTTCGAAGAGGAAGGGGAAGCGTGCACTAAGGAAGAAGAAGAAAAGCATTTCGGCCAGGGAAGACAAAGCAGAAGAAGATCCGACTACTCCTCCTTCTCCTCTGCTCCCAACCCGTCCACAACGGCTCCCAAAATTAGTTATCAAGCTGGGAAAGAGCTCCAAGGGTGGCGGGAAGAAGGAGTGACAAGCTGGACTTCATGCTTCTTGTTTTGCTTTTTTCTTTTTGCATGTATCGACCGGAGTTTGTGCGGGCACCGGTCCCCGCTTTTTTTTGAGATCTGCACATGTAAAGAATTTTCATAGTATTGAATAAAATAATTCTTTTTACTTGTACAAATTTTTGTGTATGTAAGAATGCATTTATTTCTCATTGTAGTGTAGAATAAACGATTCTTTTTACTTTATATGATACTGCAGTGAGCTCGTGGTATGACGGTTGAGCGATGTTTCTATTAATATAGTTATATGCCCCCGTATCACGGCTTACTGCAATATTCTGAAAAGACTTGTATTCTTATTTTAGAGAATAATTCTTCCGTTTTGAGGAAATATTATTCTGCTCTTAATAGAATACGTTTTGTATTGGAGAAGTTTTTACTTTCTCTCTCTTTCCAAAGAACACTTCAACTTTTGGGGATAATCACTTTTATTTGTTGAATAGTGGATTTTCCTACGCAGTGAAGTGAGCTTTTGAAGAATATTTTGATCTGTTTGTCAGACAATTATATTTTATCATTGAATGGATCCACAGGACAGCCATTGGCTGTTGTACTGCATATTCATTTGTACAAATAATCATAAGTATTCAGCCGTGGCCGTTAGTGGTTCCATTAATGAAGTTTTCGGATGTGCCATGTTAAAGGACTTTATTTGTCTTAATGCTTCCGAAGAAGGCTTTGTGGTCTCCGAAGAGAAGCGTTTTTTGGTCTCCGAAGAGAAGCAATTTTGGATTTCAACTCTGGTGAAGTGGGTCTCCGAAGAGAAGCATTTTGCACTTCAAGCTCGGTGAAATGTGCCTTCAAAAAGGTCTTTGTGCCTCCGAAGCGATTTATGCTTACGAAGAGGTCTTATGCCTCCGAAGCAATTTATGCCTACGAAGAGGTCTTGATTTTTGTGCCTCCGAAGAGGGCTTGTGCTTCCGAACCAATTTCTTGCCTACGAAGAAGTCTTTATTTTTGTGCCTCCGAAGAGGGCTTGTGCTTTCGAAGCAATTTCTTGCCTACGAAGAAGTCTTTATTTTTGTGCCTCTGAAGAGGGCTTGTGCTTCCGAAGTAATTTCTTGCCTACGAAGAAGTCTTTGTTTTTGTGCTTCCGAAGAGGGCTTGTGCTTCCGAAGCAATTTCTTGCCTACGAAGAAGTTTTTATTTTTGTGCCTCCGAAGAGGGCTTGTGCTTCCGAAGCAATTTCTTTCCTACGAAGAAGTTTTTATTTTTGTGCCTCCGAAGAGGGCTTGTGCTTCCGAAGCAATTTCTTTCCTACGAAGAAGTCTTTGTTTTTGTGCCTCCGAAGAGGGCTTGTGCTTCCGAAGCAATTTCTTGCCTACGAAGAAGTTTTTATTTTTGTGCCTCTAAAGAGGGCTTGTTCTTCCGAAGCAATTTCTTGCCTACGAAGAAGTTTTTATTTTTGTGCCTCCGAAGAGGGCTTGTGCTTCCGAAGCAATTTCTTGCCTACGAAGAAGTCTTTATTTTTTTGCCTCCGAAGAGGGCTTGTGCTTCCGAAGCAATTTCTTGCCTACGAAGAAGTCTTTATTTTTGTGCCTCCGAAGAGGGCTTGTGCTTCCGAAGCAATTTCTTGCCTACGAAGAAGTCTTTATGCCTCCGAAGCAATTTATGCCTACGAAGAGGTCTTATGCCTCCGAAGCAATTCTATACCTACGAAGAGGTCTTTGTTTTTGTGCCTCCGAAGAGGTCTTTGTTGCTTGTGTTCTTCCACCATCTGCTTCTTAGCGATTCCTCGCTATAACTTCAAACACATGTGCTATTCTTTTGCAAGTTGTTTACTTTTTGCTAAAGAAGTGTACTTTATTGTTGAATGACTCCACGGGGCAGACGTGAGCTACTTCATCAGATGTTAGTTTGCACAAACGATCGTTATTAATTAGCAAGGGTCAGGAAGATGCCCGCTTTAGTGGAATCATCAACTGTTTGTGTACTTCTTTCGTGATTTGACATTGTTGAGTGATTTGTAGGAATCGCTGAGCCTTGTGATGCATTGGATAGGTAAGCTTTGCTTTGGTAGCCTGCAATATTAAATCGACATTTTAGCAAATTTTAAAAATACTTGCATATCGAAATGAAACAGGCATTTTATAGCATTAGAGAACACAGGATTTATAGTTTTTTATTATTGAATCACACTGATTTTTCAGCAGTTTACAATACAAAAGTTATACATCCATTATCATTTTACAAATTTCAGCAATGCTGTTAAGTAAAAAAGGAATGGATGCGAGTGGTTGTTGTTCCAGAATCTCCGGATTGAATTTCCATTTTCACTGCATTTATAGTTTTGGATTCGTATGCCAGAGAGAATAAAGGATGCCCCAACTGCAGTTTTGTGGGTAGTTAACAATCGTCCCAACTTTTGCCTGCTGGATGTGTACCCCTTGTGACAACATTAATGACAAGCTTTTCGGATTCTTGCACTGCAGTGTTGTTGCCAGAGCCAGATTGATGAGCAGGATGTTGTAGCCCCCGAGTGGATGAGGTCGGATTGACTCCGTTTTTCTTCACATATTGTTGGAGTTTACCCTGTTTCAGCAATTCTTCAATCACACTCTTTAACTGGCGACATTGGTTAGTGTCATGGCCAGGTTGGTTGTGAAATCGATAGAATTTCCCATTATTCACTGCACCTCCCCTCATCTCGGGTGGTTTGGGATACTTGACTGCATCTTTCGTCGTAAAAAATATATTCTCCGGTGTGTCAGTTAAAGGAGTAAAATCTGAAGGATTGAGTCGGCGAGATCTCTTCTCACTCCCTTGCTTCTTTCCTTCGTCATTTTCCCTTTTCTGACTCCCAAATTCTCTTTTGTTAGAAGCAAGATCATTATTGTTGACCCTAGCAACATCCACCTTCGCTGGTGCAGAAAGGCTCTCTAAGCGCATGAATTTGTCGGCCTTTTTATAAAACTTTTCAAGTGAATTTGGTTCTTTCATTTTTAACTATCTTCCGAATTCACTCAATTTGTCGATGGCTCGCACCAAGTAGGTCAAGATCATACGGGGCTCTGCATTATCCACTTCGGCTAGGGCTATATTGAAATGGCTCAAGAAACATTTGATTGATTCCCCGAGAGCTTGTTCAAGACTGCACAATGACATTATATCCTTAGCTTTTGAAGAATACAATCTGAACTGATCTTTGAACTTTCGCGTCAAGTCGGAGAATTGATCTACAGACCGAACTGGTAGCTTTGTGAACCAAAGTAGAGACACTCCCTCTAAGTACACTGGAAAATATCGGCACTTAATCTCATCTGATGCTCTAGCACCAGTCATATCTAGCACCAGTCATATGCCAGTCGTACTTGTATAGGAAATGATTAGGGTCACTTGTCCCATTATAGGCCGGGATAGTTGGAGGTACAAATTTCCTTGGAAATTCCGCTTTCAGGATCCTTTCGGTAAATGGAGTTTTACTTGGCGCAAATCCCCAGTCACTCTCATTTTCTTCCCTCTACATGCTCTCTTTCATGATTCGGCCAATCATCTCTGATAGGTACTCTTTATTGTTCAGGGGCATCGCCGGGCAGACATCAGCTTGGAAATGTTCGCGGAAAGTTGGCTGCGGCCTTGAACCTTCAGCTTGGAAAGGTGGCGCTTCGGCGGTGCCAGCCGCTCGTTGAGGAATACCTTTTTCCGGGGGGTTATAGGCTTCTTTAGCAAAGGTTGTTTCTGGGTTTCCTGTTTGTCGATTTGCCCCAAGCAGAGCATTTAATATATCCATCATTGAAGCGTTTTGAGCTTCCATTTGTTGGCATAACCCAGAAACTACGTCATCTAATTCATCCCTTGTGACTCCAACGGTAGGATTTGGCTGGTTTGTTGTTGGGGAAGCGGAAGTTCCCTCATGATCATTTCCGGATCTGGCAGGTCTACCTCTTCTTCTAGGAGCCATTATTTCAGTTAGACTTCTGGTCTTTAAGGAGATTCTTTCAACAAACCTTTATGAAGTAATGGTCAGAAGATTCCTGAGTTCAATTCTCAGTGAAAGCACCAAAATGTTAACGCTAAAAATTGAACGCTAACACCCTGGTGTGTGTAGTAATGTTGTGAAAGCACCACCCGTGATACGGGAACAAGAAATAAGCAGTAAAGTAGCAGAAAACAGTAAAAGACAACGATTTTATAGTGGTTCGGCTTAAGATCAAGCCTACATCCACTTTGAATTCTTTTATTACTGATCTGGTTACAAATTGATACAATGCATTTGAAATACAATTCACTTTGATCACAAAAACAATTTAGACTAGTAGCTCAAACTTCGGTGTAGAAGATCTCATCGAATTCATGTTGAATGTGATAGATTTCCTTCGAAGCTTGTTGTAGTGTCTGAAATGTTTGGAGTTCTTCAAGCGTTGGATGAGTTATGAATTCTGCAGAGTAACGGCGCTTTAGAGAATGATCGAAAGGTCCCCCTCTAGTTGGAGTTATGGCCATATTTATAGGGAGGATTTCTGGGCAGAATTTTATCACCAAGTGCTAAGTCGTCCACGACCTATGGTAGGTCGTAGATCGTAGGTCGGCGACGACATAGGGGATCACCTGTATCAACTATTTTGGACCTTGTCCTGAATAAGTTATTAGGTCGGCAGCGGCCTAAGAGATGGGATCTGACCTATCTCGATTGCACTTGATTCTTTTCTGGGCGAGTTAATAGGTCGTGTACGACTTATTATAGGTCGTAACTTCCCACAGGTCGTTAGGTCGTAACCTCCCATAGGTCGTGTTAACTCCCATTGAGAAGCGACCTAAAATATTGAGCGAGTCAATGAAGCTTGCGACCTAACTGCTGAAGAGATTCTGCGACCTAACTGAAGTCTGCGACCTAAGAACATAGCGACCTAAAGAATGTCGCGACCTAACTGTTGAAGGAAGCTTGCGACCTAACTGAAGTCTGCGACCTAAGAACATAGCAACCTAAAGAATGTCGCGACCTAACTGTTGAAGGAAGCTTGCGACCTAACTGAAGTATGCGACCTAAGAACATAGCGACCTAAAGAATGTCGCGACCTAAAGTAGTTAACGACCTAAAAGAGCTTGCGACCTAACTACAGGAAAAGTTTGCGACCTAAGGCAGTTAGCGACCTAACTACTAAAGCAGCTCAGCGACCTACGACCTAAGAGGCAAACGAGCTAAGACTTCAACGACCTAAAGCTCCCACATATATTCCTAACTCGTCTGCGACCTACCACTTGTTCAAATGAAGCCAAGTGCTACTACATCAGCTGATCTCTTAAGTCGCAAGGGGACTGCGACCTAGCTTAGGTCGCTCGCGACCTACGACCTAACTAAGGTCGTAGGCGACCTAAGACTTAGCAATTTCTCTGCCCAGAATTCAGAGATGCTCCTATAAATACCCCACCACTTCCAACATGAAAAGGACTTTCGGCCATTCATTTCTTCAAGCGCCGATACTCTGTCGAAGTCTCCACTCATTCAACAATCAAAGATCTTCAAGCATTCGAGACGCTACAACAAGCTTCGAGAAGAACTCCCTACATCAAACACGGATTCGTCGAGTTTCATCATCAAAGATTGAGCTAGTAGTCAAGAGTGCTTTCGTGATCAAATTGTGTTGTATCTTGAAGGATATTATATCAAATTGTAACCGAATCAGCAATAAAAGACTATAAAGTGGACGTAGGCTCAATTACGGGCCGAACCACTATAAATCTGTTGTTCATTTACTGCTTTTCTGCTATTTTCAGCTTATATTCTGTTCCCGTACCAACGGGTGGTGCTTTCACAATTCTATTACACACACCGGGTGTTAGCGTTCACTTTTTAGCGTTAACATTTTGGTGCTTTCATTGAGAGCCAAACTCAGGCGATCATCCACCATTGCTTCGCAAAGATTCATAAAAAGAACCTCTCTTAAAAACCAGATCCGAAATAATGGCTCCTGGAAGAAGAGGTAGACCTATCAGATCCGGAAATGCTCACGAAGGGACTTCCGCTTCCCCAACAACAGACCAAGCAACTCCAACCGTTGGAGTCACCAGGGCTGAATTGGATGATGCAGTTTCTGGATTATACCAACAGATTGAAACCCAAAACGCTTTGATGATGGATAGATTAACTGCTCTGCTCGGGGCAAATCGTCAACCAGAAAACCATCAAACTACTCTTCCTGAAATGCCACCTTTCCAAGCTGATGGTTCTATGCCACAACCAACTTGTCATGAACATATGCCCGGGCAAACTTCCGAGGGAAGAACTGATGCTTGTCCGGAGGTGTCTTTGAACAATAAAGAATACCTATCCGAAATGGTTAGCCGCATCATGAAAGAGAGCATGCAAAGGGAAGAGGATGAGAACGACTGGGGATTTGCACCAAGCAGAACTCCGTTTACTGAAAGGATCCTGAAAGCGGAGTTTCCAAGGAAATTTGCACCTCCTACTATCCAAGCCTATAGGGGAACGAGTGACCCTAATCATTTCCTATACAAATACGATTGGCATATGACCGGGGCAAGAGCATCAGACGAGATCAAGTGTCGGTACTTTCCAGTATACCTGGAAGGTGTGGCTTTACTTTGGTTCACAAAGCTTCCAGTTCGGTCTGTAGATAAGTTCTCCGACTTAACGCAAAAGTTTAAAGAACAGTTCAGATTGTATGCTTCAAAAGCTAAGGATATAATGTCGCTGTCTAACCTTGAACAAGCGCCCGGAGAATCAATCAAATCTTTCTTGAGCCATTTCAATATAGCTTTAGCCGAAGTAGAAAATGCGGAACCACGCATGATCCTGACTTATTTGATGCGAGCCATTGATAAATCGAGTAAGTTTGGAATATGGCTAAAGATGAAGGAACCGAACTCACTTGATAAATTTTATAAAAAGGCCGACGAGTTCATTCGCCTTGAAAGCCTTTCTACGACATCGAAAGTGGTTGCTGCCCAAACTAATAATAACAATGTCCCATCTAATAAAAGAGAATCTGAAAGTCAGAAAAGGGAGAATGAAGGAGGAAAGAGCCAGGAAAATGAAAAGAAACCTCGCCGCTTTAATCCTTCGGATTATACTCCTTTAACTGATACACCAAGAAATATCTTTTTTGCAACAAAGGACGTTGTTAGGTATCCTAAGCCACCTGAGATGACGAGAGGTGCAAAGCGTAATGGAAAATTCTGCCAATTTCACAATCAACCTGGCCATGACACTGACCAATATCGCCAATTAAAGAATGTGATTGAAGAATTGCTGGAGCAGGGTAAACTCCAACAATACGTTAAGAGAAGCGGAGTCGCTCCAACCTCATCCACTCGGGATCAACAACATCCTACCCATCAATCTGATTCTCTCAACAACACTACAGTGTAAGATACAGAAAAGCTTGTCATTAATGTTGTCACAGGAGGTCCACACCCAGCAGGCAGAAGTTGGGACGACTGCTAATTGTCCACAAAACTGCAACTGGGGCATCTTTCACTTTCTCTGGCATATAAATCCGAAGCTGCAAATCTAGTGCAAATGGAAAATCAGTCCGGAGATTCTGAAACAACAATCACTAGCATCCATTTTTTGCTTAACAGCGTTGCTTAAATTTGTAAAAAATGATGATGGATGTATAACTTCTGCATTGTAAACCGCTGAGAAATCAGCGTGACTGAATAATGAAAAACTATGCATTCTGTATTTTCTATTATAAAATGCCTGTTATATTTCGATGTGTAAATACTCTAAATGTATTGCTAAAATGTCGATCTAATATTGCAGGTCATTAAAGCAAAGCTCACCCATCGCAAAGCTAAGCGAGCCTTACAAATCATTTATTAAAGCAAATACCAAATGATGGGAGAACATGGCCAAGCAAGCACGGAAGCAACCAAAAGGAATTTTGCTCCTCAATAAAAGGGCCGGTAGAACCACCGAAGGGACACCTTCCCAAGCAGAAGGAACATGGCCCTTGCTAACTGATCGTGATGCATCCGATCAGGCAGCTTGCGTCCGTCCCGTGGATCTACTCGCCCCTGAGAAGCAACCTTCCTGGCACACCAACCAACCGATGCTCCTTCCCAAAGGTCAACAAAGCCCTCTAACGAGGCACGCCAATAAATGAAAGTGCTTCTCTCAATAACAAGATTGGTGGAACCACCGGAGGGGCACCTTCCCAAGCTGAAGGAACAGGGCCCTTGTTAATTGATTGCGATCATTTGTGCAAACGAACATCCAATCAAGCAACTTGCGTCTGCCCCGTGGATCCACTCAACCATGAGAAAGTAACTTCCAGGCAATTTCAAGACCTCTTCGGAGGCAAAAGCCCTTTTCGGAGGCACATTTCACCCGTGTAGAAGTGCAAAATGCTCCTCTTCGGAGGCCCACTTCACCAGCGATGAAATGCTAAAAAGCCCTTTTCGGAGGCACATTTCACCCGTGTAGAAGTGCAAAATGCTCCTCTTCGGAGGCCCACTTCACCAGTGATGAAATGCTAAAAAGCCCTTTTCGGAGGCACATTTCACCCGTGTAGAAGTGCAAAATGCTTCTCTTCGGAGACCCACTTCACCAGAGCTGAAATGCCAAAATTGCTTCTCTTCGGAGACCAAAATTGCTTCTCTTCGGAGACCAAAATTGCTTCTCTTCGGAGACCAAAATTGCTTCTCTTCGAAGACCAAAATTGCTTCTCTTCGGAGACCAAAGTGGCTTCTCTTCGGAGACCAAAATCGCTTCTCTTCAGAGACCAAAAGACCTCTTCAGAGGCGTACTTCACCTTGCTTGAAGTACCAAAAATAAACCCTTTACTGGGGCACAAAATCAAAACCTTCTTCAGAAGCTCATTTCACTGTGCAGGAAAATTCACTTTTAAACAAATAAAAGTGATCATTCCCAAAAGTCGAAATGTTCTTCAGGAAGAAAGAGAAAGTAAAAACTTCTCCGAAGACCAGATATACTCTATTAAAAGCAGAATAATTCTTCCCTTAAAAGTGAAGTAGTTATTCTCTGAAGTAAGAATATCATTCTTGAAGAAGCTAGAAATGTTGCAATGCACTTGCGGTATGGGGGCAACACTACATAATTTAATTGTATTAATAAAAGCAACATGCCACAAGTTCATTGCAATATCACAAAAAATAAAATAGATGTGGAATAAATGTATTTCCAAACACAGACAAAAAGTTTGTACAAGTAAAAGGAATTGTTTATTCTACACCAAAAAAGAGAAACAGATGCATTCTCACATACACAAAGAATTTGTACAAGTAAAATAGCTATTTTATTCAATACTATGGAAATTTTTTACATTGTGCAGATTACAAAAAGGAGCGGAGACCGGTATCCGCACAATCTCCGGTCAATACATGCAAAAAGCAGAAAAGTCAAAATCAAACTCATTTCTCCTTCTTCCCACCCTTGGAGCCTTTACCCGGCCTGGTAATTAGTTTCGGAGGACGTATTGGAGAAGAAGGAGAAAGAGACTCAGCCGGATCGACTTTTGCTTCATCTCCAACAGCAGAAGAACCTTTCTTTCCTTTCTTCGAAACCACACATTTCCCCTTCTTCTTGGAAGAAGACTCACTCCCTGGAGTAAGAAATGTAGAAAGCTTTGTGTCATAGTCAAAAGACTGCTCCGGGGTCTTCTCACTATCTTCCAAATCTTCTGCTTTTTGCTCCTCTGAAGCAGGTGGTTCATCCAAGCCTTGAAGGGCTGCTATCTTTTCTTCCTGTGAACCTGGTTGAGAAGCTGGAAGAGGAGTAACTTGAGAAGGAGGAGGAACGGCAGCTGAAGAAGGAGAAATTGGTGCAGTTTCCGGCACGTCCGCTGCATAATAAAAGAAATCAAAATCAGTATTCTCCGAGAAAAAAAGAAGACAGTGGATCGTCAAAGCTTAAGTAATAAGTAAGAAGTTCGTTGAACTCGGTTAAGTCGAATAAGCAATTCACTGAATTCATCTCGTCAGAGTTACCTGGAGAAGTCGGTTTGGCGAGATCAATCTCAAATTCCCGAGCCTGAAAGTCCTTCATTGCCTCTTCTTCTGTAGGAGTGGTCACAACTGGATGTGAAGGATGAGAGCTGGAATCCATAATGTTTACATCGGCCGAAGTGGAAGTGTGAACAGGGGCAGTTAAAGGAGCTTTCTCCTTTGAAAACTCTTCTCCCATCGATTCAGCCCGTACTTTAGCAAGCTGCTCCTTCCCCTTAACAAGAGCGGCACGAGCCTCATCATCAAGATAGCGCTCCTCAAGTTCCGACTCATCATAGCCGGCCCGCCAAGCATGTCAAGTGCGACTTCCCACACTTCAGCCAATGTAATTTCATAATCAGGACCCTGAAAAGCAAGACTCCCACGACCCAGAACACTGTGTAAATAAAAGTCGAATAAGGTAGAGCTGATGTTTGCTTTCGTCGCTTCATGTGATTGCTCGGCCGCTTCCTTTTCGGCAACGGCAGCAACCCGACCAGCAATAGCCGCATCACGCTCTGTCTCAGCCTTAGCGAGTCGAGACTTTAGTAACTCAATCTCTACGTTCTGGGAGGTGACCTTTTCCCGCAGTTCGGTATTTTTTGTGCGATATTTCTCAGTAATGTGCTGTTCGGCGGCAAGCTTCATTTCGACATCTCTTTGTGCAGCATGTGCATCCCGCACTTGCTTCTGAAAGACTTCTTCTTTTTGAGTATATGATGCAGAAGAAGAAGCGAGATTTTCCTTAAGCTACTTAACTTCAGATGCAAGCTTTGCGTTGTCGTCTGCAATGCTCGTCATCTCCGCATCATGCTGCTTACGCCGTTTGTCCCATTCTGATTTATCGTTCTCCATGGTCATCATCGCCTCAAGGTTCATATGGTTGACCCTTTGAAGTTCATCAACCAACTTCTGCCATCCAGACATTCTTTCAATATCAAGCTTGATAGCATCGACATTTCTCAGCATTGCCTGCTTATCAATGGGAACCAAATCTAAGTCAAAACGGACTCCTCTTAGACACCAATTCGAAAATCGGCTCTGAAGCGTTGGAGGGCCGTCTTTAACTTGATATTGTGGCCTGTTAATGATGGTTTGAATATCAGATTCCTTTAGAGGAGGAGAGCCGGCCGGAATATCAGAAGAAATGGGAGCGTTAGTCTTCTCAGAAATAGCAGACGCGTCACTTGGCTTAGACCGTTTGCTCGATTCATCAGTAATATGAGTTTTCCCTTTGCCATCATAAGACTTTCGCTTATGAGAATTGTAAGTTCTGTAAGAAGAATCATATCGGTCAGCATCTCTTCTTCTCTGCCACTGCTCATAATCCCATTTTTCTTGAGCCTGCCTTTGGGCCCGTTCCTCATCTGTCTCTCTCTGGTCACCAAGATATTTCCTAAAGTCATAGGATCCGCGACCTCCATGGCGCTGAAATGAGTCATAGTATGAGCCGGAGCGCCCCATCGGAGAATCTGAAAACGGAAAAGAAGTAAAGTTTAGAAATTTCCAGAAAGAAAGAGTAAATGCTTATAGGTGCAGAAAAATCCTAAGTGTGTGCGGCGTGCGAACTACGTGCGTCAAACTACAAACCACGCTTCAGTGCGGGAACGGAGACGACAGGTGTAGAAGGCGTCGAGGTCTGTTTCAAAGAGGACGTCGCTTCAACGACAGGAGAGTTCGCCTTTGGAATATTATCCTTGAAAAGCTCTTGAGAAGTTATCATTATGTCACTCAAGTCATCGAAAGTATCATCACCCTGGTATTCAGCAGACTTCTCTTTTTCAACTTCCACATCAATTGATTTTTCAGAAACTCGAGGATTTTCTTCCTCTTCGATAATTGGGGCAAGTGCCGACTTGCTGACTGACCCTACAGTATTAGTGGATGCGGAACACTTTATCAAGGCAGCCTCTACGACAGGTGTTTCTGATGCAACTTCTTCTGCAGAAACTGGGGCATTCGATGCCTCTGCTTGAGAGCCCGAAGTAGCTAACATTTCTGCATCAGAACTAGAGATTTCATAAATCCGAGTCGACCTGGAAGAATGTAAAAGCCCAAATTGGTGCAAAAGCTCATCATCTAATAGAAACTGGATACTCCTCTCCTCTACCGGCACCGCCATAAGCCTCTCAAAAGTCACCTTGTGACTGGTATCTCGAAGTGGAGGAGGAAATGCTGCAAAAAAGAAAGAATGGAGTTAAGCATTTGACAGTTCGAATTCTGAAAAGTCTTGAAAACAAATCGGAAAGAGGCAATCTTACTTCCGACTCTCCAGATGGCATAAAATCCCGGAGGACAGCGGACGTAAAAGAATTGAGTCAAGAACCCATGGGCACTTTCGGGCAAGTCCAGAATTAGTTTACGGTTCCTAGCACTCCTCACAAGTGTAATAGAGGGATGATCTTTGTTCTTTGCAAATGTGCACAAGAATCGAATTTCGGCAAAACTGGGAAAACGGCCCAACGTTCTCTTGAAAAGCACGCACAGTCCCAGCAGGATGGAGTATCCATTAGGGTGTAGTTGAAAAGGGGAGATAGATAGCCGAAGGAGAAGTTCTCGAAGACAATCATTAAAGGGCGGAATAGCTCCGCTCAAGCACATCTGACGATTCACAGCAACAAAGCCAAGAGGCGGCCTGTCAGCAATGTCGCTTGTCCCAGGAAGTAAAGCATCTGCTTCGGCAATACCGAACTGGATGCACAATTGTTTGAAGACCTTGTGGCTCAGAGTAGTAGAAGTCCGTTCCGGAGGGTCGTTCAGTGGAGTAGCAATTGGAAAAGCTTCTCCAGCTATTTCCAAGTCTTCCTGTTGAGATGCCATTCTACACAAGGAACTGGACGATCAAATATTAAGGTGCATGTTTCCTAAAAAAGAGTGAAGTGTTGTGCAAAACTAACGCAATAACAAGCAAATATAAATGAAACTAACTTAGTTGATACTTGTCGATTATAAAGTTTCGAGGCTTGATATCTTAAGTCCAAGAACAGTGTTGTGTTGATGCAAATAAATCAGCTTTAGTTGATCATTTCAATTTTGCTTTAATACTTCACTTAGATTTGTTAGTTCACAGCATTTCATTCGTGAAGTTCATTTAAGTTTGATATTCTTTGTCGACTAATCTGTCATTTGATGTGGGCAATCAATGGCAGTATATTCGTCCCATTTTTTCTGTGAATGTTGCTTTTAAACAGGTTATCAGCATTAAAGTTAAGGCAATCTGAAAAGAAGTACAACAAAGTCTAAAACAATTCAAATTCAAAAATCAGCCAAATTCTGCCTAAATTTCTAAGTCCCAGGTCGTTCACGACCTAACATAAGTCGGAGCAATTTTAAGTCGTGCAGTGCAAATAAAAGCATTCAGGGCTGTGCAGAATTGTTTCAAGTTCTAGGTCGTTCGACGACCTATCCTTGGTCAAGGCACCTTTAGGTCGCACAGTGCAACCGAAGGGTTAAAAGCAATGCAGATTTGATCAAGTCCTAGCTCGGCTGCAATTTAAAGCTTATGTCAGGGGAAAGTTAGGTCATGCAGTTTCTGGTTCAAGAAACTATTAGGTCGTTCAGCGACCTAACACAGGTTATAGTCTTCCTTAGGCCGAACTATTCCTTAGGTCGCGAATGGTCTTAAGTCGCCTGAAACCCTTATGCTGCTAACTTCCTCTCCACGCCACAAACCACCAAACCCTATAACCCGTTATCAATTACACTTATAAACCCATCGCCTTCCTCACCCCTTCAATTCATCGAAAGATACCAAAAGCGATTCAACACATCCCCAATCCATCGCAGATTCAACACATTACTATGCCCTCATGAATCAGCCAAAGCAACGATCGAGAGTCAACTACGACAACCACTTGAGACGATGCACAACTCATAGAATGGGGCTAAGGTCAAAAAAGCAGGGATTCAAGATTAGACGATGATTATGATAGGATGGATATCAAACTCACTTACGGGATGTAATGGTAAGGAAGAATCGATGACTGGAATAGGTTGAATTTGCCTTTGAAAACTCGAAAAATTCGTCAATGGCAGCAGGGGATCGAAGCAGTAGAGTATGGAGGAAGAAGCGACCTAACCGATTTATATGAAACCAAGAAAGGAAGATGAATAGACAAGCAAGTTAGTGTGTTTTAGGTCGCTCGCGACCTAGCGAAGTTAAGTCGAAGCACACGACCTATGACTTCGGCCCGTACTTCGAGGGGCAAATGTTAACTCCCATTGAGAAGCGACCTAAAATATTGAGCGAGTCAATGAAGCTTGCGACCTAACTGCTGAAGAGATTCTGCGACCTAACTGAAGTCTGCGACCTAAGAACATAGCGACCTAAAGAATGTCGCGACCTAACTGTTGAAGGAAGCTTGCGACCTAACTGAAGTCTACGACCTAAGAACATAGCAACCTAAAGAATGTCGCGACCTAACTGTTGAAGGAAGCTTGCGACCTAACTGAAGTCTGCGACCTAAGAACATAGCAACCTAAAGAATGTCGCGACCTAAGGTAGTTAACGACCTAAAAGAGCTTGCGACCTAACTACAGGAAAAGTTTGCGACCTAAGGCAGTTAGCGACCTAACTACTAAAGCAGCTCAGCGACCTACGACCTAAGAGGCAAACGAGCTACGACTTCAACGACCTAAAGCTCCCACATCTATTCCTAACTCGTCTGCGACCTACCACTTGTTCAAATGAAGCCAAGTGCTACTACATCAGCTGATCTCTTAAGTCGCAAGGGGACTGCGACCTAGCTTAGGTCGCTCGCGACCTACGACCTAACTAAGGTCGTAGGCGACCTAAGACTTAGCAATTTCTCTGCCTAGAATTCAGAGATGCTCCTATAAATACCCCACCACTTCCAACATGAAAAGGACTTTTGGCCATTCATTTCTTCAAGCGCCGATACTCTGTCGAAGTCTCCACTCATTCAACAATCAAAGATCTTCAAGCATTCGAGACGCTACAACAAGCTTCGAGAAGAACTCCCTACATCCAACACGGATTCGTCGAGTTTCATCATCAAAGATTGAGCTAGTAGTCAAGAGTGCTTTCGTGGTCAAATTGTGTTGTATCTTGAAGGATATTATATTAAATTGTAACCGAATCAACAATAAAAGACTATAAAGTGGACGTAGGCTCAATTACGGGCCGAACCACTATAAGTCTGTTGTTCATTTACTGCTTTTCTGCTATTTTCAGCTTATATTCTGTTCCCGTACCAACGGGTGGTGCTTTCACAATTCTATTACACACACCGGGTGTTAGCGTTCACTTTTTAGCGTTAACAAGTCGTTAGCTTCTTAGCTCGTTAAGTCGTCTCTGTTGTTAGGTCGGTAGCCTCCTTAAGTCGAAAACTTCTTAGGTCGGTAAGCTTTTTAGGTCGGTATGCTTTTTAGGTCGGCAAGCATTTTAGGTCGGCAAGTTTTTTAGGTCGGTATGCTTTTTAGGTCGGCAAGCTTTTTAGGTCGGCTGGTCGCGAATCAAAAGAGGGTTAACACATGGTATAGTTCATCTTCACATCCCCGATGACTTCTTCTCTCTTTATCTCTATACCCATGATGATCTCTCACCATTGAAACTGATGACTCTCTTCTACCTTGATGAGATTGTGGCGACATTCTCCTTTCACCCGAAACCGACGGTGAAACCCTGTTTCCACCTTGGTTCGAAATTGGCGATGTTCTTCTTCGGGTTTGATTCATATCCAACATGAGCTTTTCCAATCTACCAATCCCCTAATCAAACTTTTCATTAAACTTATCACTAATTCGTTGCTCCATTTGCTCAGCATCTTCTCTTCTATACATCTCTGCAACATTTTGATGACGATTAGCTCTTCTTGGAGGCATGATTACACAATCACTAGGCTCGGCCTTGATCGACTCTATTCTTCAACACTCGGCTCTACTTTGAATGCAGCTCCTAATATGCTCGGCTTAGCTATGATTGGCTAAGTCGTGCTCCAACACTTCTCCTTGGCTCCAAGGCTCGGCTTAGCTATGATTGGCTAAGTCTAGCTCTGATACCAAACTGACGCAGCGGATATAACGGATGACAACGAAATGAAGATTTCATGTCAAACTAATCGATGAAACGATTAGATGAAGCAATATGAATCGGTGAATTAATGATACCAAACGCCCAAATCCGTTAATCTCAAGAGATACCGGATTCTAGCAATCTTCGACACGTTGATCGCGCACGATACCATGAGAGAAGATCTACAATTCTTCAAACGTTGATCAAGCGCACTTGATTCCGTGAATTGGCTTCAACAATCGTTGATTCGAGCGCACTCGAATGCCGAAAGTGGAGATAGGAGATAACACTCAACTACCAATTTAAGAAGAGGCACAAAGCACTCAAACAAAGTTTTATTCAAAAATCAACTACTTTTTTACAAATGATACCACCCGCCTATTTATAGGCTTACAACTCACACAGGTACCAGACTTAACAGGTTCAACGACCTAACACAAACGACCTAACACAAACAACCTACGACCTAACAAACGCGATTTAAAAACAAACAAATACAATAGCTCATACGACTTAAGCACAACGAAATAAGAACAAACGAGTTAACAAACACGAGTTACAACACAACGACCTAAGAATACAACACACACGACCTAAGGACTCAGCGACTTAAGAAATCCAAGCTCCATGCGATATAAGCTTCATGCGACCTAAAACTTGAGTGACATATGGTCGAGCGACCTAAGAACATGGCGGCATAAACTTAGTTAACTCGCGAATGACTTTGATACTTTTGAATCCTCCATCTTAACCTTCCACTTGCCGAAATCCAATGCTCCCATCTCACCATTTTAAAAGTTAGATCAAGGTGAAACAAATCATGTTAGATAGCTGGTGATCATCAACACAGAGACTAGCAATCTATTGGATTGGAAATCTGTTCAAGGAGCAAATCTCATCGTTTCAAGATGTAATAACAGGCATTGGATATAAGGTGTATTCCTAACTAATTTATGAATATTAATATTTACATTTAATGTTTATGTGATATATATATATTATTGGTAGTTAGGTGACGATTCCAATATATAAATATATTTTCACAAATAGATTGGTTGTATGTTTTTATATGTTTTTTATGAACAAAATTTATTTTTTTAGTCATGTATACACCTATATGTAGCTTGTGTCAAATAAAAAAAACTATTTTAAATATTTTTATATACAATATACATATATACGTACATACATATAAACACATACATACACATACATACATACATACATACATATATATATGTATGTATAATTTAAATACTACATCAAAATTTATTTAAAACATGGTTATGTAATTTTATATGTAAAGTTTAATAAGTATAAAATTTTCAGTAAATTTTATATGTATTTATATATTATTATTAAATAATATTTAAATAAATTAATCATATAAATTAGTTATATATATATGTATTATAAATTATGTTTTATATTTTACAAACTTAAATTAATACATAACTTACTCTTGGCAAAAACTAGAATTTTTTTATATAATTTAAAATATTTAAATATAAACTAAGAAATAAAAAATAGATTTTTTTTTTTAAATTATAAATTTATATAATAAATATTAAAAACACAAAAATATCATTTAGAATTTATGGGAAATTTAAAACTCAAATTAAGTTTTTAAAATATATTATATTAATATTTTAAAATATTCATACAAATATTTTCAATAAAACATATTTTAAAATTAAAATTCAAAAAATTATTTAAATCTTGTGCATGACCAGATAAATACATAATTTTTATAAATATATTTTGTGTATTTTATAAGTATTAATCTATATTTATTAATATATATATATATATATGTATGTATTTAATATATATACACATATATGTGTGTGTATATGTTTAATTTTTTTATACATATACTGTTTTTAACTTTGTAAACCAAAATTTTCAATTCAGTATCATTTATAAACGATTTAAGTATATTCATATATTTATAAAAATGTACAATGTTAGTATTTCATACTTATGTTTATAAATATATATTCAAAATTATTTAAATAAAAAATATAGTTTATATATATATATATATTTATTTATTTATAAAATTATATATATATAGTATATAAACATATATTTGGACAATATTTTTGTATATTGGATGAGCTAGCGTGCCTGTTGCGGTGTAAATTTGACGCAGCGGATATTCACGAAAATGATACAACGATGAAAGTAGAAATCGATGGATTGAAAAATACCGAATGCCTAAATCCGTTGATCTCAAAGATACCGGATTCTAGCTATCTCCAACACGTTGATCGCGCACGATACCTTGTTAAAAGATCTATGATTCTTCGAACGTTGATCTCGCGCACGAGATACTGTTATTCGGCTTCAAATCCGTTGATTCGAGCGCACTCGAATACCGAAGATGGAGAAAGGAGCTCACACTCAACTTCCAATTTCAAAGTGGCACAAAACACACAAACAAAGTTTTATTCAAAATCAACTAACTTTACAAATGACCCAACATCCCTATTTATAGGGTTACAACTCACACGACTCAACACGTTCACCGTCACCGACCTAACATAGGTCGCTATCGACCTAAACATCACGACCTACGACCTATACTCACACAACATTTGTACAGACCACACGATCTAACATAGGCCATTGACGACCTTAACAGACACGAGTTACCAACATAACAAAATACAACGACCTTCAACAATGCGACTCATCATATATACAACCGACATAACAGTGAACGACTTAACAACACAAGTTGCGACCTAAGAAACACAGCACATACGCGACTTAAGACTCACACGACTTAAAATACACGGCAGCGACCTATCTTCATAGCGGCATAAGGTCGAGCGACCTAAAATGAATGCGACTTAAGCTTCGGCACAAGAGAACGGCTTAAGAAAAAGCAATATAAGAAATTCCGCGACCTAACATAGGTCGTAATTCGTTCCCGCGACCTAACTTAGGTCATAACTCGTCAAAGTCGAAACTCGAAATGTCGGAGCGACCTAATGAAATGCGCGCTGGTTTGTTTATCTCGCTTGGTTGCTTGCATGCCTTAACGCTGAATCCATTAACTCGCGAGCGACCTTCACTAGGTCATGAGCGACCTAAGGTCCTTGAACGACTCAAATCTAATGAGTTGGTAGATTGCGCTGCATCATCCTCCCCTGGTTGGCAAGAATTCGACCTCGAATTTGCACCTTCCTCTTCCACAACAAGCTCATCCCCATGATATAGAATCAAGTATTTGACGTTAAAAACATCTGCAGTGTGAATATGATCTGGCAACCTTAACCGATATGCATTATCATTGATCTTCTTCAAGATCTTTACTGGACCAATCTTTCGCGCTTTCAATTTATTGTACATTCCCACTGGAAAATGATCTTTTGTCAACACGGCGTAAACCAAATCACCTTCTCTGAAGTTCACACTCCTTCGCTTTTTATCTGCCAGTTGTTTATACTTCTCATTTGATGCAAGCAATCATTTATGAATAGTTCTTTGGCACTCCTGCAACTCAGTCACAAAATCACAAGCTCGCTTAACAACTCCCTTCTGATATGGTACTATCATCAAATCCAACGGTCCCTTCGGCATTGCTGAATATACAGCTTGAAATGGACTGAATCCAGTACTTCGATTAACAGCGTGATTATGTGCAAATTTTGCCTGACATAATTTCATATCCCAGCTCTTCAGATTATCTTTTACAAGACATCTTAACAAGTTTCCCAACGATCTATTCACCAGTTCCGTTTGCCCATCTGTTTGTGGATGATAGGCGCTACTAAAATTCAGCTTCGTTCCAACCATCTTCCACAGACTCAACTAAAAATGACTTTGAAATCGCGTATCCCGGTCAGAAACAATGGATTCAGGTAGCCGATGTAGTCGATACACTTCCTTAAAGAATAACTGAGCAACATGGACTGCATCTGCGGTCTTTTTACAAGCTATGAAATGCGCCATCTTGGAAAATCTATCCACCACCACATATATGCAATCATTCCCATGTTGAGTTCTCGGCAAACCCAAAACAAAATCCATGCTAATATCAACCCATGGTCTAGTAGGCACGGGCAATGGCATATATAACCCTACATTCGTAGCTGTCCCTTTGGAAACTTGACATATATGACATCTCTGCACAAATCTTTCAACTTCTTTCCTCATGGATGGCCAAAAATATGATTCAGAAATCAACTGCAAAGTACGATCTTTACCCACATGACCTTCCTCATGCAACTCCTTCACAATCTTTATTCGTAAGCTGCACTCTGGTATACACAATCGATTCCCTTTAAAAAGAAAACCATCCACCAACACATATTCATCCGTCTTCCCCTTCTTGACTTCATCCATAACCTTCACAAAGTAAGGTTCATCAACAAACAATTCTGGCAATACATCAAACCCTGTCACCTCAACTTTCATCGTGGTCAACAAATGATTTCTTCTACTCAATGCATCTTCCACACGGTTTGTAACTCCCGACTTATGCTTCACAACGAATGTAAACTGTTGCAAGTATGCAATCCACGAAGCATGTCTAGCTGCGACTTTATCATGTTCTTGCAAATGCTTCAACGCCTCATGGTCTGTATACAAGACAAACTCCTTATGGAACAAGTAATGTCTCCAATGCTTCAGAGCTTGCACAATAGCATAGAACTCCACATGATAAGTATTATATCTCATCTTAGCTCCATAAAGTTTCTCACTGAAATATGCAATTGGTCGTCCTTTCTGACTCAACACCCCTCCAATCCCAACTTTAGATGCATCAGTATGTAACTCAAACAACAACTGAAAATCTGGTAATACTAGAATTGGTGCTGTCGTCAAAAGTTCCTTGATCCGCTCAAAAGCAAATCCTGCTTCCTCTGACCATGAAAATTGCTTCCCCTTCATACAATCAGTAATTGGTGCCATCACGCTACTGAAGTGTGGAATAAATCTTCGATAGAATGATGCTAAACCATGAAAACTTCTAACTTCGGTTATCCTCCTGGGTTGTGGCCAATTTCTGATTGCTTCAACTTTATTCTGATCCACCTGTATACCTCCTTCTGATATAACATATCCCAAAAATAAAACACTATGCGTCATGAATACACATTTCTTTGTTGCAGCATAAAATTGTTCCTGTCGTAGTATCATCAATACTTCTCTCAAATGATGCAAGTGTTCTTCTGGGCTTCCATTGTATATCAGTATATCATCAAAATACACAACCACGAACTTCCCAATAAATGGTCTAAAGATCTGATTCATCACCCGCATAAATGTATTAGGTGCATTCGAAAGACCAAACGGCATGACCAGCCATTCATACAACCCCTCCCTTGTCTTGAACGATGTTTTCCATTCATCCCCTGGTCTTATACGAATTTGATGATAGCCACTCTTCAAATCAATCTTCGAAAAGATAGTAGACCCGCTCAACTGATCTAACAAATCATCAAGCCACGGCATCGGAAATCTGTATCTGACAGTTATTTTGTTGAGTGCCCTGCTATCCGTACACATCCTCCACGAACCATCCTTCTTCGGCACTAACAAAGCTGGTACAGCACAAGGACTTAAGCTCTCTTGTATGCGTCCTTGTTCAAGCAACTCTTCCACATGCCTTCTCAACTCCTCATGTTCCTTTGGACTCATCCTGTAATGTGGTTTATGTGGTAACACAGCTCCCGGAACAAGATCTATTTAGTGTTGTATGTCCCTCAACGGTGGTAACTCCGTTGGCAGCTCTTCAGGAAATACATCTTCAAATTCTTCCAGCACTGGCTTTACTTCTTCAGGAATTTCAACCACTTCATTACTCTCATGTCCAATCAACAAAAATACTTCAGGTTCATCTTCGACTTCTTTAACAAACTCCTTCAATGATAGCAAAGTTTTCAGTTCATCAATCTCCTCCAACTTGCTTTCTTCTTGTTGTCGCTTCTTGGGAACTAAAGTGATTTTTGTGCCTTCGAACATGAAACTATAGTTGTTGGTACGTCCATCATGTTGCACAGCTCTATCATACTGCCATGGTCTCCCTAACAACGAATGGCATACATCCATATCCACAACATCACACCAAATTTCATCTTTGTATTTCTTCCCAATCGAAAAATTAACACAAGCTCTTCGTCCAACCTTCACCTCCCCACCTTTACTCAACCAAGCTAACTTGTAAGGTTTCGGATGCTTCTCAGTCTTTAATGCCAACTTCTTCACAGCCTCGGTAGAAATGATGTTATCACAGCTGCCCGCATCAAGAACAAACTTGCAAACCTTCCCCAGAATAGTGCATGTTGACTAAAAAATGTTGCTCCTCAACCAGCTAGAATCATCCTCTTGTTTTGGTGTTAAACAAGACCTCCTCATCATTAAATTACAACCCTCATCTCCTGACAACTCTTCTTCCTCCTCAACATGTCGTGAATTAGAACATTTAGCTTCTACATCCTCAACCTCAGCTACCATCACTCGCTTCTTTGGCTTCGGACATTCATTGCTTTTGTGACCAAACTCCTGACAATTGAAGCATTTGATACCACTATTGACCTTGGTCTTAGCAACTTCACTAACAACTGGTTTTGCAACAGCCTTGGAAACATTCGCATTGCTACTAGCCCCTTTCATTTGATTATTGGAATTTGTAAACACACCACCACCTCTCCTACCTTTCTTCTCCCAAGCTAGAGCTTTTTGATGTGCTTCAGCAACAGATCTAGGATCTAACATATTCACCATATCTTGAATCTGTATTCTCAACCCTCTAACAAATCTAGCGGTCAACTGTTCCTCCGTCTCCATGATGTCATTCCTCGCAATCAATTGATAAAATTCATTCCCAAATCATTCACTGACTTTGTTCCCTGTCTCAGATTCTGCAATCGTTGATAGATAAGAGACTGATAATTATAAGGCAAGAAGGTAGCCTTCATCAATTTCTTCATCTTCTCCCATGACTCAATCTTTGACTTTCTCATTCTTTCCCGTGTAAGTTTAGTTTGTTGCCACCACGCCATAGCTCTTCCTCTCAAACGAGTAGCAATCAACTTAACTTTACGATGCTCGGGAACTTCCTTAAATTCAAAAATTTCTTCAGCATTAGATAACCAGTCCAAAAATTCTTCTGCTACCATTCCACCCTTGAATTCTGGAATTTCCATTTTCATCCCCGATTCCCATCGACGATCATCTTCAACTTCCCGATATGCATTTGGTACTTGGTCTCGATCTCGAAAATGAACACTACATCTGTCACCATCTTCATCAAATACAAATGTACTTCGATAACGATCTCGACAATCCACATCTCTATGATCACGCATATCCCTTTTACTTTGTCTTTCAACATCACGATATGGCTCATGTTCAAACTCACGTGGAGTTCTTATCTCTTCATTTCTATACTCATGATGTTCTCTTCTCAATGAAACTGAAGATTCTCTTCTTTCTCGGTAAGATTGCGACGACACCCTCCTCGCTTCCGTAACTGATGGCGAAACTCTGTTTCCTCTAAGGTTCGAGACTGGTGACCTTCTCCTTTGACCTTTATTCATGTCAATCATCAGTTTCTCTAACTTCCCAATGCCTTCATCAAATTTCTCATTGATACGTTGTTCCATTTGCTCAGCTTCTTCTCTTCTATACAATGCTTCAACATTCTGATGGCGATTATCTCTTCTTGGAGGCATTGTCAAAATAAACAACAATCTTCAACCTTCTCTACCTCTCAGCCTTGACTTACAAATGAACTTCAACACTTCTTCTCTACTCCGAACAGGCTCGGCTTAGCTATGATTGGCTAAGTCTAGCTCTGATACCAAACTGACGCAGCGGATATTCACGAAATGGATACAACGATGAAAGTAGAAATCGATGGATTGAAAAATACCGAATGCCCAAATCCGTTGATCTCAAAGATACCGGATTCTAACTATCTCCAACAAGTTGATCGCGCACGATACCGTGTTAAAAGATCTACGATTCTTCGAACGTTGATCTCGTGCACCAAATACCATGAATCGGCTTCAAATCCATTCATTCGAGCGCACTCGAATACCGAAGATGGAGAAAGGAGCTCACACTCAACTTCCAATTTCAAAGTGGCACAAAGCACGCAAACAAAGTTTTATTCAAAATCAACTAACTTTACAAATGACCCAACATCCCTATTTATAGGGTTACAACTCACACGACTCAACACCTTCACCGTCACCGACCCAACATAGGTCGCTAATGACCTAAACATCACGACCTACGACCTATACTCACACAACATTTGTACAGACCACACGATCTAACATAGGTCGTTGACAACCTTAACAGACACGAGTTACCAACATAACAAAATACAACGACCTTCAACAATGCGACTCAACATATATACAACCGACATAACAGTGAACGACTTAACAACACAAGTTGCGACCTAAGCAACACAGCACATACGCGACTTAAGACTCACGCAACTTAAAATACACGGCAGCGACCTATCTTCACAGCGGCATAAGGTCGAGCGACCTAAAATTGATGCAGCCTAGCTTGAGGTTACCTTAGATCACGAGCGACCTAGCGAACTCATAAGTCGCGTGCGACCTAACGAGTAAAAGGATGGAGAAGCGCGCCAAGGCAATTCAATGGTTTTAGGTCGTATGAAGATCTTAAGTCGATGGCGACCTAGTAGAGATAGCTCGCGAGCTAAAGAGTTAAAAGATAAGGCGCTCAAGCGACCTAACGAGTCTCTCATTTCTTTAGGTCGCTCCGACCGACCTAATACTACTGAGCCATGACCTAGCGAGTTAAACCGCTCAACAACATTATGCCGCTCTGTTATAGGTCGCATGGAGGATTCCAAACAACATTTCCTTAGGTCGCTCGACCATATGTCGCTCCAGAAGTTTTAGGTCGCGAACGACCTATCTTAAGTCGTGTAGTCTTTAGGTCGCTGAAGCTGATTTTCTTATGCCGCTTGAATGCTTGGTCGTTGAAGTTCTTAAGTCGCTGGAAGTTAAGTCGTTCCTGAAGCAAGGAGTTGTGTGTTGAGTCGTCGTATGTGTTGTAATTTTCTTAGTTCGTTTGTTGTGTTGTAAGACGTTGTACTTGGGTCGTTATTATGTGTGATGTAACCGTATGTGTTAGGTCGTTAATGACCTATACTAAGTCATAGGTCGCAACCAATGCTAGGTCGTGTATGTTGAGTCGTTTGTCTGTGTTAGGTCGTTTACGACCTATGTGTTGTGATGTAAGTGTAGAGTTGTAAACTGCCTATAAATATGGGTGTTGCGTCATTTGTAAACAGTTGATTTTGAATAAAATTTGTTTGAGTGCTTTGTGCCTCTTTTGAAATTGGTAGTTGAGTGTGATCTCCTATCTCCACCTTCGGTATTCGAGTACGCTCGAATCAACGATTGTTGAAGCCGATTCACGGAATCTAGTGCGCTAGATCAACATTGAAGAATCGTAGATCTTTAAACACGGTATCGTGCGCGATCAACGTGTTTGGGATAGCTCTAATCCGGTATCTTTGGATCAATGGATTTAGGCCTTTGGTATTTTTCAATCCACCGATTGCTACTTTCATCTTTATATTCATTTTGATTATCCGCTGCTGCATCATTTGGTATCAAAGCTAGACTTAGCCAATCATAGCTAAGCCGAGTCTTGGAGCCAATTCTATTGAAGAGTTCAAGCCGAGCTAAGTGAAGTGTTGAAGTTCATTTTTGTATATCAAGGCCGAGAATTGAAGTTTGATTGAAGTTTCGACAATGTCGTTGAGAAGAGCTAACCGTCATCAAAATGTTGAAGATTTGTACAAAAGAGAAGATGCTGAACAAATGGAACAAAGGATTAGCAACAAATTCAATGAGAAGTTAGATGAAGGTATTGGTAGATTGGAGAAATTGATGATGGATATGAATCAAAGTCAAAGAAGAAAGTCGCCAGTCTCGAACCATAAAGGAAACAGAGTTTCGCCATCGGTTGCAGAAACGAGAAGGATGTCGCCACAATCTGATCGAGGTAGAAGAGAATCATCAGTTTTGATGAGAAGAGATCACCATGAGTATCGAGATGAAGAAAGAAGAACTCAACGTGAGTTTGAGTATGAACCATATCATGATGAAGAAAGACATAGTAGAAGAGACATGCAAGATCGAAGAGATGTTGATGGTCGAGATCGATATCGAAGTACACGTGATTATGATGAAGAGAGTGATAGAAGTAATATTCATTATCGATATTGAGACCAAGTACGAAATCAATATCGGGATGTTGAAGATGATCGTCGATGGGAATCGGAGATGAAAACTGAAATTCCAGAATTCAAGGGTGGTATGCAAGCTGAAGAATTCCTTGATTGGTTGTCTAATGTTGAAGAGATTTTTGACTTTAAGGAAGTTCCCGAGCATGGGAGAGTTAAGTTGGTTGCTACTCGTTTGAGAGGAAGAGCTATGGCCTGGTGGCAGAAAACTAAACTTACACGGGAGAGGATGGGAAAGTCAAAGATTGAATCATGGGAGAAGCTGAAGAAGTTAATGAAGGCTACATTCTTGCCGTATAATTATCAATCTCTTATGTATCAACGATTGCAGAACTTGAGGCAGGGGACAAAGACTGTGAATGATTATGCGGACGAATTTTATCAATTGATTGCGAGGAATGACATTATGGAGATAGATGAGCAACTATCAGCTAGATTTATTGGAGGGTTGAGAATGCAAATTCAAGATATGGTGAATATGTTTGATCCCAGATCTGTTGCTGAAGCACATCAAAAAGCTCTAGCTTGGGAGAAGCAAGGTAGAAGAGGAGGTGGTGTGTTTACAAATTCTAACAATCAAGTGAAAGGGGCTAGTAGCAATGTGAATGTTTCCAAGGCTGTTGCAAAACTAGTTGTCAATGAAGTTGCTAAGACCAAGGTCAATAGTGGTATTAAATGTTTCAATTGTCAAGAGGTTGGTCACAAAAGCAATGAATGTCCGAAGCCAAAGAAGCGAGCAATGATTGCTGAGGTGGAAGATGAGGATGTAGAAGCTAAATGTTCTAATTCACCACATGATGAGGAGGAAGAAGAATTATTGTCGGGAGATGATGGATATTCATTGTTGATGAGGAGGAATTGCTTGACACCAAAGCAGGAGGAAGAGACTAGCTGGTTGAGGAGTAACATCTTTCAGTCAACATGCACTATCTTGGGAAGGGTTTGAAAATTTGTCATTGATGCAGGAAGTTGTGACAACATTATCTCTACAGAAGCTGTGAAGAAGTTGGCATTAAAGACTGAGAAGCATCCAAACCTTACAAGTTAGCTTGGTTGAGGAAAGGTGGGGAGGTGAAGGTTAATCGAAGAGCTTGTGTTAATTTTTCGATTGGGAAGAAATACAAAGATGAAATTTGGTGTGATGTGGTTGATATGGACGTATGCCATTTGTTGTTGGGGAGACCATGGCAGTATGATAGAGCTGTGCAACATGATGGACGTACCAACAGCTATAGTTTCTTGTTTGAAGGCACAAAAATCACTTTAGTTCCCAAGAAGCGACAACAAGAAGAAAGCAAGTTGGAGGATATTGAAGAACTTAAAACTTTGCTATCTTTGAAGGAGTTTGTTAAGGAAGTAGAAGAGGAGCCTAAAGTATTTTTGTTGATTGGACGTGAGAGTAATGAAGTGGTTGAAATTCCTGAAGAAGTAAAACCAGTACGGGAAGAATTTGAAGATGCATTTCCTGAAGAGCTGCCAATAGAGTTACCACCATTGAGGGACATACAACACTAAATAGATCTTGTTCCAGGAGTTGTGTTACCGCATAGACCACATTACAGAATGAGTCCAAAGGAACACGAGGAGTTGAGAAGGCAAGTGGAAGAGTTGCTTGAACAAGGGCGTGTACAGGAAAATTTAAGTCCTTGTGCAGTTCCAGCCTTGTTAGTGCCGAAGAAGGATGGAACATGGAGGATGTGTACCGACAGTCGAGCACTAAACAAGATAACTGTCAGATACAGATTTCCGATGCCGAGGTTTGATGATTTGTTGGATCAACTTAGTGGAGCTGCAATCTTTTCGAAGATTGATTTGAAGAGTGGTTATCATCAAATTCGAATTCGACCAGGGGATGAATGGAAGACAACATTCAAGACACGTGAAGGATTTTATGAATGGCTGGTCATGCCGTTTGGTCTTTCGAATGCACCTAGTACGTTTATGCGGGTGATGAATCAAATCTTTAGACCATTTATTGGGAAGTTTGTGGTGGTGTATTTTGATGATATACTGATATACAGTGGAAGTCCAGAAGAACACTTGCATCATCTAAGAGAAGTGTTGATGATACTGCGACAGGAACAATTTTATGCTGCAACGAAGAAATGCGTGTTCATGACGCATAGTGTTTTATTTTTGGGGTATGTTATATCGGAAGGAGGTATACAGGTGGATCAGAATAAAGTTGAAGCAATCAGAAATTGGCCATAACCCAGGACGATAACAGAAGTTAGAAGCTTTCATAGTTTAGCATCATTCTACCGAAGATTTATTCCACACTTCAGTAGCGTGATGGCACCAGTTACTGATTGTATGAAGGGAAAACAATTTTCATGGTCAGAGGAAGCAGGATTTGCTTTTGAGCGGATCAAGGAACTTTTGACGACTGCACCAATTCTAGTATTACCAGATTTTCAGTTGTTGTTTGAGTTACATACTGATGCATCTAAAGTTGGGATTGGAGGGGTGTTGAGTCAGAAAGGACGACCAATTGCATATTTCAGTGAGAAGCTATCGGGAGCAAAGATGAGATATAATACATATGATGTAGAATTTTATGCTATCGTGCAAGCTGTGAAACATTGGAGACATTATTTGTTTCATAAAGAATTTTTTTTATATACTGATCATGAAGCATTGATGCATTTGCAGGGACAGGATAAGATTGCAGCTAGGCATGCTTCGTGGATCGCATACTTACAACAATTTACATTTGTAGTAAAGCATAAACCGGGAATTACGAATCGAGTGGCAGATGCATTGAGTCGAAGGAATCATTTGTTGACTACAATGAAAGTTGAGGTGACAGGGTTTGAAATATTTCCAGAATTGTTTATTGATGATTCTTACTTTGCGAAGTTTGTAGATGAAGTCAAGGAGGGAAAGACGGATGAGTTTGTATTGGTGGATGGTTTTCTTTTGAAAGGGAATAGATTATGTATACCAGAGTGCAGCTTACGAATGAAGATTGTGAAGGAGTTGCATGAAGAAGGTCATGTGGGAAGAGATCGTACATTGCAGTTGATTTTGCAATCATATTTTTGGCCTTCAATGAAGAAAGAGGTTGAAAAATTCGTGGAAAGATGTCATATATGTAAAGTTTCCAAAGGGACAGCGACGAATGCGGGATTGTATATGCCATTACCCGTGCCTACTAGACCATGGGTTGATATCAGCATGGATTTTGTTTTGGGGTTACCAAGAACTCAACGTGGGAATGATTCTATATATGTGGTGGTAGATAGATTTTCCAAAATGGCACATTTCATAGCTTGTAAGAAGACAGCTGATGTCGTCCGTGTTGCTCAATTGTTCTTTAAAGAGGTGTATCGATTACATGGGCTACTTGAATCTATTGTTTCTGATCGGGATACTAGATTTCTAAGCCATTTTTGGTTAAGTTTGTGGAAGATGGTTGGAACGAAGCTGAATTTTAGTAGTGCCTATCATCCGCAAATAGATGGGCAAACGGAAGTGGTGAATAGATCGTTGGGAAATTTGTTGAGATGTCTTGTGCAGGATAATTTGAAGAGTTGGGATATGAAGTTGTGTCAGGCGGAATTTGCACATAATCATGCTGTTAATCGAAGTACTGGATTCAGTCCATTTCAAGTTGTATATTCAGCAATTCCGAAGGGACCGTTGGATTTGACGACAGTGCCATATCAGAAGGGAGTTGTTAAGCGAGATGGTGATTTTGTGACTGAGTTGCAAGAGTGCCACAGAACTGTTTATGAACGATTGCTTGCATCAAATGAGAAGTATAAACAACTGGCAGATAAAAAGCGAAGGAGTGTGAATTTCAGAGAAGGTAACTTGGTTTATGTCGTGTTGACAAAAGATCGTTTTCCTATTGGAACTTACAACAAGTTGAAAGCTCGAAAAATTGGTCCAGTGGAAATTTTGAAGAAAATCAATGATAATGTGTATCAGTTGAAATTACCGGATGATATTCACACTGCAGACGTTTTTAACGTCAAATACTTGATTCCGTATCATGGGGATGAGTTTGTTGTGGAAGAGGAGGGCGCAAATTCGAGGATGAATTTTTCCCAACCAGGGGAGGATGATGCAGCCCAGCCTGAGGTTACCTTAGATCGCGAGCGACCTAGCGAACTCATAAGTCACGTGCGACCTAACGAGTTAAAGGATGGAGAAGCGCACCAAGGCAATTCAATGGTTTTAGGTCGTATGAAGATCTTAAGTCGATGGCGACATAGTAGAGATAGCTCGCGAGCTAAAGAGTTAAAAGATAAGGCGCTCAAGCGACCTAACGAGTCTCTCATTTCTTTAGGTCGCTACGACCGACCTAATACTACTAAGCCACGACCTAGCGAGTTATGTCGCTCAACAACATTATGCCGCTCTGTTATAGCTCGCGTGGAGGATTCCAGACAACATTTCCTTAGGTCGCTCGACCATATGTCGCTCCAGAAGTTTTAGGTCGCGAACAACCTATCTTAAGTCGTGCAGTCTTTAGGTCGCTGAAGCTGATTTTCTTATGTCGCTTGAATGCTTGGTCGCTGAAGTTCTTAGGTCGCTAGAATTTAAGTCGTTCCTGAAGCAAGGAGTTATGTGTTGAGTCGTCGTATGTGTTGTAATTTTCTTAGTTCGTTTGTTGTGTTGTAAGACGTTGTACTTGGGTCGTTATTATGTGTGATGTAACCGTATGTGTTAGGTCGTTAACGACCTATACTAAGTCGTAGGTCGCGACCAATGTTAGGTCGTGTATGTTGAGTCGTTTGTTTGTGTTAGGTCGTTTACGACCTATGTGTTGTGATGTAAGTGTAGAGTTGTAAACTGCCTATAAATATGGGTGTTGCATCATTTGTAAACAGTTGATTTTGAATAAAATTTGTTTGAGTGCTTTGTGCCTCTTTTGAAATTGGTAGTTGAGTGTGATCTCCTATCTCCACCTTCGGTATTCGAGTGCGCTCGAATCAACGATTGTTGAAGCCAATTCACGAAATCTAGTGCGCTAGATCAACGTCGAAGAATCGTAGATCTTTAAACACGGTATCGTGCGCAATCAACGTGTTTGGGATAGCTAGAATCCGGTATCTTTAGATCAATGGATTTGGGCCTTTGGTATTTTTCAATCCACCGATTGCTACTTTCATCGTTATATTCATTTTGATTATCCGTTGCTGCATCAAAAATGAATGCGACTTAAGCTTCGGCACAAGAGAACGGCTTAAGAAAAAGCAATATAAGAAATTTCACGACCTAACATAGGTCGTAATTCGTTCCCGCGACCTAACTTAGGTCGTAACTCGTCAAAGTCGAAACTCGAAAGGTCGGAGCGACCTAATGAAATGCGCGCTGGTTTGTTTATCTCACTTGGTTGCTTGCATGCCTTAACGCTGAATCCATTAACTCGCGAGCGACCTTCACTAGGTCGTGAGCGACCTAAGTTCCTTAAACGACTCAAATCTAATGAGTTGGTAGATTGCGCTGCATCAAAATCCCAATTTTAATTGTTTCCTTTTCGAACCCCGATTGTTGACACTAATACATCAACGGTATTCATGTGCCAAGCACCCACGTGCCGAAAAGACAGAACGTTAGTGTAAAGAAAAAGAAGAATTGAAAAAGAATAAGAAAGATGAGAACAAAAACATCAGAATCTCACAACGGAATTATAACATATAATATAAAAGGTAGTACATAGTTTTACTCTAATAGACATAGCATTTTAAGGTTAATAACTAAAATACTATCATTAGCCTGGACAGTTATAACAGTCTGTCCTTACAATTGCTGATATATATACATAAAGTAGTGCATCAGAAATAAATACCATGGTAGGTAAAGCATCCAGCTCCTCTCCAAGAGCATAATGAACATCAAAGAAAACCTACTTTCCTCAAACTGCTCGAAAGAGCACTCGAGGCATTAAGGAAAAAAACCATGAGTCAAACAAAATTCTGGTGTGAGAAACTCAACAAATGTGTATGATATATAACATCACCTTTTGAGACCAACCAAATCAGCGGAATGGTTTTCTCCTCAAAATAGCCAACCATCTAATAGTTACATATTCGATATAATATATAATGTCTAGGGTTTAGAACTATGATGCGTGAAGTGTACACCACAACAATAATATTTATACAATAAAAACCTCTAAGGCGCATTCATTAAATTATGTAGGGTTTCCACAGAGACACCCTCGATACAATATGGTGGATCTCCTACACAAGGATCAGAGATATCCTTCTAAGCATCTTACATCTATAGTGAATTTACCACAAGGTAAACACAACTGGCATAGACGCAGTAAACGCTGAACCATGTATCAGCAGCTCTAGGGCCTAACAACTAAAAGCAACTCTAGATATGAAGTTGATATACCTCCAAGAGTTAGCTAAACCCGAGATTGTGCACCCTTACTCTTGTTTTTGTCATTACCGATGGTGAAGCCATATTCAGCATCCCAACATATGAGCCACAAATTGAATAGATCCTGGAACCACATATGGATTCCAGCATCTCAACATGTCTCTAAACCACACATGGATTTCAGTATCTTAACATATCTCTGAACCACACACGGACTCCCATATCTCGAATGGATCACGAACACCTAGGTGGGTTCGAGCATCTCAATCGGATCTTGAATATCCATATAGATTCGAGCATCACGAACCTCTTCCAAAGCATAGATCACGTTTATGGTTTTAAAGTGATTACGGTCTCAAGTCATCTCATATAAGTACACTCTCCCCGCTTACCAGATGCTCCAAAACCAATTGATAGATTTTCGGTTAACTCAAACCCCGGTTCTATCAGAAATAAATATATAATACATAAGGGTGGAGATTCTCCCCTATCCAAATGGATTTCCTTATCATTTGCCCTAGAAGGCAAGATGAGTTTATAGGTAGGGTATAACATTATCTTGTGTTCCTTCTAGATATTTCCTAAGTTAATATTTGGTCACTTTCAATAATAATGAGAATCACTCACTATGGGAAAAATGCGTTAGATGATTGATATGCTCCATTTTCTGATTACATACCTATCTGTCGTTAAATCCCATGTTGTCCCATTGCACACCGGACAATAGATATGCCCCGTCGTCTGATATACACTAACATAACAAAAATAACCATATGTTTTAAGATGTTAGTATCATTTCTAGAGTTTCCTATTAGACATCGTATATACACACACATATATATACATATATATACATATACATACATATATATATATACATATATATGTATACACACACACACATATATATATACACATATATATTGAGTAATATGCATAACAATTACACTTATGTTATATTTGCAGAATGAAATAATGAATCGTAATTTTATTTAACAAATACTTTATTTCAAATCAAATTCAAATTCAATATAATTTTCACTATACTTACATTTTCAAATACAATACAACTTTCATTATCACTCTCATATAGACAGCTTTTCTCTACACTCTCATATATAATATTTTTTTACTAGCACTCATTTCACACTCACTCGAGTTTAATTTTGATATTGATCTTGATTTGCTTACTCCAGCTTGTGTCCAGCCATCTCCTATACCTGTCAAATAAACAACGTAGTAAAATGCAAAAGGAAACAAACCTAAATTGCAAAAATAAAATTGAATTTGAATATTCATATTGCCTTATATGTGCACAGACAACTTATGATATGCGCAATGTATCACTGTTAATATCATAAGGCCTGGTAACGATTAAATCCTACAAACTATTGCAAAGGTCAAGCCCAAAGGCTCAACATAGTGCAAATGTGCATAAGGTCAAGCCCAAGCCTCCTCGATCTTAACTCAAGTGCACATATCATAAAACAAGTTTCAACGATTCAACAACTCAAGGGTACATAGTGCATACAAGGTAATAAATCTCAAAACAGTTTAAGCATAGTGCATATAGGAGCAGCTTAAGTCAGCGTGAACAAGGCTGAAGTGCACATGTATAAACCAGACAAAAACAAGGAGAAGAAAGTACATGGAAATATAGGAAGTTCATATGTATAAACCAGACAAATACTAGGCAAGAATTCAGGATGGTGCATATAAACAAGCTTAGGAAACTCAACATGGAGATGCACAAAGTCAAAGCAAGCAACAAACAGATTCATGGAAAAACAGCAAGCAAAGCCCAAGCAAGCAAAGCCAAAGTGCACAAACATGTTTAGTGAACATGGAGATGCATAAAGTCGAGCACCAGTAAACCAGATTCATGGCAAAATCAAAAGTATATCAACACTGGCTTGAACCAGGTAGAAAAACCAAGCACACACATTGACTCAAATGTAATTCAAAATGGTTCAGAACTGAAAAAAGTTCAACTAAACCCCAAAATGGTTCAAGCATGGAAGTTCACACATTAAAATAGCAAATTGAAAGTGTAATAAGAAATTAATGCAAAAGAAAATGCCACAAATTAAACAGCAAGTGCCACAAATTAAAACCGCAAATGCCATAAATTGAACAAGGCAGTGCCACGAATTAAAATAAGCTAGTGCTACAATTAGCAAGTGCCATAAATTACTTGATATGAAGCAGTGACAACATTCACACATATATACAACATATGTATGATGTATATACATGGAAATCTCAAATTACTTGATATGAACCAGATCAGACTCATGTATAAAAGGCAGTTCACACACCTATATATGCAGATATAAGAACATTCACACATATATACATACATATGTATGTATATACATGGAAGTTCACACACACACACATGTAGTGATATGCAGATATAAACATATATATATATATATATGAAAAATTCATACAGATAACCAAAAATGCAGTTTGGTTTGCTTGAGTCTGTTATGGGTCAGAAATCAAACTGTCTTAGTTTGGTGTACATATAACCAGAAACACACACCAAGAAACAACTGTACATGCACAAGGCCAAAGAGTAATGAACTACCAGTGCATTGGCTCGTCAAAAGAACATTGCAAAGATATGTATGCAATGTATATACTGAAATCAAAAGAACATTCACACATATATACATACATATGTATGTATGTATATACATGAATGAACCAATAGCCAACATAAGCATCAAAGCTCCAGGAAAATCGAACATTCACACATTAAAACAAGGCAGTGCCACAAATTAAAAAACTGGTTCAAGTACTAGTGAAAATGCAACTCAAAATGGTTCAGAAAATGGTTCAAGCTCAAGTAATTCAAATTGGTTCAGCTAAAAGCAATTCAACAATTGGTTCAGCTCAAACCAGTTCATAAAGGTGCACAAACAAATAAAAACAAGGTAGTGCCACAAACATTCACACACATATATATATGTTTGTATATATATATAAGTTTAAACCATCGAGAATACAAGTATAAGGTAGAGATAAGTGTACACTAACTCGAACATGAACTCGATGTTGGAACTGGATGAGCCCGCAGCGGAAGTTATGAGTGGATTTCAAATTTTTTACCCTATTGGATCTTTTATTGGGCATATGAAATCTAACTAAATTAGAACATTTCTAAATTTCATTTAAATAAAATTATTTATTTTATTTAAATTCAAATATATTAAGATATGAAATTAATTTTGTTTGATTTAGTTTATACATAAATGTATCATACACATATATGTGTGAGTGCATGTGTAACATAATAATCCGTGAAAGGTATAATATGCCCATATGTAGTTATTGGGATTTACACCGCAACAGACATATTAACTCATTTTGTATGTCATGTATGTTGTCCAAACATGTGCATGTATATGTGTTACAATATATATACACACACAGACACACACATGTATGTATAAATATATTATATATAATATATAAACATAAAACATTTATTTATAGATAAATATATATATATAGAAAGAGTGAGAACAATTATTAAAAATTATTTATAATTCAAAATTAACTTAGTTTGCTAACATAATAATTTTAGTATTTTAATTTGTATATATTATGAAAAAATAATGTTTTCATTCACAAATAATTAACATAAAATAAACTATTGATGAAAATTAAAATTTTATAATTTGTGAAAATCTAGGACTATAAAATAGAGCTTAGGAAAAATCTAGAGATTTTTCAAAGTTGAATATTATTTCTAAAAACAAATACATTGATTTCGGCAAAAATTATTTAATATAAAATAATAAATCATTAAAAATTCAAAATTTAAAATTTCAAAAATTCTAGGATCATGAATGAAAGGTTATGAAAAATTTAGAAGAATTTTTCAATTAAATTATTATTTTTAATAAATCATAAAAAGTTTTCTCGAAATAATATTAATTATTAAAAATAATAAACTTTATTGAAAAATTCCTAAAATTTCTCCATATGTTTATGAAATGATATAATAGTTTGAAAAAAATATAAAATTGAATTTTTAAATGTAATAATTATTTTATATACAATAAACAATTCAAAATTTCAATAAATGTTAATTTAAAAATATGAATATATGTATGATAATTAATTTTCGAATTTGTAAATTCATATTATATAAAAATAAGTGTAATAAATTTTTTAAATCATATATATATCTTATATACACATATATGCTATTATGAGAGAGAAATATACACTAATATATATATATATATATATCAATTTATTAATAAATATATATAAAACAATTATTAATGACAAAATTGATTTTGCACAGTAAACAACATTTATCTATACATAAATCAAATAGTATAAAAAAAAATTATGCACATAACCAAACTGATTTGTGACAACCACATCTACTTGCAAAAATCTCACCTAACTAAACATATAGTAGCAATATATTTAAACAGGTACGAAATTGCTCATTATAGGATCATAGGACATAATTTAATTACTGTAATATGAATTCAAATTACCATTTTAATGATGCCTTCGAATCCATGTTAAATCAATGACTTCCCTTCCTTTTACTATTATTGATTCGTCAGATTTTAAGTCCAGAATCACCGACCTCTAACTATCGAATAGTATTATTTTAATTTGAAATAAATTTAAGAATTTTGGAGTGGACTAAGAGCTATGTTTTAACTAGCAATATAGAAGGTAATGGCGGCCAAAAAGGTTGGTTATTGTTTTTAGAGACGCATAAATACATATACATATACATATAGATACATATATATATATATATATATATATATATATATGTATGTATGTATGTATATACACACACACGTATATATATAGAGTTGTATTAGAGAGAAACGAGGAAAATCTTTTTACCCATTCTCACTTTATCCCAACCCATTATCTTGAAGCCAATTTCCTATGATTTAGTCACCCCTATACCTTCCCAAAACCGAAATTTTGCAGCCCTAATGATGGGTCTTAAACCCATCTAAGCCTAAGCCAAAATACTATGCAATTAAATCTAATTTAATCGCTTGTCGATATTGTATATCGATCGATATATTTATAACTGTTATAAATATACATAACATTATATATTTCTCAAATCATATTTAAATTTTATAATTAATATTTCATAAATATTGATTAATTTAATTAATTTATAACAATTATAAAATAATTAAATCGTTCAGTCTTAAGGGAATTCATCATTTCGGCTGTGTAACTCTTGAGTGTAAATTCGGTCAGCAATTAACATCAAACTATTCTAATGTTAACGTTCACACATCACTTAGCAGGTGGTGTGACATTATGGCCAAATTTATTGCTTACTCATTTTCGGTAAAATCCAATTTTAGTCTAATAAGCGTTACCCGGTTGTGACATTTGTTTACACCAATTCTCTTCATCAAAACTATATCACTTTGGACTTATGGAATTTGGTAATGGTCAAAATTCCAACCTCATCCACATTCTACTTTATAGTCTAAATACAAAGTCCTTTGGTTCAATAATAACAATTATTATTAACCCGAAATGCTCTGGCCAGAGACTTTGACTTTGAGTTGACTGTGATACTTACCGCATATAACCGAGGATACGAATTCTCTCTTGAATAGTGCTTCACTTCCAATAATTCCACTCAACCTAACTATAGTCACTCGATGGACGCCATGCCATGATTTGGCTATCATCAAAGCGGAGTTTTCATATTGAAGATCCACAGTATTCTGAAGTTGAGAGAACTGTGTAAATCAGTCACATCGATATTTTCTGTTTGACCTTAGTTATATTAACTAATAGAAAACTATCGAGTGAGTCGTTCCATAGTTATCCAATAACTATTAGTACGTAACTCCTAGGTGCCCCCAGCAGTCATGAGTAATGTTAGAATGCGGATTAAGGATCTTAAGGCTAGAATTAACACTAGAGGGGGGGTGAATAGTGTTTTAAGAAATTTGTTAATCTTTTTGAGTTTATCTTAATTTGTTAACAATGTATACACTAATCAGACATAGATATGAACACAGAATCAAACACAGATGCAAATATAAAGTAAAAGCAGTAAAGGAAAGAACACACCGGATTTTATACTGGTTCGGAGTTACCCTACATCCAGTCCCGCAAGATAAGTAAGATTTCCTCTCAAAAACAATTCTTACAAATACAACCCTCGATTTCAAGGCCATGAGATACACCGCTCTAGATTCACAATCCTCTGGGTAGAGATACTTGATTTCCCTGACAACAAGTTCACCCAATTGATTTCCTAGGCTACAATCACACCTTTTCTCACTTGATTGATTTCCAAGGATACAATCACACCTTTTCTCGCTCAATTGATTACAAAAAGTCTATAACTCAGATTAGCACTTTGATCTTGTAGAGATAGTGGAGAGAATCAAAACCAGAAATTATCTAGTTAGATTCGATATTGATTTCGGTAGAGTAATGGTGTAATTTGTAAATAAGAAAGTGGAGAAGAAGAAGAGAAGTTAAATCAGAGAAAAAATGATTAAAATTCGTTGAAAACACCCTTTATTTATAGTAGATCAATAGCCATGTCCATTGGTGAAGGGATGTGGCGAATAAACACTTCTTTTAAAAAACAATTTAACTGTCACCAAGTCGACAGGGGTACATGTGACCATGTCGACATGCCCTAGTATTTTTTGGTTATTTGTTTTTCTTTGAAAATAATTTCTATATTATATTATACTTATATTAAACTTTAAAATATACTTATATATTGTTATAATACATAAATAACTATAGAGAATAATATTAAAATATATATAATAATTTTCTATACTTTTATATTTAAATCTTAAGTATAAATATATAAAACAACTAAATATATTAATATCAAAATTGTAGTTTAAAAACTTAGGATAATAATTTAAAATCAAAGATATTTAAAATTAAGGATATTTAAAACTAAGGATATTTTTGAGGCTAAAATATATTGAAAAACCAGGACAGATGATTTTGGTTTTTAAATAGGAATATTTAAAATCATTTTGAAAAACAAGCTATATATTTTGAAAATCATTTTGAAATAAAAGTAAGTGGATACAAAAAGATGTTCCATTAGATTTTTCGTAGGTTCCATCCTACTTAGGGTTCCATCCCTTTAACGAGCACGAAGTGGATTCCATTCCACGAATAAAATAGATTTTAAGATGTCAGTGCCTTTATATAAGTTTTAACATTATTCCTAACTATATAACTTATCTTGGAAACTTGAACTCTTGAAATTCTTGATACTCATGTGTCTTGAATCTTGATATCTTCAATCTTTGATCTTGAATCTTTATACTGTACAGTTCTTCATTCTTTAGTACCTGCAAACATATCTATATATATCTACACAATATTGTTAGTATTATATATTTTATAATCTAATTCTAAGTAAGGTTGTTGTCATCAAAACCAACTCCTCAGGGACTAACAATCCCCCATTTTTGATGATGACAACCTTTGTTTATAAAATATCGCTTCTATCCTAATACTTCTAATAACTCCCCCTTAATCTATGCCTAAATATCCTATTTTATACTTCTCCCCCTTTGTCATCAACAAAAAACCATATAACTCCATAATTATAATACTATATAATTCTATATAACTCCCCCTGAAACTAAGACTACATTACTTGTGATTATAATGATAGTGTTATCATACACAATCAATACTTAACTTTAAACTAAACTCTTAATAAGAGAACACAATTTATTATATAATGTTATATTTACATGTGTGTAAACTATGTAAACAAATATACATGTGTTTTTAATATAAACAACTATATATACAACGATACGAACGAAAGAATGAAAGAAAGAACACTAAGGAGTATTCTTGACAATAGGAGACCTATGAATCGAACAATTAGGATAGTGGAGACAGAAGTTTCCACGCTGTTCGACAAGGTTTCAATCCTTATCAAAACATACTTCACCAACGCAAACTACGGTGTCGTCGTCTTCAACTTGCACTTCATGAACTGGTGCATCCTCTTCTTCCAAGAGTGCTTCTTCCTCTTCCATTGGCTCTTCTTCGCTGTCCTCTTGTGCATGGTCACTAGAAGACTCTTCTTCGATCAAGATCGGGTTCGCTTGGTTATCCATTAGGAACTTCTGCAAATTTCTAAGGATTCGACCTTGCTTCTCCTGTTCTTTACTCATCCGAATTTGTTTGACTTGAATCTCAGTCACCATTTGCAGAATATCCTTTGTAGTATCCTCTAATTTTATCACACGAGCGTGAATGGAGCGTTGAAGAGGGTCGGGAGTAGGAGAGTGAAATGAGAAAGTCGAGTTTATGTTTGAATTTGATGGAGATGCCATTATTTTCTTTGTTTCAGAAGTTAAACCAGAAGAAAATGAGAGAGAATGAAGAGAAAGTCGAAATATGGAAGAATATATAATCAACTTTTCAAATTTTGGTGGGAATTTTAATTTTCAAAAAATACCGTTATGTGTCGACATGGTGGGATATGGGGTTATCAATAGGGGTATTTTAATTTTGGCTTCTAATTTATTTTTAATTTATTTAATTATACTTGTTATATATTTATGTTTTATATTTTAGTTATTGAACAAATACCTAATTCTCTTCTTAATTTAGTAAATATAGATTCATTTAATGGTTTTGTTAAGATATCAGTAGTTTGATTCTCAGAGTTTATATATTCGAGAGTAATTACTTATTTAGTTATATTATCTCTAAGAAAATGATGTCGAATATCAATATGTTTAGTTCGAGCATGATGAGTAGGATTTTTAGATAAATTTATTGCACTAGAATTATCACAATAAATTGGCGATTTTGAGTTATTTAATCAAAAATCTCTTAAGGTTTGTTGCATATATATTACTTGAGAACAAGCCAAAGCAGCAGAAATATACTCTGCTTCAGTTGTTGATAGAGAAACTATATTTTTCTTTTTACTAAAACAGGAAACCAGAGAATGTCCCAAAAAGTGACAAGTTCCACTTGTACTTTTTCGGTCTGATTTACATCCAGCATAGTCAGCATCACAGTATGATATTAAATCAAATTAATAATTTTTAGGATAAAATAAGCCATAATCAGAGGTGTGTTTAATATATCTTATGATACGTTTTATAGCTTTTAAGTGAGTTTCTTTAGGATGAGATTGATATCTTGCACAGAGACATACACTATGCATGAGATCAGGTCTACTAGCAGTGATATAGAGCAATTATCCGATCATTCCTCTATACAACTTTTGATCTACATCTTTCGAGAGATCTTCTTTACTTAGATATTCATTGGTTGCCATGGGAGTAGGTTTTCCACTCGCAGTAGTCAAAACAAATTTATTAACTAGTTCTTTAGCATATTTTTCTTGACTAATAAAAATACCATTATCTAACTGTTTTATTTGCAATCCTAGAAAGAAGTTTAATTCACCCATATGACTCATCTCAAACTCTTTTGTCATTATTTCAGAAAATTCTTTATTCATTTCGAAGTTAGTTGAACCAAAAATGATATCATCTACGTATACTTGAACTAGTTGAATATCATTTTTATTTCTTTTAATAAAAAGAGTATTATCTATTTTACCAATTTCAAAATTTGATTGTAATAAATAAGATCTTAGTCTATCATACCAGGCTCTAGGAGCTTGTTTTAGACCATATAAAGCTTTCTTAAGTTTGTACACATGGTTTGGTAATTTTTCATCTTCAAAAAGTGGTGGTTGTTCAACATATACTTCTTCTTTTACAAATCCATTTAAAAATGCACTTTTAACATCCATTTGAAATAATTTGAATTTATTATGATTTGCGAAGGCAAGTAGAATCCTAATGGCTTCTAATATTGCTACAGGAGCAAAGGTTTCATCATAATCTATACCTTCTTCTTGACAACAACCTTGGGCGACTAATCGTGCTTTATTTCTAACGACCTCACCTTGTTCATTCATTTTATTTTTATAGACCCATTTAGTTCCAATTATAATTTTATCTTCAGGTCTAGGAACAAGTTCCCAAACTTCATTTCTAGTGAATTGATTTAATTCTTCTTGCATAGCCAAAATCCATGAATCATCAGTTGATGCTTCTTTAGGATTTTTGGGTTCAATAGATGATATAAATGCTACATTACTAATTTTACTTAGTTGATTTCTAGTTGTAACAATAGATTGCATATCTCCTATTATATTTTCAATAGGATGATCTTTTAAAAGTTTAATCCTTTTATTAGGATGATTAATTTCATTATTAATTTCGGTTGATTCTTCATTTTGAGTAATTAAATCTTCTTCATCATTTGTAATTTCAAAATCTTTTAAATATTCATCAAACGAAACATGCATTGTTTTTTCAATGGTGTTAGATCTTAAATTAAAAACTCTATAAGCTTTACTTCTATTAGAATATCCGATAAAGATTCCTTTGTCGGATTTAGGATCAAATTTATCCAAATTATCTTTTATATTTAAAATAAAACATTTACTTCCAAAAATTCTGAAGTATGATACCTTAGGTTTCTTTCCATGAAGAAGTTCATAAGGTGTCTTATCAGTTAAAGGTCTAATTAAAATTCTATTCAAAATATAACAGGCGGTAGCAACAGCTTCTGCCCAAAAGTATTTTGGTAAATTACTATCTGAAAGCATAGTTCTCGCACACTCTTGTATCATTCTATTTTTACCTTCAACTACTCCGTTTTGTTGTGGAGTTCTTGGAAATGAGAAATTGTGAGTTATTCCCTTTTTATTGCAGAATTCCTCAAACTTTTCATTTTCAACTTCACCATCGTGATCACTACGAATAGTTATAATTATTAAAGATAATTGATTTTGAATCCTTTTTGTAAAGTTCTTAAAACATTCAAAAGTACCATTTTTATGTTTCAAAAATATTGTCCATGTAAATCTAGAATAATCATCTACAATTACAAAAACATATTTACTATGATTTATTCACTGAATTTGAGATGGACCAAATAAATCAAGATGAAGTAACTCAAGGGGTTTTGAAGTTGAAATCATATCTTTTAATTTAAAGGAACTTTTTCTAAGCTTTCCTAATTGACATGCATCACATAAACTATCTACTTTAAAATTCATTTTAGGGAGGCCTCTTACTAGATCATGTTTTGACAGTCTAGATAAGAGTTTGAAATTCAAATGTCCAAATCTCTTATGCCAAATCCAAGGGTCACTTGTATTTTCCAAAAGACAGAGGTTATCATTTGAAACTTTCATACTAAGAATATAAATAATCTTTTTCCTAATTCCCTCAAATATTATGGTTGAGTTATTATCTTCAATATGACATTTATCTTTTTCAAATTTAATCTTATATCCTTTATCACAGAGTTGACTAATACTTAGTAGATTATGTTTTAGATTCTTAACTAGCAAAACATTAGTAATAATAGTAGTTTCAGAGTTACCGACATTGCCGATGCCAATCACGTATCCTTTCGAGTTGTCTCCAAAGTTAACCAGTCCTCCGTCTTTGTATATAATATTATTCAGCATATCCGGATTACCAATCATGTGTCTAGAGCATCCACTATCAACTATCCACTTATTCCTTTTGATCTGCACAGATTGTCCATTGTGGATTGATTCCTTAATACCCATAAAGCATCTTTCCTGCACATTATAAAATTTGGGTTGACAACTAGAATTTGAATAACATTTATATGCTGACTCATGGAACAATGATGATTTAAACAATTCTAAACTAGTTTTAACAGATTTTTCAAAAATAGCCATTTTAAAACTTTTCAAAATTCAGATTATGAAACTTTTGAAAACAAAGCTCTATTACCAATTGTTAGAATGCGGATTAAGGATCTTAAGGCTAGAATTAACACTAGAGGAGGGGTAAATAGTGTTTTAAGAAATTTGTTAATCTTTTTGAGTTTATCTTAATTTGTTAACAATGTATACACTAATCAGACACTGATATGAACACAGAATCAAACACAGATGCAAATATAAAGTAAAAGCAGTAAAGGAAAGAACACACCGGATTTTATACTGGTTCGGAGTTACCCTACATCCAGTCCCGCAACAAAAGTACGGATTTCCTTTCAAAAACAATTCTTACAAATACAACCCTCGATTTCAAGGCCACGAGGTACACCGCTCCAAATTCACAATCCTCTGGGTAGAGATACTTGATTTCCCGGGCAACAAGTTCACCCAATTGATTTCCTAGGCTACAATCACACCTTTTATCACTTGATTGATTTCCAAGGCTACAATCACACCTTTTCTCGCTCAATTGATTACAAAATGTCTATAACTCAAATTAGCACTTGGATCTTGTAGAGATAGTGGAGAGAATCAAAACCAGAAATTATCTAGTTAGATTCGATATAGATTTCGGTAGAGTAATGGTGTAATTTGTAAATAAGAAAGTGGAGAAGAAGAAGAGAAGTTAAATCAGAGAAAAAAGTGATTAAAATTCGTTGAAAACACCCTTTATTTATAGTAGATCAATAGCCATGTCCATTGGTGAAGGGATGTGGCGAATAAACACTTCTTTTAAAAAACAATTTAATTGTCACCATGTCGACAGGGGTACATGTGACCATGTCGACATGCCCTTGTATTTTTTGGTGATTTGTTTTTCTTTGAAAATAATTTCTATATTATATTATACTTATATTTAAACTTTAAAATATACTTATATATTGTTATAATACATAAATAACTATAGAGAATAATATTAAAATATATATAATAATTTTCTATACTTTTATATTTAAATCTTAAGTATAAATATATAAAACAGCTAAATATATTAATATCAAAATTGTAGTTTAAAAACTTAGGATAATAATTTAAAATCAAAGATATTTAATATTAAGGATATTTAAAACTAAGGATATTTTTTAGGCTAAAATATATTGAAAAACCAGGACAGATGATTTTGGTTTTTAAATAGGAATATTTAAAATCATTTTGAAAAACAAGTTATATATTTTGAAAATCATTTTGAAATAAAAGTAAGTGGATACAAAAAGATGTCCCACTAGATTTTTCGTAGGTTTCATCCTACTTAGGGTTCCATCCCTTTAACGAGCACGAAGTGGATTCCATTCCACGAATAAAATAGATTTTAAGATGTCAGTGCCTTTCTATGAGTTTTAACAATATTCCTAACTATATAACTTATCTTAGAAACTTGAACTCTTGAAATTCTTGATACTCATGAGTCTTGAATCTTGATATCTTCAATCTTGTATCTTGAATCTTTATACTGTACAGTTCTTCATTCTTTAGTACCTGCAAACATATCTATATATTTCTATACAATAATGTTAGTATTATATATTTTATAATCTAATTCTAAGTAAGGTTGTTGTCATCAAAACCAACTCCTCAGGGACTAACAAGTAATACACTGCCCAACATTTGGGGAGCGTTACGTACTCCAGTCTCAACGGAGACATCGATATTTAGTCTCGATGCATCTTGACTAGGAACATTTAAAATGGTATATTTGTTCCGTTGTGATAAATTACTCATGGTTACAACACTTTGTACTACTATCACAAAATATACCTTTTTTGTATTTTTCTATTAAATGTACTTTTAATTAAGTTAATTAATTAATATAATCACATTATATCAAGTATATAATAGGAAGAAAATACCTTTTATTTCGAACAAGATTGGTCAACGAGTTAGATATATGTAACAAATTACATAATTGCCCCTAGGGCATACACCTAATTCTATTAATCTCCCACTTGCACTTGGGGTCAATTATGGAATCTAATTCCAACTTTTCCAATCAGTTTTCCCAAAACCAATTAGGATAGTCCCTTAGTGAATAGGTATGCTATTATGTTTTAATTACCTACTTTGTCGATTAACTCTCTCTATCGTTGATAAACTGCCTTTATCATGTGGAACGATTCGAAGTATGTCTTTCGACTTCTAGTGAGATTTAAGTTCTATCATGACCAATTTCATGACATTGTTATCTTATAACAATATTATGGGATTCTCAACATTTGGAATCACCTTTGGCTCAATTATAAATTTGTGCATTTATATCTATATACATTGGTTTATTGTAGCGCTATTCAAGTTAATGTTTTCAACATTTCGCTGAATCGACCATAATCACTTTTATTTTGAAACATTTTCAAATTAACGATTTTAACTTGAATTTTATCATTGACATTTATACTCAATATCACTTATAAAAGTTTGTATCCAAATGTTCCATCATAACGAGTTCGTTGTTTCTATAAACAATTCTCTAGTATCTATTACTTAAATAGGAAAAGAGAAACCAAAACATTTATCTTACGACACCTGTCCTATTTTGGAAATGCATCTCTTTTTAATAATTAGATCAAATTCGGTGAACTTCTCCTTCGCAACTTCTCTTCCTCACCTATTTCCAAAATACACTTTATTTTTAATAACTGCATCAAATTTCGGTTGACTTCTCCTCCGCTAACTACACTCCACCCCTTTTCAATATCTCCATCAAAACTTCACCCCTTTTCAACCATCGGTCTGAAAATTCCATACTTGCCTACGTCACTTTGCCTACCGAATAATCCTACCATACAAATGTGTGCACTGATGATATCCGCCTGCTGCCTTAACAACGAATTTGAAAATTAGGGCTTCCTAGATTGGTAATTTATTATTCTTTCCCTCATTTTGGAAACTCTCTTTGGATTTGAGCAATTGGTTGGTAGGTAGTTCGTAGTAACATTTGTTTCATGATCTACTACTACGATATGATGTATCTTGTTTTTGGCTTCCTGTTTTATGCGTAGGGAAAACATACTGGTAAGTAGCATTTCAAAGTATAAAACTCAATTCTTTACATTCAGTTTGTACATATTCATTAGTTTATCAAGGTTAAACTAGACAACTCATTCCTTTAAAGTATTTTTTTTAAACTGTAAAACTCTACTCTTTACACTATGTTTGTAATTATTCAATGGTTTATCAGGGTAACACTTAACAACTCAGTCCAAATCAAGAAAGATAAGCAACATCGATTGTTAACTGTGACTGTTAGTGAATGATCTATTTGCACCAAGCATCCATTTTATTTTGGATTAGAACAAGTTTCAATCTCCTTATAATTGGAGAAATGTAAGTTGACGTATAATTATTATTTTAGATTGACAAGGGAACAGGTACATTTGAAAGTGTGTCATTGGGTGTAATCTTATAAGTTATTCCAACTCAATTATAGAAGATGCTTTTACAAAATGCCACATTGGTAATTTCCTGTAGAAAGCTATGGTTTTTAAGGTTTTTAATATGGTAAACTTCTAACTAAAATCCGCGATTTTGTATATACATCAGTGCTTAGTGGGTAGGATGATTGGTGTTGCATAACTTCATGATCTGCCGTTATTACATGCTTTCATGTACAATTTTATTCTTCCTCGATTTTCAAACTGTGCATACATTTTAAGCCGTATCTGCTATAGTTTGTTTGGGTATATACAATGATGATCTGTTGTACCTAAAAATTTCAATCTCCAACTTAGCTGCTTTGCATCCGAGGTGTTTCATAAATAAAAAATATTTACTGCACACATATTTGGTTCTGTTTACAAAAGTTGCAGTTTCAAGTGGTCAGCCATAGTTATTTAAACCTTTAATTTTTATTAGTATAATCTTTCTTTTTGAAGGTTGCGTTGTCATGAATTTTTCTTCCCTCTCAAAACTCAGTTGGTTGTACAAATTATCAATTCTAAAATTTATGTTACACTATACAACTAATGCCGATTACATCAAATGACGATTAAATTTAGTACACATGGTTGATCAACTGTTGACATAGTTGGCAGGCATAAGTTATTTTCCTATGTTTGAAAAAATTAATTCATGACAAAATGATTTTTTGTTCATCAACCTCCGTGCATTTTTTCAAACTTTCTGATTTGAAGAGGTGGGAATGTCCTAAACTAATGTGTTCCACTGTCCAATATTAATTCAATGTTATGGATTTCTTTGAGGATTTATACTCACTTGCACCCACACACACACAACCTAGGATTTCATGTTTTTGAAATTTAGCAAGTCGCAACTCGTAGAACCTTCCCAGGTTCAAATTCATTCTATAGAACTTCTATTACACATTACTACAATTTCATTGTCAATTATTAGGCCATACCTTTTGAACATCAGCATATTTGCATTTTTTGTTAGATTAAATTTTCACTGTATCTGATTTTGGGGAGTTGTTTGCACTTCCATTTGCCTACTCTAAAGCGAGGGTTTCCTTTTTTCTTTCTTTTTTCACCCAGGTGGCGTTCCGTTGTATTAAATTGTTATTTCAGACAACTTCAAATTCATTGGATATTAATGCGCCGTTCATTTTTATCATCAAATCAGTTGACGCAATTTTGTTATATAAAATCGTTGTTGAAACTAATTTTGGGGTTTTGTGCTTTCTTCCCCTACCGCGGGGCTAAGTTTTACAGTACTATAACTTGAGTAGTTAGCAAGTGAGAGAGGCAATTCAGTAGACATATACCAATTAAGTATACTCATATGCTATTTAATTTAACTTTAACATTGCTTATAAGTAGTACATCATTTTCCTTTAACATTAAGTCAGATAAAATCCCCTATTTTTATTGACATGTGAGAGGTCACAAGTTCGAAACTTGTGTAGTGTGATTCGAACATTTATTGACATGTGATATGTTGTCCCAGTGACATGTTGTATATAAAGTACCATTTAAAAAAAAATCCTTTATTTTTTACTTTCGTCTTACAAATGTGTGTCGGTAACTATAGTAATAATTTTGATATAATTATTTCTTTTGAATTTTGAACCAATTATTTTATGTCTGTATAAGTCTATGTTCACATGAAGTTATGCTTATAGAAGAGTAGAGAAGTAAATATTTTCATTTCATACCACCATTTTCCAATAGGTTGCCCTGCATTTACGTACATATCTAAATCGTATGCTGAATCAGTCCATTTATTAATTAATGTTCATTTGGTTGGTACTGCGGTTTCATAAATCATTAATTAATAAACTGCTAGAATTAACAGTGCTGACTATTACACTTTTATATAAGGCAATATTCATTCAATACCAATTGTACTGTATTTTTTTGGGCACCAACCAAAAACATGATCTGTTTTCCAAATATTATGTCTTAATTATACTAAGTTTAATCCCATTATATGTTAGGTAAACTATCATCATGAATAGTCTAACGTTTATTAAATAAATCATCTTTAACTGTTGTAGTAAGCAGTAAAGTAGTGCTGCTGTCAGCATCTATAGATTACTGTCATGAGTATAATAAATCCATACCAAGCAAAATTTTAAAGAAAAAATAATTGTTGGTTCATTTTCTATACATGTATCGTTTGTATCTGTTAATTTACAGTGTGGATAGCACAAATATTAAACCAGTTTCGATGTGGGTGGGAGTTGTTTAACAATTCAAGCAAATTTACTTCTGTTTTGTTTTTTCAAGGATTTTATTTGTAATAATTTCGAACTAAACGTGTTAATATTCTGTTTGTAGAGCACAACAAGCAGATTTGGTGTACTACTAAATGTTTTTGACAAAAGGTCTCCTAATTTTTTTTACATGATATACTGCATTATTTCAAAGCAGATGAACATCTGACACAATATTTGTTATGTGATGTGAACTTATTATGTATACGGCATGAACATTTAACAGTTGCTTACTACCTCCGATTTGCAAACATATTTGATAGACTATAAACAACTATAATTTAAAAAATATTGTATGTTCTGTCATGGCTCTCATTCTTGAAACTGAAATTATCAACTAAAGGTGAGTTTATGTGTTTAACTTTTTAGAAGTATGCAGTCCCACTTTCCCAGTAATGTTTGCTGTTTTTTCTTCTTCGGCCCGTTTGCTTAAAACTTGGTTCCTTGGCAGTAAAAAGTAATTTTAAGTTGGTGAACTTTCTATTTTATTTTTTTCATGTAGATGGATGCATATTGTACTTAAAGTTTGATTTAAAATATATTTATTACCGTATGCTCTGAATGACTACAAAATGAATATTTAACAGCTGCTCATTGATGACTGCTGGTTGAGTTTTGGATGTGCTTGGCTACTTGTTTCATAATATGGGAGAAAACCTCAAACAACCATTTAGTGATATCAATTTGGATTTTATATTTGCTCCATGTATCAAATACATAAATAAAACACAATATCATACACAACATAACCTGTATGATAATTCCTATTGCTAATGCATAAGGAATCCAACTTACATGTTCTCCTTTTAATAGGGTGCTCTTGTATATCGTTTTGGGAAAATCCCTATATCTTTTATACTCACCATAAAAGACATCATTTACAATCCAAAGTAATAAAACAACTAAAGTTGATTTTAATACAAGTATATTGTTAAAATCAACAACATGTTGTTTACTTATAGTTTAGAAATATCAATGTACCTTTAACATTCTTTCTTATGAACACATGCTTCCTCTACACTTTGATTGAAAATCAAACTATTTGATATTTCTATCAAATTACTTATTCAACCTTGATGATTATAAAATGATACATTCGTATCCTGTAACAACCCGCATATTTTTCGATTGCAAATTTAAATATTTTATTTAAATATAGAATCGTTGATCGGATTGAAGTCCGAAAAGCTACTTTTTGCAAACAGTCGAATTAGGACTCGAGACCACTTCCACTGAGTTCAAAATGCCATTTGCGACCTTTTTGAGTATAAACTTCGATATGTTTGGAGTTAGTAGAATTTTGCTACTTTTTCACTTTGGGTTTGGGTTTGTGTTTGTAATGACCCTAAAATAAAATAAAATAATACATATATTTATATTAGAAAATTCTGAGATATATATAAAAGTATATATATATATATATTGCATTAAAACAGAAAAGAATTTGGCAATGAATAAAATTAAATGAGAGCTTCTGTTTGATAAAATGCAAGGAATCAAGGTAATTAGAAGAAAAATTGGAGCTCAAAATAAATATAGTTTTATGTTCAAAGAATTATGTAAATACATTTAATATATATGGGGTGTTTGCTGTTTTATATGAAGATAAAAAAAATGAGGTTTAATATAAAGGTTTATATGTCTTATAATTGTGCCAGAAAATAATTAGCATAATATATGTGATTTTTAATTTAATTTAAAAAGGGAGTTGACTGATTTGATAAAAAGGCAGAAATATATATATACATATACAGAATCAAATAAAATTTCCATACCATATTTATTCCAAGCAAATAATTTGGGTAAATGATTTTTACATTACAAAGTATGGTAGTATGTCTGATAGAAAGGAGGTAATGGATAGGTAGAAAGAAAATATATACAAAGTAGATTTTCAGATTTCCTTAAAACTTATAAAAAAAAATAATAAACTAAGGGTCACATGCTTATGGCATGAGTAGAAAGGAGTCATGAAAATAGTATTGAGTGTCTAAAAATGTATGATCCCCGAAATGGCTAATTAAAGTATGCATTTCCAATCTATGATCACACAGACATATGATGTGTACATAAACATCTAAGGGTATCAGGGGAATTACCCATTTTCTAAAACCCTAGAATGGATTTATAAATAACTGCACATGGCCAAAACCATCACTCTCTCGGGATCAAAACAAAAATAAAATAAGCAAGGAGAAACACTAGCTTGAGGCTTTGGGGGATTTGCTGTTCTAAGAAATTAAGGCAGTGAAAGAAGAAACATTATGTGAGTATTTATCTTTTGTATGCAATGGCATTAAGTCCTATTGCAGGCAGCCTAAAAATACTATGAGTTATTTGAATCTCTGAAATGATTTGTTATGGGTGATATGGGTGTTTGTTTGTGCATTTTTGTTTGGAGCATTGATCTGTAATTTGGCTTTCAGAGTTAACATGTTTTAAGTATTCTTGTTCTATCATCATTAAACATGGATCAAGATTAATAGGGGAACATGGGGTCGAGTCAGAAAATATGCAGGCAGTCATATTTCTCTGATATAAAAAAAAACTAAACTGGTCACTTGGGGGTAGTCAATGATCTGCTTACTTCAGGTGGAAGCAAGTATGTGCATGGTGCAACAGCACCCTGAGGCCTTTGTGTGTTGGAATAATTTAAACAACCTGGGAGTTTCCATCACAATGCATACATAGTGTTCATTTGACAAGGAGTTAAAGACCATGAAATAAATGGGGGTAGGGGTTTAAAAATCTGGGTTATAAACTTTCAGATTTGGTGTTAGATTTAATCAAGTTAAACATTGTTCATTGATTAATTTGCTGGGTGGAAATTTGGAGTATAAAATAGAGATCACTTACCCAAGTTTTGATGAGGACGAATTAAAAATTTGTACACATGCTTAATCTTAACTGACTGTTGTGCATTGTTTGATTTGTTGAATGTGGTATTGTGTCTTCTTGAATGAACCAAAACATGCTAAGTATAAGACCTGTTAATCTAGGAAGGCATTGCAAGATTACTACAATTATGTACATATATACAAAATTGATAAATGCTCATACCAGTGTAAACTGACCCTTTTGGTTGCCCTTGCAATCATCTGGGTGTCTCAAAAATTATTTGGGGCAGCTAAATGATTTGCTTGCAGGAAATTGAAGTTGGCTTGATGAGTAAAGAAGGCATTGGCTGCTAGTATAAATAAGAGAGACTTGTTTTAAATTTGCAGTTACTTTGTAATGGAATTACTAGACAAATTCTATTTTCTGCAATTGAAGTACTTGTAGGAAACTTTCTAAGTATTTGAGGATGAAAACTTGTACTTAAGTAAAATTCATTTTGAATGATATTTGATGGAGTTTGATTTTTATTAATGTTGTGATCATCTGATTTGGAGAAAACAAGGGCATGGGTATAACACATAAATATAAAATGTGAATGTAATGATCTCTGGTTTTATTGCCTGAGTTTATTCTATGATTTTCTTTAAATAAAATTATAATAGTTTTGACAAGATTTTAATAAGAAATATCCAAGTGGAATAAATGTGTGCATGTCAGATAGTTGATACTGATATATGTATATGCATATATATTTGAACCTCTGATTTCTATTGTTTATATTTTGTCTTATGGGAATTGAACTGCTAAGGGGATTTAATTTTTGAAATGAACTCTCAAGATTTTTGTAGAATATTCAAGTGAAATGAATTTGTGTATGGCAGGTAAATGATACTGGCATGTGCATGAATTCTGGAAACTTGTATAAATTTGAGTATTTAAATTTTCAGAAAGATCTTTGAGAATAGTAGACTTGAAAGGTACTGAATTTTTTTGATAAATGATTGAACACCTATAAGAATGATTTTTCCAGAAAACTTGAACTGGACATATAAAGGCTTGGAAATTTAGGAGTAGCACTTTGTAGAAGTTTGTTAACATGAGGGATATGGGTTTACAAGTGGTAAGGGAGGGATTATGGCCGGCCTAGATGGCCATGAGTCAAACCCTTGGATGCCTGGAACCACTTCATTTCAATCAGTGAAGTGTAATGTGCTTCCGGGACAAATTAAAGAAAACACCAAGCAGCCCTTATATAACTCCAAGCATATCTCACAAACCACCAAGTTTGTAGGTCTGCATCATATTAAACTTTAAAATGCTAAAAGTACTCTCCTAATCAACCTAAAATGACAAATGGAAATAACTTATGAGTAGTGTTATGTGTATACCTGATAACACTGATAAGATTAAGGAAACACTATGTTTGTGTTAATAGAATTATATAGGCAGATTAATATTTATAGTCAGATAAAAGGTTTAAGTGTTGTAATTTGCTAAAATACACCTCTGGCAGTAGAACAAGATTCAGAAAGGAAATAAATGGCTTGTCAATAGATTGTATGATATTTTGTTTTCACTTTGATTTAAATTGACTCTGATATATATATATAAAATAATAATAAAGGAACAATTGTGTATCATCAAATATATAATTGGTTTAATCTTTGTATACTGATATGATTATATTAGTAATTCCAGGGTCTTGGGAAAAATAATTGGAAACTATATAAAAATTTACATATAAAAGTATTTGGGGTTAGTGGTGAGTTCCTCTTGTATAAAAAAAAAATTTCTAAGCATTTTAGGATGAGGGTCACCACAGTTGGTATCAGAGCTATGTTTTAAATAACATAGTAAATGTTGTTGTATGCATATGGATGTTTGAATGCATTGTTTGAATTGTTGGTGTTGAATGTTTTTGCTGTATGTCAAGAAATATATGTGTGTACATGTGACACATGCACAGTGTGCACTGAAATGAAAATGAACCAAGTAAAGACACCAAAAACTGATAGGGGTAAATAAACTAACATAAAAATCATATTTATAGCATTATGGTAGGACCAAGGCATCACACAGGTGCAGGATCATCACGTGAGCCACCTGTGATGAGCATGGAGGATTTTGTGAGAGCTTTAAGGGATGGAATGGCACCAAGGCAAGACAATCCTCATGAGGAACTCTCCAAACTGCTTAAGACTTGTACCACTTTGGGAGGAAAGGATTTTGAAGGTACTGAAGGAGCTATAGGTGTTCAAACTTGGATAAAAACTATGGAGAGGGTCTTCACAGATATGCAAATCAATGACCAAAGAAAGAGACAGATAGCTTCAAGGAAATTGAAGGGGGTTGCACTGGATTGGTGGGAAGTTGTGACAGCAGGAAGACAAGAGGATACCATTACTTGGAATAATTTCAAGGACATGCTTGAGGCCAGATTTGTCCCAGCATCTGCCAAGGCCACACTACTTGAAGACTTTATTAGATTAAGGCAAGGAAGTATGAATGTGAATGAATACACTCAGAAGTTTGAAGCTTTATCCAAGTATGGACTGGTGTTAATAGGGAATGCAGAAGCAAAGAATGCAAGGTACATTCAAGGCTTGAACCCTAGTTTGTCAAGGGCAATGTTGCTATACAAGGACAAAACCTTTGATCAAGTAATTGATCTAACTCTCTCATTTGAGCAACATGACACTGCAAGAGAGAAATTCAGGAATATGAAGCTCAACAAGAAGAAAGGTGGTCAGAACAAAGTGCAACCTTATGACAAGAGAAATGCAAGTAAAGGAGTTAAGAAAGGGGAAGGAGCAACAGCACCTGAAAGCAAGAAGTTCACTCATTGTTTTAATTGTGGAAAAGCTGGACATTATAGTAACCAATGCCCTGACCCCAAGATACCCAGAGGAGGATGCTATAATTGTGGAAAGATGGGTCATCTCAAGAAGGATTGCCCAGAAACCAATAGGGGAACAGCAAGGGTAGGAGCTTTGGCAGCAAGTAACACTGGGAATGTTGGGCAACTTGAAGGTATAATTTTTATTCATACCCAACCCATATCAGTAATATATGACACTGGTGCCTCACATTCACTAATATCTTTGGAAATTGTAAAGAAGTTAACACTTGCATGTGTTTCCATTGATCAGCCCTTGGTTGTACACAGTCCCATAGGGAGTCATTGTGTGTTGGGGATGAAGTGTTTGGGTCTGAAATTAATTATAGGGGGTTATGAATTTAATTCAGATTTATATACCTTAAATTACCCAGGTATTGGGATTATTTTGGGGGTAGATTGGTTAATGAGAAATAAAGCAATTTTAAATTTAGAAAACCTTACTATCTCTTTGGAAACAAATGAAGGCAAAAGAATTACCATCTTAAGTGAAATAGCAAAGAATACATGTTTTAATAAAATCTGGAGTATTAATGAAGTTCAGAAAGAATTAAAGATAGAGGAAATCCTAGTAGTCAATGAATATGTAGATGTGTTTGGAGAAGTGAAAGGAATTCCTCAAAACAGACCAGTTGAATTTAAAATAAAATTAATTCCTGGAACAAATCCAATCATTAAGAAGCCTTATAGAATGGGTCCAAAAGAGTTGGTAGAATTAAAACATCAACTAGAAGAATTAGAAGAGAAAGGATTCATAAGATCAAGTAGTTCCAGTTGGGGTTCCCCAGTGCTTTTTGTTAAGAAGCATGATGGAACAATGAGGTTGTGTGTAGACTACAGGGATTTAAACAAGGTAACTATCAAAAATAAGTACCCACTGCCTAGAATAGATGATCTATTTGATCAATTGCATGGAGCTAAAATATTTTCAAGGCTAGACTTAGCCTATGGATTTCACCAAATGAAAGTTGCAGAGGAAAGCATTGAGTACACAGCCTTCAATACAAGGTATGGCCTTTATGAATTTCTAGTAATGCCATTTGGCTTGACCAATGCTCCCTCCTATTTTGTAGACTTGATGAATAGAATTTTTAGAGACTTTTTGGATAAGTTTGTCTTGGTATTTATAGATGACATACTAATTTATTCAAAGTCAGAAAATGATCATGCTATGCACCTACATTTAGTATTATCCAGACTTAGAGAACATGAATTAAAAGCCAAGTATTCAAAGTGTGCATTTTGGCAACAAGAAGTAAAGTTCTTAGGACACATAGTGTCACAGCAGGGAGTAAGTGTAGATCCAAGCAAGGTCATTGCAGTTCAATCATGGAGTAGTCCCAAAACGGTGACTGAGGTGAGGTCATTCTTAGGTTTGGCAGGGTATTATAGGAGGTTCATCAAGAATTTTTCAAGAATAGCTGCACCAATGACCAAACTAACCAAGAAGAACCAACCATATGTGTGGACTGAGCAGTGTGAACAAGCTTTTGAGAAATTGAAGCAAGCATTGGTGGAAGCTCCTGTCCTACAAATCCCAGAAGCAAATGAAGGAATGGTTGTATACACTGATGCTAGTGGGTCTGGGTTAGGTGCAGTGCTTATGCAACATGGCAAGGTAGTGGCATATGCATCAAGACAGCTTAAACCCAATGAAACCAAATATGCAACTCATGATCTAGAATTAGCTGCAATAGTGTTTGCACTAAAATTATGGAGGCATTATTTGCTTGGGGCAAAATTTAAATTATTCACAGATCATCAAGCATTGAAATATTTATTTTCTCAAAAAGATTTAAATATGAGGCAAGCAAGGTGGTTGGAGTTTCTGGCTGCATATGATTTAGATATATTGTACACTCCTGGAAAAGCTAATAGAGTAGCAGATGCTTTGAGCAGAAATCATGTTAGATTAGCCAGTTTGATGATTGATGAGTTTAAAAATCTTGCAGTGCTTGGGGAGGCAGATATATACAGTAAGGATGCAGTGAATTTTAAAGAGCATGGTGATATGGTGGAGTATGGTACACTGGGAATAATCACAGTGAAGTCTAATCTGGTGGAGAAAGTTGGTAGCATGCAAGATCAAGATCAAAGTCTGAAGGAGAAGAAAGAAATGTTATTAAACAACATTGAGCCAGAGAATTTTAAAATAGATTCCCAAGGTTATTTGAGGAAAAATGATAAGCTTTGTGTACCAAACATTGCAGAATTGAAGGAAGAAATCATGAATGAGCATCACAAGACCAGGTACACCATACACCCTGGTGGTACTAAGATGTATCATGATTTAAAAAGAGGCTACTGGTGGCCAGGAATGAAGCAAGCAGTGGCAAGATATGTGGCAAAATGTTCCACATGTCAACAAATTAAAGCAGACCACCAAAAGCCCTCTGGCATGTTGCAACCTTTGGAGGTACCTCAGTGGAAGTGGGAAAGCATTTCCATGGATTTTGTGGATGGTTTTCCTAGAACTAAGAAAGGCAATGATAGTATATGGGTAATTGTTGATAGACTAACCAAATCAGCTCACTTTGTTCCTGTCAGGTCAGATAGAAATGCATCTAGGCTTGCATAATTGTTTATCAAAGAAGTGGTGAGGTTACATGGCATACCCAAGACTATTGTAAGTGATAGAGACACTTTGTTCACCTCAAGATTTTGGGAAAGTTTCCAAGAAGCAATGGGAACACAACTTTGTTTAAGCACTGCCTACCATCCTCAAAGTGATGGGAAAACAGAGATAGTGAATAAAATATTGGAAGATTTACTTAGAGCATGTGTGCTTGATTTTGGGGGAAATTGGGAGGATCATATTCACTTGGCAGAATTCACTTACAACAATAGCTATCAATCAACCATAGGAATGGCTCCCTTTGAAGCCTTGTATGGGAGACCTTGCATGTCTCCTGCCTGTTGGTTGGTAGCAGGAGAGGGTGTAATGTTGGGGCCAGATCATGTTAAAGAAACTTCCAACATGATTGAATTGGTTAGGCATAGAATGAAGGCAGCACAATCAAGACAAAAGTCTTATGCAGATAAAAAGAGAAAGCCAATGGAGTTTGAAGTAGGAGAGCATGTTTTTCTGAAAGTATCACCAATGAAGAAAGTGTTAAGGTTTGGAAAATCTGGTAAGCTATCACCAAGATTTGTAGGACCATATGAAATTATGCAGAGAATTGGTGCTATGGCCTACAGACTCAAGTTACCTGAGGAGTTGAGTGGTGTGCATCCTGTATTTCATGTTTCTCAATTGAGAAAATGGGTGCATGATGAAGGAGCAATTCTGGAGTCACCTACTCAAGTTCAAGTCCAGAAGAATTTGGTTTATACCAATGAACCAGTAGGGATAGTTGCCAAGGAAGAGAAAAAGTTGAGGAACAAGGTGATCAAACTGGTGAAAATCCAATGGAGCTTGGACACTAATGATTGTACATGGGAGGTTGAAGATAAAATGAGGGCTAAATACCCCAGTTTATTTACTGATGGAGAGGTATGTCTAAGCAGCCTAAGATGATTTTTTCTAAATATACTTATACATTGTTTGTTTTCATAAAATATGGGTATGGGGTTATGGAGTTAAAACAGGCTATGAATTAGTGTTTTTAATTGGAGAGATTAGGTGAAATTATGAGGACATAATTCCTTTAAGGGGGAGGGTATGTAATGACCCTAAAATAAAATAAAATAATACATATATTTATATTAGAAAATTCTGAGATATATATAAAAGTATATATATATATATTGCATTAAAACAGAAAAGAATTTGGCAATGAATAAAATTAAATGAGAGCTTCTGTTTGATAAAATGCAAGGAATCAAGGTAATTAGAAGAAAAATTGGAGCTCAAAATAAATATAGTTTTATGTTCAAAGAATTATGTAAATACATTTAATATATATGGGGTGTTTGCTATTTTATATGAAGATAAAATAAAATGAGGTTTAATATAAAGGTTTATATGTCTTATAATTGTGCCAGAAAATAATTAGCATAATATATGTGATTTTTAATTTAATTTAAAAAGGGAGTTGACTGATTTGATAAAAAGGCAGAAATATATATATACATATACAGAATCAAATAAAATTTCCATACCATATTTATTCCAAGCAAATAATTTGGGTAAATGATTTTTACATTACAAATTATGGTAGTATGTCTGATAGAAAGGAGGTAATGGATAGATAGAAAGAAAATATATACAAAGTAGATTTTCAGATTTCCTTAAAACTTATAAAAAAAAAATAAACTAAGGGTCACATGCTTATGGCATGAGTAGAAAGGAGTCATGAAAATAGTATTGAGTGTCTAAAAATGTATGATCCCCGAAATGGCTAATTAAAGTATGCATTTCCAATCTATGATCACACAGACATATGATGTGTACATAAACATCTAAGGGTATCAGGGGAATTACCCATTTTCTAAAACCCTAGAATGGATTTATAAATAACTGCACATGGCCAAAACCATCACTCTCTCGGGATCAAAACAAAAATAAAATAAGCAAGGAGAAACACTAGCTTGAGGCTTTGGGGGATTTGCTGTTCTAAGAAATTAAGGCAGTGAAAGAAGAAACATTATGTGAGTATTTATCTTTTGTATGCAATGGCATTAAGTCCTATTGCAGGCAGCCTAAAAATACTATGAGTTATTTGAATCTCTGAAATGATTTGTTATGGGTGATATGGGTGTTTGTTTGTGCATTTTTGTTTGGAGCATTGATCTGTAATTTGGCTTTCAGAGTTAACATGTTTTAAGTATTCTTGTTCTATCATCATTAAACATGGATCAAGATTAATAGGGGAACATGGGGTTGAGTCAGAAAATATGCAGGCAGTCATATTTCTCTGATATAAAAAAAAACTAAACTGGTCACTTGGGGGTAGTCAATGATCTGCTTACTTCAGGTGGAAGCAAGTATGTGCATGGTGCAACAGCACCCTGAGGCCTTTGTGTGTTGGAATAATTTAAACAACCTGGGAGTTTCCATCACAATGCATACATAGTGTTCATTTGACAAGGAGTTAAAGACCATGAAATAAATGGGGGTAGGGGTTTAAAAATCTGGGTTATAAACTTTCAGATTTGGTGTTAGATTTAATCAAGTTAAACATTGTTCATTGATTAATTTGCTGGGTGGAAATTTGGAGTATAAAATAGAGATCACTTACCCAAGTTTTGATGAGGACGAATTAAAAATTTGTACACATGCTTAATCTTAACTGACTGTTTGTGCATTGTTTGATTTGTTGAATGTGGTATTGTGTCTTTTTGAATGAACCAAAACATGCTAAGTATAAGACCTGTTAATCTAGGAAGGCATTGCAAGATTACTACAATTATGTACATATATACAAAATTGATAAATGCTCATACCAGTGTAAACTGACCCTTTTGGTTGCCCTTGCAATCATTTGGGTGTCTCAAAAATTATTTGGGGCAGCTAAATGATTTGCTTGCAGGAAATTGAAGTTGGCTTGATGAGTAAAGAAGGCATTGGCTGCTAGTATAAATAAGAGAGACTTGTTTTAAATTTGCAGTTACTTTGTAATGGAATTACTAGACAAATTCTATTTTCTGCAATTGAAGTACTTGTAGGAAACTTTCTAAGTATTTGAGTATGAAAACTTGTACTTAAGTAAAATTCATTTTGAATGATATTTGATGGAGTTTGATTTTTATTAATGTTGTGATCATCTGATTTGGAGAAAACAAGGGCATGGGTATAACACATAAATATAAAATGTGAATGTAATGATCTCTGGTTTTATTGCCTGAGTTTATTCTATGATTTTCTTTAAATAAAATTATAATAGTTTTGACAAGATTTGAATAAGAAATATCCAAGTGGAATAAATGTGTGCATGTCAGATAGTTGATACTGATATATGTATATGCATATATATTTGAACCTCTGATTTCTATTGTTTATATTTTGTCTTATGGGAATTGAACTGCTAAGGGGATTTAATTTTTGAAATGAACTCTCAAGATTTTTGTAGAATATTCAAGTGAAATGAATTTGTGTATGGCAGGTAAATGATACTGGCATGTGCATGAATTCTAGAAACTTGTATAAATTTGAGTATTTAAATTTTCAGAAAGATCTTTGAGAATAGTAGACTTGAATGGTACTGAATTTTTTTGATAAATGATTGAACACCTATAAGAATGATTTTTCCAGAAAACTTGAACTGGACATATAAAGGCTTGGAAATTTAGGAGTAGCACTTTGTAGAAGTTTGTTAACATGAGGGATATGGGTTTACAAGTGGTAAGGGAGGGATTATGGCCGGCCTAGATGGCCATGAGTCAAACCCTTGGATGCCTGGAACCACTTCATTTCAATCAGTGAAGTGTAATGTGCTTCCGGGACAAATTAAAGAAAACACCAAGCAGCCCTTATATAACTCCAAGCATATCTCACAAACCACCAAGTTTGTAGGTCTGCATCATATTAAACTTTAAAATGCTAAAAGTACTCTCCTAATCAACCTAAAATGACAAATGGAAATAACTTATGAGTAGTGTTATGTGTATACCTGATAACACTGATAAGATTAAGGAAACACTATGTTTGTGTTAATAGAATTATATAGGCAGATTAATATTTATAGTCAGATAAAAGGTTTAAGTGTTGTAATTTGCTAAAATACACCTCTGGCAGTAGAACAAGATTCAGAAAGGAAATAAATGGCTTGTCAATAGATTGTATGATATTTTGTTTTCACTTTGATTTAAATTGACTCTGATATATATATATATAAAATAATAATAAAGGAACAATTGTGTATCATCAAATATATAATTGGTTTAATCTTTGTATACTGATATGATTATATTAGTAATTCCAGGGTCTTGGGAAAAATAATTGGAAACTATATAAAAATTTACATATAAAAGTATTTGGGGTTAGTGGTGAGTTCCTCTTGTATAAAAAAAAAATTCTAAGCATTTTAGGATGAGGGTCACCACAGTGTTTCAGCCCATCAACCTTCTAATATCCAAACTGAACCCTTCTCCCTTCATACACTTTCTCTTCCTAATACTTTCAGCTCCAAAGAGAATAATGGGGGAAAAGATTGGAAATTAGAATTCCCAAGCCCTAGTTTCCATTTGCAAATCAAGTTCTAGCTCCAAATTCAAAGAGAAGCTATTAGTAAGCATCATCTTCTTCTTCTCCAACTCTTTCTCCTTTCAATCTCAGAAATTCCTAAACCTAACATTAGGAAATAATTCTCTTTTAAGCTTAGATTCAAGCTTCTTGTGTTGAGATTGAAGTGTGGTTGATCTTCCTTTGTCTTTAAACTTCTTGACGCAGCGGATATTACAAAAACAATGTAGTTCGTTGAATGTAGTAATCGGTGGGTTGGAAGATACTGAAATGCCCAAATTCGTTGATCCGAAGATACCGAATTCTAGCTATCCCAAACTCGTTGATCGCGCACGATACCGGGTTCAAAGATCTTCAATTCTTCAAGCGTTGATCAAGCGCACTTGATTTCGCGAATTGGCTTCTACAATCGTTGAATCGAGCGCACTCGATTAACCGAAAGAGGAGATAGGAGATTACACTCAACTACCAATTTAGATGAAAGCACACAGCAATCAAAAGAGAATTTTATTCAAAAATCAACAACCTTTTCAAATGAACCACACGGCCTATTTATAGGCGTTTTACAACTCACACGAAATTACAACAAAATTACACCATCTCCTAAGTCGGTTCCGACTTATAGCCTCCGACTTACGACTCAAAAGTAACGACTTAGGACAAACTGTTACAACACATGAACACAACGCGACGACTTACGACTTAAGTACATACGACATACGACTTATAGAAATACAACATAATATCATACGACTCAACATTCTCCGACTCATGACGCAGCCAAAGTATACGACTTATTACAAACAGACGACTTAAAACATAGCAGCATCTTCACGCGACTCAGGCTTGGACGACTTAGGAAATAACTTCAACGATTTAACCCAGTTTCCGACTTAAAGAATCCAGTCGACTCAACTAAGTCGTAACTCGTTGCCGACTTATTACCTTCGAAGCTGACTTAACACTTGTGTATTCTCCTCCTTGAGTCGTGGGCGACTCATCTCCCTGTTAAGTCGTAGACGAGTTATAGTTGCTTCGTTAAGTCGTAAACTCGTCGCAACTTCCCCTTTGGTTTTCTCGTTGAGTCGTGGACGACTCATCACCGCCTCCTTAAGTCGCGTACGACTTACGCCTTGACGACTCATCACTGCTTCCTTAAGTCGCGTACGACTTACATGAAATGACCCTAACTATTTCCACCTAATTATTTTTACTAGGATTTTTTTTTACATCAATAAATCTCTTAGAGTCATTTAGCCTTCTTACTAAATAATCCAGGATCCTCCTTTTCTACTAATATATTTATATCAGTTCATCAATAAATATATTCACATACATATGAAGATGTATGTGACCCTCTTGCTTGGATCAGAGTGTTGTTTAGCAAGAGTGTATCCTGATTGAATTTTGAATTTCAAATCAACCAGCACATAGCTCATTTTCCATACCTTTTGATTTTTAAGTCAGGGGAATTAATCCCATAATCATATGCAGTTGCTACTTAGTAATTTTTAACACTTCTTTTCCTCAATAGGCAAATTAGGCAAAATCAGCAGTTTAGACGTCTAAAATTTTTATGACAGACGTCTAAATTTGATCTTAGACGTGTAAATCTTTATGACAGGCGTCTCAGAGTGTCTAAAATTGAAACAGAGAGTGAAAAACATTTTGAACTATATTCAGACATCTAAATTTTTTTATGACTAACGTCTAAATTTGATCTCAGACGTCTAAATCTTTATGACAGACGTCTCAGAGTGTCTAAAATTGAAACAGAGAGTGAAAAACATTTTGAACTAAATTCAGACATCTAAATTTTTTATGACAGACGTCTAAATTTGATCTCAGACGTCTAAATCTTTATGACAGACGTCTCAGAGTGTCCAAAAATTATTTCTTAACTTATACATGGATTTTCTTATGTCAGTTCTTTGTATATACATTCAATCCATAAATCCTTTATTCTCAAATTTTCTACCATTAGCCTGACTGTTGTTGAAGTTTAACATTCCTTTTTTTTAGCAAAACATCTTGTAGAAACAAAGCACATAGTCTCAGCTGATATATATAAGTTCAACAACTACAAAACAACAATTAACAATACATTGGTTTCTCAAAGTAACTTAAACAAAAGGTCTTAATCTAGTTCCTCATGAATGTTTGATTTACTTCAGCAAAGTCTTTTTAAACATAGCATCCAAATCTTTAAGTAGTTAACTCATCCAATTCCTGATCAACCATGTTCTTATTTACCTGCATAGTCACCATGAACTGCCTCATACAAATATGAGACACCCAATGGTGCACAAACACAAAAGGGTCAGACTAATTGTCTGGTATGAATAATCTAACTGAAAACATGATCATATTCAATTCCATTTATATTCCAGTGCTTTGTATGAATAAGAAACTCAGTATCTTCTTTGTACATGTTTTTGTGAGGCATGTGCATTCATATCAGTGTTAAACAGATTATATATATGTGATCACAATGACTTAATTCATAGAAAACAATCATAAGATTCATCAATAAAAACATCATAAGCCAACCAAATGCAGTCATCAATTCAGTCATCATGCCCTTTTCAACTTTACTGGCCATCAGGGATTTTGCCCAGGCCTCTCCTGAACCTATTTCTAAAGTTCATTATCAAATATAATAGGTTCTTTAGCTACTTTCTCTTTTTAAACACACACTGCCTGGGACATCTCTCTGTTAACCCAGCACACTCAGGCCCCTGGGTATAAACATACCATGTGTGAGCTTGCAATGTTCCCCTTGCCAAGCTATATTTTGTAGCCCTAAGATCCCAAGTCCTTAGTTGAATTACTAAGTACTATTTCTTGTTTTTCATAACTTTGCTAATCCCTTTTGCATCTCACTTTTTAATCAGAGAAATAGAAACAATGCAAGCAACATGTATTCATCCAGAGTTTGGTAAGTTATATTCTAAGAAGGAAACATTTAATCATGAAAATAGATATGGTTTCTTAGCACATTATTTTTTGACTATGAGTTTCAATGGATCAAGATGTAAGTATATGGTCCTAAGTATTTTACTGGTTATCTTTTCTTACCTCTGGTTCAATCAGATTCATGGTCTGGCTAAACCACAAGTATATTTGATTTGGGTATTTCATAAAACATAGAAGCTCAGCACATGTACAACATTGCACTTCTACATTTTCTTTTGTTTTAATCAACATGAGACATAAGCAACAACACAATGTTACAGCCCCATATTTCTTTATATCTTCAGACCATATACCCACCACTTGAATCCGGGGATTTTCATAAACAATTTTTTTATAAAGAAAACTTATAAAAGAAATCACTCCATCTCAAAGCTAACCCATATCACAGATAAACATTTTGAACCATGAATCCATGACTCTCATTTTTTCTGGGTAAATCAGAGAGATGTTCTATACTTAAACAGATCATTAACAAAACAAAGTCATCAAACCATAAGACATAACTTGTAAAAGAAAATGAATGATTAGTTCAAATAGGCTGCCTCAATATTCAGGACTTAATGCCAAAGTTTTCAGTGAGGTTACTCACCTTAATCCTTCTTCTTCCTATGCCTTATGAACCCCTTTTTAGTCTTCTGCCTTCTCCTATTTTTTCTCTGGTTTATGTCTTGTATATTTTTTTTTCTAGGTTAATGAAGAAAAATGTGTATGGTCTCACTATACTAGGCCTTTTATATAAATCTTGGCTGTTTCTAGGGTTTATGGAATTTACCCAATGTCAGTTCTACCCCATACATAACATAGCCTGCTTTCAAGAAATAAGAGGGTATGTGGTCCTTGTCTTCATTTTCAGAAATAAGCCTCATTCTTTTAATCTTTTCCCGGGTCATGTTATATCCATGACTTCTTATTTCCTAAATTAAAGAAATTACCAGAAATGGATAAAGTGTTTGTTTAAGGACTCATGCCATTTCTATGTAACTTCTGTTTTCTTCCAGAAATTGGTTGACTGTATACATGTATAACACATGCATACCTAAGTCTTTTATTTTCTTTGTACCCTATTTTATTTAAAGATAAAATTCTATCTTCATGCATATGTATTTCTAAATCAGTTATTTTAATTTATCTATTGATTTCTGCTAAATTCTTATTACACAGAAATCTGTGTGCATGTGTGTACATCGTCTTGTGCACATGTACATGTTTTAAACCATGTATCTGTAAATCAATTTCCTATTCCTATTTTTTTTCAATGCAATTTCAAACAAACACAAACTAAATTAAATCATGAAATTACTCACAAAAATCAGGGTTATCACATTTACCCCTCCTTTTAGGAATTGTGTCCCACAATTCATTCATACTTAACTTAAGTATCATTTCTTTAGAAAAAATGAATTTTCTGATTTCAAAACCATTCTCAAACCAACCACTTATTTAAGCACTATGCATATCAATACAAGATAAAAAAAATCACAATGCATGTTCAACCAACACATTCATTAGTATATATATATATATATATATATATTTACCTTTCCTTCAATCAAACAGTTGTGGATAATCATTTCTGATTTTATCCTCCACTTCCCATGTGCAATCATTTGGGTCTAGACTCCATTGTACTTTTACTAATTTAATTTCTTTGTTTCTCAATTTCTTGGTTTCTCTAGAAACTATGCCCACTGGCTCCTTTTCGTAGATCATTCTAGGATCAATCTGCACATCCTTAGAGGATTCTAGTATTGCTTCCTTATCATGAACCCATCTTCTTAGTTGAGACACATGAAAGACATCATGCATTGCTCTCATTTCTTCTGGTAATTCTAATTTATAGGCTACTATCCCTATTCTTTCTAGAATTTTATATGGTCCTATATACCTAGGAATCAACTTCCCTTGTTTCCCAAACCTTAGAACCTTTTTCATGGGTGATATCTTGATGAATACATAATCTCAACATCATATAGTACTGCCTTCCTTCTTTGATCTGCATATTTCTTTTGCCTATCTTGGGCAGAGGCAATTCTTTTTCTGATCAAAGCTATCTTTTCAGAAGTCTCTTTCACATTTTCTGGTCCTAAGACCACTTTTTCTCCAGATTCAAGCCAACTTGAGGGTGATAAACATGGTCTCCCATAAAGAGCTTCAAAGGGGGCCATGCCTATACTACTATGATGGTTATTGTTGTATGCAAATTCAGCTAAAAAGATATGATCCTCCCAACTTCCTCCCCAATCCAATACACAAGCTCTTAACATGTCTTCAAGCAATTTGTTCACAATTTCTGTTTGGCCATCAGTTTGAGGATGGTATGCTGTGCTTAAGCATAAATCAGTCCCCATTGCCTTGTGAAAACTCTGCCAAAACTTTGAAGTGAAGATGGTATCTCTATCACTTACTATAATCTTTGGTATACCATGCAGCCTGACTACTTCTTTAATAAATAACTGGGCTAGGGTATTTGCATTTCTTTCTGATTTCACTGGTATAAAGTGGGCTGACATGGTTAGCCTATCAACCACTACCCAAATACTATCATTTCCTCTCCTAGTTCTAGGCAAACCATCAATGAAATCCATTGATATGTCTTCCCATTTCCACTGTGGTATTTGCAAAGGTTGAAGCATCCCTGAGGGTTTTTGATACTCATCCTTCACCAGTTGGCAAATCATACATTTAGATACATAGGTTGCCACTGCACTCTTCATACCACTCCACCAATAATCTCTCTTGAGGTTGTGATACATTCTTGTGCTTCCTGGGTGTATAGTATATTTACTTTTGTGGTAAGCATCCAAGATTTCTTGCTTCAACTCATCAACTGCTGGAACACATATTCTTTCTCCTTTCCTCAAATGGCCTTGATCATTCAACTGAAAACCTTCCACTGCCTTACCATTTAATATTTGAGTCTTCCTTTCAAATAAAAATGGATCTTGGTCTTGTAGCTTTACAACTTTATTTTTCAATTCTGATCCCAGAGTAATAAAACTTAATTTTCCCATTTCTACATTCTCACTGCATAAGCTCATATTTTCTATGTTATTACTTCCAATCTCTGAATCAATTAATAATGATAAAGTGTTAAACTCTTCTATCATTAATCTAGCCACTTTAGCATGTTGTCTACTTAAGGCATCTGCTACTTTATTAGCCTTACCAGGTGTGTACAATATTTCAAAATCATATGAGGCTAAGAGTTCAATCCATCTTTGCTGCCTCATATTTAATTCTTTTTGTGAAAATAAATATTTAAGTGATTTATGGTCTGTATACACTTCAAATTTTGCTCCTAACAAGTAGTGTCTCCATAATTTAAGAGCATACACTATAGCAGCCAATTCAAGGTCATGAGTAGCATACCTTACCTCACTTGATTTCAACTGCCTAGAAGCATAAGCTATTACCTGATCTTGTTGCATCAACACTGCCCCAAGCCCTTGTCCACTTGCATCAGTATACACCACCAAGTTTTCATTTCCCTCAGGTACCTTAAGAATTGGAGCTTGTACCAGTGCTTCTTTTAATTTCCCAAAGGCTTTTTCACACTCCTCAGTCCAGGTGAACACTTGATTTTTCCTAGTCAATCTGGTTAATGGAATTGAGATTTTTGCAAAATCTTTTATAAATCTTCTATAGTAACCAGCCATTCCCATGAATGATCTGACTTCAGTGACATTAGTAGGCCTTTTCCAAGCTTGTACTGCAATGACTTTATTGGAATCCACAGCTATTCCTTTTTCTGATATGATATGGCCTAGAAAATTCACTTCATTTTGCCAAAAAGTGCATTTTGAAAACTTTGCTTTCAAGTCTTCCTGTCTCAATTTCTCAAACACCATGTGCAAATGGTTTTCATGCTCTCTAACTGACTTAGAATAAATTAGTATATCATCAATAAATATTAATACAAACTTATCCAAGTATTCTCTAAAAATCCTATTCATCAAATCAACAAAATAGGAAGGAGCATTAGTCAAACCAAATGGCGTTACTAAAAATTCATAAAGTCCATATCTGGTGTTAAAGGCTGTATACTTTATACTTTCCTCTTCTACTTTCATCTGATGAAAGCCTAAAGCTAAATCAAGTCTAGAAAATATTTTTGCACCACTCAATTGATCAAAGAGATCGTCAATTCTTGGTAAGGGGTATTTATTTTTAACTGTGACTTTATTTAATTCCCTATAGTCAATACATAACCTAAGGGATCCATCTTGTTTCTTAACAAAGACTACTGGTGCTCCCCATGATGAGCTACTGGGTCTAATAAAACCTTTTTCTTCTAGTTCAACTAATTGCTTTTTCAGCTCCATCAACTCCTTAGGCCCCATTCTAGTTGGTCTTTTAACCACTGGGTTAGCTCCTGGAATTATCTTGATTGAAAACTCAACTGGTCTGTGGTTTGGAACTCCCCTCACTTCACCAAACACATCAACATATTGATTAACTATGGGGATCTCTTCTAATGCAGGCATGGGTTTTTCATTTGACAATGTAGAAAGGTTGGCTATACCTCTATTCTTGTTTGCCTCACAAAGAACAACTATTCTTTGTCCATCTGAAACTTTCAATGATATGGTGGATGTCTCCATATTTATGATAGCCTTATATCTACTCAACCAATCAACTCCTAAAATAATCCCTATGTCCGGATATTGCAACACATATAGGTTTGACTCAAACACATGTCCTCCTATATTTAGTCCCAGTTGCATGCACATCATACCCATAACACATGAACTACCTATAGGGCTCCTAATTAACAGTGACTTATCAACAATCATACAATTCAATTTTAATTGTTGTGCAATATCATGAGAGATCAATGAGTGTGTAGCCCCAGTATCATACACTACTGCTAAAGGTATTGAGTGAATAAGCAAAGTACCTTCAACTTGACCATGCTTTTCAACACTTGATCCCTCAGCTGCCTTGCCTTTCCCTTCCAAAGCCCCTAATCTTCCTTGCTTAAAGTCTGGACAATTCCTCTTTATGTGACCTTCCTTCCCACAATGGTGACAATTGAAGGATGCAGGCCTAACATTTGTGCATCTATTCTTCATATGCCCCTCTTGGCCACAGTTATAACAAGTGATCTTCTTCTTTACTTCAGTAGTTCTGGCTTCTTCTGGTTTCTTGGTGGAAGCTATGTCTGTTTTCTTCTTATCATAAGGGTGAAATTTACCCTTTCCCTTCTTGTTTTGATTATTTTTGAATGCCTTGAAATTCTCTCTAGCTTTATCATGTTGTTCAATGCTCAGAGTCAAATCCAAAACTTGATCAAAAGTTTTATCCTTGTATGGTAGCATGGCTCTACTAAGGCTAGGGTTCAACCCTTGAATATATCTGCCATTCTTAGCTTCCTCAGTAGTGATGAGCACTGCACCATACTTTGCCAATGATTCAAACTTCTGAGTGTACTCAATGACACTCATAGTCCCTTGCCTCAATTTGATGAATTCCTCCAGTAAAGACTCTTTAGCTGATGCAGGGATAAATCTACCCTCCAACATTGCTTTAAATTGATCCCATGTCACTTCCCCTTCAGGTCTTCCAGCTATGATTACCTCCCACCAATCCAAAGCTGTTCCTCTCAATTGCCTGGATGCAATTTGCCTCTTCCTTTGGTCTTCAACTTGCATGTCTGCAAAGATTCTTTCCAAAATTCTGAGCCAATTTTGAACTCCCATAACTCCTTCTGTGCCATCAAAAGTTTTGCCTCCAAGATTGGTAAAAGTCTTGAGTAGTTTGGAAAGTTCCTCATGTGGATTTTCCTGCCTGTTGCCTACTCCATCCCTTAGGGCTCTCATGAATTCTTGCACATTCACCATGGGTGGTTCACTTGTTCCTACATTTTGATGTCTGGGTCCTACCATATCTCTATGGATATAATACTTAGGTTAGTCTGTTTTGTCTAATATTCTATAGATTACTCATTTTAATCTATCACTTATTCTGTCATAATAGATATCAATAGTGTAAACATTAACAATCAAAACATCCAAAGCAATCAACACTTCTATACATCCAATGCAAACAAGTTCATACAAAATTTTTCTATGTTATTTAACAACATAGCTCTGATACCAAATGAAATGACCCTAACTAATTCCACCTAATTATTTTTACTAGGATTTTTTTTACATCAATAAATCTCTTAGAGTCATTTAGCCTTCTTACTAAATAATCCAGGATCCTCCTTTTCTACTAATATATTTATATCAGTTCATCAATAAATATATTCACATACATATGAAGATGTATGTGACCCTCTTGCTTGGATCAGAGTGTTGTTTAGCAAGAGTGTATCTTGATTGAATTTTGAATTTCAAATCAACCAGCACATAGCTCATTTTCCATACCTTTTGATTTTTAAGTCAGGGGAATTAATCCCATAATCATATGCAGTTGCTACTTAGTAATTTTTAACACTTCTTTTCCTCAATAGGCAAATTAGGCAAAATCAGCAGTTTAGACGTCTAAAATTTTTATGACAGACGTCTAAATTTGATCTCAGACGTCTAAATCTTTATGACAGGCGTCTCAGAGTGTCTAAAATTGAAACAGAGAGTGAAAAACATTTTGAACTATATTCAGACATCTAAATTTTTTTATGACAGACGTCTAAATTTGATCTCAGACGTCTAAATCTTTATGACAGACGTCTCAGAGTGTCCAAAATTGAAACGGAGAGTGAAAAACATTTTGAACTAAATTCAGACATCTAAATTTTTTATGACAGACGTCTAAATTTGATCTCAGACGTCTAAATCTTTATGACAGACGTCTCAGAGTGTCTAAAAATTATTTCTTAACTTATACATGGATTTTCTTATGTCAGTTCTTTGTATATACATTCAATCCATAAATCCTTTATTCTCAAATTTTCTACCATTAGCCTGACTGTTCTTGAAGTTTAACATTCATTTTTCTTAGCAAAACATCTTGTAGAAACAAAGCACATAGTCTCAGCTGATATATATAAGTTCAACAACTACAAAACAACAATTAACAATACATTGGTTTCTCAAAGTAACTTAAACAAAAGGTCTTAATCTAGTTCCTCATGAATGTTTGATTTACTTCAGCAAAGTCTTTTTAAACATAGCATCCAAATCTTTAAGTAGTTAACTCATCCAATTCCTGATCAACCATGTTCTTATTTACCTGCATAGTCACCATGAACTGCGTCATACAAATATGAGACACCCAATGGTGCACAAACACAAAAGGGTCAGACTAATTGTCTGGTATGAATAATCTAACTGAAAACATGATCATATTCAATTCCATTTATATTCCAGTGCTTTGTATGAATAAGAAACTCAGTATCTTCTTTGTACATGTTTTTGTGAGGCATGTGCATTCATATCAGTGTTAAACAGATTATATATATGTGATCACAATGACTTAATTCATAGAAAACAATCATAAGATTCATCAATAAAAACATCATAAGCCAACCAAATGCAGTCATCAATTCAGTCATCATGCCCTTTTCAACTTTACTGGCCATCAGGGATTTTGCCCAGGCCTCTCTTGAACCTATTTCTAAAGTTCATTATCAAATATAATAGGTTCTTTAGCTACTTTCTCTTTTTAAACACACACTGCCTGGGACATCTCTCTGTTAACCCAGCACACTTAGGCCCCTGGGTATAAACATACCATGTGTGAGCTTGCAATGTTCCCCTTGCCAAGCTATATTTTGTAGCCCTAAGATCCCAAGTCCTTAGTTAAATTACTAAGTACTATTTCTTTTTTTCATAACTTTGCTAATCCCTTCTGCATCTCACTTTTTAATCAGAGAAATAGAAACAATGCAAGCAACATGTATTCATCCAGAGTTTGGTAAGTTATATTCTCAGAAGCAAACATTTAATCATGAAAATAGATATGGTTTCTTAGCACAATATTTTTTGACTATGAGTTTCAGTGGACCAAGATGTAAGTATATGGTCCTAAGTATTGTACTGGTTATCTTTTCTTACCTCTGGTTCAATCAGATTCATGGTCTGGCTAAACCACAAGTATATTTGATTTGGGTATTTCATAAAACATAGAAGCTCAGCACATGTACAACATTGCACTTCTACATTTTCTTTTGTTTTAATCAACATGAGACATAAGCAACAACACAATGTTACAGCCCCATATTTCTTTCTATCTTCAGACCATATACCCACCACTTGAATTCGGGGATTTTCATAAACAATTTTTTTATAAAGAAAACTTATAAAAGAAATCACCCCATCTCAAAGCTAACCCATATCACAGATAAACATTTTGAACCATGAATCCATGACTCTCATTTTTTCTGGGTAAATCAGAGAGATGTTCTATACTTAAACAGATCATTAACAAAACAAAGTCATCAAACCATAAGACATAACTTGTAAAAGAAAATGAATGATTAGTTCAAATAGGCTGCCTCAATATTCAGGACTTAATGCCAAAGTTTTCAGTGAGGTTACTCACCTTAATCCTTCTTCTTCCTATGCCTTATGAACCCCTTTTTAGTCTTCTGCCTTCTCCTATTTTTTCTCTGGTTTATGTCTTGTATATTTTTTTTCTAGGTTAATGAAGAAAAATGTGTATGGTCTCACTATACTAGGCCTTTTATATAAATCTTGGTTGTTTCTAGGGTTTATGGAATTTACCCAATGTCAGTTCTACCCCATACATAACATAGCCTGCTTTCAAGAAATAAGAGGGTATGTGGTCCTTGTCTTCATTTTCAGAAATAAGCCTCATTCTTTTAATCTTTTCCCGGGTCATGTTATATCCATGACTTCTTATTTCCTAAATTAAAGAAATTACCAGAAATGGATAAAGTGTTTGTTTAAGGACTCATGCCATTTCTATGTAACTTCTGTTTTCTTCCAGAAATTGGTTGACTGTATACATGTATAACACATGCATACCTAAGTCTTTTATTTTCTTTGTACCCTATTTTATTTAAAGATAAAATTCTATCTTCATGCATATGTATTTCTAAATCAGTTATTTTAATTTATCTATTGATTTCTGCTAAATTCTTATTACACAGAAATCTGTGTGCATGTGTGTACATCGTCTTGTGCACATGTACATGTTTTAAACCATGTATCTGTAAATCAATTTCCTATTCCTATTTTTTTCAATGCAATTTCAAACAAACACAAACTAAATTAAATCATGAAATTACTCACAAAAATCCGGGTTATCACATTACACCTTTATCTCGTGGCGCTCCTATAAGTCGTGGACGATTTATCTCGACTTCCTTAAGTCGGATACGACCTATGCCTTGCGCTGCATCATCCTCCCCTGGTTGAGAAAAATTCGTCCTCGAATTTGTGCCTTCAACTTCCTAATACGGTATGAGATGCTTAACATTGAATACATCAGAAGTGTACACGTCTTCTGGCAACTTCAACTTATAAGCATTTTTGTTAATCCGTTTCACGACTTGTACAGGACCGATTTTTCGCGCCTTCAATTTGTTGTACGTTCCCACCGAAAAACGATCTTTTGTCAATACTGCATAAACCAAGTCTCCTTCCTCGAAAATCACACTCCTTCGCTTCGAATCTGCAGATCGTTTATATTTCTCATTCGCCTTTTCCAATCGTTCCTGAACGATTTTATGACATTCCGTCAACCCTTCAATAAAATCAGCAGCTTTCTTAACTGTCCTCTTTGATTGTGGTACTACCGTTAAATCCAACGGTCCCTTTGGTAAGCTTGAATAAACAATCTGGAATGGACTGAACCCAGTACTTCGATTTACAGCATGATTATGGGAAAACTCTGCCTGGCATAACTTCACATCCCAACTTTTCAGATTGTCTTGAACAAGACACCTCAACAAGTTTCCCAACGATCTGTTCACAACCTCGGTCTGTCCATCCATTTGCGGATGATAAGCACTACTAAATTTCAGCTTCGTTCCCACCATTTTCCACAAACTCAACCAAAAGTGACTCAGAAATCGAGTATCTCTATCCGACACAATAGATTCTGGCAACCCATGAAGTCGATAGATCTCCTTGAAAAACAACTGAGCAACATGAACAGCATCCGCCGAGAAGATTGGAACATTTGAAGTTGAAGGCCGTACATCATTTGGTATCATTTTGTGAAGTTTGTTTAATTCAACAATGCCGCCGAGAAGAGCTAACCATCATCAAAATGTTGAAGAGTTGTATAAGCGTGAGGACGCTGAACAAATGGAACAACGCATAAGTAACAAGTTCAATGAGAAGTTAGATGAAGGTATTGGAAGGTTAGAGAAGTTGATGATTGACATGAATCAAGGTCAAAGAAGGAGATCACCAATCTCGAACCATGGAGGAAACCGAGTTTCGCCATCGGTTACGGAAGCGAGAAGGGTGTCGCCACAATCTGATCGTGGTAGAAGAGAATCATCAGTTTTGATGAGAAGAGACCATCATGAGTATAGAGAAGAAGGAAGAAGAACTCAACGTGAGTTAGAGTATGAGCCATATCATGATGATGAAAGACAAAGCAGAAGAGACATGCGTGATCGAAGGAATGGTGGTAGTAGAGATGTTGGTGGTCAGGATCGACATCGATATACATCTGATTTTGAAGAGGAGTATGATGGTGGTAGTGTTCGTGGACAAGGACGAGGTCAAGGAAGAAATTACTCAGAGTATGATCACAAGTGGGAGTTGGGGATGAAAACGGAAATTCCAGAATTTAAAGGTGGTATGCAAGCTGAGGAGTTTTTAGATTGGATGGCTAATGTTGAAGAGATTTTTGACTTCAAGGAGGTCCCAGAACATCGTAGAGTAAAGTTGGTTGCTACAAGGTTGAGGGGTAGAGCTTTGGCGTGGTGGCAGCAAACCAAACTTACACGTGAACGGATAGGGAAGTCAAAGGTTGAATCATGGGAAAAGATGAAGAAGTTAATGAAACTACATTCTTACCTTATAATTATCAATCGCTGATGTATCAACGTTTGCAAAACTTGAGGCAAGGAACGAAGTCTGTAAATGATTATGCTGATTAATTTTACCAACTTATTGCCAGGAATGATATTATGGAAACGGAAGAGCAGCTGACAGCTAGATTTGTTGGAGGGTTGAGAATGAAAATTCAAGACATGGTGAATATGTTTGATCCAAGATCTGTAGCTGAAGCACATCAGAAAGCGTTAGCTTGGGAGAAGCAAGGCAGAAGAGGTGGTGGTGTGTTTACAAATTCCAACAATCCAGTGAAGGGTGTTAGTGGAAGTTCTAATGTTTCAAAAGCTGTTGCAAAACCAGTTGTGAATGAGGTTGGGAAGATGAAAGTCAATAATGGTTTCAAGTGTTATAATTGCCAAGAAATGGGCCACAAAAGTAATGAATGTCCAAAGCCGAAGAAGAGAGCTATGATAGCGGAGGTTGAGGATGAGGATGAAGAGGCTGAGTGTTCCAATTCATTACCGGTTGAGGAGGAAGAAGAAGTGTCGGGCGACGAAGGTTGTAATCTGATGATGAGGAGGTCTTGTTTGACACCAAAGCAAGAGGAGGATTGTAGTTGGTTGAGGAGCAATATTTTTCAGTCGACATGTACTATTCTGGGAAAAGTTTGCAAATTTGTTATTGATGCTGGAAGCTGTGATAATTTCTTCAGAAGCTATGAGGAAGTTGGCATTGAAGACTGAGAAACATCCGAAACCGTACAAGTTGGCTTGGTTAAGGAAAGGAGGAGAGGTGAAAGTTGGACGTCGAGCTTGTGTTAATTTTTCAATTGGAAAGAAAAATAAAGATGAAATTTGGTGCGATGTGGTAGATATGGATGTCTGTCATTTGTTGCTGGGAAGACCGTGGCAGTATGATAGGGCGGTGCAACATGATGGGCGTACCAACAGTTACAGTTTCATGTTTGAAGGCACGAAGATTACTCTAGTTCCAAAGAAGCGACAACAAGAAGAAAACAAACTGGAGGAGATTGAAGAGCTGAAAACTTTATTATCCTTGAAGGAGTTTGTTAAGGAGGTTGAAGAGGAGCCTGAAGTGTTTTTGTTAATTGGGCGTGAGAGCAGTGAAGTGGTTGAGATACCTGAAGAAGTAAAACCAATACTGGAAGAATTTGACGATGTATTTCCTGAAGAGCTACCAGCGGAGTTACAACCGTTGAGGAATATACAACACCAGATAGATCTTGTTCCAGGCGCTGTGTTGCCACATAAACCACACTATAGAATGAGTCCGAAAGAACATGAAGAGTTGCGTAGGCAGGTAGAGGAATTGCTTGAACAGGGACGAATACAGGAGAGTTTAAGTCCGTGTGTTGTACCAGCATTACTCGTACCAAAGAAGGATGGTTCATGGAGAATGTGTACGGATAGCAGGGCACTGAATAAGATAACTGTCAGATACAGATTTCCGATGCCGAGGCTTGATGATCTGTTAGATCAAATCAGTGGGTCTGTGATTTTTTCGAAGATTCATATTAAAAGTGGTTATCATCAAATTCGAATTAGGCCAGGGGACGAATGGAAGACATCATTCAAGACGAGGAAAGGATTGTATGAATGGCTGGTAATGCTGTTTGGTCTATCAAATGCACCAAGTACATTCATGAGGGTGATGAAACAAATTTTTAGGCCGTACATTGGGAAATTTGTGGTGGTTTACTTTGATGATATTTTGATTTATAGTGCTAGTACAAAGGAGCATATCCAGCATTTGCGAAAGGTGTTGATTATTCTTCGGGAAGAACAATTCTTTGCAGCAACTAAGAAATGTGTGTTTATGGCACGGAGTGTCTTATTTTTGGGATATGTTGTATCGGAAGAAGGAATACAGATGGACCAAAGTAAAGTCCAAGCAATCAGGGATTGGCCGCAACCCAAGACTATAACAGAAGTTCGAAGTTTTCACGGGTTGGCTTCATTCTATCGGAGGTTTATTCCACACTTTAGTAGTGTGATGGCGCCGGTTACAGATTGTATGTTGTGCAAGCTATTAAACACTGGAGACACTATCTATTTCAGAAGGAGTTTGTTCTGTATACCGATCATGAAGCATTGAAGCATTTGCAAGGGCAAGACAAGATTTCAGCGAGACATGCATCATGGATTGCATATCTGCAACAATTTACATTTGTTGTGAAACACAAGTCGGGAGTGACGAATCGTGTTGCGGATGCGTTGAGTAGAAGAAATCACTTGTTAACTACATTGAAGGTTGAAGTGACGGGGTTTGAACTATTGCCAGAATTATTTACCGATGATCCTTACTTTGCAAAGTTTGTTGATCAAGTCAAGGAGGGAGAGACGGATGAGTTCGTGATGGTAGATGGTTTTCTTTTTAAAGGAAATCGATTGTGCATACCGGAGGGTAGTCTGAGAATGAAGATTATCAAGGAGTTACACGAAGAGGGACATGTTGGGAGAGACCGTACCTTACAGTTGATTTCACAGTCCTACTTTTGGCCATCAATGAGGAAAGAGGTAGAGAGGTTTGTGGAACGTTGTCATATTTGTCAGGTTTCGAAAGGAACTGCGACTAATGCTGGTTTATATATGCCATTACCTGTACCAATTAAACCATGGGTTGATGTGAGTATGGACTTCGTGTTGGGATTACCGAGGACACAGCATGGTAACGATTCCATTTATGTAGTGGTTGACCGATTTTCAAAAATGGCACATTTTATTGCTTGTAAGAAGACGGCGAATACTGTCCATGTTGCTCAGTTGTTTTTCAAGGAGATCTATCGACTTCATGGATTGCCAGAATCTATTGTGTCGGATAGAGATACTCGGTTTTTGAGTCACTTTTGGTTGAGTTTTTGGAAAATGGTGGGAACAAAGCTGAAATTTAGTAGTGCTTATCATCCGCAAACTGATGGACAGACCGAGGTTGTAAACAGATCATTGGGAAACTTGTTGAGATGTCTTGTTCAAGATAATCTGAAGAGTTGGGACATGAAGTTATGCCAAGCAGAATTTGATCATAATCATGCTGTGAATCGAAGTACTGGGTTCAGTCCATTTCAGATAGTATATTCAAGTTTACCGAAGGGGCCGTTGGATCTAACGGTAGTGCCACAATCAAAGAAGACAGTTAAGAAAGCTGCTGATTATGTTGAGGGGTTGACGGAATGTCATAAAATCGTTCAGGAACGATTGGAGAAAGCAAATGAGAAGTATAAACGTTTCGCAGATTTGAAACGAAGGAGTGTTGAGTTTCATGAAGGTGATTTGGTTTATGCAGTGTTAACGAAAGACCGTTTTCCAGTGGGCGCTTATAACAAGTTGAAAGCCAGGAAAATTGGTCCGGTGGAAGTTGTGAAACGAATCAATGAAAATGCTTATAAATTGAAGTTGCCAGATGATGTGTATACGTCTGACGTATTCAATGTAAAACATCTCGTACCATATCATGGAGACGAGTTTGTTGTGGATGCAAAAAGTACAAATTCGAGGACGAATTTTTCTCAACCTAGGGAGGATGATGCAGGCCAGAATGGAGAAGTCCTTGGTCGTGTACGACCTAACATGTGGATAAGTCGAGACCGACCTAGCAAGGAAGCTAACGAGTTAGGATTTGGTGAGAAATGGTGGAAAGGTCAAGTTTTAGGTCGCAGCCGACCTAACAAAGCTTTTAAGTCGTATCAACGACTTAGTGAAGATCGGCAACGACCTAGTGGGAAGGTGCGAGCTAACGAGGTGCTGGAACGACCTAACATGTTCTTAGGTCGCGTACGACCTAACGAGCTAAGGCATAAGTCGTGGGAACGACCTATCATGTCACCAGGGAAAGAGCTACGACCTAACATGCTTTTAGGTCGCGTACGACCTAGCGAGATAGGAAAGAGGGTGCTCGAACGTGCTAGAAGAATACGACCTAAGTTAGGTCGCGGAGTTTTGATTCGACCTATGTTAGGTCGCACGAGAAGGTCACAACCTGTGATAGGTCGCTGGGTAATCTGGGAAGATAAGTCGCGAAGTCTTAAGTCGCAAGGCTTAGGTCGCGAAGTTTCTGATACGTATGTTCTTAAGTCGCTGAAGCTTGTGGCCGTAGATTATTATGCCGCTTTATCCTATGCCGTTGATTTAGGTCGCAAGAACTTAAGTCGTGAAGAAGTTTTGAAGCCGCTTCTGTTAAGTCGCTAAGGAAGGAATGCCGTTCATTCTTAGGTCGCGAAGCTCCAGATGCCATTCATTTGTTAAATCGCAAGAAGTGTTAGGTCGTTAACGACCTATACTAAGTCGCTAAAGGAAGTTGATGTATTGAAGTTAGGTCGCGTGAGTTCTATTTTAGGTCGTGACCGATGTATGTGTTGTAAAAGAGTTGTGTTGTACTTATGTTGTAGTGTTTTTAGGTCGGACTGTCTTAGGTCGTGACATTTTCTTAAGTCGAGATGTTTTTTAGGCCGTGCTTTGTTTAGGTCGCCTGTTTTCTAGGTCGAAGGTTATAGGTCGGAAACGACCTAAGTGTTGTTGTAATTTGTGTGCGTGTGTTGTAGCCTATAAATAGGCAAGTTGTTTCATTTTGTAAGGTTGTTGATTTTTGAATAAAATTCTCTTTTGATTGCTGTGTGCTTTCATCTCAATTGGTAGTTGAGTGTAATCTCCTATCTCCTCTTTCGGTTAATCGAGTGCGCTCGATTCAACGATTGTAGAAGCCGATTCGCGGAATCAAGTGCGCTTGATCAACGCTTGAAGAATTGAAGATCTTTGAACCCGGTATCGTGCGCGATCAACGAGTTCGGGATAGCTAGAATTCGGTATCTTCGGATCAACGAATTTGGGCATTTCAGTATCTTCCAATCCACCGATTACTACTTTCACCGATCGAAGATTGTTTTGTTTAATCCGCTGCGTCAGTTTTTGGTATCAGAGCCTGTTCTAGCCAATCATAGCTAGATCGAGACTTGGAGCCTATTCATTTAGAAGTTGAAGTGATTTGCCGAGCCCGAAGTGAAGATTTGAGTTTGTGTTATCACGGCCGAGAGGAAGGAGTGTTCATCATTGTTCGAAGTTGTTTGATCGGATTTGAATTGGAGGCCGAAACTTTGTCCATCATGTTCATCGCGATTTGCTACAAAGTGGAAGTTTTCGATCCATTCCATTTTGGATCAAAGTTCGAATTGTGTTTGAATTTGAAGAGTTTTTAAATTTCAAGTATGCCGCCAAGGAGAGCTAATCGTCACCAAAACGTAGAAGCTTTGTATCGAAGAGAAGAAGCTGATGAGATGGAGCAAAGAATCAATGAAAACTTTAGTGAGAAGCTTAACGAAGGAATTGGCCGGTTAGAGAAGCTTATGACAGAAATGAATCAAAATCGGAGAAGGGTTTCACCTGAATCTAACCATGGGGGAAGTAGAGTCTCGCCACATTCCAATCGAGACAGAAGTGTTGAAAATGATCAAGGGCGTGGGAGGAACGTGAATGATCGTGAACGAAGGAATGTCGATAGAAGGGATGAAGGTGGTAGACGAGAAGGTAGTAGAGATATGGGTGGACGAGATAGACAACGATATACATCTGACTTTGAAGAGGAGTATGATGGTGGTAGTGTTCGAGGACAAGGATGAGGACAAGGAAGAAATTACTCTGAGTATGATCACAAGTGGGAGACGGGGATGAAGACTGAAATTCCTGAATTCAAAGGTGGTATGCAAGCGGAGGAGTTTCTAGATTAGGTAGCTAATGTCGAGGAGATTTTTGACTTCAAAGAAGTTCCAGAACATCGTAGAGTGAAGTTGGTTGCTACAAGGCTGAGGGGTAGAGCTTTGGCGTGGTGGCAGCAAACCAAGCTTACACGTGATCGGATGGGAAAGTCAAAAGTTGAATCTTGGGAGAAGATTAAGAAATTGATGAAAGCAACGTTCTTACCTTACAATTATCAATCTTTGATGTATCAACGTTTGCAAAACTTGAGACAAGGGACGAAAACTGTGAATGACTATGCTGACGAATTTTATCAACTTATTGCAAGGAATGATATTATGGAAACGGAAGAGCAGCTGATATCTAGATTCATTGGGGGATTGCGAATGCAGATTCAGGATATGGTTAATATGTTTGATCCCAGATCTGTAGCGGAAGCACATCAGAAAGCGTTGGCTTGGGAGAAACAGGGACGACGAGGAAGTGGTGTGTTTACTAGTTCTAACAATCAAGTGAAGGGTGTTGGTGGAAGTTCTAATGTTTCTAAACCTATCAGTAGACCAGTAGTGAAAGAGGCTGAGAAGACAAAGGTTAACAACGGTTTCAAATGTTACAATTGTCAGGAATTTCGTCGCAAAAGTAGTGAATGTCCAAAACCGAAGAAGAGAGCTATGATAGAAGAGGTTGAGGATGAGAATGAAGAAGCTGAATGTTCCAATTCACCACCTGATGAGGAGGAAGAAGAAGTGACGGGAGACGAAGGGTACAATCTAATGATGAAGAGGTCCTGTTTAACACCAAAGCAAGAGGAGGATTGTAGTTGGTTGAGGAGCAATATTTTTCAGTCAACATGTACCATTTTGGGGAAAGTTTGCAAATTTGTTATTGATGCTGGAAGCTGTGATAATATAATTTCTTCTGAAGCTGTGAGGAAGTTGGCTTTGAAGACTGAGAAACATCCGAAACCGTACAAGCTAGCTTGGTTGAGGAAAGGCGGGGAGGTGAAGGTTGGACGAAGGGCTCGTGTGAAGTTTTCCATTGGGAAGAAATATAAAGACGAAATCTGGTGTGATGTTGTGGACATGGACGTTTGTCATTTGTTGCTGGGGAGATCGTGGCAGTATGATAGGGCGGTGCAACATGATGGGCGTACCAACAGTTACAGTTTCATGTTTGAAGGCACCAAGATTACTCTAGTTCCAAAGAAGCGACAACAGGAGGAAAACAAGTTGGAGGAGATTGAAGAGCTCAAAACTTTGTTATCGTTGAAGGAGTTTGTGAAGGAAGTAGAGGAGGAGCCTGAAGTGTTTTTGTTGATTGGGCGTGAGAGCAGTGAGGAGGTTGAAATACCAGAAGAAGTTAAACCAGTTTTGAAAGAATTTGACAATGTATTTCCAGAGGAGTTACCAACGGAATTGCCACCGTTGAGGGATATACAACATCAGATAGATCTTGTTCCAGGTGCTGTGTTGCCACACAGACCACATTATCGAATGAGTCCGAAGGAACATGAAGAGTTGCGGAGGCAGGTAGAGGAATTGCTTGAGCAGGGGCGTGTGCAGGAGAGTCTGAGTCCTTGTGCTGTACCAGCTTTATTGGTACCCAAAAAGGATGGAACGTGGAGGACGAGCATTGAATAAGATTACTGTGAGATATAGATTTCCAATGCCAAGGTTGGATGATTTGCTAGATCAAATAAGCGGAGCTACTATATTTTCGAAGATTGATTTGAAGAGAGGATATCATCAAATTCGTATCAGACCGAGAGATGAGTGGAAGACTGCTTTTAAAACCAGGGAGGGTCTATACGAGTGGTTGGTCATGCCGTTTGGCTTATCAAATGCACCAAGTACTTTCATGAGGGTGATGAATCAGATTTTTCGACCGTTCATTGGGAAATTTGTGGTGGTGTATTTTGATGATATTCTGATTTACAGTGGGAGTCCAGAGGAACATTTGAATCATCTGAGGGAAGTCCTGATGGTATTGCGACAAGAACAATTCTATGCTGCAACAAAGAAATGCGTGTTCATGACGCATAATGTTTTATTTCTGGGATATGTTGTATCGGAAGAAGGAATACAGGTTGACCAAAGTAAAGTCGAAGCAATTAGAGATTGGCCACAGCCCAAGACGATAACGGAAGTTCGTAGTTTTCACGGGTTGGCTTCATTCTATTGAAGGTTTATCCCACACTTTAGTAGTGTGATGGCGCCTGTGACTAATTGTATGAAGGGTAAACAGTTTACATGGACGGAGGAAGCAGGAGTTGCTTTTGAACGAATCAAGGAGTTGTTGACGACAGCACCAATCCTAGCATTAACTGATTTTCAGTTGTTGTTTGAATTACATACTGATGCGTCAAAGGTTGGGATTGGAGGAGTGTTGAGTCAAAGGGGTCGTCCTATTGCCTATTTCAGTGAGAAGTTGTCAGGAGCAAAGATGCGATACAACACATATGATGTGGAGTTTTATGCTGTTGTGCAAGCTATTAAACACTGGAGACACTATCTATTTCAGAAGGAGTTTATTCTGTATACCGATCATGAAGCATTGAAGCATTTGCAAGGGCAAGACAAGATTTCAGCGAGACATGCATCGTGGATTGCATATCTACAACAATTTACATTTGTTGTGAAACACAAGTCGGGAGTGACGAATCGTGTTGCGGATGCGTTGAGTAGAAGAAATCACTTGTTAACTACATTGAAGGTTGAAGTGACGGGGTTTGAACTATTGCCAGAATTATTTACCGATGATCCTTACTTTGCAAAGTTTGTTGATCAAGTCAAGGAGGGAGAGATGGATGAGTTCGTGATGGTAGATGGTTTTCTTTTTAAAGGAAATCGATTGTGCATACCGGAGAGTAGTCTGAGAATGAAGATTATCAAGGAGTTACACGAAGAGGGACATGTTGGGAGAGACCGTACCTTACAGTTGATTTCACAGTCCTACTTTTGGCCATCAATGAGGAAAGAGGTAGAGAGGTTTGTGGAACGTTGTCATATTTGTCAGGTTTCGAAAGGAACTGCGACTAATGCTGGTTTATATATGCCATTACCTGTACCAATTAAACCATGGGTTGATGTGAGTATGGACTTCGTGTTGGGATTACCGAGGACACAGCATGGTAACGATTCCATTTATGTAGTGGTTGACCGATTTTCAAAAATGGCACATTTTATTGCTTGTAAGAAGACGGCGAATACTGTCCATGTTGCTCAGTTGTTTTTCAAGGAGATCTATCGACTTCATGGATTGCCAGAATCTATTGTGTCGGATAGAGATACTCGGTTTTTGAGTCACTTTTGGTTGAGTTTGTGGAAAATGGTGGGAACAAAGCTGAAATTTAGTAGTGCTTATCATCCGCAAACTGATGGACAGACCGAGGTTGTAAACAGATCATTGGGAAACTTGTTGAGATGTCTTGTTCAAGATAATCTGAAGAGTTGGGACATGAAGTTATGCCAAGCAGAATTTGCTCATAATCATGCTGTGAATCGAAGTACTGGGTTCAGTCCATTTCAGATAGTATATTCAAGTTTACCGAAGGGGCCGTTGGATCTAACGGTAGTGCCACAATCAAAGAAGACAGTTAAGAAAGCTGCTGATTATGTTGAGGGGTTGACGGAATGTCATAAAATCGTTCAGGAACGATTGGAGAAAGCAAATGAGAAGTATAAACGTTTCGCAGATTTGAAACGAAGGAGTGTTGAGTTTCATGAAGGTGATTTGGTTTATGCAGTGTTAACGAAAGACCGTTTTCCAGTGGGCGCTTATAACAAGTTGAAAGCCAGGAAAATTGGTCCGGTGGAAGTTGTGAAACGAATCAATGAAAATGCTTATAAATTGAAGTTGTCAGATGATGTGTATACGTCTGACGTATTCAATGTAAAACATCTCGTACCATATCATGGAGACGAGTTTGTTGTGGATGCAAAAAGTACAAATTCGAGGACGAATTTTTCTCAACCTAGGGAGGATGATGCAGGCCAGAATGGAGAAGTCCTAGGTCGTGTACGACCTAACATGTGGATAAGTCGAGACCGACCTAGCAAGGAAGCTAACGAGTTAGGATTTGGTGAGAAATGGTGGAAAGGTCAAGTTTTAGGTCGCAGCCGACCTAACAAAGCTTTTAAGTCGTATCAACGACTTAGTGAAGATCGGCAACGACCTAGTGGGAAGGTGCGAGCTAACGAGGTGCTGGAACGACCTAACATGTTCTTAGGTCGCGTACGACCTAACGAGCTAAGGCATAAGTCGTGGGAACGACCTATCATGTCACCAGGGAAAGAGCTACGACCTAACATGCTTTTAGGTCACGTACGACCTAGCGAGATAGGAAAGAGGGTGCTCGAACGTGCTAGAAGAATACGACCTAAGTTAGGTCGCGGAGTTTTGATTCGACCTATGTTAGGTCGCACGAGAAGGTCACAACCTGTGATAGGTCGCTGGGTAATCTGGGAAGATAAGTCGCGAAGTCTTAAGTCGCAAGGCTTAGGTCGCGAAGTTTCTGATACGTATGTTCTTAAGTCGCTGAAGCTTGTGGCCGTAGATTATTATGCCGCTTTATCCTATGCCGTTGATTTAGGTCGCAAGAACTTAAGTCGTGAAGAAGTTTTGAAGCCGCTTCTGTTAAGTCGCTAAGGAAGGAATGCCGTTCATTCTTAGGTCGCGAAGCTCCAGATGCCATTCATTTGTTAAGTCGCAAGAAGTGTTAGGTCGTTAACGACCTATACTAAGTCGCTAAAGGAAGCTGATGTATTGAAGTTAGGTCGCGTGAGTTGTATTTTAGGTCGTGACCGATGTATGTGTTGTAAAAGAGTTGTGTTGTACTTATGTTGTAGTGTTTTTAGGTCGGACTGTCTTAGGTCGTGACATTTTCTTAAGTCGAGATGTTTTTTAGGCCGTGCTTTGTTTAGGTCGCCTGTTTTCTAGGTCGAAGGTTATAGGTCGGAAACGACCTAAGTGTTGTTGTAATTTGTGTGCGTGTGTTGTAGCCTATAAATAGGCAAGTTGTTTCATTTTGTAAGGTTGTTGGTTTTTGAATAAAATTCTCTTTTGATTGCTGTGTGCTTTCATCTCAATTGGTAGTTGAGTGTAATCTCCTATCTCCTCTTTCGGTTAATCGAGTGCGCTCGATTCAACGATTGTAGAAGTCGATTCGCTGAATCAAGTGCGCTTGATCAACGCTTGAAGAATTGAAGATCTTTGAACCCGGTATCATGCGCGATCAACGAGTTCGGGATAGCTAGAATTCGGTATCTTCGGATCAACGAATTTGGGCATTTCAATATTTCCAATCCACCGATTACTACTTTCACCGATCGAAGATTGTTTTGTTTAATCCGCTACGTCATATACTGATCATGAAGCATTGAAGCATATGCAGGGGCAGGACAAGATTGCAGCAAGGCATGCTTCGTGGATTGCGTACTTACAACAATTTACATTTGTGGTGAAGCATAAATCCGGAATTACAAATCGAGTTGTAGATGCATTAAGCAGAAGGAATCATGTGTTGACTACAATGAAGATTGAGGTGACAGGGTTTGATGTGTTGCCAGAATTATTTGTTGATGATCCTTACTTTGCAAAGTATGTAGATGAAGTCAAGGAGGGGAAGACGGATGAGTTTGTAATGGTGGATGGTTTTCTTTTTAAGGGAAATCGATTATGTATACCTGAGTGCAGCTTACGATTGAAGATTGTGAAGGAGTTACATGAGGAAGGACATGTGGGTAGAGATCGAACTTTACAGTTGATTTCTCATTCTAACTATTGGCCCTCGATGAAGCGGGAAGTTGGAAAGTTTGTGGAGAGATGCCATATTTGCCAAGTTTCCAAGGGGACAGCGACGAATGCGGGATTGTATATGCCGTTACCCGTACCAATTAGACCGTGGGTTGATATCAGTATGGATTTTGTTTTGGGATTACCGAGAACTCAGAGGGGGAATGATTCGATATATGTTGTAGTGGACAGGTTCTCAAAGATGGCACATTTCATCGCTTGTAAGAAGACAGCTGATGCCATCCGTGTTGCCGAGTTATTCTTTAAAGAAGTGTATCGCTTACATGGTTTACCAGAATCCATTGTTTCTGATCAGGATACTAGATTTTTAAGTCATTTTTGGCTGAGTTTGTGGAAGATGGTGGAAACAAAGCTAAATTTCAGTAGTGCGTACCATCCGCAGTCCGATGGTCAGACTGAAGTCGTTAATAGATCTTTGGGAAATCTGTTGCGGTGCCTGGTGAAGAATAATCTGAGGAGTTGGGATATGAAGCTATGCCAAGCAGAGTTTGCTCATAATCATGCTATAAACCGTAGTACGGGTTTTAGTCCATTTCAGATAGTATATTCAAGCTTACCAAAGGGGCCATTGGATTTGACGATAGTACCACAACCAAAGAAAACCGTTAAACGGGCTGTTGATTTTGTTGAAGGTTTGACAGAATGTCATAGAATCGTTCAAGAACGATTGGTGAAAGCAAATGCAAATTATAAACGATTTGCGGATTTAAAGTGAAGAAGCGTTGAATTTAAAGAAGGAGATTTAGTATATGCTGTACTAACGAAAGATCGTTTTCCAGTGGGAACATATAATAAACTTAAAGCTCGAAAAATTGGTCCTGTAACGATCGTGAAACGGATCAATGAAAACGCTTATAAGTTGAAGCTACCGGAGGATGTGTACACGTCTAACGTGTTTAATGTTAAACATCTTATACCGTATCATGGGAATGAGTTTGTTGTGGAAGAAGAGGGTGCAAATTCGAGGACGAATTTCTCTCGACCAGGGGAGGATGATGCAGGCCAAGTACTAGGTCGTGACTGACCTAACAAACTCGTAAGTCGTTCGGAAATAATAGGTCGTATACGATCTAAGAACTTTGAAGCTAACGAGAGAGGGAAACAAAATGAAGTCCTAGGTCGTGACCGATCTAATGAAGCCCTAGGTCGTGACCGATCTAATAATGCCCTTAAGTCGCTCCAGCGACTTTGTGAAGCTCGCCAACGACATAGCGGAATGCACACGCTAAAGAGATAGGTCGCTGCACCGGATTACGACCTAAGCTGGGTCGCGTTAAGAAGTCCTGAAACTGGTTCTTAAGTCGTCGCCGACCTATGATAAGCCGTTGCTACCGACCTATGCTGCGTCGTTTCTGTTAAGTTGTTGATATATTGTAACTGATATTGTGTTAGGTCGTTGGGCCTGCTAAGTCATAGGTCGTTCTTTTATACCTCGTAAGTCATCATGTGTTGTACATATTTGGGTCGCTATTGTGTTGTAACAATCTGATAGGTCGTTAACGACCTATCCTAGGTCGTAGGTCACGTGTGTTGTTGTAGTTCGTAAGTCGCTGGTCTGCTAGGTTGGAAACGACCTAAGTGTTGTACAAATTTCTGTTGTGTGTGTTGTAAAGCCTATAAATAGGCGAATGGTGTCATTTGTAAGGGTTGTTGAATTTGAAATAAACTTTTGTTTTGTTAGCTTTGTGCTTTCAATTAAATTGGTAGTTGAGTGTAATCTCCTATCTCCTCTTTCGGCAATTCGAGTGCGCTCGAATCAATGATCGTAGAAGCCAATTAGCGGTATCAAGTGCGCTTGATCAACGCTCGAAGAATTGTAGATCTTCTTTCACGGTATCGTGCGCGATCAACGTGATGAAGATATCTAGAATTCGGTATCTTCGGATCAACGAATTTGGGCATTTCAGCATCTTCAATCCATCGATTGCTATTTTCATAGATTCACACAATTTGTAATTCCGCTGCTGCATCAATGAACAATAAATATTTTGGAGGAATCCTGTTGGATCCCTTCAACCTGTTTTCCCTACATCCATAGATGTTAGTCAACAAATAAAATACCAATCCCACTTCGAGGGAGATATCGTGGTATATAAGGTCATCCGCTATTATGCGTGGCGCATAGGGTCTCATTCGCTATATAATGCGGGAATATCAATCACTCTAATATATATACTACTATATATATAATATCATACATCAATCAAGTCAGGCATCCAATAATTTAAATCTAACATTTAATTTTAACAAGGAAATCCAAATGAGTGAGAAAATCTCACCTTTATTTTTGTTTGCAACCCATTTCCATTCCGGCTTGTTTTCATGATTTTTGACCTTATGTAAACATCATACGGTTTATTAGCATTTGGAAGAAACGAACAATTAATTACCATTTAATAAATTTAATTAACTAACTATTTAATTTAAACTAATTTTCCTTTAATAAATTATATATAGTGACTAAAATAAATTAAATAAGTTAATTGAACTAATTAATCTCCAAATCCATTATTTTAAAATAAACTAGTAAATTTAAAATGTATATATGTATATTTATTTTTCTTTTGAAACTACATATATATACTTATATAGATTTCATAAAAATCTAATTTATATAAATTCTTTCAACATTTAAAATTCCTATTTTTTCCCAAAATCTTATATATATATATATATGTATGTATGTATATTTACTGTTTCACATATATATATATACATATATAATTTATTTGATTAAAACAAAATTATTTTACCTTTACTGTAAATATTTTTTTTTTGTATATATTCATGTATATGTGTTATTAAATTTAAATTGAAACATATACCCATGCATTATTTTAAAAATAAATTTTCTGTTTAACTATACCATACATGTATATATAAATATATTTAAAAAAATAAACTTATATACCTCACAGACCACTCCCTCAACTCCACCCGGCTTCCTCCAGCGACGACACTCAACTCTGATACCTTCCACTGCGACTGCCATGCCCAGCCCCAAACTCGGTGATGAGCACCTCAAAACCCGACCAATCCTTACTGTCGTTGCTTCCCATCGAAGACTGCGAACTATCGAACCCTTCCCCCAAATATGGTCCCTCCAATAATTGCTCCCAAGTAAGATCCGCTTCAATAATTTCAGAGATCAGAAGCCCATACCAATCTAATGCTCTTTCTTATAGCATGCTAGAAGCCACTTAGACTCGATGTAGGTCAATAAGATTCATGCGGGAAAAAATGCGATCGCATGTTCTAAGCCAAGCTTGGACTTTTATAACACTTTCGGAACCCTTGAAAGGCTTTCCACCAAAGTTGGTGTAATCACTGCACAAGTGTACAAACCCAGATTTAGGATGAGTAGGCTCTGGAATGGGTCCGATAGCTTGAGCATTTTTCACAAGATCTAGAAGTTGCTGAGTAGACATAAATACTCCATCCTGAGGAGTAGCACTAGATTGACCGGTGTTGGGACGACCTGGTCTAACTGTTTCTCTTCTTTAAGAAAGAAAGAAAAGAGAAAAAGGTTATTCACAAAACGAATATCAAACAAGCTTGATTGATAAAACAAGGCATCAGAAAAAGAAATAGGATAGAACGGTACGAAGACTCGAATTAAATCCTATGGCACGATTCCTAAGAAAGACTTAGGACAATGATCCTTGCTAGATTATTCTACATTGTTCCAAAGTTTGGCTCTGATACCAAGCTGTGACGCCCCACCTCTATACTCACGCTAACAAAGGACACTACAGGGTAATGGCGTCGACTTGCACGAAGAATAAGGCTGTTGAGGAGCGACCATCTGCGTAATTGCTTTGTGCGAGTACCGATATGTCAGATAATATAACTTACATTTCTTTTCAAGAGGAAATCCAACATATCAAATACAAACTCAAAGCTACCACACAGTGGCTATGAGGCCTTCGAAAACAAATATAGAAATAAACATAACACAAATCAGTCACAGATATTCACATCACAAAGGCGGAAACAGATATGAATATAATACATAGAAGTGCACATCAAAGTAGTGGTCATACAAGATCCAATACATCACAAAAGAATAGTTACCAGTGCTAGACAAAAGAATAAGTATACATCAAGGAGTCTATATCTTGAATGTATAACAACAAAAACTACTAAGCTAAAGTAGTTAGCCAATAGTCAGACGATGATCCCTAATAAGAAGTCAAGCAGAAGCACTTGAAATATCTCGGTCCGACCCGAGCATTATTTAAGAAGAAAATAATAAACGGACAATTCTAGCTATAAATATCAGATAAAATGATATAGGATAAGAGATATGACCAAAAACGTATGATAACAAAAATGCTATACCGTGTTAAGTATACATCAATTAACAACGAAAATCATACAATATCTCAAATCTTCTCAAACACCAAAAGAATGTCATATTCTTTAAATTATTCACCAAACACAAATATTGATAAAGCTTATCAATGCAATCCACGAAAATTGGTGAAACACAAATTCTACAAATCATCAATTAGAAATCTAGAAATCACAAAGGGGGGAGGCCTATCACAAACGGGAGCATGAAAACTCACCAACACGTGTTTCACAAACGGAACGCTATTCCATGGTCGCTAACCATCAATTTTGAGCCGAAGCTCCACAAACGGACCAAAGACCATGAGTCTCTACCCCACCAAAATGAACCGAAGTTCCACAAATGGGGTTTTTAGTCCCCACACAAACAAATAGACATCGCACATCGCTAGTCTAAATCACAAAATGATCATCATCGATCAATAAAAAGTGTGAATCACACTAAGCTAGTAAATATAAAAGTTTAGCTTCATGTCCCATAACCACTGGCTTAACTTGAATATTTACGAACAAATTGTAGACTTCCACTCGAAAATTGTCATAGGAGTTCAATCGAACAAGTCTAAGAATTCACCGACAAAGTAAACGCAAGCGTTTCATACCACTTGTTTTGCTAAGTCGTTTAATTGGATTTCTCGCACGAATGAGGTAAAGGTTTGTATATACTAATAGATTGGAAAACGGTTTTATAAACGAGATTTGTATTAAAAATAGAGTTGGAATCATCTCTGTGAAAGAGTTGAATATTTACTACTAGTATAGAAAACCTTTATATTTTTAAAGTGACAAATCACAGAAATGATTGTAGAAACAATCAATCACCAAAATCCACATTCGAAGTCGTGAATCAAATCCATAGAAATCAATACCAAATCCCTCAAAATGGATATTCCCAAAAATCCAAAAAAAGAAGTCATCAAAGTCGATAAATGATAACAACAAATCGGATCAACACGAATCGATTAAAATTGGAAACCCACACAAATTAGGCAAATTAGGCCGATATAAGCAGATTTAGACGTCCGACTTTGATATTTCAGACGTCTGAACCTGAAGCTCGGGCAATATTTTGCCTAGGCCAATGATGGCCAAATCATATCGGAAGCGATCAGATGAGTGACGATCGCTAGGGGTTTACGCCAAACGACTACCCAACCTTAAAGACTCACCAATACACTCTGATCTACATGTCCAGACATCCATATAAGGATTTTCATAGATTTTGATTTCAAAACACCAAAAATTGGTATATTCATCAAACCAATTCAATTCAATGGCAAATGGAGAAGAAATAGATGTTAGGAATTCATACCCAACAACTATCAAAGATATAGACATAGATGTGAGTTCCAAAAACTCACCTTTTTAACCCAAAACAACAAATGAGTAGCTTTGAAATCAAAAGAAAGATCAACTACACTTCAACTTCAACTCTAGAAGCTCCTATCTAAGATTAAAACGAATATTTCCTAAGTTAGGTCATAGGAAATTTCTGAAATTGGAGAGAGATTGAGATGGAGAAGAAGAAGAGGATGCTTACCTAAGCTTCTCTTTGATTTTGGAGCTAGAACTAGAATTTGCAATGGAAACTAGGGCTTAGGATTTTAGTTTCCAATCTCTTCCCCCATTTTTACTAAAGCTTGAAGTGTTAGGAAAATAATAGAATGAGTGAAGAGGAAAGGGGGTGGAGTTAGGCTATAAGATGAGTTGGGTTAGTGGGCTGAAACCCAAACCCAAACCCAAAGCCCTAAGTGAAAATGTCAAAATTCTACTCAACTCCTAACATATCGATGTTTATACTCAAAAAGGTCGCAAACACCATTTTGAACTCAATGGAAGGGCTCTCGAGTCCAAATTGTTGAATCTCAATTTCAGTCTACATTCAGACGTCTGAAATTTCCACACAAGACGTCTGAATCTGGAAAAACATATATTGTCTAGTACAATATTCAGACGTCTGACTCGTTCATTTCAGAAGTCTGAAAATGGCAATTTTAGCCTATTTTCTTTCTGGTTGAACTCGAGCTGTGACGCCCCACCTCTATGCTCACGCTAGCCAAGGACACTGCGGGGTAATGCCGTCAACTAGCGTGAAGAATAAGGCTGTTGAGGAGCGACCATCCATGTAATTGCCTTGTGCGAGCATCGATATGTCAGATAGTATTACATGCATTTCATTTCAAGAGGAAATCCAACATACCGATACAAACTCAAAGCTACCATAGAGTGGCTAAGTGGACCTTCGGAAACAAATATAGAAATAAACAATTAGTTACTGCCCTTTTTATTTTTCTGCCGTGTATTATTTTTCACCAGGAGGCAAAACCAAACGTCTGGCATTGGTATCCAAACGTCTGAACTCCTGGGAAAGGCAACAATTTGCCTAGGCCATAATGGCCAAATCGATTCGGGAGCGATCGAGCAAGCAATGACGACTAAGGATTTACGCCAAACGACAACCTGGCCTTATAAGCTCTTCGATGCACCCCAAACAACATATCCAAACATCCATTGTAGGATTTTCACAAACATTGGACTTCAATTTCAAAAATTGGTAAATCAACCATATCAATTGAAATCAAAAGCAAATGATCATGAATAGATGTTAGGTATTCATACCTAACAACAAAGATAGATATAGACATAGATGTGAGATAAAAATCTCACCTTTTACACAAAAATATGGAAGAAGAAGCTCGAAAACAAAGGAGGATCAACCACACTTCAATCTCAACTCTAGAAGCTCCAAACTAAGACCAAAAGCAAGTATTTCCTAAGTTAGGTTATAGGAGATTTCTGAAATTGGAGAGAGGTTGAGATGGGGAAGAAGAAGGAGATACTTACCTAAGCTTCACTTTGAATTTGGAGCTAAAACTTGGATTTGCTAAAGAAACTAGGGTTTAGGATTTTAATTTCCCCATCTCCACCACCATTTTTGCTAAAGCTTATGTTGTAGGAAATATAATGAAGTAAGGAAGAGGAGTGGAGTGGAGTTGGGTTGATATGTTAGGTTAATGAGCTGAAACCCAAACCCGAAGCCCTAAGTGAAAAGGTCAAAATTTTAGCTAGCTCCAAACATATCAATGTTTATACTTAAAAAGGTTGCAAATGCCGTTTTGGACTCAATGGGAGTGGTCTCGAGTCCTAATTCGGATGTTTGCAAAAAGTTGCTTTTCGGACTTAAATCCGACTAATGATGCTATATTTAAATAAAATATTTAAATATATAATCGTAAAATATGTGGGTTGTTACATGAGCAATTTCAGACGTCTGAACTATTCATTTCAGACGTCTGAATATCTATTTGACTATGTTTTCAAATATACACTTCCAATTAGCACGATTCACATTGTCTTTTCACTAATTCAACTGTTCTTTTACGAAATAGTGACATTTTCGGACTTAAATCCGACTAACAATGCTATATTTAAATTAAACATTTAAATATACGAATCGTAAAATATGCAGGTTGTTACAGACTCCCCTCCTTAAAGAAATTGCGTCCACGCAATAATTAAGAACAAAATAAAGAGTAACAACCATAAAAGCATATCCACACAAAGAAAAGAAATTTGAAATAAGAAGTTCACCTAAAAGAGCACGAGAGAGTAAGTCCGGATGTGTTCGCTCGATGAATTCTCTAGATTCCCAAGAGAAATCCTTAGGATTTGAGGACCATTGAACTTTCATAAGAGGAACATCTTTATTTCGAAGGCGTTTAACCTCCGAAGCAATGATACAGATAGGATGTTGCTCATAAGTCAAATTAGGCAAAACTTCAATTTCTTCAATAACACCGGGCTCAAGAATAGAATCAGAATCTCGAAGGCATTTCCGTAATTGAGAGACGTGAAATACGTCATGAATAGTAGAAAACTGAGTCGGTAATAAAAGGCGATAAGCCACGGAACCAATGTGTTCGGTGATGGGAAATGGACCAATATATTGTGGTGCTAATTTTCTCGATCGACTGAAATGCACAACACCCTTCATAGGTGAAACGCGAAAAAACACAAAATCTCCCACAGAAAATTCTAATTTCCTTCTTCGATTATCGGCATGGGATTTTTGCCTACTTTGAGCTTCTTTCATCCAATGACGAATAAGGTCAATCTTTTCTGTGGCATCCCGAATAAAATCTGGACCTAAAACCAGCTTCTCACCTGCTTCAAGCCAACATGAAGGAGATCGGCATGACCTTCCGTATAGTGCCTCGAAAGGTGCCATACCAATACTAGATTGGAAGCTATTATTATAAGAAAAATCAACAAGGGAAATATGATCTTCCCAACATCCACCAAAATCAAGAACACACGCACGAAGAAGATCTTCAAGAGTTTGATTCACACGCTCGGTTTGTCCATCGGACTGAGGTTGATAAGCGGTGCTAAAATTAAGCTTCGTTCCCAAAAATTTTTGTAGACCTTTCCAAAATCCACTAGTAAACAATGGATCACGATCGCTAACAATAGAAGTATGAACTCCATGCAATCTAACAATTTCCTTGACAAAGAGTTTAGCCAAAATAGGTACGGTCCGATTGGACTGAACAGGAAGAAAATGGGCGGATTTTATAAGTCTATCTTCTATCAACCATAGGCTATCATGACCCGAATGAGAACAGGGAAGACCGTCAATAAAGTCCATGGAAATTTGATCCCACTTCCATATTGGAATTACCAAAGGTTGTAATAACCCACCGGGCCTTTGATGTTCGGCCTTTACAAGTTGGCAAGTCATGCAACGCTTAATAAAGTTAGCAATATCAGATTTCATTCCCTCCTAATAATAAATTCGCTTTATGTCAGCATACATTTTACTACTACTGGGATGAATGGTAAATTTAGAACGATGAGAATCTTCTAAAATATCTTTACGAAGATCAATAATATTTGGCACGATAAGTCTACCAAATTTTCGAATACCGCCACGAGCATCAATATCAAAGTCTTTCAAACCTTCAATAACAATTTTATCCCTATAGCTTTGGGTAAGTAGAACCAATTCGGGATCATGCTTTTGAGATTCAAGAATGTAGTCTAAAAGAGAAGGATGAGCCTCAAGGCTACACAAAACAAGAGATGAACATGAATTGGATTCACGATCTCGAATCTCACAAGTGGATGAAGTCGCGAGATCATTCCATTCGGATATCATCATGGAAACAACCGCTTGTTGCTTTCGGCTAAGGGCATCGGCAACACGATTTCCCTTTCCGGGAGTATAAAGAATATCAAGACCATAAGATGCAAGGAACTCGAGCCAACGTTGTTGACGCAAATTAAGTTCCTTTTGAGAAAATAAATACTTCAAAGATTTATGATCGGTGTAGAGAATAAATTTCTCTCCCAAAAGATAATGACGCCAAATTCTAAGGGCGAAAACAATAGCCACGAGCTCTAAATCATGTGTGGAATATCTAGTCTCGGCAGACTTTAATTAACTAGAAGCATAAGCGATAACACATTCCCTTTGCATGAGAACTGCACCTAAACCAACATGACTAGCATCGGTATAAACAATAAAATCTTGGTTCCCTTCGGGAATCATAAGAATAGGAGCATTGGAAAGGAGTTCTTTTAGTTTCTAAAAAGCAGCTTCACATTTGTCTGACCAAATGTATTTAACTCCCTTCTTTGTCAAATTAGTAAGAGGTACAGAAATCTTAGAAATGTCTTTTATGAACCGACAGTAATAGCCCGCCAATCCGAGAAAGCTAGGAATTTCCGTCACACTCTCCGGTCTCTTCCAATTTTGAATCGCTTCAATCTTTGAAGGATCCACGGAAATTACGGATTCAAAAATAATATGCCCCAAAAATTTCACACGAGATTGCCAAAAGTGGCATTTAGAAAAAATTTCTTTCAATTGGTTGCTCCTAAGAGTTTCCAACACAATCCGAAGGTGATTTTCATGCTCTTCCTCGATTTTAGAATAAATAAGAATATCATCTATAAAGATGAGAACAAATCGATCGAGGAAGTCTTTGAAAACTCGATTCATAAGTTCAACGAAATAAGCTGGAGCATTCTTCAAACCAAATGGCATAACAAGCCATTCATAAGATCCATATCGTGTACGGAACGATGTCAAAGGAATGCCATCCTCTGCAATAAGGAGCTGAAGAAAACCGGTTGCTAAGTCTAACTGTTAAAATACTTTAGCACTACTAAGTTGATCGAATAGATCATCAATCCGAGGTAAGGGATATTTATTCTTGATGGTGAGATCATTAAGCTTGTGGTATCAACACAAAGCCTAAGTGTACCATCCAATTTCTTCACAAAAATAGCTGAAGCTCCCCATGGAGAGGAACTAGATTGAATAAATTGCTTCGCTTCCAATTCGGATAATTGTTTACACATCTCCTCATTTTCCTTATTGGACATACGATAAGGAGGACGAGTGATAGGTAGAGCTCCAGGGATTAGATTAATTCTGAACTCAATTGCTCGCTTAGGTGGTAATCCTAATATGGACTGAAATATATTGGGAAATTCACGAACACTGTGAATGAGAGAAATAACATCTTCCTCATCATCATTATTGTCATCATGAGGATTTAGAGAATACAAGGACGCTTTCAAATTGGAATCTGAATCTCTCAGAACAAGAGAAATATGCTTAACAGATTGATGATGTCAAAGATAGATAGTTCTCTCGGGACATAAGATATGGGCTTCATAATGGTTAAGCCAGTCCATTCCTAAAATCATTCTGAAGCCCAAGTAACGCATAACATGCAAATCAGCTCGAAAAGCATAATCACATAAAATAATTTCGACATCTTTACAAAGTAAATTGAGTGTTGCGGATCCACCAACCGGATTCGCAATCCTTAATGAATTCATCAAGCCAATAACATTCAAAGACAAAGCATCAACAAGTTCATTCGATATAAACAAGTGAGATGCACCTGTATCAAAGAGAACTCGAATAGGAAGATCACGAAATATAATAATGCCATCAAGGATAGAATGAGAAATACCTTGACCATGAGAAGTGTTAGTAGGGGCTTGTACAACATTTAGTTTGCCTTCCTTTTTGCTTTGAAGTTTGGGACACAAAGATATAGTATGACCCGAACTCTTGCAATAGCGGCAAGAAAGGGGCTTCGGCCACTTGTTTGCATAATGGTCCTTAGAACCACAATTGTAACATTCTCCAAGACGAGATGTAGGAGTATTTGCTACCAAAGTTGTTTGCTTCCCTTTCTTGTTGGGATTAGGCTTTAATTTAAAAGGCCTCATCTTGTTAAGGTTTTGTTTGACTTCAACATCATTTTCTTTATCGGCCTCTTCGAGTCGAAGAGCGATATCAACAAGCTGATTGAAAGAAACTACTAATTTTAGAAGTAATGGCTTTTTGAGGTTCTTATTCAACCCATAAACAAATCTCTGATTTTTCTTCAATGGGGTATTAATATACTCGAACGCATATTTAGATAGACATTCGAAAGAAGCAACGTAATCCATCACAGAAGATTCACCTTGAACAAGGTCAATAAAGCGTCGAGCTAAAGATACTTTTTCAGCTTTGGGCACAAATTTTAACTTGAACCTTTCCCGGAATTGCTCCCAAGTAAGATCCGCTTCAATAATTTCAGAGATCGGAAGCTCATACCAATCTAATGCTCTTTCTTGGAGCATGCTAGAAGCCACTTGGACTCGATGTAGGTCAATAAGATTCATGCGGGAAAAGATGCGATCGCATGTTCTAAGCCAAGCTTGGACTTCTATAACACTTTCGGAACCCTTGAAAGGCTTTCCACCCAAGTTGGTGTAATCACTGCACAAGCATGTAAACCCAGATTTAGGATGAGTAGGCTCTGGAATGGGTCCGATAGCTTGAGCATTTTTCACAAGATCTAGAAGTTGCTGAGCAGACATAAATACTCCGTCCTGAGGAGTAGCACTAGATTGACAGGTGCTGGGACGGCCTGGTCTAACCATTTCTCTTCTTTAAGAAAGAAAGAAAAGAGGAAAAAGGTTATTCACAAAATGAATATCAAACAAGCTTGATTGATAAAACAAGGCATCATAAAAAGAAATAGGATAGAACGGTATGAAGACTCGAATTAAATCCTATGGCACGATTCCTATGAAATACTTAGGACAATGATCCTTACTAGATTATTCTACATTGTTCTGAAGTTTGGCTCTGATACCAAGCTGTGACGCCCCACCTCTATACTCACGCAAGCCAAGGACACTACGGGGTAATGGCGTCGACTAGTACGAAGAATAAGGCTATTGAGGAGCGACCATCTGCGTAATTGCTTTGCGCGAGTACCGATATGTCATATAATATAACTTACATTTCTTTTCAAGAGGAAATCCAACATATCAAATACAAACTCAAAGCTACCACACAGTGGCTATGAGGCCTTCGGAAACAAATATAGAAATAAACATAACACAAATCAGTCACATATATTCATATCACAAAGGCAGAAACAGATATGAATATAACACATAGAAGTGTACATCAAATTATTGGTCATACAATATCCACTACATCACAAAAGAATAGTTACCAGTGCTAGACAAAAGAATAAGTATACATCAAGGAGTCTATATCTCGAATGTATAACAACAAAAACTACTAAGCTAAAGTAGTTAGCCAAAAGTCAGATGATGTTCCCTGATAAGAAGTCAAGTAGAAGCACCTAAAATATCTCGGTCTGACCCGAGTATTTAAGAAGAAAAAAATAAACGGATCAGTCTAGCTATAAATATCAGATAAAATGATATAGGATAAGAGATATGACCAAAAACGTATGATAATAAAAATGCCATACTGTGTTGAGTATACATCAATTAACAACGAAAATCATACAATATCTCAAATCTTCTCAAACACCAAAAGAATGTCATATTCTTTAAATTATTCACCAAACACAAATATTGATAAAGCTTATCAATGCAATCTACGAAAATTGGTGAAACACAAATTCTAGAAATCATCAATTAGAAATCCAGAAATCACAAAAGGGGGAGGCCTATCACAAACGGGAGCATGAAAACTCACCAACACGTGTGTCACAAATGGAACGCTATTCCATGGTCGCTAACCATCAATTTTGAGCCGAAGCTCCACAAACGGCCCGTAGACCATGGGTCGCCACCCCACCAAATTGAACCGAAGTTCCACAAACGCGGTTTTTAGTCCCCACAAAAACAAATAGACATCGCACATCGCTAGTCCAAATCACAAAATGATCATCATCGATCAATAAAAAGTGTGAATCACACTAAGCTAGTAAATATAAAAGTTTAGCTTCATGTCCCATAACCACTGGCTTAACTTGAATATTTACGAACAAATTGTAGACTTCCACTTGAAAATTGTCACAGGAGTTCAATCGAACAAGTCTAAGAATTAATCGACAAAGTAAACGCAAGCGTTTCATACCACTTGTTTTGCTAAGTCGTTTAATTGGATTTCTCGCACGAATGAGGTAAAGGTTTGTATATACTAATAGATTGGAAAACGGTTTTATAAACAAGATTTGTATTAAAAATAGAGTTGGAATCATCTTTGTGAAAGAGTTGAATATTTACTACTAGTATAGAAAACCTTTATATTTTTAAAGTGACAAATCAAAGAAATGATTGTAGAAACAATCAATCACCAAAATCCACATTCGAAGTCGTGAATCAAATCCATAGAAATCAATACCGAATCCCTCAAAATGGATATTCTCAAAAATCCAGAAAAAGAAGTCATCAAAGTCGGTAAATGATAACTACAAATCGGATCAACACGAATCGATTAAAATTGGAAACCCACACAAATTAGGCAAATTGGGCCGAGACAAGCAGATTCAAACGTTTGAACATGAAGCTCTAGGCAATATTTTGCCTAGGCCAATGATGGCCAAATCATATCAGAAGCGATCGGATGAGTAACGATCGCTTGGGGTTTACGCTAAACGACTACCCAACCTTAAAGTCTCACCAATACACTCTGATCAACATGTCCAGACATCCATACAAGGATTTTCATTGATTTTGATTTCAAAACACCAAAAATTGGAATATTCATCAAACCAATTCAATTCAAAAGCAAATGGAGAAGAAATAGATGTTAGGAATTCATACCCAACAACTATCAAAGATATAGACATAGATGTGAGTTCCAAAAACTCACCTTTTCAACCCAAAACAACAAATGAGAAGCTTTGAAATCAAAAGAAAGATCAACCACACTTCAACTTCAACTCTAGAAGCTCCAATCTAAAATTACAACGAATATTTCCTATGTTAGGTCATGGGAAACTTCTAAAATTGGAGAGAGATTGAGATGGAGAAGAAGAAGAGGATGTTTACCTAAGCTTCTCTTTGATTTTGGAGCTAGAACTTGAATTTGCAGAGGAAACTAGGGCTTAGGATTTTAGTTTCCAATCTCTTCCCCCATTTTTACTAAAGCTTGAAGTGTTAGGAAAATAATAGAATGAGTGAAGAGGAGAGGGGATGGAGTTAGGATATAAGATGAGTTGGGTTAGTGGGCTGAAACCCAAACCCAAACCCAAAGCCCTAAGTGAAAATGTCAAAATTCTACTCAACTCCAAACATATCGATGTTTATACTCAAAAAGGTCGCAAACACCATTTTGGACTCAATGGAAGGGGTCTTGAGTCCAAATTGTTGAATCTCAATTTCAGTCTACATTCAGATGTCTGATATTTCCAAACTAGACGTCTGAATCTGAAAAAACATATATTGTCTTGTACAATATTCAGAAGTCTGACTCGTTCATTTCAGGCGTTTGAAAATGGTAATTTTAGCCTATTTTCTTTCTGGTTGAACTCGAGCAATTTCATACGTCTGAACTATTCATTTCAGACGTCTGAATATCTATTTGACTATGTTTTCAAATAGACACTTCCAATTAGCACGATCCACATTGTCTTTTCACTAATTCGATTGTTCTTTTACGAAATATTGACATTTTCAGACTTAAATCCGACTAACGATGCTATATTTAAATTAAACATTTAAATATACGAATCATAAAATATGCGGGTTGTTACAATACCCATATTCTGAACGCAATGGAAATGGTTTCGAGTCCTAATTGATCGTATAGAGAAGATAACTTTTTGGACCCATTTATTATATTCAATTCGATATAAATTTTAGCGCGTTAATACTTCGTATGACCACCCGATAACTCCGAAAGCTACGAAATTTGAAATCCTATAATAATACATTATTATGGATCCATTAAAACTGGTTTCGTTGAATTCCGAGTCTGCGCCTCGGAAGGCTATTTTTAAATGTCAATTTAAACGATATATTTTTAAAACTGAACAGATCACTTTTAAATTCAATTTTAAAAGTTGTATTTTCTTCAGTATTATTAATATAAAATTTTCAAGCCCTTTTAAATATTTTTAACAAGCTTGAAACTCAAGATTAAATATTTTACCCAATATCCAGTTATAAACTTTAATAATTAAATTATTCAACAAATTGCTGTATTTAAATTCTGGATCCATTTTTTATCAAATAAAAACCAAACTTACATATTTAAAAATCAATCTATAATTCAGTTTTAATATTTAAAACCATTTAAATATTCACAATTAACGATAGAAAAACTCGGGTCGTCACATTCCTTCCCCCTTAAAAGAATTTCGTCCCCGAAATTGCTAAGGCAGAAGGAACGCCCCAAACCCATCAACTTAATAAAACCCACTTAGTGAAAACTCGATATTCACTTTTCTTATCTTTTGTTTCTCCCAAAACAATTTGTTTTCAATTTTTAATTCCAGACTCCTTTATTTCAATTCCAATTTGAAATCAATTTGTCGTTAACAAAAAAAATTCAAAAATTTTCTAACTTCCAAAATTTTCGAAAATTTTTGGCAGAGTCTCCCTTGTACGAAGGAGCTTTTGCAATTTGACAAGAGAGATAAATATATATACATCGACCCACACGGTCGGAAAAACAAAAATACAATAATATTTTATATTTTTATTCCTTTTATTGCGTCGACGTACCTTTATTTAGCATTTTTAAGCAAGCGGCTTGTTTATTTAGCAATTAGCATGATCAAAATCCATCCAATCGGCCTCCAGGTACCTGTACTTGCTCTATTTAAACATGTAACTACTAAATATATGAAACTTAATAACATTTTACTTATTTACAATAGCTAAACATATGGTTTATACAAGCAATGCATACTAAACACTATTCATAAGCAATTCTAAGATTCCAACACTAATTTTAATTGCTTTCACTCAACTTTCATATTATTTCATTCAATTCGGAATGGTTTCCAACCAAACCACTTGCATTCGACTTATTTTAATTCCAAACAAACCCATACCCATTCCAATTGATTTTCAAAATCAATTTTATTCAATTATATTAATCCATAGAATTTTATTTACTTTCGCTTACGTCAAACGACCAATCTTCTTATGCAATTCGATGATATTCATTCAAATAAATAATTGCTTAAGCTTATAACCATTTTAAATTGATTCTAGCTCAATTTATATTAATTCCATTTAATTTATTCACAATCCATACACTTGCATTTCATTTGCAAATTCAAACCATTTCCATTTTAATCCAGTTCCACTATTAACTCACCATTCAACTTCTATTTAACTAGATTAGGTTCCACTTCCATATTTCATTAACTAATTAATTATCTAATTAGTTTATTTCCAATTCTTAAATTAATATTTGATTTTCATTTTCAAAAATCACTTTAGCTATTTTACTTGAGTTCAATCTATTTTATAATTCAAGTTTGGATTTTTATTTCATTTACCAAAATATCAAACAATCTTTATTTAGGGTTTTCTATTCCACTTTTCCATTTTACAAGTCACAACTTATTATTTTTCACATTTCCATTCATTTAAAATCAAGCACATTCACATTTCGTTATTAACTCAAGGCTATACATTTATTTATAGCCCAAGCATATCTTTATTCAATCCATCTTTTATGAGCTATTCCAATTCATTTATTCCAATACAATTCTTATTTAACCTACTTTTATTTATTTAAGTAAGAATTTAATTTCATTCAATATCATCTATAACTCAACTGAATTTTATTTCAATTTGATTCTATTTCAGCTCAACTTTATTTAGTTTAAGTAAATTTCAATTCAATTCTTATTTCTCAAATCAACTTAATTTTTATTTTCCAATCCAATCTCATCCAATTTTAATCCATTTAACTAATCTACTTCGCTAATTTATTTCTTTCAAATCACCATTAATTTAATTTCAAAAAAAAATTTCCAACTAAATCCAAGTTAAATTTCATTTAAAACTTTTCTTTTCTCTTGTATAATTTATACTTATATAATTTCTCATATTAGTTATATGAACTATTTCAAATTTTATAATCTTGTTTGATTATGATATTACCATACAAACACTTCATTTATATATAATAATTTTCAGAAATTTTTTTTTATATCAAAATATATTTTGGGTAAAATTATGTCATTCACCCACATCAAAACCATATTGTGTCGGTTTATCGTGTTCAAGTGTTTATAAACTCCTATCGGAATAGCGGCGTCCCTCTACTCGACAAGAATTTATATACCACTCAACCAATAAGTCAACACAATATTAAAACATTTCTATTCACTAACAAATACGCGCTCATATCTACGCTCAAACTCATTCTAGAGTACTACTGACTCTATCTCTAATGAGTAATCCCCACCAGAGCCAAGGTTTTCACTTAACCTTCAGCTCTGATACCAAAATGTCACGACCTGTTTTTTCGACCTCCGAAAGTCGACATCAATATGTCCACCATATTACATGCCGAACAATCGAATTCCGGAAATACCCGACTGTAAGGGAAACAAGGAGGAGGTAGAAGAAGAAAATAGAAAATAACAACAGAATCTCACAATCGCAGCGGAACAAAGTATAATATATAATAACAGTTTTTAAATACAAAGAAATTTGTATTGTTATACATACATACCATTATCAGAGTACAACAATCACCCATCACTTTGGACAGCTTATTATCTGTCCTTACACAACGGAAATATAATTCAAGTATGGCGATACGTCTCTATGGTCTAGCTCATCTCCTGAGCTACATAGTATTCTATCCTGAATCTGTATAACTCGGTCTGACCCGAGCATCATAATAAAACAACACCCGAGTCAGTCTGGAAAACCAGCGAGAGAAAACCACACTCAATTGGATTATTATATTTTTTTGAAAATACTTTAATAAAACAAAGGTATCTCGTATGACCACGCCACAAATAAACATGTCGGGTTTTTACCTTATGATAACCAAAACATTTTTAGCAAATCCGTCTAGTATTATAATAGTGTCTATAGAAAGTAAAATAGAATCTAGCTGAAATGCTTGCATCTCACGTTCTAGCATAGTTGGACACAAGCAAAACTGTACGGGCACTTATTGGAGATTGGATTCCATACAATGGCAGGGCTACTGGGGTACCACCCATCACAGTACCTGGCATAGATCAAAGTACCGAGGACCACTCCCGATCCCCTGCAACACAAGACCAGAGCTACCCCTTACTGGATAGTCCGAATAAGATCACCCCACGGTTGGAGCGACCAACCGCCACATAGCCGAAATAAAAGGGACCTCTAGACAGGGGAAATCTTACCCTAATTGGGTGCTACCCACTTAGGCTTGCTGCACCTCCCCTGTTTTTGCCATTCCCGGTTGATGAGGCTTGAGGCTATGCGTTACCTTTTTAGCATACATTCACTTAGAATGCTCACCGTCCTCCAATGACGATGTTCTGATAGCATTCGTCCATACAAGTTGCCCTGGGTTTGGACAAACCGAAACACCATCTTCATCATCTTCACCGTCTTCATTCGCTACGTTCAAACCGGATCGAAGTAGTTTTCGGATAATTAAATCCGATCCCGGTCTCTTCGAAATGATCAGCGCATTGGCCAATAATGATAGTCGGTTATTCAACTATCAAATAACATTCACAAGCAACCATTATGCCTTAAATAATTTTCCTAAATTATCTATCTCAAATATTTACTCAAGATATTATTCCCATATTTAAACACCTTGAAAATAGTTTCAAATCTCTTTTATTCCCACGAAACAATTTCGACCTCTGCCCAATACTTAGAATATTTTTTTCCACTTCATTTAATATCCAACACATGGAAATTTTTTCATTTATTTCCTATTTCCTCTTCTCAAAATATTTACAATTTTATTTGTAAATTTCCAAACTCGTTTTGCACTAATTCGATAAATTCTAGAATTCCTTAATTAATTGCCTTTAATATTTCCAAAACCTTCTTTACTTATTAGAAATTCCAGTTTTCACTTCCACTTCCCTTTGTGAATTTTATTTCACCTTCTAAAAACTCCTATCTTATACTTTGGCAATTTATTTAAGTTTCCATAACCCCACTATAAGATCTTTCTCCTAAAATCTTATCCAATTTAATAAACTTCTCATCCCATCTCAAGAGGGTTTATAATCGAATTTAAAACATTTGAAAACATATATCTCTATAAAATAAGAAAAATGGTTTTATTTTCAACAATATGGTTTAAGGTAAACTAAATATCAACATAAAAATTCATATCTAGTTACGAAATATTTTACAAGACTTGTTTATAAAGTTAGAGTTTGATTTTGATAAATATTAGGTAAATAATAACTAACTTCGGAATATCCTAAATCCAAAGAATAGGTTATAGTATAGTAATTTTTAAAATTCCATTTAAAATAATTTTCTATTTACCCAACAAACGTCTATCTTTAGAAAATCCAGTATTCACCAATTCAATTCATAAATTCCTCTTAATTCATATCTTATGATCATATTCACCATTCCTCACATTCGAAATATTTTCACTATTTCTTTCAAAATAATTCTCATAACTCGATATAAGTTCACGCCATAACTTATATTTTTTCCCATATCAACTAATATCATTTTTTTCTTGTTTATAAACCCCATTTATAAATTTACAACTCCTTTGAGTTTTCCATCTATTTGTGAAAACAAATTCTATTTATAATCCCATTCTATAATCTTCTCTTAATAAACTCCATTTTTATTTCAATCTATTTATTTATTCCAATATCTCTTCAAGCACTTAATATATAATTTTATTTCCAGGTCTCTACTAAAACCAATTTTCAAATAGTTAAGTATAACCCCAATTAGTTAATATATTCTTATTGTACTTAATTTCTTTTAGAATAAATCAAATTTTTAATACAAATAATTTCTTTCAAATTTCCCTTTTAAATTCCTTCAATTTAATCATTTACGGTATTAAAAATACCAAATTCAGTTCCTAGGCTATTTAACATTTAAGAGTTCAATTCACACAATCCATATCAATTTATTCATCATATCATATCTCAATATATATATATATATAAACAATAAATATTTTTGAGGAATCCAGTTGGATCCCTCCAACCTGTTTTCCCTGCATCCACAGATGTTAGTCAACAAATAAAATACCAATCCCACTTCGAGGGAGATATCGCGGTATATAAGGTCATTCGCACTTATGCGGGACGCATAGGATCTCATCCGCTATATAATGTGGGAATATCTATCACTCCAATATATATATGTGACGACCCAGAATTTTTGGATATTTGAAATTGGAATATTTAATTGATTTTAAATATTTGAATGTTAGTTTAACTTGAATTTCAAATATCACTATGAATTTGGAAATTAAATTATTAAATTAAATTATTGAAGTTGGGTAAAATATTTAATCTTCAGTTTTATGCTTGTTAAAATTATTTTAAAGGCTTAGGTAATTTATATTGATAATACTGAAGTTAATAGAAATTTTAAAATTGAATTTGAAAGTGATTTGTTCAGTTTTGAATTTATATCGTTTAAATCGATATTTAAAAATAGCCTTCCGAGGCACAGTCTTGGAATTCGACAAAACCAGTTCCATTGGATCCGTAATATTGTATTATTATCGGATTTCAAATTTCGTGGTGTTCAGAGTTGTCGTGTGATCGTACGGATTGGAAACGAGCTGAAATCTATATCCAAAATTTAATCTAATTACTGGTCTAAAAAGCTATCTTCTCCATACGATCGAATTAGGACTCGAAACCTTTTCCGTTGTGTTCGAAATAGGGGTATAACCTTATGAATGCCTAGCAGCACGCCTCGATAGGAGGTTGAGATTTTGATTTGCGTAATTTGAAACGATTTAAATTTAAATTTAAATTTAAAAATATACTATTATTGCATTTGATAATGTGGTAAGCCTTTGCAACACGTATAGGAAATTTTTGCATGTGTCATTCATAATAACACGCGTCTTCATTTTAAATAAATAATATATTTTGTTTCGTTCTTCTGCAAATACCTTTCCATTCAAAACAAATAGAGAAAAAAATATAAATCGAAATCAAAAATGGCCGAAGCCTTTTTTCAAATCAATCGCCGTTCTTTTTTTTCGTACATGAAATTAGCCTAAATCAAATCCTCTTTCCAAATCAAATCGAGAGCCTAAGTATATTCAATCGAAGACGTTTTCGACTCTATTATTGTTCGAATCAAGGGAGCAGGTATCGCGTATTGTTCTCGCGCTAGCGCGCGATGTCGGGGCAAAGTGCGATACCGAGGAGAGGTCGTTCGTTTGGCATCGAGTGTCATTGGGAGGAAGCACGATGGAGGATGCTGCGACATTTATCTCGAGCTCGACATTAGGGCTGTAGAGATGGGGAGGCTCAGCGTTCATGCGCGCGATGGTCGTGGATGAACTTGAGTTCGACAAGGTGGGATGGTCTGGGTGAGGTTCGCTCTTCCCTTGTTCCAATTTAATAAAATTTTATTTGTTGATGAAAGAAATATCTATACAGTGAAATATATATATACTTGTTATAATAGTTTGTTTAAAAATTTATAGTAGTAAGATATAAAATGATCTTGTTTTTATTTAGTAAATGTATATATATCCACATGCATGCTCTAGTTTAAAACAGAAAAAAATGGGAGTTTGAAATGTTTGAAAGATTATATAAAATTTGATTTTTTGAATCTATATAAATTAATTTTATAAGTGAGGATTTCAAAGAAAAAGAAAAGAAAATATTTTGTTAAAAGAAGGAATTAGTTTAAATTAAATTTATCAAATGGAAATGTAATTATTCGATTAGTTCAATATTAATAAAATCATATAATTGTTATACAAGGTCAAAAATCATGAAAACAAGTTGAAATGGAAATGGATTGCAAAATAAAAGCAAAGGTGAGAAGGATTTTTATAATAAATGAAAATAAATGGATTTTGAGAACTTAAGTAGTATTGTTTAAAAGTTGAAGAATTTATTTAAAATTCGGATTTTAAATGGTTTGGGAGAAATAAAGGGAGAATTTTGAAATCAAGTATGAAATTGGTTTTTCTGATTTAAATGGAATTTAAATCATAAATATAGGTGTGAATATTGGATTAATGGGTTTTGAAATAAATTTGGATAAGTAAAGGAGAAATTTTAAATGGGGTAAATTTTGGAAATCGATTTGGAAATTGATTTAATGTTTGAAACTATGTTTTAAAAGGAAGATAAGACTATGGAATTTATAAACTGGGTTTATAAAGAGAAATAATATATATCAGTGGATATTTGAAAATATAAATTCACGGTGGGAATTTATAATGGAATGAGTAATTTGTTTTAAAAATAAATAGTGGTTTATTTTTAAAGGTGTGAGAGAAAAGCGTATTTCCCTGAAAAGCCAAGTACGTTATCAAAGCAGATTTGTAAGTATACGTTTGAAGTTTCAAAGTTGTTTTAAAAGAATGTTTTTGAGAAATTATTTATTTAAGTTGTTTGGAATTCTAAAGTTAAATATTTATTAAATTAGTTATAGTAATAATTAATTTAAAGGCTAATTGGTTTTATGATTTTAAAAAGATAATTATTTATATTTATATTTTATAAAGTAGTTTTATTTGAAATATAGTTTGGCTAAAGTTTTTATTTGGAAAACTTATATAGAAGTCAATAACCTTTATTTTTAAATTTGTTTTGGCTTAAGTTTTACATGAAAAATTATTATTAAATTTCATAACTGGTATTTTAAATAAAGTGTTTTAAATAGTTTTTATTCTAAGTATTTTAAAGCATATATATTTTTAGATAAAGTGATTTAAATTATTTTAAAAATCTCAAGCATTTAGTCTTGGTGATTTTCAGTGGAAATAAACAAATATTGGAATTTATTCCGCGAGAGGAAAGTAATTTGAAAACTGTTTTCAAAAGGGTTGGAGTGTAGAAAAATTTATATCTTGAGAAGATATTTTGAAATAAATAATTTAGGAAATTTTTTAAATCTGATGGTTGTTTATGGATGTTATTGATAGTTAAATAACCGACTGTCAATATTGGTCTTTAAGACGGCATTTGAGTTTTCGATGCGACCGGGGGTCGGATTCCAAATGGTTATCCGAAAACCACATCGAATCTTAAGGGTGGATCTTTTGTTTAAAAGATTGAAAATGGAAAATTTGTTGTGACTTAACTATGATCTGAATGTTTACACTTGTTTTTAAAATAAGCGTTCATTATTCGGTTAAGCCGGGAGAGGACATTAAGTCATAAAACCCATTCCGAATAATGATACGACGAAATGGAATTGCATTTGAAGACGGTGGTTGAATGTCTCTGCACCGAGTTGCTTCGTTATAGAGATTTATATTACCCTATGTGACGGGGAGTCCGAACGTGATTAGGGAATATCCGGATTTGCAAGGACTTCTTTCGAAGTGCCTTCGGTTCCATTCAGACCCAGGATGGACTTGTATGGATGTATGTCTGACATTACACTTTGAGATATAAAGCTGGTTTCTATCAAATATATTTCTGTTGGTGGCGAAGAATTTATTCTCTTAGCTTGACACCCTTCTCTAAGACGTACGAGCTCAGAGGTTATGTAGTTGATGGTTACTAGTGATATATTCCCAATTTGGTAATGTGGCATGCTAACTGTTGATCATTTGTTGATCGAAGCATGGCTTTTGTGAAAAGCGTAGCTTTATAGGACGAGACTTCATCGAACCTCACACCCCAGAAATGGTCGAAACAGGAATGATGCAGCAAGGTTATGGGGGTCGTGCCCCTTAGGGTATGTACATTTCCTTCTGGATAAAAAGTGGTATTATGGTATGGAGCCCATATATTTACTTATGTGGATAAAATAAAAAAATGGTATTCTGGTATGGAGCTCAGATATTTACTTATGTGGTTGTTGGAATTCGAGGCGCCTCGGTAAAGGTTGGTTACGACCGGGGGATGGCATACTCGTGACAGTTAGTTACCTAGTTACAAAGGTAACCCGGCCTTGTGTTGACAAAGATCCGGTTAGGTTCTCGCGGCGTCCCTCCAAAGGCGTACCCATTCGAAAAGGAAGTTCCTTAGCCTTGACCATTTGGTTGAAATCCAATCAATCAAATACGAGCCCTTTATGATTTCAGTTGTATAACCTGCCATTCTTAAATGCTAGCTATAGTAGGCATAATATAATGGTACCTATGCTGGCTAAGATTAATATTATACTTTCGAAATGTTTTCCACACTATGCACTAATAATAATATCAAAAGGATTTTCGCGTATCAAGCATGTTTGACTACTATAAGGAGAAATCTCCCCAAGTGTGCGATTGCATTGTGTGTGTGCCGGGAGGCCTTATGGTAGTTTCATTTTCCAAAAGCATAAACGGATTTCATTTTGTACAAATAACTGTTTTTAGTTCTCACACCAGTCCCATGACTGACCTGGAGTTTATTGTTCCCATTTCTAAACTCTGAGTGCCCATAATTTTCCACACAGGCAGCCTAGAGTCAGGTTATCAGTAGATTCTGAATGGATTGTTGTGGAGATCAGGAGACGAGCTGGATGGGGAGACGTACTTCCATACGTGATTATTATTCTGCTGTGTATTCAGTTATGAGGACAAGTTTATATAACTGTCCAGTTGTGTGCTATGAAACTGTTGTACTCTGATGATGTAATGTATAAACAGATATAGTTCTTTTGTTTTAAAGATTAGTCATTTATCTATTATATATTGTTCCGCTGCGATTCTAAGATTCTGATATTGTTTATATTTCTTCTTCTACCTCTTTCTTCTTTAACCCTAACGATTTGGTTTTCCGGCATTCAATTGTTCGGCATTTAATACAGTGGACGTATTGATGTCGATTTTTCGGGCGTCGAAAAATTGGGTCGTTATAATATATACTACTATATATATAATATCATCCAACAGATAAATTTTAAATTCATCAATCAAGTCAGGTATCCAATAATTTAAATTTAACATTTAATTTTAACAAGGCAATCCAAATGACTGAGAAAATATCACCTTTATTTTTGTTTGCAACCCATTTCCATTCCGGCTTATTTTCATGATTTTTGACCTTGTATAAACATCATACGGATTATTAACATTTGGAATAAATGAACAATTAATTACCATTTAATAAATTTAATTAACTAACTATTTAATTTAAACTAATTTTCCTTTAATAAATTATTTTTAGCGACTAAAACAAATTAAATAAGTTAACTGAACTAATTAATCTCCAAATCCATTATTTTAAAATAAACTAGTAAATTTAAAATGTATATATGTATATTTATTTTTCTTTTGAAACTACATATATATACTTATATAGATTTCATAAAAATCTAATTTATATAAATTATTTCAACATTTAAAATTCCTATTTTTTTCCCAAAGTCTTATATATATGTATATTTACTGTTTCACCTATATATATTTGATTAAAACAGAATTATTTTACCTTTACTGTAAATATTTTTTTTGTATATATTCATATATATATATATATATATGTGTGTTATTAAATTTAAATTGAAACATATACCCATTCCTTATTGTAAAAATAATTTTTCTGTTTAACTATACCATATATACATATATAAATATATTTAAAAAAATAAACTGATATACCTCATAGACCACTCCTTCAACTCCACCCAGCTTCCTCCAGCGATGACACTCAACTCCGATACCTTCCACTGCGACTGCCATGCCCAGCCCCAAACTCGGTGACGAGCACCTCAAAACCCGACCAATCCTTACTACCGTTACTTCCCATCGAAGACTGCAAACTGTCGAACCCTTCCCCCAAATCTCGTCCCTCCAATGATCAGTGAGACGTCGCCGCTAGTTGCTCGAGCCACCTCCCAACGCACGCGCCTCTATCCTGCTATCACGATTTGCTCGACTGAACCCAAATTGCACCACTGCCTCCCCTGTCGTGCTCCGATGTCGCCACGCCTACGATAAATCGCGATCGATTCCGGTCGCGATGCTATTTACTTTTTTTAAAACGAAACGAATTTGATTTCGTTTAAAAAGAGGGAACAATTTGATTTCGATTCTGGAATGAAAGAAATGAGGAGCAGTTGTTTTATTATTATTTTTTTCTTTTTTTTCTCTTTCTTAATACGAATGATTTTATTTTCGGTTTGAACTGATGAAGATGGAAGGGGATGGACCTGATATAAAGTTGAGGGAGGCGTGCTGGAGAAGGTTAGCTACAGTGATGGAAAAGAAGGGAAAAGTTCTTATGTGAATGGCATTTTGACCATTCAACCAATATATATATATATATATGAATTTAAATTTTAAACTGTCCCGAATTTGCAACTCAAAATCTCGACCTCCTATCAAGGCATGCCGCTAGGCATTCATAATGTTATACCCCTATTCCGAACGCAATGGAAAAGGTTTCGAGTCCTAATTCGATCGTATGGAGAAGATAGCTTTTTGGACCCAGTTATTATATTAAATTCGGTATAAATTTCAGTGCATTTATACTTCGTATGATCACCCGATAACTCCGAAAGCTACGAAATTTAAAATCCGACAATAATACATTATTATGGATCAAATGAAACTGGTTTCGTCGAATTTCGAGTCTGTGCCTCGGATGGCTATTTTTAAATCTCGATTTAAACGATATATTTTTAAAACTGAACAGATCACTTTGAAATTCAATTTTAAAAGTTGTATTTTCTTCAGTATTATTAATATAAAGTTTTCAAGCCCTTTGAAATATTTTTAACAAGCTTGAAACTCAAGATTCAATATCTTACCCAATATCCAGTTATAAACTATAATAATTACATTATTCAACAAATTGTTGTATTTAAATTTTGGATCCATTTTTATCAAATAAAAACCAAACTATCATATTTAAAAATCAATCTATAATTCAGTTTTAATATTTAAAACCATTTAAATATTCACAATTAACGACAAAAAAACCCGGGTCGTCACAACATGTCACTTAGCAGGTGGTGTGACATTATGGCCAAATTTATCGCTTACTCATTTTCGGTAAAATCCAATTTTAGTTTAATAAGCGTTACCCGATTGTGACATTTGTTTACACCAATTCTCTTCGTCAAAACTATATCACTTTGGACTTATGGAATTTGGTAATGGTCAAAATTCCAACCTCATCCACATTCAACTTTATAGTCCAAATACAAAGTCCTTGGTTCAATAATAACAATTATTATTAACCGAAATGCTCTGGCCAGAGACTTTGACTTTGATTTGACTTGGGTTGACTGTGATACTAACCGCATATAACTGAGGAGACGAATCCTCTCTTTAATAGTGCTTCACTTCCAATATTTCCACTCAACCCAACTATAGTCACTCGATGAACGTCATAACGTGATTTGGCTATAATCAAAGCGGAGCTTCCATATCGAAGATCCATAGTATTCTCAAGTCGAGAGAACTGTGTAAATCAGTCACATCGATATTTTCTATTTGACCTTAGTTATATTAACCAACAGAAAACTATCGAATGAGTCGTTCCATAGTTATCCGATAACTATTAGTACGTAACCCCTAGGTGTCCCTAGTAGTCATGAGTAATACACTACTCAACATTTGGAGAGCGTTATGTACTCCAGTCTCCACGTATGCATCGATATCCAGTCTCGATGCATCTTGACTAGGAACATTTAAATTGGTATATTTGTTTCGTTGTGGTAAATTACTCACGGTTACTGAAACAGCTCGAAGATTTTCGACCCCAAAAATCGACACCTATACATTCACTGTATAGAGTGCCGAACAATCAAGTGCCGAAAATCCCATACTGTTAGGGTTAAGAAGAAAAGGAGGTAGAATAAGAATAGAAAACAACAACACATAATCTCACAATCGCAGCGGAACAAAATATACTATACAATAACAGCATTTTATACAAAGAAAAGCTATGACTATCAATATACATTCAAGATATCAGAGTACAATAAATTTGGACAGTTATAATAACTTGTCCTCAACTATTGAATAAAACAGCCTATATACAAAGCAGAATATACTCCATAGGTCTCTGCCATCCCGCTCGTCTCCTGAACTCCAAAGTGTCCTAACCTGAATATCTGTAATACTCGGTCTGACCCGAGCATTACAATAAAGTAACACCCGAGTCAGGCTGGAAACCAGCGTGAGTAAACCCATCTCAATATGAAATATTTAAGTTATAAAACTTCTCTGAAAACCAGGGTAACTCGTCAACCATTACGAGTTCTTATCTTGTTATAGCCAAACACTTTACCCAAATCCATTGATATTTAAAATAATAACTAAGCACCGTTACTTATTTCAAATAGTCAGATTTTTAATTAATTTTATTCAATTCCAGCCTATTCGACTATATACCAATCCGTAGAAGTCTGTGATAGTTCAAAAATCGAAGTGGTTTCGAATAGCGCTGATATCTGATCCCGGTTTCTTCGAATCCAAACGCCATCTTTAAGACCCAGTTGTTTTTAACAAACACTTAAATTTTCAGCATGTCACATTCACATAGAAATTTCATCACAAATATCTATTTAATAAAACGTCTCACGTTTTATATTAACTGTTCAATTCAAGGTATTCCATATCATAGAATAACTGGAAATAACATACTAGATAAATCAAACAATCCAAAGTACTTAACCACTTAAATTATTCATAGACCGGATTAACTAGTCACATAAATCATCTATTTAATTTAAAACAGAATTAATCAATTATTTTCAAATCCTGTTTAATTATTATTAAACTAATTACAAACCATTTTTTTATTTTAATTAAATATTAGGAATTAATTAACATGTATAATTAACTTAAGATTTTTAATAATTTAAAGTTTTTAATCCATTTTATTTTACCTTAACCATTAACTTAATTACAACTATTTATTTTACTTTAATAAACTTAAGTAATTAATGAATAATTAACATACATATAATTATCCTAGCTTACTTAATTTAGGTTTTAAATCATTTTATTTATCCTAGCCATTTGCTAACCTAAGGTTTAAGTTAATTTAAGGTTTAAATTACTTTATTTATATTAATCATAAATTAATTAATTCTCAAATTATTATTGAATAAGATAATTAACATGTGATTAGCGAGTTACTTAACTTGGTTCCATTATTTATAAAAATCAGGAAATTTTAGAGTTTCAAAATGGGTAAATAGTTTTAAAAGTTAGCTTGGGTTTTGAAAATACTAATACATTCTATTTCTTTTCCACTTAAACTTTTTTTCCTTTTTTTTCTTTAAAACGTATCGGCCCACTAGCCCAAAAACTCGATACCCAAAATTTTCCCTTACCCTCTACTCTTCTCTTCTTCTAGTTTTCCCTTTTCTCCGTTCTTCTCTTCTATTTCCTTTTTTTTTAAACCAAAATATTATAATAGAATGGAGAAACAAGCCTTTCTCCAACGGCTCACAAAATACAGCAAGACTTTCAGAGTATGCGACCCACATACCCGAAAACCAAAGTATCAGAAAATAGAAGAAAAAGCTATGCTAACAGTAGCAACATAATACAAAGCTAAAAGGACTGAATAAGCAACCGCTCAACCAACAATCCCGCTACACCCAAAGGTGTAGGCCAGTCCACCTCAAAGAAAACCACCCACCGACAAAGAGTGCAAGAACCACAAAGAACCGCAAGCCAACACTCGCAAACCATAGAGAACTATAAAAGCTGTCCTCCAACAAACCCAACCAGCGAAACAGCAATACCAGATGAGCTCTGGGTACCAGCATCCGACTAGAATAACAGAGAGCTGAAGTGCAACCAATGGAAACAATCCAAGGAGAAATCAAAATTCCCACCAAAACCTGGACCTAAAAGACTAGCGACCACATCAAATCAAAAAAAGGGGGGGGGAAGTGTCAGGAACGTTGGATGTAGACCAACGCCCTGACAGGAACACTCAACCGATTCCCGATCTTGCGGACCTCATCGCACAAGTAATTGAAAGAAGACCCACAAGAGGAAGGATACCGGTACTAAATCGTCCCCTGAACGGCCGACCACGAAAAGCTAGGAATACATCATTCCTGACTCGCCTAATAATGGTCACGGCCTCCATAGGAGTACTGTCGAAGATTGCCTTGTTCCTAGCACACCAAATGTGCCAGCAAAGAAGACAAAGAATTAATCGATGAATGATCGCACGAAGAGATTTCCTGGAGTTCCCAGACCACCAAGTCGAAGGAAGATCGTAAACAGATCTGGAAATTCCACGGACACCTACCAAATTTCCAAAGTAGTTCCAGCAAGATCTGGCCGTAGAACCATTGAAGAATAAATGGTTCAAGGATTCGGAATCCCTGATGTCGCAGCAAATGCAACGGGAAACTAATGGGATGCCTATCCGCTGAATGTTCTCGTCTAAAGGAAGACCATCATGGAGTATACGCCACATGAGGGTCGAAACTTTTGGAGGAGAACGAGAATCCCAGATGAAAGAAAACAACGGGCGAATGGGGGAAGGAATACGAATCGAAGTCCAAGCTCTGAGGATGGAAAACGGGGCGCCGTCCCATCCTAAAAGACCTCCGTGGGAGTCAGATAAGGATTTCACTGACTACATGTGCTTCCACGTCTCGTTAGCATAGGACGGAGAACCCGTATAATTTGTGCCCGCAAGCCTTCGGTATTTAGCGTGAAGGAAAGAGGACCATAAAGAATTGTTAGCACCGAATCTGTACCACAGTTTGCAAGCGAAGGCGGAGCAAATATCCTTGGGGTTGCGCAACCCCAATCCACCCTCGTTCTTGGGACGACAAACCGTGTCCCACGAAATCCAATGATGGCGGCGTTCGCCTTCCTTGTTGCCCCAGAAAAATGAAGAGGCCAAAGAGCGATACGACCTAAAAAAGGAGGCGGTAGGGGTCATAGTCGCAAAGACATGAGTACCCATTGAATCTAACACAGACTTTATGAGAACCAGTCTGCCAGCCTGAGAGAGAAGAGCCGCATTCCAACGAATGACCTTACCCCGTACCTTGTCAGCTAAAGGATCAAAATAAGCATTAAGCTTCCTACCGCGGTACAAAACTATACCCAGGTAGGGAAGAGGAAGCGTGGTCTCGACGAAACCAGAAATTGTCTCAATCCATGAAGCTCTAGTAGGGGAGCAATCCTTCGCCCGGACGAAACAACTTTTCGAAGAGTTAACGAGCTGACCGGAAGATCTCTCGTAAAGATGAATGAAACTAAGGAGCTTCCGAATAGATGAGCGACTACCGTTCGAGAAGATAACAATGTCATCTGCAAAGGACAGAGACGATATGAGAGGACAACCCCTCGGAATCCCGAAACGCTGGATCTGACCGTATATCGTCAAGCAATGTAGACCTCGAATGAAGGCCTCAGCCGCGATCACAAAAAGAGCAGGCGATAGCGGGTCTCCTTGGCGTAGACCTCTCCCAGCCCTGAAATACCCATTAGCCGAACCGTTAATGAGCACAGAGAACCAGCAGTTGGAGATAAGCCTCCAAACAAGGTCAATGAAAGTTTCCGGGAAACCGAAAGTTCTCAAGACCTTAATGATGAAAAACCACGACATACGATCGTAAGCCTTAGCCATGTCGAGTTTGAAAACAACATTAGAGCCCCGCACTTTCCTGTCTAACTGGGAAATAAGTTCCTGAGCCAACAACACATTGTCAGAAATTAAGCGCCCTTTAACAAATCCCGCTTGGGATGATGAGATTATACGCTCAAGGAAAGGGGCCAAACGGGTAGCTAAAATCTTGGAGATAACCTTGTTAGAAAAGTTACAAAGGCTGATGGGCCGAAAGTCGCCACAGGAGCGCGGCAGGTCGCACTTCGGGATGAGAAAAAGGTTGGTGGATGTCCAGCTTGAGGGGAGGAAACTACCAACGAAAAAGGACTGAACAGCACGACAAAAGTCATCCTGAATAATAGGCCAGCAACAGCGGTAGAAGGTACCGTTGAAACCGTCTGGACCGCTAGCACTATCCTTACTCAGAGCAAAAGCACTGGCACGGATTTCCTCCGCCGATGGGAATTCTGAGAGGGTATCACTATCAGGCGAGAGGACCAACCTGGGAATGAAAGCTAAAAGAGAGGGATCGGATTCGGACACCGAAGGCGAGCCTAGGAAGGATTGGAAATGAGTCACAATTGTGTCAATGACTTCCACCGGCGACGATGCTAAAGATAGATCAGGGCGCATGATCTCACGAATGGTAAGAAGGTTGTTTTTCTTCCGAATGAAGGAGTGGAAGAATTTGGAGTTCGCGTCGCCGTCGACCACCCACTTGACTCTAGCCTTTTGGCGAAGGAAGTCATTCTCAAGACGAAGTTCCGAGGCAAAAAAGGATTGAGCAGAAGCCCACGCCTCCTTGTTGGATAATGACAGGGACTCATCAACCAAAGCTTCCGCAACAATTAGGGCTTCTTCGGCAGAGCGAACACGATCGAATATGTTCTTGAATACGTTCTTGTTCCACACTTTAAGACAGCCCTTGAGGCGTTTCAGCTTGCGACAGAAAACAGAGCAGGGAGAACCGATGATGGGAACTGACCACGAATCAGCTACCACTTGATGAAAAGTATGGTGAGATCTCCACATACTTTGGAAGCGAAAAGACGAGGGCCCCGACAGCGAGAAAGGAGAGCAGCGAACTATAAGAGGGGAATGGTCAAAGAAGGTCCGATGAAGATGGACAACCGAGAAAGAGAAAGGTAACCGAAACCAATCCTCCGAGCCAAAGACCCGGTCTAGCCTGGATAGGATACGACTTGGGCCAATCTGGTTATTAGACCAGGTGAACGCCGATCCCACGAACGGGAGCTCAGAGAGACCAGATCCGACAATGAAAGAGTTAAATCCTCCATTGCAAGACGGTTGATGGCAGCTCCACCCCGTTTCTCTGCCTGGCATGCGACGATATTGAAATCGCCTCCAATCACCGAGGAAGAAAAGCCCAAAGAACTGAGACCTAAAATATCGGACCAAAGAGTAAGCCTCTCTGACCGAACACATTTGGCATACACTGCCGAAAACAGAAAAGGAGAACCAAAGAAAGAAGAAGTGCAGGCTACCGATAAGAGTTGCTAGGAGTCAAAAATTTGGTGGACCGAATAGGATTTGGACCATAAAATCCAAATCTTACCCGATACATTGGCCGACCCTCCGCCAAAACCTAAGGATAAGACCGTACTGGTTATTTCCACCGGGTCTAGGAGAGGTTCCAGGATAGCTAGCACACCGACCGAATGTTTCCGAACAATGCGTTTAAGCCTAGCCAAGGAATCAAGGTTCCCAATACCGCGAACATTCCAGAAGAGAAAATTCGACATGACGAAACTAAAGAAGAAAGTTAAAGCAGACAGCTACAAATAAAAAAACCAAACGTACTCAGACAAGATATAGTGAGTGCCGAGACGATCTGTCGACCTACTCGGACGCTGCTATAGAGCGTGTACGGATAGTGCGAGGAGTAGAGTGGACTCTGCGTACTCTACGACGGAGAGGACGAGCAAAAGAAACCGCGGGCTCAGCAGAAGCCAAAGATGACTCCTCACAATCGGTCGATGATGACCGATAAGCCCCAGCAAACTCCGAACAAGAGTTCCTGGACAGACAATCAAGGCGCTCATTCAGAAGCGCAATTTCTGCCTTACTCATCATCGGGATGGTAATGGACAGAGAGCAAGAAGAGGAGGGAAAGGAGCACTCTGCTGAGCAGAACGCTGGAGATGAACGCGAAGGAACAGGAGAAGCAGAAACAGCAGAAGAAAAACTTAAGCAAAAGGGTAGGCGAAAAAGGCGAAGAGTGCACTGCCACCGGCTCTGATCTGAAACGGGGCAGATAGGAGCTGCAACAGAGCGAAAGAATGATGAGGCCGGGATAACAGGAGCTGATACCCCCGACTCAGCTAACTGGCGGGATAGAACTCGGTAAAGGCGTACCGGAAGAGCGATACGGGGAAGACAGAAATAAAACCAAGTAAATGTAAGGGAGCTATCCAGATGCGTCCCATCTTGCTGTGGGAATCCAACCATAACGAGACTGTCACTAAAAGTACAGCCCCGTGTCGAAGGTGAGATTCGCGCGGCGCACCAATCTGCGGAACGATGATAACGGAGCGCCGATGGCTGACGGTATACCCTGCTGTCCATATAGTAAACAACGCCGAACGAAAAATCAAACAAGTCACTCGCAACACCAAAATGTAGTCGCAGTGACTCAAAACCAATACCCAACAGAAAGTACCGGACGAAGAGATCCAGACTAGGGACGAGAAAAGGACAACCACACTGTTGAAAGCTAACAAGACCGAAGAGAGCCTAACGCTCGACAGAAAGCTACCAATCCAACATAAAGACGAAAAGGCGAATAAGTCACCACTGTGACCTGACACCCTACCAAGCCCGTCATAGACGGAAGTGTCAGGGAGCACACACCTAAGTGTGTCAAGGCTCAAGAATTCTAATTCGACAACAAAGGAAAACCCCCAAATGTCACAAGGTAACCCAGCAGAAACAACCACCAAAGACAGCGAGCAAGAAAAACATACCTTCCAACAGAGCTCCTCCACTACGGCAAGACAAGGGGCAGCCGAGCCCTTATCAGCTGAATCGCCCAAGAACGAAACTGCAGACAAGTTCCCACCACCGACCATAAACCACTCATCAGAACCACTCTCGAGACCTGGATAAAAACCACCCTCAACCGAAGCTGGCACCATCGCAAGGCACGGGGATGGAGACAAAGTGATCAAATCTTCATCTGCCAAGCCACCATTAACCTCGCCAAAACTGAGATCGACAGAGGTAGGGCAAGTAACCGCACTACCCAGAATTGACAATCGAGGGGAGAAAGGAGCGGTGAACTCTCCCTTCTTCCTATACTCTGACACAACCTCTAGGTTCACACCCAACTGATCACAGTCGAGACCAACAACAACGGAGCCAAACGAAATAGCAGTCGACAAAGGATGCGACAAACCCAACGCCTCCCCATATATCAATTTGGGGGCAAACTGGATCTGAAGATCGCTAACAGCCAGATCATCAGATCTAAACGCAAGCTGGGAAGACTTCACAAAGCAAGGCGACAAAACCATGAACTGACCATCCACCAACAAGAACTTGTGACGAGCCAGAGCGGAGAAGGCCCCGGTGGAATAAACTTCTATGGCGACCGTTCTATCGCTCGAGAGACAAACCGAAACCGGAGAAGGGACAATCGCCAGCAGAGCGTCAGCGACGACAGCGAAAGGAGGACAACTCCTTACAAAATCGCCCGTAAAAGCGAAAACCCCCAAATCCACATAATAACCCATAGCCTCTCACGGAGAAGCAATACAAGAAGCAGTAAAGTCGAAGCGCAAGTAGCAAGAGAAACAGAGGGGAGTAATCAGAGAAGAGAAAAAATTAGGCAGTCATTAACGAGAGAAAGAGAATAAGACCGTTGAAAAACTTTGGGGCCATGGATACATTTGTATTCCATCGCCTTTGGTTAAGCCGGTTTTATAAGTGGCCGTGCACTATGTCTCATTATTGTGGCCGCTGGGTATCGAACCGGTGCCACTACAACACAATGTAGCAACTCCACTATGTCTTTACCACTAGACCACTAGAACTTGACATCTTCTATTTCATTCACGTGCACACACTACATCGTGCACCTACACACACCGCCGACTCATCTAGCACCGCCGCCGACCAACCCAACACACCACACATGACCCATCCATCCACCTGACACCCTGAAGAAGCGAGATCGACACCCCAGTTTGAAATTGACCCGCTCGACCCTAATCGGAACCCAACTCATCGCCATTCAGAGGCCTTGCCACGCCACCTCCGTTCACGACTATCAACCAAATTTCACCGCGAGACCAGCCACAACCTTCTCTTCCCTCTCCCCCAGGTGCGCGACCTTCCAGCAACCCCTGGTCATTGCAGTTCGGCCCCATCCGAGCACCTCCCCAAGCCAGCCCTAAAACCTAAATCCACCTCGACCGAACAACCCACCCAGTAGAAAAATTAACCCCCATTTTCCCCGAACTCTCCACCTCTGCCGCCTCCTTCTGACCCAACGCCGAACTCCGATATTGACCAGATCGCCGCAATTTGGTCAAAACCCAACCTACGTTCATCCCCTTCTAACTCATCCCATATAAAACTAAAAATCATGAAATGACCACTAAAATTTATTATTTTCCAAGTCGAGTTTGTTTATATAGGTGAAAACATGAATTAAAGCATTTGATTTTCCAGGAATTTTAGCTTATTTACTGTAAATCCACCTTTCAACACTTTCTACTTGATAAAGTTTTATGTAATCATTTTTAAAATTTTGCATACTCTTGTACAAACAAAATTGCTTCAAACATCAGGGTCTAATATCATTTAGATCAAGAGAAATTGAATTTTGAAAGAGTTGAACATGTCAGAAGTAAGAAGAACAGAGGCAAATATACAGGCATTCACACACATATATAAAGGTATATATATATATATACTTATTTAAACTGATATTTTCCATTTAATCTTTAACATAACATGTTGTAAAGAAGATTTAATTTTTTAGAAAAGAAGTTTACTCATAGTTATTAGCAAGATGCTTTTGAAAAATGCTGCTAACTTGGATTTGATGATGAACTCTTTGTTGTGTTGTTTTATTGATTTTCTTCAGTTTATAAAATAGAAGTAATATCCATCTTTTATTTTACTTAGCTAGTTTCGAATGAAATGACATAAGAAGAGAGGTTGGAGATATATATATAGAAGATAAGGATTACAGGGCAAGCCAATGCTGAAACTTGTGTGTGTACGGGCTTTTCATTTCCTGTTTTCTTTTTATTTTGATTTTATTTCATGTGAAAAAGTTTTGATTTTATAAAGTGTTTTGATTTAAAAAATGACTTGATTTAATTTTTCCCATGACTTGATTTTCTTCTTTGACATTGATTAAATGTTATATATGCTTGGATTAGATGTTGTCTCCTCTTATGTTTACAATTATTTTTATATGAATTTATATGTGTGTGTATATATATCCTTTTTTGTATGTATAATTATATGTATAGTTATGTATTTTATCCTTAATGTTGTTGTTAATATATACTTGCTTGCCTTACACTATTTAATATATATATATATATATATACACTTTTGTTTGTATTTGTCATCATATACATATATATTTCATATACATTTCTTAATTACATATATGTTTTCTCATTTATATAAACTTTTCTTATATTTTATTTTGCATGGGCATATACATATATATATTACTCATATGCTTGTATGTATATTTATTTCCACATACCATACTTTTATAAATATGTGTATATACCTACTTATTTACCATTTTACATATCATATATATACAGACACACACACACATGTACTCATGTGTTTTTAATCACCATATATATGTCTATGTACTCATATATATATTTTACATCATCAACCTTGTATATGTTATATATATATATATATGGATGTTTTATCTTAATTTAAATGGTGGAGTTTATTATTTATTTTCTATGAGATTTATCCTATTCAGAGATTTTATAATCAAATATTTAATATGTCTTTTAAATCAATTTACATATATCCCGATATTTTAATTATCAGAAATCTTATTTGTTCGACTTACAAAATCAACATTTCAATAATTAAAATCAGTTAATTACCCAATTAACCACTGTCAAAACCCGGGTCGTCACAGTTACAACACTTTGTAACTACTATCACAAAATATACCATTTATGGATTTTTCTATTAAATATACTTTTAATTAAGTTAATTAATTAATATAATCACATTATATCAAGTATATAATAGGAAGAAAATACCTTTTATTTCGAACAAGATTGGTCAACGAGTTAGATATATGTAACAAATTACATAATTGCCCCTAGGGCATACCCCTAACTCTATCACTCAAGTGAACACATGAACTCAGACATGGTAATGCAAGTGGAACTCAAGTGTACACATGAACTATAACGACCCGGATTTTTCGTCTTTCGATTCTGAATAATTAAATGGTTTAAATATGGAATTTGGAATTATAATTGAATCAATAAGATTTCAACACTGGAATTTTAAGTGATTTCTGTAACGACCCAATTTTTCGACTTTTGAAAGTCGACATCAATAAGCCCAGTGTATCAAATGCCGTACCATCGAATGCCGGAAAACCGAATCATTAGGGTTAAATAAGAAAGAGGTAGAAGATGAAAGAAGAAGAAACAGAAACAATATCAGAATCTCACAATCGCAGCGGAACAATATATAATAGATAAATGAATAATCTTTAAACAAAAGAACTATATCAGTTCATACAATACATCATCAGAGTTTACAACAACAACACACAACACTAGCAGTTATAATAACCTGCCCATATGATTGAATACACAGCGGAATGATAATAGTATATGGAAGTACGTCTCGCCATCCAGCTTGTCCCTTGATCTCCACAGTGTACTTTTCTGACTTCGCTCTAGAATAACAGATAACCTGACTCTAGGCTGCCCGTGTGGAAAATTATGGGCACCCAGAGTTTAGAAAGGGAACAATAAACTCCGAGTCAGTCATGGGACTGGTGTGAGATCTTAAAACAGTTATTTGCATAAAGGAATAAAAAGAAATCCGCTATGCTTTTGGAAAATGAAACTACCATAAGTAAATGGCAGGTTATACAACTAAAACCGTATAGGGCGCCTATTGTTTCTTTGGATTTCCAACAATGGTCAGGCTAAGGAACTTCCTATGCCACATGAGTATGCCTCTGAAGGGATGCCCCGAGAACCTAACTGGATCTCTACCAACATAAGGCCGAGTTATCTCATGCTTCTGGTGCAATGAAGCTGTAACTAGATAACTCCACACACGAGTATGCCATCCCGGTCGTTACCGACCTTTATCCGAGGATCCTCAACACCAACAACCACAAAGTAATAAATTTGCAGCAACCACATAAGTTAAATATCTGGAATCCATACCATGATACCACCTTTTTCCTGAAGGAAATGGACATACCCTGAGGGCGCAACCCCCAAACAACCTTGCTGCTTCCTTCCTGTTTCGACCATTTCGGGTTGTGAGGTCCGACGAAGTCTCATCCACAAAGCTACACTTTTCACAAAAGCCATGCTTCGATCAACACATGATCAGCAACACTTAACATGCCACATTACCAAATTGGGAATGTATCACTAGTAACCATCAACTACATAACCTCTGAGCTCATACGTCTCAGAGAAGGGTGTTAAGCTAAGAGAATAAATTCTCCGCCACCAAACAGAAATGTATTTGATAGAAACCAGCTTTACATCTCAAAGTGTAACGTCAGACATACATCCATACAAGTCCGTTTCGGGTTCAAACGGAACCGAAGGCACTTCAAAGAAGCCCTTGCAATCCAAATATTCACTAATCACGTCCAGACTCCCCATCACAAAGGGTGATAAAATCTCTATACCGGAGTAAATCGGTGCAGAGACATTCGACAGGTAATCCTTTCGTTTTCGAAAATACTCAATCTTCAACACCATCTTTAAATGCAATCCCATTTCGTCGTATCATTATTCGGAATGGGTTTTATGACATAAAGTCCTCTCCCGGCTAATCCGAATAATGAGCATTTATTTTTAAAAACACATGGATATACAAGTCACAAAGATTCATAATTAAGATTCGATGTGGGTTTCGGATAACCATTTGGAATCCGACCCCCTGTCGCATCGAAATTCAAATGCCATTTAAAGGCCAATATTGATAGTCGGTTATTTAACTATCAATCACTATTCACAACAATCACCAGATTTTAAATAATTTTTACCTAATTATTTATTTTCAAAATATCTTCGCAAGATATATTTTTAACACTCCAACGCTTTGAAAACCAATTTCAAATCACTTTTCTTTTGCGGAATAAATTTCCAAATGTTATTTATTTCCACTGAAAATTTTTGTCGAGTCTGAATACTTCAAAATGAATCAAATCACTTATCCAAAAATATATATACTTGGATACATTAAAAATAAAAATTATTTTTAAACACTTTATTTAAAACATTAGTTATGAAATTTAATATCAATATCTCATATAAAAACTCAAGTCCAAATAATTTTAAGAATAAAATTATTAGATAAAGTGTAATTATTAAAATATCCATTTTCTAAATCAAATTTCAATTTGATCTTTAAAATAATCACTTCTACAATCAACCAAATAAATCTTTACTTTAAAGACTTAAAAACAACTTAAGAAAATAATTTCTCCAAAGTATCCTTTTTAAAACCATCCTTAAAACTTTCAATTTATATTTATCAGCTACTTTGAAAACTTACTCGGCTTTCCAGTGAAAATACACTTTCCATTTCAAAATGGTCCTTTTAAATAAATTAATAAATCCTTCTTGACTTATTTCAATTTACATTCCAAATCCGTAATTTCTTTCCACACTTTTTAAAATAAACCAGCATTTATTTTTAAAACAAAATTCTCTTTCCTTTATAAATTCCCATTGTGAATTTACATTTCCAAATATCCATTGATATACAATTTTCAAATCGATTTCCAAATATTCACTTTCAAACACCAAATCAAATTCCAAATTTATTTCCAAATTTATTTCAAACACCAAATCAAATTCCAAATTGATTTCCAAATTTATTTCGAACACCAAATCAAATTCCAAATTGATTTCCAAAAATTTGTTACCTTTTAAAATAAATCTTTACTTTGATTTTCAAAAATCCAATTATATTTATTTCTAGTATCCTACGATACCAAAAATATATTCGGCTAAATTATAGCCTTCAAATAAATTCCATTTATCACTATAATCATTCATAGATTATCACATCACAACATATACAAATAAATTCAACAATGTGAGGAATCCAGTTGGATCCCTCCAACCTGTCTCCCTGCATCCACATATGTTAGCATAAGATTTAAATACCAATTCCACTTCGAGGTGGAATATCGTGGTATATGGGATTATATAATATCATCCGCTATTATGCGGCGCATAGGGTCTCATCTGCTATATAATGCGGGGAATCAATCACTCCAAATATATATATATATATATATATACACTACTGTCATATATACTATCATCCAACGGATAAATTATTAAATTCATCCAAGCATATCCAATAATTTAAATTTATTCATTTAAATTAACTAGGAAAATCAAGTGAGTGAGAAGATCTTACCTTTTTGCTTATGCATGCAACCCATTTCCATCCCGACTTGTTTTCTTCAAAAAATTAGACCTGAATGGATCGATCGAGCTCAGGCCGACCACCTTGCTTGCTAGAACGACGCGACCGTCTCCCCATCGCCGTCGCGCGCTAAACCTAACTAGGTTGCTCCACTTGCGCGCGCCACCATCTCCTTCGAACTTGACCATAACCTCGAGCTCGCGCGCCCACCCCTTCGTTCACCCAAACTACATCGCTACTACGAACGACGCCATCCCTTCAAGCCTTGCCTAAGGACATCGCCGCGAGACTTCGCCAAACCCTCCTCGCGCTCCACATCTTCTACTCGACCACCTCGCGCGATCGCAAGTCACCGCCTCGCCCAAACTCCCCTGCCTCATGCACGTGATTCGATTTGATCGCGAACCCATTTTTTTTTTTCTTGAATCGATTTCAATTTTAATTTATCTGAGGAAAAAGGGCTCGGCTTTGATTTTGAATTGGAAGAGGAAGTGCGACCATTAATTTAACGAGAAAGGGGTTTCATATTCTTTCTTTCGTCATTCGTTTTAAATGAGTTCATCAACATTTTTTTCTGTTTTCTCGGTCATGATTTTGATTTGAAATGAAGAGAAGGTTTCGTTCGTATATTTTTTTCTATTTTACTAGCTCTGGTATTTTTTTCCAACGAACGCGTGTCCTCAATTTTTCCCAAGTGTTTGAAATGATGAAACTGTAGTTTGCCTTGGGAAATAGTATTATATTAAATACACAAATAGATATATATTTTAAATTCAAATTTAAATTTAAATCGTTCAATTTTGCAACTCACAATCTCGATCTCCAATCGAGGTGTGTCGCTAGGCATTTATAATGTTAAACCCCTATTCTAAACGCAATGGGAAAGGTTTCGAGTCCTAATTCGATCGTATGGAGAAGATAGCTTTTTGAACCCAACTATCATATTGAATCTTCGATTTAATTTCAGCGCGTTTATCTACCGTACGACCAAAACTATCACTCCAAACACTACGAAAATTGAAATCCGATAATAATACACTATTACAGATCCAACGGAACTGGTTTCGTCGAATTCCGAGACTGTGCCTCGGAAGACTATTTTTAAATATCGATTTAAACGATATAAATTCAAAACTGAACAAAACAGTTTTCAAATTCAATTTCAAAAGTTCTATTACCTTCAGTATTGTAAATATAAATTTTCCAAGCCTTTAAAATATTTTTAACAAGCATAAAACTGAAGATTCAATATTTTATCCAACTTTAAATAATTAAATTCAATAATTTAATTGCCAAATAAATAGTGATATTTGAAATTCAAGTTAGAAACTAACTTTTAAATATTTAAAATCAATTAAATATCCAATTTCAAATGTCCAAAATTCAGGGTCGCCACATTCTTCCCCCTTAAAAGAATTTCGTCCCGAAATTACAAGTTAAGAAGAATGATCCATAACCCATTAATTATTTTCCCAAGACCAAACAGTTTTATCAACTTTCCAAAACAAACCTTTTTATTAAAGATCCATTTTCATTTCAACTAACTTTCCAAACTCTTCCCTAGTTTCCAAAAATTATTGTTTTATCAACAATTCAAATTTAAATTTAAATTCAAATTTTAAATTTTCAAAATTTTTCTAACTCCCTAAATTTTCGAAATATTTTGCCAGCTTCTCCTTTGCGCTGCTAGCTCGGTACGACTACAAAATGCCACAACGGGCCCCCAAATTTCAAAAGAAAACAAAAAGCCAAGTGGCTAGATCAGAAAAAGATCAAATTTCATATTGTAATTTAAATACATACCTTTTATCGAGCAAATTAATTTTATCTTCAAAATCAAAAATCCAATTCCCTTTTCCTTTTAAAACACCTGTATACTACTTAGTAATAATGTCCAATTACAACATTCAAAAATCTTTTTGCACATTTATATTTTGATTTCTATCCACTTATTCACAATCATCATTTTACAACTTCACGTTTAATCTTCATTCACTTATTAACTTAGAATATTTCCTCAATTCTAAATTTTACTTAAGAATTCCATTATCCATTTATTAAGTTTAATATAAGTATTTTTATGCACTTCTTGTATTTATTTTCACTTTACTACTGAAGTTATATATTCATTTCCATTCAACTTTGCATTTTCAATTCCATTTGAATTCAATTTACAATTTCAATTCTAATTGAATTCAGTTTGTCTTCAAACTCTGATTACTTGAATTTTTATCAACTATCTTCCATTCACAATTGATTCATATCATTGTTTTAATTAGTTTCATTTACTGATTATTTTAAATTCCAATTCATTTTATCTCAAACAATTTTTATTTAACTCAATTCAATTAATCTTTTCCAAAGCCTTATAAGTTTTTAAACTTATAAATATTCCATAACTATTTTAAATAAGATTCCAGAGTTTAAATAACCACTTAAGTATTTCAAAATCATTTTTTAAATCAATTATATCCAAAATCAACCTATTTCAAAATCAAACTCAATTTCAAAAATATTTCCAATTCAAAACATTTTCCAAATATTTTTAAATTTCAAACCCCACCAGATTTCATATCCAATTAAAATTATTTCCCAAATAATTTCACCATTATTTTTTTTCCAAAACTTCTGAAAATCATTTTCAAATCAGAGGAATTTAAGCTTTTGAAATTTCAATCCCAAATCTTTTAATCTCTATCCCAAAAATTACTCTAGTATCTCATTTCAATTTATAAAACTCATTTATAAACTCACATTACAATTTCATTCTATCAATGAATTTATTTCCTTATCCTTTGGTTATTACCTTAATTTCTTATTTCAATTTCCATACAACAATGATAATAATTCAATATTATCACTTCCTAACAACCAAACAACCATATACTATAATAATTTACGGAAAATGATTTCTTTTCTATACAAAAATAGTTTGGGTAAAATTATTTCATTTACCCGATTTTAAAACAATACTGTGTCGGTTTATCTTGTTTAAGAGTTTAGAAACCCCTATCTACATAGTTGGCCAAACTGCACCGACCAGAATCTATAAACAATCAACAGATAAGTCTGTAGGATCTAGATTAACCCTAGAGGGGGGGGTGAATAGGGTTAATGCAAATTATCTCGAATTTAAACAAACTGCAGAAAAGTAAGTCACACACACAAAATTTACCCAGCTTCGGCAACCCCTGCCTACTGCTGCATTCCCAGATTTCTATTAGAATTACACAGTCTCCCGCTTACAAGCACTCTAACAGACTCGCAAACCATGCTACCACCTATAGAGTTTTGCAAACTCGCAGGCCCTGCTTACTAAACTAATCCTAACTAGACAATCTGACACAACCTAAACTCTAGATGGTGATTTACCAACGGTTTGATTTGAAAAGTACAGAATTTAAAATTAAAAACAAATTAAAAAAACAACTTAAAACAACCTTAATATACTTAAGCCTTAATAACACTTTAAAAAAAACGACCCAACTATTATCACTCAAAAATAAGAAAAAGCGGACCTTTTTTCTTTTATCTGATGTCGGCCCGTTTCCTTGTGAAAAATGGTGGCTTCTTCGATCGTTCGTTCCTCTCTGTCCAAATTAGGGCTTCGGCTCGTTCGTTATTTCTGAAATTAGGGCTTCGGCTTCTCTACTTCCAAAATTAAGGCTTGATTGAAATTGAGGATGACGACTTTATTACGATCGATCGAATTAGTGATAATCGTCCTTTGGCATGTCGATTGACTGTCTTCTTGAGCTTGGCTTCGGCTGCTTGTATGATCGAGTTTGATACAAACACTATGGTATGTAATTTGATTTTCTGCTGTACTGTTTACTCGTACTTGAACGCGATAATTTTATTGCCAGTGATGATTGGGCTTTTATATAGGATTCAATCCCTATATTTTCGTTTGTACGAATTCGTTTGAATTTTTCTTGGCCAATTGATGTTGCTTGGATGCCTGTGATTATTCCTGACTTGTTCAATTCACGTATATTTGGTTGACATCGTTTTGTAACTTGGTTATCACGGTATTGAGTTTGAATCGTACACCACATCTCTTACCTGTTCATCATACTCTTTGATTAACTTGGTTTCCACGGCATTGATTTCGAATTTGTAATTTGCGATATTTCTGACTTGGTAATTGTAGTATGTAATCCTTGAAATATTCTCGTGCTTGATTTCGAGCTATTTAATTTCTGGTGATCCACGTTGATTTCTCTGGGAAATTGTTTAACTGCTTTGAATTCTTTGCCATTTTGACTTGGTCACTGCTGCTTTGAATTCTCTGGCATGTTTCCTGATTTTTGTAAAACCTGTTACTTTGGTTTCACTACCTTGACTTGAATTTGCAAATTTTTATCGAACACTGCTCTCACTTGATAATGTCTTCGACTTTGTTTATGACGTTTTGACTGATGAATTTGGTTTGGATTTGTGGTCAGTGATGCATTGTTGCAGTTGCCTCTGTGTACATGATATATTGTGTTGTCTTGTTCACTGGTCGAGTTCATTTGGTTTGTGCGTTGGCCTTCATGTCTGGTTTTGTGGTTGGAGTTGTAGCTGCTGCACTTGTCATTGATACTGCTGACTTGTGTGACTTTGATTTGCTTGTAGTTATGTACTCAGATGGTCCATCATTGTGTAGCTTCTGGTTTGTATTTAGTTACATTGCACTGTCCATGCATGATGTTCATCAATTTTGCACATTCTCATTTGCATTGTGTAAGTGGACTTTATTATTGAGGCTATACTTTGCAGTTTCAATCATGTGGTCTTGTTTGCTTGCATATCCATCACCGTGCTTCGAGTTGTGTAGTTGGTTCATCATGCAGTCTGGATTTGGTTTGATTGCCTTTGAGTTATTTGTAGATTGCTGCTGTTACATTTTGGGTTTGATTGGACTTGAGACTGTAACTTTCATGTGTACATTACTTGTTTCACTGTTGGTGTTGGTATTGCATTTGTCTTTTGATTCGACTATGCACACGAGTTGGCGAGGCAGTGCACACGTGTATAAATGTACACGTGTGTATTGCAGCCACTCATAATTACCTGTCCCTGATAAGAATACTGATATGCACAGATATTACACAATCAAAAATGATGACAACAACCCATATATCTGAGGCACCAATAAAAACAAATTTATAATTTGCAAATTCAAATTTGTTTATTTTTAAATTACTGCTATAGTCGCTAATTATACAGGTACACAGAAGACAGGACAAGAACTGGAGCTGGACAATGTAGATAGATGCAGATGTGCAAACAGAATGAAATAACTGAGTGTTGAGTGTTGTAGTGAGAAAGAAATGTAAATGTGAAATGTATGAAACCGGTGTATGTATATAGAGAGAGCTGAAAATTTTGTATTGTTTAAGTGTTGAAATAAAATATTATTTTGAATAAAAATACTGATTGAATTATATAAATTCTGTGCAATAGTATTATTATTCAATATGATTATTTATTCCTATATGTGTATAATACAATCTGCAAACACATTGATATATTGATATATGTTTGTTATCATCAAACAAAAAATCACATCAAACAATCTCCCCCTTTTGATGATGACAAACATATATATTAAAGATTTTGAAATTCTGATAAATGTGTTTGAGCATGAAATATTTAGCTCCCCCTATATGAATGCTCCCCCTACAACTGAGACCACTCCCTATTCAGAAGATTTAGAAAATTACAGAAGAATAAAAGAACTAAAGAAAATTAACTAACAACATTTAACAAATTTGTTGAAGTATCCCAGAAATATTTACTTTCTTATCAAAATCTTGTTCTTCTCCCCCTTTTGTTATCATCAAAAGAATGATAAAACTAATGAAACAGTAGTGGAAAAAGAATTTTTTTAAAAGTAAAAATAAATGCAAAACAAAGAAAAATCATAATATATCATAATGAGATAACAATTTCCACAATGTAGAGAATGGACCGATGATTTGGTTTTTATATAATGAGAAGAGAGAAATTTTAAAAATAATTTGACATTTAAGCACAAAAATAAGCACTTACTAACCACGCATAACCATAAGGACTTTTAAATGGGATTAGCAGTTACTTATTAGTCTAAGCATCTGGAAAATACTTAGCTATCATACTCCATCTATGCATAACCATAAGGACTTTTAAATGAGAATGGAATAACGATAAAAAAAATTACTCACATGCTCCATCCATGCATAACCATAAGGACTTTTAAATGAGAATGGAGGCATGAAATATTTTTTTTTTAAATTTTAAAAGAAATCACTCTTCTCATTTTTCAAAACCATTATGAATGATAGAAATATGGTAGAAATAGAAATGATCGTGGAATAAGTTACCAAGTTAATTATATTATGAAATATAAATTTTGAAAAGAAATAAAACAAAACACATTTCCACTACTGAATACCATATTTGAATCAATCTTTGAATAATATCCAAAACTGGTTTGAATTCTAGAAATTGAAGTTGAAAATAAATATCCAAGAATATTTCAACCAAAAAAATGGAAAATGATTAGTCAATTTCTATAATCCCCAAATTCAAACGTAATCTGGAAAATCTGTCTTCGGGGAGGGGTTTTGTGAAAATATCAGCAAGTTGAATCTCAGTTGAAATATATTCAATGCAAATGTCTTCCTTAGCAATGTGATCTCTAAGAAAGTGGTGTCTCACATCAGTGTGTTTTGTGCGTGAATGATGAACATGATTATTTGACAAGTCTATTGCACTTTTACTATCACATTTTAATGGAACTTGTTTATAAACTAAGCCAAAATCAGAAAGAGTTTGCATCATCCATAAAATTTGAGCACAACAACTTCCTAAAGCAATATATTCTGCTTCAGTGGTCGATAATGCAACACAATTTTGTTTTCGACTAGACCATGAAACTAATGAATGTCCTAGCATGAAACATGTCCCACTAGTACTCTTCCTGTCAATCAATGAACCCGCATAATCAGCATCAGAATAACCAACTAAGTCAAAATTTTCACAAGAAGGGTACCATAGTCCAAATTTGTGTGTGTGTGAAAGATATCTCAAAATTCGTTTAGTGGCTTTCAAATGAGATTCTTTAGAATTAGATTGAAAACGTGCACACAAACACACAGAAAACATAATATCAGATCTAGAAGCAGTAAGATAGAGAAGTGAACCAATTATCCCTCGATATTTGTTCTGATCAACAGCAACTCCTTTCTCGTCTTTGTCCAACTTTGTTGATGGGATCATAGGAGTTCTCAATTGTTTGGAGTTCTCAACTCCAAATTTCTTCAACAGTTCCAACACATACTTGGATTGTGAATTGAAAATACCATCACTGCTTTGCTTGATTTGAAATCCAAGGAAAAATTTCAATTCTCCAACCAAGCTCATCTCGAATTTAGCCTGCATGACTTGTTCAAATTTCTCACACAAGAGTTCATTAGTAGCACCATAAATGATATCATCCACATAAATCTGAACAATCAAACAATCACTTTCTTTATGTAATAGAAACAGTGTCGTGTCAGCACTCCCCTTTTTAAAACCATTTTCCAAAAGATATGTACAAAGGCAGTCATACCAAGCTCTAGGAGCTTGCTTAAGACCATATAATGCTTTTTCTAGTTTATACACATGATTTGGAAAATCATGATTTTCAAAACCGGGGGGTTGTTCAACAAAAACTTCTTCTTTCAAATCACCATTTAGAAAGGCACTTTTTACATCCATTTGTTTAAGTTTGAAACCCTTATAACATGCAAAACTTAGCAAAATCCTAATGGCTTCTAACCTAGCAACTGGAGCAAATGTTTCATCAAAATCTATGCCTTCTATTTGGTTATATCCTTTTGCGACCAACCTAGCTTTGTTTCTAATTACATTTCCTGATTCATCAAGTTTTTTTTTGAACACCCATTTAGTTCCAACAATTGGATAGTCATTAGGCCTAGGAACTAATTTCCAAACTTTATTTCTCTCAAATTGATTAAGTTCATCTTGCATTGCTAAAACCCAACTTTCATCATTAAGAGCCATTTCAACAGAATCAGGTTCAATCTCAGAAATAAAACCACTGTGACAACAAAATGCACACAAATTTTTATCAAATGAAGAGCAAGTGCGTATACCTTCCGTAGGATTACCTATAACCAATTCAGGAGGATGATTGGATTTGAACTTCAATTTATCAGCATCAACAGTCCTACTTTCAGCTTTCTCACTAGATGTCCCTTCTTCAATGCCGTCATGATCTACCCCATCGTCAACCGCCTTTTCAGTCGTCCTTTCCATGTCAGATTCATCGAATTTTACATTGATTGATTCAACAATTGTTTTTGTTCATTTGTTGCATATCCTGTACGCCTTGCTCCTTGTTGAATAGCCCATGAAAATTCCCTCATCAGCTTTTGATTCGAATTTTCCAAGTTGATCACCTGTGTTAAGAATGAAACAAGGACATCCAAATACACGAAAATAAGAAATGTTTGGCTTTCTTTCATGCTACAATTCATAAGACGTTTTGCCAAGTATTGGTCTAATCATTACTCTATTCATTACATAGCACGAAGTATTCACTGCCTCTACCCAAAAAGTTAGAGGTAGTTTATACTCACTCAACATGGATGTAGCCAATTCTTGCAATGTACGATTTTTCCTTTCAACCACCCCATTTTGTTGAGGTGTTCGTGGAGCAGAAAATTCATGTTTTAAACCATTTTCTTCACAAAAGCTTTCAAAATCAAAATTTTCAAATTCGCCTCTATGATCACTTCTCAAAGTTTTAATTGAAACTCCTTTTTTCATTTTGAGCAAGTTTTGCAAACTTTGAAAAATAATCAAAAGATTCAGACTTTTTGGCTAAGAAATAAACCCATGTAAATCTAGAATAATCATCAACCAATACATAACAATAACGTTTTCAATTCAAGCTTGCAATTTCATTTGGTCCAAATAAGTCCATGTGAATTAATTCAAGGACCCTTGATGTGCTAGCACTGTTTTTAGGGCGAAATGATGATCGACTAAGCTTGCCTAAGGAACATGCTTTACACACTTTATTATTTTTAAATTTCTGATGTGGTAACCCTCTGACTAATTCTTTTGTTTCAAGTTTTTCCAAGAGGCCCATGCTAGCATATCCAAATCTCCTATGCCATAAGGATGCCTCTTCGTCAGTGGCTACCAAACATCTAGAAAGATTTAGATTATCAAAAGAAAGCGTGTAAACATTTCCTTTTCTTTTGCCCATAAAAACAATGTTATTAGAAGAATTATCAATGATTTTGCAAGTATCACTATCAAAAACCACATTCATACCTTTGTCACATAGTTGGCTAATAGAAATGAGATTGTGATGCAAATTATCGACGTATAAAACATTAGTCAAGGAAAAAGTTCCGTTACCTACTTCACCTTTACCAATAATCTTACACTTGCTATTGTCTCCCATGATCACATTTCCACCTTTAAAATTCTCTAGGCTAAGGAACTTTGATTTGTCACCTGTCATATGTCTAGAACAGCCTGAGTCTAGATACCATTCTTGTTGCTCCTTAGCCCGCCAACAAACCAACATAGAGAGAGAGGAAGATGACCTAGAGAAACTCTTAGGTCCAATGATATTAGTGACAGAAGCATTGTGAATAAACAATCCCTTTGGAACCCAAACTTGTTTTGTCCTTTTATTCTTGTTCCAATAGACATGAAATTTGTTTGTAGAATTCTTAGGAACCCAAACTTGTATAAATTTTGTGTTCTTGTTCCTATGACTACAATTTTCAGCACGATGTCCAATTATTCCACATTTTACACATCTGTCAAAGACACTCTTACCTTTTGCATTATCATCAACTTGTGTTTTCCCAAAGCCTAGTCCTTTTCTGTTGTTAGCAAAAAGTTGATTTCCCAATAACATGTTAAATGATTTTTCCCCTCTTGAAAAGTTATTCAGAGTTTTCTCAAGATTTTGGACTTTGGTTTTTAGTGTTGCGTTTTCAGTCACAAGTGAGGTGCATCTATTTATAAAATCCTTTTTCCTAGTGTCAATGGTTTCCTTAAGACTCAAGTTTTCTTTTTCAAGATTCTCAAAGCTATTCTTAAGTTTTGATAATTCTAAATCTAACATTTTACATTTTTTACAGTCTAGGTTTTGAATATTTTCAAGTTCAGTTTCTAACCTAGTATTTTCAAGGACAAGTTCTCTCCTATCAGATTTCAGTTTTTCAATTTTAGATTCAAGAGTATCAATTGTTTTAGTAAGATCACAACACATCAAAACAAGATCTTTATAAGAATAGTCACTTACCTCACTAGATTCCTCCGAGCTTGCTTCTGAATCTGATTTTGCCATAAGACACAAGTTAGCCTCCTCTGAACTATTATTTGAAACTTCCTCTCCTTCTTCATCATCCCAAGTCGCTGCAAAGGCCTTCTTCTTCTTCTTCTTCTTTCCTTTGTTGTTTTTGAGAAGTAGGCATTTTTGTTTGAAGTGGCCAGGCTTATTGCAGTTATAGCAAGTCAATTCATTATCGGAATTGTTAGAATCTTTTGACCTATTACCATTTGTTTTCTTCTTGCGTGGCCTGAATTTTGACCATTTTCTAAGATTATTGACAGCCATTACAAGCTCTTCAATTGGATTTTCTTCTTCTTCATCGCTTTCTTCTTTGCTCTTTAAGGCAATCGTCTTTTTCTTTGATTTGGAGTTGTTGCGTTCCTCCTTTGTTTTTAGCTCAAGCTCATATGTCATCAAGTTGCCGATCAACTCCTCCATGCTTAGTTTACTTAGATCTTTCGATTCTTGTATTGCCGTGAATTTTTCCTCAAAGTTCATCGGTAAGACTCATAGCACCTTCCTCACAAGATCTACCTCAGTGAATACCTTCCCAAGTGCCCTAGCATTGTACACCAAAGTTGAAAAACGTCCAAACATGTCCTTTATGCTCTCGCCTTTGTCCATCATAAAGTTCTCGTATTCATTGCTGAATAGGGCTAAACGAGACTCCTTGACTTGAGAAGTTCCTTCATGCGTCACCTCCAAGGTATGCCAAATTTCTTGCGCAGTTTTACAATGAGAAATTCTATTAAATTCATTCTTATCAAGAGCACAAATCAAAGCATTCATGGCTTTAGCATTTGTAGTTTTTAATTTCTTATCGTTAGCGTCCCACCTATCCTTAGGTTTAGGAATCTCAGTATCACCAACAGTTATAGTGGGAGATTTATAGCCAGTTTCAATAATATCCCAGACATCATAATCTACAGAACTAAGATAAATACCCATCCTAACTTTCCAATAAGCATAATCATTCCCATTAAACATGGGTGGCCTAGCAATAGATTGCCCCTCAGAAAAAGCATTATTTGGTGGATTCATGACTCTAGAGTTAAAGAAAAATACCGGGCTCTGATACCACTTGTAGGATCTAGATTAACCCTAGAGGGGGGGGGGTGAATAGGGTTAATGCAAATTATCTCGAATTTAAACAAACTGCAGAAAAGTAAGTCACGCACACAAAATTTACCCAGCTTCGGCAACCCCTGCCTACTGCTGCAGTCCCAGATTTCTATTAGAATTAAACAGTCTCCCGCTTACAAGAACTCTAACAGACTCGCAAACCCTACTACCGCCTATAGAGTTTTGCAAACTCGCAAACCCTGCTTACTGAACTAATCCTAACTAGACAATTTGACACAACCTAAACTCTAGGAGGCGATTTACCAACGGTTTGATTTGAAAAGTACAGAATTTAAAATTAAAAAAAAATAAAAAAAACAACTTAAAACAACCCTAATATACCTAAGCCTTAATAACACTTTAAAAAAAACGACCCAACTATTATCACTCAAAAATAAGAAAAAGCGGCCCTTTTTTCTTTTATCTGATGTCGGCCCATTTCCTTGTGAAAAATGGTGGCTTCTTCGATCGTTCGTTCCTCTCTGTCCAAATTAGGGCTTCGGCTCGTTCGTTATTTCTGAAATTAGGGCTTCGGCTTCTATGCTTCTAAAATTAGGGCTTGATTGAAATTGAGGATGCCGACTTTATTACGATCGATCGAATTAGTGATAATCGTCCTTTGGCATGTCGATCGACTGTCTTTTTGAGCTTGGCTTCGGCTGCTTGTATGATCGAGTTTGATTCAAACACTTTGGTATGTAATTTGATTTTCTGCTTTACTGTTTACTCGTACTTGAACTCGATAATTTTATTGCCAGTGATGATTGGGCTTTTATATAGGATTCGATCCCTATATTTTCGTTTGTACGAATTCGTTTGAATTTTTCTTGGCCGATTGATGTTGCTTGGATGCTTGTGATTATTCCTGACTTGTTCAATTCACGTATATTTGGTTGACATGGTTTTGTAACTTGGTTATCACGGTATTGAGTTTGAATCGTACACCACATCTCTGACCTGTTCATCATACTCTTTGATTAACTTGGTTTCCACGGCATTGATTTCGAATTTGTAATTTGCGATATTTCTGACTTGGTAATTGTAGTATGTAATCCTTGAAATATTCTCGTGCTTGATTTCGAGCTGTTTGATTTCTGGTGATCCACGTTGATTTCTCTGGGAAATTGTTTAACTACTTTGAATTCTTTTCCATTTTGACTTGGTCACTGCTGCTTTGAATTCTCTGGCATGTTTCCTGATTTTTGTAAAACCTGTTACTTTGGTTTCACTACCTTGACTTGAATTTGCAAATTTTTATCGAACACTACTCTCACTTGATAATGTCTTCGACTTTGTTTATGATGTTTTAACTGATGAATTTGGTTTGGATTTGTGGTTAGTGATGCATTGTTGCAGTTGCCTCTTTGTACATGATATATTGTGTAGTCTTGTTCACTGGTCGAGTTCATTTGGTTTGTGCATTGGCCTTCATGTCTGGTTTTGTGGTTGGAGTTGTAGCTGCCGCACTTGTCATTGATACTGCTGACTTGTGTGACATTGATTTGCTTGTAGTTATGTACTCAGATGGTCCATCATTGTATAGCTTCTGGTTTGTATTTAGTTACATTGCACTGTCCATGCATGATGATCATCACTTTTGCACATTCTCATTTGCATTGTGTAAGTGGACTTTATTATTGAGGCTATACTTTGCAGTTTCAATCATGTGGTCTTGTTTGCTTGCATATCCATCACCGTGCTTCGAGTTGTGTAGTTGGTTCATCATGCAGTCTGGATTTGGTTTGATTGCCTTTGAGTTATTTGTAGATTGCTGCTGTTACATTTTGGGTTTGATTGGACTTGAGACTGTAACTTTCATGTGTACATTACTTGTTTCACTGTTGGTGTTGGTATTGCATTTGTCTTTTGACTCGACTATGCACACGAGTTGGCGAGGCAGTGCACACGTGTATAAATGTACACGTGTGTATTGCAGCCACTCATAATTACCTATCCCTGATAAGAATAATGATATGCACAGATATTACACAATCAAAAATGATGACAACAACCCATATATCTGAGGCACCAATAAAAACAAATTTATAATTTTGGAAATTCAAATTTGTTTATTTTCAGATTACTGCTGTAGTCGCTAATTATACAGGTACACAGAAGACAGGACAAGAACTAGAGCTGGACAATGTAGATAGATGCAGATGTGCAAACAGAATGAAATAACTGAGTGTTGAGTGTTGTAGTGAGAAAGAAATGTAAATGTGAAATGTATGAAACCGGTGTATGTATATAGAGAGAGCTGAAAACTTTGTATTGTTTAAGTGTTGAAATAAAATATTATTTTGAATAAAAATACTGATTGAATTATATAAATTTTGTGCAATAGTATTATTATTCAATATGAATATTTATTCCTACATGTGTATAATACAATCTGCAAACACATTGATATATTGATATATGTTTGTTATCATCAAACAAAAAATCACATCAAACAAAGTCAACACAATACAAAACAATTTTTATATTCACTAACAAATACGCGCTCATATCTATTATTACACTCAACTCATTCTAGAGCACTACTAACACTATCTCTAATGAGTAATCCCACCAGAGCCAAGGTTGTCGCTTAACCAATTGCTCTGATACCACTTTGTAACGAACCAATTTTTCGACTTTCGAAAGTCGACATCAATACGGCCATTGTATCAAATGCCGAACCATCGAATGCTGAAAAACCGAATCATTAGGGTTAAAGAAGAAAGAGGTAGAAGAAGAAAAAAGAAGAAATAGAAACAATATAAGAATCTCACAATCGCAGCGGAACAATATATAATAGATAAATGAATAATCTTTAAACAAAAGAACTATATCAGTTCATACAATACATCATAAGTGTTTACAAAAACAACACACAACACTGGCAGTTATAATAACCTGCCCATATAATTGAACACAGTGGAATGATAATGGTATATGGAAGTACGTCTCGCCATCCAGCTCATCTCCTGATCTCCACAACGTACTTTTCTGACTTCACTCCAGAACAACAGATAACCTGACTCTAGGTTGCCCGTGTGGAAAATTATGGGCACCTAGAGTTTAGAAAGGGAAGAATAAACTCCGAGTCAGTCATGGGACTGGTGTAAGATCTTAAAACAATTATTTGCACGAAGGAATAAAAGGAAATCTGCTATGCTTTTGGAAAATAAAAATACCATAAGTAAATGGCAGGTTATATAACTAAAACCGTACAGGGCGCCTATTGTTTCTTTGGATTTCCAACAATGGTCAGGCTAAGGATCTTCCTATGCCACATGGGTATGCCTCTGAAGGGACGCCTCGAGAACCTAACCGGATCTCTACCAACACAAGGCCGAGTTATCTCACGCTTCAGGTGCAATGAAGCTGTAACTAGATAACTCCACACACGAGTATGCCATCCCGGTCGTTACCGACCTTTATCCGAGGATCCTCAACACCAACAACCACAAAGTAATAAATTTGCAGCAACCACATAAGTTAAATATCTGGGCTCCATACCATGATACCACCTATTTCCAGAAGGAAATGGACATACCTTGAGGGCGCTACCCCCAAACAACCTTGCTGCATCCTTTCTGTTTCGACCATTTCGGGTTGTGAGGTCCGACGAAGTCTCATCCACAAAGCTACGCTTTTCACAAAAGCCATGCTTCGATCAACAAATGATCAGCAACACTTAACATGCCACATTACCAAATTTGGAATGTATCACTAGTAACCATCAACTACATAACCTCTGAGCTCATACGTCTTAGAGAAGGGTGTTAAGCTAAGAGAATAAATTCTCTGCCACCAAACAGAAATGTATTTGATAGAAACCAGCTTTACATCTCAAAGTGTAACGTCAGACATACATCCATACAAGTCCATTCCGGGTTCGAACGGAACCGAAGGCACTTCAAAGAAGCCATTGCAATTCGGATATTCGTTAATCACATCCGGACACCCCATCACAAAGGGTGATAAAATCTGTATACCGGAGCAAATCGGTGCAAAGACATTCGACAGGTAATCCTTTTGTTTTCTAAAATAATCAGTCTTCAACACCATCTTCAAATGCAATCCCATTTCGTCGTATCATTATTCGGAATGAGTTTTATGACATAAAGTCCTCTCCCGGCTAATCCGAATAATGAGCATTTATTTTTAAAAACACATGGATACACAAGTCACAAAGATTCACTATTAAGATTCGATGTGGATTTCGGATAACCATCTGGAATCCAACCCCCTGTCGCATCGAAATTCAAATGTCGTTTAAAGGCCAATATTGATAGTCGGTTATTTAACTATCAATCACTATTCACAACAATCACCAGATTTTAAATAATTTTTACCCAATTATTTATTTTCAAAATATCTTCGCAAGATATATTTTTAACACTCCAACACTTTGAAAACCAATTTCAAATCACTTTTCTTTTGTGGAATAAATTTCCAAATGTTATTTATTTCCACTGAAAATTTTTGCCGAGTCTAAATACTTCAAAATGGTTTAAATCACTTATCCAAAAATATATATACTTGGATACATTAAAAATAAAAACTATTTTTAAACACTTTATTTAAAACATTAGTTATGAAATTTAGTATCAATATCTCAAATAAAAACTCAAGTCCAAATAATTTTAAGAATACAATTATTAGATAAAGTGTAATTATTAAAATATCCATTTTCTAAATCAAATCTCAATTTGATCTTTAAAATAATCACTTCTATAATCAACCAAACAAATCTTTACTTTAAAGATTTAAAAACAACTTAAGAAAATAATTTCTCCAAAGTATCCTTTTTAAAACCATCCTTAAAACTTTCAATTTATATTTATCAGCTACTTTGAAAACTTACTCGGCTTTCCAGTGAAAATACACTTTCCATTTCAAAATGGTCCTTTTAAATAAATTAATAAATCCTTCTTGACTTATTTCAATTTACATTCCAAATCCGTAATTTCTTTCCACACTTTTTAAAATAAACCAGCATTTATTTTTAAAACAAAATTCTCTTTCCTTTATAAATTCCCATTGTGAATTTACATTTCCAAATATCCATTGATATATAATTTTCAAATCGATTTCCAAATATTCACTTTCAAACACCAAATCAAATTCCAAATTTATTTCAAACACCAAATTAAATTCCAAATTTATTTCAAACACCAAATCAAATTCCAAATTTGATTTCCAAAAATTTGTTACCTTTTAAAATAAATCTTTACTTTGATTTTCAAAAATCCAATTATATTTACTTTTGGTATCCTACGATACCAAAAATATATTCGGCTAAATTATAGCCTTCAAATAAATTCCATTTATCAATATAATCATTCACACTAATATAATCATTCACACCAATATAATCATTCACAGATTATCACATCACAACACATACAAATAAATTCAACAATGTGAGGAATCCAGTTGGATCCCTCTGTAACGACCCCGAATTTAAATTTAAATTAATAATTAAATAAATTTTTGAATAAAAATAGTAAAATTAATTTTAAATGGATTTATTGATTGCGAGTTTCCCCGAATCCAAATATATTCTGTATAAAACATTTAAAATTAAAATATTGTATACATGTGTATATATGAGAATATATATATGTATTTGAACACATCGGAGTAAATTTGAAATGATATAATAGATTTGATTTGTGTTTAAATTTTAAATAATAATTTGAGTGTATGAAAATATATATATATAGAAATTCAAGAGAAATGGTTTTAAAAATAAATAGAAATTGATATATATATATATATGCATATAATTGGAAGAAACTATGGTTTGAAGTTACAATAAAATAAACTTTATAAATATTAAAACTTAAGTGTGAATCAAATGTATGAAATAAAATAATAAATAAGTAAATAAATGTAGTATTTAATAGTTTAAGTTTTAAAATAAAAGAGAAATAAAAATATGCACATATGTTAGGATTAGAACTAAAATTCATAAGTCAAAATTTATAACAAATAACTAAGACAAAGTATAAAAGTATATGGATATAAATTAAGTAATAAACCAATACAAAGGATCAAAGCAACTTTATATATGTATAGGTATAAAAGCAATCCAGGTTTATATAAATAGGAGTAAGGCCTGTTAGGAGTTATGTAAAACAAAGGAAATAATATAAACAAAGTAAAATAAGTATTATGTGTAACCTGTAAAAGTTTAGGATGCAATGGTAAGTATAAACAAAGTTAAGTAGTAAAATATCTAAACATGAAAAATAAAATAAGCTAAGTAAGAAGACACAAACTAGACAAGTAAAAGAAATATCAACATACCAAATTGGATAAACATGAAACATAAGTACATACGAAATGTAAAGTATAAGATAATTTGTAGACATAAAGGACATTGTCATTAAATGCTAATATCTCTAGTGTACATTGTATAGATCACTTCAGCCCCCATAGAGATAAAAATCTCTGAAACATGTTTGTACCAAAAGAAAGAATAACCTGTATATTTGTTCACACATATCTATCTGCCTCATTTCATTTTCGTTCACAAGAAACAATGCCTGTAAAACATCTTTCTATCTATTTATCAACCTGCTTTAGCTTTTTCATTTCATCTCGTTTACATCTCGTTTACAAAAGAGACTGAGCATTCCAGTTTTGACAAGGCAAAGTTTTCAAGAAAATCAGAACAGGGTAGCAACTTTCAAACACCTTCCAGTTTTAAAGTATCAAAGCTTGTTTTCAAAATGATGCTCTGTTCTTTCCTTCCATATCTGGTGAGTAACACTTTTAAATAACCTAAGTTTTAAACTTGTTGCATGTGGATAATTGGATGATTAAAATATTTGTGTGAATATTTTTAAGTTCATTGTTCTGTGTGATTGTGAAGTGGAATATCAGTACATTGGAACCCTGTATGCATCTCTGTATTAAAAATTTAAACTCAGATTTAATTCAAAATCATTTCTGCTTGAACCAATGACTATTGGACCTAGTATCTAAACAAGTTTGGTTTGTTTGATCATAAAGCAATTTTAAAATTTATATTTTTGTTTGCAGGGTAGAAATGCTCTGTAAAAACTTAAGGAACAGGCAAATGTTTGATATGAGAGAAATTTCAAACATCTTAAATTATTAATTCAGATTTATAAATTGAATTCTTAACTGTAATTAGGATTTGTAAAACTATAATCACATTTTTGTATTTAGTAATTAAAGACCATTTCTGTGGAGACTGTTTTGGGGTTTTTAGAGGATCACTGCTGATCCCAGTGGTTGGGGAGGCTGGAATCTTGTGTAGAGGTAGATGGGGAATCAGTGAGGTCGGCAAAAATAGGCGGAGGTGGAAATGGTGGCGGAGGCGACTGCGGCGATCGATTTACCTTTCTAAACCTAAATTTTTGGGTACTCAAACTTTTGAACGCCGCGGCCTCTCTGGAGCACCGAGTGCCATGGGATTTTGGAAGTGGTTAGAGTGGTGATAATCGAGGATGTGGCCGGAGTATCAACTTTTACGTTGGTCGGAGTTTGAATGGCAGTGGAGTTTCCAGGTTCGAGGGGGAAACCTGTTTATTCTTCCAGGTTTGATCATCGAGCTCGATTTTGATTCGAGCTGCGATGATGAGATCTGACGATCAGGGGATGCAGTGTGGGTGGTGGCCGATGGGATGGAAGGTTGGTGAGAGGCCGGAGTTGATCGGAGGCGTCGTGCATGTTCACGTGCACGAGTTCTGGAAACTGAGAAGGGGTAGCCTGGGTTGGAGAGAGGGGTATTCGCGTTTCACTCGGGTTTTGCTCGAGTTAATCGAGTGTGTTACTCGAAGTAAGGGAGAAGGCGACTCGAAGCTGTTTTGTTCGATTCGAGTATGATGTTCCAGACTTTTGAGAAGTATAGCCTGGCAGTTTCAGATCCCTTTGAATTAATATAAAATCTGAACAGAAATTAAAACCAAGTTTAAATTAGAATTTTAAGTCTAAATTCAAATTGAAATTTGAATCTTAGGTTTTGAAATGGATAAAGTTTATAACTTTAAAATGATGTAAATAAGTTTAAAGGAGTAAAGCATACTGTAAATGATTTGAAATGTAAAAAGAAATTTAGTTAAAAATCCTTAAGTTTGAATTTAATGATTTGGATTCATTAAGTTAATAAGTTAATTAAAATGGATTGATAAATTTAATTAATAACTGGATTAATTAAGTAATTATGAGTTTTAAACTCATTAATTAAGTCTTAAGTAAATTAATTAGGAATAATTAATTTGGAGTTAAGAATCATTAATTTGATAAGGTTGGATTTTGAATTAATGGTTGAATGTTAATTAATCAGTAATTAAAGGTTAATTAAGTTACATTTAAAAACTTGAATTAATTAAATAATTAATGGTTAATTAATGGGTCATTAAGGATTAATTAATTAAGTTAATTGATTAAGGAATTATAAATTAATGAAGGTGATTAAGGAAAGATAATAAATTAAGGGCTAATTAATCAATGTGATTAATTAAGGATAATTAATTTAAGAATAATTTATTAATTATTAATGGTTAGTTAATAAATGATTTAAAGGATAATTAATTATATTGGTTTGTAATTAATTAATGATTAATTAACCCGGATTAGAAATTCATAAGAAATTAATCTGATTTGAATAAATCAGATAATTAACTGACCTCACTTGTGAATGTTTGGATTTCGTTGAATGACTTGATTGTTTGATATCCCTGATATGTGATGCTGTGTGATATTGTGATCTGTAGTTTACTCATCTGTATATTATCTGTGATCTGTGAATGAACGATAAGCGTTGTTCTTATACCGCTTATCAACTATATCCTGTATTTTGATCTATGATGATTCATTGTGTTGCACTATTGTGTTAAACCCCTGGACTACACCATACACACACAAATATGGATTTCACGTGGAAATCGGTTAAGTCACAGATAATTTAAATTTGATGTTTTTGAAATTGAAATTTTAATTTCAATTGATTTTGAAATTAGAAATTTGGGTTTAAAATGAAAAGCTTTTGAAATAGAATTTCAAAGATAAAAGTTATTTTGAATAACTTGATAAAGTTTTGAAGTTTAAATTATTTGATTTAAATTTGAATTCAATATTTGAAATTGAATTCTATGATTCGAAACTAGGGATTAAAGATGTTATACCAGTTATATATGGGTTAAACTATTTTAAAAATATTGATTTGGGAATTTGAATTTAAATTCAAAGGTTTTAACTCGAGCAAATATAATTGGATTTTTTTTCTGAAACGAAAACTAATTGTTTTCAAATGATAAAAGCTTTCACATATATAAGAAATGAAATTCCAGTTTAATTAAAGGAATTTCAAGATTAAATTGAAAAATAGTTTTCCAAGTTATGAATAAATTCTTTTTGAAAGCTATGAATTTAATCTGTTTATTGTAACAGATTTAAAATGATGTTTTGTTTAACCCATTCGAAATGAAATTGTTTTGAAAGCTATAAGTTAAATCTTTGATTTAAAGATTTAATGAGTTGAAATGGAAATTGATTTGAAAAAAATCTGTGAATGAATCTTTTGTTTAAAAGATAAAAGTGAGGAAATTGTTTTAAACCGTTGTAGGTTGTTAAAATGAATCTTTTTGTTTAAAGATTTGGAAATGGTAATTTGTTAAACCATTCGAAAAGAAGATTTTGGGTAATAAGTTGGGACTTAATTGAAATCCCAATATCCATATGTTTTTAAAGATTGCGCTCGTTATTCGGGTTAGCCGGGAAAAGACATTTGTGTCATATAACCCATTCCGAATAGTGATACGTCGTATATGGATAGCATTTGAAGACCGGTGGTGAAGACCGGATATTTACGAAAACGAAAGGACAACTCGTCGAATGTCTCTGCATCGAATGGCCCCGATATAGAGATTTTATCACCCTTTGTGATGGGAAGTCCGGACGTGATTGTGAATACCCGGAATTGCAAGGGCTTCATAAGAAGTGCCTTCGGTTCTGTTCGAACCCGGAACAGACTTGTATGGTTACATGTCTGACATTACACTTTGAGATATAAAGCCGATTTCTTTCAAATACATTTATGTTGGTGGCGGAGAATTTATTCTCTTAGCTTAACACCCTTCTCTGAGACGTACGAGCTCAAAGGTTATGTAGTTGAAGGTTATCAGCGATATATTCCCAATTTGGTAATGTGACATGCTGAGTGTTGCTGTGAAATGATCATTGTTTGATCATTTGTGATATGATCATTTGTTTGATCATTTATCTTTGTGATCATTACTTTGATCATTTGTTTGACCCGAAGCATGGCTTTGTGACAAAGCGTAGCTTTGTGGACGAGACTTCGTCGAACCTCACACCCCGGAATGGTCAAAACAGGAAAGATGCAGCAAGGTTATAGGGAGTAGCGCCACTTAGTGTATGTTCATTTCCTTCTGGATAGAAGTGGTATCATGGTATGGAGCCCAGACACTTAACTTATGTGGATTTCGCAAGTATATATATATCTTACTTTGTGATTTGTTGCTCGGGGCCCCGGTTAAAGGTTGGTTACAACCGGGAGATGGCATACTCGTGTCAGTAGTTACCTATTTTTGCAAAGGTAACCCGGCCTTGTGTTGGCAGAGATCCAGTTAGGTTCTCGGGACGTCCATCCAAAGGCGTTTCCATGTGGCAATGGGAAGTTCCTTAGCCTGATCATTGTTGGAAATCCAAAGAAACAATACGAGCCCTTTACGATTGCAAATTGTAGAACCTGTCTCCTCAGGAGGCAGCTATAGCAGGCATAATATAATGGCACCTATGCTGGCTAAGATTTATATTCTACTTTCGAAATGTTTTCCACTATGCACTAATAATAATATCAAAAATGATTTGATTTTGCGTAGTAAGCATCTTTGACTAACATAAGAAGAAATCTCCTCCAAGTCTGCGTTTGCATTGTGTGTGTGGTGGGAGATCTTATGGTAGTTTCATTTTCCAAAAGCATTGCGAATTGACTTTAAATTCTTTTGTTGTTCATTTTAAAGATAAACTGTTTTGTTGCTCACACCAGTCCCATGACTGATCCGGAGTTTATTGTTCATTTCCTAAACTCTGGGTGCTCATAATTTTCTACACGAGCAGTCTAGAGTTGGGTTTTTCAGATATTCAGATTTAGTAGACTATCTGGAGCTAGTTCAGTCTTTGGATCGGACTGCACTTGCTTATCTTTATGCATCGTTATTGGGAGTACGAGCTACTGCTGGAGTTCTTCCTTGAAGACTATCTTAGAGTTCTATTGTTCCGTTGCTGATGTTATCTATTTTCTTTTCCGCTGCTATTTATTGTTTCATACCTCGGATGTATATAGATATTCATTGTATCATCATTGTATCTGGATATTGTATCAGATGTTGTATATCTATATTCCTTTTCTTTTATTCCGCTGTGTTATTTACTTAATGTTGTTATAAGCTCCGGCGACTCGGATTTTGAACGGTCGAATCTACGGCATTCGAGTACGATGTAAAGTATGGATGTCGATTTTCGAGCGGGCAAAATCCATGCCGTTACATTTGGTATCAGAGCTAAGGTTGAACTTTAGCTCAGGAGTATAACACGTTAAGTAGCTCATTAGAGATAGAGCGAAGTAAACTCTAGAATGAGTATATCCCTAAAATATCAGTTCGAATGCCTCAGTAAATTCTCTTACTATCCACTGATAGTGAGTATGAGTGCAAGAAGAGGACGAGATAGGAGACAGGGGAATACGACTATAAATGGTCAACACTCTGCAACAGTGGAAACAACTTTCTTATCAATTTTCTTTGACTCGATTCCAAATTCTTTTGATTTCTTCGTACCAGCTACAAGAAGAAGTTTCGGTATGATGATGGTTCTGCGAATCGTTGTAGAAGATCCTTACTTAGTATCTTCATCGGTTTCTTATCAGCTTTTTGATTTAAACTTTAAGAAATATGAATTGGAAATTTAATTTGAGTTAAATTGATAAATAGAATATGAGGATAAAATTGAATTAAATCAATAAAACGATTTCGTTTAAAACCCAATTTTGAAATTCTATTCTAATTTCTTGTGAATAGCAAAGTCCGAAGAGGGATAAATTGGTATGTATTCTGTTATATTCCGATTTGAGTTTGGAATTCATATCGTAAGTTTGAGGAATTATAGGAGATCGAATCTGTCTATCTCTTCGTTGTTTTCGTTCCTGCAAATTTCGAGGACAAAATTCTTTTAAGGGGGGAAGTTTGTAACGACCCCGAATTTTAATTTAAATTAATAATTAAATAAATTTTTGAATAAAAATAGTAAAATTAATTTTAAATGGATCTATTGATTGCGAGTTTCCCCGAATCCAAATATATTCTGTATAAAACATTTAAAATTAAAATATTGTATACATGTGTATATATGAGAATATATATATGTATTTGAACACATCAGAGTAAATTTGAAATAATATAATAGATTTGATTTGTGTTTAAATTTTAAATAATAATTTGAGTGTACGAAAATATATATATATAGAAATTCAAGACAAATGGTTTTAAAAATAAATAGAAATTGATATATATATATATGCATATAATTGGAAGAAACTATGGTTTGAAGTTACAATAAAATAAACTTTATAAATATTAAAACTTAAGTGTGAATCAAATGTATGAAATAAAATAATAAATAAGTAAATAAATGTAGTATTTAATAGTTTAAGTTTTAAAATAAAAGAGAAATAAAAATATGCACATATGTTAGGATTAGAACTAAAATTCATAAGTCAAAATTTATAACAAATAAATAAGACAAAGTATAAAAGTATATGGATATAAATTAAGTAATAAACCAATACAAAGGATCAAAGCAACTTTATATATGTATAGGTATAAAAGCAATCCAGGTTTATATAAATAGGAGTAAGGCCTGCTAGGAGTTATGTAAAACAAAGGCAAGAATATAAACAAAGTAAAATAAGTATTATGTGTAACCTGTAAAAGTTTAGGATGCAATGGTAAGTATAAACAAAGTTAAGTAGTAAAATATCTAAACATGAAAAATAAAATAAGCTAAGTAAGAAGACACAAACTAGACAAGTAAAAGAAATATCAACATACCAAATTGGATAAACATGAAACATAAGAACATACGAAATGTAAAGTATAAGATAATTTGTAGACATAAAGGACATTGTCATTAAATGCTAATATCTCTAGTGTACATTGTATAGATCACTTCAGCCCCCATAGAGATAAAAATCTCCGAAACATGTTTGTACCAAAAGAAAGAATAACCTGTATATTTGTTTACACATATCTATCTGCCTCATTTCATTTTCGTTCACAAGAAACAATGCCTGTAAAACATCTTTCTATCTATTTATCAACCCGCTTTAGCTTTTTCATTTCATCTCGTTTACATCTCGTTTACAAAAGAGACTGAGCATTCCAGTTTTGACAAGGCAAAGTTTTCAAGAAAATCAGAACAGGGTAGCAACTTTCAAACACCTTCCAGTTTTAAAGTATCAAAGCTTGTTTTCAAAATGATGCTCTGTTCTTCCCTTCCATATCTGGTGAGTAACACTTTTAAATAACCTAAGTTTTAAACTTGTTGCATGTGGATAATTGGATGATTAAAATATTTGTGTGAATATTTTTAAGTTCATTGTTCTGTGTGATTGTGAAGTGGAATATCAGTACATTGGAACCCTGTATGCATCTCTATATTAAAAATTTAAACTCAGATTTAATTCAAAATCATTTCTGCTTGAACCAATGACTGTTGGACCTAGTATCTAAACAAGTTTGGTTTGTTTGATCATAAAGCAATTTTAAAATTTATATTTTTGTTTGCAGGGTAGAAATGCTCTGTAAAAACTTAAGGAACAGGCAAATGTTTGATATGAGAGAAATTTCAAACATCTTAAATTATTAATTCAGATTTATAAATTGAATTCTTAACTGTAATTAGGATTTGTAAAACTATAATCACATTTTTGTATTTAGTAATTAAAGAGCATTTCTGTGGAGACTGTTTTGGGGTTTTTAGAGGATCACTGCTGATCCCAGTGGTTGGTGAGGCTGGAATCTTCTCTAGAGGTAGATGGGGGATCAGTGAGGTCGGCAAAAATAGGTGGAGGTGGAAATGGTGGCGGAGGCGACTGCGGCGATCGATTTACCTTTCTAAACCTAAATTTTTGGGTACTCAAACTTTTGAACGCCGCGGCCTCTCTGGAGCACCGAGTGCCATGGGATTTTGGAAGTGGTTAGAGTGGTGATAATCGAGGATGTGGCCGGAGTATCAACTTTTACGGTGGTCGGAGTTTGAAGGGCAGTGGAGTTTCCAGGTTCGAGGGGGAAACCTGTTTATTCTTCCAGGTTTGATCATCGAGCTCGATTTTGATTCGAGCAGCGGTGATGAGATCTGACGATCGGGGGATGTAGTGTGGGTGGTGGCCGATGGGATGGAAGGTTGGTGAGAGGCCGGAGTTGATCGGAGGCGTCGTGCATGTTCACATGCACGAGTTCTGGAAACTGAGAAGGGGTAGCCTGGGTTGGAGAGAGGGGTATTCGCGTTTCACTCGGGTTTTGCTCGAGTTAATCGAGTGTGTTACTCGAAGTAAGGGAGAAGGCGACTCGAAGCTGTTTTGTTCGATTCGAGTATGATGTTCCAGACATTTGAGAAGTATAGCTTGGCAGTTTCAGATCCCTTTGAATTAATATAAAATCTGAACATAAATTAAAACCAAGTTTAAATTAGAAATTTAAGTCTAAATTCAAATTGAAATTTGAATCTTAGGTTTTGAAATGGATAAAGTTTATAACTTTAAAATGATGTAAATAAGTTTAAAGGAGTAAAGCATACTTTAAATGATTTGAAATGTAAAAAGAAATTTAGGTAAAAATCCTTAAGTTTGAATTTAATGATTTGGATTCATTAAATTAATAAGTTAATTAAAATGGATTGATAAATTTAATTAATAACTGGATTAATTAAGTAATTATGAGTTTTAAACTCATTAATTAAGTCTTAAGTAAATTAATTAGGAATAATTAATTTGGAGTTAAGAATCATTAATTTGATAAGGTTGGATTTTGAATTAATGGTTGAATGTTAATTAATCAGTAATTAAAGGTTAATTAAGTTACATTTAAAAACTTGAATTAATTAAATAATTAATGGTTAATTAATGGGTCATTAAGGATTAATTAATTAAGTTAATTGATTAAGGATGTAAAAACACGCATATCTATCGATTTTATATTTAAATATTTTATTTAAATATTTTATCGTTAGTCGGATGTTAGTCCGAAAAGCTACTTTTTGCATACGGTCAAATTAGGACTCGAGACCACCCCCATTGAGTTCAAAATGACGTTTGCGATCTTTTTGAGTGTAAACTTCGATATGTTTGGAGATAGTGAAATTTTCGTCACTTTTCCCGCTTGTGACTTTGATTTGGACTGCACCTTCCTTAGTTCAGCCCAACCCTCTTCCTCACTTCATTCACCATTTGTTTTACATTCAAGCTTCATCAAAAATGGTGGTGGGAAGTGGAAATTAAAACTCCAAACTTATATTCTATTGTAAATCCGAGATTCAACATCAAATTCACGTGAAGAACATTGATTCAAGCTTGTTGGTGTTCTTGCTTTGCTCTCAAATCTCCATCTTCATCAAATTCCGTGAAAAGGTGAGATTTTTAATCTCACATCTCGCCTATAACTGTCATTGGGTTGTTGGAAATGACTTCCTATCACTTTAGCATTAATGTTTGCAACTGGTTTGGATTGAATTGGTGAGAAACTCAAGTTTCAGTGTTGTTTGCAAAATCTGGCCCTAGGTCGTTCTGCCCTCCTTAGGTCGTCCAGGCTGCTAGCTCGCGTGTTGAAAAGTCTCCTCTTTCTTAGGTCGTTCACGAGTTAAGACTTAGGTCGCTTGCGTGCTTAGGTCGTTCTGGCTTAGGTCGCAGGGAAATAAGTCGTAGGTCGAAACAGCTTTAGGTTATAGGTCGTTGCCGACCTAAAATTCCTAGGCAAACCACTAAGTCGCTCGACTTGTCTTAGGTCGTTGCCGACCTATAAGGCAAAATGTTAGGTCGTTCGCCCTTAAGTCTTAGGTCGTTGCCGACCTATAATCCCCCAGGCAAACTTTAGGTCGCAAGCTTTAAGTCGCGAGTCTTAGGTCACGAACCACGTTAGGTCGCGTACCCTTAGGTCGCGAATCACCTTAAGTCGCGTAACCCTCTTAAGTCGTAGGTCGTCTTCGACCTAATATTTCCCCTGCTATTTCACTAGGTCGCTTGACCTTAAGTCGTAGGTCGTCTCTGACCTATGCCCCACTAAGTCGCATCCCACTTAGGTCGCAGGACTTTGTTAAGTCGTAGGTCGTCTCCGACCTTATCCTTAGTCTTGTTAGGTCGCGTGAACTCTTAGGTCGTATGACCTACTTTTCCTTAGGTCGCTGGACCAGCTTGCCTTCACTAAGTCGTACCATGACGGGGCGCTGCCCCCTGGACCCCCGCGACCTGACCGGGCAGGTCGAACCCCGTATTACTCTGCGTAGGCAATCTCTTCTGAAAAACATTTATCAGAATTTCTACTTTGATGGTTTTGGGATTGACTTCTTTGGACTTTACTCACGTCTTCGAACGTGAATTGATTTGTTTCTACAATCGTTTTATGACTTGTCACTTTAAAGATATATGAAGGTTTCAATACTAATAGTAAATATCAAACTCTTTCATCAAAGCGATTTCAACACTATTTTAAATATCAAAAGTTCGTTTTCTCAAACCGATTTTCAATCTACTAGTATATACAAGCCTTTACTTCACTCGAATGAGAAATCGACTTAAACGACTTAGTAAAACGAGTGGTATAAAACGCTTGCGTTCACTTCGTCGATTAGCTCTTGGACTTGTTCGATTGAACCCTTTTTGTGACAATTTCCTAGTGAAGATTTACAGCTTGTTCGTAAATATTTAAGTTAAGCAAGTGGTTATGGGACATGAAGCTAAACTCATATATTTACTAGCTTGGTGTGATTGACACTTCCTTATGATCATGACGATCATTTTTGTGATTTAGACTAGCGTTTGAGTGATGTCTCTTTGTCTGCGTGGGAGACTATACCCCGTTTATGTGATGTTTCGCCATCACATATCTAGGGTAGCACCCTACGGTCTTCGGGCCATTCCTGTGTGAAAATTTAATGGATAGCTTCCATGAGATAGCTTCTCGTCATGTGTTTACGCGTAGGTGAGTTTTCATGCTCCCATTCATGTGTTAGGCCTCCCCCCTTTTTATGTGTTTTCTGGATTTCTGATGATGATTTCTGGAATTTTGTGCTTCACCAATTTTCATGATTTTCATTGATATGATATCAGTTTTTGTGCATTGGTGAATTCATGTGTTATTGACTTGTTATGAATACAAGTTTAGGTTATGATACCCTACCTTATCTTTGTGAAGATTCTTGTGATATTGATTAATCTTTTGTTGATTATCATTTACATACTTATAGTAGTATGTCGTTATGGTTATTTCATGTTCATGTCATGCCTTTTACTTTATACCATATCATCTGATATTTATAGCTAGACTGATCCGTTTATTATTTTCTTATAAATAATACTCGGGTCAGACCGAGATGTTACAGGTGCTTCTGCTTGACTTCTCTTCAGGATATTTCTGACTTTTGGCTAACTACATAGATTAGTAGTTTTTGGATGTACACCTTTGAGATATAGACTCTATGTTGTGTACTTATTCTTTTGTATAGCACGTGATGCTATTCTTTTGTATTATCGTGGATCTTTCTGACCACTACTCTGATATACACTTTCATGTGCTATATATGTATTCATATCTTCTTCCGCCTTTGTGATATGGATGTCTGTGACAGATTTATGTTATGATTATTTCTATGTTTGTTTCCGAAGATTATATATAGCCACCGTGTGATAGCTTTTGTGTTTGTATCGGTATGTCGGATTTCCTCCTTAAAAGATATGCATTCTATTCTATCTGACGTATCGGTGCTCGCACAAAGAAGTTACATGGATGGTCGCTCCTCCACAGCCTTATTCTCCGTGCTAATTGACAGCACTACATCGTAGTGTTCTTGGTTAGCGTGGGTATAGAGGTGGGGCGTCACAAAGGAATTATAAATTAATGAAGGTGATTAAGGAAAGATAATAAATTAAGGCCTAATTAATCAATGTGATTAATTAAGGATAATTAATTTAAGAATAATTTATTAATTATTAATGGTTAGTTAATAAATGATTTAAAGGATAATTAATTATATTGGTTTGTAATTAATTAATGATTAATTAACCCGGATTATAAATTCATAAGAAATTAATCTGATTTGAATAAATCATATAATTAACTGACCTCACTTGTGAATGTTTGGATTTCGTTGAATGACTTGATTGTTTGATATCCCTGATATGTGATGCTGTGTGATATTGTGATCTGTAGTTTACTCATCTGTATATTATCTGTGATCTGTGAATGAACGATAAGCGTTGTTCTTATACCGCTTATCAACTATATCCTGTATTTTGATCTGTGATGATTCATTGTGTTGCACTATTGTGTTAAACCCCTGGACTACACCATACACACACAAATATGGATTTCACGTGGAAATCGGTTAAGTCACAGATAATTTAAATTTGATGTTTTTGAAATTGAAATTTTAATTTCAATTGATTTTGAAATTAGAAATTTGGGTTTAAAATGAAAAGCTTTTGAAATAGAATTTCAAAGATAAAAGTTATTTTGAATAACTTGATAAAGTTTTGAAGTTTAAATTATTTGATTTAAATTTGAATTCAATATTTGAAATTGAATTCTATGATTCGAAACTAGGGATTAAAGATGTTATACCAGTTATATATGGGTTAAACTATTTTAAAAATATTGATTTGGGAATTTGAATTTAAATTCAAAGGTTTTAACTCGAGCAAATATAATTGGATTTTTTTTCTGAAACGAAAACTAATTGTTTTCAAATGATAAAAGCTTTCACATATATAAGAAATGAAATTCCAGTTTAATTAAAGGAATTTCAAGATTAAATTGAAAAATAGTTTTCCAAGTTATGAATAAATTCTTTTTGAAAGCTATGAATTTAATCTATTTATTGTAACAGATTTAAAATGATGTTTTGTTTAACCCATTCGAAATGAAATTGTATTGAAAGCTATAAGTTAAATCTTTGATTTAAAGATTTAACGAGTTGAAATGGAAATTGATTTGAAAAAAATCTATGAATGAATCTTTTGTTTAAAAGATAAAAGTGAGGAAATTGTTTTAAACCGTTGTAGGTTGTTAAAATGAATCTTTTTGTTTAAAGATTTGGAAATGGTAATTTGTTAAACCATTCGAAAAGAAGATTTTGGGTAATAAGTTGTGACTTAATTGAAATCCCAATATCCATATGTTTTTAAAGATTGCGCTCGTTATTCGGGTTAGCCGAGAAAAGACATTTGTGTCATATAACCCATTCCGAATAGTGATACGTCGTATATGGATAGCATTTGAAGACCGGTGGTGAAGACCGGATATTTACAAAAACGAAAGGACAACTCGTCGAATGTCTCTGCATCGAATGGCCCCGATATAGAGATTATATCACCCTTTGTGATGGGAAGTCCGGACGTGATTGTGAATACCCGGAATTGCAAGGGCTTCGTAAGAAGTGCCTTCGTTTCTGTTCGAACCCGGAACAGACTTGTATGGTTACATGTCTGACATTACACTTTGAGATATAAAGCCGATTTCTTTCAAATACATTTCTGTTGGTGGCGGAGAATTTATTCTCTTAGCTTAACACCCTTCTCTGAGACGTACGAGCTCAAAGGTCATGTAGTTGAAGGTTATCAGCGATATATTCCCAATTTGGTAATGTGACATGCTGAGTGTTGCTGTGAAATGATCATTGTTTGATCATTTGTTTGATCATTTATATTTGTGATCATTACTTTGATCATTTGTTTGACCCGAAGCATGGCTTTGTGACAAAGCGTAGCTTTGTGGACGAGACTTCGTCGAACCTCACACCCCGGAATGGTCAAAACAGGAAAGATGCGGCAAGGTTATAGGGAGTAGCGCCCCTTAGTGTATGTTCATTTCCTTCTGGATAGAAGTGGTATCATGGTATGGAGCCCAGATACTTAACTTATGTGGATGTCGCAAGTATATATATATCTTACTTTGTGATTTGTTGCTCGGGGCCCCGGTTAAAGGTTGGTTACAACCGAGAGATGGCATACTCGTGTCAGTAGTTACCTATTTTTGCAGAGGTAACCCGGCCTTGTGTTGGAAGAGATCCGGTTAGGTTCTCGGGACGTCCATCTAGAGGCGTTTCCATGTGGCAATGGGATGTTCCTTAGCCTGATCATTGTTGGAAATCCAAAGAAACAATACGAGCCCTTTACGATTGCAAATTGTAGAACCTGTCTCCTCAGGAGGCAGCTATAGCAGGCATAATATAATGGTACCTATGCTGGCTAAGATTTATATTCTACTTTCGAAATGTTTTCCACTATGCACTAATAATAATATAAAAAATGATTTGATTTTGCGTAGTAAGCATCTTTGACTAACATAAGAAGAAATCTCCTCCAAGTCTGCGTTTGCATTGTGTGTGTGGTGGGAGGTCTTATGGTAGTTTCATTTTCCAAAAGCATTACGAATTGACTTTAAATTCTTTTGTTGTTCGTTTTAAAGATAAACTGTTTTGTTGCTCACACCAGTCCCATGACTGATCCGGAGTTTATTGTTCATTTCCTAAACTCTGGGTGCTCATAATTTTCTACACGAGCAGTCTAGAGTTGGGTTTTTCAGATATTCAGATTTAGTAGACTATCTGGAGCTAGATCAGTCTTTGGATCGGACTGCACTTGCTTATCTTTATGCATCGTTATTGGGAGTACGAGCTACTGCTGGAGTTCTTCCTTGAAGACTATCTTAGAGTTCTATTGTTCCGCTGCTGATGTTATCTATTTTCTTTTCCGCTGCTACTTATTGTTTCATACCTCTGATGTATATAGATATTCATTGTATCATCATTGTATCTGGATATTGTATCAGATGTTGTATATCTATATTCTTTTTCTTTTATTCCGTTGTGTTATTTACTTAATGTTGTTATAAGCTCTGGCGACTCGGATTTTGAACGGTCGAATCTACGGCATTCGAGTACGATGTAAAGTATGGATGTCGATTTTCGAGCGGGCAAAATCCATGTCGTTACACCCTCCAACCTATTTCCCTACATCCATAGATGTTAGCACAACAATTAAATACCAATTCCACTTCGAGGTGGAATATCGCGGTATATGAGATTATATAATATCATCCGCTATTATGCGGCGCATAGGGTGTCATCCACTATATAATGCGGGAAATCAATCACTCCATATATATATATATATATACACACATACACACACACACACTACTATCATATATACTATCATCCAATAGATAAATTATTAAATTCATCCAAGCACATCGACTAATTTAAATTTATTCATTTAAATTAACTAGGCAAATCAAGTGAGTGAGAAGATCTCACCTTTTTGCTTACGCATGCAACCCATTTACACCCCGACTTGTTTTCTTTACAAAATTAGACCTGAATGGATCGATCGAGCTCAGGCCGACCACCTCGCATGCTAGAACGACGCGACCGTCTCCCCATCGCCACTGCGCGCTAAACCTAACTGGGCTGCTCCACTTGCGCGCGCCACCATCTCCTTCGAACTCGACCACAACCTCGAGCTCGCGCGCCCACCCCTTCGTTCACCCAGACTACATCGTTACTACGAACGACGCCGTCCCTTCCAACCTTTCCTGAAGACATCGCCGCGAGACTTCGCCAAACCCTCCTCGTGCTCCACATCTTCTGCTCGATCACCACGCACGATCGCAAGTCGCATCCTCGCCCAAACTCCCCTACCTCATGCACGTGATTCGATTTGATCGCAAACCCATCTATTTTTTTTCTTGAATCGATTTCAATTTTAATTTATCTGAATAAAAAGGGCTCAGCTTCGATTTTGAATTGGAAGAGGAAGTGCGGCCATTGATTTAACGAGAAAGGGGTTTCATTTTCTTTCTTTCATCGTTCGTTTTAAACGAGTTAATCAACATTTTTTTCTGTTTGCTCAGCCATGATTTTGATTTGAAACGAAGAAAAGGTTTTTGTTCGTTCGTATAATTTATTCTATTTTACTAGCTCTAGTATTTTTTTCCAATGAACGCGTGTCTTCAATTTTTGCCAAGTGTTTGAAATGATGAAACTGTAGTTTGCCTTGGGAAATAGTATTATATTAAATACACAAATAGATATATATTTTAAATTCAAATTTAAATTTAAATCGTTCAATTTCGCAACTCACAATCTCGATCTCCAATCAAGGGGTGCCGCCAGGCATTTATAATGTTAAACCCCTATTCTGAACGCAATGGGAAAGGTTTCGAGTCCTAATTCGATCGTATGGAGAAGATAGCTTTTTGAATCCAACAATCATATTGAATTTCCGATTTAATTTCAGCATGTTTATCTACCGTACGGCCAAAACGATCACTCCAAAAACTACGAAAATTGAAATCCGATAATAATACACTATTACAGATCCAACAGAACTGGTTTCGTCGAATGCCGAGATTGTGCCTCGGAAGACTATTTTTAAATATCGATTTAAACGATATAAATTCAAAACTGAACAAAACAGTTTTCAAATTCAATTTCAAAATTTCTATTACCTTTAGTATTGTAAATATAAATTTTCCAATCCTTTAAAATATTTTTAACAAGCATAAAACTGAAGGTTCAATATTTTATCCAACTTTCAATAATTAAATTCGATAATTTAATTACCAAATAAATAGTGATATTTGAAATTCAAGTTAGAAAATAACTTTTAAATATTTAAAATCAATTAAATATCCAATTTCAAATGTCCAAAATTCAGGGTCGTCACAATTTCGTTAATTTTCGAAACCGTCGATTTAATCGACGCGTTGAAATAGCAATCCGGGGTACAGTCTTGGAATTCGATGAAACTAGTTCCATTGGATCCGTGATAATGTATTATTATCAGATTTCTAATTTCGTAGCGTTTGGAGTTATCGTTTGGTCATACGGTATATAAACGCGTTGAATTTTATATCGAAAATTCAATATAATAATTTGATCCAAAAAGCTATCTTCTCCATACGATCGAATTAGGACTCAAAACCTTTTCCATTGCGCTCGAAATAGGTGTAGAACATTATAAGTACCTAGCAGCATACCTCGATAGGATATCGGAATTTTAAGTTGCATTAAATGAGATATTTATAACTAAATATTATTTTAACTTATCAAAAATTAGGACTACCTTCTCACTCATTTGGATTACTAGAATTTATTTTAAATAGTTAAAATAAATTATGGATACTTTTTGAATTTTATAAATTTTTATCTTTTTAATGTTAAATATATATATAGTAGTATATATACTAGTATTTGGAGTGATATTCCCACACGTTATAGCGGATGAGACCCTATGCGCCCCGCATAATAACGGATGACCCTATATACCGTGATATCCCACTCGAAGTGGGATTGGTATTTTTTTATGTTGTATTAACATCTGTGGATGCAGGGAAATAGGTTGGAGGGATCCAACTGGATTCCTCAAAATGTTGAATTTAATTTCATATATTGTGATGTATGGATTGTGTAATAGCCCAAATTTTTAAATGAAATTTTATTTAAAAATAAACATTTTTGAAATATTGATTTGAATTAAAAGTGTAATAACTAGCGTAAAACGGGAAATTTAAACTTTACATTTTTTTTACGTATATTTATATCCGTTCTTAACTTTATGTTTAACAAACAAAATTTTATTAATTGATGATAATAGCTATTTTATTTTTAGTGTGAAATGATACGTTATTTTATTTAAAGAAACGTTATCATTTTTAAATTTATTTAATAAAAGAAACAAGTAACGGTTGTACGTTACTTTGGGCGTTACATTTTACATTCGTTGTTCCGTTGTCCATTTGGTTTTTATATGCGTTGACTTTACAAAATTTCAGCTGTATATTTTCAGTTTGAGAATTTCATAAAAATCTTGCTTTGAACCGTTCACGTGAGAATAATTCCTTTCCCTTTTGCATTCCATGCGTTCTCCAATTAAATTGCCTTAATAACCTGCCGTTCCAAAACTTTATGACCTTTTCTCTCATAATTCAAGCGAGCAGCTCTTTTACATTTTCCACTTTCACAAATAATTTCCAGACTAAGAAAAAAATTTCGTTCTGCTGCCTACAAATTGTTTTCTCTTTAGCCTCCATCATAATTTCATGAGCATTCCTCTGGAAGGTAAACTAGCAGCATCTTCCCTATTTAAATTTTGTATTTCAATTTGCTGTAGCCCCTGCTTTTGTTTTGCTACCATGTTTTGCCGCCTCCACCCATACCAGATCTACTCCACCAATCCCAAGCTGAGGCGACCCAACACCATGCCTCCTCCACGAACCCACTGCAGCCACCATCACGCCCAGGAACCCACGGCAGACCGAGAACCAACCCCTACTCCAAGCCCACACCAGATCGTGACCAGCCCACGCCACCAGGCCAAGACCAGGCACCACCACAGCCTACCCCAGTCCACCACCACGTCCCCTCTCCAGACCGAGACCAGCCACCGCACCCATGTCCCCTCTCCATGCCGAGATCCAGACCAATCCCTACGTCCAACTACTCCACTTTCCTCCACCACCGAGACCGCCTCCAACCCCAGGCTGACCAACCCACTGTGGCGCTCCCCTCTGACATGACCACTTGGCCGCGAGTTCACATGACGCTGCCTCCATGCTAGACCACCCCGACCCCAAACCACCACCAACTCCAGGCCGAGACCACTCCTACCCCAGCCCTGCCATCCACCACCACTCCAACCCATACGCCACCACCACATCACCATGTTCCTCCCCAATCTTCCAGCCTCCGCCCCAAGCAAACACTGCTGCCTCCCCTTTCTTGTGAGTGCTTATATATATATTATAGATTATGTATATATATATGTTATAATAGTTTATATATATTATATGTTAATGTATATATGATGTGGTGTGTTTATATATACAGTAAATGATAATATATTTAGTTATATTCGTATGTGTTTAGAAAAAAAATTTATTTATGTGCTGCAATGTGTTTGGTTATCTATATATCTAAGTATACAAAACATATTGGCTTACATGATTTTGTTATTTTGTTTCCCTGTAAGTTACACCTATCTGTAGTAGTTGTATATATGATAGTTGAGTCGAAATTTTAAAACTGTTGTATATGTATTTATGCTTAAAGTCTTGTTATATATATTATATTATAAGTTTCGTAGGTGTACGTATATTTTATCTAATATATATATTAGTTCTACATAATAGTTTATATTATATAAAAAAGATATGGACTTTGAACATTGTTTCCAGTATATATATAGTGATGTATTGTATACAAGATTTGACATATGCTTTTGAGAATTTTTTTTATGTATATGGACTATAATAGTATTTATTTTAAAGTATATGGTCTGCATTTTGCTTGGATATGTAGAGATACAAATATTTACTGTATATATGTACTATGGGCTGTAAGTAATATATATTTGTTATTAAATGATGGTTTCAAAGTGTATAGATGAAAGTATATGTTATAATGAAGAAGTTTGTGTGAGTTGAATGAATTTATACTTGATCTGTTGTGTAGATTTTATATAGTTCAGTTGAGTATATGCATATAGGTAGATATCAAGTATAACTTAAGTATTTTCCATTTTTATACATATATACAAATGGTTATTTCAAATTATATGATGTATCTACATCGATTTTAATATATGTGTTTTATTTTAAAAACAACGATTTTGAAATACATATATATATTTAATTTAATATGTGTTTGAGCATTTAGAATATGATTTTATATAAATAGTTATATATAGTTATATATATATACGTGTTCACTTATATCATTATCTTCATCGATCCATTTCTGATTTGATTTCGTCTATCCTTATTTATCAGCTTGTCCGTCAAACTCAAGTCCATCGTGCTTTGCTTCGAAATTCGTGCTTGGATTGTAACTCACTTCGTTATCAAATTCCTCTAGCCTCGAAAGGTGAGCAATCACTCACGATTAACGTTCTTATATTTATTAAATTTGATTTCAATTGAAATGTCAATTGAAGTATGCTGCTGTTAGTTATTTACATTGTTATATATATGTCATTATCTGTATCTGTTCACCTATGACATCCGACACCATTATCTGTTATTTATACTGATGATATATGTCTGTTACTGTGTTATTTTATTTTCATATCTGTTATCACTCTGCAAGTTCCCTGTTATATAGAATCACTATGGGTTGAAATGATACATACCCGAACGATCTGTAGAATAGGAGGAAATCGTTATGGGTTGAAATGATAAACCCAAGCGATTTTCAATTGAATTGAATTTGGGATTTCGGGTTGAAAAGATATATACCCGAATATGTTTTAAATTGTGGATTGAAATGATAAATATCCGTATCACTTGACCATAGGATAGAAAATTATATACAGGCACCTTTGGTCTATATATAAACGTTTTGAAAATGATATATATGGTTTTGAAAAAGAAATATATGGTTTTGATTAATATTGATTTTAAAGATTTATTAAAGTTGATGTAATAAAGTTGATAAATAATATGTTTAAGTATTTAATATCTATATTTTTAAATATAGAATTTGTAATGATTTGAAATTGATTGAAATTGTATTTATTTAAGAATTATACTTAAATAAGTCTGATTTGAAATGTATTGAATTTGAAAATTTAAAGAAGTGATTTACAACTTGAAATTTGAAAGGGTGACTTAAATGGATATTTCAAACGTATAAATATTTAAATGAGATCTTTTGTTTATTTAAATTATAAATTGAAATTGTATTTAGATGTTATGGAAATGATTAAGTTAATATTTCAAAACTAAATAATTGTAAAGTGAATTTGATATGTATATAAATTTATCGAATTTAGTTTTGAAATGATGAATATTTAAAGCTTTGAAATATATTAAAAATTGAAATGACTTATTTATGGTTCAGATATGTATTTGAAATCGATAAATTGAAATGGTTTATTTAGAAGCTGAATCGAGTTGAAACTAATGATTTGAGATTTGATTAAATTAAATTTTTGGAATTCGAGTTAATTTGAATCGATTTGTGAAATTTGAGGAAATTAATTTAATTTATAACGAAATTTTTATATCTAAACTGTTAAAAAGGAAGTGTTATGATTTCCAAAATACTGTGATTTCCAGTCTATGATTTCGAAAGCATTATAACTTTGGAAAGTAATATGATTTTGAAAATGGATATATTTGAAGTGAAATGATATCGTATTAATTGGGTTTTGAAATGATAATGATTTTGGGTTTGTAGTATAAACTATTTTGAAATGACCACGGTGTTATAATAACGATTGGTTGGCAAAGAGACCGGGATCGGATATGGACATACTCTCTGTCGATACTGAAAACCACTTTGACAACCGTGTACGCGGTGGAGATTCCAGAATGAAGTAGGATGGTGGCGGCGTTCTTAAGGTATGTTACGTGGACCCAACTCCCATGAGTTGGCATAAGGTGGCTAAAACAGGAGCGATCTCGGACCAGTGAGGTAGCACCTCTTCTCGGACGCATTTCTTCGATATTATACTCTTACTTGTGATTTGACTAGATGGCCATCCTCCGATTTGGGAATGTTGTTCGAGGTGGAGCGGTAGTGGCTGCTATGCGTATCCATCGGTCCGTGTGCGTAATTGGTATATCTACCCTGACATTGCCTAGTTGTGCCGTGTCACCTACCATACCGAGCTTTACTACGATTATGATTTTAAAATCCGACCGCGTTAAGGTTCTCCATCCCCTTAACGCTATTTTCCGATATGATTATACTTTACTTATTTAGACACTATTATAATAGCGAATATTACTACATAGTAAATAGTTTAACGGACCCTTAGAGGATGGTCATCCCAAACATCCTTTAAGTTACTTGTATTCCGGTTGATATTTCACTTGAGTTGGATTTATTGAATATAAGAATGTTAATCCTGAATCGAGTGTTTTTGTGTTTTGCTTTACGCTCGGGTCAGACTGAGTGATACAGCATTTGAGACTCACCTTTGGAGCTGGAGCTTCGCTCGGAGAACCAGCAATCTATCGATCCTGCTTTCAGTTATTCTGTTGATTCCAGTGATGTATTCAGATCTGGTATTTGATTATTGTATTGAGACATCTAGTGTATTCGAGACCTCTGTTGTATCTTGTTTAACTCTGTTATATATATAGTAGCTTCATGAACTACCATCCTTTTGTTTCCGCTGCATTATTGTTATATTACTCTATGTCTGTGATCTGTTTTCTTTTGTTTAATTTTCTTCTACCTCTCTCTTCTTCACCCTAGTTATTCGCTCTTTTGTACAATTTGGTTTGAACAGGAGTGAATTATGGTCGACTCAAAGGGTACAGAACTGTGGGTTGCTACATTTGGTATCAGAGCTGAAGGTTAAGCGAGAACCTTGGCTCTGGTGGGGATTACTCATTAGAGATAGAGTCAGTAGTACTCTAGAAAGAGTTAAGTGTAATAATAGATATGATCGCGTATTTGTTTGTGAATATAAATGGTTTTATATTATGTTGATTAATCTGTTGAGTGGCATATAAATTCTGTTCGAATAGTGGGACGCCACAAAATCGATAGGAGTTTCTAAACACTTGAATAGAGTAATTCAACACAGTATGGTTTGAAGTGGGTAAATGAAATAATTTTACCCAAATTATATTTTGATGTAGAAGAAATAATTTTCTGAAATTATTATATATAATTGGAGTGTTTGGATGATAATATTATAATCAAATCAGATTATAAAATTTGAATGGTTATATATATAACCAAAAAGAGATTGTATAAAAACAAATTATACAAGCCAATTAAAAACTAAAAATGGATTCAAATCAGAATTTTAAAGTTTAAAACCTTGGAAGCTTTAAGAAATGTTTTAAAAGGATTTGAACTAAGTATTTTGAAATTTTAGAATTCCAGAAGTTGGGAAAAGTATTTTCCAAAGTGTTTTGAAAATGAAATAGCCTTATTTCTTTGAAAGGATTTTTGAAGAAAAATTGTTTAAATGGATTTTGAAGATGCTATAGCACTGAACTCACTTCGGTCGTTGGAAAATAATTTCGATGATGATAGCGACATCATCGGTGTTCATTTTCGAGTTTCCAAGTGACGGATTGCTACCGTAATAATTTGATATGGATATTTTTGTTTGGAACAAGTGTTGTTTAAAAATTCCAAAAAGGAATTGTTTTGGGTAAAATCAGGTTTATTTTAAAATTCGAAGGAAGTGGTTTGTTAAACCAAAAAGAGTGTATATATATTTGATTTCAAAGTGATTTGAAATAAATACCGGGTGTTTAAAAATTCTGGAATCCTATGGAAGATGATATTTAAAAGAAAGGAAAGTATGGAAATTGAGTTTTGGAAAATAAATTTTAACTTAAGTAAGTTAAAATAAATTGTTTGAATTGAATTTAACTTAAGGAAAGTTAAATAAATTTATTAGGAATTGAGACAATAATAAACTCGAATGGTGAAATTACTATATGAATATAAGTAAGGAAGTGGGAAAATTTTGAAATTAGAACTAAATTCTTACTTGATCTAAATTGAATGAATTAAAAATAAATTTTTTTGGAGAGAAATTAGTTTAAGTATGAATAACTCGGAATTGGTTTTGAAATGTTGGTTAAAAGGAATTGAAATTGAAATAAAAGGTGAATTGGATTTGAATCATATTGAATTGAATTAAATATGTGAATGTGAATTATAAAGTGACTATATAACTATAAGTTATGAAAATTGAATTGAATTAGAAATAATATTGAATTGAAGTAAATATAATTTTGAGTTGTGAATAAATAAATTTGAATAGCTTATAAAATTTGAAATTAATGGAATAAAAATATACGTAGGCTATAAAAAGATGTATGAACTGGAGTTAAAAATAAAATGTGAATATATTCGAGTATAAAATTGTTGGAAATGAGAGAGATAAGTCGTGTAACTTATAAAATTGAAAAGTGAAATAGAAAATGCAAAATAAAATGGTGTAATATTTTAAAGTGAAGAAATAAAGTCCAAACTTGAAATTTAAAATGAAATTGAACTCAAGTAAATTAAATGGAGTGATTTTTTTGGAATAAAAATCTAATCGTGAAGTGGAATTAACTAATTAGATGGGTTAGTCAGTAGATTGAGTATTGTAATTGAAATTTGAGTTATAAAGAGTGTTTGACTTAATAGTAAGCAAATTAAATATATTTTGATATGCCGTCGAATAAAATAGAAATGGATTGAAATAGAGATGATTTAAGTTATAAACAAATTCAATTTGAGTATAAATAAATTGAATATGGCCTTGATATCATTTAAATGAATTAAAAAATGAATTCAAGTATGGAATTAAAATTTGAGTGAATTAAATGAACGAACTAATTAATTAATTAGTAAATGAAATGGAAGTTGGTTGAAATGAAAACAAACTTAAGTAATATAGTTGGAATAATTTAAACTAAACGGATTAACTTAAGTAAATATTTTGAATAAAAATCGATATAAATAAATTTATGGAATGGTTCATAAATAAATTAGCATGAAATGATTCTGAATTTAATAAAGTGGATTTGAATATAATAAATGTGGATATTAATGAAACGTAAATAAATTGATTGAGAATCAAATTGAAATGTAATAAAATTGAATATGAATTGATTTGGAATCAATTTAAAATAGCTATGAACTGAAATGATTATTCTATTAAATGAATACCATCGAATTTGTATAGAAAAATTGTCGTTTGGCGTAAACGGAAGTAAATAAAATTCTAGGATTAATTAGGAAGTGAATAAATTGATTTTTGGATCAATTTGGAATGGATACGAGTTTGTTTGATGTAAAATGAATTGGATGCAAATAAATTTGGGTGTAAATCATTCGAATAGAATATGGCTTGATTGAAAGTAATCAAATTAATATCAGAACCTCATGATTGCTTATAAATATATGTTAAGCATGCATTGCTTATGAAATTCATGTGTTAACTAGTTAAATAAACGAAATGATAGTAAATTTCAAATTTTGGGACTTAAGTGATTGAAATTGAGTAAGTACAGGTATATGGGGACTTTTTGGCTAGATTTGGCTTGCGAAATTTCTTTTGAAGTAAATGCTTGCTAAATAATGCTTAAAAACGCTATATAAGGTACGTTTTTAGACTAAATACTACAAAATATAAATATTGATATATATATATATATTTTTGTTTTTCGACCATGTTGGTCGATGGATATATATTTATCTCTCTTGTCATATTGCAAAAGGCTCTCAGTATAAGGAAGACTCTACCAAAAAAATTCGGAAATTTAGGGTGATAGAAAAATTTGGAAAATTTTTGGAAAATTTTTGTTAACGACAATTTGTTTTCGAAATGTAATTGGAATAAAGGATTTTGGAAATAGAATTTAGAACTAATTGTTTGGGTGAAACTAAAAGATAGGAAAGGTGAAATATCGAATTTTTACTGAGTGGGTATTGGGTTTGGAGCATTTTTTTCCTGCCTTAGAAATTTCGAGGACGAAATTCTTTTAAGGGGGGAGGAATGTAACGACCCGGATTTTTCATCGTTCGATTTTGAATATTTAAATGGTTTAAACATGGAATTTGGAATAATAATTGAGTCAATAAAATTTCAACACTAGAATTTCAAGTGATTTCGTTAATTTTTGAACCGTCGATTTAATTGACGCGTTGAAATAGCGATCCGGGGTACAGTCTCGGAATTCGACGAAACTAGTTCCATTGGATCTGTAATAATGTATTATCATCATATTTCAAATTTCGTAGCATTTGGAGTTATCGTTTGGTCATACGGTATATAAACGCGTTGAATTTTATATCGAAAATTCAATATAATAATTGGCCCCAAAAAGCTATCTTCTCCATGCGACGGTAGTAGGGTTTGGCCGCAACATGGTTCAACAGTGGAAGCGAAGGCAGATGGGCGGCGATTGAGTATCGCGAAGGCGGCAGTTTTGCGGCGATGGTGGGCGACTCGTTCACGAGTGGTTGTGGGACGTGAATGGTTGGGTGATTGTCGATGTCGGCGGTGTCACGTGTAAGGAGAGGCAGTCTCCAGTAGGGTCACACGGCTGGTGGAGGTGCGATGCTGTGAACAGCGGTGGCGATCTTCGATTGGGAGAAACGTAGGTGGCAGACTTTGAAGGCTCGATTTCCGGTGGCATGTGTTATCTTAAAACTAATCAAGGTAATTAATTTAAATAGTTATTGATTTCAGTTAATTAATTTAAATTATATCAAATGTTCATTTACCAATATCAAACGCATACGAGGTCCAAAATGAATAAATCAGCCATGTGGGATTCATAGTTGGAAAATCTACGTGATGGAATCAAAATTGGAAACATGTTACAATTAAAAATCAAAGGTAAGTAATTCTCACTCCTTTGGATCACTATAATTTATTTTAAATAGTTAAAATAAATTGTGAATGCTGGTTGAATTTTATAAATTTTTATCCGTTGAATGTTAAATATATATAGTAGTATATACACTAGTATTTGAAGTGATATTCCCGCACATTATAGCGGATGAGGCCCTATGCGCCCCGCATAATAGCGGATGACCCTATATACCGCGATATCCCCCTCGAAGTGGGATTGGTATTTTTTTATGTTGTATTAACATCTGTGGATGCAGGGAAACATATTGGACGGATCCAACTGGATCCTCAAAATGTTGAATTTAATTTCATATATTGTGATATATGGATTGTGTAGAATAGTCTAGTATAGATTATTGTAGTGATTGAATGTAACGACCCAGAATTTTGAACAAATTAAATTGAAAATATTTAATTAATTTTAAATATTTGAACGATGATTTAATTTGAATCCCGAATATAACTTTGAATTTGACGATTAAATTATAAAATTTAATCTATTGTAAGGTGAATAAAATTTCGAATCTTCAATTTAAGCTGAAGAAAAATATTTCGAAAGCTTTTAAAATTCGTATTGATAATACTGAAGATAATTGAAGCTTCAGAATCTAATTTCGAATTGATTTGATCAGTTTTGAATTTAAATCGTTCGAATCGATATTTAAAAATAGCCGTCCGAGGCACAGTCTCGGAATTCGACGAAACTAGTTCCATTGGGTCCGTAATATTGAATTATTACTGGATTTCCAATTTCATATTTTTCGGAGTTGTTTTGTGACCGTATGGTTACAAAACGCGTTGAAGTTTTAAATCGAATTTGATTTTTAATTTAAAATTTTAATATAGTCAACAGCAGCATGTTCTCCTTTATTCACGCAGACAATTACGATATGAAATCGTGCAAGCACGTTCTTCCCCGTTGTTCAGGCCTATAATCACGAAGAGAAAATCACGCAACCCATACTCGTTCAATTTCAAATATCCCTCTCCTCTCTTCAGATTCGAACGAACGAAAACTCCATTCTCAGTTCAAAAGAAATAAAAATGGCGGAGGTTCTTTCGTTCGAAATTAAACTTACTCTCTAACAAAACAAACGAAAAACACTTCGTTCAAAATCAAACCCATCCCTGGTTTTTCAAATCGCATTTCCCTCTGTCAAATTTTCAGTTCAACACACAAACTTTCTCGGCCAAGGAAAAACTCGAAGAAGAATACATCGATTCGCGAATGAACTCGCGACCAGGAGGGGAGGCGCGCCGATCTGTCGAGGGTTGTTACCTCGTGAATGACGAAGGGGATCGGGCTCACGAATCCGAGCGTAGTCGCGACCTCTGGTTCGAGCTCGCGAGAGGGAGTCGCGTCGCGAAGCAGATCGAGGGTCTCGAGAGTGTCATTCGATGTAGGCGTGGCGGTCGATTAGGGGCGGTGGCGTTCAGCGAGGGCTCATGCTAGAATTTGCATGGCCGAGACAGGGTTCGAGAGGCGGCTCGATCGACGCTAGGGCTTGGAAATTTTGATTGGGCAACCGTGCTTGAGGCAGTAGGTTTCCGATGTTGGGTTGAAGGCGTGTTCGTCTGGAAGTCATGGGTTTCAGCAGATGTCAGTATGGGGAAACTATTAGGTATATTCCATAGCTTAATTTATAATTTAATGTTAAATTAGATTGTTAATACAATTAGGAATAAAATGATTTCTTTTTGAATATATAAAGGTTAAGAACACAATATATATAGGTCATATATATATAGGTAAATACACACATATTTTGAAACAGAAAAATTTACAGTAAAATGTATTTTTGTTATAAATTCAAAGTGGTATATTTATAGATAAACTTTGAAATATAGAAATTTTTAAATAGGAAAATACATATTTTTATAGATATTTGGAATCTATATAAACTATTTTCATATGGAAATGTGTTTCAAATAAAAAGATAAAGATAAAAGGAAGTAGTAATAAATTGTTCGATCAATTTAAATAGTTAATAGAAAATTTGTTTAAAATAAATCATTCGATAAAATTTAATTTATTAGTTTAAATAAATTAACAGATAGTAATCCATTGTCAATTAATTCGAATATTTATCAATTACAAAATTGTTTATACCAGGGTAAAAATCGAGAAAACAAAACTGAAATGGAAATGGATGGCAAAATTAAAAGCTAAGGTGAGATCTTCTCACTCAAAATTTAAAGTGGAATTTTCAGTTTTTGTTTGTTTGTTTGTTTGATGTGATATTAGATATAGTAGGTTATATCTATATATATATAGCAATATATACATATTGGCATATGTATATATTCGATTGATTGATTTCCCGCCTCGTATAGCGGATGAGACCCTATTGCGCCGTTAGTAAGCGGATTATTTTTATAAAACCCATATACCGCGATATTCCACCTCGAAGTGGAATTGGTATTGTGCTAACGTCTGTGGATGCAGGGAAACAGGTTGGAGGGATCCAACTGGATTCCTCACCAGTAGTATTTATTTACAGATATTGATGTATATTCTGTTATCATATTGATATATGATGTTTGTTGTTGTGATTGACTAATTGGTGCTGTTGCATCGTCGGATTCAGTTTTGAAGTTTAAAAATAACGACTTTTACTTTAAAAGGATTTTAAAGTGATTTTTGGAAGTAGACGTTTTATTTAATTTTTGAATTAATAAATAAACGTTCAAACTTTAAAGTTATAAAAGTTAAGATTTGTGAATTATAACCAAAAGGTAATTTCTTTTGAAATAAATAGTTAAGAAATTTATAAAATGGTTTTAATTGGAATTTTTGAATTATTAAAACGATGTATGTAAAAGATGTACAAGATTGATATTTATAACTTTAAAATGTTGGTATTATAAAACGAGCTTTTATAAGCGTTAAAATGAATTTTTAAGAATTTATAAATAAATGAATTTTTAAGAATTTATAAATAAATGAAATTTATAAATGGTGAACTTATAAATGGAAATGATTTCGTAAAATAAATGAATTATAAGTATTTAACTTATAATATGGATTGTGGGTATAAAAAAATTTAGTTATGAATTGAATTAGTTAACAAAGGAGAATTATAAATTGAAGTTTTTCTAAATAGAATATGATTTATAAACGTTGTTTATAAATCCGAAATCACTTATTTTGATAAGTAAATTATAGAAGTTAATAAAAGAAATCTATAAATCGAAGTTGTTAGAAAATAGAAATGGAATTTATAAACGTTGTTTTATAAATTCGAAAATCAATCAAATTTGATTGATTTTAAATATAGAAGATTATTAAGGGAATTTTATCCACGATTTTGGATAGTGGACAATTCTTGATATAAATGTGTAGAAATATTGGAATTTGGTTAGTGAAGTATATTCACGATTTTGGACAGTGAATATATTTTTGAGTAAAATGGATATGGTTTTGGGAAAGTTATATTTGAAATAAAGTTAATTATTTTTAAACGATGTTTTAAAAATGTATTGAATATCGAAATCATAGATTTCAACATTCATTGTTGAAATAGACGTTTTCGAGGAAGAAGGAAATGGTGGACTATAACACTGTTGTTATAGTAAATGATTTCCGAAAGGAAATGTTTTTTTTATAGTATTGGGATTTACATATCTATCTTAGTTTTGAATCCCTATACTAGTGATTTTGAGTCGTCGTAACGATGTTTTACGTAACATTCGTTTTGACTCAAATAGATGTTGTTATAGTAAATGATTTCCTTAAAGAATGAATTTATACTTAATTTTGATTTAAGTATATCGAATATTTTCAAATGTTGAAAATAAATGATTTGTGAATTACTTATTATTAAATAAGTATGGAATTACTTTCCCAATATGAAACGAAGGGTTTGAAATTTTATCTTTTAAAGATAGATTGAAAAGTGAATATTTGAAAATTGTTTTCAAACTGTTAAGTGTGGAAATTTTATATCTAGTAAAGATATTTTTGAAGATGAAATAATTTGGAAAATTATTTGGAATCTGATGATGTTGCGCATCTTTATTGATAGTTAAATAACCGACTATCAATAATTACCTTGAATGGATATTTGTTGTGATTGGATGAATTTGAATGCCACACTTGTTTTTAAATAAACGCTCACTATTCGGGTTAGCCGGGAAAGGACCATGGGGTCGTATAACCCATTCCGAATATGTGATACGTCGTTATGAATTGCATTCGAAGACCGGTGTTGAAGACCGGATATTTTTGAAAACGGAAGGATTACCGTCGAGTTACTCTACATCGGCTGATCTCCGGTTTAGAGGTTTTATCACCCTTAGTGACGGGAAGTCCTGACGTGATTGAAAATTATCCGGATATGCAAGGGCTTCGTGAGAAGTGCCTTCGGTTCTGTTCGATCCCGGAACAGACTTGTATGGATTGTGTGTGACGTTACAATTTGAGATATAAAGCTGATTTCTTTCAAATACATTTCTGTTGGTGGTGCAGAATTTATTCTCTTAGCTTAACACCCTTCTCTGAGACGTACGAGCTCAGAGGTTATGTAGTTGAGATTTATCAGCGATATATCCCAATTTGGTAACGTGGCATACTAAGTGTTGCTGTGAAATGATCAGTGTTTGATCATTTACGATATGATCATTTGTTTGATCTTATATCTTTGTGATCATAGGTTGTTCATTTGTTTGACCCGAAGCATGGCTTTGTAGAAAGCGTAGCTTTGTGGACGAGACTTCATCGAGCCTCACACCCCAGAAATGATCAAAACAGGAAGGATGCGGCAAGGTTCTAGGGAGTAGCGCCCCTTAGTGTATGTCATTCCTTCTAGATAGAGGTGGTATCATGGTATGGAGCCCAGATACTTAACCTATGTGGTTGCTGCATTTTTACTATGTGGTTTGTTGGAAATCGGGGATCCTCGGGAAGATCGGTTACGATCGGGGGATGGCATACGCGTGTCAGTAGTTACCTACTTTTGCAGAGGTAACCCGGCCTTGTGTTGGCAGAGATCTAACCGTAATGTTAGGTTATTTCTCGGGTCGTCTATTCCAGGGACGTACCCATCGTGGATAGGAAGTTCCTTAGCCTGACCATTTGTTGGAAATCCAAACTCCAATACGAACCTTGTACGGTATTAGTTGTAGAACCTGCCATTTACGTACGGTGGTCACCACTGTTTAGATGGTAGCTATAGTAGGCATACGATACTGGTCGTATGTTGGCTAAGATTAATATTATACTTTCGAAATGTTTTATACACTATGCACTAATAATAATATCAAAAAAGGATTTGATTTGCGTAGTAAGCATCTTTGACTATCATAAGAAGAAATCTCCTCCAATTCTGCGTTTGCATTGTGTGTGTGGTGGGAGGTCTTATGGTAGTTTCATTTTCCAAAAGCATTGCGAATTTGTTTTAATTTCTTTGTGAAAAATAACTGTTTTACGATGTCACACCAGTCACCATGACTGACTCGGAGTTTATTGTTTCCCTTCTAAACTCTGGGTGCCCACCAATTTCCACACGGGCAGTCTAGAGTTAGGTTATCAGGATATTCTGGATATTCTGGAGCTTTGGAAGCAAGCTGGATGACGAGACGTAGTATTTGTATCTGATAGTATATATTCCACTGTGTATTCTGTATGAGGACAAGTTTATATAACTGTCCATTGTTGTATATTGACTCTGATTGATGTATGTATAAAATGATATAGTTCTTTGTTTTAAAGATTATTCATTTATCTATTATATATTGTTCCGCTGCGATGTGTAAGATTCTGATATTGTTATCTGTTCTGATGTTGTTCCTCTTTCTTCTTCTGCTTTCTTCTTCTTCTCTTTTTCTTCTATCTTTTCTTCTATTTCTTTTTCTTAAACCCTCACTATTGGAGTTTCCGGCACTCGATTGCTCGACGGTCGATAAAGTGAGTATCGATGTCGAATTTTCGAAAGTCGAAAATTCTAGGACGTGACATTGAAATTATTGGATGTTATTGTAGCACTGGCCAAAATTTTGATATTTTAAATACCATAAATATATTTTTAAAATGGAAGGAATTAAAGGGGATTTTTGATGTAAAATTATTTATATTGGAATTGGGTTTTATTTAAAAGAAATTGAATTAGAATAATATATTTGATTTTTGGCTATACTTAACTATTGTGAATTATTAAATGGAGATTTTAAAAATGAATTATATAAGAAAATTTATAAATGATATTCTGGAAATATAAAAAGGAGTTAAAATCAATATTAAAAGTAGATTGGAAGTATAAATGGAATTTATAAGAAATAAATTTATGTAATGGAATTTTATAAATAAGATTTGTTTTATAAACAGGAAAAAACCAAAGTGATTATAAATTTATAAACTATGTTTATAAATAAAGGAATTCTATATCAGATGATAATTGGGAATATAAATTCATAGGTCGAATTTATATTAGAATATGGAAACAGGGTTGAGAAAAATAGTAGATTCTATTTTTGAAATGAGAATGGTTAGGGAATCGAAAATAAATTGATATGTTGTGAAATCGAGAGGAAGTTATAAATTAAATTGGTTATTGAGATTTTAAAATATATTTTTACTTTTAAGAAGTTAAGTTCGTTTTTCAAAGTGAAAACTTTATTATTTAAACAATGAAATTTTAAACTAGTTAGTATTGGAATACTTTGGAAAATGGATTTTCAAATATTTAATATTTATTGAAATATTTTTTTAAAATTTTTATAATTGGCTTTGTAAATTGATTTGTTTTATTTTAGATGAGTTATTGATGGTTTATTAAAAGTGTTTGATATTTTAAATAATAACTTAAACATATTTTAAAAATAGAAAATAAATTTCTATTCTTTAAAAATGCTGATTTTATATATATATATATAGTTTGGAATAATTGAAAATTTATTTATAAAATTCTCTAAAGATGTGTAAAAAGGTTTTAATTTAAGGATGAGTTTTTATAAGAGAAATCTTATAAACGGAATTCTAGAGACTTAAGAAAATTTTCAATGTTTAGATGTGATAACTTTGGAAAGAATTTGAATTCATTTAAAGAAGTTATATATGGTTGGTTGAGATTATAAATAAGTATAATCGTAGGGAGGATTTATAAAAATTTCGGAGACTTATGAGATAAGTTATGAAATATTTCCAAGTTTAATATTAAGATGATTTTGGAAATTATTCGTATAAATATTTTCCTAAGTATTGAAAGGAAGGTTTTAGAAATATTTTTAGTGGGAAAAGATTTGGAATAGAAATATTTTCTAGGTGTTATAAAAATGGAAGTTGGAAATATATCTAAGTATTGAAAATGGTGAAATATCCTGTTATGGATACAAGTGTTGGAATTGTTTCCAAATATAGAAATGTTGAAAGAGATTGAATATATATCTTGGTGAAAATGTTTTGAAATAAATACTTTGAATAATTATAAAATAAGGCATAGTGTTTGCTTATGGATGTTTTATTGATAGCTAAATAACCGACTATCAAAATTGGCCAATTACGTTAATCATTTCGAAGAGACAGGGATCATATTTAATTATCCGAAAACCACTTCGATCAAGTTTAAACGTCACAAATATCGTGAAGATGATGAAGACAGTGATTCGGTTTGTCCAGACCCAGGACAACTTGTATGGACGAATGCTATCAGAACATCGTCATTGGAGGACGACGAGCATTCTGAGTGAAAATTGTTTCTTGAAAGGTAACGCTTAGCCTCAAGCCTCATCAACCGGGAATGACTAAAACAGGAGAGATGCAGCAAGGCTAAGTGGGTCGCACCCAATTAGGGTATGTTATCACTTTTCTAGATGTCCTTGGAAACGTTTATTATGGATATGGTTGTGCATGAAAGGAGCGCTCGATTGTAAGGGTGGTGTGATGCCCCACCTTTATGCTCATGCTAGCCAAGGACACTACGGAGTAATGCCGTCAACTAGCGCAAAGAATAAGGCTATTGAGGAGCGACCATCTGTGTAGTTGCCTTGTGCGAGCACCGATATGTCAGATAGTATAACATGCATTTCACTTCAAGAGGAAATCCGACATACCGATTCAAACTCAAAGCTACCACACAGTGGCTAAGTGGACCTCGGAAACAAATATATAATAAACATAACACAAATCAGTCACAAATGTTCATATCACAAAGGCAGAAACAGATATGAATATATAACACAGAAAGGTGTACATCAGAGTAGTGGTCAAATAAAATCCACAATCTCACAAAAGAATAGATACAAGTGCTAGACAAAAGAATAAGTATACATCATGGAGTCTATATCTCAAATGTATAACAGAAAAAACTACAAGTGTAATGTAGTTAGACAAAAGTCAGAAGATGATCCCAGATAAGGAGTCAAGCAGATGCACCTGTAACATCTCGGTCTGACCCGAGTATTTTTTTAATAAGAAAATAATAAACGGATCAGTCTAGCTATAAATATCAGAAAAAATGAGATAGGATGAGAGATATGACTAAAACGTAAGATAACAAAAATGTCATACATTGACGAGTATACTTTAAACATCAACAAAATAATACAATATCTCAAAAATCTCAAAGCACCAAAAAGAACGTCACATTCTTTATTTAATTCACCAAACACTAAATATTAACAAACATATAATTGCCAATCACAAAAAGAGGTGAAACACAAATTCCAGAAATCACAACAAGAAATCCAGAAATCACAAAAAAAGGGGGGAAGGCCTTTCACAAACGGTAGCATGAAAACTCCCAAACACGTGCATCACAAACGGAACGCTATTCCATGGTCGCTAACCATAAATTTTGAGCCGAGCTCCACAAACGGCGCAAAGACCACGGGTCGTTACCCCGCCAAATTGAACCGAAGTTCCACAGAAATGGGGTTTAGTCTCCCTCGTAGACAAATAGACATCGCACATCACTAGTCTAAATCACAAAATGATCATCATCGATCAATAAAAGTGTCGATTACACTAAGCTAGTAAATATATGAGTTTAGCTTCATGTCCTATAACCACTAGCTTAACTTAAATATTTACGAACAAATTGTAGATTTCCACTCGAAAATTGTCACAAGAATTTCAATTGAACAAGTCCAACAATTAACCGACGTAGAAAAAGCAAGCGTTTCATACCACTTGTTTTGCTAAGCCGTTTAATTAGATTTTCTCATACGAATGAGGTAAAGGTTTGTATTTACTAATAGATTGGAAAACGGTTTTGAAATCAAGCTTTATATTTAAAAATATAGTTGAAATCATCTTTGAAAAAGAGTTTGAATATTTACTACTATTATAGAAAACCTTTATATTTTTAAAGTGACAAATCACAGAAATGATTGTAGAAACAATCAATCACCAAAATCCACATTCGAAGACGTGAATCAAATCCAAAGAAATCAATACCGAATCCATCAAAATGGATATTCTCAAAAGTCCAAGGAAAGAAGTCATCAAAGTCAATAATAAGTGATAACAACTATCCGGATCAACAAAAATCGATTAGAAGAGGAAATCCGCACATAACAGCCTTAATAGGCAAAAATAAACATTTCCAGACGTCTAGTTTGGAGTCCAGCCATCTGGATTTGTTTTCTGAAAAATAGTTCAGAAAGCCACCCAGTCGTTTGGAATAACCAAAACAGACGGCTAAGCCATGACCAGACGTCTGGTTTAGAATCTAGACGTCTGGTTTTATTCTCTGGAAATTAACCAAAGAACCCCCAGACGTCTGAAAATTTCAAGTCAGACGTCTGAGACTCATCCAGACGTCTGATCTTGAATTTCAGACGTCTGGAATTAGTCTCTGGCATTTTTTTATAATCCGCGTGCATACATTTTTCACTCCAGGTCCAAACCAGACGTCTGGTCACCTGGTCTGGGTAACATTTTGCCTAGGCCAAAGTGGCCAAAACGTATTGGGAGCGATCAGACGAGCAACGATGACTAAGGACTTACGCCAAGCGACAACCCGGCCTTATAGGCTCTTCGATACACCCCGAATATCAATGTCCAAACACCCATAGTAGGATTTTCATAAAATTGGACCAAAACACCAAACTTTGGAAAATTCACCAAATCAATTCAAATCAAAAGCAAATGAAAATGCATAAATGTTAGGAATTTATACCTAACAACAATGATAGCTATAGAAGTAGATGTGAGTTCAAAAACTCACCTTTTCAACTCAAAACACGAATGAGAAGCTTTGAAATCAAAAGAAAGATCAACCACACTTCAACTTCAACTCTAGAAGCTCCAATCTAAGATTACAATGAATATTTCCTAAGTTAGGTCATAGGAAATTTCTGAAATTGGAGAGAGATTGAGATGGAGAAGAAGAAGAGGATGCTTACCTAAGCTTCTCTTTGATTTTGGAGCTAGAACTTGAATTTGCAAAGGAAACTAGGGCTTAGGATTTCTAATTTCTCATTCCTCTCCCCATTTTTACTTAAGCTTGAATGTATTAGGAAATGAGAATGAATGAAGAGGAGAGGGGTTGAGTTAGGGTATTAAGATGGGTTAGTGGGCTGAAACCCAAACCCAAACCCAAAGCCCAAGTAGAAAAATAGCAAAATTCACTCAACTCCAAACATATCGATATTTATACTCAAAAAAGTTGTAAACACCATTTTGGACTCAATGGAAGTGGTCTCAAGTCCCAATTCGACTATTTACAAAAAGTAGCTTTACGGACTTTAATTCGATTAACGATGCTATATTTAAATAAAACATTTAAATATACAATCGTAAAATATGCGGGTTGTTACAGACTACCCTCCTTAAAGAAATTGCGTCCTCACAATAAATAAGAGGAAAATAAAGAGTAACAACCATAAAAGCATATCAACACAAAATAAAATTTGAAATAAGAAGTTCACCATAAAGAGCATGAAAGAGTAAGTCCGGATGTGTTTGCTCGGTGAATTCTCAAGATTCCCAAGAGAAATTCTTAGGATTTGAGGATCATTGAACTTTCACAAAAAGGACATCTTTATTTCGAAGGCGTTTAACCTCCGAAGGAATGATACGAATAGAATGTTGCTCATAAGTCAAATTTGGTGAAACTTAAATTTCTTCAATTACACCAGGCTCAAGAATAAAATCGGAATCCCTAAGGTATTTCCGTAGTTGAGAGACGTGGAAAACGCCATGAATAGCAGAAAATTGAGCCGGTAATAAAAGGCGATAAGCCACGGAACCAATGCGTTCGGTGATGGGAAATGGACCAACATATCGAGGTGCTAATTTTCCCGATCGAATGAAACGCACAACACCCTTCAAAGGTGAAACACAAATGAATACCAATAAAATCTGGACCTAAAACCAGCTTCTCACCGGCTTCAAGCCAACACAAATGAGATCGGCACGGCCTTCCGTAGAGTGCCTCGAAAGGTGCCATACCAATACTAGATTGGAAGCTATTATAGGAAAAAAACTCAACAAGAGAAATATGATCTTCCTAACTTCCACAAAAATCAAGAACACATGCACAAAGAAGATCTTCAAGAGTTTAATTCACACGCTCTATTTATCCATTGGATTGAGGACGATAAGCGGTTCTAGGATTAAGCTTTGTTCCCAAAGCTTTTGAAGGCCTTACAAATCCACTAGTAAAATAAGGATCACGATTGCTGACAATAGAAGTAGGAACTCCATGTAATTTGACGATTTCCTTGACATAGAATTTAGCCAAAATAGGTACGGTCCGGTTGGACCGAACGGGAAGAAAATGGGCAGATTTTGTAAGTCTATCTACAATAACCCATAAACTGCCATGACCCGAACGAGAACGGGGAAGACCGTCAATGAAGTCCATGGAAATTAGATCCCACTTCCAAAATGGAATGTCCAAAGGTTGCAATAACCCACCGGGCCTTTGACATTCGGCCTTAATGAGTTGGTAAGTCATGCAATGCTTAATGAAGTTAGCAATATCAGATTCCATTCCATCCCAATAACAAAGTCGCTACTACTACTAGGATGAATGGAAAATTTAGAACGACGAGGATCTTCTAAAATGTCTTTACGAAGATCACAAATGTTTGGCACAATAAGTTTACCAAACACTCGAATGCCACTACGAGCATCGATTTCAAAATCTTTCAAACCATCAACCATATTTTGATCCCTATAACTTTGGCTAAGAAAAGCCAATTCAGGATCTTGCTTTTGAGCTTCAAGGATGAGGTCTAAAAGAGAAGGACGAGCCTCAAGGCTACACAAAACAAGAGATGAACATGAATCGGATTCACGATCTCGAATCTCACAAGTGGATAAAGTCTCAAGATCACTCCATTCAGATATCATCATGGAAACAACCGCTTGTTGCTTACGACTAAGGGCATCGACAACACGATTTCCCCTTCTGGGAGTATAAAGAATAACAAGATCATAAGATGCAAGGAACTCGAGCCAACGTTGTTGATGCAAATTGAGTTCCTTTTGAGAAAATAAATACTTCAAAAATTTATGATCGGTGTAGAGATTAAATTTCTCTCCCAAAAGATAATGTCACCAAATTTCAAGAGCGATAACAATGGCCGCGAGCACTAGATCATGAATGGCATATCTAGTCTTGACAAGCTTTAATTGCAAGAAGCATATGTGATAACACATTCCCTTTGCAAGAGAATGACACCCAAACCAATACGACTAGTATCAGTACAAACAATAAAGTCTTGGTTCCCTTCGGGAATCACAAGAATAAAAGCATCGGAAAATAGTTCCTTTAATCAATCCTCTTTCCCGAAAAGCTAAGACATTCAAAATTTCAATTAACTTTATGTAATCATCTTTTTAGAAAAATTAGCTTATTACAAGAATTTACTGTGTTTGACCGTCTCATCATAGCGTTCAGGAGATTCCTATCGATAACGTTGATCAAGCGCATCGACCAGAATTCTTAAATCACTCAATGGGCAAAACAACACAAAACCATCTTCTATATGATAAACATGTCTTTTAAAATTTTTACAAATATTCTTTGCTCGTTTGAAGAACAAAATCCAATCATAATTATAAATATCTTATTAAAAAGATTTGCAAATTTTTAAATTGTTGTTTTCATCCATAATTAATAAATACAAGAATAAACTCATCGAGATATTCGTAGAATACTCGATTCATAAGATGGATGAAATAAGGTAGTAGGTTCGTCCAACCGAATGACATAACGAACCACTCACAAGAATCATAACGAGTGCGGAATGCAGTAAGTGGAATGCTATCCTCCGCAACTCGTAGCTGATGAAAACTGGTGGCAAGGTCGAGCTGAAAAGACCTTAGCACCACACAATAGATTGGTTAGGTGATAATCCTTAAACAAGCTCAAAAATACCGGAAAATTCATAAACTACTTGAATGAGAGAAATAACACTTTCCTCATCAAGTGGGTTTAAAGAATAAAATGATGCCACCGAATTTGGAAATCAAAAACATTAAAAACAATAGAAATCTGCTTAATAGATTGAGAATGTCGAAGATATATAGTCCGCTCAGGATATAGGATGTGGGCTTAATAATGATCAAGCCAATCCTTTCCCAAAAAATCTATTTCGAAGCCTAGGTAACGCATAACATGCAAATCGGCTCAAAAAGAATAATCACATAAAATAATCTCGACATTTTTCACAAAGCAAACTGAGTGTTGCGGATCCACCAACCGGATTCGCAATTCTCAGAGAAGTCATCAAGCCCATAATATTTAAAGAAAAAGTATGGACAAGTTCTTTTGATATAAAATAATGAGATGAACCCGTATCAAAAAGAACTCGAATACGATAATCACAAATCAAATATCGTCAAGGATAGAATGAGAAATACCTTGACCAAGAGAAGTGCCACTAGGAGCCTGCACGACATTCAACTCTCCCTCTCCCCTACTTTGGAGTATGGGACATGTAGATATAAGATGGCCCAAACTTTTGCAATAACGACAAAAAAGAGACTTCGGACACTTGTTTGCATAATGGTCCTTAGAACCACAACTGTAACATTCTCCACGACGAGAGGTAGGAGTATATGCTACCGAAGTTGTTTGCTTCCCTTTCTTGTTGGGATTGGACTTGAACTTAAAAGGTCTCTTCTTGTTGATATTTTGTTTGACCTCAACATCACTTTCTTTATCGGCCTCTTCGAGTCAAAGAGCGATATCAACAAGCTGATCAAAAGAAACTTCTAATTTTAGAAGTAATGGCTTTTTGAGGTTCTTGTTCAACCCATAAACAAATGACTGATTTTTCTTCAATGGGGTATTAATATACTCGACCCCATATTTAGATAGGGATTCGAAAGAAGCGACGTAATCCGTCACAGAAGATTCACCTTGAACAAGGTCAATAAATCATCGAGCTAAAGATACTTTCTCTGCTTCCGGCACGAATTTCAACTCGAACCTTTCCCGGAATTGCTCCCAAGTAAGGTCCACTTCAATAATTTCAAAGATCAAAAGCTCATACTATTCTAATGCTCTTTCTTGGAGCATACTAGAAGCCACTTGGACTCGATGAAGATCAATAAGATTCATGCGAGAAAAGATGCGGTCGCATGTTTGAAGCCTAGCCTGGACTTCTATAATGCTCTCGGAACCTTTGAACGGTTTTCCATCCAAGTTTGTGTAATCACTGCACAAGAGTTCAAACCCAGATTTGGGATGAGTGGGCACTGGAACGGGTCCGGCAGCTTGAGCATTTCTCACAAGATCTAAGAGTTGTTGAGCAGACATAAATACTCCATCCTGAGGAGTAGCACTGGATTGACCGGCGCTGGGATGGCCTGGTCTAACCATTTCTCTTCCTTAAGAAAGAAAGAAAAGAGGAAAAAGGTTATTCACAAAATGAATATCAATCAAAATTGATTGATAAAACAAGGCATTATAAAAAGAAATAGGATAGAATGGTTCGAAGACTCGAATTAAATCCTGTGGCACGATTCCTAAGAAAGACTTAGGACAATGATCCTTGCTAGATTATTCTACGTTGTTTCGAAGTTTGGCTCTGATACCATGCTGTGACGCCCCACCTCTATGCTCATCCTAGCCAAGGACACTACGGAATAATACCGTTAACTAGCATGAAGAATAAGGTTGTTGAGGAGCGACAATCTATGTAATTGCCTTGTGCGAGCACCGATATGTCAAATAGTATAACATGCATTTCACTTCGAGAGGAAATCCGACATACCGATTCAAACTCAAAGCTACCACACAGTGGCTAAGTGGACCTCGGAAAAAAATATAGAATAAACATAACACAAATCAGTCATAGATGTTCATATCACAAAGGCGGAAACATATATGAAAATATAACACAGAAAGGTGTACATCAGAGTAGTGGTCAAATAAGATCCACAATCTCACAAAAGAATAGATACTAGTGCTAGACAAAAGAATAAGTATACATCATGGAGTCTATATCTCAAATGTATCACAGCAAAAACTACAAGTGTAATGTAGTTAGACAAAAGTCAGAAGATGATCCAAGATAAGGAGTCAAGCAGATGCACCTGTAACATCTCGGTCTGACCCGAGTATTATTTAATAATAAAATAATAAACGGATCAGTGTAGCTATAAATATCAGATAAAATGAGATAGGATGAGATATATGACTAAAAACGTATGATAACAAAAATGTCATACAGTGACAAGTATACTTTAAACATCAACAAAATCATACAATATCTCAAGAATCTCAAAGCACCAAAAAGAACGTCACATTCTTTATTTTATTCACCAAACACCAAATATTGACAAACATATAATTGCCAATCACAAAAAGAGGTGAAACACAAATTCCAGAAATCACAACAAGAAATCCAAAAATCACAAAAAAAGGGGGGAAGGCCTTTCACAAACGGTAGCATGAAAACTCCCAAACACGTGCATCACAAACGGAACGCTATTCCATGGTCGCTAACCATAAATTTTGAGCCGAAGCTCCACAAACGGCGCGAAGACCACGGGTCGTTACCCCGCCAAATTGAACCGAAGTTCCACAGAAACGGGGTTTAGTCTCCCTCGTAGACAAATAGACATCGCACATCGCTAGTCTAAATCACAAAATGATCATCATCGATCAATAAAAGTGTCGATTACACTAAGCTAGTAAATATATGAGTTTAGCTTCATGTCCTATAACCACTAGCTTAAATTAAATATTTACGAACAAATTGTAGATTTCCACTCGAAAATTGTCACAAGAATTTCAATCGAACAAGTCCAACAATTAACCGACAAAGTAAACGCAAGCGTTTCATACCACTTGTTTTGCTAAGCCGTTTAATTAGATTTTCTCATACAAATGAGGTAAAGGTTTGTATATACTAATAGATTGGAAAATGGTTTTGAAATCAAGCTTTATATTTAAAAATAAAATTGAAATCATCTTTGAAAAAGAGTTTGAATATTTACTACTAGTATAGAAAACCTTTATATTTTTAAAGTGACAAATCACAGAAATGATTGTAGAAACAATCAATCACCAAAATCCACATTCGAAGATGTGAATCAAATCCAAAGAAATCGATACTAAATCCATCAAAATAGATATTCTCAAAAGTCCAAGGAAAGAAGTCATCAAAGTTAATAATAAGTGATAACAACTATTTGGATCAACAAAAATCGATTAGAATAGGAAATCCACACAAAACAGCCTTAATAGGCAAAAATAAACATTTCCAGACATCTGGTTTGGAGTCCAGACGTTTGGATTTGTTTTCTGAAAAATAGTTCAGAAAGCCACCCAAAGGTCTGGAATAGCCAAAACAGACGGCTGAGCCATGACTAGACATCTGGTTTAGAATCCAGACGTCTGGTTTCGTCTTTGGAAATTATCCACAGAACTCCCAGATGTCTGAAAACTTCAAGTCAGACATATAAGACTCATCCAGACGTCTGATCTTGAATTTCAGACATCTGGAATTAGTCTCTGCCATTTTTTTATAATATGCGTGCATACATTTTTCTCTCCAGGTCCAAACCAGACGTATGGTCACCTGGTCTGGGTAACATTTTGCCTAGGCCAAAGTGGCCAAAACGTATTGGGAGCGATCGGACGAGCAATGGCGACTAAGGACTTACGCCAAGCGACAACCCGGCCTTATAGGCTCTTCGATACACCAAGAATATCAATGTCCAAACACCCATAGTAGGATTTTCATAAAATTGGACCAAAACACCAAACTTTGGAAAATTCACCAAATCAATTCAAATCAAAAGCAAATGAATATGCATAAATATTAGGAATTCATACCTAACAACAATGATAGCTATAGAAGTAGATGTGAGTTCAAAAACTCACCTTTGCAACTCAAAACACGAATGAGAAGCTTTGAAATCAAAAGAAAGATCAACAACACTTCAACTTCAACTCTAGAAGCTCCAATCTAAGATTACAACGAATATTTCCTAAGTTAGGTCATAGAAAATTTCTGAAATTGGAGAGAGATTGAGATGGAGAAGAAGAAGAGGATGCTTACCTAAGCTTCTCTTTGATTTTGGAGCTAGAACTTGAATTTGCAAAGGAAACTAGGGCTTAGGATTTCTACTTTCCCATTCCTCTCCCCATTTTTACTTAAGCTTGAATGTATTAGGAAATGAGAATGGATGAAGAGGAGAGGGGCTGAGTTAGGGTTTAAGATGGGTTAGTGGGTTGAAACCCAAACCCAAAGCCCAAGTAGAAAAATAGCAAAATTCACTCAACTCCAAACATATCGATGTTTATACTCGAAAAAGTTGTAAACGCCATTTTGGACTCAATGGAAGTAGTCTCGAGTCCTAATTCGACTGTTTACAAAAAGTAGCATACCCTAATAGGAGAGACCCACTTAGCCATGTTGAATGCCCTATTTTAGTCATTTCTCGGTTGATGAGGCTTGAGGCTATGATTGCCTTTCAAGAAATTTATAGTAAGAATGCTAATTGCCCTCCAATGATAATGTGCTAATAGCATGCATCCATACAAGTCCATTTTGGATCTGAATGAAACCCAAGGCACTATTCCCACTACATCCATTTTGGAATCACCCTCAAGATTAGTAGCGATTTTCCCTTGCACTTTATATCTCTATCTTGATTCCATGCTCTTCACGATGTCTTCACTTCAAAACGCATTTGTTGGATCGAAGTGGTTTTCGGATAACATACCGATCGTGGTCTCTTCGAACAACGTTCGATAATTTCCGGTAAACTCAACCCCGGTTCTCTAGAAAATAATAGACAAAGATAAGATAGGAGATCACCTCATAACTATTAGTGGATGGATTTCCTTATCATCGTCCTAGAAGAACGAAACGAGATTTATACATGTAGTATAGCATCATCGGAGATGACTGTACCATATAACTCACGTGTTTCTCCTAAATATTTCCAAAGTTACGTTGGGTCTATTTTCGATAACGGGTTATTTAACTATCGATTAAGAAATATACGATCGAGATTTTATTTCATTTGGAATATCAACATTGGCTCAGTATATAAGCAATCACTAGCCCCCTTTAATAAGCCTCTATACATACAATTACTTTGTAAAATACTCGTATATAATAATTTTAAAAGATATACTCGCAAATTCCTACATTTCCATATCTAGAAATAGGCATATACTTATTCAACGGTATAAATATATCTATAAAACTTAGAAAAGTTCCCTTTTTATTCGATTCTCATATCATTTATAATTCCCCTTACAATTCTCCAAGATCTTTTATAAACCATTTTATAAAATCTTCGAAAAACATTAATAATTCCTTTACCAAGAATTCAGTCACTCATAAACTTCTTGTACATTTTAAATTCATTTATAACTCTTAACGAACCCATATACCATTTATAAACTTCTTTTATAAATCTATAAACCCGCTTCTAAAATTCGTTTATAAATATCTTAACTATTTGAAAACTCTTTTGCCTTATAAATAACCCTTCCTTAATTCTTCGAACCATTTTATAACTTCTTTATAAAATCTAAGTCTTTCGACTCCATTTCCATCTCTCGGAAACATTTATAAATAATTTAAATCATTTGCCTCCAAACATAATAATTATTAACAACGGACATTATAAGTAAATGAAAATCATTAACTTTGAATATCCTAAAATAATAATTAATCATTCTAAAATTTTGTTTAAGAAATAATAATAATAATAATTAATCTTTACCATTTTATAAATAATAATTTATTTTAAAACCTTATTAATAATTCCTATTATAAGTTTCAAACCATAATTATTCTTAAATAATTAATCTTTCAATTTATTAACCTTTTATAAATTTTTAAACATATTAACTATAAAACAAATAATTTTTAACAATATTAAAATAATTAAATAACTTTAAAATAATATTAATATGATTATATAGCTTTTAAACAATTTTAATATAATTAAATAACTTTAAAAGAATATTATTATAATTAAATAACCTTAAATAAATATTATTATAATTAAATAACTTAAAAACAATATTAATATAATTAATTAACTTTAAAACAATATTAATATTTTAAATTAGATAATCCTTAAAATATTTCCGAAGTCCAATATCAGATTAAAAAATCCCTTTTCGTCTCAAAAACAAATTCTAACTTAGTCGGCAATTTATAGTATTTCAAAATACCAATTTGAGGCCAATAACCACCCAACACTTATCGAATATCGATATTGATTTTCTATCTCTACTGGGTTTTAAGTTCAAACATACAACAATGTTACAACCACAACATCCAAAATCATATTTATTATTCGATATTTCATCTAAAGGAAATATTATTGAAACAATATAATTCAATAATAGTGAGGAATCCCATTGGATGCCTCCAACCTATTTCTCCCTGCATCACAAATGTTAAATAATTATAAAATATAAATCAACCACTTCGAGGTGGGATTCGTATACAAAGGGTTATCCGCTCTTACATGGGAACGCAATAGGGTCTCATCCGCTCCAATATGCGGGAATATATCCAAACCAACTAATAATATAATAATCCATCTAAACAATCATCCAATAATTTTTATTAACTATAAATCAAACTAGTTATCCAAAAAGGTGATATTTACTCACTTTGATTCCAGTTGTCGCTTCCGCTTTCTGGTTCCGACTAAATTCGAACAGCGTTTGAATTTAGTTAAAAATTCTAGAACCTCTAAATTCAGTCAATCCAATTTCATGGCTTAGTATTCGTCGATACAAATGTAATGCAACTTGTTGCATTCGATTCAGACCTAAAACAAGAGAGATGTTGAACTTACAAGTTTCGCTAATTAAATAATATAATATTATACACTAATTACTTTCAAACTTAATTACCCCTCATTAGTTTAATTAATCATCTTCTCAAATGTGCTCCCGCTTATTTCTAGACCTCACTCTCTATAGCCGAAGCTTCCTCTCCTCCTCTCTTGCTCTTTTCATCACTGAATTGCCTGAAACCGACACCGTTCATCCCCTCTACGCGAGCTCCACCTTTCCGGCACCACCAACATCCGCCCTCATCTCCCCATCAAAACGCGATTTAAACTTCCTAGACGCGACTCCTCAAATGTCGCGATCACCTCCCTTCCACCAAAATCCCCCATACTTCGTCCTCCCCTAAACTCCGACATCACGTACACCATGGCATCGATCCCACAGCCCCTCGACGCCTAACACGGCCGATAATCGAAACCCTAGGCTCACCCAATTTCTGACCAAACTACCGACCTGTCGCACTCAATTACATCACAAATAACACCCGCAAAACACATACCAAAATGAAGATTCCCTCAATACGGATCCAAAGAACCAAGTTCTAGATTTTCTTATTGAGTATTCATTGAGATATGAATTTTTGAAAATCAAAATGTTTGCTTCTTTTTTTCCCTAGAGTGATTTACGTTGCTTTGTTTGTTGGGAATGGAGAGCATCAGTGGAACCGTGAATATAAAGGGGTATGGTGAGACAAGAAAACAAAATGGTGAGCTATTGGTACGTTTTGTTGGGAAAAAGTATATTTAATTTTCTAATTATCGGCATCTCGTCACACCGCTTTCCGTTCGCGTACGGACTCCTAATTGATAGAATAAAAATACGGTCGTGCTCAGAACAACGACGCGATTACAAAACAAAAATAATATACACCATTTATCGCATTTTGTAAAATCACAAAATGTTGCTATTTGACGATAAAACGTCAAACTTAACTTCAATATTTTCCAAATGAAAAATTATGGAAAAATCAAATAAATTAAATTAAAAATTTTTCCATAGAAATCGAGTCGTGAAATTAAAAGTTATTTTCCGATATTTTATTTGAACTTTTATCACTGCAATTGAATTTACAAATGAATTGGCCGTTAATATTAAATAATTTAAAATGAGTTAAATCTGCCCATTATATTAACTGAATTGATATTCCATTAAAAATCTAGTTATTTGAATCACTATTCAATATCAAATTCTCCAATTCAAATATTTTCAAACAAGCTATCTATTTGGATTTAGGTTTAAACATTCGGGTCATTTTACTAACCTTGCTTGGCCAGCAAAGAGAGAACTCCCTCTCAATTCCTTTCTTCCTTGATTCATACCTTGATTTGTGGTACGATTCATGCTTTACTTCCCTTAAACTATGCCTTATCCCAAGGGCCCTTTTTTCTCTTGAATTAAACTCTTTTAACTTAATTAAGTTTGGGAAAAAGGTGATTTAATACTTGTAAATGTGTTCATATATTATTATACAAGTTCCAAAGAGTTCAAACAATTTTGTTAAATAAAAAGTCGTTTATTGATATAACGACTTCCGGTCATATTATCGTTATTTCTTTGATTTATTTATTTTTATAAATAAAATTCGAAAATAAGTTTTTCTTCATTAGCTTTAATTAAAATGGGTTAATAGGCTATAAAGTCATATTTATTCACATTAAATTCAAGAAACAAATATTTAAATAATTCAGCTATGTAAATACGAAGTGTTCAAAATTGTGTGTCATTACACCAACATTTATACATGGACATGTTATACCTTACATGGATTAATGTGTTACACATGCACACACATGTATATATATGTGTATTTGATAAACATATATATATAATAATATTAAATTACATAATAAAAAATAGAAATATTTATAAATTTAAATAAAATAATGATTTTATTTAAAAGTAATTTAAAAATGTTCTAAATAAATTAGATTTCATAGGCCTAACAAAGATCCAAAATTGAAAAAAAAATTGAAATTCACCTAGTACTTCTCTATGGCTGACCCGATTCCAACATTATGGTTTGAATGAAACCAAATTTATCAAAACTGAAAGTTTGGGATTTTTCAGCATGTGTTAGAAAACCAGATCCTAAAAGACCTAATTTAGGTAATGGAGTATTTAAGCGTGTCTTTATTGATTATTACCCTTATAGTATAACTTTTTTTTGAACTATACTCAGGAGAACCTGGAGGATCGGTAAACTCCTAAGGAGGAATTAAGTTGTGTATGTCCGCTTTAACTAATGAAAAATAACCGTAATAGTATAACTAATCTTTTAATAATACTTGGTACTTTCGAAGTAATCGAATATGTATATATGGAATTTTTCATAATTTAGTATATCACTAAAATCAAATTGATCAAATACCATTGGTATCATCTAGCCCAAAATATATTGAAACTAATGCTAACAATGATATGCAACATAATCATCTAGTTGTATTTTTCGTAAAAAACTTTCACCAGTTGTAAAGCCGGCAATAATTTGAGTTATACATATAATGGAACTATATAAGCAATGGAAAATCAAGCAATGGACATGAACAATTCTTTTTGCTTGGGGAGTTGCAGGAAGATGTTTATATGCTACAGCCTTAGGGTTTTGAAAAAATCAATGAATGATCAATTGAGGTGTAAATTGAACGAAGCAATATATGGACTTAAACATGCCCCAATAGTATAGTTTGCCAAGCTCAAGTGAACACTAACTGATTTTGGGTATTCCTATGAAAAATTAGACAACCCACTGTTTATCAAGTTTAACAACAAAGTGGTAACTTATATACCAATATATTTTGATGAACTAATCATCACTAGAAATAGTGATGATGAGATAACCAGTGTAACCCAACACTTAAGCAGACAACTTTCACTTAAAGATTTGGGTGAACTTAGTTGTTTCTTAGGCACTAAAGTCAATAGAACATCAAACAAAGAAATATACCCAAGTCAAAGAAAGTATATTCAAGAGCTCCAAATTAAAAGCAAGATGGATAAGGAAAATCCTTTACCTACGTCAATGATAAGAAATTGCATTTGTCAAGGCATAAGTGATTATATTGAAAATGTACATCAATACATAAGCATTATGGATGTACTGCAATATGCAACAATAACAAGACCTGAAATAACCTTCAATGTAAACAAGGTATGTGAATTTATCCAAGATCCACGTGATGAGCAATGGAGGCAGTAAAAAGAATACTCAGATATTTAAGGAGTACATTGGATTCTTGTACGAAATTGCAAGCCAATCAAACACTTAAGCGTACTTGTTGATGCAGATTAGTTTGCTGACTTGGATGATCGAAGGTCTAAAAAGTGATATTGTGTTTATCTCAGAGGAAATATCATATCATGATGCTGTAAGCAACAATCCACAATTTTCACATCAAGGGTTGAGGATGAATATAGAAGCGTTGCAAGTGCCATAAATGAAATCATGTCGCTTGAATGGCTACTATGACGACCCAGAATTTTTGATATATGAAACTTGAATATTTAATTGATTTTAAATATTTGAAAAGATAGTTTTAACTTGAATTTCAAATATCACTATTTATTGGTTAATAAAATTATTGAATTAAATAATTGAAAATTAGGTAAAATATGAAATCGGGAGTATCGAGCTTGTTAAAAAATAATTTGAAAGCTTATAAAATTTATATTGATAATACTAAAGGTAATAGGACTGTTAAAATTGAATTTAAAAGTGGTTTGTTCAGTTTTAAAAATATATCGTTTAAATTGAAATTTTAAAATAGCCTTCCGAGACACAGTCTCGAAATTCGACGAAACCAGTTCCATTGGATTCGTAATAGTGTATTATGAGCGGATTTCAATTTTCGTAGCATTTGGATTTATCATGTGAGCATACGTGATATAAACGCGCTGAAATCTATATCTAAAGTTCAATATAATAACTGGGTTCAGAAAGCTATCTTCTCCATACGATCGAATTAGGAGTCGGAACCTTTTCCATTGCATTCGGAACAAGGGTATAACATTATAAATGCCTGGCGGCACTCATCGATAGGGGTTCGCAATTTTAAGCTACGTAAATCGAGACAATTTGAATTTAAATTTAATTATATATATATATATATATTGGTCCAATTTTTCACATCAGCTGAAATTATATCCACATTAACCTTTTTCTCCACATCAGCTTTTGTATTTTGGGCACTGTAGCAAGTTGGGTGAAGCACGCAACCATCTCATCTTGTCTCCTCGTTTCTTTTTAAAAAACCAGCTGTGAACGAAATCAAAATTTCAGAGAGGAAAAAAATAATATAAAATCACGGCCGAGCATCTTTCCTCTAAAATTCAAATCAACAGAAAAACAATAAGAATGGCCGAACTACTTTCATTCTTCAAAATCTTGTTTCCCCCTCCTCTGTTCGTTTCGAAAATCATAATCGAATCCGTTCGAAATATAACAAAAAGATACGAGTGGAAATCGTGAAATCCTCGGTCGATTGCGGAGGACGAAATCGATTTCGTTCGAAAATTTTATTAAGGGAAGAAGCGCAGTCGCGCTTAGGTGTAGATCATATTCGCAAGCGAAGAAGAGGGTGTGGTGAGCTGGGGGTTCACAGTGGTTTTGGGGATCGACGGCGTGTTTGGTTACTTGGGTGTTGGCAACGTGTTTGGGCATTAAGTTGCGAGGCGGTAGTGTCGTGTTGTTCGGGGTGTTGCCGAGCTTGTGAGCTTGGGTATGGGTTTTTTTTCTTCCCTGTTATTAATTTAGGTTTAATAAAATGAGGGTAGTTTCTTTATATTTTATTAAATTATATATATATATATATATATACACATAGATAAGATTTTAAATCTGCAGTAAGATACAAAATAGTTTATTATTTTAATTTAAAGATTTTTGTATATTATATATATATATGTATATATACAGTAAAAGTTATAAAGCAATTCCAGTTTTAAATTGATGAACACATACATATATATACAGGTTAGAGAAATTATAAGTTAACAGTAAAACAGTAGGTATATATATACACAGTTATTTTTAATAATGTATATGTATATATATGAATATATATAGTAAACGCAGAAGATTATTTTGAATATATACAGTATATATATGAATATGTAAAGTTAGATTTTTAAAACCTATATAGTTTATTTTGAAAATAAAATAAAATATACATATACACATTTTTAAAATCTACTAGCTTAATTTAAAAATAATTTATTAAGCCGAATAATTTGTTTATTTAACTTATTTAATTATTTTAGTCACTAAAAATATTTTTATAAAAAGAAAGTTAGTTAAAAATTAAATTCTTAGTTCAACACCAAATTACCAGTTTAAATTAAATTGTTAGTTAAATAAATAAATAGTAATATATTGTTCGATTATTTAAAATGTTAATAAATCGTACAATGTTTATACAAGGTCTGAAATCGTGAAGAAAACAGGGCGGTTTGGATCGGATTGCAAATTAAAATTCAAAGGTGAGTTAATCTCACTCAAATTGGATTATCAGTTAATTTAATTAGTTAAAATTTGTGAAGATCCAAAAACTCGGCCTTCGAAAATCGGCACCCGAACTTCAACTGTACTCAAAATGCTGTAGATTCAAACGCCGAATCTGGTTCCCCGGAGCTTATAACAACAGTTAAGTAAATAACACAGCGGAATAAAAGAATAATACATTGATATACACTGTCTGATACAATATCTGATACAACAGAGTGATACAATGAATATCAATATACATCAGAGATATGATACAACAAATAGCAGCGGAAAAGAAAAATAGATAACTAACATCAGCAGCGGAACAAATAACTCTAAGATAGTCTTCAAGAGAGAACTCCAGCAGTAGCTCGAACTCCCAATAACGATACACCAAGATAAGCAAGTGCAATCCGATCCAAAGACTGAACTAGCTCTAGAAAATCTACAAATCTGACTATCTGAAAAACCCAACTCTAGACTGCTCGTGTAGAAAATTATGAGCACCCAGAGTTTAGGAAATGAAAATAAACTCCGAGTCAGTCGTGGGACTGGTGTGAGCAACAAAAACAGTTTATCTTTAAAGCAAATAGCAAAAGAATTTTTAAGTAAATTCGCAATGCTTTTAGAAAATGAAACTACCATAAGACTACCTACCACACACACAATGCAAACGCAGACTTGGAGGAGATTTCTTCTTATGTTAGCCAAAGATGCTTACTACGCAAAATCAAATCCTTTTTGATATTATTATTAGTGCATAGTGGAAAACATTTCGAAAGTAGAATATAAATGTTAGCCAGCATAGATACCATTATATTATGCCTGCTATAGCTGCCTCCTGAGGAGACAGGTTCTACAATATGCAATCGTAAAGGGCTCGTATTGTTTCTTTGGATTTCCAACAATGATCAGGCTAAGGAACTTCCCATTGCCACATGGAAACGCCTCTAGATGGACGTCCCGAGAACCTAACCGGATCTCTGCCAACACAAGGCCGGGTTACCTCTGCAAAAATAGGTAACTACTGACACGAGTATGACATCTCTCGGTTGTAACCAACCTTTAACCGGGGTCCCGAGCAACAAATCACAAAGTAAGATATATATATACTTGCGACATCCACATAAGTAAGTATCTGGGCTCCATACCATGATACCACTTCTATCTAGAAGAAAATGAACATACACTAAGGGGCGCTACTCCCTATAACCTTGCTGCATCTTTCCTGTTTTGACCATTCCGGGGTGTGAGGTTCGACGAAGTCTCGTCCACAAAGCTACGCTTTTTCAAAAAGCCACGCTTTGGGTCAACAGATGATCAACCTATGATCACAAAGATAAATGATCAAACAAATGATCATATCGCAAATGATCAAACAATGATCATCACACAGCAACACTCAGCATGTCACATTACCAAATTGGGAATATATCGCTGATAAATTTCAACTACGTAACCTCTGAGCTCATACGTCTCAGAGAAGGGTGTTAAGCTAAGAGAATAAATTCTCCGCCACCAACAAAAATGTATTTGAAAAAAATCGGCTTTATATCTCAAAGTGTAATGTCAGACATGTAACCATACAAGTCTGTTCCGGGATCGAACAGAACCGAAGACACTTCTCACGAAGCCCTTGCAAATCCGGATAATTTCCAATCACGTCCGGACTTCCCGTCACTAAGGGTGATAATACCTCTATATCGGGGATCAGCCGATGCAGAGTAACTCGACGGTAATCCTTCCGTTTTAAAAAATATCCGGTCTTCAACACCGGTCATCAAATGCCATCCATAACGACGTATCACATATTCGGAATGGGTTATACGACCCAAAGGTCCTTTCCCGGCTAACCCGAATAGTGAGCGCAATATTCAAAAACAAATGGATAATGGGATTTCAATTAAGTCACAACTTAAACCCAAACTTCTCTTTTCAAATGGTTTAACAAATTACCATATTAATCTCTTTAAACAAAAAGATTCAATTCCCAAAGTTCACTTAATTTCACAAAGATTCATTCATAGATTTTCCAAATCGATTTCCATTTCAGTTTAACTCGTTAAATCTTTAAATCAAAGATTTGACTCATAGCTTTCAAAACAATTTCATTTCGAATGGTTTAAACAAAACATCATTTTGAATCTGTTAAAAGTAAACAGATTCAATTCATAGTTTTCAAAACAATTTCATTCATAACTTAGAAAAACAATTTTTCAATTCAATCTTGAAATTCCTTTAATTAAACTGGAATTTCACTTCTTATCTGAAAGCTTTATCATTTTGAAAACAAACAGTTTCATTTCAGAAAATCTGATTCATTCATATGAGTTAAAGTTCTTGGGTTAATTCAAATTCTCAAATCAATACTTTTTAAAATGGTTTAACCTACATATAACTTGTACAGCATTTTTAATCTCTAGTTTCGAATTATAGGATTCAATTTCAAACTTGAATTCAAATTTAAATCAAATTATTTAAATTTTCAAAACTCGATTTAAGTTATTCAAAATAACTTTTATCTTTGAAATTCCATTTCAAAAGCTTTTCACTTTAAACCCAAATTTCTAATTTCAAAATCAATTGAAAATAAAAATTTCAATTTCAAAAATATCAAATTTAAATTATCTGTGACTAAACCGATTTCCACGTGAAATCCATATTTGTGTGTGTAAAAGTGTGGTCCAGGGGTTTCACACAATAGTGCAACATCATACAGTCACAGATATATCGATAAGCGGTAAAATCGATAACGCTTATCTTCATTCACAGATTCATAGATAAAATAAATTTATCAGTCACAAAGGTTCACTATTACAATTCGATGTGGGTTTCGGATAACCAACTGGAATCCGACTCCCTGTCGCATCGAAATTCAAGTGCCGTTTTACGGGTCAAGGGTTTCATATTCACATAGTAATATATCACACAAATAGAAATCACAGCTAAGTAAATTACAGATTACAGCATAAATCAGGATGTATCACAAAACATCATATATCAGGGATATCAAACAATTCACATTCAATAGAATCCAAACATCCATAAGTAGAATCAATTAATATCTGATAAATTTAAATCAGATTAATTTTTTATGAATTACAAATTTTGGTTAATTAACTATTTATAAATTATAAACCATTTTGATTAATTATTCCTTAATCATTTATTAATTAACCATTAATAATAAATTTAAAATTAATTAACCTTTAATTATTAAGTAATTATTAATTACTTCTCTCTAATTATTAATTAATCCTTAATTCCAAGTTAATAAATCCCTTTGAAAACTAAAATTGTGAATTTATAAATCATTAATCATTAATTTATTCAATTAACAAATCACTCTTTAATTATTCCATTTATTATCAACTTATAATAAGTTTTTAAGGTAAATTATTTCCCATAACTTCTTACCTTAAGTAATTAACCTTCAATTAATTACATAAATTTATTATCTTTAAATTAATCACATTTATTAATTTATCACATTAATTAACCCTTTAAATTGATTACATAAATTTATTTACCTTAATTATTTTCATAAAGTAGTTATCTTGAAGACAAATCATTTCCTTTATTAATGACTTAATTATCATCAACATGTGTATTTAAAACATTACACTTTTAAAATCTACTTTTACTATAAGTTTGCATTAGTTTCAACCTAGTTACCTTTAATTTTTAAAAGCCTTGGTTGCTGAACAAACAACCCAAACCCACTAACACTCGCTACTCTAGCTACTTCGAAACAAACCCGAAACAACTCGAACCCAGCTTCGAGTTACCCCGCGTTCCCTCTTCCCCAAGTATTTCGCAATTTCCTTCGAGTATTTCTTCTCCTTCAACCCTACTACAGTGAACCGGAAAATCAACGTGCACGTGCACGTCACCGCGCCACCTCTCCAGTGGCCATCGCGACCTTCAGCCAATCGCGCTTCACCCCTACGCTCGAACCCAAAGTTCGATTCGACACCAGGAACTCAAAATCGAAAACGAGCCTCACGACTTCAACTGGAACAAACGCAAACGAACGAAATCTTCTCGTCGTCAATGATCATGATGACTGGAACCCACGCGATCACTCCAGAGCAGCACCACGTCCCCACGAAGCGAGTTCTCCTATCGCAATCCCCTACAAACTTTCAATTGCGTTGGAATTTCCTCAAACCCATCGGCCATTAAAACGACAGCAAAACCCTAATATACCAAATTCCGACCGCCATAGCCATAAATAAAATACCAAGGTATTTTCCCCACAATCTCCATGCCACCATCCTCCTCTAGCACAAATCCCGATCACCCCTAGTTTATAGATCACCAGAAAATTCGAAAAAAAACATTTTCCGTTCAAACGAGAACTGTAGTCTCAACTCCAAAACTAAAATTTTTTATTCTAGCTTTAAAAATCATATTAAAGTATAACAATCCCATTTATACATCTGAATTCATAAATTACGAAGTTCGAATTCTTGCTCCTTTTGAAGTTAGCTGGGTTATCTTGCTTTCCAGAGAAAATTAAACTTGGTTTTAACTGATATAAGTTTTTTTTTAATCTCAAGTTTATACCATAACAACCAATTTCCATTTTGATTCTATGTCCACTCTATAAGTAGATTGAGAGAAAAAGAATTTTTGAATCAAAGATGTTTTGTTCATGAACTTAAAACAGAGAGGTATTTAAATATCAGCCTGCACAAGTATATTCCTCTTCCAAATATATCAGAGAATCCATATATATATATGTATATAGAGCATACTCATTCACAGATATAGCCTGCACAGATTCATACTTTCAAAATTTTAAAAGTAGGTGTTACTCACCTGGACAAGAAGAAAGAACAGAGGGTTGCTTGATGATGTCGAATGTTTTACTTAAGTTTTAAATGAAGCTTCCTCACCACAGACCTGAACTTGCATGCTTGATCGAGATGATTTAGATTTTAAATCATTGCATTTGATCTTTGTTGCTTCAGAAGGAAGAACAGAGAACTATATTGAATCAGGCTGTGAAACTGTAAGTTGGAAACCTTCCCTTGTATTGTTGAATTTTGTTTAAGATGATGTTTTTTTATTTCACATTTTTTTTCTTAGTTTTAATGGAGGATGCTTTGCTTCATTTTCTCAGCTGAGAAGGGTCGAACTGGGATGGATAGTTTGATATATAGAAATGGGTTACAGGGTATCATTTCCTTTGTACAAGTGATATATTTCTTTATTTGTACAACACCAGATTTTTTTCCCTTGCTTGTAGGCTGAAGTGATATTATGGTGTACAGGCATTTATTATCTTGTACAATATAAAAACTTTATTTGTAAAACTTCCTTTCGGCTGAGAAGATATTGGTAAGTACATGAATCACCTCATTTATATATCTTCTTTTTGCAGGCTAAGGAGGCTGAGATGATATTAGTTTGTACAAATGTTTCTATTTTTGTTTACAACCTCATATTCGTATGTACTTAGATTTCTTTTAATATGTTGTTATAATTTTTTTCTTTGTTGTTCTTTACCATACTTACTTCGGCTGATATGGATACTATATGTTGTGCTAGGGGTAATGGCATTAAATGCCTATGTACTTATGTCTACAACTTCCTATAATTTAAATTTCGTATGGTACTTCGATTTGTTTATACTTATATTTCATTCGTACAAAGATATTTACTTTGTTTGTTTGACTATGCAAACTTCGGCTGTATAATATGAATATAATTTGATGTCTTCCTTTACAAGCTTTTGTTTACTTCATGTTTGTATTTGTACTGGTTTGCATTTTAATAATATGTTACCTATTTCTTATTTCTTGATTCGGCTGGACGTGATATTGAGATTACTTTGTTTTGTTTTCTTGTTGTTTGAATTTAAGTATATGTTACTTTATATTTTATAATTTATCTCATTATATATATCTATTTTAATTTGTCAAATTTATTTTCTATTCCTAGTTTAATCATCTACATTTAATTTTCTTACTTATCATACATATACTTTTATTTCTAGCTTAAACATTTATTATTATTAAACTCTAATACTAAATATTTTATTTTCATAAATATTATTTAACTTCAAATTTCCATCATTTTTAATATTATTATCAATCATTTATTTATAATTTAAACTCAAGTCAAATATATCCATATATTTATTATTTTCAAATTCACTCATATTTGAATCGGGGAAACTCGCTCCAATTTTCTAATTAAATTTACAAATTTTTATCCAAAATTTTATTTAATTACTCAATTTAATTCAAAAATTCAATAAATTATTAATTTAAATTAAATTAAAATCTGGGGTCGTTACAAACTTCCCCCCTTAAAAGAATTTCGTCCTCGAAATTCGCAGGCACGAAAACAACACAGAGATAGATAGATTCGATTTCCTATAACTCCTCAAACTTACGATATGAATTCCAAACTCAAGTCGGAATATCTCAGAATACATACCAATTTGTCCCTCTTCGGACTTTGGTATTCACAAGAATTTAGAATAGAATTTCAAATTTGATTCCAAACGATATCGTTTTTATTGATTTAATTCAAATTCAGCTTCATATTCTATTAATCAATTAAATTCAATTTAAAATTTCCAATTTCAAATTCATTAAGGTTTAAATCAAAAAGCTGATAAGAAACTGATGAAAATACGAAGTAAGAATTTTCTGCAATGATTCGTAGGGCATCATCGCACCGAAACTTCTTCTGGAGCTGTTACAAAGCAATCAAAAGAATTTAGAAACGAATCAAAGGAAATTGATAAGAAAGTTGGTTCCACTGTTGCAGGGTATTGACCATCTATAGTCGTATTCCCTTGTCCCCTATCTCGTCCTCTTCTTGCACTCATACTCACTATCAGTGGATAGTAAGAGAATTTACTGAGACATACAGACGGATATCTTAAGGATATACTCATTCTAGAGTTTACTTCACTCTATCTCTAATGAGTTACTTAACGTGTTATACTCCTGAGTTAAAGTTTTGCCTTAGCTCTGATACCAAATGTGAAGATCCAAAAATTCGGCCTTCGAAAATCGGCACCCGTACTTCAACTGTACTCAAAATGCCGTAGATTCAAACGCCGAATTTGGTTCCCCGGAGCTTATAACAACAGTTAAGTAAATAACATAGCGGAATAAAAGAATAATACATTGATATACACTGTCTGATACAATATCTGATACAACAGAGTGATACAATGAATATCAATATACATCAGAGATATGATACAACAAATAGCAGCGGAAAAGAAAAATAGATAACTAACATCAGCAGCGGAACAAATAACTCTAAGATAGTCTTCAAGAGAGAACTCCAGCAGTAGCTCGAACTCCCAATAACGATACACCAAGATAAGCAAGTGCAATCCGATCCAAAGACTGAACTAGCTCCAGAAAATCTACTAATCTGACTATCTGAAAAACCCAACTCTAGACTGCTCGTGTAGAAAATTATGAGCACCCAGAGTTTAGGAAATGAACAATAAACTCCGAGTCAGTCGTGGGACTGGTGTGAGCAACAAAAACAGTTTATCTTTAAAGCAAATAGCAAAAGAATTTTTAAATAAATTCGCAATGCTTTTAGAAAATGAAACTACCATAAGACCTCCCACCACACACACAATGCAAACGTAGACTTGGAGGAGATTTCTTCTTATGTTAGCCAAAGATGCTTACTACGCAAAATCAAATCCTTTTTGATATTATTATTAGTGCATAGTGGAAAACATTTCGAAAGTAGAATATAAATCTTAGCCAGCATAGGTATCATTATATTATGCCTGCTATAGCTGCCTCCTGAGGAGACAGGTTCTACAATTTGCAATCGTAAAGGGCTCGTATTGTTTCTTTGGATTTCCAACAATGATCAGGCTAAGGAACTTCCCATTGCCACATGGAAACGCCTCTGGATGGACGTCCCGAGAACCAAACCGGATCTCTGCCAACACAAAGCCGGGTTACCTCTGCAAAAATAGGTAACTACTGACACGAGTATGCCATCTCCCGGTTGTAACCAACCTTTAACCGGAGCCCCGAGCAACAAATCACAAAGTAAGATATATATATATATACTTGCGACATCCACATAAGTAAGTATATGGGCTCCATACCATGATACCACTTCTATCCAGAAGGAAATGAACATACACTAAGGGGCGCTACTCCCTATAACCTTGCTGCATCTTTCCTGTTTTGACCATTCCGGGGTGTGAGGTTCGACGAAGTCTCGTCCACAAAGCTACGCTTTTTCAAAAAGCCACGCTTTGGGTCAATAGATGATCAACCTATGATCACAAAGATAAATGATCAAACAAATGATCATATCGCAAATGATCAAACACTGATCATCACACAGCAACACTCAGCATGTCACATTACCAAATTGGGAATATATCGCTGACAAATTTCAACTACATAACCTCTGAGCTCATACGTCTCAGAGAAGGGTGTTAAGCTAAGAGAATAAATTCTCCGCCACCAACAGAAATGTATTTGAAAGAAATCGGCTTTATATCTCAAAGTGTAATGTCAGACATGTAACCATACAAGTCTGTTCCGGGATCGAACAGAACCGAAGGCACTTCTCACGAAGCCCTTGCAAATCCGGATAATTTCCAATCACGTCCGGACTTCCCGTCACTAAGGGTGATAATACCTCTATATCGGGGATCAGCCGATGCAGAGTAACTCGACGGTAATCCTTCCGTTTTCAAAAATATCCGGTCTTCAACACCGGTCATCAAATGCCATCCATAACGACGTATCACATATTCGGAATGGGTTATACGACCCAAAGGTCCTTTCCTGGCTAACCCGAATAGTGAGCGCAATATTCAAAAACAAATGGATAATGGGATTTCAATTAAGTCACAACTTAAACCCAAACTTCTCTTTTCAAATGGTTTAACAAATTACCATATTAATCTCTTTAAACAAAAAGATTCAATTCCCAAAGTTCACTTAATTTCACAAAGATTCATTAATAGATTTTCCAAATCGATTTCCATTTCAGTTTAACTCGTTAAATCTTTAAATCAAAGATTTGACTCATAGCTTTCAAAACAATTTCATTTCGAATGGTTTAAACAAAACATCATTTTGAATCTGTTAAAAGTAAACAGATTCAATTCATAGTTTTCAAAACAATTTCATTCATAACTTAGAAAAACAATTTTTCAATTCATTCTTGATATTCCTTTAATTAAACTGGAATTTCATTTCTTATCTGAAAGCTTTTATCATTTTGAAAACAAAAAGTTTCATTTCAGAAAATCTGATTCATTCATATGAGTTAAAGTTCTTGGGTTAATTCAAATTCTCAAATCAATACTTTTTAAAATGGTTTAACCCACATATAACTTGTACAGCATTTTTAATCTCTAGTTTCGAATTATAGGATTCAATTTCAAACTTGAATTCAAATTTAAATCAAATTATTTAAATTTTCAAAACTCGATTTAAGTTATTCAAAATAACTTTTATCTTTGAAATTCCATTTCAAAAGCTTTTCACTTTAAACCCAAATTTCTAATTTCAAAATCAATTGAAAATAAAAATTTCAATTTCAAAAATATCAAATTTAAATTATCTGTGACTTAACCGATTTCCACGTGAAATCCATATTTGTGTGTGTAAAAGTGTGGTCCAGGGGTTTCACACAATAGTGCAACATCATACAGTCATAGATATATCGATAAGCGGTAAAATCGATAACGCTTATCTTCATTCACAGATTCATAGATAAAATAAATTTATCAGTCACAAAGATTCACTATTACAATTCGATGTGGGTTTCGGATAACCAACTGGAATCCGACTCCCTGTCGCATCGAAATTCAAGTGCCGTTTTACGGGTCAAGGGTTTCATATTCACATAGTAATATATCACACAAATAGAAATCACAGCTAAGTAAATTACAGATCACAGCATAAATCAGGATGTATCACAAAACATCATATATCAGGGATATCAAACAATTCACATTCAATAGAATCCAAACATCCATAAGTAGAATCAATTAATATCTGATAAATTTAAATCAGATTAATTTCTTATGAATTACAAATTTTGGTTAATTAACTATTTATAAATTATAAACCATTTTGATTAATTATTCCTTAATCATTTATTAATTAACCATTAATAATAAATTTAAAATTAATTAACCTTTAATGATTAAGTAATTATTAATTACTTCTCTCTAATTATTAATTAATCCTTAATTCCAAGTTAATAAATCCCTTTGAAAACTAAAATTGTGAATTTATAAATCATTAATCATTAATTTATTCAATTAACAAATCACTCTTTAATTATTCCATTTATTATCAACTTATAATAAGTTTTTAAGGTAAATTATTTCCCATAACTTCTTACCTTAAGTAATTAACCTTCAATTAATTACATAAATTTATTATCTTTAAATTAATCACATTTATTAATTTATCACATTAATTAATCCTTTAAATTGATTACATAAATTTATTTACCTTAATTATTTTCATAAAGTAGTTATCTTGAAGACAAATCATTTCCTTTATTAATGACTTAATTATCATCAACATGTGTATTTAAAACATTACACTTTTAAAATCTACTTTTACTATAAGTTTGCATTAGTTTCAACCTAGTTACCTTTAATTTTTAAAAGCCTTGGTTGCTGAACAAACAACCCAAACCCACTAACACTCGCTACTCTAGCTACTTCGAAACAAACCCGAAACAACTCGAACCCAGCTTCGAGTTACCCCGCGTTCCCTCTTCCCCAAGTATTTCGCAATTTCCTTCGAGTATTTCTTCTCCTTCAACCCTACTACAGTGAACCGGAAAATCAACGTGCACGTGCACGTCACCGCGCCGCCTCTCCAGTGGCCATCACGACCTTCAGCCAATCGCGCTTCACCCCTACGCTCGAACCCAAAGTTCGATTCGACACCAGGAACTCAAAATCGAAAACGAGCCTCACGACTTCAACTGGAACAAATGCAGACGAACGAAATCTTCTCGTCGTCGATGATCATGATGACTGGAACCCACGCGATCACTCCAGAGCAGCACCACGTCCCCACGAAGCGAGTTCTCCCATTGCGATCCCCTACAAACTTTCAATTGCGTCGGAATTTCCTCAAACCCATCGGCCATTAAAACGACAAAAAAACCCTAATATACCAAATTCGGACCGCCATAGCCATAAATAAAATACCAAGGTATTTTTCCCACAATCTCCATGCCACCATCCTCCTCTAGCACAAATCCCGATCACCCCTAGTTTATAGATCACCAGAAAATTCGAAAAAAAACATTTTCCGTTCAAACGAGAACTGCAGTCTCAACTCCAAACTAAAATTTTTTTATTCTAGCTTTAAAAATCATATTAAAGTATAACAATCCCATTTATACATCTGAATTCATAAATTACGAAGTTCGAATTCTTGCTCCTTTTGAAGTTAGCTGGGTTATCTTGCTTTCTAGAGAAAATTAAACTTGGTTTTAACTGATATAAGTTTTTTTTTAATCTCAAGTTTATACCATAACAACCAATTTCCATTTTGATTCTAAGTCCACTCTATAAGTAGATTGAGAGAAAAAGAATTTTTGAATCAAAGATGTTTTGTTCATGAACTTAAAACAGAGAGGTATTTAAATATCAGCCTGCACAAGTATATTCCTCTTCCAAATATATCAGAGAATCCATATATATATGTATATAGAGCATACTCATTCACAGATATACCCTGCACAGATTCATACTTTCAAAATTTTAAAAGTAGGTGTTACTCACCTGGACAAGAAGAAAGAACAGAGGGTTGCTTGATGATGTCGAATGTTTTACTTAAGTTTTAAATGAAGCTTCCTCACCACAGACCTGAACTTGCATGCTTTATCGAGATGATTTAGATTTTAAATCATTGCATTTGATCTTTGTTGCTTCAGAAGGAAGAACAGAGAACTATATTGAATCAGGCTGTGAAACTGTAAGCTGGAAACCTTCCCTTGTATTGTTGAATTTTGTTTAAGATGATGTTTTTTTATTTCACATTTTTTTTCTCAGTTTTAATGGAGGATGCTTTGCTTCATTTTCTCAGCTGAGAAGGGTCGAACTGGGATGGATAGTTTGATATATAGAAATGGGTTACAGGGTATCATTTCCTTTGTACAAGTGATATATTTCTTTATTTGTACAACACCAGATTTTTTTTCCCTTGCTTGTAGGCTGAAGTGATATTATGGTGTACAGGCATTTATTATCTTGTACAATATAAAAACTTTATTTGTAAAACTTCCTTTCGGCTGAGAAGATATTGGTAAGTACATGAATCACCTCATTTATATATCTTCTTTTTGCAGGCTAAGGAGGCTGAGATGATATTAGTTTGTACAAATGTTTCTATTTTTGTTTACAACCTCATATTCGTACGTACTTAGATTTCTTTTAATATGTTGTTATATTTTTTTTCTTTGTTGTTCTTTACCATACTTACTTCGGCTGATATGGATACTATATGTTATGCTAGGGGTAATGGCATTAAATGCCTATGTACTTATGTCTACAACTTCCTATAATTTAAATTTCGTATGTGTTAATCTTCTTTTTGATTCTCGACATAACGAGTTAAAGGTGCAGCCGACTTAAGAGGAAGGCCGACTTAACAGCAGCCGATTTAAGGAAGCAAACGACTTGTAGAGTGTGCCGACTTAACAAGTGTGCTGGCTTAACAGGTTACCGAGTTAAGGAAGGCTCCGAGTTAAGGGGGGCTCCGACTTAACAGTTCGCGAGTTAAGGAACGACTCCGACTCAAGGCTCTCACCGACTTAACCACTTAAGATCTCCGACTTAACCATAGGACTGACCTAAAACACACCCACTTGAAGTAAGCTCCGACTTAAGAAAGCTCCGACTTAAAAATCTACGAGATAAATAAGTCTTCGAGTTAAGACCTACGACATATGCTAAGTCGTTACCGACTTATGACTTAGCTCATTCTGGACATGTTCAAGAATAACCAGTGCAAGTGTTTTTATCTCGTCACCGACTTAAGACCTACGACATACTCTAAGTCGGCTACGACTTAGAACTTAGAAGATTTTTTCTGTATCAGATCATACCCTATAAATACCCCCCAACATCCAACAAGAAGAGGACTTTTGGCCATTCATTTCTTCAAGCGCCCTTACTCTGTCGAAGTCTCCACTCATTCAGCAATCAAAGATCTTCAAACATTCGAGACGCTACAACAAGCTTCGAGAGGAATTCCTTACATCCAACACGGATTCGTCGAGTTTCATCATCAAAGATTGAGCTAGTAGTCAAGAGTGCTTTCGTGATCAAATTGTATTGTATTTTGAAGGATATTGTATCAAATTGTAACCGAATCAGCAATAAAAGACTATAAATTGGACGTAGGCTCAATTACGGGCCGAACCACTATAAATCTATTGTTCATTTACTGCTTTTCTACTATTTTCAGCTTATATTCTGTTCCCGTACCAACGGGTGGTGCTTTCACAATTCTATTACACACACCGGGTGTTAGCGTTCACTTTTTAGCGTTAACATTTTGGTGCTTTCACTGAGAATTGAACTCAAGCGATCGTCCACCGTTGCTTCGCAAAGATTCATAAAGAGAACCTCTCTTAAAAATCAGAAGTTGATCTGAAATAATGGCTCCTGGAAGAAGAGGTAGACCTATCAGATCCAGAAATGCCCATGAAGGGGCTTCCGCTTCCCCAACAACAGACCAAGCAACTCCTACCGTTGGAGTCACCAGGGCTGAATTGGATGACGCAGTTTCTGGATTATACCAACAAATTGAAACTCAAAACGCTTTGATGATGGATAGAATAACTGCCCTGCTCGGGGCAAATCGTCAACCAGAAAACCATCAAACTACTCTTCCTGAAATGCCACCTTTCCAAGCTGATGGTTCTATGCCGCAACCAACTTGTCATGAACATATGCCCGGGCAAACTTCCGAGGGAAGAACTGATGCTTGCCCGGAAGTGTCTTTGAATAATAAAGAGTACCTGTCCGAAATGGTTGGCCGCATCATGAAAGAGAGCATGCAAAGGGAAGAGGATGAGGCTGACTGGGGATTTGCGCCAAGCAGAACTCCGTTTACTGAAAGGATCCTGAAAGTGGAGTTTCCGAGGAAATTTGCACCTCCTACTATCCAAACCTATAGGGGAACGAGTGACCCTAATCATTTCCTATACAAATACAATTGGCATATGACTGGTGCAAGGGCGTCAGACGAGATTAAGTGTCGATACTTTCTAGTGTACTTGGAAGGTTTGGCCTTACTTTGGTTCACAAAGCTCCCAACTCGGTCAATAGATCGATTCTTCGACTTAACGCAAAAGTTTAGAGAACAGTTCAGATTGTATGCTTCAAAAGCTAAGGATATAATGTCACTATCCAATCTTGGAACAAGCTCCCGGAGAATCAATCAAATCTTTCTTAAGCCGTTTCAATATAGCAGTAGCCGAAGTGGATAATGTAGAACCACGTATGATCCTGACCTACTTAGTGTGAGCCATCAATAAATCAAGTTAATTTGGAAAATGGCTGAAAATGAAGGAACCAAATTCCCTTGAGAAGTTTTATAAAAAGGCCGATGAATTCATGCGCCTGGAAACCCTTTCTACCCCAGCAAAAGCATTAGTTGCTAAGGACAATAATGATGAACTTGCTTCTAACAGAAGAAATTCTGAGAATCAGAAAAGGGAAAACGACAGAGGAAAGAACCAGGGGAATGAGAAGAAACTCCGCCGCTTCGATTTTTCAGATTTTACTCCTTTAACTGATACACCAAGAAATATCTTTTTTGCAACAAAGGACGTTGTCAGGTATCCTAAGCCACCTGAGATGACGAGAGGTGCAAAGCGTAATGGAAAATTCTGCCAATTTCACAATCAACCTGGCCATGACACTGACCAATGTCGCCAATTAAAGAATGTGATTGAAGAATTGCTGGAGCAGGGTAAACTCCAACAATACGTTAAGAGAAGCGGAGTCGATCCAACCTCATCCACTCGGGATTAACAACGTCCTACCCATCAATCCGATTCTCTCAACAACACTGCAGTGCAAGATTCAGAGAAGCTTGTCATTAATGTTGTCACAGGAGGTCCACACCCAGCGGGCAGAAGTTGGGACGACTGCTAATTGTCCACAAAACTGCAACTGGGGCATCTTTCACTTTCTCTGGCATATAAATCCGAAGCTGCGAATCTAGTGCAAATGGAAAATCAGTCCAGAGATTCTGAAACAACAATAACTAGCATCCATTTTTTACTTAACAGCATTGCTTGAATTTGTAAAAATGATAATGGATGTGTGACTTCTGCATTGTAAACCGCTGAGAAATCAGTGTGACTGAATAATGAAAAACTATGAATTCTGTGTTTTCTATTACGAAATGCCTGTTATATTTCGATGTGTAAATACTCTAAATGTATTGCTAAAATGTCGATCTAATATTGCAGGTCATTAAAGCAAAGCTCACCCATCGCAAAGCTAAGCGAGCCCTACAAATCACTTATTAAGCAAATACCAAGCAACCAAAAATTCCATATTCAAATCCCATATAAGAAGAACTTCACATAAAAAGTTGGCAACTCCACTGAGGCAAACCTTCGTTAAGTGGTTGTGACTGTCAATACGAACAGACATCCAACTAGGTAACTTGCGTTTGTCCTGTGAAGTTGTTCAACAGTGAAGTCCACTTCTTCGGATAAGACAATTTACTTGCAAAGGAAGACGCGCTTGAAACAATAATAAAGGGTAGCTGATTAGCAAATGATGAGGGAACATGGGCCACCAAACATAGAAGCAGCCAAAAGGAGGTATGCCACTCAATAAAAAGGGCCGGTAGAACCACCGAAGGGACACCTTCCCAAGCAGAAGGAAAAGGGCCCTTGCTAACTGATCGTGATGCATCCGATCAGGCAGCTTGCGTCCGTCCCGTGGATCTACTCGCCCCTGAGACGCAACCTTCCTGGCACACCAACCAACCGATGCTCCTTCCCAAAGGTCAACAAAGCCCTCTAACGAGACACGCCAATAAACGAAAGTGCTTCTCTCAATAAAAAGATTGGTGGAACCACCGGAGGGGCACCTTCCCACGCTGAAGGAACATGGCCCTTGTTAGTTAATTGCGATCTTTTGTGCAAACGAACATCCAATCAAGCAACTTGCGTCCGCCCCGTGGATCCATTCAACCATGAGAAAGTAACTTCCAGACAATCACAAGGCCTCTTCAGAGGCAACAGCCCTTTTCGGAGGCACATTTCACCCGTGTAGAAGTGCAAAATGCTCCTCTTCGGAGGCCCACTTCACCAGTGATGAAATGCTAAAAAGCCCTTTTCGGAGGCACATTTCACCCGTGTAGAAGTGCAAAATGCTTCTCTTCGGAGACCCAATTCACCAGAGCTGAAATGCCAAAATTGCTTCTCTTCGGAGACCAAAATTGCTTCTCTTCGGAGACCAAAATTGCTTCTCTTCGGAGACCAAAATCGCTTCTCTTCAGAGACCAAAAGACCTCTTCAGAGGCGTACTTCACCTTGCTTGAAGTACCAATAATAAACCCTTTACTGGGACACAAAATCAAAACCTTCTTCAGAAGCTCATTTCGCTGTGTAGGAAAATTCACTTTTTAACAAATAAAAGTGATCATTCCCAAAAGTTGAAGTGTTCTTCAGGAAGAAAGAGAAAGTAAAAACTTCTCTGAAGACGAGATATACTCTATTAAAAGCAGAATGATTCTTCCCCTAAAAGTGGAATTGCTATTCTCTGAAATGAGAATATCAGTCTTGTAAAAGATAGAAATATTGCAATGCACTTGTGGTATGGGGGCAACACTATACAATTCAATTATATTAATAAAAGCAACACACCACAAGTTCATTACAATATTACGAAAAATAGATGTGGAATAAATGTATTCCCAAACACAGACAAAAAGTTTGTACAAGTAAAAGGAATCGTTTATTTTACACCAAAAAAGAGAAACAGATGCATTCTCACATAAACAAGAATTTGTACAAGTAAAATTACTATTTTATTTAGTATTATGAAAATTCTTTACATGTGCAGATATCTCAAAAAAGCAAGAGCAGGGACCGGTACCCGCACAATCTCCGGTCTATACATGTAAAAAGCAAAATAAGAAGTAGAAAGTCTAGCTTGTCACTCCTTCTTTCCGCCACCCTTGGAGCCTTTGCTTGGCCTAATAGTTAATTTCGGAATCCGATGTGGACGGGACAAAGAAGGAGGAGTGGTTGGGTCTTCTTCTGTTTTGTCTTCCCCAGTCGAAGCACTTCTCTTCTTCTTCCTTATGGCATGCTTCCCCTTCCTCTTCGAAGAAGATTCGCTCCCCGGAGTAGCAAGCAATGTTGAAAGCTTCGGGTCATCATCTAGAGACCGCTCCGGGGTCTTCTCGATGTCTTCAAGATCCTCCGCCTTCTGCTCCTGCGAAACAGCCGGATCGTCCAAGCCTTGAAGAGCTTCGATTTTTTCTGCCTGCGATCCCGGTTGGGAAGCAGAAGGAGGAGTAATCTGTGAAGATGGAGGGACAGCAACTGAAGGAGTGGAAACTTGTGCAGTGTTTGGTGCCTCCGCTGTAGAAGAAAAGAAGTTAAAATCAACATCTCCCGAAAATAGAGAAGGTATCGGTTCACCAAAGTTTAAGTAACAAGTAAGAAGGTCATCAAACTCGGTTAAATCAAATAACTGGTTCATTGGGCCCGGGACAACGCCAAAATTACCTGGAGGAGTTGGCTTCGCAAGGTCAATCTCGAATTTCTCGGCTTCAGTATCGTCCGGTGCCTCTTCCTCAGTGGGAGTGGTCGCAGTTTCTTAGGAAATTTTAGCTGGGAGTGAAGAATGGGAGCCGGAATCCATAATGTTTACATCGGCCGAAGTGGAAGTATGAACAGGGGCAGTTAAAGGAGCTTCCTCTTTTGAAAGCTCTTCTCCCAGTCATTCAACCCGTGCTTTAGCAAGCTGCTCCTTCCCTTTAACAAGAGCGGCGCGAGCCTCATCATCAAGATAGCGAGCCTCGAGTTCTGCTTCATCATAGCTGGCACCTTTAAACATATCAATTGCGGCTTCCCACACTTCAGCCAGAGTGATTTCATAATCAGGATCCAGAAAAGCAAGGCTCCCACGACCCAGAACGCTGTGTAAATAAAAGTCGAATAAGGTAGAGCTGATGTTTTCTTTCGTTGCCTCATGTGATTGCTCAGCCGCTTCTTTTTCGACAACGACAGCAACCCGACCAGTAATAGCCTCATCACGCTCTGTCTCAGCTTTAGCGAGTCGAGACTTTAGTAACTCAATCTCCACGTTCTGGGAGGTGACTTTTTCTCGCAGTTCGGCGTTTTCTGTGCGATATTTCTCAGTAATGTGCTGCTCAGCGGCAAGCTTCATTTCGACATCTATTTGTGCAGCATGTGCATCCCGCACTTGCTTCTGAAAGACTTCTTCTTTTTGAGTATGTGATGCAGAAGAAGAGGCGAGATTTTCCTTAAGCTGCTTAACTTCAGATTCAAGCCTTGCATTGTCATCCGCGATGTTCGTCATCTCCGCGTCATGCTGCTTGCACCATTTATACCATTCAGCTTTATCATTCTCCAGAGTCAGCATGTTTTCAAGATTCATATGGTTGACGCTCTGGAGTTCATCAACAAGTTTCTGCCATTGCGACATCCTCTCAATGTTAAGCCGAACTGCATCGAGACTTAAGCATGTCTTGCTTATCGATTGGGACCAAATCCAGGTCAAAACGCACTCCTTTTAAGCACCGGTTCGAAAACCGGCTTTGAAGTGTTGGAGGGCCGTCTTTAACTTGATATTGGGGCCTGCTGATGATCGTTTGGATATCGGTTTTCTTTAAAGGAGAAGAGCTGGCCGGAGTATCAGAAGGGATAGGAGCATCAGTTTTCTCAGAAATTACAGATGCGTCACTTGGCTTGGACCGTTTGCTTGATTCGTCAGTAATATGAGTCTTCCCCTTGTCATCATAAGACTTTCGCTTATGAGAATCGTAACTTCTGTAAGAAGAATCATATCGATCAGCGTCTCTTCTTCTCTGCCGCTGCTCATAATCCCATTTTTCTTGAGCCTTCCTTTGAGCCCTTTCCTCATCTGTCTCTCTCTGGTCACCAAGATATCTCCTAAAGTCATAAGATCCACGACCTCCATGGCGCTGAAATGAGTCATAGTATGAGCCGGTACGCCCCATCGGAGAATCTGAAAACCGAAAAAGAAGTAAAGTTTATAAATTTCCAGAAAAAGAGGATAAATGCTTATAAGTGCTGAAAAATCCTAAGTGTGTGCGGCGTGCGAACTACGTGCGTCAAACTACAAACCACGCTTTAGTGCGGGAACGGAGACGACAGGTGTAGAAGGCGTCGAAGTTTGTTTCAAAGAGGAAGTCGCTTCAACGACAGGAGAGTTCGCTTTTGGAAGATTATCCTTGAAAAGCTCTTGAGAAGTTATCATTATGTCACTCAAGTCATCAAAGGTGTCATCATTATGATGCTTAGCAGAATTCTCCTTTTCAACTTCCACATCGGCTGATTTTTCAGAAATTCGAGGATTTTCTTCCTCTTCAATAATTGGAGCAAGCGCCGGTTTGCTGGACGTTCCCGCAACGCCAATAGAAGTAGAACACTTTACTAATGTAGTGTCTACAGTTGGCTCCTTTGAAGCCATATCTTCCGTTGAAGCTGGGGCATCTGATGTCTGCGCTGGAAGATTAGAAACTTCACGAGGCTGGGTAAAGTGAGAAGAGTGTAAAAGACCGAATTGATGTAAAAATTCGTCTGTCAATAGAAACTGGATACTCCTTTCCTCAACCGGCACCGCCATAAGCCTCTCAAAAGTCGCTTTGTGACCGGGATTTCTAGAAGGAGGAGGAAGTGCTGAAAAGAAAAGGGCAAAGTTAACACTCGATAACTCGAACTTCGACAAGTTCGAAAAAACATAAGAAACAGAGACAAATGATCTTACTCCCTACTCTCCAGATGGCGTAAAATCCTGGAGGACAGCGGACATAGAAAAACTGACTTAGGAAATTGTAAACACTGTCGAGGAGACCAACGATCAACTTACGATTTCTAACACTTCTCACAACTGTAATGGAAGGATGGTCTTTGTGCTTTGTAAATGTGCACAGGAAGCGAATTTCTCCAAAATTGGGAAAACGGTCCAGCATTCTCCTAAAAAGCACACACAGTCCCAGCAGGATGGCGTAGCCATTAGGGTGTAATTGAAAAGGGGAGATAGATAGTCGGAGAAGAAGTTCTTGAAGGCAGTCATTAAATGGGGGGATAGCTCCACTCGAGCACATTTGGCGGTTAACTGCGACAAAGCCATGGGGCGGTCTATCAGCAGTATCATCTATTCCAGGGAGCAAAGCGTCAGCTTCGGCAATGCCAAACTGGGTGCATAATTGACAAAAGGCTTTATGGCTCAAAGTAGTAGGAGTCCTTTCTGGAGGATCGTTTAATGGAGTAGCGATTGGAAAAACTCCTCCAGCTGGTTCCAAAGCTTCGTGTTGAGATGTCATTCTACACAAGGATCTGGATGATCAAATATAAAGGTGCATGTTTCCTAAAAAATGTGAAGTGTTGTGCAGAACCAATGAAAATAACAAGTAAACACAACTGGAATTAAACTAGTCGACAACCGGTCGATTATGAAATTTCAGAACTTGTTAACATTTAAAGTATAGTGTTAATGCAAACAAGTTAGTTTTATTTGACTATTACGATTTTGCTTTAATACTTCACTTGAATTGGTTATTGTATAACATTTTGTTCATGCAATTCTAATTTGATTTTTTCTTTATCAACTAATCTGTCATTCGATGTGGACAGTCAATGGCAGTATATTCGTCCCCGTGTTCTGCAAATGTTGTGATTAACAGGTTGTTGATTTGTAAGATAAATGTGGCATATGGGAAGGTTCAAACAGTTAAAATTAGACAGTCTGTTCCAGCATTTCAAGTCAAGAAATTCATATCAAAAGTATGGTCCAAGTTAAAGAATGCAAGTTCAAATATTTCACTAAGTCCTATCTCGTCTACGGCTTAAGGAACGAGCTACGAGTTAAGTCAAGACATCAGTCCTTTAAGTCGTGCTGTAATAAAGGATTTCAGGACAGAATGCAAAAATCACATGTCCTAGGTCGTTGACCGACTTACGACTTACGACCTACGTTAAGTCGTCAAGCGTTAAGAGGCAATTTCTGTTTATCACAAAGGCCTTAAGTCGTCCGTCTTTTCAGTACACCAATTCAACACTCTCCTAACCCATTAACCCGTTAACCCATTAACCTCTTCTTCAACCAAAAACTCTCGTTCCCTCAACACATTTAATCGACAGAGTCACCATAAAATCGGTGTGATGTTATTTCATCACGAACCACGAGTCAGACAAGCTGAATCGCTGCAATCTGTCGCCTCGTTCATACAGATTGTCCAAGTCCAAGACAAATCGTCTCGAATCCATCGATAATCAATTGAAACGAAGATTGCAATGGAGCATGACATAAGAAGAATAGGTTAGAAATGGGATTTGCGATTCAGTGACAGTCAAAGATTGAATGGGGAAGCCGATTTCACTTACGCAATATAATGACGAAAGTAACTGGTAATCGAGTAATTGATTTCGTCTTCAAGGATTTCGAATGCTTGTTAATGGCGGAATGAAGTAACGAGAGCAGGTGAAGGAAAAGAAGGGACGACTTAAACTATTTATATACTGGGGCAGTAGAAGATGAACCGGTACATACGAGTTACCACCTACGACTCATCTTAAGTCGTCCACAGAGCGAGCTAGGGGAATCGAAGCACACGACCTACGACTTAGGCATGTACTTCGAGGGGCAAATGTTAATCTTCTTTTTGATTCGCGACATAACGAGTTAAAGGTGCAGCCGACTTAAGAGGAAGGCCGACTTAACAGCAGCCGATTTAAGGAAGCATACGACTTGTAGAGTGTGCCGGCTTAACAGGTTACCGAGTTAAGGAAGGCTCCGAGTTAAGGGGGGCTCCGACTTAACAGTTCGCGAGTTAAGGAACGGCTCTGACTCAAGGCTCTCACCGACTTAACCACTTAAGATCTCCGACTTAACCATAGGATTGACCTAAAACACACCCACTTGAAGTAAGCTCCGACTTAAGAAAGCTCCGACTTAAAAATCTACGAGATAAATAAGTCTCCAAGTTAAGACCTACGACATATGCTAAGTCGTTACCGACTTATGACTTAGCTCATTCTGGACATGTTCAAGAATAACCAGTGCAAGTGTTTTTATCTCGTCGCCGACTTAAGACCTACGACATACTCTAAGTCGGCTATGACTTAGAACTTAGAAGATTTTTTCTGTATCAGATCATACCCTATAAATACCCCCCAAAATCCAACAAGAAGAGGACTTTTGGCCATTCATTTCTTCAAGCGCCGTTACTCTGTCGAAGTCTCCACTCATTCAGCAATCAAAGATCTTCAAACATTCGAGACGCTACAACAAGCTTCGAGAGGAATTCCTTACATCCAACACGGATTCGTCGAGTTTCATCATCAAAGATTGAGCTAGTAGTCAAGAGTGCTTTCGTGATCAAATTGTATTGTATTTTGAAGGATATTGTATCAAATTGTAACCGAATCAGCAATAAAAGACTATAAAGTGGACGTAGGCTCAATTACGGGCCGAACCACTATAAATCTGTTGTTCATTTACTGCTTTTCTGCTATTTTCAGCTTATATTCTGTTCCCGTACCAACGGGTGGTGCTTTCACAATTCTATTACACACACCGGGTGTTAGCGTTCACTTTTTAGCGTTAACAGTATGGTACTTTGATTTGTTTATACTTATATTTCATTCGTACAAAGATATTTACTTTGTTTGTTTGACTATGCAAACTTCGGCTGTATAATATGAATATAATTTGATGTCTTCCTTTACAAGCTTTTGTTTACTTCATGTTTGTATTTGTACTGGTTTGCATTTTAATAATATGTTACCTATTTCTTATTTCTTGATTCGGTTGGACGTGATATTGAGATTACTTTGTTTTGTTTTCTTGTTGTTTGAATTTAAGTATATGTTACTTCATATTTATAATTTATCTCATTATATATATCTATTTTAATTTGTCAAATTTATTTTCTATTCCTAGTTTAATCATCTACATTTAATTTTCTTACTTATCATACATATACTTTTATTTCTAGCTTAAACATTTATTATTATTAAACTCTAATACTAAATATTTTATTTTCATAAATATTATTTAACTTCAAATTTCCATCATTTTTAATATTATTATCAATCATTTATTTATAATTTAAACTCAAGTCAAATATATCCATATATTTATTATTTTCAAATTCACTCATATTTGAATCGGGGAAACTCGCTCCAATTTTCTAATTAAATTTACAAATTTTTATCCAAAATTTTATTTAATTACTCAATTTAATTCAAAAATTCAATAAATTATTAAATTAAATTAAATTAAAATCTGGGGTCGTTACAATATTAAATTTATTGGATTGATTGCTTGAATTGACAATTTATTTCAGTCTGGATGTGATGTTATATAAAGTAGTATATATATATACTGGAGTGATTGATATTCCCGCATTATATAGCGGATGAGACCCTATGCGCTCCGCATAATAGCAGATGACCCTATATACCGCGAAATCCCCCTCGAAGTGGGATTGGTATTTTTATATTGTGCTAACATCTGTGGATGTAGGGAAACAGGTTGGAGGGATCCAACTGGATTCCTCAAAACGTTGAATTATCTCATATTCTGTGATATGATTTAATTAGTAATCCGTGATAGATTATATTGGTAATTGAAAATATTGAATGTTTGTTTTGATTGAATATATTTTGGGTTTATTGAGATATCAAAAATATAGAGATTGGATTTTTGAAGGAAAATAAAAGAGAAAATCTAAGTAAAATAATTATAGTAAATTTGGATAAAATAAAGATTGAAATTGGAAAAGAATAAAAGTTTGATTTAAAGATTTTATTAAATAAAGTCCGAGTGTGAAAAATAATAATAATGGAGATTTTAAATGAATGGGAATAAAAGAGTTTGAGGACTTAAGTGATACGGTTTTATAGAAAAGTATTTATTTTTAAATTCAAGATTAGAATGGGTTGTAGAAAAAATAAAAGGGGATCTTGAAAGAAGCATGAAATTGGTATTTCAGTTTTAAATAAGATTTTAAATCATAATAAAGGAGTAAACTTGTAATTAAAGGATTTTGAAATAAACTTAGATAAATCGAGAAATAAACTTTGCAGGTAATTTAATGTAGAGAATCGGTATGAAAACCGATTAAGTGTTTTGAAAATATGATTAAAAAGAGAAGGAGATAATGGAATCTATAAACGTGGTTTATAAATAAAATGAAATATTTATCAGTGGATAATTTGGGATTTATAAATTCACAGTGGGGATTTATAGGGGAAGAGTAATTTGTTATAAAATGTGAGACGTTTTATTTGAATAGACTTTGTGATGGAATTTTTATGGAAAGGTTGGCATTCTGAAATTTGAATTGTTTGTTAAAAACAGCTGAGCTTAAAGATGGCATTTGGATTTGAAGAGACCAGGATCGGATATCAGTAATATCCGGAACCACTTCGATTTAATAAGTACTTCAATCTTTACGGGTTTGATTCGTAGAATCAAATAGGCTAGAATTAAATAAAATTAAGTAAATTCGACTATTTTTGAATAAGTAACTGCATTTAAAGATTATTTTAAATAATGGACTTAGCAACAAAGTGTTGGTTATAAAAGATAAGAACTCGTAATGTTGGATGGGTTACCTTGATTTTCCAAGGCGTTTTTTACAACTTTAGTATTTCAAATTAAAGAGGTTTTCTCACGCTGGTTTCCAGCTTGACTCGGGTGTTACTTTATTGTAATGCTCGGGTCAGACCGAGTATTACAGATTTTCAAGTTAGGACGTTCTGAAGCTCAGGAGACGAGCTGGATGGCAGAGACGTATTGATTATTTTCCATGGTGTAGTATACTGTATAGACAGTAGTAGAGGACATGTTATTTAACTGTCCATATTTGTTGTACTCTGACATCTTGTATATATATTGATAGTTACAACTTTTCATTATATAGAATGCTGTTATTTGTATATTATATTTGTTCCGCTGCGATTGTGAGATTCTGTGTTGTTGTTTTCTATTTCTTCTTCTACCTCTTTTTCTTCTTAACCCTAACAGTCTGGGGTTTCGAGCACTCGATTGCTCGGCACTCTATACAGTGAACGTATTAGTGTCGATTTTCAGGGTCGAAAATCATTCAGGCTGTCACAATAGTATCAGAGCTGGAAGGTTAAGCGAGAACCTTGGCTCTGGTGTGGATTACTCATTAGAGATAGGGTCAGTAGTACCCTAGAATGAGTTGAGTGTATTATATGAGGGCGTACTTGTTATTTTCTTATACAGTGATTTTAAAAATGGTTTTAAAAATGATTTTTATATAAGCTTAAATTTTGATATATAAAGAAGTGGTTTTTCTAATTATTATATATATTAAGGTAATTGGTTGTTGTTATTAAAATTAAATAAGGCCATAAGATTTAAGTGGTAAAGCACATATAACCAAATAGAAATTTGATAAGGATTAACTTTGCAAATAAGCTAAGTAAAAATGGATTCAAACCCTAAAATTAAATCCTGGAAAATTCAAAGGAATTTTCAAAGTGTTTCAAATAAGCTACCCTTATTATATTTTATTGTGAATTATGATGGAATGTATGGTGTGTTTGATATGATAATAATCATAAGTTAGTTATCGGGTCTTAATAAAGGGATGTTTATTTTTTTTAAAATAAACAATGATAAAGCAGAATGAAATGTTTAAAGGAAGCAATAATTTATATAAGTATGATTTATAGATTGAAATAGATATAAATTGTGAAGTTTTAAAATCTTAGTCCAGAAAATTGGAATGGTTTTAAATGTTAAGGAAATAATAAGTAATGTTATTTAGAATATTTTTGAATATGGAAACTTTGTTTAAAAACAAGAGTTGTTTGAAGATGAAGTTGTTTTGAACTACAAAAAACCAAGGATGGTTTAAAATTTAAAGTGTGATTGAGATGAAATGGATAAATATGTATATATATAAATGTAGATATATATGATTTCAAAATAATTTGAAATAAATACGAAATGTTGAATTTTGGAATCCCTCGAGGATGAGATGTATAACCTAAAGAGAAATAAAATTTTGAACTTATAAGTGGGAAAAGATATTGATAAGAAATTTAAATTTGGAATGGATTAAATGAATGGAATTGAATTTAACTTAGGGGAAGTTAAATAAGTTTGGACCTAAAATCTGAAATTGGAAATTTCAAAATGAATTTGGGATTTATCTTAAGAAAGTAAAATGGGTCAAATTGAAAGGAGAGTTATGTATGGTCTCAAACGGGTTTCAAATTCTGTAAATTGGATTGCTTTAGATGAATTAAGGAGTGGATTGAAATGATATACGTCCATTTTTGAAATTAAATGAAATTAAAACTTTATTTTGAAACTACTTAAAGATTTTGATTTAGAAAAAAAATTGAATTATGTAAATGGAATCATTTTTGAACTTAAGTTCGAAATGTTACGAATGAATTTATCAAACGGAATTGTTTAAAGAAATTAGGGTTAAAAATTTGAAGTATAATTGGGAAATCAATTGAATTCTGAAAATTTATTTGCTTAAGAAGATTTTAACTCTCACTCGAACCTCAAATAAGTTAAGTAAAGGAAACTTTAAAATGAATATTTGAAATTTGGACTCGGAATTAAATTGTTTAAAGACTTGAGGTGTTAAATTAAATGTTAAAGACTAACTTGATTTAAGTAATTAAATCGGTATTTTGTAATCAAAGTTGAATCAATTTGAAATCGAAATGGAAATTGATTGAATTAGAATGGGAATCGAAGTTAATTCAAATTGAATTGGAATTGAATCAATTTAAATGGAAGTGGAGATTTAAATTGAAAATTGATTGAATTAGAGAATGGGAAATTGAACCAGTTTGACTCTGAAATTAATTTCAAATAAATTGTTTTAATATAAACTGTCTTAAATATATTTTTCCAAGCTATTTACTATACAACCTTTCTTTTTAAAACTCAAACTATCTTACAATATCTATTTAACTATTTAACTATTTTGCAACTACTTAACTATTTTAAACTATTCAAACTATTTTCTAAATTTCAAACTGATCAGAGTGGAACCAATTGATTTTTAAAGGCTTTTGATTTTGGGAAAAATCAATTTTTGGAACTTGGAAAGTCAAGATGAGAACTATCGATTTTTTTGAGATATCGATTTTGAAGTTTATATGTGATAAATATAAAGAGTATGATTTGAAAGATTCTATATGTGTATAGTATAAAATGTTTTGAGAATGCTATAGGAAAAAAGGCGCTCCCATTTAGAGTTGAAACTTATAGTAGGAGATCCACTGGGTGGTTCTGCCTTGAGCCCTGAGGGAGGTTCTAAAATTTTGATCCCAGAGGATGTCCGGGCTAAACTATAGTTCCTATGGATTATGATTGGGGTAGCGAAAGTCGAGGGCACTGTTGCCCATAGAGACATTGTGGGTATGCTGTGACGGTAGTGTAACTCTGGTGTAACTGCGATGTACTACGTTCTATAGCATAAGTCGAGGGGCAGCGATTGCCTAAAGTCCACGTTTGATTTCGTTGGAAGAGCGACGTAACATCGGTATATTGCGATCTATGAGGACATAGCGAAAGTCGTGTGGCGGTGAGTGCCTACAGGCTACATTGGGACTCGACTGATGTAATCTGCGATCTATGTGGTGAAGTTTCATTTGGCAGCGAAATTCGAGGGCGCTGATGCCTACAGTTACATGGTTTTTGCCGTGATGGCAACGTAACCCTAGGTGTAGCTGCGATCTGTGGCGGTTCCATGGTGTAATCGAGGGGTGCGGATGCCTACAGTTTTCTATGGTTTTCGTCGGGATGGCGACGTAATCATTGGGCTAACTGCGATCCATGGAGGGGGTGATGATTTCCAGGGCATTCTCACAAAAAGGAGAAAAAAATGTTTTCCAAGTATTTTCAATAGGTGTTGAAAACGGGTTTACTAAGTACTTATAGATTTTCAGTCCTAGCCTGATCAACATTTGATTGAATTTCTGTGAGAACAAGGATGGACTTGTTGAGACACTGAGTTATAAAAAGTATTTTATAAAGATAGTTTTGGTGATGAATAAAAATGAAAGGTAAAATTGAATTCAAATAGAATTGGAAATTAATGAAAATAGATATAAAACCTTTAGTGGTAAAGTGAAAATAAATATAAGAAGTATATAAAATATTTATACTGGACTTAAGAAATGGATGGTGAAATTCTTAAATAAATTTGGAGTTGAGAAATATACTAAGTTAATATTTGAATGGAACTTTAATAAAAGGGAAAATGTGAATAAGTGAATAGAAATCAAATGAATGTGAAAAAAAAATGAAAAAAGAAGAAGAGAGAATTGATATAAATAATAATCAATTGGAAATTAATACGTAGGATGTACGTATATTATTTTATCCGCATAACGATTTGATCCAGATTCGAGCACAGAATTTCGAGATATTTATATCGATCCAAGTGGGATTTTTCACTCCATTTTCGACGGCGAACCCTGGATATGGATTTTTGATTGATTCTGGAAATTCTCTATCATAGTTAGGGCTATGTAAGGAGAATGACGGTTTCTGATTAAGAAGCCAGATCTAAGTCCGCACTAGAGAGTCGGGTGGATGATACTAGTTCGGAAGTGAAATTGTGTGATCGAGTAAGTGATCGGATTTGATATTTGCGTACGAATGATATACGGACATCGTACGGGCTTAAATGAAATAGATATTAGAAATTTTGTAAAGAAATGAATAAAATGATTTTGAATTTTGTGATTGGATATTATTGCTAAGTATGATACAGGTATATAAAAGCAAAGGAAAATGGGTGTTTTGATTTCAGAAGATAAATTTTGAATTGCCCGACTAAAAGGTATGTGTTTAAATTTCCGTATGAAATTTGATGGTTTTCTGATCTAGCCACTTGGCTTTTGTTTTCTTTTGAAAATTTGGGCTCGTAGAGGCATTTTGTAGTTGTTCTGATCTAGCCGCGCAAAGGAGACGCTGACGAAATTTTTCGAAAATTTAGAGAGTTAGAAATTTTTTGAGAAATATTGCTAATTTAAAATTTAAATTTAAATTATAATTTGAATTGTTGAGTAAATAATATTAAATGGAACAGATGGATGAGTTTGGAAAGTTAGTAAGGGTGTTAGTGTCTTTAAATAAAAAGATTTGTCTTGGGAAGGTTTTAAAAACTACCGGTTTTGGAAAAGTAGAAAACGGGTATTGGACCATTCTTCTTAACTAGTAATTTCAGGGACGAAATTCTTTTAAGGGGGAGGAATGTGACGATCCAGAATTTTTGATATTTGAAACTTGAATATTTAATTGATTTTAAATATTTGAAAAGTTAGTTTTAACTTGAATTTCAAATATCACTATTTATTGGTTAATTAAATTATTGAACTAAATAATTGAAAATTGGGTAAAATATGAAATCGGGAGTTTCGACCTTGTTAAAAAATAATTTTAAAGCTTATAAAATTTATATTGATAATACTGAAGGTAATAAAACTGTTAAAATTGAATTTAAAAGTGGTTTGTTCAGTTTTAAAAATATATCATTTAAATTGAAATTTTAAAATAGCCTTCCGAGGCACAGTCTCGGAATTTGACGAAACTAGTACCATTGGATTCGTAATAGTGTATTATGACCGGATTTCAATTTTCGTAGCATTTGGAGTTATTGTGTGAGCATACGGGATATAAACGCGTTGAAATCTATATTGAAAGTTCAATATAATAACTGGGTTCAGAAATCTATCTTCTCCATACGATCGAATTAGGAGACGGAACCTTTTCCATTGCGTTTGGAATAAGGGTATAACATTATAAACGCCTGGCGGCACTCCTCGATAGGGGTTCACAATTTTAAGCTACGTAAATCGAGACAATTTGAATTTAAATTTAATTATATATATATATATTTGTAACGACCCACTATTTTGGACCATTCAAATCGACAATAATCCACACATGTCTGGCTTGAATGATTCAAAATAACAGATTGTAAATAAATTTGGAGCAAATGTAATCAAATACACAGAATCACAGACATAGAACATATCAGAATAACTCGCAGCGGAATATAAAAACCATAGTAGTTCATGAAGCTACTATAACAAACTCTCAAAACATAATACATAATATCTTCTTGAAAACATATACAATAAACATCTCAAATAAATAGAAGTTTATGAATACCAGAACTGAAATAGAACAACTGAACTGAAAGGAACAGATAACTAGACAAGCAGAATCTCCAGCGATTCCTAGCTCCAGAAAGAAATCCAAAGCTAAGCTGTAAATACTCAGGCTGACCCGAGCGTAAAGTAAAACACAAAACACTCGAGTCAGGACAATATCTACTTATATAATGTAAACCAACTCAAGCGAACTGTAGTAGAAATGCACAATAACTCAAAGGATGCTTGGGATCGCCCATCCCTTAAGGATCAGTTAAACTATAAATTAAATACATCCCGTGGTTAAAATTCAAAATGGTATTTTATACTTTGATATCAAATATCATTCCAAAATTCAATATCATTCAAAAAATCCATTTCAAAATATCAAAATATCATATTTCAAAATAGTTTATATTTCGAAACAAATTACTTCATTTTAAATCATAAAATGAAGTTATTATATTTAATAATTAAATTATTAAATTTCCAAAAATTTAACTTTTCAAAGTTCATTCGTTCACTTAAATTAATTAAAACAATGAAAATTCAACTTTTGCAACATTTAGAAAATGCTACGGAAAGTCACATTTAAAATTGTTCAATTTAACAAAAGACAGCATTTAAAATGCTGTAATAAGGTTACATTAGTTTCAAATAAACTTAGTCAAATTCAACCATTATAACATTTACAAAAATGCTATAATAGCCTTTAATTAAATTTAGCCATTTGGTTCATTATTATCAACTACAGCATTTACAAATGTTGTATTATCATTTACATTAGAATTTATAGCATTTCAGAAATGCAGTTAATTAACTTCAAATATTCAGTATAATTTCACAAATAATTATATTTTTATATAAATCATTTTTAACTTATAAAATCATATAATTTCACTTTTAAAACAATCATTCAAATACCCTTATATTCATGATTTTATAAAGTTAAACCTCCATTCAAAAATCAAAATTTAATAATAATTCACTTATTAAATTCCAATAATAAATTATAAATTCATTAAATTAAATTAACTTAACACTTAAGTTTAAATTTTCAAATATAACTTAATTCCATTTTTATTTACTTAACTTAAAATTCACTTTTAAGCCAAATTCACAAATTTCCAATTTTAGTTATATTTCAAAATTTCAACTTAAATATTCATTCATTCCACATGTTAATTTTATTCAAAATCATTAATATAAATATAAAAATCATTTAAATTCACTTTAATCCAAATTATCATGAATTTATCAAATTTCATATTTTATTTAAATTCCAATTATCACCAAATTAAAATTTCCCAAAATAACTTACATTTCAAATTTTCAAATTTTACCATTAATTTATTTCACTTATAAATTTTCAGAAAATCAATAATGCTTTACAAAAATCAATTTTATTTAGTTTAAATCAAAATATTATAATATTTACATTTCTAAAATATTTTAAAAAAAATATAAAACATATTTTAACAACGGGTCTGTATTTCATTTTCTAGCCTAGGTAAAGTGATACGGGTAATTTATCATTTCAACCCGTAATTTACAAAGATACCCGGGTTTGATCATTTCAAACCCGCAATCCCAAGTAAATGAAAATAATTGAAAATCATTTAGGCATATCATTTCAGCCCATAACGATTTTCTCCAATTCTAAAGTCTGTTCGGGTATGTATCATTTCAACCCATAGTGATTCTAATCTAAAGGGAACTTGTAGTGTGATAAACTGATAAAAATAATAGAACATCATAATATAACAGTAACATATAATATAATAGGTGTTTAAGCATGGGTGAACATCATAAAATCATAACATAGCAGGTGTAACATGATAATGCATTTTACAGATTCAAAAGGGGTCAATTCACTAGTTATATATGTACATATTGTCTGGTGAGAATAACTCACATGTTAAGCTGGAGATTTGCCAACAAAGCTCACAACACAAAGATTACAAAGGCACGACAACTCTAATACAATTTGAGTGTGGAGAGCAAATCCAATGATATAGATCTTGTGTTACAACCCAAACAAAAATCAAAGCAAACCATAAATTTCAATACACTAGAAATGAAATAACTTTTAAATAAAAAGAGATACGAATGCCAAATCTTTTGCCTTGCTTTCTCTATTCTTTTGTCATGGCCTAGGGATGGTTTTGGCTCTGGTTTGAACAAGTTTGGCTCAGGTTTGGTCATGTGTATGCATGGCCTAGGTAGTAGAATATGAGGAGGAAGTTTATACAAAGGAATATGAAGAGTTTAAGGCAAAATAGGTGGGTTTTGTTCACAAAAATGGCTCGGTAATGGGCTTGTGTGGTCAGGTCAGAGGGGTATGGATCAGGTCAGTGGAAGGAAAGGTGTGTGGTGGTCTGGCCAAAGGTGGTGGAGGCGGCCTAAGGTGGTGGTGGTGGTGGAAAATGGAGTGGTGAAGCAATAGTGGTAAACAATCATGTTTTTATGGCTTGTTTTGCAATTTTTGTGGAGTTTTGGCATCATGGTGGCTCGGCCTTGGTCAAGACCAGAGGAGTAGCTGGTGTTGATGGCAGGGAAGAGATGTAGGAGTTTGTGGCCGTGGATATGGAGTGGAGGCCGTTCAAAGAAGCAAAGAAAACAAGGCAAAAATACATGAAAAATGAGAAGAAAAGTGTAAAAAAGTAGCCATTACCCATAGATTTTTCTTGAAGCCATGAATGAAAGAGAAGGTAAAATGTTTTTGGGTGAATGGAGGCTGAAAACTCACGGCTACAAACCAAAAATGCATGGCCAAGATAGTAATTGAGGAGTTATGGCAAATGAAAGGACAAAGGAGATGAAAGGACTTAAGGTAAATAAGCTTTTAAAACTCTTCATATTTCTTTTTCTTTAAATTCAAATAAAACAAAAATAAAATCAGTAAATTGACTTTAAAACCGAAACAAAGTAATATAAAATAAAAATAAATAATAATTTTAACGAAAATGGAAAAAGAAAATAAGAAATTGCTTAAAAATTGAAAACAGGGTCCAGAAATTACAAATGAATCACGATTGTCTTTGGAAAATTATCTACTTTATTTTAAAAATATTCTAAAGCAAAATTTTGAAATAAAATAATTTCTAAAGTATTTTCAAAGTGAAATAAATAATTTAATTTAGAGAAAATAGAAAAAGAACTAAAGAAAAATGTTTAAAAATTGGAAATAAGACATGAAAATTACAAATAAATATCACTAGCCTTATAAAATTTCTATTTCACTTTAAAACAAATAAAAGGTCAAATAAATAAAATAAACGAGGAAAAAAAATAAAGTGGGAATGAGAATAAAATAATATTTTAAGAAAAAAATAGAAAAATAAATAAAGAATTACTTTAATTAATTGAAACTGGAAATTAAAATTTTAAACAAAATACAGCTAACACTGGAAAATGCCAATTATACCTTTAAATTGTTTTGAAAACCAAAATATATACATAACATGTTATTTTACCCATATAAATATAAATTATAATATTACATGACCAAATAAAATATTATTTTTATAATTTAAAATAAATAATTTTGTTAAATACAACAAATTACACACAATATTTAAAAGCGTATAACTTTCACATTATAAATCATTTTAACGAAACGGAAAGCATTATTCTTAAAATTTTATTTACTTTCATAATAAAAGATAAAATTCAAATTTTCAAATTTTCAAACTTTCAAATTTCTAAATTAAAAGTCAAAGTTTGACCGTATTGACCAAAATTCACTTTTTTGGAAAATATTCTTTTTAGTCATGTTTGGAATTCTAATTCACATCAAAATCAAAATTTATATTTAAAATAACAAAATTTATTCATTTTAATAAATAAAATAAATTTTTTTAAATCAGAAAATCAATTAAAATAACCAAAATATACAATTAAAATAATCACAAAATACAGGGTTGTTACACTCTCCCCCACTCAAATCTTTTCGTCCTCGAAAAGGAATGAGGTACGGAAAAAACAGAAAAGATAAAATGGAATAGGATTAACACAAGATGACAAGAAGATTAAAATTATACCTGATAACTGTTGTTATGGGTAAGTTTAATAAGGTGGAGAATAGGAATAGCTAGAAGGGAAAATAGGACGAAAGACAAGGATGAGCCATTAATTTAAAATTGTTGGTTGAAGAGGTAAACAATATTTAAAACACTTTAAAATCTTTTAGAAAGGAAATAACTGATCAAAATATCCTTTATAATATTTTATCAAAATACTTTTATAACTTGATGTCTTAACAAGTTTATCCTCGTTCCTGCAGACTCTGGCAGTGCGTTGATCAGGCGCAAAGCTAGAATTCTCCAGGTACTTAGTAGACCTATTTCAACACCCAGTGAAAATACTGGAAAACCTTTTAAAAACAGATATGGAAAGTACAATCCAAACAAAACAAACAAAACCTTTGTCTAACCATGGATCGCAGATACACAAAGGTTACGCCTAGATCCCCCAGGAAACATCCGTATCCGTAAGCTTTCTCAGCCCTGCGAATTGCGCCATGATGACTAGTAGACCGCAGATACACAATGGTTACGCCTGAATCCCCCAGGAAACATCCATATCTGTAAGCTTTCTAAGCCATGCGGATTTCGCTACTAATACGACCTACATAGATCACAGGATACACAATGGTTACGCCTGAATCCCCCAGGAAACATCCGTACCCCTGGGCCATCCAGTCAGGTGAATTACGCTATGCAGTCGCGACCATGGGTAACGCCATGGAATTCGATGGACACTCGAGTATCATATCCGAAAAACCAAAAATCAAAGAAATATCGATAGAATGAATCCACAATGTGGCCACAAAGCGGATATCAAGCAGAAGGCACTTTCCATATCTTTACTTCAAAAATATGTATCATATAGTACCTTTTAAAATCACTTTCAAATATCATACTTATATAAAGTCCATTATATATAAGATTTCATTTTCAAATCAAATACTTTCCAAAATCAATAGTATATCAAATCACACTTATATAGACTTCAATTATATAAGATTTCACTTTTCAAATTGAGTACCTTTTCAAATCTATAGTTTTCGAATCAACATCATACTTATACAAACCAAATTTTTATATAAGTTCGATAACTCCCAAATCAAAGTATTTAAATAAACAAAGTTCTCAATTTCAAACCATTTCAATATCAATTCAGCTTCAAAATCATATATGATTTCACCAAATCATTTCTTCCAAATTACATAAATTTAGTTTCAAAGTTTCTTAAACAATAGATTTAGAAAATAATCCAAATTTTCAAATCAACAAAATTTAGGTCAAACAAATTCATTTCCATTTCAAACATATATTCACTTCAAAAATCATAATACTTTCAAAGTTGTAAATCTTTCGAAACCAAATACTTGAAATCATTTCACTTTGAAAATCATAACAATTTGAAATCATACATTTGAAATCATAAAACATTCCCTTAATTCTTTACATTTCACAAATTTATTCAATTAAACCAAAATCTAAAATTTCCAATTTTAATTCAATTCAAACCATCAGTTTCAATTCAATTTAGTTTTCCAGCAAAACCATTTCAAATATTATCAAATTTCAAATATAGATTTGATTTACAAAATAAATTATTAAGACTTAAATATGTTTCAAGGCTTAAATATACCATATTTCAAAACTAATTTTTCCTTTTATATCATATATCTCAAATTTTACTTCATTATTACTTAGTGTTGAAATATTTATTTCATAAATCCATTATTTTTATATAAACTCAAATTACAGGTCAACCAAATATCCTTTCATACTAATATAAGCTTCAATTATTCATTTATCAAAATCAATGGTTTTCAAAATCATCTTATACTTACATAAAGTTTATCTTATATAAGGGTCAAAATTTTCAGAAATAAATTTCATTGCATGAAAAGCCATATGGGATTGAACATTTTTGCTTACTAAAAGATTTTTAATTAAGAATAGTTTTGTATATAAAATAGTTTGTATGAAAAATAGAATAAAATAGTTAGTTTAAGAAGAATAAAAGGAAAATAGTTTTGAAAAATGGTTTTAAATTTGATAGTAGTTTTTCATAAAGGAAAATTCCAATTAAATTACAAAGATATCCAACTCAACAACTTCCAATTTCAGCGTCAAGTATATCAATGATATTAGAATATAAGATGTACATATGTCATCATTTTGCAAAGTCACATTCGATCGCTCGCTCGATCACACAAGTTCGCTTTCGAGCTAGTATTGTTCATTCGACTTCTCTAATGCGGATTTCGATATGGTTTCTCGACTAGAAACCATCAGTCTCCTTGCATAGCCATATACTATGATAGAGAATTCTAGAATCAAGCCCAAAATCCATATCAAATATTCGCCATCAAGAATCAAATGAAAAATCCTAACACGAAATGGTGTAATTCACCTCGAACTTGTGTACTCAAACTTGGATCAATTTAATTATGCGAATAAAACAGCATACATACAACTTATGTATCTATTCCAACTTTTTAAATATATAGTTTCATAAAGATGTTACTAAGTTAAACATTTAAACTATATTTTATTCAAAATATTTTGAAGACTAAATTCTTCTCAAAACATTTCAAATCTAAATTTCATATTAGAAAAAAATTCAAAATAGCCTTATTCATTTACTTAACAAAACAGTTTCAACCTATTTAAATCATATTACTACATACTTTAAACATACATACCAAACTTATATACTTTATACTTTTCAAAATTACTTAGCTTTGAAAAGTTAACCTTGATTTGGATGTGCTCGAACCTTCAAAATAGTCGAAGAAATCATATTTCAATCCAAGAGTTGGAAATCAAAATTAAATCAGTAAATAAATTCCAAAAATAGGGTTATATCAACTCAAATCCAAAACTCAAGGACTGAACACCGGCTCATTTTAAAGTTTACAAATATATATACATATATCTTTCAAATATCACATCACACTTCGGAATTTGAAATCAAAATTGGTTTCATAAATCAATCGCATAGCAAAGCTACCGAAGTGGCCACTCCCTCACTCAGAAACTCGAAAATCAATGTCGATGATGCGTGCACTCATCACCGAAATTATTTTCCAGTGACACAAGTGAGTTCTGGACTTCCATTTACTTTGAAAACTTCTTTGAAATTCCTTCAAAATCATTAAAACCCATTAAAATCATTGAAACATTACTTATTCGGAAAAATAATTTCAAATCATATTATTTATTATTTCAAAATCTTAAAACCATTTCCAAAATGCCGGAGTTCAATCACTTAAATTCAGATTCAAAACCTTCAGTTATAAATCATTTTATATGAAACCATTTCTTATAAAATTTTCACAATTTCAAATCCTTTCAAAACTTCAAATTCTCATTTTTTTAAAAGGTACATAATCCTTATCAAAAACATTTCATCTTTATATAAAAATATGGTCATCCTTATCAAAATAAAAACTACGATGAATACACAATTTTCAAAAGACAATCAACCACAAACTTTCCAAGGGACGATTCAAGGATGGATTTCAAAGCAAAACAGAAATTCAAATTTAGAAGGACTCTAATCAAATAGAATTCTAATTCAAAGATAGGCTCAAACGAAGATAAGATAATTAAATTACCAAATAGAAGATGGATAAGCCTATATGAATCGCGGGCGACCTTAACCGGTCAACCGTGACTTTAGGAATATAATCGTTGCGAAAATCTAAGGCAAATCGACCTTCGATTGCCAGAGATAGAATCTAAATGTAGCAGAAGATAGAAAACATCGTAAACCGAGGATACAGAAATATCCAGTGAATCAATGCCAATTATAAAGGAGTTTCACCCCTTTACAAATCGTTCAAAGTTTGGCGGAGTCGCCGGTCTTTATAGAAGTCATTCAAAGTTGAGTTATGGAATGCTCTAAAAATCAAAAGAATACAATTAGGGGAGACAGGAATGGATTTCAGAACAAGTGGGAGCGTCCCAAAATTCAAAGGAATCCTAATCGAAGAAATCCCAACCAAGATAGAAGTTCAGAATTTTAAGGAAATCCTAATCAAAGAAATTACTAACAAGGTGGATACGAAAGGGATAAAGTTTAGAAAATTTTACTTTAAAAGCAAGAAAATTTATATCAAAATAATCTTTGAAAATTCTTTAAAAAAATCATTTGAAAATCATTTTATACTTCGAAAATACATTCTCTCACAAAGAAAAGATTCTGAGATTGATTTCACTCATTCTAGTGTATTTCTATCCTATCTCTAATGAGTTTTTGCTCCGTAGGCTAAGGTTTACCTAAAACCAAAGCTCTGATACCAACTGTAATGACCTACTATTTTGGACCATTCAAATCGACAATAATCCACACATGTCTGGCTTGAATAATTCAAAATAACAGATTGTAAATAAATTTGGAGCAAATGAAATCAAATACACAGAATCACAGACACATAACATATCAGAATAACTCACAGCGGAATATAAAAACCATAGTAGTTCATGAAGCTACTATAACAAACTCTCAAAACATAATACATAATATCTTCTTGAAAACATATACAATAGACATCTCAAATAAATAGAAGTTTATGAATACCAGAACTGAAATAGAACAACAGAACTGAAAGGAACAGATAACTAGACAAGCAGAATCTCCAGCGATTCCTAGCTCTAGAAAGAAATCCAAAGCTAAGCTGTAAATACTTAGGCTAACCCGAGCATAAAGTAAAACACAAAACACTCGAGTTAGGACAATATCTACTTATATAATGTAAACCAACTCAAGTGAACTGTAGTAGAAATGCACAATAACTCAAAGGATGCTTGGGATCGCCCATCCCTTAAGGATCGGTTAAAATATAAATTAAATACATCCCATGGTTAAAATTCAAAATGATATTTTATACTTCGAAATCAAATATCATTCCAAAATTCAATATCATTCAAAAAATCCATTTCAAAATAGTTTATATTTCGAAACAAATTACTTCATTTTAAATCATAAAATGAAGTTATTATATTTAATAATAAAATTATTAAATTTCCAAAAATTTAACTTTTCAAAGTTCATTTGTTCACTTAAATTAATTAAAACAATGAAAATTCAACTTTCGCAGCATTTAGAAAATGCTACGGAAAGTCACATTTAAAATTGTTCAATTTAACAAAAGACAGCATTTAAAATGCTGTAATAAGGTTACATTAGTTTCAAATAAACTTAGTTAAATTCAACCATTATAACATTTACAAAAATGCTATAATAGCCTTTAATTAAATTTAGCCATTTGGTTCATTATTATCAACTACACCATTTACAAATGTCGTATTATCATTTACATTAGAATTTATAGCATTTCAGAAATGCAGTTAATTAACTTCAAATATTCAGTATAATTTCACAAACAATTATATTTTTATATAAATCATTTTTAACTTATAAAATCATATAATTTCACTTTTAAAACAATCATTCAAATACCCTTATATTCATGATTTTATAAAGTTAAACCTCTATTCAAAAATCAAAATTTAATAATAATTCACTTATTAAATTCCAATATTAAATTATAAATTCATTAAATTAAATTAACTTAACACTTAAGTTTAAATTTTCAAATACAACTTAATTCCATTTTTATTTACTTAACTTAAAATTCACTTTTAAGCCAAATTCATAAATTTCCAATTTTAGTTATATTTCAAAATTTCAACTTAAATATTCATTCATTCCACATTTTAACTTTATTCAAAATCATTAATATAATATAAAAATCATTTAAATTCACTTTAATCCAAATTATCATGAATTTATCACATTTCATATTTTATTTAAATTCCAATTATCACCAAATTAAAATTTCCTAAAATAACTTACATTTCCAATTTTCTAATTTTACCATTAATTTATTTCACTTATAAATTTTTAGAAAATCAATAATGCTTTACAAAAATCATTTTTGTTTAGTTTAAATCAAAATATTATAATATTTACATTTCTAAAATATTTAAAAAAAAATTATAAAACATATTTTAACAACGGGTCTGTATTTCATTTTCTAGCCTAGGTAAAGTGATACGGGTAATTTATCATTTCAACCCGTAATTTACAAAGATACCCGGGTTTGATCATTTCAAACCCGCAATCCCAAGTAAATGAAAATAATTGAAAATCATTTAGGCATATCATTTCAGCCCATAACGATTTTCTCCTATTCTAAAGTCAGTTCGGGTATGTATCATTTCAACCCATAGTTATTCTAATCTAAAGGGAACTTGCAATGTGATAAACTGATAAAAATAATAGAACAGCATAATATAACAGTAACATATAATATAATAGGTGTTTAAGCAAGGTTGAACATCATAAAATCATAACATAGCCGGTGTAACATGATAATGCATTTTACAGATTCAAAAGGGGTCAATTCACTAGTTATATATGTACATATTGTCTGGTGAGAATAACTCACCTGTTAAGCTGGAGATTTGCCAACAAAGCTCACAACATAAAGATTACGAAGGCACGACAACTCTAATACAATTTGAGTGTGGAGAGAAAATCCAATGATATAGATCTTGTGTTACAACCCAAACAAAAATCAAAGCAACCCATAAATTTCAATACACTAGAAATGAAATAACTTTTAAATAAAAAGTGATACGAATGCCAAATCTTTTGCCTTGCTTTCTCTATTCTTTTGTCATGGCCTAGGGATGGTTTTGGCTCTAGTTTGAACAAGTTTGGCTCAGGTTTGGTCATGTGTATGCATGGCCTAGGTAGTAGAATATGAGGAGGAAGTTTATACAAAGGAATATGAAGAGTTTAAGGCAAAATAGGTGGGTTTTGTTCACAAAAATGGCTCGGCCGTGGGCTTGTGTGGTCAGGTCAAAGGGGTATGGATCAGGTCAGTGGAAGGAAAGGTGTGTGGTGGTCTGGCCAGAGGTGGTGGAGGCGGCCTAAGGTGGTGGTGGTGGTGGAAAATGGAGTGGTGAAGCAATAGTGGTAAACAATCATGTTTTTATGGCTTGTTTTGCAATTTTTGTGGAGTTTTGGCATCATGGTGGCTCGGCCTTGGTCAAGACCAGAGGAGTAGCTGGTGTTGATGGCAGGGAAGAGATGTAGGAGTTTGTGGCCGTGGATATGGAGTGGAGGCCGTTCAAAGAAGCAAAGAAAACAAGGCAAAAATACATGAAAAATGAGAAGAAAAGTGTAAAAAAGTAGCCATTACCCATAGATTTTTCTTGAAGCCATGAATGAATGAGAAGGCAAAATGTTTTTGGGTGAATGGAGGCTGAAAACTCACGGCTACAAACCAAAAATGCACAGCCAATATAGTAATTGAGGAGTTATGGCAAATGAAAGGACAAAGGAGATGAAAGGACTTAAGGTAAATAAGCTTTTAAAACTCTTCATATTTCTTTTCTTTAAATTCAAATAAAACAAAAATAAAATCAGTAAATTGACTTTAAAACCGAAACAAAGTAATATAAAATAAAAATAAATAATAATTTTAAAGAAAATGGAAAAAGAATATAAGAAATTGCTTAAAAATTGAAAACAGGGTCCAGAAATTACAAATAAATCACGATTGTCTTTGGAAAATTATCTACTTTATTTTTAAAATATTCTAAAGCAAAATTTTGAAATAAAATAATTTCTAAAGTATTTTCAAAGTGAAATAAATAATTTAATTTAGAGAAAATAGAAAAAGAACTAAAGAAAAATGTTTAAAAATTGGAAATAAGACATGAAAATTACAAATAAATATCACTAGCCTTATAAAATTTCTATTTCACTTTAAAACCAATAAAAGGTCAAATAAATAAAATAAACGAGGAAAAAAAATAAAGTGGGAATTAGAATAAAATAAGATTTTAAGAAAAAAATAGAAAAATAAATAAGAATTATTTTAATTAATTGAAACTGGAAATTAGAATTTTAAACAAAATACAGCTAACACTGGAAAATGCCAATTATATCTTTAAAATGTTTTAAAAACCAAAATATATACATAACATGTTATTTTACCCTCATAAATATAAATTAGAATATTACATGACCAAATAAAATATTATTTTTATAATTTAAAATAAATAATTTTGTTAAATACAGCAAATTACACACAATATTTAAAAGGGTATAACTTTCACATTATAAATCAGATTTTAACGAAACGAAAAACATTATTCTTAAAATTTTATTTACTTTCATAATAAAAGATAAAATTCAAATTTTCAAACTTTCAAATTTCTAAATTAAAAGTCAAAGTTTGACCATATTGACCAAAATTCACTTTCTGGAAAATATTCTTTTTAGTCATGTTTGGAATTCTAATTCACATCAAAATCAAAATTTATATTTAAAATAACAAAATTTATTCATTTTAATAAATAAAATAAATTTTTTTAAATAAGGAAATCAATTAAAATAACCAAAATATACAATTAAAATAATCACAAAATACAGGGTTGTTACAATTTTGGTCAAAATTTTCACATCAACTGAAATTATATCCACCTCAAACCTTTTTCTCCACATCAGCTTTTGTTTTTTGGGCACTGTAGCAAGTTGGGTGAAGAACCCAACCATCTCATCTTGTCTCCTCATTTCTTTTAAAAAAATCAGCTGTGAACGAAATCAAAATTTCAGAGAGGAAAAAAAATATAAAATCATGGCCGGGCATCTTTCCTCTAAAATTCAAATCAACAGAAAAATAATAATAATGGCCGAAGTACTTTCCTTCTTCAAAATCTTGTTTCCCCCTCCTCTGTTCGTTTCGAAAATCATAATCGAATCCGTTCAAAATAAAAAAAATACGAGAGGAAATCACAAAATCCTCGGTCGACTACGGGGGACGAAATCGAAATCGATTTCATTCGAAAATTTTATTAAGGGAAGAAGCACAGCCGCGCTTAGGTGTAGATCGCGTTCGCAAGCGAAGAAGAGGGTGTGGCGAGCTGGGGGTTCGTAGTGGTTTTGGGGATCGACGGCGTGCTTGGTTGCTTGGGTGTTGGCGACGTGTTTGGGCATTGAGTTGCGAGGCGGTAGTGACGTGTTGTTCGGGGTGTTGCCGAGCTTGTGAGCTTGGGTATGGGTTCTATTTCTTCCCTGTTATTAATTTAGGTTTAGTAAAATGAGGGTAGTTTCTTTTTATTTTATTAAATTATATATATATATATATAAGATTTTAAATCTGCAGTAAGATACAAAATAGTTTATTCACTACAACAAAACAGTCATTTTACAACAGGCAATGCCCGTTGTAATATGGTTTTCGCAACGGAAACATGCCCGTTGTAAAATAAATGCAAATTTAAAAAAAAATGACAACAGCATCCATGCAATACATCCATACTAATACTAAATATTGTCATAAAATAATTAAAATCACATACGAAAAGACTAAAAGATAGAGTCATAGAATTCTAACACTCTAAAAAGTTAGATAACTTTACATGCCAAATACATAAAGCATTAACACATAACAGTCCACTACAAATATCATGTTCTAAGTACAATCATACTATACCACAGAGATGAAGTCTTTATGCCACGCGACGGTTGATCCAACGGCCTCTTTGATAGTCAACTTGTATGACATCAACCAGTTCCATTGTTGATCTACTAGATGTAAATTCCTTGTATGACATCAACCAGTTTCTAAGTCCACCGAGCTCCTTCAATTTTCTTTCCAAATTATGAGCTCTATGCCTCTTGTTTGCAATGCTCAGTGCCCCAATCAGCAATAATGGCATTGGAGGTTTCGACTTCATCGAAAGAGGCAGATCTCTAGGGACAGTGGCCTTAGTTTCACCAGCCAAAGTACCATCATTAGGCAATGGGTCTTTGTTTTTGTCCTCGTTGGCTAGAGCATGTTTCTCTTTCCTTTTCTTTTCAACTATTGTACTAATTGACTTACTGGTGTCTGGAACTGGAAGTGTGATTCTTGTTGGTGATTGTTTTGGAGGCGACGGTGGAGCAATGATAACTGTTGTCATTTGTTTTTTGACCACAACCCAACTATCTTCATTGTCCATTTTGCACTCTATTGAAGTAGATGGTGATATTGAACCTTTTGTATTGGACAACATATCGGTATTCACAGATCCAAGATTGTCGTTCATTTCTTTACCGATCATGAAGAGCTATAGTAACTGCTGCCACAATGCATATTGTAAATGAGTTAAACATCATGTGAACAAAGATAAGTCATCATGCGCGTGCGTACAACATGAGGAGGGATACAGATTTCCTTTCCTATGAATCCCTTCTCTAATTCCCCCTTCATCTTTTTTTTTCGAAAAAAAAGTATATCGAATTATAAGTGAATTTTTGTAGACGTATTATATTAATTAGCAAGATCTATGCAAAATTTGAAATCATTCATATAATTTTAACTTATTCAAAATTGTTCTGCAAAATTGCAAGGCTACATGGAACATCGAAAATAGTTATTTTAATTGTCGACCCGAAATATTATTTTAAAGAAGATGGAATTTTACATGGATTATCTTACTAATTAACATAATGTATCTAAAAAATTCACTTTCGTTGGAAATTTTTTGCTTTGAACCAATAAATTTTTCACAGAAAGACGGTTCATCTTTGATGTTTTCCTTTCTCTTTTAAAAAAGAATATAGACACACACACACTTTATTCTGTGTTTCTGAATGTACAACTCTAATTATTTTCATTTTGTATGAACATAATTAAAAAATGAAAGCGTGCCTTTGATGCTGGCAAAAATTTCTAATGGTTTAAAGGTGATTGCAACTGCACATAAAATGCTTGGCTTTGTACACATGAAGCCGGTTCTCTATGATCATAAAATGAGATAATTGCAATTGCGATGCAATGTAATAGGTAAAACAGAAATGGTAAAGGTATAACATAAAGGATAAATCATGGTGTAACTCAAACTATATTAAGGCACAATATATGAAATACATGAGAAATTAAGTTAACTTCATATAAGCGATACCAATTTGTGCTTACAGAATCTCGATTCCACCCAAAATTATTTATAGCTAGTAAATGAACTAAGATTAACGGCTTGCGGTTAACAGTACGAGATAGCATATGCAGTTTCCATGACATAAAAGAGAAGATTTGGAGAAATCAGACCTTTTTAGCTTTGAATTAGATGGCGCCGATAAGGAAGTGGATAAAACCGACAATAAATAAAATCAGATTTAGGAGTTGGAGGTAATAGGAACCACGATAATCAGGGTATTTAGCTAACGTTGCCCATTACTGACATGCCCAGATGAACACACACATGTTGACCCTTTATAAAATCTTTGTTTTTGCACGAGTGTGTATTTCTTTCAAATCGTGTTTATTATGTCAAATTTCCATAACCACTCGATAGTTGAAGTAGTATATACTGCTTAATTTAAAACGTATCAGAATCTTATTAAGCCTTTTTGATGTTCATTAGCCAATTAAAATTATTGTTTTGTTATTTATTTCCTATGGAAGTTTGGAATTTGATTCTTAATTATAGACACATGTACATATATTAAATATTTAATAGCCAGGGAGAAAATTCTCCGGTACTCTGTCCTAGTGGACCAAATGAACCTAACCAATTATTTGATCCATGTATGTATGTATACATGGAAATTTAACTATTTTAATGTTTGTCTATCACTTTCTTTTTGGGTTAAGAATTCTGAGATTGACCTGGAAACTGATGAACATCTTCACATTGTTTAACTTGTGTTTCTGCTGCTAGTATGGGGACCTGACTGAAACTTGTTCATGTCTTTGCAGTTCAACAGCTAGATGTGCCTGATTATCTACTGTCTTTTCAGGACCCTGCACCAAACATCAAATTGAAAGTTGCTTTGTTTGATTTTAGTTCAAAAGCAGTATAAGTGTGATAATACTAACTTTTAAAAGGAGATATACAAAATTGATCTAATTATAGAATTAAATCAATGAGTCATACAATGAAATCATGGAAAAAATAATAGAACAAATATTGAAAAATGAATCTTTTGTATCGAATAACCAGATTGAATTTACATCTAGTAGATCAACAATGGAAGGTATATACTTAATCAGACATGATTAATACAACAAGTTACAAGTAAGAAAAAAGAACATATGTTACTTGTAGATCCAGAAAAAGCCTATGATAGTACCAATTTTTTTATGTGCAATTCTGTAAGTTCACTCTTTCTTCTGGCGTGAATGAACTTAAACGTTACATTCCACAATTTATTAATTTACTTTATTCCTCTTTCCCTATAAATGTTATATTCTACATGTAAAAATGTTTGGAGTTTCAGTTCTTTGATAGTAGCAGATTCAAGAAAAAGGTACTCTGAAATACGTACTTTAGCAGTTGTTTACTAGTTTGAAATATCTATCCTTTGAGAAGAGCTATGTGTCATCCCCCATGCTATCAGATATTAGAAATGAATAAGCCTGACCGATGCAAGCTGGTCAGATGCATTGGACTCAAACAGGAAGCTGCAAAATTCGATAAAATATCAGAAATTTTATAGTATATGCATAACTTTTCCTATCAATATAGTATATTCTCAGATAACACTAAAAAGTTGAGGCGACTTAAGCAGAATCCCATCTCCATCATTGCAACCACCGTAATCACCACCACCATCTTCAACTTCTTCTTTATAACCAGCGTTCTTCCCTTCCTCCCCATACATCCAACTACATACCAAATAATAAACCAAATTGATCCCACTCATGAGAGTAAGCAACCCGTAATAACAGACATACCTCCCTTGATTCAAATCATTCGCTGAGCCAGTTTCTTCCACCATTTCTGCCAATAACTTTGACCACCATAGAAACAATGACACTACCAACCAAATTCCCCACCCCCAACCCCAGTGCAAATAGTGAAATCCCCACACTAGCCATGTTCTTTGGAAACTCAGAGTAATAAAACTCGATCTGGCTAATAATATTGAAAGCTTCAGACAACCCAGTGAAGTAATGCTGCAGTACCAACCACATAGCAGACACACGAATCCCGTCATCAACAACTGCACCCCTTCTCTTACCTTCTACAGCAGCAGCGGTAGCGGTTGCGATGATAGAAAGGCCAAGGCCGATGCCCATGCGCTGCTGCAGGATGAGCCCACGAGGCCTGCGGGTGAAGTTGGAGAGGGGAGGGACGATGAGGCGGTCGTAGATGGCGACCCAGAAGGTGAGGGTGAGGATGGAGAAGACAATGAAGGAGCCTGCTGGGATTTGGAAGGAGGAGGTGAGGTGGCGGTTCATGAGAGAGGCTTGTAGGACAGGGAAGGAGTGCTGGCTGATGACTACTGCTGGCATGATGCATATTTTGATGGGGGAATGGGAGGAAAGGGGAACGGATGGAAGGAAGAGGGAGGCGACTAGGGTTTTGGAGTAGATCTAGTGGAGGAGAGAGGGAGAGGGAGGAGGAAGAGATTAGGAGGACCAGCACAGGAGTTGTAGGGATTTGGGAATTAGGGTTTGGGAGGAGGAAAGGGTTTGGGAGGAGGAAATGATCGGTAATAAATAAATAAAACGAACATCAGTTAAAATTTGTTTAGAGCCAAAATTTCATAGTTGGAGCCAAAAAATTTGGTTTGGAGACTAAAAAAAATTGTATACTTTGTTGCAATAAAAAGTTGCAATACATTTTGCAATAAACTTTGTCTTCAAATATTATGAATAATTTTAAACTTTTACAGAAAATTTTAAAATTTTGTCTTTAAGTTCTATAAATATTTTCTAATTTTTTATAAATTTCAATTTTCTTTAAATATTAGATACAATTATTAAAATTTTAATACTAAATAATAAGTATTACTTCCTAATCATTAAATATTATTATTAATTATCAATTTTTAAACATGAAATATTAATTTTATAATTAATTATGTAATATTATTAATTATTAATTATTAAATTAAGTATTAAATACCAATAGTAATTATTAAATATTTATATTTATTACTAATAGTTAATTACTAATTATTAAATATTAATATTAATATTAATAGCAATTATTTAACATTAAATATTTTGTGACCATTTTAAAATTGTCGTCTATTACAACGGGTATTTTGTGAACGTTGTAAATTTGACATGTATTACAACGGGCTTGAAAGGACCGTTGTAATAGCATTCTATTACAACGGGCAGCCATCGCCCGTTGTAAAAAGGGCGTTGTAATAGGGTATTTTTGTTGTAGTGATTATTTTCAATTTAAAGATTTTTGTATATTATATATATATGTATATATACGGTAAAAGTTATAAAGCAATTCCAGTTTTAAATCGATGAACACATACATATATACAGGTTAGAGAAATTATAAGTTAACAGTAAACAGTAGGTATATATACAGTTATTTTTAATAATTTATATGTATATATATGAATATATACAATAAACGTAGAAGATTATTTTGAATATATACAGTATATATATATAAATATGTAAAGTTATATTTTTAAAACCTATATAGTTTATTTTGAAAATAAAATAAAATATACATATAAACATTTTTAAAATCCACTAGCTTAATTTAAAAATAATTTATTAAGGTGATTCAATTATTTATTTAACCTATTTAATTATTTTAGTCAATAAAAATATTTTTATTAAAAGAAAGTTAGTTAAAATTTAAATTATTAGTTCAACACCAAATTATCAGTTTAAATTAAATTGTTAGTTAAATAAATAAATAGTAATATATTATTCGATTATTTAAAATGTTAATAAACCGTACAATGTTTATACAAGGTCTGAAGTCGTGAAGAAAACAGGGCGGTTTGGATCGGATTGCAAATTAAAAGTTAAAGGTGAGTTAATCTCACTCAAATTGAATTATCAGTTAATTTAATTAGTTAAAATTAAATTTATTTGATTGATTGCTTGAATTGATAATTTATTATCAGTCTGGATGTGATATTATATATAGTAGTATATATATATATATATTGGAGTGATTGATATTCCTACATTATATAGCAGATGAGACCCTATGCGCCCCACATAATAGCGGATGACCCTATATACCGTGATATCCCCCTCAAAGTGGGATTGATATTTTTATATTGTGCTAACATCTGTGGATGTAGGGAAATAGGTTGGAGGGATCGAACTGGATTCCTCAAAACGTTGAATTATCTCATATTCTGTGATATGATGTAATTAGTAATCTTTGATAGATTATATTGGTAATTTAAAATATTGAATGTTTGGTTTGACTGAATATATTTCGGGTTTATTGAGATATCAAAAATACAGAGATTGAATTTTTGAAGGAAAATAAAAGAGAAAATTTTAAGTAAAATAATTATAGTAAATTTGGATAAAATAAAGATTGAAATTGGAAAAGAATAAAAGTTTGATTTAAAGATTTTATTAAATAAAGTCCGAGTGTGAAAAATAATAATAATAGAGATTTTAAATGAATGGGAATAAAAGAGTTTGATGACTTAAGTGATACGGTTTTAAAGAAAAGGATTTATTTTTAAATTCAAGATTAGAATGAGTTGGAGAAAAAATAAAAGGGGATCTTGAAAGAATCATGAAATTGGTATTTCAGTTTTAAATAAGATTTTAAATCATAATAAAGGAGTAAACCTGTAATTAACGGATTTTCATATAAATTTAGATAAATCGAGAAATAAACTTTGAAGGTAATTTAATGTAGAGAATCGGTTTGAAAATCGATTAAGTGTTTTGAAAATAATGATTAAAAAGAGAAGGAGATTATGGAATCTATAAATGGGGTTTATAAATAAAATGAAATATTTATCAGTAGATAATTTGGGATTTATAAATTCACGATGGGGATTTATAAGGGAAGAGTAATTTGTTATAAAATGTGAGACGTTTTATTTGAATAGACTTTGTGATGGGATTTTTATGGAAAGGTTGGCATTCTGAAATTTGAATTGTTTGTTAAAAACAACTGGGCTTAAAGATGGCGTTTGGATTCGAAGAGACCGAGATCAGATATCAGTAATATCCGGAACCACTTCGATTTAATAAGTACTTCTGTTAATCCATAATTCTGTACGACTTAAGAAGTAGACGAGTTAAGACTTAGATGACCTACGACTCAACAGGCTCCAACCTAAGGAATGGTCCGACTTAACGACCTACGACTTAGTGATCTTAACAGTCTCCGAGTTAAGAAAGGTTCCGACTTAATGGGTTTTAACTTAAGAAAGCATCTGCGACCTAAAAGTTCCAAGTTACAAGCTACGACTTACGACCTAACTTGTAAGGCAGGTCAGCGACCTACGACTTAACTATTCAGAGGACTTACAACCTACCGGGTTAGGGAGCTACGACCTAAGAGAAGTTTGCGACCTAACTACAAGAAACATTACGACCTAGCGATGTTGCGACCCAGCAATGTTACAACCTAAAAGCTTACCGACCTAGCAATACTCCGAGTTAAGGCATGCTCCGAGTTACGAAGGGCTCCGAGTTACGAAGGGCTCCGAGTTAAGAAACTTACCGAGTTAAGGGAGGTTCCGAGTTAAAAAATGCTCCGACTTAAGAGTCTACGAGATAAGGTAGTCTCTGACTTAAGGCGATTGATAACGACTTAAGACCTACGACTTATACTAAGTCGCATACGATCTCTTAAGTCATCACCGACCTACGATGTATATTAACTTGGTGCCGACTTATGACTTGCTCGTTCTGGATGTTCAGAAACAACTTGCACCACCCCTATCTCGTCGCCGACTTACGACCTACGACTTGCTATAAGTCGGCTACGACTTAAGGACTTAGAGAATTTTTCCTATTCAGAATCAGCTCCTATAAATAGGTCTCAAACTCCAACGAGGAGAGGACTTTTGGCCATTCATTTCTTCAAGCGCCGTTACTCTGTCGTGTTCTCCACTCATTCAGCAATCAAAGATCTTAAAGCATTCAAGACACTACAAAAAACTTCGAGAGGAATTCCTTACATCCAACGCGGATTCGTCGGGTTTCATCATCAAAGATTGAGCTAGTAGTCAAGAGTGCTTTCGTGATCAAATTGTAGTGTATTTTGGAGGATATTGTATCAAATTGTAACCGAATCAGCAATAAAAGACTATAAAGTGGACGTAGGCTCAATTACGGGCCGAACCACTATAAATCTGTTGTTCATTTACTGCTTTTCTGCTATTTTCAGCTTATATTCTGTTCCCGTACCAACGGGTGGTGCTTTCACAATTCTATTACACACACCGGGTGTTAGCGTTCACTTTTTAGCGTTAACATTTTGGTGCTTTCTTTGAGAGTTGAACTCAGGCGATCGTCCACCGTTGCTTTGCAAAGATTCATAAAGAGAACCTCTCTTAAAAACCAGAAGTTGATCCGAAATAATGGCTCCTGGAAGAAGAGGTAGACCTGTCAGATCCAGAAATGCTCATGAAGGGACTTCCGCTTCCCCAACAACAGACCAAGCAACTCCTACCGTAGGAGTCGCCAGGGCTGAATTGGATGATGCAGTTTCTGGATTATACCAACAGATTGAAACCCAAAACGCTTTGATGATGGATAGATTAACTGCTCTGCTCGGGGCAAATCGTCAACCAGAAAACCATCAAACATCTTTTCCTCAAATGCCACCTTTCCAAACCGAGGGTTCTATGCCGCAGCCAACTGATCGTGAACATGTGCCCAGGCAAGCTTCCGACGGAAGGACTGATGCCTGCCCGGAGATGTCTTTGAACAATAAAGAGTACCTGTCCGAAATGGTTGACCGCATCATGAAAGAGAGCATGCAAAGGGAAGAGAATGAGAACGACTAGGGATTTGCACCGAGCAGAACTCCGTTTACTGAAAGGATCCTGAAAGCGGAATTTCCAAGGAAATTTGCACCTCCTACTATCCAAGCCTATAGGGGAACGAGTGACCCTAATCATTTCCTATACAAATACGATTGGCATATGACCGGTGCAAGAGCATCAGACGAGATCAAGTGTCGATACTTTCCAGTATACCTGGAAGGTGTGGCTTTACTTTGGTTCACAAAGCTTCCAGTTCGGTCTGTGGATAAGTTCTCCGACTTAACGCAAAAGTTCAAAGAACAGTTGAGATTGTATGCTTCAAAAGCTAAGGATATAATGTCACTGTCTAACCTTGAACAAACGCCCGGAGAATCAATCAAATCTTTCTTGAGCCGTTTCAATATAGCTTTAGCCGAAGTAGAAAATGCGGAACCACGCATGATCCTGACTTATTTGATGCGAGCCATTGATAAATCGAGCAAATTTGGGATATGGCTAAAGATGAAGGAACCGAACTCGCTTGAAAATTTTTATAAAAAGGCCGACGAGTTCATTCGCCTTGAAAGCCTTGCTACGACATCGAAAGTGGTTGTTTCCCAAGCTAATAATAGCAATGTCCCATCTAATAAAAGAGAATCTGAAGGTCAGAAAAGGGAGAATGAAGGAGGAAAGAGCCAGGGAAATGAAAAGAAACCTCGCCGCTTTAATCCTTCGGATTTTACTCCTTTAATTGATACACCAAGAAATATCTTTTTTGCAACAAAGGACGTTGTCAGGTATCCTAAGCCACCTGAGATGACGAGAGGTGCAAAGCGTAATGGAAAATTCTACCAATTTCACAATCAACCTGGCCATGACACTGACCAATGTCGCCAATTAAAGAATGTGATTGAAGAATTGCTGGAGCAGGGTAAACTCCAACAATACGTTAAGAGAAGCGGAGTCGATCCAACTTCATCCACTCGGGATCAACAACGTCCTACCCATCAATCCGATTCTCTCAACAACACTGCAGTGCAAGATTCAGAAAAGCTTGTCATTAATGTTGTCACAGGAGGTCCACACCCAGCAGGCAGAAGTTGGGACGACTGCTAATTGTCCACAAAACTACAACTGGGGCATCTTTCACTTTCTCTGGCATATAAATTCGAAGCTGCGAATCTAGTGCAAATCGAAAATCAGTCCGGAAATTCTGAAACAACAATAACTAGCATCCTTTTTTTTTACTTAACAGCATTGCTTGAATTTGTAAAAATGATAATGGATGTGGGACTTCTGCATTGTAAACCGTTGAGAAATCAGTGTGACTGAATAATGAAAAACTATGAATTCTTTGTTTTCTATTACGAAATGCCTATTATATTTCGATGTGTAAATACTCTAAATGTATTGCTAAAATGTCGATCTGATATTGCAGGTCATTAAAGCAAAGCTCACTCATCGCAAAGCTAAGCGAGCCCTTCAAATCACTTATTAAGCAAATACCAAGCAACCAAAAATTCCATATTCAAATCCCATATAAGAAGAACCTCACATAAAAAGTTGGCAACTCCACTGAGGCAAACCTTCGTTAAGTGGTTGTGACTGTCAATACGAACAGACATCCAACTAGGTAACTTGCATTTGTCCTGTGAAGTTGTTCAACAGTGAAGTCCACTTCTTCGGATAAGACAATTTACTTACAAAGGAAGGCGCGCTTGGAAACAATAATGAAGGGTAGCTGATTAGCAAATGATGAGGGAACATGGGCCACCAAACATAGAAGCAGCCAAAAGGAGGTATGCCACTCAATAAAAAGGGCCAGTAGAACCACCGAAAGGACACCTTCCCAAGCAGAAGGAAAAGGGCCCTTGCTAACTGATCGTGATGCATCCGATCAGGCAGCTTGCGTCCGTCCCGTGGATCTACACGCCCCTGAGAAGCAACCTTCCTGGCACACCAACCAACCGATGCTCCTTCCCAAAGTTCAACAAAGCCCTCTAACGAGGCACGCCAATAAACGAAAGTGCTTCTCTCAATAAAAAGATTGGTGGAACCACCGGAGGGGCACCTTCCCACGCTGAAGGAACAGGGCCCTTGTTAGTTAAATTGCGATCGTTTGTGCAAACGAACATCCAATCAAGCAACTTGCGTCCGCCCCATGGATCCATTCAACCATGAGAAAGTAACTTCCAGACAATCACAAGACCTCTTCAGAGGCAAAAGCCCTTTTTGGAGGCACATTTCACCCGTGTAGAAGTGCAAAATGCTCCTCTTCTGAGGCCCACTTCACCAGTGATGAAATGCTAAAAAGCCCTTTTCGGAGGCACATTTCACCCGTGTAGAAGTGCAAAATGCTCCTCTTCTGAGGCCCACTTCACCAGTGATGAAATGCTAAAAAGCCATTTTCGGAGGCACATTTCACCCGTGTAGAAGTGCAAAATGCTTCTCTTCGGAGACCCACTTCACCAGAGCTGAAATGCCAAAATTGCTTCTCTTCGGAGACCAAAATTGCTTCTCTTCGGAGACCAAAATTGCTTCTCTTTGGAGACCAAAATTGCTTCTCTTCGGAGACCAAAATTGCTTCTCTTCGGAGACCAAAATTGCTTCTCTTCGGAGACCAAAATTGCTTCTCTTCGGAGACCAAAAGACCTCTTCAGAGGCGTACTTCACCTTGCTTGAAGTACCAAAAATAAACCCTTTAATGGGGCACAAAATCAAAACCTTCTTCAGAAGCTCATTTCACTGTGCAGGAAAATTCACTTTTATACAAATAAAAGTGATCATTCCCAAAAGTTGAAGTGTTCTTCAGGAAGAAAGAGAAAGTAAAAACTTCTCTGAAAATGAGATATACTCTATTCAAAGCAGAATGATTCTTCCCTTAAAAGTGGAGTAGTTATTCTCTGAAGTAAGAGTATCAGTCTTGAAGAAGCTAGAAATGTTGCAATGCACTTGCGGTATGGGGCAACACTATACAATTCAATTATATTAATAAAAGCAACATGCCACAAGTTCATTGCAATATCACAAAAAAAAATAGATGTGGAATAAATGTATTCCCAAACACAGACAAAAAGTTTGTACAAGTAAAAGGAATCGTTTATTCTACACCAAAAAAGAGAAACAGATGCATTCTCACATACACAAGAATTTGTACAAGTAAAATAGTTATTTTATTCAATACTATGGAAACTTTTTACATTGTGCAGATTACAAAAAGGAGCGGAGACCGGTATCCGCACAATCTCCGGTCAATACATGCAAAAAGCAGAAAAGACAAAATCAAACTCATTTCTCCTTCTTCCCACCCTTGGAGCCTTTACCCGGCCTGGTAATTAGTTTCGGAGGCCGTATCGGAGAAGAAGGAGAAAGAGACTCAGCCGGATCGACTTCTGCTTCATCTCCAGCAGCAGAAGAACTTTTCTTTCCTTTCTTCGAAACCACACGTTTCCCCTTCTTCTTGGAAGAAGACTCACTCCCCGAAGCAAGAAATGTAGAAAGCTTTGTGTCGTAGTCAAAAGACTGCTCCGGGGTCTTCTCACTATCTTCCAGATCTTCTGCTTTCTGCTCCTCGGAAGCAGGTGGTTCGTCCAAGCCTTGAAGGGCTGCTATCTGTTCTTCCTGTGAACCTGGTTGAGAAGCTGGAAGAGGAGTAACTTGAGAAGGAGGAGAAACGGCAGCTGAAGAAGGAAAAATTGGTGCAGTTTCCGGCGCGTCCGCTGCATAATAAAAGAAATCAAAATCAGTATTCTCCGAGAAAAAAGAAGACAGTGGATCGTCAAAGCTTAAGTAATAAGTAAGAAGTTCGTCGAACTCGGTTAAGTCGAATAAGCGATTCACTGAATTCGTCTCGTCAAAATTACCTGGAGAAGTCGGTTTGGCGGGATCAATCTCAAATTCCCGAGCCTGGAAGTCCTTCATTGCCTCTTCCTCTGTAGGAGTGGTCACAGTTTCTTTGTCAACTTTAGCGGGAGGCGTGGAGTGAGAACTAGAGCCAGTAATATTCGCGTGAGCTGAAGCCGAAGTATAAGCAGGAGCAATAGGAAGTATTTCTCTATCAGGAAGCTTCTCTCCCGTCGCCTCGGCCTGCACTCGGGTAAGCTGCTCTTTTCCTTTGGCAAGGGCAGCGTGGGCGCTCTCATCTAAGTAGGTAGCTTGAAGATCTGCTTCAGCATAACCGGCACCACCGAACATGTCAATGATTGCCTCCCATACTTCCGCTAAGGTGACTTCATATTCTGGTCCAAAAAATGAAAGGCTCCCACGCCCCAGGACGCAATGCATATAAAAGTCGAATAAAGTCGCGTCAATGGTGGCTTTGGTTGCCTTATGGGATTCTTCAGCCGCAGCCTTACCAGAGAGAGCTTCATCACGCTCTCTTTCAACCTTCAATAACTGAGACTGTAGCCTCGCATTTTCTAAGTCTCGAGAGCTGATTTTCTCCTGAAGTTGAGCAGCGTCATCACGATATTTTCTAGTAACATGCTGTTCTGCTTCAAGTTTCACTTCAGTATCTCGCTGAGCAGCATGGGCATCTCAAACTTGTTTTTGGAGCATTTCTTCTTTCTGAGAATAAGAAGTGGAAGAAGTAGCAAGCTCATTTTTGAGTCTTTCAACTTCAGCTTCGAGCTTCCCATAACCATCACTAATGCTTTTCATTTCAGCATCGTGCTGCTTGCAGACTTTATCCCATTCAGATTTATCGTTTTCCATGGTCAACATGGCCTCAAGGTTCATATGGTTGACCTTTTGAAGTTCATCAACCAGCTTCTGCCATCTAGACATTCTTTCAATATCAAGCTTGACAGCATCGACATTTCTCAGCATTGCCTGCTTATCAATGGGAACCAAATCTAAGTCAAAATGGACTCCTCTTAGACACCAATTTGGAAATCGGCTTTGAAGTGTGGGAGGCCCATCCCCGGCTTGATACTGAGGCCTATTAATAAGTGCCTGGATGTCAGACTTCTTAAGAGCAGGAGAACCGGACGATGTATTAGGAGGAATAGAAGCGGTAGTCTTTTCCGAGATATTAGACGTATCTTTCTCGCCAAGTCTGATCCGTTTGCTGGAATCATCGGAAGTATGACTCTTCCCCTTGTCGTCGTAAGATTTCCTCTTGTAAGGATCGTCGCTTCTGCGGGAAGAGTCACGTCGCTCGTCCCTACTCCCATAGTGCTCTTCATCTTCTCTCCGACGACGTTCTTCATAAGCTCGCCTTTCGTGAGCCTTTCTGGCAGCCCTTTCCTCATCAGTTTCCTTTGGGCCACCGATATAACTCCTAAAGTCATAAGCATCGCGGCTTCCGTGACGCTGAAATTTGTCAAAGTAAGAGCCACTTCGCCCCATTGTAGAACCTGAAATTGAAAAAGAAATGCAAGTTTTAGAAATTTTTAAACTAAAGGAGCTAAGTGCATATAAGTGCCAAAATCCTAAGTGTGTGTGGCGTGTGGGCTATGCGCGTCGAACTACAAACCACTTTTTTGTGTGGGAATGGTGACGGCTTGTATAGAAGGCGTTGTGGTTTGTTGCAAAGAAGAAGTTGCTTCGATGACAGAAGAGATCGCTTTAGAGACGTCATCTTTAAAGAGCTCCTGAGAGGTTATCATGATGTCGCTCAGACTGTCAAAAGTATCATCGCCATGATGCACGGGAGAATTATCTTTTTCAACTTCCACCTCAGCCGTCTTTTCAAGAATGTGAAGACTTTCCTCCTCTTCAATAACCAGGGCAAGTGCTAACTTACTGGACGACCCCGCAATGTCGGTAGGAGTAGAACACTTTACCAATGAAGTCTCAACGGTAGGTTCTTTCGGTAAAGGTTCTTTAGCAGGAACGGGGGCATCTGACTCCTCAGCTGGAGAATCTGGGACTTCATGTGGCTGAGTGGAGCGGGAAGGATGTAAGAGTCCAAATTCGTGGAGGAACTCATCTTTCAATAGAAATTGAACACTCCTCTCCTCAACCGGCACGGCCATAAGCCTCTCGAAGGTAGTTTTGTGACAAGGTTCCCTAGAGGGGGGAGGGAGCGCTGAAAAAGTAGGAAAAATAAGTTAACACTTGACAATTTGGACTTCGAAGAATATAGAAAACACAGGGAAAAGATAGATGGTCGTACTTCCCACTCTCCAGATGGTGTAAAATCCCAGGGGACAACGAACAAAGAAAAACTGGCTCAGGAACCCAGGAACGCTTTCGGGAAGACCAATAATCAGTTTACGGTTCCTGGCACTCCTTACAACTGTGATAGAGGGATGGTCTTTGTTCTTTGCAAATGAGCACAGGAAGCAAATTTCTCCAAAACTGGGAAAACGGTCCAGCGATCTCCTAAAAAGCACACACAGTCCCAGCAGGATGGCGTAGCCATTAGGGTGTAGTTAAAAAGGGGAGATAGATAATCGAAGGAGAAGTTCTCGAAGACAGTCGTTAAATGGTGGGATAGCTCCACTCAAGCACATTTGACGATTAACTGCAACAAAGCCATGGGGCGGCCTATCAGCAGTGTCATTTACTCCAGGGAGCAAAGCGTCAGATTCAGCAATTCCAAACTGAATGCATAATTGGAGAAAAACTTTATGGCCCAGAGTGGTAGGAGTCCTTTCCGGAGGATCATTCAATGGAGTAGCAATTGGAAAAGCTTCTCCAGCTGATTCCAAGTCTTCTTGTTGAGATGTCATTCTACACAAGGAACTGGATGATCAAATATTAAGGTGCACGTTTCCTAAAAAGTGTGAAGTGTTGTGCAGAGCCAATAAAAATAACAAGAAAAAACAACTGGAATTAAACTAATCGACAAATCGGTCGATTATGAGATTTCAGGACTTGTTAATATTTAAAGAGCAGTGTTAATACAAACAAATCAGTCTCAGTTGATTATTACAATTTTGCTTTAATACTTCACTTGAATTGGTTATTGTACAACATTTCGTTCGTGCAGTTCTAATTTAATTTTTATCAACTAATCTGTCATTTGATGTGGGCAGTCAGTGGCAGTATATTCGTCCCAGTTTTCTGTAAATGTTATAACAGGCAATTAGAATTATTGACAATCTATAAAAGAACGCAACAAAGTTCAACAGTCCAAAGTTCAAACAACTCAAGTCTTAACATTCAAGGCAGTGAAAAATTTGCTCAAGTTCTAACTTGTTCACGACTTAGCATGGGTCGGAATTTCCTCAAGTTCTAGCTCGTTCACGGTCTAAAAGATATAAGTCAGGTTGAGTCGTAACTCTTAAATCGTATTACACATTCAAGCAAAATCTGAACAAGAGATAAGTCGCGAACGACTCAAATGGTTCCTGCGAGCTAGGGTCAACTTTTCTCTAAGTCGTAAGTCATGTGGAATAGAAAGAGGCTTCAATTCACTAAGTCGTAAGTCGTAACTCGGCTACGATTCAAAGCTTAGGTCGCAATAAGTGATAAGTCGACCCATAGTTAAAATCTGGATCATGCGAAATCACCAGTCCATCTAACTCCTGACTCGTTTTAATCTTTAATTCGTTAACCATCTATCCATCCAATTCTTAACCTATTAACCCATTAACCAGTTAGCTTCTTCATCAACCCTATTTCTAAACCACCACAAATCACAAACCGTTACAAGTCATGCCAAGCCACCTTAAGTTTATGGATATCCTGCATAACAGTATTCGCAAAGACCAAGGCAGAAATTGTGGACAAAGGTCGACGGCAATGATCGGCGATTGGAGAAAGAGAAAAGATGCTTACGCGGTGCAATTGGGAATGGTTGGAAGTAAATCAAGTCGAAATCGCCTCTAGGAGCTTGAAATTGCGTTAATGGCAGATACGGCTTAAAGAACGAGTAATAGGAAGAAGGAGATAAGAGGAACGACCTAAGCATTTTATACCCCAGGTTGATGGAATTGGAATCGGCCCACACCAGTTAAGTTAAGTCGAAACACACGACCTACGACTTAAGCGTGTATTTCGAGGGGCAAATGTTAATCCATAATTCTGCACGACTTAAGAAGTAGACGAGTTAAGACTTAGATGACCTACGACTCAACAGGCTCCAACCTAAGGAATGGTCCGACTTAACGACCTACGACTTAGTGATCTTAACAGTCTCCGAGTTAAGAAAGGTTCCGACTTAATGGGTTATAACTTAAGAAAGCATCTGCGACCTAAAAGTTCCGAGTTACAAGCTACGACTTACGACCTAACTCGTAAGGCAGGTCAGCGACCTACGACTTAACTATTCAGAGGACTTACAACCTACCGGGTTAGGGAGCTACGACCTAAGAGAAGTTTGCGACCTAACTACAAGAAACATTGCGACCTAGCGATGTTGCGACCCAACAATGTTACAACCTAAAAGCTTACCGACCTAGCAATACTCTGAGTTAAGGCACGCTCCGAGTTACGAAGGGCTCCGAGTTAAGAAACTTACCGAGTTAAGGGAGGTTCCGAGTTAAAAAATGCTCCGACTTAAGAGTCTACGAGATAAGGTAGTCTCTGACTTAAGGCGATTGATAATGACTTAAGACCTACGACTTATACTAAGTCGCGTACGATCTCTTAAGTCATCACCGACCTACGATGTATATTAACTTGGTGCTGACTTATGACTTGCTCGTTCTGGATGTTCAGAAACAACTTGCACCACCCCTATCTCGTTGCCGACTTACGACCTACGACTTGCTATAAGTCGGCTACGACTTAAGGACTTAGAGAATTTTTCCTATTCAGAATCAGCTCCTATAAATAGGTCTCAAACTCCAACGAGGAGAGGACTTTTGGCCATTCATTTCTTCAAGCGCCGTTACTCTGTCGTGTTCTCCGCTCATTCAGCAATCAAAGATCTTCAAGCATTCAAGACACTACAACAAACTTCGAGAGGAATTCCTTACATCCAACGCGGATTCGTCGGGTTTCATCTCAAAGATTGAGCTAGTAGTCAAGAGTGCTTTCGTGATCAAATTGTAGTGTATTTTGGAGGATATTGTATCAAATTGTAACCGAATCAGCAATAAAAGACTATAAAGTGGACGTAGGCTCAATTACGGGCCGAACCACTATAAATCTGTTGTTCGTTTACTGCTTTTCTGCTATTTTCAGCTTATATTCTGTTCCCGTACCAACGGGTGGTGCTTTTACAATTCTATTACACACACCGGGTGTTAGCGTTCACTTTTTAGCGTTAACAACTTCAATCTTTACGGGTTTGATTCGTAGAATCAAATAGGCTGGAATTAAATAAAATTAAGTAATTTCAACTATTTTTGAATAAGTAACTGCATTTAAAGATTATTTTAAATAATGTCTTTGCAACAAAGTGTTGGTTATAAAAGATAAGAACTCGTAATGTTGGACGGGTTACCTTGATTTTCCAAGGCGTTCTTTACAACTTTAGTATATCAAATTAAAGAGGTTTTCTCATGCTGGTTTCCAGCCTGACTCGGGTGTTACTTTATTGTAATGCTCGGGTCAGACCTAGTATTACAGATTTTCAGGTTAGGACGTTCTAGAGCTCAGGAGACGAGCTGAATGGCAGAGACGTATTGATTATTTTTTGCGGTGTAGTATACTGTATAGACAGTAGTAGAGGACAGGTTATTTAACTGTCCAAATTTGTTGTACTATGATATCTTGTGTATATATTGACAGTTACAACTTTTCATTATATAGAATGTTGTTATTGTATATTATATTTGTTCCGCTGCGATTGTGAGATTCTGTGTTGTTGTTTTCTATTTCTTCTTCTACCTCTTTTTCTTCTTAACCCTAACAGTCTGGGGTTTCCGGCACTCGATTGCTCGACACTCTATACAGTGAACGTATTAGTGTCGAATTTCGAGGTCGAAAATCTTTCAGGCTGTCACAGCTACTGTCAGAAGCAACACAATCAGTTAATGTGTGTGTATCATGGGATGATAATCTAAGTACTATCTCACTTATAGTCAATCAAATATTACACTCAAAAACAAAGAAAATGGAACTAGATTTATAATTCCTAAGAGAACTCATTGAGAAAGGAAGAATCATCATTAATCACCTACCTTCTATGTGTCAAAAGGTTGACATTCTCACGATGCCTTTATCACTGAAAAGATTTGCAAAGCTAAGAGAAGAATTGATTATGGTAAACACTAATAAAGAAGTAGAAAAGCAGCAACAGAGGATAGGTAAAGAATTGAAAACATGGAAAAGAGCCGAGACATCAATTGAGGAAAGGAGTTAAGGCACATTAGCGACTCTGTATATAAATTTCATGTTGTGTTTCGGCACTCCAACGCGTCTCCTTAAACACGTGCTTTAATTTTTCCGTAATGACGCCACCTAATAAAGCTTTCGATGTGCCAGCATCCCTTTCATCGCCTTTCGAAACGGGCACATACATGGTCTCGGCAACACTTGCTTGTAACAAAAGGAATTTACAGTGTTTTCGTGCCACCAATCCCACATATATACCATGCCATATTTCTTGCGATGTGAGAATTATCGTTCAACCCACGCACTTTCAAATGCGAGCCACACCTAACTCTTTATAAGAGAGAAATTGATGCAGCGCGCACTGAAAAGAATCGCGAAACCCTAAGTCGCGAGGAAGAAGCTACCCTAAGTCGCGAGGAAGAAGCTACTCCAGAACTCCTTAGGTCGTACGACGACCTAACTATAGGTCGCTCCACCATAAGTCGCTCCGCAAGTTTCTCCGACCTAACCCTAAGTCGAGCGGCTCCAGAAGGTCGCGAACGACTTACGCCAAAAACAGTAGATCGCGAACGAAGCCAATCATCCTTAGGTCGTTTCCAGCCTAAGTCGCGAGCTCCAAAATCCTTATGTCGCGAATGACCTATAGTAGGTCGTGAACGACCTATGCCGCTCGAGTTACTTAATTCACTGATGATTTTAAGTCGCTGATGATTTTAGGTCGCTCAAGTTAGGTCGCGAATGATGCCTAGGTCGCTGCCATTCCTATGTCGCTCCAGCAATGTCGCGAGGCAAATTCTTTAAGTCGCGAACGACTTTCTTTAAGTCATGAATCTTCCTACGTCATGATATCCAGTAGGTTGCTGTCAATTCCTTAGGTCGTTAAGTCGCATGTATGTTGTATTGTTAAGTCGTAAATCGTGAATGTTCGGTCGTGAGTCGTTTGTTCTTATGTCGCCTATGTTGAGTCGTGTAACTTGTGTGATGTAATTCCCTATAAATAGGGGTGTGATGTCATTGTAAAGGTTGTTGAATTTTAAATAAAATTTGGTTTGTGCTTCTTGCCTCCATTAAAATTGGTAGTTGAGTGTTATCTCCTATCTCCACCTTCGGCATTCGAGTGCGCTCGAATCAACGATTGTTGAAGCCAATTCACGAAATCAAGTGCGCTTGGTCAACGTTCAAAGAATTGTAGATCTTCTCTCATGGCATCGTGCGCGATCAACGTGTTGAAGATTGCTAGAATCCGGTATCTTCACGATCAACGGATTTGGGCATTTGGGTATTCTTAAATTCACCGATTTATCATCGATTCACCGATTATTTCTGCTAATCGTGTGAGGTCCTAAACGGATTCGATTTACATCATCGAATTCGCTTCCTTGGCTGCGTCATTTGGTATCAAAGCTAGATCCCAAGAAGTTTGCATCAGTTGGAGAATTAGGTTTCGAGAATTTGAAGTTTGGTGTTCATCGTGTTCATCGTGAAGTTGCAACAAGTTGGGAGTTTCGATCCATATCATTTTGGATCAAAGTTCGAAAAGTGTTTGAATTTTTGAAGATTTGTTTGAAGTTCAATCATGCCACCGAGACGAGTTCAACGTCATCGCAATGTTGATGCTTTGTATGGAAGAGAAGATGCTGAACAAATGGAGCAACGAATTAGTGATAAATTCAATGAGAAGTTTGATGAGGGAATTGGTCGATTAGAGAGAATGATGCTTGAAGTGAATCAAAATAGAAGAAGGGTTTCACCTGAATCGAGCCATGGTGGAAATAGAGTTTCACCACATTCAGATCGGGAGAGAAGAGAAAATCATGATCGTAGAAATGTTGACGATCGTGATAGAGATGTGGATGATCATGATCGGAGGAATGTAGATCGAAGGGATGTTGGTGGTAGAAATGGTGGTGGTAGAGATGTTAGTGGTCATGATCGACATCGATATGCATCAGATTTTGATGAGGAGTTTGATGGTGGTATTGTTTATGGTCGAAATCGAAGCCAAGGAAGAAATCATTCAGAGTATGATCACAAATGGGAGTCCGGAATGAAAATTGAAATTCCAGAGTTTAAGGGTGGTATGAAAGCTGAAGAATTTCTAGATTGGTTATCTAATGTTGAAGAGATCTTTGATTTCAAGGAAGTTCCGGAAGATCGTCGAGTGAAGTTGTTTGCTACTGGGTTGAGAGGGAGAGCTATGGTGTGGTGGCAGCAAACCAAACTTACACGAGAATGGATGGGGAAGTCGAAGATTGTTGCTTGGGAGAAAATGAAGAAGATGATGAAGGCTACATTCTTGCCTTACAATTATCAATCACTCATGTATCAGAGGTTGCAGAATCTGAGGCAAGGGACGAAGACTGTTAATGATTATGCTGATGAGTTTTATCAACTAATTGCTCGAAATGACATTATGGAGACGGAGGAACAATTGACTGCTAGGTTTATTGAGCGGTTGAGGATCTAGATCCAGGATATGGTAAATATGTTTGACCCTAGATCTGTGGCTAAAGCGCACCAGAAGGCGTTGGCTTGGGAGAAGCAGGGAAGACGAGGAGGTGGTGTGTTTCCAAGTTCCAATACTCAGAGCAAAGGTGCTAGTGGGAGTTCCAATGTTTCTAAAGCTGTCGGTAAACCAGTTGTGAATGAAGTTGCGAAGGCGAAGGTCAACAACAGTTTCAAGTGTTATAATTTCCAGAAAGTGGGTCACAAGAGTAATGAATGCCTGAAACCGAAGAAGCGAGCTATGATTGCTGAAGTGGAAGGTGATGATGTTGATGAAAGTTATTCTAGTCCAGTTGAGGAGGATGAACAGGATATCGCGTTGGGAGATGAAGGATGTAATCTAATGTTGAGGAGATCATGTTTGACACCGAAGCAGGAAGAGGAGGCTAGTTGGTTGAGGAGTAATATCTTTCAGTCGACATGCACTATACTAGGGAAGGTGTGTAAATTTGTGATTGACGCGGGAAGTTGTGACAATATCATTTCTACCGAAGCTGTGAGAAAGTTGAAGTTGAAGACGGAGAAGCATCCAAATCCTTACAAGTTAGCGTGGTTAAGGAAAGGAGGAGAGGTGAAGGTGGACAGGCGAGTTCATGTTCCATTTTCTATTGGGAAGAAGTATAAAGATGAGATCTGGTATGATGTGGAGGAGATGGATGTTTGTCACTTGCTTTTGGGAAACCATGGTAGTATGACCGAGCAGTGCAGCATGATGGTCGAACCAATAGCTACAGCTTTATGTTTGAGGGTACTAAGATCATTTTAGTTCCGAAGAAGAGACAACAAGGAGAGAGCAAGTCAGAAGAGATTGAGGAGCTAAAGACTTTGTTAACTTTGAAGGAGTTTGTTGAAGAAGCAGAGGAGAGTCCAGAGGTGTTCTTGTTGATTGGACATGAAGCTACTGAATCTGTTGAAGTTCCAGAGGAAGTAAAGCCAGTGTTAGAAGAATTCAGAGATGTGTTTCCTGAAGAGTTGCCAAAGGAGTTACCACCATTGAGAGATATTCAGCATCAGATTGATCTTGTGCCAGGGGCGGCATTACCTCACAGGCCACATTACAGGATGAGTCCTAAGGAGCATGAGGAACTGAGAAGGCAGGTGGAGGAGTTGTTAGAACAAGGGCGTGTTTAGGAGATTGAGTCCTTGTGCAATGCCAGCCTTATTGGTTCCGAAGAAGGATGGACTTGGCGGATGTGTACGGACAGTCGGGCTTTAAACAAGATCACTGTGAGATACAGGTTTCCTATGCCAAGGTTCGATGATTTGATTGATCAGTTGAGTGGGGCTGTTGTGTTCTCAAAGATTGACTTGAAGAGTGGATACCATCAGATTCGTATTAGACCGGGTGATGATGGAAGACTGCTTTTAAAACTAGGGAAGGTCTATACGAATGGCTGGTTATGCCGTTTGGCTTGTCTAATGCTCCTAGTACTTTTATGAGAGTGATGAACCAGATTTTCAGACCATTTATTAGGAAGTTCGTAGTAGTTTACTTTGACGATATTTTAATCTATAGTGGGAGTATGGAAGAGCATATCCAGCATTTGCAAGAAGTGCTGTTGATTTTACGACAGGAGAAATTCTATGCAGCAACGAAGGAGTGCATGTTCATGACCCACAGTGTTTTGTTTCTGGGATATGTTCTGTCGAAGGAGGGTATTCAAGTGGATGAAAGCAAAGTGGAAGCTGTCAGGAGTTGGCCACAATCCAAGACAATTACTGAAGTGAGGAGTTTTCATGGGTTGGTATCTTTTTATCGAAGATTCATTCCACATTTTAGTAGTGTGATGGCATCTGTAACCGATTGCATGAAAGGAAAGAAGTTCGTGTGGACAGAGGAAGCAGAGTTAGCTTTTGAGAAGATCAAGACACTTCTGACGACAGCATCCATTCTGGTACTATCGGATTTTCAAATATTGTTCGAGTTACACACTGATGCTTCGAAGATTGGGATTGGTGGAGTATTGAGTCAGAATGGAAGACCAGTTGCTTATTTCAGTGAGAAGTTGTCTGGAGCCAAGTTGAGATATAGCACTTATGACGTGGAGTTTTACGTAATTGTTCAAGCTGTGAAGCACTGGAGACATTATCTGTTTCAGAAGGAGTTTGTTCTTTATACGGATCATGAAGCTTTGAAACATTTGCAAGGGCAGGACAAAATTTCAGCTAGACACGCTTCATGGGTCGCGTATCTGCAGTAGTTTACTTTTGTTGTAAAGCACAAATCAGGGGTGACGAATCGTGTAGCTAATGCCTTGAGCAGGAGGAATCATTTGTTGACAACGATGAAGGTTGAAGTGACAGGATTTGAACTATTACCAGAGTTGTTTGAGGAAGATCCTTACTTTGCGAAGATTGTTGAGAAAGTAAAGGATGGGAGTACTGATGAGTTTGTATTGGAAGATGGATTCTTATTCAAGGGGAATCGATTGTGCGTACCAGATTGCAGCTTGAGAATGAAAATTGTAAAAGAGTTGCATGAAGAAGGACATGTTGGTCGGGATCGCACGTTGCAGTTGATTTCTTAGTCTTATTATTGGTCCTCGATGAAGCAGGAAGTTGAAAAGTTTGTTCGAAGATGTCATGTTTGTCAAGTTTCGAAAGGGACCGCTACAAATGCGGGTTTGTATATGCCTTTACCTTTTCCTACAAAACCATGGGTTGATGTAAGCATGGATTTTGTGTTGGGCTTACCGAGGACTCAACGGGGAAATGACTCTATATATGTTGTGGTTGACCGGTTTTCAAAAATGTTACATTTTATCGCATGTAAGAAGACGGCAGATGCAGTTAATGTTGCACAATTATACTTCAGAGAGATATATCGTCTTCATGGGTTGCCTGAATCTATTGTATCAGATAGAGACACTCGTTTTCTGAGTCATTTTTGGATGAGTTTATGGAGAATGGTTGGGACAAAGTTGAAATTTAGTAGTGCTTATCATCCACAGACGGATGGACAGACTGAAGTTGTAAACAGATCCCTAGGTAATCTATTGCGATGCCTCGTGGATGACAATTTGAAGAGTTGGGATTCGAAGTTATGTCAAGCTGAATTTGCACACAACCATGGAGTTAATCATAGCACCGGTTTCAGTCCATTCCAGGTTGTATACTCAACAATTCCTAAAGGACCGTTGGATTTATTTGTAGTTCCACAACAGAAAGGAGTAATCAAACGGGCTAGTGATTTTGTGAATGAATTGCAAGAATGCCACAAGGTTGTGCAGGAACGATTGCTTAAGGCGAATGAGAAATATAAGCAATCCACAGATATTAAACGACGACATGTTGACTTCAAAGAAGGAGATTTTGTATATGCAGTATTGGCTAAGGATCGATTTCCTGTTGGCACTTACAACAAACTAGCTGCTAGAAAGATTGGTCCTTTGGAAATCTTGAAGAAGATCAGTGATAATGCGTATCAGTTAAGGTTGCCGGAAAATATTCATACTTCTGATGTTTTCAATGTCAAACACTTAATTCCGTATTATGGGGAGAAGCTTGTCGAAGAAGAGGAGAGCGTGAATTTGAGGACGAATTCTTTCCAACAAAGGGAGGATGATGCAGCGCGCACTGAAAAGAATCGCTAAACCCTAAGTCGCGAGGAAGAAGCTACCCTAAGTCGCGAGGAAGAAGCTACTCCAGAACTCCTTGGGTCGTACGACGACCTAACTATAGGTCGCTCCACCATAAGTCGCTCCGCAAGTTTCTCCGACCTAACCCTAAGTCGAGCGGCTCCAGAAGGTCGCGAATGACTTACGCCAAAAACAGTAGATCGCGAACGAAGCCAATCATCCTTAGGTCGTTTCCAGCCTAAGTCGCGAGCTCCAGAATCCTTATGTCGCGAACGACCTACAGTAGGTCGCGAACGACCTATGCCGCTCGAGTTACTTAATTCGCTGATGATTTTAAGTCGCTGATGATTTTAGGTCGCTCCAGTTAGGTCGTGAATGAAGCCTAAGTCGCTGCCATTCCTATGTCGCTCCAGCAATGTCGCGAGGCAAATTCTTTAAGTCGCGAACGACTTTCTTTAAGTCTCAAATCTTCCTACGTCGTGATATCCAGTAGGTCGCTGCCAATTCCTTAGGTCGTTAAGTCGCATGTATGTTGTATTGTTAAGTCGTAAATCGTGAATGTCAGGTCGTGAGTCGTTTGTTCTTATGTCGCCTATGTTGAGTCGTGTAACTTGTGTGATGTAATTCCCTATAAATAGGGGTGTGATGTCATTGTAAAGGTTGTTGAATTTTAAATAAAATTTTGTTCGTGCTTCTTGCCTCCATTAAAATTGGTAGTTGAGTGTTATCTCCTATCTCCACCTTCGGCATTCGAGTGCGCTCGAATCAACGATTGTTGAAGCCAATTCACGGAATCAAGTGCGCTTGATCAACGTTCAAAGAATTGTAGATCTTCTCTCACAGCATCGTGCGCGATCAACGTGTTGAAGATTGCAAGAATCCGGTATCTTCATGATCAACGGATTTGGGCATTTGGGTATTCTTAAATTCACCGATTTATCATCGATTCACCGATTATTTCCGCTAATCGTGTGAGGTCCTGGACGGATTCGATTTAATCATCGAATTCGCTTCCTTGGCTGCGTCAGAAATGTTATTCTTGTTGTAACACAGTAAAAGACCTATATGTATGCAAGCCTATATATAGCAGTATGTCACATTGTGATAGAGCAATGAATTCAATGGTATGTTTCAGTTTTTCATTTCATCCCTTTCTTTCAGCATTTCTTTCTTTGGTTGTTTATATATTGTTCTATGTGTGTCTCATGTCATGAATTTGGACCAAATTATGAGCTAGTGTTATGATTACTTTGTACATATTAAATAATTTATATAAGGAGGAAATGAATGTCGTATGATTTGAAAGGAAGATAAAGTGTAATGGGTTAGTTCAACGTACTTCGATTTAAGAATTTATTCATGAGAATAAAGAGTAGCTAGCTAAAAGTTATTTACTGGTTCTAGAAGATGTAACCTGTATAAAATTCGCATAAATTCGCCTGTTAACTAGTATTTATTCAGTTTAGCCAAATATATTGTGTTCTTAACATGAATGCAGTGTGAAAGTCTAACCGTTCTTGTTCAGGCAGGATAGCATTACTAACAGTTTAAACGTGAAGTCAGTTGGGATTTCCTACTATTTAGCAAGGTTGACTACATAACCAAAATATCGACGCGTCTATTTTATTAGTCAACAATGGAAAGTACCAGAAAACAGTTTTAATGCAAGCAAAGTTGAAATCTTTAATAAATGCATACGCTGTTGTTTCTCCACGACACGAAAATATAATTGCACATATGGACAATTTTTGATTAGTCATTTAAAACTGTTACAATGGAGAATAAATTTTGAAAGACAATATTTAATGTATATTTTTCATTGATTTTAGTCAAATTTCGAATGATAACATATTGTAACAAATTTAATAAAAAGATTTAAAGATATTTATGGAGCGAACAAGTAACTAATATTTGAAAATTTTAAGAAAACATAGTAAATATGTTCTTTATATTCTGATTTCACACGATTTGATTTTGCAAGTGTACAATAGACAAACCTCCTTAACAGTCGGTTTGATTAAAATTGCATCTAAAAATGCTCTCAGATTGCTTCAAAATGCACATCTATTATTTCAATACAGATTTTCGTAGGTTATGTTTCTCCAAAATGTATTTACTTAAATGCACAATTGTAAATTGTGCGAAAAGTAATTATGGATTTCAACACGGAGCAGGCTATTGTGTGATCATTTTCTTCGATAGTTTTTTTTCTTTTTTAATTTAGACCAAGCACAATAAATTATTCATCCTTGATATAAAGACCAAAACACAGAGGTAGTCTACTGGGTCGCTTGAAGGACAATTTCAATGCAGTACTGGAGCTTGTTGTTCAGTGTGAAGATATATTCAAATCAAGAGAGGCTAGAATACAAAATATGGGGAGAGCATGTCTTAGTATGGAGGAAAGAAGAGATTTATGCCTTCATAAGAATTACTGGTTCAAGTGGAATAATGGTGGACAGGTAGCAATAAGGACACTTGTTAAGTAGTTTTGGGTTTACGACAACAAACACCGAGATTGAGCTGTGAAGCCCTTGACTTTAGGTTATAAGTCGAGTAGCATAAAATTCAGGATATAATCACCAAAAGCTAACAAGTGAATGCCGAAAATAAACAAATTTTTGCTGCAAATATTGATGCTATATGTGCAGTTTGAAATGCACATTTACACTGAAAATTTCATAAAATCTGTTTTTAACAGGATATGTGGAAATTTAAAAATTTTGAAATGTGTTTAGAAAAACATTCTTTATATTTGTTTTGGGGTTCCGGTGGAAGGTTTTATGTCCAAATTGTTTTTTTTCTTTCCTTCTTTTATTTCAAGTTATGATCGTTAACAACTCTGTATTTATAATTTTGTATTTAGTTATCATAGCTCTTTATTAAAAGTAATATAATTTGTTGAGTTTATAAATGTAGGTCTATGGTTTTTACTTAGTGTTTATCCATGTTGTTGAGCAAATGGAGAAACTGATGGATGATATTTTCTTTCGGTGTTAATGTACAATGGGTAAACGTACATTTAAGATTTTTTATATCATGGACAAAGCTTGAAATTTTTTTTATATATAAATGATTCTTAATCACTTCAAACGAAGACTTTTACGAGCATAAGGTACGCACCCAAGTAAGATTTCTTTTTCGTTGTCATACATCACCTAACTAAAGAAAACAAACATCCGCGGTTTCAATTACAAACACAAACTTCCTGGTACTTTCCATTTCACCAAATAAAAGGCTATATTAAACTGCATAAACTCATCGAATCAATTCCAACATCAAACAAAAAACCACAATCTGGATCTGAAAATGAGTTCAAATCTAAACGGAGCATACTACGGCCCATCGATCCCACCTCAAAAATCCTACAACTGAGTTGGTCGAGGCTCTTCATGCAACCCATGCACCTGTCTATTCTCCTTCATCTTCAATTTAATCTTCTCCCTCATAATAACTCTGGGCATCATAGCTTTGATTCTATGGCTCATCTTCCGACCAAACCAAATAAAAGTATATGTCACATCTGCAGACTTCACTACCTTCACTCTCCCCAACTCCAACAGCAATCTGCAGTACAACCTTTCAATGACCACGGCTATCAGAAACCCTAACAAAAGAATTGGTCTTTACTACGATTACATAGAAGCACAGGCTTTGTATGATGATGCTAGGTTCGGGTACGTGCAGTTGCCGACCTTTTACCAGGGTCATAAGTGTTATAGTGGATTTCGATCGAGACCGCTCAAACTCAAATCCCCAAATGCACGCGTAAAAGCTAGATCGTGATAGATAGTGCAAAACAACTGATCACCACTAATTCAATATATCCAAAACCAAAACACGATCACAATAACACCACAAGCAATATATATGATAACAAGCAATAACGAAAGCAATAAATCACACTTCGATTTATAGTGGTTCCACTAACGTCGCGTTAGTGTACATCCACTTTGAGAGAGATCTTTTATTATCACCAAATGAGAAGAGTACAAGAGATTGATTACAATGATCTATTCAATAAGAATATATGTTTGAGGAGATTAGAATTGAAGAAATAGAGTTTTTGCCTAAAACACTAATTAATGGAGGGCTAAACCCTTGATTAGAGATGATCAATCTCCTTTTCCTTCTAAACCTGAAGAGAGTATATATACTAATGGAGAAACCCTGGCGAAAGACCACTTTGCCCTTCAACAAATCACAAAACAGCTCAGAAAACCCGGCCCAGAAAAACAAGAAAACGTCGCCTCAGACGTCTGGCTTCAGACCTCAGACGTCTGAGGCCAGGTTCTGGTTGGCAGACACAGGCAGAACCAGACGTCTGGCCAGAGGGACTAGACGTCTGCGAGATGTTTCTGGAAACAGTCTGAACCTCGTCAGACGTCTGGCCCTCTCAACCAGACGTCTGACCTACAGCAGAACTCCAGCTTCTTCCCTCCTATCTTCTTCCTCCGGACTCCGATTTGCGAACCGTCTTCTCCGACACCAAGCTACATTCACCCCCTTCAATTCTCCATCATATAGTGTCACAAAATTTAACACTCCACCTTGACACTATATCCATATCCAACACCAATGGTACCATACGATCAACAACCGATAGCTCCAACTACCAACACTTCTACCTTCAACCAAACATGAATGTTTCCCCAACGAGTTCCGGCACAGCCACCCCCCATTGCATTCCATCAACGAGTTCAGGCACAAAGCCCCCACCCGCCAACGAAATGTTGAAAACACTCAAGCACCGTCTTACCAAAGACAAGAGCACTAGGAGTGTACACTAGCACTAGACCAAGAAGATAGAACGACAATCTCATACCAATACTCTTCATCATCTATAACCAAGTATCTCTCTCAACCGTGCCACCCTGTGGCACCTAGCACTTCTCCAAGCGAATCAAGTCCGAGCAATGCTCGAACTTCCCAACCGGCAATGCCTTAGTGAACATATCCGCCGCGTTCTCCATTATGTGCACCTTTCGAAGATATACTTGCTTATCCTCATCCATGGCTACCAAGAATGACTCCCTCACTTCTATATGCTTAGTCCGTGAGCTAAATGCCAAATTCTCCGCCAAGTGAATAGCACTTTGGCAATCACATTGAACATCAATGCTATCGTGTTCAACACCCAAGTCACACAACAATCGCTTCAAATAGAGTGCTTCCTTTGCCGCCTCCACCGCAGCTATCAACTCCGCCACCGTAGTGGATAAAGAGCTACTACGGTCTGCAATCTAGATCTCCAACTTATGGTTGTACCACCAAGTGTGAAGACACAACCGGAAGTTGACTTTCTCCTATCTCTATCACCGGCATAGTCCGAATCACAATAACCAACTAAGTTGCAACTCCTTTTCCCACTACCGCCCAAAACAAGACCATGAGATGACGTACTCCTAAGGTATCTCAATATAAGCTTCACAGCTTCCCAATGCGATTTTCCCAGATTAGACATAAAACGACTAACCACCCCGACGGCATTTGCTATATCGGGCCTTGTACACACCATAGCGTACATCAAGCTTCCAACCGCACTTGCATATGGCGCCTTTGCCATATTAGCCTTGTCTTTCTCCAAGATAGGTGATCCTTTACTCGAAAGCTTCACATGCAAAGGTAAAGGTGTATTTGACGCCTTCGCATTCTCCATGCTAAACCGGTAAAGCACTTTCTTTATGTACTCCTTTTGAGTCAATTTCAACTCAAAATGCTTTCGATTCCTTTCTATCTCCATGCCCAATATCCTCTTTGCTTCTCCAAGGTCCTTCATTTCGAATTCTGACTTTAATTGCAATTTCAACTTGTTGATTTCATTCTTGTCCTTCGAAGCAATGAGCATGTCGTCCACATATAAGAGTAAATACACCCAACAATCATTTCCCAACTTCTTGAAATACACACAAGCATCCTTGATGCTTCTATTGAAACCATTTTCAAGCATAAAATGATCAAATCTCTTGTACCATTGTCTAGGTGATTGCTTCAACCCATATAGTGATTTCTTCAACTTGCACACCATATTTGACTTACCATTTACAACAAAACCTTGTGGTTGCTCCATGTAAATGTCTTCATCCAAGTCACCATGCAAGAAGGCGGTCATCACATCAAGTTGCTCCAACTCCAAGTCATGAATAACAACTATAGCAAGTAATATCCGGATAGAAGTATGACGCACAACCGGTGCGAATATCTCATCATACTCCTTCCCCTTCCTTTGTGCAAACCCCTTAGCCACTAGCCTAACTTTGTATCCTCCATCGTCCTTCACCTTGTATATCCATTTGCACCCAATAGCACGGTTTCCTTTAGGAAGCGAAACCAAATCCCAAGTTTGATTCTTTATTAATGATTGCATTTCTTCCTCCATGGCATAAATCCTCTTCGAGCTATCACTCGAATTCATGACGTCATCAAGGTCCAAAGGCTCATCTTGGACTACATGAAGCGGATAGTCCAACTTATCACAAAAGCTAAGATAGTTCCAATCACCATATCTTTCGGGTGGTCTTATGGGACGACGCCCAACCCGAGTAGTAATATTTTCACCCAAACTCCTTTCGGCTCCACCTTGAACCGAAACTTCTCCAGGCTCGTGTACATCACCAACACTACTAGAGGCACCACATGGACTTTGTGATGTAACATCAACCGCATTTTCTTCACAAGCATCTTCAACTACTCTAACTCCTCTACCACTGGGACAAAATGGTGGAATAATTTCCTTCTCCTTCGATTCATCATGAACCAAGACCGAAATATCCTATGAGCTCTCATTCTCCTTGAACAATGCCGACTCATCAAAAGTAACATGATGAGAGTTTGTCACCTTCTTCGTTTTCGGATTCCAAATCCGATAGCCTTTCACTCCATCCGTATAGCCAAGCAAAATCCCCTTGAAAGCTCTTTGTTCAAGCTTATCATTACCCGGATCATGCACATAAAACCAGACTTCCAAAGACACGAAGATAGCTCAAGTCAATATTCTTTCCCTTCCACACTTCCTCCGAAATTTTGTTATCAATAGCCAAGCACGGAATTCGATTAATGATATGCACCGCGGTTGACAAAGCTTCGGCCCAAAATCCCTTAGACAAATCCGATGTCAATCTCAAGCATCGAGCTTTCTCTAGTAGAGTACGATTCATCCTCTCCGCAACTCCATTTGATTGCGGATCTCCCGGTGTAGTAAAATGTCTCTGAATCCCATGATGCTTGCAAAACTCTAAGAATTCTCCGAAAACATACTCCCCGCCATTGTTGGACCTAAGAACCTTCAAAGACTTTCCACTCTCATTTTCAACAAGAGCTTCCATGCTTTGAACTTTGCAAATGCCTCCGACTTAGCCTTCATTACATACACCCAAACTTTACGAGAAAACTCATCTATAAAGGAAATATAATACCTTGCTCCTTCCAAAGAAGCTACCGGTGCCAGTCCCCATACATCCGTGTGCACATACTCAAGAACATTTCTTGAATCATGTTTTCCTTCACCGAATGATACTTTTGTTTGCTTCCCCAAGACACACTCTTCGCAAAACTCTAATTTGTTGAAACTCTCACTATCGATCATCTCCCTCTTCCGAAGAATCTCCAAACTCCTCTCCGAGCTATGACCCAACCTCAAATGCCACAACCTTACCACATCCAAGCCACGAGAACTATCAACACCCACACAAGTTTCACCTTCTACGGTCTCTCCACGAAGCAAATAAACACCATGAGCCCTAGCACCTTTCATGACCACAAGTGCCCCTTTCGAAACCCGTAAACAATCACTCTCAATAGTGATCTTACATCCAAGAGAATCCAATTGCCCGAAAGAGACAAGAGACTTCCGAAGTCCCGAAACATAGCGTACATTTGTGAGAGTACGAACCACTCCGTCAAACATTCGAATTTGCACGGAACCAATGCCTTGAGACCTACACATAGCACCATTTCCCATAATAATTGAATTTCCCTCTTTAGCAACAAGAGAAGAAAAACAATTCCCATTAGGCGTCATATGATACGACGCCCCCGAGTCGAGCACCCACTCACTACCGGAAACATCCGATGCTACCGCCGTCAACACATCTACGTCTTCCTCACCAACACCTCTCTCCACCGCTACGGATGAAGATTCTACTTCCCTTTTACCCTACTCCTTGTCCGGACACTCATTTCTCCAATGACCGTGTTTCTTACAAATATAGCACTTGCCTTTCCTTTCCTTTGATTTTCCTCTCCAACCGGGATTCCTTGATTTAGAACACCCCCGGTTGTCCTTATTCACATATCTTTCCTTATCCACAAACAAACCTTGACCATTTCCGGCACTACTACCACCAACACTCAACTCCTTCATTTGATCTCTCAATTCCTCACTAAGAAGACCCGTCTTGGCATCATCTAACGTCAATGTATCCCGGCTATAGATCAAACTATTTGAGAAACCCGTATAACGGTCCGGCAACGAACATAACAATATCATCGCCTTTTGCTCTTCCTCAATCTTCAAATCTACTGCCTTCATCTTCATTAGCAAATCATCAAACACATTCAAATGTGCCTTTAGCGAAGTTCCTTCTTTCATCTTATAGGTGAAAAACGTTCGCAACAAGATCAAATGATTAGTTAGAGACTTCTTCATATACAATTCTTCCAACTTGTCCCAAATTCCCTTAGCGGTGGTCCCACAACTAATTTCAGAAATCACATTTTCTCCCATAGCAAGTTGAAGTGTAGTAAATGCCCACTCTTCCATTTCCTCTCTCTCGACATCCGAGATGTCCACCGGCAACAAATGTGTATCAAACACCACTTGATGTACCTGATTCCTCCTTAGAACCGCTTTCATCTTCCATTGCCATTTTTCAAAATCATTATCGCCATTCCACTTGTCGATAACCAATTGCGATCCTGACGCCACATACGACCCACGCACATACGGCGCTATACTACTTGGACTAACTATTGAATTTTCAGAGGTTTCCGTTTCCGGCATTTCAACAACCACCTACCAACTCCAATGCTCTGATACCAAATGTTATGGTGGATTTCGATCGAGACCGCTCAAACTCAAATCCCCAAACGCACGCGGAAAAGCTAGATCGTGATAGATAGTGCAAAACAACCGATCACCACTAATTCAATATATCCAAAACCAAAACACGATCACAATAACACCACAAGCAATATATATGATAACAAGCAATAACGAAAGCAATAAATCACACACCGATTTATAGTGGTTCCACTAACGTCGCGTTAGTGTACATCCACTTTGAGAGAGATCTTTTATTATCACCAAATGAGAAAAGTACAAGAGATTGATTACAATGATCTATTCAATAAGAATATATGTTTGAGGAGATTAGAATTGAAGAAATAGAGTTTTTGTCTAAAACCCTAATTAATGGAGGACTATACCCTTGATTAGAGATGATCAATCTCCTTTTCCTTCTAAACCTGAAGAGAGTATATATACTAATGGAGAAAACCCTGGCGAAAGACCACTTTGTCCTTCAACAAATCACAAAACTGCTCAGAAAACCCGGTCCATAAAAACAAGAAAACGCCGCCTCAGACGTCTGGCTTCAGACCTCAGACGTCTGAGGCCAGGTTCTTGTTAGCAGACACAGGCAGAACCAGACATCTGGCTAGAGGGACCAGACGTCTGCGAGATGTTTCTGGAAACAGTCTGAACCTCGTCAGACGTCTGGCCCTCTCAACCAGACGTCTGACCTACAGCAGAACTCTAGCTTCTTCCCTCCTATCTTCTTCCTCCGGACTCCGATTTGCGAACCGTCTTCTTCGACAACAAGCTACATTCACCCCCTTCAATTCTCCATCATATAGTGTCACAAAATTTAACAATAAGAACACTACCACTTTGTTTCCAGTTTTTATAGGGGCTTCATTTGTGAACGATGTGAGGAGCACTTATGATAGAGAGAAAGGAGAAGGGTATTACTATGTTCATGTTAAGCTGTATACAAGGCTTAGGCTGAGGTTGAACTCTTTGATGAAGATACATAGGAAGCCTCATGTTGATTGTAAGTTGAAGCTTCCTGTGCTTGGAAGTAACAGTGCTGCCTTTGATGGTTCCAGCTGCGATGTCTATTGGTTTTGAATCTTTTGATCTTTCATCTTTGATTGTGTATTTTTTCACTTTATTTTTTATTTTTTTATATTTGTTTCTTTTGTATATATTTATATGAATAAAGATTGATTCGAGAATTATGAAAAACTAGATGTGAAACTTGATAAAAATGATCATACGGATAGGTTTAGTGGATTACTTGAAAATAAAAGGCTGCCTGACAGTCTTTTGGCAATTCAAGAAGCATAATTATGATAAAAAATTCATTTCTTAACCAATATTTACTTTGACCAAATTGCTCAAATTCTTTTTTTGGTTTTTCTAAATAACGCAAGTTGAGAAACTATAATCTTTCATATTAAGTCACAACTGAGCATTACTTACTTTTTTAGACTCAAACAGTTCAATTCTCTTGCTATTTACCTTGATTGGCCAAAAATATAAACTATTGTTTTTCTGAAGTCAATAATGACAACTTTTAAAAGGTAAACGTCAATGACTTTGAAAGTTGAAGTCTTTTAAAAAGAGCATGCATACTTCCTAGTGGCACAACTACAATACAGCGGGTAGGAGCGCAGAAAAAATATTTACCTACAATCAATTCAGTTAGACACAATAACCTACAAACTCTACATATTACTGAATTTCCTATTCAAGCATCCACTAAATTAGTAATTGAAAAATGTTAATACGTGCCATAAAGGTACATGCTAAGGCTTTTAAATTACAAGATAAGAGTCTCAGGTCCCTGTTTTCGATATTGTTATATGAAAAGTCCCTGCAGAAATGAATATGTAAATTTGGTCTCTGTATTTGAAAAATAAAAAAACGCAAGCTGTCTTGCACTTTTCTGATTTTGGAATCTTTTTTGAAATTTTGAAAATTTTTGCACAAGTTAACTTGCACTTTCTATCGGGAAAACGCAAGCTAGTTTGCGCTTTCTGATTTTGAAATTTTTGAACATTTTGAAAAGTGCAAACTAACTTGCGCTTTCTATCAAGAAATCGCAAGCTAGTTTGCGCTTTCTGATTTTGAAATATTTTTAAATTTTTTGAAATTTTCAAAAAATTTAATGTTTAAAAAGCGCAAGCAAACTTGCGTTTTTTTATTTAAAAAAAAACAGGGACCTAATTTACATACTCATTTTTACAAGGACTTTTTTTTATAACAACAACAGAAATATGGACCTTTCGTGCAAAGCCCCTTTAAATTAAGTTGGGATTGACATACATCCCTGATAAGGTTTGAAAATACACAAAACATCTTTCCGTTTTTTAATAAGTTTCCAATCTCTGTTTTCAAATTTACACATGCACAAAGACCAACCCTTTATGTTTTTAACATTTCAAACGCGTATAACTTTCCGTAGAAACATCGGATCAGCATACCATTTTCACCAAAAAATCAAAAAATTTATGATTTTTAAAATGAGATCCATTGTTGATACCAAAAAATCATATTTGCAGTAAATGTGCAATTATTCCATATATTTGCAGACAATTCTGCAAATTTTAAACATCTTCGATTTTTCTTCAAATTTGCAACTATTGCATATAATTGCAGACATTTTTTCAGTTATATGGTATAATTGTCTACAATTATTGCATGTAGTTGCAGACATGTCTATAACTATTGCATATAGTTGTAGAAATGTCTGCAACTATTGTATGTAATTGCAGACATGTATGGTATAATTGCAGACATTTATTCAACTATTGCATATAATTTCTGAATTTCTTTTTATTTATTTGTGTAAGGATAATTTAGGAATTTGAAATAAACTTTTTTATCCTTTAACAAATAATTATCATCTTTGATATGTGTCCTTAGGGCATACACTAACAAAACCATTATTAATTCCATGAAAAAAAATTGCCAGATTTCTATATTGTCACCTTAGTACAATCCTGCATAGCGGAGGAAGCAACCATTTCGAATCTTAAGGGAAAAACATTTATATTTAGTCATGGATATATAAATAAATCGTATACACGAGTTACTTCAGCCTGGTGTATGAATTACAGCCACCATTTCAATTTGTTATATTGAATGATGACAATAGATAAAATATTCAAAATATATAATATAAGAGCATTGTTAGTCAAATTCCACCTTTGGATAAGAGTTGATCATTTAAAAAAGAATTATTTATTTTTTTACTGCGAGGGTTAGTAGTGAAAAAAACCCTCTCCTAAAATTTTAATCAAACTGACCTACAAATGATAAGGAGGAGACAACATTGATTTATACTCAAGAAAACATTCACTGTGTAGATATGGACGAAAAAATCGATGAGATGAGGTTTTTACATGAATAAAGTTCTTTGGGTTTTACTATATTTTTTAGAAACGAGTGGAAAAAAATCAGCGTCGTTCTACAAACCCTAATAATGAATCATCAAACCAAATTTCAGAGGTAGAGAGCCGAATAAAGCTTTATTTTTAGGAGGTGCATGGTCACTGAAAAAGTCAACAATTACCAATGGTGTTTCGTTGAAAAATGATATTTTTGGGAGATGGGTTGTCGAACAACTTGTTTTGTTTTGGCAAATCCTCAACGAATTGCAAGTTATTTTTTTATTTGATCTATCGAACTTGGTATATTGCTTTGTCAAAATTACTACTTAAAAATCATTTTAATTTCAGATATATGATAATGATTGCATGAAAGAATTAACCGAAGCGGATGGTTGTAATGAATTCGAAGATGATGAAACCAATGAAGATCATAAAGCAGAATTTGACATGTCGATGGATAATAATGTGAATTATGCTTATTTGACTACTCATTTTACAATCGATATGGTATGATGAATTTATTAAATTTTATTTGTATTTCTGATTGTTTAACTGTGTTTTTGATAAATATTGTAGAGTTTGAATCAAAGGAGAACGTAAGAGAATTGTGCATGGATCATGGAGTCGGCATAAATTGCATTATAGTGACAAAACGAACAAGAATGAGAAACTTACACACTAATTGAAAAGGATCTAGCATTTTCTTTTATATGAAAGAAGATAGTAGTGTACTGATCATAGGGCAAAGAATTATGTTCCAAAAACACAACAAAAACGGAGAGGGATGGAAACTAGAAAAAGCGGTTGTCCATTTGAGCTAAGTGCACATTGTCAGAATGATGGAACATGTATACTGAATGTAAAGAATGAGCATCGCAATTATATGCTTCCTAATGTCCTTACCGGCCATCCGTATGTGGCGGGCTGAAAGATTTTGAAATGAAGACCGTTTAAACAAAAACTAATAGTGGTGCTAGACCTCGTAGTAACCCAACTTCTATTAAAATCAATAATCCTGAGAACAATCAAGTATAAAAAAATGTTTAGAATGCAAATTAAAGCTTAAACTACAAAATACGTAGGGTAGATTTGTTATGTAGTAGTTTATGAAATTGGCTATTAGTCATCATTATTCCCTACAACATAGAGTTAATGGTACAACGAATCAAGTTTCAGATCTTTTCTTCAATCATTCTATATGTATCGTTCTTGCATAGTGTTTTCATCAGACATTGCTCTTGGACTATGCCTTTAAGACAAATTGTTACAAGTTACCATCTTTCCATATGGTGGCCCAAACATCCTCCGGGGCTTCCTTTACCGTTGCTATTGCATTTATAAGTCGAGAGACTACGAAATCATATATGTGGGATTTTGAACGAAAATTGTATAGAGAGAAAGAACTTCCCGGTGTTATTATAACGGATGCTGAAATTGCTCTTGCAAATGCACTAGTAAGTTTATTTCTAGCGGAATGTCATATACATTGTGCGTGGCATCGAAATCGAAGAATGTTCAAGCGAATTGTAAGCCAAATTTTGTTAAAAAGAAACGAATATTGATTCGGGATAAAGAGATGGTGTTGAAGGATGAGGAAGGTAAAAAGGAATATCAAATTTTTTTGGATTGTTTGGATTAATGTAATCAACTCTTCCTCAGAAGAAGAGTACCATTAGAACTTAAATTATTTTTGTGATTAATGGCTTGGGGGAAAAATAAGTTACATATGTCATGAAAATTTGGTTGAGTTTATATAAAGAGATGTTTGTTTTGGCTTGGACGAACAAAATTAAACACTACAATAATATGTTAGCCAGCATAGTTAAAAGAACATACCATCATTTGAAATTGTATTTTGATTCAGCGGTAGGTAATTTGTACAATGTTGAACGAATGCACTGTTAAATTTTGGTGATACAAAATCATGAATAGAAGGAAATAAATATGCAAAAGAAAGAAACAGATAATTTTGTTTCCCCTAGTTAATAGGCATATTTGATTATGTTTATTTCTCTCTCTAATTGGCTAATCAATTTATTTTTTGCCATCTAATATTAACTTGGGCATTAAGTAATTGATGTTATAAATAGAGACTAGAAGAAAGAGTGTAAAAAGTGTGGAAATCTATTTGCTAATTCTCTCTTCTTCCTTCTTTGTTCTTCTCCTCCAACAATTTTAGCCATAGTGGTCAAGACTCCCTTTCTCAACTTGGTTATCGGTTCAGTTTGTATTTTGTTCGATTAATTGTAAACAAATTTTGGTGAATCAATAAAGAGGGTGGTTGGATGGAATCTCTTGTGTATTGATTTCTGGTTTCATGTCCATTTATTTTATATCCAGCTTTATCTCTTTGTGATTTGGATGATAAAAGATCTATGGGGAAAAGCTTCCGCAAAGTAAAGTTTTCACTACAGATTGGTATCTGAGCAAGTTCATCTCAAATCTTAGAGTAATTTTGGATTTGAAAAATTATTAAGATGTCAGATGTGATTTCTTTTTCAAAGATGGCTATTTTGGATGGAAACAATTAGGGTATTTGGAAGCCTAGGATGGAAGACGTTTTGTACCTCAATGATCTTCGTGATCCAATTGATGGAGATGGAAAGAAGCCCTCTGATGTAGAGGAGGGAAAATGGAAGAAGTTGGATAAGAAGGCAATTGCGTTGATTCATCAATATCTTAATGATTCAGTCTTCCATCATATGGCTAGTTGTGATCCGCGAAGATTTTGTGGGACAAGTTGGTATCTTTGTATGAGTCAAAGAGTGCTACAGCTAAGGCTTTTTTTGTTGAAAAATTATTTCAACAAAGATTAGATGGAGAGAAGTCTGTGGCAGAGCATTTGAACAAATGTCAAGATGTAATAAATCGATTAGCAAATATGAATGTCAAATTTGATTATGAGTTACATGCTCTTTTATTAATGAGTTCGCTTTTAGAAAGTTGGGAAACTGGTTGTTTCATTGAGTAATTCCAGTGCTAATGGAACTATCTCGCAGGAAACTGTTCGAAGTAGTCTTTTGAATGAGGAGCTTAGAAGAAAAGGGTTATGTCTGAAATTGGTTCAAGATGAGGCTATGGTATCAAAGCACTCGAAGAAGGATATAAGTCCGAAGAACAAAGTCGCTAATGGTAAAGGAATGTCAAAAAGTATCATTTGTTATTATTGTCATAAAAAGGGTCATATGTGCAATAGGTGTGAAGCATATAAAAGTGATCAAAAGAAGGCAATACATAGTGACAGTGATAGTGTTATACGGGCGGGCATAGCTGAAGGTAGCGAGTGATACTTCTTGAGATGTCTTCATTAGTGAAGAGAAGCCTTGGAAGATGGATTTTGGAGCCAGTTTCACATTTGTAGAGATGTGAATTGTTTGTCTTCTTATGAGAAGAGTACCGACATGATTAGGACCGCCAATGGAGTAGAGCTACCAGTTTGTGGCATTGGATCTATCTAGTTTCGTATGCATGATGGTGTGATTAGAGAAGTCTCAAGCGTGAGGCATGTTCCTTCTTATTCACATAATCATATTTCTCTCGGACATTTAGATCACCGTGGTTGAACCTATGAGACTCAAGGAGAGTTTTGAGAGTGAAGACGGGTGGTCTTATAGGGATGAGAGGAGTATTGGAAGAAGGAAACCTTTAAAGTTTGGTTGGTCATGTAGTCGACTATGGAAAGCGAGTGACAGTTGGAGAGTCTAGTCCACAGTCAGATGGAGAGGCTAATGTGTTAACTGCTTATGATGATCGTGTTAAGGATCATATTTTAGACATGGGTCTTCATGTTCATGATGCTTGAGGGATCGATAATGATCATGTAACAAGATCAGATCAAGTGGTAGACGGGTGTCAAGTAGGAAAATCCACAAAGATTGTATAGAGGTCTTTGTGGTATTGAAAACACTTTTGAGACCGATTAGTGTGGCGCACCTCATGGCGGGAAATGCATCACTTGTAGGCAGTGGTAGATGTGGCGCCCCTCCTTAAAGTAACATTTCAGACTTTAATCCGATTAACGATGCTATATTTAAATAAAACATTTAAATATATAATCGTGAAATATGTGGGTTGTTACAGACTCCCCTCCTTAAAGAAATTGCGTCCTCGCAATAATTAAGAGGAAAATAAAAAGTAACAACCATACTAAGGCATAACAACACAAAAGAAGAAATTTTGAAATGAGAAGTTCACCATAAAGAGCACGAAAGAGTAAGTCCGGATGTGTTTGCTCGATGAATTCTCAAGATTCCCAAGAGCAATCCTTAGAATTTCAGGACCATTGAACTTTCACAAGAAGAACATCTTTGTTTCGAAGGCGTTTAACCTCCGAAGCAATGATACGAATTGAATGTTGCTCATAAGTCAAATTTGGTGAATCTTCAATTTCTTCAATTACACCAGGCTCAAGAATAGAATCGGAATCCCTAAGGTATTTCCGTAGTTGAGAAACGTGGAAAACATCATGAATAGCACAAAATTGAGCCGGTAATAAAAGGCGATAAGCCATGGAACCAATACGTTCGGTGATGGGAAAGAGACCAACATATCGAGGTGCTAACTTTCCCGATCGACTGAAACGCACAACACCCTTCATAGGTGAAACACAAATGAACACCAATAAAATCTGGACCTAAAACCAGCTTCTCACCGGCTTCAAGCCGACACAAAGGAGATCGGCACGGCCTTCCGTAGAGTGCCTCGAAAGGTGCCATACCAATACTAGATTGGAAGCTATTATTATAGGAAAACTCAACAAAAGAAATATGATCTTCCCAACTTCCACCAAAATCAAGAACACATGCACGAAGAAGATCTTCAAGAGTTTGATTCACACGCTCAGTTGGTCCATCGGATTGAGGACGATAAGCGGTGCTAAAATTAAGCTTTGTTCCCAAAGCTTTTGAAGACCTTACCAAAATCCACTAGTAAAATAATGGATCACGATCTAGAATCTCACAAGTGGATAAAGTCTCGAGATCATTCCATTCAGATATCATCATTGAAACAACTGCTTTTGCTTACGACTAAGGGCATCGGCAACACGATTTCCCCTTCCGGGAGTATAAAGAATATCAAGATCATAAGATGCAAGGAACTCGAGCTAATGTTGTTAATGCAAATTAAGTTCCTTTTGAGAAAATAAATACTTCAAAGATTTATGATCGGTGTAGTGAACAAATTTCTCTCCCAAAAGATAATGATGCCAAATTCTAAAAGCGAAAACAATGGCCGCGAGCACTAGATCATGAGTGGCATACCCAGTCTCGATAGGCTTTAATTGTCTAGAAGTATAAGCAATAATGCGTTCTCTTTTGGCATGAGAACGACACCCAAACCAATACGACTAGCATCGGTACAATAGTGAAGTTTTGGTTCCCTTTGGGAATCACAAGATTAGGAGCATTTGAAAGGAGTTCATTTAAACGATCCTCTTTCCCGAAAAGCTAAGATATTCAAAATTACAATGAACTTTATGTAATCATCTTTTTAGAAAAATTTACTTATTACAAGTCAATTTACTGTGTCTTACTGTCTCGTCATAGCGTTTAGGAGATTCCTATCGATAACGTTGATCAAGCTTATCGACCATAATTCTTAAAGCACTCAATGGGAAAACAACACAAAATCATCTTCTATATGATAAACATGTCACTTAAAATTTTATGAATATTCTTTGCTCGTTTCCAGAACAAAATCCGATCATACTTATAAATATCTTATTAAAAAGATTTGCAATTTTTAAACTGTTGTTTTCATCCATAATCAATAAATACAAGGATGGTCTCATCGAGATATTCGCAAAATACTCGAATCATAAGATGGATGAAATAAGCTGGACAAAAAGAATGACATCACGAGTTACTCATAAGAATCATAACGAGTGCGGAATGCGGTAAGTGGAATGCTACCCTCCGTAACTCGTAGCTGATGAAAACTTATGGCAAGGTCGAGCTGAAAAGACCTTAGCACCACTCAATAGATCGCTTAGGTGGTAATCCCAAGGCAAGCTCAAAAATACCGGGAAATTCACAAACTACATAAATGAGAGGAATAACGTTGTCCTCTTCATGTAGTTTTAAAGAATAAAATGATGCCATCGAATTGGAAATCGAAATCTTTAAGAACAATAGAAATCTGCTTAACAGATTGAGGATGTTGAAGATATATAGTCCGCTCAGGATATAGGATATGGGCTTCATAATGATCAAGCCAACCCTTTCCCAAAAAATCAATTTTGAAGCCTAAGCAACGCATAACATGCAAATTGGCTCAAAAAGAATAATCATATAAAATAATCCTGACATCTTTACAAAGCAAACTGAGTGTTGCGGTTCCACCAACCAGATTCGCAATTCTCAATGAAGTCATCAAGCTCATAATATTTTAAAGAAAAAGAATCAACAAGTTCTTTTGATATAAAATAATGAGATGAAACCGTATCAAAAAGAACTCGAATAGGATAATCACAAAACAAATCAATGCTATCAAGGATAGAATGAGAAATACCTTGACCAAGAGAAGTGTCACTAGGAGCTTGCACAACATTTAGCTTTCCCTCCTTCTTGCTTTGAAGTATGGGACACGCAGATATATGATGACTCAAACTTTTTCAATAGCGACAATAAAGGGGTTTCAGACACTCATTTGCATAGTGGTCCATAGAACCACAATTGTAGCATTGTCCATGACTGGAGGTAGGAGTCTTTGCTACCGAAGTTTCTTACTTCCCTTTCTTGTTGGGATTGGGGCCTTTGAACTTAATAGGCCTCTTCATGTTATTGTTGAAGTTTTGTTTGGCGCCCACAACTTCAACATCACTTTCTTTATCGGCCTCTTCAAGTCGAAGAGCGATATCTATAAGCTGATCGAAAGAAACTTCTAGTTTCAGAAGTAAAGGCTTTTTGAGGTTCTTATTCAACCCATAGACAAATCTCTGATTTTTCTTCAATGGGGTATTAATATATTCGACCCCATATTTAGAGAGAGATTCAAAAGATGCGATGTAATCCGTCATAGAAGATTCACCTTGAACAAGGTCAATAATACGCCAAGCTAAAGTTACTTTTTCAGCCTCCAGCACAAACTTCAATTTGAACCTTTCCCGGAATTGCTCCCAAGTAAGATCCGCTTCAATAATTTCCGAGATCAGAAGCTCATACTAATCTAATGCTCTCTCTTGGAGCATGCTAGAAGCCACTTGGACTCGAAGTGGATCAACAAGATTCATGTGGGAAAAGATGCGATCGCATGATCTAAGCCAAGCTTGGATTTCTATATCATTTTTGGAACCCTTGAATGGCCTTCCACCCAAATCAGTATAATCTCTGCACAAGCGTGCAAACCCCGATTTAGGATGAGTAGACTCTGGAATGGGTCTGACAGCTTGAGCATTCTTAACAAGATCTAAAAGCTGCTGGGCAGAAATAAATACTCCATCCTGAGGAGTAGCACCGGATTGATCGGCACTGGAACGACCAGGTCTAACCATTTCTCTTCTTTAAGAAAGAAAGAAAGAAGAGGAAAAAGGTTATTCTTAGAATGAATATCAAACAAACTTGATTGATAAAACAAGGTATCATTAAAAGAAATAGGATAGAATGGTACGAAGACTCGAATTAAATCCGATGGCATGATTCCTAAGAAAAACTTAGGACAATGATCCTTGCTAGATTATTCTACATTTTTTGGCTCTGATACCAAGCTGTGACGCCCCACCTCTATACTCACACTAGCCAAGGGCACTATGGAGTAATGCCATCGACTAGCGCGAAGAATAAGGCTGTTGAGGAGTGACCATTTGTGTAATTGCTTTGTGCGAGTACCGATATGTCAGATAATATAACTTACATTTCATTTCAAGAGGAAATCCGACATATCAAATACAAACTCAAAGCTACCACACAATGGCTATATGAACTTCGGAAACAAATATATAGAAATAAACATAGGATAAATCAGACACAGATATTCATATCACAAAGGCGGAAACAGATATGAATATAACACATAGAAGTGTACATCAAGTAGTGGTCATACAAGATCCACTACATCACAAAAGAATAGGTACAAGTCCTAGAAAAACGGATAAGTATACAACAAGGAGTCTCTATATCGAATGTATAACAACAAAAACTACTAAGCTAAAGTAGTTAGCCAAAAGTCAGATGATGGTCCCAGATAAGAAGTCAAGCAGAAGCACCTGAAATACCTCGGTCTGACCTGAGTATTATTTAAGAAGAAAATAATAAACGGATCAGTCTAGCTATAAATATCAGATAAAATGAGATAAGATAAGAGATATGACAAAAACGTATGATAACAATAATGCCATAATGTGACAAGTATACATCAGATAACAACAAAAATCATACAATATCTCAAATATTCTCAAGCATCCAAAAAGAATCACATTCTTTAAATTATTCAACAAAACACAAATATTGACAAAACATATCAATGCCAATCGCAAAAATCGGTGAAACACAAATTCTAGAAATCATCAACTAGAAATCCAAAAATCACAAAAAGGAGAAGGCCTATCATAAACGGGAGCATGAAAACTCACCAACACGTGTATCACAAATGAGACGCTATCCCACGAACCGAACATCGACGTACCTAAAATGATATGCCCCATGCACAGTCGAACATCGACGCACCTGAAAACATACGCCTCATGTATAGTCAAACATCGACGCACATGAAAAGATATGCCCCATGTATAGTCGAACATCGACGCACCTGAAAATATACACCCCATGTATAGTCGAACATCGACGCACCTGAAAAGATACGCCCCATGTATAGTCGAACATCGACGCACCTAAAAGATATGCCCCATGCCCCGACTTATCGAGTCGATTGCTCCACGAGCGGTCCAAAGACCATGGGTTGCTACCCCATATAAATGAGACGAAGCTCAACATAACGGGGTATAGTCCCCCACGCGGACAAAGAGACATCGCACATCGCTAGTCTAAATCACCAAAGGATCATCATTGATCGATAAGAAGTGTAAATTACACTAAGCTAGTAAATAAATGAGTTTAGCTTCTGTCCCATAACCATTGGCTTAACTTAAATATTTACGAACGGATTGTAGATTTCCACTCAAAGATTGTGACAAGAGTTCAATCGAACAAGTCCAAGAATTAACCAACGAAGTAAACGCAAGCGTTTCATACCACTTGTTTTGCTAAGCCGTTTAATTAGATTTCTCATACGAATGAGGTAAAGGTTTGTATATACTAATAGATTGGTTCTACTAGTATAAGAACCTTTGTACTTTAAAGTGACAAATCACCAAAAATGATTGTAGAAACAATCTATCACCAAAGATTCACATTCGAAGACGTGAATCAAAACCATAGAAATCGATATCAAATCCATCAAATGGATATTCCCAAAAATCCAAAGAAAGAAGTCATCAAAGTTGATAGTAAGTGATAACAACTAACTGGTGTTAACGCTAAAAAGTGAACGCTAACACCCGGTGTGTGTAATAGAATCGTGAAAGCACCACCCGTGTGACGGGAACAGAATTTAAGCAGTAAACTGGCAGAAAAGCAGTACAAGACAACAATTTATAGTGGTTCGGCTTGAGATTAAGCCTACGTCCACTTTGAATCTCTTTATTACTGAATTCGGTTACAAATTGATACAAATCTCTTATCAAAACAGTACAACTTGATCAAAAGAAACAATCTTGACTACTAGCTCAATCTTCGTCGATGAAATTCGATGAATCCATGTCGGATGTAAGGAATTAACTCTTGAAGATTGTTGTAGCGTCTTGAATGTTTGAGGATCTTTGATTGCTATATGAATGGAGACTTCGACAGAGTAACGGCGCTTGAAGAAATGAATTGCCAAAAGTCCTTTTCATGTTGGAAGTGATGAGGTATTTATAGGAGCAGCTCTGAATTCTGGACAGAAAATTGGCTAAGGCATGAGTCGTGACCGACTTAAGGTAAGCAATAACTCGTAGTCGACTTAAGATAACTCGTGGGCGCCATACTGGGTTCTTCTTGTGGCTCAGTTGAAGACAAGTGCTAACTCGTAGCCGACTTATCAGATAGAGGTAGCATAAGCACGGGCTTTAAGTCGTAAGGCCTCTTGAGTCGTAAGACCTCATGAGTCATAGAGCCTTTAAGTCGTAAGACCTCATGAGTCGTAGAACCTCATGAGTCGTAAGACCTCATGAGTCGTAGAACCTCATGAGTCGTAGAACCTCATGAGTCGTAGAGCCTTTAAGTCGTAAGATCTCATGAGTCGTAGGACCTCATGAGTCGTAGAGCCTTTAAGTCGCAAGGTCTGCTAACTCGTAGGTCCCTTTAGCATTTAGGCCGTTGATTCTTTTCAATCACTAAGTCGTCACATAACTTAAGTTGTTCACTTCTTATCTCGTAAGACTATGAGTCGTACACCTCTTATCTCGTAAGACCATGAGTCGTACATTTCTTATCTCGTAAGACTATGAGTCGTACACCTCTTATCTCGTAAGAGTATGAGTCGTACACCTCTTATCTCGTAAGACCATGAGTCGTACATTTCTTATCTCGTAAGACTATGAGTCGTACACCTCTTATCTCGTAAGACTATGAGTCGTACACCTCTTATCTCGTAAGACTATGAGTCGTACATTTCTTGAGTCGAAGAAACTTAAGGATTAACATTTGCCCCTCGAAGTACGCGCCTAAGTCGTAGGTCGTGTGCTTCGACTCATCTTAACTCGTGTATGCCTTTTCGTGTTCCACTGCCCAAAAGTATAAAAAGCTTGAGTCGTTCCTTCTATCCATTACCTATCTCCTGAGTCGTATCCGCCATTAATATTCCTCCGAGCTTTCTCAAGGCAATTTCTTCCTTTTCTAACAATCAACCAATTCGATTTTCGATTCTCTATTGCGTAAGTGTTTCTGCTCCCTCCTCGACCTTTAATCATCACTGATTCGTGAGTTCTCCTCCCTATACTTAATCCATCCCCTCATGCAATGTTTTGTTGCGAATTCCACCGTACCGGTAGTTTATGAGCCTGATTTTGCTTGATTTCATCTTTAGATGAGTGGGGCGATGGAGATGGAGGATTACTGTGTTTCAGATTTTCATTGATTAGATTGGCGAGGCTTTGGCGATCTGAACTTTGGATGACTCCATGGTGTGGTGGAATGAGGATGAGGATCGTAGTTTGATTGAGAGGTTATCGGGTTTGGTGGATAATGGGTTAGGAGAAAAGTCAATGGGTTCAAACGAGTGAGATGCTAGCATGGCCACGTTTTAACAGCTTTGTACGACCCACGACTCGAACCTCCTACGACATAGTTCTTGAGTCTTAAACGACTTAGCCTCTTACGACATAGTTCTTGAGTCGTAGACGACTTAGCCTCTTACGACATAGTTCTGAGTCGTGGACGACTTATGACTTGGGATTGTACACCGCTTTGATCTGAAGCCCCCCCTTTTTTTTTATTTTCGCACGACCTAAGACATGAAGTACTGCTGACTTGCCTTGTAACCCTTAGGCCGTGGACGAGTTAATACATGAGTTGTTGGCGACTCATGACTTAGGCTTTGAATGAACTTTGAACTGCTGCATTTTGAACTATGAACTGCTGAACTATGAACCGCTGCATTTTCCCACAGATCACTCTAACTTGCAAACTAATAACCTGTTTAATACAATATCCACAGAAAATTGGGACGAATATACTGTCACCGACTGCCCACATCAAATGACAGATTAGTTAATAACAGATAATCAACATAAATAGATTGTGTGAATGAAGTGCTTTAAATCAACAAGTTCAAGCAAAGTATTAAAGCAACATTGAAATAGTCAACTGAAAATGTCTGGTTTGCACTTAATACTGTACCTGAACTTTTAAATTTACAAGTCCTGAAATTTGATAATCGATCAGTTACCGACTAGCTTAATTCCAGTTTGTATTCATTTGTTATCTTTATTAGTTTTGCACAACACTTCACACTATTTAGGAAACGTGCACCTTCATATTTGAATATCCAGTTGCTTATGTAGAATGGCTTCTCAACAAGGAGATGTAACAGTTCAGACCGGGGAGTCCATTCTCATTCCAGCTCCTTTAGTCAATCCCCCAGAGAGAGCCTCTTCCACTTTATTGTACAAAACTTTTCGGCAATTGTGTACTCAATTTGGCATTGCTGAGGATGACGCTATCCTTCCTGAGAAGAACAACACTGTTGATGTAGCACCTCCTGGCTTTGTGGCGGTCAACCGACAAATGTGCTCGAGCGGAGCCATTCCTCCTTTCAACAATTTTCTTCAACATCTTCTCCACCAACTGGCAATCGCTCCATTCCAATTACACCCCAATGGTTATGCTGTTCTAATGGGGCTTTGCGTACTATTTGGCAGAACGCTTGACCGTCTCCCCAGCGTTGACGAAATCTGTTATCTATGCTCTTTTGTCAGAATCAAAGATCATCCTTCGATCATTGTTATAAGAAGTGCCAGGAATCACAAATTGGTTGTCGGCCTCCCTGATACTGCTCATTGGTTTTTGACTCAGTATTTTTACGTTCGCTGTCCCCCTGGGTTTTACGCCGTGTGGAGAGAAGGAAGTAAGAATGCCTATCCTTTCTTCCCCTTATTCTCTGAGTATTTTGCAGTCCGAATCATTAAGTGTTAATTTTGCTTTCTCATTTCAGCGCTCCTCTCTCCCTCTAGGGACCCTAGTCATAAGCAAACTCTAGAAAGACTCATGGCTGTTCAAGTTGAAGAACGAGATGCGAAATTTCTGTTGAAAGATGAGTTTCTTCACCAGTTTGGACTTTTACATCCTTCTAGATCAACCCAGATCCATGAAATCTCTAACTCTGATGCGGAAACGTTAGTTGCTTCGGACTCTCGAGCAGAGACCTCGAATGCCACAGCTTCTGTAGAAGAAGTTGCATCGGAAGCACCCGTTGTTGAAGTTGCTTTGATAAAATGTTCCGCATTCACCGATGTTGTAGGGTCAGTTAGCAAGTCGGCACTTGCCCCAATTATTGAGGAAGAAGAAAATCCTCGATTTTCTGAAAAGTCAATTGATATGTAGGTTGAAAAGGAGAAGCCTGCTGAGCTCCAGGGTGATGACACTTTTGATGACTTGAGCGATATCATGATAACTTCTCAAGAGCTTTTCGGGGATAATAATCCAAAAGTGACTTCTCCCGTTGTTGAAGCGACTTCCACCCTAAAACAAACCCTGACGCCTACTACGCCAGTCGTCTCTATCTCCACACTAAAGCGTGGTCTGTAGTTTGACGCATGTAGCTCGCACGCCGCACACACTTAGGATTTTTCAGCACTTATAAGCATTTATCCTCTTTTTCTGGAAATTTCTAAACTTTACTTCTTTTCCGTTTTTCAGATTCTCCGATGGGACGTTCCGGCTCATACTACGACAACTTTCGGCGCTACGGAGGGCGTGATTCTTACGATTATGGACGTTATCTTCCCTCCCGCAAAGAATCTGACGAAGAGCGTGCAGCTAGAAAAGCTCAAGAAAGGCGTGCTTACGAAGAGCAGTAAAGAAGGAGAGACGATGACTCTCATAAAAGAAAATATCATGATGACAAAGGGAAGAAGCATGTTACCGATGACCCAAGTAAACGGGTTAAACTTGATGAGAAGGACGCGTCTGAAATTTCTGAAAAAACTGACGCTCCTATCCCTTTTGATATTCCGGCCAGCTCTCCTCCTCTAAAGAAGTCTGATATTCAAACAATCATTAACAGGCCACAATATCAAGTTAAAGACGGCCCTCCAATGCTTCAGAGCCGATTTCCAAATTGGTGCCTAAAAGGAGTGCGCTTTGATTTGGATTTGGTTCCGATTGATAAGCAAGACATGCTTAAAGGTCTTGACGCGGTCAGGCTTAATATCGAGAGGATGTCGCAATGGCAGAAACTTGTCGACGAACTCCAAAGGGTTAATCACATTAATCTTGAGGCGATGATGACTATGGAGAATGATAAATCAGAATGGGACAAGTGGTGTAAGCAGCATGATGCGTAGATGACAAGCATTGCAGATGACAACGCAAAGCTTGCATCTGAAGTCAAGCGACTAAAGGAAGATCTGGCCTCATCTTCTGCATCGCACACTCAAAAGGAAGAAGTCTTTCAGAAGCAAGTGCGGGATGCACATGCTGCGCAAAGGGACGCCGAATTGAAGCTTGCAGCTGAGCAGCACATTACTGAGAAATATCGCACAGAAAATACTGAGCTGCGGGGAACAATTGCGTCCAAAAATGCAGAAAATGAGATGCTAAAAGCTAAGCTTCTTAAAGCTGAGAAGGAGCGTGATGATGCGGTCGCTGGACAAGTTGCGGCCGAAGAGTCTCACGACGCCACTAAAGCTAGCATCGATTCTACTCTATTTGACTTCTACATGCACAGCGTTTTGGGCCGCGGCAGCCTTTCATTCTTGGGTCCCAAATATGAGATTACACTTGCTGAAGTTTGGGAGACCATACTTGATACATTTGCCGGTTATGCGGAAGCAGACCTTGTAGCGCTTTATCTAGACGATGAAGCACGTGATGCGCTTATTAGAGGCAAAGAGCAACTTGCCGAATCTAGAGCCGGGACAGTTGTTGAGGAACATCCAGAAAAGACAACATCACTACCTGCCCCTGTCCATACTTCAACGTTGACTGATGTTGATATCATCGGTTCTAGCTCTCAATCTCCACTTGCTGCAAAAGATGCTGAAGCTAAACTCGATACTTCCGAGACTCCTCTTTCTCAAATTGAAGAGAAAAGCCAGGAAGAAACTGAGGCTGATAAATATGAAATTGACCTTGCGAAGCCAACTCCTCCAGGTAACTTTGGCGAAGTCCCGGGTCTAATGAACCAGTTATTTGATTTAACCGAGTTTGATGACCTTCTTACTTGTTACTTGAACTTTGGTGAACCGATACCATTTTCGGAAGATGTTGATTTTAACTTCTTTTCTTCTACAGTGGAGGCACCAAACACTGCACAAGTTTCCACTCCTTCAGTTGCCGTCCCTCCATCTTTACAGGTTACTCCTCCTTCTGCTTCCCAGCCGGGATCACAGGCAGAGCAAATCGAAGCCCTTCAAGGCCTGGATGACCCGGCAGCTTCGCAGGAACAGAAGGCGGAGGACCTTGAAGACGTCGAGAAGACCCCGGAGCAGTCCCTTGATGATGACACGAAGCTTTCAACACTGCTTGCTACTCCGGGGAGCGAATCTTCTTCAAAGAGGAAGGGGAAGCGTGGCATAAGGAAGAAGAAGAGAAGTGATTCAACTGGGGACGAAGCAGAAGTTGATCCAGCCGCGCCTTTTCCTCCTTCTACCCCGACCCGTCCATAACGGCTCCACAAACTAATCATTAGGCCGGGGAAAGGCTCCAAAGGTGGCGAGAAGAAGGAATAACAAGCTAGATTTTCTACTCCTTACTTTTGCTTTTGGCATGTATCGACCGGGGATTGTGCGGGTACCGGTCCCTGCTTTTTGAGATATCTGCACATGTAAAGAATTTTCATAGTACTAAATAAAACAATTATTTTACTTGTACAAACTCTTGTGTATGTGAGAACGCATCTGTTTCTCTTTTTTAGTGTAGGATAAACGATTCCTTTTACTTGTACAAACTTTTTGTCTGTGTTTGGGAATGCATTTATTCCACATCTATTTTTCGTGATATTGCAACGAACTTGTGGCATGTTGCTTTTATTAATATAATTGAATTGTATAGTATTGCCCCCATGCCGTAAGTACATTGCAATATTCCTAGCTTTTTCAAGACTAATACTCTTATTTCAGAGGATAATTATTTCGCTTTTAAGGGGAGACTTATTCTCTTTTAATAGAGTATATCCAGTCTTTAGAAGAATTTTTATTTTCTCTTTCTGAAGAACGCTTCAACTTTCGGGGATAATCACTTTTATTTATTAAGAAGTGAATTTCCCTATGAAGTGAAATGAACTTTTTTTGAAGGAATTTTGTAGCATTTCAACTTTTTTAGGAGGAACTTTTTGAGATGAACAAGTTAATCCTTCCTTTGAGAGTTGAACTGTGCTTCTGGACAATGCTTTTTGTTCGAGTATTTTATTTTGGGACATGCCTCCGGAGAGGGCTCCTCTTAAAGAGTTGTGCCTCCGAAGAGGTCTTGTGCCTTCGAAAAGGGCTTGTGCCTCCGAAGAGGGCTTGCGGTGCCTTGGGAAAGGGCTTTTGCCTCCGAAGAGGTCATGTGCCTCCGAAGAGGGCTTGTGGTGCCTTGGGAAAGGGCTTTTGCCTCCGAAGAGGTCATGTGCCTCCGAAGAGGGCTTTTTGATTGCCTGGAAGTTACTTTCTCATGGTTGAGTGGATCCACGGGGCGGACGCAAGTTGCTTGATTGGATGCTCGTTTGCACAAACGATCGCAATTAAGTAACAAGGGCCCTGTTCCTTCAGCTTGGGAAGGTGCCCCTCCGGTGGTTCCACCAATCTTTTTTGATTGAGAGAAGTACTTTCATTTTTTGGCGTGCCTCGTCAGAGGGCTTTATTTATCTTTGAGAAGGAGCGTTGGGTGGTTGGTGCGCCAGGAAGGTTGCGTCTTAGGGGCAAGTAGATCCACAGGACGGACGCAAGCTGCCTGATCGGATGCATCACGATCTATCAGCAAGGGCCCTGTTCCTTCTGCTTGGGAAGGTGTCCCTTCGGTGGTTCTTACTGGCCCTTTTATTGAGAAGCATACCTCCTTTTGGCTGCTCCTTTGTTTGCTTGGCAATGTTCTCTCATCATCTGCTCATTAGCGATCTTTTGTTATTGTTTCCAAGCGCATCTTCTTTCATTACATTGCTATGTTTGAAGAAATGGACTTCACTGTTGAACGATTTCACGGGACAAACGCAAGTTATTTAGTTGGATGTTTGTTTATATCGACAATCTCAACCAATTAACAAAGGTTTGTCACAGTGGAGTCGCCAACTTTTTATGTGAAGTTCACTTTGTATAGGATTTGTATTTGGAATTTATTATCGCTTGGTATTTGCATAACAGGTGATTTATAGAGGTCGCTTGATTTTGTGACGAGTAAGCATTGTTTTGATGTCCTGCAATTTTGAATCGACATTTTAGCAATACATTTAAAGTATTTACATATCGAAATAAAACAGGCATTATGAAATAGTAAAGAACACAAGATTTATAGTGGTTCGGCCAAGAATCGGGCCTACATCCACTTTATAGCTTTCATTCATTCACACTGATTTACAATATTTTACAATACAACTGATACATTCATCATTATTTCACAATTTTGAACAAAGCTTTTTCTTTCAAGTAAAATAAGGACGTAAGTGGTTGCTGTTCCAGGCTCTTGGAATTGGATCTCCTTCGACAGTTATGAGTTTGAAAGTGCCATCAAGAAGTTTACTGCCAATGGCATATGGTCCCTCCCAGTTTGGTCCAAACACACCAGTTGCCGTCATGATCCTTTTCAAAACTAAGTCCCCGACCTCAAAGCTGCGTTGGCAAACTTTAGAGTTGAAGTGCCTGGCTATCCTTTGCTGATAAGCTGAAACTCTGAGCCTAGCTTCTTCTCTTTTCTCATCAAGAAAATCAAGTGCTTCAAGTTGCAACTTTTCATTTTCAGCTTCGTTGAAATGAACTCTTCTATGCGAAGGAACTTCTACTTCCACTGGAATCATTGCCTCTGATCCGTATGCCAGTGAAAATGGATTGTGCCCGGTTGCAGTTTTGTGAGTAGTCCTGTATGCCCATAGTGCTAATGGAAGCTTATCAACCCAACCACCTTTTGCTCTTTCGAGTTGCTTTTTGATGGTTGACTTGATGATTTTATTCACCGCTTCCACTTGCCTGTTTGCCTGCGGATGAGCCACTGCTGAGAAGCTTTTCCGAATTCTGAATCGTTTGCAGAAATCCTGGAACTCTTCACTTTCAAACTGAGTACCGTTGTCTGTGATTATTTTCTGTGGCACACCATATCTGCAAATGATATTCTTCGTTACAAAATTTATCATCTTTTTAGAAGTAATGGTGGCCAAAGGTTCAGCCTCAGCCCACTTGGTGAAATAATCAACGGCTACGATAGCATATTTGATTCCTGATTTGGCAATTGGTAATGGTCCGATTAGATCTATACCCCAAATGGCGAATGGCCATGGGCTGACCATCTGTGAGAGTTCAGTGGAAGGTGCTCTTGGGATTTTTGCAAATCTCTGGCACTTGTCGCACTTTCTAGAGTAGATAGCAGCATCTCGGTTAATGTCGGGCCAGAAATACCCATATCGGAGAACTTTCTTGGCTAAAGTTTGACCAGCTGAATGATCTCCACATTCTCCTCCCTGTACCTCGGCTAGAATTGTCTTGGCTTCTTCCTTAGTTACACATCGGAGCAGAGGCATTGAAAATCCCCATCTGTATAATCGGCCATCTTGAATTATATATCTCGATGCTTTTCTCAATAATTTTCGACGTTCCTTAGAATTTTCTGGCAGGGAACCATTGAGTAAGTATTCTTTGATTGGAGTCATCCATGATTCATGCTCTTGAGACGTAGTCATAATCCAATCAACATCCATTTCATTAATGCTTGGAGCTGACAGAACTTCTACAGGAACTAATCCCAGTAATTGAGCTTCTCCAGAGCTTGAGTACTTTGCTAGAGAATCTGCTTTCATGTTCTCTACTCGAGGAATATGACTTATCGTGTAGTGATTGAAATCTTCGAGTAATTCACATGCCTTTGACAAATATGCGGGCAGATTTCCACCTTTAGCCTGAAACTCTTTCTTTACCTGGCAAACGATAAGTTGAGAATCGCTGAAAATTTGCAACACTTTGATGTTTAGTTCCTTGGCAATTTTTAAACCGGCGATAAGTGCTTCATATTCTGCTTCATTGTTTGTTGAAGGAAATTCCAGTCTCAATGCATAACACAATGATCGTCCTTCGGGGGTTTCAAGCACAACCCCTGCCCCAAAACAGTAATCATTTCTTGATCCATCAACATACAACTTCCACTGGATTGGAATGCCGTTAGTTGTTTCGTTTTCACTATCCCCTTTGTCGGTAGATTCTGCGATGAAATCTGCTAAAGCTTGTCCGTTGATTGCTCTTCGGGGGTGATAAGTGATGTCATACTGGCTAAGTTCAATGTTCCATTTCAAAAGACGACCCGAAGTTTCAGGACGAAACAGGACTTGCTTTAGCGGTTGATCAGTAAGAACTTTGATAGGATGAGCTTGAAAATATGGCCTCAATTTCCTGGAAGCAATTAGCAAACAATAGGCGAGCTTTTCTATCTTCGAATAATTCATCTCTACCCCAGTGAACCGTTTACTGATGTAATAGACTGGACGCTGTATTTTCATATCTTCCCGTACAAGTGCTGCGCTGAGGGCGTGAGATGAAATTGCTAAATAGAGGAAAAGATCTTCACCGTCAGTAGGCTTGGAAAGAACCGGAGGTGTTTCCATGTGATGAATTAGTTCATCGAAAGCATTCTGGCATTCTGGAGTCCACTCAAAATTTTTCTTTCCTTTCTTTAGAGCGTCAAAGAAGGGAATACATTTGTCTGTGGCCTTGGAAATGAAGCGACTCAGAGCAGCGACTTTTCCATTGAGACTTTGCATTTCTTTCTTTGTTTTAGGGGCTTTGACTTCCCTTAGAGCTGTGATTTGAGTAGGATTGGCTTCAATGCCCCTGGCGCTCACAATGAAACCCAAAAATTTCCCAGATTCTACTCCGAACGAACATTTCAATGGATTGAGCTTCATTCCGTACTTTCTTAGAATTGCGAACATTTCCTCCAAGTGCCCCATGTGATCTACAGCTTTCTTTGATTTTACCAACATATCGTCGACATAAACTTCCATGGTTTTACCAATCTGAGGCTTGAACATTGCATTGACGAGTCTTTGGAAGGTTGCCCCAGCATTTTTCAATCCGAAGGGCATAACTTTGTAGCAGTAGAGACCCAAATCTGTAACAAAGCTTGTGTCTTTCTGATCCGGCTCATGCATCATAATCTGATTGTATCCGGAGTAAGCATCCATAAACGATAACAATTCATGCCCAGTTGTTCCATCCACCAATTGATCAATTCTGGGCAGTGGGAAACAATCTTTGGGGCATGCTTTGTTTAGATCTGAGAAGTCTATGCATACTCTCCACTTTCCATTTGCCTTCTTGACCAATACTGGATTTTAAACCCAATTTGGATAAGTGGAGTTTCTGATAAAACCGTTCTCCATGAGCCGATCGACTTCTTCCTTTAGTGCTGTCGATCTTTCTGGGCCTTGAGTTCTTCTCTTCTGTTTCACTGGTGTGAATTTCGGATCTATGTTCAGAGTATGTACAGCAATTTCCGGGGAGATCCCACACATATCAGCGTGACACCAAGCGAACACATCTAGATTGGCTTTTAAGAATGATATCAGTGTGTTTTGAACTGTTATACTTAGCTGTGAACCCACATTGAGTACTTTGTTTGGGTCTTTCGAGTCTACAGATACTGGTACCGTTACCTCCACGGGTACCACTCTATTCTCCCCTGTACTGGCTTTCCTGGGGTGCATTTCTTTTCTTGCACTGCTGTGTTCGCCAGTACAGGGGCCGCTCCGTAGTTGCTACAGGGTCGGTTCCTTGATGCGGAGCGGAGCTGCCGCATCTTTCCCCATTTCTCTTCTCCTGGCCTCTTGGAGTTCTACAAGATAACATTCTCGTCCTGCGTTCTGATCTCCTTTAATAACAGCAATCCCATTATTAGTAGGAAATTTCATTGTTAAGCACCAAGGAGCGAGGACGGCCCTGAAAGCAGCAAGAGTAGGCCGGCCCAAGAAAGCGTTATAGGCGGAGAATCCATCAACAATTACAAAAGTTTGCTTCCGAACCAATTTCTTGTGTCCTTCGCCCATTTCAACAAACAAGTCCACCGTTCCAATCGGCTGTTTCAGCTCCTCTGTAAACCCGGCAATCTTGTGTGAAGAAGCTTGTACATCAGTCATCGGGATTTTCATTTGGTCAAATGTCCTTTTAAAGAGAATGTTGCATGAGGCACCACTATCTACCAACACTCTTCTGACAATAGTCGGCCCAATACCGACAGAGATAACCAAAGGGTCCTCAGTAGGAGCTTCCACATTAATAGAATCCCTGCACTACGCCATAGATGGCCTACTGCAACGAAATTACAAGGTGTTGCTAGCTATAATGTAACGATAGGTATGCTGATTTTTGTCTATTGCAACACTCGCTTCAAGGTGTTAGCATAGGTATCAACAAGATGTTGCAGTAGCTATAGATGTATTCAAATTAAAAAATTAATAAAATTAGCAATCCGCGTGAATACGATCCAACGATCCACATTTAATCCGATTGTTAAAACGGATCACCACTGCAATTTGTCCCAAATTTTCGTTTTCCCGCCGATCCCCCTTTCAGTTTTCTGGGTAAATTATCGACTTCTCCACTTTTTCTCTCCGATGAAACGCAAAACCAAATTAAAAATGCAGATTCAAAAGGCAAGATCGGTGAAGGTACGTTGGTCGAGTATTGGAATGTTGGGATCGTGAAGCCATGGTTATTCGATTACACCCTCTTCTACTTCCGCCTTCGTCGACGAGATCTGGTAGGCCTTATTCTTCCAATTCTTCACTCCAGTTCGTCACTACCGCCATTTGATGTTTCTATAGTTGACTTTCCTCCGTTACGAGCTTCTCCTGCTCGCCTGCCGCCTCAGGTATCGTTTGTCCTTCTGTCGAATCCATTCCATGCCCTGGAATCCTCCTTGCAATGATTCGAAGACACTGTTCCTTATTTGGCCTGCCTGCAGATGCTCTTGGCCTTGGTTCTTATATTCCTCCTATGCTAGCATCTTGTCGTTAAGGTGGGCAGTGGCATGTTGATAATGCTAGTATTGAAATTGGAAATTTGGCTTCTGCTCATGGTACTGATAATGCGTGTGTTGACGCTGATTTTGGCAATGTGGCTGTTCACGTTGTTCCTAATCTTGTTGGAGCATTGGTGGTTGAGGATTGTTTATCAGTTGAGTGCACGCAAGGTGCTTGTGTAATTGACGCTCACATTTTGCCTATCCAGATATTGCTGGGCGCATGCATAATAATGTTGAGGCGAACCAATTGCATGTTTAATGCTTGGGTCCCCTCTTTTGGTTCTGGAAATGAACAACGTGTTATGGTCATGGTTGTCGTTGGGGGTAGTCGCGTCGACGGTGGGCAACAGTCGCAAGGCAATGGTCGCGATATAGAAGGGGCCGCGATCGACTACATCTTCATCACATTATTATGTGAGTAAATTTTACTCACCTCTGCATTTTTAACTTACGTTTCTTCACTGTTTGGTTCTTGAACTTTATGTTCTTCACTGTTGACTGTTGCTTGATAAGAATAGCATGGCCTTGGAGATGTTTTAAGTTGGAATCAAATTATGAAATTTGAATAGAGGAAATAGAAGAAGGGATACAAGCTTTTGAATTATATCTGTGAACTGCTTTTGAATTATATGTGTGAACTGCTTTTGAATTGTGCTAATATCTGTGAACTGCTTTTGAATTATATGTGACAGGTATTGAACACTGGACAACTAGATACAAGCTTGAAGACAGAGTCAAATCAAATGTGCATGAGCTTGAAGACAGGTTTCAATGAAGGCTCGATCTTCCGAAATCGGATGAATCGGGCGGTGCCCACTTGGTCGATCCCCGCCGGGACTACGGTGCCCCGGACCCCCGCCGGCGCTGCGCCCGGACCCGCTTCTCGGCTCGCCTTCGGCTCGGCACTCGGCTCGTCATATATTTGTCAGTGTCGGTGTCTGTATAAATTGAAACTGCATATGTAATGAGTGACCTGAGTGATGTAGTGAGGAATATCTGTATATGTGAATATCGGTGTTATATATCATTGAATTGTAAAATAGTGGAGTCAGGAATTTGTACTATTTCAAATGTTGAAATAAAATATTCATTTAAATAAATTACTGTTTGAATATCAAATTCTGTGCAATAGCATTTTATTAAATAAATATTTATTTCTATTAAAAAATCAAATATGCTCTACATTGTGGGTCCCACAAATTTAGAAAGTTAATATCTATAGCAACATTTTGGAATGTTGCTACAGACACCTATGAATGTTGCTATAGACCCAAATAGGGTTCTATTGCAACAATATTTCTTATGTTGCCTTAGATAGTCAAAATGTTGCCTTTGAGGTCTGCGGCAACGCGGCAAAATGCAACACCGAGAAAGTGTTGCCTTTGCCCTTTTTTAGCCTACAGCAACATTTTTTGGCACTTCCTGCATCACTTCTTGGGTGTTGCAGTATGCAATCTATGGCGTAGTGCTGGCTCTGAACATAATATCATCATGAAAAGTCTTCTGCTGCTTTAGAGGTGAAGCATCTTCCAAGATTAAGACACTTTCTTCGGTTGGTGCATACTTCAAAGCTTTTGCATACCTTTCCATTTCACCCCAACTCCTGCCAGCCGGGTGAGGTCCCCCTGTGATCACATTGATAACAGGTCTTTCCTTTCCAGCAGGCCTCTCTCCTGAATCAGATGAATTAGTTGGAGGTAACTGCCCTTGGCTGGATGAAGATGGATCCTTTCTATTCCTCTTGACGTATTGCTGCAACTTATTCTCTCTTAGCAATTCTTCAATCAGGCTTTTCAAATGGCGGCACTCATTGGTATCATGCCCTGGTTGGTTGTGAAACTTGCAAAATCTTCCGCTTTGAACAGCATTCTTCCCAACTTTCACGGCCGGTGGTTTTGGAAATTCAACAGCATCCTTAGTGGCGATGAAAATATTCTCCAGGGTATCGGTCAATGGAGTAAAGTCTGAAGGTTTAAGGAAGCGGGGCTTTTTGAAGTCTTTCTGCCTTTTCCCACCATTACTTTCCCTTTTCTGATTTGCCGGTTCTTTCTTGCTTTGAACAGTAGCATTATTTTCCACCACCATTGTCACAACTTTAGCTGGTGCGGAAAGATTCTCTAAGCGTATAAATTCGTCAGCCTTTTTGTAGAATTTCTCGAGCGAATTTGGCTTCTTCATCTTCAGCCATTTTCCAAATTCGCTCGATTTGTCGATAGCACGCATCAAATAGGTCAAGATCATTCGTGGCTCTGCGTTATCGACTTCTGCCAGAGCTAAGTTGAAGCGGTTCAAGAATGACTTAATAGGCTCTCCCGGATTCTGTTCAAGACTGGACAGTGACATTATATCTTTTGCCTTTGAAGCGTATAGCCTGAATTGCTCTTTGAATTTTCGGGTCAGATCAGAAAACTGATCTACAAATCGGACAGGAAGCTTGGTATACCAGAGAAGTGCCACTCCTTCTAAATAAACAGGGAAATATCGGCACTTTATTTCATCGGTTGCTCTTGCGCCGGTCATATGCCAGTCGTATTTATACAAGAACTGATTTGGATCACTTGTTCCCCGATAAGCAGGAATGGTGGGGGGAACAAATTTTCTAGGAAATTCAGCCTTCAGAATCTTCTCGGTAAACGGAGTTCTACTTGGTGCGAATCCCCATTCGCTTTCATCTTCATCTCTTTGCATGCTCTCTTTCATTATTTGCTTGATCATACCAGAAAGATATTCCTCATTGTTCAGAGATTTCGCAGAATAGACCTCAGCCATCTTTTCGGGGGTTTGTCCAGGTAAATGCTCATGAAGAACTGGTGACGGCCTGGATCCTTCGGCCTGGAGGGGTGCCCCTTCGGCAGCACCTGATCCCTTGTGAGGAATATTTCTTCCCTCGGAATTGGGAGCAACATTAGCAAAGTTTCCCTCATTACTTACTGGTCTTTGATTCGTACCAAGTAGAGCATTCAGCTTTTCCATCATCAGATTATTTTGAGTTTCAATCTGCTGATACAGTCCGGATACGGCAGCATCTAACTCTTGTCGCGTCACACCGACGCTCGGAGCTGTTTGATTTGGAGAGAGAGAAGTGGCAGTATTATCACGGTCATCATCAGTTATGACAGACTTTCGTTTCCTTCCAGGAGCCATTATGTCTGATAAACTTCTGGTTTTGTAGGAAATTCTTTCAGCAAACCTCTGAGAAGCAATGGTGAGTGGTAGCCTGAGTTGGGTTCTCAGTGAAAGAACCAAAATGTTAACGCTAAAAAGTGAACGCTAACACCCGGTGTGTGTAATAGAATCGTGAAAGCACCACCCGTGTGACGGGAACAGAATTTAAGCAGTAAACTGGCAGAAAAGCAGTACAAGACAACAATTTATAGTGGTTCGGCTTGAGATTAAGCCTACGTCCACTTTGAATCTCTTTATTACTGAATTCGGTTACAAATTGATACAAATCTCTTATCAAAACAGTACAACTTGATCAAAAGAAACAATCTTGACTACTAGCTCAATCTTCGTCGATGAAATTCGATGAATCCATGTCGGATGTAAGGAATTAACTCTTGAAGATTGTTGTAGCGTCTTAAATGTTTGAGGATCTTTGATTGCTAGATGAATGGAGACTTCGACAGAGTAACGGCGCTTGAAGAAATGAATTGCCAAAAGTCCTTTTCATGTTGGAAGTGATGAGGTATTTATAGGAGCAGCTCTGAATTCTGGACAGAAAATTGGCTAAGGCATGAGTCGTGACCGACTTAAGGTAAGCAATAACTCGTAGCCGACTTAAGATAACTCGTGGGCGCCATACTGGGTTCTTCTTGTGGCTCAGTTGAAGACAAGTGCTAACTCGTAGCCGACTTATCAGATAGAGGTAGCATAAGCACGGGCTTTAAGTCGTAAGGCCTCTTGAGTCGTAAGACCTCATGAGTCGTAGAGCCTTTAAGTCGTAAGACCTCATGAGTCGTAGAACCTCATGAGTCGTAGAACCTCATGAGTCGTAGAGCCTTTAAGTCGTAAGATCTCATGAGTCGTAGGACCTCATGAGTCGTAGAGCCTTTAAGTCGCAAGGTCTGCTAACTCGTAGGTCCCTTTAGCAGTTAGGCCGTTGATTCTTTTCAATCACTAAGTCGTCACATAACTTAAGTTGTTCACTTCTTATCTCGTAAGACTATGAGTCGTACACCTCTTATCTCGTAAGACCATGAGTCATACATTTCTTATCTCGTAAGACTATGAGTCGTACACCTCTTATCTCGTAAGACTATGAGTCGTACACCTCTTATCTCGTAAGACCATGAGTCGTACATTTCTTATCTCGTAAGACTATGAGTCGTACACCTCTTATCTCGTAAGACTATGAGTCGTACACCTCTTATCTCGTAAGACTATGAGTCGTACATTTCTTGAGTCGAAGAAACTTAAGGGTTAACAACTGGATCGACAATAATCGATTAAAAATTAGAAACCCACACAAAATTGCCTCAAATAGGCAAAATTGTAGATTTCCCAGATTCAGTCGACTGGACTGTAGGCTCAGTTGACTAAAACATGCCTAGAAACTCTTGGGTTTCAGGTTCAGTCGACTGCCCATATAGTTCAGTCGACCGATACAGGGACATAAACATTTCTATTCCCAGTTCAGTCAACTTAACTATATGGTCAGTCGACTGACATAGGGGCAGGAAGTTTTCTGCTCCCAGATTCAGTCGACTGACCTTACCGTTCAGTCGACTGAACTGCCATTTGCAGTATTTTCAACCTAGCCCAAGAAGGGAAAAAAATCCAAACGGAAGTGATCGAACGAGCAACGGAGACTAGGGATTTATGCCAAGCAACAACCCAGCCTTATAGGCTCTTCGATACACTCCAACAATGTGTTCAAACATCAAAGATAGGATTTTTAAAGATTTGACTTCAAAACACCAAAATTTAGAAAATTCATCAAACCAATTCAATTCAAAGGCAAATGGACAAGGAATAGTTGTTAGGAATTACTACCTAACAACTATCAAAGATATAGACATAGATGTGAGTTCAAAAACTCACCTTTAAAACGCAAAAACACGAATGAGAAACTCTAAAACAAAGGAAAGGCCAATTCCTCTTCAACTTCAACTCAAGAAGCTCCAATCTAAGCTAACAAGCTAATATTTCCTAAGTTAGGGTTTAGGAATTTCTGAAATTGAAGAGAGATAGAGATGGAGAAGATGAAGAGGATGCTTACCTAAGCTTCTCCTTGATTTGGGACTTGAATTTGTATTTCCTAATCAAACTAGGGTTTTGGAATTCTAATTTCCAATCTTTTCCCCCGTTTTTCTCTAGAGCTTGAATGTTAGGAAACGAGGAATGAAATGAGTGAAGAGGAGTTGAGTTAGGGTATTAAGATGGGTTAGTGGGCTGAAACCCAAACCCAGAGCCCAAAGTAGAAAAATAGCTAAATTCTACTCAACTCCAAACATATCGATGTTTATACTCAAAAAAGTTGTAAACGCCATTTTGGACTCAACGGAAGTGGTCTCGAGTCCCAATTCGACTTTTTACAAATAGTAACATTTCGGACTTTAATTCGATTAACGATGCTATATTTAAATAAAACATTTAAATATATAATCGTGAAATATGCGGGTTGTTACAGTAGAGATTTGTAATTTGATATGATTGAGATATAAGGAGTTTTGATAGATCTAAAGATGGCATACTTGATATGTTGGAGATATGTGATTTTGCATCTAGATGGAGTCTTAAATTTTGGTGATACAAAATCACAAATAGATGGAAAAAAATATGCAAAAGAAAGAAAGAGAAGATTTTGTTTCCCCTAATTAATAGGCATATTTGATTATATTTATTTCTCTCTCTAATTGGCTAATCAATTTATTTTTTTCCATCTAATATTAACTTGGGCATTAATTAATTGATGTTATAAATAAAGACTAGAAGAGAGAGTGTAAAAAATGTGGAAATCTATTTGCTAATTCTCTCTTCTTCCATCTTTGTTCTTCTCCTCCAACAATTTTAGCCATAGAGGTCAAGACTCCCTTTCTCAACTTGGTTATCATTTCAATTTGTATTTTGTTCGATTAATTGTAAATAAAATTTGGTGAATCAATAAAGAGGGTGGTTGGATGAAATCTCTTATGTATTGATTTCTAGTTTCATGTCCATTTATTTTATATCCAACTTTATCTCTTTGTGATTTGGATGATAATAGATCCATTGGGAAAAGCTTCCGCAAAGCAAATTTTTCACTACATGCACATCTTTGTGCGAAGAATGAATTAGTTGCAATTGAACATGCTTTCGAGACGCGTACATTTTGGACAATGCATTGATTCTGAAATGAAACCATGTTTAAAGAACTTTTGGGTATTGTATCTCACAAAGCTTTGGGTTTACTATTACATGAATTGGGTAGCATTTTTAACCTCGGTTCGAGCATCGAGACATGTGGCTGTGTTTTATGGTAAGTGAATTGACTACCATATACACATATGCTTGTAGATTATAGACTTCTACATGGATTCATTCCTCTTAGTGTCACCGAATCTTTGGAAATAATTATCTTACACTCCTCCTACATTGCATCGTACAACTGTTGGCTTTCTTGACTTACCAGAAATGCATGCCTTGAAAAGTAGGTATGAAGAAGCCCGCAATAATGAGAGACTTATTATGCAAAGCGATTTGAAAGTGATAGCATTCCCTCAAAAAACCTTCATTTTAGAACCTCCCATGGAAAATATTAAAAAAGGAAGGCCATCAAAAAAAGATAAGTAAGCTAAACGGGACCCTTCTTACTTTAAACATGTTGAAGCATCATTGTCTTGTGACTCAAATCTCACTCCAATTTGTTCGTATAGAACCAGAAGTACAAAGAACAAAGTATACGAGAACAATCAAGTTGATGAGTATTATTTGGTGCAAATGCCCAAATGTACGAGGCCCTACATAATTGATTTAGAAGACATTCCTAGTAATGGTAATTGTGGTTATTGGATTGTGGTTAGTCAATTGAATCTTCACATCTAAAACCTGAAAATCCTTTCAAGTTTGTAAGTGAATCTATGATTGATAATTTACTACTAAATTAAGAGAAGAACAAAAGAATTTGAGATGAATGTGGTTATGAAGAAATAAAGAATATGATATAATATATGAATACTATTTGATTTTGTGAGTGGATGCAAATGCCAGAATCCTAATTTGTTATAGCTGAAATGTTTGGCATTGTTATGGTGTTGGTAAGTAAGAATATGAGTTGTACTTTTGTCCCTGCTACAGTTCGTGCGAGCTTGTTGAATTATAATAGGATGGTAGTTATAGATCATGTAAAAGAACTCACATTTTGTTAGTACTACTCTCCATCCAAACTATCATTTCCCTCATATTCCTCAATAGTCATATTTTTAACGGTTTTACAACATCAATGTAGTGGACCGACTCAAATAGTATGAGGAAAGAATAAATAAGTACTTAGCTATTGGGGAGAACATTAAGGGTGAAGGCTGCAAGATAATTAAAGTAGAATAAATTACTCTTACTTTACTTTGAATGAAACGAAATGGTGGATGTATGTAATATTGGTTTACTTGATTGAACATCAAATAGTGGATGTACATAATTTTGGCTTATTAACTTGGATCGTTAATGAAATTGTTTACTTGGATTATTCCTTGAATAATTGTGATTTGAAGTGAATTAATCTTATATATAGTTTAATTAGGTAGAAATATTACTCAACCTCGTATTGTTTTAATGTTCGATTGCGGAGGTAATGAATTTCAAAAGAGACTCTGTAACTACCCTAGATTTCTACATATATTTAAATTTGACTTTATTTTATTTTAAATTATTTTAAACTTGTTTTATTTCAAACATTTCATTTCTAAATATAAATTTTGATTGTTGTGAGAACTATAGTTTCAAACTAGTATAAATTAGGTATTTCATTGAAAAGTGAATTTCTGTTCAAACTGGTCAAACTTTGACTTTTAACTTTTAAATTTAAATATTAAAATTCTTAAATTTTATCTTTTATTATGAAAATAGATTTAATAACTTGAATATAGCTTTTCGTTTCATTGGAAACGGAGTTAAATTGTGAAAGTTATGTATATTTCAATATTGTGTGTAAACTGATGTATTTAGCAATATTGTCTATCTTAAATCTTATTTTCTTTGTCATATTTTATTTTAATATGTGTTAATATGTTATTTTATGTATATATTTATCTTTTAATAATTTTAAAATGATAGTATAATTTTTCTAAAGTTTACTTGAATTTATTTCAATTTATAAAGCCTAGTTTCCATTTTTCTGCTATTTTCTTCATTTAAATTTATATTTAATTAAAATTTATTTATTTATTTTTTGGATTCATTTTATTTTGTTTTCTTATTTTTATTTATAAATACTTTTCAAGTACATAAAAATTTTCCCAAGTTTATTGCATTTGTTTTCTAATTTTCTAGACTAGTTTGCAATTTTGTGCTATTTTCTTATTTTTAACCTTATATAATTAATAAATATTTATATATATTTTATATTTTGTTAAATTTTCGAAATTGTGACTGAAATTATTAATCTTTCAGTAATATAAACTTATATAAATAAATTAAAGGTAAATTGAAAAGGTTTTGACTTTTTGTTTCCAATGGCTCTTTATTTTCCAACCTTTCATATTTGTAACTCACTTTTTCATCAATTAGCCATTATTTCCCACATCTTCAGCTGACCACATCCATTCCTCATTCACGTACATTATTTTTACTTCTGAAACAAAAAAACTTTCGGCCTAGCCTTGAGGAGGAAGTTTGGTAAAATCTTTTTCTTCTTTTCTTTGTTTACTTTTATTCTTCTTGGATTTGATTTGCACTTGTTCTCTTATATCATTGGATCGGCCACCTCCACCACCTGACCTGCCGCCTCCACCACCACCTGAGAACACCACCATCATCACCTCCTCCCTGACTAAAACCCCAAGCTGTGCTCCTTGTAGATTGATCCATCACCAAAATCTAACAAAACTCCATATTTTTGTCCATAGCCAAGCAATCTTCCACATCCACCACATCCACCACATATGGCCGCCACTAACATCACCTCCACCACCTCCAGCACCACCTAGACTGTCAACCACATCATCTCCTTGGCTGCTACAGTGAGGGCCGTGGCCTCTATGCCCTTGGCCGAGCCAAACTATGGACTTGAATCCTTGTATGTTGTCTTGTTAGTATAGTTTCCATCACCACCACCTTTTGCCGCCACTTCCTCCACCACCACCACCTCAGACCTGACCACCACCCTCTGCCACATCATCCACCACCACCTGGACATCTGGACCTGAACACATAGCCTCTGGTCGAACCCTATTGTGGCATAGAGATGTTGTAATTTGCCTTGTACTTGTTGCCTTGTAGTTGTTAAGTGTTGCACCTATATCTCTTCACCATTGAACCCAAGCTAGGCTGACCCTATAGGGACCCAATCCAGAACTTAATTCATGCCTTTGCTGTGCTATTTCAGTTCATAACTGAAGTATGTGAAGTTGAGAACAAGTGCAAAACATTTGCCTTTGTTTTGGGCATTGATTTCTAACATTGTCTGGTGTTGAATTGTTTTGAAACTTATATATTTGTATTGTTTTGTGTAAATGTTTGAACAAGGCTATTAGCTTTGGCTCTCCACTCTCTTGTCATATTTGTGTTGTCGTGCCATAGTGCTTTTGAGGATCTCAGTTTGTGCTTTTGATCGTCTAGCTTATACAAGTGAGTAAATCTCACCAGACTAATATGTACTTATATAATTGATAAACTAACATCACTTGAATCTGTAAATTTATATCATCCTGTTATAACTGTTATATTATGATTATATGATGTTCATCCCTGTTTATACACATGTTATATCATCTGTTACTGTTATATATTGTATACTATTTATTTATAGCAGTTTATCACACTGCAAGTTCCCTGTAGATTAGTATCACTATGGGTTGAAATGATACATACCCGAACGGACTTTAGAATAGGGAAAAATCGTTATGGGCTGAAATGATAGGCCTGAACGATTTTTATTTATTTTATATTTAACTTGGGATTGCGGGTTTGAAATGATAGAACCCGGTTTTTCTTTGTAAACTGAGGATTGAAATGATACATATCTGTATCACTTGACCTAGGCTAGAAAATTGTATACAGACCCGTGGTTTATATATTTTCCTGAAATTTTAAAATATTTTAAAAATGTAAATATTATGATATTTTGATTTAAACTTTATTAAAATGATTTCTATAAAATATTTGTGATTTTATACAAATTAAATAAGTGAATTAAGTAAATGGTGAAGTAGAATTTGAAATATAAGTTAATTTTGGAATTTATGATTTTGTTTAAATGGAATTTATGTAAAGTAAGAATATATGACAAATTTGATTTAAAAGATAAATTTATTGATTTTATTAATTAATAATAATTTTTAAAAGTGTTAATGATTTTGTATAAATTAAAATATAGAACAAATGAATGTTTAAGTTGAATTTTTTTAAAATATAACTTAAATTGAATTTTGTGAAATTTGTTTAAAAGTGAATTTTTAATTAATTAAAATAAATGGAAATAAGTTATATTTTGGAAATTTAAACTTAGTTGTTAAGTTAAAATTTTAAATAAAGAAATGAAAATTTAATTGTTATTTAATTTGATTTTTCTATATGGAAATTTGACTTTATAAAATCGTAGAAATAAAGGTATTTAAATGATTGTTTTTAAATGTGAAATATATGATTTTATAAGTTAAAATGATTTATATTAAAAGTTAAATATGTGTGAAATTGTAAATAAAACTCTGAATTTGATTTGACATCATTTTTGAAACGTAATGTAAAGATATTACAGCATTGGAAAATGCTGTGGTTGTTTCAAATGAACCAAATAGTAAATTTGAACTAAGGGTTATTATAGCACTTTGTTAGTGCTATAGTTGTTAAATTTAACTAAAATTTTAATTGAAACTAAATTAAGATATTACAGCATTTTAAATGCCGTCTTTTGTTAATGAACTGTTTTTAAACATAACATTTCGTAGCATTTTCTAAGTGCTGCGAAAGTTGAATTTTCTTTGTTTAATAAATTCAAATGAATAAATGATCTTTGAAAAAGATTAAATTTTGGAAATTAAATATTTAATTATTAAATATAATGAATTGACTTTAAATGATTTAAATGGAATAGTTGATTTGGGAAACACAACTATTTTGAAATATGACTAAATGGTATTTAAATTTAAATTAAATAGATGATATTTTGAAATGACTTTGAAATGATATTAAATATTGGAATAAATAATTGAAGTTTATATTAGTATGAAAAATAATTGGTTTACTTGTAATTTGAATCTATTTAAAATATATTGGACTTATGAAACATAGGATAATAAAGCTTTGGAATTTATTTTATAATTTGAATAGATATTTTGTGGATTAAATCTATATTTGAAATTTATAAGATTTGAAATGGTCTATGGAAATTTAATTGAAATAAATGATTGAATTGAATTGAAACTTTGGAAATTTTAATACTTGATTTGAAAGTATAATAATTACACTTTTAAATGGTTTAAATGAATTATTTTGATTGAAATATAAACTATTTAAAAAGGTGACTTGAAATGATAATAAATGAATGATATCTTTGAATTTAAAAAGGTATTTAAAGTTGAATACTTGGATTTGAACTCAAATGATGATTTGAAATGAAGTTTTGAAAGGATATGATATTTTGATATATTAAAATGATTTGAAATGAAGTTTAGAAAGGATATGATATTTTGATATATTAAAATGATTTGAAATGAAGTTTTGGAAAGATATGATATTTTGATATATTGAAATGATTTGAAATGAAGTTTGAAATGATATGTTATTGTAAATATATTGAAATGGTTTGGAATTGATTTAATCTTCATTTTGATAAAGATTTGGATTTGAAATGATATTCTATTTTTAAGTATAAATATTATTTTAAATTTATAACTACGGGTTATAATAACGATTGGTTGTTAAAGAGACCGGGATCGGATATGGACATACTCTCTGTCGATACCGAAAACCACTTTAACAACTATGTACGCGGTGGAGTTTCCAGAATGAAGTAGGATGGTGGCGACGATCCTAAGGTATATACGTGGACCCAACTCCCGTGAGTTGGCATAAGGTAGCTAAAATAGGAGCGATTGATGGACCAAGGAGGTAACACCTCTGATCGGACACACTTCTTCGATACTATTCTATTACTTGTGATTGATTTGGTGCGCACCCTTGATTTGGGAGTGTTGTTCGAGGTGGGCGATAGTGGCTGCTATGCACCACCACTAGTCCGGATGCGTAATTGGTATATCTACCCTAGCATTGCCTTGTGTGTCGTGTCACCTACCATATCGAGCTTTACTACGAGTTTCTATTTGTGTCGTACCTATGGATTATCTTCTCATAGCCTTGCGAGGTATGCAGGTACTGTGTAGACTATTGGCATATTATGTGTTAAGGTGGAAAATGTAAAGCCTTAACGCTATTTAAAAGTATGTTTATTTTATGATTAAACATTATTATAATAGCGAATATTACTACATAGTAGATATTTTAACGGATCCTTAAAGAATGGGCGATCCCAAGCATTCTTTAAGTTACTTGTGCCTTTATTACAGTTCACTTGAGTTAGTTTACATTATATAAGTATATATTGTCCTGACTCGAGTGTTTTGTGTTTTGCTTTACGCTCGGGTCAGCCTGATTATTCACAGATTTGGATTTCCACTCTCTTGGAGATTTGAATTGCTGGAGATTATCTGCTTGTCTTGTCCTATCTATTTCAGTTCCGTTGTTCTACTCGGCTTGTACTTGGTTATTTTATTGAGACTTCTGTTGTACTCTATTTCTTTTGTTATATCTTATGTAACTCTGATATATTTATATAGTAGCTTCATGAACTACTATTTCTTTTACTTCCGCTGCATTATTTTACTCTGTGTCTGTGATCTGTGATTTTATTTATTTGCTGTATATTCTGAGATTTGCCAAATTTTAATTACAACGCGGTATTTTAAGCAATTCAAATCCGACATGTGTGGATGCGAATGGTTGAAAATATCGGGTTGTTACAGTTGGTATCAGAGCTTTGGCTTTGAGGCAAAACTCAGCATATGGAGTAGATTTATTTACAGAATCACTTTCGTTCGAGTTTGAATCTTTTCTTCTTGATTCGAATTTCCTTTTTTGGAACGTTCCCTGCAGTTCCAAAATCCATTCTTGTCCCTCACTATTCGTCTTCTTATGATTCTGGAGTATCCCATAACCCCGCTTCGAATGAGCTTTATAGTGAATTGGCGGTCTCTCTAATATTCTAATGACTTGTAAAAGGGGGAAAACTCCTTTACAATTAGCATCGGTTTACCAGAGATTTATATCTATCCTTGGTTTAGATTCTAATATCTTTTGTTATTCCAAACTCTATCTCTTGAGATCGGATGTAGATTTACCCCAGAAATATCCACATTTGATCTTATTCATTTAGTCACGGTTGACCCGGTTAAGGTTGCCCGCGATTTATCTAAGCTTATCCATCTTCATATTTTGTTAATTAATCATCTTGTTTTTGTTTCCAAAATATCTCCAAACATTTTGAATTGTACTTGTAAATCTATGTTTGTTTTAAATATTGTGTTGTTTGAGTTGTTGAGGTTGATTTGGGCTTCCGATCGATTCGTCTGATCAACGCTGTCGATAGGATTTCTAAAACACTTTGACAGAACAAACTGACATAATATTATTTAAAATTTGGTTAATGAAATAAATTTTGATATAAGTAAATATTATGGAACTTAATAAATTGATTTAAATTGATTATTTGAAATGATAATACTTGATTTATCATTATATAAATGAATTTATAAATAGTTGTTTATACATTTGATTTGGGAACTAAAATGAATTTAAATCAAGAATTTGAGAATTTAATTTCTGATGGTTTCGAACTTTGTGTTTAAAGCTTTAAAAGAATATATTATTTAAAGTATTTTTGAATAGAAATTTGTTTCCAAAGAATTTTAAAGTTTAAAAATCAGTGCTCTTCTCTTTGTCGCTGGAAAATACTTTCGGTGATGACTGCAACATCATCGACATTCATTTTCGAGTTTTGAAGTGAAGAGACCATCCTGTAGTCTTGCTACAGCTTTATTTTGGGAAAAAATTTAATTGATTTGAATTTCTAAAATATGATTTGATTTATTATATATATAGATATGACTTAAATTTGATTTGACAAATTATGTACATACATTTATTTATCTCTAAATGGTTTGAAAGGAATCGGAAATTTTATTCTTAAATTCTATCTTAAATAATAACTTCAAATAAAAAAATCAAAATTTTGAATAAATATTCAAGCTTGAAATGATTGAATTAGAATGTTTATACTGTATATTAATTTTAGAAAGCTTTATTTGTATAATTCTCAATTGCATTCCATTATAACTTACCTTAATTTTTAGAAGTTAATAATGTAATTGGATAATATACAATATAAAAAGATTTTTATAAATAAAATTTGAGTGGTTATAATAAATATTATACACTTAAATTTTAGTTATAAAAAGATTAACAGAGGTAAATAGACTAAAAGGTTAATTGAATAATTTACAATACAAATGATGTTAAGGGAATTAGGAATAAATTAAAACAGTATAATAAGTAAGTATATTTAACATAGGTGATAAAATATTGAGAGGGATAAATTTAATTATAATTAGGAATAGAGAAGAATTAAATTTATTGAGTACATTATAAGTATAATAATGATTTTTCAAATCAATGATTTTTGAAATTGTTAGTTTAAGAAAATTGGATGATAAGGTAAGGAAATTAGAGAAAATTAAGATTTATTTAACTTGTGTAAAATTAATTATCTATTTAGGTTGAAATTTCCATGGTTTCAAACTTATTATCTTATTTTGTTTTTCAAACTATCTTTTGGTTGTTCTTATTTTTCCTTATCTTGCTACAGACCGGTATAGGCATCTTTCTATAATCTTTAATAATCTTTGGTACTTATTTTAATATGAGCATTGCTTGCCATCCACCTTGTTAAACTTACCTATAACAATAGTTGTCAGGTATAATCTCAATCTCTTATCATCCTGTCTTAATCTTATTTCACTCTATTTTTCTGTGCTTCCCCGTACTTCGTTCCTTTTCGGGGACGAAAAGTTTTGAGTGGGGAAGAGTGTAACAACCCTAGATTTCTGCATATATTTAAATTTGACTTTATTTTATTTCAAATTATTTTAAACTTGTTTTATTTCAAACATTTCATTTCTAAATATAAATTTTGATTGTTGTGAGAATTATAGTTTCAAACTAGTATAAATTGGATATTTCATTGAAAAGTGAATTTCTATTCAAACTGGTCAAACTTTGACTTTTAACTTTAATATTTAAATATTAAAATTCTTAAATTTTATCTTTTATTATGAAAATAGATTTAATAACTTGAATACAGCTTTTCGTTTCGTTGGAAACGAAGTTAAATTGTGAAAGTTATGTATATTTCAATATTGTGTGTAAACTGATGTATTTAGCAATATTGTCTATTTTAAATTTTATTTTCTTTGTCATATTTTATTTTAATATGTGTTAATATGTTATTTTATGTATATTTTTATCTTTTAATAATTTTAAAGTGATAGTATAATTTTTCTAAAGTTTACTTGAATTTATTTCAATTTATAAAGCCTAGTTTCCATTTTTCTCCTATTTTCTTCATTAAAATTATATTTAATTAAAATTTATTTATTTATTTTGTGGATTCAGTTTATTTTGTGTTCTTATCTTTATTTATAAATACTTTTCAAGTACATAAAATTTTTCCCAAGTTTATTGCATTTATTTTTCTAATTTTCTAGACTAGTTTGCAATTTTGTGCTATTTTCTTATTTTTAACCTTATATAATTAATAAATATTTATATATATTTTATATTTTGTTAAATTTTCGAAATTGTGACTGAAATTATTAATCTTTCAGTAATATAAACTTATATAAATAAATTAAAGGTAAATTGAAAAGGTTTTGACTTTTTGTTTCCAATGGCTCTTTATTTTCCAACCTTTCATATTTGTAACTCACTTTTTCATCAATTAGCCATTATTTCCCACATCTTCAGCTGACCACATCCATTCCTCATTCACGTACATTATTTTTACTTCTGAAACAAAAAACTTTCGGCCTAGCCTTGAGGAGGAAGTTTGGTAAAATCTTTTTCTTCTTTTCTTTGTTTACTTTTATTCTTCTTGGATTTGATTTGCACTTGTTCTCTTATATCATAGGATCGGCCACCTCCACCACCTGACCTGCCGCCTCCACCACCACCTGAGAACACCACCATCATCACCTCCTCCCTGACCAAAACCCCAAGCCGTGCTCCTTGTAGATTGATCCATCACCAAAATCCAAGAAAACTCCATATTTTTGTCCATAGCCAAGTAATCTTCCACATCCACCACATATGGCTGCCACTAACATCACCTCCACCACCTCCAGCACCACCTGGACTGTCGACCACATCATCTCCTTGGCTGCTACAGTGAGGGCTGTGGCCTCTATGCCCTTGGCCGAGCCAAACTATGGCCTTGAATCCTTGTATGTTGCCTTGTTAGTATAGTTTCCATCACCACCACCTTCAACCACCTTTTGCCGCCAGTTCCTCCACCACCACCACCTCAGACCTGACCACCACCCTCTGCCACATCATCCTCCACCACCTAGACATCTGGACCTGACCACATAGCCTCTGGTCGAACCCTATTGTGGCATAGAGATGTAGTAATTTGCCTTGTACTTGTTGCCTTGTAGTTGTTAAGTGTTGCACCTATATCTCTTCACCAATTAACCCAACTAGGTTGACCCTATAGGGACCCAATCCAGACCTTAATTCATGCCTTTGCTGTGCTATTTCAATTCATAACAGAAGTATGTGAAGTTGAGAACAAGTGCAAAACATTTGCCTTTGTTTTTGGCATTGATTTCTAACATTGTCTAGTGTTGAATTGTTTTAAAACTTATATATTTGTATTGTTTTGTGTAAATGTTTGAACAAGGCTATTAGCTTTGGCTCTCCACTCTCTTGTCATATCTGTGTTGTCGTGCCATAGTGCTTTTGAGGATCTCAGTTTGTGCTTTTGATCGTTGTCTCTAGCTTATACAAGTGAGTAAATCTCACCAGACTAATATGTACTTATATAATTGATAAACTGACATCACTTGAATCTGTAAATTTATATCATCCTGTTATAACTGTTATATTATGATTATATGATGTTCATCCCCGTTTATACACATGTTATATCATCTGTTACTATTATATATTGTATACTGTTTATTTATATCAGTTTATCATACTGCAAGTTCCCTGTAGATTAGTATCACTATGGGTTTAAATGATACATACCCGAACGGACTTTAGAATAGGGAAAAATCGTTATGGGCTGAAATGATAGGCCTGAACGGTTTTTATTTATTTTATATTTAACTTGGGATTGCGGGTTTGAAATGATAGAACCCGGTTTTTCTTTGTAAACTGCGGATTGAAATGATACATATCCGTATCACTTGACCTAGGCTAGAAAATTGTATACAGACCCGTGGTTTATATATTTTTCTGAAATTTTAAAATATTTTAAAAATGTAAATATTATGATATTTTGATTTAAACTTTATTAGAATGATTTCTATAAAATATTTGTGATTTTCTACAAATTAAATAAGTGAATTAAGTAAATGGTGAAGTAGAATTTGAAATATAAGTTAATTTTGGAATTTATGATTTTGGTTAAATGGAATTTATGTAAAGTAAGAATATATGAGAAATTTGATTTAAAAGATAAATTTATTGATTTTATTAAGTAATAATAATTTTTAAAAGTGTTAATGATTTTGTATAAATTAAAATATAGAATAAATGAATGTTTAAGTTGAATTTTTTTTAAAATATAACTTAAATTGAAGTTTGTGAAATTTGTTTAAAAGTGAATTTTTAATTAAGTAAAATAAATGGAAATAAGTTATATTTTGGAAATTTAAACTTAGTTGTTAAGTTAAAATTTTAAATAATGAAATGAAAATTAATTGTTATTAATTTGATTTTTTTGTATGGAAATTTGACTTTATAAAATTGTAGAAATAAAGGTATTTAAATGATTGTTTTTAAATGTGAAATATATGATTTTATAAGTTAAAATGATTTATATTAAAAGTTAAATATGTGTGAAATTGTAAATAAAACTCTGAATTTGATTTGACATCATTTTTGAAACGTAATGTAAAGATATTACACCATTGGAAAATGCTGTAGTTGTTTTAAATGAACCAAATAGTAAATTTGAACTAAGGGTTATTATAGCACTTTGTTAGTGCTATAGTTGTTAAATTTAACTAAAATTTTAATTGAAACTAAATTAAGATATTACAGCATTTTAAATGCCGTCTTTTGTTAATGAACTGTTTTTAAACATAACATTTCGTAGCATTTTCTAAGTGCTCGAAAGTTGAATTTTCTTTGTTTAATAAATTCAAATGAATAAATGATCTTTGAAAAAGATTAAATTTTGGAAATTAAATATTTAATTATTAAATATAATGAATTGACTTTAAATGATTTAAATGGAATAGTTGATTTGGGAAATACAACTATTTTGAAATATGATTAAATGGTATTTAAATTTAAATTAAATAGATGATATTTTGAAATGATATTTAGAAATGAATTTGAAATGATATTAAATCTGGGAATAAATAATTGAAGTTTATATTAGTATGAAAAATAATTGGTTTACTTGTAATTTGAATCCATTTAAAAGATATTGGACTGATGAAATATAGGATAATAAAGCTTTGGAATTTATTTTATAATTTGAATAGTTATTTTGTGGATTAAATCTATATTCGAAATTTATAAGATTTGAAATGGTCTATGGAAATTTAATTGAAATAAATGATTGAATTGAATTGAAACTTTGGAAATTTTAATACTTGATTTGAAAGTATAATAATTACACTTTTAAATGGTTTAAATGAATTATTTTGATTGAAATATAAACTATTTAAAAAGGTGACTTGAAATGATAATAAATGAATGATATCTTTGAATTTAAAAAGGTATTTAAAGTTGAATACTTGGATTTGAACTCAAATGATGATTTGAAATGAAGTTTTGAAAGGATATGATATTTTGATATATTAAATGATTTGAAATGAAGTTTTGAAAGGATATGATATTTGATATATTAAAATGATTTGAAATGAAGTTTTGGAAAGATATGATATTTTGATATATTGAAATGATTTGAAATGAAGTTTGAAATGATATGTTATTGTAAATTATTGAAATGGTTTGGAATTGATTTAATCTTCATTTTGATAAAGATTTGGATTTGAAATGATATTCTATTTTTAAGTATAAATATTATTTTAAATTTATAACTACGCGTTATAATAACGATTGGTTGTTAAAGGGACTGGGATCGGATATGGACATACTCTCTGTCGATACCGAAAACCACTTTGACAACTATGTACGAGGTGGAGTTTCCAGAATGAAGTAGGATGGTGGCGACGATCCTAAGGTATATACGTGGACCCAACTCCCGTGAGTTGGCATAAGGTGGCTAAAACAGGAGCGATTGACGGACCAAGGAGGTAGCACCTCTGATCGGACACACTTCTTCGATACCATTCTATTACTTGTGATTGATTTGGTGCGCACCCTTGATTTGGGAGTGTTGTTCGCGGTGGGTGGTAGTGGCTGCTATGCGTCACCACCAGTCCGGATGCGTAATTGGTATATCTACCCTGGCATTGCCTTGTGTGCCGTGTCACCTACCATATCGAGCTTTACTACGAGTTTCTATTTGTGTCATACCTATGGAGTATCTTCTCATAGCCTTGCGAGGTATGCAGGTACTGTGTAGACTATTGGCATATTACGTGTTAAGGTGGAAAATGTAAAGCCTTAACGCTATTTAAAAGTATGTTTATTTTATGAGTAGACATTATTATAATAGCGAATATTACTACATAGTAGATATTTTAACGGATCCTTAAAGAATGGGCGATCCCAAGCATTCTTTAAGTTACTTGTGCCTTTATTACATTTCACTTGAGTTAGTTTACATTATATAAGTATATATTGTCCTGACTCGAGTGTTTTGTGTTTTGCTTTACGCTCGGGTTAGCCTGATTATTCACAGATTTGGATTTCCACTCTCTTGGAGATTTGAATTGCTGGAGATTATCTTCTTGTCTTGTCCTATCTATTTCAGTTCTGTTGTTCTACTCGGCTTGTACTTGGTTATTTTATTGAGACTTCTGTTGTACTCTATTTCTTTTGTTATATCTTATGTAACTCTGATATATTTATATAGTAGCTTCATGAACTACTATTTCTTTTACTTCCGTTGCATTATTTTACTCTGTGTCTGTGATCTGTGATTTTATTTATTTACTGTATATTCTGAGATTTGCCAAATTTTAATTACAACGCGGTATTTTGAGCAATTCAAGTCCAACATGTGTGGATGCGAATGGTTGAAAATATTGGGTTGTTACAGACTCGGTGATATGGAATCGAATTTATTTTAAAAAACAAATTACATGTTCCCAAAAATGTTATTTTGAAAGGGTATTGTCGTTTGAGAAATTAGTATTCAATAGGGACCCTACATTCCCGAAATATTTGCCATTATTTTGCATGACAATGTTGATTGTAACAAGTGATTTCGACACAACATTGCCATGCCATGAAGATTCTTCAAAACAAAAAATTATGGTGTCGAATTAAAACATAAACTTCAGAAGTAGTACATTGAAATTGTAACTACTATAACTAATTTCATCTAGTATATATTTAAAATAAGGTAAGTAGTGAAGTCTAAAGTAGTTTCCGCAACTATGTGTTGAATTTAAATATCAAAATCAAAATAACCCTACCGTAAACATGACGTCAAAGGGGTTATGTCATCTGAACAAATATTTTTCGATCGAACCCCATCATTCCCAAAACATTTGCCCTAATACAAAATTCCAGAGCCAAATTTAAATGCATACTTCGACATTACCCTGCCAAATTTTCCTTTGAAAACTGATAAACCCCCTACTGAACATGTGCATCCGCTTAACATGTAACAGTTTAAATATTAGTTCAACAAGCATTGAATTAGCTAATATTCATACATCCAAATCAATAGACATTGAAGTGCAAAGTAACATGCGTTCAAACCACCAACAAAATACATACAAAATACGTCCCAACAAAATACATCATCAACAAATTTCACCAAGTTCGGCAACAAAATAAAAACGCTACACCATCAACATACATCATCACTAAAATACGTCACTAATAAAATCATGTTTTAGCAAGTTCAAAATAAAAACAGTACACCATCAACATACATCATCACCATTTCTTCTTAGTTTTGGCTTTGTTTGGGTGTTTTCTCACACCGTTACCTTCTTTGCATTTGCTCTTTTTCGCCTTAGATCCTTCAACTTGTTCTTCTACAAGTACATATTCTCCAAAAAGCTCAAGCGTCTCATCTTCCTTAATTCGTTTCTGTAACGACCCGCCATTTTGGACCATTCGCGTCCATTATAAGTGAATAGGTAGACACTCATGCCGGAGTTGAATTGCTCAAAATACCGCGTTGTTAATTTAATTGGCAAAACTGAACATATACAGTAAATAAATAATCACAGATCACAGACACAGAGTAATAAGTGCAGCGGAAATAAAAGAGATAGTAGTTCATGAAGCTACTATATGAATATATAAAATACATCAGAGTTTACAACAGAAGAGTAATACGATACATCAGAGTTAAACTAGATACAACGGAAGAGTAACAGATACAAATCAGAATACATCACTGGAATCATCGAATATCTGAAAGCTGGATAGATAGCTGGATCTCCAAGCGAAGCTCCAACTCCAAAGGTGAGTCTCGAAAGCTGAACTACTCAGTCTGACCCGAGCGTAAAGCAAAACACAAAACACTCGAGTCAGGATTAACATTCTTATATTAATAAATCCAACTCAAATGAAATAGCAATTGAAATACAAGTAACTCAAAGGATGTTTGGAATAACCATCCTTTAAGGATCCGTTAAACTATCTACTAGGTAGTAATGTACGCTAAGTAGATAATGTCTATCAGTAATATAAAGATATCAAAGTAGGGTTAAGCAGGGCCCATACACCTCTTAACCTGTTTATTCCCAAAAGCATATACAAGACCGTAGTTTCCCCAAAACCGGAAGTCACCAGAGGGCAATCCATATACTAAAGGTACAAATCAAAATCGTAGTGGTCGCGAATAGGATAATCAGTATGACAAGGTACATGAGGCGATACCAACTAGGATACTAGTAGTTGCCTGATCCGGACTGATGTTGGGCATAGCAGCTACTACCCCAACACCGCGAAACAACACTCCCAAATCGAGGGGTGCACCCAAATCGAATCACAAAAGTAATAGATATGGTATCGAAGAAGTGTGTCCGCTAGAGATGGCGATCCTCAATGGCCCGGCGCGGCTCCTGTTTTAGTCATGTCAAGGGTCATCCAAAATCGTTCTCTTTCTTCAGTCAACGCGTTCATCAAAACCATCCACTTCGTTCTGGATCAACACTCCGCGTATAGTTATTAAAGTGGTTTCGGTTCAGATAGAGAGTATATCCATTACCGATCCCGGTCTCCTTAATAACTTTCGTAATTATTACACCGATTGGTCGTTTATATATTTCAAAAACCAAATCAATTTCAATTTCAAATAGAATTCGTAAATCAACATTTCATTTGTCTTTCGAAAACCAATTTCCATACTTTACGTTTCAAACTTTCAAATTATCATTTCAAAATCTTATAATTCAAATTCAATTTCTATTTAAACAATCCAAATATTAACTCAAGTTCGAATATAAGCTTCATTTCGAAAACATTTAAATTAATTTAATTTAACATTTAAATCAATTTAAACTCATTTATCGATTTCATTCAATATCGTTAAATTAATTTATCATTCAAAACAATTTCTATTAAATTTCCAAATCATTAAATCAATTTCTTAAATTCAACTTCATTAAATCAAAACTTACAAATTTAATTAAATTAAATTCATCAAATCAAATTCTTTACATTTCAAGTCTTACATTAATTCCAAAATATCACATTTTCATTTCTTGTTAAAGAAATTCCATTTCACTTATTTACTTACTTAAATAATTTTCCAAAACTTAATTAATAAAGAAACTCAATTTCAATTATTTACGAAGAAAGATTCACTTATTCAAAAGTTCAATTTTTCTCTTATTAAAGAATTTCAATTCAATTTAATCATTTAATAATTCTTTATTAAATAGTTCAAAACTTAATTATTAAATAATTTCAAAGTTTAATAATTTCAAACTTAATTATAATTTCAAACTTAATTATTAAATCATTTCAAACTTAATGATTTCAATCTTAATTATCAAATCATTTCTTTCATTTCTCAAATTAAACAATATTCTTCCATCAATTACATCGTTAATATTTTGTCTCTTAATATTAAATATTAACATTTTCCTTTCATCAAAATTCAAATTTCAACTTCATTTCAAAACCGTGGTTTTTATTCAAATAAAATCTTCATTTTATTTTTAAATCAAATTATTGACCAATCGGGTTTTATTTAATTTTCCTATCCTAGGCCAAAGTTCAATTTGGGTATTTATCATTTCAACCCGATTCCAATTCAATTCAAAATTAAAGCATAACAGAGGGAACTTGCAGTGTGATAACTGGGATGGTGTCAAAGTAAATAAACAAGCAATAACAACAATCAATATCAATCCAATAATCAATTCAAATAATCCCGAAATAACCATATTAATTCGCATTGTTATTTGTACGAATTAATATAATTATTTCTAGAATCTACACTATCATTTCATGTAGATTAAAGATTATTACATTACGGTTTTCACTTGTCATATATTTACAATTTCATACATCATCAATATAACAACATACATTCAGTGGTTCAATATGTAATTAAACAAATTCTACGTGTCAATAAATTTAACAGATAAAGGGGTCATATTATACAAATGTCATTTAATCAAATTTAACATTTAATTATCCTATATCAAGTTCAATTGCATGCTATTTATCATTTTAACATTAACAATTTAACGTCCAATATAAACATCAACAATCAATCAATTATCAGCCAAACTGTATTATCATCGCATAAATAATTAACAGATAATGGTGTCAGATGTCACAGGTGAACTGATATAGGCAATAGCATATATAACAGTGTACTTAACTAACAGCAGCATATTTCAATCGTCGTTTCAATTGAAATCAAATTTAATAAATAAAAGAACGTTAATCGTGAGTGAGTGCTCACCTTTCGAGGCTAGAGAGAGATTCAACAAAGAATGAGCTACTAATCCGGCATGAATTTCAAAGCAAGGCCAGGTTGGCATGAGTTCGATGGATAAGCTGACAATACGAATAGACGAAAGCAAATCAAAACCAGATTGACGAAGGAATTGGTATAAGTGAACTTATATATACTATATGTAAAATCACATTGTAAATTCAAATATATTTTTATATTTAATATATGTATGTAATTCAAAACCCATTATTTCCAATTAAAACACATGTAAATAAACAATATATCTATATAAAATAAATGACAACAACACTGCTACCTATATCCTGTAACCCTAACTGACAAGCTTGCATTTATACAGACAGCACAACCATATTTAAATATCATTTTTTTTTTTTGAAAATAAAATCCAGCAAAGTTTCATGCAACAAATTTCAAATTACAGTTTTAACCGCATAACAATAATAGTGTAAAACCAACAAAAAAAAGAAAGAAAGATCATCCTAATCGATCTTCACGGAAGAGAAAAGATAGTGCACGAAGTAGAAAAGACAAGAAACCCAACAGTTCCAGTGCTCAGCATAACAGCCAAAAACATAATGAGCGAATACCCGATGTACAGTATAGCAGAGACAAGTAGATTGTTTAAAACTTACGTCTACAATATATATTCAAGTAAACTATTATAAAATCATATATATAAATTTATACTGACTTATATATAAAACATCGTATTTATTATTATCAACCGGTTCCAAACATACTACAGCCTCAGTGTATACATATACTATCATATTACTAAATCAACCTGACTTCATACAACCACTAACAGACTATTATATTTTGTAAAACATGTAAGAAAGTAAGACTACCTGAACAAATATATAGAAATATCTATAGTGTTGCACTTATATATATACCTTTCTTTAATTATGCGAAATATACTTACCTAACCAATATGATATAATGCTCTAATATATACTTACGTGTGAATTCACAAGTATACACTCAAATGGACTATTACCCAATAGACTATACATATTTAAGCTGTTGAACTATAAGTAGACTATAACAGTTTGAATTTTTTTTTTTTTTTTTTGTATATAAATAGACTATAAATATGATATTGTAACTTTGTAGTATAATATATTACAGACCTATAATCTATAACTTACACGTATAATTAATATAAACTTTAAATATATACACACTTATATAGCAATTATATACTCTTAGATATCTAGCACGGTTTATATATATGAATCAATACATTTGAATAGAAAGAAATATCTAAGATATGCATACCAATACTTACATTCAACGAAGCATGGTGGGTGGAAGGGTAGAAATGGAAGTGAGGTGATAGAAGACTCATGCAGGCTGGAGGCTGAGAATATGGTGGTGCGGGTGAAAAATCTACGGGCAGCTGGAGGAAGGTGGTGAGGGAGAGAGCGAGGCGGAGGAGAGCGCGGAGACTCGGACGTTGGTTCGCGGATATGGTGGATCTGGGAGGTTGAGGAAAAGGCGGAGCTAGCTGGCGAGGTGGCTAGGGGCTGATGGTGGTTGTGTTGGCTTCGGTGGAGGTGCATGGACGGGTGGTTGCAGTGGTCGATGAGCATGGAGGCTGCATGAACACGGGTGGGAGGAAGATGAGTTGGTGGTAGACGGCGGAGGTGGTAGCAATTTTAGTGGACCGGTGACTGGAAGTCGGCAGGGCGCGGTGGTGCTGGAATTGAAGGCCGGGAAGGTGGAGATGTATAAGAAAAATGAAGAACAGAGGTTGCGGAAGTAATGGGAAAGGAGAAGTGCGGAGGAGCTGTTATATCTTCTTTCGAATGGAAGTAAGAGCAGAGAAAAACAAGAGCCAGGGAATTGAAAGGACCAACTAGCATACGTTGGAACCATAAATAAATATTTTGCAATGAAAATAGGAAAGGTTTACAGTTGGATTCTTGGAAAAAGAAAAACTGATGGCTATTCGTATTACAGTGTATAACGAATTTGACAAAGGAGATAAAAAGGCTCAATGCGGTTAACGATACGGAAAATCGTTCTACCAATTTCGCAGCGTACTGGGCTCCGAAACAGACAAATGAATATACCATAGAGATCAGCACAACGAGACGATCAAAACGGTATACAGATATCATTGGTATGATTGAATTATAAAAATTCAAAATTTTCTACTGACGGAAAATGCAAGAAAAACGCTGAAAAATAAGATCGACGGAGCCAAAGATGTCCGAATTTGGAAAAACGACAAACTGACATCTTGCTCAAAAGATGGTTTAGAATTTTTCTATGTAAAAATATTTAGGTTTCGGAAATATTTTATTTTCATCGTTTGTTAACCGATTAAATTGAAGTGAATTTACGCGCGAAATAAATTTTCGTATTTTCGGACGAAAATTTACCAGTTGCTATGTTTAACTAGACGTATTCCAAATATTAAATTTTTATTTCAAAATTTTATCGTTTAAAATTTCACAAAATTTTAACTAATTACGTTATTAGAACAGTTGAAATTTACGGGTCGTTACATTCTCCCCCACTCAAAACTTTTCGTCCCCGAAAAGGAACGAGGTAGGAGAATAGAAACAACCAGAAAGAAAACAGATTTGAAATACAAAATAACAATTAATTTAAACCATATAAATTCAATTTAAATTAATTAATATTCAAAAATTGATTTAATCCCTTTGATTTCACTAAAATAAACCTCAACTATTTCTAAATTTATTATCTTATTATCCAATTATCCCTAATTTACAATTTCTAAAACCATAAATTTGAATAGTCTTTATTATAATCATATTTTCTTCAACAATTTGAATTCTTCTTTATTCCAAATTATTATTAAATTTATTCTACTGAACATATCTTATCACATATATTTAACCCATATAAATTTATTTAAACCATAAAGATTTCAGTTTAAATCAATTTGTATTCAATCATTGATTTTAAATTCAAGGTATTTCCATAAGTTAATCTAATTTCTATCTACTATTCAATTAACTTATTATTCTATTTATTTCAATTAACATCTTATAATTAAAATTTAAGTGTATAACATTTATTATAACCACTTCAAATTTTATTTATATAGTAAATTATCCAATTACATATTCAACTTCTGAATGATTTAGGTAAGTTGTATTAGAATGCAGTTGAACAATATACAAATAAAATTTTCCTAATTCAATTATTCAAGTTTAAATATTTATTCCAAATTTTGGTTTTATTTATAATTAAAATCATCTTTTAACAAAATTTAAGAATTTGATTTCCGATTAACTTTAAACAATTTAGAGATATATATAATATATTTATATCAAATCAATTTAAAATTTTAAAATAAGATACCTATGTATATATATATATAGATCAAATTATACTGAAGAAATTCAAATCAAAATATTTTTCAAAACAAAACCGTAGCGAAGCTATAGAATAGTATCTTCACTTCGAAACTCGAAAATGAATGTCGATGATGCGGCCGCCATCACCGAAATTATTTTCCAGCGACAAAGAGAAGAGCACTGATTTCAACATTTAAAAAAATTCTTTGAAAACGATTTCTATTCGAAAATACTTCCAATACTATATACTTTAAAATTTTTAAAAACCAAAGTTCGAAATCACCGGAAACTAAATTCTCAAATTTCTGAATTAAGTTCATTTTAAATTCCAAATCAATTTATAAACCATAATTATAAATTCATTTAGAATAATAAATGAAAATCAAATATTATCATTTCAAACAACCAATTTAATTATCCCCAAAATTCTAGAAAATTTTCCTTATGTTTTTACGATATAATCAAACAAATTTGAAAATAATATTGTGTCCGTTTGCTCTGCTCAAGTGTTTTGGAAATTCTATCGATAGCGTTGATCAGACGAATCGATCGAAAACCCAAATCAACATCAGCAACTCAAACAACACAATATATAAAACATTTTTATATAGATTTACAAATACACTTCCTCGCTTGATGATACAAGAATTGATTTCAAAGCAAGGGTATAGATTCAAATTTGATGGAATCAAATCAAAGAGAATTTTGATTCGAAGATAGGTTCGAAACAAGGATAAGATGATTGAATAACGAAATAGGAAGATGGATAAGTTTATTTAATTCACGGGCAACCTTAACCGGGTCGTCCGTAACTTCAAGAGTAAGATCGATTGCTGAATTCCGAGGTAAATCAACACTCGATCTCAAGAGATGGAATTCAGGTATAGCAGGGAATAGATAGCCACGTAAACCGAGGATACAGAAATCTCCGGTAAATCAATGTCTATTGTAAAGGAGTTTAATCCTTTACGAATCATTTGAAGATTGGCGAGACCGCCGATCTATTATAGATATCATTCAAATGGAGTTATGGGTGCTCCAGAATTGAAAGAAGACGAATAGTGAGGGACACGAATGAATTTCGGAACCGAGGAGAACGTTCCAAAATTCAAGGAATTGAGTCAAAGGAAGAAATTGAAACTCGAATGAGAGTGGTTCTGTAAATACATTTACCCTATATGTTGAGTTTTGCCTAGAGCTACCAAAGCTCTGATACCAACTGTAACGACCCGCCATTTTGGACCATTCGCGTCCATTATAAGTGAATAGGTAGACACTCATGCCGGAGTTGAATTGCTCAAAATACCGCGTTGTTAATTTAATTGGCAAAACTGAACATATACAGTAAATAAATAATCACAGATCACAGACACAGAGTAATAAGTGCAGCGGAAATAAAAGAGATAGTAGTTCATGAAGCTACTATATGAATATATAAAATACATCAGAGTTTACAACAGAAGAGTAATACGATACATCAGAGTTAAACTAGATACAACGGAAGAGTAACAGATACAAATCAGAATACATCACTGGAATCATCGAATATCTGAAAGCTGGATAGATAGCTGGATCTCCAAGCGAAGCTCCAACTCCAAAGGTGAGTCTCGAAAGCTGAACTACTCAGTCTGACCCGAGCGTAAAGCAAAACACAAAACACTCGAGTCAGGATTAACATTCTTATATTAATAAATCCAACTCAAATGAAATAGCAATTGAAATACAAGTAACTCAAAGGATGTTTGGAATAACCATCCTTTAAGGATCCGTTAAACTATCTACTAGGTAGTAATGTACGCTAAGTAGATAATGTCTATCAGTAATATAAAGATATCAAAGTAGGGTTAAGCAGGGCCCATACACCTCTTAACCTGTTTATTCCCAAAAGCATATACAAGACCGTAGTTTCCCCAAAACCGGAAGTCACCAGAGGGCAATCCATATACTAAAGGTACAAATCAAAATCGTAGTGGTCGCGAATAGGATAATCAGTATGACAAGGTACATGAGGCGATACCAACTAGGATACTAGTAGTTGCCTGATCCGGACTGATGTTGGGCATAGCAGCTACTACCCCAACACCGCGAAACAACACTCCCAAATCGAGGGGTGCACCCAAATCGAATCACAAAAGTAATAGATATGGTATCGAAGAAGTGTGTCCGCTAGAGATGGCGATCCTCAATGGCCCGGCGCGGCTCCTGTTTTAGTCATGTCAAGGGTCATCCAAAATCGTTCTCTTTCTTCAGTCAACGCGTTCATCAAAACCATCCACTTCGTTCTGGATCAACACTCCGCGTATAGTTATTAAAGTGGTTTCGGTTCAGATAGAGAGTATATCCATTACCGATCCCGGTCTCCTTAATAACTTTCGTAATTATTACACCGATTGGTCGTTTATATATTTAAAAAACCAAATCAATTTCAATTTCAAATAGAATTCGTAAATCAACATTTCATTTTTCTTTCGAAAACCAATTTCCATACTTTACGTTTCAAACTTTCAAATTATCATTTCAAAATCTTATAATTCAAATTCAATTTCTATTTAAACAATCCAAATATTAACTCAAGTTCGAATATAAGCTTCATTTCGAAAACATTTAAATTAATTTAATTTAACATTTAAATCAATTTAAACTCATTTATCGATTTCATTCAATATCGTTAAATTAATTTATCATTCAAAACAATTTCTATTAAATTTCCAAATCATTAAATCAATTTCTTAAATTCAACTTCATTAAATCAAAACTTACAAATTTAATTAAATTAAATTCATCAAATCAAATTCTTTACATTTCAAGTCTTACATTAATTCCAAAATATCACATTTTCATTTCTTGTTAAAGAAATTCCATTTCACTTATTTACTTACTTAAATAATTTTCCAAAACTTAATTAATAAAGAAACTCAATTTCAATTATTTACGAAGAAAGATTCACTTATTCAAAAGTTCAATTTTTCTCTTATTAAAGAATTTCAATTCAATTTAATCATTTAATAATTCTTTATTAAATAGTTCAAAACTTAATTATTAAATAATTTCAAAGTTTAATAATTTCAAACTTAATTATAATTTCAAACTTAATTATTAAATCATTTCAAACTTAATGATTTCAATCTTAATTATCAAATCATTTCTTTCATTTCTCAAATTAAACAATATTCTTCCATCAATTACATCGTTAATATTTTGTCTCTTAATATTAAATATTAACATTTTCCTTTCATCAAAATTCAAATTTCAACTTCATTTCAAAACCGTGGTTTTTATTCAAATAAAATCTTCATTTTATTTTTAAATCAAATTATTGACCAATCGGGTTTTATTTAATTTTCCTATCCTAGGCCAAAGTTCAATTTGGGTATTTATCATTTCAACCCGATTCCAATTCAATTCAAAATTAAAGCATAACAGAGGGAACTTGCAGTGTGATAACTGGGATGGTGTCAAAGTAAATAAACAAGCAATAACAACAATCAATATCAATCCAATAATCAATTCAAATAATCCCGAAATAACCATATTAATTCGCATTGTTATTTGTACGAATTAATATAATTATTTCTAGAATCTACACTATCATTTCATGTAGATTAAAGATTATTACATTACGGTTTTCACTTGTCATATATTTACAATTTCATACATCATCAATATAACAACATACATTCAGTGGTTCAATATGTAATTAAACAAATTCTACGTGTCAATAAATTTAACAGATAAAGGGGTCATATTATACAAATGTCATTTAATCAAATTTAACATTTAATTATCCTATATCAAGTTCAATTGCATGCTATTTATCATTTTAACATTAACAATTTAACGTCCAATATAAACATCAACAATCAATCAATTATCAGCCAAACTGTATTATCATCGCATAAATAATTAACAGATAATGGTGTCAGATGTCACAGGTGAACTGATAAAGGCAATAGCATATATAACAGTGTACTTAACTAACAACAGCATATTTCAATCGTCGTTTCAATTGAAATCAAATTTAATAAATAAAAGAACGTTAATCGTGAGTGAGTGCTCACCTTTCGAGGCTAGAGAGAGATTCAACAAAGAATGAGCTACTAATCCGGCATGAATTTCAAAGCAAGGCCAGGTTGGCATGAGTTCGATGGATAAGCTGACAATACGAATAGACGAAAGCAAATCAAAACCAGATTGACGAAGGAATTGGTATAAGTGAACTTATATATACTATATGTAAAATCACATTGTAAATTCAAATATATTTTTATATTTAATATATGTATGTAATTCAAAACCCATTATTTCCAATTAAAACACATGTAAATAAACAATATATCTATATAAAATAAATGACAACAACACTGCTACCTATATCCTGTAACCCTAACTGACAAGCTTGCATTTATACAGACAGCACAACCATATTTAAATATCATTTTTTTTTTTGAAAATAAAATCCAGCAAAGTTTCATGCAACAAATTTCAAATTACAGTTTTAACCGCATAACAATAATAGTGTAAAACCAACAAAAAAAAGAAAGAAAGATCATCCTAATCGATCTTCACGGAAGAGAAAAGATAGTGCACGAAGTAGAAAAGACAAGAAACCCAACAGTTCCAGTGCTCAGCATAACAGCCAAAAACATAATGAGCGAATACCCGATGTACAGTATAGCAGAGACAAGTAGATTGTTTAAAACTTACGTCTACAATATATATTCAAGTAAACTATTATAAAATCATATATATAAATTTATACTGACTTATATATAAAACATCGTATTTATTATTATCAACCGGTTCCAAACATACTACAGCCTCAGTGTATACATATACTATCATATTACTAAATCAACCTGACTTCATACAACCACTAACAGACTATTATATTTTGTAAAACATGTAAGAAAGTAAGACTACCTGAACAAATATATAGAAATATCTATAGTGTTGCACTTATATATATACCTTTCTTTAATTATGCGAAATATACTTACCTAACCAATATGATATAATGCTCTAATATATACTTACGTGTGAATTCACAAGTATACACTCAAATGGACTATTACCCAATAGACTATACATATTTAAGCTGTTGAACTATAAGTAGACTATAACAGTTTGAATTTTTTTTTTTTTTGTATATAAATAGACTATAAATATGATATTGTAACTCTGTAGTATAATATATTACAGACCTATAATCTATAACTTACACGTATAATTAATATAAACTTTAAATATATACACACTTATATAGCAATTATATACTCTTAGATATCTAGCACGGTTTATATATATGAATCAATACATTTGAATAGAAAGAAATATCTAAGATATGCATACCAATACTTACATTCAACGAAGCATGGTGGGTGGAAGGGTAGAAATGGAAGTGAGGTGATAGAAGACTCATGCAGGCTGGAGGCTGAGAATATGGTGGTGCGGGTGAAAAATCTACGGGCAGCTGGAGGAAGGTGGTGAGGGAGAGAGCGAGGCGGAGGAGAGCGCGGAGACTCGGACGTTGGTTCGCGGATATGGTGGATCTGGGAGGTTGAGGAAAAGGCGGAGCTAGCTGGCGAGGTGGCTAGGGGCTGATGGTGGTTGTGTTGGCTTCGGTGGAGGTGCATGGACGGGTGGTTGCAGTGGTCGATGAGCATGGAGGCTGCGTGAACATGGGTGGGAGGAAGATGAGTTGGTGGTAGACGGCGGAGGTGGTAGCAATTTTAGTGGACCGGTGACTGGAAGTCGGCAGGGCGCGGTGGTGCTGGAATTGAAGGCCGGGAAGGTGGAGATGTATAAGAAAAATGAAGAACAGAGGTTGCGGAAGTAATGGGAAAGGAGAAGTGCGGAGGAGCTGTTATATCTTCTTTCGAATGGAAGTAAGAGCAGAGAAAAACAAGAGCCAGGGAATTGAAAGGACCAACTAGCATACGTTGGAACCATAAATAAATATTTTGCAATGAAAATAGGAAAGGTTTACAGTTGGATTCTTGGAAAAAGAAAAACTGATGGCTATTCGTATTACAGTGTATAACGAATTTGACAAAGGAGATAAAAAGGCTCAATGCGGTTAACGATACGGAAAATCGTTCTACCAATTTCGCAGCGTACTGGGCTCCGAAACAGACAAATGAATATACCATAGAGATCAGCACAACGAGACGATCAAAACGGTATACAGATATCAGTGGTATGATTGAATTATAAAAATTCGAAATTTTCTACTGACGGAAAATGCAAGAAAAACGCTGAAAAATAAGATCGACGGAGCCAAAGATGTCCGAATTTGGAAAAACGACAAACTGACATCTTGCTCAAAAGATGGTTTAGAATTTTTCTATGTAAAAATATTTAGGTTTCGGAAATATTTTATTTTCATCGTTTGTTAACCGATTAAATTGAAGTGAATTTACGCGCGAAATAAATTTTCGTATTTTCGGACGAAAATTTACCAGTTGCTATGTTTAACTAGACGTATTCCAAATATTAAATTTTTATTTCAAAATTTTATCGTTTAAAATTTCACAAAATTTTAACTAATTACGTTATTAGAACAGTTGAAATTTACGGGTCGTTACAGTTTCACCCTTTCTAATACTTGAGACATTGATTCTACATTAGGAGTACACGATCTAATGAAGTCCGCATTGTGTCAAAGTCTCCATTTTCTACAAGTATTTATTCTTACTTAAATCAATGATCTTACATGAAATGACAAAGTAATGAATTTAATATATGAACTTACAATGCGTATAATAAGAGAATTGCTTTCGTTACCATGCATGGGCTCGGTGAATCATTTTTGTTTTGGGTTGACAACAATGGGATGTGACATAGATTTATACAACTCATTGCATTACAATCGCAAGGGCGTACAACATGGTTTGATGTCAAACTCTCGTTGAGAAAATGATTTTTCCACTCATTTCGGCTATTGCATCATAATCACAAAGGCGTAAGACATGGTTTGATGTCAAACTCTCATTGAGAAGATGATTTCTCCACTCATTTCGGTTAAATCTCCTAAATTAGAGTTCGCCGCCATGTATGATTTTAACGATGACTTTATTTTTTTAGTCTCCACGGTGAAAGTAGTAGTAGGTATTGGTTGAACAAATCTAAATTGAAGAGAATTCTTTATGGTAGATAGAACTCTACTATTTCAAAGCACATGATGGAACTGTTATACAAAGCACATCACTGAAATGGGTAATAATCTTGAATATTCTTCAAACAATCCCAAACAACATTACTACCCTAAAGACTGTCAATCTTCTCCTGGAAGCTGATCAAATCAGATGCAACGTTGTTATTTGGTTCCATCGCAAAATTGAAGGCTTCCCTTGGGTCACCAGGCCTCTGCATTATCCGATTATGTGATTTCAAATAGGGAATTTCTTGTATATCCAGACTTACACATGAAACATAAATATTAAATAAATGTCAAAGCAATTAATTTGAATTTTAATCATATGGCCTAAAGTAAAGTCATACAACCAGCAATTTGACATATGCCTTTTCTTGTGCCTTGATCCAAGTTATAGAACAACCAACTCAAGCACGCAGTGACCCAAGAGTAAGTGTTCACCTTCCTTACACACATGTAGGCATTTCAAAAAATGTACTAAGACTTTGTTCCTAGCTTTATCACCACAAATTAACATGCCAATGGTGTCTAACAGGTATGCAATCGCACATTGCCTTTTTCAATCTACACTATCTAACTCTTGAGAACCAGAGAATGTAGTTCTCCAAACGGACTTTTTTCTCCTCCCAATAGTTGATCAGCCTTTCCCCTTTGATGTCGAGATACTTATCCAACAAGTCATATACATCTTCGTCATTTATCCTTTTTGAACCTTCAAGTGGCCTTGTAACTGCTTTTCTATCAATAGGAAGCCCGTAATGTGAAATGCTTCATCAATAGTAATTGTCATCTCATCGAACGGAAGATTAAAAGTATTTATTTTCAGGTAGAATCTTTTAATAAATGCATCAATTAATGCCTTGTCAACTTTATCATGTGTATGTTTTATTATTTACTTGATGCTCGAATCGGCTACTGCATCCTTAACAAAATCACATTACTTGCTTAAATCTCACTGTTTATGTGTTCCAACATGGTTGTGAAGCTCAACAATTGTAGCTTCATCCTTTGATGCCTATATTAACAAAATGATGTTCAAAACTTACACTCGTAATTGCAATTTTTAATGTAATTTTAAATCAAATAATATGATATATTTACCAAAGAGTTCCAAATGCTAGAAGCAGTATGATCTTTGTAAGTAAAGAGTAAAGGTGGTTGAACTTCACTTTTAGTAGCTTGACTAGATGATTCTGTCATCAGCTTTTTGCCTCTGTTCTTTCACTTCAATGCTTCATTTCTGTATCACTATCCTCTTCACTTTCATTCAATGGTTCATCCATAGTTGCCATTTCTTCCTCTTGATTCAACCCACATATATTCCTTAAGCCAAATGCTCATGTTGACTTCCATCATCCCCGCTCACACTATTTTCGCCGTTGTTGCTTCCATCATGTACATCACTCTCTTCTTCAATACGTTTCTTTATTCATTCTACCGCTAATTTCTTGCAGTTCAAACCCGTAGGTAGGATACGAGTGGTTGAAGCTGAAGCCAATGACTTTTGGCTGAAAAAACAAATAAATTCAATTACTTACTATGTAGATTACAACAAGAACAAAATTCTACATCCTATTTTTCTAAACAAGCCATTTTGACAACTTTATACCAAAATAAAACAAATAATTCAACATAGCTCCGTTGAGATAAAATTTAAAAACAAAGAACGCTTACCGAATTAATTCAAAAACTCAAAATGTTATTGCCAAATGATGTTTTTGTTAACAAACCAACCATTGGTGTAAATTTCCTAATGCTTTTTTACTTAATAATAGAACACAATAAGTCAAACAACACTAAAATAAATAACTATCACCTATCGAAGTTTCCATGATGAACTAATAGCTATGCACCGAACTAGTGTTTCGACGATGACTGCAACGACGCTTATTTTTAACTATTTTTAAATTATTAAATTTTATAATTATTGAACAAAAATGGTTAGAATAAAAATTAAATGATTTATTAATGTAATATATTGGTTAATTAAATTGTTTAAATTTAATATTGGAAATTGTTTAAATAGTTGAATCCTGAATTAATGTGAATAAAAATTATTTCAAAAGTTTATTTAAATTTTATTTAAACAAGAATGGAAATTGTTAACTTCTAAAATTTAATTTAAAAGTGAATAAATTTATTTTGGAAATTATTTGTTTTAAATAGCGGGTAAAAATAGTCTTTTTGAGCATTGTCTCGGATTTCGATGAAACCAGTTTCATCGGATCCGTAATAGTGAATTATTATAGGATTTCAAGTTTCGTAACGATCGGACTTATCGTTTGGTCCGGCGAGCATGAAACGCGTAGAAATTAATTAAAGGAATTTAATTAAAATAAGTTGATTTTTAAAATCTATCTTTTGAATATAATGGAATTGGCTTCCAATACATGTTCCATTTGTTCGGAATAAGAGTATAACATATAGAATGTCAGGCGGCACGCTTCGTTTGGAGTTCGGAAAATTTATGCGTGAATAGTGTCGGATATTTATGTAATTTGCCATCCTTTATCTGCATTCGCGCAACCTAAACCCTAAAAAATCGACCATGGCTCTTTCAATGATTTTTAATGGCCGAAATTCACTCTCTTCTCTCCTCATTTTCTCTCAATCCACTCAATAAAATCAAACGAGAGAAGAGGCTGGGTAGGGTTTTGTTTTAATTTTAATTTATTTTGTTAATTTTAATTTTAATTATATTTACGCTAAATATCGAATATCCTTTCCATGCGAGGTCTGATTCGAGCGGAACAACTCGCGTTGCGATCTTATCAATGAAGGCTATGACAAGGAGTCGAATTGGAATTTATTTGAAGTTGGAAAATATTCAGTTTCAAATAAATGTAAGTGTTTTAAAACGCTCACGAAATACTAAAATACTTCTAATATTCATTAAATTAATATCATTAAGTAATTTAATTTTATTGACATTTAAATTGACATATGAATTGAATGATAGAAATTTAAGTTGATAGTTAAAGTGAAATTGTAATTAAATTACTAGTTAAACTCCCAATCATTGATACCTAGTTAATTGTTGTGATATTTTGACTGTTTTGGATGTTGATTGTGATGGATGGCTATTGGTTGATATATTGGATGATTAGTTGTTTATTTATTTTTATATATTTCTATTATCACCATGTATATTACTAACAGTATATAAACCCGTGATTTTAATTATTTTGAATAAATTAAGAAATAGGTTGAAATGATATCTACCTATGACTCTTTGATTTGGATTGAAATGTATATATCCATTCCTGAAATTAAAATTGAAATAAATGATCACTTGGCCATATGATAGAAAATTATATACGGACACCGAATTGGTTAAATTAAATGGTATTAAATTCTTGAATTTGAATCTATTTAAATGATTTTGATTTAAAGAAATTAAAATCGAATTCATAAAGATTGAATTAATTCTAAATTCAAGTCTTGAAACATTGAAATTTAAATTGGTTAAAATGTATTGTTTTAAGAATTTATTTTGAAATGTGAAGTAAAATCGACATATGACTTGAATTAAGGGAATCGAAATTATTTTAAAGGTTTGAACTTTTTCTTGAATTTTAAAATATATCCAATTACAAGTAATTTAAATGGATATTTCAAATTGAATCGGAATTGAATTATTTTAAAATATTTGAACCTTAAATTGAATATTGAAGTTTAAATTAGTTTAAGTGATTTAAATCAATATTTTGAAATCGACGTCGAAATTAATATAAATTAAAATCGTTTAAAATTGAGAATTAAATTGAAATTATTCAAATTGAAATCGAAATTAATTTGAATTCAAATTGAAATTAAAATTGAATTGGATTGAAATCGAAATTCAGTCAATTTGAATTGAGTTGAGATTGAAGATGAACTGAATTGAGAGATTTGAAATTGAATCAGTTTGATATAAATTTAGACCTTAATCCGAATTTATTGGAAATCGGAAAAAACAGTTTTGAATTTGAAATTATTTTCACTATAAACTATTTTCCTATAAACTGTTTTAAAATTCATCTTTTTAAATTTCCAAATTATCTAAATTTTCAAATCATTTAATATATAGTCTATCTTAATGTCTAAACTATTTAAAATAATTCTAACTATTTTCTAAAAATTCAAATTGTGCAAGGTTGGGATGTTTATATTTAAATAATGGAATTAAATGCAAATTGGGTTAAAATGAACTTATAACCTAAGTTGATATTCGAAATGATTTTGGAAGTGAAATTGAAATATTGGAGCGAAATGATTTCAATTGAAATTTAAATATTTTGAGTAAATATGATATTTTGAAATAAATAAAATTTTGAAGTGAATATGATATTTTGATATCAGGTATATATTGATTTTGAAATGTAAAAGTACCAACCGGTGTGTAAAACGACGTTTTGTTGTTAAAGAGACCGAGAACTTTTACTGGCATACTCTTTGTCAATATTGGAACCACTTTTACAACTGTGTACGCGGAGGAGACTCTAGAATGAAGTGGTTGGATTTGGTGTACGATTGTTGGATTTGAAGAAAGAGATCGATGATGGATAGACCCGACACTTGTGCCAATTTGAAATGACTAAAACAAGACGGCTTGATAGTGCTAAGTAGGCTAGCTACCCTAGCAGACATCTATTCTTCGATTTTCTTCTTGGACTTGGTACACACTATTACTTTTTATGTTCATTTTGATTGGTGCTCCTTGATTTGGGATGACCTCCTTTGACTCGATATGGGATGGATGGACGTAGCGGGCGGTCGTGGCTACGATGCGTTACCACCAGCCCTGCGACCCGAACTGGTAGTATCATATCTTGGGCATTGCCTCACGTGCCTTGTCATACTTTTTTTCTTATACAAAACCACTATGAGTTTGGTTTTAGTGTTGTCGTATCACGACGCATCCCTATCCCCCGACGTGCTACTGGGTCGTTATATGCAAACTGTACGACAATGCTTAAAAACGCGTTAAGGGGGATTAATGTAAAGCCTTGATGCTAAGAAAAATATTTATTTTACTGATTAGACATTACACATATAGTGTATTCTACTATTTGTAGATATTTTGACGGATCCTTAAGAGATGGAGAACCTCATAACATCTCTTAAGTTATTGCATACACGTTATACACTGGATAGGAGATGTAAAACCCCAAAAACCTCTCTGACGCTATTACACCCCTGTTATATCTGATACTGATTTGAATCACATAAGGATATTTTAGTCCTAACACGAGTGTAATGTTTTCTTATTATGCTCGAGTCAGCCATGAGTTTTCAGTGCATTAAAGATTATTTTCTGAAGGACGAAGACGAAGATTTGGTATATTATACTACTAGTACTATTTCCTTGCATTGTTTGTTCCACTGCATTATTATATTTGTTCTGTTGTGTATATATATAACTCTGATAGATGTTGTAAACTTTTAATCAAATGTACATCATAAACAGCTTCATAAACTGCTTATTTGATTATTATATTTTGTCATTTCGCTGCGAGATTCTGAGTTTGTTTTCTTCTTTACTTATTTTTCTTAATTAACTCCATTGATTATCCGTGTTTCGGATTGTTTGAGTTGGACATGTGTGCATTATTGTCGATTTAAATCTCCTGAAATGAGGGTCGTCATAATGACAAACCTTAATTTTACACCAAACCTTAGTTTTACAGCAGTAAAAAATAACTTACCTAGCCATTGGTTGTTCAACGAATTTTGGATCCACGATAAAAAAAGCATGAGGAATTATTTATCCTTACCCTTAATTTGGTTTGTAAATGAAGAGGGAAGCATGGAGATGAAGGTATGAGCTAAAAACTTAAAGGGTGGAAAAGAAATAATGGTAGAGTTGGTAAATGCAAATTTTTCTAGTATGCTGTGTACCCCTCATAGTAATTTTATTTTATAAAATTTAGCCACTTCATATTGAAAAGTGGAGTGCCATTATTATGTTGGGAAGAAGAGACATATTATAGATACTCAACCATCTGACCAATTCAATAAAAATGGCTTTTGCTGAATTTTGAAATAAGATAAAACCTAAGTGCATGGAAAATAAGAGGAGAGCAAAGTATAGGATTTAAATTTTTAAGAAAAGATGGATTATTTTTCATGTATTTTATTATTTCTCCAAACGTGAAAAACTACAAAAAGATGATTTTCCATTTTGTAAGCCACCTTCAATTTTCAAGTTTTTTTTCCAAAAATAAGAACGCAATAAATAAAAACCCAGAACTAAAAATGATAAACTAAAAGAGGCTTAAATTAATTAGGTGAATTCTATATCTAGACATAATCACTATTAATTTTTGATTTTATAAGGGAAATCTTCCATCCTTCTCCTATTCTACCTCCTATCTTCGATCCGTTGTGTTTTAAACACTTTTCCTTTTAGATTGAGTCGTTTCTGATAGGTTCTTGTTCTTGATCTCTTTATTTACTTTCTTTTCGAAAATCCTTAGAGTTGGTTGTCCATTCCTAAGAAAATATATGTCATGACAATCACTTGCGCGGAACTCCATGTTCAAGAATTTTGGAGGATCCTCGTGCAATATAAAGTACTAGGTACTGAGTGGTTGGACTAGGTGCCGAGTGGCTCCCTTTGCTCCAAATCTTCTAGAGTTTCCTATGTATGTTCCCATTGCCTATCTAAGGAAGTTCCTAAGCCGTGAATAATTTATTCTTAATTTTATGTTTAATTCCATTTAGAATATAATTAGTCAAAAATCCAAATGGCATTCATGTTTTTAAATGATTTAACTATTTGTGAGGCTAGAGATGCTGTATTTTTTGAAAATGTCTTTCCTTTAAAGAATTGTAATGATGAGAGCTCTTTTGGCTCTTCTATTGCCACTGATGTATCATTGTCTTTGCCCGGTCTAGCACATATTGCTAGTGAATCTAACAACGATCTTAGAAGGAGTAAAAGTAAATGTATAATGACTAACTTTAGACCAGACTTCATTACTGCCTTTTTATATAAAATAATGATTTTGAAAGAATTGATGATACCATTGTTTCAGTACTTTTAATTGAGAAAGATCCTAAAACATACGATGAGGCAACTCTCTAGGGATGATAATTTTTGGAAAGAAGCTATTAAAAGTGAAATTTATTTTATAACATCTAACCATACCTATAACATTGTTGGCCTACCTAAGGGATGCAAACCAATTAGGACTAAGTGGATTTTTAGAAAGAAATTGAAAATCGATGGTTCTGTAGATAAATTCAAGGCTAAATTAGTAATGTTAGGTTCACTCAAAAGAAAAACATTGATCATTTTGACACTTATTCCCTTGTCACCAAGTTAGGTACTATTAGAACTTTAGTTTCCTTGGCTATTATTTTTATTCTAGTAGTACACCAAATGGATGTGAAGACCGCATTTCTTAATAGTGACTTAGAACAAGAAATTTTTGTGGAACATCTTACTGGTTCTATATAACCTAGTCAAGAGAATATGGTTTGCAAATTAAGAAAGTCACTATATGGCCTAAAATAGGCTCCTTAACAATAATATGAAAATTTTGATAGGGCTCAGGTCAATAATTGTTATATAGTGAATGCCTATGATCCTACATATATTCAAAGGTGTTTGGTCCTTATTATGTGATTACTTGCCTTTATGTTGATGATATGTTGATATTTGGTATAATGATGGTTGTAGAAAATGATGCAAAAAAGTTCTTGTCCCTCTAATTTTAGATGAAAGATTTGGGAAAGACAGATGTGATATTGGGAATTAAATTGATAAAACCACAGCCGATTTCTCACTAAATCGATCTCACTACATAGAGAAAAGTTTAAAAAGATTTAATTATTTTGATATGACTTCTTTTCGATCTTTGTATGATCCTAGTATGCATCTTAAAGAGAACAAAGCACCCAGTGTGTCATAAGATGAATATGCCAAAGACATTGGATGCATAATGTTTCATATGAGTTATACATGTCCTGACATAGCTCACACCATGAGTCATTTGAGTAGAAACCCAACAACGAACATTGGAGTGCCCTTTATCATCTTTTGAGGTATCTTTAGAGTACAATTGATTGGTGCTTGCATTTTAATATATGTCATGCTATTTTAGAGGGATTTGTGATGCTTACTAGGTCGCTAATAATGATGAAGTTAACTCCACTAGTGGCTAAGTGTTTACTTTGGGAGGAGGCATTATATCATGAACGTCCTATAAACAGACATGCATACACTACACCAAAAAAGCCATTTCACAACGGCTTTGAGCCGTTATGAAACGATTTTGTAAAAGCCCAAAGTTATTGCAAAATAGGGAGTAGTAAAATTTCGCAATAGCCAGAATTTTACACACACACACACATAAGAGGAGATTAGGGTTCGACCAAAAATATGAAGGTTTTGAGGCATTCAAAATGTCTTCTAATAAGTATGGGTTGAGATGCTTATTCTGTGGAGGAATGGAGACAAGTTAAGATCTAGATATGTTGCTAATTTCCTTCCGTTTTCCATTCAAACCTAGTCCAGTTAGTTGCCATCAAATGACCGCACCTACATAGCTCCATCATTTAAAATGTAAAAAAATATTTTGCATTTAAATCCAATTTAAAAGTGCATCGATATCTCGTTGATTAATATAATTAAAACTATTATAAATACATTTAATAATATTTGTTCATCAAATCAAAAATAAATTTTGTAACTAATATTTCATGAATATTAATAGTTTAAGACGGTTATAAAATAATTAAATCTTGTGGTCAAGATGTATTCGACGATTCTATTGTGCGACTATGCTGTAAATTTAGTCAGCAATTAATATCGAACTATACGAATATTACCGTTCATACATCACTTAGCATGTGGTGTAACATTTTGGTCAAATTTATTGCTTAATTGGTTTTGATAAAATCCAATGTTACTTTATTAAGCTTTACTTGGTTATGATTTTTACTTATACTAATTCTCTACCTTAAGACTGTTTCATTTTGAACTTATGGAATTTTATAATGGTAAAAATTCCAATATCGTTCATATTTAACACTATATTCCAAACACAAAGTTCTCGGTTTAATAATTACAATTATTATCAACCAAACTGCTTAGACCCAAAACTTTGACTTTTATTTGATCTAAGTTAATGATGATACTAACCCCATATAACTTAGGAGACGGATCATCTCTTGAATACTGTTTCACTTCCAAAACTTCCACTCATCCAACTATAGTCACCCGAGGACATCGTGACATGGTTCGACTATAATCAAAGCGAAGATTTCATATTGGAGATTGATAGTATTGTCAAGTCAAGAGAACTATCTAAAATTTTCACATCAATATTTTCTATTTCACTTAGTTATATTAACCAACATAAAACTAATGAGTGAGTCATTCCATAGTTATCCAATAACTATTGGTTCGTAACCCCTTGGTGCCTCCATTAGACATGAGTAATAAGCTTTCCAACATTTGGAGAGTGTTACGTACTCTAGTCTCAATGGATGTATCAATATCTAGTTTTGATATGCCTTGACTAGGAATATCTAAAATGGTATTATATTTTCATTGTGATAAATTACTCATGGTTACAACACTTTGTAACTACTATCAAAAAACATAACATTGTGGATTTTTTATAAAATATATTTTTAGTTAAATTAATTAATTTGTATAAAACATTACATCAAGTATATAATAGAAAGAAAACAACTTTGATTTCGAACGAGATTGGTTATCGAGTTAGATATATGTTAGAAATTACATAACTTTCTATAGGTCATATCCCTTACTCTATCAATCTCCTACTTGCACTTAGGGTCAATTATGGAGTCTTATTCCAATTTCTCTAATCCGTTTCCTCAAAACATACTGGGTCAGTCCCTTAGTGAATGGGTATGCTATATTATTTAAATTATCTACTATGTCAATCAACTCTCTCCAATGCTGATAAACTACCTTTATAACGTGGAACAACTTATAGTACGTCTCTCGACTTTCAGTGAACTCTAAGTTCAGTTATGAACTATATTATGAAATTTTATGGGATTCTCAACATTTGGAATCATACTTAGCTCATTTATAAATCTATGCATTTTTATTTATGCACATTGCTTTTATTGTAGCGCTATTCAAGGTGATTTACTTAGACTTTGAATCAGCCATATTATTTCATTTGGAATATTTCTAACTTAAATATTCTTAACTTGAATTTATTATTGACACATTATACTTAATATCACTTATGAAGTTTGAGTCCGAACATTCCTTCATAAAGAGTTGGTTGTTTCCGTAAACTATGCTCTAGAAATTCATAAATACACGAGAATGCTCCAAACTACCATTTGGAAATATCAATTTGGATTTGATATTTGCTTTTTATATCAAATACATAAACAAATCATGATATGGTAGATAGAATAACATGTATGATAACTACTATTTCCAATGCATAAGGAATCCATCTTACATGTTTCATATTAAATATTTTAATAAGGTGTCCTTTGTAACATCCCTTATCTTGAGGCCTAATGCTAAGCGCTACCGATGTGGCAGTCGTCTATAGTATTAACTTCTGCTAATAAAACATGGCAAATGTTAATGGTATCCATAATATTAGAAGCATATGAATATGAAAAAAAATCAACACAGATTTCAAAATAGCTTTTCTGATTACATTTCAAATAAATATTTCATATTCAATTACATAATCCTAAAATGATTCCCAAGTTTTGATCAAATGTAATTATTAAAAATTATGCTAAGAGCGACATATGAAGGTGCCCCCTTGGATGATCATAGTACTAGGTAGACAGATTAGTCATAAATACATTATAGGAAAAATAATAATAAATAGGTCCTACATAGCTAGCTTTGCCTTCTGCATGTCTTCGTAAGCTTATTCATCCAACATACCAAACCTGAAAAGTTTTTAACTCTCATTCTACTCAAATTTAATTTTAAGCACCTGAGAGTATAAGGGGAAAACATAAACTTTGAGTCATACATAAAGTCTAGTGTGAATATTCTATTACATTTTGGTTTTCTGATATTAAGTGACACCATGCCGCTTAGTGAAATAGTTTTCCCCTCAATAATATTCTTTTAAAATCATATCTTTTGCAAATCAGAAACCTGCAATCATAATGATTATAACAAAAATAGCAATAACATATATGGATTCAAACTAGGTAATCAATGGACTATCTATTCATACTATAGTTTTATCCGACTAACTATTAACCACTGGCTGAATCGTACCTACAAGACATAATAAACATTCTTACTTCTGTTAGTCACAATACTAAGCTATCTTCCCTTAACTATCTTCTTCTAAGGTCAACTGATCCTAATGGTTTTGCGAGCCCACAAATAACCTGTCATTACTCTATATATTCCCTTCTGTATGTAACATCATTTTAGTCTTACCTGTGATAAAGCCCTATACACTAGAATTTTGGACTTATTTTAGCTAGGGGCCAATAGCTAAAGTATAGGGCGTGACCTTATACCGATCCTATCTGGTCTTTTAGTATCTGAGTGATATACTTAGGGTTAACTACCCTATTCAAATTTCATTTCCTTGTATACTATCTTTACAAATGATTTACCGTTGAAATCCTAATTTTATATAACAAGGAAATCATACTCTTTTCTTTACTCAAAATACTAATGTCGTGATATATGCTTTACATAAAACAATGTTGATGAAATCTAATTAGTGGGATTATCTATCCCTTCAAATAAGTTAAAGCCTTTTTTAACTTAGAAAACTTTAGGCTATAAGGCCAAAACAATAACTTCAAAACCTTTGCTTAAAGCCTTAAACAATCCCTTTCAAATTCATTGAAAGTAACCCATTCAAAATAAGTTAACTACTTTAGCCTTGAAAACATTAGGCCGAAAGGCCCAAACATACCTTTCGAATGTATTGGAAATAGACCTTTTGAAATCATCACTTACACCTTAGATATCCTCTTTCGAAACCATTAAAACTAACCTTTCAAAACACTTGAAAATAAACCTTTCGAAAGCATTGTGTTCAAGTAAGAGTTTGTTGAAACATAGTTTCAAAACCATTTAAAATTATTCCCTTCGCAACCATTGGGTTTAACCTAATATAACTTAAGATTCATAAAGAACAAAGGCGAAAGCATTAGTTTCGAAAGCATTAATCCCAAGTAAAAGAATTGGAAAGTTTCGAAATGTGACGACCGCCCATGACCCCTGCACCGAATCTAGAGATAAGGCGCTGTAAAGTGTGCCAGGCGACCATGGACGATTGTCAAGGTAAGATTTAAAAACAACAGAATCTATCGTATTACTCACAGCGCATGGACAAAATACAATAGAACATATGTATAGTGAAGCTTTACAGAGCAAAATGACATCATATAAAACTCCATAATAGTTGAGTACAAGCATCAAAATAATCAATACATCAAGCCTCACTACATATCTCTCAGAGAATACAAAACAGCGGAATATCCAGTACATATGAGAAGATAATAAGCAACCCTCTAGCTCGTCTTCGATATCAGCATCGTGAGAAGAGAACAGCACCTGTCACCTGCTACCTAGTCTGCCCGTCCCCAAAAATGGACGAACAGCCCAAGGCAATAAGAATTAAAACAACATAAAGCCTTGAGTCAGACAACAGTCTTAGTGAGCAGTAAATTAACTAACAACATACCAAAAGAGCATAAAGGAAAAGGAATAGGAATACAACCCTCCCACTCCAACCTCATTCTACAGTGATAGCCCCCAGACACACACTAAGCAGAAGCAAACATAGCAGAGCATACAATTTAAAGTAAAACTACTATCACTCGGGTCAAGGGCGATGTTTTCCAGGTACCAAGGCCTAAATTAGATAAGCACCCAGAAAATACCGCTCTTGAGTCCGAATGACGATACAACCAAACATCCATGACTCTGGCTATCACTGTTATCATTGCTTCGATATCACCGTTAATTGAATGACCGACACATTCTTTCAGCCGTCCGTCAAGGGCTAATGGAAACCCCGGTTCTAGACATAACTCCCGCACGTCGTCGCAGCCCGTGCCTAGGACTATCGAATCTGCCCAGAGTACTCGACCATCAACAGTTGGCCGTTGGGACTATCGAATCTGCCCAAACGTACTCTTGCTTAGAGCATGCTAGAACCTTCAACAACAATGCTATCCAAGCCTCCTAGTCATCCTCCTCGACGACTATTCTCATATCCATTCATTATCCTCAACTCGAATCATATCACCAAGTTATCAACATGCTTGGAATGACCCCGTCTGGATTAGACCAAGTCTTCATCATATGATTGCCTCGCTTCATTACATCCTCGCAAAGCCTCATCTTATCATCACATCATCAAATCTATGCATAAGAGCTTCATCATCCCGCTACATATGCCACGAGCAGCTTTTCCAATTCAAGAGCCTTTCCCTTAGCTTTTGAATCACCTTCGATCTAAATCTAATCATCAATCATCTAGTTCATAACAATCAATCAAATCAAACATCAATCCAAGCAATCAAGTATTCTAAAATGATCTAAGTAGACAATTATAACAATAATGGCATTTTCGTAATTAAAGAGTTGAAAGTCCAATAAGCATGAAAACATGGATTATATCTCTACAAACTTGATGAATGAACTTGCATAGGTTAACATATGATAAAATGGATGTAACATCATCATGAACAATGGATCTATATGGATCTACACATAGGATGAAGAAAATGCATGGAAATCTCTATTTTAACACCAAATCGAGCCAACAATCCGATATACTCCTTTGGATCCGTGTGAGAGATAATCACCACTCACCAAATCACCTAAACAACCTCAAATCAACACGCTTCAGATCTGGACAGCAAAGGATCAAGCTTGATCTATCACAAATCCGCTTCAAATGAAGAAATCTCTCTTGAAAAGATGAAGATCTTCAATCTAAGCTCTTGAATCTTCAATCTTGATCTTCGATATGGATGGATGGAAGCACTAGATTAGAGTGGAGAAAAGAAGTGAAGAAGTGTAGAAGTCGAGCTCTCAAAATGGCAGCACTTCGTTGCTTCAAAAATCCGGATCCCAAAAAGTGAGAACAACCCCTCCTATTTATAGCTGAAAAATACCCTAAGTCGTAACTCGGCTATCTTCTTAAGTCGCTGCCGACTTAATACTATGCCGACCTACGACCTAAAAACCCCCACGACTTAACAGAGCCTCCGACCTAAAATTCTCGACCTATCCAAACCTTACGACCTACGACCTAACTGATAAGCCCTCACGCGACTTAACGCACCAGGTCTCAACGAGATACAACTTACTCCTAGGTCGCTCGCGACTTAACACACAGGCTACGACCTAACACCAAGCCAGGACCCAGCGACCTACGACTTAACAGGTTACGACCTAATACCTTAGACTCTCACGCGACCTAACACTTGAGCCAGCCTGCGACCTAACAACTTACTAAGCTACGACCTAAGACTTACAAAACCCTGCGACCTAACAACTTAGCACCTATGCGACCTAACTACTAAGTTATCTACGACTTAACTATTAAGTCGTTAACTAACTTATTCCTTAGGTCGGTCAATCCCATAGGTCGCTAACTCGAACTGCCGACCTAACACTTAATACCCAAACACTTAGGTCGCTCACAACATGGCCTTAGGTCGTTGCCGACCTATCCCTTAGGTCATCCACTACCTTAGGTCGCTCCAACACCCTACGACTTAAGCTGCTACGACTCAACTCCTAACTCGCCGAATTCCTTAACTCGGTCACGACTCATCACTAACTCGTCCAGAACTCCTATCTCCTAAGTCGTATACGACTCACGACTTATGCTAAGTCATGAACGACTTAGGACTTAGGCAAAATTTGCCTAAAATCTGAAATAGCCCAAAACGCTAAAACTCCAGATTTGACGAACTTTTCGATCCGTGAAAATACGGGTCGTTACACGAAACCCACCCTTTCGGAACCATTACCTCCAAAACCAATTGAAAGCGACTATACGATACTTTAAGAAGAATTGAGAAGGCAGCTTCAAAGTTAAAAGGCGAAAACACCCCTTTCAAATTATAACACCTGGATTTTTCAACGATTTAAATAAGAATTTAACGAAGATTTTAAAATAAAATTTATTTTTTAAAATAAAAATTTGACATCAAAAACTAGATATTTGGAATGCGTCCACTGATATAAGACCAATAAAATTTATTTTGCATCAAAATTCGTCTGAAACTCGGTCAACACAAATTTTGTAAAAGCCTATATCTCCATACCCTTTGAGTCGACCATAACTCACATCAGTTCAACTCAATTTGAACGGAAATACGTACTTTAGGGGTGAAGAAGAAAAGGTAGAAGAAGAAACAGAAAACAACAACACAGAATCTCACAATTGCGGTGGAACAAAATATAATATATAATAACAGGTTTTGAATACAAGAACTGTACTATTAATATACATACCATTATTAGAGTACATTAGGCAAAAATCAATCTGGACTGTTTAATAACTTGTCCTTACATAACAGAAATACAAATCAAGTACGGAGATACGTCTTATCATCCAACTCGTCTCCTGAGCTCCATAGCATTCTATCCTGAATTTTTAATACTCGGTCTGACCCGAGCATTATAATAAAATAACACCCAGTCAGTCTGGAAAACCAACGTGAGAAAACACACTCAATTTGAATTATTAGAGTTATCAATATCCTTTGAAAAAAAAAGGTATCTCGTAAGACTGCATCATACATAAACACAACGGGTTTTTCCCTTACAATAACCAAAACATTATAATCAAGATTGTCTGGTATTAGAATAGTGTCTAAACAAAGTAAGTAGAAAATAGTTGAAATGCTTGCATCTCATGTTTCAGCATAGCTGAGCACAATCAAAACCTTACGGCGCTTATTGGAGAATGGATTCTATACAATAACTAGGCACTGGGGTACCACCTATCACAGTACACGTCCGGAAACATGTACGGAGGACCTCGTCGGGATCGCGTACAACACAAGACCGGCCCTATCCCTAACCTGGATAGAATTGAATATGTTATCACCCGGGTGTTCCCACCCTTTAAAAATCGAGCGCTCACTTTTCCATGCAAAACCATATCAGTAATTTATATATATATATCCAAGGGTATCTAGAAAGGTGATAACATACCCTAATTGGGTGTGACCCACTTAGCCTTGCTGCATCTCCCCTGATTTTCAGTCATTCCGATTGATGAGGCTTGAGGCTACGATTACCTTTCAAGAACAATTTCACTTAGCATGTCCATCGTCCTCCAATGATGATGTTCTGATAGCATTCGTCCATACAAGTTGTCCTGGGTTTGGACAACCGAATCACCGTCTTCACTATCTTCACGGTATGCATTCGTAACGTTCAAACAGGATCGAAGTGGTTTTCGGATAATCAAATCCGATCCCGGTCTCTTCGAACGATTAACGAAATTGACTAATATGTGATAGTCGATTATTTAACTATTAACAAAACATCCATAAGCAGACTTCGGGCCTTATTATAATTTTTTTTCCAAAAATTTATCTCAGAATATCTTTATAAGATATGTATCCCAATTTCTTCTAATATTTAAATATTCAGAAAACAACTCAAATACTTATCCATAACAGGATATTTTCAAATCATCCAACACATAGAAATATTTCCAAGTTCACTTTAAAATTTCATTACTAAGGAAAGTATTCCTATACAACTCATCTTGTTGTTAAAATATTTCCAAAATCTTCTATTTCAATACTTGGGAAAATATTGCAAATTTTATTTTTTTCCTCTAAAACCATTCTATTCCCAAAACTTAGGAAAATGATCCTATTAGTTTCCTATCTATACAAATTCTTTACAATTGACATGTAATTCCTTTAAGTTCCAAAATTCGACTATAAGTTTCCCTTGTAGGAATTATCTTTGTTCGACAACTCCGTTTACCATCTTGAGGAAATTTATAAGTAATTTTAAAAACATTTCGAATTCAGTATATATATAATAAGTATTATTAAATAACAAAAATTTATTTTTAAGACATGTTTAAGAAAATTATTTAAATATCTCACATCTTATATGAACATCAATAACTCCTTTTCAATTCCTTTTAATAAAACCAATCGATTTCCGAAGCCTATTTTAAGAAAATGGAAATTTATTTAAATATTTTAATAATCTATTTTTCTGAAACATTTCAGTACTAAAAAGCTTTAACTATATAGTTTATCAAATAGGAATTCATTTAAAAGCAATTTTAAATTCTCAACAATAATTAATTTTTCTTAAAATCAAACATTCCGATTTCAATTTATAAATCCCTCTCGATCGTATCATTCATTACCATTCTCCCATTCAAAAACAGATTCCACTATTTTTGACCAAAACAATTTCCGTAACTCGATATAAATCTACATTGTAAATTTATATTTCCAATTTATTCACTGATAATCATTTTTCCTTATTTATAAACATCGTTATAAATTTATAAACTCCTTCGAGTCTCACTTGTATATAAAATTAAATCTCACTTATCAATTCTCGTTTTATAAATCCATTTCTTAATAAAATTCCATTTACTTTCAAATCTATCCTTAATATCGATTTCAACTTCTTCTCCATAATCCAGAAATATTACATAAGAATCTACAGTTAAAGTCCCTTATATAATCTATTTTAAAATCTCTACTTAAAAATATATTTTTTTACGAATAGTTAAATACAAATTCAAAATAAAGTTTCGTTTAATCCAAATTAATTTCCTTAAAATAATCTAAATTTAAATTAAATATTTTTATATTCAAAACCTCCTTTATATTCCTTAGAATTTAAGAATAATATTTATGGTATTTAAAATACCAAAAATTCAGGCCAGTGCTACTATAGCATCCAAAAATTAACATCACAACAATAATCTATAACAGATTATTCTAACACGTCATATTTTTTATATATGAAAAACAATCAATATAAATTTGAGGAATCCAGTTGGATCCCTCCAACCTGTTTCCCGGCAACCACAGATGTTAATACAACATAAAAATACCAATCCCACTTCGAAGGGGATATCGCGGTTTATAGGGTCATCCGCTATTATGCGGGACGCATAGGGTCTCATCCGCTAAAATATGCGGAAACATCAATCCAACTACTAATATATATACTACTATATATATATATCATTCAACAGATAACAATTTATAAATTCAACCAAACATCCAATAATTTATTTTAACTATTTAAAATTAAATTATAGCAATCCAAAAGGAGTGAGATTTACTCACCTTAATTTTTTTAGAGTTGTTAATCGTTCCATTTTCCAAATTTATTCCATTCCGTAGAGCTTGTCGATACAAGTACATCGCAACTTATTTTGTTCGATTTCGACCTCGCATTCAAAAAAGTCATTCGATTTTAAACATTTGAATTTTATAACTAATTCATCATTTAATTTTGTTAACTTATATATACCTTTATTAAATTTAATTAAAAATAAATTTATCTTATACCTTCCCTATGCATGATTCCCGATCACCGCATCTTCACCTAAGGCCACCAAACCTCCTACGACAGTAGCTGCTTATGGCAAACCCAGTGCGCAGCCTAAATCACCATCTCTTCCCTGCTTCCCATCTCACATCAACTTCATGCCATAGCTTCCCTCTTCCCTACCGAAGGATGGTTGCACTTCTTACTACCGACCGACCACCACGCGCTTAACGCCCACGCGAGACGACTTCACCGTCGAAATCCCTCAACTTGCTCGAACCCTAGTCGCACTCGCCACTCGAGCCACCTCCAAGTCAATCGCCGGCCTCGTCTCGCCTGTACGCGACTTCGACTCCACACGCCAGCTGCTCGATTGACACGCCTTCCCACCCTATCGTCGACGAAGCCCTCTGCCACACCGCGAGTTAAGATTCGCTCGCCTGCGATATTTTTTTTAATATCGACGTCGATTTTGAACTGGAGCAAAATGAAAGGAAAGCTCACGTTTGAAAAAAGAAAGGAAGAAAATTCGTGAGTTTAAGTATAAGGATAAGGTGGCTTCGTGGGTACGATTATGGGTCGCGTCTCGAGTACGAGTAACCATTTATATTAATATTTAATTACAAAATATCTCGTTTACCTAACTCAAAATTTTGAACCCCTATCGAGGAATGCCGCTAGGTGTTTATATTGTTATACCCCTATTCCGAACGCAATGGAAAAGTTTTCGAGCCCTAATTCGATCGTATGGAGAAGATAGCTTTTTGAACCCAATTATTATACTGAATTTTCAATATTAATTTTAACGCGTTTCTATTTCATACGGCCAAATGATAACTCCAAACGCTATGGAATTTGAAATCCGATAATAATACATTATTACAGATCCGATGGAACTAGTTTCGTCGAATACCGAGACTGTGCCCCGGATCACTATTTTAACACGTCGATTAAATCGACGATTTCCAAAGTTCACGAAATCGCTTGAAATTTTCAGTTTTAAAATCATACTGACTAAATTAAAATTTCAAATTAAATATTTAAAACCATTTAAATATTCCAAATTAAAAAATCAAAAAATCCGAGTCGTTACGTTCCTCCCCACTTAAAAGAATTTCGTCCCCGAAATTGCTAAGGCAGAAAAATACTCCAAACCCATTAACTTATCCAAAACCTACTTAGTGAAAATTCGATATTTCACTTATCTAATCTTTTCGTTCCAACCAAAACAATAAGTTTTCAATTCTAACTCCAAAATCCTTTATTCCAATTAAAATTCGAAATCAAATTGTCGTTAACAAAAATTTTCCAAAATTTTCAAAATTTTTCTAACACCCTTAATTTCCGAAATTTTTTGGCAGAGTCTCCTCTGTGTGGATGACCTTTTGCAATATGACAAGAGAGTTAAAAGCATATACATCGACCCACATGGTCGGAAAACAAAATATATATTCATTTTGCGATATTTAATCCGAAAACGTACCTTATATTAGCATTTTTAAGCATTATTAAGCAAGCAAGTTTACTTCATATGTAATTGCATGACCAAAATCAAGCAAAACAGCTCCACATACCTATACTTACTCAATTTTAAATACGTAAGTACCAAAACATGGAATTTTAATAACAATTCATTTATTTAGATAGCTAAACACATAAATTTCATAAACAGTGCATTCTAACAAATAATCATAAGCAATTATAAGGTTACGATACTAATTTAATTACTTTCAATCGATTCATATACCATTTCATTCAATTCGAAATGATTTACAACCCAATTACATGAATTCAATCCATATTTATACCAACAATTTCATATCTATTCCATATTGATTTCAAAATCAATTTATTCACTCTCTATTAATTCATAGAATTTTGTTTACTTTCATTTGCATTGAACAACAATTTTTCTATGAAAATTCGCCGCTATTCAGTTAATAAAATAACCATATAAGCTTATAGCTATTTTAAATTGATTCCAAATCAATTTATATTCAATTTTATTCCATTTCAAATCAATTTCGAATTAATTCATTTACATTCCATTCATATCCACATTTATTATATTCCAATCCATTTTATTAAGCTCGGAATCATTCCATGTTATTTTTATTAAATAACCATTTCACAAATTTATTTAAGGCATGCTTCCATTCAAAATATTTACTTAAGTTATCCGTTATTTTAAATTATTTCCACCTTATAACTTAAGTTTATTTTCATTTCAACCATCTTCCATTTCATTTACTAATTAATTAGTTCATTCATTTAGTCAACTTCAATTTTAATTCCATTCTCAAATTCATTCTTGAATTCATTTAAATGATATCAAGGCCATATTCAATTTATTTATACTCAAATTGGATTTATTTGTAACTCAAGTCACTACTATTTCAATCCATTTCTATTTTATTCGACTCATTCCAATTTTATTTAATTCGCTTATAATTAAGTCGAATCTTATTTATAACTCAAGTTCCACATTTCAATTTCAATTCCATTCAACTCAGGTCTCATTTCAATATCCAATTCACTATTAATTTTTCTAACTGGGTTGTTTTCAATTTATACCTCGCAATTGTATATTTTTTTCAAAAATCATTCCATTTGATTTACTTAGTTCACTTTCACTTTTATAATTCAAGTTTGGCCTTTATTCTTCACTTTTTAAATATCATACCATTTTGTTTGTTCTATTCCCTTTTTCCTATCTAATGAGTTACACGACTTATTTTTTTCACATTTCCATTCAAAATTTATAACTTATGGTTTTATAATTATTTTACAATTCAAAATTTATATTTACTTCAATTCGATATTATCTCTAATCCAATTCAAATTTTATAACTTATAGTTATATAGTCACTTTATAATTCACATTTACATATTTAATTCAATTCCATATAATTCAAATCCAATTCACCTTTTTATTTAAATTTCAATTCCTTTTAACCAACATTTCAAAACCATATTCGAGTTATTCATACTTAAATTAAATTTCACTCCAAACAAATTTATTTTAAATTCATTTAATTTAATCAAGTAAGAATTTAATTCAAATTACAAATCTTTCCACACTTCCCTACTTATATTTATTTGTTCCATTCACTTACACATTTATATGCACTTATATTTAGTTAACTTCATCACATTCTATTCATTATAATCACTTCATTTAATTTATTTACTTTAACTTTTTCTTAAGTTAAATTCCCTACCTTCAAATTTTCTTTTACAAATCCAATTTATTTAACTTATACAAGTTAAATTTTAATTTCATTTTGAAGTTCACATTTTCCAAGTTTTATTTCAAAACTTATTTGCTTCTGATTTCACTTCTCATGTAATTGGAAATTTCAGAATTCAACACCTGGTTTTTATTTCAAATTATTTTGAAATATTACATATATATAAATATATAATTCTGTTTTAACAAACCATTTCCTTCAAATTTCAAAAATCAACTTGATTTTTATCCAAAACAATTCCCTCGGAATTTCCGAACAACACTTCTTTACCAAACACAAATCTCCATATCAAAATTACTATGGTAGCAATCTGTCACCTAGAAACTCGAAAATGAGTACTAGTGATACTACAGTCATCACCAGAATTATTTTTCAGTGACTGAAGTGAGTTCAGTGCTATATCTCTTCCAAAATCCATTTAAAACAATGTTTTTATTCAAAAATATCTCCAAAATAATAATACTATTATTCATTTCAAAATACTTTGGAAAACATTTCTAAAATCTTCGAGATTTAATTTTTCCAATTTCCGGTTTGAATCAATTTTCAGTTTTTACTCATTTGTATAATTCATGCTTATAAAATTCAATTTTGGTTTTTATAAACCATTTCCAATTTTATATTGGGAGAACCCAAGTACTCTCTTGCGGATCCATGAAACAACTCTCAGAAATCTTTTTCTCTTTCAACCCTCGTGTTTAGTTGCCACCATTGAGTGTGGAACCCTGAACAGACTGCCGGTCTGCCGGTGCCGGGGGATAGAATAAAAATATAGCATAATATACTAATATCAACCAAACACTCCAAATATAGCATAATAATTATTTGAAAATTATTCCTTCCATATCAAAATATAGTTTGGGTAAAGTTATTTCACTTACCCGCTTCAAAACACTACTGTATCAGTTTATCGTGTTTTAGTGTTTAGAAACTCTTATTGATTTTGTGGCGTCCCACTACTCGACCCGAATTTATATGCCACTCAACGGATTACTCAACACAATATAGAACCATTTTATATTCACTAACAAACACGCACTCATATCTATTAATACACTCAAACTCATTCTAGGGTACTACTGACCCTATCTCTAATGAGTAATCCCCACCAAAGCCAAGGTTCTTACTTAACCTTCAGCTTTGATACCAAATGTAAAGGCCCATATCTCCATACCCTTTGATTCAACAATAATTCACATCAGTTCAACTCAATTTGAACGGAAATATGAATCTTTAGGGGTGAAGAAGAAAAGGGAGAAGAAGAAATAGAAAACAACAACATAGAATCTCATGATCGCAGTGGAACAAAACAAAATATATAATAATATATTTCGAATACAAGAACTGTATTGTTAATATACATAACATTATCAGATTACAATAGGCAACAATCAATCTGGACAGTTTAATAATTTGTCCTCACACAACAAAAATACAAATCAAGTATGGTGATACGTCTTGTCATCTAGCTCATCTCCTGAGCTCCATAGAATATTATCCTGAATCTGTAATACTCGGTCTGACCCAAGCATTATAACAAAATAACACCTGAGTTAGTCTGGAAAACCAGCGTGAGAAAACACACTCAATTTGAATTATTAGAGTTATCAAAATCCTTTGAAAAACAAAGGTATCTCGTAAGACTGCGTCATGCATAAACACGACGGGTTTTTCCCTTACGATAACCAAAACATTTTTATCAAGATCGTCTGATATTAGAATAGTGTCTGAACAAAGTATATAGAAAATAGCTGAAATGCTTGTATCTCATGTTTCAACATAGTTCGGCATAATCAAAATCGTACGGCACTTATTGGAGAATGGATTCCATACAATGACTAGGCACTAGGGTACCACCTATCACAGTACACGTCTAGAAACATGTACAGAGGACCTTGCCGAGATCCCCTACAACACAAGACCGGCCCTATCCCAAACCTAGATAAAACCGAATATGTTATCACCTTAGGTGTTCCCACCCTTTAAAAATCGAGCGCTCACTTTTCCTTGCACAAACATGTCCATAATTTATATATATATCCGAGGGTATTTAGAAAGGTGATAACATACCCTAATTGGGTGCGACCCACTTAGCCTTGCTGCATCTCCCCTGATTTTCAATCATTCCGGTTAATGAGGCTTGAGACTACGATTACCTTTCAAGAACAATTTCACTTAGAATGCCCATCATCCTCCAATGAAGATGTTCTGATAGCATTCGTCCATACAAGTTGTCCTGGGTCTCGACAAACCGAATCAACGTCTTCATTATCTTTACGGTATCCATTCGTAACGTTCAAACCGGATCGAAATGGTTTTCAGATAATTAAATCTGATCCCTATCTCTTCGAAACGATTAACGAAATTGGCCAGTATTTGATCGTCCGTTATTTAACTATCAATAAAACATCCATAAGCAGACATCGGGCCTTGTTATAATTTTTTTCCAAAAATTTATCTCAAAATATCTTTATAAGAAATATATCCCAATTTCTTCTAATATTTAAATATTCAGAAAAAAACTCAAATACTTATCCATAACAGGATATTTTCAAATCATCCAACACATAGAAATATTTCCAAGTTCAGTTTAAAATTTCATTACTTAGGAAAGTATTCCTATACAACTCATCTCGTTGTTAAAATATATCCAAAATCTTCTATTTCAATACTTAGGAAAATATTGCAAAATTTTGTTTTTTCCTCTAAAACCATTATATTCCCAATACTTTGGAAAATAATTCTATTAGTTTCCTATCTCTCCAAATTCTTTACAATTGACTTGTAATTCCTTTAAGTTCTAGAATTCGACTATAAGATTCCCTTATAGGAATCATCTCCGTTCGACAACTCCATTTACCATCTTGAAGGAATTTATAAGTAATTTTAAAAACATTTCAAACTCTGTATATATATAACAAGTATTATTAAATAATAAAAAATTATTTTTAAGACATGTTTAAGAAAATTATTTAAATATCTCACATCTTATATGAACATCAATAAATCCTTTTCAATTCCTTTTAATAAAACCAATCAATTTCCAAAGCATATTTTAAAAAATTGGAAATTTATTTAAACAAATATTAAATATTTTAATAATCTATTTTTCTGAAAAGTTTTAGTACTAAAAAGCATTAACTATATAGTTTAATAAAAAGGAATTCATTTAAAAGCAATTTTAAATTCTCAACAATAATTAATTTTTCTTAAAATCAAATATTCTGATTTCAATTTATAAATCCCTCTCGATTCATATCATTCATAACCATTCTCCTATTCAAAAACAGATTCCTCTATTTTTGACCAAAACAATTTCCGTAACTCGATATAAATCTACACTTTAAATTTATATTTCCTATTTATTCACTAATATTCATTTTTCCTTATTTATAAACATCGTTATAAATTTATAAACTCCTTCGAGTCTCACTTGTATATAAAATTAAATCTCACATATCAAATCTCATTTTATAAATCCATTTCTTAATAAAATTCCATTTACTTTCAAATCTGTCCTTAATATCGATTTCAACTTCTTCTCCATAATCCAGAAATATTACTTAAGAATCTACAGTTAAAATCCCTTATATAATCTATTTTAAAATCTCTACTTAAAAATATATTTTTTATGAATAGTTAAATACAAATTCAAAATAGAGTTTCGTTTAGTCCAAATTAATTTCCTTAAAATAATCTAAATTTAAATTAAATATTTTTATATTCAAAGCCTCCTTTATATTCCTTAGAATTTAAAAATAATATTTATGGTATTTAAAATACCAAAAATTCATGCCAGTGCTACTATAGCATCAAAAAATTCACACCACAACAATAATCTATAACAGATTATTCTAACACCTCATATTTTTTTATATATGAAAAACAATCAATATAAATTTGAGGAATCCAGTTGGATCCCTCCAACCTGTTTCCCTACAACCACAGATGTTAATAAAACATAAAAATACCAATCCCACTTCGTGGGGGATATCGCAGTATATAGGGCCGTCCGCTATTATGCGGGGCGCATAGGGTCTCGTCCGCTAAAATATGCGGGAACATCAATCCAACTACTAATATATATACTACTATATATATAATATATATCATTCAACAGATTACAATTTATAAATTCAACCAAGCATCCAATAATTTAATTTAACTATTTAAAATTAAATTCTAGCAATCCAAAAAGAGTGAGATTTACTTACCTTGATTTTTTTAGAGTTGCTAATCGTTCCAATTTCCAAATTTATTCCATTCCGTAGAGCTTGTCGATACAAGTACATCGCAACTTATTTTGTCCGATTTCGACCTCGCATTCAAAAAAGTCATTCGATTTTAAACATTTGAATTTTATAACTAATTCATCATTTAATTTTCTTAACCTATATATACCTTTATTAAATTCAATTAAAAATAAAATTATCTTATACCTTCACTATGCATGATTCCCTATCACCGCATCTTCACCTAAGGCCACCAAACCTCCTACGAATGTAGCTGCTTACAGCAAACCCAGTGCGCAACCTAAATAACCATCTCCTCCATGCTTCCCACCTCACAACAACTCCAGGCCGTAGCTTTCCTCTTCCCTATCGAAGGATGGTCGCACTTCCTACTGCTGACCGACCACCACGCTCTCAACGCCCACGCGAGCCGACTTCACCATCGAAATCCCTCAACTTGCTTGAACCTTAGTCGCACTCGCCACTCGATCCACCTCCAAGTCTATCGCCGGCCTCATCTTGCCTGTACACGACTTCTACTCCATATGCCATCTGCTCGATTGACGTGCCTTCCCACTCTGCCATCGACGAAGCCCTCTGCTACATCGCGAGTTACGATTCGCTCGCCTACGATATTTTTTTTCTAATATCGAAGTCTATTTTGTTTTTTTTTTATTTTGAACTGGAGCAAAAGAAAAGGAGAGCTCACGTTTAGAAAAAGAAAGGAAGAGAATTCATGAGTTTATGTATAAGGATAAGGTGGCTTCGTGGGTACGATTATGGGTCGCGTCTCGAGTACGAGTAACCATTTATATTAATATTTAATTACAAAATATCTTGTTTACCTAACTCAAAATTTTGAACTCCTATCGAGGCGTGCCGCTAGACGTTCATAATGTTATACCCCTATTCCGAACGCAATGGAAAAGGTTTCGAGTCCTAATTCGATCGTATGGAGAAGATAGCTTTTTGAACCCAATTATTATATTGAATTTTCAATATTAATTTCAACGCGTTTCTATTCCGTACGGCCAAACGATAACTCCAAATGCTACGAAATTTGAAATCCGATAATAATACACTATTACGGATCCGATGGAACTAGTTTCATCGAATCCCGAGACTGTGCCCCGGATCACTATTTTAACACGTAGATTAAATCGACGATTTCCAAAATTCATGAAATAGCTTAAAATTTTCAGTTTTAAAATCTTACTAACTAAATTAAAATTTCAAATTCAATATTTAAAACCATTTAAATATTCCAAATTAAACATCGAAAAATCCTGGTCGTTACAAACTTTTAGTGCGAAGTATCAAATTTTAAAGTATGAATATTTTTACATAGAAATGATCTAGAAAATTTTCCGATTAAAATGTCAAAGTTCGTTCTGTCATATTCTGACCTCTGTAGCTCTGTTTATCTAGAATTGCCATTGCGTCCAATTTCAAAGTGGTAACAACGACAACAGATGAAATTTTGCTACGAATGTCATAACAAAGATTTGAGTACTCGTTGGGTTCGTTTCGTCGCACTGATCTCCATGATATATTTGTTTTCATATTTTGGCTTCCGTTGCAAAACGTTGGTTATTAAAGAGACCGGGGCTGGATATGGGCATACTCTCCTTCGATACCGGAACCACTTTAATAACTGTGTACGTGGAGTGATAATCCAGAACGAAGTGGTTGGATTTGGTGCACGATTGCTGGATTTGAAGAAAGAGAACGATGATGGATTGGCCCGACACTTATGCCAATTTGAATGACTAAAACATGATGGCTTTATTGGGCCAAGCGGGCTAGCTACCCCGAGCGGACATAATTCTTCATATGAATATCCTTATTTCGGTTGTTGTTGGTGACCACACTTCGATTATGGGAGTCTTGGACATGGTAGGCGGTCATCGCTATGATGCGTTACCACCAGCCCTACGACCCGAACTGGTAGTATCTTACCTTGGGCATTGCCTCACGTGCCTTGTCATACTTTTATTCCTATACGAGACCACTATGATTTTGGTTTAGTGTTGTCGTATCACGGTGCATCCCTATCCATCGATGGTTTACTGGTATTTTATATGCAAACCGTACGATAGTGCTTAAAAACATGTTAAGGGGGATCAATGTAAAGCCTTAATGCTATTTTGATATTTTATATAACTGATAGACACTACATATATAGCGTAATCTATTGTGTATATAAATAGTTTGACGGATCCTTAAGAGATGGAAAATCCCGTAACATCTCTTGAGTTACCTGTACATTTTACTTAAGTAGGACTACTTACATGAGAACTTCTAGTCCTGACTCGAGTATATTGTTTTACTTTGTGCTCGGGTCAGCCTGAGTATTGTAGTGTATGAGCAGTGCTTATTTTGGGAGCCGAAGACTTGTTGTAGACTTCACTCTATCCAGTATTAGTTATCTACTTTCATTTTGGCTTGTATCGGTAGGGATTTATGTATCTTTAGTATTGTATAATTAAAATCTAAAACTCTGATGTATTTTGTGTAGTAGCTTCATGAACTACTATATATATTATTTATTTCCGCTGCGAGATTCTTTATTATGTTGTGTGTGATTCTATGTTTGATTCTATTTTAAAACCCCAAATTGATAATCAGTCTAATTTGAACGGTTTAAGTTGGGCAAGGATGATTTATTGTCAGCTTAAGTTGTTCAAAAAGGGCGGGTGGTCATAGTTGGTATTTCGCACTGATCTTATTTCTAGAGCAAGGCTAGTCGTACTTGGTCCAAGGAGAATGTCACCTAAAAAGAAAGTTGAATCAAGGATCCAAATAGAAGATTTATTCTCTAAAGGTTTGATTCGTCATAGTCATTCGGAATGGGGCACGGCAGTGGTATTTACTACTAAATCTGACGGTTCTCTAAGGATGTACGTAGATTATAGAGAACTGAATAAGCTTGCCCACAAGAATAGATACCCGATGCCTCGTATTAACAACATGTTTGACCAGCTGCATGGAGCAAAGGTATTTTCTCAACTAGATCTTACTTATGGTTTCCATCAGCTCAGGATAGCATAAGGTAGTATCCCTAAAACAGCTTTCCAAACAAAAGACAGTTTCTATGAATGGTTAGTTATGCCCTTCGGCTTAACTAGTGCCCCGGCTTAATCTGTTGACCTCATGAATAGAGTATTCTGGGAAGTCCTAAACAAATTTTTCCTAGTTTTCGTGGATTATATTCTGGTCTTTTCTAAGACTAAGAAGGAGCATGAGGGACACCTTAAATTTGTCCTTGAAATTCTAAGAAGTCATCAATTGAAAGCGAAATTCTCTAAATGCCACTTCTGGAGAGAAGAAGTTAGATTTCTTGGGCATGTGGTTTCGAAGAATAGAATTTCGGTTGATCCGGCTAAGATCGCCGTAATCAATGATTGGGAAACTCCTAAAACTCCTAAAAACGCTCGCAACTTCCTAGGCTTAGCTGGTTATTACAGGAGATTTATTGAGAACTTCGCTTGAATTTCTTCACCACTCACAGCTTTGACTAGGAAGAATGTTAAGTTTGTTTGGAGTAAGAAGTATAAGGAAGCATTCGAAGAACTAAAGCGCAGGCTAACCTCTACCCATATTCTCACTGTCCCGGATGGTAGTGAAGGGTTCACTGTTTATACAGATGATTGTCGTGATGGATTAGGTGCTGTTTTGATGCAATATGGTAAAGTTATTTCCTATGCTGGTCATCAGTTAAAGACTCATAAGGAAAATTATGCAGCTCATGATCTGGAATTGCTCGCCGTGGTCTTTGCTTTGAAGTTACGGAGACATCACCTTCTTTGAACAAAATTTGAACTCTTTACGGACCACCAATCACTGAAGTACATCTTTACCCAAAAGCATCTGAACTAGAGACAAGTTAGATAGCTCTAATTCTTATCATCATATGACCTCGACATCAACTATACTCGCAGAAAGGAAAATGTTATGGCCGATGCTCTGAGTAGGAGCAAAGCCATGTTATATCAGCTCGTTGCTTCTCCAACTCTTATGGATCACATAGCCACCAAACAGGATAAGGACCCGATGCTTAGGCGAATAAAGGAGAATGTTCTTGGTAGGAAGGATGGTACTCAAGGCGACTGGGGCGCACAAATCGATAGAAAGGGAATTCTGAGAATTAATAATCGAATTTGTGTCCCGAATGTTGATGGTTTGAGGCAAGAAGTGCTTAGAGAGAATCACTAATCCAGACTTTCTATTCATCCCGGAGTTACATAGATGTATCAAAACATAAATAAATTGTATTGGTGGAGTGGAATGAAGCGAGATATTTCTATTCACGTCAGTAGGTGTGCCACTTCCCAACAAGTTAAAGCCGATCACCAGAAGACAACATGATTATTGCAGCCTCTTGAGATTCCAAGTTGGTTATAGGATCAGATTTCTATGAATTTTATTGATGGATTACTGAGGACCAAAAAAGGTAATGAGAGTATCTGGGTTATTATCGATAGATTGACAAAGTCTGCTCACTTTATCCCTGTGAAGACTACTCGAACTGCCTTGAGTTTAGCCAAGCTTTATATGAGAGAAATTGTTCGCTTTCATGGCGTTCCATCTAGCATTGTATGTGATCGGGACCCTATCTTCACTAGCAATTTCTAGAAAGCTTTTCAGGAGACTCTTGGTACTTAATTAAATCTAAGCATGGCTTATCATCCTCAGACGGATGGTTAGACCGAGAGAGTAAACCAGATTTTGGAAGATCTTCTTCGATTTTGTGTTTTAGACTTTGGAGGATCGTGGGAAGAACATCTCCACCTCATTGAATTCACCTATAATAATAGCTATCAAGCGAGTATTGAAATGGCACCATTTGAAGCTCTTTACGGACGACCATGTAAATCTCCATCTTGTTAGGTTGAATCGGGAAATCGACTTGTTCTTGTCCCCGAAATGATTTTGGAAGCTTCTAAGAATGTCGAAGAAATCAAAAGGAAAATGAGAATTGCCCATGATCGATAGAAGAAATATGCAAACATAATGAGAAGAGACTTGGAATTTGCTATCGGAAATCAAGTATTTCTAAAAATGTCGCCTTTGTGGAATGTAATCCAATTTGGAAGGAAAGGAAAACTCGCTCCTAGATTTGTTTTTATTTCCACATCTCAGAAAGAATTGGTACTTTGGCATATAGAGTTGACTTTCCAAAGAAGCTATCGGGGGTGCACAATGTGTTTCATGTTTCGCATCTCTGCAAATATGTTCACGATCCATCCACGATTGTCCAGCCGGCTTTGTTCGAAGAAATGGATATTGAGCCTAATCTAATTGTTGAGAGAAAGCCGCTTCGTATAGTAGGCAGAAGCATGAAGCAGCTTAGAAGGAAGGTTGTAAATCTCATCAAGTTTCAGTGGAGCGAAGATGACCGAGATTGTACTTGGGAAATAGAAGAAAGTATCAGTGCTTCAAATCCTGAATTGCTAATGCCGGGTATGTAGTCCACCCCGAATCTATTTCTATCTTTCTGTTTATCTTTATGTTTTCTTATTCCGTTCTTTTCGAGGACGAAAAGTTTTGAGTGGGGGAGATTGTAACCAAGGTTTTAAATCTCGGATTTCGGTCACGTCTCGTCTCGAAGAATTTAGAGAGCTTATCTCGTATCGGGTGAGATCTCGAACGAGATGAGTGCATCTCGGTCGTCCATCTCTGATTTACATCTCGGTTTCTAAAATTCATTTCGGAGTTATCTCGGAGTATATGTCATGACGAAAATTAGTTTTGATACACCCAAATTTATAGTACTAGTTACCACCTTAAGGAAAACACTATGCACTTACCTTGAATATATCACACGCTTATCATTAGTAATTTAGTATGGAAAAATATCGCTTGTATCATGTAAAATAAACAAATAACTAGATTTCATGAATAATGTTCAATATAATATCATATGAGATAGAGTTGACAAGAAACAAACCATAACATAGGCGCCTTTACTTTGTTTGATCATTCACTTAACTTTCCTACACAATATAATGGCTCATTTCTACCTTTTATGATTTATAGTGTTGGAAGGGAAATCTTAATTTTATAACTTCAAATACAAAAGTCTACAAGTAGAATTAAGATATTCTATGTCTGATTATAGTATTTAATTATTAGCAAACAAAACCTCATTAAGCAACTAATAGCATAGATATTTCAAACAAACGTAGAAAATAGCATACATAGTACAAAAAAATTTCAAACATTTAGTAATATTATAAGAAAAGCAAAAAATGATATATGAATGAACATGTAATCATCAAATGAAATTAATAGATGAAAGAGAATTCCTTTATTGCTTAAAAATAAGCCTAGAGGAAAAAAAATTATATCAGCAAAGACTAAATGATATCAAATCGGGAATCCATTTGGAACATAAAGTTAAATAAGTGAAGCCCAAAATTTATAGCTGCAAAAAAATAGGGTTAGGAAAAAAACTCAAGAAAGTGTCGAAAAAAGAAAAATGATATCAGATGTAAATTAATTTGGATCAGAAACCTAAATGAAGATCATAAAGTGAAATACTTACCATAATCGATGTAGATTTTATCATCTTCTTACACTTCTCACTGCCGTAAAATAAGAGACAAAGATTAAATGTGATTTATATAAGAAATAAGGGTTAAAAAAGTACAATTAAGAAGACTTAAATTAAGGTAAAGGATGAGCCAGCCCAATACGGAAAAAGAGTTGATTTTTTCTAAAATTCAACAACTCGGCCGATATCTCGCTGTTAAATCTCGTCCGAGATACCGAACAAGATACTGAAATATCGTCCGAGATTTGGGTCAGATGAGATTCAAACGAAATAGCCTGTTTCGAATCGCCAGGGCTTGAAAATGAGATCTCGGCCGAGATGAGCGAGATTTAAAACCTTGATTGTAATGACCTGGATTTTTCAACGATTTAAATAAGAATTTAACGAAGATTTAAAATAAAATTTGCTTTTAAAAATAAAAATTTGACAAAGAAAACTAGATATTTGGAATGCGTCCATTGAAATAAGACCAATAAAATTTATTCTGCGTCAAATTTCATCTGAAACTTGGTCATCACAAATTTTTAGTGTGAAGTATCAAATTTTAAAGTATGAATATTTTTACATAGAAATGATCTAGAAAATTTTATGATTAAAACGTCAGAGTTCGTTTCGTCAAATTCTGATCTCTGTAGCTCCATCTATCAAGAATTGCTGTTGTCGTCCAATTTCGAAGCTGTAACAGCGACGGCAGATGAAATTTTGCTAAGAATGTCGTAACATAGATTTGAGTACATCGTTGGGTTCGTCTCATCACGATGATCTCCAAGGTATATTTTTTTCGTATTTTGGCTTCCGTTGCAAAATGTTAAATTGTTGAGATAATGGTCTGTAACCGTGCCCTGGAGTCATATTTGCTTCATTCTTTTCACAGCCAACATTCTTTTCTAGCCGACATGTTGCATGCGCAGTCGATAGAATTAATTGCTTGCATTTATTATCATCCTTGTATTCTTCTCCCCCTTCTTTATATACGTGCGCTGCTTCTTCTTCCCTTTGCTTAAGCCTTCACTCAGAGAAAAAATACATACAAACTTTTATATATATTTAGCTTCACGTAACCTTTTTTCTTCTTTCCTTTATCTTTTCCCTTTACTTCGACCCTCCCACTCCTCCGCCCGACTCACCTCCAGCCTACCACAGCCCTCTGCCACCCGACCTGACACCCTTCCAACCTGCACCCTTCAACCGCTCCCCCACTCGAAACCCAGCCAACCACCTACCTCGCCAGCCTCCCCGCCCACGACCCGCAACTACTCCCCTGCCGCCCACTTCCTCCGCCCGACCACCACCTTATCCCTCCCAGCCTTCGATGAACCGCCACCTCTTCCACTTGCTACTGCCACCACCCAGCAAACCTCCTTCCTCCACCCCGCAACCACCAGCAGCCAGACCCGAACGCTCCTCCACCCGAACCACCGCCCGCTTGCCCAGCCTACATACCCACCGACCACCGTCCCCTGCTTCCTCACCCGACCACCCTCCTCCAGCCACCCTCACCGAAGCCCACCACTCTGCCACCCTACCCTCTGCCTCACACGACCATCCCCTCGCCGAAGCTAGCCCCAAGCCGCCTGCAGCCCAGTCCACAAACCCAAACCCATCACCTCCCTCGGCCTGCCCTTCCCCTTCGCCGTAGCCCACCAGCCCAGGTCGAACGCTCCAACCACTCAACCTCGTTCCCGAACCAAAACGAACGAGCAGCACACCCGCATACTCGAAGTCAATCACTACTCGATTGCACGTAGACCACTTCATCAAACCGTACGTCGCAGCATAGCATAGCTCGTGTACATGTACACGTATCTGTATCACCGTGTCGATGTTTCCAGTTGTCGAAAGCCACGAAGGTTGTAACGACCCGAAATTTTCAATCCCGAAAATTTCAAATAGTTATGAAAAAGAAGAAAGAGATAGAAGAAGAAATAGAAAATACACAGAATCTCACATTCGCAGCGGATCAAAATATAATATCAAATAATAACAGTTTACAAAGAATACTGCATATATCAATTTACAGTTATAATACATCAGAGTTATAATCATATACACTAGCAATGGACATATACAAATCAAAGATGTCTCAGACAAACAGAAAAAAATAGTCACAGCGGAACACTCCATACGTCCTGCCATCCAGCTCGCCATCCCTGAGCTCCAGAACGTCCTTACCTGAAAATCTGTAATACTCGGTCTGACCCGAGCATTACATCAAAGTAACACCCGGGTCAGGCTGGAAACCAGCGTGAGTAACTCATATAATTTGAAATATCAACTATAACATGTGTGAATACCAAGGTAACTCGTAACTTTTACGAGTTCTTACATTATTATAGTCAATCATTTATCACACATCAGTTCTTAAGTTTCCATGTTACTTTATCCCATTCCAGCCTGTTAAATTCTGCATATCAAATTTATAAGGAATTTGGTTACTAATCGAAGTGGTTTTGGGTATTTATCAATTACCCGACCCCGGTCTCTTCGATTTCAATGTCATTTCTAATTTCAATTTAGATGGATACAAATCAACAAAGTACCATAGTCACATGGAAAATTAATTATCAATTGATACTCCATATTATTTCTGTTCAATCCTTCATATCTTATCACCGTACAACATGACTCAATATTAGAGATATCCACAATCCAAATCATCCCATATCATTACATCATCCATAAGCAAGATCTATTATATATAATTCCTAAGTAATTTAATTAATCTCCAATTAAATTAATCGGTATCTTTAATTACTTGGACTACCTTAACCCTGCTCACTTAGCATTAATAGATTTGAATCCAATTAATCAATCATTCTTTAATTAACCATCTTAATTAATCCCTTTGATTAATTTCCTTTAATTTCATTAGGTAATTAATCTTTTATTTTCGCATAGATTAATTACTCTTTAATTATTAGCTAATAACCAATAGTTTATCTTCAATTATTCAATTTATTTATCTTTAATTTATTCACCCTGGAATCCCATTAACTTAAATGCTTTAAGTTTGATTAAAAATTTAAAACATTTAACCTTTAATTTGAAACTACTTAATTATTTGCTAAATTTAGCTTTTAAACATCTTAAGGATTAACTTACTAACTTAAAATACTTTCCGACTTTAATTATCAAACATTTAATAATCAATTTTTTTATTTGAAATAGTTTAAAGATAATTAGTTTCGAACTAAATTTGTTAAACTTGAAACTTTAAGAAAATAAAACGTTTCCCTGAGGAAATTCGAGATTTACTCGAACAGGTACCGAGTTCTTCCCCTTTCTTCTTTTCTTTCCTCGTTTTTTTTTTTAAATTTTAAAATACTGTTATCCTTAAACACAAGCGTTCACGAAACAAACTTCGAGTCAGGACATCACTTTCCCGAGCTCTTCACGAGGCAAACCTTCCTTCTTCCAAACCACTGACACCAGTCCCCTCGTGCACATGCACATGCCTCCGACCGCACTCCGATCAACTGCGCCGATGCCTTCCAGTCGCCGACAACCCACCTAAACTCTTTGACCAGCCAGCTCCTCCACAAACGACGGAAATCAAAGATCGAACAAATCGATGCCATAGGAACCCAACCCAGAACACACCATCACCTAAATCGACTTCACACCACCGTCGTAGTCCACCGGACACCATGCCGTCCACCCTGAACATCGCCAGAACCCTACACTACTATTCCCAAAACCTCGATCGATTCCGACACATCGTCGATGCCGCAATGGCCTTGAAAACAACCATGAAATAATCCAAGCTTAAACCCTATATCCGCCTCGATCAGTTAATCCATTCATTAAAAAAAATCGAACCCAATTTTCCTTGACTCGCAACCCTTCCAGCTATCTTTCGGTCAAAAATCGTTCCTCATCTACGATTGGTTCGTTCGAATTTGGTGAAAAACCAATTTCCGTTCAACCCGTTATATCTCGGCAATCACAAGCTTAAAAATCTTGAATTTTACTTCAAAATTCATGAATATCCAGACCGAACCCGATGATATAGGTAACTCGAGCGATTATGATATTCGAATTAAAGACATAGCTTGAAATCTTGCTATATATCTTCTTCCCTGACCAGATTTGTCTTCATCTTAATCTTAAAATATTTTTAGTAGTTAAACTTGATTATACAAACGTAATTCATTTAGATCCTAAAGCCTAACATGGATTCTAGGAGAAGAAACTTGATTTTTAAACAGGTTTTGAATCCTGGAACTAAGAACAGGTAGATATCCAGACATGCTCAAACATAATACTTCACACACATATACATAAATTTTACTTAAATCATCACACAGGCATATTTCAATTTATTCTTCACAAATTTACCACATGCTAACACAAGATATAGCAAGTTAAAGAATTTACTCACCTGCATTTTGAAATAACAGAGAATAGCCTGGAAGTGTTTGGATTTGGAAAACTGGAAAGCTTGTTACAGGAAACCCTTTGAAACAGAAATGATCTTGACTTTATTAAAGTTGTTGTCTTGATTTCTTTTAACCGGAAAATACTTGTTGGAAGGATCAATCTCTTTTTTAAAAAAAAACTGAATGGATGTAGCTTTAAAATTTGAGAAGATTGCTTCTTAAGTTTGTAAACGAACAAGTTAAAATAAAAGATGATGTATATATCTATGTATAGAAATGGCTTTAAACAATGGTAGTAGCTTCTGGTACAAGCTTTCTTTAATATGGGTCAGAGATTTTTTTTACTCTTGGAGGCTGAAATGAGATTTTGTAATGTGTACTAGAGATAATATCATTAAATGCTTGTCTCCTTCAATCTACAAACTTATACTTTATTTTAGATTTCGTGTGTACTTATATCTTTGTACATATTTTCTTTATTCCTATGCCTAGCATATCTACAAGATTTTCTTGCCTGCAACATGAATTATATTTTTACTTTTATACTTTGTTTATTCTTGCCTTACATGATTACTTACAGCCTCACAAATATATGTTTCCAGAACTTCACGTATTCATTTATCTTCCCTTGTTTTACACTTATACTTTGTAATATAACTAAATTTCTATATTAACATGATGTTAGAATTTTAGGAAATGTGTTTACTTATGTCTACAAAACCATATCTTCTATTTCTAACTCAAATACTTACTTCCTTGTATTTCTTTATATATATTGTTTATTCTTTTTAAAGCTTAAGTACCAAACATTTAATGTATATCCATATTTTATTTTATGCTTATGAATTACTTTCCAGAGAAAATAAAATAAAACTATTTATGTTTATATATAGAACAATACATTAATAAATGTTATTTGAGAGTAATAATTTGTTAAATTTAAATGATTTATAGAAGAGATTATAAATTCCTATTATCATTAAATTAATTAATATATCACATTTATTAAACAATATTTTAAACAACCCTTAAATAAATCTTGAGCTTAAGCTAAGATAAAATTTAGCCCATTAAACATTTATCTTAAATATTTTAAAGCTATATATATTTAAATTAAATCATTATCCCCCAAATTAACAAAATACATTAGAATTTTAAAACAAGATTCATTTATTTATTAAACTTAAAACCAAGCTTATCTATTTACAATATATACAAATATATATATACATTATAAATAGGAAACAATTTATTAGCTTTTAAAAGATAAATTATCAGTTAAATATCTATTTAAAAGAAGATTATTAAATCAAATTCCGATTTTATTAACAAATATTATCAAATCAATTTAATTTCTAATACAGATTATTAAATTGATATGGCCAGAAATTCCGGGATGTCACAAAGGTGCACGATTTTAAGCTCACGATTAGATTTTCATATGCAAGTATCCTGTTATGTTATAAATAATTGATTGATGATTATGATCGATATTGAAATTGGAAATCATTGGTTGTTGACATTGCGATATATGATTTGGTTGAAATAGTTGGAATAGTTGAAATTATTGGTTTGGATCCCAATTACATGAAACACGTTAACTATGGAAATTCTTAAATAGTGAATGATGATCAATTTATTGATACCCTGTCACCTTTATATTGTTATTGTATCCATTGAACTAGACACTGAAATTGAACCGGGATATGAGTTGAAATGATATATACCGAAATTAAATCACTTGGCCTAGGATAGAAAATTTAAATAATAAACACCGATTGGTCAATTGAATTTATTTTGGATATTTAATATATAATTTTGAAATTAAGAAATAATTTGGAAATTTAATGGGAATGTATAATTTAAATTTTATGTTGAAGTTAATATTTAATTTGAAATCTATTAAGTAAATTTATATTTTAAAATGAAAAATCAATTAAACTATTTTAAATTATGAAATTAAATTAAAAATGGTTATGTTAAATATTAATGAGATTTAAACCAACTAAGGTGATTATTTGCGATTTAATGAAATTTGCTAATATTGTATATGTAATTAAATATTAATTAAATATTTAATTTAATTAAAAGAGAATTTTAATTGATTTTATTGAATTAAAATATAAAGATTAAACTGAATTGTTTTGAATTAAAGTTTAATTAAAAGTGTTATGTTAGATAATTAAGTAAATTAATTCCGAAGTTTAATTAAATTGGATATTTAATAATAAAACATTTGTATATAAAGACTTAACTAATTCTGTTAAATTGAATAGTTATTCAATTTGGATAATGTCGTAAAAATGTAATATTTGTTTAAAATCGAATCTTTTGATTTTAAATCTGAATTTAATTAAGTCAAATGGGAATATGTTCTTTGGAAATAAAAGATATTTTGATTTAATAAAATATCCAATCGGTGTGAAAATGACGTTGGTTATTAAAGAGATAGGGGCCAGATATGGGCATACACTTTGTCGATACTGGAACCACTTTAATAACTGTGTACGTGGAGTGATGATCCAGAACGAAATGGTTGGATTTGGTGTATGATTGCTGGATTTGAAGAAAGAGAACGATGATGGATTGGTCCGGCACTTGTGCCAATTTGAAATGACTAAAATAGGATGGCTTGACAGGGCCAAGCAGGCTAGCTACCCCGAGCGGACACACTTCTTCGTATGAATATCCTTATTTTGGTTGTTGTTGGTGACCACCTATGGGAGTGTTGGACGCAGTGGGCGGTCATGGCTCTGATGCGTTACTACCATCCCTACGACCCGAACTGGTAGTATCCTACTCTAGGCATTGCCTCACGTGCCTTGTCATACTTTTATTCCTATACGAGACCACTATGATTTTGGTTTAGTGTTGTCATATCACGGCGCATCCCTATTCACCGATGGTTTACTGTTGTTTTATATGAAAACTGTACGATAGTGCTTAAAAACGTGTTAAGGGGGATCAATGTAAAGCCTTAACGCTATTTTGATATTTTATACTACTGATAGACACTACATATATAATGTAATCTATTGTATATATAAATAGTTTGGCGGATCCTTAAGAGATGGAAAATCCTGTAACATCTCTTGAGTTACCTGTACATTTTACTTAAGTAGGACTACGTACATGAGAACTTCTAGTCCTGACTCGAGTATATTGATTTACTTTATGCTCGGGTCAGCCTGAGTATTGCAGTGTATGAGCAGTGCTTATTTTGGGAGCCAAAGACTTTTTGAAGACTCCACTCTATCCAGTATTAGTTATCTACTTTCATTTTGGCTTGTATTAGTAGGGATTTATGTATCTCTAGTATTGTATAATGTAAATCTAAAACTCTAATGTATTTTGTGTAGTAGCTTCATGAACTACTATGTATAATATTTATTTCTACTGCGAGATTCTGTATTAAGCTGTGTGTGATTCCGTGTTTGATTCTATTTTAAAAACCCAAATTGATAATCAGTCTAATTTGAACGGTTTAAGTTGGACAAGGATGGTTTATTGTCAGCTTAAGTTGTTCGAAAAGGGCAGGTCGTCACACGAATACATTGTTTTAAGGCTATAGTACCTTAACTAATTTGAAATGTATGAATGCGGCAGCATGGGTATCGAATAGGTTCAAAAGCAGCTATCCTTTCGAAAGTTTCTTTTAAAACAAAAGTAAGCGGCAACTCTTTCGAAAGCTCTTTTCTAAAAGCAAAGGCAAGCAGCAACGTGTTCGAAAGCCTCTTTTTAAACAAAGGTAAGTTGATTGATTCGAAAGCTAGTTAGAGTGGCTTCAACTCCTGCGGAAGCATGCCTTCGGCACCATCATTCCTTCCACCTTTCTCCAGTACACTACATAACAATTGGATGATATCATGTGCATTAGTTTCAAATAGGTGCGAAAGGTCTAACTGGGCATAGTGATGGAAGCAAGCTAAGGTAGTGGCGAAGTTGCAATTCAAAACAAAACTGGTTTATTTTACCCAATTTGCCCAATTTGTCAAAATATTATTGGTCGCCTATATTTTATCAAAATTCTTTTCTAAAAAGGATGTCGAAATTCAAAAATTGCAATTAAAAACATTTTAACAAATAAGCCCTCCTCCGTAACAAAAAATATAAAACATTTAAGACCATTAATTTAAATAATTTTATAACCATAGTAAAATACTTAGGAAAATTCTATAAAAATCACAATAATGCACTTTTAATATGTTTTCTAACATATATAAATTTCATGTCCGAAATCTTTATATAATTGTCTTGAATAATTTAAACCCAATATTAACTACTTTCTCTCATAGAAAATTCATAATAAATCCATAATTACTTAGAAAATTATGAAACTTGAAACCCACTTATAAATATATTTTTTGTTATCATATATCAAAAACGCAACTCAATTTGATGTCATTTAATAAGTCTTCTAATCTAAACATATCATAAAATCCATATGAAATCCTATAGATCATTAACAAGCATATATATTTATTTAAACAACCATAACATGACAAGTTACTTGCAATATAATTCCGCCATAATCATAACATTGAAATCATTGTCAAAAGGGAGATGTAACTCAATTATTTACCTTAACTTTGTGTTAAGAAGGTTGAGAATTGCACTTTTATTTATTTTCTTAAGTTTTTCACTTGAATCCTAGCTTTTCTTCTACTTTAATCTTCTTAATGGTGGCCAATCGACCTCAATAGTGGTTTTAGTTTTGTTTGTGAATGTTAAAATGAATAAGGAATGAAGAATATAAAGGTTTAGGGTACAATAACAAAGACTATTCCAATTTTTCCCTTACCATATTCCTCCTACTTTTTTTCTCTCTCCTTCCAATACATTCATTAAGGCATAACCCCTTCGAAATTAATAGATCTCAATCCCTTAACTATCTACATTATTTCATTTAATTTATCTAATTAAATGTTTTAAATAATGTTAGTCAAAATTAGGGTCATTACATTCTTGCATATCATTTGAGACATTCACAATATCTTTTATATTTACTATAAAAGACCGGAGAGACAAAGCAATGAACCATAAGGTGCAAGTCCCCATGCCAAAGAGCAAGTAGATTGGATATGTATAGTGAGTTCCCTTACTAGGAGAGTGAGGGGCTGGACACACTTGGCATCGGGTCCCCTCACTGGAGAGCAAGTGGATTGGACACCACATGAATCAATGGTCTGGAGAGAATGAGGATTGAACTAACGATCCATAAAGATCGAGGATTAAACAATTAAACTAGAAAAATCAAGGATTGAAATAACAATACAGAGTGATCTAGGATTGAAACAACGATCTGGACAGAACAAGGATTAAACGAATGATCGGGAGAGATCAGGAATTGGATTGGTCATTGATTACACGATCCAGAGAGATTGGAAGCTAATTGGATATTGAGAGTGTGATATGGAAAAATTGATGTCTAGACTTTGGATTTGAATGCCACTTGATTTTGAAATGATTGATAGAGATTATCAGATTACATTATTGCCTCAACTTGGTCGGACTCATTTATGATTGGATGTTGAGTAATGTCGGACGATTTATAGCGATGCTCTGATCGGTAGCAATGCAATACCTTGATAACTTATGATAACCAAGTGATTGATGAAAGTTATTGCTTCGATTCAGTCATGCGTTCTTATAATGGGATACTAGGCGATGCTAGACGATTTGCAAATAATCTTCCAATTGGTGGTAATGAACTTACACAATCATTGACTCTTGATTACTAGAGGCATGATTTGTATGTTGTAACTTATATCCTAGACGAATACGAGATGGTCTCGATTTAAATATATTATTGTTAAATTCTGGATGAACATGGGATGATTCTAATTTATGATATTATATATGATATAATAATTTTGAGAGAACACAGAATAATGACGATTTGTGACTAACGCTCAAGCAAGGACTCATGTCCGTAGCTATGATGGTCTGTAACGACCTTTGATTTACAGGTGAATCCAAAAATACTAGATGTTTTGCTGCAATTAGATTAGTCATTAACCAAAAAAATTAAATTACTACTGATTCGCTGACTTCAATGTTTATTCTTGAGAAAAGCACACCTTCCATTCACATGGCACACTTTGGAGGTAAGTGTTATGGTCGAATTTTTCATAGTTTTATAATGATTTAAATAGTCAAATTAGATGAGGAAGCAATAAAGACATGACCCAAGAACTTGGGAAATACCGAAAAAAGACAAGATAAAGGAAATATCCAAAAATGAACAAAAAAAATCGATACAAGTTTTTCAACTCGGCCCCTATGGATCACCACCAAGTTTACTCAAGTCAAACGTAAAAAATTACCAGGTTAGACTCGTAGAAAGCAAAGGAAAACATAAAGCAAAACTGCCTCAAAAAATCCTCATGTCAAGCCTAAAATAAATGAGAATATTCTGCAAGTCGGACTCCAAGCGGGATCGGTATCGATCGATGGACCATGGCTCATTACCGATCCATGATTTGGGTCGGGTATCACCATGCGACTTTTGTAGGACAATGTGCATGACGTGTGGAACAATATTTAAGGTTTATTTTAGAGGTTTTTCCCTATAAATAGAAGATGATAGGCACTATTTCAAGATCCTTTTTTCAGCAATCTAAAATTATGATTTACTTTAACACTTTCTTGGATCATCGCCGACCTGAGAATACCGATCCATAAAATCATAGTTTGTTAAAGACACGGAAATCAAATAACAATATTAAAGTGAACGTTGGCCAGAGTATTTTCCGAAGCAATATAAAAATTGTGTATTTTTTCTTGCTTTTATCTTCTTTCCTTCAATAATTTTGATATCTGAACTGATTAGGTGTTTGTGTCATTTTTCACGCAAAGAGCTTGTAAGGATCTCGAACTTAATTGATGCACTTGTTTTAGAAAGAATTTTTTGTTGTTTAAGTAAAAAAGTGTATCTATTTTTTATTATTTAAAACCACTACCACTCCCAAGCTATACCCCATGGTCCTTGTGTGGACAGTGGATCTTGTTATGACATTAGTCCTAATGCTACAACATCGAAATAGAAGTAACTTTGTTATATAAAGGGATATGAAATTACACAGTAAGAATAATTTTTTTAATATATAACAAAAACTGGTAGGGAAAAAAAGATGATCATGCCCTAATCAAAAAATTTAGACACTAAGTGTTTGTTAAAAACTAATTTTATTTTGTAATTGCGCAGATGAAGTTGTATCCACTAGAATATATATAAGTCATGATCACATAAAACTAGCATTTAGGCTTAGTTGTTCATAATGGAATTTACCTATATGTAACTAACACAACTATATTTATGGCTATATTGAGAATATATCGATTTTATGACAGAGATTTCCTAGATATAAAGTACACATAAGCAATACTGCACAACCATAAAGGGCGGTTAGGAACTTATTTTGTATCATAATATTTTTACCAGAATAAAGATTAACAACATTACAAATTATTTTACTGTGGATAGTTGCTAGTTTAATTCAAATTAACTTTTTCATCATATCTTTTTTCACGGTGAAGTCAGGGTTTCATAAACCCTATCCCTTCACTTGATTGCGCATTTAGTTCCTCTTCAAAGATAACAAATCATTATTAGGATTAGCATTTGATAATTCATTTGTTTGATAATACCCTTGATAGCTGCTCTTGAAATTTTGAGATGGCCTACAAGAATAAAAGAAATGCAAAAATGCTCGTAAATGATTTTACAATCCTACAAATAATGTTAATTGCTAAAAACTAAAAAGCAGAAAATAACTATACTTGATTATGTAGTAAGCTCCACATCGCAACAACATCTCGTTTAAAGTATGCATATGAGACTTTGTTAAAGAATTTAGGTTAGGTGCTACATATGGAAATGAGGGATTTTCTCCTTTTGCTACTCATGTCTTTTTGTATAGGGGATCCCAAAACATGTTATATATAGGAGGCATGGTACAGAATTGAAAATTCAAACTAGGTTAGGATCAAAGTTGATGTAATTGCTCCTAAAACTGATATCTTCTTCCAATTTTATCCAATCACCTACCATAAAAGTTATGTATATAAATGAGAATACCGACCTAAATCGATGCAGAGTTCATAGAATGATGGTTTAAGAGGAGAAAAAACACGCATACAGAATTATATTTCATGTAAATGCCTTATACTATTGCTAATGCAACAACATTTTTATAGACATGAAGTGCATGAGAACAAATAGTAGATTGGACAAAGTACAACTAACAATTAAGATCGGCATCAAAAAAAATATACCGAAAAAGTTACAACTATAAAGCAATAACCAAACAAAATAAGGTGATGAATGGATGACTCCAAATAAACTATATGCAAATAGAGAATTGAGAATGAGTATGGAGAAAATCATGAAAGTTGTGAAAATTGGAAGTGTGGATAATCAAGAGAAGAGGACAGTTAAGTTTTTAAGTTATTTAAGCTTTAAGAAATGGAAAAGATGAGATATAAGGTATGTAGTAATCAGAAGTGACGGCTAATTCAATTCAAGGACCATTTGAATTTTCTATTGAAATTTGTGAAATACAAATATATAAATCTTATGGGTAAGATATTAAATATTGACTTAAAGTACGTAGAGTTCATTGTTTGAATTGAACGTGAGTGTGAATAGAGAACATGGAAAGGTTAATATTCAATTTTTTGTATAACATGGTAGATTTGATCTACGAACTCAAAATTTGCAGAAAATAATTATAACTCAATGATTTGTTATACTATTGATATTAAGCCCAAGTTGGACTAAAATTCTGGATCCGCCTCTCTATGTGTACATGTACATGTGCATTTGGTCATGTATATATGTGAGCGATTGTGAAGTAAAAAAACAGTTTGATGTGAGTGTATTAGTTAATTGATAATAAATGATCAGTCATATATGAATTTTGCGTAGGAAGAAAGAATCATGTGTACCTTGCTACGATAATAAATGAAAATGAAAGCTTGCGTAAGTATACCATGTTCCACCTTTTGAAAGCATGCATTAAGTTATTATACAAATTGAAATTTAAATAGTTGATCAGGGATTAGCAAATAGTATCTATTTTCATGGAAAATAATCATATGTTAGGAGGTAAGTGAAGGAGGAGGAGGCGACTGAGGCCACTAGAGAAGTCTATCAGAAGTTTTAGCGTCATCCTTTTATCTCTTCTCTCCCTTCTTCTTTGTCGTATCAAATTTCTTTGGCGGGGATCATCAAAAAACACATTTGAGAGATCTCCAGCCATTTCACCTACATAAAAAGGAGTCAAGATCAGTAATTATATTTGTAAAAAATTAGGAAATATAATATCACCATCCATCTTATCAAATATGATGCTCATTTATGCTGAAAAATATGATTTAATGTGCAATTGCCTAGGGATTTTAAGATGGGTAAAAGATATGCAATGGTGAGGTCAGTAAGGTTTTTTTTGAAGCTCCAATTGTCGACTATTCTAGATTCTGTAAAAGTAAGAGAACTTAGAAAAGAATGTATAACTTGGCTTCCTAAACATACATTGTAATGACTCGGAATTTCGAACACTCCATATTTAAATATCTAAATTGTTAAAATATTTGAATCTTCTAACTGAAAGTCTATAGTTAGATGGATCGATTATGCAAATGACAAGTATGTGACTAATTTAAACAATATCGTAACAATATTAAAGAATGTAAACAAGAATAATGACACCAGAGATTTTATACTGGTTCGGACCTCCCGTCCTACGTCCAGTCCCGAAGCTCCTCTTCGGAATTTCCTTTCACCGAATAACCCTCACTTCACCCGGAGGAACAGGTTTACAATAGCAGAGTTTCTTTGTCAACTGTGTGTTCTCTATTACATGGATTTTGACTATGTAGTGCAAATGCTTCCAATATATATATCTAGAGATTGTTGTCTATGAGGAACTGTATATTTGGAAGAGTAGTGTACAAGTATAGATTGCTAGAGATCAAGAGTATATCAGAGTATATGAGTAGTAAGCGTAAGTAAGACATGTGAAGTCTTCTCTTGAATTCCTTATGTTATTTATAGTGGTAGAGAGATCCTTTGTGTAGTTGCATCTGTTAGCAAGTGCTCTAAGGTCGCTTCTAACGGTGATTAAGAGTTGTAGTGAAGAGGAGCGATCGTGTCTTTTCAATTGTGACAGTTGTATTTTGAATATACACACCCAAGTTCAAAATCAGACGTTTGGAAAATATTTCAGATGTCCGGCTTTCATATATTTTTTGTATATGGTTGCTTTTCAGACGTCAGAGTATATTAACCAGACGTCTGAATCTGTCTGATTTGCGAACCATAGGAATCAATTAGACGTCTGGCTAGTGCCCTCAGACGTCTGGATTTGTGCATGTTGCTTTTCCTGTGTCTGTATCATTTCTCTTCCGATTCTATCGACTTGTAGCCTCTTGATACTTCTTTTGAGTCTTGTTCTTATCCCTTTGATGATGTTACTTTATCAACTACTTGTAAATATAGATAAACATGCATATTCGATTTCCATTGTATAGTTGTTATCATTGAAACCATAGAATTGATTTCCTAACAATCTCCCCCTTTTTGATGATGACAACTATTCAATGTACTTATATATAGATTAAAAAATCTCCCCCTGAATATGTGCTTATTTTGAATGTTTATATGATTATACTTATATTTCTCCCCCTTTGACATTATCAAAAAGAATTATGAAATCGAAGCCAATAGTCAAACAAGAGAAATTTCATTTAAACTTGAAGAGTGATTACAAACATAGATTTGTACAATATTCCAAAAACCTTTCTTCTTGATTATAACCTTGAGCAACTAAGCGTGCTTTATTTCTTACAATATTTCCATTTTCGTCTACTTTGTTTTTAAATACCCATTTTGTTCCTATCACCGATTGGTCTCCATGTCTTGGAACTAGTTCCCAAACATTATTAAGTTCAAATTGATTCAATTCTTCTTGCATGGCCATTATCCAAAAATTATTATTTAAAGCTTCTTTATAATTTTTTGGTTCAAGATTTGACACAAATGCTACATGGCTTATTTGATTAAGTTGATTTCTAATTACTCTAGAATTAAGATCTCCAATGATATTATCTTTTAGATGATTTTTAAGAATTCTAGGGGATGATATTAAACTATTATTTTACACATTTGTTTCATTATCAATAGAATTTATTGAATTTGTCATTGGAATAGTCTCTTCTTCATCATTAGTATGATTGTTAAATAAATTTTCGTCGAACGAAACATGTAAACTTTCTATAATTGTATTATTTCGTTTGTTAAAAATTCTATATGCTTTGCTACGATCAGAATATCTAACAAAAATTCCTTCATCGGCCTTCGGGTCAAATTTTCCTAAGTTATCTTTTGTATTTAATATAAAACATTTTGAACCAAAGGTTTTAAAGTATGATACTTTAGGTTTTCTTCCAAAAAATATTTCCAAACAAGTTTGTTTAGTCATAGGACGTATGGTTACCCGATTTAATACGTAACAAGCTGTGGCAATAGCTTCTGCCCAAAAGTGTTTTGGTAGACCACTACTATTTAATAGTGTTCGTGCACATTCTTGTAACGTACGATTTTTTCTTTATACTACACCATTTTGTTGAGGTGTGCGAGGAAAAGGAAAGTTATGAGTTATTCCTTTTTTATTGCAAAAATTTGTAAAAAGATCATTTTCGAATTCTCCTCCGTGATCACTTCGAATATTTTTAATTTTCATGTCCATTTGTGTTTTAATCCTTTTAGCAAATATTTTAAACATACCAAAAGTATCGCTTTTATGTTTTAAAAACAAAGTCCATGTATATCTTGAAAAATCATCGACTATTACGAAAACATATTTGTTGTGATTTATAGATCGTATTTGTGTTGGGTCAAATAAATCTAAATGTAATAATTCTAATGGTTGTTTTGTAGAAATATTATATTTAGATTTAAAAGAGTTTTTCTTTAGTTTTCCAATTTGGCAATCGTCACATAAATTTTCTACTTTGTAATTTATTTTAGGTAATCCTCTAACTAGCTCATTTTTTGCTAACTTATTAATATTTTTAAAATTAATATGACAAAATCGTTTATGCCATAACCATGGATCATCATGTTTGGTGGTTAAACATACATTTGAATTTTTATTTACATTCATGTTTAATACATAAATATTTTTGTTTCTAAAACCTTCAAATATAATTTGTTTGTCACTATCTAAAATATTACATCTATCTTTTTCGAAATTTATTTGAAAGCCTTTGTCACATAATTGACTAATTCTTAGTAAATTGTGTTTTAGATTTTCTACTAATAAAACATTTGTAATAATAGGAGAGTTAGAAATATCATAATTGATAACTTCTCCAGTGCCAACGACATATCCTTTTGAATTATCTCCAAAGGCTACCGTTCCACCATCGATGTATGTTATATTTGATAGCATTTTTGAATTTCCGGTCATATATGCTTGGAGCATCCGCTATCTAGTATCCATTTCTCCTTATTTCTTATTTTGGGTGCCTGCAAAATAAAAGATGTTTTAATTGGTACCCATATACTTTTGTTAAGGTCCTAATTGTTAGGAGAAGGTAGCCATACCCATGATGGTTTGGTACCTTTATAAATATAATTTTTATTATAAACTACATTCTCTAAGAAATTATTAATATGTTTTTGTTTAATCAAATTATTATTTGTCTTAGGAATCCAAATTTTCATAGTTTTGGTATTTATATTAGACATAGGTAAGCCTTTAGTTTTTGTATACAAAATTTTTTTTGCATCATTTTCCTTTTGCTTAGGAATATTTTTAAATCCTATTCCATTTCTATTGCCTGATGGTTTTGAAGTTTTGATAAGATTTTCCAAATCTTGTTTTCCTTTATTGAATTTTGACACATTATTCGTAATTTTATCTAATTTTTCTTTTAATTCTAAATTTTCAATTTTTAATATTTCAATATTGCTTTTTAGGTTGACTTTTTCTTTTAGTAAATCATCCTTTATTATTTTAGTGTTTTCAAAATCAATAGTAATAGCCTTACTTTCTATCAAATTATTTTTAATTTTTTCTTGAGCTAATTCTAGTTCTTCTTCTAAGATAATTTTTTCATCTTTTAACATTCCTACTTCAAGTTCTAATCTATTTATTTTAGCTATATATTCTTTGTTCAATTTTTTAATTTGTCTAAATTTATCATCTAATTCCATGCTAAGTTCTAATAATTCTTCATAGCTAAGTTCCAGACATACCTCATCAGCTTGTGCCATAAAACACACATTAACTTGTTCTCCATCACTATCACTATCACTTTTAGATGATGAAGATTCTGAGTCTTCCCATGTGACTTTGAAAGCCTTCTTCTTCTTGAATTTTTCAAATTTGTTCTTCTTTTTTATCATTATTGAGTTTGGGGCAATCTTTCTTCATATGTCCGTATTGATCACATTCATAGCACTTAATTTGAGATAAGTTTATTGTGTTGGACTTCCCTTCTTATTGGAATTTTGTCATCTTTCTAAATTTCTTGAATCTGTTGTAGTTCTTGGCAATAAAGACTATTTCTTCTTCATCTAAATCAGAATCATCATTTTTTGTTGCTGGAAATGCTATGTTTTTCTTTTCTGAATTTAGTTCTTTTCGTGCCTGCAAATTAGCTTCATATGACATTAAATTTCCTATCAACTCTTCAGTTTTGAGAGTAGAGAGATTATTAGCTTCTTCAATAGCTAAAACTTTCCTTTCCCAATCTGATGTTAACCAGTTGAGTATTCGAGAAACTAAATAAAAATCGGTAAATTTTACTCCTAATGCCATAAGATCATGTTGGATAGTTTGAAATCTAGAATACATATCAACAATAGTTTCATTTTGCTTCATTTTAAATGACGAAAATTGGTTTTGCAAAATTGAAATTTTAGTTTGTTTGACCTTTGTTGTACCTTCGTGTGTGATTTGTAAGGTACGCCAAATGTCAAATGCAGTTGTACATAACATGACACGTGAAAATTCATTTTTATCTAGAGAACAAAATAAAACGTTCATAACTTTAGCATTATTTGATGCTAAGGTCTTTTGTGCATCGGTCCATGTGTTCCTAGTAGTAGTAGGTGCTTCATATTTATCTTGAGTTGCTGACCAAATTTCTAGACCATTAGCTTCCATAAAAATTCTCATGTGTGTTGAACAGTATGCATAGTTAGAGCCATTAAAAAGTGGGGGTCGTGCTGTGGATTGTCCTTCTTGAAAAATACTTGCCATATTAAAATGATTCAAAAACGTGTTACTGTACTTTGATCAATCCTCGCTCTGATACCAAATGAAAGTCTATAGTATGATGGATCAATTATGCAAATGACAAGTATGTGACTAATTTAAACTATACTGTAACAATATTAAAGAATGTAAACAAGAATAATGACACCAGAGATTTTATACTGGTTCGGACCTCCCATCCTACGTCCAGTCCCGAAGCTCCTCTTCGGAATTTCCTTTCACCGAAAAACCCTCACATCACCTGGAGGAACAGGTTTACAATAGCAGAGTTTCTTTGTCAACTATGTGTTCTCTATTACACGGATTTTGACTATGTAGTGCAAATGCTTCCAATATATATATATATCTAGAGATTGTTGTCTATGAGGAACTGTATATTTGGAAGAGTAGAGTACAAGTATAGATTGCTAGAGATCAAGAGTATATCAGAGTATATGAGTAGTAAGCGTAAGTAAGACAGGTGAAGTCTTCTCTTGAATTCCTAATGTTATTTATAGTGGTAGAGAGATCCTTTGTGTACTTGCATCTGTTAGCAAGTGCTCTAAGGTCGCTTCTAATGGTTATGAAGAGTTGCAATGAAGAGGAGCGATCATGTCTTTTCAATTGTGACAGTTGTATTTTGAATATACACACCTGAGTTCAAAATCAGACGCCTGGAAAATATTTCAAACGTCCGGCTTTCATATATTTTTTGTATATGGTTGCTTTTCATATGTCTGAGTATATTAACCAGACATCTGAATCTGTCTAATTTGCGAACTAGAGGAATCAATCAGATGTCTGGCTAGTGCCCTTAGACGTCTGGATTTGTGCATATTGCTTTTCCTGTGTCTATATCATTTCTCTTCCGATTCTATCGACTTGTAGCCTCTTGATACTTCTTTTGAGTCTTGTTCTTATCTCTTTGATGATGTTACTTTATCAACTACCTGTAAATATAGATATACATGAATATTCGATTTCCATTGTATAGTTGTTATCATCGAAACCATAGAATTGATTTCCTAACAGTAACTAATGTGATTAAATGGATTTTATAACCTTATTAACCCCTTTTTAGTTAAAAATTAATTATGGTAAACTTATTTTTTAAATTTTTTTATAAAAATAAATAGTTTGAACAAATATCGATAGTATGAACGAAAATCTTTTTATCGATAAACAAATTTTTAGTCAATATAATTTGTTCAAACTTTTTTACATACACTAAATAACTTCGAAATCAACAATTTAAAATAAAAACTAGTGCGAACCTGTGCTTCACACACGGATGTAGTGAAAATACTTTAGTTACATAGCAAATTGAAAATAGGAAAATCATTGACATAAGGAATAGAAAGTAAATAAGGTAAGAGAACAACATGTATAGTAAGTATGGGAATGGTAAACCATAATTTTAAGATACTGAAAAGAAGTAACCAAATGTACATAAGTAAGTCTTTTTTTAGCTATAAATTTATATACTAGATTAATTAAAAAAATTGGATTTAGCATTATTAAATTTTGGACAAAGATTCAGGACTGGTGCAGCAGCATTGTAGCTAAGTCAGTACATGTTCAACTATCAACATTAGTTTGAGAAAAAATAGAAGAAATAGACGTTGGTACACCCACTAAAAGGAAATCACCTTTTGATATCAATGTACGAAAGGCTTAGCTGTAAAAAGAGTATATTGTAATGAGTAGCAGCATAGAATTTCATTAACAGAAGATAGATTAAAGTAGCGGCCATCTTAGCTGTATACTACTGATCAAAATTTCAAAACTGATGTAAATAAAGTTAGCCTGCAACAGAATTAAAAGTAAGACCTCAAAAGCTTGTATTTGGGTGTGGCATAAATACACGGAATTTTAATATCATAGTATACACAATGTAGACATAAATAAACACTGCAATTTGTTTCAGTAAAATAATAGGATCCAAAGCTCTTAGCACCATTAAGCAATAGAATGTAGACCAAAAGCTATCAATAGAGTTGAAATGTATATGTGAACATAAAAAAAGGAATATCATTATTATGATATTTGATTTCGTTGATGCTTATATATTGTCACAAATAACATATAACCTATGACGCATAGAAACATATAACAGATTAAATACAATAAAATACTATTTGGAAGTAGGAGCTACAATAACGCTTGAATTATTCAAGCATGCTGAACTTCAGATTACTGATGATACTCACATAGAATCAAGTTGATATAGCAAGTAACTGTTAAAAAGTGCACTTTAGTGGACAACAGTAACATTTCTTATCCTTGCACTTTCCATCCTTGTATTTGTTTTGACTATAGTACTTCTTGCATTCACCTTTGACGGTGCATAACTTTGGATATAAGCCCTCAGCATCAGATCTGACCATTTCTGCTTATTTGAATGAATATTGGATATTATTCAAAATTATATTCTAAAAAAATACAAAAAAACATCACAACTATATCAAGTTTATTCAAAAGCAAGGATCCCACAATTTAGTCTAGAATGGATCAGTCAACCAACAAAACTTTTTATCACAACTATAATTCTACTACTTATCAAATTGGTACGATAAACTTTCAATGTAGAATTATAGTTTGAAGAAAACAATTGTTAAATAATGTGTAATTAAATAATAACTCAGTAGCTCTGAAAGAGTTGCTTCATCATGTATATACTAAGATAAAAATTTGCTGTGCATGATTTAAAATAAGCAAGGTGATTGTTAATATATATTATATTGATGAACATGCAAATATAAAAAATAACACGAAGACAGAAAAAATGTTAGTTGATGGTGAGAAATTAGTAGGAACAGTTAGTAGAATTAGAAAAAAGATGAAGAAGATGAGTTTGCACAGGGAAAGACTCTATTCACATAGTCTATGAGACCATAACCTTAAAATACTTAAATTTTGCAATAAACAAAGCTAAATTGGCAAAATAATATAAAGAAGTGATCCAAACATGAAATTTCATTTAAAGCTAAAATCGAAGCCGTATTAGTCTAGAATAAAATCCATTGTTAAATCGAAAAGAAAATCTACCCTATATTTGGTAAAAAATCAAAGCAAATTGATGAAGCAACATAGAATACCAATAGGAAGTCAAAGCAAATTGATGAATACGATGTGGAAACCAAAGTGAATGTAACCCCTTAATCAAGCATGGAATACAATTTTTATATTATCATTACTCGGTAAAAGAAAAATTAGTAAGAAAATGATGTTACCACATCTCAAATATTTTCATTCAGTATGAGCTAGAATTAAATATTCAAAAGAAGTCATTTTTTTTATTTCAAGTTAAAGGAAAATTAGTTTATGGAGTGTTGCAAAAAATATAATAGGTACAATATTTGCTCTCACAACTCAAAGAAAATTAGTTGCTACAGTTTAGTTTATTGTATAGATCTTTTAGGCTCAATACATAGTATACACACATAATATATTTTGTACTCATTAGGCCTCAGGTGAAAACTTAGTGGAAAATTATCAATAACATCCTTACAAAGCCCAATACACCAGTCATAAAATGTGACGCCCCACCTCTATGCTCACGCTAGCCAAGGACACTATGGAGTAATGTCGTCAACTAGCACGAAGAATAAGGCTGTTGAGGAGCGACCATCTGTGCAATTGCCTTGTGCGAGTACCGATATGTCAGATATTTTAACATGCATTTCGTTTCAAGAGGAAATCCGACATACCGATGCAAACTCAAAGCTACCACACAGTGGCTAAGTGGTCCTTCGGAAACAAATATAGAAATAAGCATAGCATAAATCAATCACAGATGTTCATATCTGAAAGGCGAAAATAGATATGAATATAACACATAAAAGTGTACATCAGAGTAGTGGTCAAATAAGATCCACAATATCACAAAAGAATAGATACAAGTGCTAGACAAAAGAATAATTATACATCAAGGAGTCTCTATCTCTAATGTATAATAACAAAAACTAAAAAACTGCGTAGTTAGACAAAAGTCAGAAGATGATCCCAGATAAGGAGTCAAGCAGAAGCACCTGTAACATCTCGGTCTGACCCGAGTATTATTTGATAAGAAAATAATAACGGATCAGTCTAGCTATAAATATCAGATAAAATGAGATAGGAAGAGAGATATAACTGAAATCGTATGATAACAAAAATGACGTACAGTGAAAAGTGTGCTTTAAACATCAACAAAACCATACAATATCTCTAAAATCTCAAAGCTCCAAAAAGAACATCACATTCTTTATTTTATTCACCAAACACCAAATATTGACAAACTTATAATTGCCAATCACAAAAGAGGTGAAACACAAATTCCAGAAATCACAACAAGAAATCCAGAAATCACAAAGGGGGAGGCCTATCACAAACGGGAGCATGAAAACTCGCCAACACGTGTATCACAAACGGAACGCTATTCCATGGTCACTAACCATAAATATCGAGTCGAAGCTCCACAAATGGTCTGAAGACCACGGGTCGCTACCCCGCCAAATTGAACCGAAGTTCCACAGAAACGGGGTTTAGTTTCCTTCGCAGACAAATAGACATCGCACATCGCTAGTCTAAATCACAAAATGATCATCATCGACCAATAAAAAGTGTGAATTACACTAAGCTAGTAAATATATGAGTTTAGCTTCATGTCCCATAACCACTAGCTTAACTTAAATATTTACGAACAAATTGTAGATTTCCACTCAAAAATTGTCACAAGAGTTTCAATCGAACAAGTCCAAAAATTAACCGACGAAGTAAACGCAAGCGTTTCATACCACATGTTTTGCTAAGCCGTTTAATTATATTTTCTCATACGAATGAGGTAAAGGTTTGTATATACTAATAGATTGGAAAACGGTTTTGAAAACAAGCTTTATATTTAAAATAGAGTTAAAAGCATCTTTGTAAAAGAGTTTAAATATTTACTACTAGTATAGAAAACCTTTATATTTTAAAGTGACAAATCACAGAAATGATTGTAGAAAATATCAATCACCAAAATCCACGTTCGAAGACATGAATCAAAACAAAAGAAATCGATACCAATTCCATTAAAATGGACATTCTCAAAAATCCCGAAAAAGAAGTCATGAAAGTCAATAATAAATGATAACAATAAATCGGATAATCACGCATCGATAAAAGTTGGAATCTCAAGTTAAATAGGCAAGATAGGCAAAACCAAGCAGGTCAGTTGACTGACTGCAGGGGGTCAGTCGACAGAACCAGAAACCAGAATGTTTCATTTCCTGCAGTCAGTCGACTGACTTCAGAGGGTCAGTCGACTGACTGCAGAAAACAGAGACTTCTGTTCTCTGCAGATAGACCTAGATTGGCCTGATTTCGACAGCCAGTCGACTGACTGCAGAGGGTCAGTCGACTGACTGGAACTGAAGCTGTTTTTCAGCTTATTCAAATGAAGCACAAACTCTTCCTATTCGCGATCGGACGAGCAATGGACTTAAGGGGCTTTTCCAATCGATAACCCAGCCCTATAGGCTTTCCCATTCACCACCAAAAGCATGATCAAACATCAAAGCTAAGATTTTTAGAGTTTTAAGACTTCAAAACACCAAAAATTGAAATGTTCTCCAAATCAATCCAAATCAAAATAAAATAAACATGTAAAGATGTTAGGAATTCATACCTAATAATCAAGGATAGTTATAGACATAGATGTGAGATAGAAATCTCACCTTTAAATCCAAAAACGATGAAGGAGGAGCTTGAAAGCAAAGAAAGAACAACTACACTTCAACTCCAACCCTAGAAGCTTGAATCTAAGCTTAAAAGAAGAACATTTCCTAATTTAGGTTTAGGAAACTTCTGAAATTAAAGAGAGAATGAGTTGAAGAAGAAGGAGGAGATGCTTACCAAAGCTTCACCTTGAATTTAGAGCAAGAATTTGAATTTGCTAGAAGAACTAGGGCTTTGAAGTTTCTAATTTCTCATTCCTCTCCCCATTTTTAGTTTTGCTTGAGTGTTTAAGAAAATAGAATTGAAGTGAAGAGGAGAGGGGAGGGCTGAACTAGGTTATAGAGTGAGTTGGGGTGAAACCCAAACCCAAAGCCCAATAGAAAATGCCAAAATTCAACTTACTCCAAACATATCGATGTTTATACTCAAAAAGGTCGCAAACGCCGTTTTTGAATCAATGGAAGGGGTCTCGAGTCCTAATTCGACTATTTACAAAAAGTATCTTTTCGGACTTTAATCCGATTAACGATTCTACATTTAAGTAAAATATTTAAATATACAATCGTAAAATATGCGGGTTGTTACAGACTCCCCTCCTTAAAGAAATTGTGTCCTCGTAATCTCCAAGAAATAAATAGGAAGTAACAACAATAAAAGTATATCAACACAAAAAGAAAAATTGAAATAAAAAGTTCACCTTAAGGAGCACGAGAGAGCAAGTCCGGATGTGTTCGCTCGATGAATTCTCTGGATTCCCAAGAGCAATCCTTAGAATTTGAGGACCACTAAACTTTCACAAGAGGAACATCTTTATTTTGGAGGCGTTTAATTTCCGAAGCAATGATACAGATAGGATGTTGCTCATAAGTCAAATTAGGCGAAACTTCAATTTCTTCAATAACACTGGGCTCAAGAATAGTGTTGGAATCTCGAAGGCATTTCCGTAGTTGAGAAACGTGAAACACGTCATGAATAGAAGAAAACTGAGCCGGTAAAGAAAGGCACAACACCCTTCATAGGTGAAACACGAATAAACACGAAATCTCCCACAGAAAATTCTAATTTCCTTCTACGATTATCAGCATAGGATTTTTGTCTACTTTGAGCTTCTTTCATTCTATGACGAATAAGGTCAATCTTTTCTGTGGCATCACGAATAAAATCTGGGCCTAAAACCAGCTTCTCACTGGCTTCAAGCCAACATGAAGGAGATCGGCATGGCCTTCCGTATAGTGCCTCGAAAGGTGCCATACCAATACTAGATTGGAAGCTATTATTATAGGAAAATTCAACAAGAGAAATATGATCTTCCCAACTTCCACCAAAATCTAGAACACATGCACAAAGAAGATCTTCTAGAGTTTGATTCACACGCTCGGTTTGTCCATCGGTCTGAGGATGATAAGCAGTGCTAAAATTAAGCTTTGTTCACAAAGCTTTTTGAAGACTTTTCAAAAATCCACTAGTAAATAATGGATCACGATCACTAACAATAGAAGTAGGAACTCCATGCAATTTAACAATTTCCTTGACGAAAAGTTTAGCCAAAATAGGTACGGTCCGGTTGGACCGAACGGGAAGAAAATGGGCGGATTTTGTAAGTCTATCTACTATCACCCATAGGCTATCATGTCCCGAACGGGAACGGGGAAGACCGTCAATAAAGTCCATGGAAATTTGATTCCACTTCCATATTGGAATTTCCAATGGTTGCAATAACCCACCAGGCCTTTGATGCTCGGCCTTTATAAGTTGGCAAGTCATGCAACGCTTAACAAAGTTAGCAACATCAGATTTCATTCCCTCCCAATAATAAAGTCGCTTCATGTCCGCGTACATTTTACTACTACCGGGATGAATGTTAAATTTAGAGCGATGAGAATCTTCTAAAATGTCTTTACGAAGATCAATAATATTTGGCACAATAAGTCTACCAAATTTTCAAACACCGCCACGAGCATCAATATCGAAGTCTTTCAAACCATCAATGTCAATTTTATCCCTACAACTTTGGCTAAGAAGAACCAATTCGGGGTCATGCTTTTGAGCTTCAAAAATGCGGTCTAAAAGAGAAGGATGAGCTTCAAGGCTACACAAAACAAGAGATGAACATAAATCGGAAACACGATCTCGAATCTCACAAGTGGACAAAGTCTCGAGATCATTCCATTCGGACACCATCATGGAAACAACCGCTTGTTGCTTACGACTAAGAGCATCGACAACACGATTTCCTTTTCCAGGAGTGTAAAGAATATCAAGATCATAAGATGCAAGGAACTCGAGCCAACGTTGTTGACGCAAATTGAGTTCCTTTTGAGAAAATAAATACTTCAATGATTTATGATCGGTGTAGAGAGCAAACTTCTCCCCCAAAAGATAATGGCGCCAAATTCTAAGGGTGAAAACAATAGTCGCGAGCTCTAAATCATGAGTGGCATATCTAGTCTCGGCAGGCTTTAATTGTCTAGAAGCATAAGCGATAACACGTTCCCTTTGCATAAGAACTGCACCCAAACCAACGCGACTAGCATCGGTATAAACAATAAAATCTTGGTTCCCATTGGGAATCACAAGAATAGGAGCACCAGAAAGGAGTTCTTTTAATCTATGAAATGAAGCTTCACATTTGTCTGACCAAATGTATTTAACTCCCTTCTTTGTCAGATTAGTAAGAGGTACGGAAATTTTAGAAAAGTCTTTTATGAACCGACGGTCATAGCCCGCTAATCCGAGAAAGCTACGAATTTCCATCACACTCTCCGGTCTCTTCCAATTTTGAATCGCTTCAATCTTTGAAGGATCCACGGAAATTCCGGATTCATAAATGATATGCCCCAAAAATTTCACACGAGATTGCCAAAAGTGGCATTTAGAAAATTTTGCTTTCAATTGATTTCTCCTAAGAGTTTCCAACACAATCCGAAGATGTTTTTCGTGCTCTTCCTCAATTTTGGAATAAATAAGAATATCATCTATAAAGATGAGAACAAACCGATCGAGGAAGTCTTTGAAAACTCGATTCATAAGGTCAATGAAATAAGCTGAAGCATTCGCCAAACCAAATGGCATAACAAGCCATTCATAAGATCCATAACGAGTACGGAACGATGTCAAAGGAATGCTATCCTCTGCAATTCGGAGCTGATGAAAACCGGTTGCTAAGTCTAACTGTGAAAAGACTTTAGCACCACTAAGCTGATCGAATAAATCATCAATATGAGGCAAGGGATATTTATTCTTGATGGTGAGATCGTTAAGTTTGCGTGAGTCAACGCAAAGCCTAAGTGTACCATCAGATTTCTTCACAAAAATAGCCGAAGCTCCCCATGGAGAGGAACTAGATTGAATAAATTGCTTCGCTTCCAATTCGGATAATTGTTTGTGCATCTCCTCATTTTCTTTATTGGACATACGATAAGGAGGACGAGTAATAGGCAGAGCTCCAGGGATTAGATTAATTCTGAACTCAATTGCTCGCTTAGGCGGTAATCCTAAAACAGGCTCAAATATGTCGGGAAATTCACAAACAATGTGAATGAGAGAAATAAACTTGTAACGACCCTGAATTTTTGACATTTGAAAAGTGAATATTTAATCGAGTTTAAATATTTGAATGATAATTATATTTGAAATTCAAATATCAGAATGAATTTGGCGATTAAATTATTGAATTTAATTATTGAAACCGGGTAACAATTCGAATCTTCAATTTTGAGCTGATTAAAAATAATATGAAGTCTTAGAAAATTCATATTGATAATTCTGAAGGTATTGGAACTTTAAGAATTGAATTTGGAACTGTTTTGTTTAGTTTTGAAATTTTGTTGTTTAAATTGAATTTAAAAATAGCGTTCCGGGGCACAGTCTCGGAATTCGACGAAACTAGTTTCATTTGATCCGTAATATTGTATTATTACCGGATTTCAATTTTCATAATGTTTGGAGTAATCGTTTGGCCGTACGATAAGCAAACGCACAGAAATTAAATCGAAATTTAATTTAATAACTGGTCCAAAAAGCTATCTTCTCCATACGATCGAATTTGGACTCAAAACCTTTTCCATTGTGTTCGGAATAGGCATATAACATTACGAACGCCTGGCGGCACGCCTCGATAGGATATCGAAATTTTAAGTTGCAAATTCATGACGATTTGAGTTTGAATTTAAATTGAATATTTATATTATCAATTGCAGTTGAAATTTTATCTACATCAGCTGAAATTCTGTCCCTTTCAATCACACGTCTCTTTTCTCTTCTGTAACACGCCACTTTCTATTCAACATCAATTCGTTCTCGTTCAAAAGAAAACAAAATCATTTCGTTCGCAGATCAATTCAAAGAAAAAAATGGTCGATACCTAGTATACTTCTTTCGTTCTCCTCTCTTCAATTAAAACGAGAACTCCATCTCCAATTCAAACTCTTCAAGGTCGAAATCAATCTCGTTCTCGTTTAAATAAATAAAAAATGGTGGAGACGAAAAAAAAATCGAAACTTCCTTCGTTATGCGATCGTACGAGCTAAGGCAATGAGCTCGTCGAATCGAGTGTGGTCGCGATGGAGGAAATGAGGGTTCAGCGTCGTTCTTGAAGTGGCCTAGGGTTTAGAGATCGCGGACGCTTGTGAAGTCTGGAGCTCGCGTGCGATGCTCGCGATGGTGAGCGGCATCTCGAAATGGAGGCGCACGGTCATGGATGGCGACTACAATCGCGAGTATTATTCGCGATGTTTTCGAATGGGAAGTTTCGATGCTTGTCGCAGCCAGGTCGAACAGGGGTACGGGTGGTGAAGCTAGGGCAGCGTGAGGCAGTGGGTTCCGAGCACCTCAAGGCGACGGCTTTGAACGAGGTATCGAGGAAGGGTGGTGTTCGTTTGAGTCTACAGCCAGTGCTCGGTCTGTAGTCTTGGTCGAAATCGCTGTACAGTAAGGTATATACATCTATTTATTCTTCAGATTTAAGATTTATATAAATATATACATATGAGTGAAACAGTAAAAAAATAAATATGTATTTATGAAAACAGAAATTAGTTTATATTGAAAAGTTTGAAAGAAGTTAGTTAAATAAATTTATTAAAAGAAACCAGTTAAAATATAATCATCAGTTTAGAATTTAATCACTAGTAATTAATTAAAAGGAAATTTGTTATTCGATTTTTTTCGAATATAATCAACGGTATAAATATTTATACAAGGTTTATAATCATGGAAACAAGCTGGTTGGTTTGGACTGCAAATTAAAAAAAGCAAAGGTGAGATCATCTCACTCAAAATGAAAAGTTGATTTTGCAGTTATTGATTTGATTGACTATTTGAATGTGATACTATAAATAGTAGTATATAGTAATATATATATATATATATATATTGGCATATGTATATATTGGAGTTGTGATTTCCCGCATTATATAGCGGATGAGACCCTATTGCGCCGCATAATAGCGGATGATATTTTATAAATCCCATATACCGCGATATTCCACCTCGAAGTGGAATTGGTATTGTGCTAACATCTGTGGATGTAGAGAAACAGGTTGGAGGGATCCAACAGGATTCCTCAAAAAATTTGAATTGGTTTCATATGTTGTGTGATGATTTATTTATAATATGTGGATGATTATATCTGTGATTGAATGTGTTGAAGGCTATAATTTAGCCGAATGTATTTTTGGTATCATTGGATACCAGAAATAAATGAAATTGGATTTTTGAAATTAAAATTGAAAATTTTAAGTAAATTCTTTTGAAAGAATTGAATGAATTTAAAAGAAGGGATTTAAAAGCGTAAAATTGATTTTTATAATCTTGTCGAATTATTTCCAAAATATGGAAAAGGATTTTTATAAATGGATTTTTGAATAGTATTATTCGAAAGTTGGAAAATTTATTTAAAATGGAATTTTAGATGGTTTGGAAGAATAAAGGAATTTATTTTAAAAGGTGATAAATTTGTTGAAATCCAATTGATAATTGATTTGGTATTGGAAAATAAATCTTTGGGAAATCGATATAAAAATTTATTTGGTGTTTGAATGAAAATTGATTTTTGTGTTGAGAATAAATTTGGAAATCAATTTGTAAAATGATTTGGTATTTGTGATTAAAATTAGAATCAATTTGGAATTTGATTCGGCGTTGAAATAAATTGAGAAATCAGTTTGAAAGTTGATTTGGTGTTGAAAGTGAATATTTGAGAAATCGATTTGAAAATCGTATAAAAAAAGTGAATATTTGGGAATGTAAATTCAGAATAGAATTTATAAAGGAAAGGGAAATTTGTTTTAAAAATAAACATTGATTTATTTTTAAAGTGTGGAAAATATGATTTGAAATTGGTTTTCAAATGTGAAGTGTGGAAAATATATATCTTGTGAAGATATTTTGAAAATAAATAATTTGGGAAAAATTATTTAAATTGGTTGATTGTTGTGAATGTTGTTGATAGTTAAATAACCGACTATCAATATTTGCCTTTGAAATGGCACTTGATTTGTTTTAAAACAAACGCTCACTATTCGGGTTAGCCGGGAAAAGACCTTTGTGTCATATAACCCATTCCGAATTAGTGATACGACGATATGGATCGTAATGAAGGCCGGTGGTGAAGACCGGATATTTTCGAAAATGAAAGGACAACCTGTCGAATGTCTCTTTACCGAGTTTCTCCGGTATAGAGATTTATATCACTCTTCTTGTGATGGGAAGTCCGGACGTGATTAGTGAATATCCGGATTGCAAGGGCTTCTTTGGAAGTGCCTTCGGTTCCGTTCGATCCCGGAATGAACTTGTATGGATGTGTGTCTGACGTTACACTTTGAGATGTAAAGCTGGTTTCTATCAAATACATTTCTATTGGTGGCGGAGAATTTATTCTCTTAGCTTAACACCCTTCTCTGAGATGTACGAGCTCAGAGGTTATGTAGTTGATGGTTACTAGTGATACATTCCCAATTTGGTAATGTGGCACACGAAGTGCTGTTGATCATTTGTTGATCAAAGCGTGGCTTTGTGAAAAAGCGTGGCTTTGTGAAAAAGCGTGGCTTTGTGAAAAAGCATGGCTTTGTCAAAAAGCGTAGCTTTGTGGATGAGACTTCGTCGAGCCTCACAACCCGGTAATGGTCGAAACAGGAATGTTGCGGCAAAGGTTTGTAGGGATAGCGCCCCTAGGGTATGTCATTTCCTTCTGGATAAAAGATGATATCATGGTATGGAGCCCAGATATTTTACCTATGTTGATTATACTTTGCGGTTGTTGCTTTTTGATTGAGGATCCTCGGATAAAGGTCAGTGATGACCGGGGGATGACATAGCTCGTGTGTTAGCTACCTAGTTACAGCTTGGTTAAAGCGTGAGGTAGCGTCGGCCTTGTGTTTGCAGAGATCCGGTTAGGTTCTCGAGGCGTCTTTCCAGAGGCGTTTCTATTTCGGTGTAAGGAAGTTCCTTTGCCTGACCATTTGTTGGAAATCCAAAGAAACAATACGAACCCAGTATGGTTTTAGTTGTATTACCTGCTATGGAATGTGGCGATAACCTGCTATTGAACGTAGTAGCTATAGTAGGCATACAATAATGGTTGTATGCTGGCTAATATTGATATTAAACTTTTGAAATGTCTTCCACACTAGACATTAATAATAATATCAACTGATTTTGCATCGTAAGCATTTTTGACTATCATAAGGAGAAATCTCCTCTAATTCTGCGTTTGCATTGTGTGTGTGTGGCGGGAGGCCTTATGGTAGTTTCATTTTCCAAAAGCATTGCTAATTTGTTTTATTTTCTTTATGAAAATAACCGTTTTAGAATCTCACACCAGTCACCATGACTAACTCGAAGTTTATTGTTTCCTTTCTAAACTCTGGGTGCCCATAATTTTCCACACGGGCAACCTTGATTTATGTTATCAGGGTATTCTGGATACTCTAGAGCTTTGGAGATGAGTTGGATGGCAAAGCGTATACTCGTACTTGTTTATTTATTCCGCTATGTATTCTGTATGAGGACAGGTTTATATAACTGTCCATTGTTGTATTGAGTTGTATATTGACTCTAATGATGTATTGTATAAACTGATAGTCTTTTGTTTTTAAAGATTATCGATTCATCTATTATATATTGTTTCGCTGCGAATGTGAGATTCTTATATTATTTCTGTTTCTGTCATTTCTGTTCTTCCTTTTCTTCTGTCTTCTTCTACCTCTTCTTTTTAACCCTAATGGTTCGATTTTCTGGCATTCGATTGCACGACATTTGATACCGTGGACGTATTAATGTCGACTTTCGAGCGTCGAAAATCCAGACTGTTACAAGTGGTATCAGAGCTGTTGGTTAAACGACAACCCTGGCTCTGTTGGGTGTTACTCATTAGAGATAGAGTCAGTAGTACTCTAGAATGAGTGTGAGTGTAATAATAGATATGAGCGTGTATTTGTTAGTGAATACAAAATTTGTTTTGTATTGTGTTGACTTATCGGTTGATTGTTTATAGATTCTGGTCGGTGTAGTTTGGCCAACTGTGATCGATAGGGATTTCTAAACTCTTAAACAAGATAAACTGACACAATATTGTTTAAAATGGGGTAAATGAAATAATTTTGCCCAAAACTATTTTTGTATAGAAAAGAAATGATTTTCTATGAATTATTATAGTATATGGATGTTTAGTTGTTAGAAAGTGATAATATTGAATTATTATCATTGTTATATGGAAATTAAATAAGAAATAATGGTGTACCAAAAAAATTTGGAGGTAAATTCATTAACAAATGAAATTTATAAATATGAATTGGAAGAATAAGGAAATGAATTCATATACGAATGGGATTTGTAAATGAAAATTGTAAATGTGATTTATAATTTGGAAATAGAATTCCAAGAAATTGTTTGGAATAAAATTCATTAACGGAATGTAAATAAGTTGATAACTTAAAAAATATTTGAAATCTGATTGGAACGAGATTCAAATTGAAAATGAATGAATTTGTGAATGAATAAATAAATTTGCAATGCAAGTGCAAGAAAATGAACTTGAATTTTTTAAAATTCATTTTGAATTTGTAAGTAAATAGAACTGGAACTGAATTTGATTTGTGGAAAACGAAGTGAAGTATTAAACTAAAATTAGTAAGTGAAGTTAATTGAAGATTGACCAAATGAATAAGGTTGGAAACGAATTGAATTCAATAATTATAAATGAAAGATTGATTGAATTTATATGGAATTGGCAATCGAGTTTAAATATAAGTGGTTATAAACCAAGTGGTAATTGAAAATTAATATAAAAAGTATGGAAAATACTTGTATTGAACTTAAGAAATAAGTGTGAAATTCTTAAGTAAATTTGATATTGAAAATATTCTAAGTTGATGAATGTAACTTGAATTTTGAGTTGAAATGACTTAAGCGATATTTGGATGAATGCTCGACTTAAGAAAAAAAATTGTGAAATGGTTCCAAAGGAAATGAATGTGAATATGGAATGTAAATGAAATTGATTTTTGAATCAATTGAAATGAATATGAATTCGTTTCACTTAGAAATGAATAGAATGAAGAAAATGAGTTGTAAACCATTGAATTGAATGTAAATGGTATGTAAATTAGATGGAAGCAATTAAATTTTTATTGAAACCATATAAATTGCTTATGGAATTTATTTTGAATCTATTGCTTATGAAATCTGTGTATTTGCTATTGAAAAGAAATGAAATGTTAATAGATTTCCTATATTTGTCACTTACGTGTTTAAACTTAGTAAGTACAGGTTTTTGGAAGCCGTTTGGCTGCATTTTGGGTTGCGCAAATGCTAATAAATAAACCGCTTTGCTTAAAATGCTAAAAAGGTACGCCTACGCAATACAAAATAGGAAATATGAACTGCTTTTGCTTTTCCGACCGAGTGGGTCGATGTATATATATTCATACCTTTTGTCATATTACAAAAGCTCCTCCGTACAAAGGAGACTCCGCCAAAATTTTCCGAAAATTTTGGGAGTTAGAAAAAAAAATTTGGAATTTTTGAAAATTTTCACTTAACGACAAGTGATTTCAAATTGAATTTGAGATAAAGGTAAATGAAACTCAATATCCAGAAATAGAAGGTGAATCGAATTCAAGTAAAATTCGAAATGAAAATCTGAATGAATTTTTTTGGAAATGAAGGTATTGAGATTTGAAATGAATTCAAATTGAATTGAAATTGTCAATTGAATTCAAATGGAATTGAAAATACAAAGTTGAATGGAAATGAATATATGACTTTGTTAGTGAAGTGAAAATGAATATAAGAAATACTTATATTGAACTTAAGAAGTGAAAGGTGAAATTCTTAAGTAAAATGGGTATTGGGAATCCAATAAGTAAATTTGGACATTGTTGTTAAGCAAAATATACAGGGGTTATAAAGGAAAAGAAAATTGGGATTTCTGATCTTGAAGATAATTTAAATTGCTCAACAAGAGGTATGTGTTTAAATTTCAGTATGAAATTTGATGAGTTTCTGATTTTTCCACTTGGCATTTTGTTTTCTATTGAGATTTGAGAGTCCGTAGGGACGTTTTGTAGTTGTACCGAGTTAGCCGCGCAAAGGAGACGCTGGCGAAATTTTTCGAAAATTTAGAGAGTTAGAAAATTTTTGAGAAATTTTGGATAATTTACAATTTGAATTTAAATTTGAATTTGAATTGTGAAGTAGAATAAAGTTGTTTGAAAACTATGAAAGTGTTTGGAAAGTTAGTTAAAGTAATAACGAATCTTTAATAAAAAGATTTGTTTTGAAATATTGATAAAACCGTTTGGTTTTGGGAAAATGATAAACGAATATTGGATCATTCTTCTTAACTTGTAATTTCGGGACGAAATTCTTTTAAGGGGGGAAGATTGTAACGACCCTGAATTTTTGACATTTGAAAAGTGAATATTTAATCGAGTTTAAATATTCGAATTATAATTTAATTTGAAATTCAAATATCAGAATGAATTTGGCGGTTAAATTATTGAATTTAATTATTGAAACTGGGTAAAAATTTGAATCTTCAGTTTTGAGCTGATTAAAAATAATATGAAGTTTTAGAAAATTCATATTGATAATTCTGAAGGTATTGGAACTTTCAGAATTGAATTTGGAACTGTTTTGTTCAGTTTTGAAATTTTGTTGTTTAAATTGAATTTAAAATAGTGTTCCGGGGCACAGTCTCGGAATTCGACGAAACCAGTTTCATTTGATCCGTAATATTGTATTATTACCGGATTTCAATTTTCATAATGTTTGGAGTGATCATTTGGCCGTACAATAAGCAAACGCGCTGAATATTAACTTGAAATTTAATTTAATAACTGGTCCAAAAAGCTATCTTCTCCATACGATCGAATTTGGACTCGAAACCTTTTCCATTGTGTTCGGAATAGGCGTATAACATTACGAACGCCTGGCGGCACGCCTCGATAGGATATCGAAATTTTAAGTTGCAAATTCATGACGATTTGAGTTTGAATTTATATTGAATATTTATATTGTCAATTGCAGTTGAAATTTTATCTACATCAGCTGAAATTCTGTCCCTTTCAATCACACGTCTCTTTTCTCTTCTGTAACACGCCACTTTCTATTCAACATCAATTCATTCTCGTTCAAAAGAAAACAAAAACATTTCGTTCGCAGATCAATTCAAAGAAAAAAATGGCCGATACCCAGTATACTTCTTTCGTTCTCCTCTCTTCAATTAAAACGAGAACTCCATCTCCAGTTCAAACTCTTCAAGGCCGAAGTCAATCTCGTTCTCGTTTAAATAAATAAAAAATGGTGGAGACGAAAAAAAAATCGAAACTTCCTTCGTTATGCGATCGTACAAGCTAAGGCAATGAGCTCGTCGAATCGAGCGTGGTCGCGATGGAGGATAGGAGGGTTCAGCGTCGTTCTTGAAGTGGCCTAGGGTTTAGAGATCGCGGACGCTCGTGAAGTCTGGAGCTCGCGTGCGATGCTCGCGATGGTGAGCGGCATCTCGAAATGGAGGCGCACGGTCATGGATGGCGACTACAATCGCGAGTATTATTCGCGATGTTTTCGAATGGGAAGTTTCGATGCTTGTCGCAGCCAGGTCGAACAGGGGTACGGGTGGTGAAGCTAGGGCAGCGTGAGGCAGTGGGTTCCGAGCACCTCAAGGCGACGGCTTTGAACGAGGTATCGAGGAAGGGTGGTGTTCGTTTGAGTCTACAGCCAGTGCTCGGTCTGTAGTCTTGGTCGAAATCGCTGTACAGTAAGGTATATACATCTATTTATTCTTCAGATTTAAGATTTATATAAATATATACATATGAGTGAAATAGTAAAAAAAATAAATATGTATTTATGAAAATAGAAATTAGTTTATATTGAAAAGTTTGAAAGAAGTTAGTTAAATAAATTTATTAAAAGAAACCAGTTAAAATATAATCATCAGTTTAGAATTTAATCACTAGTAATTAATTAAAAGGAAATTTGTTATTCGATTTTTTTCGAATATAATCAACGGTATAAATATTTATACAAGGTTTATAATCATGGAAACAAGCTGGTTGGTTTGGACTGCAAATTAAAAAAAGCAAAGGTGAGATCGTCTCACTCAAAAATGAAAAGTTGATTTTGCAGTTATTGATTTGATTGACTGTTTGGATGTGATACTATATATAGTAGTATATAATAATATATATATTGGCATATGTATATATTGGAGTTGTGATTTCCCGCATTATATAGCGGACGAGACCCTATTGCGCCGCATAATAGCAGATGATATTTTATAAATCCCATATACCGCGATATTCCACCTCGAAGTGGAATTGGTATTGTGCTAACATCTGTGGATGCAGGGAAACAGGTTGGAGGGATCCAACAGGATTCCTCAAAACATTTGAATTGGTTTCATATGCTGTGTGATGATTTATTTATAATATGTGGATGATTATATCTGTGATTGAATGTGTTGAAGGCTATAATTTAGCCGAATGTATTTTTGGTATCGTTGGATACCAGAAATAAATGAAATTGGATTTTTGAAATTAAAATTGGAAATTTTAAGTAAATTCTTTTGAAAGAATTGAATGAATTTAAAAGAAAGGATTTAAAAGCGTAAAGTTGATTTTTATAATCTTGTCGAATTATTTCCAAAATATGGAAAAGGATTTTTATAAATGGATTTTTGAATAGTATTATTCGAAAGTTGGAAAATTTATTTAAAATGGAATTTTAGATGGTTTGGAAGAATAAAGGAATTTATTTTAAAAGGTGATAAATTTGTTGAAATCCAATTGATAATTGATTTGGTATTGGAAAATAAATCTTGGGGAAATCGATATAAAAATTTATTTGGTGTTTGAATGAAAATTGATTTTTGTGTTGAGAATAAATTTGGAGATCGATTTGTAAAATGATTTGGTATTTGTGATTAAAATTAGAATCAATTTGGAATTTGATTCGGTGTTGAAATAAATTGAGAAATCAATTTGAAAGTTGATTTGGGGTTGAAAGTGAATATTTGAGAAATCGATTTGAAAATCGTATAAAAAAAATTGAATATTTGGGAATGTAAATTCAGAATAGAATTTATAAAGGAAAGAGAAATTTGTTTTAAAAATAAACATTGATTTATTTTTAAAGTGTGGAAAATATGGTTTGAAATTGGTTTTCAAATGTGAAGTGTGGAAAATATATATCTTGTGAAGATATTTTGAAAATAAATAATTTGGGAAAAATTATTTAAATTGGTTGATTGTTGTGAATGTTGTTGATAGTTAAATAACCGACTATCAATATTTGCCTTTGAAATGGCACTTTATTTGTTTTAAAACAAACGCTCACTATTCGGGTTAGCCGGGAAAAGACCTTTGTGTCATATAACCCATTCCGAATTAGTGATACGACGATATGGATCGTATTGAAGATCGGTGGTGAAGACCGGATATTTTCGAAAATGAAAGGACAACCTGTCGAATGTCTCTGCACCGAGTTGCTCCGGTATAGAGATTTATATCACTCTTCTTGTGATGGGAAGTCCGGACGTGATTAGTGAATATCCGGATTGCAAGGGCTTCTTTGGAAGTGCCTTCGGTTCCGTTCGATCGCGGAACGGACTTGTATGGATGTGTGTCCGACGTTACACTTTGAGATGTAAAGCTGGTTTCTATCAAATACATTTCTGTTGGTGGCGGAGAATTTTTCTCTTAGCTTAACACCCTTCTCTGAGATGTACGAGCTTAGAGGTTATGTAGTTGATGGTTACTAGTGATACATTACCAATTTGGTAATGTGGCACACGAAGTGCTGTTGATCATTTGTTGATCAAAGCGTTGCTTTGTGAAAAAGCGTTGCTTTGTGAAAAAGCGCGGCTTTGTGAAAAAGCGCGGCTTTGTGAAAAAGCGCGGCTTTGTGAAAAAGCGCGGCTTTGTGAAAAAGCGCGGCTTTGTGAAAAAGCGCGGCTTTGTGAAAAAGCGCGGCTTTGTGGACGAGACTTCGTCGAGCCTCACAACCCGGTAATGGTCGAAACAAGAATGTTGCGACAAAGGTTTGTAGGGGTAGCACCCCTAGGGTATGTCATTTCCTTCTGGATAAAAGGTGATATCATGGTATGGAGCCTAGATATTTTACCTATGTTGATTATACTTTGTGGTTGTTGCTTTGTGATTGAGGATCCTTGGATAAAGGTCGGTGACGACCGAGGGATGACATAGCTCGTGTGTTAGCTACCTAGTTACAGCTTGGTTAAAGCGTGAGGTAGCGTCGGCCTTGTGTTTGTAGAGATCCGGTTAGGTTCTCGGGGCGTCTTTCCAGAGGCGTTTCTATTTCGGTGTAAGGAAGTTCCTTTGCTTGACCATTTGTTGGAAATCCAAAGAAACAATACGAACCCAGTACGGTTTTAGTTGTATTGCCTGCTATGGAATGTGGCGGTAACCTACTATTGAACGTAGTAGCTATAGTAGGCATACAATAATGGTTGTATGCTAGATAAGATTGATATTATACTTTCGAAATGCTTTCCACACTAGACATTAATAATAATATCAACTGATTTTGCGTAGTAAGCATTTTTGACTATCATAAGGCGAAATCTCCTCTAATTCTGCGTTTGCATTATGTGTGTGGCGGGAGGCCTTATGGTAGTTTCATTTCCCAAAAGCATTGCGAATTTGTTTTATTTTCTTTGTGAAAATAACTGTTTTACGATCTCACACCAGTCACCATGACTGACTCGGAGTTTATTGTTCCCTTTCTAAACTCTGCGTGCCCATAATTTTCCATACGGGCAGCCTAGAGTTATGTTATCAGGGTATTCTGGATATTCTGGAGCTTTGGAGATGAGCTGGATGGCGAAGCGTATACTCGTACTTGTTTATTTATTCCGCTATGTATTCTGTATGAGGACAAGTTTATATAACTATCCATTGTTGTATTGAGTTGTATATTGACTCTGATGATGTATTGTATAAACAGATAGTCTTTTGTTTTTAAAGATTATCGATTCATCTATTATATATTGTTCCACTGCGAATGTGAGATTCTGATATTGTTTCTGTTTCTGTTATTTCTGTTCTTCCTTTTCTTCTGTCTTCTTCTACCTCTTCTTTTTAACCCTAATGGTTCGGTTTTCCGGCATTCGATTGCGCGACATTTGATACAGTGGACGTATTAATGTCGACTTTCGAGGGTCGAAAATCCAGACCGTTACAAACATCTTCCTCATCATCATTATCATCATCATGAGGATTTAAAGAATATAAGGATGCTTTCGAAATGGAATCCGAATCTTTCAGAACAAGAGAAATCTGCTTAAAAGATTGAGGATGTCGAAGATATATAGTTCGCTCAGGACATAGGATATGGGCTTCATAACGGTTAAGCCAATCCATTCCCAATCATTCTGAAACCAAGGTAACGCATAACATGCAAATCGGCACAGAAAGAAAAATCACATAAAATAATTTCGACATCTTTACAAAGTAAACTAAGTGTTGCGGATCCACCAATCGGATTCGCAATCTTTAAAGAAGTCATCAAGCCAATAACATCAAAAGACAAAGCATCAACAAATTCTTTTGATATAAAAGAGTGAGATGCACCCGTATCAAAAAGAACTCGAATAGGAAATCCACGAAATATAATAATGCCATCAAGGATAGAATAAGAAATACCTTGACCACGAGAAGTATTAGAAGGGGCTTGTACAACATTAAGCTTGCCTTCCTTCTTGCTTTGAAGTTTGGGACACAAAGATATAGTATGACCCGAAGTCTTGCAATAGCGGCAGAAAAGAGGCTTCGGGCACTTGTTTGCATAATGGTCCTTAGAACCACAATTGTAACACTCTCCACGACGGGAGGTAGGAGCATTTGCTTCCGAAGTTGTTTGCTTCCCCTTTTTGTTGAGATTAGGCTTGATTTAAAAGGTCTCTTCTTGTTGATATTTTGTTTAATCTCAACATCACTTTCTTTATCGGCATCTTTGAGTCGAAGCGCGATATCAACAAGTTGATCAAAAGAAACTTCTAATTTCAGAAGTAATGGCTTTTTGAGGCTCTTGTTCAAGCCATAAACAAATCTCTGGTTTTTCTTCAATGGGGTATTAATATACCCGACCCCATATTTGGATAGAGATTCGAAAAAAGCGACGTAGTCTATCACGGAAGATTCTCCATGAACAAGGTCTATGAAGCGTCCGGCTAGAGATACTTTTTCAGCTTCCAGCACGAATTTCAACTCGAACCTTTCTTGGAATCGCTCCTAGGTAAGGTCCGCTTCAACAATTTTGGAGATCAGAAGTTCGTACCAGTCCAATGCTCTTTCTTGGATCATACTAGAAGCCACTTGGACTCGATGAAGGTCAATAAGATTCATGCGAGAAAAGATGTGGTCGCATGTTCGAAGCCAAGCCTGGACTTCTATAACGCTCTCGGAACCTTTGAATGGCTTTCCACCCAAGTTGGTGTAATCACTGCACAAGCATGCAAACCCATATTTAGGATGTGTGGGTTCAGGAATAGGTCCGACAGCTTGAGCATTTCTCACAAGATCTAGAAGTTGCTGAGCAGACATAAATACTCCATCCTCAGGAGTAGCACTAGATTGACCGGCGCTGGGATGGTCTGGTCTAACCATTTCTCTTCTCTAAGAAAGAAAGAAAGAAGAGGAAAAAGGTTATTCACAAAATGAATATCAATCAAACTTGGTTGATAAAACAAGGCATCACAAAAGAAAATAGGATAGGATGGTACGAAGACTCGAATTAAATCCTATGGCACGATTCCTAAGAAGGGCTTAGGACAATGATCCCTGCTAGATTATTCTACACCGTTCCAAAGTTTGGCTCTGATACCATGCTGTGACGCCCCACCTCTATGCTCACGCTAGCCAAGGCACTACGGAGTAATGCCGTCAACTAGAGCGAAGAATAAGGCTGTTGAGGAGCGACCATCTATGCAATTGCCTAGTGCGAGTACCGATATGTCAAATAGTTTAACATGCATTTCGTTTCAAGAGGAAATCTGACATACCGATGAAAACTCAAAGCTACCACACAGTGGCTAAGTGGTCCTTCGGAAACAAATATAGAAATAAGCATAACATAAATCAGTCACAGATGTTCATATCTCAAAGGCGGAAACAGATATGAATATAACACATAAAAGTGTACATCAGAGTAGTGGTCAAATAAGATCCACAATATCACAAAAGAATAGATACAAGTGTTAGACAAAAGAATAATTATACATCAAGGAGTCTCTATCTCTAATGTATAATAACAAAAACTACAAAACTGCGTAGTTAGACAAAAGTCAAAAGATGATCCCAGATAAGGAGTCAAGCAGAAGTACCTATAACATCTCGGTCTGACCCAAGTATTATTTGATAAGAAAATAATAAACAGATCAGTCTAGCTATAAATATCATAAAAAATGAGATATGAAGAGAGATATAACTTAAATCGTATGATAACAAAAATGACGTACAGTGACAAGTGTACTTTAAACATCAACAAAACCATACAATATCTCTAAAATCTCAAAGCTCCATAAAGAACATCACATTCTTTATTTTATTCACCAAACACCAAATACTGACAAACTTATAAATGCCAATCACAAAAGAGGTGAAACACAAATTCCAGAAATCACAACAAGAAATCCAGAAACCACAAAGGGGGAGGCCTATCACAAACGGGAGCATGAAAACTCACAAACACGTGTATCACAAACGGAACGCTATTCCATGGTCGCTAACCATAAATATTGAGTTGAAGCTCCACAAACGGTCCGAAGACCACAGGTCGCTACCCCGCCAAATTGAATCGAAGTTCCACAGAAACGGGGTTTAGTCTCCCTCGTAGACAAAAAGACATCGCACATCGCTAGTCTAAATCACAAAATGATCATCATCGATCAATAAAAAGTGTGAATTACACTAAGCTAGTAAATATATGAGTTTAGCTTCATGTCCCATAACCACTAGCTTAACTTAAATATTTACGAACAAATTATAGATTTGCACTCAAAAATTGTCACAAGAGTTTCAATCGAACAAGTCTAAAAATTAACCGACGAAGTAAACGCAAGCGTTTCATAACACTTGTTTTGCTAAGCCGTTTAATTATATTTTCTCATACGAATGAGGTAAAGGTTTGTATATACTAATAGATTGGAAAATTGTTTTGAAAACAAGCTTTATATTTAAAATAAAGTTAAAATCATCTTTGTAAAAGAGTTTAAATATTTACTACTAGTATAGAAAACCTTTATATTTTAAAGTGACAAATCACAGAAATGATTGTAGAAACAATCAATCACCAAAATCCACGTTCGAAGACGTGAATCAAAACCAAAGAAATCGATACCAATTCCATTAAAATGGACATTCTCAAAAATCCCGAAAAATAAGTCATCAAAGTAAATAATAAATGATAACAATAAATCGGATAATCACGCATCGATAAAAGTTGGAATCTCAAGTTAAATAGGCAAGATATGCAAAATCAAGCAGGTCAGTCGACTGACAGCAGGGGGTCAGTCGACTGAACCAGAAACCAGAATGTTTCATTTCCTGCAGTCAGTCGACTGACTGCAGAGGGTCAGTCGACTGACTGCAGAAAACAGAGACTTCTGTTCTCTGCAGATTGACCTAGATTGGCCTGATTTCTACAGCCAGTCGACTGACTGCAGAGGGTCAGTCGACTGACTGGAACTGAAGTTGTTTTTCAGCTTATTCAAATGAAGCACAAACTCTTCCAATTCGCAATCGGATGAGCAATGGACTTAAGGGGCTTTTTCCAATCGACAACCCAGCCCTATAGGCTTTCCGAGTCACCACCAAAAGCATGATCAAACATCAAAGCTAATATTTTTAGAGTTTTTGTAACGACCCGAAAATTTCAACTGTTTTAATAACGTAATTAGTTGAAATTTTATGAAATTTTAAACGATAAAATTTTGAAATATAAATTTGATATTTGGAATACGTCTAGTTAAACATAACAACTGGTAAATTTTCGTCCGAAAATATGAAAATTTATTTCGCGCGTAAATTCACTTCAATTTAATCAGTTAAAAAGCGATGAAAATAAATGTTTCTGAAACTTAAATATTTTTACATAGAAAAATTCCAAACCATCTTCTGAGCAAACGTCAGTTTGTAGTTTTTCCAAATTCGGACATCTTTGGCTCCGTCGATCTTATTTTTCAGCGTTTTCTTGCATTTTTCCGCTAGTTGAAAATTCGAATTTTATAATTAAACCATACCACCGACATCTGTATACCGTTTCAATCGTCTCGTAATGCTGAACTCTACGGTATATTCAAATTTGTGTTTTGGTATCTGTTACGCGGTAAAAGCACGTGAAACGGTTAACTGTATCAGTTCGAATTTTATTTTGTGACCATTCATCTTTCCTCCATATAAACCCAGTAGCCATCAACAATAATTATCTCAGTTATTGGCCTTTTCTATTCCCCATAACTATTTATTATTGCTGGTTCCAATATAGTCTGTTATGTCCCTTCGCTTCATTCTCTGTCTTCACTTTCTTTCGTGCTTCCTATCTTATTCCTCTTTCCCACTACAGCACACAACACATCTTCTCTTCTTTATTTCTTCCTTTCTTTTCTTTTCATTCTGTCTTTCTAAAATAATAATATAAATCAATGTTATATTATGAAGCCTACAGAAATATTTGTTTTTCCTGAAGCATTCGCACGATTGCTCATCCCTTCTCCTTCACGTCTTGATCCCCTCCGCCTTGTTAACCAGACCGCCTCCACCTTCTCCCCTGTCACCAAAACCTACACCACCATGGCCAGCTGAACACCCGCCACTTCAAGTCCAGCTCACACATGCATGATCCACCGAACCTAGCCTCACGTCACCTCATAGCCTCCGCCGAACTTCGCCTATCACCCAAATCCATCACCTTCGCTCTCCTTGCTTCCCTGACCTCTGGCCTTCCCACCACTTCACCACCGAAGCCATCTTCTCCACACAACAGCCGGCCTCATCTTCCCTCCGCCCAGACCCTCTAACCAAACCCGAAGTCCCCTACCATCCGGTCCCGCGACCACCTACCAATCACAGCACCTTTCCCTCACCTCTTCCATTGCATAGCCGAGCCTCCATCTTGTTGTTTTTCAACTTCTGAGAGCAGCCGCGTATATTTGGGTATGCAAAAATATATTTTGTACAAGGTTTATAGCAGTTTGTAGGTTGTTTATAAGCATATGTATATAGTTATATAGGTTGTTTTGTATGCTACATACTTATCCCCTGTTCAGATTTGCAAACCTCTTTCCTCATTTTGATCTTCGTATTGTCCCTGCTACGTGTGCACTACCATATGCCTACATATACCTGTGTACACCATTTCAAGGCCGCATATATTTGTCTAAATATATATATATAGTCTTCATCTATTGTACGAGATTTTGGAAAATGGTATACTTGTTTATTAAATATTGATTTTAATTATATATATATATAAAGTTGTTGAAATGTATAAGTTTCGTTATTTATAAAACTGTATAAGTTATATGGTTTAGTTTTATATATATAGTGGTATGCAGATTTTCGTGAGCTGTGTGAATAATATAAAAGCAGCATTACAGATATGGTTATGTTAATGTTTTACATATATATAGGTTAATGATGGTAATAAAAGAAAAATATGTTATATAAGTATGCCTTGCCGATTTACATTGAGCTGTACAATTGGATTTACATAAGTTTGTAAGTCATGAGTTGTATTAATATGTTGGGGTTGTATAGGTGGGCCTGCATATTTTTATAGAGGTATATATGCTTTGTTATGTATAAAGGTATATAGGTTCATTTGATTTAGTTATATATTTAGTGCATGTTATATTATATAGTTACAGTATTTGGTTAAAGATATATCAGTATATATGAGCTCGTATATGGTTGTTTAAATTTCGCCTGCTTATTGCCTGTGAAATAAGTTTCAAATCTTAGTTTATAACATGTACAGTTAGTACATGACAGCTTTTATATGTTAAAGATGTAAACGATATATTAGTTTGATATAAAATCTGTTTATATTTATATTTGTGAACAAGCTATAAACGGTTTAAATATACATCTATTAATTTATATAAATGAGTATACATTGGTTTAGTTCTAAAACATAATTATATATCTAGAAATTTGGTGCCATAAGCATGGATATTTTACTTTTATATGGTTTTTAAAATTTATCTTTGTAAACATATTTTGATTTTTGAAATATATTATTAAGACTTTATCTTATTTTATTTTGTTCAAGCTAATATTATAAGACTTTTAATTTCATATAATTGAATTCTAATTTTTCTCATCAATTTCAGCCTTGCTTTGATCATCAAATTCGTGCCAATCTTGCTCTGATTTGGAATTCATAGCTTGTTCTGTTGACTATCTGTCTAACCTCGAAAGGTGAGCACTCACTCACGATTAACATTCTTTTATTTATTAAATTTGATTTCAATTGAAACGGCAATTGAAATATGCTACTGTTATTTATGCTATTAACTGTATCAGTTCACCTGTGACATCTGACACCATTATCTGTTATATATGAAATGATAATCCAGTTTGATTGTTAATTGATTGATTGTTGATATTTATATTGGACGTTAAATTGTTAATGTTAAAATGATAAATAGTATGAAATTGAACTTGATATAGGATAAATAAATGTTAAATTTGATGAACTGACATTTGTATAATATGACCCCTTTAACTGTTGAATTTATTGACATGTAGGATTTGTTTAATTACATCTTGAACCACTGAATGTATGTTGTTAAATTGATGATGTATGAAAATTGTAAATAGATGACAAGTGAAAAACCATAATGTAATAATCTTTAATCTACATGAAATGATAGTGTAGATTCTAGAAATAATTATATTAATTCGTACAAATAACAATGCGAATTAATAAGGTTATTTCGGGATTATTTGAATTGATTATTGGATCGATATTGATTGTTGTTATTGCTTGTTTATTTACTTTGACACCATCCCAGTTATCACACTGCAAGTTCCCTTTGTTATACTTTGATTTTTGAATTGAATTGGAATCGGGTTGAAATGATAAATACCCAAATTGAACTTTGACTTAGGATAGAAAATTAAATAAAACCCGATTGGTCAATAATTTGTTTTAAAATAAAATGAAGATTTTATTTGAATAAATAATATGGTTTTGAAATTAAGTTGAAATTTGAATTTTTAATGAATGGGGAATGTTGATATTTAAAAATCTGAAACAAAATATTAAAAATGAAATTGATGAAAGAACGATGTTTAATTTGAGAAATGATTGAAATTAAACTTTGAAATGATTTAATAATCAAGTTTGAAATTATAATTAAGTTTGAAATTATTAAACTTTGAAATTATTTAATAATTAAGTTTTGAATTATTTGATAATTAAATAAGATCGAATTATTTAATGATTAAATTGATTTGAATTCTTTAATAAGTGAAATTGAATTTTTGAATAAGTAAATTTTACTTCGTAAATAATTGAAATTGAGTTTTCTTTATTAATTAAGTTTTAGAAAATTATCTAAGTAAGTAAACAAGTGAAATTGAATTTCTTTAACAAGAAATAAATGTGATTTATTGAAATTAATGTAAGACTTGAAATTTTAAGAATTTGATTTGATGAATTTAATTTAATTCAATTTGTAAGTTTGATATAATGAAGTTGAATTTAAATAATGGATTTAATGAATTGGAAATTTAATAGAAATTGTTTTGAATGGCAAATTTACTTAATGAATCTTGTATGAAATCAATAAATGAATTTAAATTGATTAGAATGTTAAATTAAATTGATTAAATGATTTCGGAATGAAATTTATATACGAACTTAAATCAATATTCGAATTGTTTTAAATAGAAATTGAAATTGTATTATAAGATTTTGAAATGATAATTTGGAAGTTTTGAAACGTAAATTGTGGAAATTGTTTTAGAAAGGCAAATGAAATGTTGGTTTACGAATCTATTCGAAATTGAAATTGATTTGGTTTTGAAATTTATTAAATGACCAATCGGTGAAATAATTTCGAAGGTTATTAAAGAGACCGGAATTCGGTTATGGATATACTCTCTATCTAAACCGAAAACCACTTTAATAACTATACGCGGAGTGATGATCCAGAATGAAGTGGATGGTTTGGTGAACGCGTTGACTGAAGAAAGAGAACGATTTTGGATGACCCTTGACATGACTAAAACAGGAGCCGCGCCGGGCCATTGAGGATCGCCATCTCTAGCGGACACACTTCTTCGATACCATATCTATTACTTTTGTGATTCGATTTGGGTGCACCCCTCGATTTGGGAGTGTTGTTTCGCGGTGTTGGGGTAGTAGCTGCTATGCCCAACATCAGTCCGGATCAGGCAACTACTAGTATCCTAGTTGGTATCGCCTCATGTACCTTGTCATACTGTTTATCCTATTCGCGACCACTACGATTTTGATTTGTACCTTTAGTATATGGATTGCCCTCTGGTGACTTCCGGTTTTGGGGAAACTACGGTCTTGTATATGCTTTTGGGAATAAAAATGTGTTAAGGGTGGAATGGGCCATGACTTAACGCTATTTTGATATCTTTTTATATTACTAGTAGACATTATCTACTTATCGTACCTTACTACATAGTAGATAGTTTGACGGATCCTTAAAGGATGGTTATTCCAAACATCCTTTGAGTTACTTGTATTTCAATTGCTATTTCACTTGAGTTGGATTTATTAATATAAGAATGTTAATCCTGACTCGAGTGTCTTGTGTTTTTGCTTTACGCTCGGGTTAGACTGAGTGTACCAGTTTTCGAGACTCACCTTTGGAGTTGGAGCTTCGCTTGGAGATCCAGCAATCTATCCAGCTTTCAAATATTCGATGATTCCAGTGATGTATTCTGATTTGTCTCTGATGTATCGTATTACTCTTCTGTTGTAAACTCTGATGTATTTTATATATTCATATAGTAGCTTCATGAACTACTATCTCTTTTATTTCCGCTGCACTTATTACTCTGTGTCTGTGATCTGTGATTATTTATTTACTTTATATGTTCAGTTTTGCCAAATTTAAATTAACAACGCGGTATTTTGAGCAATTCAACTCCGGCATGAGTGTCTACCTATACACTTATAATGGATGCGAATGGTCCAAAATATCGGGTCGTTACAGTTGGTATCAGAGCTTTGGTAGCTCTAGGCAAAACTTAACATATAGGGTAAATGTATTTATAGAATCACTCTCATTCGAGTTCAATCTCTTCCCTTGACTCAATTCCTTTGAATTTTGGAACGTTCCCCTCGGTTCCGAAATTCATTCGTGTCCCTCACTATTCGTCTTCTTTCAATTCTGGAGCACCCCATAACTCCATTTTGATTGATATCTATAATAGATCGGCGGTCTCGCCAAACTTCGAATGATTCGTAAAGGAGAAAAGTTCCTTTACAATAGGCATTGATTTACCGGACATTTCTGTATCCTCGGTTTACGATGCTATCTTTCTCCTACTATACTTGAATTCTATTTCTTGAGATTGAATGTCGATTTACCTCGGAATTCCATATCGATCTTATTCTTGAAGTCACGGTCGCCCCGGTTATGGTTGCCCGTGATTTATATAAAATTTTCTATTTCCTTATTCGGTTAAATAATCATCTTATCTTCCGTTCCAACTTATTCTACAATCAAAAATTTTCTTTGATTGAATTAATCAAAATCTGAATCTCTGTCCTTGCTTTGAAAATTTATGCTTGTATAGAGTATTTGTAAATCTATATTTAAATGTTTTAAAATATATTGTGTTGTTTGAGTTGTTGATGTTGATTTGGGTTTCCGATCGATTCGTCTGATCAACGCTATCGATAGGATTTCTAAAACACTTGAACATAGCAAACTGACACAATATTGTTTTCAAATTTGATAAATGGAATAAAATTCGTATGAATATATTATTAATATATATAAGTAAAATTTTCTGAAATTTAATAAGTTAGTTAAATTGTTTGTTGAAATGATAACATTTGATTATCATTTATTGTTCTAAAAAAATTTATAAATACGGTTTATAAATTGATTTGGAATTTGAAATAAATTTAAATTTAGAAATTTGAGAATTTAGTTTCCGGTGATTTCGAACTTTGGTTTTAAAATTTTAAAGTATATATTATTGAAAATATTTTCGAATAGAAATCGTTTCCAAAGAATTATAAAATGTTGAAATCAGTGCTCTTCTCTTTGTCGCTGGGAAATAATCTCGGTGATGGCGGCCGCATCATCGACGTTCATTTTCGAGTTTCGAAGTGGAGAAACCATTCTGTAGCTTTGCTACGGTTTTGTGTTGAGAAAAATATATTGATTTAAATTTCTTCAGGATAATTTGATTTATATATATAGGTATCTTATTTTAAAATTTAATTTGATTTGATATAAATATATTATATATATCTCTAAATTGTTTAAAGTTAATCGGAAATCTAATTCTTAAATTTTGTTAAAGGATGATTTTAATTAAATAAAACCAAAATTTGGAATAAATATTTAAACTTGAAAAATTGAATTGGAAAATTTTTGTTTGTATATTATTCAACTGCATTCTAATACAACTTACCTAAATCATCCAGAAGTTGAATATGTAATTGGATAATATATAAGATAAATTGAATTTATAAATAAAATTTGAGTGTTTATAATAAATTTGTTTGAAAGAATTAATAAATTTGTTTTGAAAGAATTAATAAATTGAAATTAGATCAACTTATGAAAACACCTTGAATTTAAAAGCAATTAGTAAATATAAATTAATTTAAATCGAAACTTTTATGGTTTAAATTAATTTATATGGATTAAATATATGTGATTAGATATATTAAGTAGGATAAATTTAACAGTAATTTGGAATAAAGAAGAATTCAAAAATTGTTGAAGAAAATATGATTATAATAAAAGACTATTCAAATTTATGTTTAAAAAAAAAAATTGTAAATTTAAGAAAAGGGGATAATAAGATAATGAATTTAGAAATAGTTGAGATTGATTTTGGTGAAATCAAATGGATTAAATCAATTATTGAATATCAATTTATTTAAAATTTGAATTTATATGGTTTAAATTAATTGTTATTTTGTATTTCAAATCTATTTTCTTTCTGGTTGTTCTATTCTCCTACCTCGTTCCTTTTCGGGGACGAAAAGTTTTGAGTGGGGGAGAGTGTAACGACCCGAAAATTTCAACTATTTTAATAACGTAATTAGTTGAAATTTTATGAAATTTTAAACGATAAAATTTTGAAATATAAATTTGATATTTGGAATACGTCTAGTTAAACATAACAACTGATAAATTTTCGTCCGAAAATATGAAAATTTATTTCGCGCGTAAATTCACTTCAATTTAATCAGTTAAAAAGCGATGAAAATAAATGTTTCTGAAACTTAAATATTTTTACATAGAAAAATTCCAAACCATCTTCTGAGCAAACATCAGTTTGTAGTTTTTCCAAATTCGGACATCTTTGGCTCCGTCGATCTTATTTTTCAGCGTTTTCTTGCATTTTTCCGCTAGTCGAAAATTCGAATTTTATAATTAAACCATACCACCGACATCTGTATACCGCTTCAATCGTCTCGTAATGCTGAACTCTACGGTATATTCAAATTTGTGTTTTGGTATCCGTTACGCGGTAAAAGCACGTGAAACGGTTAACTGTATCAGTTCGAATTTTATTTTGTGACCATTCATCTTTCCTCCGTATAAACCCAGTAGCCATCAACAATAATTATCTCGGTTATTGGCCTTTTCTATTCCCCATAACTATTTATTATTGCTGGTTCCAATATAGTCTGTTATGTCCCTTCGCTTCATTCTCTGTCTTCACTTTCTTTCGTGCTTCCTATCTTATTCCTCTTTCCCACTACAGCACACAACACATCTTCTCTTCTTTATTTCTTCCTTTCTTTTCTTTTCATTCTGTCTTTCTAAAATAATAATATAAATCAATGTTATATTATGAAGCCTACAGAAATATTTGTTTTTCCTGAAGCATTCGCACGATTGCTCATCCCTTCTCCTTCACGTCTTGATCCCCTCCGCCTTGTTAACCAGACCGCCTCCACCTTCTCCCCTATCACCAAAACCTACACCACCATGGCCAGCTGAACACCCGCCACTTCAAGTCCAGCTCACACATGCATGATCCACCGAACCTAGCCTCACGTCACCTCATAGCCTCCGCCGAACTTCGCCTATCACCCAAATCCATCACCTTCGCTCTCCTTGCTTCCCTGACCTCTGGCCTTCCCACCACTTCACCACCGAAGCCATCTTCTCCACACAACAGCCGGCCTCATCTTCCCTCCGCCCAGACCCTCTAACCAAACCCGAAGTCCCCTACCATCCGGTCCCGCGACCACCTACCAATCACAACACCTTTCCCTCACCTCTTCCATTGCATAGCCGAGCCTCCATCTTGTTGTTTTTCAACTTCTAAGAGCAGCCGCGTATATTTGGGTATGCAAAAATATATTTTGTACAAGGTTTATAGCAGTTTGTAGGTTGTTTATAAGCATATGTATATAGTTATATAGGTTGTTTTGTATGCTACATACTTATCCCCTGTTCAGATTTGCAAACCTCTTTCCTCATTTTGATCTTCGTATTGTCCCTGCTACGTGTGCACTACCATATGCCTACATATACCCGTGTACACCATTTCAAGGCCGCATATATTTGTCTAAATATATATATATATAGTCTTCATCTATTGTACGAGATTTTGGAAAATGGTATACTTGTTTATTAAATATTGATTTTAATTATATATATATATAAAGTTGTTGAAATGTATAAGTTTCGTTATTTATAAAACTGTATAAGTTATATGGTTTAGTTTTATATATATAGTGGTATGTAGATTTTCGTGAGCTGTGTGAATAATATAAAAGCAGCATTACAGATATGGTTATGTTAATGTTTTACATATATATAGGTTAATGATGGTAATAAAAGAAAAATATGTTATATAAGTATGCCTTGCCGATTTACATTGAGCTGTACAATTGGATTTACATAAGTTTGTAAGTCATGAGTTGTATTAATATGTTGGGGTTGTATAGGTGGGCCTGCATATTTTTATAGAGGTATATATGCTTTGTTATGTATAAAGGTATATAGGTTCATTTGGTTTAGTTATATATTTAGTGCATGTTATATTATATAGTTACAGTATTTGGTTAAAGATATATCAGTATATATGAGCTCGTATATGGTTGTTTAAATTTCGCCTGCTTATTGCCTGTGAAATAAGTTTCAAATCTTAGTTTATAACATGTACAGTTAGTACATGACAGCTTTTATATGTTAAAGATGTAAACGATATATTAGTTTGATATAAAATCTGTTTATATTTATATTTGTGAACAAGCTATAAACGGTTTAAATATACATCTATTAATTTATATAAATGAGTATACATTGGTTTAGTTCTAAAACATAATTATATATCTAGAAATTTGGTGCCATAAGCATGGATATTTTACTTTTATATGGTTTTTAAAATTTATCTTTGTAAACATATTTTGATTTTTGAAATATATTATTAAGACTTTATCTTATTTTATTTTGTTCAAGCTAATATTATAAGACTTTTAATTTCATATAATTGAATTCTAATTTTTCTCATCAATTTCAGCCTTGCTTTGATCATCAAATTCGTGCCAATCTTGCTCTGATTTGGAATTCATAGCTTGTTCTGTTGACTATCTATCTAACCTCGAAAGGTGAGCACTCACTCACGATTAACGTTCTTTTATTTATTAAATTTGATTTCAATTGAAACGGCAATTGAAATATGCTACTGTTATTTATGCTATTAACTGTATCAGTTCACCTGTGACATCTGACACCATTATCTGTTATATATGAAATGATAATCCAGTTTGATTGTTAATTGATTGATTGTTGATATTTATATTGGACGTTAAATTGTTAATGTTAAAATGATAAATAGTATGAAATTGAACTTGATATAGGATAAATAAATGTTAAATTTGATGAACAGACATTTGTATAATATGACCCCTTTAACTGTTGAATTTATTGACACGTAGGATTTGTTTAATTACATCTTGAACCACTGAATGTATGTTGTTAAATTGATGATGTATGAAAATTGTAAATAGATGACAAGTGAAAAACTATAATGTAATAATCTTTAATCTACATGAAATGATAGTGTAGATTCTAGAAATAATTATATTAATTCGTACAAATAACAATGCGAATTAATACGGTTATTTCGGGATTATTTGAATTGATTATTGGATTGATATTGATTGTTGTTATTGCTTGTTTATTTACTTTGACATCATCCCAGTTATCACACTGCAAGTTCCCTTTGTTATACTTTGATTTTTGAATTGAATTGGAATCGGGTTGAAATGATAAATACCCAAATTGAACTTTGACTTAGGATAGAAAATTAAATAAAACCCGATTGGTCAATAATTTGTTTTAAAATAAAATGAAGATTTTATTTGAATAAATAATATGGTTTTGAAATTAAGTTGAAATTTGAATTTTTAATGAATGGGGAATGTTGATATTTAAAAATCTGAAACAAAATATTAAAAATGAAATTGATGAAAGAACGATGTTTAATTTGAGAAATGATTGAAATTAAACTTTGAAATGATTTAATAATCAAGTTTGAAATTATAATTAAGTTTGAAATTATTAAATTTTGAAATTATTTAATAATTAAGTTTTGAATTATTTGATAATTAAATAAGATCGAATTATTTAATGATTAAATTGATTTGAATTCTTTAATAAGTGAAATTGAATTTTTGAATAAGTAAATTTTACTTCGTAAATAATTGAAATTGAGTTTTCTTTATTAATTAAGTTTTAGAAAATTATCTAAGTAAGTAAACAAGTGAAATTGAATTTCTTTAACAAGAAATAAATGTGATTTATTGAAATTAATGTAAGACTTGAAATTTTAAGAATTTGATTTGATGAATTTAATTTAATTCAATTTGTAAGTTTGATATAATGAAGTTGAATTTAAATAATGGATTTAATGAATTGGAAATTTAATAGAAATTGTTTTGAATGGCAAATTTACTTAATGAATCTTGTATGAAATCAATAAATGAATTTAAATTGATTAGAATGTTAAATTAAATTGATTAAATGATTTCGGAATGAAATTTATATACGAACTTAAATCAATATTCGAATTGTTTTAAATAGAAATTGAAATTGTATTATAAGATTTTGAAATGATAATTTGGAAGTTTTGAAACGTAAATTGTGGAAATTGTTTTAGAAAGGCAAATGAAATGTTGGTTTACGAATCTATTCGAAATTGAAATTGATTTGGTTTTGAAATTTATTAAACGACCAATCGGTGAAATAATTTCGAAGGTTATTAAAGAGACCGGAATTCGGTTATGGATATACTCTCTATCTAAACCGAAAACCACTTTAATAACTATACGCGGAGTGATGATCCAGAATGAAGTGGATGGTTTGGTGAACGCGTTGACTGAAGAAAGAGAACGATTTTGGATGACCCTTGACATGACTAAAACAGGAGCCGCGCCGGGCCATTGAGGATCGCCATCTCTAGCGGACACACTTCTTCGATACCATATCTATTACTTTTGTGATTCGATTTGGGTGCACCCCTCGATTTGGGAGTGTTGTTTCGCGGTGTTGGGGTAGTAGCTGCTATGCCCAACATCAGTCCGGATCAGGCAACTACTAGTATCCTAGTTGGTATCGCCTCATGTACCTTGTCATACTGTTTATCCTATTCGCGACCACTACGATTTTGATTTGTACCTTTAGTATATGGATTGCCCTCTGGTGACTTCCGGTTTTGGGGAAACTACGGTCTTGTATATGCTTTTGGGAATAAAAATGTGTTAAGGGTGGAATGGGCCATGACTTAACGCTATTTTGATATCTTTTTATATTACTGATAGACATTATCTACTTATCGTACCTTACTACATAGTAGATAGTTTGACGGATCCTTAAAGGATGGTTATTCCAAACATCCTTTGAGTTACTTGTATTTCAATTGCTATTTCACTTGAGTTGGATTTATTAATATAAGAATGTTAATCCTGACTCGAGTGTCTTGTGTTTTTGCTTTACGCTCGGGTCAGACTGAGTGTACCAGTTTTCGAGACTCACCTTTGGAGTTGGAGCTTCGCTTGGAGATCCAGCAATCTATCCAGCTTTCAAATATTCGATGATTCCAGTGATGTATTCTGATTTGTATCTGATGTATCGTATTACTCTTCTGTTGTAAACTCTGATGTATTTTATATATTCACATAGTAGCTTCATGAACTACTATCTCTTTTATTTCCGCTGCACTTATTACTCTGTGTCTGTGATCTGTGATTATTTATTTACTGTATATGTTCAGTTTTGCCAAATTTAAATTAACAACGCGGTATTTTGAGCAATTCAACTCCGGCATGAGTGTCTACCTATACACTTATAATGGATGCGAATGGTCCAAAATATCGGGTCGTTACAGTTTTAAGACTTCAAAACACCAAAAATTGAAATGTTCTCCAAATCAATCCAAATCAAAATAAAATGAACATGTAAAGATGTTAGGAATTCATACCTAACAATCAAGGATAGTTATAGACATAGATGTGAGATAGAATTCTCACCTTTAAATCCAAAAACGATGAAGGAGAAGCTTGAAAGCAAAGGAAGAACAACTACACTTCAACTCCAACCGTAGAAGCTTGAATCTAAGCTAAAAAGAAGAACATTTCCTAAGTTAGGATTAGGAAACTTCTGAAATTAAAGATAGAATGAGTTGAAGAAGAAGAAGGAGATGCTTACCAAAGCTTCACCTTGAATTTGGAGCAAGAATTTGAATTTGCTAGAAGAACTAGGGCTTTGAAGTTTCTAATTTCTCATTCCTCTCCCGATTTTCAGTTTTGCTTGAGTGTTTAAGAAAATAGAATTGAAGTGAAGAGGAGAGGGGAGGGCTGAACTAGGTTATAGAGTGAGTTGGGGTGAAACCCAAACCAAAAGCCCAATAGAAAATGTCAAAATTCAACTTACTCCAAACATATCAATGTTTATACTCAAACAGGTCGCAAACACCGTTTTGGACTCAATGGAAGGGGTCTCGAGTCCCAATTCGACTGTTTACAAAAAGTAGCTTTTCGGACTTTAATCCGATTAACGATTCTACATTTAAATAAAATATTAAATATACAATCGTAAAATATACGGGTTGTTACATAAAGCATAGCTTATTCATGATATATTACCCTTTTCTGAATAATTATTCATCTCCAATATATGATCTGGCCGTCACATGCTCCACATGAGAATTATGGTACCATTTTGCATGAAGTAAGGAAACCACTAATGGCAATTAATATTTTAAAAATCACACCTTCTTATTTTTTACGCAAACATTCTACAAAATGACAAGCTATTGAAAGTGCACATGTTTAACCACTGGATACCATTTTCAAATATAATGGCTCATAACTCATTTGTGTGGATAACTATGGACTTTAGTTAACTTAGTAGTATACATCACACATAATTAATTCATAGCCCCTCAAACTATTATTTTGCAGCCATTTAGAATCATGCAATGTGTATGGTAGTACTCAGAAGGAACACAGAGAGAACTAATAGGGTATTCCAAAAAACTATAATGTGTTGTGGATGTGAGGGGAAAGCTAATAATAAGAATACAAAGAACAATAAGCTCTATTCTTTTGTAGCAAAATCAATGCTATATGTCATGTGATATAATTGTACCAAAAGATACCCAAACAATATGCAACATCAAACTAATTTAACCTTACAAAGGTTTGTTGCTGATATCTAATGCTAAAAAATAGATTTCTTTTATAAAGTAAGGAAAATCTTTCTAAATGACAACAATTCTTACATAAAATGTTAAATGGTTAAGTCCACAAACTAATCCAAAGGTTTTGTAGCTCTAATCTTATTGAGGAAATAGAGATTGAAAAATATAGCTTCAGTAATGAAGATTTAAAAATCAGTAATGAGTCGAACTATGAAATGTTTAACTTAGTTTGAAAGCAATTTATTAAATGTACTTCTCTCCTATGAGAAAACATCCAATATCTTGAAGCAATGAAAAACATTTCCTCCACCGAGGATTTATGTCCTCCAAGCCATTACTCTACCATGTTTAATGAAAATAGATAGAGGCCAAATACGAATTTGAACATATCCAACATGCATATGACTTACTCAGGAAAAAGAAGAATCCCTTTGTATGTTAAGAAAAAGTGGCAAACAAATTCATATATGTGTACACCAAAGTGTAAAAATTTAGTTATCGATCAAGGAAAAGTTATAGGCATATTAATATATGATATAATAAGCACATTGATATATCATAGTGTGTAAAAAGGTAAGAACAGATGCGAAATATTATTAGATATTTAAATAGATGATCCTACAAATGAGAAGTTGTTTGATTAATTATCTTAATTCTTACCTTGGGGAATAAAAGACAACCTTTGCTTCTTCTTTTTATCTTCATTTTTTAGAATTGGTTAGTTGGTGAAAACTCTTCAAGAGTCAAATCCACTAGCCTATAAAATAATAAATATATTATATTATTTTTAGAGCAGCATAGCCCTTGAATGCATGTGACATAGATAGTTCTAAATGTATATACTGTAGGAGATATTAGACCATAAAATGTAACAATGATGGACTACATTTATATTTTTGAATACAGAAGGCTCAACTGGCCAAGGCTATGTTTATTTCATTTTTTCATCTAATAAAATCCACATTCCATAAGAAAGTTAATGGCTTATCTATAATTTATTTTACCGTGTCTGAACTATAAAAAAGTGCCATGCCCTCGACATGTACACAAACATGCTTGTTTGATAGCTAAAATGTTGTGCTGGACTTTCAAACAGCTTCCCTTTTGTTATCTACTCTCCCAATCCTTGTAACCACAACCTCATTACCGTCTTCCAATGTCGTAATATAAATCGTGCCATTGATGTTTTCATACGATCTATGAAGTAACAAAGAATAAATAATCCATAGTTAAATGAATGGCACATCAAAATGTAATAGTTTTCCTCATGCCCATCAAATGTCAATACTTATTGAAGTTTAAACCACCAAATTCACAATATGTAAAAGTAAATGAAAACCATACTTGCAATTTTCCTCTATTATCAGTAAGAACATAGAAACCAACTTAGTTTATTTTTCCTAGTAATTGAGGCATATAACACAATAAAATGAATCAGTAGAACCTTCTTTAATTAGAATACATAATATACAAATTCTTATGATATTTTATTAAAAGATTTACTTACATATTTAAATTCTTGCTCGCATTTGATAGATTAGTTATTACAAGTCAAATGGTTATGTAGATCCTCTGGTCTTCACTAAGCAAAAATTTATATATATATTAGTGGAAAAATTAGGATTTATATAAAATTGCGACTAAATAATTGTGGTCCAAAGCAAGATCATTTTGATTTCGTACAATATATATATATACACACACACATATATATATATATATATAATCTTTTCAAATTTTATCACAAAATATACATAACGATGACTTAATATATTCATTATTTTCACTGAAATCGATTCGCTATGCCATAATCCAATTTTAGAGTAAAGATAATAGAAAACAAAATTGTAAATTAAGTAATTAACTAAAAGTATTACTGCCTAAATCATGGAAATGAAGAGTGTGAGTATGCAATATATATACACATTATATGTAGAACTTGTTTAACCATGAATCTATAAACTTTGAAGAGAAGTTTATTGTACTAAAGGTCGTTAAGCACATACCCTTTAGATATTTGATGTATGTTTTTTCAATAATATCAACAGAAAATATAGTAAAGCATAGTTTAGAGATGCCTTAATAAGGATTCTTAATTTACATATATTAGATTTTCACTTAGTTATATTCAAAAAAACTACAGTTTACTATTCACAGTGATAGGAGATAAGTCCTGCAAAACTTCAACAAAATAAACTAAAAAGCTTATGCTTTATATACATATATATATATGTGTGTGTGTGTGTGTGTGTAGTAACAGAATAAATACAACATATGTGAATATATATATTTTTCATTTCATGAGTTTTAATTTATTTTCAAGCTAATTGCGTGTTTCTTACCAAAGCATAAAATAGTAATTTTTTTGATTCCACCAATCGAGTATTATCCTATTTCCAACAAATCCAAGTTCATGTAAAATAAAGTTCTCACTAAAATTAGAAAGTTTGTCAATGACAATTATACCTATCCAAATAATCACTGTTGTGTTTCAGGTTTATTACTTGAGATGAAAATTATATGTAAGAGCTTAAAGATACAATGGTTTGACTGAATCTTTATCTATATGTATTATAACGTACAACCATCCAAATTATATTACAAAGCATAATCTTGATGGTAAAAAGTGATAATAAAAAAATCGGCATTTAAACACGTTTCGTATGTAGTCAAGAAGGCATATAAGAACAGTAAAAATGATACATAACAAAATACAAATGAAATGAAATTTTAGTCTCATATACGTAAGATAACATACTGAAGCACAAATTGATTAGATTACCAATGATACTGTAAAAAATATACAAATTACCATGAAAAACTCACAATGAGGTTCAAAATCAGATTTGAAAATCAAAAACATGCAATTGTGGAGCATCATTTCAATGTTTGGAGATTGAAGAGGACTGTGCAGTGGACATTTATGCAAAAGATGAGGATTAGTTTTTCATGCAAAAAAAGAAAAGAAATTAGTGTAATTGTGTAATCTACATAGTTAAGCCAATAATTCAACAATTTATGGATTCTTCTATTGTAATAGAGGATTTAGAATCCCATCTTACGATTGCTCAGTTTTATGTTTTCCTTGTATCCTCAGACTTTGACGATCTGGAGAAAAAATAGAGTAAATTTTAATCAGATAATTCGATTGAGAACTGGAAAATTCAAAAACAGTAGTAAAATACCTACATCACATATTCGTTGATGATGTTCTTGATTGAGTGTGGATCTAGGAGATCCGCAAAATTATTGTACATGAAATTCGCAAAATCATAAGTACAAAATGATCTAATAAAAATAATATAGAAAATTTTATCAAATAATTCGACGAAGAGCTAGAAAATCGAAAATAGAAATAGTAAAATACCCTATTCAAGAATTGAGGATGTCAATTGAAGCATAGGGTTTAGGCGTTCAAATTTATTTAATGTGCTTGAAGGTCTAGTAGTGGAGTGGAGATGAGAGGAAGAGACGCCATTAGTAGGAAAAGGAAAATTTTCTTTTTTCTTTTTCTTTAACTTACAGAGATGAGAGGAAGAGGGGAAGAGACATGATAAAAAGTAGAAAAGAAGAAAGGAAAAAACTGACTGTTGAGTTCACAAAAAAATCAAGGGGCATGTACGCTCTTGAAATCCAACTCAGTAATAATAGTATAGTATAGATATTTTTCACTAAGTCACTGTGGGAAAGCTCTAGAAGCTTCTAGAAGAATGAAGACACTTGTGGAGGAGGGTAATTTTGGAATGCTTAAGGCTTAAGTAAAGGAGGTGAAAAGGTGGGATGATGGACGTACAGAAGCATGGGGGGTTAGAGGAAGGTTACAATGTCCACTTGATGCCTATATAAACAAACACACTCTATGTAAACAATTTTACGATTTTACAAAATAAATCAAAGCTCTCATCTCTCTTATCTATTTATAATTTCCTAAAAACAAAGTTACTCAAAACAACTCCAAATCAACACAAACTTTGCCAAAGAACTTATAACGACATTGCAACACCTTCCCTTAACCCAAAGCTAGAAGATTTCGAGTGCACACTCTAAAGTAGAGCTAGGCCGTGAGCATCAAGGGGGACTTTTGCCTAGACCATGATTTAAGGGTGAGGTAGGAAGGGTTTTAGGAGCTTACAAGGTTGTGATAGGAAGTGGAAGCTTGTACTTGACTGTTTGCTTATTGGTGGGTGAGCTAACTCCTAACTTAAATGAATATGAAGTGTATATGTTGATATTTGCTTTGATTCTTACTTTGGAAAGCAAATGGAATATGTAAATGATGTGTTAGGACTTATATGACTTTCTATAGCTTATTGCACAGCCCTTAAAAATCACATAAGTTTGGTTGGACTTTGATATGGGTCAAACAGGATTTGAAAATCGTTTTATAGCGATAATCTCTATAAATGCACTTTGAGAAGGCCTTATGTTCGACATTTATTGTAGAAATTTGTAGAGAGATCCTTAGAGGTATCTTGCCAAGGTTGTGATATATCAAGTGTATACTGGTAACTTTTTAAGTTGGGATGCCAAAGAGTTTGTCATCATATCAAAAAGTGGTAAAACTTTCATGCTTATAAAACTAGCATAGTTCATAGCTATTCACAACAGTATTCCGTAGCATTTTAAAAAAGATATCTTTGCCTCGATACCACCTTTACAACATTCGGTAAATACTATTGTTTTCGTTTGGGACTTTAAATTGCTTTGAAATGACTCTAAATTTAAGCAATTTACTTCAATCTTTCTAGTAGACTTTCTAACTTATATTAGAGTATTTCAAAAGTGGTTTGGAATTTTAATGTATTTATAATAATTAATTATGTATTATTAAAGTAGAAGGATTATTTTAAAATAAGAGAAAATATGTGTAACGACCCTGAAATTTAAATTTATTTAAATTAATAATTTATTGAATTTTTGAATTAAATTGAGTAATTAAATAAATTTTTGGATAAAAATTTGTACATTTAATTAGAAAATTGGAGCGAGTTTCCCCGAATCCAAATTAAAATATATTTTATCATTTAAATTTAAATATTGTATATATCTGAATATATAAGTATTCGGGCATATACGAGTGAATTTGAAAATAGTTAATATATAGATATATTTTTGATTTGAAGTGTAAATAAATGATGATGATAATATTAAAGTAAAATAAAGATTTAAGTTAAAATAGAAGTAAATGTTTGAAATAGAATAAATTAGAAATTCAATTATATTGTAAAGTAATAAAATAACAAATACAAGTAACAAAGCAATATAAATAGTATAAACAACATTAAAACAAGAACAAAGTAAACAAAACAAAAACACATTTAAAATGAAACAAACTAGCTGCCACCATTGTAAAACAAATATAACTACATATAAGCAAAACATAAAACAATAAAGTATATAGGCTGCAAAAGGAATACATTCAAACATTAACAAGTGATAAAACAAACAAATATAAGTATGAACACTTATAAAAGAAAGCAAACCTACAAATGATATTTAAAGTTAAACAACATTATATACATTCATATATAAACAAAGATCTGCCATACCAAAATCACCTCAGCCGAAGTCAAAATGAAATAAACAAAATAAAGCAAGTACAAGCAAGCATCTCTAGCCCATAACTCCAAGCAACTTCAGCCATACCCTGTCAACTTCTCTCCTATATACCAACTCCTCAACATCAGTTCGTCCATAAGCTATGTAAAACTGAAGTGATACCCTCTAAACCTCAAAACAACAATACAACTTCCTCTTCTCTTTAATTCGTTCAAAAACAACCATTAAACAAAAACCAGAAATGAAAAAAAAAAACAGAAAAGTTCAAAAGTCTTCAACCTGGAAGCATGCAAATTCAATAGTCTGGTTCAGAGAAGAAGGCTCTGTTTATTTCTGCATAACAAGTGAGCAAACTACCCTTTTTTAGATTAAATCTGTTTAATCTCTGATGGTATATATATATATACTTGAAGTTATTGTGAGTAACATCATTTCTTTTATTAAAAGTATAAATCTGTTGCCAGTTACATCTGTGTGTATATGTATATATATATGTACCAGTGTATATCTTCTTCTCTGCTCTGTTTAGCTTACAGGATAATATCAAACAAGAAAATTTAATTTCTTATTTCCAAATTAGTATCAGGCTTTGGTTTTAAAACGAAATAGTTGTCTCTAAGTAGGAACTATAATTTAGAAATTGGTTCATAAAGTATAAGTATATACAGTTGAAGAAAAGTTGAGATTTACAGTAAAAACAAAATCTTATGGTAAATTCAAATATCCTTGATTTCTGATTCAATTATATAACTTGAATCTACATGTAAAAGTAGGATTTTTAAAGTAAAAAATGATGATTTTTAAATAAGAAATCTAGGCGCAGTTTCAAAGAGGACCGAAAATGCTCATTTGTGAATATCTGATGATTCAATAAATATCAGGTGTTGAGATTCATTTTGAAGCTTGTATGAACTTCGGTGATGATAAGAAAAATGCAAAAAAAATTATTCAATGCGAGAATTTTGGGGTCGATTCGAATGTAGGGTTTGGTTCGAGTTTTATCTGGGGTCTGTTAAAACGTAAATTTCATCGCCGTGACTTGATCGAGCTTCTCGCGGTTCTGGGAGGTGGTAGGGAAGAGTATGGCCATGACGAGGACGGAGTTTCATCGCCTCCATGGGTCGGGGTTGGTCGAACGTGCGTTTTCTGGAGAGTATTCGAGCTTTTGGTTCGAGCTGCAGGTGAATTTTCGATTTCGACTTTTATTCGAAAAACTGGGTTTCGATTTCAAGTTGTGGGTCAAATCGTGGTTTGTTGGTGGTGTCGTAGGAGGTAGGATCGTCGTTGACGATCTGTGCACGTACACGTGCACTCGCGTGTATGTCTGGATTGCTGTGTTTGGAGAAGAAGGATGGTATCGGGTATAGCTCGAGAAAATGCAGGGGCGACTCGAAGCAGATAGAAATTTAGTTGGCACGGGGAATAGCTCGGGTAAAACTGGGATTTACTCGGGTTTGACTCGAGATTTTCTGGGTTCAAAATGAAACAGTTTTAAAAATTTTATACAAGTAAAGTTTTAAATGATAATTGGTAAATAATTACTTTGTGTAATTAAATTAAAGCTAATTACTTTGTATAAATGATTTGAAAGCTAATTACTTTGTGTAATTAAATTAAAAGAATTAATTATGTAATTACTTAAAGATAAATTTATCAAAGTAATTAAGAAAAAAAATTTACTTATGTGATTAATTAAAAGTTTATTCATTTAATAATTGAAATATATTAATTTATGGTTAAGGAAAGAATTAAAGGTACTTAATTACTTAAAGATAATTATTTGATTAAAAGTAACTAATTAATAAATAAAGGTGATTAAGGAATGATAATTTATTGAGGAATAATTAAATATAGTAATTAATTAAAGATAATTAATTAAATTAATGAATTTTAATTAAAGGTTAATTATTTAATAATTAAAGGTTGATAAATTATAATTAAAAGATAATCAATTTATTTTTAATGGTCAATTAATAAGTGATTAAAGAATAATTAATCAAAATAATTTGTAATTTATTAATAGTTGATTAACCAGGATTAGAAATTTATTCATAAGAAATTAATCTGATTTAAATTTATCAAATAATTAATTTGATCCTATCTATGAATGTTTGAATTCTATTGAATGTTGAATTGTTTGATATCCCTGATGTATGATGCTTTGTGATAAACCTTGATTATGTTGTGATCTGTAATTTCTTTATCTGTGATATTTATACATCTGTGATCTGTATGTGAAAGATAAGCGTTATATTTTATATCGCTTATCAACTATATCCTGTATTTTGTTATGTGATGATTGATGTTGCACTATTGTGTGTAAAACCCCTGGACTACACTTTTACACACACGAATATGGATTTCACGTGGAAATCGGTTAAGTCACAGATAATTTAAATTTGATGTTTTTGAAATTGAAATCTTAATTTCAATTGATTTTGAAATTAGAAATTTGGGTTTAAAGTGAAAAGCTTTTGAAATGGAATTTCAAAAATAAAAGTTATTTTGAATAACTTGATCGAGTTTTGAAATTTAAATAATTTGAATGCAAGATTTGAAATTGAATTCTATGATTTGAAACTAGGGATTTAAAGATGTTATACCCATTATATAAGGGTTAAACTATTTTAAAAGTATTAATTTGGAACGTGAATATAATTCAAAAGCTTTAACTCGTGTAAATAAAATTGGATTTTCTTAAACGGAAACTATTTGTTTTCAAATAATAACAGCTTTCATATAAGAAGTGAACTTCCAATTTGGGTTGAAAGGTTTCAAATTTAAAATGAAATTGAAATGTTTTGAAAGCTATGAATTGAATCTGTTTATCTTTAACAGATTTTAAAATGATGATTTGTTTAAACCCTTCGAAATGAAATTGTTTTGAAAACTATAAGTTAAATCTTGATTTAAAGATTTAACGAGTTAATCCAATTGAAACGGAAGTTGTTTTGAAATCTATGAATTTATCTTTGTGAATGGGGTGAACTTTGTGAAATAAATCTTTTTGTTTAAAGATTTGAAAATGGTAATTTGTTTAACCATTCGAATGAAAAGTTTTGGGCTTTAAGCTGTGATTTAATTGAAATCCCATTATTCATATGATTTCTAATAATTGCGCTCACTATTCGGGTTAGCCGGGAAAAGACATTTGTGTCATATAACCCATTCCGAATAGTGATACGTCGTATATGGATCGCATTTGAAGACCGGTGGTGAAGACCGAATATTTGCGAAAACGAAAGGACAACTCGTCGAATGTCTCTGCATCGAATGGCCCCGATATAGAGATTTTATCACCCTTTGTGATGGGAAGTCCGGACGGGATCGTGAATACCCGGAATTGCAAGGGCTTCGTAAGAAGTGCCTTTGGTTCTGTTCGAACCCGGAACAGACTTGTATGGATACATGTTTGACATTACACTTTGAGATATAAAGCAGATTTCTTTCAAATACATTTCTGTTTGGTGGCGGAGAATTTATTCTCTTAGCTTAACACCCTTCTCTGAGACGTACGAGCTCAGAGGTTATGTAGTTGAAATTTATCAGCGATATATCCCAATTTGGTAATGTGGCATGCTGAGTGTTGCTGTGTGATGATCAGTGTTTGATCATTTGTGATATGATCTTTTGTTTGATCATTTATCTTTGTGATCATAGGTTGATCATCTGTTGACCCAAAGCGTGGCTTTTTGAAAAAGCGTAGCTTTGTGGACGAGACTTCGTCGAGCCTCACAACCCGGTAATGGTCGAAACAGGAATGTTGCGGCAAGGTTTCAGGGGTAGCTCCCCAAGGGTATGACCATTCCTTCTGGAAAAGGGTAGTATCATGGTATGGAGCCCAGATACTTACTCATGTGGACACACTTTATTTATGACGTGTGATGTTGGTTTCGAGGTACCTCGGTTAAAGGTCCCAAAGGACCGGGGGTGGCATATCTGAGGTTTCTTTTATCCCTTGGGAAAAGGGGTTGCCGGCCTTGTTTGGCAGAGAACAGTTGGTTCTCGGAACGTCCCGCCAGAGGCGTTTCTTTCGTGGAATAGGAAGTTCCTTAGCCTGACCATTTGTTGGAAATCCAAACAAAACAATACGAGCCCTGTACGGTTTTAGTTGTATTACCTGCCATGGAATGTGGTGGTAACCTGCTATTGAACATGGTAGCTATAGTAGGCATAAGTGCGAAATGTCTATGCTGGCTAAGATTTATATTCTACTTTCGAAATTTTTTCTACACTATGCACTAATAATAATATCAAAAATGATTTGATTTTGCGTAGTAAGCATCTTTGACTATCATAAGAAGAAATCTCCTCCAATTCTGCGTTTGCATTGTGTGTGTGGTGGGAGGTCTTATGGTAGTTTCATTTTCCAAAAGCATTGCGAATTGACTTTAAAATTCTCTGCTATTTGTTTTTAAAGATAAACTGTTTTTGTTGCTCACACCAGTCCCATGACTGATCCGGAGTTTATTGTTTCTTTCCTAAACTCTGGATGCTCAAAATTTTCTACACGAGCAGTCTAGAGTTTGGTTTTTTAGATATTCAGATTTAGTAGATTATCTGGAGCTAGTTCAGTCTTTGGATCGGACTGCACTTGCTTGTCTTTGTGCCTCGTTATTGGGAGTTCGAGCTATTTATGGATTGGCGCTTTGAAGATGGAGATTATCCGCTGCTGATGTTATCGTTTTCTTTTCCGCTGCTATTTGTTGTATCATATCTCTGATGTATATAGATATTCATTGTATCATCATTGTATCTGGATATTGTATCAGATATTGTATATATATATTCTTTTATTTCCGCTGTGTTGTTTACTTAATGTTGTTATAAGCTCCGGCGACTCGGATTTGAACGGTCGAATCTACGGCATTCGAATACGATGTAAAGTATGGATGTTGATTTTCGAGCGGGCAAAATTCGTTATCGTTACATTTGGTATCAGAGCTAAGGTTGAACTTTAGCTCAGGAGTATAACACGTTAAGTAGCTCATTAGAGATAGAGTGCAGTAAACTCTAGAATGAGTATATCCCTAAGATATCCGTTTGAATGTCTCAGTAAATTCTCTTACTATCCACTGATAGTGAGTATGAGTATAAGAAGGGGACGAGATAGGGGACAAGGGAATACGACTATAAATGCTCAATACCCTGCGACAGTGGAAACAATCTTTCTCCATCAATATTCTTTGATTCGTTTCCAAATTCTTTTGATTGCTTCGTATCAGCTACAAGAAGAAGTTTCGATGTGATGATGGCTCTACGAATCGTTGTAGAAATTCTTACCTCGTATCTTAATCGGTTTCTTATCAGCTTTTTGATTTAAACCTTAATGAGTTTGAAATCGAAAATTTTAAATTGAGATAAATTGATTAATAGAATATGAAGGCTAAATTGAATTGTATCAATTAAAACGATTTCGTTTGAAACCGAAATTTTGAAATTCTATTGAAACTTCTTTTGAAAACCAAAGTCCGAAGAGGGACAATTGGTATGTATTATGAGATATTCCGACTTGAATTCGGAATCCGTATCTTGTGTTAGAGGAGTTATAGGAGATCGAATCTATCTATCTATCTCTGCGATTGCTTTCGTGCCTGCGAATTTCGAGGACGAAATTCTTTTAAGGAGGGAAGTTTGTAACGACCCTGAAATTTAAATTTATTTAAATTAATAATTTATTGAATTTTTGAATTAAATTGAGTAATTAAATAAATTTTTGGATAAAAATTTGTACATTTAATTAGAAAATTGGAGCGAGTTTCCCCGAATCCAAATTAAAATATATTTTATCATTTAAATTTAAATATTGTATATATCTGAATATATAAGTATTCGGGCATATACGAGTGAATTTGAAAATAGTTAATATATAGATATATTTTTGATTTGAAGTGTAAATAAATGATGATGATAATATTAAAGTAAAATAAAGATTTAAGTTAAAATAGAAGTAAATGTTTGAAATAGAATAAATTAGAAATTCAATTATATTGTAAAGTAATAAAATAACAAATACAAGTAACAAAGCAATATAAATAGTATAAACAACATTAAAACAAGAACAAAGTAAACAAAACAAAAACACATTTAAATGAAACAAACTAGCTGCCACCATTGTAAAACAAATATAACTACATATAAGCAAAACATAAAACAATAAAGTATATAGGCTGCAAAAGGAATACATTCAAACATTAACAAGTGATAAAACAAACAAATATAAGTATGAACACTTATAAAAGAAAGCAAACCTACAAATGATATTTAAAGTTAAACAACATTATATACATTCATATATAAACAAAGATCTGCCATACCAAAATCACCTCAGCCGAAGTCAAAATGAAATAAACAAAATAAAGCAAGTACAAGCAAGCATCTCTAGCCCATAACTCCAAGCAACTTCAGCCATACCCTGTCAACTTCTCTCCTATATACCAACTCCTCAACATCAGTTCGTCCATAAGCTATGTAAAACTGAAGTGATACCCTCTAAACCTCAAAACAACAATACAACTTCCTCTTCTCTTTAATTCGTTCAAAAACAACCATTAAACAAAAACCAGAAATGAAAAAAAGTAAAAAAAAACAGAAAAGTTCAAAAGTCTTCAACCTGGAAGCATGCAAATTCAATAGTCTGGTTCAGAGAAGAAGGCTCTGTTTATTTCTGCATAACAAGTGAGCAAACTACCCTTTTTTAGATTAAATCTGTTTAATCTCTGATGGTATATATATATATATATATACTTGAAGTTATTTTGAGTAACATCATTTCTTTTATTAAAAGTATAAATCTGTTGCCAGTTACATCTGTGTGTATATGTATATATATATGTACCAGTGTATATCTTCTTCTCTGCTCTGTTTAGCTTACAGGATAATATCAAACAAGAAAATTTAATTTCTTATTTCCAAATTAGTATCAGGCTTTGGTTTTAAAACGAAATAGTTGTCTCTAAGTAGGAACTATAATTTAGAAATTGGTTCATAAAGTATAAGTATATACAGTTGAAGAAAAGTTGAGATTTACAGTAAAAACAAAATCTTATGGTAAATTCAAATATCCTAGATTTCTGATTCAACTATATAACTTGAATCTACATGTAAAAGTAAGATTTTTAAAGTAAAAAATGATGATTTCTAAATAAGAAATCTAGGCGCAGTTTCAAAGAGGACCGAAAATGCTCATTTGTGAATATCTGATGATTCAATAAATATCAGGTGTTGAGATTCATTTTGAAGCTTGTATGAACTTCGGTGATGATAAGAAAAATGCAAAAAAAATTATTCAATGCGAGAATTTTGGGGTCGATTCGAATGTAGGGTTTGGTTCGAGTTTTATCTAGGGTCTGTTAAAACGTAAATTTCATCGCCGTGACTTGATCGAGCTTCTCGCGGTTCTGGGAGGTGGTAGGGAAGAGTATGGCCATGACGAGGACAGAGTTTCATCGCCTCCATGGGTCGGGGTTGGTCGAACGTGCGTTTTCTGGAGAGTATTCGAGCTTTTGGTTCGAGCTGCAGGTGAATTTTCGATTTCGACTTTTATTCGAAAAACTGGGTTTCGATTTCAAGTTGTGGGTCAAATCGTGGTTTGTTGGTGGTGTCGTAGGAGGTAGGATCGTCGTTGACGATCTGTGCACGTACACGTGCACTCGCGTGTATGTCTGGATTGCTGTGTTTGGAGAAGAAGGATGGTATCGGGTATAGCTCGAGAAAATGCAGGGGCGACTCGAAGCAGATAGAAATTTAGTTGGCACGGGGAATAGCTCGGGTAAAACTGGGATTTACTCGGGTTTGACGCGAGATTTTCTGGGTTCAAAATGAAACAGTTTTAAAAATTTTATACAAGTAAAGTTTTAAATGATAATTGGTAAATAATTACTTTGTGTAATTGAATTAAAGCTAATTACTTTGTATAAATGATTTGAAAGCTAATTACTTTGTGTAATTAAATTAAAAGAATTAATTATGTAATTACTTAAAGATAAATTTATCAAGGTAATTAAGAAAAAAAATTTACTTATGTGATTAATTAAAAGTTTATTCATTTAATAATTGAAATATATTAATTTATGGTTAAGGAAAGAATTAAAGGTACTTAATTACTTAAAGATAATTATTTGATTAAAAGTAACTAATTAATAAATAAAGGTGATTAAGGAATGATAATTTATTGAGGAATAATTAAATATAGTAATTAATTAAAGATAATTAATTAAATTAATGAATTTTAATTAAAGGTTAATTATTTAATAATTAAAGGTTGATAAATTATAATTAAAAGATAATCAATTTATTTTTAATGGTCAATTAATAAGTGATTAAAGAATAATTAATCAAAATAATTTGTAATTTATTAATAGTTGATTAACCAGGATTAGAAATTTATTCATAAGAAATTAATCTGATTTAAATTTATCAAATAATTAATTTGATCCTATCTATGAATGTTTGAATTCTATTGAATGTTGAATTGTTTGATATCCCTGATGTATGATGCTTTGTGATATACCTTGATTATGTTGTGATCTATAATTTCTTTATCTGTGATATTTATACATCTGTGATCTGTATGTGAAAGATAAGCGTTATATTTTATATCGCTTATCAACTATATCCTGTATTTTGTTATGTGATGATTGATGTTGCACTATTGTGTGTAAAACCCCTGGACTACACTTTTACACACACGAATATGGATTTCACGTGGAAATCGGTTAAGTCACAGATAATTTAAATTTGATGTTTTTGAAATTGAAATCTTAATTTCAATTGATTTTGAAATTAGAAATTTGGGTTTAAAGTGAAAAGCTTTTGAAATGGGATTTCAAAAATAAAAGTTATTTTGAATAACTTGATCGAGTTTTGAAATTTAAATAATTTGAATGCAAGATTTGAAATTGAATTCTATGATTTGAAACTAGGGATTTAAAGATGTTATAACCGTTATATAAGGGTTAAACTATTTTAAAAGTATTAATTTGGAACGTGAATAAAATTCAAAAGCTTTAACTCGTGTAAATAAAATTGGATTTTCTTAAACGGAAACTATTTGTTTTCAAATAATAACAGCTTTCATATAAGAAGTGAACTTCCAATTTGGGTTGAAAGGTTTCAAATTTAAAATGAAATTGAAATGTTTTGAAAGCTATGAATTGAATCTGTTTATCTTTAACAGATTTTAAAATGATGATTTGTTTAAACCCTTCGAAATGAAATTGTTTTGAAAACTATAAGTTAAATCTTGATTTAAAGATTTAACGAGTTAATCCAATTGAAACGGAAGTTGTTTTGAAATCTATGAATTTATCTTTGTGAATGGGGTGAACTTTGTGAAATAAATCTTTTTGTTTAAAGATTTGAAAATGGTAATTTGTTTAACCATTCGAATGAAAAGTTTTGGGCTTTAAGCTGTGATTTAATTGAAATCCCATTATCCATATGATTTCTAATAATTGCGCTCACTATTCGGGTTAGCCGGGAAAAGACATTTGTGTCATATAACCCATTCCGAATAGTGATACGTCGTATATGGATCGCATTTGAAGACCGGTGGTGAAGACCGGATATTTGCGAAAACGAAAGGACAACTCGTCGAATGTCTCTGCATCGAATGGCCCCGATATAGAGATTTTATCACCCTTTGTGATGGGAAGTCCGGACGGGATCGTGCATACCCGGAATTGCAAGGGCTTCGTAAGAAGTGCCTTCAGGTCTGTTCGAACCCGGAACATACTTGTATGGATACATGTCTGACATTACACTTTGAGATATAAAGCAGATTTCTTTCAAATACATTTCTGTTTGGTGGTGGAGAATTTATTCTCTTAGCTTAACACCCTTCTCTGAGACGTACGAGCTCAGAGGTTATGTAGTTGAAATTTATCAGCGATATATCCCAATTTGGTAATGTGGCATGCTGAGTGTTGTTGTGTGATGATCAGTGTTTGATCATTTGTGATATGATCTTTTGTTTGATCATTTATCTTTGTGATCATAGGTTGATCATCTGTTGACCCAAAGCGTGGCTTTTTGAAAAAGCGTAGCTTTGTGGACGAGACTTCGTCGAGCCTCACAACCCGGTAATGGTCGAAACAGGAATGTTGCGGCAAGGTTTCAGGGGTAGCTCCCCTAGGGTATGACCATTCCTTCTGGAAAAGGGTAGTATCATGGTATGGAGCCCAGATACTTACTCATGTGGACACACTTTATTTATGACGTGTGATGTTGGTTTCGAGGTACCTCGGTTAAAGGTCCCAAAGGACCGGGGGTGGCATATCTGAGGTTTCTTTTATCCCTTGGGAAAAGGGGTTGCCGGCCTTGTTTGGCAGAGAACAGTTGGTTCTCGGAACGTCCCGCCAGAGGCGTTTCTTTCGTGGAATAGGAAGTTCCTTAGCTTGACCATTTGTTGGAAATCCAAACAAAACAATACGAGCCCTGTACGGTTTTAGTTGTATTACCTGCCATGGAATGTGGTGGTAACCTGCTATTGAACATGGTAGCTATAGTAGGCATAAGTGCGAAATGTCTATGCTGGCTAAGATTTATATTCTACTTTCGAAATTTTTTCTACACTATGCACTAATAATAATATCAAAAATGATTTGATTTTGCGTAGTAAGCATCTTTGACTATCATAAGAAGAAATCTCCTCCAATTCTGCGTTTGCATTGTGTGTGTGGTGGGAGGTCTTATGGTAGTTTCATTTTCCAAAAGCATTGCGAATTGACTTTAAAATTCTCTGCTATTTGTTTTTAAAGATAAACTGTTTTTGTTGCTCACACCAGTCCCATGACTGATCCGGAGTTTATTGTTTCTTTCCTAAACTCTGGATGCTCAAAATTTTCTACACGAGCAGTCTAGAGTTTGGTTTTTCAGATATTCAGATTTAGTAGATTATCTGGAGCTAGTTCAGTCTTTGGATCGGACTGCACTTGCTTATCTTTGTGCCTCGTTATTGGGAGTTCGAGCTATTTATGGATTGGCGCTTTGAAGATGGAGATTATCCGCTGCTGATGTTATCGTTTTCTTTTCCGCTGCTATTTGTTGTATCATATCTCTGATGTATATAGATATTCATTGTATCATCATTGTATCTGGATATTGTATCAGATATTGTATATCTATATTCTTTTATTTCCGCTGTGTTGTTTACTTAATGTTGTTATAAGCTCCGGCGACTCGGATTTGAACGGTCGAATCTACGGCATTCGAATACGATGTAAAGTATGGATGTTGATTTTCGAGCGGGCAAAATTCGTTATCGTTACAATATGCTTTGGAGTTTTAAAATAAATTATAAAATAAGTATTTTTAAGTAATATTTATATAAATGTTTTAAACCATACTAAGTATTTTAAAGTATTTTTAATTATATATAGTCTTTGGAAAATTAGTTAATTATTTTATTAAAGTATTAAAAAACTTGTGTAATATATAATATCTTTTAAATTGATTTTAGTATTTTATTAAATATCTTAATATAGTATCTTATAGTATTTTTGAAGTTTTTTTTTATAAAATATATGAATTTAGAAAAGTAGCCTAAGTCTTTTATAAAAGAATAAAGGTAGTTTTGGATTATAACACTTATGTTATAATAAATGATTTTGTAAAGTTAATTAAAAGTATATTTCCTTGTTTAATAAGTATAGATATACTTAGATCTTTAAAATAAATGTTTTAAACATAATTATAAGTATAAAATGATTTTGGGTCTATAGTAAACAATGTTTGAGCAAAATTTGTTTTTTAAACCTTTTTGATTACGCTTAGTAATATAGTTAGATCTTTAAAAGAATGTTTTAAAGGTAATTATAAGCGAAATGGTTTTAGGTTTATAGTAAGAATTTTTTTAATGAAATTTTTTTTAACCTATTAAAGTATACTTGTGCAAATGTGAAATCTTGTTTAAGATTTGTGAATATTCTTATACCATTTGAAATAAGAATATGGATACATTTCTTAGTATTGAAAAGAGTATGACTGTGTAATGGAAGTGTAGAAATGAATAATGAAATAGATATATACATGTATATATCTTTCTTATAGGTATTTTAATTATACATACAAGTATTTACAAAGTGGTTTCAACTACTAAAATGATTAATTAAATAAAAAGGGATTAGGGATCACTTATGCGATTTAATCATGTTTTGTGTGACATAATCATACTTTGTGATACTTAAACATGCTTGTGTGACCTAATCGTGTTTACTTGTTTATGAAAAGTAATTAATTATACTTAGCACTAAAAGCTGATGAAGTAGGCTTGTTATATCTATGAGATTTAAGAATGATGTTCGAGTAGAGTTTTGAAGCAATAATGCTTTAACTTGCCGGCTGGACTCTTGAATGAGGGATAACATAGGACGAAAAGGTTGGAAATGTGCTAAGTATACGAACCTTGATTTTCATAAGCAGTTGCTTTTAAAACTTGACAGTCGATTAATCGACTATCGAACTTGACCAAATATTAACTTATCATGCATCTAAAAGCTTCATGGCTTCATACAATTTGAGATCCACCATTGTTATGAAACGTCTCTAGGTTTAAGAACTTATATATATCTGATATCCCCCATAAATGACTCCTCTTTATATAGTTCGCTTACTTCTTAAAGAATTGAAAGTAAGTTACCTGAAAATTCATCGAATTAGTTTTGAAGAGACTGAGGTCGGTAAGTGTTTTACTTACTGAATACCACTTCAAATTTATATACGAGTTCTGTGTTTTGGAAGCAGTTGTGAAGTGAAATGATATAGAGTTAAACCATCTATCTTGAGGTTAAGTCAAAGGAAGAGGTCAACATTAACATTTATCGTTCGACTTGAGCTGGAATCCATGGAGTGACTCATGTTCTGTTCAAATGATAAAGGCTTATGTGAGAGATGTCAAAGGTGACCTCGACGTCGAAAATGGCTAAAGAAAAAGTAGGTTGCACAACTTGAGGTTTAGCTAACCCGCAAAAGTGTGTATAAACTCAATATCTATAGTATGCTTTGATGTTGGTACTGGAAGTTGATGATACTTGGTTCTACATGTTCGGATATCGCCAGTTGTGTTTTCCTTATGGTATATATTTTATCTAGAGATATACGAAGCTCGGAAGGTGACATATGATCCTTGTGCATGGAGGTCCGCTTCAGTTTACCAGAGGCTCCTCCATGGAAAATCCACGTGTGCACATACCTTAACGGTTTTAGTTGTACTTTAATATTGTTGTGTCATTAGATGCAAGTGGCATAGTTATTTTCTGATTTATATTCTACACACTAGATATTATCTATTATATCACCTTGTGTACTTATAAGATGGTTTAGTTTCTTTTGAGAGAAAAATAATATGGTGATCTGTATGGTCTCAAAAGTTACTATTATATGTTGATCGCATATTTTTTAAGTTTCCGACAAATGACTTATATCTGACTCATAGTTTTATATTTCCCTTATTTCGTCGCGTAGTCTGAGAAATGCAGGTTTTTGTTGATATCCTTTGGAGCTCGAGGAGACAAGCTGGATGGTTTCAGCTACCATAGTACTTTTATTTCCACAACATTACTATTATGTATATATCAGCATTTGCAAGGACGAGCTGTTATAACTATCCAGGTTGATGATGGTACTTAGTATTGTACTCTAAAGCACTATGTATCTTAGCATAACAGTTTGTGTTGTCTTTTGATATTATATGTTACCATCCCGCTCTGAGATTCTGATGTTGTTTTCTCTTCTTTCTTTTTCTTTTTCCTTTTCTTTTTATTTTACCATAACAATTTGTCTTTCCAGGACTTGAGTGCTCGACATACAAATACTATGGATGTATTAGTGTCAACAATTAGGGCTCGAAAAAGGGAATCATTACATACATGATGTAATATACATGATGCCAACGGGTCAGCCATTGGTGGAACTATAGTTATTATGAAGGTTGACTCAAAGGAAGCCTGTTAGATATAAATATTTGATAAGTATAGTTCTTTTAAAAGCTTTCTCAAAAATAAAGTTTTTTTTATCTTCTATTGCTTATAGTTCAGACAAAGCTATTAAAATAATTTCAGAAATGGGTTCTCAAGAAGGAAACGCAAATGATGTGTAGTGCATATAAAACTATATTAAAGAATCAATAAAGCCTCTTAATTGTAAATAAATAGGTTCTGAATCAAAGTATGACATGGCTACTACATCCTACTTTATGTAACTTTTTATGCTATACATCTACAATAAATTCAATAAAATAAGATTTTCTGGATTCTTATGGTTTAGATATCATTTTGCTATTACTAAATTTACCTTTTCAAACTTTTCAATGTTGTAAATTGTCATTATAGATATATTATGTTACACATAGGTATACGCACATATACACATGCACACCCAGACGCGTGAGTAAATGCTCAAACACCTTTATATGTGGGCAGCGGTGTATGACCTTAGGTGCTTGGGTGGTTGCATGACTTCAAGGGAGGCTCGACCTTGGATGGCGAGCACGACCAAGGTGCTCGATCGAGGCGGAGGAGCTCGTGTGGTCGGAAAATAATTCCATGAGTTGTGGTGGCTCTGGTGTCTGGACATGTTCGAGTAGTATCGCGTTCGTGAGATGCTAAGAGTTTAGCATGTGAGCGGCGTAGAAAGGTAACGTGTATTATTTCTTTATTTATTTTATTTATTTTAATTTAAATCGTATCGTTCTAACGATCATAACATTTGCATACGAACTCAGATTTGGGCCCGGTTTTCTCCATTACGATCGTATCGAAATTCCAAACGTTATGGAACTTATTTGAACAAATTCTAAGTTGTTGAATTTTGGGCCTTATTTTGGATTTCAAATCGATTTAAAATCAAAAGTGAGTGTTTTAACCCACTCACAACTACTAAATTATCTTATGTTAGTTAAATTGAATTTATGATGTGATTAGAAATTGATTGGTTGACGTTTGATATTTAAATTGTCATTTGAGTCTAATTTGAATTTACATCGAATTTAATTGCATTTAATTTAATATTGAATATAAATTTCCAGTTAAATACCTGTAATGATAACGAGCTAATTGTTGTTATTTATTGGTTGATTTGAGTGATGATTATGATGGATGTTCGATTGTTGATATTGGATGATTGGATGTTATATATATTGTTGTCACACTGCAAGTACCCTTAGTTTTTGCTAGGAAAATTACTATGGGTTGAAATGATACATACCCGAACGATCTGATAGATTAGGGAGAAATCGTTACGGGTCAAAATGATAGACTCGAGCGATTTCATGGATTTGAAGTTAAATTCGGGATAACGGGTTGAAATGATATATACCCGTAAATTTTAAATTATTGCGGGTTGAAATGATATATATCCGTACCAATTGACCATTGGGTAGAAAATTATATATGAATACCGGATTGGTTAAATTAAATGATGTTAAAACATTAAATTTTTGAATCTAGTTAAATGATATTTTGAAAAAAAAATCTTGATTTATATAAACTGAATTATTTTCGAAAATCCAAGCTTTAAATGTTGAAATTGGAATTGGTTTAAATGAATTGTTTAAAGAATATAAATTGAAATTCTAAAGTTGGAATTAAAGTATAAATGAAATTTATCGAAATCGAGTTATTGAAATATTTGAAGACCTTAAACTTTGAAATCCACTAAATTTGAAGCAGTTTAAATTTATAGTCAAACATGGATTTGAAATCAATATAGATTTAAATGGTTTGTTGAGAATCTGAATCGAAAGATTTAAATTGAGTTTTTTTGAATTGAAAGCTGGATATGGTCCGAAATTTATTGAAATGGAAGAAATTGTTTAATTTGATATTAATTTCAAATTTAGTACTTTATTATAAGTTGTTTAAGAATATATTATTTTAAATTAAGATTTATTTAAATTTTCAACTACTTACTATACAAACCATTTAACCAATTTTAAAGTATTTTTAACAAATTTAATCTATTTTAGTCTATTTATTCTAGGTTAAGCTCTTTTAAACTAATTTAATATATTTTAAACTATTTTAAAATATTTTAAATCTATTTAATTTATTTTAAATCTATTTAAACTATCTTAAATCCATCTAAACTATTTTAATCTATTTTAAACTATTTTAAACTATTTTAAAATATTAAAACTACTTAAACTATTTTAAATCTATCTAAACTATTTTAACTATTTTAAAATATTAAAACTACTTAAACTATTTTAAAACTATCTAAACTATTTTAACTATTTTAAAATATTAAAACTACTTAAACTATTTTAAAACTATCTAAACTATTTTCTAAAAATTAAACGGTGTAAGGTTTGAGTGCTATATTTAAATCCTTGATTTAAAGCGAATATGGTTAAATGATGTTATAACCTAAATTGGGATTTAAATGATATTTTCTGGTGAAATGATTAAATATGATGATTTTGGAAGGAGATTTAACCTATTTTGTCGATATGATTTCGAAAGTGAATCTGAATTCGAAAGTGATATGTTTGAATCGAATATGATATTTTGATATCAATTATGAATTGACTTTTGAAATGTAAAAGAACCATCCAGTGTGAAATAAGCGTTTGGTTGTTGAAGAGACCGGGAATGGATATTGTCATACTCTCTGACCGAAAACCACTTTAACAACTGTGTATGTGGTGGAGATTCCAGAATGAAGTAGGATGTTTTGGTGAATGATTCTATATGAGGTATTTACGTAGCCCTGACTCCCGTGAGTCAGCTTGATATGGCTAAAACAAGAGCTATACCAGGCCAAGTGAGGTTGCTCCTCCTATCGGGCACATTTCTTCGATACCATATTATGACTTTGTGATTGATTTAGTGGAAACCCCTCGATTTGATTATGGGAGTGTGTTCCGAGGTGGGCGGTAGTAGCTGTTATGCGTTACCACCAGTTTGGGAGTGCAAATGGTAGAATCCTACCCTAGCATTGCCTCGCGTGCCGTGTCACATGCCTTATCGCGCCTTCTACGAGTTTGGTTTGTACCGTACCAATGGAGTTCCCTCTGATAGCCTTGCAGTTTACGGAGGAATTACAGTACTGTATAGACTACGAGAATATATAAAATGTGCTAAGGGGGATATGGGTAACGCCTTAACGCTATTTTAGTACTTTACTTAATGTAGACACTATTATAATAGCGTATTGTACTATGTATGTAGATAGTTTAATGGATCCTTGGGAGATGGAAATCCCGAACATCTCTTAAGCACGCACGTCAAACACTAGATAAGAGATGTCAAACCCCGTAAACATCTCTGACGCCGTTACACTCCTATTTATTTGCCGTTGACTTAACTTACATAAGGTCTTTTAGTTCTGACTCGAGTGTTTTGTCTTTTTAATTCGCTTGGGTCAGTCTGAGCTTTCCAGTATATCTAAGTCTGCTTTCTAGAGGACAAAGACGGAGATTTGTATACTACTATTATTTATTTTACTCATTCCACTTCATCATGTTCTTCTACTCATTATTCTATTTATTTCTATTGTATGTAACTCTGATATGTATTGTAAAGGTGTAATCAAATGTTATTTGTAAAACATCTTCATGAACTATTTATTTGATTATTATAATTTATCGTTCCACTGTGAGATTCTGTGTTTTGGTTTCTTTCTTCTCTGCTTTTTCTTATTTACCCTATAACAATCCTCCCTTTTGAATGGTTTAAGTTTGACGTGTGTGGTTTATCGTGGATTTAAACCGTCCCAAAAGGTGGGTCGTTACAAAATTAGTGAATATGTTTTAATTGAAAGAATGAAACCTTTCTCATTCTTTTATTATAACTTCCCTAATTAATTTCCTTGATTATTTTTCTCCTTCCACTCTTATTTCTTTACATGGTATGGTTGAAAATATAAGCCATTAAATGACATAAGATTTCCATATATTACTACATGCAATTATCTTTTATTTAAACCTGTTTAAAATTCGACGATATCGTATATCAATGAACGCAAATATAACTTTTATAAATGCATTCAAATAATTACACACAACTCCCGGACATCAAACGAATTCAATAATAATTAATATTTCTCAAATATTAGTTTATTCGATTAATTTACAACATCTTATAAACTAATTAAATCATGTGGTTTTCGGAGAATTCACGATTAAGGTTGTACGACGCGAATGTGTAAATTCGGTCAGTGGTTAATAGTGATTAATTCAAATATTAATGTTCACACGTCACCTTAGCTAGTGCTGTGACATTTTTGTTGAATTTATCAGTTACATACCTTTAGTAAATCCAATTTTACATATTTAAGAGTTAACTAGTAGTGATAATTAATTACACTAATTCTCTTCATCAAAACTATATCACTTTGGACTTATGGAATCTGGTAATGGTCAAAATTCCTATATCATCCATATTCAACTTTATAGTCCAAACACAAAATCCTTGTTTCAATAATAATAATTATTATTAACTGAAATACTCTGGCCAGAGATTTTGAATTTGAGTTCATTTCTGTTGACCATGATACTAACCTCATATAACTGAGGAGATGAATCCTCTCTTGTATAGTGTATAACTTCCAATGCTTCCACTCGACCTAGCTATAGTTTTTCGATGGACGTCATGCCATGATTTTACTATAATCAAAGCGGAGCTTCCACATTGTAGATTAATAGTATTCTCAAGTTAAGAGAATTGTGCAAATTAGTCACATAGACATTTTCTGTTTGATCTTAGTTATACTAACCAAAATAAAACCATCGAGTGATTCATTCCATAGTTATCCAGTAACTATCAGTAAAACCCCTCAGTACCCCTTGGTGCCCCAGAATGTTAATACTCTGGTTATTAATTTTGAAGACAACAACCATATAAAATATAAATACTAATGTTTTGCCAAGTTATATAGTATATAATGTAGAATATTACATAGGTGTTAAATCAAAGACTTTGAAGTATAAAGGCTCAAGATAAAGATATGAACACCCATGAGTTCAAAGAAAAAGAAATGAAGATCTCAATGTTATAATTTAGTGTATACAGTCATTAGTATATATTGTTAAAGTCCTTAATTGTAATTTCTGATCTTTATCTCCAAATTCCGATCTTTGATATTTTTAAACAAAAATAAATTATTTAACTTCCAAAAATATTTTACAAAAATTTTGTAAAGTTTAAATTATTTTAAAAAGTGTAGGATTTTCAAAACATTTTAAAAATAAAGCAATTTTCGTTTTGAACTAGCTTATGTCGACATATATGTATAGGATATATCGACATACATGTCACCAAATGGTATTTCAAATTTTGAATGGAAAAGTATATTTGACACAACCTTTCACAAATGAACACATATGCTAATTTACTATATACAAGGGGTTGCAAAAGACTTTTTTAAAAACTAATTACTTACTTTCTCCCCACTCCTTACTCTCTTGAAAATTTCAATCTATTATCTTTAAAATCTTATAAAATCAATTCATACTTAATTGTATTGATTCAATACTACTTTCTTACTATTTTGGAAACATCTCTTTCTTCAGAGATCAATGTGCTATCCAAGAGGCTATACGATCCATTATCTCCAAAGTACAAGAATTAGTCTTTGAAAAAAGTATCAACTCCATTCGTGTTTGTTTAGTGTGGTTGTAGCCCGTTCAAATAAAACGGGTATGCTTTTAGCCCATTCAAATCAATTAAGTGTGCTTGGTAGCCCATTCAAATCTAGTGGGTGTGCTTTTAGCCTAGTCAAATCAAGTGAGTTTACCCTAAACTCGGGATATGGAAGGGAGTGTCTTGCGGCCTTGAAATTAAGATTGTATTTTGTTTTGCCTTCTACCTCGTTAAAGATTGTCATTTGAAAAAAAAATTATGTAAGGAATTTTATGAGACTGGATGTAGGAGAAATCTGAACCAGTATAAAATCCCAAGTGCCATCTCTTTAACCCTTACTTTACTTTATTACTTTTGTTTTTATTTGTTATTGCATCTGTGACTGATTTTTAGTATAATTTTGTGTTGCTAATATATGATTTAATATTAATCTTGAAAAAATTAATAAAGATATGCATAAGTTAGAAAATACAATTCACCCTCATCTAGTGGTAAATTAGCCTTAAGTTCCATAATTCCGCAACCTACATTTGGTATCAGAGCATTAGGTTTTCAAAAACTCGTAATTTGATTTTTGAGAAGTTTAAATGGCAAGTAATATTGTTAGTACTACTTTTAGTACTTTTATTAAAAAACAACAATTTTTAAAAACAATATTTTATTAGAAACTAATTATTTTGAAAAGTCACTTTATATTATGGAAAGGTATAATGTTGAATTGGAAGAACAAGTATGTAATATTGCATATTGTGAACAAACACTTGATAGTCATACAACACAATTCAAGGAAAAATGGATTTTAGACTATGAATGTTCAAAAGACATGCTGGTAGATCAAGTGAGAGAAAAAGGAACAATACATATGTATATATGCTTAAAGACAAACCATTGAATAGAGAAACTGTAATATTGGAACAACAGACATCGGCAATGTCGGTAATCTTGAAACTTTATTTAATTTTCATATATTATGTTTTAATGAGTTCTTTAAGTAGAAAGACATTTTAGTTCTTCTTTTATGTTCCAAATAACTAAAATCGTTTAAATAAGTTGTAATGACCCCGAATTTTCGGTTATTTGAAATTGTTTATTTAATTGATTTTAAATATTTGAAAGTTAATTTTATAGATTTAATAACTCGAATTTCAAATATAACGATTTATTGGGTAATTAAATTGTTGAATTAACAATTGAAAATTGGTTAAAACATTGAATTTTGGATTTTTAGCTGGATAAAAATGACTTAAGGCTTATTAAATTTATATTAATAAGAATAAAGGTAAATAAATTTTAAATTGAATTTAAGAATGATTTACTTGATTTCTAGAATATCTCGTATTAATTAACGAGTGAAAATAGCTTTCCAGGGCACAGTCTCAGAATTCGATGATCCATTAGATCCATAATAGAGTATTATTATAGGATTTCAAATTTCGTAGCATTTGGAATTATCGTTGGATCGTACGGAATTGAAACGCGTTGAATTTTATATCGAAAATTTAATATTTTATTGGGTTCAAAAGGCTATTTTCTCCATACGATCGAATTGGAACTCGAAACTGTTGAATATGCAAGTATATGATTTTTGTTTGATGATAATAAACATATATATATATATATATTCATTTAAATGTATTTGTTAATGTACTATTTTACTTTTCACATAATTAAATAAATATTTGTTGAATAAAATAAATAACACATAATTTAAATTCAAACAAATATTTTATTCAAATAAATATTTTATTACAATTTTGAATAGTACAAATTTGAGCTCTCACTATATATACAGAAATTTCCATTACAATAAAAATTCAAATTATAATACAATTGTTCACTATATAATTGCACCTCACTACTTATCACTCATTCACTAGTATTAATCTTCAACTCTATTCCAAATTGAATCCAGCGTCTGAGCGATCTACAAAATAAACACTGAAGTGGTAAAATTGAAAAAGAAAATATTTTGAAGTGAAAAATAAAATGTGTAGTTTGAAAATGTTATTTGCCTTAGTTATTTGCGTTGTTCGTCTTCATTTATTTTGAATTCATCATACATGAACAGCTTGTGACATGCACAGTGTATCACTGTACATGCCACAAGGCCGTGCACACCTATATACACTTGACAAAAATGCAAGGACAGGTGAGCACAAGGTCAAACCCAATCAAAAGCCAGGTTTAACTCAAGTGCAATAAAAATAAAGTCACGACACGAGCACAAGGTCAAACTCGAGCTATAAACTAGATTCAACATAGGTGCAATCCTAATGTACAAGTTCAAAAAAATGGTCAAAGACAACTAAAACAACTCGACCAGTCCAAAATCAAAAATGAACAAGTACAAAAAGTGGTGAACGGCACATAAAGGAGGCAAACAAAAGTATATACATGAAGCTCAACTGAATACAAGACCAAATTACTTCAGGCTGCAAATACTAGCACAATATGTATATAGTGAATGCAACCCAGAAGCTCGAAGCAACAACTCAGTGCAAACAAGTGCACAAGAACAAGCCCATAAAACAGCATGCACATAAACAAGTCTGGCCATAATAAACAACACACACACACAGATATATATATATATATATATATATATGAATCAAATGGCCATGACCAGTATTCAAAAACAATGGAGTGCAACTAAGGTGAACACACATATATACATAAATGCATATACGTATATATGTGGAGAGACCAAAATGTTTACCATAGAAAGCAAAATGCACCTGATCAGCTAAATCCAGTGAAGCAGTAAAACATGTACTCAAAGCATCATCAACACAGCAGTTTTTACAAGCTTCAAATCAAGTCGAGGAGGTAAGAAATTGTAAATCAAAACTGTTGAAGTACAATAACAGTTAAAGAAAGAATTGAAAAAGTCAGCAAGTAACAGGACAACTTGGTAACTAGCAGCAATGAAGGCCACACCAACTCGAATGTACATAAACAGACTACAAAATGTTCAGCTACAAAATGAAGACATCAAGTACCAAACATATGCAGCAAATTGACAGTGCAACCAAGTGCATAAACCAAAGTGACTGTGATCAAGCCTCAACATTTACAAGTACATGACTTAAACCACAAACAGTTAACATGTACAAAGTGCACATTTCAAGTCTAACATTTCAGGTGAGTGTGAAAGACCATGTCAACAAAACTTCAAATGAATACAAAACTCAATCTGTCAACAAGCTCCAATCAGACTACATGATGAACAAATATGCCAGTGAAGATATCAAGTGCACCAACAACAGTTCAAGAATGAACCAGTGAAGACAACATAGGTGCAAACTACAAGAAGTGTAACAATTATCAAAGGCTATAACTTCACGCAACAACAAGTGTACAGTTGTGACTTCATAATGCTCCACATAAAACCAGACAGACTTAACTGCACAAAGACAATATATACATACTAGAATTCAAGTCTAACAATGACCAAAGTGCAACAAGACTTAAGTTAAACCGAGTGCAGCTCAATGCAAAACACAAGCCAGTGAAACAAAAGTGCACAGCAACTACACATAAAGCCGTGAGTAATTGAACAAAGTCAAAGTGATAACTGGAGATACTGAACAAGTCGAATATAAAATTCTCATCTTAAAAATATCATCACAAAATCAAAGTGCCGAAGTCACAAAAGTAACGAAATTCATATATTCACGATGCTAGAAATTCACAGAACCAAAGTCAAGTTTAATAAGAGAATTCAAAGCTATGGTGACCAAGGAAACGAGCAAGTTCAAAATCAAAGTCGTGTTAATTAAGTAAACAGCAAATTATACGAATTGAACAAGTCAATATAATCACAAGCATTCAAGTAATAATCAACGGCCAAGCATATAAATTGACGAATTCAAATCAGAAGTATATGAACGATAATTAGGGGAATCGAACCCTATAAAAACCCAAGTCAACATCAGAGTTTAAACTATTCGAGTTCAAGCAATAACAAAGAGGAATAATCATTCAACTCGAATTAAAGTCGAGTATAGTATAAATCGAAAACAGGGCAAACATACCAATTCATAGCATCATTCAATCTCGACAAGTTGAAGCAGGCGAAGTTGAACAAAGTAGCAATCGATCCAAAGCAAACTCATATATCAATTGAAGCTAAAGAAAATGCAGTGACTTCAACTCGCAAAACCCTAAATCAAAAAAAGGAATGAACGAAGAAACAAAAGGAACCGGCCAACATTTTTACTCAGAGACAAAAGTGAAAAAGGGGTCGGATTTTTTAGTGATAATTTTATTTTGGGCCGACTTATAATATTTGTTTGGGCTATAGTTTACAAATTAGGATTTTATTATTATTTTAATTTGTATTTCTTTTTTAAACGTTTGTAAATTCTAGTCGTGTGACTACGGGACAAACCACAATGGTGTAGTTCGAGAATTCGCAACTCGGTGGCTGAGTTGTGGCAGGGTTTTGAGCGTAGAGTTAGGTTAGTCGATAGTGGGTGTTGCGAGTTTACGTGTGTAAGCGTCTGACTACTTAATTTCTAGTAGAAACCTTGGGGGCAGCACGTAGGCAGGGTTTTGCCGAAGCTGGGTAAATCTGTGTTGTTCTATTTTCTGTTTTTATTATTATGCTATTATCTATGCTGCTATTATTCTACTATATCTATGTTGAAATTATTTTATATACTTTCGCATTAAATTTTCATAATTAATAGTATCACCCTATTTAACCCCCTCTAGGGTGAAATCGATGCTATAAGTGGTATTAGAGCTAGGAACAGAAGTCATTTTTTTTTAAAATTTGATTTTTCAAAAACCAATTTTTGTTTTAAAAATTTGAATTTTTAAAATGGCTTCTTTTAATATTTCTTTTGCTGAGGGCTAGTCCATAGTTAGACCACCAATTTTCAATGGAGAATATGCTTACTGGAAAAATAGGGTGATTTTTTTTTTGAAAACCATTGATGCTTGGAATATAGGTTAGACAGGATATAGGACACCAACCATAGTGGTAAATAATTAGGAGATAGAAAACCAATGGATCAATGGACAGATCTTGAAAATAAACTACAAAATACTAATGCTAAAGCTATGAATTCTATTATATGTTCATTAGATCAAAATGAATTTAATCGTGTCTCATATTGTCTAACTGCATAGGAAATCTAGCACACACTAGAAGTGACTCATGAAAGAACATCTCAAGTCAAGGAATCTCGTCTTGCCATGCTGAGTAGCGAATACGAGAATTTCACAATGGCCAAGGAAGAAAATATCAAAGAGATGTACAGACAACTTTCCAATATTGTATACAAATCAAAAGCTCTCGAAAAATCATACACAGAGTTGGAGATAGTCCGAAAAATCCTTAGAGTCCTTCCATGAAATTTTGAAGCCAAAGTCACTGCTATTAAAAAATCAAAGGATTTGAAACAAATCAAAGTTGAAGAACACATCGGCAATCTCACCAGTTACGAGCTAGAAATGAAATTCAAGAAAGAGCATGAAGGAGGAGATACTCGAAAGAAATCAATAGCTCTTAAAGGAACAACGGAAAGTGATGATGATAATGATGATGATGGAGCAGCTGAATTGGCAATGATAATAAAGAAATTCAAATGGTGGAATCGTAGATATGGAAATCCAGCTCTAAATCAACAACTAAAAAGCAGAATAGTTAAAGTTCTAGACAACCCAGAAGATCAAGAGATCATCTGTCACAAGTGCAATAAACCTAGTCACATCAAGCCCAATTGTCCTCAAAATCGACTCGACCAAGAAAAGAAATAAAAAAGAAGAAATTTTGCAGCCACGTGGAATACAAGTGATGATGATAATAAAAGTAATAGCAGTGAGAGTTAAAAAGAAGATATGTGCCTTCGAGGTGATTTAACTGATAGTGATGATGATGAGCCAAGCGAGGTATCAAAACTCACTCACTTAGAATTACTTATATATTTTCACGAAGTAAATGGCTGTTTCGAAAGACTTAAGGAGAAATATGATAAAATTGAATCATAAAGAGACACTTTGATAGATTTAAATAAACAGCTTGATCAATTAGTCAAAAACTATCAAACTAAGAGTCCTAAGTGTGATAAGTGTCCATCACTTGAAGAAGAGATTAAAAAATCAGAAATTAAATTAAATCGCTTGAAAATGAAATTCTGATTCTGAAAGAGAAAGAAAATACTAGGAGAGAAAATTCTATTAAAAGGTGCACTCAATTATTGAATGAAAATGAATCACTCAAAACACAAGTCCAACAACTGTCTACGACTTTAGGAAAATTTTCAAAAGGTGAAAGATCGTTAAATATGTTATTAGGGAAACAAACTGTTAATACTGTTAGAAAAGGACTTGGGTATAATCAATCTGAATGCGTTAGAAGTGAAATTAATCAAGCCAATTCAAAGTGCACGATATGTGGAAAAACTGGACACAATCACAATATTTGCTAGTGTAGACCCAAACACGTGAAAACTATTCCAATTTGGGTTCCAAAAGGCACGAACATAAAATCCCTTAAAGTCAAACAAATTTGGGTGCCAAAAGGAACAAATATAAATAGTTTTGGGTCTCCCCAAACTTATTTTTCAAAATTTGTTGCCACTAACAACCATGGACCAATAAAAACAAATAGGTCACAAAAAAATTTCTTCGTGTAGGTATGGTGGCAGGCTAAGGAACAACAATAATGTTACCTGGATTTTGGCTGTTCCAGGCACACGATGGGCTACAAATCATAGTTCCTTAGCCTAGCATAAAGGTGGCAGAATCACAATGGGCAACAAATGAAAAATTATCGTAAAGGTAAAATAGGTAACGGTATATTTATTTTGAATGATTTATTAAATGTGAAAATCTGCACCATAATCTGAATTAAATTAGCCAGTTATAAGATAATGAATGTTGATAATGACTCTGACTTTTTCAAAATTGTTGACCAATTATATTTTTATGCCGAGAACACTATAAGTACATCTATAATCTCAGTACTAGTTCATATAAATTTGTTTGAACTAATAATGTTGTTTTATTAATTGATGATTACTCTAGATACACATGGATATACTTGGTTATTTTACTGCTGATACTATGTTCACTATTTGTTTATTTGCACGGCTTCAATTTAATTTCATTTAAAAGCTGTTAAAAATAATTTTAAGATATTTTGTTGCACACTACACGGTCTGGTCTATGACATTAAATTAATGATAATCTTGAGTCAAAGGAAAATTTGGATGCAGATTACACTGGTAATCTAGTTGGTAGAAAAATTACTAGTGGAACGTGATTCATGCTGAGATATTTAGTAGTTGCATCATTTTTAAAGAAAATATCTGCATATTTTTCACTTCTACTAATTTTCAAATAGCAGACATTTTTCTTATAAAACCCCTTCTAGAAAATCATTTTTGTTGACCTTGTTTCAGATTAGTCATTTAGAAAAATTTGATTATTTTTGGATTTGATCTTAAATGACTACATTAACTAATCTGTCTCCCTACTGATTATCAAAAAGATAAATAGTGATTGAAAAAGTGATGACTGTTGATATTGATTATATATTATAACTTGAGACAGTCTAATTATTAAATTTCTTTAGAAATTTAAACAAGAGTTATAAAAACTTTTTGTTGGTAAAAATTCCATGACCATTTCTATTTCTATCATATTTCTATCGACAACCACTCATAAAAATCAAATATAGTATGTCAATATGTGGTATTTTAAACGGGAAATTATTCGCTTTCATTTTATTATATTTTTAGCAATAAAAACATCCTAAGTATTCACTCTCATTTAAAAGTCCTCACGGTTATGCATGGGTGAATTACTTGGTATTTTTGATTATGTGCTTTCATGCTCATTTAAAAGTCCTCACGGTTATGCATGTATGGAACACATATCAAAATTGATTGATTAAATAGACAAGTTGATTCTAATCTCATATAAAAGTCCTCACGGTTATGCGTGGTTAGAAGATACTTGAATTCAAATTTTTTTTTTAAATTGGGAATACTACTAATCTCATTTAAAAGTCCTAACGGTTATGCATGGTTAGTAGATATTCAAATTCTTGATATAAATATACCACAAATAGACACAACTATATGGTTATATATGATGACATCATCCCTATCATTCTAAAGTGGAATATGCACCTAACAGAGTATTTACGATTTTTGTTTGATTTTTTATTGAAATTTAATATTTATACTTGATTGGGTATTAATATTGTATTAATATCTATCACTTTATCTCTATTTTTCTAACACTATTATTCTTTTGCTGATAACAAAAGGGGGAGAGAAAAGTTAAGATTTTGGCAAATAAAGGTCAAATATTTTACTTTGTATTTTCTATTTGCATCTAGGTACATTCAGATACTTTTATTTATTTTCATGCATATATGAAGGGGTAGCTTTTGTGTAGAGAGGGAGCATTCAAATAGGGGGAGCAAATTGAATAATCAAATACATTTAATAAATTCAAAATCTAAAATAAATGCTTGTTATCATCAAAAGGGGGTGATTGTTGAATATGCGTATATGAATTTTGTTTAATGATAATAAACACACATATATACATATTCATTTAAATGTATTTTTTAATGTACTATTTTATTTTTCACATAATTAAATAAATATTTGCTGAATAAAATAAATAACACAAAATTTAAATTCAAACAAATATTTTATTCAAACAAATATTTTATTACAATTTTGAATAGTACAAATTTGAGCTCTCACTATATATAAAGAAATGTCCATTACAATACAAATTCAAATTATAATACAATTTTTCACTATACATTTGCACCTCACTATATATCACTCATTCACTCGTATTTTTCTTCAACTCTATTCCAGATTGAATCCAACATCTAAGCGATCTACAAAATAAACACTGAAGTAGTAAAATTGAAAAAGAAAATATTTTGTAGTGAAAAATAAAATATGTATTTTGAAAATGTTATTTGCCTCAGTTATTTGGGTTGTTCGTCATCATTTATTTTGAATTCATCATACACGAACAGCTTGTGACATGCACATTGTATCACTGTACATGCCACAAGGCCGTGCACACCTATATACACTTGACAAAACTGCAAGGATAGGTGAGCACAAGGTCAAACCCAATCAATAGCCAGGTTCAACTTAAGTGCAATAAAAATAAAGTCACGACACGAGCACAAGGTCAAACCCGAGTTATAAGCTGGATTCAACACAGGTGCAATCCAAATGTACAACTTCAATAAAATGGTCAAAGACAACTAAAACAACTCGATCAGTCCAAAATCAAAAATGAACAAGTACAAAAAGTGGCGAATAGCACATAAAGGAGGTAAACAAAAGTATATACATGAAGCTCAACTGAATACAAGATCAAATTACTTCAGGTTGCAAATACTAGCACAATATGTATATAGTGAATGCAACCCAGAAGCTCGAAGCAACAACTCAGTGCAAACAAGTGCATAAGAACAAGCCCATAAAACAGCATGCACATAAACAAGTCTGGCCACAATAAACAACACACACACATATATATACTATGAATCAAATGCCATGACCAGTATTCAAAAACAATGGAATGCAACTGAGGTGAACACATGTATATACAAAAATGCATGTATGTATATATGCGGAGAGACCAAAATGTTTACCATAGAAAACAAAATGCACCTGTTCAGCTAAATCCAGTGAAGTAGTAAAACATGTACTCAAAGCATCATCAACACAACAGTTTTTACAAGCTTCAAATCAAGTCAAGGAGGTAAGAAATTGTAAATCAAAACTGTTGATGTATAGTAACAGTTAAAGAAAGAATTGAAAAGTTCAGCAATTAACATGACAACTCGGTAACTAGCAGCAATGAAGGCCACACCAACTCGAATGTACATAAACAGACTACAAAATGTTCAACTACAAAATGAAGACATCAAGTACCGAACATATGCGGCAAGTTAACAGTGCAACCATGTGCACAAACCAAAGTGACTGTGATCAAACCTCAACATTTACAAGTACATGACTTAAACCACAAACAATCAAGTCTAACATTTCAGGTGAGCGTGAAAGACCATGTCAACAAAACTTCGAATGAATACAAAAGTCAATCTGTCAACAAGCTCCAAGAAAACTACAAGATGAACAAATATGCAAGTGAAGATATCAAGTGCACCAACAACAGTTCAAGAATGAACCAGTGAAGACAGCAGAGGTGCAGACTACATGAAGTGTAACAAATACCAAAGGCTACAACTTCAAGCAACAACAAGTATACAGTTATGACTTTATAATGCTCCACATAAAACCAGACAGACTCAAGTGCACAAAGACAATATACACACACTAGAATTCAAGTCTAACAATGACCAAAGTGCAACAAGACTCAAGTTAAACCGAGTACAGCTCAATGCAAAACACAAGCTAGTGAAACAAAAGTGCACATCAACTACACATGAAGCCTTGAGTAATTGAACGAAGTCAGTGGTAACAGGAGATACTGAACAAGTAGAAGATAAAATTCTCATCTCAAAAATATCATCACAAAATCAAAGTGCCGAAGTCCCAAAGGTAACAAAATTCATATATTCACGATGCCAGAAATTCATGGAACCAAAGTAAAGTTTAATCAGAGAATTCAAAGCCGCGGTGACCAAGGAATCGAGCAAGTTCAAAATCAAAGCCGTGTTAATCAAGTAAATAGCAAATTATACGAATTGAACAAGTCAATATAATCACAAGCATTCAAGTAATAATCAACGACCAAGCATATAAATTGACGAATTCAAATCAGAAGTATACGAACGATAATTAGGGGAATCGAACCCTATAAAAACCCAAGTCATCATCGGCGTTTAAACTATTCGAGTTCAAGCAACAACAGAGAGGAATAATCATTCAACTCGAATCAAAGTCGAGTATAGTATAAATCGAAAAAGGGGCAAACGTACCAATTCAAAGCATCATTCAATCTCGACAAGTTAAAGCAGCCGAAGTTGAACAAAGTAGCAATCAATCCCAAGCAAACTCATATATCAATTGAAGCTAAAGAACAAGCGGCAACTTCAACCCGCAAAACCATAAATTAGAAAGAGGAACGAACGAAGAAACAAAAGGAATCGGCCAACATTTTTACTCAGAGACAAAAGTGAAAAAGGGGCCTGCTTTTTTAGTGATAATTTTATTTTGGGCCGACTTATAATATTTGTTTGGGATTTAGTTTATAAATTAGGGTTTTATTATTGTTTTAATTTGTATTTCTTTTTAAACGTTTGTAAATTCTAGTCGTGTGACTAAGGGTCGAACTACGGTGGTGTAGTTCGAGAATTCGCAACTCGGTGGCTGAGTTGTGGTAGGGTTTTGAGCGTAGAGTTAGGTTAGTCGATAGCAGGTGACGCGAGTTTACGTGTGTAAGCGTCCGACTACTTAATTTCTAGTAGAAACCTTAGAGGCAGCACGTAGGCAGGGTGCTGCCGAAGTTGGGTAAATCTGTGTTGTTCTATTTTCTGCTTTTGTTATTCTGCTATTATCTGTGCTGCTATTATTCTGCTATATTTGTGTTGAAATCATTTTATATACTTCCACATTAAATTTTCATAATAAAAAGTATCACCCTATTCACCCCCCTCTAGGGTGAAATAAATCCTACAGAAACTTGTTCCATTGCGTTCGGAATAGGGGTATAACATTAGAAACACCGGGTGGTACGTCTCGATTGGAGTCTGAAATTTACAGCTTGATATTTTGAAAATTTAAACAATATATATATCTTTGAGTTTGACCAGCTTCCATCCTTTCACCTCAGCCAAATTACTTACCATCAACCACTATTCTTTCACCTCAGCCACTTTTTTTCCTGCTCCTTTCTATGCAAGCCACATCCACCCGTACCCCTTCCTCCTTTTAGATATACCTCACTTAAAAAAATCAAGACAAAGGCTTCTTTTTAAAAATCAAAAGTATAAAAATTTAAATCTAACAAGATGCTTCACGAAAAATTCCCGAACAAGTTTGAAAAACAAAGATTTGTGATAAGCTTCAATCTGATATGCTATTTAAGGGTTGCGGCTTCGTTTCGATGTTCAACAGTGGGTTGTCGAGTAGTAGTTCTAAGCTATGGTTGGGGTTTCAAGGTGATTTGAGCATCGATTGTTGATATCAAGGTCATATTTGGATTTGTCGTGGGGATTTGTAGCTACAAGCGAAGTTTGGGAGCATGCGGCTTCGATTGGGTGGTCATGAGGTTGGCGTTGTAGCAAGTCAATGGAGGTGTCTTTTTTCGATTCGGTTGACCGAAGGGAGGATCGGGGTAATGGATGAGACGAGGGTGACGAGGCGGTCATGTTGGTGCTTTCGGGTTGGTCGTTGGTGGCGTGGAAGGTTCGTGCATGTGCACGGTTGGGTGAGCTTGCATTTGGGCACTGGAAAGCATAATTGGGAAGAAGAAGAAGGAAGGGGGAGAGAAAGGAGGTTGGGTCAGGCTAGTTGGCTTGGTTCATGAGCCATGGGACGATCAAGGAAGAAAGGGGAAAAAGAAAATAAAAGAGAAAGGAAGTGGGCTGGGGGTGTTTTCTGGGGCTGGGTTTTCCGGTTGGGTAATTGCATTTTTAAGTTGGTAATTTAAATTTAAATAGGTTGTTTTAATAAATGCAAGTTCTTAGAAATTCCATAACTTGTTCGTTTACGGTCCAAATCTAACGCGGTCAGTCGTGTTAGGTTTGTATTAACGAGATCTTGGCTGTGGGATCAAATTGGTTGAGTTTTGAGCTAGCCGAATTTTTAGTTAAATTCGAACGCGTTGGAATTTAATCGGAACCAGAACGCGAAAGCGACAACAGAAAATAAAAGGTGAGTGTTTTTAAAGCTCACGACGTAATATAATATTTTTATGTTCGTTAAAATTGAATCTTGAAGTTATCAAATTTTATTGACTGTTATTTGAAAATGAATTTGACATATGAATTGACTGTAGGTATTAAAATTAACAGTTAAATTTGAAACTAGAATTTAATTGCCAATAAATTACCTAATATTGATAACTATGAAATTGTTGTGAATTATTGGCTGGTTTGGATGATTGATTATGATGGATTCCAATTGATTAATATTTGGATGATTGGATGTTTAGTTATTTTATACATATCCAGTTGTCGCCTGCTAAATTATTTATAGTGTATAAAACTGTAAATCGAATTATTTCGAATAAATTAAGGAATAAGTTGAAGTGATATATACCTATGACATTTATTTTGGATTGAAATGATATATATCCATCCAAGAATTAAATTGAAATAACCGATTCACTAGGCCATAGGATAGGAAAGTTTATAAGGACGCCGGATCGGTTAAATTAAATAATTTCAGAATTTTTATTTGAAATTATTTAAAAGATTTTGATTCAAAGAAGTAAAAATCGAATTTATGGAAATCGAATTATTTTTGAAATTTAGCTCAAAATGTTGAAATTGGAATTGGTTAAATGAAATTGTTTAAAATTGAAATTTTGGGATTTTGAACTTAAAATCGAAATATGATATGAATTACGGAAATTTATTTGTTTTGAAAAGATTTGAACTTTCGCTCGAACTGTGAATTACTGTAAAGCAAAAGTAATATAATAGGACATATAGAATTGGACTCGAAAATGAAATTTATTGTAAGGTTAGAATCTAAATTCAAAGATTGAAATTAAGGTTAATTCGGTGATTTAAATCAAATTTATATAAATTGAAATGGTTTAAAATTGAGAACTAAATCAAAATTTAGTCCAAATTGGAATTGAATTGAAAATTTATTGGAATTGAAATCAAAATTTGATTAAATTGAAATCAAAATTGAAGTTAATTTGGTTTAAAATTTAAATCGAAGTAAATTCAAATTTAAATCGGAATTGAATCGATTTAAATGGAAATTGATATTGGTTTGAATTTGGAAGATTTGGAATTGAATCAGTTTGACTTTGAACCTATTTTCAAATAAAATTATTTAATATAAACTATTTAAAACCTATCTTTTAAATATTCAAATTATTTTGATTTTCCAAACTATTTTACTATATAAACCATTTTAATACTTAAACATTTAATATCAAACTATTTTTAACTATTTTAACTATTAAAACTATTTCAAAATTCAAACTGCTCAAGATGGAAATTGTTTATATTTAAATCATGGATTTAAATGCGGGTTTGGTTAAATTGAAATTACAACCTAAGTTGAAATTCGAAATGCGTTTTTTTAAATGAATAAATTATTCTATAACGAGATCAATTTCGAAGTGGAAAGTAATTTTGAAATGGAATTGTTTTCGATGGGAAAATATATTTTTATATGAAATTATTTTCGAAGCGAATATGATGATCTCGAAATGGATTTGATTTTTGAAGCGAATATGATATTTGGATATCAAGTACGAATAGTTTTTGAAATCTAAAAGAACTAACCGATGTGCTAAATGATGTTTGGTTGTTAAAGAGACATGGGCCTCTTATTGGCATACTCTGTCAATATTGGAACCACTTTAACAACTGTATGTGGAGTGATGGTCTAGAACAAAGTGGTTGGATTTGGCGTCGTTTGCTGGATTTGAAGAAAGAGAATGATGATGGATTGGCCTGAAACTTGTGTCAATTTGAAATGACTAAAACAGGAGCCGTACCGACCAATGAGGCTAGCTACCTCTAGCGGACCCACTTCTTCGTATTACCATCATTTACATTGTGATTGATTGGTGTGCACCCTCGGATTTTGGGAGTGTTGGACGCGGTGGGCCGTTAGAGGTTACCACCAGTCGGGAAGGGTAAACTGGTAGTATCCTACCTTGGGCATTGCCTCACGTGTGTTCTCATACTTTTATCCTTATACGAGACCACTATGATTTTGGTTTAGTATTGTCGTATCACAGCGCATCCCTATCCACGGATGGTTTACTGGTGTTTTATATGCAAACTATACGACAATGCTTAAAAACAGGTTAAGGGGGATCAATGTAAAGCCTTAATGCTATTTTAATATTTAATTTAATGACTACACATTATGTATGTGGCATATTCTACTATATATAATATTTTGATGGATCCTTAAGAGGTGGAAAATCCCGTAACTTCTCTTGAGTTATTGCACGTATTTTATACACTAGATAGGAGATGTGAAATCCCATAAACATTTCTGACACTATTACACTAATGTTATACATGTTATTGATTTAACTTACATAAGGATATTTTAGTCCTGACTCGAGTGTTTTGTCTTTTCATTATGCTCAGGTCAGCCTTGAGTTTTCCAACTTATCGAAGATTACTCTCCGGAGGACGAAGACGAAGATTTGGTATTATTATTACTATTATTATTCCTTGCATCATGTTATCTTCTGCACTATTTTATTTGTCCCCGTTGTATATATAACTCTGATAAATGTTGTATAAATTATAATCAAATGTATAGTATAAACACCTTCATGAACTGTTTATTTGATCATTATATTTTGTCATTCCGCTGCGAGATTCTGTGTTTGTTTTCTTCTTCTTCTCGTATTTTCTTAATTAACCCCATTGATTATCTATGTTCTAGATTGTTTGAGTTGGACATGTGTGCATTATTGTCAATTTAAACCTTCTAAAATATGGGTCGTCACATGTGGTATCAGAGCTGAAGGTTAAGCAAGAACCTTGGCTTTGATGGGGTAACTCATCAGAGATAGGGTCAGTAGCACCCTAGAATGAGTTTGAGTGTATTAATAGATGTGAGCTTATATTTTTTATTAATATAAAATTGTTTTATATTGCGTTGATTGGTTCGTTGAGTGGCTTATGGATTTTGGTCAACACGAGTAATTAACGTTATTGATAGGGATCTCTAAACACTTGAATAGGGCAACCCAACATGATATTGTTTTGAAATTGGGTAAACGAAATAATTTTACCTGAATTATATTTTATATATAAAGGAATTATTTTCAGAAATTATTATGGTATATATAGTGTGTTTGGTTGTTGGGAATGATAATATTGGTTGTTATTATTAATTGGTTGTTGTGTCTTAATAAAAGATGTTTGTTATAAAATAAACAATGATAAAACATTTGTGAAATGTTTCAAGGAAGTGAAATTATGTAAGTTTAATTTATAAATGTGACTTACAGATTGAAATGGATTTAAATTGAGAAGTTTGAATCTATGTCCCGAAAATTTTGAAATGTGTTTCAAAGTGTTTTTTGAAAAATATAATGATAGTATTATTTTGGAAGTATTTTTGAACAAAATATCATAAAGGATTATGAAGGGAATAAAAAGCACTGAACTCACTTCGGTCGTTGGGAAATAATTTCGGTGATGACTACAGCATCATCGACGTTCATTTTTGAGTTTCTAAGAGAGGAATTGCTACCATTGGAATTTTGTTTGGTAAAACTGGTTTTGGTTTTGAAATTCAAAAGAATAATTTGATATCTCAAGGGATTTTGTGTGTGTGTGTATGACTTCAAATTGATTTGAAATACTTTAGAACGAGGTGTTTAAACTTTGAGATTTTCACTTAAAATGATTTGTGGGAATATGAGAAAAATAAGTTGATAACTTACAAATTTTGGGAATTTGTAAGTGAAACAAAGCTTTAAAATTGTTGCATTGAATGTAAGGAAAGAAAATTTGAAATTGAATTATGGAATAAATATATAACTTAAGTTAAGAGGAATTTGAAAATTTAGCCTAAGTTTGGTTAAATAAAATAAACTTTTGGAAATGAATTAAGGAACGAACTAATTTAATAAATTAGTGAGTGAATATGATTTTGGAGTATGGTTGAAATATTGAAATTTAACAATGAAATTGAGTTAAATAAAATTGGATTTGATTTAAAATGAAATTAGTTGAGAATAACTAATGAAATGGGCTAATTGAACTAATTAATTTAGTTAGTGAGTTAAATATGGACTTGGGATATGGTTGATAAAATTGAATATGGAACTGGGAGGTAAATTGAGTTAAATAGAATTGAAATTGGGTTTGAGTTAAATAGATACGAACTTAAGTTATGAAATATAAATAAACATAAGAAGTTTGTATGAAATGTTTATAAACTTAAGTAAGGGTTATGAAATGATCCACAAATGAATTAATATGGAGTGAAAGGAGTTAAACATAGAATTTTATGGAATAAATTCTTAAGTGGGATTAGTATGGAAAGGAGTATACTAAGTAAATATTTGAATGCAAATCAAACAAATGTGAATAATGAAATGTGAATGATAATTGTGGATAATATTGATTGTAAATGAAATGAATGTGAATAAAAGAATTTGGTATAGCAAAAATCAATTGGAAATAAATACGCAAGTTGCATGTATATTATTTTATTCACATAACGATTTGATCCAGATTCGAGCATAGAATTTCCAAATAATTTATATCGATCCGAGTTAGGATTTTTCAATCGATACTCGACAGCAAACCCTGGATATGGAATTTTGGTTGATTCTGGAATTCTCTATCATAGTATTAGTATATGGGTATGCATGGGGAATGACTTCTGATCAAGGAACCTGATCTGAGTTCGCACTAGAGAGTCGTATGGACGATACTAGTTTGGAAGTGAAATTGTGTGATCAAGTGAGCGATCAGATTTGATATTGCATACGGATGATATACGTACATCATACGGGCTTAGGTAAAGCCAATATTGAAAATTGAAAATGCAAAATAAAATAATTTTGAATAATAAGATTGGATATCATTGGTAAGTAAGAGGCAGGTATTTAAAATCAAGAAAATTTGGATTACCCGACAAAAAGGTACATGTTTATTTTGTCATTTGATTTGATGGTTTTATGATTAAGCCACTTGGCTTTTGTTTTCCTTTGTTGGTTTGAGCCTACAGTGGCGTTTTGTAGCTATTCGGATCTAGCCGCGCAAAGGAGACGCTGGCGAAATTTTTCAAAAATTTAAGGAGTTAGAAAATTATTAATAACTAAAATTTGGTTTTGGGATATAATTTGAAATGATTGAGTAAATAATATTATTTGGAATCTATGGATGAATTTGGAAATTAGTAAAAGTGATAATGTGGTTTCAACAAATTGGTTTTGGGAAATCGTTTCAACAGATTGGTTTTGGGAAAGTTAATGGGATTTGGGCATTTTTCTTACCTTGGTAAATTCCCGCGATGAAATTCTTTTAATGAGGGAGGAATGTAACGACCCAGAATTTTCGGTTATTTGAAATTGTTTATTTAATTGATTTTAAATATTTGAAGGTTAATTATATAGATTTAATAACTCGAATTTCTATTATAACTATTTATTGGGTAATTAAATTGCTGAATTAATAATTGAAAATTGGTTGAAACATTGAATCTTGGATTTTTAGCTTTATAAAAATAATTTAAAGGCTTATTAAATTTATATTAATGAGAATAAAGCTAAATAAAAATTTAAATTGAATTTAGGGGTGATTTACTTGATTTTTAGAATATCTCGTTTTAATTAACGAGTGAAAATAGCTTTCTGGGGCACAGTCTTGGAATTCGACGATACATGTTCCATTGGATCTGTAATAGTGTATTATTATCGGATTTCAAATTTCGTCGCATTTGGAATCATCTTTGGATCGTACGGAATTGAAACGCGTTGAATTTTATATCGAAAATTTAATATTTTATTGGGTTCAAAAAGCTATCTTCTCCATACGATCGAATTGTAACTTGAAACTTGTTCCATTGCGTTCGGAATAAGGGTATTACATTAGAAACATCGGGCGGTAAGTCTCGATTGGAGTCCGAAATTTACAACTTAATATTTTGAAAATTTAAACTATATATATATATATATATATATCTTTGACTTTGACCAGCCTCCATCCTTTCACCTCAGCCAAATTACTTACCATCAGGCACTATTCTTTCACCTCAGCCACTTTTTTTCCTGCTTCTTCCGGTGCTATCCCCATCCACCCGTACCACTTCCTCTTTTTAAATATACCTCACTTAAAAAAATCAAGACAGAGGCTTCTTTTTAAAAATAAAAAATTTAAATCTAACAAGATGCTTCATGAAAATTTCCCAAACAAGTTTTAAAAATCAAGATTTGTGATAAGCTTCAATCTGATATGTTATTTAAGGGTTGCGGCTTCGTTTTGATGTTCGACGGTGGGTTGTCGAGCAGTAGTTCCAAGCTAAGGTTGGGGTTTCAAGGTGATTTGATCTCGATTGTTGATATCAAGGTCATATTTGGATTTGTCGTGGGGATTTGCAGCTACGAGCAAAGTATGGGAGCATGCATCTTCGATTGGGTGGTCACGAGGTTGGCGCTGCAACAGGTCAATGTAGGTGTCTTTTTTCGATTCGGTTGACCGGAGGGAGGATCGGGGCGATGCCTGAGACGAGGGTGACGAGGTGGTCATGTTTTTGCTTTTGGGTTGGTCGTTTATGGCATGGGAGGTTCGTGCTCGTGCATGGTTGGGTGAGAGTGCAATTGGGTACTGGAAAGCAGAAGTGGGAAGAAGAAGAAGGAAGGGGGAGAGAAAGGAAGTTGGGTCGGGCTAGTTGGTTGGGTTCATGGGCCTTGGGCCGATCAAGGAAAAAAGGGGAAAAAGAAAAAGAAAAGAGAAAGGAAGTGAGTTGGGGGTGTTTACTGGGGCTAGGCTATTCGGTTGGGTAATTGCATTTTTACGTTGTTAATTTAAATTTAAATAGGTTGTTTTAATAAATGCAAGTTCTTAGAAATTTCATAACTTGTTCGTTTAGGGTCCAAATCCAACGCGGTCAGTCCCTTTGGGTTTGTATTAACGATATCTTGACTATGGAATCAAGTTGGTTGAGTTTTGAGCTTGCCGAATTTTTTGTTAAATTCGAACGTATTGGAATTTAATCGAAAGCAACAATAGAAAATAAAAGGTGAGTGTTTTTAACGCTCACGATGTACTATAATATTTTTATGTTCGTTAAAATTGAATCATGAAGTTATCAAATTTTATTAACTGTTATTTGAGAATGAATTTGACATATGAATTAACTGTAGGTATTAAAATTGATAGGTAAATTTAAAATGGAATTTAATTACCAGTAAATTACCTAATATTGATAACTATGAAATTACTGTAAATTATTGGCTGATTTTGATGATTGATTGTGATGGATGCCAATTGACTGATATTTGGATGATTGGATGTTTAGTTATTTTATATATATCCTGTTGTCACTTGGTAAAATATTTACAGTATATAAAACTGTAAATCGAATGATTTCGAATAAATTAAGGAATAGGTTGAAATGATATTTACTATGACATTTAATTTGGACTGAAATGATATATATCCATCCCTGAATTAAATTGGAATAACTGATTCACTTGGCTATAGGATAGAAAATTATATAGGGACACTAGATCTATTAAATTAAATGATTTCAGAATTTTTTTTAAAATTATTTAAATGATTTTGATTTAAAGAAGTAAAAATCGAATTTATGGAAATCGAATTATTTTTGAAATTGAGCTCAAATGTTAAAATCGGAATTTGTTAAACGAAATTGTTTAAAAATGAAATTTGAGATTTTGAACTTAAAATCGAAATATTATATAAATTACGGAAATTGATTTGTTTTGAAAAGATTTGAACTTCAATTCGAACCGTGAATTATTGTAAAGAAAAAGTAATATAATGGGACATACAGAATTGGACTCGAAAATTAAATGTATTTTAAGATTTGAATCTAAATTCGAAGATTGAAATTTAATTTGAACTCGGTGACTTAAATCGAATTTATATAAATCAAAATGGTTTAAAATTGAGAACTGAATTGAAATTTAGTCCAAATTGGAATTGAATTGAAATTTTTTTGGAATTGAAATCGAAATTTGATTAACTTGAAATCGAAACTGAAGTAAATTTGGATTAAAATTTGAATCGAAGTAAATTCGAATTGAATCGGAATTGAATAGATTTAAATGGAAATTGATATTGATTTGAATTTGGAAGATTTGGAATTGAATCAGTTTGACTTTGAAACTATTTTCAAATAAAATTATTTAATATAAACTATTTAAAACATATCTTTTAAATATTCAAATTATTTTGATTTTCCAAACTATTTTCCTATATAAACCATTTTAATATTTAAACAATTTAATATCAAACCATTTTAACTATATAGACTATTTTTAACTATTTTAACTATTCAAACCATTTCAAAATTATAACTGTTCAAGATGGAAATTGTTTATATTTATGTCTTGGATTTAAATGCGAGTTTGGTTATATTGAAATTATAACCTAAGTTGAAATACGAAATGAGTTTTTTTGAAAAAAAATAAATGATTCTGTAACGATATCAATTTCGAAGTGGAAAGTGATTTTGAAATGGAATTATTTTCGAGTGGAAATATATTTTTATATGAAATTGTTTTCGAAGCGAATATGATGATTTTGAAATGGATTTGATTTTTGAAGCGAATATGATATTTTGATATCAAGTACGAAATATAAACTTCAATTATAATGAGATTTTTATATTTGTCCATTTACAACACATATATAAATAAAATTTCTAGATCATATATTTTAAACCAACATCAAAAGAAATCCTTATATTTGTATTTCGAAATCAATATTTATAAAATTCTATTTGTCGCACATATCAAAACAACTCCTATATAAATATATATATTATTTATTTAAAATCAATACCAAATTTACGACACATATTAACAAAATCAATATATATTATTTCAAAATCTTTTCCTTAAACACATACCAAAATTATTATATATTATATTTAGTTCTAAAATTTTCAAATGAACATTTAAACATACCATGTACATATAATATAACATATACACATATTGTAACACCCCCGATTTTCGCGCTCGAAAATCGACATCCATACTTTACATCGTACTCGAATGCCATAGATTCGACCGTTCAAATCCGAGTCGCCGGAGCTTATAACACAGTTAAGTAAATAACACAGCGGAAGAAAAAGAATAATACATTGATATACAATATCTGATACAACAGAGTGATACAATGAATATCAATATACATCAGAGATATGATACAAGAAATAGCAGCGGAAAAGAAAATAGATAACATCAGCAGCGGATAATCTCCATCTTCAAAACGCCAATCCAGAAATAGCTCGAACTCCCAATAACGAGGAACAAAGATAAGCAAGTGCAGTCCGATCCAAAGACTGAACTAGCTCCAGATAATCTACTAAACCTGACTATCTGAAAAACCCAACTCTAGACTGCTCGTGTAGAAAAAATTTGAGCATCCAGAGTTTAGGAAAGAAACAATAAACTCCGGATCAGTCATGGGACTGGTGTGAGCAACAAAAACAGTTTATCTTTAAAGATGAACAACAAACGAATTTAAAGTCAATTCGCGATGCTTTTGGAAAATGAAACTACCATAAGGCCTCCCACCACACACACAATGCAAACGCAGAATCGGAGGAGATTTCTCCTTATGATAGTCAAAGATGCTTACTACGCAAAATCAAATCATTTGATATTATTACTAGTGCATAGTGCAGAAAACATTTCGAAAGTATAATATCAATCTTAGCCAGCATAGACATTTCGAACTATGCCTACTATAGCTACCATCCAAACAGTGGGGCGCCACCATAAGTAGATGGCAGGTTCTACAACTAAAACCGTACAAGGCTCGTATCGGATGAATGGATTTTCCAACAAATGGTCAGGCAAAGGAACTTCCTATTCCACGAAAGAACGCCTCTGGCGGGACGCTCCGAGAGACAAACCGCTCTCTGCCAAACAAGGCCGGCTACCCCCCTTCCCGGGGAATATACAAAACCTCAGATATGCCACCCCCGGTCCTTTGGGACCTTTAACCGAGGCGCCTCGAAAACCAACATCACACATAATAAATAACGTGTGTCCACATGAGTAAGTATCTGGGCTCCATACCATGATACTACCCTTTTCCAGAAGGAATGGTCATACCCTAGGGGAGCTACCCCTGAAACCTTGCCGCACAATTCCTGTTTCGACCATTACCGGGTTGTGAGGTTCGACGAAGTCTCGTCCACAAAGCTACGCTTTGTCACAAAGCCATGCTTTGGGTCAACAGATGATCAAAGCAATGATCACAAAGATAAATGATCAAACAAATGATCATATCACAAATGATCAAACAATGATCATCACACAACAACACTCGGCATGTCACATTACCAAATTGGGAATATATCGCCGATAACCTTCAATTACATAACCTCTGAGCTCGTACGTCTCAGAGAAGGGTGTTAAGCTAAGAGAATAAATTCTCCGCCACCAAATAGAAATGTATTTGAAAGAAATCGGCTTTATATCTCAAAGTGTAATGTCAGACATAAAATCCATACAAGTCTGTTCCGGGTTCGAACAGAACCGAAGGCACTTCTTACGAAGCCCTTGCAAATCTGGATAATTTTCTAATCATGTCCGGACTTTGCGTCAATAAGGGTGATAAAACCTCTATACCGGAGATCAGCCGATGTAGAGTAACTCGACGGTAATTCTTCCGTTTTCAAAAATATCTGGTCTTCAACACCGGTCATCAAATACTATCCATATACGTCGTATCACATATTCAGAATGGGTTATACGACCCAAAGGTCCTTTCCCGGCTAACCCGAATAGTGAGCAAAATATTTAAAACATATGGATATGGGATTTCAATTAAGTCACAACTTAATAATTTAAAACTTTCTTTCAAATAGTTTAAACAGATTACCATTTTCAAATCTTTTAAACAAAAAGATTCAAATTTAGAAAGTTAACCCCATTCACAAAGATCCATTTATAGATTTCAAAACATTTCCATGCCAATTGAATTAACCCGTTTAAAATCTTTAAATTAAAGATTTAACTTGTAGTTTTCAAAACAATTCCATTTCGAATGGTTAAACTCATTAACTTATAGCTTTCAAATCGTTTCCATAACTTGGAAATCATTTTCATTCAAATCTTAAAATTCCTTTTAACACAATTTGGAAGTTCACTTCTTATTTGAAAGCTTCAATCATTTGAAAAAAAATAGTTTTCTTTTCAGAAAAATCCAATTTTATTTATACGAGTGAAAACCTTTGAATTTAAATTCAAATTCCCAAATCAATATCTTTAAAATGGTTTAACCCATATATAACTTATACAGCATCTTCAATTCCTAGCTAGTTTCAAATCATAGAATTCAATTTCAAACTTGAATTCAAATTTAAATCAAATTATTTAAATTTTCAAAACTCAATTAAGTTATCAAAATAACTTTTATCTTTGAAATTCCATTTCAAAAGCTTTTTACTTTAAACCCAAATTTCCAATTTCAAAATCAATTGAAATTAAAATTTTCAATTTCAAAAACATCAAATCTAAATTATCTATGACTTAACCGATTTCCTCGTAAAATCCATATTTGTGTGTGTAAAAGTGTGGTCCAGGGGTTTAACACAATAGTATAACATCATACAATCATCACAGATCAGAATACAAAATATAGTTGATAAGCGATATTAACTATCACGCTTATCTTTCATTCACAGATCACAGATATATATCACAGATAAGTAAATTACAGATCACAACATAAATCAGGATGTATCACAAAACATCACAAATCAGGGATATCAAACAATTCAACCATTCAACGAAATCCAAATATTCATAAGTAGGGTCAATTTAATTGTATGATTAATTCAAATCAGATAAGTCATCAATCGTGGTTAATTAACATAAATTAATTTCAAATCATTTGATTGATTATCCTTTAATCATTTATAAATTACCTATTAAAAATAAATTAATTAACCTTTAATTATTATGATCAACCTTTAACTATTAAATAATTAACCTTAAATTATTTAATTCACCATTTAATTAATTACCTTTAATTAATAATTCCTCCATTAATTATCATTCCTTAATCACCTTCATTAATTTATTAACCTTTAATAAATTATTCTTAATTTATCACATTAATTAATTAGTCCTTAATTAATTAATATTAGTTATCCTTGCTCAATCACTTGATTAATCAATTTTAATCATAAATTAATATTTAATTAACTTTAAGTAATTAATTCTCCTAAATTAATTTACTTTTAATTTACAATAAATTTTAAAACAATACAACTTTAAAATTTAACCTTTAAAATAAAACTCATTATTAGCCCATAGGCTAACTTAAATTTTAAGTTAATTAAATTTACAAACATTTCTTAATTTCTCCATTTAATCTATTTAAATAAACTTGAAAATTAACTTGATTAATTCAAGTAAAAATTAGATTGTTAAACTCGTGTTTATCCAAACACTTTTTAAATATCATTAATCCTTTTAAAGATAATTTATCTCAAGAAGATAGTTTAAAACTTGGTTGTTTTAAAATCCTAAAACTTGATTTATTTAAAATTTAAAAACCTGCTATCTATTTAAATAAAACCCGAGCCAAATTACAAAATTCCCGAGTCCAGCTTCAAGTTCCCCTACATCTTCATTTGCTTCGAATTTTTCGTGAATCCCTTCGAGTTTGCCCCGTTGCCAAGCCTTCTTCCCCAAACCTATAAAATTAACAGGCACGAACTATGTCGCGTGCACGTGCACAACGGGCCCGACCACCTTCGGTCACCGTTTCGATCACCAGCACGTCGTCGATGCTCTCCTCCATCGCTACAAATATCCAGGCTCACTAGTTCACCCACAAATCGAAATCTAGAATACTGGCACCACCCAGAACCCATCCTATCGACCTGAATCCACCTCGTTCCACCACCTCTGGCCGCCGAAGTCGCCGCCCTTACGATCGAAACTTCGCCACACATCGACAATCCCATCCCCCCAGGTGCGATCTCCTTAAACATCTCGATGATGTCGCGGCACCTGGTTTCAAACGTGAGCAGAAATGGGTTGTTTAACCCTAATTCGATCTCGTCTAAACAATCCACAGATTTATAAATTCATCTTGTATTTTTCTAGTGATCTCCAACAGTCAATCTAGCTTCACAACAAATTTCAACATCAAATTTTTGTTGAATCATCAGATATTCATAAAAATGCATTTTTTGTTCCTTTACGAACTGCACTTTGCATACTCGACTAAAATTTACCATTCTTGTTTTAAAAATCTTATCTTTGAATGTAGATTCATATCATATGATCGAATTAATGTTTTAAAATATTTGAATTTATCATATGATCTGTCTTTTTACAGTGAAACTGAGTTTACAGAGCAAACTCTCCATAATCAAGCTTAAGATAATTCCTATGTCATGATTTAAGTTTAAACAACTTATTTGTTTAAAAATCCAAGGATTAATATTGAACAGATAAAACAAATTTGGGATCAAATCTTCAAATTAAAACATTCGAATTTTCGCTTTTGATTTCTTTCTTACTTAAAACCTGTATAAATAGTTTCTAAATTCCACTGTCATGCTTGAATCCATTTTCAGGTTATAATTTAAGTTTAAACAACCTATTTGGTTATAAATTCTATGCTTAAGATGATATATATGAAGATGTATAAGTTTCTTTACATTTCTTTGCTCAGGAATCTGACGCAGCGGCGGAATACAAAAACAGATGATACGATGAAAGTAGCAATCGGTGGATTGAGAAATACTGGAATGCCCAAATTCGTTGATCCGAAGATGCCGAATTCTAGCTATCTCTGACACGTTGATCGATCACGATACCGTGAAAGTAGATCTTCAATTCTTCAAGCATTGATCAAGCGCACTTGATACCGCGAATTGGCTTCACGATCGTTGAATCGAGCGCACTCGATTGACCGAAGGTGGAGATAGGAGATCACACTCGACTACCAATTGGATGAAAGCACAAAGATAACAAAGGAAATTTTATTTCAAAATCAACAACCGTTACAAATGATATAACTCGCCTATTTATAGGCATACAACACAACTCTTACAACACAATCCATAGGTCTTGGATGACCTAACACTTAGAATATTTACAACACTTAACAGAAATACGAGCCACAGTACAAACGACTCAACAGCACTCTTTACAAACGACCTAAGAAAATAGGGTACCGACTTAACAAAGTATTTAACGACCTAACAAAACAGTGGTCTTCCGACTTATCAATTATCACACGACTTATCATTACTTCGCGACTTATCAGTATCTCGCGAGTATCTCGTTCGCGACTTTATAACCTGGCAACGATTTAAGGAAGGCGGCATGTAATTCAGGGGAGAGAGTGACGACTGACTGGAAGCGGCAGATTCGGGGAAGGGTTTAAGTCGCGGAGGCGTCTTAGTGTTAGGTCATGGATGTTGGTTCACGACTTAGGGATAGGTCGGAAAGCTTCTGGGATTAGGTCGCGTGAATATTGTCTCTGGAAATTTAGGTCGTGGGAGTGCGTAATTAGGTCGCAGTCCTTAGGTCGTGGTGGAATTATATCGCGGGGAAGGATAGGTCGCGGCATGGAAGCGGTGAGAAGTTTAAGTCATGGTGAAGTTAGGTTTAGGTCGTGGAGGGGTTTAGGTCGTACGCGACTTAAGTTTAGGTCGTTGAGTGATTTCGTGGAAGAAGTTAGGTCGCGGAATGGTATTGAGGTGGAGTTAGGTCGTTGCCGAGCTTCTTTAGGTCGTTGCCGAGCTTCGTTAGGTCGCGCAACTTCGCCAATCAAGGTATGCACTGCATCATCCTTCCCAGGTTGAGAAAAATTCGTCCTCGAATTTAAAAGTTCTTCCCCATTGGATTGTTCCTCTCCATAATAAGGTATAAGATGTTTAACATTAAACACGTCAGAAGTGTAAACATCCTCTGGCAGCTTCAACTTATAAGCATTTTCATTGATCCGTTTTATAATTTCTACTGGACCAATCTTTCGGGCTTTCAACTTATTATAAGCACCCACTGGAAAACGATCCTTTGTCAAAACAGCATACACCCAATCACCCTCGTTGAACTCCACACTTCTTCTCTTTTTATCTGCAGCTTGTTTATACTTCTCATTCGTCTTCTCCAAACGTTCCTGGACGATTCTATGACAATCTTTCAACTCATCAACGAAATCTGACGCCCGCTTAATCACTCCTTTCAGTCGTAGCACTACCGTTAAATCCAACGGCGCCTTTGGCAAGCTTGAATATACTACTTGAAATGGACTGAAACCAGTGCTTCGGTTAATAGCATGGTTATGAGCAAACTCTGCTTGACACAACTTCATATCCCAACTTTTCAAATTTTCTTTCACAAGACATCTCAGTAAATTTCCCAACGATCGGTTAACCACCTCTGTTTGCCCATCTGTCTGCGGATGATAAGCGCTACTAAAATTCAGCTTCGTCCCAACCATCCTCCACAGACTCAACCAGAAATGACTCAGAAATCGAGTATCTCGGTCGGAAACAATAGATTCAGGTAGTCCATGTAAACGATAGATTTCTTTAAAGAATAACTGAGCCACTCGGACGACATCAGCAGTCTTCTTACAGGCTATAAAATGTGCCATTTTCAAAAATCGGTCAACCACCACATAAATGGAATCGTTTCCCCTTTGAGTTCGAGGCAAACCCAAAACAAAATCCATACTCACATCAACCCATGGCTTAGTTGGTACAGGCAACGGCATATATAATCCAGCATTGGTCGCAATTCCTTTCGAAACCTGACAGATATGACATCGTTCCACAAACCTTTCCATTTCTTTCCTCATTGATGGCCAAAAGTAAGAGTGAGAAATCAGCTGTAGTGTACGGTCTCTACCCACATGACCTTCTTCGTGCAATTCTTTCACAATCTTCAACCGTAAACTGCAATCCGGTATACATAATCGAGTTCCCTTGAACAGAAAACCATCTGCCATCACAAACTCGTCAGTACTTCCGTCTTTGACTTTCTCAACAAGCTTTGCAAAATAAGGATCTTCTTCAAACAATTCTGGTAATAATTCAAACCCCGTCACTTCAACCTTCAATGTAGTTAACAAGTGATTTCTTCTACTCAACGCATCCGCAACACGATTCGTCACTCCCGACTTGTGTTTCACAACAAATGTAAATTGTTGCAGATATGCAATCCACGATGCATGTCTCGCTGAAATCTTGTCTTGCCCTTGTAAATGTTTCAACGCCTCATGATCAGTGTATAGAACAAACTCTTTCTGAAATAGATAGTGTCTCCAGTGTTTAATAGCTTGCACAACAGCATAAAATTCCACATCATGTGTACTATATCTCATCTTTGCTCCCGATAGCTTCTCACTGAAATATGCAATAGGACGACCCCTCTGACTCAACACCCCTCCAATTCCAACCTTCGATGCATCAGTATGTAATTCAAACAACAACTGAAAATCAGGTAATGCTAGAATTGGTGCTGTCGTCAACAACTCTTTGATTCGTTCAAAAGCAATTCTTGCTTCCTCCGTCCATGAAAACTGTTTGCCCTTCATACAATCAGTAACAGGCGCCATCACACTACTAAAGTGTGGAATAAATCTTCTATAAAATGAAGCCAACCCGTGGAAACTTTGAACTTCTGTTATCATCTTGGGCTGTGGCCAATTTCTGATTGCTTCGACTTTACGTTGGTCAACCTGTATTCCTCTATCCGATACAATATACCCCAGAAATAAAACACTATGCGTCATGAACACGCACTTCTTCGTTGCAGCATAAAATTGTTCTTGTCGCAGTACCATCAGCACTTCTCTCAGATGATTCAAATGTTCCTCTGGACTTCCACTATATATTAGAATATCATCGAAATACACCACCACGAATTTCCCAATGAATGGTCTAAAAATCCGATTCATCACCCGCATAAATGTACTTGGCGCATTTGATAAGCCAAATGGCATTACCAACCATTCGTATAGACCCTCCATGGTTTTAAAAGCAGTCTTCCACTCATCACCTGGTCTGATACGAATTTGATGATATCCGCTCTTCAAATCAATCTTCGAGAAGATAGTAGCTCCGCTTATTTGATCTAGCAAGTCATCCAACCTCGGCATTGGAAATCTATATCTCACAGTAATCTTATTCAATGCTCGACTATCAGTGCACATTCTCCACGTCCCGTCCTTCTTCGGTACTAACAAGGCTGGCACTGCACACGGACTCAAGCTTTCCTGCACACGCCCCTGTTCAAGCAATTCTTCCACCTGCCTTCGCAACTCCTCATGCTCTTTTGGACTCATTCTGTAGTGTGGTCTGTGAGGTAACACAGCTCTTGGAACTAGATCAATTTGATGTTGAATGTCCCTCAACGACGGTAACTCCGTTGGCAACTCCTCTGGAAATACATCCTCAAATTCTTTCAATACTGGTTTAACTTCTTCTGGAATTTCAACTTCTTCACTGCTCTCACGCCCAATTAACAAGAATACTTCCGGCTCCTCTTCGACTTCTTGAACAAACTCCTTCAAGGTTAATAAAGTTTTCAGCTCTTCAATCTCCTCCAGTTTGTTTTCTTCTTGTTGACGCTTCTTAGGAACGAGAGTAATCTTCGTGCCTTCAAACGTGAAACTGTAACTGTTGGTACGCCCATCATGTTGCACCGCCCTATCATATTGCCACGGTCTCCCCAACAACAAATGGCATACGTCCATGTCCACAACATCACACCAAATTTCGTCCTTGTATTTCTTCCCAATTGAAAAATTAACACAAGTCCTTCGACTAACTTTCACCTCCCCACCTTTCCTCAACCAAGCTAACTTATACGATTTCGGGTGCTTCTCTGTCTTCAATGATAACTTCTTTACAGCTTCTGTAGAGATAATGTTATCACAGCTTCCAGCATCAATAACAAATTTGCAAACCCTTCCCAAGATAGTGCACGTCGATTGAAAGATGTTACTCCTCAACCAGCTAGTCTCTTCCTCCTGCTTCGGTGTTAAGCAATTCCTCCTCATCATTAATGTATAACCATCATTTCCAAACAACAATTCTTCCTCCTCAACTGGTAATTGATTAGAATCTTCAGCCTCCTCATCCTCATCCTCAACCTCAGCAATCATTGCTCTCTTCTTTGGCTTTGGACACTCATTGCTTTTATGACCCAACTCTTGACAATTGTAACATTTGAAACCGTTGTTAACCTTTGCCTTCTCAGCCTCCTTCACCACTGGTTTACTGATAGGTTTAGGAACATTATAACTTCCACTAACACCCTTCACTTGATTGTTGGAATTTGTAAACACACCACCTCCTCGTCGTCTCTGCTTCTCCCAAGCCAACGCTTTCTGATGCGCTTCCGCCACAGATCTTGGATCGAACATATTCACCATATCCTGGATCTGCATTCTCAATCCCCCAATGAATCTAGATGTCAGTTGTTCTTCCGTTTCCATAATATTATTCCTTGCAATAAGCTGATAAAACTCATCTGCGTAATCATTAACAGTCTTTGTGCCCTGCCTCAAGTTCTGCAAACGTTGATACATCAGAGTTTGATAATTGTAAGGTAAGAACGTTGCCTTCATCAATTTCTTCATCTTCTCCCAAGATTCAACTTTTGACTTCCCCATTCGTTCACGTGTAAGTTTGGTTTGCTGCCACCATGCCAAAGCTCTACCCCTCAACCTTGTAGCAACCAACTTCACTCTACGATGTTCTGGAACTTCTTTGAAATCGAAAATTTCTTCAACATTAGCCACCCAATCCAAAAACTCCTCAGCCTGCATACCACCTTTGAATTCTGGAATTTCAGTCTTCATCCCAGATTCCCACTTGTGATCGTACTCCGACTGATTCCTTCCTCGTCCACGTCCTCGTCCATGAACACTACCACCATCATACTCTTCTTCACAATCCGATGTATATCGATGTCGATCCTGACCACCAACATCTCTACCACCACCATTTCTTCCACCAACATTCCTACGATCTACATTCCTCCGATCTCGATCGGTCACATTTCTATCCCGACTTCGATCATCAACATTTCTATCACAATCTCGATCCACGCTTCTATGATCACTATCAACACTTCTCTCTCGATTTGAATGTGGTGAAGCTCTACTTCTCCCATGGCTCGATTCAGGTGATACTCTTCTCTGATTTTGACTCATCTCCAACATCATCCTCTCTAATCGACCAATCCCTTCATTAATCTTCTCATTAAAATTATCGTTAATTCTTTGCTCCATCTCATCGGCCTCTTCTCTCCCATACAAAGCATCAATGTTGCGATAATGGTTAGCTCTTCTCGGAGGCATGATCACTCTTCAACAAATTCCAACAAAAACTTCACTTCGATCTAAAAATCTTCAAATCAAAACTACCCACTTGTTGAAATCTTCAAAATTCTCCAAACGAACAAATCTCTTCAAAATCTCGATAACCCACTTCTCCAAATGATGTAAATCTCGCACAACTCCAAAAATATACGCAAACTCCTTGCGTTCTAGCTCTGATACCAAATGACGCAGCGGCGGAATACAAAAACAGATGATACGATGAAAGTAGCAATCGGTGGATTGAGAAATACTGGAATGCCCGAATTCGTTGATCCGAAGATGCCGAATTCTAGCTATCTCTGACACGTTGATCGATCACGATACCGTGAAAGTAGATCTTCAATTCTTCGAGCGTTGATCAAGCGCACTTGATACCGCGAATTCGCTTCACGATCGTTGAATCGAGCGCACTCGATTGACCGAAGGTGGAGATAGGAGATCACACTCGACTACCAAATGGATGAAAGCACAAAGCTAACAAAGGAAAATTTATTTCAAAATCAACAACCGTTACAAATGATATAACTCGACTATTTATAGGCATACAACACAACTCTTACAACACAATCCATAGGTCTTGGATGACCTAACACTTAGAATATTTACAACACTTAACAGAAATACGAGCCACGGTACAAACGACTCAACAACACTCTTTACAAACGACCTAAGAAAATAGGGTACCGACTTAACAAAGTATTTAACGACCTAACAAAACAGTGGTCTTCCGACTTATCAATTATCACACGACTTATCATTACTTCGCGACTTATCAGTATCTCGCGAGTATCTCGTTCGCGACTTTATAACTGGCAACGATTTAAGGAAGGCAGCATGTAATTCAGGGGAGAGAGTGACGACTGACTGGAAGCGGCAGATTCAGGGAAGGGTTTAAGTCGCGGTGGCGTCTTAGGGTTAGGTCGTGGATGTTGGTTCACGACTTAGGGATAGGTCGGAAAGCTTCTGGGATTAGGTCGCGTGAATATTGTCTCTGGAAATTTAGGTCATGGGAGTGCGTAATTAGGTCGCAGTCCTTAGGTCGTGGTGGAATTATATCGCGAGGAAGGATAGGTCGCGGCATGAAAGCGGTGAGAAGTTTCAGTCGCGATGAAGTTAGGTTTAGGTCGTGGAGGGCTTTAGGTCGTACGCGACTTAAGTTTAGGTCGTTGAGTGATTTCGCGGAAGAAGTTAGGTCGCGGAATGGTATTGAGGTGGAGTTAGGTCGTTGCCGAGCTTCGTTAGGTCGCGCAACTTCGCCAATCAAGGTATGCACTGCATCAGAATCTTAAAACTAAAGAACACATCACATCTTTAAAACTTCCAGACAGCATCTCAGGACTACATACTACAATATATAGCAACACAAGATATATATGAACTAATTATCATAATTAAGATTTCAAGAAAAAAATATGTTTACTCACAGGTAAAGAAACAAGGAAATCTGGTTTAAAAAGAAAAGTTACTCACCTCTATTTTTTTTTGAGAAGAAAGAACAAAGCCTTCAAATTTGAATCAGGCTTTTGAATTTTTTGCTTGCTGAGACCTTCTTTAAATCTCTGAGTTGTATTGTTTTAGAGTTTAGATTTTTGTTTTAAAGTTTAGATGGTATTCATTTTAGAGGTTGCTCAGTTTTTTTTCTCCAAATGAACAAAATGGAGGTAAGAAGTTGATATATAAGAGTTTTACTGGGTGATGTACTAATTTTGTATAGGTGATATATTTTATTCAACAAGGTCATTACATTATCATGTACAATATACCAGAGATGTCCTTGCTTATGGAGGCTGAAAGCACATTTGTATATTTTTGAATGACCAAAGTATGGCTGAGATGATCTTTAGCATACTTGCATTAATTAGTATTGTACCATTATATAATTTTTTTTTCATACTTCATCTTTGCTTGTTAATTTCGGCTAGGATGATGGTAGTTGGTACATTTGTTTCTTATTTTATTTTATTTTTTATGTTTGGGAGGCTGATGGATCTACTTTGGTGGCTGCAGCTTTGTTTTTGTCTTGCTTTTATACATTTGTATTACTTACTTTATTTTGTTATGTCTTTGTATGTATATTTCTTTTTGCTTTGTTTGATCACTTTAAAACATTCGTCTTCATACTTATATTTTTATTGTTTTTATTAAGTACAATTTTGTTTGTGTTTTATTTTTCTTTGTATTATTACCATATTGAATTCTATTTTAAATATGTTATTAAAATTTTAACTATGTGTATTTATTTTATATTCTTATAATTTTATCCTATATATATGTTTTTTTTCTAGCTTAAACATTTATTATTTAACTCAAATACTAATTATTCAAAATCATTTATTTGAGAATTTATTTTAAATCCAATATATATATATATATATTCAAATTTACTCATATCTATTCCATATACATATATGTTAACATATATATGAATTTTCAAATATTTTTAAATTTAAATGATTTATACAAAATTTATTTTAATTCGGGGAAACTTGCTTCCATATAAAATAAATTTTACAAATTTTTATTCAAAAATTTATTTAATTATCAATTAAATGTAATTAAAATCTAGGGTCGTTACAAACTTCCCTCCTTAAAAGAATTTCGTCCTCGAAATTCGCAGGCACGAAAACAACACAGAGATAGATATATTCGATCTTCTATAATTCCTCAAACTTAAGATATGTATTCCAAACTCAAGTCGGAATATCTCAGAATACATACCAATTTGTCCCTCTTCGGACTTTGGTATTCAAAAGAAATTACAATAGAATTCCTAAATTTGGTTTCAAATGATATCGTTTTATTGATTTAATCCAATTTTAGCTTCCTATTCTATTAATCAATTTAACTCAATTTAAAATTTCCAATTTCAAATTCATTAAGGTTTAAATCAAAAGGCTGATAAGAAACCGATGAAGATACAAAGTAAGGATCTTCTACAACGATTCGTAGAGCCATCATCACGCCGAAACTTCTTCTTGTAGCTGGTACGAAGCAATCAAAAGAATTTTGAAAAGACGAATCAAAGGAGATTAAGAAGAAAGTTGTTTCCCCTGTTGCAGGGTATTTGGCCATTTATAGTCGTATTTCATGTCCCCAATCTCGTCTTCTTCTTGCACTCATACTCACTATCAGTAGATAGTAAGAGAACTTACTGAGACGTTCAGACTGATATCTTAGGGATATACTCATTCTAGGGATACTTCACCCTATCTCTAACGAGTTACTTAACGTGTTATACTCCTGAGCTAAAGTTCAACCTTAGCTCTGATACCAAATGTAACGCCCCCGATTTTTGCGCTCGAAAATCGACATCCATACTTTACATCGTACTCGAATGCTATAGATTCGACCGTTCAAATCTGAGTCGCCGGAGCTTATAACACAGTTAAGTAAATAACACAGCGGAAGAAAAAGAATAATACATTGATATACAATATCTGATACAACAGAGTGATACAATGAATATCAATATACATCAGAGATATGATACAAGAAATAGCAGCGGAAAAGAAAATAGATAACACTAGCAGCGGATAATCTCCATCTTCAAAACGCCAATCCAAAAATAGCTCGAACTCCCAATAATGAGGCACAAAGATAAGCAAGTGCAGTCCGATCCAAAGACTGAACTAGCTCCAGATAATCAACTAAACCTGACTATCTGAAAAACCCAACTCTAGACTGCTCGTGTAGAAAAAATTTGAGCATCCAGAGTTTAGGAAAGAAACAATAAACTCCAGATCAGTCATGGGACTGGTGTGAGCAACAAAAACAGTTTATCTTTAAAAATGAACAACAAACAAATTTAAAGTCAATTCCTTATGCTTTTGGAAAATGAAACTACCATAAGGCCTCCGGCCACATACACAATGCAAACGCAGAATCGGAGGAGATTTCTCCTTATGATAGTCAAAGATGCTTACTACGCAAAATCAAATCATTTGATATTATTACTAGTGCATAGTTCAGAAAACATTTCGAAAGTATAATATCAATCTTAGCCAGCATAGACATTTCGAACTATGCCTACTATAGCTACCATCCAAACAGTGGGGCGCCACCATAAGTAGATGGCAGGTTCTACAACTAAAACCGTACAAGGCTCGTATCGGATGAATGGATTTTCCAACAAATGGTCAGGCTAAGGAACTTCCTATTCCACGAAAGAACGCCTCTGGCGGGATGCTCCGAGAGACAAACTGCTCTCTGCCAAACAAGGCCGGTTACCCCCCTTCCCGGGGAATATTCAAAACCTCAGATATGCCACCCCCGGTCCTTTTGGACCTTTAACCGAGGCGCCTCGAAAAACAACATCACACATAATAAATAAAGTGTGTCCACATGAGTAAGTATCTGGGCTCCATACCATGATACTACCCTTTTCCAGAAGGAATGGTCATACCCCAGGGGAGCTACTCCTGAAACCTTGCCGCACAATTCCTGTTTCGACCATTACCGGTTGTGAGGTTTGACGAAGTCTCATCCACAAAGCTACGCTTTGTCACAAAGCCATGCTTTTGGTCAATAGATGATCAAAACAATTATCATAAAGATAAATGATCAAACAAATGATCATATCACAAATGATCATCACACAACAACACTCAGCATGTCACATTACCAAATTGGGAATATATCGCTGATAACCTTCAACTACATAACCTCTATGCTCGTATGTCTCAGAGAAGGGTGTTAAGCTAAGAGAATAAATTCTCCGCCACCAAACAGAAATGTATTTGAAAGAAATCGGCTTTATATCTCAAAGTGTAATGTCAGACATACAATCCATACAAGTCTGTTCCGGGTTCAAACAGAACCGAAGGCACTTCTTACGAAGCCCTTGCAAATTCGGATAATTTTCTAATCACGTCCAGACTTCCCGTCAATAAGGGTGATAAAACCTCTATACCGGAGATTAGCCGATGTAGAGTAACTCGACGGTAATCCTTCCGTTTTCAAAAATATCCGGTCTTCAACACCGGTCATCAAATGCTATCCATATACGTCGTATCACATATTCGGAATGGGTTATACGACCCAAAGGTCCTTTCCCGGCTAACCCGAATAGTGAGCGAAATATTTAAAACATATGGATATGGGATTTCAATTAAGTCACAACTTAATAATTTAAAACTTTCTTTCAAATAGTTTAAACAGATTACCATTTTCAAATCTTTTAAACAAAAAGATTCAAATTCAGAAAGTTAACCCCATTCATAAAGATCCATTTATGGATTTCAAAACATTTCCATTCCAATTGAATAAACCCGTTTAAAATCTTTAAATTAAAGATTTAACTTGTAGTTTTCAAAACAATTCCATTTCGAATGGTTAAACACATTAACTTATAGCTTCCAAATCGTTTCCATAACTTGGAAATCATTTTCATTCAAATCTTAAAATTCCTTTTAACACAATTTTGAAGTTCACTTCTTATTTGAAAGCTTTAATCATTTGAAAACTAATAGTTTTCTTTTCAAAAAAATCCAATTTTATTTATACGAGTGAAAACCTTTGAATTTAAATTCAAATTCCCAAATCAATATCTTTAAAATGGTTTAACCCATATATAACTTATACAGCATCTTCAATTCCTAGCTAGTTTCAAATCATAGAATTCAATTTCAAACTTGAATTCAAATTTAAATCAAATTATTTAAATTTTCAAAACTCAGTTAAGTTATCAAAATAACTTTTATCTTTGAAATTCCATTTCAAAAGCTTTTCACTTTAAACCCAAATTTCCAATTTCAAAATCAATTGAAATTAAAAATTTCAATTTCAAAAACATCAAATTTAAATTATCTGTGACTTAATCGATTTCCTCATAAAATCCATATTTGTGTGTGTAAAAGTGTGGTCCAGGGGTTTAACACAATAGTGTAACATCATACAATCATCACAGATCAGAATACAGAATATAGTTGATAAGCGATATTAACTATCACGCTTATCGTTCATTCAGAGATCACAGATATTTATCACAGATAAGTAAATTACAGATCACAACATAAATCAGGATGTATCACAAAACATCACAAATCAGGGATATCAAACAATTCAACCATTCAACGAAATCCAAATAGTCATAAGTAGGGTCAATTTAATTGTCTGATTAATTTAAATCAGATAAGTCATCAATCGTGGTTAATTAACATAAATTAATTTCAAATCATTTGATTGATTATCCTTTAATCATTTATAAATTACCTATTAAAAATAAATTACTTAACCTTTAATTATTATGATCAACCTTTAACTATTAAATAATTAACCTTAAATTATTTAATTCACCATTTAATTAATTACCTTTAATTAATAATTCCTCCATTAATTATCATTCCTTAATCACCTTCATTAATTTATTAACCTTTAATAAATTATTCTTAGTTTATCACATTAATTAATTAGCCCTTAATTAATTAATATTAGTTATCCTTGCTCAATCACTTGATTAATCAATTTTAATCATAAATTAATATTTAATTAACTTTAAGTAATTAATTCTCCTAAATTAATTTACTTTTAATTTATCAATAAATTTTAAAACAATAAAACTTTAAAATTTAACCTTTAAAATAAAACTCATTATTAGCCCATAGGCTAACTTAAACTTTTAAGTTAATTAAATTTACAAACATTTCTTAATTTCTCCATTTAATCTATTTAAATAAACTTGATAATTAACTTGATTAATTCAAGTAAAAATTAGATTGTTAAACTCATGTTTATCCAAACCCTTTTTAAATATCATTAATCCTTTTAAAGATAATTTATCTCAAGAAGATAGTTTAAAACTTGGTTGTTTTAAAATCCTAAAACTTGATTTATTAAAAATTTAAAAACCTGCTATCTATTTAAATAAAACCCGAGCCAAATTACAAAATTCCCGAGTCCAGCTTTAAGTTCCCCTACATCTTCATTTGCTTCGAGTTTTTCGTGAATCCCTTCGAGTTTGCCCCGATGCCAAGCCTTCTTCCCCAAACCTGTAAAATTAACCGGCACGAACTATGTCGCGTGCACGTGCACAACGGGCCTGGCCACCTTCGGTCACCATTTCGATCACCAGCACGTCGTCGATGCCCTCCTCCATCGCTACGAATATCCAGGCTCCCTAGTTCACCCACAAATCGAAATCTAGAATACTGGCACCACCCAGAACCCATCCTATCGACCTGAATCCACCTCGTTTCGCCACCTCTGGCCGCCGAAGTCGCTGCCCTTACGATTGAAACTTCACCACACATCGACAATCCCATCCCCCCAGGTGCAATCTCCTTAAACATCTCGATGACGTCGCGGCACCTGGTTTCAAATGTGAGCAGAAATGGGTTGTTTAACCCTAATTCGATCTCGTCTAAACAATCCACAGATTTATAAATTCATCTTGTATTTTTCTAGTGATCTCCAACATTCAATCTAGCTTCACAACAAATTTCAACATCAAATTTTTTGTTGAATCATCAGATTTTCATAAAAAGGCATTTTTTTGTTCCTTTACGAACTGCACTTTGCATACTCGACTAAAATTTACCATTCTTGTTTTAAAAATCTTATCTTTGAATGTAGATTCATATCATATGATCGAATTAATGTTTTAAAATATTTAAATTTATCATATGATCTGTCTTTTTACAGTGAAACTAAGTTTGCAGAGCAAACTCTCCATAATCAAGCTTAAGATAATTCCTAGGTCATGAATTAAGTTTAAACAACTTATTTTGTTTAAAAATCCAAGGATTAATATTGAACAGATAAAAGAAATTTGGGATCAAATCTTCGAATTAAAACATTTGAATTTTCGCTTTTGATTTCTTTCTTACTTAAAACCTGTATAAACAGTTTCTAAATTCCACTGTCATGCTTGAATCCATTTTCAGGTTATAATTTAAGTTTAAACAACCTATTTGGTTATAAATTCTAAGCTTAAGATGATATATATGAAGATGTATAAGTTTCTTTACATTTCTTTGCTCAGGAATCTTAAAACTGAAGAACACATCACATCTTTAAAACTTCCAGATAGCATCTCAGGACTACATACTACAATATATAGCAACACAAGATATATATGAACTAATTATCATAATTAAGATTTCAAGAAAAAAATATGTTTACTCACAGGTAAAGAAACAAGGAAATCTGGTTTAAAAACGAAAGTTACTCACCTTTGTTTTTTTTAGAAGAAAGAACAGAGCCTTCAAATTTGAATCAGGCTTTTGAATTTTTTGTTTGCTGAGACCTTCTTTAAATCTCTGAGTTGTATTGTTTTAGAGTTGAGATTTTGTTTTAAAGTAGAGATGGTATTCATTTTAGAGGTTGCTCAGTTTTTTCTCTCCAAATGAACAAAATGGAGATAAGAAGTTGATATATAAGAGTTTTACTGGGTGATGTACTAATTTTGTACAGGTGATATATTTTATTCAACAAGGTCATTACATTATCTTGTAAAATATACCAGAGATGTCCTTGCTTATGGAGGCTGAAAGCACATTTGTATATTTTCGAATGACCAAAGTATGGCTGAGATGATCTTTAGCATACTTGCATTAATTTGTATTGTACCCTTTATATTTTTTTTTTTCATACTTCATCTTTGCTTGTTAATTTCGGCTGAGATGATGGTAGTTGGTACATTTGTTTCTTATTTTATTTTATTTTTTATGTTTGGGAGGCTGATGGATCTACTTTGGTGGCTGCAGCTTTGTTTTTGTCTTGCTTTTATACATTTGTATTACTTACTTTATTTTGTTATGTCTTTGTATGTATATTTCTTTTTGCTTTGTTTTATCACTTTAAAACATTCGTCTTCATACTTATATTTTTATTGTTTTTATTAAGTACAATTTTGTTTGTGTTTTATTTTTCTTTGTATTATTACCATATTAAATTCTATTTTAAATATGTTGTTAAAATTTTAACTATGTGTATTTATTTTATATTCTTACAATTTTATCCTATATATTTTTTTTTTCTAGCTTAAACATTTATTATTTAACTCAAATACTAATTATTCAAAATCATTTATTTAAGAATTTATTTTAAATCCAATATATATATATATATATAAATTCAAATTTACTCATATCTATTCCATATACATATATGTTCACATATATACGAATTTTCAAATATTTTTAAATTTAAATGATTTATACAAAATTTATTTTAATTCGGGGAAACTTGCTTCTATATAACATTATTTTACAAATTTTTATTCAAAAATTTATTTAATTATCAATTAAATGTAATTAAAATCTAGGGTCGTTACACATATATACATTGCAAATAAACATTTGGAACGTATAACATACAACATACAACCATTTTAAAACATAGTATATATAACATATAATATATACGTTGAAACATACATATAGTATATATAAAGTAGGTACATCTAGTATATATGAAATTGACAGGGTTTACCTTGAGAGAGAAAAAGTAACAGAAAGAGATATATATAACTTACTTATTATTATTATTATTATTATAAACATTCACATATAAAAGAAAGAATAAAAATAGGCACAAGTTTTTAATATATCACTACAACGGTTTATGGGTTTCATAGCGTTTGAAAAACGCTATAACAGGATACCATAGCGTTTAACCACAAGCTATGGTAGGCCGGTAGCATTACATAGCAGGAAGGAAAACGCTATAATATCTAATAGCGTTTACAAAAGGGCATAGCGTTTGCAACCTACCATAGCGTTTTTTCTCTGTTATTAAACTTAAACGCTATAGGGAATATAATTCTTCATTTAACTTCTATAGCGTTTTCGAGCACATTTTATAGCGTTTCATCAAACCATGTTATAGCGTTACAATGTTTTTCGATAGCATTTCTTGTCATGCTTGTATAGCGTTTTTATTTTCTACTATAGCGTTTTTGATTCTATTATAGCGTTTTTGATGCATAAATCTTACATCTCATATAGAGTTGCGATAGCGTTTGATGAATCAATAGCGTATTTCAAACGCTATTCTATATAATATTAATTTCTAGCATTTTTTTTCAATTTTCATTTTATTATATATATATATATACTACATTACACACATTCAATTTTCAGCATTTTGTTGATGGATAGATATATGTATACTCATTACACGCATATATATATATATATATATATATATTAAAATGTGGATCCCAAAAATAACAAATCGAGAAGATGACAACAACTATATGTAACAATGATAACGTTGCAGTGAATTCTAATTTGGAAACACACAATCAAACCAGTGGAAAAGTTTCAAATAATTCTGCTAATATTTCAAATACTACAAGACATGGTCGCATGATAATAGTTCAAAATAGTCTAACAAATGAACACAAATACTACAAGACATGGTCACATGATAATAGCTCAAAATAGTCTAACAAATGGACACAAATACTCAGTTATGGAGACGATGATACGGAAATGGCTGCTACAGAAGATTCTTGCAAGGATCTAAACATTGCTCCAGGTTGCTTCAGTGTTAACCAAGTTCCTGCATTAAATGACAAAGTAGACAATGACAATTCCAGGTTGAATATACTAAATTTGTAGACAATAAATGACAAAGTAGACAATGACTTGCAGGCAATGGAGTAAATGACTTGGAGGCCTAACATAAAAATCTATCATTATTATTGTCTAACTTTGTTTGCATCATGAATATCATATTAATACATGTACTAACCCACCTACCATTTATGAATTTGCAGATGAAATTGGAAGTACAAAATGGATGTTGATTATGTTTACGCTCCACCCTCTTCCTATTACGCCTTTTATGCTTGTTAGCTGTTACTGTATATTTTGTTCAACTTTCTTATTATAAAAAGCTAACGAAATCTTATCTTGAATATTTGTATTATGTCTTTGTTAGTTGTGTATTCGTTTTGCGTTGCATCTGTATTTCTATTCCAATATTTGTTTGTTTCATTTGCATTTATGTTTAATTTGCATATATGTTTCATTATCTGTTTCATCCACCAAACTGCATTTTAGTGTTCAATTTGTTCCATTATCGGTTTCATTTGTGTGTTCCATTATCACACTTCTCCCAAATACCATCTCTCCATCAACAACCTATCATTCACAGTGCAGCACCCCTATCCTCACTTCCCTGTAGTTCATCAAACACACCCATACTCACTTCACCTAATATCTCCACCTGCCTTCATAATACACAACACAACCAGAGCCACTTCTTCTCAAACACACCTGCAAACATTCTCTTCACCTCTACAAATAAACAACCAAATTTACCAACCTCCTCACAACCTTACTGCCTCAACCAAACACAGTCACAGTCCTTCATTTCTTCCTCACCATCACCAATACAACACAGCAGCCACCATTGATACCACTTCATCAACAGCTACAGCCAACTACGCAGTGACAGTCTAACTGCTGCAACCCTGTTCTGCTTCTTTGGCCTTCAAAACAACTTACATAGTTCCACTTCTGACAACATAGCCACTTCACTGAACATATACTCCAACCACCTGAACAGTACAAACATCATTTCCTTCTCTATATCCACATAGCTGCTGTCCAAACATCATTTCCACAAGCATCGACCATCGCCTTTAAAACCACAATCGCAAACATCAGTCTCTAATTATTCAAACCCATCACCCTCTCTGACCAATCCAAAACCCATATTCTCATCCAAACCCAAATCGTCGAGAATCGCCTCTGACAACATCTTCCTACAAATCGTGAACCACTCACCAACTCAACCATAAACTGCAGCAGTACAACCTGACCACCCCATCACACTCACCAACTCAGCCACTACACACCACCAGAAACAACTGCTGTTACAACTGGACAAACTGGAGTTACGTGGGGAGACAATTCTTGGCTTTCTAATCTATTATCTGGTGATGCTTCTACTTTACTGAAACCACAGGCCTCTGTTATAATGTTGGTTTATGCTAGCATTCAAGTCATTTTTCAGGTCATGTAACTTTGTAAACATTGTATGAACTGCAATATATAAGTTTTCAATATTTTCATTAACCAGTTTATTTTTGAAAACAAGGATCTTGGTTTGTTAAAGTAGCATTTGCATTCTAATGACTTAAGTAAATAAAAAATGAATATGAATCCATAAACATTAATAAGAAAGTGGAATCGTAATAGTGCTTCATTTTTTCCCCCTCAAACGGTAAGTTGGAACTGATGAAAACGTGAAATGGTTGATGTTAAATATTTACCGAATGAAATTACATTGTGACAATGTAAATTTATTTACCAATGAATGAAAACAAGCAAAAAGTTCCATTCTTGCTTTTAGGCTAGTACTTGGGGAGACCAATGTAACTACATAACTATCATTTTTAAATTTAACATAAATTACCATTCACTGGATTATGCAATTACTATCAGATGGTAGTAACATAAATTACTAACAAAAAAAATTCAGGAAAAAAATGGAGAGAGAAGTTACAGTCCACAGGCACAGCCTTAGTTGAGGAAAGTTACTATAGACTAAGAATAACGGTCAATAAAGCTCCAAACCATACCGTAGGTCCAGTTAAGGTAAAAAAGACTGTTTATGTGCAAACAAAATTTACTTTTTCATTGTTGTCATAGAAAGGTATTTTAAACAAAGCATTTATATTCTCATCGACTAAGAGTTAATTGTCCTACTCTTTAGATATCAAAAATTTATGTCTCTCTCGAGCATTTAATATAAGTAGGTGTATAAATAATTGTAGTTCATTCATTTCACCTATGTTTTTTTAGTGTCATTTGTTTCTCTTTGGTTCCATTTTCTCATATTTGCTCATGCTTATATAACATCGTCTGTTACAATATTAACATTAGGATTTTTTTTTTCTAAAATACTCTTAGACTATTTGTTTATTATGTTTATGTTTGTCATTATGAGTTCTTTTGTTAAGGCCTTTTTCCATTAAATGCTTGCAGGTGTTGACAGGTGGGCCACTCAATAAAATTATGAAAGCTTATCGCCTGCATTTGTCGAATTCAAGGTTTGCAAAATTCAGCTTCTCCTACATGTTTTATTAACTATCCTAATTATCGATGTATGAATAAAGGGCAGACTTATAACACAGTCGTAGTGATGAATAAATATAGATTTGTGTGGTTATGAAGATTAATTCTATTATGAGTGACCTAAATTGTTTTGAACCCCAATGTCATTCTTGAATAGAATTATTATCCACCTTCATCATGTTTGACATCAGCATCCAAATTAAAGTATTTCGTATAATTTAGCAAGATTTTTTATTTCGATGATAACCTGGTACAGTTAATTTTTTCAGTAAGTGTAAAATACACGTATTTTACCTCCTTTTTTTTCTTTAATTTTAAATTGTTCTCTTTGTTAGATCTCTTTGTTTGATTTAGACTGAAAATCAATCTACTGAAATATTAGTGATCAACTCAGAGAAATTGCTCCAAGTAGTTTATTTGTATTTTATTTCTTTTGATTTTCTTGAATTTCATTATTTGATTTTTATTGTTCAAATTTCGTTCTTCATTAAAATTTGTTTTATGGGTTTGTTTGTTTATACAATCTCTTTCTAACAATCACTTTTTGGTATAATTTACCTCATAGTTTCTTAAAAATTTAGACACTACTGAAAGCTCATATCACAATCCAACCACTGACCATATTACCACTGTAAAACCCCCTTCATCAAACAACTCTATTCATACTAACATCAACAAAGTCCTTGCCACACACTCCAACATCACCTCACTGTGAAACTTCACTGCAGACCACAAGCTACAACAACCTGCTACAACAATTTCACCCAAACCTTACTGCCTCATCTCCGATTCTCATACAACCCACTAAACATGACCATCACCTCTGCCATAAACATACCTACCATCATCACATACACATCTGCCATCGCAAAGCTTGCACACTGATGCCAACAGAGAAACCACCCAGATCATCAAACTTCACTGATCCAAACATTGACATCATCAACTGATCCAAACATTGCCTATCACCATATATCCCACAACCTCTGCCTACTTCAGGCATTTCACAAATCGTCTAAATTCCAAGAACAAGTTCATCCAACCTGCAACCTGAAAAACAACAAATTTTCCCTCTCCATTGCCATAACAACCATCCACCTAATAACTACAACACTTCCTTCCTTGCACTTCACAAAACCAAGCAACCCCTGACACCGCACCAAGCTACCATACTCCTCCAAACACTACCAAAACAACTACAAACCAAAATCACCACCAACGAACCCAAATCACGTGGCAACTCTTCACTTCATCCTACACCACATCATGAAAACTCATCCCTTAACTAAAACTTCCATATCATGAACAAGCTAACGTCTTTTATAGTAGTTTTATTTTCAAAGCCAAGAAATGTACAAGATAGATTCTACCTAAAAGACTCATTATTATTGTGATATTATTTCCTAACCCAAAAAGAGTATGAGTATACTCTATCTTTATGAGTAACTTTTGTTCGTCCATAAGGTTCAAAATTTATTTTCCTAGTTTCAAAAACTGTCATAAGTTGCATGAATAAAAAAATAGAACAATTTTAATTGCAGTTTTTTCATCAATATATTAGTGAAATTTGCAAAAATGAAGGAAATAAGAATTGTAGGTTGCTTTTAAAGAAGAATAATTTTTCTCAAAATACATAAGCGAAAAATACCCATACATTTATCTTTTGTATTTATGGACAAGAAACTAACTTTGGTATTATAGTTGTTTGACCATACTAAATTAAGAATTTAACTTTGATAAGAACCAAAATATGCATATCAAACGAAAAACATAAAATGACTTTTATGCATGATGTATTATTCATATATTTACCTAGAGTGCAGATGCGAAGCTTTCTTTTCTTCTGATCAGTCAACAAACATTAACAATGGTTACCTATATAAAAGAAAACCGTATAATGTCAAGAATTAAATCATACAATCAAATATGAATACATTTTGAAATTTTGTATATATGTATAAAAAAAATTATACTTACTAGAACATGATTCTATCACAACTTTTGAGGTTGGCCATGCCACTGTAGAGCCTACAGCATGTTCAATGCAGACAAGATCAGAAGATGGTCTCCACAGAACTGCATCGGGAACTGTAGCATTCACTACCCAAACTTTAACGGCGTCTCTTCCAAGTTGAACAAAATGGACAATTTCATTTGGATCGGTTGAAGCCACAACCCCTTCGGCAACTATTGTTCCTGTTCCACCAACATTAATCAGCCAGCATTTGCTTTTGGAGGCTGGCCTTCCACTCTATCAAACAAGAAAAAGAAAAGTGATGGTTTTAATATATATATATATATATATATCTATATATTAATAAATTTGATAACAAGTTGCTATAATTATGTTTAAACATATTACCGTATGAGATGTTACGTTGCCACGATTAGAAACAAATGATGGTGCTTTAGCTTTCTCGACAACTACTTTTGATTTTGGCCAAGCAACTTTATTACCAACGGCATCTCCAACATATATCATATTATTTGTTGGTTTCCATAAAAAGGCCTTGGGGTTGTTTGGATTATCAATAGAAACTACCATAGCTGATGGTCCAATAGGAACGCCATTCACAAGCTGGTTTGGATTGCTAGGGTACAAGCGTCCTTCAGCAACTACTTCTTCACCTCCAACCCAATCATATAGCTTGCATGAATGCTCTGTACTGCTACTTTTAGTCTATTCAAAAAGAATATGTATTTATGAAATTAATAGTTGTATTTTAAAATAAAAATTATAAATAAAGTGATATTTAATTTACCGTGTTGTCGATTTGATCTAGCTTATGCAAAATAACTTTATCGGCAGGCCATGCTACTAACATACCGGCAGCCTCTCCAATATGTATCGTATGAAACACGGCTCTCCATAAAAAAGCATCCAATTTCCTTGGAAACTCAATCAAAACTATCTTTGCATTTGGTCCTAGAGGAATTCTATGTACAAGCTCATTTGGATCACTTGACACGACTCTTCCTTCAGCAACTATTTCATCAGTTCTGCTCCAATCCAATAAATCACATTTATAAAATGTATTTCCATTGCTCTACAATTAATTAGAAGCATCTTAAGTTAAATACTATATTAAAATTAATTTTTAGATAATATCACAATGATAATGTATTTGATGTTTAATAGCAAAGTATCATATGCACACATATGCAAACATGAAATTATGCATATGCTAATATTCGATGTTTACCCGAGGCATTGATTCTTCTCTTTGACATGCATTAACCTAAAAAATCAAGTGTGGACGATGGATCAAAAAACCATATGAAAAAAAAATCGAACAATATCTCTAATATTACCACACAAGTAGAATAACAAGTAAAGATTGATATGCTATATACCAGATTTTTCTTTAGCATGTGAACCTCCACTTCCAATTGTGAAATTCTATCATCTTTAGCTTGTGAGAGCAAGAACTTGGTATAGTTTGCACCTCTTCCCATTGCTCGTAGTCGTCCAGGTTTATCCTGACCCAACACTTGGGAGAGAGCATCTTCTCTCAAAGAACTGTTGGTTGAGTTTGATGCACTTTCAATTTTTTTAACCTTTTCCTATAAAAGTTAACGTTATTCACATATAAGTAATAGACAGAATGCCAATAACGGATAGAAAGACAATACTATACAATTTTTATCAATATTGCGGTGTCTTACAATAGTCTCTAGAACATATGTATTAACTGCTTCGCCATTCTTTCGAGTGCGGGATTTAATCCAAATTTGACTTCTAGGAATGGAGGTGTGGCCACCACTCTCCCGTTTCTATGTTAAGAATGATAGATAAAGTGAATGTGGTTGTATTAAATACATAATCATAATATGTTACACAAATTAAACTAGTTGTTCTTTCTCACCATATCTTCCGCTAATCGAGCCATTCCTTTGCGACTTACTGTATGTGGCACTTGAAAACTTCTAATAGCTTTGAATTGATCACTTTGTGCCTAAGATGAAAAGATATAATACACTGATTAATTATAATTATTACGTAATACAATTGAATTTGGTATTTATTTACCTTAAACTTTAAGTCTGTTTTCTTTTTTACAAAATCCCTCCAGTCCTTCATATTTTCGACATTACCAGGTTTGAGCTTAATCCTTTCCTCCATGTTCTTCGCTTCCAGTTTTTGCCTAACGAACCTGCTTTTTAAAGCCCTCCATATGCATCCCATTTGCTGAAAAATAGATGCTTTCTGCCACTCCTCATCCAGTTTAAATCTAGCCTGCAAAATGCAAAACAATAAAATAAATAAAAATAAATTATAAACTATTTTGTAACGAAATATGAAGGTATGTAACTTAAATACTAGTATTGTTTTCTAACTGGGTAAAAGTAATTATGAGATAATGCAAAAGTATAGGCCTACACAAAAAAGAGAAAGAAATGAAAAATATTAACTGAGCAAGACAGCAACTACAGATTACATAATTACGTACAAACTATAATAAGCACCTAAGAAATTCGAGTAACTGGGTAAGCATGCATACATTACATGCTAACCAGCAGGCATCCAAACAACTTATCATAATATAGTACATACATTTATAACATTACAAAGTTCTCGACCAACAACTTAGCAATTCAGCAACTCAGCAAGCAAAAAACTAGTCAGAAAACTCCAAGCTCCAAGCCGAGGATGAAAACGATGATAACACTAATGACTGAAACTAAGCAAGCAAGAAAATTTAACTATATATGTCAAACAATTTAAATATATCTAAATGCAGAATAAATTCCAACTCTATTGATGGATTAAGATAATTTATTACATTTCAAACAATTTAAATCTATCTGAATGTAGAACAAAAATCAGAATCATCAAAAAAGAAAAAAAGCAAGGAGGAAAATTATAACTCAAAGAACTTTTAATCAACATTGGTGTCAGTACAGATAAACGGTACTCAAACTTGCTTATCAACTTAAGAATGGATATTTGATTTAAATTTTATTATTTTCCATCTCTTGACTGTGGGTTTATGATGGGAGATAACTTGTATATGAATACCAAATGATTTATGCAAATGTTCAGTTTTAATAAGCAGTACTTAGTACAAACAGTAAATGTCTAACGTATAGTGATACCTGAATGGATCTCCACAACACATGTTTTAAATCATCGCCAATATTCCGCCAATCATCAATCGTGAATGGAACATGCTCCCGTACGAGCGGTCCTAAAAACGAATATAGTTTTATAGAACCTTCTCCTATTGGTACAACATTATCATTAAATTCAACGTTAATCCGAGAAACACGATCCGAAGGAAGTCTTTTCATTCTAGTTTGGCCTCTAGCTTTTTTCTTTTGAATCGTACTTTCATCTGTGTGTTGAATATTAGTCTCATTTTCCATCGCATCATTTCCAATTTCAAATTCGTTTTCAATATTTTCTTCAACTTGCATCATATTGTCTGTACATGCTTCAATTCCTTGCTCATTGGTTTCTAAATCCACTTCATGTTGCTCATTAGTTTCTAAATTTGCTTCATGTTGCTCATTGGTTTCTAAATTTGGTTCCGGTTGCTCGTTGGATTCAATATTTGCTTCTTTTGGTTCCTCGGCTTGTTTTTGTTTGCGAGTAATCTTCCTCTTCTTTGCCATATCCTGTAGTTAGTACAAAGATATCATTTTTCTTTGAATTTTGACTATAAATCAAGCAAGAAAAAGAATTTGCATTGGTTAACAACAGAATATTATCTTTTCCTATTTATTACATACAATATGCATAGTTCACTTATTCACAATATATATTAATGAATTATTGTTTGTTGCAAGCGCATTGAGACATGTTGTTCAAATATGATAATGACCTATTTTTTGTGCTTTTAAGGTCTGTAGAAGAAGCAGTGACAAAGAAGTCGGATTCCCAAGCTGCAACAAAAAGACGTCCCTAAAGATGAGAGACTCTAGAGTACTTCTTTTCATTTTTGATAAACAGAAGATGTATTTTGTGTGTTTTTGAGCTGATGTAAAATATTTTATTGAGATAAATTTTATACTTTATTTGCAATAAATCTCAATCAGGTTGGGACAGAATTTATGCTTTGCTTGTTATACCTGCAGTGTTCATGTTTGCATTTGTAAAAGCGATTCACCATGTCAGTTGTTCGATACAATTATGCCTCTTTATGAAGCTGATGCTATCTTTATTTTACTTTTGTTTAGTAGAAAGTGGATCTGCTGTACAGAAATATGGTAATGAAAGGAAAAAAATATGAAAAAAAATCCTGTGTACAATTTATTAATTTTCTCTATAGGGTCTTATGTATCGTTATGAAGAAATATCAGACTACTTGATTAGAAGAGGAGTTTCTGTTATTTTTCTATTTAGAAGAAATAGAATTAGACAGTTGATCTCTTTACTGGCTAATACAAATGATAAACATGCTATACAACTTATAGGACTCATAATGCACATACATAAAATTAGAAATACACACCTTGCACTCTTGTTATCAATGTGCACTCTTGTTATCTTAATACTCTTGTAAGGATCCTGCAAATAGAAAAAGAAAAGGAACCTTGTGTTAGTAAGATAGTCCAGGCACTTATTTTACATATTTAGTCAAGCAGTTCATTAGCAAACCGAGCGAATGAAGTAAAACGAGGAGATATTAGACTGTGTAAAATACACAGTATCGTAAACAACAATGAAATGGAATTTCCAAAACTAACAACCATAATAAATAAAGGAAAGGGGAAAATTTTAATGGGAAAGTATTATGCATCACAAATTTCCAAATGAAGATGCACTCAGAATATATATCAAGCAAAGCATAACAGCAGAAGAAAGCATAACAGTTCAATTAGGCAGTAAAACATTCATGCAACAAAATACAAGAATATGCATTCTTGTGACGTGTGAGTTAAGCTTTAAACAAGCAAGTTCTTAAACAAGTGTTGGACAACAAAAAAAGGAAGATTTATAAGGAAAATATAAGGACACATTTCTTGGCAATCTTCCTCAACAAAAAAAAGGAAGATTTATAAGGAAAATATAAGGACACATTTCAAGACTACTCAAGTATGCCTTCACAATCTTCTCTAACAAAAGAAACATCCTCAACATAATCATCAACATCCATATTGATTTCTTGGCAATCTTCCCCAACATGGCTTACTTCCTCAAAGGAGTCGTGGATCTCTAAATTGTCAAAAACTCTCGAAGGTGCTTTCATTACCACATACCAATTAGAAGAATCATTTTCTCTTGAATAAAAAATTTGCTTTGCTTGAGATGCAAGTATATATGGATCTTTTGAAAATGAAGCTTGACTTTGATGTAAATTGACAAGTGTAAATCCATCCTCAACCTTCATACCATTTCTTACATTTGCCCAATCACACTTAAAGATCGGAACATAAAAAATGTTATAGTCCAACAAAATTATATCGGTAAGTATCCCATAATAAGTGACAACATCGACCACTTGGGAAACATCTTTTGCGCTTGCTCTACACATGGTTGTTGCATCATAAGTCACTCCACTATATTGGGTTTCTCTCCCAACATCTTTTGTGTGAAAACGTTGTCCATTAATGATGTATCTTGTGTAGGACAAAGCATCGTTCTTTGGACCATAAGCAATCCATTTTAACATGTCGTCGTGATCTTTGGAGCTAACAGATACCTATAAAAAATAATTTCATTTCATTAAAATATTCTTTATACGGTTTTAAGTTAATTAGTAACATTTAAGAATTCAATTGACTTTTTTTTTAATCCAATTAGAGAACGTAGCTATATGATTTTTCCAAAGTAACGTTGCATTTCTTTCCATGCGCTTGTCTGAATTTTGTAACTCCTCCAAATGCAAACTAGCGTATAACAAGAGATGTTATGTTATATTTAAAATTACAAACAATCAAACAATGAAAAAGAGGAAATATGCACTTACTCTAAAAATGGCTCTACCATGGTCATATTCATTAGCACAGCCAAATGAGCAGATTCTTTCTTATTTGAAGACAATGTGATTGTCTTATGTGCTGATATTGGACGTCCTTCAAGTATTACATTACTTTGGTAATCTTCATTTCGAACTTCTTTCTTCTGTGATTTTGTTAAAAATTCACCAAAGAATCTCATGCATTCTTCTGCAAGATAAGATTCTGCAATACACCCCTCAGGACGAGCATGATTTCTTACATAATCCTTTAGTGTCTTCATGTATCTTTCAAAGGGGTACATCCAACGAAAATTGACTGGCCCACAAAATCGTGCTTCTCTTGCAAGATGAATTGTCAAGTGTATCATTATGTCAAAAAAAGAAGGTGGAAAGTATTTTTCATGCTCGCACAAAGTTACAATAATCTCATCGTCAAGTTGATTTAATTTCTCTCTATCAATAACATGTTGACATAATTTATTAAACGATGAACAGAAACGAGTTATTGTTTTCCTTGGCTTCTTTGGAAGCAATACTCTGATTAAAATGGGTAATAATTGTTGCATTAAAACATGATAATCATGAGACTTCAAGCCACTAATTTTGCAGTCCTCCAATGATACGCAACCTTCAAAATTTGAACAATAACCATCAGGTCCTCTAAATTCATACAACCTTTTGCAAAAAAAAAATTTCTCTCCTTTTGATAATGTATATGAAGCTGGCGGAAGATATGTCTTGTTCCCGCGGGTTGTGTATGAAGACCATATCGAATTCCCCAATCCTCCAAATCCTTTCTAGAGTTAACTCCATCTTTTGATTTCTTGTCATGCAACATTGTGCCTAGAAGACTTTCTCCAACATTTTTCTCGACATGCATTACATCTACATTATGACGTATTGTAAGTTCCTATAAAAATCAATAATGGAACAATTTAGTTGTATGATTCCATAATGTTAGTCTAATAGAATAAAATAAAACGTATGCACTAACCTCCCAATATGGCAACTGAAAAAAGATGGACTTTTTTTCCATCTTAATAGCTCCATTCTCACGTGATCTTTATCCTCATCATCTTCATTTTTCTTGCTATGCTCAATTCTTATTTTATTTCCTATTTTAATTTGCTCATTCAATTTTTTACCTTTTTTGTTATTCTTTTTTTGGTTCTTCTTTGCATTTCCAAAATTATTCGGAAAATCTTTTAAAATGATAGAAATTATTCTCCCAGTTAGAATCCTAGGTCTACACCCTTCCTCCACGGTGTTATCAAACAAGGCCTTCTGTTTTCTCAAAGGGTTTGAAGAAGATAGAAATCTTCTATGGCCCATATAGACGGTCTTTCTACTGTGGTTTAGCCATCGATGATGAGTGTTGACACCGCATAATGGAAAAGCCTTTTTACCTTTTACACAGCATCCAGCAAGATTACCATATGCCGGAAATTCATTTATTGTCCAAAGCAAAATTGCTTTCATATTAAAGATTGATTGACTATATGCATCATAAACCTCAACTCCGGTATTCCATAAATGACATAAATCTTCTACCAATGGCACTAAAAATACATCAATGTCATTTCCTGGTTGCTTCGGACCAGGAATTAACAATGTTAACATAATATTATCTTTCTTCATGCACAACATAGGCAAAAGATTATATGTCACGAGCATTACAGGCCAACAACTATATTTGGAACTTAACATAGAAAATGGATTGAAGCCATCTGTTGCAAGGCCAAGCCTAAGATTGCGTGGATCTGCTGAAAATGATTTTAATTTCTCATCCACTACATTCCATGTTATAGAATCTACCGGATGTCGCATTTTTCCATCGGTGCTTTTGTTATTGAAATGCCACCGTAAATCTTCAGCCATCCTTTTGGATCTAAACATTCTCCTAAACCTCGGAATTATTGGAAAATAACGCAACACTTTAACTGGAATGCCATGCATAATCTCCTTTGTTCGTTGATTTACTTTCCACCTCGAAAATCCACATTTTGGACAATTATTCAAATCTTTATATTCATTCCTAAAAAGACAACAGTCGTTCTCACATGCATGAATCTTCTCGAAACCCATGTCAAATATTTTAAGGAATTTCTATACTTCATATAACGACTTGGGAAGTACGTTATGTTTTGGCAACAACAATTGTTGCACATTTAGAAGCTTATCGAAACCATTATCAAACAATCCAGTCTCACATTTAAGATTATACAAGGCAAAGATAGCAGATAACTTTGTTTGATCCTTGCAACCAGGATACAATGGGCTCCCTACATCTTCCAAATTTTTGTGTAATTCATCCTCTCGTCTCTGTGCATCATCTTCACCTTTATCATCATCAAAGAAAGTATGATTAATAAAATCTTCATCTTCATAGATAATGGCTTTAAGCAAATCATATGCATCACCCGGCTTTGTATTTTTGCTTTTATTTATTCGCTCGCCATGATTGTACCACTCACCGTCCATGTACTTAGGATCCATTCCTCTTATAATCAAATGCTCGACAATAACTTCTCCATGAAGACGGGTAAGATTTCTACAATCTACCCAAGGACATAAATTTTTTTCCACATTTTGCAGCTTTAGCTTTGCATCGTTTACAAAATTCCAAGCTGCTTGCTCGTATTCTTTAATGGTTCTACAATAATAATAAAAAACAAATAATAACCTTAGATATTAAAATATGTTTGAAATTCAATATTATACTTAAGTACCATATAATTACCTGTTTAGACGTACCCAGTCTTTATCCATCATTTCTTGACTTTTTAAATGGAAAAAAGTATCATATTTACGAACAGTAAACACTCTTGACACTGATTCTAAATCAAATTTGATGAAAGCAAGTCACCAAATCTTGATGATCAACTGTATTAAAAGTTCATAAATAAATTTTAATCTCTATATTGACAAATATATACATATGAACCTAGCACATATACATATGGCTATTCGAAAAAGCTACATATGTGTGTTATCCTTAACACATGTACCCTTAGTTAAAGAAAAAAGAAATAGTTTATAGAAAAAATAGATGAAACACATATGCCTTTAAGTATCAAATTAAAGTTAAGAGAAAAAACAATTGAAAAGATCAGTAGAAACCAAAAACCAGTGCTAGCAAGTAGGGATAAACAAGACACATATATGTTCAAAACACAAGACAAGGGACTTGGTTATATGGTGTACCATCATAATTTTTTTTCATGAAACACACGTGTTTATAATAATGCTAATATTGTGTACATGTTTTCAAAATTTAAGATTAGTATAGGTAAAAGATTCTTTAGAAACCAATTATTCCTTTAATACTAAGTCTTGCATCATAAATATACTTCTGTAATGACAAACCCCACAAACCACACATGTACTGTACTTCCCTACCTCTATTCACAATGGACAAGGATATAATTTTTTATTTCTTAAAAGGCTATACATTGGTTTTTGAAATGAAAACTTTATACAAAATCAATTGTAGGAGGAATAGGTGTTACAATTATCATTATTAAAGAGTATAACCTCTTCATTAAGTGCTGATTATCGTACCAGAACTTAATTTATTCAGACATTGTGCTTAAATTTGGTACAACACCAGTGTAGTAGCTCATCAACACATTAACTTAATTCATTCAGACGTTGTGCTTGGAATTTGGTATAACACCAGTGTAGAAGCTTGATAATAAATAACATTAGTGTAGTAGCCCATCAGACATTTCATACTAGTGCAGTAGCTCAGGGACATCTATTAACTAAACAACCAATGTGTTGGACCTATAATTCCAATAGAGACTAAACTCTGATAATATTTGCAACAATCTGCATTTGTAAACATAGATACTGTACTTAATCTCCATCATCATGGTTTAGTTAATTCCAATAATTCAGCTTATGATCACATTTTATTTTCCAACTATTCATTTCTTTTTCCATAAGTTAATAGATGTCATGTCAGTATAGTGCTTTACCCTTCTAATGTTTACTTCTTTTATTTCACAGCTTCTTTTTGTCTCATTTAAAGTAATAAAATAGAAGATAGCTTCGTAAAATGAATTGAACAGATCAATTAAGGGTTCTTTTTATTGCAGTGTACAGTGAACTACAACATGGACCAAATCTGATAAAGTATTTTGTTCTTATCTGACTCTTTAGTACACAATATATTAAAAACCATTCAATTTAATGAAACCAAAAAATGCGCATGAACTAAAAGCAAATATCATATTTTTAGACTTATGTTTAAGTGTTCCCTCATACACCGTCAAATGCTGGATTTTTAAACATAATTTGAATTGCTTTGTCTAAAAAGGATAAATATGAGGAGGTGAGAAATTTTGATTTTCAGGAGTTAAACCCTACCAACCCTTCCCCATTTCAAAAGTAGCATAAAGTGTGCTCATTGTATACTTTAAACTTTAAATACTTTATATTTCTACAGTTTTACAACTAATGAGTTTTAGTCCATGATTTGAAACAATTCCACTCTTCTCTCTGATTTTTTGGCTATTTAAAGACGACTAAACAAATTTGAAATATGTATGTTATGGGTTTCACTAGGCTTTTCTTTTCTAAAAGCAAAGGTTTTAGTTTTCTGAAAATAAGAAATTGTAGCTTGTAAAGAAAAGAAATAGAAAATCCTAGAGAGAAATAAAAAACAAGTAAATAAATATAAAAAAGCAGATAGAAGCCTATTTGAAAGAAAAAGGAGAAGCTTATCATTTATCACATCCTTTCTTCACTTCAATATGAAGCCTTCTTGTAAGTAATGATTCTATTTTCTGAACAAATCATCAAGAAAATTCTCATATTCTTAAAGTATGTTATACCAGAGTATTTAAAATTCATTCTGTAATGCATGGGGAATTAGTTGAATACTTCCCTGCTGCTAATTTAATATTACAAAATCAAGTGCACTCATGTTACCATGCCCCATTCTAATTATCAATGATATAACACCATCAGTCTTCTGTAGAATACACACACACCCTCTACATTTTTTGCAAGTTTATATTTGTATTATTAATGGTAATCGTATGTCAAACAACGTGCATGTATGTTGAACTACGAGCGTCATGCCAATACACACTAAAGAATGAAGAAACAATGATTTCATACATCTGAGTGACTGATGAACTTGAAGAAGAAATACTTACAATATCAGATATTGCACCTTAAAGATATTTAAGTGCAAAATTACAACGACCTAAGAATACTGGACATACCACTTGAAAAATTAACCTACAACCATTGTTGTGTTCTAAGTCTATCTCTACTGTGAATTATCAAAACTCCATGGTAAGATAGCCTTTTATCCAACTCCATCAATGATTTTTTTTTTCTGCATTGGTTTCTGTTTCAAATTTATATTTAGGACATCCAAAAATGTATGCATCTATGTCATCAGTGGTGAAACTAGAATTTTTACGACAGGCGGATTCATATAAATGATCAACTCTATTTCAATTTTTTTTCTAAACTAAATTGAATTAATATAAATTATATTTAAAAGATTGGGTACAAAAACATTGATCACATACAATATTCCCACTACACATATTCATCTCGACTGCAGCTGACCAGGTACACACACTATTCACAGACACATACTTTCAAACACCTAACACGCAGGGAAAAACAAGGCACAATAGCTCTGGTAATACACACACAATTTACTATGGATTAGCTAAAGAACAAATATAGTCTAATAAAATCTTTGAGTAATGATGTAAACAAGCAATTACAGGGTTCAGTGATGTAACTAGCATCACAGACTGATACTATTTGAATTAAAACAAAATGAAGAATAATGTACTAGTATTAATTTTTGATACACATGTACAAAATTCAATAAATCAGACACAAACAAAATGAAGAATAGTAATATCTCTCATCGAAGTTTGTGTAGGATTTCTAGAGACACTTGTTCACACAACTATCAATTCACACAGAATATATTACTTCTGGAATCTTTGTTTACCTCTGGATATTACTGGTTCATTTGGGATTTTTGGATTTCTGGAATTTCTGGAGACGCTTGTTTACACCGCTATCAATTCACACAGCTATAAGTTCGTTTGGGATTTCTAGAATCTCTATTTACTTCTGGATATTGCTGAATCACACAGAATAATTCGATCGACGTCAAAGGTATTTGGACCGGCTGGGATTTCTGTTTACTTCTGAATCGGTTGGATGACAGCGATTAATTTTTTTTGGAGATGATAAAGTAAAAGGAAGTATATGCAGGAGCTTGGAGGAGAGGAAAGTGAAAGCAATATTCCCTCACAATTTTTTGTTTCCCGCCTACAAATCTACACATAGCGTTGTACAGAATATATTTACAAATAGCGTTGTACTATATTTACAAATAGCGTACCAGGCCCTAGCTTGCATAGCGGACCAAAGGTGATATGCGGAAACGCTATAGATTGATGCTATCAAAAGTCCTTTTTGTTGTAGAGTGTGTATATATATATATATATATATATATATATACAAAAACAACCGGTTCGACAAAAGTTGCATCTCGAGGAAGAGGAGAGGTCGGGTTCGAAGGGTGATGAGTGCAAGGGTTGTCATGGCGAGGAAGAGGAAGGGTCAGAGCTACCTTAGAGTGGTGGTGCAGGTCGTAGGAGACGCTGCTCTTGTTGGATGTTTGGCTGGGTGTGGTACAAGTCTGGAAGGTTGTGGGTTTGGTTGGAGATGCTCGGCACCGGGTGCTCGGCCAGAGTAGGTAATTGCGGAGAGATGCAGGGTCGATGGTGGAACAAACGGAGGATGAAGATGGCGGAGAAGGATATTGATGAATGATGATGGAGGGTGAGTTGTGTGAAGCTTGGAACGGTGGGTTGTTTTCGGTGGTGGGCGAGCAAGGGTGAAATGGATCAGGGGTGAGGCGGAAGTCACGGTGGGGATGTGAAAAGGCTTGCTGGCATGAGTGGCTAATGGAGCTAGGAAGAGGCTGAAATGGTGGAGCGAATGGGTGCAATTTCCACAAGCTTTAATATTTGCATGCTTACATTTTCCAGAAGTAGAAATTAGAACGAGCAAGAAGGAAAATGAACAGGTTTACAATATATGTACTTTATATAATATACAAATTTTCAAATGAAACCAGATAAAAAAATGAAGAGGCTGAAAGAAATTAAACGAACCAACATATATTAGACATTGTGAATAGAGAAAACCACGCACGAGAATTCAGGAAATAATAAAATAAAACGGCCGTTTGATTACGACCAGTGGGTAACTGAAGGGACAGGAAACCAAAAAGGGTCCATACCAAGTACCGATACGTAGAACCGTTATGAAGATTTCGCCGCGTACCGAACGCCGAAGTGCACAAATGAATATACTACGGAGATCAGCACAACAAAACGATCAGAACGGTACACAAATATCAATGAGACAACCATCCTTTCAAAAGTCGATATTTCGCTGTTAAATTACTGCAAAATTCATCGAAAATAAGATAAACGGGGCTAGACAAATCCAAATTTGATGAAACGAATCATGGCATCTCACTCAGAAAATGATTTACATTTTTATTATATAAAATATTCAGATAACTGATTTTAAATTTAAATAAAATTACACAACAAAATATACTTCCATATTCTTAGATGAAAATCTGACATTTGCTATGTTTAAATAGACGCATTCCAAATATCAAATTTTCATTACCAAATTCAATTGTTTTATTTTCATTAAAAATTCCGTTAAATATGTTATAAAGATTGTTAAAATTTATGGGACATTACAATAGGATATATATACCTTATAAAGAATAAATCGAATGTTTGTGAGAAATTTAAAGAGTATAGGAACTGTTGGGAGTGCGTTGCGCTACCTAATAATATGCGGATTGGATCCTAAGGCTAATGTAACATTAGAGGAAGGTGAATAGTCTTTTAAACCTATTATCGATTTACTTTATGATAATCAAAATTAGTAATACATAATCAAATTCACTAGTAATTATATAACAAATGTAGTAAATAAAAGTAGTAAAAGTAAAGAGAAGATACCAATAATTTTAACTAGTTTGGATTCACAATCTTATATCTAGTTCTATACCCCATACATAATTTCTCTATAACCAACTTTCACTTCCACTAGTGGCAGGTAAACCTTTATAACTTGACATTGAACAAAGTGGAAAGCAATATCTATCCTGACTTTTCACAGATGGAAGGGCACACTTAACCACTTACACTTCCATGGGTGCTAAGAAAACCCGACCTCTTATACATCATAGGCAGTAAAAAATATTGACCTCTCGACTTTCCTTTGGTGGTCCAGATCACTGTACAATCCTGACTTTTTGCGGATGGCAGGATACCCCTTTACAAATAGATAGTACAGTAATATCTATAAGAAATTTAACCTATCGATCACAGTTCCATGTAATCTTCAATACAACATACTATAGAACTCTGATAGCGATATCTTTGATTTCTTTGGGAATAGGATTAGAACAGAGAGTAATTGATAGTGAATTGAATGTAAATTCTCTGAATTTTTAATAAAGTTCATAATTTGTAAAGAAATAGAGAGAAAGAGAGTGAATTGGCATTATGTATGCAATTGGACCTTATTGCAAAGTGTAAGAGTGAAGAGACTGAGAGGTATGATAGAGAATTCTATTAGATATGATTTTTCCAGAGCCTTTTATAGAGGTTGAAAAGAATTAACTCTTCATGAAAGGTGAATCGAAATGTCCATTCGTTTAGAATGAAAAGTTACATCCACCAATTAGTATGTCGACAAGCTTACAAGGATATGTCAACATATCCTAGTTCGAAATTACAATTATTTTATAAAAGTTGTTTTAACTCATTTAACTTGTAAAACCAAAATAGTATTTTTATAAAATGATTATGTGGAATAAACTAAAGAGTTTGAAAGAGAGAATTAAAAGAATAGCTATGGGATCTTTAACAAATAATTCTTTAACTCGATATACCTTAATACTAATTGGTTGTTGCCTTGCATTCTTCCGGTCTTTGTTTCTTGAGTCTCATGTATTCTCCAAGCCTTGCTTATGAATCTCCTTTATTCCATTTTATTTTGGGAAGTAGGAACCAATGAGATTAGTGCGTAGGTTGTAGATAGATCATTTTTCCTTTTCACATAGTTCTCGATCTAATATTCGAGTACATGACTCGAAGTGTTTCATACCATTTCGAATAGAGATTTATAGCTCGATTTTTTATGGCGAGCGTTGATGGGAGTTTTTATGTGGAACCAAAGGTTGTTTATCATAGTTTATGGCTATGCAAGGAGAAAAGAGGTTTCTAATTAAGAAGCTTGATCAAAGTCCGCACTAGGAAGTCGAGTGATGGATACTAGTTCAGAAATGAAGTTATGTATTTGAGTGATCGAATCGGATTTTACATAGGAATGATCAATGTACATTATACAGATTGATAAATAGTTCTAAGTATTCCTGGGAATAGGGTTGTGGTATAATTTCGGGGACGAAATTATTTTAAGAGGGTAGAATGTAATGACCCGCAAATTTATCGCTTAGATAAATTATATTTATTTTTAAAACATGTAGATATGAGTTTAAAAGTAAGAAATAATCATATTTTAAGTGGTAAATAATAATAGTTTTTTCATTTGGGAAAAATATTTGCGGACAAATTACCGAGGTAAAATATTGATAATTTGTAAATATGATCCTAGACAAAAAATCAATAAAACTGCATTTAAACAATAAGGATCATGTGCGGCTCTAGATTCATAAACTAATATATGTATTAAAAAAAGATTATGAAATAAAATAATTTATTTTATTTCTGGAAAATAAAATGTATTTATGACACCGACAGTTGATATCATCGGTTTTATATATTTTTTCAGAAATTCAAGTTAAGTTAAATACTGAATAAATGGGTTTTTATTTACAAATAAACCTATTTTAATTATTTAATAATGATGGTGAATTTTTTTTAAAATTTGTTTACCAAAATTGATAGTTCATAGAAAAATAGAATTTGTGACCAAAGAACATTTTCCGAAATTTCGACTTTTCGACACCGAAAAGTTGTCGGGAATGTTGTTCGCCTTCATGCACTATATACACACATATATAAGAGATAATTAACCATATAATAATATACTCAATTTTTGTATTATCTTATGTTAATTATGTTTAGCAAGTGATGTGACAAGACATGGTTTTAAAATAATAACTTATATATATACATACACACACTAAATCATATTATTATCTCTCATCCATTTCCTTAAGTACCATCATCATTACCCATCATGGCTTAGGGGATGTGACTAGAGAAGGGAGATGTGACATTTGACGGGGAGGAAGGTGGTCATGTGACATGTCAAAATAATGGCATGTTATGATATTATAAAACTAAGGATAAAATGGTAATTTCCTCACTTTCCTTCATCTATAAATACACACCCTCACATACACATTTTCATTTACATTCCAACTTCATTCTTTTCTAAACCTTCTTCTCTAAAAATTCCATGGTTTCCATAGTTCAAAAAATTTAGAAAAAGTTAGCCTTTTGTGTTGTAACTTGCCTCCATACCTTCTACACTTCTTATATTTCCATTCCAACATCATCTCTACCAAAAACAAGAGCCATCAATCTCCACAAAGCCCTAGTTGTAACAACCCGAAATTTAAGCTATAATAATTAATTAATGAATAAATGAAATGATAAAATAACTTTGTGAAATTATAATAATTGAGCCACGTGAGTTGCACCATTGTGCCCGTGGTAATTTTCTGGTCAATTTCTATATATAGAACGTCAGAATCCGAGCATATATGAGCAAGATACAGAATTAACAAGATAAACGAATATATATATATATATATATATGGGGAGGTCGACCATCCCAAGGCCTAGGTCGACCGGCCGGTCGACCTGGCACTAAGGACGGTCGACCTGTAGCTCGACCCGCCTACGTTTGTGAGGCGAAGAAAATTTTCCTTCGTGCTGTGCAATTTTAACACATGAATTTCATTCTTTTGTTCAATCTGGTCCCTTTGTGCTTCGATTTGATGGATCCTATACAGCCTATGACGTGGTTGCATCCTATTTTATCCCCAAATCTAACGATCTGAGATCAACTTCTACCCTTATAAATATGAACCTAGGCCTAACACGTTTTCTCACTCTAAGATTTTCTCCAATTGGGTTTACCTTTTCAGGAATGTCCCTAAACGAAATAATTTTCCAAGGAGAAAATCATTTTAAATTAAAATATTTAACAACCCCAAGTGGATCCGGGAAGACTTAAAGGGAAGAGCTTAGGACCACTTTTGAGTGATTGTGGTTATTCAGATTTTTTTAAGCAATTTAAAATAATAGATTTTCCAATAGTTGTAGTTTTTCTATGATTTTGGAAATACCTTTTTATCGGTTATTTTCAGTTTTAGATTTATTTTCAGTCTATTTCTTTTTAGCTATTCTTTTTAGTTATTCGTAGGTAATTTCTGTTAATTATAGATTTTCCGTATAATTATAGTTATTTACAGTATTTTTAATTATTTACTGTCATTTATGCTTTATTTACATCTTCTCTTGTGCTCTAGATTTTCTTCTATTTTCAGTTTTCTTCTATTTCTCCTTTTTCTTCGCGAATGGGTTAGAATAGATTAAATGCGAATTTGGATTAAATTAAAAGAATACTGAAATAACGAAGGGTAAGATGCAAATCGTAAAGACTGTAATAAAAATGGAATTGGACTAAAATTGTGATGTAAATATTAGAATTGGACTAAATTAAAGAAATTGGCCTAGTTATAACTTAGAATTATATCTAAAAGACTAAAAGATGAAAGAAGCTTATTTTCACACTTAGACCTTTGGTTAAGTAATAAGCATGATTATAACATAGGTTATAATAAGAAACAGAACAGAATGAGGCTTATTTTAAGACTTAGGATAAATTAATAAGCACAGATAGTCAAAATAATAATAAAGGCTTAATTAAATAATTTATCTAATTTAATAAGCAAAGAATTAAAGTAGGACCTGTACCAAATAGCATTCCCTATTAGACAAAATTGTAGTCTCACATTAGCCTGAAGTGAGATGAGGGCATGCTTATGCTAATAATAGTAGTAATTGGTCAATAAATAGAAGTTCAAATCACGAGGATTTGGACAAGGGGCACAACTAGATATTGTTTGGATGACGGGCTAGTACCAACAGCATTTCCCCTATTTTCTATGGACACAGTGGTCTCACATTAGCCTGAAGTGGGATGAAGGGCACGCTTATGCTAGAGCTTGAGGTAATAAGAAGATCTAATAGGTGGAACAAAAGGTAACATGAGCATGGTAGTGGTTAAGCGTGCGACTTCCATTCGGGTGCTCAGTAATCGTTATGAGTTCCAAGTGCTTTGTATGTGTGCCTTTCGTAGGCAACATTGCCTTCTATGTATGGAACTATATATCATCTAGCCACAGTAGGTACTATGTGTATCTTTCGTAGAAACCATTTTCTTCTACGTAGGGAGTTATATAGTGTCTAGTCCACAGTAGGTAATATAGAATAGCAGGCCGATCAAAGGGTAGAATTAGGATTTCAGCCTAATCAAAACAGCTATCAAGACAAGGTCAAACAATCAAATTTAACCTATCATATTAATTTAGCAATAGTTAATTCGTACTTATTTCCAGCTTTATCTTTCCTTCTATTTCCTTTGTTTCCTTTTTAATACTGGAACTGTTGTAAAGCCTATTACCTTTACTTTGCTTAAAAATACTAGTGATTACTATCATTCACCAGACTTATAGTCTGACTCACTCCTCTATTTTACCATTTCCCCCCCAAGCAATCAGGGACAAGGACAGTAGACTCCAAATTCATGGGGATTTCTTTGGCAGAGATTCTATCATGTATTCCTTTTTTCTATTTCCAGTTTTTAGTCTCCTTTGTTGTAACTGGCACTTTTTAGGGAAAGTTGTACTCTGATTTATTTGAGAATATGGTTTTTGATTTCATGAGACTTGTATGGGTATTTTGACATATGATGCATTTGGTATTTGGTGACTTATTCTTATCATCATATATTACGGAGTTTGATTTTGAGCAAAATACTATAATTGTTTCTACTGTGTTATTACTATTATTATTATTATTATTTAGTTTTTGTCTTGTGAATCTTAGTCTCTACTAGTTTTAGTTATACCTACAACGCACCACACCTTTTAGTGTATCCTTTTGGGTATACTAAGGGGTATGGGGTGTTTCACTTGGTATCATAGCCTAATGTTACATGATTCCTAAAATTTTGTTTTAAAAGTAAAGTATTTTTCAAAATAACTTGTTTTAAAAGTATTTTTCAGAAATGGACTCGTTGAAATAGTTTTCAAGCATAAAAGAGTTTTTACAAAAATCACCTCAAAAGTCTAGTTCAATCTTCCTTTGACTCTTTTCTAAACTCTCTTTTTCTTTGCGTAGAATGGTGGATGCCCCTAATCATCCTGAGGGTATTCCTATCCCAGGCTGGATTCGTAGGTATCTGCAAGCCACGACCCTAGAGGTGCATGGGCAAGCGACCAATCCAGCACTAGTAGGTGGGAATCCCTTCAACCCACCTGAAGTAGTCAATTTCTCTAAGCTTTGTAAGGATTTTGTGAATTTAGGAGGAAATACTTTTTCTGGTACGGAGTCTTTTGTGGAGGCACGAGCTTGGTTAAGGAACACGGAGAGGATATTCGGGCTATTGGGATTGGAGGATCAGCAACGGGTTCTGCTAGCATCTTGGCAACTGAAAGAGGAGGCTTTTTATTGGTGGGAGATTATTGAGTTGGAAGGAAGAGACGTTAATTGGAATGGGTTTCGGGAGCGATTTGATAGGAAGTTTTTATCTCAAGCAGAAGAGAGTGTTCAGTTGGAGCGATTCATTAATTTGAAGTAAGGGAATTTGGCTGTGAAGGGGTACATCAATCAATTTAATGAGTTGTCACGGTTTGGGATGGAGTTTTTTAATACACCGCACAAGAAGGCTTTGAAGTTTGTGAAGGGATTGAATCAACCCCGTTAGGGATTGTTGTTGACTCAGGTGCCGATGGAAGCTACTTATGAGTCTTGCGTGGAAATGGCGCTTATGTCTAATGCAGTCAAGGAAGGAGAGTCTAAAGAGGTTGTTAAGACAAAAGTTCCAAAGAAGAAATGGTGGAAGAACAATAAAGAGAAGAAGAAAAGTGAAGGCCTTCAGAAGCAGATTACGAATGGTTTAAAGTGCAATAGCTGTGGGATTATGGGACATATCTCCAAGGATTGCAAAAGGGAAAGGATGAAAGGAAAGTACTATACTTGTGGATAACCTGGTAACTTGAGTAGGAATTGTCCCTAGAGAGCAAGGCAGAGGGCGAATGCACCAGTCACGCAGATTCAGGCCTTAGAAGTAGCATCTTCAGGCAGTATTTTGTATAGAAGTAGGAAAGTCACCGCTGAAGGTTTGATTCCTATTTTTGATTTTCCCGTTCGAACTCTTTTCAATTCTGGAGCTTCACATTCTTTTATCTCTAGCTCTCTTGTGGATTGTTTTCACTTAGACATCTCTTTAGTAGTAGACCCCATCATTGTTTCAAACCCCATAGGAGGATCGGCACACCTGTCTATGGTTTGTAGGGGGTTGAAAATTTTTATCCTAGGCATAGAATTTAAACGCGATGCCTATGTTTTGGGATTTTCGGGGTATGGGATTATTTTGGGAATGGACTGGCTATCACATATGGAGCTATATTAGATTGCGAGAGGAGAGTCGTTAGACTAGAGACATGCAGCGGTCAGACTCTCGAGGTTTCTTGCAACCCACAAGGGTCAGTTATGTTAAGCTTCCTTTATTCCCTCGATTCATCATCATCAGATTTAGATCTCGTTCCTCTCGTTAGATATTTTCCAGATGCCTTTGAGGAGGTTAGGGGACTACCCCCTAAGAGAGATTTACTTTAGGAATTAATTGATGCATAATGCTAAGCTAGTGGCATTACCCGTTAGGCACATGGAACCTATGGAGAGGAAGGAATTGAGCAAGCAAATCCTTGAGCTTTTGGAGAAGGGTTTCATAAGAAGGAGCATATTAGAGTGGAGAGCGCCAGTCGTCTTTACTACTAAGGCGGATGGTTCTCTTCGATTTTGCGTGGACTACAAGGAATTAAATAAGCTCACAAAGAAGAACCATTATCCACTCCCTAGGATAGATGACCTTTTTGATCGGTTAGTTGGCTCTTCGGTATTCTCTCAGCTTAATTTAGCCCTGAGATTCCATCAGCTTAGTGTAGCTGATGGCAGGATTGATAAGATTGCGTTTAGGACTACAAACGAATTTTATGAGTAGTTGGTTATGCCTTTTGGGCTAACCAATGCCCCAGCCTACTTCGTAGATTTGATGAGCCGCGTCTTTAGAGAAGTCCTAAATAAGTTTATGGTTGTATTCGTGGACGACATTTTGTTTTTTTTCCAAGAGTATGGAGGAGCATGTTAATTATCTAGAAGAGGTTCTTTGCACGCTTCGTAGTCATCATTTGAGAGCTAAATTTTTGAAGTGCCACTTTTGGAGAGAGGGGGTACGTTTCTTGGGGCACGTAGTTTCGAAAGAAGATTTGGTTGTTGACCCCACTAAGGTAATGGCGGTGCAAGATTGGAAAGCTCCCAAGAATGTTATCGAAGTTAGAAGCTTCCTAGGATTGGCTGGCTATTATAGGAAGTTCATTAGAGATTTTGCCAAGATCTCAGCACCACTCATGCGCCTTACTAAGAAGAATAAAGCATTCGTGTGGGACGTGGATTGTGAGGATTCCTTCATGAAACTTAAAAGAGCCCTTACTAGTGCACTAGTGTTAGTTCTACCCGATGGAACTAAACCTTTTACAGTATATACCAATACATGTGGGACGGGTCTAGGAGCGGTGTTGATGTAAGAAGGGAGGGTGGTATGTTATGGAAGTAGGTAGTTGTGGACGCATGAGAAGACTACCCTACCCACGATTTAGAGTTCGCTGCTATAGTTTTGCGCTCAAGTCTTGGAGGTATTATTTGCTTGGAGAGAGGTTCGATTTTTTCACCGACCATAAGTCATTAAAGTACCTATTGGCACAGAAGGATTTGAACTTGAGACAGCAGCGATGGATGGAGTTTTTGGCATTGTATGACTTTGAGATAGCTTATATTCCTGGCAAGGGTAATGTGGTTGCGGATGCATTGAGTAGGAGGAAAGCAACCCTTAGTCCTTTGTTCGTAGAGTGGAAGAGCCTAGAGTTTATTTCTACTTTTGATTTTAAGCCCTCTATGGACATTACCCCTGGATTGCTAGCTACACTTGAGGTGAGGCCTACCCTTGTAGATCAAATTGGCTCGAGGCAGTGAGAGGATTCGGAACTTATGAATGTGATGGATAGGATTAGCAGAGGAGAGGTCTCTAAACATCTCCAACATTATTCCATTGATAGCAAAGGGTGGCTTAGGAGAGATGGAAGGCTTTGTGTTTACCGCGCTGGTGACTTGTTGAAAGCGGTTTTAGAGGAAGCACACCATTCTCATATGACTATTCATCCGGGTGGTGATAAGATGTATATGGACATAAAGAGGATGTTTTATTAGAATGGCATGAAGAAGGATGTAGCGGAGTTTGTAGATAAGTGTCTTATATGCCAAAGGGTTAAGGAGGAGAAGCAGAAGCCCGAAGGATTACTTCAGCCCTTGGATGTACCTGAATGGAAGTTGGACAACATTTCGATGCACTTCATAGATGGTTTACCCCGTTCTAGGAAGGGGAATACTAGCATTTGGGTGATTATAGATCGCTTGACTAAAACACCCATTTCACTCTGGTTAAGAGTAAGCGTACGACATCTTATTTAGCATCCTTATATGTTCGTGAAATAGTCCGACTTCATGGAGTTCCCTCTAGCATAGTGAGCGATAGAGACCCTATTTTTGCTAGCGAGTTTTGGAGAAGCCTGCAAAAGGCTTTAGGGACGCAGCTTAGATTGAGTATGGCCTATCACCCTCAGACTGATGGCCAAACAAAGAGAGTTAATAGAGTGCTTGAGGACTTTTTGTGGATGTGCATTTTGGAATTTAGAGGAGCCTGAGAGGATCATCTTCTGTTGGTGGAGTTCGTGTACAATAACAGTTACCAAGCAAGCATAGGAATGGTACCTTTTGAGGCTTTATATGGGAGACCTTGTAAGTCACCTTCATATTGGGTGGAGTCTATGGAGAAGTTTCTACTTGGGCCTGACATGGTTAGGGAGACATCGGAGAAGGTGGATTTGATTCGAAGGAGGATGAAGATAGCTCAAGGTAGGCAGAAATCATATGTGGACAAGCGGAGGAGAGACATCGAGTTTGAGGTTGGAGACTTAGTTTTTATTAATGTATCCCCGCTTATGAAGGTGGTAAGGTTTGGGTCAAATGGAAAGTTAGCCCCCAGATTTATAGGACCATTTCCTATCTTAGAGAGAATTGGGAAGATGGCATACCGAGTGAAGCTACCGGAGAGGCTCGTAGGAGTGCACGACGTTTTCCATGTTTCGCACTTGCGAAAGTGCTTACATGACTCAGCAAAGGTTGTAGAGCCTAGTCAGTTAGAGGAGGTGGAAGTAGAAAGGGAAGCATCGATTCGGCGTATTCCTACGAAGATCTTTGGATGAGACACCAAGCGACTTAGGAATAAAGAAGTTCCGTTAGTAAAGGTGCAATGGGGAGACGATGTTGCAGACGCTTCGTGGGAGACTGAAGAGAAGATTCGTACTTCTTATCCTCATCTTTTCTATATAAGTTTTTGAATTTCCTATTTTCCATCTTTAGTTTTCAATAGGTTCTTTCCTTTATTATCCTTTGGGTGGGTAGAACTTAGGATATAACCTATGGATAATAGGATTTGATGTAAACATGTTAGTAGAACATGTAATGAATGATGTATGCCAGTGGTTGTAAGTGTTTTCTAGTGGATGCTAATGGACACATATACTTACACTAGGCACTATTACCTCTTAGGGATCGGCCTAACTAGGACACTAGAGCATACACATATGGATGTGTGCGCATTTTATTTTCCATGATTGCTATAAATGGATGATTATCACATGATTGTTGCATTTGGATGATGTTTGAAGCATGCATATAGAACTATCGGTTATCATTAGGAATTTTTGCATTCATTTGGATACATAGTACGGGTATGACTGCATAAAAGGAGGTCAACTGAATCAGTGGACCGCCTAATCTTTTGCATTAGTTAGGGACATTAACACTACACTAATTGCATAAGTAACATAAATCGCATTAGAAAACTTAAGGACAATGGATGAATGTTGACAATTGAGTAGTTGGGTGTAGATATTGGATGAAAACATTTAGTTCATTCTTTTATCCTTAGAGATTTTTAGGACGAAATCCCTTAAGGAGGGGAGAATGTAACAACCCGAATTTAAGCTATAATAATTAATTAATGAATAAATAAAATGATAAAATAACTTTGTGAAATTATCAGAATTGAGCCACGGGAGTTGCACCATTGTGTCCATGGTAATTTTCGGGTCAATTTCCATATATAGAACGTCAGAATATGAGATTATATGAGCAAGATATGGGATTAACAAGATAAACGAATATATATATGTATATATATATATAAGGAGGTCGACCATCCCAAGGCCTAGGTCGACCGGCCGGTCGACCTGGCACTAAGGGCGGTCGACCTATAGTTTGACCTGCTTACGTTTGTGAGGCGAAGGAAATTTTCCTTTGTGCTGTGCGATTTTCACACATTAATTTCAATCTTTTGTTCAATCTGGTTCCTTCGTGCTTCCATCCGATAGCTCCTATTCAGCCTATGACATGGTTGCATCCTATTTTATCCCTAAATCTAACTGTCTGAGATCCACTTCTACTTCTATAAATAAGACCCTATGCCTAACACTTTTACTCACTCTAAGATTTTCTCCAATTGGGTTCACCTTTTTAGGAAGGACCCTAAACGGAATAATTTTCCAAGGAGAAAATCATTTTAAATTAAAATATATAACAACCCCAAGTGGATCCAGGAAGACCTAAAGGGAACAGCTTAGGACCATAGGTGAGTGATTGTAATTATTTAGATTTTTTAAGCAATTTAGAATAATAGATTTTCCAATAGTTGTAGTTTTTCTACGATTTTGGAAATACCTTTTTATTGGTTATTTTCAGTTTTAGATATATTTTCAGTCTATTTCTTTTTAGCTATTCTTTTCAGTTATTCGTAGTTAATTTCTATTAATTATAGCGTTTTAGTTTAATTATAGTTATTTATAGTATTTTTAATTATTTACTGTCATTTATGCTTTATTTACATCTTCTCCTACGTTTTGGATTTTCTTCTATTTTCAGTTTTCTTTCGTTTCTCCTTTTTCTTCGCGAATGGATTAGAATATATTAAACGCGAATTTGGATTAAATGAAAAGAATAATGAAATAACGGAAGGTAAGATGTAAATTGTAAAGACTGTAATAAAAATGGAATTGGACTAAAATTGTGATGTAAATATTAGAATTGGACTAAATTAAAGAAATTGGCCTAGTTATAACTTAGAATTATAACTAAAAAGAGTAAAAGATGAAAGAAGCTTATTTTCACACTTAGACCTTGGGTTAAGTAATAAGCATGATTATAACGTAGGTTATAGTAAGAAAACAGAATAGAATGAGGCTTATTTTAAGACTTATGATAAATTAAGAACTTTAAATGATTTATTTATTGAAACTAACTTTGGGTTCGTTTAGATTTGAACCCATTTCAATGGCACAATGGAAAAGAGAATAATTTACTAAGTACTCCACAATATTCGTCTAAGCAAACGTCATGTCATCACTTAGAGATTATTCAGATTACCACGAAACTAATCGAGATGTTTTCCTCCAAGTTATCCCAAGAAAAATGCATTCCATTTAAAAATTCACTTCCTAAAATATTTCACTTTAATTTACTTCCAGAAAAGCTACTATTTCATTTCTCAAAATCCTTTTTGAAATTATTTTCAAAAATTCTGGGATTTAGATTCAAAAATCCTTTTTAAACACATTTTATAAACTAAATTTATATAAAATCTCCAATATGTAAAAATCATTTCATATTATAATAAATCTTCTTTATTATAATAGAATTTTCTCAAATATCTATTCCCTAAATGTCTTATCCTACCATTTAGATTACATTAAACAACATTTTACTAAAGTTCAATCCTTAAACTCACCATTATTAAAAGGTGAATTTTAACTTAACATTTTCTCCTAACACCTTATAGTCCAATTGTGAAACTTAATTCACAAGAGGTTCGTTTTAAATTAAAGCGATAAATGCTCTTAAATAAATCGAACACAATTTAACAACTAACAAACAGTAATCAATGCTCCTTATTTAATTAAGCATGACTGGATAAACAATAGCAATAATAAATAAATATTGTCACATTCAAACAAAGACACTCTATAACAATATAAAGTTTTGAAAATTATTCCTTTATATATATATATATATATATATATATATATATGTAATATAATCCTAGGCAAAATATTTCATTTGCCAAATTTTCAAAAATCAATATCATGTCTGTTGACGTTATTCAAGTGTTTAGAAACCTCTATCAACACCATAGCGTCCCACATCTTGATCAGAATTCATAAAAATGCAATCGACCAATTAGCATAATATGTCTTTATAACATTAACAAATACGCTCTCATATATATAATACTCTCAAACTCGTTCTACAGTGTTGCTTACCCTATCTCTAATAAGCCATACCCTACCAAAGCCAAAGTACTCACTTAACCTTCAGCTCTGAAACCAAGCTGCAACAACATGATTTTTTGACCGTCGAAAGTCGACACCGAATACTACCACTGTGTTCAAATGTCGAACATCCAATCAAAAAAAGGGCAGATTGTTAGGGTAAATAAAAAGAAATAAATAAAGAACAGATAAAATTAGAATCTCACAGCGGAATAGACAACATATATTATAATAAGGACAGTAAAAACTGTCACTCCAAAAATACAGATTATATCAGAGTTAAACCCAAACCTTATCAGCTGGACAATTATAAAATCCTAACCATATAATTGCTGATAGGGATACTATATAATAAAGCGGAAAATAAAACACTACGACAGGTGAACCTCCAGCTCCTCTCCAAGATCTCCATTGTGCCAAAGCTAACCTGGGAAAATACTCGGTCTAACCCGTGCATTATAATAAAATAACACTCAGATCAGTCTGGAAGTAATAGCGTAAGAAAACTTAAATAATGGAGAATATATAAAAAAATTGTGACACCACACCACTACCGTGGGATGGGTTTTTTCTCATAAGAATAACATCCATATAGGAAGGAGCAGAGACAAACAACAAAAAACAAATCCAAATAAGAATAGGAATAAATAGTATTAAAAACCAGACTTAAGATAATGAAAATGATCCGAGCAAAATCCAGACTAGACAAAATGGATAAAACAAGATAATAATCCAAACTTCAAAGAATGGACAAAACCAATAATTAAACACCGCGAAGAGTGGTTGACTCTTCCCGTTGTAGTTAAAGAGAAACAAATTCAAAGGTTCGAATCGTATAAGGAAAGGAAAATTCTAACAAATGACTATGAAGGTGCATCCCTTTTGAAATATAACTCTAGAAATATACTTTTAAACGGGTCACATATTATGTGACACTTCTTGGGAATCCCTAAGTTGGACCCCGCCAAACCTTACGAGAATCCGAATATTTCCACATTTAAGTGCACAACTGAATCTAATCCAAAGGAGATGTGAAAATATCCTAATGAGAGCAACCCCACATAGCTTGGCCCTCTTTCATGCTTTGGGTTTAGTCATTTTCAACAAAGGGTGATAAAGCTCAAAGAGCAGCAAATCATTTTTAAGGTGGCTATACACCATGGAGAAAGCTGAATTCGATAATTAATAAATCAACTATTGGGGAGAATTACAATGACCATATATGGAAACTAAATATCATATATTTAACACTACTCCTTGATTTCAAACAAGTGCTATCTCTCGGTTGAAAATGAAGCCAAGCAAGTTGAGGTAGTGTTACCTATAGGCATTGCCTTGAATGATATTTTTAACCTTCAAGATAGAAACGAGTCCAAGCCTCAACGTTTAGCGTTGAAAGTATGATTAAGTCCTTTCCATATAAACGATATCATTTATGGAATTATTTTTCCATAACCGAATCGAACTTTACTTTTTAAAACTGAACTTGTGCTTGATTTCCATATTACAATATTGGTAAAAACGCTTTTTGAAATGCCTTTTAAAATGTTCTTTTAAAAGAAAATTTTTATAATACTAAGTGTATTAAAACAAGGGTCAAAAAAAATGTCATTAAAACATTGTTTACTATAAACCCAAAACAATTTACACTTAGCTTTATTTATACATAATTCCTTTAAAAAAATTCTCATTTATAAATCATTATTTATAAATTTAATCAATGTTTATTATCCTACAAAATAATAAAATATTTTAAATACCTTTATAAATTTAAAGCAATATTAATTATCCTAAAAGATAATTAATCAAATTTAAAATCTCTTTTAGATAAACAAATCAATTATTTTAAATAAAGTAGTTAATTATTTCAAAAACACTTTTAACTTTAAAATCTTTACTATATCAGCTTATTAACTTTAAAACACAAAATCAGTTGATTAACTTTTAAAGACTTTCATTATATTAGTTAATTTAATTTAATCACTTTTATTTAATCAATTAACGAACTTTAAATACCATTAATTAAAAATATTTATTAAATTCAAATAATCATTAATTAAAATATATAATTAATCTCGAACATCATTAATTAAAATAATTAATAAATTTTACATGTCATTAATTAAAAAAATTACTTAAGTTCAAATAATCATTAATTAATTGGGCTGATTAAATTCAAACATCATTGGTTAAAATGATAAATTAAAATGATTAATTAAGTATAAAACAACATTAATTAAAATGATTAACTAAATTTCAAATATCACTAGTTAAAACAATTAACTAAATTTGAAACAAGCATTAATTAATGCTTAACATCATTAATTAAAATGATTTAATTACATTCAAATCTCATTAATCAAATATATTAATAAATTTCAAAAAATCATTAATTAAAGTAATTAATTAATTAAAATCATTAGTTAACATGATTAGTTAACTTTAAACATCATTAGTAAAAATGATTAATTAATTTAGAAAACCATTAATTAAAATTATTAATAAATTTAAAATATCATTAAGCAATATGATTAATAAATTTTAAAATTCTGTTTAGTGAAAAAACAAGCTCAAGTTGAAAACACGCGACAGGGTTTTGGAGATGATAGTCAATAAATAACGTTGTAGCAAAAATCGCTATAACGAAATTTAAACAATTTAAATGTAATATCAAGATTTATTTCAATTAAATTCAATATAACAACATAAGGACGTAAATAATTATTTGCGAGAAACCCCTCATGGTCTCTTTACAGATTCTTCCTACAAAACAATGGATAAGGACATTATATATAATCATATGGGTTCGTAACAATCAAGTTAATATGTCATCCATTTTCCAAATGAAAATTAAACCAAACAATCAATTAAATAGTTTAACTAACATCCAAGCAATCAAAAGTTTATAGCATCATAGATATGATATAGTAAATTTGAACGTGAGTTAAACTTACATTGATTCCAGTTTTCGCCGAAGCATTCTGGTTTGAACTAATATCAAAAGGACATTCTATTTTAGTCTAAAATTCAATGAGCTCCAAACATCTCCAATTCAATTTCATTGCGAAGATAATGTTGACACGAGTGGAATGCAACAAACGACGTTCGAATCCAACCTCGTATGTATTAGTTATTCAATAAATAAGTTTTCAGATTTTAAATAATATAATTAAATAGTTAATTACATTGCTTAACTAATCTCCCCCCATAAACCTTCTCCTTCCTGCTAATTACCTTCACCCTGTACAAAGTTTGTGCACTATTAACCGTGCATTCATCACCAATTTCTCTCTCCAAATTCGACTAATTCACAATCCGACTTTGCCAAACAACTCCATTGCTGTAATATCCCGGAATTTATGGACAATATCAATTTAATAATCTGTTTAAATAATTAAATTGATTGATAATTTTTGATAGTAAGATTTGAATTGATTTAATGATCTGATTAAATGAATATTTAACTAGTGAATTTATCCTTTAAAAATTTATAGGATGATTTCTATTTATAATGTATATACAATTGTATATATTGTAAATAGATAAGCTTGGATTTAAAATTTAAATAAATAAGATATTGTTTTTAAATTCTAATATATATATATTGATAAATTGTTATTTTCAAACAATAATTATAATATATTGTTTTATATACAAATATAAATAGACTTTAATAAAATAGGATTGTTATTTTCAAAATTGAAAGTGTAGTTATATATGTATGTATATAACATGACTTTAAATTGGATTTAAATATAATTTGAAAAGTAAATGTAAATTAGTTTTGAAATTCAAAGGTAGATACTTTAAATTATTTGGATTCAAAATACATGTATAAGCTTTTATTTATACATATACAAATGATTTTATTTTCTTTTAAAAGTAATTTATAAATAGAGAAGTATTTAAGGAAATAAAGAAAAAGGCTTTTATCTACATTTAAAATAAATATAAACTAACTAAAAAGGACATGTGTAAACCTATAAAGGATTGTTTAAAACAAGTGTTAACTAATTAACACATATGAAGACAAGTGTCCATCTTTTAAATTTCTATTTTTCTTTTATTTTTAAGAAATAATTTTCAGCCCTTATAAACATTTTTCTTTATCTTCATTTTCTTTTTATCTTCACATTTTCAAACTTGAGAAACTTCAGCCTATTTTCTCATAACAAAATCTGTAACCAAATTCTCCAAAGTAATCCACAACTTAAATCTGCCTTTCAAAACAAATCTGTGAATCAACATCCCTCAAACCAAAATTTATCAAAAGCAAAAATCCCTGTAATCTATTTTCCAAATCAAAGCCTGCATTTCTTCAATCTGGAAATAAGAATCTGGAAAACAAGTCTTCTGTCTACATTCATTTTCAAATCTGGAATTTTAAGCAACATCTCAACAAGATTAGCCTTCATGCAAGTTTTTTTTAGCAAACATTCAAGTTAAAAGTTTAAGAAGCAAAAGGCATCTCAGCTAAAAGTTCAAAAGCTTTTCAAATTAAAAACCTGGAAAGTTTCTCTGTTCATTCTCTAAAATGGTGAGTAACTTTCATTTTTAAAACTTAAATATATGATATATGCTTGCATGTGATGATATTGCTTGTATTGAAGTTCTTAATTTGAATTTATATGAATTGGTATGAATATGTGTGGGAGCCTGTCTGTTTACATATAAAAAACCTATCCTCTGTTATTTATCAAGTGAGAGAACTTTTTGTCTTTAAAAACAGTTTTAAATGTCTGATTATACTTAGATGCTTGCGATGGATTTTTGTATTAATATGGTTTGCATATGTTGGTACATGTGAATGCATGATAGTATAAGTGAAATGCCTGTACAAAAGTTTGTGTGTATGAATGTATATTTCTCTGTTCTATGTCAGAATTAAACCCATTCAAATTTAATTCCATTTCTCTTTATACATTCAGTTTTAAGACTTGATCTCTAAATAGAAAATGATTGTGGAAGTGTAATATTGTTTCTAAAAATAACTTCAAGAATTTATATTAAGTATGTACTTCGGAAATTTAAAATTAGCAGTGAAGTTCAAAAATGGGTTCAAATCGATAATGATAATTTAAATTCTTGATTATATAAAATTAAACGTTGTGCAAATTGATGAATTTTGATATATAAATCAAGATTTTTAGGATGGTAGTTTAAGAGAAATGATGGGATGATCAGAATTTGGGTTTTACTCAATTTTTGGTGATTGGCGAAATAATGGGCCTCGGGGTTTTTACTGAAGCATATTTGAGAATGGGGTAACTCGGCAAAAATGATCGGAAAATTTTCCGATCATCGAGCTGGTGGCACGATGATGAAATAGGGTTTTAGTGCCAGTCTGGTTGGCATTGTTTCTCGGATTCAAACGCTGACATGGGTGGATCGGTTGCTACCGCACTTGGGGGAATCGATGTAGGGAACTGCAGCGAAGGTCTGGATACGATGGCGGAGCTTCTGATCGATGGAGGTGGCGAAACGTGGAAGCTTTTAGGTATCGTTTGGTTCCAGGTAGAAGTCGTGATGCTCGATTTCAATTTCCTGTTGAATTGGATGATCTAGGCGTTTGTGATTGATGAGGAGGTGTTCGTCGATGTATTGGAGGTTGCCGAAATTGCCGGAGGTGACCAAGTCGTCGGTGTACGTGCACGTGTGCACGCGTGATACTCTGGTACAGATCTGAGCTTTATAGTTTGGGAAGATGAAGTCTGGGTTGACTCGTAGAGATGCGTGAGTGACTCGAAGTCGTGCTCGTGGAATTGTAGAAATGGCTCGGGTTCAAAAAGGGAGACTCGCGTGGGCTAAACTGTTTTAATTTTTTTTACTTGACAAAATTTTAAAATAACAGGGGAAGGGAAACTCGAAGGGAACTCGGGGGTTTCCAGTTTTTACTCGAAGCATTTAGTGGTAGGCTCAGGTAATTTGAGTTGGTACAAGCCTTAAGCCTGTTTGTTTTTAACTTTTAAATTTGGTTTAAAATTTTGGAAACTGAAATTTTAAACAAAGTTTTAAAGCAAATTTGGAAGTATGGATTCAAATTTAAAATTGTATCCTTGTTTGAAATAAATAGGTTGATAAAATTTATGATGTTTTAAAATTTAAATTGTTAAAAGTATATTTTAAAAAGGATTTTGAATTCAAATAAATTGGTTTAAAATCTTATAAATGTTAAGTGTTCTTAACATTTGATTTAAAAAGATTTTGTATATTTGATTTAAATATTGGTTAAAGTTAAATTGTAATCTATTTAAATCTTTTAATTTAAATGAATTAAAAGAAAGATTTTAAAGTAAAATGTTTTAAAGACTTTTGTTAATAATAACTAAAGTAGTTAAAGGTTAATACTTTAGTCGGAAAGTAATTAAGATTTAATTATATAGGAGTAATTAAATTAATAAGGTAATTAAAGAATAATTGATAATTTAATTAATTAATTGATAAATAAGAGTTTATCAAGTTGTTTTAATAAATAATTTATTAAAGATTAATTACCTAAAGAAGTAATTAAAGAATTGTTAAATAATTAATGAGGGATCATTAATTAGGGATAAATAAATAATTAATTAATGAGATTAATTTTGGTAATCAATTTGATTAATAAATTAATAATAATCATTTATGGAAATTGGTTAAGTATAATTACTTAATGGAAGTAATTAAGGTAATTAATTACTTAAGGTAATTAATTAAATAATTTGATAAGTTAAATTAATTAATTTAATTAATTTAAGATAATCACTTGGTTATGTGATAAGTATAATTACTTAAATGTAATTAGTGAAAGTGTAATTACTTAGGAAAGTAATTAAAGTTAATTAGTGGATGTAATTAACTAAGGATGATATAATGAAAGTAATTTGAGTTAATTACTTTAAATAATTAATCAAGGGATTAATTAAAAGAAAATTAATTAATGAGTAATTAATTTATGGAAGAGTAATTAAGGGTAGTTAATTACTAGATGAGATTAATCAAAGGTGATTAATAAATGTGACTAATTAATTATTAGATGTAATTAATTTAAATAAGATAATTAATTAAGAGTAATTAAGGATCATTAATTAATATAATTAATGATGTAATTAAGAATTGATTAATTAAGATTAATTAATAAATAATAAGTGATTAAAGTAATTAATTAATTATAATTAATTGAGGATTAATGTAATTAAGTATAGTTAATTAATAGATGAAGTAATTAAGGATTAATTACTGAAATGGTTTAAGATAATTAATTTGTGAGATTAATTAAGTATTAATTACTTAAAGTAATTAAAGGGTAATTAATCAGGAATGATTAATTAAGATAGATACTTAGAGTAATGATTAATTAATTGGTTTAATTAATGATTAAGTAAGAAGGATTTATAAAATGAGGTAATTAATTTAATTCACTTTAAATTAGGTAGAGATGATATAAATCATTACTTAGGGATGGATGAATAATATAGAATGCTTTGCATTGTTGATATCTCTGATAAGAGATGTGCTGATCTATGATATGGATGCTTTGGTTAAATTGAAATGATAATATGAATTGTCTGTTTGTGATAATGTAGATTATCTGTTGTGAATTATCTATCCCTGTAGTATAGATAACTGAAATGAATTGTTTTAACCTTAAAACAACTTGGCCCTTTAAAGATACGTTTTGGATTTCGATGAGACCGGGATCGGGTTTCCATATACCGGAATTCCAGGTCTGGAGACCCGAATACCACATCGATCCAAATTAACGATAGGTCGTGAATCTCAAGTGAAGATGAAGATTCAGAGTGCAAGGATTATTGTCGTTAACTCTGAGGGTGATTCCAACACGAGTGTAATGAGATAATGCCTTCGGTTTCGTTCGAACCCGGAACGAACTTGTATGGATTGAATGCTTTCAACACATCGTCAGGCGGACGATGAGCATTCTAAGTGATGTTCTGATTTAAAGGTAAATCGTAGCCTCAAGCCTCATCAACCGGGAATGGCTAAAACAGGGGAGGTGCAGCAAGGCTTCGTGGGTAGCACCCACTGAGAGTAAGGTCATCCCTGTCTAGAGAAGTTCCTTCTTTTATTTCGGCTTAGTGGTGCAGTTGGCGACGGCCATCTGTGGGGTGATTTTATTCGGAATTATCCAGTAAGGGATGGTTCCGGCTTTGTGTTGCAGGGGATTGGGAGTGATCCTCGGTACGGTGATCTAGGCCCCGTACTGTGATGAGCGGTACCCCGGTAGCTCTGCCATTGTATGGAAATCCAAATTCCAATAAGTGATAACGAACTTGATTGTATACTTATGTATGCTGGAATTTAATAATGTAACAATTTCGGCTATTTCATATTTATTTGAAAACCCTAGACCCTATTATAATACAATCGAATTTCCTATCAAATGTTTTGGTTATCGTAAGGTAAAAACTTTTCCGTGTTTATGTGCGGGAAGTCTTACGAGATACCTTTTCTTTCCAAATGGTTTTGAAGTTAAACAAGTTTAACCTGTTACTCACACCAGACCCATGTCTGACCCAAGTTGTTTATTTCTGTTTTATAAACTCTTGGGTACTCAAATTTTTACGAGTAGCCAAGGGATTCAGGTTTAGCTTTGACGAATTGTGGAGGAGCAATGGAGCAGGAGGCTTCGGCGTTCATAGATATAGTATTCCGCTGTGTTGATATCTGTGTTAGAGTCTTGTATTGTATTTGAATTGTAATATCTAGACAGATGTTTATAACTGTCTAGTATGTGTTGTATAGTTGTGTAAACTCTGATAAGTGTTGTATACTATGTAATAGATTATGTTATTAATATAATTTATTCGTTCCGCTGTGAGATCGTTGTTGTTGTTTCTTTCTTTCTTCTCTTCTTTTCTATTTTCTACCCCTTTCTTTCTTATTGATGATGCGTCATTCAGTGGAATGAGTGGCGGGTCGTTACAGTGGTATCAGAGCTTAGGTTGAGCGAATGCCTAAGCTTTTGGTTAAGTAAACATCAGAGAACTAGGTTGAGTGAATACCTAGGTTCGGAAGGGTTGTTCATTAGAGATAGGATCTGTAGCCACCTATTTTAGTCCGAGTGTATATATATATATATACGAGAGAGCGTATTTGTTAGTTATGTAAAATGGTTTTATATTGTGTTAATTGATCGGTTGGGTGGTATATGGATTCTGGTCAATACGAGTAGCTACCGTTATTGATAGGGATCTCTAAACACTTGGACCAGGCCAACGGACACAATATTGTTTTAAAAGGGAAGGTGAAATAATTTTACCTAGATATATTTTCTATATATAAAAAGTATCATTTTAAAAGTATATGGTACTTGTGATGATTGGTTGAGATGATAATAATTTATCATCTAGGATTTAGTGGTCTTAGTTGTCAACCTTGTGTATTGTACTGGTTGTTTTTTACTTAAATATACCCTAAATTCCTTAGAAATCTGAACCCTTTAGGATTCGAATCTTGGAAAGTAAATTTTACTAAGTTTATTTACTAAAGAAATTTGGAAACTTTTTAAACTAGTAAATTTTTAAGAAATTTTCCATCCTTTAAAGATAATTTTAGAATAATGGGTTTCTAAAAAGAGATGTTTAAAATTTAAAAATCTTATAACAATTTGTTTATAATCCATATATATATATATATATGGATTTATGAATTGAAGGAATAATAGGTTTATAAACTTACTATATATGTATATATTTTCTCTAACTATAATCACTTTTCAAAAATATCTTAAATTATTTTGAAATAATGATTTTAAGAAAATCTTGGGTAATAAGAATCTAAAAGGGAATAAATTTTGAAATATTAATCTTGATATACTCTTAGTCTATATAAGTCTAAACCTTAGATCTCACCTTTGGATTTTGGTATTGATTTTAGAGAACCCGTAGCGTTTGCCGTGGAGTCTTGGCTAAGGCAAGAAGAGATGGTGATGTTGAAAGGGTTAAAAGAATTTTAGCAGAACTTAGACAACCGTCCTTATATGAAGAAGAGCCTGATGAGCAGCCTCAGCCTCAGCCTCAAGAAGAAGAAATTAAGGAAAAAGAAGAAATTGAGGAAGAAGAAGAAATTGAGGAAGAAGAAGAATTTGAGGAAGAAGAAGAATTTGAGGACGAAGAAGAATTCGAAGAAGAGGAAGACTCCGAATCAGAAAATGATGATGCCATTATTTGGAATTTAGATAATGGAATAGAAAGGCCGGCCAAAGGTGTGAGTTTCATTCCTTGGGTAGGTGATCCAGAGGATGTTTCGGAACCAGATAGTGATTGGGAGGACAGGGTGTTGTCAGGACCTGAGGGGGAGGACTCCAGTAGCAAGAGTCCATAGTTGATTAGGGTATTTCCTTTTTTGTATGTGTCTATGACCCTTGGACGTCATGGAGGTTAGGTGTTAAATGTTAGTAAGGTGATATATGTATCTGTATATATAGGCATGCTTGTATGGGAATGATAGCACTTGTAAAAATATTTTGACTGGTACTAAATATAATATATATTTTGATATACAATATGAATCTATGTATTGATTGTTGGATTGGTTGTAGAGCGAGTATCCCGGTATATATATACTTGGGGAAACTCGAGGAAATTCTATTCAGAATTTTTTTTCGCTGGATAGTTAGAATTGTTAGAATTGTTTGTTTGGATGATTGTTTGCTATGGTTGTTAGCATATAGATGATAATATATGCTTGTGATTTAAATAGATTATTAAATTACCTTTGTTTTAAATTTCGGGGACGAAATTATTTTAAGGGGGAAGGAATGTAATATCCCGGAATTTATGGACAATATCAATTTAATAATCTGTTTAAATAATTAAATTGATTGATAATTTTTGATAGTAAGATTTGAATTGATTTAATGATCTGATTAAATGAATATTTAACTAGTGAATTTATCCTTTAAAAATTTATAGGATGATTTCTATTTATAATGTATATACAATTGTATATATTGTAAATAGATAAGCTTGGATTTAAAATTTAAATAAATAAGATATTGTTTTTAAATTCTAATATATATATTGATAAATTGTTATTTTCAAACAATAATTATAATATATTGTTTTATATACAAATATAAATAGACTTTAATAAAATAGGATTGTTATTTTCAAAATTGAAAGTGTAGTTATATATGTATGTATATAACATGACTTTAAATTGGATTTAAATATAATTTGAAAAGTAAATGTAAATTAGTTTTGAAATTCAAAGGTAGATACTTTAAATTATTTGGATTCAAAATACATGTATAAGCTTTTATTTATACATATACAAATGATTTTATTTTCTTTTAAAAGTAATTTATAAATAGAGAAGTATTTAAGGAAATAAAGAAAAAGGCTTTTATCTACATTTAAAATAAATATAAACTAACTAAAAAGGACATGTGTAAACCTATAAAGGATTGTTTAAAACAAGTGTTAACTAATTAACACATATGAAGACAAGTGTCCATCTTTTAAATTTCTATTTTTCTTTTATTTTTAAGAAATAATTTTCAGCCCTTATAAACATTTTTCTTTATCTTCATTTTCTTTTTATCTTCACATTTTCAAACTTGAGAAACTTCAGCCTATTTTCTCATAACAAAATCTGTAACCAAATTCTCCAAAGTAATCCACAACTTAAATCTGCCTTTCAAAACAAATCTGTGAATCAACATCCCTCAAACCAAAATTCATCAAAAGCAAAAATCCCTGTAATCTATTTTCCAAATCAAAGCCTGCATTTCTTCAATCTGGAAATAAGAATCTGGAAAACAAGTCTTCTGTCTACATTCATTTTCAAATCTGGAATTTTAAGCAACATCTCAACAAGATTAGCCTGCATGCAAGTTTTTTTTAGCAAACATTCAAGTTAAAAGTTTAAGAAGCAAAAGGCATCTCAGCTAAAAGTTCAAAAGCTTTTCAAATTAAAAACCTGGAAAGTTTCTCTGTTCATTCTCTAAAATGGTGAGTAACTTTCATTTTTAAAACTTAAGTATATGATATATGCTTGCATGTGATGATATTGCTTGTATTGAAGTTCTTAATTTGAATTTATATGAATTGGTATGAATATGTGTGGGAGCCTGTCTGTTTACATATAAAAAACCTATCCTCTGTTATTTATCAAGTGAGAGAACTTTTTGTCTTTAAAAACAGTTTTAAATGTCTGATTATACTTAGATGCTTGCGATGGATTTTTGTATTAATATGGTTTGCATATGTTGGTACATGTGAATGCATGATAGTATAAGTGAAATGCCTGTACAAAAGTTTGTGTGTATGAATGTATATTTCTCTGTTCTATGTCAGAATTAAACCCATTCAAATTTAATTCCATTTCTCTTTATACATTCAGTTTTAAGACTTGATCTCTAAATAGAAAATGATTGTGGAAGTGTAATATTGTTTCTAAAAATAACTTCAAGAATTTATATTAAGTATGTACTTCGGAAATTTAAAATTAGCAGTGAAGTTCAAAAATGGGTTCAAATCGATAATGATAATTTAAATTCTTGATTATATAAAATTAAACGTTGTGCAAATTGATGAATTTTGATATATAAATCAAGATTTTTAGGATGGTAGTTTAAGAGAAATGATGGGATGATCAGAATTTGGGTTTTACTCAATTTTTGGTGATTGGCGAAATAATGGGCCTCGGGGTTTTTACTGAAGCATATTTGAGAATGGGGTAACTCGGCAAAAATGATCGGAAAATTTTCCGATCATCGAGCTGGTGGCACGATGATGAAATAGGGTTTTAGTGCCAGTCTGGTTGGCATTGTTTCTCGGATTCAAACGCTGACATGGGTGGATCGGTTGCTACCGCACTTGGGGGAATCGATGTAGGGAACTGCAGCGAAGGTCTGGATACGATGGCGGAGCTTCTGATCGATGGAGGTGGCGAAACGTGGAAGCTTTTAGGTATCGTTTGGTTCCAGGTAGAAGTCGTGATGCTCGATTTCAATTTCCTGTTGAATTGGATGATCTAGGCGTTTGTGATTGATGAGGAGGTGTTCGTCGATGTATTGGAGGTTGCCGAAATTGCCGGAGGTGACCAAGTCGTTGGTGTACGTGCACGTGTGCACGCGTGATACTCTGGTACAGATCTGAGCTTTATAGTTTGGGAAGATGAAGTCTGGGTTGACTCGTAGAGATGCGTGAGTGACTCGAAGTCGTGCTCGTGGAATTGTAGAAATGGCTCGGGTTCAAAAGGGAGACTCGCGTGGGCTAAACTGTTTTAATTTTTTTTACTTGACAAAATTTTAAAATAACAGGGGAAGGGAAACTCGAAGGGAACTCGGGGGTTTCCAGTTTTTACTCGAAGCATTTAGTGGTAGGCTCGGGTAATTTGAGTTGGTACAGGCCTTAAGCCTGTTTGTTTTTAACTTTTAAATTTGGTTTAAAATTTTGGAAACTGAAATTTTAAACAAAGTTTTAAAGCAAATTTGGAAGTATGGATTCAAATTTAAAATTGTATCCTTGTTTGAAATAAATAGGTTGATAAAATTTATGATGTTTTAAAATTTAAATTGTTAAAAGTATATTTTAAAAAGGATTTTGAATTCAAATAAATTGGTTTAAAATCTTATAAATGTTAAGTGTTCTTAACATTTGATTTAAAAAGATTTTGTATATTTGATTTAAATATTGGTTAAAGTTAAATTGTAATCTATTTAAATCTTTTAATTTAAATGAATTAAAAGAAAGATTTTAAAGTAAAATGTTTTAAAGACTTTTGTTAATAATAACTAAAGTAGTTAAAGGTTAATACTTTAGTCAGAAAGTAATTAAGATTTAATTATATAGGAGTAATTAAATTAATAAGGTAATTAAAGAATAATTGATAATTTAATTAATTAATTGATAAATAAGAGTTTATCAAGTTGTTTTAATAAATAATTTATTAAAGATTAATTACCTAAAGAAGTAATTAAAGAATTGTTAAATAATTAATGAGGGATCATTAATTAGGGATAAATAAATAATTAATTAATGAGATTAATTTTGGTAATCAATTTGATTAATAAATTAATAATAATCATTTATGGAAATTGGTTAAGTATAATTACTTAATGGAAGTAATTAAGGTAATTAATTACTTAAGGTAATTAATTAAATAATTTGATAAGTTAAATTAATTAATTTAATTAATTTAAGATAATCACTTGGTTATGTGATAAGTATAATTACTTAAATGTAATTAGTGAAAGTGTAATTACTTAGGAAAGTAATTAAAGTTAATTAGTGGATGTAATTAACTAAGGATGATATAATGAAAGTAATTTGAGTTAATTACTTTAAATAATTAATCAAGGGATTAATTAAAAGAAAATTAATTAATGAGTAATTAATTTATGGAAGAGTAATTAAGGGTAGTTAATTACTAGATGAGATTAATCAAAGGTGATTAATAAATGTGACTAATTAATTATTAGATGTAATTAATTTAAATAAGATAATTAATTAAGAGTAATTAAGGATCATTAATTAATATAATTAATGATGTAATTAAGAATTGATTAATTAAGATTAATTAATAAATAATAAGTGATTAAAGTAATTAATTAATTATAATTAATTGAGGATTAATGTAATTAAGTATAGTTAATTAATAGATGAAGTAATTAAGGATTAATTACTGAAATGGTTTAAGATAATTAATTTGTGAGATTAATTAAGTATTAATTACTTAAAGTAATTAAAGGGTAATTAATCAGGAATGATTAATTAAGATAGATACTTAGAGTAATGATTAATTAATTGGTTTAATTAATGATTAAGTAAGAAGGATTTATAAAATGAGGTAATTAATTTAATTCACTTTAAATTAGGTAGAGATGATATAAATCATTACTTAGGGATGGATGAATAATATAGAATGCTTTGCATTGTTGATATCTCTGATAAGAGATGTGCTGATCTATGATATGGATGCTTTGGTTAAATTGAAATGATAATATGAATTGTCTGTTTGTGATAATGTAGATTATCTGTTGTGAATTATCTATCCCTGTAGTATAGATAACTGAAATGAATTGTTTTAACCTTAAAACAACTTGGCCCTTTAAAGATACGTTTTGGATTTCGATGAGACCGGGATCGGGTTTCCATATACCGGAATTCCAGGTCTGGAGACCCGAATACCACATCGATCCAAATTAACGATAGGTCGTGAATCTCAAGTGAAGATGAAGATTCAGAGTGCAAGGATTATTGTCGTTAACTCTGAGGGTGATTCCAACACGAGTGTAATGAGATAATGCCTTCGGTTTCGTTCGAACCCGGAACGAACTTGTATGGATTGAATGCTTTCAACACATCGTCAGGCGGACGATGAGCATTCTAAGTGATGTTCTGATTTAAAGGTAAATCGTAGCCTCAAGCCTCATCAACCGGGAATGGCTAAAACAGGGGAGGTGCAGCAAGGCTTCGTGGGTAGCACCCACTGAGAGTAAGGTCATCCCTGTCTAGAGAAGTTCCTTCTTTTATTTCGGCTTAGTGGTGCAGTTGGCGACGGCCATCTGTGGGGTGATTTTATTCGGAATTATCCAGTAAGGGATGGTTCCGGCTTTGTGTTGCAGGGGATTGGGAGTGATCCTCGGTACGGTGATCTAGGCCCCGTACTGTGATGAGCGGTACCCCGGTAGCTCTGCCATTGTATGGAAATCCAAATTCCAATAAGTGATAACGAACTTGATTGTATACTTATGTATGCTGGAATTTAATAATGTAACAATTTCGGCTATTTCATATTTATTTGAAAACCCTAGACCCTATTATAATACAATCGAATTTCCTATCAAATGTTTTGGTTATCGTAAGGTAAAAACTTTTCCGTGTTTATGTGCGGGAAGTCTTACGAGATACCTTTTCTTTCCAAATGGTTTTGAAGTTAAACAAGTTTAACCTGTTACTCACACCAGACCCATGTCTGACCCAAGTTGTTTATTTCTGTTTTATAAACTCTTGGGTACTCAAATTTTTACGAGTAGCCAAGGGATTCAGGTTTAGCTTTGACGAATTGTGGAGGAGCAATGGAGCAGGAGGCTTCGGCGTTCATAGATATAGTATTCCGCTGTGTTGATATCTGTGTTAGAGTCTTGTATTGTATTTGAATTGTAATATCTAGACAGATGTTTATAACTGTCTAGTATGTGTTGTATAGTTGTGTAAACTCTGATAAGTGTTGTATACTATGTAATAGATTATGTTATTAATATAATTTATTCGTTCCGCTGTGAGATCGTTGTTGTTGTTTCTTTCTTTCTTCTCTTCTTTTCTATTTTCTACCCCTTTCTTTCTTATTGATGATGCGTCATTCAGTGGAATGAGTGGCGGGTCGTTACAATTGCTTATCCTCTTCGATCCGCACCTAAACACCTATGCCCTCCTACATCAAAATGTGACATCACCAACTGGTGCTACTGTAGCAGAAGACGCCCACCCCAAACAGTGACTGCGTGTCCCCATCTCATCACCGCCGAAGCTTCTTCCATCGACAACCCCAAATACACACTCCGATTCAACTATCCCGACCAAAACTCAAAGAATCTCAAACCCTAGTTCGATTTTCCCTAAACAAACACCCGCCAAACATAAATGCACACAATACCAAGACCATAGACAAGAAGAAAATCACCATAAAAATCTATAGAATATGATTTGAGGATTTCTAGTTGAGAAACGAAATTGATTTTGATTTTAAAATTTTAAAAGGTTCTCTTTCTAAGTTTACAAGCAATGTTATAAAAGAGGAGGGTTATGGTTTTGAGTATGGGGAGGTACAGGCTAAAATCATGGTGTAGACGGGGGAGGTAATTGCCTAAAAAGATGGGGTATGCGTTGGATTTAAAAGGATTTGATTTTTGATTATTTTATTCGAAAATATTTGACATTACATACCTAAAATATTGAACTCCAATCAAAGCATGTCGACTGGCGTTCTACACTAATTACCCCTATTATGAACTTAATGGGACTATTTTTGAGACCTAATTCCAAAGTATACTTAATTTAGTTTTTAAATCAAATTATATTTAAAATCAATCGCTATGCGTTTCGAGTTCGCACGAACACACAGTACAACTTATTGTTATGAAACTCAATGGCATAAAATAGTTTTTTATTTTGAATGTAATGGCATTGGTTTCATCAAAATCAGAGACAGTGCCCCGGATTGTTAATTTCACAAATTTAAATATCGTTTTATATTATCGATCCAATTTTCGATATTTATCAAATCTATTTATTTTTGTAAATAAATTTACAAATTGAATTCATCAATATGATTTATTAATTAAGCGGAGTTAAATAAAATTATTAAATCCATTTAATTAATATTAATTCATAATTCAAATATTTAAATGATTACTATATTTGAATATTAAATTCCAAAATCTAATTATTAAATATTTTAAAATTAACTAAACATTTAAAATTAAATGACCAAAATTCTGGGATGTTACATTTTTTATATTATGTATAAAAGGATGATGGCATTGTCCATACGATAAACATAGACATTATATTAAAATTGTTTTGATATGGAGCATCTAAGATGGATTCTTTATTCATAAGCAATATGAATCATCATACATGTTATATTGTCTACAATATCACACTTCATTCGTGTATTTGACACATAAAGAAAGTACCAAATTCGAATTAAGATCACCTAATGACATATTAGATAGTTTTGTAGTATTTTTGAAATACTAGAGGATTGTATATAGAAAAACAAACACATTATGAAGAAGTGCATGGACTCCAACTTACTAATGATATCGAGTATAGTATGTCAACCTTAAATTCATATTCAAACTTAAGTTAAGAATTTTAAGTTGGAATTGTTCCAAACAATAAATATAGCAAATTCATCCAAAGTCTACTATGATGTAAGAAGTACAAATTAATGTACAAATTTATAATTGAGCTGAGGATCATTCCAAATGTTTAGAATCCTATGATATTGTTATTTGATAATGACATGATACATTTCATAATAGAACCTAGAGCTCACAAGAAGTCGAGATATATACTCTGAATAGTTCCACATTATAAATCAATTTATCAACAATGGAGAGTGTTAATTGACATAGTACATAATTAAAACAAAATTGCATGCCCGTTCAGAAAAAGGTCATTCCGATTAGTTTTTAAGAATTAATCGATGAAGTTGGAATAAGATTCCATAATTGTTCCCAAGTTCAAGTGGAAGATTAATAGAGTTAAGTGTATGCCCTGGGGTAATTATGTAATTTGTTACATATATCTAACTCTGTGACCAATCTTTTTTAAAATAGAAGGTGTTTTTCTTTCTATTATATATACTTGTTATATGGTGATATAAATAGTTAAGTAACTAATTTAAAGTATATAGATCGAAAATCCTTAATGATATGTTAAGTGACAGTAATTATAATGTGTTGTAATCATAAGAATTTGATCACATTGAAAATAACTTATTGTTTAAATATTCCTAATCAAGATGTTTCGAGAAAGGGTATTAATTCGTCTACTGAGACTAGAGTATGTAATGCTCTTCAAATGTTAGGTAGTGTATTTTTCTTCACTACTTGGGGCACCAAGGTTACATATTGATAATTATTGGATAACTATGGAATGACTCACTCGTGAGTTCTTTGTTGGTTAATATAACTAAGGTCAAACAAACAATCTCGAAGTGACGATATTACATAGTTTTCTCAACATGAGAATACTATTAAACTTTAATATCCACTTTGATTATAGTTAAATCGTAGCATGGCAGCCACCAAATGACTAAAGTTAGGTCTGAGTAGAAACATTGGAAATGAAACACTATTTAATAGAGAATTCATTTTCTCGGTTATATAGGGTTATTATCATGGTCAAATGTAGTCAACTCAAAGTCAAAGTATATGGCCAGAGTAGTACGGCTAATAATAAAAGTTATTATTTAACCAAGGATTTTGTTTAAGGACTAACCAAGTTGAATGTGAACAATATTGGAATTTTGAACAATACTAAATTCCATAAATCCTAAAGTGATATGGTGTTAACGAAGAGAATTGGTGAAATATTTGTTGCTAAAAGGTACCATCTAAAATTATAAAACTGAATTTACTGAAAAGATGTATAAGTGATAAAATTGGCCAAACTTTCATGCAACTAAGTAAGGTGAAATGTAAATATTAATATTTAAATTGCTCTATAATAATCGCTGATTGAATTTACACTTGTGAGTTGCACAACTACATTTATGGATTCGTTGAAATACCACATGATTTAATTAGTTTATAAATTATTATAAATTAATTTATAGTTATGAGATATTGATTAATTATTTATTTGCTGTATTGGGTACCATTACTTTTTCTAGGAACCACTAGTAATTAATTATAAATGTATATAAAACATATATATGTACTAATCGATACACGTTTGAATTAGATTAAAAAATAATTAATTCATAAAATGTTTTGGAACATTTGAAGTGCCTATCTAGCTTTGTCATGGTCGATTATGAAATGAGCAAAAAGGGTTTGAAAATCCAAAGGTTGGATCTGGAATATGAAAGAAAGGGTTTAAGGAATTAAAGGATGCAATTAATATTTGATTGTACCTATAAATACCATACTCAACTCCTTATTTCATCACTTAATCATGCTCTTTTAAAACCCTATCCTTCATCCTCATTTTCCAACTTTCATGGTCGAGTCAAAGAAAAATATTGAAAAAAAGTTACTATAATTGTGTCCAGTTAAATCAATCAAATAAAGGGGTGTTTTTATTCTCATGCAAAGCTAGTAGAGTGATTCAGATTTGGATCTAGGGACGTTTATCATTTGTGGTACATTCATAGGCAACAATGAAATAGTATTATTGTTAACCCACCATTTGTTAAGATAATATATAGGCGAAATTAACCCAACAGACATCATGATCATCAAGACGGGAGGCACGGAGAAATGGTTACCAAGCCCGGAGATCGGCTATAAATGAGACTATGGATGATGGTCAAGCGGATTCAGATTGGATCCCTAATTTTTGTCCTAATCAAGTCACAATTGGTATGAAATGATAATAAAGGCCTCGCGGGGCTATATTTCAAATTTAAAGTTGATCGGAGTTCGTATGCTAGAGTTATGGGCAAAAGAAGAGGGATCGGATCATACTCAGCTCAACAGCCAACTCAAAGATTATCGCTCCATAACACAACAATCACAAGGCGGATTGAAGTAAAACTTTGGAAAAAAGAAGAGGGGACCCTAGAAAGTCTACCCTAGGGATCGCATGGCATTTGGAGAAGTTGGAGGGATCGACATATGTCATCCAATAGGGATCGGTACCTATCTCTCTTAGGGATCGGCTAAGCCCAACTTTGTAATAACGATCGATCAATATCTCAACATCTACACATCCATTTGACATGAAACTTGGAGGACATGCTAATTAGAACATGTAGAACACCCATATGGATCGCATAACATTTGGAGAAAGTTGGAGGGATCGGTACCTATCCCTCCAAAGGGATCGACTATAATCAACCTTAGCACCATATTGCAACAAAGGTCGATCAATAACTCGAGTTGTACTAGTCCAATTGACGTGAAACTTGGAGGATAAGAAAAATACAACATAGAGAAGCTCCTATAGGGATCCATGGTATTTGGAGCAAGTTGGAGGAATCGGTACCCATCCCTCTAGAGGGATCAGCAGAAATCAGAATTCAATCAATACTACTTCGTGGAAAATGCGATATCTCGCAACCCGTATGTCGGAATTCCACAAAATTTGAGGAGCAAGTAGCTAATACCATGGGAAACCACCCAGAGAGATCGCACTCCAATTTGAAACCAAAATAGGTATCGGTACTGATCCCTATTGTAGGCCCATTGTGCATAGGAAGGGTGGCCTCGTCTTTGTCTCCCGAACCTTCTGTCAAAATTTCAACCCAATCCGTGCATGTCTTTCCCTATAAATACAGCAGGCATGGGGTCAGAAAAAGGATCTTCTTTCTGCTCTTTTTACTATGACCTAAGCTACACTCTGTCAATTTTAATCTTGGATTTTGGATTGTAACTGTAAACAAACTTCAATATAATAAAAAGGATTATTTGGAAGTGGACGTAGGCCAAAGTTAGCCGAACCACTATAAATCTTGTTTCTTTTTACTTGCTTTCTAATTATTTTAATTTTGTACTTCATTTATTACTCTTTATATTTTTGAAATTGGATTGGATATTAGAGCTTTTCGTAATCAGGTGTCGGTGGCCAAATTTTGACGCCAACATTTTGGTGCTTTCACTGAAAAGACTTGCACTCGTAGATTTTGTAGCAAGGATCATAGATTTGGAAGCTTGGATACTTAGATTTCGAAAGTAATGACTAGGAAATCAACAAGGAGAGTGCTACCGGAAAGGAGCCACTATGGAGGAAGTCAGGAGGCTTCCTCAGGAGATGGAGCTAATCAAGCATCTATCTACATCATCAAGGATGAAATGGAAATAATGATGGATGCTATGCAAGAGTGGATGCTGAAAAGATAGGAGGAAATGATACAGAATTTGCTTCAACAGATTGGATAAGCTAGAGCACGGAATCAAGGAGTCAAAGTAGTAGGAATCGTTGAAAATTTGAATCGGGAACATGAAGATAGAGCTAATAGACAAGGGAATAGAATAGAGCAGCCGGGTGCAGTCCCCTGCCATCTTAGAGGGATCGGCACCAATCCCTCCAGAGGAACTGGCACCGATCCCGAAAGATATGGAGGAATGCCCCCAGGTCTGGTTGGTCATGATGTTGTAGGACTTGCGGTCGATCCCATGGATCTTGGTGTGAATCAGAATTTGGATGCTCGTCCAGAAGAATACATTCCAGAATTCCCTCATAGACCCAAGGGGCAGCTTGGACATGATGATAGGAGACTACTATTGGAAGACTGTCACGTACCGGAATTTTCGACTTTCGAAAATTCGACATCGATACTCACTTTATCGACTGCCGAGAAATCGAGTGCCGGAAACTCCAATAGCGAGGGTTTTAAAAAGAAGAAAAGGGAGAAGAAGAAGAAAGCAGAAGAAAGAAGAAGAGAAGAACAACAGAACACACAGAACAATATTAGAATCTTACACATCGCAACGGAACAATATATAATAGATAAATGAATAATCTTTAAACAAAAGAATTATATCAGTTTATACATACATCAATCAGAGTCATATACAACAATGGACAGTTATATAAACTTGTCCTCATACAGAATACACAGCGGAATAAATACTATCAGATACAAATACTATGTCTCGTCATCCAGCTTGCTTCCAAAGCTCCAGAATATCCAGAATATCCTGATAACATAACTCTAGACTGCCCGTGTGGAAATTGGTGGGCACCCAGAGTTTAGAAGGGAACAATAAACTCCGAGTCAGTCATGGTGACTGGTGTGAGATCGTAAAACAGTTATTTTTAAAATAAAAACGGGATAATTTTCAAAGTCAATTCGAAATGCTTTTGGAAAATGAAACTACCATAAGACCTCCCACCACACACACAATGCAAACGCAGGATTGGAGGAGATTTCTTCTTATGATAGTCAAAGATGCTTACTATGCAAAATCAAATCCTTTTTGATATTATTATTAGTGCATAGTGTAGAAAACATTTCGAAAGTATAATATTAATCTTAGCCAGCATAGGCATTCCGCACTTATGCCTACTATAGCTACCATCCAAACAGTGGTGACCACCATAAGTGAATGATAGGTTCTACAACTAAAACCGTACAAGATCGTATTGTTTCTTTGGATTTCCAACAAATGGTCAGGCTAAGGAACTTCCTATCCACGATGGGTACATCCCTGGAATAGACGACCCGAGAACCTAACCGGATCTCTGCCAACACAAGGCCGGGTTACCTCTGCAAAAATAGGTAACTACTGACACGCGTATGTCATCCCCCGATCGTAACCGATCTTCCCGAGGATCCCCGATTTCCAACAAACCACATAGATAATAATGCAGCAACCACATAGGTTAAGTATCTGGGCTCCATACCATGATACCACCTCTATCCAGAAGGAATGACATACACTAAGGGGCGCTACTCCCTAGAACCTTGCCGCATCCTTCCTGTTTCGACCATTTCCGGGGTGTGAGGCTCGACGAAGTCTCGTCCACAAAGCTACGCTTTCTACAAAGCCCTGCTTCGGGTCAAACAAAATGATCAACCTATGATCACAAAGATATAAGATCAAACAAATGATCATATCACAAATGATCAAACACTGATCATTTCACAGCAACACTCAGTATGCCACGTTACCAAATTGGGATATATCGCTGATAAATTTCAACTACATAACCTCTGAGCTCGTACGTCTCAGAGAAGGGTGTTAAGCTAAGAGAATAAATTCTCCGCCACCAACAGATATGTATTTGAAAGAAATCAGCTTTATATCTCAAATTGTAACGTCAGTCACACAATCCATACAAGTCTGTTCCGGGATCGAACAGAACCGAAGGCACTTCTCACGAAGCCCTTGCATATCCGGATAAATTTCTAATCACGTCCGGACTTCCCGTCACTAAGGGTGATATAACCTCTAAACCGGAGATCAGCCGATGTAGAGTAACTCGACGGTAATCCTTCCGTTTTCAAAAATATCCGGTCTTCAACACCGGTCTTCGAATGCAATTCATAACGACGTATCACATATTCGGAATGGGTTATACGACCCCATGGTCCTTTCCCGGCTAACCCGAATAGTGAGCGATTATTCAAAAATAAGTGTGGCATTCAAATTCATCCAATTCACAACAAATACCTATCTAAAGGTAATTATTGATAGTCGGTTATTTAACTATCAATAAAGATGCGCAACATCATCAGATTCCAAATAATTTTCCCAAATTATTTATCTTCAAAAATATCTTTACTAGATATAAAATTTCCACACTTCAAAAATAAATCAACGTTTATTTTTCTAAACAGTTTCCCTTTCTTTTATAAATTCTATATTGAATTTATATTTCAAAATATCTTCTGATATACGATTTTCAAATCGATTTCAATATTCAATTTCAATTTATCTTTAAGAAGATAAAATCTCAAAACGTTTTATTTCATTTTGGGAATGCATTTCCTTACTTATTTAATAATAAGTATTTCACAAATCATTTATTTTCAACACTTGGAAAATATTCGATATACTTAAATCAAATTAAGTATAATTTCATTCTTTGAGGAAAATATTCTTTTAACACCTTTATTTGAGTCAAAACGAATGTTACGTAAAACATCGTTACGACGACTCAAAATCACTAGTATAGGGATTCAGAATTAAGATAGATGTGTAAATCCCAATACTATATAAAACATTTCCTTCCGGAAATCATTTACTATAACAACAGTGTTATAGTCCACCATTTCCTTAAATTGCTCGAAAACGTCTATTTCAACAAGTACTGTTGAAATCTATGCTTTCGATTCATAATACGTTTTAAAACATCTTTAAAATGTTTAACTTCATTTTTGATATCACTCCTTCAACAATAAATCCATTTTACTTAACAATATATTCACTGTCCCAAAATCGTGAATATAATTCACTTAACCCAATTTCAATCTATTTCTACACATTTTTATTTCAATAGAGATTCGCTATCCAAAATCGCGGATATATCTTCTTTAGAAATTTTCTATATTAAATTTATCCAATTCAATCTATTTCGAATTTATAAACACAGTTATAAATTCTATTTCTATTTTAATAACAACCTCGACTTATAAATCTTCTTTTTATCAACTTCTATATTTTTACTTATCAAAATAAATGATTTCGAATTTATAAACAACTTTTATAAATTCCAATTCTATTTATAAAAACTTCAATCCCAAATCAATTTCGATATTGATTTAAAAATTTATTTATCACTACTAAGTAAATTCCTCATTTTTTCTCAAATTATTCAATATTCTGTTTTAAAATGGATTCTTCAAATTGAAATCATTTTACATTGATTTCCCAATTTATTTCAATTTACCAATTAAATTTCTAGTTGGATTTCCAGCTTATCTTCTTTTAATAAATTCCTTTTTAAGAAAATAAATTTCAATCGTTTCTTCCAATCTATTTAAAAATCCAAATTTAAATTAAATTCTTCAATTTATAATCACTGTTTTATGAAATCCATTTATTTAGCATTTTCACTTTATTCTGGAATTTATTCAATAAGATTATAAAAATCAGCTTTTATACTTTTAAATTCATTTCTTCGAATTTATTCAATTTCTAAAAATTTATTTACTTAAAAATTTCTATTTTGATTTCAAAAATCCAATTTCATTTATTTTTGGAATCCAATGATATCAAACATCCATTCAGCTAAATTTTAGCATTCAAATAATTTCCAGATATCAATATGATTAATAACATCAATATAATCATTCACAGATTCATATCACAGTATAAATAAATTCAATCAATGTGAGGGGTCCAGTTGGATCCCTCCAACCTGTTTCCCTGCATCCAAAGATGTTAGCACAATACCAATTCCGCTCCAGTACGGAATTATCGCGGTATATGGGTTTTATAAAAATCCGCTTACTAACGGCGCAATAGGGTCTCATCCGCTATACGAGGCGGGAAATCAATCAATCCAATATATACATATGCTAATATGTATATATTGCTATATATAGATAGATATATCCTACTATATCTAATACAAAAAGCAATCAATCAGTCAATCAAAATCCAACTTCATTTGAGTGAGAAAATCTCACCTTAGCTTTATTTTGCCATCCATTCCCATTCTTGACTCGATTTCTTGATTTTAAACCTTATATAAATAATTACACGAATTCATTAATATTTGAATCAATCGAATAATAAATTTTCATTTGGTAATTTTAATTCGTCGGTGATTTCGTTTTGAACAATTAATTTAAATTTTTAACTGATTCCTTTCTGAAATATTTATACATTGTTTATACCATTTATCTATATATTCGAATTAAATCGAACCATCAATTATTATTTATAAATTTTACTAACTAATAATTTAAATCACCTCAAATGTCATTTAAAAAATTAAATCGTGAGTTTAAAATCGTGTACATACTTTCCTTTTCAGTAAGCAAAATAAGAATTTACCTTACTGTCATATAGATATATACTGTTTTGAAATCAACAAATTTTTTTCTAAATTACTTTTCTTCCTTTCTCAGCATATATATGTTTACTAAATAAACTCAAATTGAAGATATATACTGTATATATATATATACCTCGCTACACAAGATGCCAAAGCTTCGATCGTTTTCTCTGGCCATCTGATGCCACCTGAACACGAGCTCGAGATCTCAGCCTCGCTTGAACGCCATGAATCTCCACTCGCGACTGAGGCCACCATCACGAAGTCGACCATCACGACACTACCACGCAATCGCCTTCACTCCCCTGTCGAATTCGAACGAAGCCCCAGCTCGAACTCGAGCCACTACCAGGCGACACCCTGCCGACGTCGAATCACGTTACCCTGGAATCGCCACCATGAACAGTTCCTCGACCGCCCTAATTTTCACGCGACATTGATTTTGTCTAGCTCTCGCCTGACCTATGTCACCACCGCGATCTCCACGAACCCCCTGCCTCCATCGCGACGCCGCTCGACATCGCAGTCCCCCATAGCCACGGTCCCACGCCCACGTCGCCGCTCTTACGATTTTGACGCGATTTTTTCCGCAGTCGAACGAGAATTTGATTTCGACATTCTCCCCTTTTTTTTTCTTTTTGAACGAAAGAACAATTTCGTTCGCCATTTTATTTTAAACGAGGGGAGGGATGGCAGCCATTATCTTTTTGATTTGTGAACTGAGGAGGGAACGTATTTTATCAGAGAGAAGAGTCGTGCAAGGACGTCCTTGTATCGCGATTTTAGGCGTAAGATAAGGGATGTTGTCCCTTGTTTAAATTTTTAAAATTTAAATTTAAATTCAATTTGTTTCGGTACAATTTTTAACGCGTTTATGTGTCGTATTCTCACCCAACAACTCCGAACGATACGAAATTTAAAACCCGGTGATAATTTAACGTTACGGACCCAATGGAACTGGTTTCGTTGAATTCCTAGACTGCGCCTCGGACGGCTATTTTTAAAATTCAATTTAAACGATATAAATTCAAAACTGAACAAATCGTTTTCAAACTCGATTCTGAATCTTCTATTATCTTCAGTATTATCAATACGAATTTTAAAAGCTTTTGAAATATTTTTCTTCAGCTTAAAATTGAAGATTCAAATTTCTATTCAACTTTCAATCGATTAAATTTTAAAGTTTAGTCGCAAATTTCAAAATTATATCGGGGATTCAAATTAAATTATTGTTCAAATATTTAAAATTAATTAAATATTCTCAATTTAATTCGTTCAAAATTCTGGGTCGTTACAAAGACAATGACAGGTTGGCAGAGATGATAAGGCGAGCTATGCATGGAGAATTAGTGAACTGGGATCTTGAGGATGTAAATAGAAGTCTATTCGCTCCAAATATCGAGAATTCTAGGAATCCACCAGAATTAAAACTACCAACACTGGAAGCTTATGATGGAAAGTGGGATCCAACTATGCATATGATGAGGTATATACGGCACGTGGAAGCACTAGGGGCATCAGAAGAAGTCATGGCATGATGTTTCCCCTGTACTTAATGAACGTAGTTGTGATATGGTTAAGACAGTTGGAAAGCAGTTCTATTAACACATGGATGGAATTGGTCGAAAGATTTATGAAACTGTTTTGGGTTCACATTACAAGACCTAAGAATGTGATGACATTGACGTCAGTAAAGCAATGAGCAGAAGAATCACTCAAGAATTTATTAACCAGGTTCAATGCGGCAGTTATTTCGGTGGATCGACCAGATCCGTCGATGATTTTGATGGCGGCAGTGTCAGGAGTTGCAGATAATTCAGATTTTAAGGCATCATTGATACGGGATCCACCGATGGATCTCATGGAATTCTACCATGATGCAGAAAGGTTTCCACGACAAGAAGAAGCGAAAGCTAATACAGAGGCAATGTAAGTTAATACAGTATAGGGTGGAGAACAGCCCGGTGAAAGCTAAGGAAAGGACAAGGATAAACAAAACATAGATAATAGCTTCGACGGATCAAAGCAACAAAGGAGAAAACCCAAATTCTCTTCTTACTCTTAATTGAATGAAACTTTAGAACAGATATATCTGGGTACTCGAGGATGCCTTCCATATCAAAGGCCAGCAAGGAGGGAACCCTCCAAACGCGAACGGACATCAGGAAAGGGTTTCCTATTCCATGAGCTAGATGGGAACAATACAAATGACTACAGGCATTTGAAGGTTATCATTGAGGAACATGTCAGGAATGGTCAGCTACAACAATACTTAAGGACTTGGGATGCGATGGTTGAACAGGAGCAGCCACCATCCACCTCGAATGAAAATGGCATTAGATTAAGCCATCATCGTCAATATGTCATCAATTGATTGGGATGGCGTGGAATAAGTAGCAAACTCCATAGTAAGATGGCTAAGTCACTTACACATATATTGGATCGAGGATGGTCCCTATGCATGCTCTGAGATGATGATAAACCATAATGCTAGGGTTTGTGAAATTTGTTTTTTCCTTTCTTCTTGTTTGCTTCAAATTCTTATTTTTCTGGTTTTTTTAAACTCTAGATTATTGGTTGTACGGATTCTTATTTTACGGACTTAGGAATGCTTAAATTTGGATCAATATAATGGATAACACCGGCCATCAGGTATGGACTACGAATGGCAAGGTGTAGGTCATTTCGCTCGAATGCGGTGGATCAACATACTTAGGTCGTTAAGTATGGATTATGCTCTGCAAGGATGCGAGGGAGCAAGGTCGTCAGGTATGGGTTATTGTAATGACCCGCTATTTTGGACCATTCGCATCCGCGCATGTTGGACTTGAATAATTCAAAATACCGCATTGTTAATTTAAATTTGGCAAAACTGAACATATATTGTAAATAAATAGAACACAGATCACAGACACAGAGTAATAATTGCAACAGAAATAAAAGAGATAGTAGTTCATGAGGCTACTATATAAATATATAAATTACATCAGAGTTAAACCAGATACAACGGAAGAGTAATACGATACATCAGATACAAATCAGAATGCATCACTGGAATCATCGAATACTGAAAGCAGAATAGATGGCTGGATCTTCAAGCAAAGCTCCAACTTCAAAGGTGAGTCTCGAATACTGGTACACTCAGTCTGACCCGAGCGTAAAGCAAAACACAAAACACTCGAGTCAGGATTAACATTCTTATATCAATAAATCCAACTCAAGTGAAATAGCAATTGAAATACAAGTAACTCAAAGGATGTTTGGAATAGCCATCCTTTAAGGATCCGTTAAACTATCTACTATGTAGTAGTGTACGGTATATAGATAATGCCTATCAGTAATATAAATATCAAAATAGTTTTAAGGCATTACCATTATCCCCCTTAACACATTTTATATAAGCGTTATAGTCTATACAGCACTGTAAACTCCACCGTAAACTAGTGGGCTATTAGGGAGTACTCCATAGGTATAACACAAAACAAATTCGTAGTGGTCGCGTATATAGGGATCCAAGTATGTCAAGGCACATGAGGCAATACCGAAGGTAGTGAAACTACCGTTTGCCTGATCCGGACTGGTGAGAACGCATCGCCGCAGCGACCACAACACCGCGAAACAACACTCCCAAAATCAAGGGTGCACCAATCGACAACAAGTAATGAGTAGTTTCGGAAGAAGTGTGTTCGCTCGAGGTAGCTAGCCCCCATTTGGCCCGGCATGGCTCCTGTTTTAGTCATTTCCAATTTGACACAAGTGTCAAGGCTATCCATTATCGTTCTCTTTCTTCAGTTATCACGTTCATCATTCCAACCACTTCATTCTGGATCACACTCCGCGTATAGTTATTAAAGTGGTTTTCGGTTTTGACAGAGAGTATGTCCATAACCGATTCCGATCTCTTTAATAACTTTCGTAATTATTTCACCGATTGGTCGTTTAATATATTTCAGAAACCAAATCAATTACAATTTCAATTAGAATTTGTAAATCAACATTTCATTTGTCTTTCTAAAACAATTTCCATAATTTACGTTTCAAACTTCCACATTCATAATTTCAAAATCTCAAAATTCAATTTAAATTTCTATTTAAAACAATTCAAATATTGATTCAAGTTCGTAAATAAGTTTCATTCCAAAAATCATTTAAATTAATTTAATTTAACATTCAAATCAATTTAAATTCATTAATCGATTTCATTCAATATTCGTCAACTTAATTTATCATTCAAAACAATTTTTATTTAATTTCCAATTCATTAAATCAAATACTTAAGTTCAACTTCATTATATCAAAACTTCAAAATTGAATTAAATTAGATTCGTCAAATCAATTCTTTCAATAACAAGTCTTACATTTATTTCAATAAATCGCATTTTATTTCTTGTTAAAGAAACTCAATTTCACTTATTTATTTACTTAGTTACAATTTCAAAATCCAATTAATAAAGAAACTAAATTTCACATATTCAAGAAGTTCAATTTCACTTAATAAAGAATCAATTTTATTTAACTATTAAATAATTCAATCTTATTTAATTATTAAATAATTCAAAACTTAATTATTAAATAATTTCAAAGTTTAATAATTTCAAACTTAATTATAATTTCAACTTAATTATTAAATCATTTCAAACTTAATTCAGTCATTTCTCAAATTAAACAACGTTCTTTCATCAATTACATTGTTAATATTTGTTTCAGATTATTAAATATTAACTTTTTCCTTTCATTAAAAATTCAAATTTCAACTTCATTTCAAACCATATTATTTATTCAATAAAATATTTATTTTATTTTTAAATCAAATTATTGACCAATCGGGTTTTTATTTAATTCTCTATCCTAGGTCAAAGTTTAATTTGGGTATTTATCATTTCAACCCGATTCCAATTCAATTCAAAATCAAAGCATAGCAAAGGGAACTTGCAGTGTGATAACTGGGATGGAGTCAAAGTAAATAAACAAACAATACCAACAATCAATATCAATCCAATAATCAATTCAAATAATCCCAAAATAATCGTATTAATTCACATTGTTATTTGTGTAAATTAATATAATCATTTCTAGAATCTACACTATCATTTCATGTAGATTAAAGATTATTACACCAATATTAATACGGTTCTTCATTTGATATCAATTATTCAATTTCATACAACATAAATTTTATACAACATACATTCAATGGTTCAAGGTGAAGTTAACCATATTTCTATGTGTCGAGTGATTAAACATTTAAAGGGGGTCAGATTATACAAATTTAACAAATCAAATTTAACATATAGATCCAATTTAAATTGTTGACTATATATATCAATTCGATTGCATATTATTTATCACTTTAACATTAACAATTTAATGTCCAATATAAACATCATCAGTCAATCAAATATCTACCAAACTGGATTATTATCGCATAAATAATTAACAGATAATGGTGTCAAATGTCATGGGTGAACAGATACAGGTAATAGCATATATAACAGTGTAAATAACCAACAGCAGCATATTTCAATTGTCGTTTCAATTTAAATCAAATTTAATAAATAAAAGAACATTAATTGTGAGTGATTGCTCACCTTTCGAGGCTAGATAGGATAGCAATGAGATTGTATTACGAAATGCAAGCACGGCTTCCAAATCAAAGCTAGATGGATCCGATTTAGACGAGCAAAGCTGATAGTTTGAATAGACGGAATCAAATCAGACCGGATTGATGAAGATAATTGGTAAAAGTGAATTTATATACATATATGTAATTATTTACATATATAAAACATATTCTAAATTCAAACCCATTTTTAAATCAAATATATATATATATATATATATATATATCAAAATCATTGTTTATAAATTAAACCCAGATATAATGTAATTTAGAAACAAACTCCACTATACTTTATGTGTAATATATATAAAATCTATCATTATAAATTTATACAGCAAATATAATACTAACATGTAACCTATATATATAAACCGACAAATATAACTATTAGAACTAGTACGCTATAACCTGTCTAAACTATACATGTACGCACTTTTTAAACATATTATAATACTTAAATAGTATTCGTAGATTTAAAATATATAATATAAATGGAATCACATGTATGCAATTTTTGTAAACTTATGCACAAACAAATATATATATATATATACTCTTAGTATATTACTTAACTAATATATACTATACTCACGAGTATCATAGCAAAGTGCCAAAACAAGAGAAAAAACTTTCCTATATATCTAAATGTAAAGTACGTTATTAATAAACCAAATATGTACATAATGTATTCAACTTTTCGTATCATCATATATTATAAACACTGATATAAAGATATATACAAACATTATATAAGTATTTACTGTATAAATATGTATATAAGACTCAAATTATATTCTTATATATATATATATAGTTTTCCTTTAAAGCTACATATATTTCTTTCCAGTAAAGTATACAGCAAACAAAGACTAATATATAATAGATTTATATAAATAAAGTCAAACGCATATGCATAGACAGTAAAAGCTCACACCACTCTTATATACAACATGTATAAACATAACTAACAAATTTTACACATGAGTAAACTTTATAAACATAACAAAACACATACATACGTAGGCATATATGTATATATAAACCTTTAAAATCAAAACTAACATATATAAACTATAAAACTTGTACTATAAAATATATAACTGTAATATATATATATATATTTCAATGTTTAAAATAACTTATATCAATATATATGACTGTCAAAATTTATAACAGCTTACAAAAAAACAGGATGAAAATATACTTTAAAACAAAAACATATATATAAACTAGAAAAATATTACTATAAGTTATGCAAATCAAAATAAAGTAGAACAAGGGCAAACAACAGCCTTTAAATCATAAAAATATGTGCAGCCATAATATAAACTATATAGAAATCTATATGTATGGACTTACATGCAAATGACTTACACTTAAAAGAAGAAGAGGCTGCAATGACCAAAACAAGGAGATGACGTTGGGTGGTGATGGGCTTGGTCAGCGTGCAGTGGGAGGAAGGCGGGGCGGAGAGACTAGAAGTGGCTACCTGGAAGGCCGAAGGTGGTGGAGGGCACGGTGGTTGCTCAAGGCGGGGTCTGGTAGTGAGGAGGGCGGAGCTGCTAGGGTGCTAGACGGAGGAGCAACTATCGGATGCTGGCCAAGAGGAAGATGGCTGGAGGAGTTTCTTTCGGTGAGTGGAGAGGGACGAGTTTCGGTGGTTGAAAGGTGGGGAGGCGATGCGAACAAAAAATGAAGATGGAAGAGGAAAAAGAAGTGGAAGGCTACAAGACAAAGATTTGAAAATGAAGCTACAGTTGAAACTTAGAATATATATTTTACTTTTGTAAAAGAACAGACCGAAAAGCTACCACCATAAAGTAAAATTGAATGCGAAATAAACGTATAGAGTTTTTTCTACGTTTAAACTTTTAAAATGGCATTGGATGGCAACAGCTGTACACTGATTGATAAGCTATTAAATCAATTTATTATTTTGCTTGGGATTCACGTTCAAGTTTTGAAAAGGCAAAAGGAAAGCTAACGGTCATCCTTTATGATACCGGTACGACACAACGTTTTATTGTTTCCGTCGCGTACTGGACCTCAAAATACAGAAATAAATATACCGTAGAGGTCAGCACAACGAGACGATCAAAACGGTATACAGATATCCGTGGTATGATTGAATTATAAAAATTCGAATTTTCTAATAGCGGAAAATGCAAGAAAAACGCTGAAAAATAAGTTCGACGGAGCCAAAGATGTCCGAATTTGGAAAAACGACAAACTGACATCTTGCTCAGAAGATGATTTAGAATTTTTCTATGTAAAAAATATTTAGGTTCCGAAAACATTTATTTTCATCGCTTTTTAACTGATTAAATTGAAGTAAATTTACGCGCGAAATAAACTTCCATATTTTCGGACAAAAATTTACCAGTTGCTATGTTTAACTAGACACATTCCAAATATCAAATTTATATTTCAAAATTTTATCGTTTTAAATTTCACAAATTTCAACTAATTACGTTATTAAAACAGTTGAAATTTTACGGGTCGTTACAGTTATGCCTGGAAAGGGGTAGGTCGCTTTGCTTGAACACGACGGATTGACTTACTCAGGTCATCGAGTATGGATTGTGCTCGGCAAGGATTCGAAGAGTTCAAGGTCATCAGGTATGGACTATGCCTGGTAAGGGGTAGGTTGCTTCACTCGAACATGATGGATCATTCTACTCAGGTCCTTTAGTATGGATTGTGCCAGGCAAGGATCCAGTGAGATCGAGGATTTCTATTAGGATAACAACCCATAGAGGTTATGGATTTGAATATCAGCTTCGAACAACTATGGATTTGGATATGAGCCCCGAGTGGTCTGGGCTTTGGCTAATGATCCAGAGAGATCGCGAGTTTGGAATTGGATATCGACTCAGAATGGTCATGGATTTCACTAACGATTCAAAGAGATCATGGATTTGGATTAGCAATGGATTGGATAATATGACAATCAATGAATTATGGATTTCAGATTTTGGATTTTTGGCAATTCAAAACACACATTCCTATTGCAAGGCATGTTTTAGGGGGCAAAGTGTTAACCCACCTTTTGCTAAGGTAGTATACAGGTGGATTTAACCCAGCGGATATCATGATCATCAAGACGGGAGGCCCGGAGAAACGGTTACCAAGCTCGGAGATCGGCTATAAAAGAAACTATGGATGATGGTCAAACGGATTTGGATCGGATCCCTAATTTTTATCCTAATCAATTGTATGAATAAGGAAGGCCTCGTTAAGCTACATTTCAAATTTAAAGTTGATGGGTGTTTGTATGCTAAAGTTATAGGCAAAAGAAGAGGGATCAGATCATATTCAGCTCAATAGCACAACTCAACGATTATTGCTCCATACCTCAAGAACCACGAGGCAGATTGAAGCAAAAATTTGGAAATAAGCAGAGAGACTTCTACGGAGTTCACATTAGGGATCACATGGTATTTGGAGAAGTTGGAGGGATCGGATACTGTCCCTCAATAGGGATCAGTACCTATCCCTCTTAGGGATCGCCTAAGCCCAACTTCATAACAAGGATCGATCATTATCTCAATATCTACAAATTTAATTGACATGAAACTTGGGGGACAAGCTAATTAGAACATGTGGAACATCCCATAGGGGTCGCATAGAATTTGGAGCAAGTTGGAGAGATCGGTACCTATCCCTCTATAGGGATCGACTATAATCAGTATTAGCACCATATTGCAACAAAAATCGATCAATAACTCAAGTTCTACTATTCCAATTGGCGTAAAACTTGGAGACTGAGCATAATACAACATGGAGAAGCTCTTCTAGGGATTACATGGTATTTGGAGCAAGTTGGAGGGATCGGTACCTATCCCTCTAGATGGATCAGTAGAAATCAGAGTTCAATCAATACTACTTCACGGAAAATGCAGTATCTCACAAACCGTACGTCGGAATTGCATGAAATTTGCAAAGCAAGTATCTAACACCATAGGGAATTACCCATAGGGATCGCACCCCATTTGGACACCAAAAAAGGGATCATTATCAATCCCTATTATGGGCCCCAATAGGCCTCAAATTTTTTGAGTGGCCTTATCTTAGTCTCCCAAACATTCTGTAAAAATTTCAACTCAATCCATGCACATCCCCTATAAATAGAGAGGCATGGCATCAGAAAAGGGATCTTCTTTCTGCTTCCCTTTACTTCAACCTAGGCTACACTCTGTCAACTTTATTCTTGGATTATTTGGGAGTGAACGTAGGCCAGATGTTAACGCTGAAATAGGAACGCTAACACCCGGTGTGTGTAATGGAATTGTGAAAGCACCACCCGTGTGACGGGAACAGAAATTAAGCAGTAAAATAGCAGTAAAGCAGTAAAAGACAGCAGTTTATAGTGGTTCAGCTCGAGATCGAGCCTACGTCCACTTTGAATCTCTTTATTACTGAATCCGATTACAAATCAATACAATTCACTTATGAAATCAATACAATTTGATCACAAAGACAATCTCGACTGCTAGCTCAAACTTCGATGATAAAACTCGATGAATCCGTGTTAGATGTAAGAGATTTCTCTCGAAGCTTGTTGTAGTGTCTCGATTGTTTGAAGATCTTCGATTGTTGAATGAGTTGAGAGTTCGGTAGAGTAACGACGTTTCTGAAATGATTCGCAAAAAGTCCCATTCATGTTGGAAGTGGTGGTCTATTTATAGGGAAAAATCTGGGTGAGATTCTGTTCCTCAAGTCCTAGGTCGGAGCCGACTTATAGCAAGTCGTAGGTCTTAGGTCGGCGACGAGATAGGAGCTCTTGTCTTTTAGCTACTCCTGAATACGAGCTATTCAACTGCAAGTCATAGGTCGGCAGCGACTTACCATAAGTTGTAGGTCGGAGATCCTTAAGTCATCAAGTTGGCAACAGCCTTAAGTCGTAGACTTTTTGAGTCGGAACACTTTAACTCGTACACTGTTAGGTCGGTAGCCCTCCTTAACTCGTAGCATTCCATAACCCGGAGCATTTCTTAGGTCGGTAACCTACTTAAGTCGGTCTTAGCTCTTAAGTGGTAGATTATCTTAAGTCGTACGCTGTTAGGTCGGACCTGTAGCTTAGGTCGTATGCTGCTTTAAGTCGTGACCTTTTGAGTGGGCACACTTTATAAGTCGTACGTGCTTAGGTCGGAGACTACTTTAACTCGTACGCTGTTAGGTCGGACTCTTCCTTAACTCGTCTCCTGTTAAGTCGTGAATAAGAGGATTAACATTTGCCCCTCGAAGTGTGTGCCTAGGTCGTAGGTCATATACTTCGATTTTCTTAACTTGCTTTTTGGTTAGGTCGGAAGCGACTTAACATAAGTCTTAGGTCGTACACCGTGTAAGTCGACTCACCTTCCAGCGTATAAATAGTTGAATCCTTCTTCCTCCTCCTCATCTGTTCTTCTTCTCGAATCAGCCATTGACGCAATTTAGAGCTTTCAGAGATAAACTCCAACCATCCAATCGCCGATCATCTTCCTGTTATACTTTGTAAGTCAATCCGATCTTCGTTCACCCATGTCCATTGTCGAATTGATAACCTCCCAATTTTCGACTTCAATTTGTTTTAGGCACCGCGATTCATCATGAATAACCCTTCGATTGTCCTGCAATTGCCATCGACCATGTTGTAGTTGTGATAGGGCAGTAATACATCGGATTCGCAGCAAATCTGATTCGATTCGAATTGGATCCTTGGGTGATCCAATGGTGTGGTGGAATGAGGATCGTCATTGACTATGAGGTTATTGGGCTAACGGGTTAAGAGTTAGGGAAGAAAGTTGGTTGAGGTACTGACTCGGTCACGACTTAGTGATTTCACGCGATCCAGTGATTTCCATGATTTAAGTCGGAACCGACTTAGCAATTTCATGTGACCTAGGTTTTGAGTCGCTTCCGAGTTAGGACTTGGAGGATTTCTTGTTGCCTCGAACTAGAGTTTTTGCTTCTTTATCCGACCTAAGACTCGGGGACTGCTGACCTTGACCCATAGGGAATCTTTCTTAAGTCGTCACCGAGTTAGTACTTGAGTCTTTGGCGACTTAGCAGATGACTTTAAAACTTTGCCTGGACTTCGAACTGTTGAACTATGAACTGTGTTGCATGTATTTCTTTTTACAGATTGCTTCAATTTGCAAGTTAACAATCCTGCTTAATACAACATTCACTATATACTGGGATGAATATACTGTCACTGACTGCCCACATCGAATGATAGATAGTTGATAAAGAAAAAGTTAAATTGAATGAATATGAATGAAATGCTGTACAATAACCAATTCAAGTGAAGTATTAAAACAAAATCGTAATGGTCAACTGAAACTGATTTGTCTGCATTAACACTGCACTTGAACATTAACAAGTTCTGAAATTTTGTAATAGATTGATTGTCAACTAGTTTAATTCTAGTTATGCTTGCCTTTTACTTTCATTAGTTTTGCACAACACTTCACACTTTTTAAGAAACGTACACCTTCACATTTGAACATCCAATTGATTGTGTAGAATGTCTTCTCCACAAGAAGAAATAAAGCAAGTTGAAGAGACTTTTCCAGCTGCTGTTCCGTTGAATGATCCTCCAGAAAGGGTCTCGACCACTCTGAACTACAGAACCTTTAACCAGTTGTGTATTCAATTCGGAATTGTCGAAACAGACGCACAACTACCCGGGAAGCCTGATAATGCTGATAGACCTCCTCGTGGTTTTGTTGCAGTAAATCGACAAATGTGCTAGAATGGAGCTATCCCTCCTTTTAATGACTTCCTGCGAACACTTCTTCTACGATTAACTATCTCCCCTTTCCAGCTGCATCCCAACGGATACGCCATCCTGATGGGACTTTGTGTGTTATTCAGGAGAACGCTGGATCGTCTCCCAAGTTTTGATGAAATTTGTTATCTATGCACTTTTGCTAAAAACAAAGATCATCCTTCTATCACAGTTGTGAGGAGTGCTAGAAACCGTAAGTTGATCATCGGTCTCCCTGACAGTGTTCATAGTTTTCTAAGCCAGTTTTTCTATGTTCGCTGTCCCCCGGGGTTTTACGCTATCTGGAGAGTAGGAAGTAAGATCACTTGTCTCTGTTCCTTCTGTTCTTTCGAACTTGCCAAAGTCCGAGTTGTCAAGTGTTAACTTTGCCTTTTTTATTTTCAGCACTTCCTCCTCCTTCTAGAGATCCCGATCATAAGGTGACTTTTGAGAGGCTTATGGCGGTGCCGGTTGAGGAAAGGAGTATCCAGTTTCTATTGACAGACGAATTTTTACATCAATTCGGTCTTTTACACTCTTCTCACTTTACTCAGCCTCGTGAAGTTTCTAATCTTCCAGCACAGACATCAGATGCCCCAGCTTCAACGGAAGAGATGGCTTCAAAGGAGCCAACTGTAGACACTGCATTAGTAAAGTGTTCTACTTCTATTGGTGTTGCGGGACCATCCAGCAAACCGGCACTTGCTCCAATTATTGAAGAGGAAGAAAATCCTCGAATTTCTGAAAAATCAGCCGATGTGGAAGTTGAAAAGGAGAATTCTGCTGAGTACCATGGTGATGACACCTTTGATGACTTGAGTGACATAATGATTACTTCTCAAGAGCTTTTCAAGGATAATATTCCAAAAGCGAACTCTCCTGTCGTTGAAGCGACCTCCTCTTTGAAACAAACTTCGACGCCTTCTACACCTGTCGTCTCTGTTCCCGCACTAAAGCGTGGTTTGTAGTTTGACGCACGTAGTTCGCACGCCGCACACACTTAGGATTTTTCAGCACTATAAGCATTTATCCTCTTTTTCTGGAAATTTCTAAACTTTACTTCTTTTTCGGTTTTCAGATTCTCCGATGGGGCGTACCGGCTCATACTATGACTCATTTCAGCGCCATGGAGGTCGTGGATCTTATGACTTTAGGAAATATCTTGGTGACCAGAGAAAGACAGATGAGGAAAGGGCTCAAAGGAAGGCTCAAGAAAAATGGGATTATGAGCAGCGGCAGAGAAGAAGAGACGCTGATCGATATGATTCTTCTCACAGAAGTTACGATTCCCATAAGTGAAAGTCTTATGATGACAAGGGGAAGACTCATATTACTGACGAATCGAGCAAACGGTCCAAGCCAAGTGACGCGTCTGTAATTTCTGAGAAGACCGATGCTCCTATCCCTTCTGATATTCCGGTCGGCTCTCCTCCTTTAAAGAAAACCGACATCCAAGCGATCATCAGCAAGCCCCAATATCAGGTTAAAGATGGCCCTCCAACGCTCCAAAGCCGGTTTCCGAACTAGTGCTTAAAAGGGGGCGTTTTGACCTGGATTTGGTCCCGATTGATAAGCAAGCCATGCTTAGAAATCTTGATGCAGTTAAGCTTGACATTGATAGGATGTCACAATGGCAAAAGCTTGTTGATGAACTCCAGAGAGTCAACCATATGAATCTTGAAAACATGCTAACTCTGGAGAATGATAAAGCTGAATGGGATAAATGGTGCAAGCAGCATGACGCGGAGATGACGAGCATCGCGGATGACAATGCAAGGCTTGAATCTGAAGTCAAGCAGCTTAAGGAAAATCTCGCCTCTTCTTCTGCATCACATACTAAAAAAGAAGAAGTCTTTCAGAAGCAAGTGCGGGACGCACATGCTGCACAAAGAGATGTCGAAATGAAGCTTGCCGCCGAACAGCACATTGCTGAGAAATATCGCACAGAAAATGCTGAACTACGGGAAAAAGTTAACTCCCAGAACGTGGAGATTGAATTACTGAAGTCTCAACTTGCTAACGTTGAGAAAGAGCGTGATGGGGCCGTTGCTGGTCGAGCTGCAGCTGTCGCCGAAAAAGAGGCGGCCGAGCAATCACATGAGACAACAAAAGCTAACATCAGCTCCACCTTATTTGACTTTTATCTTCACAGCGTTCTGGGTCGTGGGAGCCTCGCTTTTCTGGGTCCTGATTATGAAATTACTCTGGCTGAAGTGTGGGAAGCTGCAGCTGATATGTTTAAAGGTGCCGGCTACAATGAAGCAGAACTTGAGGCACGCTATCTTGATGATGAGGCTCGTGCCGCTCTTGTTAAAGGGAAAGAGCAGCTTGCTGAAGCATGAGCTGAATCAGCGGGAAAAGATCTTCCAAAAGAGGAAGCTCCTTTAACTGCCCCTGTTCATACTTCAACTTCGGCCGATGTTAACATTATGGATTCCAGCTCCCATTCTTCACTCCCAGCTAAAATTGCCCAAGAAACTGCGACCACTCCCACTGAGGATGAGGCACCAGACGATATTGAAGCCGAGAAATTTGAGATTGAGCTTGCAAAGCCAACTCCTCCAGGTAATTTTGGCGTCGTCCCGGGCCCAATGAACCAGTTATTTGATTTAACCGAGTTTGATGACCTTCTTACTTGTTACTTAAACTTTGGTGAACCGATACCTTCTCTATTTCCGGAGAATGCCGATTTTAACTTCTTTTCTTCTACAGCGGAGGTACCGAATACTGCACATACTTCCACTCCTTCAGTTGCCGTTCCTCCATCTTTACAGATTACTCCTACCTCTGCTTCCCAACCGGGATCACAGGCAGAGAAGATTGAAGCTCTTCAAGGCCTGGATGATCCGGCCGCTTCGCAGGAGCAGAAGGCGGAGGATCTTGATGACACTGAGAAGACCCCGGAGCAGTCTCTCGACGATGACACGAAGCTTTCTACAATGCTGGCTACTCCGGGGAGCGAATCTTCTTCAAAGAGGAAGGGGAAGCGTGCCATAAGGAAGAAGAATAATATTTCCGCTATAGAGGAAGCAGAAGTTGATCCAGCCGTGACCCTTTCTCCTTCTGCCCCGACCCGTTCGCAACGGCTTCAAAAACTAATCATTAGGCCGGGGAAAGGCTCCAAAGGTGGCGAGAAGAAGGAATAACAAGCTGGATTTTCTACTTCTTATTTTTGCTTTTTGCATGTATCAACCGGAGATTGTGCGGGTACCGGTCCCCGCTTCTTTTTGTGATATCTGCACATGTAAAGAATTTTTATAGTACTAAATAAAACAGTTATTTTACTTGTACAAATTCTTGTGTATGTGAGAACGCATCTGTTTCTCATTTTTAGTGTAGAATAAACGACTCTTTTTACTTATACAAACTTTCTGGTCTGTGTTTGAGAATGCATTTATTCCACATCTATTTTTCATGATATTGCAATGAACTTGCGATGTGTTGCTTGCATATTCCTTTTATTAATGTAGTTGAATTGTATAGTGTTGCCCCCATACCACAAGTGCATTGCAATATTTCTAGCCTTTACAAGACTGATATTCTTATTTTAGAGAATAACTATTCCACTTTTAAGGGAAGAATTATTCTGCTCTTAATAGATCATATCTCTTTTTTGGAGAAATGTTTACTTTCTCTTTCTTTCTGAAGAACACTTCGACTATCGGGGACGATCACTTTCATTTGTCAAAAAAGAAAGTAGATTTCCCTATGCAGTGAAATGAACTTTTCTGACAAAATTTTGTAGCATTTCAACTTTTTTAGGAGGAACTTTTTGAGATGAACAAGTTAACCTTCCTTTGAGAGTTGAACTGTGCTTCCGGAGAAGGCTTTTTGTTCGAGTATTCTATTTTGGGACATGCCTCCGAAGAGGGCTCCTCTTAAAGAGTTGTGCCTCCGAAGAGGTCTTGTGCCTTCGAAAAGGGCTTGTGCCTCCGAAGAGGGCTTGTGCCTCCGAAGAGGGCTTGTGGTGCCTTGGGAAAGGGCTTTTGCCTCCGAAGAGGGCTTGTGGTGCCTTGGGAAAGGGCTTTTGCCTCCGAAGAGGTCATGTGCCTCCGAAGAGGGCTTGTGCCTTCGAAAAGGGCTTTTTGATTGCCTGGAAGTTACTTTCTCATGGTTGGATGGATCCACGGGGCGGACGCAAGTTGTTTGATTGGATGTTCGTTTGCACAAACGATCGCAATCAATTAACAAGGGCCATGTTCCTTCAGCTTGGGAAGGTGCCCCTCCGGTGGTTCCACCAATCTTTTTTGATTGAGAGAAGTACTTTCATTTTCTGGCGTGCCTCGTTAGAGGGCTTTGTTGACCTTTGAGAAGGAGCGTTGGTTGGTTGGTGTGCCAGGAAGGTTGCGTCTCAGGGGCGAGTAGATCCACGGGACGGACGCAAGCTGCCTGATCGGATGCATCACGATCAGTTAGCAAGGGCCCTGTTCCTTCTGCTTTGGAAGGTGTCCCTTCGGTGGTTCTACCGGCCCTTTTATTGAGAGGCATACCTCCTTTTGGCTGCTTCTTTGTTTGTTTGGCCATATTCTCTCATCATCTGCTCATGAGCGACCTTTTATTATTGTTTCCAAGTGCATCTTCTTTCCTTTTGCAAGTAAGTTGCTTTATCCGAAGAAGTGGACTTCACTGTTGAACGACTTCACGGGACAAACATGAGTTATCTAGTCGGGTGTTTGTTCATATCGACAATCACAACTAGTTAACGAAGGTTTGCCACAGTGGAGTCGCCAACTTTTTATGTGAAGTTCTTCTTGTATAGGATTTGAATTTGGAATTTTTTTTGTCGCTTGGTATTTGCGTAATAGTTGATTTATAGAGGTCGCTTGGCTTTGTGACGAGCAAGCCTTGTTTTAATGTCCTGCAATTTTGAATCGACATTTTAGCAATACATTTAAAGTATGTACATATCGAAATGAAACAGGCATTATGAAATAGTAAATAACACAAGATTTATAGTGGTTCGGTCAAGAATCGGGCCTACGTCCACTTTATAGCTTTCATTCATTTACACTGATTTACAATGTTTTACAATACAACCGATACATTCATCAATATTTTACAATTTTGAGCAGAGCCTTTTTTTTTAAGTAAAATAAGGACGTAAGTGGTTGCTGTTCCAGGCTCTCGGAATTGGATCTCCTTCAACAGTTATGAGTTTGAAAGTGCCATCAAGAAGTTTACTGCCTATGACATATGGCCCTTCCCAGTTTGGCCCAAACACCCCAGTTGCTGTCATGATCCTTTTCAAGACTAAATCTCCGATCTCAAAGCTGCGTTGGCGAACTTTAGAGTTGAAATGCCTGGCGATCCTTTGCTGATAAGCTGAAACTCTAAGCCTAGCTTCTTCTCTTTTTTCATCAAGAAAATCGAGTGCTTCAAGTTGCAGCTTTTCATTTTCAGCTTCATTGAAGTGAATTCTTCTGTGTGAAGGAACTTCTACTTCCACTGGAATCATTGCCTCTGACCCGTATGCCAGTGAAAATGGAGTGTGCCCAGTCGCAGTTTTATAAGTAGTTCTGTATGCCCATAGTGCTAATGGAAGCTTATCGACCCAACCACTTTTTGCTTTTTCGAGTTGCTTTTTGATGGTTGACTTGATAATTTTGTTCACTGCTTCCACTTGCCCGTTTTCCTACGGGTGAGCCACTGCTGAGAAGCTTTTTCGAATTCTGAATTGCTTGCAAAAATCCTGGAACTCTTCACTTTCAAACTGAGTACCATTGTCTGTGATTATCTTCTGTGGCACACCATATCTGCAAATGATATTCTTCGTTACAAAATTTATCATCTTTTTAGAAGTAATGGTGGCCAAAGGTTCAGCTTCAGCCCATTTGGTGAAATAATCAACAGCAACAATAGCATATTTGACTCCTGATTTTGCAACTGGTAATGGTCCGATTAGATCTATCCCCCAAATAGCGAATGGCCACGGACTGACCATTTGTGTTAGTTCAGTTGAAGGTGCCCTTGGAATCTTTGCAAATCTTTGGCACTTGTCGCATTTTCGGGAGTGGATAGCTGCATCTCGATTAATATCGGGCCAGAAGTACCCATATCGGAGGACTTTCTTGGCTAGAGTTTGACCGGCTGAATGATCTCCACATTCTCCTCCGTGTATCTCGGCTAGAATTGTCTTGGCTTCTTCCTTAGTTACACATCGGAGCAGTGGCATTGAAAATCCCCGTCTGTATAATCGGCCATCTTGAATTACATATCTTGACGCTTTCCTCGATAGTTTTTGACGTTCCTTAGAACTTTCTGGCAGGGAACCATTGAGTAGGTATTCTTTGATTGGAGTCATCCATGATTCATGCTCTTGAGACGTAGCCATAATCCAATCAACATCCATTTCATCAATGCTTGGAGCTGACAGAACTTCTACAGGAACTAATCCCAGTAATTGAGCTTCTCCGGAACTTGAGTACTTTGATAGAGAATCTGCCTTCATATTTTCCTCTCGAGGTATGTGGCTTATTGAATAGTGATCGAAATCATTGAGGAGTTCGGAAGTTTTTGTCAAATATGCAGGCAAATTTCCTCCTTTGGCTTGAAATTCTTTCTTCACCGGGCAAACAATAAGCTGAGAATTGCTGAAAATCTGTAACACTTTGATGTTTAGTTCCTTGGCGATTTTTAAACCGGCAATAAGTGCTTCATATTCTGCTTCATTGTTTGTTGAAGGAAATTCCAGTCTCAATGCATAACATAATGATCGTCCTTCGGGGGTTTCAAGTACAACCCCTGCCCCAGAACAATAATCATTTCTTGAGCCGTCAACATACAACTTCCACTGTATTGGAATGCAGTCGGTTGTTTCTTCCTTATTGTCACCTTTGTCAGTAGACTCCGCAATGAAATCTGCTAAAGCTTGTCCGTTGATTGCTCTTCGGGGGTGGTAAGTGATGTCATACTGGCTAAGTTCAATGTTCCATTTCAAAAGACGACCCGAAGTTTCAGGACAAAACAGGACTTGCTTTAGAGGTTGATCAGTAAGAACCTTGATAGGATGAGCTTGAAAGTATGGTCTCAATTTCCTGGAAGCAATTAGCAAACAATAGGCGAGCTTTTCTATCTTCGAATAATTCATCTCTGCCCTAGTGAACCGTTTGCTGATGTAATAGACTGGACGCTGTACTTTCATATCTTCCCGTACAAGTGCTGCGCTGAGAGCATGAGATGAAATTGCTAAATAGATGAAAAGATCTTCACCATCACTAGGCTTGGAAAGAACTGGAGGCATTTCCATATGACAAATTAGTTCATCGAAAGCATTCTGGCATTCAGGAGTCCATTCGAAATTTTTCTTTCCTTTCTTTAGAGCGTCAAAGAAGGGAATGCATTTATCTGTGGCCTTGGAAATGAAGCGACTCAAAGCAGCGACTTTTCCATTGAGACTTTGCATTTCTTTCTTTGTTTTAGGGGCTTTAACCTCCCTTAGAGCTGTGATTTGAGTAGGATTGGCTTCGATGCCCCTGGCGCTCACAATGAAACCCAAGAATTTCCCGGACTCTACCCCGAACGAACACTTCAATGGATTAAGCTTCATTCCATACTTTCGAAGAATTGCAAACATTTCCTCCAGGTGACCCATGTGGTCTACAGCTTTCTTTGACTTTACCAACATATCGTCAACATAAACTTCCATGGTTCTGCCAATCTGAGGTTTGAACATTGCATTGACGAGCCTTTGGTAGGTTGCCCCAGCATTCTTCAATCCGAAAGGCATAACTTTGTAGCAGTAGAGACCCACATCTGTGATAAAGCTTGTTTCTTCCTGATCCGGCTCATGCATCATAATTTGACTGTACCCGGAGTAAGCGTCCATAAATGATAACAACTCATGCCCAGCTGTTCCATCCACCAATTGATCGATTCTGGGCAGTGGGAAGCAATCTTTAGGGCAAGCTTTGTTTAGATCTGAAAAATCGATGCAAACTCTCCACTTCCCATTTGCCTTCTTAACAAGTACTGGATTCGAAACCCAATTTGGATAAGTGGAGTTTCTGATGAAGCCGTTTTCCATAAGCCGATCGACTTCTTCCTTCAGTGCTGTCGACCTTTCAGGGCCTTGAGTTCTTCTTTTTTGTTTTACTGGTGTGAATTTCGGATCGATGTTCAGAGTATGTACAGCAATTTCCGGGGAGATCCCACACATATCAGCATGACACCAAGCGAACACATCCAGATTGGCTTTTAAGAAAGATATCAGCGTGTTCTGAACTGTTATGCTTAGTTGTGAACCCACATTGAGTACTTTGTTTGGGTCTTTTGAGTCAACAGATATTGGTACCGTTGTTTCCACGGGTACCACCCTATTCTCCCCTGTACTGGCTTTCCTGGGGTCCATTTCTTTTCTTGCATTGCTGTGTTCGCCAGTACAGGGGCCACCCCGTAGTTGCTACAAAGTTGGTTCTTTGATGCGGAACAGAAATTAAGCAGTAAAATAGCAGTAAAGTAGTAAAAGACAGCAGTTTATAGTGGTTCAGCTCGAGATCGAGCCTACGTCCACTTTGAATCTCTTTATTACTGAATCCGATTACAAATCAATACAATTCACTTATGAAATCAATACAATTTGATCACAAAGACAATCTCGACTGCTAGCTCAAACTTCGATGATAAAACTCGATGAATCCGTGTTGGATGTAAGAGATTTCTCTCGAAGCTTGTTGTAGTGTCTCGATTGTTTGAAGATCTTCGATTGTTGAATGAGTTGAGAGTTCGGCAGAGTAACGACGTTTCTGAAATGATTCGCAAAAAGTCCCCTTCATGTTGGAAGTGGTGGTCTATTTATAGGGAAAAATCTGGGTGAGATTCTGTTCCTCAAGTCCTAGGTCGGAGCCGACTTATAGCAAGTCGTAGGTCTTAGGTCGGCGACGAGATAGGAGCTCTTGTCTTTTAGGTACTCCTGAATACAAGCTATTCAACTGCAAGTCATAGGTCGGCAGCGACTTACCATAAGTTGTAGGTCGGAGATCCTTAAGTCATCAAGTTGGCAACAGCCTTAAGTCGTAGACTTTTTGAGTCGGAACACTTTAACTCGTACACTGTTAGGTCGGTAGCCCTCCTTAACTCGTATCATTCCATAACCCGGAGCATTTCTTAGGTCGGTAACCTACTTAAGTCGGTCTTAGCTCTTAAGTGGTAGATTATCTTAAGTCGTACGCTGTTAGGTCGGACCTGTAGCTTAGGTCGTATGCTGCTATAAGTCGTGACCTTTTGAGTCGGCACACTTTATAAGTAGTACGTGCTTAGGTCGGAGACTACTTTAACTCGTACGCTGTTAGGTCGGACTCTTCCTTAACTCGTGTCCTGTTAAGTCGCGAATAAGAGGATTAACACCAGAGTTAGCCGAACAACAATAAATCTTGTCTCTTTTTACTTGCTTTCTAATTATTTTAATTTTATTCTTCATTTATTTCTCTTCATGTTTTTATGATTGGATTGGATATTGGAGCTTTTGCATAATCAGGTATTGGTGGCCAAATTTTAACTTTGGTTTATTGGTTGTATGGACCCTTATTTTATGGACTTACGAATGCTAAAATTTGGACCAATGTAATGGACAACACAGGTCGTTGGGTATGGACTATGCCTGGCAAGGGGTAGGTTGCTTCGCTCGAGTGTAATGGCTCAACATACTCAGGTTGTCGAGTATGGATTATGCTCGGCAAGGATCCGGCGGGATCAAGGTCGTCAGGTATGGATTATGCCTAGCAAGGGGTAGGTTGCTTCACTGGAATGTGATGGATTGACCTACTCAGGTCGTCGAGTATGGATTGTGCTTGGCAAGGATCAAGAGAGATCAAGGTCGTCAGGTATGGGCTATGCCTGGTAAGGGGTAGGTCGCTTCGCTCGAGCGCGATGGATCGGCCTACTCAGGTCCTCTAGTATGGATAGTGCTCGTCAATGATCCAGTGAGATCGAGGATTTGGATTAAGAGAACAACCTAGAGAGGTTTTAGATTTGGATATCAGTTTCGAACAGTTATGGATTTGGATATGAGCTCGGAGCAGTCTGGGCTTTGGCTAATGATCCGGAGAGATCGTGGATTCGAAATTGGATATCGACTTGGAATGGTCGTGAATTTCACTAACAATCCGGAGAGACCATGAATTTGGATTGGATAATATGGCAATCAATGGATTAAGGATTTCAAATTTTGTTTTTATGGAATTTCAAAACACACCTTTATATTGCAAGGCATGTTTTGGAGGGCGAAGTGTTAGCCCGCCTTTTGCTAATGCAGCATACAGGCAAAATTAACCGAATGGACATCATGATCGTCGAGGCGGGAGGCCTAGAGAAACAGTTACCAAGCTCGGAGATCAGCTATAAAAGAGACTATGGATGATGGTCAGATGATTCGGTTCGGATCCCTAATTTTGTCCTAATCAAGTCGCAATTGGTAGAAGTGATAAGGAATGCCTCGTGAGGCTACATTTCAAATTTCAATTTGATCGGAGTTAGTATGCTATAGTTATGGGCAAAAAAACGAGGAATTGGATCAAATTCAGCTCAACAGCATGACTTAACGATTATCACTCCATAACTCAAAAACCACAAGGCGGATTGAAGTGAAACTTTGAAAACAAGAAGAGGGGACCTTAGGGAGTCTACTCTAGGGATCACATGGCATTTGGAGAAGTTGAAGGGATCAGCATATGTCCCTCAAAAGGATAAGTACCTATCCCTTTTTGGGATCGGCTAAGCATAACTTCATAACAAGGATAGATCAATATCTCAACATCTACACATCCAATTGACATGAAACTTGGAGGACAAGCTAATTAGAACATGTGGAACACCCATACTGATCGCACAGCATTTGGAGAAAATTGGAGGGATCGGTACCTATCCTTCTATAGGGATCGGCTATAACTAGCACCATATTGCAACATAGAACGATCAATAACTCGAGTTCAACTAATTCATGGAAAATGCGATATCTCATAAACCGTATATCAGAATTGCACGAAATTTAAGGAGCAAGTAGTTAACACCCTGGGGAACAACCCAAAGGATTGCACCCCATTTGGACACCAAAATAAGGATCGGTACTGATCCCTATTGTGGGCCCCAATGGGCTTGGGAATTTTTGGGTGGCCTCATCTTGGCCTTTCGAACCTTCTGTCAAAATTGCAGCCCAATCTATGAACGTTTTCCCCATAAATACAGGAGGCATGGCGTCAGAAAAGGGATCTTCTTTCTTCTTCTCTGTATCTTCAACCTAGGCTACACTCTATCAATTTTATTCTTGGATTTCGGATTGTAACTGTAAATAAATTTTAGTATAATAAAAAGTATTATATGGAAGTGGGCGTAGGACAAAACAACTTAAATCTTGTCTCTTTTTACTTGCTTTCCTATTATTTTAATTTCGTTCTTCATTTATTTTTTCATATTTCTATGATTGGATTAGATATTGCAGCTTTTTCATAATCGGGTGTCGGTTGCCAAATTTTGACGCCAAAAAAAAAACTAAAATATACACTTACTTCAATGGTTATATAGATGACGATAAGAATGAATTTACATATGCATTACTTGTCTGTTCAACATAGATCTATAAATGTAAATATACATATATTATAAGATCTGATCAAAACTATTATTTGATTGATTTTACTGGAAAAAAAAATTCTTAATCTTATTTAAAATAAAGATAATTTCTATTAATTTTAATTTTGAAGTTTTAAACTATTTCAAATAATTAGATATGGTTCCATTATCTTAATTAATTATAAACATGTGTTATACAAGTATGTTGAAAATATTCAATTTTTTTGAATGTTTATGCATAACATTGATTTGCTAAGATTTAAACTATTTATTAATTATCGAATTTTCAGTATAATGTTTTTGGATATACACACATACATAAATACATACATACACACACACACACACATATATATATATATATATATATTTGTGTGTGTGTTTGTCTGTGTGTACAAAAATATTATATACATATACATATGTGACGCCCCACCCCGAAACCCACATTAACAAAGAGAATTACTTAGTAATTCTGTCTGCTAATGTGGAGAATAGGGCTGGTTAAGGGCAACCATCATAGTCTTGCAATAGATAAGAGCTAAGTATGTCGGTATTTGCACTCATTTTTTTTCATATCATCTCAAGAGTTCGACATACTTAATTCCTATCTAATACACTACTATGGTAGCTACAGGATCGATTCAGAAACAAAATATAATATTTATAACAATCGATAGTCATAGAACAACAACACAGATAATATACATATACATACATCAAATGTAATACAACATGTAGCGAGTGGTATTCAACCACGATATATATACATACATCCCACAAAATAATATAAACATCATATAGTTCGCAACCAAAAAGATCACTACAAAAAACTATGCTATAACCAAGGCCGATGGTGAAGTCCAAAAGGTAAAGCAAGCTAAGAATCCAACTGCCTAACCTGCAACTCGGTCTGACCCAAGTAATAAATACATGGGTCAGGCTAGCTAGAACTTGATATTAGTAAAAGATGAGAGGAATATAAATGCATAACGAAATTCTTCCTTTAGATATAAAGGAATAATATACATATGGCTCATTACAATGCTATGGTATAGATTCACAAAGGGTTGTCGCATGAATAGGTTATGTCTAGCATAAGAAAGCCATGCTCAAAGGCATTCAACACAAAAGCAAGAAATCATTCGAAAGTCATAAGGAAAACTCATCAAAATTCACAAATTTGAATCTCATGGAACTCTAAAAAGAGTTCAAATCTCATAAAATCAAAATCACCATTTATATGCATAACATCTCATGTAGCTCTAGGCTATCGATGCAACAAAACATCTCAAAAATGGTGAAACCTTATAAAACTCAAAAACCTCAGAAACTCAGAAAACCTGGATTGGTCAGATCCCCGATTGCAATGTGGAAGCAATGCTGCACATACTAAACTCTTGTCCAGTGCTATTTATAAATTTTGGTACCTAGCTCGTGGACCCGAAGGTCATACTCATTGTGACTGAACTCACATAACTCATGGTGACCGAAGTCACATAACTCAGATTACCCGAAGGTCTATAGCACTTGCATACTCGTAGATGGGTCACAAACTCTCGAAAAGGAACCCGAAAAGTGTTAACGTGCGTCCCATACCACACGTTCGCACTAAATGGTTTACTAACCGCTAGTTAACTCCACATCATAAAAATAAAATCTCAAATCTCAGAAATCTCAGAATTCTCATATATCTTGCCTCGTATCATCGGCAAGTGCAAATAAATCTCATAGTGGTTTCTCATGAACCATAATTCCCGAAAAGGGAAATCTCATCTCAAGACTCGCCTCGTCTCATCGGCGAGTAAAACGACATATATAACTTGTTCTCATCGTTTATTACTCCTATAATAGGAGATCTCGAACCTCTCAACTCGCCCAATATTGGCTAACTTAGATAATTCCTATAATAGGAATTATAAATCTCAATTATCAACTCAAAACAATATACTCGAGAGGTTTCGATCGTACAAGTACGGAATTAATCAAAAAAGTAAACACACGCGTCTCATACCAAGTGTTTTACTAAATCATTTAATTCTCTTTCTCATACGTCTGAAAAGTGCAAAAAAGTGTATTTTTACATAGAAAAAATATTTTAGGGAAATCAGGATTTGAAATAAATTTCAGAAAATGTTTAAGAAATCGACTTTGAAAATCTCTTTATAATTTAGAAATATTAATTGTATCATGTTTTATATGAAATCACTTTGTAAAATATATTTCTTAGAACAGTAGATAGAATATAAACACTTTTGGAAAAATAGTTTGAAAATACGCGCACGCGTGCTCGGAATCAAAATAAAAACATCATAGAATGAATCATCAAAACTCATTAAAATCCCAATAACGGATTCGTAAAAATCCGAGCTTCTATATAATAGAAGCAACCAAAAAATAATCACAAGAAGCATGGTTTATCCCTTGAATAAGATAATACAACACTTAAGATCTATATTAAAATTTATCATCAAAACCATGCCCGAACAATCCAAGAAAATACATGATTCAATACTAGAGCATATGTAATGTAAAGCTCTCAATATTTGCACTAAAATGAGCATCAAAATCATGCTCGAAAAATACAAGAGAAAGCACCAAAAACTGGTGCAACAATTCAAGATACACAGGAAGAAACCTGGGCATTTTGCCCAGGCCTGTATTTTGTTTGGCATGTTTGCCCCTTTTAAACACATAATTTGAGAAAGAACAAAACATGAAAGTTGTAGAAGATATCCTAAGTTTTCAGAACATTAAAAATTATTGAATTTCGATAAGAAAAGAAAAGGTTATTGCTAAAACAATTCTGAGATCTGAATTTCACTACTTCTGTCATTTTGGTCTCGGGACAGCGACCTTGGATTGAACTTTTGACCATATAAATTTCCAAATTTGACAAAACCCAAAACATAAAAGTTGAAGGTAGTTTTCTTAGGTTGAAATTAGAAAAACAATCATCAAAATTGGACTTACGGATTAAAAGATACAATCAAAACAATTCTCAGATCAATGATCATTATTGATGTCGTTTTGCTCTCGGGATAGCAACAAACAAAGACAGTTTTGACTAAGAAAACTTTGGAATTTCAGAAAAATCAAAACATGAAACTTTTAGTACAAAGTCTAAGCTTTCCGGAACATCTAAAAGTTTTGAATTTGGATAAAAAATGTTAGAGCTATGGCCACTCAAAGTGGCTACTAGAAATCAGGAAACAAAGAGAATAACAACCAGAAATAATAACATATACAGTAAATGATTTTGCTAATTTTTTTTTCACAGGAACTTTAATTTTTAGGTCGCAATTCATGAGCTTGTACTCATCTTATGATTTAGCAGCGAATTTGGATGGCAAGAAGCAAGCTTTGGCGATGGATTGGGGCTCTAAGCACCTTTAGAAGCTTAAAAGAAGACATGCGGTACAAACAGAAACAGAACTATAGACAATTCATCTCAAATTCAAAGATTTTGATGAAATTAATTTAGTATTTTTTGGGATTACCTTGTATAATCTTTGTTTTGATGATTTTCCTCTTTTATTTGCTGCAATTTTGAATGGAATTGGATTTATCATGAAGTGGCCATTGTTTTTCTTATTTTCTTTTTACTACTGTATTGAGTTTGAGAAGAAGATGAAGGAGAAAACCTACGTACTGTTAATTTTCTTCTTACCAAAAGTATCTAGTGATGGGTTTTGGATTTTTAAAACCCTACCCAATTGGCCCAAGACAATTTTACTTAGAGATAATGTTAAGTTATGTTCATATTTATCTTATTTTAACACTATATGCACCATTTTTCTCATTTTAAGGCCAAATAAAATATGTACAACAAATGTATGTATATAAAATTGTTATCTTAACAAAATAAAATGTATTTTACCAATAAAAAGTTATTTTTATGAATAAAACCTTATTTTTAATAAAATTACACTATTTACACTATTTTATTACAAAACGCTATTTTTAATTCAACAATTTGTACAAAAAAAGTTTTTCTTGTCAAATAGATTACAACAATAAACCATTTTAACTCTTTTTAATCATCAAAATATTATTTCTAAACCACATTCCATCTATTATATGAATAAGATACATAATATCTTCATATTTCTCATTTTAAATTCAATAAAAGACTAATATTCACAATGTTTTCCAATATTGTTGTATTTACCCAAATCAAATTTGCAATTTGATTATTTTCTACTCAAATTCTCAAAATAAAGTTTTTAAAACTTTATTTTCATTACTCTAGATTTATTTCAACAATTTAACGTTGAAATATATCACCTAATTTATTTATTAGCTCCAAACTAATAAATACCTAATATTTCAATTTATTTAAACCAAATATTTATCCTATCAATATTTAATCCCATATTATTCCCAAATAAACAAAATAAAGTTCCAAACTTTATTTTTCCCATTTTATTTACAAAATTCATTGTTTATTACAAATAAACAATTTAAATTTTCCAATTATATTTTAATTTACAATATTAAATTATAGCTTCCGTTATAATTTACTGTATATAGGTAATCTCCAAACCAGGGTTGTTACAGACTCCCCCCTTAACAAAGTTGCGTCCTTGCAATTTCTAGAGAAGAGTTTGTGTTCAACATATTAATTTCATCAATCAAAGGAAGGATAAACAAGCACAAGATCAAAATTCCTCACTCTCTACTCAAGATAAAAGAAAACCAAGATAAATTTGCTTAGTAAATTCAATGATTTTCCTATGTATAAATACTACGATTTGCGGATTATTGAATTTCTTGAGCAATACATCATGATTTCGAAAGTATCTCACTTTCGAAACAAAAACACAATGGGTGCTACTCAAAAATCTATCGAAGGAGATTGATTTCATAAAAGTTTCTCGAAATAAGGTTGGGATTTTTGCATTGCTTTATCCGAACTCTAACAACAAGCTGATGACTTTCTGTATGTCACTATGGAAGGAGCCATACTGATACTAAGATAACAACCATTGAGGTAAGAAGACCCGATGAGAGATGGTTACTTCAAAGATCACCTTACTCAAACGACCGCAAAATGCTAGTCGTTAGACTATTGCACTAAGGCAAGACAATCACGAGGAACACAATAGATATAAATTTTAATTTACAATCAAAATTTATTAGAGTTCGAAACTCATTATCTTCAATACCATAATCTAAATTTTTGTTTACAATCAAACTTCTTAAAGTTCCAAAACTCATTGCCTTTAAATTCAAAATCCCAATTTTCAACACTTGAAAATTTTCCAAACTCCTTCCTATAGTTCTTATAAAATGACAAATAATTTCAAACTCATATTCCCCTTTTTATTCAAAAAATTAAATTTTCAAAAGTATTTTTATAATTTCATTTCAATAATTCTTAAGATAAAATTTTAAATTATACTGCTCTTTATTTTCAAATACCCAAATTCTCATAACAAACTCCATCTTTAACATGTATAACTCATTTTAAAATATTCAAGAAACATGTATTCTTTAAACAAAGTTTTATCTCACCATTTCAATAATAAAACATAACTATATTCAAACTCATACATTTCAATTATCATAATTGCCTTGCCTTGCCACTGATTTATAACAAATAACCCTATCGATATGCTGCAGCTTTGACTAAATGATCAAAACCACCTCGCCACTCATCCAATCCCACTATGGTTCAATGGCTGCATATAAAATTTAATTCTAAAATATTTTTAATTTATTTCCAAATTTAGTCTCATTAAAACTCAATTTATCGTGTCTGGTTGTCTCATCACAGTGTTTAGGAAATTCCTATCGATAACGTTGATCAGGCGTATCGACCAGAATTCTTAAAACACTTGATGGACAATCCAACACAAAAATCATCTTCTATAAAAGATGTATCTTATATTTAGCTCTCAAAATGTGCTTTATTTATCCCAAAAACCAAATCCAATTTCTCTTAGAAATATATCTACAATTTTGAAAAATTTGAAAACACAATTCATTACATATACCCAAAATCAAAAACACAAAAAGAGACTCATCGAGATGTTCCCTGAATATACTCGATTCACAAGATTGAGGGAATAGATTGAAGTGTTTGTCATTCCTAACGGTATAACAAACTACTCACAAGACTCATAACAGGTGTGGAATGCAGTAAAAGAAACGCTATCCTCCGCAACTCGTAGCTAATGAGAATCGGTGTTATGTCAAGCAGAGGAAAGACCCTAGCACCACACGATAGATTGAATAAGAAATCAGCGAGATATAAGGGTGAGGGTAAAATATCTTTTCGATTGAGAAGAGGAACACAAACGGCAAATCATTACTTCGGGTGAAGTAATATCACAAAGCCTATAAATGAGTATCCAAAGAGGTTATCTCAAAAGAGGTAAGAATGGCAATATCAATTAAATTCCAAGGATCTCCTTATTTCCTTAGTGGGCATCCTCGTGGACGGATGACCGAAAGGCTAAGAGCCGGGAATGAGGTCAATGCAATATTCGATTGCCCGATTGGGTGTCATACCCGAATGGACTTACAGAAATCAACAGAGTCATAATGATGGGAATTCGAGATATATCATCAACATCTCGATACTCAAGAGTGAATACAGAGACTTCAGAATCATAATCAATATTCCAAAGATAAGAATTAACCAACCAACTAAATTAGGATACCTAAATATAGGACCTTTCAAATCACAGAATGTGGCTTAATAAAATGCACATCATGTCAAGTATTGCGGATCCCCTTCTTAGGACATGCTGAAACTATATGTCCTTCCTTCTTGCAATAATGGCACTTGGGGGTTTGAGGACATTCTCTAACTAGATGGTCTCTAGAACCACAATTGAAGCAAGCCAACACTCTAGCTGAAGGAGGTGCTGCACCGGAATGAGAACCAGAATTGCCTTGCTTCATCTTCTTCTTAGGAGGAAATGATTGGGATCTCTGAAATGGAAATTTCTTCCTATTTGGGTTCATTCGAACCTCGGCCTTGTCACTAATATCCCTTTCTTTTTCGACGGCTTCAAGGTGAAGCGCCGAATCCACAAGCTCCTCGAAAGAGAGCTTAAGCTGAAGCATGAGCGACTTCTTCAAATACTTCTTAAGTCCAGAGGCGAACTTAAGATTCTTCTTTTATGAGGTACCAATGAATTCGAGCCCATACTAGGATAGAGACTCGAAGGAGGATACATAATCTGACACAGAGGATTTTTCTTGCTTCAACTCGAGGAAGCGATGGGCAAGGAAAGCCTTCTCGAATTCTGGCATGGACTTAAGCTCAAAACAATCTCAGAAATGCTGCCATGTAAAAGTAGACTCATATATCTCAACTATAAGGAGCTCATACCAGTCTCATGCTCATTCTTGCAGTATACTCGATGTCATAAGAACACGATGATGATCGGAATTTCCATATGAGTGAAGATGCGCTCGCATGTTCGAAGCAAGCCTGAACCTCTAAACCTGTTTGGAGCCTTTGAATGGCTTGCCTCCGAGATGGGTGAAATCGCTGCAATACGCGCAAATGCATATTTGCGCGGAGGAGAGGAGTGAGTAGGAGCAGGAGGCTGAGTGCTCCTAAGAAGCTCAAGAATCTGGTCGGTCCATATATAAACTTCTTCGGGATGAGAACCACTAGACGGTCCCACCACCGAAGTGCGACCTCTACCTCTTCCAGCCATTTGCTGAAAGTTAAGATGAGCTAGGACTATTCATAGGGGTAGATATTAGTAATTTGAATTTATTGAAAGGAATACTATGAAATTTACAATTAACATTCCTAGACATATTCCTTTCTATCTACCCCCAAAGAACTCAAAAGACTAAGGACAAGGTTGGGTTCAACTACGATTTGGGGATGATGTTTACACCTGTATTATACTTGATATATGGTAATCATGTATCTTTTCTGCGTTTATTACATTTTGTTCTGAATCCAGCTCTGATACGAAGCTGTGACGCCCCACCCCGAGACCCACATTAACAAAGAGAATTACTTAGTAATTCTGTCTGATAATGTGGAGAATAGGGCTGGTTAAGGGCAACTATCATAGTCTTGCATTAGATAAGAGCTAAGTATGTCGGTATTTGCACTCATTTTTTTCATTTCATCTCAAGAGTTTGACATACTTAATTCCTATCTAATACACAACTATGGCCGCTACTGGATCGATTAAGAAACAAAATATAATAATTATAACAATCGACAGTCATAGAACAATGACATAGATAATATACATATACATACATCAAATGTAATACAACATGTAGCGAGTGGTATTCAACCACGATATATATATACATATATCCCATAAAAGAATATATGCATCATATAGTTCCCAACCAAAAAGATCACTACATAAAAACTATGCTATAACCAAGGCCGATGGTGAAGTCCAAAAGGTAAAGCAAGCTAAGAATCCAACTGCCTAACCTACAACTCAGTCTGGCCCGAGTAATAAATACACGGGTCAGGCTAGCTAGAAATTGATATTAGTAAAATATGAGAGGAATATAAGTGCATAAGGAAATTCTTCCTTTAGATATAAAGGAATGACATACATATGGCTCATTACAATGCTATGGTATAGATTCACAAAGGGTTGTCGCATGAATAGGTTATGTCCAACATAAGAAAGCCATACTCAAAGGCATTCAACACAAAAGCAAGAAACAATTCGAAAGTCATAAGGAAACTCATCAAAATTCCCAAATTTGAATCTCATGGAACTCTAAAAAGAGTTCAAATCTCATAAAATCAAAATCACCATTTATATTCATAACATCTCATGTAGCTCTAGGCTATCGATGCAACAAAACATCTCAAAAATGGTGAAACCTTATAAAACTCAAAAACCTCAGAAACTCAGAAAACCCGGATTGTCCAGATCCCCGATTGCAATGCCGAAGCAATGCTGCACATACTAAACTCTTGTCCAGTGCTATTTATAAATTTAGGTACCTAACTCGTGAACCCAAAGGTCATACTCATGGTGACCGAAGTCACATAACTCATGGTGACCGAAGTCACATAACTCATATGACCCGAAGGTCTATAGCACTGGCATACTCGTGGATGAGTCACAAACTCTCGGAAAGGAACCCGAAAAGTGTTAACGTGCATCCCATGCCACACGTTCGTACTAAACGGTTTACTAACCACTAGTTAACTCCACATCATAAAAATAAAATCTCAAATCTTAGAAATCTCAAAATACTCACATATCTTGCCTCATATCATTGGCAAGTGCAAATAAATCTCATAGTGGTTTCTCATGAACCATAATACCCGAAAAGGGAAATCTCATCTCAAGACTCGCCTCGTCTCATCGACGAGTAAAACGACATATATAAGTGGTTCTCATTGTTTATTACTCCTATAATAGGAGATCTCGAACCTCACAACTCGCCAAATATTGGCTAACTTAGATAATTCCTATAATAGGAATTATAAATCTCAATTATCAACTCAAAACAATAAACTCAAGTAGTTTCGATCGTACAAGTCTGGAATTAACCGAAAAAGAAAACTCACATGTCCCATACCACGTGTTTTACTAAATCATTTAATTCTCTTTCTCATATGTCCGAAAAGTGCCAAAACGTGTATTTTTACATAGAAAATATATTTTAGGGAAATCAGGATTTGAAATAAATTTCAGAAAATATTTAAGAAATCAACTTTGAAAATATCTTTATAATTTAGAAATATTAATTATATCATGTTTTATATGAAATCACTTTGTAAAATATATTTCTTAGAACAATAGATAGAATATAAACACTTCTGGAAAATTGTTTGAAAATAAGCGCACGCGTCCTCAGAATCACAATGAAAACATCACAGAATGAATCATCAAAATTCATTAAAATCCCAATAGTGGATTCGTGAAAATCCAGGCTTCTATATAATAGAAGCAACCCAAAAATAATCACAAGAAGCATGGTTTATCCCTTGAATAAGATAATACAACACTCAAGATCTATATTAAAATTTATCATCAAAACCATGCCTGAACAATCCAAGAAAATACATGATTCAATACTAAAGCATATGTGATATAAAGCTCTCAATATTTGCACTGAAACGAGCATCAAAATCATGCTCGAAAAACATAAGAGAAAGCACCAAAAACTGGTGCAACAACTCAAGATACACAGGAAGAAACCTGGCCGTTTTGCCCAGGCCTGTGTTTAGTTTGGCCTGTTTGCCACTTTTAAACACATAATTTGAGAAAACACAAAACACAAAAGTTGTAGAAGATATCCTGATCTTTTCAAAACATTATAAATTATTGAATTCTGATAAGAAATGATAAAATTATGGCAAAAACAATTCTGAGATCTGAATTTCACTAGTTCTGTCATTTTGGTCTCGGGACAACGACCTTAGATTGAACTTTCGACCATGTAAATTTCCAAATTTGACAAAACCCAAAACATAAAAGTTGAAGAATAATTTCTTAGCTTGAAATCACAAAAGTAATTACCAAAATTCGACTTACGGATCAAAAGATACGGCCAAAACAATTCTCAGATCAACGATCATTATTGTTGTCATTTTGCTCTCGGGATAGCAACAAACAAACACAGTTTGACCAAGCTATCTTCCGAATTTCAGAAAACTCAAAACATGAAACTTTTAGTACAAAGCATAAGCTTTCCGGAACATTTAAAATTTGTGAATTTGGATAATAAACGTTAGAGATATGGCCACTAAAAATGGCTACTAGAAATCAGGAAACAAAGAGAATAACAACCAAAAATAATAACATATACAGTAAACGATTTTGCTAATTTTTTTTTACAGGAACATCAATTTTTAGCTAGCAATTCATGAGCTCATACTCACCTTATGATTTAGCAACGAATTTGGATGGCAAGAAGCAAGCTTTGGCGATGGATTGGGGCTCTAAGCACCTGTAGAAGCTGAAAAGAAGACATGCAGTATAAACAGAAAAAGAACTATAGACAATTCATCTAAAATTCAAAGATTTTGATGAAATTAATTTAGTAGTTGTTTGGATTACCTTCTATAATCTTGTTTTTGATGATTTTCTTCTTTTATTTGCAGCAATTTTGAATGGAATTGGATTTATCATGAAGTGGCCATTGTTTTTCTTATTTTTTTACTACTGTATTGAGTTTGAGAAGAAGATGAAGGAGAAAAACTGTACTGTTAATTTTCTTCTTACCATAAGTGTCTAGTGATGGGTTTTGGATCTTTAAAACCCTACCTAATTGGCCCAAGACAATTTTAGTTAGAGATAATGTTAAGTTATGTTCAATTTATCTTATTTTAACACTATATGCACCATTTTTCTAATTTTAAGGCCAAATAAAATATGTACAACAAATGTATGTACATAAAATTTTTATCTTAACAAAATAAAATTTATTTTACCAATAAAAGTTATATTTAAGAATAAAACCTTATTTTTAATCAAATTACACAATTTACACTATTTTATTACAAAACACTATTTTTAATTCAACAATTTGTACAAAAAAATTTGTAGTCAAATATATTACAATAAATCATTTTAACTCTTTTTAATCATCAAAATATTATTTTTAAACCATATTCCATTTTTTATATGAATAAAATACATAATATCTTCATATTTCTCATTTTAAATTCAATAAAAGATTAATATTGACAATGTTTTCCAATATTGTTGTATTTACCCAAATCAAATTTGCAATTTGATTATTTTCTACTCAAATTCTCAAAATAAAGTTTTTAAAACTTTATTTTCATTACTCTTGATTTATTTTAACAATTTAACATTGAAATATATCACCTAATTTATTTATTAGCTCCAAACTAATAAATACCCAATATTTCGATTTATTTAAACAAAATACTTATCCAATCAATATTTAATCCCATATTATTCCCAAATAAACAAAATAAAAGTTCCAAACTTTATTTTTCCCATTTTATTTACAAAATTCATTGTTTATTCCAAATAAACAATTTAAAATTTCCAATTATATTTTAATTTACAGTATTAAATTATAACTTCCGTTATAATTTACTATATACAGGTAATCTCCAAAACAGGGTTTTTACAATATATGTGTATGTATGTACACAAACACTGATATATATATATACACACACACACTGATTCACTTTATCATAACTTGATCTGTGAGATATTAATATCTTATTTCGATTATTTTTCTTTGTCAAAATCAGATGTGTAAGATGATTCCTTTTTTAAAGTAAGCACCCATATTTAAAATAAATGGTTTACCTTGACAATACTAGATCTGTAAAATATTTATTCATTTTTTAAAATAAGTAATACATATATATTTTGAATCAAATTATTTTGCTTTGTCAAATCAAATTTGTAAGAAGTTAATTCCTTATTTAATCTTTTTACATTATCAACTTAGATCTGTAACATTTTAATTCCTTATTTAATCGATTTACTTTACCAAAATCAAATCTATGAGATATTGTTTTCTTATTTAAAATTAGAACCTATATTTAAAATAGACTGACAGCCAATGCATATGTAAAGGGAGAATATGTCTGTTGCGGTGTAAATCCTAATGCATATACACGTACACATGAACTATTTACACATAATATGTATATTTGAACTTACACTTTACACACATGAGTATGTTTAGGTATACTCTTAAACATACCAAGTATGAGTTTGGCCAAATTAATCATTTAACCAAATTAGGAAAGTTGGATAAATATCATCTTTTATTGGAAATATTAGATTAGATCTAATAATAAATTTTGACTAAATAAGTGCAATAAAGAAGTAGGAATTTTTTTTTAAAATTTTACCAGTTTACCCACTGCCAATCGGTCCGGTTATACTTTTTACTGTCGAGATTGTATACTCGATATATTGTTATGTTTACCTAGTCTTTAGATGTTTGACCTTCAATCAAAATTCATGTGGGCTGCTATCAGATTTGTTAGTATATCATTAGCTATTATTCCCTATTATATAAGTTGGCTAACTTATTAGATGTAAGTGTACTTGTTAAGATAAACACCATTAGGTTGCATAAATTGTAAATGATATTTTATCTGCCTATTAGCGCCATACCTTAAGTGATATTTCTTCTGTTTTTTTATTTACAAGATAGTACGGTGGCTAGAGTAAGATACGTAGAGTAGATGACTATGTATAATAGATTTATTTTATTTAATGTTATTTTGTATGTATCTTATTGTCCTAGTCAAACAGATATTTATTTGTCTTTTTAGTTGTTTATCTGGAGCTTTCTTTAATTTGATTCCTCTATTTGGTCATTATTTGTTAATGCTGAGATATTTGGCTCATTTCAGTTATTTATGGTTTATTCCTTCTGATGTGAGATCTGAAAATGTAGACGCTTAAAAATATTGCTATCTTTGTAATATACAAACTATCTCAAACTAACGTTCAATCCTCCTTGGCACAGCCAAGTTTAAGCGTTACTTTTAGGCGTCGAGTCAGTATGCTCGGAAGGGCGGTTTCTTACAGATGGTCATATTGTTAATACGCACTTCGTCATCCAAAGGAATTGAAAGTTAGAAAGAACATTCTCTACATTCAAATTATGATCCTCGGTGACTCTATTGCTGGTCCTTGCAAATTCATGTCAACTCCTACCGGCTCTACCACCTCGATTATGTGACGACCGCCCATGACCCCTGCACCAAATCTAAAGATAGAGCGCTGTAAAGTGTGCCAGGCGACCATGGACAATTGTCAAGGTAAGATTAAAACAACAGAGTCTATCGTATTACTCACAGCGCATGGACAAAATACAATAGAATATATGTATAGTGAAGCTTTACAGAACAAAATGACATCATATAAAACTCCATAATAGTTGAATACAAGCATCCACATAGTCAATACATCAAGTCTCACTACATATCTCTCAGAGAATACAACACAGCGGAATATCCAGTACATATAAGAAGATAATATGCAACCCTCTAGCTCGTCTTCGATATCAGCATCGTGAGAAGAGAACAGCACCTGTCACCTGCTACCTAGTCTGCCCGTCCCAAAATGGACGAACAGCCCAAGGCAATAAGAATTAAAACATAAAGCCTTGAGTCAGACAACAGTCTTAGTGAGCAGTAAATTAACTAACAACATACCAAAAGAGCACAAAGGAAAAGGAATAGGAATACAACCCTCCCACTCCAACCTCATTCTACAGTGATAGCCCCCAGACACACACTAAGCAGAAGCAAACATAGCAGAGCATACAATTTAAAATAAAGCTACTATCACTCGAGTCAAGGGCGATGTTTTCCAAGTACCAAGGCCTAAATCAGATAAGCACCCAGAAAATACCGCTCTTGAGTCCGAAATGACGTTACAACCAAACATCCATGACTCTGGCTATCACTGTTATCATTGCTTCGATATCACCGTTAATTGAATGACCGGCACATTCTTTCAGCCGTCCGTCAAGGGCTAATGGAAACCCCGGTTCTAGACATAACTCCCGCACGTCGTCGCAGCCCGTGCCTAGGACTATCGAATCTGCCCAGAGTACTCGACCATCAACAGTTAGCCGTTGGGACTATCGAATCTGCCCAAACGTACTCTTGCTTAGAGCATGCTAGAACCTTCAACAACGATGCTATCCAAGCCTCCTAGTCATCCTCCTCGACGACTATTCTCATATCCATTCATTATCCTCAACTCGAATCATATCACCGAGTTATCAACATGCTTGGAATGATCCCGTCTGGATTAGACCAAGTCTTCATCACATGATTGCCTCGCTTCATTACATCCTCGCAAAGCCTCATCTCATCATCACATCATCAAATCTATGCATAAGAGTTTCATCATCCCGCTACATATGCCACGAGCAGCTTTCCCAATTCAAGAGCCTTTCCCTTAGCTTTTGAATCGTCTTCGGTCTGAATCTAATCATAAATCATCTAGTTCATAACAATCAATCAAATCAAACATCAATCCAAACAATCAAGCATTCAAAAATGATCTAAGTAGACAATTATAACAATAATGGCATTTTCGTAATTAAAGAGTTGAAAGTCCAATAAGCATGAAAACATGGATTATATCTCTACAAACTTGATGAATGAACTTGCCTAGGCTAACATATGATAAAATGGATGTAACATCATCATGAACAATGGATCTATATGGATCTACACTTTGGATGAAGAAAATGCATGGAAATCTCTATTTTAACACCAAATCGAGCCAACAATCCGATATACTCCTTTGGATCCGTGTGACAGATAATCACCACTCACCAAATCACCTAAACAAACCCAAATCAACACACTTCAGATCTGGACAGCAAAGGATGAAGCTTGATCTATCACAAATCCGCTTCAAATGAAGAAATCTCTCTTGAAAAGATGAAGATCTTCAATCTAAGCTCTTGAATCTTCAATCTTGATCTTCGATTTGGATGGATGGAAGCACTAGATTAGAGTGGAGAAAAGAAGTGAAGAAGTGTAGAAGTCGAGCTCTCAAAATGGCAGCACTTCGTCGCTTCAAAATCCGGATCCCAAAAAGTGAGAACAACCCCTCCTATTTATAGCTGAAAATTCCTTAAGTCGAAATTTGGCTATCTCCTTAAGTCGCTTCCGACTTACGACCTAGGAACTTGCCGACCTAAAACCCACCGACCTAAGCCTAACGATCTACAACAACGCGCATCTGCGACTTAACACTTGACGACCTAAAGCAATGCGCTTCCTTCGACCTACGACTTAGCAACTGGTATGACCTAACACTTAGGAAACCCAGCGACCTAACATCCTAACGACTTAACTACCTACGACTCAGTTGGGTTGCGACCTAACAACTTAGGCTTCTACGCGACCTAACACATGCCGACCCAAAACAACATACGACTTACCAGTTAGATCCACGCGACCTAACACTTAAACTATCCTAGCGACCTAACAACTCACGCGACCTACGACTTAGCCAACTCGCGACCTAACACACACGCGACCTAACCACTTTAGGTCGCCTACGACCTAACTCCACACAGATCTAACGACCTAACTACGCTAACACTTAGGTCGGTCAATCCCATAGGTCGCTAACTCTTATAGGTCGCAAACTGCTTATCCCATAAGTCGTTAACTCTACTAGGTCGCTCCCTCCTATCTCTTAGGTCGCTAACTCGAACTGCCGACCTAACACTTAGGTTGCTCACAACATTTCCTTAGGTCGTTGCCGACCTAACTCTACCCCAGAATACTTAGGTCGCCTACTCCTCTTAAGTCGGTCACGACTCATCACTTAGGTCGGTCACTACCTTAAGTCGGCAACTCGACCCAGACTTATCCCTTAACTTGCCTATCCCCTTAGGTCGCTGATCTTCTCTAAGTCGCTCACGACTTATCTCCTAAGTTGCCAACAACATTTAGGTCGCGTACGACCTAGGACTTAGGCAAATTTCAACCAAAATCTGAAACAACTAGAAAATGCTGAAAATCCCAGATTTTGACAAACTTTTCGATCCGTGAAAATACGGGTCGTTACATTCTCTCCCCCTTAGGAATTTCGCCCCCGAAATTCCAAACAAACAAAGCAATCAAAGACTATTCTGTACGCCTACCAACCATAACAACCAGCAAACCATGCATCCAATTCTAGCTTAGCGTACAGAATTCTAAGACTTAGAACAAGTTACAATGTTGTTAGATGATACGACACCTTAGGGCCATACCTTGAAGAGTTCAGGATGAGCCGCCTTCATCCTCTCTTCCACCTCCCACGTACAGTCGTTATCATCGTCACTCCATTGTATCTTGAGCAACTTAACTACCTTCCTCCTAAGCTGTTTCGTGTCGGTTTCAACAACACGAAGCGGCTTACGAGGTCTTCTATCGACTGGATCAACTTCGAAGTCTTCACAGCTATCAGCAGAAACCACGGTATTCGAGTCGTGCACATACTTCCGTAGATATGATACGTGAAAAACATTGTGTACACTCAACATCTTCTCAGGTAATTCCAATCTATAAGCGAGCTTTCCAATTCGCTCGATGATCGGAAATGGTCCAACATATCTCGGAGTTAATTTTCCTTTCTTCCCGAATCGAATAACATTCTTCAGTGGAGAAATCTTCACAAAAACCATATCTCCTACGTCGAACTCCAAATCCTTACGACGCTTATCAGCATAACTCTTCTGGCGGTGTTGGGCTGCCTTCATTCGTTGCCGAATGACCTCTATACAATCTGAAGTCTGCCGGATCATCTCTGGCCCAAGTATCAGCTTTTCTCCAGTTTCCAACCAACATGCCGGAGAGTTACACGGTCTTCCATACAATGCCTCATATGGTGCCATACCAATGCTTGACTGGTAACTGTTGTTGTACGCAAACTCCACCAAATGAAGGTGATCTTCCCATGATCCTCCGAAATCCAAAACACAAGCTCTGAGGAGATCTTCCAAAACTCGGTTGACTCTCTCGGTCTGACCATCTGTTTGAGGGTGATAAGCTGTACTCAAACACAACTCGGTTCCCAAAACTTCCTGGAAGCTCTTCCAAAATCCACTAGTGAACAATGGATCTCGATCGCTCACTATACTCTTCGGAATACCATGGAGTCGAACTATCCACTTAACATACAACTCAGCCAACTTTGATGCCGTTCTAGTCGATCGAACAGGAATGAATCGTGCACTCTTAGTCAGACGATCCACAATGACCCAAATCCCTTCATTTCCCGTTCTGGTCCTGGGCAATCCATCGATAAAATCCATCGACACTTGTTCCCACTTCCATGTAGGAACTTCTAATGGCTGAAGCAATCCACTTGGCTTCTTCTGTTCGGCTTTTACCAACTGGCAGTTCATACATTTGGAAATAAAATTTCCAACATCCTTCTTCATGCCTTCCCAGTAGTAGGTTCTCTTCATATCCCGATACATCTTATTTCCACCTGGATGAATTGTCAACTTTGAGTGATGACTTTCCTTCAGGACTTCACTCCTCAATTCATCTATCTCGGGAACAACTAGTCGTCCTTGCTTTCGAAGCCAACCCTCTCGATCGACCTCGAATCCTTTATCCTTTTCTGGATCCAATCCAGATTCCAATTCACGGATAATCTTGACAAGCTTATCATCTCGCTTTTGGCCCTCGCCAATCCTTTCCACAAGAGTGGGTCTTATCGATAAGTTTGCCAACATCTCAGGTTCCAATTCGCATCTAGGCCTGAAGTCATATCCAGCTAAATACTCGAGATTCTTCCATTCAGAAAACATGGCTCCCAATCCTGCATGTCTTCGACTTAACGCATCTGCCACTGCGTTACCTTTTCCCGGAGTATAAGCTATACCAAAATCATATGATGCCAAAAACTCTAGCCAACGTTGCTGCCGAAGATTCAAATCCTTTTGGGAGAAAAGATACTTCAACGACTTGTGATCCGTAAACAACTCGAATCGAACTCCCAACAAATAATGCCTCCACATCTTCAGAGCAAATACAATTGCCGCTAATTCCAAATCATGAGTTGGGTAATTCCTTTCATGCGGCTTTAGTTGTCGATTGGCATACGCAACAACTTTATCCTTCTGCATCAGCACTGCTCCAAGTCCAGTACCACATGCGTCGGTGTAAACCACCATCTCATCATTCCCACTAGGAATAGTCAAAACAGGAGCACTCGTCAATCGCTCTTTCAGGATTCCGAAAGCTTGCTCACACTTAGCATCCCAACTGAACACTTTGTTCTTCTTCGTCAATCCTGTTAACGGTGCAGCTATCTTGGAGAAGTCTTTGATAAACCGTCGATAATATCCTGCTAATCCAAGAAAACTTCTCACATCAGATGCATTCTTAGGTCTAACCCAATCCTGGATTGCTGCCACCTTAGCGGGATCAACCGCTATTCCATTTCCAGAAATCACATGGCCTAAGAACCTCACTTCATTCTTCCAGAAGTGACACTTCGAAAACTTAGCCTTCAGCTGATGTTTCCGCAAGATTTCCAAAACAATACACAAGTGCGTCTTGTGCTCCTCTTCCGTTCTGGAATAAATCAGAATATCATCCACGAACACAAGTACGAACTTGTTCAACTGATCTCTGAACACTCTATTCATAAGATCCACAAAATATGCTGGCGCGTTAGTCAATCCAAACGGCATTACCAGCCACTCAAAGAAACCGGATGGTGTCCTAAAAGCAGTCTTCGGCACACTATCCTTAGCCACTCTCAACTGGTGAAATCCCGTTGCCAAATCCATCTGAGAAAACACCTTAGCTTCGTGAAGCTGATCAAACAAGTCGTCTATCCTCGGCAATGGATACTTGTTCTTCTTAGTCACTTTATTCAGCTCACGATAATCCACACACAATCTCAACGACCCATCTGCCTTGGTTGCGAACACAACTGGTGCACCCCACTCGGACACACTACGCCGAATGAATCCTTTCTGTAAAAGGTCATCAACTTGCACCCTCAACTCCTGCTGTTCCCTAGGCGCCATCCGCCTAAGAGGCATCACAACAGGTCTGGCTCCTTCAACTAGGTCTATACGAAACTCGATCTCTCTATGCGGCGGCAACCCTTTGACTTCGTCAAAGACATCCTCGAATCCATTTGCGATTGGCACTGATGACAGTCCATCCCGTGGAACAACTAGCGAATACATGAAGCTCATGAAGACGCCTTCTTCATGCTTACATCGTATCACAATCTTTCGCCCCTCCACATTCTCGACTGTCACTTCCAACCTTTCGCAATCAACCTTAGCCGCATACTTCCTAAGCCAGTCCATACCCAAGATAATTCCGAACCCCGCAAAGTTCAGAACAAAACAATCACAAACAAAAGAGCAACCATGACTCGATACAACTAGACCACGACATAACATACACAAACAAGACGAACCCCCAACTGGATTAGTCACAACCAATGGCCTATCAACAATATCTGGCTTCAAATCTAACCGGCCTACTAGTTCATTACAAACAAACGAATGCGATGCTCTAGTATCAAACAAAACTCTAACTGGAATACCACATAGGAAAAGAGTACCTTGAACCACCACACTCTTTCCCTTCTCTTCAGCAGTAGGAGCTTTCGAAGACGACGAAACAGCTCCCAAAGCATAAGCTTGCACAATCTGCCTGTCCTTCCTCGGTTCTGGACAATTCTTCCTGAAATGCCCCGGCTTGTCACAGTTGTGGCACTTCATCGGAACCTTAGGATTCTTACAATCCTTCGAGAAATGGCCCTTCTGCTGACAATTGTAGCAAGTCACCTCGCCTTTCGGCTTCTTCTAACCATCCTTACCCTTCTGCTGCTGCTGCTTCCTCTTCTTGTTTCCACCCTGCTGGGGTTTAGACTCTTCCCTGGTCACAGCAACAACAGATCCATCCTTAGGAAACAGACTCTCATGCCTGAGAGCTTTCTCCACAAGCTTCTCAAATGAATCGTCCAAATGATCCACCAACTGTCTCCCAAGATAACTGTCCAAGCCTGTCACAAACTTCTCATTCTTCTGATAAGCGGATTCAATATATGACCGGGCATACTTGGACAAAGCCTCAAACTCAGAAACATACTCAAGAACAGATCTTCCACCCTGCTTGAGTTCTACAAACTTCTTGAACAGAACAGACTTCTGAGCTGTAGAAATGAACTTAGCTTCAAATCTGACTTGGAATTGCTCCTAAGTAATCTCTTCTTCCGGAGTAGTGATGGTAATAGAGTTCCACCAATCAGAAGCTCTCCCTTGAAGCTGCCTCGATGCCAACTTCCTCTTAGTTGCATCATCAATTCCCAAATCACCAAAGATCCTTCTGCAAGCATCTATCCACCTCTGGACCTCAATGGTAGATTCTGTTCCCAAGAAAACCTTCCCTCCAAGAGCAGTAAAATCCTTTCACAGCTTAGCAAAATCCACTGGTTTCGGAGTTTGGACTTGAACTCCAACATCAACTGCCGCCCCCGGAACTGGTATCCTTCTCATGATCGAAGTCATCATAGCTTCGAACATGGCTGCATAATCAGCAGTCTCTTCAGTAGCACGGCCTTCCCTAGCAGCTGGTCTCCCTCTTCGACTCATTCTCAATATCTATAAAAAGGAATGATTAGAACATCTAGAGAAACAACTGCATAAAGGACTCAAACCCTACTAAGCTACTATGTTATATATAGTATTCATCCATCAAAATACAATTACGTCTCTCATACGTAGTTACGACGGCGAGCGTTGGGTAAAATCGATTAACCAATGCTCTGATACCAAATGTGACGACCGCCCATGACCCCTGCACCAAATCTAAAGATAGAGCGCTGTAAAGTGTGCCAGGCGACCATGGACAATTGTCAAGGTAAGATTAAAACAACAGAGTCTATCGTATTACTCACAGCGCATGGACAAAATACAATAGAATATATGTATAGTGAAGCTTTACAGAACAAAATGACATCATATAAAACTCCATAATAGTTGAATACAAGCATCCACATAGTCAATACATCAAGTCTCACTACATATCTCTCAGAGAATACAACACAGTGGAATATCCAGTACATATAAGAAGATAATATGCAACCCTCTAGCTCGTCTTCGATATCAGCATCGTGAGAAGAGAACAGCACCTGTCACCTGCTACCTAGTCTGCCCGTCCCAAAATGGACGAACAGCCCAAGGCAATAAGAATTAAAACATAAAGCCTTGAGTCAGACAACAGTCTTAGTGAGCAGTAAATTAACTAACAACATACCAAAAGAGCACAAAGGAAAAGGAATAGGAATACAACCCTCCCACTCCAACCTCATTCTACAGTGATAGCCCCCAGACACACACTAAGCAGAAGCAAACATAGCAGAGCATACAATTTAAAATAAAGCTACTATCACTCGAGTTAAGGGCGATGTTTTCCAAGTACCAAGGCCTAAATCAGATAAGCACCTAGAAAATACCGCTCTTGAGTCCGAAATGACGTTACAACCAAACATCCATGACTCTGGCTATCACTGTTATCATTGCTTCGATATCACCGTTAATTGAATGACCGGCACATTCTTTCAGCCGTCCGTCAAGGGCTAATGGAAACCCCGGTTCTAGACATAACTCCCGCGCGTCGTCGCAGCCCGTGCCTAGGACTATCGAATCTGCCCAGAGTACTCGACCATCAACAGTTAGCCGTTGGGACTATCGAATCTGCCCAAACGTACTCTTGCTTAGAGCATGCTAGAACCTTCAACAATGATGCTATCCAAGCCTCCTAGTCATCCTCCTCGACGACTATTCTCATATCCATTCATTATCCTCAACTCGAATCATATCACCGAGTTATCAACATGCTTGGAATGATCCCGTCTGGATTAGACCAAGTCTTCATCACATGATTGCCTCGCTTCATTACATCCTCGCAAAGCCTCATCTCATCATCACATCATCAAATCTATGCATAAGAGTTTCATCATCCCGCTACATATGCCACGAGCAGCTTTCCCAATTCAAGAGCCTTTCCCTTAGCTTTTGAATCGTCTTCGGTCTGAATCTAATCATCAATCATCTAGTTCATAATAATCAATCAAATCAAACATCAATCCAAACAATCAAGCATTCAAAAATGATCTAAGTAGACAATTATAACAATAATGGCATTTTCGTAATTAAAGAGTTGAAAGTCCAATAAGCATGAAAACATGGATTATATCTCTACAAACTTGATGAATGAACTTGCCTAGGCTAACATATGATAAAATGGATGTAACATCATCATGAACAATGGATCTATATGGATCTACACTTTGGATGAAGAAAATGCATGGAAATCTCTATTTTAACACCAAATCGAGCCAACAATCCGATATACTCCTTTGGATCCGTGTGACAGATAATCACCACTCACCAAATCACCTAAACAAACCCAAATCAACACACTTTAGATCTGGACAGCAAAGGATGAAGCTTGATCTATCACAAATCCGCTTCAAATGAAGAAATCTCTCTTGAAAAGATGAAGATCTTCAATCTAAGCTCTTGAATCTTCAATCTTGATCTTCGATTTGGATGGATGGAAGCACTAGATTAGAGTGGAGAAAAGAAGTGAAGAAGTGTAGAAGTCGAGCTCTCAAAATGGCAGCACTTCGTCGCTTCAAAATCCGGATCCCAAAAAGTGAGAACAACCCCTCCTATTTATAGCTGAAAATTCCTTAAGTCGAAATTTGGCTATCTCCTTAAGTCGCTTCCGACTTACGACCTAGGAACTTGCCGACCTAAAACCCACCGACCTAAGCCTAACGATCTACAACAACGCGCATCTGCGACTTAACACTTGACGACCTAAAGCAATGCGCTTCCTTCGACCTACGACTTAGCAACTGGTATGACCTAACACTTAGGAAACCCAGCGACCTAACATCCTAACGACTTAACTACCTACGACTCAGTTGGGTTGCGACCTAACAACTTAGGCTTCTACGCGACCTAACACATGCCGACCCAAAACAACATACGACTTACCAGTTAGATCCACGCGACCTAACACTTAAACTATCCTAGCGACCTAACAACTCACGCGACCTACGACTTAGCCAACTCGCGACCTAACACACACGCGACCTAACCACTTTAGGTCGCCTACGACCTAACTCCACACAGATCTAACGACCTAACTACGCTAACACTTAGGTCGGTCAATCCCATAGGTCGCTAACTCTTATAGGTCGCAAACTGCTTATCCCATAAGTCGTTAACTCTACTAGGTCGCTCCCTCCTATCTCTTAGGTCGCTAACTCGAACTGCCGACCTAACACTTAGGTTGCTCACAACATTTCCTTAGGTCGTTGCCGACCTAACTCTACCCCAGAATACTTAGGTCGCCTACTCCTCTTAAGTCGGTCACGACTCATCACTTAGGTCGGTCACTACCTTAAGTCGGCAACTCGACCCAGACTTATCCCTTAACTTGCCTATCCCCTTAGGTCGCTGATCATCTCTAAGTCGCTCACGACTTATCTCCTAAGTTGCCAACAACATTTAGGTCGCGTACGACCTAGGACTTAGGCAAATTTCAACCAAAATCTGAAACAACTAGAAAATGCTGAAAATCCCAGATTTTGACAAACTTTTCGATCCGTGAAAATACGGGTCGTTACAGATTACCTCTATCATTACAAGAAAGGCTGCCTATAGCGCCAGCCATTTGCGTCGAATAGCGACGACCAAAATAATAGGACGACTATAACGATCCGTATTTTTAACTATTTTAAACTATTAAATTTAAATATAATTTATGGATAAAAATAGTTAGAAATAAAAATTTAATGATTTATTATTGTAGTTTATTGGATATAATAAATTTTTGAAATAAACAATTATGAAGATTTTGGTGATATCAAATATTGAAATGAATTATATGTATTGAATGTGTTTATTATCAATAACGGGAATTGAATAAAAAATATTGGATTATTTAGATAGAAATGAAATATTTGTTGATAACTAAAATTCATTTGAAATTAATGGTTATTAATGTAACTTGCTGAATAATTAAAATTGTTTAAATTTACTATTGCAATTATCTAAATAATTGAATTCTGGATTTAATATGAATGGAAATGATGTCGGGAGTTGATTTAAATTTTATTTAAACAACAATGAAGATTTTTAAATTTGAAAATTGAATCTAAAGTGATTAAATTGATTCTAAAATTAATAATTCATTTAATTGACGTGTAAAATTAGCCTTTTTGGGCACTGTAACGCCCCACCTCTATACCCACGCTAGTCAAGAACACTACGGGGTAATGCCATCGACTAGCGCGGAGAATAAGGCTGTTGAGGAGCGACCATCCATGTAATTGCTTTGTGCGAGTACCGATATGCCAGATAAAAATATAACTTTTCATCTCAAGAGGAAATCCAATATACCGATACAAACTCAAAGCTACTACACAGTGGCTATATGGACTTTGGAAACAAATATAGAAATAAACATAACACAAATCAGTCATAGACAATTCATATCACAAAGGCGGAAATAGATATGAATATAACACAAGAAAGTGTACATCAGAGTAGTGGTTAAATAAGAACCACAATAACACAAAATAATAGATACAAGTGCAAGCCAAAAGAATATGTATACATCAAGAAGTCTAATCTCAAATGTATACAACAAAAACTACTAAACTAGAGTAGTTAGCCAAAAGTCAGATGATGGTTCCAGATAGGAAGGCAAGAGGAAGCACCTGTAATATCTCAGTCTGACCCGAGTATTATTTAAGAAGAAAATAATAAACGGATCAGTCTAGCTATATTTATCAGATAAAAATGAGATATAAGAATAGATATAATAATAAAACGTATGATAACCAAAAATGTCATACTATGTCAAGTATACATCAGAAAACCCACAAAAGTCATACAATATCTCAATAGTCTCAAAACACAGAAAAGAACGTCATATTCTTAATTTAATTCACCAAGCCACAAATAATGACATACATATCAATGCCAATCGTAAATGCTGGTGAAACATAAATTCCAGAAATAAATATCCAGAAATCACAAAAGTTAACGACACACGGATAAATAGGAACATCGACGTAGTAAAGTGTTACGCCCGATGAACCAAAAGCACAATAAATCGGAAATCAATAATTAGAAATCCAGAAATCACAAGAAAAGGATGGCCAATCCCACAAAAATACCTAGGCCAATCACAAGGGTTAATGACACACGAATTCACCAATGCATAAATATTGATAGAACTTATTAATGTAAATCACGAAAATTGGTGAAACACAAATTCTAGAAATCGTTAACTAGAAATCCAGAAAGATCACAGAAAGGGGAAGAGGCCTATCACAATAACGGGAGCATTATAGCTCACCAACACGTGTATCACAAGATGAGATGCTATCTCATGGTTGATAACCATCAATTTTGAGCCGAAGCTCCACAAAAATGGCCCGAAGACCATGAGCCGAAGCTCCACAAGAACGGCCCGAAGACCATAAGCCGAAGCTCCACAAGAACGGCCCGAAGACCATGAGCCGAAGCTCCACAAGAAGGATCTTCGCAGACCCACAAGTGTAAATTACACTAAGCTAGTAAATATATGAGTTTAGCTTCATGTCGCATAACCACTAGCTTAACTTAAATATTTACGAACAAATTGTAGACTTCCACTCGAATTTAAGTGTTAATTACACTAAACTAGTAAATATATGAGTTTAGCTTCATGTCCCATAACCACTAGCTTAACTTAAATATTTACGAGCAAATTGTAGATCTCTACTAGAAAATTGTCACAAAGGATTCAATCGAACAAGTCCAAGAATTAACCGACGAAGTAAACGCAAGCGTTCAATACCACTTGTTTTACTAAGCCGTTTAATTAGATTTCTCATACGAATGAGGTAAAGGTTTGTATATACTAATAGATAGGAAAACGATTTTGATAAATGAGTTTGATATTGAAAATAGAGTTGAAATCATCTTTGTGGAAAAGTTTGAATATTTACTACTAGTATAGAAAACCTTTGTACTTTTAAAAGTGACAAATCACAAAAACGATTGTAGAAACAATCAATCATCAAAACCCACATTCGAAGACATGAATTAAATCCAAAGAAATTGATACCAAATCCATCAAAATGGATATTCACATAAACCCTGGAAAAGAAGTCATCAAAGTCGATAATAATTGATGACAATAAGTCGGATCAACAAAAATCGATAAACCTTGGAAATTTACTCGAAAATAGGCAAATTAGGCAAAATCAGCATTTCCAGACGTCTGGTAGGTGTTCCAAGATGTCTGGCCCAAGGTTCTGGAAGTTTAAGTGTTTTCTCCCTTCTATTTTTAATTCCTGGGCCATTTCAGACGTCTGAAAATTTCAACCAGACATCTGAATTTGATTTCAAACGTCTGGATTTTGTTACTGCCCTTTCCAGAACCCTTTCCAGACGTCTGGATTTTTCAACCAGACATTTGGATTTGGTTTCAGACGTCTGAAATTTTCTGCTAGGCAAAAATAACAGCCTAGCTTAAAAACGACAAATCCAAACCAAAATGCAATCGAACGAGCGACGAGCACTAAGGGTTTACACCAATCGGCAACCCGACCCTATAAGCACTTCAATGCATCACCAAAAACATGTTCAAACGTCCATAAAAGGATTTTCATAAAATTGAACCAAAACACCAAAAATTGGAGAATTCACAAAACCAATTCAAATCACAGCAAATGAACACAAAATAGATGTTAGGAATTCATACCTAACAACAAAGATAGATATAGACATAGATGTGAGATAAAAATCTCACCTTTGAACCCGAAAACAATGAATGAGAAGCTTGAAGACAAAGGAAGATCAACCACACTTCAATTTCAACACAAGAAGCTTGAATCTAAGCTTAAAGAGAAACATTTCCTAAATTAGGTTTAGGAATTTTTCTGAAATCAAAGCGAGAATGAGTTGGAGAAGAAGGAGATGATACTTACCAATGCTTCTCTTTGAATTTGGAGCAAGAACTTGATTTGCAAATGGAAACTAGGGTTTAGGATTTTAATTCTTTTTCTCTTCCTCCATTAATGTAACATCCCGGATTTTCGCGTTCGAAAATCGACATCCATACTTTACATCGTACTCGAATGTCGTAGATTCGAGCGTTCAAATCCGAGTCGCCGGAGCTTATAACAACATTAAGTAAATAACACAGCGGAAAAAATGAATAATACATTGATATACAATATCTGATACAACAGAGTGATACAAATGAATATCAATATACATCAGAGATATGATACAACAAATAGCAGCGGAAAAGAAAAACGATAATATCAGTAGCGGAACAAATAACTCTAAGATAGTCTTCAAGAGAGAACTCCAACAGTAGATCGAACTCCCAATAACGATACACCAAGAATAAGCAAGTGCAGTCCGATCCAAAGACTGAACTAGCTCCAGAAAATCTACTGAACCTGACTATCTGAAAAACCCAACTCTAGACTGCTCGTGTAGAAAATTATGAGCACCCAGAGTTTAGGAAATGAACAATAAACTCCGGATCAGTCATGGGACTGGTGTGAGCAACAAAAACAGTTTATCTTTAAAAACAAATAGCAGAGAATTTTAAAGTCAATTCGCAATGCTTTTGGAAAATGAAACTACCATAAGACCTCCCACCACACACACAATGCAAACGCAGAATTGGAGGAGATTTCTTCTTATGATAGTCAAAGATGCTTACTACGCAAAATCAAATTCTTTTTGATATTATTATTAGTGCATAGTGTAGAAAACAGTTCGAAAGTATAATATAAATCTTAGCCAGCATAGACATTCCGCACTTATGCCTACTATAGCTACCATCCAAACAGTGGTGACCACCATAAGTGAATGATAGGTTCTACAACTAAAACCGTACAAGATCGTATTGTTTTTTTGAATTTCCAACAAATGGTCAGGCTAAGGAACTTCCTATCCACGATGGGTACGTCCCTGGAATAGACGACCCGAGAACCTAACCGGATCTCTGCCAACACAAGGCCGGGTTACCTCTGCAAAAATAGGTAACTACTGACACGCGTATGCCATCCCCCGATCGTCACCGATCTTCCCGAGGATCCCCGATTTCCAACAACCACAAAGTAATAAATTTGCAGCAACCACAGAGGTTAAGTATCTGGGCTCCATACCATGATACCACCTTTATCCAGAAGGAATGACATACACTAAGGGGCGCTACTCCCTAGAACCTTGCTGCATCCTTCCTGTTTCGACCATTTCCGGGGTGTGAGGCTCGACGAAGTCTCGTCCACAAAGCTACGCTTTCTACAAAGCCATGCTTCGGGTCAAACAAATGATCAACCTATGATCACAAAGATATAAGATCAAACAAATGATCATATCACAAATGATCAAACACTGATCATCACACAGCAACACTCAGCATGCCACATTACCAAATTGGGATATATCGCTGATAAATTTCAACTACATAACCTCTGAGCTCGTACGTCTCAGAGAAGGGTGTTAAGCTAAGAGAATAAATTCTCCGCCACCAACAGATATGTATTTGAAAGAAATCGGCTTTATATCTCAAAGTGTAATGTCAGACATGTATCCATATAAGTCTGTTCCGGGTTCGAACAGAACCGAAGGCACTTCTCACGAAGCCCTTGCAATTCCGGATAATTTCCAATCACGTCCGGACTTCCCGTCACAAAGAGTGATATAAATCTCTATACCGGGAGCTACCCAGTGCAGAGACATTCGACAGGTTGTCCTTTCATTTTCGAAAATATCCGGTCTTCAACACCGGTCTTCAAATGCTATCCATATACGACGTATCACTATTCGGAATGGGTTATATGACACAGATGTCTTTTCCCGGCTAACCCGAATAGTGAGCGCAATATTTAAAAACATATGGATATTGGGATTTCAATTAAGTCACAACTTAAACCCAAACTTTCTTTACAAATGGTTTATCAAATTACCATTTTAATCTTTTTAAATAAAAAGATTTAATTCACAAAGTTCACTTAATTTCACAAAGATTCATTCACAGATTTTTCCAAATCGATTTCCATTTCAATTTAATTAATTCGTTAAATCTTTAAATCAAAGATTTAACTAATAGCTTTCAAAACAATTCATTTCGAATGGGCTAAACAAATCATCATTTTAAATCTGTTAAAAATAAACAGATTTAATTCATAGCTTTCAAAAAGAATTCATTTATAACTTGGAAAACCATTTTTCAATTTAATCTTGAAATTCCTTTACCCAAATTGGAATTTCATTTCTTATCTAAAAGCTTTTATCATTTTAAAACAAACAGTTTTCATTTTGGAAATCTGATTCATTTATACGAGTTAAGGTTCTTGGGTTAAAATCAAATTCTCAACTTATACTTTTAAAATGGTTTAAATTCATATAAACACATTTATATCATCTTTAATCCCTAGTTTCCAAATCATAGATTTAATTTCAAACTTGAATTCAATTTTAAATCTAATTATTTAAATTTTCAAAAACTCGGTTAAGTTATTCAAAATAACTTTTATCTTTGAAATTCTATTTCAAAAGCTTTTTACTTTAAACCCAAATTTCAAATTTCAGAATCAATTGAAATTAAAATTTTAAATTTCAAAAACATCAAATTTAAATTATCTGTGACTTAACCGATTTCCACGTGAAATCCATATTTGTGTGTGTATAAGTGTAGTCCAGGGGTTTCACACACAACAGTGCAATATCAATCATCACAGATATATCGATAAGCGGTATAATCGATAACGCTTATCTTCATTCACAGATTCATAGATAAAATAAATTTATCAGTCACAAAGATTCACTATTACGATTCGATGTGGGTTTCGGATAACCAACTGGAATCCGACTCCCTGTCGCATCGAAATTCAAATGTCATTCTATGGGTCAAGGGTTTCATATTCATATAACAATAGATACATCACAGATATAGAAATCACAGATCACGATATAAATCAGGACGTATCACAAAGTATCACAATCAGGGATATCAAACAATTCAATCATCCATAAGTAAGGTCAAACATTCAAATCAGCAGGATTGATTAATTGTTTAATGCTAATTAATTCAATTCATTTCAATTAAATTTATTACTTCTGAATTAGTTATCCCATCGTGATTAATTAATTATGAACCATTGGATATAAATTAATTAATCAATTACCTCAATTAATTTGAATTAATCACATGAATTAAATTAACCTCAATTACTTAATTAACTCAACCATAAATTAACTAAGTAATTATCTCTAATCATTTTCGTTAATTATTTCAACTCTTTAAGATTTATTTAATTAATTCAAATCATTAATGAATTAAATTAATAAAGTAACCATTTTAATTAATTTAATAATTAATGAATTTTAAATCACTTATCTTCATTTCTTAAGGTATAACTCATTCATACTTATGATTTAATTATTATTTTCAATGTGTTTGGAAACATTGATTTCAAATTTTCTTTTAAATTTCACATTTAATTTTTTCAAGCTTAAGGATCAATACCCATTCATTCTTAATAAAGTTTAAAATCCAATTCTTTCAGACTTTTAATTCCTTATATTAAAGTAATATTTTTATTATAAAAGAAATTTAAAGAATTAAATTAAATTCCTTTTTAAAATTCAAATTTCCTTTTCCAATACTAAAGCATTTTTAAGTATAAAAAAAAAATATTAATTTAAAACTTATTTATTTCAAACTAAATTCCAAAGTCGAATTCATATTTAAACTTAGTTTTAAAACTCAGTTTAGTTTTTAAATTTACAATTTAGACTTAGTTTAAATTCCAGAAATAAACAGGCTTTTAAAACTGTAAATGACAATATGACCCAAGGCACCCTTAAAATGCTTCGAGACCAACCCAAAAACTTCGAGGAAAACTCGAGTTAAACACGCAACCAAACCCAGACTAAACTAACTCGAGACAGCTATTTTTACTCCGAGTCCCATGTCCACAAACTTCGAGTCGCCCCGCCTTTGAATTCGAGCAACGTCCCGCGCTACCCTCTTCTTCCCCAAATCTCGCGACTCCACCTGATACAAGTGACCACTGGTGCACGTGCACGAGCCTTCAACGACGCTTCGACGATCGGCGATACTTCCGGCAAGTCGCGAATCACGTGTAGATACGAAAATCGAACTCGAATCGAAAATACCTGTTCGAAATCAAAATTTAGCAGTTCCATAGAAAAACTGCAGTCGACCCATCCAACTGAAACGTCTCGCCGTACACACAACCTCGACCACCTGGCAGCTTGAAACTTCGGCTATCCACTCGTCGTCACCCTCTCTACTATCACCCGGAATTGCGTGCAACTCGATTCACGAGGGAAGGCGCTTCGATCGATTTCCTGACCACCTTAAAAATTAGGTTAACTAACTTAAACTCTTCACCGCCGCTACCACGGCGAACCGGAACACTGCCCATCATTTTTCCCTGACTCACCGTACTCCCCTCTACCTTCACGCAAAACCCCGAGCTTCAACAATTCTCCGATCACTTGAATTCGCCCCAAACCCATTCTCAGTTCAACTACGAACTGCACCCAAACTACACTACTAAAAATCACGAAACCCATCTCAAAAATCATCATTTCTAATACGCATTCAAGTTATAAATATAAATCACCATTTCGTGAAGTTCGAATTTTGGCAAATTTAAGGTTGACACTGATTTTCTTGAGTTCCTGAGTTATTAATAATGCATTTTAACTTAAGTAATATCCTAATCTAAAGTTTGAAATGAAACAAACAATATTCTTCTGAATCCGAAGTCTAAACAAAAATTTAATAGAAGAATTTGAATTTAAGTCAAGGCATGAACAAACACTGCAAACAGAAAGTTATAAGTATTCCCCTGTCTACATACAACCTACTTCAACAATTCAAAAATATAAGCATGTAACCATACTTCACAGATACGATATTGATCACAGCAATAAACATTCATCCTAATTTATACTTCAAGTTTTTATAGTGAAGTTACTCACCTTTATTTTAAGGAAAAGAAACAGAGCTTTCTGTTTGAAACAAGTTTGAAATTGCAGTTTGAATTCCCTGCTTTTGATCTCTGATCTTCGAAGTTGATTGTTGTTCTAGGTTGAGATGATATTACTTCTTTCATATTTTTTTTCCTTTCAGTTATGATGGTGCTCGAACTAAAATGAGGGGAGAAGTCTGATATAAAAAAAAAAGCTTACAGGAAATAGATTTGTACTGGTGATAAAATTTTGTTTTAGTTTGAGATGATATTACTTTAGTTTATTCTCAGCCTCTAGGAACGAAACTGAAATGAAGAAAAGAATATGTGGAGATGAACTATACAGGGTGATGTTTTATTTCTTTTGTACAAGGTGATGATATTGCCATGTACAATATCAGAGATTTTTTTCTTTTAATTGTTAGCTGACATGATATGTTATGGTGGCTGCATTAATTGCCATGTACCTTGTGTCTTCATATGTTTGCTTTATACATTTCCTTCCTGACTTCGGCTGTACAAAATTGGAGATGGTTTGATAGTATCTATCTTATGTACTAAAAGTATTTGTATTTGGTTTGGTTTCATACTTGATATTTGTATTTATTTTGTACTCTTCATTTTTTTATAAGTCATGCCTGCATACTTACTTATGGGTATATTTACTTTATCTTATTCTTCAAGCTTGGAGATATTTTGTTTATCTTTTGTTTACATATATATATATATCTATCAAGAATTAAAAATGACCATTTCTATGTTTATTTGTTTTCTCTATTTTTCTTACTGCTTTGAAATGTAAATAAATTTCTATTCTAAATTGTTGTTAGATTTTTAACAAATATTCTACTTCTATTTTTATTAAAACTTACCTTATATTAATTTCAATTTCTAGTTCAAATATTAATTATCATTATTTACTTAATATTTATTGTCTTATATTTAATTTTTTATAAACTCAAACCATCTTTAACCATCAATTCAAATATATATATTAAATTTGCTCGTATATACCTAAATATATATATATATATACATTCAATATATACACACATACTCACATATACACTATTTACAATATTTTAATCTCAAATGACTTATACAGAATATACTTGGATATCGGGGAAACTCGCTCTCAATTTATCAATTAAATTTACAAGTTTTTATCAAAAATCTATTTAATCATAGATTTAACTCAAGAATCCATTTAATTATAAATTTAAATAAATTTAAATTTCGGGGTCGTTACAAATTTCCCCCCTTAAAAGAATTTCGTCCTCGAAATTCGCAGGCACGAAAACAACGACAGAGATAGACAGATTCGATCTCCTATAACTCCTCAAACTTAAGATATGAATTCCAAACTCAAGTCGGAATATCTCAGAATACATACCCATTTGTCCCTCTTCGGACTTCGGTATTCACAACAAATTACAATAGAATTTCAAATTCGGTTTTAAACGATATCGTTTTATCGATACTATTCAAATTTAGCCTCATATTCTATTAATCGATTTAACTCAATTTAAAATTTTCAATTTCAAATTCAATATGACTCAAATCAAAAAGCTGATAAGAAACCGATGAAGATACGAGGCAAGAATCTCCTACAACGATTCGTAGAGCCATCATCATATCGAAACTACTTCTTGGAGCTGTCCCGAAGGAATCAAAAGAATTGAAAAGACAAATCAAAGGAGATTGAGAAGAAAAAGATTGTTTCCACTATTGCAGGGTATTGACCATTTATAGTCGTATTTCCCTGTCCCCTATCTCGTCTTCTTCTTGCACTCATACTCACTATCAGTGGATAGTAAGAGAATTTACTGAGACGTTCAGACGGATATCTGAGAAATACTCATTCTAGAGTTTACTTCACTCTATCTCTAATGAGCTACTTAACGTGTTATACTCCTGAGCTAAAGTTCAACCTTAGCTCTGATACCAAATGTAACGTCCCGGATTTTCGCGTTCGAAAATCGACATCCATACTTTACATCGTACTCGAATGTCGTAGATTCGAGCGTTCAAATCCGAGTCGCCGGAGCTTATAACAACATTAAGTAAATAACACAGCGGAAAAAATGAATAATACATTGATATACAATATCTGATACAACAGAGTGATACAAATGAATATCAATATACATCAGAGATATGATACAACAAATAGCAGCGGAAAAGAAAAACGATAATATCAGTAGCGGAACAAATAACTCTAAGATAGTCTTCAAGAGAGAACTCCAACAGTAGCTCGAACTCCCAATAACGATACACCAAGAATAAGCAAGTGCAGTCCGATCCAAAGACTGAACTAGCTCCAGAAAATCTATTGAACCTGACTATCTGAAAAACCCAACTCTAGACTGCTCGTGTAGAAAATTATGAGCACCCAGAGTTTAGGAAATGAACAATAAACTCCGGATCAGTCATGGGACTGGTGTGAGCAACAAAAACAGTTTATCTTTAAAAACAAATAGCAGAGAATTTTAAAGTCAATTCGCAATGCTTTTGGAAAATGAAACTACCATAAGACCTCCCACCACACACACAATGCAAACGCAGAATTGGAGGAGATTTCTTCTTATGATAGTCAAAGATGCTTACTACGCAAAATCAAATTCTTTTTGATATTATTATTAGTGCATAGTGTAGAAAACAGTTCGAAAGTATAATATAAATCTTAGCCAGCATAGACATTCCGCACTTATGCCTACTATAGCTACCATCCAAACAGTGGTGACCACCATAAGTGAATGATAGGTTCTACAACTAAAACCGTACAAGATCGTATTGTTTTTTTTGAATTTCCAACAAATGGTCAGGCTAAGGAACTTCCTATCCACGATGGGTACGTCCCTGGAATAGACGACCCGAGAACCTAACCGGATCTCTGCCAACACAAGGCCGGGTTACCTCTGCAAAAATAGGTAACTACTGACACGCGTATGCCATCCCCCGATCGTCACCGATCTTCCCGAGGATCCCCGATTTCCAACAACCACAAAGTAATAAATTTGCAGCAACCACAGAGGTTAAGTATCTGGGCTCCATACCATGATACCACCTTTATCCAGAAGGAATGACATACACTAAGGGGCGCTACTCCCTAGAACCTTGCTGCATCCTTCCTGTTTCGACCATTTCCGGGGTGTGAGGCTCGACGAAGTCTCGTCCACAAAGCTACGCTTTCTACAAAGCCATGCTTCGGGTCAAACAAATGATCAACCTATGATCACAAAGATATAAGATCAAACAAATGATCATATCACAAATGATCAAACACTGATCATCACACAGCAACACTCAGCATGCCACATTACCAAATTGGGATATATCGCTGATAAATTTCAACTACATAACCTCTGAGCTCGTACGTCTCAGAGAAGGGTGTTAAGCTAAGAGAATAAATTCTCCGCCACCAACAGATATGTATTTGAAAGAAATCGGCTTTATATCTCAAAGTGTAATGTCAGACATGTATCCATATAAGTCTGTTCCGGGTTCGAACAGAACCGAAGGCACTTCTCACGAAGCCCTTGCAATTCCGGATAATTTCCAATCACGTCCGGACTTCCCGTCACAAAGAGTGATATAAATCTCTATACCGGGAGCTACCCAGTGCAGAGACATTCGACAGGTTGTCCTTTCATTTTCGAAAATATCCGGTCTTCAACACCGGTCTTCAAATGCTATCCATATACGACGTATCACTATTCGGAATGGGTTATATGACACAGATGTCTTTTCCCGGCTAACCCGAATAGTGAGCGCAATATTTAAAAACATATGGATATTGGGATTTCAATTAAGTCACAACTTAAACCCAAACTTTCTTTACAAATGGTTTATCAAATTACCATTTTAATCTTTTTAAATAAAAAGATTTAATTCACAAAGTTCACTTAATTTCACAAAGATTCATTCACAGATTTTTCCAAATCGATTTCCATTTCAATTTAATTAATTCGTTAAATCTTTAAATCAAAGATTTAACTAATAGCTTTCAAAACAATTCATTTCGAATGGGCTAAACAAATCATCATTTTAAATCTGTTAAAAATAAACAGATTTAATTCATAGCTTTCAAAAAGAATTCATTTATAACTTGGAAAACCATTTTTCAATTTAATCTTGAAATTCCTTTACCCAAATTGGAATTTCATTTCTTATCTAAAAGCTTTTATCATTTTAAAACAAACAGTTTTCATTTTGGAAATCTGATTCATTTATACGAGTTAAGGTTCTTGGGTTAAAATCAAATTCTCAACTTATACTTTTAAAATGGTTTAAATTCATATAAACACATTTATATCATCTTTAATCCCTAGTTTCCAAATCATAGATTTAATTTCAAACTTGAATTCAATTTTAAATCTAATTATTTAAATTTTCAAAAACTCGGTTAAGTTATTCAAAATAACTTTTATCTTTGAAATTCTATTTCAAAAGCTTTTTACTTTAAACCCAAATTTCAAATTTCAGAATCAATTGAAATTAAAATTTTAAATTTCAAAAACATCAAATTTAAATTATCTGTGACTTAACCGATTTCCACGTGAAATCCATATTTGTGTGTGTATAAGTGTAGTCCAGGGGTTTCACACACAACAGTGCAATATCAATCATCACAGATATATCGATAAGCGGTATAATCGATAACGCTTATCTTCATTCACAGATTCATAGATAAAATAAATTTATCAGTCACAAAGATTCACTATTACGATTCGATGTGGGTTTCGGATAACCAACTGGAATCCGACTCCCTGTCGCATCGAAATTCAAATGTCATTCTATGGGTCAAGGGTTTCATATTCATATAACAATAGATACATCACAGATATAGAAATCACAGATCACGATATAAATCAGGACGTATCACAAAGTATCACAATCAGGGATATCAAACAATTCAATCATCCATAAGTAAGGTCAAACATTCAAATCAGCAGGATTGATTAATTGTTTAATGCTAATTAATTCAATTCATTTCAATTAAATTTATTACTTCTGAATTAGTTATCCCATCCTGATTAATTAATTATGAACCATTGGATATAAATTAATTAATCAATTACCTCAATTAATTTGAATTAATCACATGAATTAAATTAACCTCAATTACTTAATTAACTCAACCATAAATTAACTAAGTAATTATCTCTAATCATTTTCGTTAATTATTTCAACTCTTTAAGATTTATTTAATTAATTCAAATCATTAATGAATTAAATTAATAAAGTAACCATTTTAATTAATTTAATAATTAATGAATTTTAAATCACTTATCTTCATTTCTTAAGGTATAACTCATTCATACTTATGATTTAATTATTATTTTCAATGTGTTTGGAAACATTGATTTCAAATTTTCTTTTAAATTTCACATTTAATTTTTTCAAGCTTAAGGATCAATACCCATTCATTCTTAATAAAGTTTAAAATCCAATTCTTTCAGACTTTTAATTCCTTATATTAAAGTAATATTTTTATTATAAAAGAAATTTAAAGAATTAAATTAAATTCCTTTTTAAAATTCAAATTTCCTTTTCCAATACTAAAGCATTTTTAAGTATAAAAAAAAATATTAATTTAAAACTTATTTATTTCAAACTAAATTCCAAAGTCGAATTCATATTTAAACTTAGTTTTAAAACTCAGTTTAGTTTTTAAATTTACAATTTAGACTTAGTTTAAATTCCAGAAATAAACAGGCTTTTAAAACTGTAAATGACAATATGACCCAAGGCACCCTTAAAATGCTTCGAGACCAACCCAAAAACTTCGAGGAAAACTCGAGTTAAACACGCAACCAAACCCAGACTAAACTAACTCGAGACAGCTATTTTTACTCCGAGTCCCATGTCCACAAACTTCGAGTCGCCCCGCCTTTGAATTCGAGCAACGTCCCGCGCTACCCTCTTCTTCCCCAAATCTCGCGACTCCACCTGATACAAGTGACCACTGGTGCACGTGCACGAGCCTTCAACGACGCTTCGACGATCGGCGATACTTCCGGCAAGTCGCGAATCACGTGTAGATACGAAAATCGAACTCGAATCGAAAATACCTGTTCGAAATCAAAATTTAGCAGTTCCATAGAAAAACTGCAGTCGACCCATCCAACTGAAACGTCTCGCCGTACACACAACCTCGACCACCTGGCAGCTTGAAACTTCGGCTATCCACTCGTCGTCACCCTCTCTACTATCACCCGGAATTGCGTGCAACTCGATTCACGAGGGAAGGCGCTTCGATCGATTTCCTAACCACCTTAAAAATTAGGTTAACTAACTTAAACTCTTCACCGCCGCTACCACGGCGAACCGGAACACTGCCCATCATTTTTCCCTGACTCACCGTACTCCCCTCTACCTTCACGCAAAACCCCGAGCTTCAACAATTCTCCGATCACTTGAATTCGCCCCAAACCCATTCTCAGTTCAACTACGAACTGCACCCAAACTACACTACTAAAAATCACGAAACCCATCTCAAAAATCATCATTTCTAATACGCATTCAAGTTATAAATATAAATCACCATTTCGTGAAGTTCGAATTTTGGCAAATTTAAGGTTGACACTGATTTTCTTGAGTTCCTGAGTTATTAATAATGCATTTTAACTTAAGTAATATCCTAATCTAAAGTTTGAAATGAAACAAACAATATTCTTCTGAATCCGAAGTCTAAACAAAAATTTAATAGAAGAATTTGAATTTAAGTCAAGGCATGAACAAACACTACAAACAGAAAGTTATAAGTATTCCCCTGTCTACATACAACCTACTTCAACAATTCAAAAATATAAGCATGTAACCATACTTCACAGATACGATATTGATCACAGCAATAAACATTCATCCTAATTTATACTTTAAGTTTTTATAGTGAAGTTACTCACCTTTATTTTAAGGAAAAGAAACAGAGCTTTCTGTTTGAAACAAGTTTGAAATTGCAGTTTGAATTCCCTGCTTTTGATCTCTGATCTTCGAAGTTGATTGTTGTTCTAGGTTGAGATGATATTACTTCTTTCATATTTTTTTTCCTTTCAGTTATGATGGTGCTCGAACTAAAATGAGGGGAGAAGTCTGATATAAAAAAAAAAGCTTACAGGAAATAGATTTGTACTGGTGATAAAATTTTGTTTTAGTTTGAGATGATATTACTTTAGTTTATTCTCAGCCTCTAGGAACGAAACTGAAATGAAGAAAAGAATATGTGGAGATGAACTATACAGGGTGATGTTTTATTTCTTTTGTACAAGGTGATGATATTGCCATGTACAATATCAGAGATTTTTTTCTTTTAATTGTTAGCTGACATGATATGTTATGGTGGCTGCATTAATTGCCATGTACCTTGTGTCTTCATATGTTTGCTTTATACATTTCCTTCCTGACTTCGGCTGTACAAAATTGGAGATGGTTTGATAGTATCTATCTTATGTACTAAAAGTATTTGTATTTGGTTTGGTTTCATACTTGATATTTGTATTTATTTTGTACTCTTCATTTTTTTATAAGTCATGCCTGCATACTTACTTATGGGTATATTTACTTTATCTTATTCTTCAAGCTTGGAGATATTTTGTTTATCTTTTGTTTACATATATATATATATCTATCAAGAATTAAAAATGACCATTTCTATGTTTATTTGTTTTCTCTATTTTTCTTACTGCTTTGAAATGTAAATAAATTTCTATTCTAAATTGTTGTTAGATTTTTAACAAATATTCTACTTCTATTTTTATTAAAACTTACCTTATATTAATTTCAATTTCTAGTTCAAATATTAATTATCATTATTTACTTAATATTTATTGTCTTATATTTAATTTTTTATAAACTCAAACCATCTTTAACCATCAATTCAAATATATATATTAAATTTGCTCGTATATACCTAAATATATATATATATATACATTCAATATATACACACATACTCACATATACACTATTTACAATATTTTAATCTCAAATGACTTATACAGAATATACTTGGATATCGGGGAAACTCGCTCTCAATTTATCAATTAAATTTACAAGTTTTTATCAAAAATCTATTTAATCATAGATTTAACTCAAGAATCCATTTAATTATAAATTTAAATAAATTTAAATTTCGGGGTCGTTACAATTATTCTCTTTAGAACTGAAAAGGTAAAGAAATGGGAGTGGATGAAGAGAAGTGTTTCAGTTTGGGGTATTATTTGGACTAGTGGGCTGAACCCAAACCCAAAGTGAAAAAGGTCAAAATTTTAGCTAGCTCCAAACATATCAAAGTTTATACTCAAAAAGGTCGCAAACGTCATTTTGAACTCAATGAGGGTAGTCTCGAGTCCTAATTCGACTGTTTGCAAAAAGTAGCTTTTTGGATAACAATCCGACTAACGACGAAATATTTAAATATTCAATCGTAAAATATGCGGGTTGTTACAGGCACTGTCTCGGATTTCAATGAAACTTGTTTCATCGGATCTGTATTAGTGAAATATTGTAGGATTTCAAGTTTCGTATCGATCAGACTTGTCGTTTAGCCGTGCGAGATTGAAACGCTTAGAAATCAATTAATGAAATTTAAATTAATATAATTTAATTTTAAAAGCTAACTTCTATATACAATGGAATTAGGATTTGAAACTAGTTACATTGAGTTTAAAAATATTTAAAACCTATATTTCGAGATACTGGATAACCTATTTTCGTTTCGGGGACGATATGGACTTTTCGGGTCTGGCTATCACTTCGACCCAATTCAATTCGGTCCATCCATTTCTATTTCAGCTCCGCCTATATATAGGTCGTAATAAATCCTAGCAGCTTCTTATTTTCATTTTTCCTGTACGCACTTCTTATTCTCATCTACTCCTTCCTTCCTTCCCAGTGTCAAACAATTCCAAAACCCTAATCCCCAATTTCAAATCAAATCGAAAATTCAAACTCCTCAAAACCTATCGAATAATATATCGTTGGAAAGCTCTCGATGAGTGTAATCTATATATGAAATTCGTTTTTCGATTGGAGGTTCGATTTGGCTAGAATTTGGCGAAGAAGTTTCGACCGTCCATATTAGGGTTTTGTTTTCAACGGCGAATCGTTGACCAATCGATGATCGGGAGGCGCCACTATGTAGAGGGGACGCAGCTGAGTTCATTCATATGGTTCGTTTGCCGCAACAGTGCCCTAGATCGCCATAATTTGGCATCATAGCTTGGCAACCGTGGACGTGCTCTGGCAAGCCAGGGGTGGCAGCGTGAGTCTGGGAGGTGCGGCTAGGCATGGGCATGGCGATGGTGCAGTTGGATCGTGGGATAGATGGTCGTAGGGTGTGTGCTGTCAAGTTGATCGTGGCGACTAAAGGATCGTGGCTATGTTCGCGACTTAGGGTTGGGTGGTAAGCAAATGTAACGACCCAGATTTTTCGTCGTTTGATTTTGAATATTTAAATGGTTTTAAATATTGGATTTGGAATATAAATTGATTTTTGAATATGAAGATTTTGGTTGAAATTATAGAATGAATTCAAATTTCAAATATAGCGATTTATCGTAATAAGGGAACGGTGAATAATTTGAAATTTGAGTTGAATATGAATCGAAATGATTTCTAAAGTTGATATAAATTTTATTTGAACTAGAATTGAGTTAATAATTTTTTAAAACTGGAAATTTCAGGTGATTTCGTCAACCTTTGAAATCGTCGATTTAATCAACACGTTAAAATAGCGATCCGGGGCACAGTCTCGGAATTCGACGAAACCAGTTCGGTTGGATCCGTAATAGTGTATTATTATCGGATTTTAAATTTCGTAAGCGTTTGGATTTACCGTTTGATTGTTCGAGTTAAAAACGCACATAATCAATTTAATTTAAAATCGTCGATTTAAAAAGCTATCTTCTACATACAATCGAATTAGGCCTATAGACTAGTTCCATTAGGTTCGGAGTAGGGGTATAACATTAGGAACGCCAGGTGGTACGCATCGATAGGAATTCGGGATTTCGAGATATGCTAAGCGAGACATTTTGAAATAAAATAATATTATAAAAATTAAAAGTCAACTCTCAAGCCACCCTGGCCTGCTCGCGCGTCACCCTACCCTACGTTTCAGCAGCCTCTTTCTGTTTAAAAATGCGACTTTCCCCTCTTTCCTTCCTTAATGTAGAACAGCAGGAAAAGAAAACAAATACGCGATTAAATCGCGATGGCAGGAGACCTGCGATTTCGCCTTGGAGGCATGCGGTGAGGAGCGACGGCAGGGGAAACGTTGAAGCGACTGAGGATGGGGTATGGTCGGCAGCACCTTAGGGTTGGTTTCTCGTTTTGGGCAACGTCGATGGGTAGAGGGAGGTCAAGGCGAGGCTAGGGCTGAGTGCAGCGATGCATGGAGGTACAAGGCATGGCAAAGTTCGAGTTGATGGGTTAGTAGTTGCGTATGTAGCCTGGAAACATAGCTGTGTATGTAGCCTGGAAGAGTAACAGTAATTAATTAGTCTAATTACTGTAATTAACAATTTATATTATAATAATTTAATTCGTTAACTTATAAATATCATGACGTCTTCATGCGAGGTCGAAAAATTACGAAATAGGTGGCGTTGGATTCGTAATGACTTAGGCTACGAAATAAAATTGGTTTGGAGATTTTTGGAGTCAACTAGGATTTTAGATTAAATTGAACGTAGTTCAATTTAATTTAAAATTGAGACAGTTTGCAAATTAAAATCAAGGTGAGTAAATCTCACTCAATTTGGTTGACTAGTTTAATTTATACCAATTAAAAATTAATTATTGGATGATTGGTTGAATTGATATATTATTATTATTAGTTGGATATTATATTATATATAGTAGTATATATATTAGTAGTTGGTTATATTTCCTGCCGGTTGGAGCAGATGAGACACTATGCGCCCCGCATAATAGCGGATGACCCTATATTACTACGATATCCTACCTCAAAGCGGGATTGGTATTTTATGTTATATAACATCTGTGATTGCAAGGAAACAGGTTGGAGGGCTCCAACTAGATTCCTCAAATATATTGATTATTTCATATATATAGTGATATATGATGTGATTGAATAATCTGTTATGGATTGTTGTGTGATTTGAGGTATTGGATGATATAGCAGCACTGGCCCTAATTTTGGTATTTTAAATACCATAAATAATATTTTTGAATCTTAAAAAGAAATTCGAAGGTGATTTTTGGTAACAAAAATATTTATATGGAAATTGGAATATTGAATGTGTAACGACCCACCATTTTGGACGGTTCAAATCGACAATAAACCACACATGTCAGACTCAAACCATTCAAAACGGAGGATTGTTAATGGGGTAAATAGGAAAAAAAAAAAAAAAAACACAGAATCTCGCAGTGCAACGACAAAATATAATAATCAAATAAACAGTTCATGAAGCTGTTTTACAAATAACATTTGATACACTTTTACAATTCAAAATAGAGTTATACATACATCAGAAATAAATAAACAATGCAACGGAACATAGAGTGCAGTGGAATAATAATAGCAATAATATACTGAATCTTCGTCTTCGTCCTCTAGAAAATAGTCTTCAATACACTAAAAAGCTCAGACTGACCCGAGCGTAATGAAAAGACAAAACACTCGAGTCAGAACTAAAAGATCTTATGTCAAAACAAGTAAAATAGAAATATTAGTGCAATGGTTTCATAGATGTTATGGTATTTCATCTCCTACTTAGTGTACAGCGTGAATATAATCATTTAAAGGGTTTCAAATAATTCGAAATATCAATCTTAATCATCTAATTAAAACAAATCCGAACTTTGAATTAACTTAAACCCTTCAAATAATCCAATTCAAAATAAAAGTCCAAATTCAAGAAATTATATGGGTATATGTCGTTTCAACCAGTATCAAAAATCAACATTTCCAAATCAATGAAAACCGCTCTGGTTTATCATTTCAACCCATAACGATTTTCCCTTAATCTATAAGATCGTTCGGGTATGTATCATTTCAACCCATTGGGATAATAAAGATATAGACATAAATAACATCCAATCATCCAAAATGTCAGCCAATAACATCCATCCAATCACCCAAATATCAACAATTGAACATACAGCATAATCATCATTGAATCAGCCAATAACAACCAACAATTTACTGGTTATTATTAATAGGTATTTAACTCGAAATTTAAATTTCAATATTAAAGTAAATGGAAATTAAATTCAATAAAAGTCAGATTTAACTTGAATGACAATTTAAAATATACTAAACATCAACCAATCAATTTCTAATCACATCATAAATTCAATTTAACTAACATAAGAAAATCTAGTAGTTGTGAGTGATTGCTCACCTTTTGTAGCTACGATTGTGATGATAAAAATGGATCAATATGGAGATTCCTAGCAAAGATCCAAATGCAAAGCAAATCCAACAAATCTTAGACACGAACACAAATCAATAAACAAGTTTCAACTACTTCCAACTTCCAAACAACCCAAGATCCAAGCTACGGACAAACCTGAAACTAGGTCATCTTTAAGAAAATATTCAGACCGGAATATTATTGAATCTGTAAAAGTGAGTAACTAGAAAGTTGTTGCAAATTTATTTCTCTCCGTTGTTAAAAAAATAATCACCTAAAAAGCTTCAATCTTGAGGAAGTTATGGTCAAAACAAACATAGGTGTTTTTTGACTTGAAAATCTGAGTTCAAAAATCCTTCAAAAATATTTGAGTTTTTGGCATAGCAAATTAAGGAATTTGAAGAACTGATCTTAAAGAAAGTTAAAGCCACTGGAAAAATAAATGATTTGAAAAAAGAATCACATAATTTGGTTCATTCCTGAAGGAGATATGATTGATACAATGTGGGTTATTTTCGGCCAAAACTGGACCCGAGAAAGGACTTGAAAAGTAGAGTTTTTGATATAGAAATATTCTGAATGGGAAGAAGGGTTCAACATCAAAGTTGTTCCCATTGAAATTATACACGATTTCAACAAACTATTACTTTATTTGGAGTAGTTTAGTTGAATAAAGAAGCCATGGAAATAAGGGGAAGAAAGATGGGAAAAGGGAAGGGAAAAAGGAGAAAGAAGAGGAGAGGGAAGGTGGGGCTTTGGCCATGGGTTACTACCGTGAGTTGTGGGTGGTGATGGAGGTGGGTGGTGGCAAGAGGAGAGAGGTAGGCTAGGGTTTTGAAGGAGGAAGGATGGAATTTGGTTTAGAGATTTAGGCGTTTTGGGGTTTGGAGTTTTCTGTAGATTTGAGCAAGAAGAAGAAGAAGAAGAGTACGCAGAAAGTTTATCAAATAAGAAATTTCTATACGTACTTGGTTTTAGTCAGATAGGAAATAGAAGGTCAATGGGTGAGAAAATAAAGGTTCCAAAGTCTCCTAGGGTTTCTATGGTCTCTTTATTTACTAAGGATCCCATTAGTCTAAAACAAACCCAATAAGACTTAGCCAAAAAAAAAGAACACAAATATACACTGCAAATGAAAGAAATAAGATGCAGGTTATTTAATAATTAGGAAATGAAGTGGAGAGACAAAATTAAATGTCACGTTTTATTTTGAAAACTTCAGGCATTAATAATGCATAAAGAAATGTACGTAGGAATGGAAAAGTTTGCAAACCAAAGGAAAGTGAAATTTTGTATACGTGAAAATGAGATGGCAAGAATTAAATAAAACCTAAAAGGCTAAGTTCAAGTATTAAACAGAAGGAGAAATGAAAGGATCAAGTATTAATAACGAGTTAACTATTTTAAAACGTACATGCAACCATTAATAATAGAAGAAATGAAGGGATCATGTACATCGCACAACCTTTTTGAAATTCAATTGTGAAATGTAACCAAATTAACTTCATTAACTCAAATAATATTCAAATTTGTACGCATTTAGTTTTTTTATCTATGCATAATAAATAAAACTACTTACCATAAGAATAAAAACGTTCAATTTGGTTTACCCAAAATGATCTTTTATTTCCATTAAAACATCCTTTCTGTTTAACACAAAAGGTGCGTTTCTTTTATTAAATCTATTAATTGCAGTTAACGTTTTCTTCCTTCTAATTGAAATATTTCAATAACATTAATTGCATTACAAAGTTAAATTTCAAAACAGACAACTGAAATGGGTGAAAAATTAGAATAATTGTTTCCTTTAGTCATTTAAACACCTTTATAAATTTGTTGTTTATACAACAAAGTAATAAATAACTTACTTAAATAAATTATATTTCTACTCTTGTAATCCATTTGTACGCTAAAACACAGTTCAAATATACATATATTTCTTCCCTTAAATCAATCATTCTATTCTTTATTTTAATGAAATTATACCTACATTCACAAATGAAACATTCATTTTATTTGATATAAATGTTCTTTTCATTAAATCAACTTTCCTTATATTTTCACAAAACATAAGCTACGTTTAATTACACCTATTAATTTACAATTTGGTGTCCTCTCTACCATTAATTGAAATTATTCAATTAAATTAATTTCAATTATTTACAAAGGTGAATTTCAAAATGGACAAAATAAATGTAATGAGAAATAGAACAATTATTTCCTATCTAATAGTAATTTAAACATATTTATACACTTATACATTTCTTACCAAATAATAGTTTCTCGAATCTGCAATTAATCTTTCAGCTACCAAACATTACAAATAAATAAACATATGATTTCTTCTTTAATAAAGAAATAATTATTATTCTTTATTAACATTTATTGTAACGCCCCACCTCTATGCTCATAATAACAAAGAGTATTAAAAGAAATACTATCTATTATTACGAAGAATAAGGCTGGATAGGAGCGGCCATCCGTAGTTGGCCTTACACTAGTATTGGTTATTTCGATAGGAGTGGTATATATTTTTGTTTTTCATCTCTTATTTATTTACTCCCATCGACATATCCAATTACCAGTATAAAACAAACTACGACGGTTCATAATAGTTTAGGACGATGAATATAATAATAACACAGATAATATAAATGCGGAACACAGATTAAACAAAAAGTCTCATATATATATAATTGATGTCAGTTACAATATAGTTGACACAATACATATGATACAACTACAACTGTCGACTCTGGAAGTTATATATACAAGTACATTATCAACTAATATACATGAATACATATCATCCTATACAATGACACAACTTCTACAAAATGACAAAGACAACTTCAAAAGATGTCAAAAGTCTTCATGGCCCGAACAGCAACTCAAAGAAGGAAATCTACAACCTGAAATAACTCGGGTCTGACCCGAGTATTAAATTCAAAAGAAAATAATACACGGGTCAGTCTAATTCAAACTCAGTTATTAATGCACAGAAGTAGTAATAATCAAATATCAAATAGACGGCAGTCACAGAAATCTCGTATATCCGACTCCTTGATAAAAGAATCGGATAACGGCAGATATAACACTAAACAGTGTTAAACAACAATTCAGCAATCCAAATCAATTTAAACAATTGAAATGTCAATTTAAAAACATCAATGCTGATTGGCTGCAGTACACACTAACGTGTACTGCCTCGCAAGTACAGTCTATGAAATACTCAAAAGATCAATGAATCCAAAAGCAAACGGATCCAACTCAAATCAAAATGAACCATTTCAAAATACAACTTCAAAATACTGAATTTAACCAACGAAACCATTTAACAATCGAAATATCAACTAAATCTGTCAATCCTGCTAGGGCTGCAGTACACGCACGCGTGTACTGCCTTGCCACTACAAACAACCCAAAGTCAAGAACAACAATGCAATATCAACTAATCAAGTGGAACGGTGTGTAAGTGAAGATAACACAAACAACAAGATTCGACCCAATGCCACAAATAAACAAGACTGCAAATTTGTGAACTAGAAAAACACTTCAAAGTACAGTGGAATCAGAATCAACTACAAGCATGAATGCTACTGTGGAGACCAGAGTACAGGTGAGGACAAGATCAACCAATGTACACAGGTGAAGGCAACAGACTCAAGTAAAATCACCAAATCAATACAAATGATAGGAATTGGCAATAACATGTTACAAGAGACTGGAATGAATGACTCACATGACCAAGCTACAATGGCAACTAACAAATGCAACAGTGCATCAATGTCTGTACAAAATCAATGGCAACTGCAACTACAATGGCAACTACACAACCACAAATGGTCAAGCTACAAGTAATATGAACAAGTCTGGTTAACATGAAATGACTCAAGTTCAAAAGACTCAAGTGAAGTTACAGGGAAACAACTAAAACATGAACCAACTCAAGTTAGTTCAACATGCAAATGAAACTGTCCAAGGAACTGGCCACAAGAATGAATGTAATTCAAGTGACAGTGCAACCAAAAATGGTAACAATGAAGCAATTTAAATAAATACCAGCATGCATAGCTGCAAGTGACCATATGAAAAAAAATGCAACTTAAAATGACATAGCAATGAACTCAAGTCACAGGTGATACCAGACTACACAATGGTACACATGAACAAAGATCTGGAACCAAGAATGGCCAGGAATAACTACGAGCAGATGCCAAACGACCCGCCTGTTCTCAAAATGGCATATGTAACAAAATAAAACATTTTACTTTTTCAAAACAAAACATTTGAATTCAACAACTGCAGTGCAAAGTACAAGTCATGGTTGCCCAAGAATTCGAACAGGTTAAAATGCTCAAAAATCAAACTCAAGCATAAAGACTACAACAGCATGTGAAAATCGCGCATGCTTCAAAAATGAGCAGGAGTGACAATGTCACAAGAAACCACTTTGATGAACAAGTCATCATCAAATCATACCAAATTTGACAAAATCAGAGAAACATCAACCCCAAAACAAATGTGATAGCAGTAATGGTTCCGAAAACACATGAGTCCAAGTTAATAACACATCAAAATAAGTTACCGAAATCTAGTTAAATTTCGAATCTCAGAATACGTTCATAAATCACGTTTGCAAAACAAGTACAAACTCGACTACATGCTCAAAATCGAAACCGAGTTAAACAAAAAAAAACAAAATCAAATGGACACGAACATCTCAAACAATCTGGCACAACGAATTAACTTCAAGAGGCCAAGATAAAATGAATTCGACACTCGAACAATAATGACCACGAAAACAACAGAAATGGCCGAAGCCTAACTTATACAAAATCACCCATTCCACAACAGTGACCGGCAACAGAGAATTAATCCCAACTACTAACAATGTCAGTGTCGCAGACAATGAAAACAATAAGCAGACGAGCTTAACCATTTGAATTAGATGTGAGTGCCGAGAACACTCACCTTAGCATCGACGAGCGAGCAATGAGCTTTCGATCGAGCTACGCAAATCGATAGAAGCCCTAGTCTCAAGCGAACGAACGCAGAGGTTAGAAGTTGCCATTATTCTTTTGGGAGACGAATGAAACTAACGAGCATGCCCTAATGTTCTTAGATGAGGAACGAACGAAAACAACGAATTCGTGCCGCCATTTTTTCGTATGGTGATTAGGGTTTTTGTTTTTGAAAGGGGCTTGCGAATGAACCAAGAAAATGAAAGGGGACCGGTTGCTTCTTGATACTATCTCGGCAAAACAAAGAGATATGGGCCAACATTAAATTTCCAAAAGCCCATCAACATTCAACAAATTATGAAAGGACTTCAATTCGATTAAAATCTGCACTAGTAATTAACAACGATTTTATCGTCATTTTGACGATAAATAATTGTTACAAAAATCCCAGGGTTGTTACAAACTCCCCTCCTTATAAAAATTGCGTCCCCGCAATTTTCATAAGTAAAGTCGTCAATAACAATTATTTACTAACATAAACCGGTTATGTTAGAAAAATAAAGTCGGGAATACAAACGCCAAAGAATCTTTTAATTTCATAAAGGAAATTCGCAAATTCTCAACAAAGTCTAATTACCAACAGATAACCAGAAAACAGCAAAGCTGAATAAAGGCAATTATCAGCAATATTCAATTATCAACTAGATAATTTAAAATACAGAAAACCACAAAGCAGCAATATCTAATTACCGATACGATAATTTAGAAAACAGCAAAATCTAATTATCAATAAAGATAATTAGAAACACAAATCACAAATCACAAATACCTAGTTATTCAACAAATAACTAGAAAAAACACAAACTTCATAATCAACCAACTCTAACTATCAACAGGGATAGAGATAGATAGAAAACAGCAATCCACTAAAATCAGCATACTCTAGAATCAATTGGAGACTAGAAAATCTCATATCAATAAAATCAGCAAACATCCAATTATCCAAACGATAGTCAGAAAACACAAATAACAAATTATTAGAAACGATAATTGAATTCACAAACCAATAATTATCGAACTATAAAAACGAGAATCAAACTCAAATCAACAATTATTTGATTATCAAAAGCGATAATCAAATCTCAAATCAACAAATATTTAATTATCAAAAGCGATCGCAAATCAGCAAATATTTAATTATCAAAAGCGATAATCAAATTTCAAATCAACAAATATTCAATTATCAAAGATGATAATCAAATTTCAAATCAACAAATATTTAATTATCAAAGACGATAATTAAATCTCAAATCAGCAAATATTTAATTATCAAAAGCGATAATCAAATTTCAAATCAACAAATATTCGATTATCAAAAACGATAATTAAAATTCAAATCAACAAATATTCGATTATCAAAAACGACAATCAAAATTCAAATCAACAAATATTCGATTATAAAAAACGATAATTAAAATTCAAATCAACAAATATTCAATTTGCAAAAAGCAACAATTACATCCCAAATCAGCAAATATTTAATTATCAAAAGCGATAATTAAATCTCAAATCAGCAAATATTTAATTATCAAAAGCGATAATTAAATCTCAAATGAGCAAATATTTAATTATCAAAGCGATAATTAAATCTCAAATCAGCAAATATTTAATTATCAAAAGCGATAATTAAATCTCAAATCAGCAAATATTTAATTATCAAAAGCGATAGTTAAATCTCAAATCAGCAAATATTTAATTATCAAAAGCGATAATTAAATCTCAAATCAGCAAATATTTAATTATCAATAGCGATAATTAAATCTCAAATCAGCAAATATTTAATTATCAAAGCGATAATTAAATCTCAAATCAGCAAATATTCAATTATCAAAGACGATAATCAAATTTCAAATCAACAAATATTTAATTATCAAAGACGATAATTAAATCTCAAATCAGCAAATATTTAATTATCAAAAGCGATAATCAAATTTCAAATCAACAAATATTCGATTATCAAAAACGATAATTAAAATTCAAATCAACAAATATTCGATTATCAAAAACGACAATCAAAATTCAAATCAACAAATATTCGATTATCAAAAACGATAATTAAAATTCAAATCAACAAATATTCAATTTGCAAAAAGCGACAATTACATCCCAAATCAGCAAATATTTAATTATGAAAAGCGATAATTAAATCTCAAATCAGCAAATATTTAATTATCAAAAGCGATAATTAAATCTCAAATCAGCAAATATTTAATTATCAAAGCGATAATTAAATCTCAAATCAGCAAATATTTAATTATCAAAAGCGATAATTAAATCTCAAATCAGCAAATATTTAATTATCAAAAGCGATAATTAAATCTCAATTCAGCAAATATTTAATTATCAAAGCGATAATTAAATCTCAAATCAGCAAATATTTAATTATCAAAAGCGATAATTAAATCTCAAATCAGCAAATATTTAATTATCAAAAGCGTTAATTAAATCTCAAATCAGCAAATATTTAATTATCAAAAGCGATAATTAAATCTCAAATCAGCAAATATTTAATTATCAAAAGCGATAATTAAATCTCAAATCAGCAAATATTTAATTATCAAAGCGATAATTAAATCTCAAATCAGCAAATATTTAATTATCAAAAGCGATAATTAAATCTCAAATCAACAAATATTTAATTATCAAAAGCGATAATTAAATCTCAAATCAGCAAATATTTAATTATCAAAAGCGATAATTAAATCTCAAATAAGCAAATATTTAATTATCAAAAGCGATAATTAAAAGCAACAAATATCCGATTATCAAAAACGATAATCAGAACTCATATCAGCAAATATCCAATTATCACAAGCGATAATTAGAAGCAACAAATATTCGATTATCAAAAACGATAATCAGAACTCATATCAGCAAATATTTAATTACCGTTACGATAATTAAATCTCATAACATCCGATATCTAATTACCTGCAGATAATTAGAAACAACAAATATCTAGAAATCAATTAAGAAGACTGGAAAATCAACATAAAAGCTTGGATCGATCCCATCAGATGGCGAGTTTTTAATTTGCCGCACGTGCATCAGCAAATGGCCGAAGCCTACCAAGTACTCAACATAATTTTGGCGCCCAACAAATGACCCGAAAGTCCGCAGAGTGACCCGAAGGTCCTCATATGACCCGAAGGTCCTCATAGTGGCTCGAAAGCACACGATAGCATCAAAATCATCAAAACAGCAAATATTTCAATTAACGAGTCCGGAATTAACCGAAATAGCAAACGCACATGTCCCATAACCACGAGTTTTACTAAATCGTTTAATTCTCTTCATCGTTTCCTTGAAAGTGCAAAATTGTGTATTTTGTAAAAATACACTTTACATTCTCAAACGGACAAGTCCGGAATTAAGCGAATCAGTAAAAGAAAGGGGTCATAGTCCTCGATTTTGCTGAAACGTTTAAATCGGTTCCTCATTCTTTTGAAAGCGCAAACTGTTAAATTCCTGAAAACAATTTTATTTATTTTGAAATAACAATTCACATTCTCAACTGGACAAGTCCGGAGTTAAGCGAATCAGTAAAAGAAAGGGGTCATAATCCTCGATTTTGCTGAAACGTTTAAGTCGCTTCCTCATTCTTTTGAAAACGCAAACTGTTAAAAATTCATAAAACAATTTTCATTTTTAAAACGATTTTCCAATCACATGATTAAAGCAGCAATATTAGTAACAATTTCGAAAAGGAAATTGTACTTCTCCAGAACATCGTAAAACGAATCTCAGAATCAGCATTGCGGAATAACCGCTTGAAAATCCACCTTTAAAATTTGACGGTTACTGAAGTCAAAGCGACAGTAATTTTAAAATGTCAAAATCTCATCAAAATAATTCACATCAAAATGTGACATCAGTGAATTTTCATTCATCAAAATGGTCAACTAAATACTGTGCTTCAAAATATAGCACTAGTGTAAAAATCCCGTTATAAAGGTAACGGCAACAAAATATGTTTCATAACCAAGCATCGGTTCAACGTAAAATTAATGCGGTAACGTGCAATTCATATTTGCACGCACACTACAATATAAACAAAGAAATTACTCTATTATCTTCAATGAAGATAATCTAAAACAGCAAAAATCTAATCAACATGTGATTAGCATAAAAGAAACCAGAAAGGATCTCAACAAAATCACATAACTGCAATCATTTCGAATCCTCAATTCGGATTCGAAATTCTCAAAGAAACAAAATAAACACAGCTATGCAAACAACAAATGAAATTTATTTCAATTCCATATTTTAATTTTTAAATCAAAAAGATTATCAGACTCAGCGAAGACAGTTTCACTGTTTCCGCTGCGCACTCGGATAAACAGAACACAATTTAATCAAATCAACAAAACACAGTTTCACTTTTTATTTTTAAATAAAGATATTTAAAAATGTCATCAAAATTTCAAAACTTTAGTTTTGACTTAAAGCACAAATAAAACATCGACCAATAGTTGCAACATATGTTCCATCTAAGTTATGTTTTATATTATGTCCATAAACCCCAAGCTCTGATACCAACTGTAATGCCCCACCTCTATGCTCATAATAACAAAGAGTATTAAAAGAAATACTATCTATTATTACGAAGAATAAGGCTGGATAGGAGCGGCCATCCGTAGTTGGCCTTACACTAGTATTGGTTATTTCGATAGGAGTGGTATATATTTTTATTTTTCATCTCTTATTTATTTACTCCCATCGACATATCCAATTACCAGTATAAAACAAACTACGACGGTTCATAATGGTTTAGGACAATGAATATAATAATAACACAGATAATATAAATGCGGAACACAGATTAAACAAAAAGTCTCATATATATATATATATATATATATAATTGATGTCAGTTACAATATAGTTGAAACAATACATATGATACCACTACAACTGTCGACTTTGGAAGTTATATATACAAGTACATTATCAACTAATATACATGAATACATATCATCCTATACTGTAATATCCCGGAAATTTGGGGCAATATCAATTTAATAATCTGTTTAAATAATTAAATTGATTGATAATTTTTGAAAATAAATATTTGAATTGATTTAATAATCTAATTAAATAAATATTTAATTGGTGAATTTTATCTTTTATAAGTTAATAAAATGATTATTATAGATAAGTAATTGTAATTTATAAATTAAGAAAAGGCTTTATTTACATTTAAAATGAATAAGTGTTACTTAAATGACATGTGTAAATCTATAAAGACAAGTGTTAATTTATTAAGTAACCATGGTGACATGTGTTAGTTAGTGAATTAGAGTAAATGCCAAATGTCAAGTTCTTATTTTTAGTTTTCTTTTATTTTTATTTTTAATAAACTACATTCTAACTTATATAAACATATGTTCTCATCCACACTTTCCCTTTTCTATTCTTTTCAAAAACTTAAGAGAAAAAAAACCTCAGCTTGAAATAAGATTTCTCAAAACAAAAGCCTGTAACAAACTCCTCAAACTAAATCCTCAAAACAATCAGTAATCAACATTCTTCAAACCGTAATTCATTTCAAACCAAGCATGTAAACCTTTCTTCAATCTAAAAACAAAAAGTCTGCATTTCTTTAAACCTGGAATTAAAGCCGGCATATTTTTATTCAAGTCTGGAAGCAAGAAAACCTATTTTAAAGCAACATCTCAACAAACAAGTTAGCATGCAGTTTCAAATCAAAACAAAGAGGCAATTCAAGTTATAAATCAAAGCATGCATGCAAGTTTCTTTAGAAAGTATTAAAGTTTAAAATCAAGTAGCATTCCAGATTTCAAGTATCTGTTTCAAGCTCTGTTCACTTTTAAAAAGGTGAGTAACTTACATTTTTAAAAACTTAAGTATATGATATATGTTTGCATGTGATGATATTGGCTGGTATTGAAGTTTTTAATTTGAATTTATATGAATTGGTATAAATATGTGTGTGAGCCTGTCTGTTTACATATAAAAACCTATCCTCTGTTATTTATCAAGTGAGTAAACCCCTTTATAAGGTTTTAAATCTATTATAATTTGTTTGTATGAGATGAATATTTGAAAGTATGTGTGAAAATTGTTTGTATGGATGTACAGATGCATGTTGCTATTTTGCCTGTTCTTATCTGTTCTAAATTTTTTAAACTGATACCATGATCAAAATTCATTTTCTTTTTATCTAATCTCTGATAGGACTTAGAATTCAAACTATATTTGTTTTGTTTAAATCATGGATTACAGTTTAGAATTTTAGTAAGTAAAATAAAAAGAAAATTACTCTGTAAATAAAAAGGGAACAGGGAAGTTTAAGTTTTGTATAAAATTCAAATATGATAATTTAGCATTCCAGGATTTTAGATTGAATCTTTAAACCAAATTATGATTTTTAGAAGAAAAATCACAATTTTTAAGTTTGTAAATATTGAGATATGTTAGTATGAACGGAAATTGGAATTTTACCAATCTCTGGCGATCGCGAGGTCCTGTTGTCTCGGGGTCGTGGGTGAAGTTTACTGGGAGATCGGGGATCATGGAAAAAATGGTCAGAACGTTTCTCGACCACCGTGGTGGTCTAGCATTGGCGAATTAGGGTTTAATCACCAGAGTTTGTCGACTTGTAATTTCGTATTAATGCGATGTCGATGGTGAACCGGAATCGATCGCAGGTGGGGGAAAAGTGAGGGGAGACTCAGGCGCATCTTCAGGCTCGACGGAAAGGAAACTGGTGGTCGGAGCTTCAGGGGAAAGGCGTTGACAGGTTTTGGAAGAAATGGTTTCAGTTTGGTTCCAGATTTGGGAATAACACTCGAATTCGATTTTGGAGATGAACGATGATCTGGTGATCGGAATCGTGAGTGGCAGTCGTGGTCGAGATGCTGGTGTGGGCAGCGATGATCGGAGGCGATCGACTCGCCTGTGCACGTGCACATGTACGTTTCGTACATCTGGAAAATTTGAAGTTGGGGAAGAAGAGATGGGTACGGGATTGACTCGAAGTCGTGCTCGTGATAGTTAGGTTTTGGCTCGAGTTGTTTTCAGGGGGACTCGTGTAGTATAACAGTTTTAAAAATTTAAATATAACAAAGTTTAAAATAAAAAGGAAAAGAAACTCGAAGTTGGACTCGGGATTTCTGTTATTTTGCTCGGGTATTATGATGTTGGGCTCGGGTATATTGATGTTGAAGTTTTAAAATCTGACAGGCTTTTAAAATTTTTAAATGAGTTTTAAAATGTAAAGCAGGATTTAAAACAAAGTTTTAAATCAAATTAAGAGGTATGGATTCAAATTTAAATTTATATCCTAGTTTGAAATAAATAAGTTTATAAAATTTATAATGTTTTAACAAATTTAAATTGTTAAAAGTATATTTTAAAAAGGTTTTGAATTTAAATAAATTGGTTTAAAAATCTTTTAAATGTTAAGTGTTTCTTTAACATTTGATTTTAAAAAGGGAATTATAAATTTGATTTAAATTTGGTTAAAGTTAAATTTGTAATTTATTTTAAATCTTTAATTTAAAATAAATTAAAAGAAAGATTTGAAAGTAAAAATGTTTTAAAGTCTTTTGTTAATAATAATTAAAATTGTTATAAAGGATTAATACTTTAATTTAGAGATTAATAAAGGTTTAATGGTTTAGGATTTATTAAATTAATAAACTAATTAAAGAATAATTTAACAATTTATTTAATTAATGATTTGGTCTTTAATTAAATAATTAGAAATTATAAGTTAATTAATTAGGGGTTAATTAATTTGGGATTAAGGATGATTTAATTAATAAGTAAGGATTATTAATAAATGATTAAGAATTAATTAATCAAGTGATTTAAAGATTAATTAAACAATTAATTAAGTAATTGGAAATTAATTAGTAATTAATAATGGTTGATTTAAGTTTAATTACTTAAATAAAGGATTGTTAATAATTAATGAGAGATCATTAATTAGGGATTATTAAATAATTAATTAATGGGATTTATTTTTGATAGTCAATTAGATTAATTAAGTAATAATAATCATTTGTGAATTGGTTAAGTATAATTACTTAATGGAAGTAATTAAAGGAATTAATTACTTAAGGTAATTAATTAAATAAATTTGATAAGTTTAAATTAATAAATTAAATTAATTTAAGATAATCACTTGGTGATGTGATAAATATAATTACTTAAATGTAATTAGTGCAGTGTAATTACTTAGGAAAGTAATTAAAGTTAATTAGTGGATGTAATTAACTAAAGATGGTTTAATAATAAAAGTAATTCGAGTTTAATTACTTTGAATAATTAATCAAGGGATTAATTAAAAGATAATTAATTAATGAGTAATTAATTTTGGAAGAGTAATTAAGGGAAGTTAATTACTAAATGTGATTAATCAAAGATGATTAATAAATGTGGTTAATTAAAGATTAATTATTAAATATAATTTTAATGGAGTAATTAATTAAAGAAGTAATTAAGAATCATTAATTAATATAATTAATAATGTAATTAAGAATTGATTAATTAAGATTAATTAATCAATAATAAGTGATTAAAGTAATTAATTAATTATAATTAATTAAAGATTAATGTAATTAAGTATAGTTAATTAATTAATAAAGTAATTAAGGATTAATTACTGTAATGGTTTAAGTTAATTAATTTATGAAATTAATTAAGGATTAATTACTTAAAGTAATTAAAAGATATTAATTAGGAATGATTAATTAAGATTGATACTAGAGTATGATTAATTAATTGGTTTAATTAATGATTAAGTAAGAAGGATTTATAAAATAAAGTAATTAATTTAATTCACTTTAAATTAATTAGAGATGATATAAATCATTACTTAAGGATGAATGATATTTAATGCTTTGCATTGTTGATATCTCTGATAAGAGATGTGATGATCTATGATATAGATGTTTGGTTGGATTGAAATGATAATATGAATTATCTGTTTGGATGATAATATGGATTATCTATTGTAAATTATCTATTTGTGTGTAGTGTAGATAAGAATTGAATTGTTTTAACCTTAAAACAACTTGGCCCTTAAAAGATACGTTTTGGATTTCGATGAGACCGGGATCGGGTTTCCGTATACCGGGATACCAGGTCTGGAGACCCGAATACCACATCGATCCAAATTAACGATAGGTCGTGAATCTCAAGTGAAGATGAAGATTCAGAGTGCAAGGGTTATTGTCGTTAACTCTGAGGGTGATTCCAACACGAGTGTAACGAGATAATGCCTTCGGTTTCGTTCGAACCCGGAACGAACTTGTATGGATTGAATGCTTTCAACACATCGTCAGGTGGACGATGAGCATTCTAAGTGATGTGTTCTGATTAAAGGTAATCGTGACCTCAAGCCTCATCAACCGGGAATGGCTAAAACAGGGGAGGTGCAGCAAAGCTTCGTGGGTAGCACCCACTGAGAGTAAGGTCATCCCTGTCTAGAGAGTTCCTCCTTTTATTTCGGCTTAGTGGTGCAGTTGGCGACGGCCATCTGTGGGGTGATTTTATTCGGGATTATCCAGTAAGGGATGGTTCCGGCTTTGTGTTGCAGGGGATTGGGAGTGATCCTCGGTACAGTGATCTAGGCCCCGTACTGTGATGAGCGGTACCCCAGTAGCTCTGCCATTGTATGGAAACCCAACTTCCAATAAGTGATAACGGACTTTATTGTATACCTATGTATGCTGGAATTTAATGAATGTAACAATTTCGGCTATGTGAATATTTATTTGAAAACCCTAGACCCTATTATAATATAACTGGATTTCCTATCAAATGTTTTGGTTAGCGTAAGGTAAAAACTTACCCATGTTTATTTGTGGGGAGTCTTACATGATACCTTTTCTTTTAAAAGGTTTTCAAAGTTAAGCAACTTTAACCTGTTACTCACACCAGACCCATGTCTGACCCAAGTGTTTATTTCTGTTTTATAAACTCTTGGGTACTCAAATTTTTACGAGTAGCCAAGGGATTCAGGTTTAGCTTTGATGAATTGTGGAGGAGCAATGGAGCAGGAGGCTTCAGCGTTCGTAGATATAGTATTCCGCTGTGTTAATCTCTATGATAGTGTGTGTATTGTATTGAGTTGTAATAACTAGACAGATGTTTATAACTGTCTAGTATGTGATGTGTATCTGTGTAACTCTGATAAGTGTTGTATACTATGTAATAGTTTATGTTATTAATATAATTTATTCGTTCCGCTGTGTGAGATTTTGTTGTTATTTCTTTTCTCTTCTCTTCTTTTCTCTTTCTATCCCTTTCTTTCTTCAAAACGATGCGACTTTCTGGGCTATGGAAGTCGGGTTGTTTCATATACAATGACACGACTTCTACAAAATGACAAAGACAACTTCAGAAGATGTCAAAAGTCTTCATGGCCCGAACAACAACTCAAAGAAGGAAATCTACTACCTGAAATAACTCGGGTCTGACTCGAGTATTAAATTCAAAAGAAAATAATACACGGGTCAGTCTAATTGAAACTCAGTTATTAATGCACAGAAGCAGTAATAATCAAATATCAAATAGACGACAGTCACAGAAATCTCGTATATCCGACTCCTTGATAAAAGAATCGGATAACGGCAGATATAACACTAAACAGTGTTAAACAACAATTCAGCAATCCAAATCAATTTAAATAATTGAAATGTCAATTTAAAAACATCAATGCTGATTGGCTGCAGTACACACTAACGTGTACTGCCTCGCAAGTACAGTCTATGAAATACTCAGAAGATCAATGAATCCAAAAGCAAACGGATCCAACTCAAATCAAAATGAACCATTTCAAAATACAACTTCAAAATATTGAATTTAACCAATGAAACCATTTAACAATCGAAATATCAACTAAATCTGTCAATCCTGCTAGGGCTGCAGTACACGCACGCATGTACTGCCTCACCACTACAAACAACCCAAAGTAAAGAACAACAATGCAAGCTCAACTAATCAAGTGGAACAGTATGTAAGTGAAGATAACACAAACGACAAGATTCGACCCAATGCCACAAATAAAAAAGACTGCAAATTTGTGAACTAGAAAAACACTTCAAAGTACAGTGGAATCAAAATCAACTACAAGCATGAATGCTACTGTGGAGACCAGAGTACAGGTGAGGACAAGATCAACCAATGTACACAGGTGAAGGCAACAGACTCAAGTAAAATCACCAAATCAATACAAATGATAGGAATTGGCAATAACATGTTACAAGAGACTGGAATGAATGACTCACATGACCAAGCTACAATGGCAACTAACAAATGCAACAGTGCATCAATGTCTGTACAAAATCAATGGCAACTGCAACTACAATGGCAACTACACAACCACAATTGGTCAAGCTACAAGTAATATGAACAAGTCTGGTTAACATGAAATGACTCAAGTTCAAAAGACTCAAGTGAAGTTACAGGGAAACAACTAAAACATGAACCAACTCAAGTTAGTTCAACATGCAAATGAAACTGTCCAAGGAACTGGCCACAAGAATGAATGTAATTCAAGTGACAGTGCAACCAAAAATGGTAACAATGAAGCAATTTAAATAAATACCAGCATGCACAGCTGTAAGTAACCATATGAGAAAAAAATGCAACTTAAACTGACATAGCAATGAACTCAAGTCACAAGTGATACCAGACTACACAATGGTACACATGAACAAAGATCTGGAACCAAGAATGGCCAGGAATAACTACGAGCAGATGCCTAACGACCCGCCTGTTCTCAAAATGGCATATGTAACAAAATAAAACATTTTACTTTTTCAAAACAAAACATTTGAATTCAACAACTGCAGTGCAAAGTACAAGTCATGGTTGCCTAAGAATTCGAACAGGTTAAAATGCTCAAAAATCAAACTCAAGCATAAAGACTACAATAGTATGTGAAAATCGCGCATGCTTCAAAAATGAGCAGGCGTGACAATGTCACAAGAAACCACTGTGATGAACAAGTCATCATCAAATCATACCAAATTTGACAAAATCAGAGAAACATCAACCCCAAAACAAATGTGATAGCAGTAATGGTGCCGAAAACACATGAGTCCAAGTTAATAACACATCAAAATAAGTTACCGAAATCTAGTTAAATTTCGAATCTCAGAATACGTTCATAAATCACGTTTGCAAAACAAGTACAAACTCGACTGCAGGCTCAAAATCGAAACCGAGTTAAACAAAAAAACGAAATCAAATGGACACGAACATCTCAAACAATCTGGCACAACGAATTAACTTCAAGAGTCCAAGATAAAATGAATTCGACACTCGAACAATGATGACCAAGAAAACAACAGAAATGGCCGAAGCCTAACTTATACAAAATCACCCATTCCACAACAGTGACCGGCAACAGAGAATTAATCCCAACTACTAACAATGTCAGTGTCGTAGACAATGAAAACAATAAGCAGACGAGCTTAACCATTTGAATTAGATGTGAGTGCCGAGAACACTCACCTTAGCATCGACGAGCGAGCAATGAGCTTTCGATCGAGCTACACAAATCGGCAGAAGCCCTAGTCTCGAGCGAACCAACGCAGAGGTTAGAAGTTGTCATTATTCTTTTAGAAGACGAACGAAACTAACAAGCATGCCCTAATGTTCTTAGATGAGGAACGAACGAAAACAACGAATTCGTGCCGCCATTTTTTCCTATGGTGATTAGGGTTTTTGTTTTTGAAAGGGGCTTGCGAATGAACCAAGAAAATGAAAGGGGACCGGTTGCTTCTTGATACTATCTCGGCAAAACAAAGAGATATGGGCCAACATTAAATTTCCGAAAGCCCATCAACATTCAACAAATTATGAAAGGACTTCAATTCGATTAAAATCTGCACTAGTAATTAACAACGATTTTATCGTCATTTTGATGATAAATAATTGTTACAAAAATCTCAGGGTTGTTACATTTATTATTCCAATCAATTGGAAATTTTCATTCAGACAATTGTTAATTTCACTCAAACCAATGTTATTAAAATACACACTAGCATTTATTATCATCCTTACATTATTGCAAACATGTTTCACTAATAGAAATTTTACTTAAGCTCATAACTTGTATTATAATTTAATTTGTAGTAGTAAAATCTTAATTTTTTTCTTATTTCTACCAATTTTATCCAAAAATCTTATTTAATTTAATATTTTTAAATGTTTAAAAATACGGGTCGTTACAATCTTCCCCACTCAAAACTTGTCATCCCCGAAAAGAAACAAGAAGGAATCCAAAAATTTGTTATATTTTATTTAAAACACTCAATTTATAAACAATTAAACCTACATATTTAAGTTTAATAAAATTTGAAAATAACTCAAATTCTACAAAGATTTTCTAAGTCTTAAATTTTTGAAAAATTTCGGCAGAGTCTCCTTTGCGAGGATACATCCGGAAAATAATGATATTAATAATTTCAATATATATCACATTTCAAAATAAAATATCCCAAACCACGGGAAAATAATATAATATCGTTAGAAAACCGTAATCAGGAAACATACCTATTTGTTGGGCAAACAAACTTTATTTATGAATCCAAAACCAGTAGCTATTGCTTCCATAACCTGTATTTCACTTATATTATCCAAAGAGTTAAAATTATGTGAAAGATTAATATTTCAGTTGTTTCAAATCAATAGGATCACAATCATATGAAAACAAAACTATACAACCATCATAGGCAACAAAGAATCCATCACACATCCATAGCAACCAAAACTAATGGTTTGTTTTGATTCAAAACTTTTAATCCTACAAGGGTGATAGATAAACTAATCAGTGTACCTTCTGCTCAACAGCCTTAGATAATTACTTAATAGATTATTCATACAACCTCAAACAATTAGAAGTATTCTTTCCCAAACTTCCCATCAGCCAAACAACAAGAATTTTAAATTTACTTAAGTTTATTCTACTAGTTTTTTATCCCATCATTTACCTTTCCATTCATTTATTTATATAAAGATCAATCACTTACATAATTTGTTTTCCATTAAAGATTTAAGTCATTAATGAATCATTTCATAAAATATTACTTAAGCTCCTACTGCCTTACCTAAGTTTATAACTTAATTCTGTTATAGAATAAAAATTTAAGTTTTTGGTATTCGCTCTTAAAGAGAAAAGAAATATTTCAATATATCTAAAAATTCAATTAAAACATTTAACCTCATTTACATAGTAAGAATATAAGATATATTTAAACATCCTCATAGCATTTTGCAAGGATTTTCCAAAAAGTTTAAACAATGTTAGAAGTTTATATCAAAACATTATGATAAGCTTTTTTTAAAATAAAGTTCCTTAAATTCAATAATTTATTAGACCTATTATTTTAAAATAAGTATAAAATCTAGATTATTAAACTGAAACTAATAGTATACTCAAATCTTACATTAAATATCCAAATCAAAGTATAAAATTTCATATCTTCATAATTAATTTTACACACTTGTTTTAAAATGAATATTCAAATCATGGAAAAACATTTATTATGGTTTAATACAAAATTCAAATAGTAAATAAACCTATAAATTTACTATTAGTACTTCGAAATCAAGTAAATATGTCGAACCATTCTTCCAAAATAGAGATTCAAATTTATTTGTCAAGTATATTACTATAAATAAACTTTGCAAATAAATTTGTTTTCCATTTATATAATATCTTTAAATTATACATTCAAAGAAACTTATATAAATTTTACTTGAAATATTCATTTGAAAACTTCATTTGCAAATCAATCATCTTTAATACTTTAATACTTTATGGAAAAATTCATTTGTAAAATTTCTTGCTTCATTTATAAATACCATTTAAAATTTTTAAATAACATCTTTATAAATATATGTAAACTATTTGAAAACAATTATTTACATCATTACTTATATTTAAAAAGAAGTTACTGAAAACCTTAAATCCATTATTTATAAATTTTATTAGTTTTAAATCTCAAAATCCTTTTAAACATCATTAATAAGTCGATAATCATTAACTTTAAATATGTTTTATTTAATTAATAACTTCTCACAATATTTACAACACTAATAATTTACTATTAAACCATGTTGTACATAAATAAACAATATTTTAAACATTTTAAAGTAATTAGAAATGAAAAAAATGTTCAAAATAGATTTTATATAATACTTTATCAAAATACTTTTATATCTCGATGTTTTAAAAAGTTTATCCTCGTTCTTGCAGACTTTGGTCGTACGTTGATCAGGCGTAAGACTAGAAATCTCCAAGTACTTAGTAGACCTGTTTCAACACCTAGTGAAAAATACTTAAAAACAGGTATGAGAAGTACCGCCCAAAATTTGATGTCAAACGACGATGTTACGATAGTAGTGGCATGCTGCTGATCCAGTATTTACAAAATGGACACAAAAATTTCAAGAAGATCCTTCCACCTTTCGAATTCTAGAAAAATATCGTAGCCATTTCGTAAACAAGGGACCATCGACCCTTGCTGCAATGGTAACTGCTGATTCAATGATTTACACAATGGATGCACTTCCTTCTTGGTAGATCCATAAACAACATATGCCAGGATCAAAAGCGCCTCCATTGGGTAAACTAAAGAACCATCTACCCTAAAAAATATCGAGGATCTCATGAGTTTAAGTCCGGACAACCATATCGGTTCGAATCCATTTCTAAATTCACCCAAGTATATTAGGGTTTATCGGTCGAATCCCTTCTTGCATTCCACAAGTCCATATGGGTCGAAGCATATCATACTATACTTCTTCACGGAGAGTGCTTCCCAATACCTTTTACTTCAAAATACAACATACCATATATAGTACCCTTTCAAAATCATAGCTTCAAATATCGCACTTATGTAAATTCCATTATATATAAGATTTCATTTTCATATAGAGTACTTTCCAAAATCAACAGTTTTCAAGATCTCCTTATACTTATATAAAGTCCATCTCGTATATAAGAATAATTTTTTTTCCCAAAATCAATTTCGCTGCATGAAGGCCATGTAGGATTGAAGATCTTTGCTTTATAAAAGGTTTTGAATTTAGAGTAGTTTTGTATATAAAATAGTTTTGTGAAATAGTTTTGTATATAAAATAGTTTTGTGAAATAATTTTTTATATAAGATAGTTTTGTAAAATAGTTTGTATATAAAATAGTTTGTAAAATAATTTGTAAATAAAATAGTTGTAAAATAGTTTTGTAAATAAAATAACATAAAATAGTTTGTATACGGAAAAAAATAAAAGAAAATAGTTTTATAAAAATGGTTTTAAATTAATAGTAGTTTTGTATAAAAGAAAATTCTCCAATTTAAATTACAAAGATATCCAACCCAACAACTTTCAATTTCAGCGTCAAAGCATATCAATAATATTAGAACATAAGATGTACATATGTCATCATTTCACAAAATCACATTCTATCGCACGCTCGATCACACAAGTTTGCTTTCGAACTAGTATTGTCCATTCGACTTCCCTAATGAGGACTTCAATGTGGTTTCTTGCAAAGGCCGCAAATCCATACCCCTTTGAGTCGACAATATTTCACCTCAGCTCAACTCAAATTAGATGGAAATACGAATCTTTTGGGTAAGAAGAAGAAGGAGGTAGAAGAAAAATAAAAACAACAACACAGAATCTCACAATCGAAACGAAACAAATATAATATATAATAACAGGTTTTATACAAAAGAATCTGTAACAGTTTATACGCTTACAATCATCAGAGTACAACCATCAATACATCAAATTGGACAGTTATATAACTTCTCCTTACACGGTGGGATATAAGTCAAGTACGGAAAATACGTCTGAAACTCCTCCAGCTAGTCTCCTGAGCTCCATAGCATTTAACCTGAAGCTGTAATACTCGGTCTGACCCGAGCATTATAAGAAAATAACACCCGAGTCAGTCTGGAAAACCAGCGTGAGAAAAACACACTCAATTTGAATTATTAACTTTTAAAAATCCTTTGAAAACAAAGGTATCTCGTAAGACCACGTCACAAATAAACACGACAGGTTTTTACCTTAGGATAACCAAAACAATGTTTATCAAAATCATCTGCTATTATAATAGTGTCTATAGAAAGTAAATAGAAAATAGCTGAAATGCTTGCATCTCACGTTTCAGCATAGTTGGGCACAATCAAAATCGTGCAGCGCTTATTGGAGAATGGATTCCATCGAATGACTGGGCCACTAGGGTACCGCCCACCACAGTACACTTCTAGAACCATGTAACGAGGACCACGTCGAGATCCCCAGCTACATTAGACCGGCCTACCCCTAACCTGGATAGACCGAATATGTTATCACCCCGGGTGTTCCCACCTTTACCATCGAGTGCTTATTCTTTCATGTGTACCTATATATAAGATAAATAGTGTTTCCGAGGACATTTAGAAAGGTGATAACATACCCTACTTGGGTGCAACCCACTTAGCCTTGCTGCATCTCCCCTGTTTTAGTCATTCCTCGGTTGATGAGGTTCGAGGCTAAGCGTTACCTTTCAAGAACAGTTTTTCTAAGAATGCTCATTGTCCTCCAATGACGATGTTCTGATAGCATTCGTCCATACAAGTTGTCATGGGTCTGGACAAACCGAATCACCGTCTTCATCATCTTCACGGTATTCATTCGTAACGTTCAAACCAGATCGAAGTGGTTTTCGGATAATTAAATTTGATCCCGGTCTCTTCGAAACGATTAACGAATTTTGCCAATATTGACAGTCAGTTATTTAACTATCAATAAAACATCCATAGCAATCATCTGGCCAGATTATAATTTTTTCCCAAAATATTTACTTTCAAATATCTTTAAAGGATATATCAATTCCTTTCAACATTTAGAAACAATTTTTTTTCAAATACTTAATTCCGTAACAGGATACTTCCAACACCTCAACACTTAGAAATATTTCAAAATTTCTATCTTCCATACATAGGAAAATATTACCCGTCTTATTTTTCCAAAATCCTTTATATTAACGTTTCAAAGAATTATTCTGTAACTTATTACCAAAATCTCCAGAATCACAAATAAATTCCCCTCCTCGAAATCATATCCTTTTATAAGCCCCTTTTAGAATCTCAAGAGAATTTATAAATTGAGTTTCCAATTACTTCAAACTCTATATATATAATATTTAAAGATTAATAATATATCTTTAAAACATGTTCGAGTAATTATTTAAAATATCGAATACACTTTTATAACATTAATAACTCATCTTTAGTTAAACAAATAAATTTCCAAAGTAGATTTTAAAAGTTAAAATTTCCTAAATTAAATACTTCATATTTAAAAGTCTACTTACCAAGTATTTCAATCCTAACTAGTTTAAAATTCAATAGTTTTAAAATAATAAAATTTTCCTTTTAAAACAAACTCACTTCTAAAAATTAAAAATATATTTTTAAAATCTCAAAAACCAATTTAATTTATAACTTCCTCTCAATTTCACAACATATCGATTTATCTTCGCTTCCCTAATCATTCCCATTTCAAAAATAGAATGTACTACTTTCCTCAACCCCATTTTCATATTCTAATATAAATTCACCCTATGAATTTATATCCTAATTATCATCTGATATCGAATTCCTTTATTTATAAATATCGTAACCCCTTTTTATTTTACCTGTTTACAAAACAAATCTTATTTATAAAATTCCATTATATACATTCATTCTGATAAATTTTCTTTTGCACTTCCAATCTATTTCCAATATTAATTTTGTACTCCTTTTTATATTATTATTTCCAGGATATCATTTATAAATTCTCTTATACAATTCATTTTGGAAATCTCCATTTATTTATTCGCAATAGTTAAGTATAGCCAAATTAATTATATTTTTCTAATTCAATTTATTTAAAATAACTCCAATTCCAATATATATATTCTATTATCAAATTTCCTTCAATTCCATAAATTTTAAAAATATATTTATAGTTTTTAAAATTACCAAAATCCAGGCCAGTGCTACAATAGCATCTAATAATTCCAATCACTACAATAATCTAAAATAGATTATTCTACACAAACATATATCACTATATATGAAAACTAAACAATAAATTTGAGGAATCCAGTTGGATCCCTCCAACCTATTATCCTGCACCCACAGATGTTAATACAACATAAAATAAATACCAATCCCACTTCGAGGGGGATATCGCGGCATATAGGGTCATCCGCTATTATGCGGGGCGCATAGGGTCTCATCCGCTATATTGCACAGGAATATCACTCTAAATACTAATATATATAACTATATATATATTATCATTCAACGGATAATACTTTATAAAATCAACCAACAACCAATAATTTAAATTCAACATTTTAAAATTATACTAGCTATCCAAATGAGTGAGATTTTACTCACCTTTGATTTTTATTTGCAAATCCGTTCCAATTCACGGCTATGAACCTAACTCGACTTCCTTCATGGTTTTTGGACCTCGTATGCAATTTTATTAAATTTTCATTAGCTACTTAATTTTTTCATAAATCCCTAATTAAATAATTGAATATATCATTTATTTCAACTTCAGAGTTCACTACAACAAATTTTTTTTTATAATTACTTAATTTGTAAATTAATTTACCATATTACTTTAAATTTCAGAACTAAATTACCTCACTTACTAGCTCGATACCCACCTCAACCAGCCTTGATTCGCCGACCCCCACAAAAAAAACATCCTTCCTTGAAAACACGACTACTCCACTACCTTGCTCTACAGTCGTGCCTTCCTCGAACCCATCGACATCAAGTCCATGCTTGGATTTTGAGACACGACATCCTCCTCAGCCTGCGACCGTCGAAGTCGCACCACCGAACATTGTCTTCCCCAATCGTATACGTGCTTGGAATGATGATCCTCTACTCCACGCCTGCCCAGACCTCACTTCTTCGTTGCGGCTTCCCTCGCTTTCCCCCCCCCCTCGCCTCTTGATTTCCAAGCGACAAATCGCCCTCAATCTTTTTTCGAATTGGATTCATAGATCTGCATTTTCAAAAGAAGAGAAAGGGGGACTCGAATTGAAAGAGGAGTGAAGAGAGGAGGCATGCGATTTAACTGAAGACGGCGCAATTCAAATCGTGCCACCCTCCTTTCCTTTCTTTTTTTCTTCTCTCTGGTGATTTTCGAATGGAGCTTGGTCAGATTTGATTTTGAAAGGCAGATGTATTTAACGAAGGGGAAAGGTAATACGAGCTGATTGAATGAAAGAGGGGATAGCTTGCATAAAAACTTGGACTTACTTCAGAAAGAAGGAACTTCTTTGATTTGATTTATAATTTTTATTTACTTATAGAATGTCTCGTTCGCATATCTCAAAATCTCGAACCCCTGTCGAGGCATGCCTCTAGGAGTTTATAATGTTACACCCCTACTACGAACATAATGGAAAAGGTTTTGAGTCCTAATTTGATCATATGGAGAAGATAGCTTTTTGGACTCAATTATTATATTGAATTTTCGATATAAATTTCAACGTGTTTATGCCCCGTACGAGCAAACGATAAATCCAAACACTACGAAATTTGAAATCCGATAATAATATAATATTATGAATCCAATGGAACAGGTTTCATCAAATTCTGAGACTGTGCCTCAGATCGCTGTTTTTAAATGTTAATTTGAACAACTATAATTTTTTTTAAATTGAACAAATCACTTTTAAATTCAATTTTAAAACTTTATTATCTTTATTATTATTAATATAAATTTTACAAGCCTTTAAATTATTTCTATCGAGCTTAAAACTCAAGATACAATAATTTACCCAATATTCAATTATAAAATTCAATAATTAAATTATCCGATAAATCGCTATATTCAAAATCTGAATTTATTTTATAAATAAACCCAATTTTCATATTCAAAATCAATCTATAATTCAAATTCAATATTTAAAACCATTTAGATATTCCAAAATCGAGCTACAAAAAATCCGAGTCGTTGCATTCCTCCCCCCTTAAAATAATTTCGTCCTCGAAATTGCTAAGGCGGGAAAATGCTCCAAACCCATTAACTTAACAAAACCCACTTAGTGATAACTCGTTACTTCACTTTTCAAATCTTTTAGTTCCAGCCTTAACAATTAGTTTCAATTCTATTTCCCAAAATCTCTTATTTCAATTTCAAATTGAAATTAATTTTCCGTTAACAAAAATTTTCCAATAATTTTCAAAAAATTTCTAACATCCTAAATTTTCGAATTTTTTTGACAAAGTCCCCTTTGTACAGAGGACCTTTTGCAATATAACAAGACAGATAAATATATATACATCGACCCACATAGTCGAAAAACAAAATATATATAACAAGATTTATATTTTGCGGTATTTAATCCGAAAACATACCTTATTTTAGCATTTTAAAGCAAGCGACTTATTAATTTTGCAATACGCGCAATCAAAGTCAAGAACAATAGCTCGAGCTACCTGTACTTACTCAATTTAAACACGTAAGTACCAAATATATGAAATTCACTAACATTTCATTTATTTAAACAACTACAACACATGAATTTCAATATCCGATCACGCTAAACATGTATTATAAGCAATTATAAGGTTCTGACATTCATTTTATTACTTTCAGTCAATCCATACATCATTTTATTCAATTTAAATGGTTTTCAACTCACTTTACATGCATCTATTAATTTTTAAACCAAACAAACCCACATTCATTTCAATTGATTTAAAAATCAATTTATTCACTTCTATTAATTCATAGAATTTTATTTACTTCCATTTACGCCGAACGAGAATTTTCCCAGCAAATTTTGACACATCTATTTAATAAAATATCCACTTAGTTTATAACTATTTTGAATTGATCCCAAGTCAATTTATACTTAGCTCTATTCCATTTTTAATTGATTCTCAATCAATTAAATTTGCATTCCATTCAAATCCATCTTTTACTATACTCAAATCCATTTAATTTAGCTCGGAAACATTCCGGGCTATTTTATCTAATGGACATTTCACAAACTTACTCGAAGCCAAGCTTCTATATTAACTTAAGCTAATTAATTTACTTAAATCTTTTCAATCAAACAACCAAAGTTCATTTCTTTTGCGACCAAATTTTATCTCCATTTTTGGGTTAATTCTCATTTAATTAACTCCATTTCATATTTAGTTTAATTCTTTCTCAATCAAATTCTATTCCATTCACTAATTAAATTAATTAGTTCATTCACTTATTCCATTACAATTTTAATTTCCATATTCGAATCCATTCTTGAATTTATTTAAATGATATCATGGACATTTTCCAATTTATTTATACTCAAATTGGATTTATTTGCAACTCAACCCTTTTCTATTTCAATCCAATTCCATTTCATTCGACACTATTTTAATTATATTTAATTTACTAACAATCTAAGTGGAATTTTATTTATAAACGCGAGTTTCATTTTTAAATTCCATTTTTGACTAACAATCCAATTTTATTAATCAAGTTAGTTTTCATTACAATATTCCATTAACTAATTAATTATCAAATTAGTTCACTCCCAATTTAGAATTCAATACTTGATTTTTATTTCAAAAATCACTTCATTTAATTTACTTGAGTTCAAATTTATTTTACATTTCAAGTTTTGGATTTAATCTCTTCACCAAAATATCAAACAATTTTTATTTTGGGTTTTCTATTCCACTTTTAAATTTTATAAGCCACACGACTTATTTTTTTGCATTTCCATCCATTCTAAGCTCGAGTACATTCACATTTTATTTTTATTTTTAACCCGAGATTATACACTTATTTATAGCCCAAGCATATTTTATTCAATTCGTTTCAACTTTTATGAGCTATCCCGATTTATTTATTCCAATTCAATTTTTATTTAACTTACTTACGTTAAATCTAAACTTCATACCATTCTTAGATTTATTTAAGTAAGAATCTAATTCCATTCAATATTATCTATAACTCAATTGAATTTTTATTTCATTTTCGATCGATATCATTTTCAATACAACTCTATTTAACTTAACTCAAGTAAAATTTCATCCATTTTAACTTTCTTAAGTTAAAATTTTATTCCCAAAAATTTGATTCCGTATTTTCTTCAAAATCATTCACCATTTATAAGTTTATAACTTATTTTCTGATTATCCCTAAATTTAATTAAATCAGGATTCCAGAAATTTTAAACACTCGGTACTTATTTGAAATCGGTTTTGAAATCACAAATATCCCAAAATCACCCCTTTTTAAATTTTAAACCAAACCTGGTTTTTATCTAAAACAAATTCCCTTTGGAATTTTCAAACCAAACTTGTTTTTACTCAAACAATCCAAAAACGACGACCATAGCAGTAATCCATCACTTAGAAACTCGAAAATGAACACCGATGATGTCGCGATCATCATCGTAATTATTTTCTAGTGACCGAAGTGAGTTCACTGCTATTTTTACTTTCCAAAATCCATTAAAAAAAATTTCTATTCCAAAATCCCTTCAAAAATAATATTACTATTATTTATCTTCAAATTATTTTAAAAAAAACATTTCCAAAAATCTCCGGGGCTTTAATATTTTCAAATTCTTGTTTTAATCAAATCTTAGTTTTAATTCAATTGTATAATCCATATTTGTACAATGTCTATTTGGTTATATAAACTATTTATAATCTTGTTTTGATTATAATATTATCATCCAAACACTCCAATTATACCATAATAATTTTAGAAAATTATTCCTTTTATATAAAAATACAATTTGGGTAAAATTATTTCATTTACCTACTTCAAAACTATACTGAGTCAGTTTATTCGGGTTCAAGTGTTTAGAAACTCCTATCGAATTAGCGGTGTCCCACTACTCGATCGGAATTTATATTCCACTCAACCAATAAATCAACACAATATAAAACAATTTATATTCACTAACAAATACGAGCTTATATCTATTAATACGCTCAAACTCATTCTAGAGTACTACTGACTCTATCCCTAATGAGTAATCCCCAACAGAGCCAAGGTTCTCGCTTAACCATCAGCTCTGATACCATGTTTAAAGGCCCGCAAATCCGTACCCCTTTGAGTCGACAATATTTCACCTCAATTTAACTCAAATTGGACGGAAATACGAATCTTTAGGGTAAGAAGAAGAAGGAGGTAGAAGAAAAATTGAAACAACAACACAGATCTCACAATCGCAGCGGAACAAATATAATATATAATAATAGTTTTTATACAAAAGAATTTGTAACAGTTTATACACTTACAATCATTAGAGTACAACCATCAATACATCAAACTGGACAGTTATATAACTTGTCCTTACACGACGGGATATAAGTCAAGTACGGAAAATACGTCTGAAACTCCTCCAGCTAGTTTCCTAAGCTCCATAGCATTTAACCTGAATCTGTAATACTCGGTCTGACCCAAGTATTATAATAAAATAACACCCTTGTCAGTCTGGAAAACTAGCGTGAGAAAAACGCACTCAATTTGAATTATTAACTTTTCAAAATTCTTTGAAAACAAAGGTATCTCGTAAGACCACGCCACAAATAAACACGACGGGTTTTTACCTTACGATAACCAAAATGATTTTTATCAAAATCATCTGCTATTATAATAGTGTCTATAGAAAGTAAATAGAAAATAGCCGAAATGCTTGCATCTCACGTTTCAGCATAGTTGGGCACAATCAAAACCGTACGGCGCTTATTGGAGAATGGATTCCATCGAATGACCGGGCCACTAGGGTACCGCCCACCACAGTACACTTCTAGAACCATGTATCGAGGACCATGCCGAGATCCCCTGCTACACAAGACCGGCCTACCCCTAACCTGGATAGACCGAATATGTATCACCCCGGGTGTTCGCAACCTTACCAACGAGCGCTTCTTCTTTCATGTGTACCCATATATAAGATAAATAGGGTTTCCGAGGACATCTAGAAAGGTGATAACATACCCTACTTTGGTGCGACCTACTTAGCCTTGCTGAATCTCCCCTGTTTTAGTCATTCCCCAGTTGATGAGGTTTGAGGCTAAGCGTTACCATTCAAGAACAGTTTTTCTTAGAATGTTCAACGTCCTCCAATGACGATGTTCTGATAGCATTCGTCCATATAAGTTGTCCTGGGTCTGGACAAACCGAATCACCGTCTACATCATCTTCATGGTATTCATTCGTTACATTCAAACCGGATCGAAGTGGTTTTCGGATAATTAAATCTGATCCCGGTATCTTCGAAACGATTAATGAATTTGGCCAATATTGACAGTCGGTTATTTAACTATCAATAAAACATCCATAGCAATCATCTGGCCTTATTATAAGTTTTTCCCAAAATATTTACTTTCAAATATCTTTAAAGGATATATCAATTCCTTCCAACATTTGGAAACAATTTTTTTTCAAATACTTAAATCCGTAACAGGATACTTCCAACACCTCAACACTTAGAAATATTTCAAAATTTCTATCTTTCATACTTAGGAAAATATTTCCCGTCTTATTTTTCCAAAATCCTTTCAATATTAATATTTCAGAGAATTATTCCGTAACTTATTCCCAAAATCTCTGGAATCACAAATGAATTCCCCTCCTCGAAATCATATCCTTTTATAAGCCCCCTTTAGAATCTCGAGATAATTTATAAATTGAGTTTCCAATTACTTCAAACTCTATATATATAATATTTAAATATTAATTGTTTATTTTCAAAATATGTTTGAGTAATTATTTAAAATATCGAAAACACTTTTATAACATTAATAACACATCTTTAGTTAAACAAATAAATTTCCAAAGATGATTTTAAAAGATAGAATTTACTAAAATAAATACTTCATATTTAAAACTCTACTTACCAAGTATTTCAATCTTAACTAGTTTAAAATTCCATAGTTTTAAAATAATAAAATTTTCCTTTTAAAACAAACTCACTTCTAAAAATTAAAAATATATTTTTAAAATCTCAAAATCCAATTTAATTTATAGCTTCCTCCCGATTTCACAACATATCGATTTATCTTCGCTTCCCTAATCATTCCCATTTCAAAAATAGAATCTACTATTTTCCTCAACCATATTTCCATATTCTAATATAAATTCACCCTATGAATTTATATCCCAATTATCATCTGATATCGAATTCCTTTATTTATAAATATCGCAACCCCCTTTTATTTTACCTGTTTACAAAACAAATCTTATTTGTAAAATTCCATTATATACATCCATTTCTTATAAATTTTCTTTTACACTTCCAATCTATTTCCAATATTGATTTTGACGCCTTTTCATATTATTATTTCTAGGATATCATTTATAAATTCTCTTATATAATTCATTTTGGAAATCTCCATTTATTTATCCCCCATAGTTAAGTATAGCCAAATCAATTATATTTTTCTAATTCAATTTCTTTAAAATAACTCCAATTCTAATATATATATTCTATTATCAAATTCCCTTCAATTCCATAACTTTTAAAAATATATTTATAGTTTTTAAAATTACCAAAATCCAGGCCAGTACTACAATAGCATCTAATAATTCCAATCGCTACAATAATCTAAAATAGATTATTCTACACAAACATATATCACTATATAATTTGAGGAATCTAGTTGGATCCCTCCAACCTGTTTTCCTGCACCCACAGATGTTAATACAACATAAAATAAATACCAATCCCACTTCGAGGAGGATATCGCGGTATATAGGGTCATCCGCTATTATGCGGGGCGCATAGGGTCTCATTCGCTATATTGTGCAGGAATATCACTCCAAATACTAATATATATACTACTATATATATATACTATCATTCAACAGATAATTATTTATAAAATCAACCAATAACCAATAATTTAAAATCAACATTTTTAAATTATACTAGCTATCCAAATGAGTGAGATTTTACTCACCTTTGATTTTTAATTACAAATCCGTTCCAATTCACGGCTATGAACCCAACTCGACTTCCTTCATGGTTTTTGGACCTCATATGCAATTTTATTAAATTTTCATTAGCTCCTTAATTTTTTCATAAATCTTTAATTAAATTATTGAATATACCATTTATTTCAATTTCAGTTATCACTATAGCAAAAAAAATTATAATTGCTTAATTTGTAAATTAATTTACCATATTACTTTAAATTTCAGAACTAAATTACCTCACTGACTAGCTCGATACCACCTCAACCACCCTTGATTTGCCGACCCCCACAAAAAAACACATCCTTCCTTGAAAACACGACTACTCCACTGCCTTTCTCTGCAGTCGCGCCTTCCCCGGACCCATCAACATCGAGTCCGTGCTTGGATTTCGAGACACGACATCCACCTCAGCCTGCGACCGTCGAAGTCGCACCACCCAACGTTGTCTTCCCCAATCGTATACGTGCCTGGAATGATGATGCTCTACTCCACGCCTGCCTTGACCTCACTACTTCGCTGCGGCTTCCCTCGCTTTCCCCCCCTCGCCTCTCAATTTTCAAGCGACAAATCACCCTCAATTTTTTTTCGAATTGAATTCATAGTTCTGCATTTTCAAAAGAACAGAGAGGGGGACTCGAATTTAAATAGGAGTGAAGAGAGGAGGCTTGCGATTTAACTGAAGACGGCGCAATTCAAATCGGGCCACCCGCCTTTCCTTGCTTTTCTTTTTTTCTCTTTGGTGATTTTCGAATGGAGCTCAGTCAGATTTGATTTTGAAAGGCAGATGTATTTAATGAAGGGGAAAGGTAATACGAGCTGATTGAATGAAAGAGGGGATAGCTTGCGTAAAAACATGGACTTACTTTAGAAAGAAGGAACTGCTTTGATTTGATTTATAATTTTTATTTAATTATAGAATGTCTCGTTCGCATATCTCAAAATCTCGAACCCTTATCGAGGCATGCCGCTAGGCGTTTATAATGTTATACCCCTACTCCGAACACAATGTAAAAGGTTTTGAGTCCTAATTTGATCGTATGGAGAAGATAGCTTTTTGGACTCAATTATTATATTGAATTTTCGATATAAATTTCAACGCGTTTATACCCCGTACGAGCAAACGATAACTCCAAATACTACGAAATTTGAAATCCGATAATAATACGATATTACGGATCCAATGGAACTGATTTCGTCAAATTTTGAGACTATGCCTCGGATCGTTATTTTTAAATGTCAATTTGAACAACTATATTATTTTTTTAAATATTGAACAGATCACTTTCAAATTCAATTTTAAAACTTTATTATCTTTATTATTATTAACATAAATTTTACAAGCCTTTAAATTATTTCTATCGAGCTTAAAACTCAAGATACAATAATTTACCCAATATTCAATAATTAAATTATCCGATAAATCGCTATATTCAAAATCTGAATTTATTTTATAAATAAACCCAATTTTCATATTCAAAATCAAACTATAATTCAAATTCAATATTTAAAACCATTTAAATATTCCATAATCGAGCAACGAAAAATCCAGGTCGTTACATTTCTTGACTAGAAACCAGCATTCTCCTCGCATAGCCATATACTATGATAGAGAATTCTAGAATCGAACTAAAAATCCATATCAAATATTCGCCATTAAGAATCGAATGAAAAATCCTAACACGAAATCGTGTAATTCACCTTGAACTTGTGTTCTCAAATCTGGAACGAATTAATTATGCGAATAAAACAATATACGTACAACTTACGTATTTACTCCAATTTGTTTCATCACAATTACATTTTCAATTTCAATTCATTATTAATCTCATTTATTAACACAAATATCACCTCATACTTAAATATTTGTTCCATAGAATTTCTCCATTCAGTATAAACATTAATCATTCTCAAACATTGCTTATATTTCTCTTCACTTTTTAAATTACATTCATTTTCACATGTAATATTTCTCATTTAATACGACATTTATTTGCAAATCATTTCATAAGAAATTTACTTCAGTTTATTACCAATTTATAAAAGCTTAACTTCTTTTATAAAACATTATTGGAGCTTAAAGTTATCACATTATAATTATAACTATTTATTGCAACTTCCATTTATTTCATAAACAATTTACAAGTCATGGCTTTATTTATATTCATTTCACTTAGTTCATATTTTTTACCTAAATTGTTTTCACTTTTTCTTTATTTTTCAATTTTATTTGTAACCCATTTCACAAATTTTAATTAAGTTTATAAACATATTTTTCCCAAGTTAATCTCATTTACAACATTTCCTTAATCAGAATTTCAATTTAACATGTCATGGCTTAAAGTTCATACTTGTATATTATTACATTACAAGCCAAGAATGTATACAACAATTATATTCCTTTACTAAACATAGATATAACAAATTTAACCTTGTTTCACTTGCTTTCAAATTGAGGTTACCAAATTCAACCGTATAATTCAACACAATTTCTACATTTCAACTTATATATTAATTCAGAAGTTTCGACTATCCAAAATATCCAAATATTCCATTTTATTTCAATAGTTAAAACTACCAATCAACGAAACAACGAGATTCACACAACAAAACATTTCAATTTCATAAAAAATATCCTAATTATTCACTTTATTTTTTTAATACACCATTATTAAACTAGTGTTCAGTCCATAAATTCAATCAACATTAATTAGCCAATGGTTATAAATTGACAAAAACTCAACTAATCAACAATAAACGATAATAACTAAACATTACCATTTCATAAATCAAACACATTACAAATAACTATATTAGTTATAAAAATTTATTCCTTTATGTATATCATATAATATTAGGAAAAATAATTTCATTTCAAAACATATATAAATCATTTTATAACACTAACAAATACACACCCTAGTATATACACTCAAACAACTCATTCTAGGGTATTACTACCCTATCTCTAATGAGTTAACCCAAACAAGCTAAGGTATGTCTAAACCTGGCTCCAATACCAACTATAATAACCTACTATTTTGGACGGTTCAAATCGACAATAAACCACACATGTCAGACTCAAACCATTCAAAAGGGAGGATTGTTAATGGGGTAAATAGGAAAAAAAGAAAAAAAAAAGAAAACAAAACACAGAATCTCGCGGCGGAACGAAAAAATATAATAATCAAATAAACAGTTCATGAAGCTGTTTTACAAATAACATTTGATACACTTTTACAATTCAAATCAGAGTTATACATACATCAGAAATAAATAAATAATGCAACGAAACACAGAATGCTGTAACGACCCGGAATTTTTCACGTCCCGAGTTTTGAATATTAATTTTTAATATTCAATGATGCGGTATTTTAATCAATAAAAATTCACGTTAATAACAGTTGATAATATTTTATAGTTTTCAAAACAAAATGATATTTGAATTTCCAGATTTTTGTTTATAAAATAGGAGATTGATTTAATAGGAATAGCTTATATATATGTATATATATTTGTATGAATGTATTCAGGATAATAAAAAAAATATATATATATATACATATACATATATATTTTAGAAAGGATAGAAATGATTTTGGTTTATATTCAAGACAATAAATAGAAATGATTTTCCTATAATTCATAAGATGAAGAAGCAAAAGGAAATATTATAAATAGAGATAACTTTGGTTTATGAACAATGTAATGAATTTTAAATAGGAGAGTTTAAAATTGTATTTTCCTATATTCCTATATACATATTAGTTAAGAAGAATATATATATATATATAAATATATATATATATATGTATGTATATAAATAAATTCAAAAAGAAAATATATAGTACCAATATAAACAAATAATATTGCATTAAGAGAGTATAAAAAGGTAAGTAAAATATATATGGATTGGATAAAAAAATAGTTTATTAAAAAGTAAAAATATATTTTTATATATTGAAAAATGAAAGGAGAAATATATGTGGAAATGTATATGGTATGAATGAGAAAATCTAAAGAACCATTTCAAAAGAAAGATCATTAACAAAGTAATGCTTTGTTAGAAATGTTATTTTATACCCTTAAAATAAAATGACAAATTTTCCATTTTACTTTGAATTGTATAAAGGTATGTGTATAACAATATGTAAACATTAGCATTGCCTTAAACCGTTTTTATAATTCTTTTCCGAGACATATATGTATATATAGATGAAGGCGTGTAAAAAAATCAAGTAAATAAACAAAAGGGTATATCACGTGAAAATTAAAACAAGAAAATTCCCAATAAATAACATAAACATTTACTGTAAAGAGATATTCAACCTAGAGTAAGCAAATGGATAAAAACAGATGTAAACATATATATATTTACATAGATATTGTCTGATCAAAAGAGGCAAAAACCCAAGCCTTTGTTTACATTTCATCTCAATATCAACTCAAAGTCACCAATTTCTTTCCATCCATCACTGTACAAAATTTTGTACAGCAGCCACAAACTTCTAAAAAAAATATAAATAAATATATTATATGTGTGTATATATATAGAGAGGGTGTTAGCTTCAGTTTCAAGCCTGTAAAACAAGTAAACTATGTAACTAAATTAAAAACTGTGAGAAGAAGAAAAGAAGAGTGTTAACTCATATTTTAGTGCCGACCTAAAACTCTGCGACCTATAACTCCACGACTTAACAGGCTGCGACCTAACGACCTAAGGAAGATAACGACCTAGTGGCTCCAGACTTCACGACCTAAGAGATCTAACGACTTAAAGAAGTTAGCGACCTAATGACTTAAAGAAGTTAGCGACCTAACGACTTAAAGAAGTTAGCGACCTAACGACTTAAAGAAATCTTCGACCTAAAGAATCTTCGGCCTAAGGAAGTCTGCGACCTAAAAGAGTCCATGACCTAAAGTTTGACGACCTAAAGTTGTTTACGACCTATAACTCCGCGACTTAACAGGCTGCGACCTAACGACCTAAGGAAGATAACGACCTAGTGGCTCCAGACTTCACGACCTAAGATATCTAATGACTTAAAGAAGTTAGCGACCTAACGACTTAAAGAAGTTAGCGACCTAACGACTTAAAGAAGTCTTCGACCTAAAGAATCTTCGACCTAAGGAAGTCTGCGACCTAAAAGAGTCCACGACCTAAGAGTCCACGACCTAAAGCTTGACGACCTAAAGTTGTTTACGACCTAACTCCTGAAGCGGCTCAGCGACTTACTTAAGAGGCTAACGACTCAAGGACTTAACAACCTAACGAGCTAAAAGCAAAGAAAAGGGGCACGACCTACCTTAGGTCGTTTACGACCTACCTTAGGTCGCTCACGACCTACCTTAGGTCGCTTACGACCTATCTCTTGTTTAGATAAGACCGAGTACAACTTCAGCAACCTACTTCATAAGTCGCGAGTGGACTACGACCTAGCTTAGGTCGCTCGCGACCTACGACTTAACTTAGGTCGTGCACGACCTAAGACTTGGCAAAAATTCCGTCCAAAATCACTCCTATAAATACCCCCCTAACTCCAACGGCAAATGGACTTTTGGCCGATCATTTTCTGAAGCGTCGTTACTCTGCCAAATTCTCAACTCATTCAACACTTGAAGAACTCCAAACATTCAAGACATTACAACAAGCTTCGAGAAGAATCTACGACATTCGACATGAATTCAACAAGATCTTCTACACCGAAGTTTGAGCTATTAGTCTAGACTGTTTTGGAATCAAAGATATTGTATTTTGAAATGCATTGTATCATCTTGTAACTCAAAATCAGCAATAAAAGAATATAAAGTGGACGTAGGCTTAATTACGAGCTGAACCACTATAAAATTGCTGTCTTTTACCGCTTTTTCACTATTTTACTGCTTATTTCTTGTTCCCGTCACACGGGTGGTGCTTTCACAACTTTACTACACACACCGGGTGTTATCGTTCAACTTTTAACGTTAACATTTTGGTGCTTTCACTGAGAACCCAACTCAGGACTACTGTCGTCATTGCTTCACGAAAGTTTGTTGAAAAAGTTTCCTTCAAGACCAGAAGTCTGTCAGACATAATGGCTCCTGGAAGAAAATGCAAATCTTTTAGATCTGAAGATGCTCGTGATAATACCGCCACTTCTCCTTCTCCAAGTCAGGCAGCTCCAAGCGTTGGGGTGACGCGAGAAGAGTTAGATGCTGCTGTGTCCGGGATGTATCAGCAATTTGAAACTCAGAATACTCTAATGATGGAAAAGTTAAATGCTTTGCTTGGGGCTAGTCAAAGACCAGTAAATAATGAAGAAAACTTTGCTGATGTTGTTCATAACTCCGAAGGGAGAAATATTCCTCAAGGGGGATCAGGTGCAGCTGAAGGGGCACCTCTCCAGGTTGAAGGATCCAGGCCATCGCTAGTTCTCCGCGAGCATTTTCCCGGGCAAACCTCCGAGAAAATGGCCGAAGTATACTACGTAAAGTCACTAAACAATGTGGAATATCTTTCCGGCATGATTCGGCAAATAATGAAGGAAAACATGCAGAGAAACGAAGATGAGAATGATTGGGGATTTGCTCCGAGTAAAACTCCATTTACAGAGAGGATTCTAAAAGCCGAGTTTCCCAGAAAATTTGTTCCTCCTACCATTCCTGCTTATCGAGGAACAAGTGACCCGAATCAATTCTTGTACAAATATGATTGGCACATGACTGGCGCCAGAGCAACTGATGAGATTAAATGCCGATATTTCCCGGTATACTTGGAAGGAGTGGTGCTACTTTTGTCCACCAAGCTTCCTGTACGATCCGTTGATCAATTTTCCGATCTAACTCGGAAATTCAAGGAACAATTCAGATTATACACTTCAAGAGCAAAGGATATAATGTCTCTTTCGAGCCTCGAACAGAACCCTGGAGAACCCATCAAATCCTTCTTGAATCGCTTTAATATAGCCCTAGCTGAAGTTGATAACGCAGAACCACGAATGGTTTTAACCTACTTAATGCGGGATATTGACAAGTCAAGCGAATTTGGAAAATGGTTGAAGATGAAGGAACCAAATTCGCTAGAAAAGTTCTACAAAAAGGCTGATGAGTTCATGCGCCTAGAAAATCTCTCCGCATCAGCTAAAGTCGTAACAACAGTGGTGGAAAATAATGCTACTGCTCAGAACAAAAAAGAATCTGCAAATCAGAAGAGGGAGAGTAATGGTGGAAAGAAGCAGAAGGACCTCAAAAAACCCCGCTTTCTCAAGCCCTCAGATTTTACCCCTCTAACTGATACACCAGAGAATATTTTCATCGCGACTAAAGATGCTGTTGAATACCCGAAACCACCAACAGTGAAAGTTGGAAAAAATGATGCTCAATGTGGGAGATTTTGCCAATTTCATAATCAACCAGGCCATGATACAAACGAGTGCCGCCACTTGAAAAGCTTGATTGAAGAATTGTTAAGAGAAAATAAGTTGCAACAGTATGTTAAAAGGAACAGAAAAGACCCGTATTCATCTAATCAGGGACAGCAACCTCCAGCTCATTAATCTGGTTCAGGAGAGAGGCCTGCTGCACAAGAAACAGAAAGACCTGTTATCAATGTGATCACAGGAGGACCCCATCCGGCTGGCAGGAGTTGGGGTGAGATGGAAAGGTATGCTAGAGCTTTGAAGTACGCCCCAGCTGAAGAAAGTGTCTTGGTCTTGGAAGACGCTGCACCTCTGAAGTAGCAAAAGACTTTTCATGATGATATCATGTTCAGAACCAGGGATTCTATTGATATGGAGGCTCCTACCGAGGACCCTTTGGTTGTCTCTGTCGGTATTGGGCCGGCTATTGTAAAGAGGGTGCTGGTTGATAGCGGCGCCTCGTGCAACATACTCTTTAAAAAGACATTTGACCAAATGAAAATTCCAATGGAAGACGTACAGGCTTCATCTCACAAGGTTGCCGGATTTACAGGGGAGCTGAAACAACCAATTGGAACAGTGGACTTGTTTGTTGAAATGGGCGAAGGGCATAAGAAGGTGGTTCGGAAGCAAACTTTTGTAATTGTTGATGGATTCTCCGCCTATAATGCTTTCTTGGGTCGGCCTACTCTTGCTGCTTTCAGGGCCGTCCTCGCTCTGTGGTGCTTAACAATGAAATTTCCCACCGATAATGGAGTTGCTGTCATTAAGGGAGATCAGAACGCGGGGCGAGAATGTTATCTTGTAGAGCTCCGAGAGGCCAGGAAAAGAGAGATGGGAAAAGATGCGGCAGCTCCGCTCCGCATCAAGGAACCAACCTTGTAGCAACTACGGGGTGGCCCCTGTATTGGTGAACACACAATGCAAGGAAAGAAATGGACCCCAGAAAAGCCAATACAGGGGAGAATAGAGTGGTACCTGTGGAAGTGACGGTACCAATACCTGTTGACTCGAAAGACCCAAACAAAGTGCTCAATGTGGGTTCACAACTTAGCATAGCAGTTCAAAACACGCTGATATCATTTTTAAAAGCAAATTTGGATGTGTTTGCTTGGTGTCATGCTGATATGTGTGGGATCTCTTCGGAAATTGCTGTACATACTCTGAATGTCGATCCAAAATTCACGCCAGTGAAACAGAAAAGAAGAACCCAAGGTCTAGAAAGGTCAGCAGCGCTAAAGGAAGAAGTAGATCGGCTCATGGAGAATGGTTTCATCAGAGAATCCACTTATCCAAATTGGGTTTCAAGTCCAGTACTGGTTAAGAAGGCAAATGGAAAGTGGAGAGTATGCATTGACTTTTCAGATCTAAACAAAGCTTGCCCCAAAGACTGCTTCCTGTTGCCTAGAATCGATCAACTGGTGGATGGAACAGCTGGGCATGAGTTGTTATCTTTTATGGATGCTTACTCCGGATACAATCAGATTATGATGCATGAGTCAGATCAGGAAGACACAAGCTTTATCACGGATGTGGGTCTCTACTGTTACAAAGTTATGCCTTTCGGATTAAAGAATGCTGGGGCAACTTACCAAAGACTCGTCAATGCTATGTTCAAACCTCAGATCGGCAAAACTATCGAAGTTTATGTTGGTAAAGTCGAAGAAAGCAGTAGACCACATGGACCACTTGGCAGAAATGTTTGCAATTCTTCGAAAGTATGGGATGAAGCTCAATCCGTTGAAATGTTCATTCGGGGTAGAGTCCGGAAAGTCTTGGGTTTCATCGTGAGCGCTAGGGGCATCGAGGCCAATCCTGCTCAAATCACAGCTCTAAGAGAGGTCAAAGCCCTAAAACAAAGAGAGAACTGCAAAGCCTCAATGGAAAAGTCGCTGCTCTGAGTCATTTCATTTCCAAGGCCACAGACAAATGCATTCCCTTCTTTGACGCTCTAAAAAAAGGAAAGAAAAATTTTGAATGGACTCCCGAATGCCAGAATGCTTTCGATGAATTAATTAGTCATATGGAAACACCTCCAGTTCTGTCCAAGCCTAGTAATGGCGAAGACCTTTTCATCTATTTAGCAATTTCATCTCACGCTCTCAGTGCAGCGCTTGTACGGGAAGATATGAAAGTACAACGTCCAGTTTATTACATCAGCAAACGGTTCACTGGGGCAGAGATGAATTATTCGAAGATAGAAAAGCTTGCCTATTATTTGCTAATTGCTTCCAGGAAGTTGAGGCCATACTTTCAAGCTCATCCTATCAAGGTCCTTACTGATCAACCTCTAAAGCAAGTCCTGTTTCGTCCTGAAACTTCGGGTCGTCTTTTGAAATGGAACATCGAACTCAGCCAATATGATATCACTTACCATCCCCGAAGGGCAATCAACGGACAAGCTTTAGCAGATTTCATTGCGGAATTTACTGACAAAGGTGACAGTGAGAAAGAAACAACTGATGGCATTCCAATCCAATGGAAGTTGTATGTTGACGGCTCGAGAAATGATTATTGTTCTAGGGCAGGGGTTGTGCTTGAAACCCCCGAAGGACGATCATTATGTTATGCATTGAGATTGGAATTTCCTTCAACGAACAATGAAGCAGAGTATGAGGATCTCATTGCCGGTTTAAAGAATGCCAAGGAACTGAACATCAAAGTGTTACAGATTTTCAGCGATTCCCAACTTATTGTTTGCCAAGTAAAGAAGGAGTTCCAAGCTAAAGGTGGAAATCTTCCCGCATACTTGTTAAAGGCATGTGAGCTTCTCGATGATTTTGATCATTACACAATAAGTCACATTCCTCGAGTAGAAAACATGAAGGCGGATTCTCTAGCAAAGTACTCAAGTTCTGGAGAGGCTCAATTATTGGGATTAGTCCCTGTGGAAGTTCTGGCGGCTCCAAGCATTGATGAGATGGATATTGATTGGATTATGGCTGCGTCTCAAGAGCAAGAATCGTGGATGACTCCAATCAAAGAGTATCTCCTCAATGGTTCCCTGCTAGAAAGTTCTAAAGAACGCCGTAAGCTGTTAAGGAAAGCGTCAAGATATATAATTCAAGATGGCCAATTATACAGACGGGATTCTCAATGCCATTACTCCGATGTGTAACCAAGGAAGAAGCCAAGACGATTCTAGCTGAGATACACGGAGGAGAATGTGGGGATCATTCGGGTGGCCAAACTCTAGCCAAGAAAGTTCTCCGATATGGGTATTTCTGGCCAGATATTAATCGAGATGCTGCTATTTACTCCCGAAAGTGCGACAAGTGCCAGAGATTTGCAAAAATCCCAAAAGCGCCTTCCACCGAACTCACGCAAATGGTCAGCCCATGGCCGTTTGCCATTTGGGGAATAGACTTGATTGGACCATTACCAATCGCTAAATCTGGAATCAAATATGCTGTTGTTGCTGTTGATTATTTCACTAAATGGGCGGAAGCTGAACCCTTGGCCACTATTACCTCTAAAAAGATGATAAATTTCGTAACTAAAAATATCATTTGCAGGTATGGTGTGTTGTAGAAGATAATCACAGACAACGGTACTCAGTTTGAAAGTGAAGAATTCCAGGATTTTTTGCAAACGGTTCAGAATTCGAAAAAGCTTCTCAGCAGTGGCTCATCCACAGGCAAACGGGCAAGTGGAAGCAGTGAACAAAATTATCAAGTCAACCATCAAAAAGCAACTCGAAAAAGCAAAAGGTGGTTGGGTCGATAAGTTGCAACTAGCACTATGGGCATACATAACTACTCACAAAACTACGACTGGGCACACTCCATTTTCACTGGCATATGGATCAGAGGCAATGATTCCAGTGGAAATAGAAGTTCCTTCACACAGAAGAATTCATTTCAACGAGGTTGAAAATGAGAAACTGCAACTTGAAGCCCTTGATTTTCTTGATGAAAAAAGAGAAGAAGCTAGGCTCAGAGTTTCAGCTTATCAACAAAGGATAGCCAGGCACTTCAACTCTAAAGTTCACCAACGCAACTTTGAGGTCGGAGACTTAGTCTTGAAAAGGATCATGACAGCAACCGGGGTGTTTGGGCTAAACTGGGAAAGGCCATATGTCATAGGCAATAAACTTCTTGATGGCACTTTCAAACTCATAACTGTTGAAGGAGATCCAATTCCAAGAGCCTGTAACAGCAACCACTTACTTCCTTATTTTACTTAAAAAAGCTTTGCTCAAAATTGTAAAATAGTGATGGATGTATCAGTTGTATTGTAAGACATTGTAAATCAGTGCAAGTTAATAAAAGCTATAAAGTGGATGTAGGTCCGATTCTTGGCCGAACCACTATAAATCTTGTGTTCTTTACTATTTTATAATGCCTGTTTCATTTCGATATGTAAATACTTTAAAATGTACTGCTAAAATATCGATTCAAAATTGCAGGACATTAAAACAAAGCTTACTCGTCACAAAGCCAAGCGATCCCTATAAGTCACTTATGAAGCAAATACCAAGCAACAAAAATTCCAGATTCAAATCCCATACAAGAAGAACTTCACATAAAAAGTTGACGACTCCACTGTATCAAGCCCTCGTTAACTGGTTTTGATCGTCGGTATAAACAGACATCCAGCTAGGTAACTTGCGTTTGTCCCGTGAAGTCATTCAACAGTGAAGTCCACTTCTTTGGATAAAGCAATTTACTTGCAAAGGAGAAGGAAGACGCGCTTGGAAACGATAATAAAGGATCGCTGATGAGCAGATGATGAGAAAACATGGGCCGGCAAACATAGAAGCAGCCAAAAGGAGGTATGCCTCTCAATAAGAGGGCCGGTAGATCCACTAAAGGGACACTTTCCTAAGCGGAAGGAACAGGGCCCTTGCTAACTGGTCGTGATGCATCCGATCAGACAGCTTGCGTCCGTCCCGTGGATCCACTCGCCCCTGAGACGCAACCTTCCTGGCACACCAACCAACCAAAGCTCCTCTCCGGAGGCCAATAAAGCCCTCTAACGAAGCACGCCAAAAAATGAAAGTGCTTTCCTCAATCAAAAAAGATTGGTGGGACCACCGGAGGGGCACCTTCCCAAGCTGAAGGAACAGGGCCCTTGTTAATTGATCGCGATCGTTTGTGCAAACGAACATCCAATCAAACGACTTGCGTCCGCCCCGTGGATCCATCCAACCATGAGAAAGTAAATTTCAGGCAATCAGAAAGCCCTCTTCGGAGGCACATGCCCTCTTCGGAGGTACAAGCCCTCTTCGGAGGCACATGCCCTCTTCGGAGGCAAAAGCCCTCTCCTGAGGCACCACAAGCCCTCTTCGGAGGCACATGCCCTCTTCGAAGGCAAAAGCCCTCTCCCGAGGCACCACAAGCCCTCTTCGGAGGCACATGCCCTCTTCGGAGGCAAAAGCCCTCTCCCGAGGCACCACAAGCCCTCTTCGGAGGCACATGCCCTCTTCGGAGGCACAAGCCCTCTTCGAAGGCACAAGCCCTCTTCGGAGGCACAACTCTACAGAGGAGCCCTCTTCGGAGGCATGTCCCAAAATAGAATGCTCAAACAAAAAAACCTTCTCCGGAGGCACATTTCAACTCTCAAAGGAAGGTTAACTTATTCATCTCAAAAAAGTTCTTCCTAAAAAGTTGAGATGCTACATTAAGCCCTCGTCAAAGGCCCACTTTACCGCATAAGAAATTACACTTCTCAGAAATATAAAGTGGCTATCTCCGAAGGTTGAAGCGTAAAACCTCTCCCAAAAACGAGATACACTCTATTAAAGAAGAATGATTCTTCCCTTAAAAGTGGAATAGTTATTCTCCGAGGTAAGAGTATCAGTCTTGTCAAAGCAAAAGATATTGCAATGCACTTGTGGTATGGGGGCAATATTATACAATTTAGCTATATTAATAAAAGTAATATACAGGCAACATACCACATGTTCATTGCAATATCACGTAAAGAAGATGCGGAATAAATGCATTCTCAAACATAGACAGAAAGTTTGTACAAGTAAAAAGAATCATTTATTCTACACTAAAAATGAGAAACAGATGTATTCTTACATACACAAGAATTTGTACAAGTAAAAGAATTGTTTTATTCAATACTATGAAAATTCTTTACATGTGCAGATATAAAAAAAAAGCAGGGACCGGTACCCGCACAACCTCCGGTCAGTACATTCAAAAAGCAAAACAAGAACCATAAAGTCCAGCTCGTCACTCCATCTTCCCGCCACCCTTAGAGCCCTTTCCCAGCTTGATAGCTAGTTTCGGAAGCCGTTGTGGATGGGTCGGGGGGAAGGAGAAATAGGAGCAGCTGGATCTTCTTCAACATTTTCTTCATCAGCCGAAGTGCTCTTCTTCTTTTTCTTCATGGCGCGCTTCCCTTTCCTTTTCGAAGAAGACTCACTTCTAGGAGTAGTAAGCAGTGTGGAAAGTTTCGTGTTATCATCAAGAGACTGCTCCGGAGTGTTCTCGCCTTCTTCAAGTTCCACAGTCTTTTGCTCTTGCGAAACAACCGGATCGTCCAAGTCTTGGAGGGCCTCTATTTTCTCTTCTTGCGATCCTGGTTGAGAAGCGGGAAGAGGAGTAACTTGAGAAGAAGAAGGAACGGCAGCCGAAGAAGGAGAAGTTAGCGCAACTTTCGGTGCTTCCGCTACAGAAGAAAAGAAGTCAAAATCAGTATTCTCCGAAAAGAGAGAAGATATGGGTTCACCAAGACTTAAGTAACAATCGAGAAATTCATCAAACTCGGTTGAAGCAAACAAGTAGTCCACTTGACTTGGTTCAACGTTAAAGTTACCTGGAGAGGTCGGCTTTACAAGATCAATCTCGAATTTCTGAGCCTCAATATCTTCCAAGGCCTCTTCCTCGGTAGGAGTGGTCACAATTTCTTTGTCAACCTTAGCAGGAGGAGAAGAATGTGAACTGGAGCCAATAATATCGACATCAGCTGAAACCGAAGTATGAACAGGGGCAGTAGGAAGTATTTTTTGCTCGAAACGCTTCTCTCCCGTCACTTCGGCTCGTTCTTAAGAAAGTTGCTCTTTTCCTTTAGCAAGAGCGGCATGGGACTCATCATTTAGATAAATAGCTTCAAGATCCGCTTCACCATAACCAGCTCCTCCAAGCATGTCGATGATTACTTCCCACACTTCAGCCAGAGTAATTTCATATTTTGGCTCCAGAAAAGAAAGGCTTCCATGCCCCAAAACGCTGTGGACATAAAAGTCAAATAAAGTGGAGCTAACGTTGGCTTTGGTTGTTTCAAGAGATTGTTCGGCCGCATCTTTACCAGTGATAGCCTCATCGCGCTCCTTTTCAACCCTTAACAATTGAGATTGCAGCTTTGTAATTTCCAAGTCTTGGGAGCTGACTTTCCCCCGAAGCTGAGCGGCGTCATCACGATATTTCTTAGTAACATGCTGCTCTGCTTCAACTTTCGCTTTAACAACAGGAGAAATTGCTTTTTGAATGTCGTCTTTAAAAAGCTCATGAGAAGTTATCATTATATTGCTCAAGTTATCAAAAGTGTCATCGCCGTGATGCCCAGTAGAACTCTCTTTTTCAACTTCAACATCGGCCGTCTTTTTAGAAATTTGAAGATTTTCTTCCTCTTCAATAACGGGAGAAAGTGTTAACTTGCTGGACGACCCCACAACGTCAGTAGAAGTAGAACACTTCACCAGAGAAGTCTCAGTGGTGGTTTCTTTCAGTGTAAGTTCTTCGGTAGGGGCTGGGGCATCTGACGCCTTTCCTGGAGAATCAGGAACTTCATGAGGCTGAATAGAACGGGAAGAATGCAGAAGTTCGAACTGATGCAAAAGCTCGTCTTTCAACAAAAACTTGGTGCTTCTTTCTTCAGCAGCCACAACATTCAAAGTTTCAAAGATTGATTTGAGGCTAAGATTTCTAAGTGGAGGAGGAAGTACTGCAAAAGGTAGAAAATGAAGTTAAGCATTTGATAATTCAAGTCTCGAGAGGCTCACGAGATGAACAGAGAAAAGCAATCTTACTTCCGACTCTCCAAATGGCATAGAATCCTGGGGGACAACGAACGAAAAAAAATTGACTTAGAAACCCATGAGCACTATCGGGCAAATCCAAAATCAACTTCTGGTTTCTGGCGCCTCTTACAAGTACAATCGAAGGGTGATCTTTGTTCTTCGAAAAAGTGCATAAATAGCAGGTTTCATCAAAGCTCGGAAGGCGATTGAGGGCTCTTCTAAACAGAACACACAGCCCCATCAAGACGGCATAACCATTAGGGTGTAGCTGAAATGGCGAGATAGCTAATCGAAGAAAAAGTTCTCGGAGAAATTCGTTGAAAGGTGGAATAGCTCCACTTAGGCACATCTGACGATTCACTGCGACAAAACCGAGAGGTGGCCTGTCAGCAGTGTCATTTTCTCCAGGGAATATGGCATCTGATTCAGCAATACCGAACTGGATACATAGTTGTCTGAAAACTTTGTAGCTCAAAGTGGTCGGAGTTCTTTCTGGAGGATCGATCAGTGGGTTAGCAATCGGGAAAGCTTCTTCAGCTGGTCCAGAATCTTCTTGTTGGGATGTCATTCTACACAATCAACTGGATATTCAAATATGAAGGTGCACGTTTCCTAAAAGTGTAAAGTGTTGTGCAAAACTAAAACGATAACAAGCAAGTATAACTGAAATCAAGATAGTTGACATTTGTCGATTATAAAGTTTCGAGGCTTGTCATTTTAAGTCCAAATACAATGTTGTGTTGATGCAAACAAGTCAGCTTAGGTTGATTATTTCAGCTTTGCTTTAATACTTCATTTGAATTTGTCGTTTCACAGCATTTCATTCACAAAATTCATTTAAGTTAATTATTCTTTATCGACTAATATGTCAAACGATGTGGGCAGTCAATGGTAGTATATTTGTCCCGTTCTTCTGCAAATGTTATGTTTAACAGGATATTAACATTAGAGTTAAAGCAATCCATAAAGAAGTGCAACATAGTTCAAGTTGACTCAAAATTCAAACGCCAATCAAGTGCTAGGTCAAATTTCACAAGTGCTAGGTCAAACTTCACAAGTGCTAGGTCGTCCAGCGACCTAGCGTAGGTCGGAACCTCCTTAAGTCGCGCTGTGCAAGTCAAATGATTCAAGGCGATGCAAATTTCTTTAAGTCCTAGGTCGCACACAACTTAGCATAGGTCGAAAACTACTTAGGTCGCAAAAGGTTGTTTGGCTTCATTTAGGTCGTTGGAATTCTTAGGTCGTAAGGCTTAGGTCGCCGAGAACCCCAACACGACCTAACTTTTAGGATTGTCCAGATCTGATAGGTCGCTGACTTCCTCTCCACGCAACAACTTACTAGACCCGAAAGAATCTGTCATCCTTTTCGTTTCATCTCCACATACCACCAAATCGCCCAACAAATCGATTACAAACCCCTCTGATCCATTATGAAAATTACCGTGCGTTCATGAATTACCACAACGCATTAAACGACGATCAAAAGTCGATCGAAGTAACCATTCAAAATGAAGCATGACACATGAAATTAGACTAGGGACGGAAAACGTGGATTCACGATCGAGCGGCGATTATGGTGGAGTAGAGATTGGATCCACTTACGTAGTATGCTGGTAGAAATGGATCGATGATTAGCTGGATTGAATTCGCCTTTGAAAGATTGAAAATTCGTCAATGGCAGTGGAAGTTCGGAGCAGTAAGGTGGGGAGGAAGGAGCGACCTAACTAATTTATATGAGGCTGAGAGAGGAAGGCAAACAGGCGTACGAGTTAGCACGAGTTTTAGGTCGTTCACGACCTACCAAAGTTAAGTCGAAGCACACGACCTATGACATAGGCCTGCACTTCGAGGGGCAAATGTTAACTCATATTTTAGTGCCGACCTAAAACTCTGCGACCTATAACTCCGCGACTTAACAGGCTGCGACCTAACGACCTAAGGAAGATAACAACCTAGTGGCTCTAGACTTCACGACCTAAGAGATCTAACGACTTAAAGAAGTTAGCGATCTAACGACTTAAAGAAGTTAGCGACCTAATGACTTAAAGAAGTTAGAGACTTAACGACTTAAAGAAGTTAGCGACCTAACGACTTAAAGAAGTCTTTGACCTAAAGAATCTTCGACCTAAGTAAGTCTGCGACCTAAAAGAGTCCACGACCTAAGAGTCCATGACCTAAAGCTTGACGACCTAAAGTTGTTTACGACCTATAGCTCCGCGACTTAACAGGCTGCGACCTAACGACCTAAGGAAGATAACGACCTAGTGGCTCCAGACTTCACGACCTAAGAGATCTAACGACTTAAAGAAGTTAGCGACCTAACGACTTAAAGAAGTTAGCAACCTAATGACTTAAAGAAGTTAGCGACCTAACGACTTAAAGAAGTCTTCGACCTAAAGAATCTTTGACCTAAGGAAGTCTGCGACCAAAAAGAGTCCGCGACCTAAGAGTCCACGACCTAAAGCTTGACGACCTAAAGTTGTTTACGACCTAACTCCTGAAGCGGCTCAGCGACTTACGACTTAAGAGGCTAACGACTCAAGGACTTAACAACCTAACGAGCTAAAAGCAAAGAAAAGGGGCACGTCCTACCTTAGGTCATTCACGACCTACCTTAGTTCGCTCACGACCTACCTTAGGTCGCTTACGACCTATCTCTTGTTCAGATAAGACCGAGTACAACTTCAGCAGCCTACTTCTTAAGTCGCGAGTGGACTACGACCTAGCTTAGGTCGCTCGCGACCTACGACTTAACTTAGGTCGTGCACGACCTAAGACTTGGCAAAAATTCCGTCCAGAATCACTCCTATAAATACCCCCTAACTCCAACGGCAAATGGACTTTTGGCCGATCATTTTCTGAAGCGTCATTACTCTGCCAAATTCTCAACTCATTCAACACTTGAAGAACTCCAAACATTCAAGACATTACAACAAGCTTCGAGAAGAATCTACGACATTCGACATGAATTCAACAAGATCTTCTACACCAGAGTTTGAGCTATTAGTCTAGACTGTTTTGGAATCAAAGATATTGTATTTTGAAATGCATTGTATCATCTTGTAACTTAAAATTAGCAATAAAAGAATATAAAGTGGACGTAGGCTTAATTACGAGCTGAACCACTATACAATTGCTGTGTTTTACCGCTTTTTCACTATTTTACTGCTTATTTCTTGTTCCCGTCACACGGGTGGTGCTTTCACAACTTTACTACACACACCGGGTGTTATCGTTCAACTTTTAACGTTAACAAAGAGCAAGCCTCCATCTTAAAAACTTAAATCCAAATACAAAGCAAGTTTTTACAGGATTTCAGATTAGAGAATTAAAGTTCAACTTGAAGTTTCAAAAATCAAAGCATGTGGAAGGTGAGAGCTTGTATTTGAGAACACTTCAAAGTGTTTAAAACCTACTCTGTTATGTTTTTAACAATGAAAATTATTTCATATCCAACTTTCTAAAATCCCTTCCTTTCAATCTATTGTTATTTTGCCAACATCGTAAACTAATAAAAGTTTTGTTTTCGAGTGTAGTTTCGGTTAAAAATAGTTTAGCTTGATTCGAGCTATATATCGTGAACATTGTTGAATATACAGTAAGAAACAATAGCCTGGCAAAAATCCAACCCTCTTAAATCATTGATTCTTATATACTGTCATGATCATTAGGTGAAATCATGAATTTTAGGGGAGAAATCAAGATTTTTAAGCTATTAGTTTTAGATGAATTTTATTTTGATCGGTTTGCTTTTAAAAAACTAATTTCTGACGACCTCGTCGTCGAGGGGAGGTATGGCCAGGTCTGGAAGAAGCATGTGGGCATGGGAAAGGAAGCCACCATGGCAGAGTCGTGAGTTTTGCTTTGATTTTGAGTAGACGTGGCATTATAGGGTTTAAGATGGTGTTTTGAGGGGTTTCGAATTCGGTCGAACTGTGGCGATTAGGGACGACCAGACCTGATTCGAGTTTCTCTGGTAGTTGCGGTGGCGAGTGGCAGAGCTTGTGATCGAGTATGGTGTGCTTTAGTGGCACGTGGTGGCGATGGAAGGCTTTGAAACCTGTTCTGGTGGGTCGATGCTGGTCATGATGAGTGGAACAGGGGGTCGCACCCGGTTTTACTGCAGTGGAGGAGTGGGTGGTTGCACGGAGGTGGCAAACTTGAGGAGGGAGGTTTGTTGGTGGCCATGGATGGTCGGTTGATGAAGTCGATGCGTTGTGCACGTGCACGTGTGCACGGAGTGTTCGCGTTCGACTGTAGGTGGAAATTTTCATGCCACGGTGGGTTTTGTGATTGTATGGAGTGTCGAAGTCGAGTTGAGTCGATTAGTTGCAAAGTTGATGGGTCATCAGAGAGGGATGCAAGTCGGTCGGAGCTTGGGGTGATCTAGATCGTGCTTGATGTTGGACTGGAGTTTGAGTGGGAAAGCAAGAGAAAGGAAGAGAAGAAGAGAAGGATTAAGGGAACAATCCTCTTGTTTTTTTTATACTAGATTGGGCTCCGGCCCAAACATTTTTGAAAAGGAAATTCAAGGTTAAAAATGTTTTAATATATGAATATATATTTTAGTCAATTTTAAAATGACATAGTAAATGTATATAAAACCTGTTCAACGCAAAACGACTTGCAATGGGTCTGTATCGACGAGTATTAAGACGTCGTATGAACTGTTGCTCAGTTTGTATAAGTGGAATTTTTCAGCAATTTAAAACGGACCGGAATTTAAGGGATAAATTTAAACGAATATCGATGTGGGATTATATAACCCGTATATCGAAGTTTTGCATAATAAAATAACGATGTGTTAATTTATTTTAATTATGATGATCTAACATCTGGTTAGCGGAATAAAACACCATTCCGCTAATTATTTTCAATTGAACCCTTGTTGGCAGAATAAGTCACCATTCTTCCATTATCACTGAATATATCTGTTGTGAACATTTACTAGCAGGAATAAAACTCTGATCGGCTATTTTATTTTTACGGACGTCAATTTATTTGCCTGATAATTATATTGGACAGTATGATGTTGAGTTGATTGTTAAAAGCTGATTAATATGAATACCTATTCTGAACTGTGATGAAATAAAATGGTAACTTGATTAAGTACCATTTGGATTGTTAAGCCTTCTTTTTCCGATTTGGGTTGACTTTGAACCAGAATTTGTTTAAAAATGATTATTATTTATTTATGATGTTTTAAAGTTAACTGGTAAATATTTTGGTAATGCTTTAAAGAAATCAATTTATTATTTTTGGAAATTATATAAAACATATTAATTTCTCTTAGTGTAACGGCCCGCAAACCCGATCCCCTTGAATCGACACTATTCTCCAACATATCGACTCAAAGTGAACGGAAATACGAACCATTAGGGTTAAAGAAGAAGGAGGTAGAAGAAGAGAAAACAACACAATAGAATCTTACATCGCAGCGGAATAAAATATAATAGAAAATAACTGATCTTCACTGAAAAGAAACCATATCTGTTTATGCATACATCATCAGAATACAACATCAGAGTACAACCCAATCAACACCACAACTTAGGACAGTTATAATAACTTGTCCTCATAAGATGACTATACCACTTATGATACACAACGGAATACAACAAATACTGGTGATACGTCTCGCCATCCAGCTCGTCTCCTGAGCTCCACAACATCCTATCCTGTATCTGTAATACTCGGTCTGACCCGAACATTATAATAAAATAACACCCGAGTCAGTCTGGAAAACCAGCGTGAGAAAACACACTCAATTGGATTATTAAAGTTTTCAAACCCCTTTGAAATCAATAATAGCATCTCGTAAGACCACGCCACAAATAAACATGGCGGGTTTTTACCTTACGATAGCCAAAACACTTTCTTATCAAAATCCTCTAATATTATAGTAGTGTCTATATACAAATACTTATTCAAATAGCTGAAATTGTTACATGATTAAATTCCAGCATACTAGCCACAAAGTGGGTTATACAAACAAAAACCGTAAAAGGCGCGTAGGGAGAATGGATTTCCAACTAATGACTAGGCACTGGGGTACCACCTGTCACAGTACATGGCCTAGATCACCGTACCGAGGATCACTCCCAATCCTCTACAACACAAGACCGGGACTACCCCTTACTGGATAATCCCGAGTAAGATCACCCCACGGTTGGGATCAGCAACCGCCCACACAGTCGAAATAAAAAGGGACATCTTGACAGGGATGACCTTACCCTAATAGGCGCTACCCACATAGCCTTGCTGCATAACCCTTGATTTTCAGTCATTCCCGGTTGATGAGGCTCGAGGCTAAGCGTTACCTTTTTAGAACATTTCACTTAGAATGCCCACCGTCCACCTGACGTTGTTTCGAAAGCATTCATCCATACAAGTCCATCCGGAGTTCGAACGGAACCGAAGGCACTATTCCTACTACATCCATTTTGGAATCGCCCTCAGGATTAGTAGCGATTAGCCCTTGCACTTCATTGCTCCATCTTCGATTCCAAACTCCTTTTCCCCACGAAAAAGTACAAACCGGATCGAAGTGGTTTTCGAAAAATAAATCCCGATCCCGGTCTCTTCGAAACGATCAGCGCATTGTCCAATATTGATAATCGGTTATTTAACTATCAATTAACATCCACAAAACATCCAACAAACATAAATAATTTTCCAAATTATTTATTTACCTCACAAATATCTTCACAAGATATATTCCCATTTTCAACCCTTTTGAAAACAGTTTTCAAACCACACTCTTCTCATGGAATAAATTCCCAAATACTTATTTCCATTGAAAACACCAAGTACAATTACTTTAGATTTTTAAAATAATTTAAAAGCACTTTATTATAAATACACTTTAAAACATTTAAATTAAAACTACTTTAATACTTTATTTAAAAATATATACTTTAAGAATATTTAAAATAAACTACTTTATAAAATATAAAACTACATTTTTATCCTTTTAAAACAAAATACCAAGTTACCTTTAAATAATTACTACTAAATTAAATTTGAGAAATACTTACTTTTAAACTTTAAACATTTAAAAATAATAAAGTTTCTAAAACATACTTTAAAAACACTTTAAAACCTTTAACTTATACTTAAACCTTTGCTTTGGAAACGTACTTGGCTATCCAGGGAAATACACTTCTCTTTCACATCTTTAAAAATAAATCACTATTTATTTTTAAACAAATTTACCCATTCCCTTAATAAATTCCCATTGTGAATTTACTTTACCAAATATCCACTGATATATTACTTCACCTTTATAAACCCAGTTTATAAATTTTCATAGTCTCATCTTCCTTCTAAAATCCCAGTTCCAAACACTTAATCAATTTCAAATTGATTTGCAAAATTTACTCCATTTTAAAATAAATTCTTTACTTATCCAATTTTATTTCAAAACTTATAAATTTCAGGTTTAACTTCCTTGTGATGATTTAAAATCTTACTTTATCTGATAATACAAATTTTCACATTTATTCCAAAATGCTTCTTTTATTTCTTTCTAAACCATTTTAATTCTGAATTCAAAAATAAATCTTTCATTCCTTTAAATAATATCACTTAAGATTTAAAATTCCTTATTTCCCCCTTTATTCAAAATCTCCTTCCCATACTCGAAATTTATTTACTAGGATTTAAAAATCAATTTTATCCTTTCCCAATTCATTCTTTAATTTATTTAAATTCCCTATAATTATTTTACTTAAAAATTCTCTCTTATATTTTCTTTTTCAAAAATCAAATTCTATATATTTTGATAACTCAGTATACCGAAATATATTCAATCAAACATAGCATCCATCATTTCCAATTACCAATGTAATCTATCACAGATCACCAAATATATCATATCACAGAATATTAAAATAATCTGGATAAATTTGAGGAATCCAGTTGGATCCCTCCAACCAGTTTCCCTACATCCATAGATGTTAGCACAATATCAATTCCACTTCGAGGTGGAATATCGTGGTATATGGGTTTATATAATATCATCCGCTATTATGCGGCGCATAGGGTCTCATCCGCTATATAATGTGGGAAATCAATCACTCCAATATATACTATATATATTACTATATATAATATAACACATCAAATCAATTCAATCATTCAACCAATTATTTAAATTTAACCATTTAAATTTAAATAGCAATCCAGAAGAGTGAGATTAACTCACCTTTGCTTTTATTTGCCATCTAATCCAAACCGGCTATTTCCTTCACGATTTTGGACCTTGCATAACATTACATAGTTTATTAACATTTGAAATAATCCAACAAATTTTATTTTATTTTATTTCACCATTTAATATTTTTAATTAACTCATTTTCAAATGATAGTTAAACTAACCTAGTTTACATTCCCTTTTCTGCCTACTTTATTAATCTCATGATAGGTTATATATATCCTCATTTCTCACATAAATATACTAATTACCCAAAGGTTATATGGTCCATACCTATCATTTCAATTCTTAGTATTATTATTATTTTTAAAATAAGAGCTTTATCTTACTGTCAAATAAATTCCCTGACCTTTATATATATATATATATGTGTGTGTGTGTGTGTGTGTGTGTGTGTGTGTGTGTGTGTGTGAAACAATTCCCTTTTTTTCTTCGAATTAAAAAGAAAAGGAAGAAGCCATACCCCAAATCGCCGAACCTCTTTGACCGCTGCCCTCATCGCGACCCCGAACACCACGATAGTACGCCATCGGCCATAGCTCTCCCCTCCACTGCAGTCGACACTGCACCCACTCGTCTGAATCGAATCGACGCCGACCTATGCCAGAATTGCCTCGCCTGCCTCATACCTCCCTCGCCAAGTCGCATTTCCTCTCGCCTGCCACCATGAGTGCGAGCTTCCCATCAGGTCGTGGCCCAACGAAACGTCGACCGTAATGCCACACTGCCCTGTTGACCTAGCTTCCTCACCATCGCGACAACGCCCTTTGCACGCGCCTCCACTCGACCTCGAATTTGAGCTATTCGCCACTGCGAGCTAGCATCGGCCCACTGCGATGCCATCGCGTTACCCCTTTTTATTTTATTTTGAGATTGTGATTCGAATTCGATGGAGAGATAAGGGATTTGGGAAGGGAGAGGGGAGCCATGACTTTCGATCGAGGGTTTAGAGGGAAGGTACCGATTAAAAATTTGAAGAATTTGCTCTGCCATTTTTTTTCTCATTTGAAATTGAATTGAAGCATCAGAAGGCAGCGTGAGATAAAAAAAAGAAACACGATTTGAAATAAAGGCGACGTGATTTGAGCGGGTGGACAGTATTCCTGAAATGAGGTGAAAAAGTTTTGATGTGAACTGATGTTGACTAGAGTATAAATATATATATTAATTCAAATTTAAATCGTCCCGATAAATGCAACTTAAAATTTCGAACTCCTATCGAGGCATGCCGCTAGGCGTTTATAATGTTATATCCCTATTCCGAACAAAATGGAAAAGGTTTCGAGTCCTAATTCGATCGTATGGAGAAGGTAGCTTTTTGGACCCAATTATTATATTGAATTTTCGATATAAATTTCAGCGCGTTTATATCTCGTATGGCTACACGACAACTCCAAACACTCCGAAATTTGAAATCCAATAATAATATACTATTACCGATCCAATGGAACTGGTTTCGTCGAATTCCGAGACTATACCTCGGAAAGCTATTTTTAAATGTTAATTTAAACGGAATATTTTCAAGACTGAACAAAACACTTTTAAATTCAATTTCAACACTTCTATTATCTCCAGTATTATAAATATGAATTTTATAAGCCTTTAAATTATTTTAAACAAGCTTGAAACCCCAGATTCAAAATTTTATCCAACTTCAAATTATTTAATAACTAAATTACCCAATAAATAGTGATATTTGAAATTCAAGTTTAAAATTTAACTTTTAAATATTTAAAATCAATTAAATATTCCAATTTAAAATGCTCAAAAATTCCGGGTCGCCACAGTTTAAAGTTATTAATTATCTAAATTGTTTAAAGTAGAATAACTATTAATTGAAAAGTTAATTTATAGTGGTTGTTTAAAAGTTAATTTTTACTTTAGTGTAAATTAGGATTAAAGTATATTTATTTCAAAGACAAATCTATCAAATATTAATGATGTTTTAAAGATAATATATTATATAGTAAATTTTTATGAAAGAGTATTTTACTTAAATTAGAACTTGGAAAATCCATATTGAAAACTTTATAAGTACTTATTTTGGAAAATTGTTAAAACAAAGATTTCGGGAAGTATTGGTATACTCGCGTGGCGTAAATCGGAGGCAGCATGTGCCTGCAGCTAAGTCTTGATTTTCTCTGGGATAGAGACGTAACCATTGAGCTGTGATCCATGGTTTGATATCACAGTGGTGCTTTCCAGATTTTATTTTAAGGAGGTTTTTTTCAAACATGTTGAAAATGAATGGTTTCGTGAATATACTTATCCGATGGGATAGGCATATGCTGTTTGATTAAGTAATTTTTATTTATTGGGATTTTAAAATTAAATAAGGCTTAATGTTGCAAATGGGAAATGAAACTTTGGTTGAGTTGATTGTATATTTGGTAGTTAAATAACCGACTATCAAATCTGGACCCAATATAACTCTGGAAATATCTAGAGAAAACTTGGGGACTATATGGTACAGTTACAGTTCAAGGTGCTATACTGTACGTATAAACTCGTTCATTCTTCTAGGATGATTATAAGGAAATTCGTCCACCAACGGTTAGGAGGTGATCTCCGATCTTATTTTCGTCTGTGTATTTCCTAAAGAACCGGGGTTGAGTTTACCGGAAATATCGAACGTTGTTTCGAAGAGACCGGGATCGGATTTGTGATCCGAAAACCACTTCGATCCAATGAGTATGTTTTCGGAATGAAGACAAGAGCTTGGAGTCGAAGATGGAGTAGCGAAGTACAAGGGCTAATCATAACTAATCCTGAGGGTGATTCCAAAAAGAATGTAGTAGGAATAGTTCCTTGGGTTCTGTTCGGACCGGGAACAGACTTGTATGGATGAATGCTATCAGTACATTGTCATTGGAAGACAATGAGCATTCTAAGTGAATATTTCTAAAAAGGTACGCTTAGCCTCGAGCCACATCAACCGAGAATGACTGAAAATCAGAGGAGATACAGCAAGGCTAAGTGGGTCGCACTCAAGTAGGGTAAGGTTACCCCTATATAGAGTCCCTTTCTTTTATTCAGCTGTGTAGTGCGGTTGCTGATCCCAACCATGGGGTAATCTTATTCGGGCTATCCAGTTTAAGGGGTAGTCCGGTCTTGTGTAGCAGGGGATCCCGGAGTGATCCTCGGTACGATGTTTCTAGACAGGTACCGTGACAGGTGATACCCAGTGCCTAGTCATTCAGTTGGAATCCATTCTCCAATATGTGCCTTTACGGTTTTGATTGTAGAGCCTAGTATTGCTAGAATTTAATTAGTGTAACAATTTCAGCTATTTGAATAAGTATTTGTACTTAGACATTATTATAATATTAGAGGATTTTGATATGAAATGTTTTGGTTATCGTAAGGTAAAAACCCATCGTGTTTATTTGTGACGTGGTCTTATGAGATACCTTTAACTTTCAAAGGATTTTGAAACTTTAATAATTCAATTGAGTGTGTTTCTCACGCTGGTTTTACCAGACTGACCCAGGCGTGGTTTTTTTCCTATATGCTCGGGTCAGACCGAGCATATTTTCAGGTTTAGATGGATAATGGAAGCTTCAGGAGAGGAGCTGAAGACCAGAGACGTATCCACATAGATGATTATATTCTGTTACATTTGGTTGTGTTTATCAGCGATTGTGAGGACAGGGTGTTATAACTATCCATGCTGAATAGATGTATACTCTGATTGTTGTCTGTATATGATTTAAGTTACAGTTTTGGTTTTATGTAAAGACTTGTTCTATATTATAGATTATTCGTTCCGCTGTGAGATTCTGTGTCGTTCTATTTTCTTCTACCTTCTTTCTATCTTCTACCAACTTTCTTTCTTTTACTATCCGCCTTCCCGTGCGATTTGGCAGACGATTGTGGTTAAAGGTCAGCTGAAATCTGTATGAAAAAGTGTATTGTGACAAATGCAGTGGAATAATAATAGCAATAGTATACTGAATCTTCATCTTCGTCCTCAAGAAAATAGCCTTCAATGCACTGAAAAGCTTAGACTGACCCGAGCATAATGAAAAAACAAACACTCGAGTCAGAACTAAAAGATCTTATGTAAGTCAAATCAAAACAAGTAAAATAGAAATATTAGTGCAATGATTTCATAGATGTTACGGGATTTCATCTCCTATCTAGTGTACAGCATGAATATAATCATTTAAAGGGTTTTAAATAATTCGAAATATCAATCATAATCATCTAATTAAAAAAATCCGAAATTTGAATTAACTTAAACCCTTCAAATAATTCAATTCCAAATAAGTCCAAATTCAAGAAATTATATGGGTATATGTCGTTTCAACTAGTATCAAAAATCAACATTTCCAAATCAATGAAAACCGCTCAGGTTTATCATTTCAACCCATAACGATTTTCTCTTAATCTATAAGATCGTTCGGGTATGTATTATTTCAACCCATAGGGATAACAGAGATATAGACATAAATAACATCCAATCATCTAAAATGTCAAACAATAACATCCATCCAATCACCCAAATATCAACAATTGCACATACAACATAATCATCATTGAAATCAGCTAATAACAACCAACAATTTACTAGTTATTATTAACAAGTATTTGACTAGAAATTTAAATTTCAATATTAAATTAAATGGCAATTAAATTCAATAAAAGTCGGATTTAACTTGAATGACAATTTAAAATATACTAAACAGCAACCAATCAATTTCTAACCACATCATAAATTCAATTTAACTAACATAAGAAAATCTAGTAGTTGTGAGTGATTGCTCATCTTTCGTGGCTACGAAGGTGATGATAAAAATGGATCAATATGAAGATTCCTAGCAAAGATCCAAATGCAAAGCAAATCCAACAAATCTTAGACATGAACACGAATCAATATACAAGTTTCAACTACTTCCAACTTCCAAACAACCCAAGATCCGAACTACGGACAGACCTGAAACTAGGTCATCTTTAAGAAAATATTCAGACCAGAATATTACTGAATCTGTAAAAGTGAGTAACTAGAAAGTTGTTGCAAATTTTTCTCTCTCCATTGTTAAAAAAAGAATCACTTATAAAGCTTCAATCTTGAGGAAGTTATGGTCAAAACAAACATAGGTGTTTTCTGAGTTGAAAATCTGAGTTCAAAAATACTTCAAAAATATTTGGGTTTTTGACATAGCAAATTAAGGAATTTGAAGAACTGATCTTAAAGAAAGTTGAAGCCACTGGAAAATTAAATGATTTGAAAAAAGAATCACATAATTTGATTCATTCCTGAAGGAGATATAATTGATACAATGTGGGGTATTTTCGGCCAAAACTGGACTCGAGAAAGGACTTGAAATATAGAGTTTTTGATATAGAAATATTCGGAATGGGAATAAAGGTTCAACAATAGAGTTGTTCCCATTGAAATTATACATGGTTTCAAAAAAATATTACTTGATTTGGAGTAGTTTAGTGGAATATAGAAGCCATGGAAATAAGGGGAAGAAAGAGGGGAAAAGGGAAAAGAAAAGGGAGAAAGAAAAGGAGAGGGAAGGTGGGGCTTTGTCCATGGGTGACTGCCGTGAGTTGTGGGTGGTGATGGAGGTGGGTGGTGGCAAGAGAAGAGAGGTAGGCTAGGGTTTTGAAGGAGGAAGGATGGAATTTGATTTGGAGATTTAGGATTTTTGGGGTTTGGGGCTTTCTGTAGATTTGAGCAAGAAGAAGAAGAAGTACGCAGAAAGGTTCTCAAATGAGGAATTTCTATACGTACTTGGTTTTAGTCAGATAGGAAATAGAAGGTCAATGAGTGGGAAAAGAAAGGGTCCAAAGTCTCTTAGGGTTTCTAGGGTCTCTTTGTTTACTAAGGAGCCCATTAGTCTAAAACAAACCCAATAAGATCTAGCCAAAAAAAAGAACACAAATATACACTACAAATGAAAGAAATATGCTGCAGGTTATTTAATAATTAGGAAATGAAGTGGAGAGACAAAAATAAATGTCACGTTTTATTTTGAAAACTTCAAGCGTTAATAATGCTTAAAAAATGTACGTTGGAATGGAAAAGTTTGCAAACCAAAGGAAAGTGAAATTTTGTACATGCGAAAATAAGGTGTTAAGAATTAAATACAACCTAAAAGGCTAAGCTCAAGTATTAAACAGAAGGAGAAATGAATAGATCAAGTATTAATAACAAGTTAACTATAAACGTACATACAACAATTAATAACAAAAGAAATGAAGGGATCATGAACATCGCACAACCTTTTTGAAATTCAATTTGTGAAATGTAACCGAATTAACTTCATTAACTCAAATAATATTCAAATTTGTACGCATTTTGTTTTCTTTTTAATCTATGCATAATAAATGAAATTACTTACCTTAAAAATGAAAACGTTCAATTTGGTTTACCCAAAATGATCTTTTATTTCCATTAAAACAACCTTTCTGTTTAACACAAAAGGTGCGTTTCATTTATTAAATCTATTAATTGCAATTAACATTTTCTTCCCTTCTAATTGAAATATTTCGATAACATTAATTGCAATTACTTACAAAGTTAAATTTCAAAACAGACAACTAAAATGGATGAAAAATTAGAATAATTGTTTGCTTTAGTCATTTAATCACCTTTATCAATTTGTTGTTTATACAACAGAGTAACAAATAACTTACTTAAATAAATTATTTTCCTACTCTTGTTATCCATTTGTATGATAAAACACAGTTCAAATATACATATATTTCTTCCTTTAAATCAATCATTCTATTCTTTATTTTAATGAAATTAAACCTACATTCAGAAATGAAACATTCATTTTATTTGATATAAATGTTCTTTTCATTAAATCAACTTTTCTTATATTTTCACAAAACATAAGCTACATTTAATTACACCTTTTAATTTGCAATTTGGTGTCCTCTCTACCATTAATTGAAATTATTCAATTACATTTATTTCAATTGTTTACAAAGGTGAATTTCAAAATGGACAAAATAAATGTAATGAGAAATAGAACAATTATTTCCTATCTAATAGTAATTTAAACATATTTATACACTTATGCATTTCTTACCAAATAATAGTTTCCTGTCTCTACAATCAATCTTTCAACTACCAAACATTACAAATAAATAAACATATGATTTCTTCTTTATCAAAGAAATAATTATTATTCTTTATTAACATTTATTATTCCAATCAATTGGAAATTTTCATTCAGATAATTGTTAATTTTACTTAAACCAATGTTATTAAAATACACACTAGCATTTGTTATCATCCTTAAATTATTGCAAACATGTTTCATTAATAGAAATTTTACTTAAGCTCATAACTTGTATTATATTATAATTTGTATCAGTAAAATCTTAATTTTTTTCCTTATTCCTACCAATTTTATTCAAAAATCTTATTTAATTTTATATTTTTAAATGTTTAAAAATACGGGTCGTTACAGAATAAGGATTGGTTTGGATTAAATAAAAGATTTAATTTTGGAAATATACTTAACTATTCCGTAAGGAGTTTTCAATATATATATATATTTGAAATATATATATACAACGAAATTGAAACAAGGGATTTTAATAATATTTCTTCAATTATAATTAGAAGTTGAAATCAAGTTTTTGAAGGTATTTGGGATATAATTGGATTTATTGAAAAGAGATTTCCAAACGAGATATTAAATAGAAATTGAATTAAATGGGTTTTTGAAATATGGATCTGTTACTAATAGATAAAACAAGAATGAGTTATGAATTTATAATCGATATTTATAAATGAAGTGAAATAGTTATAAAGGGATAAAAATTTGGGAGGATATGTCGAAGTATGGATTTAAAACGAGATATGGGAATTTGGTTTAGTGAAAAATAGATGATTCTATTTTTGGAAACTGGAAATGGTTATGGAATTTGAATTGTAAATCGAGGTGTATAACTCGAGAGAGATTATAAATTGAAATCGGTTATATCGAAATTTTAAAAATAGATTCTTGGAATCAAGTAGTAAAATTTGTTTAAAAAGAGATTTTTTATTAAACAGTGTTGTTTTAAAATTGTTATTTGTATTTAAAATATTTTGGAAAAGTTAAATATTCGAATAGATTTAATTTATTATAAATAAACCTTGTAAGTCTATAAATATTATTTATAATGAATTGGGAATTAGTTTTCATTGTTTATTTGGGAATTGTTTTGATCTTTTAAATGATTACTTAAACGCCTTTTTGTAAAATTATTATTTCCTTAAAATATTTATTATTATTATTATGTATTATATATATAGAATTTAAAAGTAGGTGATTGAATTTTACTTATAAATACTCTCGATATTTGTGACCAGATCTTATTGAACAAATGTAATTTTATAAGAGAAATCTTATAATGAAATTTTGGAAACTTAAGGAAATTTCGGAAATGTTAGAAACAAGAACTTCAAGAATGAATCTGAATTCATAAAGAAGTTATAAATGGTTAGACGAGAGTATAAGTGAGTATAATCGATTTTGGAAATTGTAAAAGGAATTAATATAAATTCCGGAAATTTAGGAGATAAGTTATGTAATATTTTCTATGTATTGATATTAGAAATGATTCGGAAAATGGACTCATAATATTTTCCTAAGTGTTGAAATGAAAGGTTTTGGAAATATTTTAGTGACTAAAGGATTTATATAGAGATATTTTTCTAAGTAATGGATCATAAATTGAATTTGGAAATATTTCACTAAGTGTTAAAGTAAGATATGATTGAAAATATCATGTTATGGATATAAGTTGTTCAAATTGTTTTCAAGTATTGAATTACTAGAAGAGATTTGAATATATATCTTTGTAAAGATATTTTGAAGTAAAGTTAATATAGGCCTAGTGACTACTTGTGTGTAGTTAAATAACTGACTATCAAATCTAGCCAAATTCGTTGATTGTTTCGAAGAGACCGGGATCAGATTTAATTATCCAAAAACCACTTCGTTCTGATTTATGCATTATGAATTGTGATATCTTGAAGATAATGAAGACGGTGGATTTGGAGATTCGGTTTGTTCAGACCTCGAAAAACTTATATGGATGAATGCTATCATTGCATTATTGCCCGGAAGGCAGTGTTAGCATTCCAAGTGGAATTGCTATTCTTAAGGTAATACGTAGCCTCAAGCCTCATCAACCGGGAAATGACTAAAATAGGGCATGTAGCAAGACCAAGTGGGTCGCTCCCATTAGGGTGTGGTCATCCCAAGTTCTAGACTGGTTACTATCTATTCATGAATGCTTACAGGGCCCAAAATGTGACGCCCCACCTCTATACCCACGCTAACCAAGAACACTACGAGGTAGTGCTGTCAATTAGCACGGAGAATAAGGCTGTGGAGGAGCGACCATCCATGTAACTTCTTTGTGCGAGCACCGATACGTCAGATAGAATAGAATGCATATCTTTTAAGGAGGAAATCCGACATACCGATACAAACACAAAGCTATCACACGGTGGCTATATATAATCTTCGGAAACAAACATAGAAATAATCATAACATAAACCAGTCACAGACATCCATATCACAAAGGCGGAAGAAGATATGAATAAATATATAACACATGAAAGTGTACATCAGAGTAGTGGTCAGAAAGATCCACTATAATACAAAAGAATAGCATCACGTGCTATACAAAAGAATAAGTACATAACATAGAGTCTATATCTCAAAGGTGTACAACCAAAAACTACTAATCTATGTAGTTAGCCAAAAGTCAGAGTAATCCAGAAGAGAAGTCAAGCAGAAGCACCTGTAACATCTCGGTCTGACCCGAGTATTATTTATAAGAAAATAATAAACGGATCAGTCTAACTATAAATATCAGATGACATGATATAGGATAAGGGGTATGGCATAAACATATAATAACCATGATGGCATACTACTATAAGTATGTAAATGATAATCAACAAGGGATTAATCAATGTCACAAGAATCTTCTCAAAGATCCAAACACATAAAAAGGTAATGACACACAAATTCACCAATACACAAAAACTGATATCATATCAGTGAAAACCACAAAAGTTGGTGAAGCACTAAATCCAGAAATCAACACACGAAATCCAGAACAAATCCCAGAAATCAACACACGAAATCCAGAAATCACTAAAAGGGGGAAGTCCGAACACACGGACGAGAAGCTATCTCGTGGAAGCTATCCATTTAATTTTTCCGAACACACGGATGGCCCGAAGGCAAGTCCGAACACACGGACGAAGAGACATCGCACATTGCTAGTCTAAACCATAAAATGATCATCATCGATCATAAGGAAGTGTCAATCACACTAAGCTAGTAAATATATGAGTTTAGCTTCATGTCCCATAACCACTTGCTTAACTTAAATATTTACGGACAAACTGTAGATCTTCACTAGGAAATTGTCACAAAAGGGTTCAATCGAACAAGTCCAAGAGCTAACCGACGAAGTGAACGCAAGCGTTTCATACCACTCGTTTTACTAAGTCGTTTAAGTCGATTTCTCATTCGAGTGAAGTAAAGGCTTAGATATATTAGTAGATTGGAAATCGGTTTGAGAAAACGAACTTTTGATATTAAAAATAGTGTTGAAATCGATTTGATGAAAGAGTTTTGATATTTACTACTAGTATTAAAACCTTCATATCTTTAAAGTGACAAGTCATAAAACGATTGTTGGAACAATCTATCACAAAAATTCACATTCGAAGACGCGAATAAAATCCAAGGAAATCAGCTCAAAATGCATTAAAGTGGAAGTTCTGATAAATGCTTTTCAGATAAGATTGCCTACGCAGAGTAATACGGGGTTCGACCTAGTGAAGGCAAGCGGTCCAACGACCTAAGGAAATCGCGAACTAAAAAGACCAAGTGTAAGGTCGGCGACGACCTACGACTTACAGAGTCCTGCGACCTAAGTGGGATGCGACTTAGTGGGGCATAGGTCGGAGACGACCTACGACTTAAGGTCAAGCGACCTAAGGTAAATGGTCCAACGACCTAACTCGAACGACCTAGAGGGTCGAACGACTTAACTGGAGGATAAGTCGGAGACGACCTACGAGATATACTGGCCGACCTAACTCGAGCGACTTAAAGACTTAGCAGGGTCGAGCGACTTACGAGCTATGACCTAAGGTGACGAGGGCGTTAGGTCGGAGACGACCTAACACTTGACTCGCGAACGACTTATGGAAAAGAAGCTTAGGTCGGAGACGACCTACGAGATAAGCCAGTGCGAGCGACCTAAAGTTTGCCTGGGGGATTATAGGTCGGCAACGACCTAACGTTTTGCCTGGGGATTTTAGGTCGGCAACGACCTAAGACTTAACAAAATTCGAGCGACTTAGTGGTTTGCCTTGGAATTTTAGGTCGGCAACGACCTAAGACTTAAAGCTGTTTCGACCTACGACTTATTTCCCTGCGACCTAAGCCAGAACGACCTAAGCACGCAAGCGACCTAAGTCCTAACTCATGAACGACCTAAGAAAGTGGAGACTTTTCAACACGCGAGCTAGCAGCCTGGACGACCTAAGGAGGGCAGAACGACCTAGGGCCAGAATTTGCAAACAGCACTGAAACTTGAGTTTCTCACCAATTCAATCCAAACCAGTTGCAAACATTAATGCTAAAGTGATAGGAAGTCATTTCCAACAACCCAATGACAGTTATAGGCGAGATGTGAGATTAAAAATCTCACCTTTTCCACGAAATTGATGAAGATGAAGATTGAAAGCAAGGAGAAGCAATCCAAAGCTTGAATCCACAATCTTCTACTTGAATTTGATGTTGAATCTTGGATTTGCAATAGAATTTGAGTTGGGAGTTTTAATTTCTCTTTCCCACCACCATTTTTGACAAAGCTTGAAGTGTTTGAACCAATGAGAAAGAGGGTTGGGCTGAACTAAAGGGGTGCAATCCAAACCAAAGTCAAAGGCGGGAAAAAGTGCCGAAAAGTTCACTATCTCCAAACATATCGAAGTTTACACTTAAAAAGATCGCAAACGTCATTTTGAACTCAATGGGGGTGGTCTCGAGTCCTAATTTGACCGTATGCAAAAATTAGCTTTTCGGACTAACATCCGACTAACGATAAAATATTTAAATATAAAATCGATAGATATGCGGGTTGTTACACAAAAGGTGGGGTGATAATATTTGGTACTAGTAGTCAAGTGTTAGGCCAGTCTTGTGTGGCAGGGGTACAAGATGTTCTTGTCAGCCCCCAGTGCATTTTATCTAGAAATGCACCATCGGATGGTAGTTCCTTACCTTGTCATAGTATGGAATCCATTCTCCAATAAGCGTTGTACGGTTTTAGTTGTATACTAAGTATGCTAAAACGTGAGATGCAAGCATTTCAGCTATTTTATATTTATATTCTATAGACACTATTATAATATCATATGATTTGATATAAAATTGTTTTGGTTATCGTTAGGTAAAAACCCATCGTGTTTATGTGTGACGCGGTCTTACGAGATACCCTTATTCTCAAAGGATTTTGATAATGGTAATAATTCAAATTAAGTGTGTTTTCTCACGCTGGTTTTCCAGACTGGCTCGCGTAAAATTTAATTATAATGCTTGGGTCAAACCGAGTATTACAGATTCAGGTTAGGATGCTATGGAGCACAGGAGACGTGCTGGAGGAGTCTCAGGCGTATTCCACGTACTTGATCATATTCCGCTGTGTGGGTATGCTATATATTCAGCACTTGTGAGGACAAGTTATTAAAACTGTCCAGATTGACTTGTAGATTATTGTACTCTGATGATTGTATGTATATTAATATCTACAGTTTCTGAAAGTGAACGTGCAGTACTAAGGATCGTGTAATATGGTATATAAATGCGGAAACTGATAATAGCAGTAAAATAAAAATTAAAGTAAGCACACCAGGAATTTTTATACTGGTTCGAACTTTCCGTTCTACGTCCAGTCCCAGAATACCCTTTGGATTTGACTAAACCCCTCACTTAACCCGGAGGAATAGGTATACGACACCTGAGCAGCCGAACAGGAATTTTTCCGCCTCAACAGCCGAAGAGGACTTCAACTTAATACAAATAACTTGTTGACGAATGTGTTCTGAATAACACTGATTGTCTTTTGATAGTACAACTTTCCTATAATCAAATCCTCAAGAGTATATATGTGTGTGAAGATTTAGAAGGAAGATAATCATGTAGAATCGAAGTATATGAATTAATTCAAGGATTCTAGTGATATTGAATAAGAATGAATGTTTTTATTTGCAGAAATAAATAGAGAATAGATTTCAGAATTATAAACAAGAATCGAGTATTGTAGAAGTGAATTGAACATGTTTATATAGTTATAGAATAGTTACAATCTTTAATGAAGAGTTTCAATCAAAAGTTTTGTCTGTATCTCTTGGATTGAAGGACATTCCTCTTCACGAACGATCGTAACTCTTCAGAAAACTAGCCGTTATTTTCAGGTCAGTTGATCGAGAAAACTGGCCGGTCAGCTGAGTTTCAAAACCGTACACAGAACAGTGTATATCTGTGCACCGTCACAGAGTCGGTCGACCTAAGTTCCTGGTCGGTCGGCCGACCTGCTGTCAATTGCACAGTGCACACTTTTTCATGTATAAATTAATGTAAAGTAATTTGTGTGTGTGTGTGACTACTTGAGGAATGATTTTAACAATATTCTAAGACTCGATACAATAAAATATTCATACTAATCTCTGGATTGTAGTCTTGTCTCCTTTGTAGTGCACAATATACGCTTATTCTCTTTTTGTCGCTTTCATATAGTATTTTCGTCGTATGCTCTCTGAAGCTTGTGTCATGAATCAAAACTCGTGAATCAACAGTTTCTTTTGTATAAAGATCTGCATTTATCTATTATATATTGTTCCACTACGATTGTGAGATTTTGTGTATTGTTGTTTCTATTTTCTTCTATCCTTTTTATTCTTCACCCCTAAGATTTGTATTTCCGTTCAATTTGAGTTGGACACGTATGATTTATTGTTGACTCAAAGGGTACAGAGATACATGTTTTTACTGCAAATTACGTTTTTACCCTTGATTTATTTTTAATTTAAATTTTAAAATTTTCAAACTTCCAACTCGAATAACTTTTTCATATGAGCTCAGATTTGGATGTGATTTTTTCCATTGGGATCGTATTGAAATTCTAGACAGCATGGAACTGGGTTGGTTGAATTTGGAGACTATTCAAATTTGGGCTTTTATTGGATATTAAATCGACTAGAAATCAAAGGTGAGTGATTTAACCCACTCACGCAAAACTAAACCTTCTTATGCTAGTTGAATTAAGTTTATGATGTGATAAGAAATTTATTGATTGTTGTTTGGTAATTTAAATTGTCATTTAAATTTAATTTGAATTTATATTGAATTAAATTGCCTTTTAAATTAATTATATTTAAATTGTTAGTTAAATACCTGATAATGATAACCAATTAATTGTTGTGATTTATTGGCTGATTTGGATGTTGATTGTGATGGATGTCTATTTGCTGACATTTTAAATGATTGGATGTTTTTATCCTTGTTATCACTATGGGTTGAAATGATACATACCCGAATGATCTTATAAAATAGGGAAAATCGTTATGGGTTAAAATGATACATACCCAAGCGATTTTATTGATTTGCAAATTATTGATTCGGGTACGGGTTGAAATGATATATACTTGGAAGATTTAACTATTTTGGGTTGAAATGATACATACCCAATCACTTGACCATAGGATAGAAAATTATATACGGACACCGCTGTTCGGTTTTAAATTATTTTCTAAATGGTAAAGTATGTTTGATTTTTAAATTTGATTTTTAAATTTAATTTAATGATTTTATTTCAAAATTTATATTTGGAAAATAATTTATTTTATATGTTTTAAGTTTCAAATTATAAGTTAATATAGGGTTTTAAATGTAAATTTAAGATTTTTACTTATAATTTTATTTAGTTTTAAATATATATTTTAATAGTTTAAAATTTAATTTAATAAAATATTTAATATAGTTTTAAGAGATTTAATTAAATTTAATTTAATATAATAAATATATTTTTAATTTATTATAATAAATATAGATTTTTATATAATAACTTTAATAAATAAAATTTAAGAAGTTAAGTAGAGAATAATTTGTAATTAAATCTGATTTAAAGGATTTTTATAATGGTTTTATAAAGGAGTTTATAAGGGTTTTAAAGGATTTTAAAAGGGTTTATAAAGGAACTTGTATAAGGGATTTGGAAGTGTTTTAAAGGAATTTGCGTAGAAGTTTATGAAAAGGGAAGAGTTGTAAACTGTTTTGGAAATTATAAATAGCTTTATAAATGGTTCTAAAGCATATAAATAGTTTATAAATGGTTTAAGTGAGATTTAAAAATTATTTTCGAAATTGATTGAAAGAAATCTTCCTCGGTATTTATGAATATATTTATACTTTTGGAATAAGTATATGGATGTCTTGATATGAAGGTTTAAACTATTTTCTGGATTTACTATTAAAAATGCTATATAAAATGACCACGGTGTGAAATAAGCGTTTGGTTGTTAAAGAGACCGAGGTCGAATATTGTCATACCCTCTACCAATTCCGAAACCACTTTAACAACTGTGCACGTGGTGGAGAATCCAGAACGAAGTAGGATGGTTTAGCGAACGCTACTGGTATGAGGTAAGAATGCAGCCCTGACCGTCGGGTCAGCTTGATATGACTAAAATAGGCATAACCAGGCCAAGTGAGATCGTTCCTCCTATCGAACATGCTTCTTCGATACCATATCTGTTACTTTGTGATTGATTGGTGGCCACCCTCGATTTGATTATGGGAGTGTTGTTTCAAGATGGGCGGTAGCTACGGCTATGCGTTACCACCAGCCTGGTTCCGCAAAACGATAGAATCCTACCCTGGGCATTGCCTCGCGTGCCTTGTCATATGCCTTATCGAGCCCACTACGATTTTTGTTTGTGTCGTACCTATGGAGTGCACCCTGATAGACCACCAGTTTACGGTGGAGTTTAAAGTACTGTATAGACTACGATGCTTATATAAAATGTTTTAAGGGGGATATGGGTAACGCCTTAATGCTATTTTAATACTTTACTTTGCTGATAGACACTACATATATAGCGTATATTACTACATATAAATAGTTTTATGGATCCTTAGGAGATGGAAAATCTTGAAACATCTCTTAAGTTATTGCACGCACGTTATACACTATATAGAAGATGTAAGATCCCGTAAATATCTCTGAAGCCATTACACTCATATTTACCTGTTGATTTAAATTACATAAGATCTTTTAGTTCTAGCTCGAGTGTTTTGTCTTTTCATTACGCTCGGGCCAGCCTGAGATTTTTAGTGTTGAAGACTTTATTTCTGGAGGACGAAGCCGAAGTTTGATATATTTTATTATTTATATATTCCACTGCATCATGTTATTCCGCTGCATTATCCTATTATACCTGCTATATGTGTAACTCTGATTATATTGTAAAAGTGTAATCAAATGATATTTGTAAAACAGCTTCATGAACTGTTTATTTGATTATTATATTGTCATTCCGCTGTGAGATTCTGTGTTTCCTTTTCCTTCTTTCTCTTATTTTCTTGCATACCTCATTGATAATCTATCCTTTTGACTAGTTTGATTTGACATGTGTGGTTTATTATCAATTTAAACCATCCAAAAAGGTGGGTCGTCACACCGACGCTAGCCATCGCTAGCCGACATAGAATCTGGGTATACACATTCGAACCCACAAATTGGAAATTATTATTTCTTCCCCCTAAAACAAAAAGGGACGCCATAATTGAAGCCACCGCCTCCTACCCGCTTAATTCGCCACCAGCCACCTCGATCATCTAAGTTCTCCAAAGCTCGTCGGTATCTCCTTCCTCTCCAATTTTAGCTTAACCTAAGTATAACTAAAACCCTAATTTTGAAAATTGGTTGATAATGGGTTAGAAATTGATGATTATTTCGTATCACTTGATGATAATACTTTATTAGTTGATTTGGGGATATAATTAAAATCCTAATTTCGAAATTAGTTGATTATGAGTTTAAAATTAATGATTATTGTGTATTAGTTGATGATGATAGTGTATTAGTTGATTTAGGGATATTAATTAGTGGTTTTAATATTTAATTTGTAATTAAAAATTAAGGTTTATTTCAAATCCAAAATTTATTATATAATTATTGATTAATATGCTTATTGATAAGTTTAACGAATGTTTGTTATTGTTTAGAACAATGTTTGTTATAGTTTACGTGAAAATTAGTGTATAATTATTGACTAATATGCTGTTAGATTGGTATGGTTAAACATAAGTAATATTGTTTAATTAATTAGCGTGTATTAATTATAAGTGTTAGTGGTTAGTATAAAATAAATTTATTTTAATTTATTAGAAGTGCAAACTTCAAATTTTAGTTTACAAAATTAGTAAATTAAAATTTTAAATAGTTAACTGAATTGTAAAATAAGTTTTAAAATTTCAAATTCAATTAATAGTATATTTAAATTGTTGAATGCATTATAAAACTAAGAAATGAACTAAAGTGAAATAATAAATTAAGAAATGTTAAATTTTAGTTTGAAATAATAAATTCTTTTTGTAACAAATATTCCACTAAAATTGACTCTAGCCTTTTGCGTCGGCCCATGACGGCTACTATAAGCGGTCAACGCTGGCCGTCGCTAGTCAACGTAGAACTGTATACATAGATCAAAAACCCACGAACCTAAAAAAATTTCATTATTTCGCACCAAAAAGTGAGGTTGATTTAAAATACGAAAATTAGTGTATAATTATTAATTAATATGCTTATTGATGGGTTTACACGAATGCTTAGTACAGTTTAAACAATATTTGTTATATTTCACACAAAAATTAATGTATAATTATTGATTAATATGCTGCTAAAATAGTTAAATGAATTGTAAAATAGGTTTTAAAATCAGTGTATAATTATTGATTAAAATAAGTGCAAAAATTAGTGTATAATTATTGATTAAAATTAGTGCAAACTTCAAAATTTAAGTTTACAAAATCGGTTCAAAATTTAAATAGTTAAATGAATTGTAAAATATGTTTTAAAATTTAAAATTTATTTAATAAAATATTCAAATAGTTGAATGAATTATAAAATTAAGAAATGAATGAAGTGAAATAATAAATTTTAGTTTGAAATAATATTTTTTTGAAACAAATGTTGTACTAAAGTCGATTTTTAAAAAAATTAAGAAATGAATATGATGTTTTAAAGTTTACGCGAATATTTGTTATAGTTTAGAATAATGTTTTTTTGTTTACGTGAAAATAAGTGTATAATATGTTTTAAAACTTCAAATTTAGTTAATAAAATATTTAAGTAGTTGAATGAATTATAAAATTAAGAAACGAAGTGAAGTGAAATAATAAATTACGAAATAATAATTTTAGTTTGAAAATAAGTGTTAAGTATTATTTTAATAAATACGACAACAACAACAAATTAAAGCCTTTAGTCCCAAAAGGCTTTAATTTCTTTTACAAAATACAAGAACAAAAATATAACCCTTGGATGCAAAATTATGCGTACAGAGAAGTGAAGTGAAATTCTATCGAAATTAGATAGAAGTATGATGAATGAAGTCTTTAGTCTTAAAAGGCTTTAATATTGTTTTAGGTGTTGTCAAAATTACAAACATATATTTTTAAATTAGGAAAAATGTTCGATTATTTTCTTAACCGTACTTGGACGTATGAAGTCAGAACAGGTATGAAAGTTTCGGTGAAGGAAGGGTTCCCTATATCTAATAGTCGAAATACCGAAGAACTTCGTTGTCCTTGTAGTAAGTGCCAACATTTAAAGCATTGAAAACCAGATATAGTCAAAATACATTTGTATAAATCTGGTTTTGCACCAAATTATTATTTGTGGGATCGTCACGGAGAACTTGTTGCACCTACACCTAATTATGTAGTGTTAGAGAAAGATTATGTTATGACGAATCCAATAGAAGATGCGGTGGAAGATGTAGCATGATCAATGTTCCCTACCATTCAAGTTGACGATGAAAACGTAAACATCGAAGAAAAACTGTAACAACTCAGAATTTTGGTCATTCGAAATTAGAATATTTAATTTATTTTAAATATTGAAATGTTAATTTTATAGACTGAATAACCTGAATTTCAAAAATAGCGATTTATTAGGTAAATTAATTATTGAATTTAATAATTGAAAATCATTTAAAAAATTTGAATCTTGGGTTTTAGCTAGATAAAAATGATTTAAAGGCTTATTTAATTTCTATTAATAAGAATAAGGTAATAAAACTTTTAAAATTGATTCAAAAGTGATTTAACTGATTTTGAAAAATACTCGTTTTAATTAACAAGTGAAAATAGCTTTCCGGGGCACAGTCTTGGATTTTGATGAAACTAGTGTCGTTGTGTCCGTAATAATGAATTATAATACACCATCAAATTTCGTAGCAATCAGACATAACGTTTGGTCGTATGGGATAGTAACGCGTTGAAATTAATATCGAAAATTTAATATTATAATTGGGTTTAAAAATCTATCTTCTGTATACGATCAAATTAGGTCTCGAAACTTGTTCCATTGCCTTTGGAATAGAGGTATAACATTGGTAATGCCAGGCGGCACGCCTCGATTGGGGTCCGAAATTATATAGCTTGATATTTTGAATTTTAAATAATATATTTTCTTCGATTTAACTTTACAGTGCCTTGATCTCTCTATATCATCCATTGATCCATCACCTCCAACATCAGAACGTACACAAGCCTATGCCCCTCTTGTTCTTTCCCATCTTCCCTCTAATATTTAAATGCCTCTAGTTAACAAAAAAAGGAAGCTTTGAATTCAAAATTTTAAATCTAAAAATCTACTCAATAAAAAAATATGGAATTAGCTTTAAAATTCTTAATTTGATTAGAGCTTCACACTGGTATGCTTGGCTAAAGGTGCGACTTTAGTTTATGGAGCTCGACTGTAGTCGAATGGGTGCGGTCATCTAGGGTTAGTGATTTCTTGAAATCGAGGAGGAATGGGATCAAGCGAAGGTTGGAATTGGATCCGTGATGGAAAGCAGCACCTCGACGCGAAGTTACAAGGCATGCGATCTAGTATTGTGGGGTGCGACGGTTCACTGTAGCAGTGACCTAAGGTGAGTCGCGTTTTCTGTGGGAGGTGCGGTCACTGATTAGAGGGGTGAGGATGGTCGAGATCGAGGATAGAGAGCTGATGGCGCTGTCCGTTCGTCAATTGGCATTGCGGAGCTTCGTATCACTAGATTCTCATGCACCGCTATGGTGTATCACGTACGAAGAAGAGAGTTGGGGAGGAAGAGGGTAGAATGGTAATTATATAGAAGTTGTTTGTTTAAATAAATATATATATATATAAATCGATAACTTAAAAATTTCATAACTTTCTCGTACGAGGTCTGATCGAGACGAAACTTTTTGCGTTGCGCTCATGACGATGAATGCTTCACGGTGGAACTGGTTAGGACGGATTGTAGACTGTTGAAATTTAAGCTAAAATTAGACGTCGTTCGGTTTTAGTTCCAAACCAGAACGCCTCGGCAAAAACAGAGAATTTCAGTGAGTTCATCTCACCTTTTTGGATAACTAGTATGATTTATGGTTGATAAAAATGATTGAATGATTGTTTGGATGAATTATTATATTATTAGTTGGTTTGGATATATTCTCGCCTATTGGAGCGGATGAGACCCTATTGCGTTCCCATGTAAGAGTGGATGCCCTTTGTATACGAATCCCGCCTCGAAGCGGTTGATATATATTCTATGATTATCTAACATTTGTGATGCAGGGAAACAGGATGGAGGGATCCAACGGGTTTCCTCGCTATTATTGAATTATATTATTTTCAATAATATTTTCATTATATGGATTATTAAATAATAAATATTATTGTGGATGTTGTGGTTATAACATCATTGTATGTTTGGAAGTAAAAACCCAGTAGTGGTAAGAAAAATCAATTTTGACATTGGTTAAGTGTTGGGTGACTATTGGTCTCAAGTTAGTATTTTGAAAATACTATAAATTTCCAATTAAGTCGGAATTGGTTTTTTAGACAAAAAGGATTTTTAGATCCGAAATTGGATTTCGGAAATATTTTAAGGTTTATCTAATTAAATATATTAATATGGTTTTTAAGTTATATAATTATAATATTATTATTATTTTAAAGTTATTTAAATATAATAATATTGTTTTAAAGCTATATAATTATGTTTATATTATTTTAAAGTTGTATAATTATATTAATATTATTCTAAAGTTATTTAATTATTTTAATATTGTTTAAAAGTTATTTGTTTATAGTTAATATGTTTTAAGAAATTATAAAAAGGTTAATAAATTGGAAGATTAATTATGGTTTGAAATTAATAATAAGGATTATTAATAAGGTTTAAAATAAATTATTATTATGTACAAAATGATAAAGATTAATTTTTATTATTATTTCTTAAACAGTATTTTAGATGATTAATTATTATTTTAGGATATTTGAAGTTAATGATTTCCATTTATTTATAATGTTCATTGGGAATAATTTTTATGTTTGTAGGTAAGTGATTAAAATTATTTTTAAATGTTTTCAAGAACGGAAATGGAGTGCAAAGACTTAGATTTTATAAAGAAGTTATAAAATGTTTTGAAGAATTAAGGAAGGGTTATTTATAAGCTGAAAGAGTTTTTAAATTGTTAGATATTTATAAACGAATTTTAGAAGCGGGGTTATAGATTTATAAAGAAGTTTATAAATGGTATATGGGTTCATTAAGAGTTATAAATGATTTTCAAATGTACGAGAAGTTTATAAGTGACTGAATTCTTGGTAAAGGAATTATTAATGTTTTTCAGAGATTTATAAAATGGGTTATAAACGATCTTGGAGAATTGTAAGGGGGATTATAAACGATTTGAGAATCGAATAAAAGGAAAACCTTTCTAAATTTGTGGATATACTTATACTATTAGGAAGAGTATATGGCTATTTCTAAATATGGAAATATAGGGATTTTCAAGTATATATTTTAAAGGTGTTTATATACAAGTAATTTATAAAGTAATTGTATGTATAAAAACTTATTAAATGGGGCTAGTGATTGCTTATATACTGAGCCAATGTTGATTTTCCAAATGATATAAAATCCTGGTTGAATGTTTATTATTCGATAGTTAAACAACCGACTATCGAAAATGGACCCAACATAACTTTGGAAATATCTAAGAGAAACACATGAGTTATATAGCACAGTCATCTCCGATGATGCTGTACTGTGCGTATAAATCTCGTTTCGTTCTTCTAGGATGAAGATAAGTAAATCTGTCCACTAACGGTTAGGAGTTGATATCCAACCTAATTTTTGTCTGTTTATTTCCTAGAGAACCGGGGTTGAGTTTATCGGAAATTATTGAACATTGTTTCGAAGTGACCGAGATCAGATATCTTATCCAAAAACCACTTCGATCCAACGAATGCGTTTCGAAGTAAAGACAACGTGAAGAGCATGGAATCAAGATAGAAATGTGAAGAGCAAGGGCTAATCGCTACTAGTTCTGAGGGTGATTCCAAAATGGATGTAGTTGGAATAGTGCCTTCGGTTTTGTTCAGACCCAGAACGAACTTGTATGGATGAATGCTACCAGCATTGAAGGGCAATGAGCATTTTAAGTGTAAATTTACTGAAAGGTAATCATAGCCTCAAGCCTCATCAATTGGGAAATGACTAAAACAGGGCATGCAGCAGGGCTAAGTGGGTCGCTCCCATTAGGGTATGTCATCATCTTTCTAGATTACCCTTTTTTGATGGATTTGGTTATGCATGAGAGATCTCGATGAAGTTTAGAAGACCGGGATGATGACATATTCGGTACTACTAGTCAAGTGGTAAGCCGGTTCTGTGTGGTAGGGTACAAGATGTCCTTGTCAGACTCGAGTGCATTGATCTATAGATGCACCCATCGGAGGTAGTTCCTTACCTGGTCATAGTATGGAATCCATTCTCCAATACGTGCCTTTACGGTTTTGATTGTAGAGCCTAGTATGCTGGAATTTAATTAATGTAAAAATTTCGGCTACTTTAATAAGTGTTTGTACTTAGACACTATTATAATATCACTGGATTTTCTATAAAAGTGTTTTGGTTATCATAAGGTAAAAACCCGTCGTGTTTATGTGTGGCGTGGTCTTACGAGATACCTTTTGATTTTAAAGATTTTCTTAGAACTTTAAATCCAATTGGGTGTGTTTTATCACGTTGGTTTTCCAGACTAACTCGGGTGTTATTTTATTATAATGCTCGGGTCAGACAGAGTATATTATAGATTGGTTTGGATGCTTGTAGCTTCAAGAGACGAGTTGAAGGCCCAGAGACGTATTCATGTAGATGGTTATGTTTCCGTTGTATTCATTGGTGTGTTATCAGCAATTGTAAGGACAGACTGTTATAACTGTCTAGGTTGAAATAGGTTAGTATACTCTGATTGATGTTTGTATATATACATATTACATTTTTGCTTTTGTGTAAAGACTGTGATATATTATAGATCATTCGTTCCGCTGTGAGATTCTATGTTGTTAGTTTTCTTCTTATCTTCTTTCTTCTTCTTTTCCCCTAATAATCGGGTTTTCCGACATTCAATTGCTCGGCATGTGATATAGTGGATGTATTAGTGTCGATTTTCGATGGTCGAAAAGTCCGGTTCGTTACATTTGGTATCAGAGCTGAAGGTTAAGCAAAAACCTTGGCTTTGGTAGGGTATTCATTAGAGATAGTGTCAGTGGCACCCTAGAATGAGTTTGAGTGTATATATATGAGCGCGTATTTTTTATTGATATAAAAATTATTTTATATTGTGTTGGTTGGTCTATTGAATGGCTTATGGATTTAGGTCAATACGAGTAATTAACGTTATTGGTAGGGATCTCTAAACACTTAAACAGAGCAACTCGACATGGTATTGTTTTGAAGTTGGGTAAATGAAATAATTTTACCCCGATTATAGTTTATATATATAAAGAAATAATTTTTCAGAAAATTATTAGGGTATATATGGTGTGCTTAGTTGCTAGAGAATGATAATATTTGATTATTATCATTTCTTGATTGTTGTTTGTGTACGAATAAAGATTGATACTATAGCGTAAATAAGATTAACATTTAAGAAATAATTTTGTATAACTAAAGTGAGATTGTATAAATATGACTTATAAATGTAATTTATAAATTGAAAGGAAATGAATTTACTGAAGTATATTATAAATATAATTGTAAGTAAAGAGAGTTTAAAAGATGGGAAATTAGGAATTTAAATCCCGTTGGTTTTGAAAATGACATTTCAAATTTTTGGAAAATAATAATAATATTATTTGGAAAACATTTTTGAATGGAAATATTTTTAAAAGGATTTTAGAGGGAATAAAAGCACTGACTCACTTAGGTCACTGGAAAATAATTTCGGTGATGACTGCAGCATCATCGACGTTCATTTTCGGGTTTCCAAGAGAGGGATTGCTACCACTGGAGTTTTGTTTTGGAAAAACTAGTTTTGATTTTTAAGATCCAAAGGAATTGTTTGTTTATGTGTGTGTGTATATGATTTCAAAAATACTTTGAATACGTTAAAAAAGGTGTTTAAACTTTGGGATTTTCCTTTTATTGTTTTATTGAAAATATGAGAAAATAAGTTTGATAACTTATAAAATTTGAAAATTAGAAAGTTAAAGCAATGCTTTAAATTGTTGAATGCGAATGTAGAAAAGTAAAATTTGAAATTGAACTGTGGAATGAAAGTTAACTTAAATTAAGTTAAATAATGTGGAATTTGAAAATTTAGCTTGAGTTGGGCTAAATGAAATAATTTTTGGAAATGGAATTGATTGAGATTTGAAATAAATTAATGATGGAACTAATTAAATTAATTAGTGAATTGGATATGGTTTGGAATGTTGATTGATAAAATTGAATGTTTAAATTAGGAATTGAAACTGAATTCGATTAAAATGGATATAGACTTAAGTGTGAAGTGGTGATAAAGAAGGAGTTTTGTATAAAAAATTTATAATAGACTTAAGAAAATTTTATGGAATAATTCACAAATGAATTAAGTATGAAGTGAAATGTGTTGAACATAGAATTTGGTGGAATAATTCTTAAAAGATATCAGTATAGAAAGAATGTACTAAGTAAATAAGGGAATGTGAATAATGCAATGTGCATAAATTGAATGTAGATCAATTGAATAAAGTAAATAAGAATGGGATGAAGGTAAATAAAAGGAATCTATTGTAGCTAAGAATCAATTGAAATAAATACGTAAGTTTTACGTGTATTATTTTATTCGCATAACGATTTAATCCAGATTCGAGCATAGGATTTCGAGATGATTTATATCAATCCTCGACGGCGAACACTGGATATGGATTTTTGGTTGATTCTGGAATTCTCTATCATAGTGTATGGCTATGCAAGAATAAAAATTATTTCTAATCAAGGGACCTGATTTGAGTCAGCACTAGAGTAGTCGTGTGAACGATACTAGTTCGAAGGTAAAATTATGTGATCGAGCGAGCAATCAGATTTAATATTGCGTACGGATGATATATGTACATCGTACGGTTTTAGTAAAGCAAATGTTGGAAATTGAAAGTACAAAGTAAATAATTATGAACTATATGATTGGATAACATTGGTAAATAAGATGCAGGTATATAAAACCGAGAGCTAATTTGATGCCCTTGATTTCATAAGAAAATTTGGTTGCCCAACAAAAAGGTACATGTTTAAATCATTGTTGATTTGATTGTTTTATGATTGAACCACTTGGCTTTTGTTTTCTTTTCTGATTTAGCCTGTAGTGGCAATTGGTGGTTGTTTTGATCGAGCCGTGCAAAGGAGACGCTGACGGAAATTTTCGAAAATCTAATGAATGGAAAATTTTGAAGAAATTTTCGATAATTAAAATTTGATTTTGGATTATAATTTGAAATGAATGAATGGATAATATTATTAGGAACCTATCGATGAATTTGGAAATATAATAAAAGTAATAATAAGGTTTCAACAAATTGATTTTTGGAAGTTAAAGGCAAAAAGGATTTTGGTAAGTTATTTCAACTAATTGGTTTTAAAAAGTAATGGTTTTGGCATTTTTCATACCTTGTCAATTTCGAGGATGAAATTCTTTTTTAAGGGGAATGCAATAACCCAGAATTTTGGTCATTCAAAGTTAGAATATTTAATTGATTTTAAATATTGGAAAGTTAATTTTATAGATTGAATAACTTGAATTTCAAAAATAGCGATTTATTGGGTAAATTAATTGTTGAATTTAATAATTGAAAATTGTTTAAAAAAAATTGAATCTGGGTTTTAGCTAGATAAAAATGATTTAACGGCTTATTTAATTTCTATTAATAAGAATAAGGTAATAAAAAATTTTAAATTGATTTCAAAGTGATTTAACTGATTTTGAAAAATACTCGTTTTAATTAACGAGTGAAAATAGCCTTTCGGAGCACCATCTCGGATTTCAATAAAACCACTATCATTGGGTCCGTAATAATGAATTATAATACATCGTCAACCTTCACAGCGATCAGACAAAACGTTTTGTTTTACGGGACTGAAACGCGTTGAAATTAATATCGAAAATTTAATATTATAATTAGGTTAAAAAAGCTATCTTCTGCACACGATCAAATTAGGTCTCGAAACTTGTTCCATTGCATTCGGAATAGGGGTGTAACATTAAGACGCCAAGCGGCACGCCTCGATTGGGGTCTAAAATTATATAGCCAGATATTTTGAATTTTAAATAATATATTTCCGTCGATTTAACTTTACACTGCCTTGATCTATCTATATCAGCCATTGATCCATAACCTCCAACATCAGAACATACAGAAGTCCATGCCCCTATTGTTATTTCCCATCTTCCCTCTCCTATTTAAACACTTCCAGTTAACAAAAAACCAAAGAAGCTTTGAATTCAGAATTTTAAATCTAAAATTCTACTCAATAAAAAAATATGGAATTAGCATTAAAATTCTTATTTCGATTAGAGCTTCACGCTGGTATGCTTGGCTGAAGGTGCGACTTTAGTTTATGGAGCTCAACAGTAGTCAAATGGGTGCGGTCATCTAGGTTGGGTGATTTCTTGAAATGAGGAGGAATGGGATCGAGCGAAGGGTGGAATTGGATCCATGATGGAAAGCAGCACCTCGACGCGAAGTTTCAGGGCGTGCGATCGAGTATTGTGGGGCACGATAGTTCACTATAGCAGCGACCTGGGGGGAGTCGTGTTTTCTATTCGTGGCACGGTCATTGATTTGAGGGGTATGGTGTATCATGTCACGAATGAGAGCTGATGGCGCTGTCCGTTCGTCAATCGGCATTGCGGAGCACCGTATCACTAGATTCTCGTGCACAGCTATAGTGCATCATGTACAGAGAAGAGAGTTAGGAAGGAAGAGGGTAGAATGGTAATTATATAAAAGTTGTTTGTTTAAATAAATAAATATAAATATATATATAAATCGATACCTTAAAATTTTCATAACTTTCGCGTACGAGGTCAGATCAAGACGAAACTTTTTGCGTTACGCTCGTGACGACGAAATGTGGAACTACTTGGGACGGATTTGGAGACTGTTGAAATTTGAGCTAAAATCGGACGTCGTTCGGTTTTAGTTCCAAACCGGAACGCCTCGGCGACAACAGAAAATTTTGGTGAATTAATCTCACCTTTTTGGAAAAATAGTATGATTTATGGTTGATAAAAATAATTGAATGATTGTTTGGATGAATTATTATATTATTAGTTGGTTTGGATATATTTCCGCCTATTGGAGCGGATGAGACCCTATTGCGTTACCGTATAAGAGCGGATGACCCTTTGTATACGAATCCCGCCTCGAAGCAGTTGATTTATATTTTATGATTATCTAACGTTTGTGATGCTGGTAAACAGATTGGAGGAATCTAACGGGATTCCTCGCTATTATTAAATTATATTGTTTTCAATAATATTTCCTTTATATGGATTGTTGAATAATAAATATTATTGTGGATGTTGTGGTTATAACATCATTGTATGTATGGAAATAAAAACCCAGTAGTGGTAAGAAAAATCAATATCGACATTGGTTAAGTGTTGGGTGGCTATTGGCCTCTAGTTAGTATTTCGAAAATACTCTAAATTTCCGATTAAGTCGGAATTGGTTTTTGAGACAAAAAGGATTTTTAAATCTGAAATTGGATTTCAGAAATATTTTAAGGTTTATCTAATTAAATATATTGGTTTGGTTTTTAAGTTATTTAATTATAATAAAAATTATTATTATTTTAAAATTATTTAAATATAATAATATAATTTTAAAGCTATATAATTATATTTATATTATTTTAAAGTTATATAATTATATTAATATTATTTTAAAGTTATTTAACTATTTTAATATTGTTTAAAAGTTATTTGTTTATAGTTAATATGTTTTAAGAAATTATAAAAAGGTTAATAAATTGAAAGATTAATTATTTAAGAATAATTATAGTTTGAAATTAATAATAAGGATTATTAATAAGGTTAAAAATATATTATTTATAAAATGGTAAAGATTAATTTTATTATTATTTCTTCAACAATATTTTAGAATGATTAATTATTATTTTAGGATATTCAAAGTTAATGATTTGTATTTATTTATAATGTTCATTGTTAATAATTTTTATGTTTGGAGACAAATGATTAAAATTATTTTTAATGTTTTCAAGACCGGAAATGGAGTCGAAAGACATAGATTTTACAAATAAGTTATGAAATAGTTTGGAGAATTAAGGAAGGGTTATTTATAAGCTGAAAGAGTTTTAAATGGTTAGATATTTATAAATGAATTTTAGAAGCGGGGTTATAGATTTATAAAAGAAGTTTATAAATTGTATATGGGTTCATTAAGAGTTATAAATGATTTTCAAATGTACGAGAAGTTTATAAGTGATTGAATTCTTGGTAAAGGAATTATTAATGTTTTTCGAAGATTTATAAAATGGGTTATAAACGATCTTGGAGAATTGTAAGGGAGATTATGAACGATTTGAGAATCAAATAAAAGGAAAACCTTTCTAAATTTGGTGGATATACTTACACCGTTGGGAAGAGTATGTGGGTATTTCTAAATATGGAAATATAGGGATTTCTGAGTATATCTTTTAAAGGTGTTTATATACAAGTAATTTACAAAGTAATTGTATGTATAAAGACTTATTAAATGAGGCTAGTGATTGCTTATATACTGACCCAATGTTGATTTTCCAAATGAAATAAAATCCTGATTGAATGTTTGTTATTCGGTAGTTAAATAACCTACTATCGAATATGGACCTAATGTAACTTTGGAAATATCTAGGAGAAACATGTGAGATATATGGCACAGTCATCCCCGATGATGCTGTACTGCGCGTATAAATCTCATTTCGTTCTTCTAGGACGAAGATAAGGAAATCCGTCCACTAATGGTTAGGAGGTGATCTCCAATCTTATCTTTATCTGTTTATTTCCTTGAGAACCGGGGTTGAGTATACCAGAAATTATCGAACGTTGTTTTGAAGTGATCGAGATCGAATATGTTATCCAAAACCCACTTCGATCCAACGAATGCGTTTCGAAGTAAAAAATTGTGAAGAGCGTGGAATCAAGATAGAGATTTGAAGTGTGAGGGCTAATCGCTACTAATCCTGAGGGTGATTCCAAAATAGATGTAGTAGGAATAGTGCCTTCGGTTTCGTTCAGACCCAGAACGGACTTGTATGGATGAATGCTATCATCACATTATCATTGGAGGGCAATGAGCATTCTAAGTGTAAATTTCTTGAATGGTAATCGTAGCATCAAGCCTCATCAACCGGTAAATGACTAAAACAGGGCATGTAGCAGGGCTAAGTGGGTCGCTCCCATTAGGATATGTCATCATCTTTCTATATTACCCTATTTTGATGGATTTGGTTGTGCATGAGAGATCTCGATTAAGGTTGGAAGACCGACATGATGACATATTCGGTACTACTAGTCAAGTGGTAGGCCGGTTCTGTGTGGCAAAGTACAAGATGTTCTTGTCAGACCCGGGTGCATTGATCTAGATATGCACCCATCGGAGGTAGTTCCTTACCTGGTCATAGTATGGAATCTATTCTCCAATACGTGCCTTTATGGTTTTGATTGTAGAGCTTAGTATGCTGGAATTTAATTAATGTAATAATTTCGGCTATTTTAATAATTATTTGTTCTTAGACACTATTATAATATCACTGGATATTTTATAAAAGTGTTTTGGTTATCGTAAGGTAAAAAGCCATCGTGTTTATGTGTGGAGTGGTCTTACGAGATACCTTTTGATTTCAAAGTTTTTCTTATAATGTTAAATCCAATTGGGTGTGTTTTCTCATGCTACTTTTCCAGACTGACTCGGGTGTTATTTTATTATAATGCTCGGGTCAGACCGAGTATATTATAGATTGGTTTGGATGCTTGTAGCTTCAATAGACGATTTAAAGGCCTAGAGACGTATTTACGTAGATGGTTATGTTTTCGCTTTTTTCATTGGTGTGTTATCAGCAATTGTGAGGACAAACTATTATAACTGTCCAAGTTGAAATAAGTTAGTATACTCTGATTGATATTTGCATATATATATATATATATTACAGTTTTGCTTTTATGTAAAGACTTGCGATATATTATAGATTATTCGTTCCGCTGTGAGATTTTATGTTATTAGTTTTCTTCTTATCTTCTTTCTTCTTCTTTTCTCCTAACAATCGGGTTTTCTGACATTCGATTCGTCGGCATGTGATACAGTGGATGTATTAGTGTCGATTTTCGAGGGTAGAAAAGCCCTGTTAGTTATAACCGAATGTGGGAGCGGCAAGAATTTATGATTTATTGGATGCTGCTAAGTGGCTGTTGTTGGATAATTATAAAAGTGGAACCAAATTATCAGTAACCACTGAATACATAAATATGAAATCAAAATTCAATTTACAGAAGCTGGATTTACAATAGTTGTACAAGTTGCAAAACGACACATGCCACCCAACAATCGGATGTGCGATAGTCATTATAAATTGAAAACACTTGTGTCAACTTTCGGTTTGTCATACCAAAAGATAAATACATGTATAAAATGTTGGATGTTGTAATGGAAAGATGACATTAGTCTTAGGAACTGCAAAATATATAATAAGGAATGATACAAACCATGAAAATAGAAAGGAAAGGGAGTTCCATATAAGAGAATGCATTATTTACCCATCACTCTTAGACTTCAAAGGTTATATGCATCTTCAGCTATGGCATGTCATATGCGATGACGTAATGTTATAACATAGGTAGAGGGAACTTTGACACATCCATCTAATGGAGAAGCATGGAAACATTTGGATAAGATGTATCCCGCGTTTGTTGTAGAGAGTCGTAATGTCAGACATGGTTATGTATGGTTGGTTTTTCACAAATCTCTCGGTTTTCTAGTAAATATTTTTTGGTCTGTTATTGTTACTCCTTATAATTTACCTCCATAATATGTATGAAAACTCCATATATGTTTCTCACTATTGCCATCCCTGGCCCTGATGATCTGACACAACGAATTGATGTTTATTTACAATCATTGATTGAAGAGTTGAAAACACTGTGGCATGAAGGAGTTGAAACATACGACATTTAAAAAAAATTTGTATGTTCACTTCTTTGTTATGGACTATTACTGATTTCCTGCATATGCAATACTTTCATGTTGGAGTACGGCCGATCGTCTAGCCTATCATTATTGCATGGAAGAAACATGAGCATTTTCTTTATGGTAAGCGATGAAAATTTCATGGTTTGGAGTCATCGGTGTTTTTTCCATCTTAATCATACTTTTAGAGGAGATAAAAAACACTTTAAAGCTAATAGAGAAGAGATAATGCTTCCACCAAAGGTTTGGTCAAGCGAAGAAATATATGAAATTGTAAAGGACTATCCAAAGATACATGAAACTGGAGTACAAACTGAAATTCCAGGTAAATCGGACATTCATAATTGGTGCAAACAAACTATATTTTGGGAGTTGCCTTATTGAAAATATCTCTTACTTCGACATAATATTGACATGATGCGTAACGAAAAAACGTGTTTGATAACGTGTTTGATACAATTTTGAATGTTAAGGGGAAAACTAAGGACGATCTGAATTCAAGACTTCATATAGCACACTTTTGTAAATGTCCTGAACTTCATACGAAGTCAATGACATTAAAAAACCCAAAGCATGTTATGAGCTAGACAACAATCAAGTAAAACTCGTGCTAAAGTGGGTAGAAGGATTAAGATGTCCTAGTAAGGTTTCGTCTAATCTCCGTAGATGTGTTGACTTTAAAAAAAAATTGAGTGAGATGAAAAGTCAAAATTGCCATATCATGATGGAATATTTATTACTCGTGCTTTTCAAAGAACTGTTGCCCATAAAAGTATGGAGTATTATAATAGAATTAAGTTTGTTTTATAAATAGCATTGCTCAACGACGTTAAAAGTCGACCATATACGTAAACTTGAAGTAGAAATTTCTATACTGCTCTAGAAACTGGAGAAAATATTTTCGCTAGGTTTCTTTAATGTAATGGAGCGTTTACATGTTCATCTTCCATCCAAAGCGCTTCTTCGAGGTCCTATGTAATATGGATGGATGTATCCATTTGAGAGGTAATATTGAATGTCCTAATATTTTTTAGTTTAAAATTCAGATTTATATAAGTAAATTTAAATTGAATTAATTTTGTAATAGGTACTTGAATCATCTGAAGAAAAAATTTAAACAAAAAACATGAGTTGAAGGTTCGATCTGCAAATCATATTTGAAAGAAGAGCTTCATTTTTTTTCTCTCATTACGGCGGTGATCATGTGAACTTATCATTTATAAGTGTTCCTCGTAATGATGAAACCGTTGAACAAGATTTTTCTCAAACAATGTCATCTATTTTTAGACAACATGGTCGGCCTGCTGGAAAATGTGTGGAAATATGGTTGGACGATAGAGATCACCATGTAGCATGCACATGTTCTTCTTAATTGTGCGAAAGTTGCACCATTTGTTAGGTAATAATAAATTCATATTTATTTCAATTATACTTACATATTAATTATAATGGAACATGTGACGACCGCCCATGACCCCTGCACTTAAACTTAGAGATAGTGCGCTGCAAAGTGTGCCAGGCAGCCATGGACGATTGTCAGGGTAAATTTAAATAGCAGAATCTATCGTATTACTCACAGCGCATGGACAAAATACAATAGAACATATGTATATAGTGAAGCTTCACAGAATAGAATCTCATCAATAAAACTTCATAATAGTTGAATACAAGCATCTGAATAGTCAAGTCATCAAAATACATCAAGCCTTACTACAACACTCAGAGAAAATATAGACAGCGGAACACCCAGTACATATAGTAAGAAGATAATATGCAACCCTCTAGCTCGTCTTCGATATCAGCATCGTGAGAAGCAAGAACAGCACCTGTCACCTGCTACCTAGTCTGCCCGTCCCAAAATGGACGAACAACCCAAGGCAATAAGAATTAAAACATAAAGCCTTGAGTCAGACAACAGCCTTAGTGAGCAGTAAATTAACTAACAACATACCAAAAGAGCATAAAGGAAAAGGAATAGGAATACAACCCTCCCACTCCAGCCTCATTCTATAGTGATAGCCCCCAGACACACACTAAGCAGAAGCAAGCATAGCAAAGCATACAATTTAAAGTAAAGCAATTATCACTCGAGTCAAGAGCGATGTTTTCCAAGTACAAATCCCAAGGTCTAAACCAAGGTCAGATAAGCACCCAGGAAATACCGTTCTTGAGACCGAATGACGATACAACCAAACATCCATGACTCTGGCTATCACTGTTATCATTACTTCGATTTCACCGTTAATTGAATGACCGGCACATTCTTTCAGCCGTCCGTCAAGGGCTAATGGAAACCCCGGTTCTAGACATAACTCCCGCACGTCGTCGTGACCCGTGCCTAGGATTATCGAATCTGCCCAGAGTACTCGACCATCAACGGTTAGTCTTTTGGGCGTCCCCATGTACTCTTGCTTGGAGCATGCTAGAACCTTCAACAACGATGAGACCCAAGCCTTCTAGTCATCCTCCTCGACGACTATTCTCATATCCATCCATTATCCTCAACCCGAACCATTTCACCGAGTTATCAACATGCTTGGAATGATCCCGTCTGGATTAAACCAAGTCTTCATCACATGATTGCCTCGCTTCATCACATCCTCGCAAAGCCTCATCTCAACATCACATCATCAAATCTATGCATAAGAGCTTCATCATCCCGCTACATATGCCACGAGCAGCTTTCCCAATTCAAGAGCCTTTCTCTTAGCTTTTGAATCATCTTCGGTCTAAATCAAATTATCAATCATCTAATTCATAACAATCAATCAAATCAACATTAATCCAAGCAATCAAGCATTCAAATATGATCTAAGTAAACAATTATAACAATAATGGCATTTTCGTAATTAAAGAGTTAAAAGTCCAACAAGCATGAAAACATGAACAATATCTTTATAAACTTGATGAATGAACTTGCATAGGTTAACATGTGATAAAATGGATGTAACATCATCATGAACAATGAATCTATATGGATCTACACTTAGGATGAAGAAAATGCATGGAAACCACTACTTTAACACCAAATCGAGCCAATAATCCGATATACTCCTTTGGATCCGTGTGAGAGATAATCACCACTCACCAAATCACCTAAACAACCCCAAATCAACACGCTTCAGATCTGGACAGCGAAGGATCAAGCTTGATCTATCACGAATCCGCTTCAAACGACGAAATCTCACTTCAAAGGATGAAGATCTTCAATCTAAGCTCTTGATTCTTCAATTTGATCTTCAACTTGGATGGATGGAAGCGCTAGATTAGAGTGGAGAAGAGAAGTGAAGAAGTGTAGAAGTCGAGCTCTCAAAATGGCAGCACTTCGTCGCTTCGAAATCTGGATCCCAAAAATGAAGCCAACCCCCTTCTATTTATAGGCGAAAACTCCCTAAGTCGTAAATCGGAATTAGGTCGTCTCCGACCTACGACCTAAGACCCCAACCGACCTAAGTCTTCGACCTAACAACCCATACGTCCTACGACTTAACTGCTTAACACTCCTACGACCTAACATATCGTAGGCGTGTGACCTAACGACCTAAGCCCAAGCGCACTCACGACCTACCAGGCCAACCTATCTACGAGTTATGACTTAGCAGCGCTCGCGACTTAACAACCCCTTAGGTCGCTCACGACCTAACACCTTAAGTCTTCACACGACCTAAAACATCACGCGACCTACGACTTAGCAGAACTCCGCGACCTACAACTTAACATGTAGGCTACGACCTAACTAACTAATGGCCTGACGACCTAACTCCTTAAGCTACCACGCGACCTAACATAAGTCGTGAACAACTGGGATGCGACCTAACGAATCTACGACCTAACACTTAAGTCATCAGAACGACTTAACTAACAATGGCTGCTTACGACCTAACTATCACAGCACCCCATAGGTCGCTTACGACCTAACTACTAACCTTAAGTCGCTCCAACGACCTAACACAAAACTCCCAAACTTAGGTCGCTCACACACTAGGTCGCTCAAAACCTTAAGTCTCCAATCACTTAGGTCACGCTACCTCTTAGGTCGCAACATTCTATAGGTCGCAACATTCTATAGGTCGCAACATTCCATAGGTCGCTCTAATACTAACACACGACCTAAAATCATTATACAACCTAACTGCTAGGTCGTTAACTCTCGTAGGTCGCTGCCTTTCCTATTGGTCGCTCCAATACTTAGGTCGTTCACTCGACCTATCCTACCTCACGACCTATCCCACACTCCTTAGGTCGTCCCAAACTGTCAACCGACTTAAACACTTAACTCGGTAACAACTTAACTCTTAAGTCGTGTACGACCTAGGACTTGAACAATATTTTTTGCCTAAAATCTGAAATGGCTCAACAACGCTAAAAATTCCAGATTTTGACGAACTTTTCGATCCGTAAAAATACAGGTCGTTACATTCTCTCCCCCTTAGGAATTTCGCCCCCGAAATTCCAAACAAACAAAGCAATCAAAACTATTCTGCACGCCTATCATCCATAGCAATTAACAAACCATGCATCCAATTCTAGCTTAGCATGCAGAATTCTAAAACTAGAACAAGTTACAATATCGCGAGATGACACGACACCTTAGGGCCATACCTTGAAGAGTTCAGGATGAGCTGCTTTCATCCTCTCTTCCACCTCCCACGTACAGTCGTTATCATCATCACTCCATTGTACCTTGAGCAACTTAACTACCTTCCTCCTAAGCTGTTTCGTGTCGGTTTCCACAACACGAAGCGGCTTACGAGGTCTTCTATCGACTGGATCAACTTTGAAATCTTCATAGCTATCAGCAGAAACCACTGTACTCGAGTCGTGCACATACTTTCGTAGATACGATACGTGAAAAACATTGTGCACACTCGTCATCTTTTCCGGTAACTCCAATCTATAGGCGAGCTTTCCAATTCGCTCGATGATCAGGAATGGTCCAACAAATCTAGGAGTCAATTTCCCTTTCTTCCTGAATCGGATAACATTCTTCAGTGGAGAAATCTTTACAAAAACCCTATCTCCTACGTCGAATTCCAAATCCTTTCGACGCTTATCGGCATAACTATTCTGACGATCTTGGGCTGCCTTCATTCGTTGCCGAATGATCTCTATACAATCTGAAGTCTGTCGAATCATCTCAGGTCCAAGCATCAGCTTTTCTCCAGTTTCTATCCAACACGTCGGAGAGTTACACGGTCTTCCATACAATGCATCATACGGTGCCATACCAATGCTTGACTGGTAACTGTTGTTATACGCAAACTCCACCAAATGAAGATGATCTTCCCATGATCCTCCGAAATCCAAAACACAAGCTCTAAGGAGATCTTCCAAAACTCGGTTGACTCTCTCGGTCTGACCATCTGTTTGAGGGTGATAAGCTGTACTCAAGCACAACTCGGTTCCCAAAACTTCCTGGAAGCTCTTCCAAAATCCACTAGTGAACAATGGATCTCGATCGCTCACTATACTCTTCGGAATACCATGGAATCGAACTATCCACTTAACATACAACTCAGCCAACTTTGATGCAGTCCTAGTCGATCGAACAGGAATGAATCGTGCACTCTTAGTCAAACGATCTACAATGACCCAAATCCCTTCATTTCTCGTTCTGGTTCTAGGCAATCCATCGATAAAATCCATCGATACCTGCTCCCACTTCCATGTAGGAACTTCTAATGGTTGAAGCAATCCACTTGGCTTCTTCTGTTCAGCTTTTACCAACTAGCAGTTCATGCACTTGGAAATAAAATTTCCACCATCCTTCTTCATACCTTCCGAATAGGAGGTTCTCTTCATATCCCGATACATCTTATTTCCACCCGGATGAATTGTCAACTTCGAGTGATGACTTTCCTTCAGAACTTCATCTCTCAATCCATCTATATCGGGAACAACTAGTCGTCCTTGTTTTCGAAGCCAACCCTCTCGATCGACCTCGAATCCTTTATCCTTTTCTGGATCCAATCCAGATTCCAAATCACGGATAATCCTGACAATCTTATCATCCCGCTTTTGACTCTCGCCAATCCTTTCCACAAGAGTCGGTCTTATTGATAAGTTTGCCAACATCTCAGGTTCCAATTCGCATCTAGGCCTGAAGTCAAATCCAGCTAAATACTCGAGATTCTTCCATTCTGAAAACATGGCTCCCAGTCCTGCATGTCTTCGACTTAACGCATCTGCCACTGTGTTACCTTTTCCCGGAGTATAAGCTATACCAAAATCATATGATGCTAGAAACTCTAACCAACGTTGCTGCCGAAGATTCAAATCCTTTTGGGAGAAAAGATACTTCAACGACTTATGATCCGTAAACAACTCGAATCGAACTCCCAATAGATAATGTCTCCACATCTTCAGAGCAAAAACAATCGCCGCTAACTCCAAATCATGAGTCGGGTAATTCCTTTCATGCGGCTTCAGTTGTCGACTTGCATACGCAACAACCTTATCCCTCTGCATCAGCACTGCTCCAAGTCCAGTACCACATGCGTCGGTGTAAACCACCATCTCATCATTCCCACTTGGAATAGTCAAAACAGGAGCACTCGTCAATCGTTCTTTCAGGATTCCCAAGGCTTGCTCACACTTATCATCCCATCTGACCACTAGGTTCTTTTTCGTCAATCCTGTTAACGGTGCAGCCACCTTAGAGAAGTCTTTGATAAACCGTCGATAATATCCTACTAATCCAAGAAAACTTCTCACATCAGATGCATTCTTAGGTCTAACCCAATCCTGGATTGCTGCCACCTTAGCGGGATCAACCGCTATTCCATTTCCAGAAATCACATGTCCTAAGAACCTCACTTCACTCTTCCAGAAGTGACACTTCGAAAACTTAGCCTTCAGCTGATGTTTCCGCAAGATTTCCAAAACAATACGCAAGTGCGTCTTGTGCTCTTCTTCCGTTCTGGAATTAATCAGAATATCATCCACGAACACAAGTACGAACTTGTTCAACTGATCTTTGAACACTCTATTCATAAGATCCACAAAATATGCTGGCGCGTTAGTCAATCCAAACGGCATTACCAGCCACTCAAAGAAACCGGATGGTGTCCTGAAAGCTGTCTTCGGCACACTATCCTTAGCCACTCTCAACTGGTGAAATCCCATTGCCAAATCCATCTGAGAAAACACCTTAGCCTCGTGAAGCTGATCAAACAAGTCATCTATTCTCGGCAATGGATACTTGTTCTTCTTAGTCACCTTATTCAGCTCACGATAATCCACACACAACCTCAGCGATCCATCTGCTTTGGTTACAAACACAACTGGTGCACCCCATTCGGACATACTACGCCGAATGAATCCTTTCTGCAAAAGATCATCAACTTGCACCCTCAACTCTTGTTGTTCCCTAGGCACCATCCGCCTAAGAGGCATCACAACAGGTCTGGCTCCTTCAACTAGATCTATACAAAAATCGATCTCTCTATGCGGTGGCAACCCTTTGACTTCGTCAAAGACATCCTCGAATCCATTCGCGATTGGTACTAATGACAGTCCATCTCGTGGAACAACTAGCGAATACATGAAGCTCATGAAGACGCCTTCTTCATGCTTACATCGTATCACAATCTTTCGCCCTTCCACATTCTCGACTGTCACCTCCAACCTTTCGCAATCAACCTTAGCCACATACTTCCTAAGCCAGTCCATACCCAAAATAATTCCGAACCCCGCAAAGTTCAGAACAAAACAATCACAAACAAAAGAGCAACCATGACTCGATACAATCAGACCACGGCATAACATACACAAACAAGACGAACCCCCAACTGGATTAGTCACAACCAATGGCCTATCAACAATATCTGGTTCCAAACCTAACTGGCCTACGAGTTCACTACAAACAAACGAATGCGACGCCCCAGTATCAAACAGAACTCTAACTGGAACACCACATAGGAAAAGAGTACCTTGAACCACCACACTCTTCCCCTTCTCTTCCGCAGTAGGAGCTTTCGAAGACGACGGAACAGCTCCCAAAGCATAAGCTGGCACAATTTGCTTGTCCCTCCTCGGTTCTGGACAATTCTTCCTGAAATGCCCCGGCTTGTCACAGTTGTGACACTTCATCGGTGCCTTTGGATTCTTACAATCCTTCGAGAAATGGCCCTTCTGCTGACAATTGTAGCAAGTCACCTCGCCTTTCGGCTTCTTCTGGCCATCCTTACTCTTCTGCTGCTGCTGCCTCCTCTTCTGGTTTCCACCCTGCTGTGGTTTAGACTCTCCCTTAGTCACAGCAACAACAGATCCTTCCTTAGGAAACAGACTCTCATGCCTGAGAGCTTTCTCCACAAGCTTCTCAAATGAATCGTCCAAATGATCCACCAACTGTCTCCCAAGATAACTGTCCAAGCCTGTCACAAACTTCTCATTCTTCTGATAAGCAGATTCAATATATGACCGGGCATACTTGGACAAAGCTTCGAACTCAGAAACATACTCAAGAACTGATCTTCCACCTTGCTTGAGCTCCACAAACTTCTTGAACAGAACAGACTTCCGAGCTGTAGAAATGAACTTAGCTTCAAATCTAGCTTGGAATTGCTCCCAAGTAATCTCTTCCTCCGCAGTATTGATGGTAATAGAGTTCCACCAATCAGAGGCTCTCCCTTGAAGTTGCCTCGATGCCAACTTCCTCTTAGTTGCATCATCGATTCCCAAATCACCAAAGATCCTTCTACAAGCATCCATCCACCTCTGGACCTCAATAGTTGATTCCGTTCCTAAGAAAACCTTCCCTCCAAGAGCAGTATAGTCCTTACACAACTTAGCAAAATCCACCGGCTTTGGAGTTTGGACTTGAACTCCAACATCAACTGCTATCCTCGGAATTGGTATCCTTCTCATGATCGAAGTCATCATAGCTTCGAACATGGCTGCATAATCAGCAGTCCCCTCAGCAGCACGACCTTCCCTAGCAGCTGGTCTCACTCTTCTACTCATTCTCAATATCTATAAAAAGGAATGATCAGAACATCTTAGAGAAACAACTGCATAAAGGACTCAAACTCTACTAATCTACTATATTATATATAGTAGTCATCCATCAAAATTACAATTACGTCTCTCATACGTAGTTACGTCAGCGAGCGTTGGGTAAAATCGATTAACCAAAGCTCTGATACCAAATGTGACGACCGCCCATGACCCCTGCACTTAAACCTAGGGATAGTGCGCTGCAAAGTGTGCCAGGCAGCCATGGACGATTGTCAGGGTAAATTTAAACAGCAGAATCTATCGTATTACTCACAACGCATGGACAAAATACAATAGAACATATGTATATAGTGAAGCTTCACAGAATAGAATCTCATCAATAAAACTTCATAATAGTTGAATACAAGCATCTGAATAGTCAAGTCATCAAAATACATCAAGCCTTACTACAACACTCAGAGAAAATACAGACAGCGGAACACCCAGTACATATAGTAAGAAGATAATATGCAACCCTCTAGCTCGTCTTCGATATCAGCATCGTGAGAAGCAATAACAGCACCTGTCACCTGCTACCTAGTCTGCCCGTCCCAAAATGGACGAACAGCCCAAGGCAATAAGAATTAAAACATAAAGTCTTGAGTCAGACAACAGTCTTAGTGAGCAGTAAATTAACTAACAACATACCAAAAGAGCATAAAGGAAAAGGAATAGGAATACAACCCTCCCACTCCAGCCTCATTCTACAGTGATAGCCCCCAGACACACACTAAGAAGAAGCAAGCATAGCAAAGCATACAATTTAAAGTAAAGCAATTATCACTCGAGTCAAGAGCGATGTTTTCCAAGTACAAATCCCAAGGTCTAAACCAAGGTCAGATAAGCACCCAGGAAATACCGCTCTTGAGACCGAATGACGATACAACCAAACATCCATGACTCTGGCTATCACTGTTATCATTACTTCGATTTCACCGTTAATTGAATGACCGGCACATTCTTTTAGCCGTCTGTCAAGGGCTAATGGAAACCCCGGTTCTAGACATAACTCCCGCACGTCGTCGTGACCCGTGCCTAGGATTATCGAATCTGCCCAGAGTACTCGACCATCAACGATTAGTCTTTTGGGCGTCCCCATGTTCTCTTGCTTGGAGCATGCTAGAACCTTCAACAACGATGAGACCCAAGCCTTCTAGTCATCCTCCTCGACGACTATTCTCATATCCATCCATTATCCTCAACCCGAACCATTTCACCGAGTTATCAACATGCTTGGAATGATCCCGTCTGGATTAAACCAAGTCTTCATCACATGATTGCCTCGCTTCATCACATCCTCGCAAAGCCTCATCTCAACATCACATCATCAAATCTATGCATAAGAGCTTCATCATCCCGCTACATATGCCACGAGCAGCTTTCCCAATTCAAGAGCCTTTCTCTTAGCTTTTGAATCATCTTCGGTCTAAATCAAATAATCAATCATCTAATTCATAACAATCAATCAAATCAACATTAATCCAAGCAATCAAGCATTCAAATATGATCTAAGTAGACAATTATAACAATAATGGCATTTTCGTAATTAAAGAGTTAAAAGTCCAACAAGCATGAAAACATGAACAATATCTTTATAAACTTGATGAATGAACTTGCATAGGTTAACATGTGATAAAATGGATGTAACATCATCATGAACAATGAATCTATATCGATCTACACTTAGGATGAAGAAAATGCATGGAAACCACTACTTTAACACCAAATCGAGCCAACAATCCGATATACTCCTTTGGATCCGTGTGAGAGATAATCACCACTCACCAAATCACCTAAACAACCCCAAATCAACACGTTTCAGATCTGGACAGCGAAGCATCAAGCTTGATCTATCACGAATCCGCTTCAAACGACGAAATCTCACTTCAAAGGATGAAGATCTTCAATCTAAGCTCTTGATTCTTCAATTTGATCTTCAACTTGGATGGATGGAAGCACTAGATTAGAGTGGAGAAGAGAAGTGAAGAAGTGTAGAAGTCGAGCTCTCAAAATGGCAGCACTTCGTCGCTTCGAAATCCGGATCCCAAAAATGAAGCCAACCCCCTTCTATTTATAGGCGAAAACTCCCTAAGTCGTAACTCGGAATTAGGTCATCTCCAACCTACGACCTAAGACCCCCACCGACCTAAGTCTTCGACCTAACAACCCATACGTCCGACGACTTAACTGCTTAACACTCCTACGACCTAACATATCGCAGGCGTGTGACCTAACGACCTAAGCCCAAGCGCACTCACGACCTACCAGGCCAACCTATCTACGAGTTATGACTTAGCAGCGCTCGCGACTTAACAACCCCTTAGGTCGCTCACGACCTAACACCTTAAGTCTTCACACGACCTAAAACATCACGCGACCTACGACTTAGCAGAACTCCGCGACCTACAACTTAACATGTAGGCTACGACCTAACTAACTAATGGCCTGACGACCTAACTCCTTAAGCTACCACGCGACCTAACATAAGTCGCGAACAACTGGAATGCGACCTAACGAATCTACGACCTAACACTTAAGTCATCAGAACGACTTAACTAACAATGGCTGCTTACGACCTAACTATCACATCACCCTATAGGACGCTTACGACCTAACTACTAACCTTAAGTCGCTCCAACGACCTAACACAAAACTCCCAAACTTAGGTCGCTCACACACTAGGTCGCTCAAAACCTTAAGTCTCCAATCACTTAGGTCACGCTACCTCTTAGGTCGCAACATTCTATAGGTCGCAACATTCTATAGGTCGCAACATTCCATAGGTCGCTCTAATACTAACACACGACCTAAAATCATTATACAACCTAACTGCTAGGTCGTTAACTCTCGTAGGTTGCTGCCTTTCCTATTGGTCGCTCCAATACTTAGGTCGTTCACTCGACCTATCCTACCTCACGACCTATCCCACACTCCTTAGGTCGTCCCAAACTGTCAACCGACTTAAACACTTAACTCGGTAACAACTTAACTCTTAGGTCGTGTACGACCTAGGACTTGAACAATATTTTTTGCCTAAAATCTGAAATGGCTCAACAACGCTAAAAATTCCAGATTTTGACGAACTTTTCGATCCATAAAAATACAGGTCGTTACAGAACATATTATATATATTTGCAATATTTATGAATCACAACATCCGTCTACGATCTCAATAAAAAATCTGCTAAATGGTTTACAAACAACATTTATGATCCTAGAAATTGTGTCGGTGACGAAGGATTACAGCATTTTGCGCTCGGACCGAAAAGAAATATTAACACTTATCTGATATTCTTCATCAATGGACTTAAATTCAACACCGATGATTATGGTACTGAAAAATTAGCATATAACAGCGGTGTATTTGTCAAAGGTAGTGATGATCCAGATGACCATATAAAAGACTTTTATGGTGTCTTAGCACAGGTTTTAGAATTGACATATTACATACAACCTGCAGAAAAAGTTTTTTTATTCAAATGCAATTGGTTCAACAATGTTCCTGGTTTTGGAATCAACTTGAACAAAGATTATAAGCTTATTAAAATAAAGCATACCTCACATTACTATAAGTATGTACTTTTCATCTTAGCCAAGTAAGCATTACAAGTTTATTTTTCTCCTTATCCATCCTTAAAAAGAGATAAAGTGGATTAGTCAGCTATTTTTAAAATAAAGGCAAGATTTATGTTTGATGGAAATAATATTCCAGACGAAGCAGCGTATAAAGCGGATCATGAGCCAAATAATGAAATAATAATAACTGATGATATTCATTTAGAGTCGTTGAATGATGAGTCAAATTTTTTAGTAGAAGCATTTGAGAGTACAGAAGAAAACGATATAGTACGAGACCGAGTCTGAATCAGAAAACGACGAAGACCAATAATTCTGAATATTTGTATCACTTGTTGTAAAATGTATATTCTGAGTTTCCGCTGTTATTAATAATGATGACTACGTTATGAGCTATGTATTATTTTGTTTTGTTAATTCTGTATAAGTATTCAGGAGATCTTGTTTCATTTATGATGTTTTAGTGGAAGTTTTACGTGATGATTGATCAAACGTGTTTTTTAATAATAAATTGATATGTTTTTTCTTTATATAAAATGATATTTTCATGGTTGATATATATGTCTTACAGGAGATACTCCAATAGATCTCGGCCTTCTCCTGCTCCTGGCACGGGTGCCAGCGGCACGGCGCCGGATTTACGTCCAGAGACGGAGGTCGTTCCGAGGAGTGCAGGAAAAGTATCAAATTTATTGCATGTATATTATTTAAAATTTATTAAATGGCTACATCAAAATTTATGTAGGGTTTCAAGGTGGAGCCTTCGGATTACATTCTTCAAGTCTCCAAGAAGGCTTTCAAGAGTCGGATGTCAAGATGTTGGGCTCATTGGGATGACATCCGAGATCATGTTTTGAACACTATATGGGTCGACTTGATGATAAGTATAAATTTATATTTCATTTGAAAGTTAATATAATGTATATAATTCAAATTAATTCCAATATGCATGTTATGGTATGTGTTGATCTGAAAGATATGGATGTTTTTACAAATCACTAGAACCAAAAGATGCAGAAAAATTATAGCGACATTCTCTCAAAGGCAAAGAATGCGAAAAAAAAACACGCTTGGATGAGCGCTAATGTTTGGGCTGAATTTCTCCAACTCTGGGATACTTTGAATTTAAGTAAATTATTTAATTTTATATTCTTATTGCAATTTGTTTGAATTTGGTATATTGGTTGCATCAATTTAGTTAATAGTATATTTAAATTTATAAGAAATATCATCATGGAACCATGCAAAGCGGAATAAAAATCATGTTGTACACTATGGTGGCTCTAAATCTTTTCAACAACATCGGAAGTAATTAGTAAATTTATAAATTGCGATTATAAATAGATTATTGATATTTAATTATATTGGTAACATTGTTTATTCATATATATAATTTTAGTATAAGAAGTATAATCGTGAATTAATAATGGCAGACGTCTTCACAAACACGCATGCCGTTGAGCAGATAGATGAGGATGGCAAAGTTTTATATGTTTGGACGGATAGTAAATCTCAATTAGTAATGGTAAACATGCTTAATTTTTTTACTTCATATTTCATAAGTTTTAAATTGAATATTTATTGTAGAAAACTTATGTTCGTCATCGCAGGAAAGATATGAAGTGGAACAAGCTTGAGTGGCGCAGTCCACTGCCCGTGAGTTGACCTTGGAGGAGTCGAACCGTATATGAGATGCTCTGATTGACCCTCCTTTGAGAAATAGGTGTTACAGTTAAAGAAATTAGGAGGTAAACTACTTCATTAACTAATATATAAATTTTATTTAATATTGAGCATAAATTATAACTTGTTATTAACTATTTTACAAGCGATAATGATATAGGAGATCCCAGGCAAAGGAGGAGATAGCTCAACTGAAACAGTAGATGGTAGAGTTCAATGATTGGCGGAAGAACGAAGAATTGACGCAGTTCTTAGATGAGTGGATTGCGTCATATTTAGCAAAGCACGGAGAATTCCTAGGAACGATGAGTCGGGAGATGTAGGTATGACTATGCTGTTTGATTTATTTTGTTCGTTTTGTTTTGTATTTATTTTACATGTGTTGATGGATATGATACTTGTTTGGCCACTGTGTTGCTTGATGGTTTTGTGGATGTTTTGTTTGATGGACATGAGTATTTGTCGGTACGGTTGTATTGTTTGAAAGATTTGTGGATGTTTTGTTTGGAGGACATGAGTATTTCTAAGTATGGTTGTGTTGTTTGATGGAATATAGACGTTTTTTGATGGAATGTTGATGTATATATGGATTTTTGTGTTATATACTTGCTTATATGTGATATGCGATGGTTGTTGTTGCGAAATTGGATTTATATGTGTTGTAGATGAGATGGACAGAGATATGATGATATTTTCATGGTTGGATGGCTCAAATAGAAGCTGCAGATTAAAAAAATATCCAGTATTGTGACGGCTTGCATCGATTAGTGACGACCCACTTCTAGGCTTGCGTCGACTGGGGATGGTATGCTACGGCCCATTTACCCAGTTTTGCATCTGCTAGCATCGTTCAGTGACAGCCCAACGACCATTTTGGATTTTCCACATGTCCAACATAGCGACGCTAGCGGTCGCTAAACTTGCAATGATGCAAAAGCCATCACTAGACCTATTGGTGTCGACTGTTTTTGCATCACCTTTTAGCGACGGCCGACTTCGCATTCTCGCCGTCGCTAAAGGCAATACGTTTTGTTGTGTTTGATCCCTTTGTCCTACACAACGACCTACGCTCACCTCGCCCTCTCCATCATTCCAATCACCATCATTCATTCCTTTTGACCAACGTTGTGTTAAATAAGTCTTCCAATCCATAATGCCTCACCAAAGGGACAATCAAATAAATTACTGTCGGGCCATTACCCTCACATGTCGCTAATATTCGTGCAATTTGTATCTGCGTGCACGGATTGTTTAGTAAAAAAATTAAGAAACCTTGCAATTTCCAAGCAACGATCAAATTAAATCACACAAATAACTTTGACTTTTCTTGATTTTGAGTGAAAACAACGTGGAGAGTTCAAAATGGTATGTTTTAGTAGTCTTTTCAAATCCGAAATTGAAATAAAGGAGGAGGTTTATAATACCCCCGCATTTTTATATAATTAAACAAAATCAATTGAATTAACAAAATTTCAAAACAGAATATAAATATCAAATATATGCATTTAAGAATTAAGACGTTACATAGATTTATGCAAGCAATGAGTGTGTGATTGATTGAAGCATCAATCAATTAAAAGGGGAATTAATTAAGAGACATAGAGGTGTCAATTAGTCGGAGAATATATCACTTTTATAACATTAATTAATTAAGGGATCTTCTAATAAAGGGAAATGTATGTGGGGAATAAATTAAATGATAACATACATATATTAATTTATAATTGATGTAATAAATTAGTTAAGAAATTAATTAAAGATATTAAGTAAGCGCCAATTAATTAAAGATGGAAATTTATATGTCAATTAATTGGGTAATGAATTGGTAGTTTAAATATATAAAAATAATAAATGATGGTGAGGATTGTTTTTAGGGTTATTCGGATGGTTCATAGTTGTTCACTACACCTATAAATTGAACATAACTTAACCCTAGCGCACACTATTTTCTCTAAATCAACTGCTGTCATTTACAGCAAACTCCTCTTCTCTTATACATCTTCCTTTCTTCTCTAGCAATCAAATCTTTCCCCAAACAAAAAATAAATTTAAGCAAGGATATACATACAGGCAAATCAGAGAATTGCACAAACAAATCAGGAAATTTACAGCAAATTAAAAAAGGGGAAAAAGTGAATGTGATGCCCCACCTTTATACTCACGCTAGCCAAGGAAACTACGGGGTAATCTCATCAACTAGCATGAAGAATAAGGCTGTTAAGGAGTGACCCTCCGTGTAATTGCTTTGTGCGAGTACCGTTATGGCAGATAATATAACTTACATTTCAATTCAAGAGGTAATCCGACATACCGATTCATGCTCAAAGCTACCACACAATGGCTATGTGGACCTCGGAAACAAATATAGAAATAAACATAACACAAATCAGTCACAGATATTCATATCACAAAGGCAGAAACAAATATGAATATAACACATAGAAGTGTACATCAAAGTAGTGGTCAAACTAGATCCACTAGATCACAAAAGAATAGATACAAGTGCTAGACAAAAGAATAAGTATACATCAAGGAGTCTCTATCTCGAATGTATAATAACAAAAACTACTAAGCTAAAGTAGTTAGCCAAAAATCAGGTGAAGGACCCTAATAATAAGTCAAGCAGGAGCACCTGAAATACCTTGGTCTAACCCGAGTATTATTTAAGAAGAAAATAATAAATAGATCAGTCTAGCTATAAATATCATATAAAATGAGATAGGATAAGCGATATGACTAAAACGTATGATAACAATAATGCCATACTATGACAAGTAGACATCAAATAACAACAAAAATCATACAAAATCTCAAATCTACTCAAAGCACCAAAAAGAATCACATTCTTTAAATTATTCACCAAAACAAAAATATTGACAAAACATATCAATGTCAATCGCAAAAATCGGTGAAGCACAAATACTAGAAATCATCAGCTAGAAATCCAGAAATGCAAATGGAACGCTATTCCATAAAATGAACCGGAGCTCCTCCTAACAGGGTATAATCCCCCATTGCGGACTATGAGTCAAAGCTCCTCCAAATGAGCCGAAGCTCCTCCAAACAGGGTATAGTCCCCCATTGCGTACTATGAGTCGAAACTCCTCTAAATGAGCCAAAGCTCTTCCAAACAGGGTATAGTCCCCCATTGCGGACTATGAGTCGAAACTCCTCCAAATGAGCCGAAGCTCCTCTAAATGAGCCAAAGCTCAATAGAACGGGGTATAGTCCCCCACGCGGACAAAGAGACATTGCACATCGCTAGTCTAAATCATAAAATGATCACCATTGATCAATAAGAAGTGTCAATTACACTAAGCTAGTAAATAAATGAGTTTAGCTTCCTGTCCCATAACCACTGGCTTAACTTAAATATTTACGAACAAATTGTAGATTTCCACTCAAAGATTGTCACAAGATTTCAATCGAACAAGTCCAAGAATTAACCGACGAAGTAAACGCAAGCATTTCATACCACTTGTTTTACTAAGCCGTTTAATTAGATTTCTCATACGAATGAGGTAAAGGTCTGTATATACTAATAGATTGGAAAACGGTTTTAAAACGAGCTTTGTATTTTAAAACTAGTGTTGAAATCGTGGTTGTGAAAGAGTTTCAGTATTTACTATTAGTATAGAAACCTTTGTATTTTAAAAGTGACAAATCACCAAAAATGATTGTAAAAACAATCAATCACCAAAGATTCACATTCGAAGATGTGAATTAAATCCAAAGAAATCGATACCAAATCCATTAAAATGGATATTCCCAAAAATCCCGAAAAAGAAGTCATCAAGGTCGATAAAAGTGATAACAACTAATCGGAGCAACAAAAATCGATAAACAATGGAAATTCAATCAAGAAGAGCCTAAACAGGCAAAAATGCACAGTTCCAGATGTCTGGATTTAGATTCTAGAAATATTCCAGAAAATGACCCAGACGTTTGAAACTTTAAGTCAGACGTCTGAGATCCATCCAGACGTTTGATCTTAGATTTCAGACGTCTGGAATTAGTCTCTGACTTTTTTATATATTTTGCATGCATATATTTTTGCTCCAGGTCCAAACCATACGTCTGGACTTGGTCACCAGATGTCTGGTCACCTGGTCTGGGCAACAATTTGCCTAGGCCAATGTGGCCAAAACGTATTGGGAGCGACCAGACGAGCAACGACGACCAAGGATTTACGCCAAACAATAACCCAGCCTTAAAGGCTCTTCGATACACCCCAAACATCAATGTCCAAACATCCATTGTAACGACCCGGCTTTCTTTGCCCAGAAAGACGCATCGTTATGAAGAAAGAAAGGGATAGAAGAAGAAAAGAAAAGAAGAGAGAACAACAACACATCAGAAATCTCACAGCGGAACGAGAAATATATTATCACATAAGATATTACATAGTATCATATACATCAGAGTACACAATTTATACATCACAGAATAGACAGTTATAAACTTCTGTCTATTATACAACACAAGTACATCAGTACAATACAGACTAATACAAACACAGCGGAAACTCTATATATCTACTCGCTGAAGCCTCCTGCTCCTCAGCTCCTCCAGTATTCGTCAACACTAACCTGAATCTCTCGACTACTCAATACAATATTGAGTACCCAAGAGTTTAATAAAACAGAAAATAAACACTTGGGTCAGACATGGGTCTGGTGTGAGTAAACGGGTTAAAGTTGTTTAACTTTGAAAACCTTTGAAAAGAAAAGTATCACGTAAGACTCCCCACAAATAAACATGGGTAAGTTTTTACCTTACGCTAACTAAAACATTTGATAGGAAATCCGATTGTATTATAATAGGGTCTAGGGTTTTCAAGTAAAATACAGAAATAGCTGAAATGCTTACATCTCACATTCCAACATAGTTGGGCACAACTAATACGTACGGCACTTATTGGATTTTGGATTCCATACAATGGCAGGGCTACTGGGGTACCGCCCGTCACAGTACGTGGCCTAGATCACCGTACCGAGGAGTACGCCCGCTCCCCTGCAACACAAAGCCGGAACCATCCCTTACTGGATAATCCCGAACAAGATAATCCCGTAGTTGGCGCGACCAACCACACACTAAGCCGAATAAAAGAAAAGGGACCTCTAGACAGGGATCTATCTTGCTCTCAGTGGGTGCTACCCACGAAGCCTTGCTGCACCTCCCCTGTTTTAGCCATTCCCGGTTGATGAGGCTTGAGGTTACGATTACCTTTAATCAGAACATATCACTTAGAATGCTCATCGTCCGCCTGACGATGTGCTGAAAGCATTCAATCCATACAAGTTCGTTTCGGGTTCGAACGAAACCGAAGGCATTATCTCGTTACACTCGTTTTGGAATCACCCTCAGAGTTAACGACAATAACCCTTGCACTCTGAATCTTCATCTTCACTTGAGATTCACGACCTATCGTTAATTTGGATCGATGTGGTATTCGGGTCTCCAGACCTGGAATACCGGTATACGGAAACCCGATCCCGGTCTCATCGAAATCCAAAACGTATCTTTTAAGGCCAAGTTATTTAAAGGTTTAAACATTTAAACTTATTCAGGATGATATAATAGATAGATAAATCACATTATCACAATAGATAATTCATATCAACATTTATCTCACAAAGCAGCATATCACATATCATAGATATCATATCCAAATCATCCAGTATCAATCAATCACCCAATATCAATCAGTCATCCATAAGCAAAATTGATTAACTCCAAATCAATTTAATTAACCTTTAATTAAATTAATTACTATCTTTTAATTACTTGGATTATCTTAATCCTGCTTATTATCATTAATTAATTACAAATTAATTAATTAAACATCTTAATGATCTTCCTTAATTAATCTTCCTTGATTAATTATACTTTAATTACATTCAAGTAATTATCCCTAACCATATTCAGTAATTAACAATTTGTAATTACTTATCTTAATTAATTACTTCTTAATTGATTATATTGACCTTGATTAATTAATCTAATTAATTAATCTTTAATTACTTCATTAAGTAATTATTAATCAATTATATTAACAAATAATCCTTAATTAATTACCTTATTAATTAATTACAATTTAATTAATAACACTTAGTAATTAATCTTAAATTAAACACATTTAATTTATCACATTAATTAATTAATTAAAATAATTAAGTAATTAACTCTTAATTACTTACATAAGTAATTATCTTCTAATTACTTCCATTAATAATCTTGATTACCTTCTTAATTAATTACTTAACAAATAAGTAATTCCATTACTAAATAATCCTTAATTCATTAATTAATTAACTACTCCAAAATTAATTAATCTCATAATTATATTAATCAATTCCTAAGATTAATAACATCAAGTGATTACCCTTTTATCACTTTAACTAATTACCCCATGAGTAATTTTCCTATTAATTACTTCCATAAGTAATTTCATTCAATAATTAACCAATAATTACTTTATTAAGTAATTACACTTAATTAATCCATAATTAAGTGATTATTTAAAATTAAATAAATAATTTACTAATTATTTAAAATTAATTAAATAATTAATTAATTAACTTCTTATATTTCAAAATCCTTAATTAAATAAGAAAACCATTTATCTTAATTAATCTCTTTACTTATTAACAAATCATATTTTTAATTAGGTATTCTTAAGTTCATGTCAAATTAATTTAACATAACTATCATAAAAATTAAATCATTTAAATTAATCAAACTTAATAACATGAAATTAAACTATTCAGTTTGGTTTACAAAATTATAACTTAAACTTTCTTTGGAAATAAGGCATTTAAAAATCAAATTTAAATTAAAATAATTACTTTCAAAAACAATCATCTTAAGCCCTTTTTATATTTGAGGATAGATTCAAATAACATTTAAAAAGTTTGATTTATATTTATTTTAAAACCACAAGTTTTAACTTTGTAAATTTGTTTCTTCTATAAAACTCGAACTTGATTTTATTTATTCAAACAAAAGTTTAATTTGCAAACTTTATCTTTCATAGTACTTAACCAATAAGCATACAACCTAAAATACTCGAGTTCGAACAGCAATCTACGCGAGCCTGCCCCGAGACAAACCCAGCCTCCTCTACTTCGAGTCGACACCCTGAAAACACGAGCATCACTTCGAGACAACTCATCTTCCCCAGCTCCATCTCCCAATGCACACGAACGTGCACTGTGCACGTGCACTAACGTCGCCGGCCACCATAGATCATCGCGACCATCGTCGACGATCAAAATATCACTCGCGATCAAGAAATCGAACCCAGAAATCAAAACTCCACTTCGAATCGAAATCGAGTCGATCTCGACCAAAAGCTGAAACCACCATTGCCAGAAATCCACTCGTCCCCTTCGGCTCTGACCTCGAGAGCGCCAGACCTCTTCACTGTAGCCTCGTCACATCTTCCAGCAACCATCCCCACCACCGCGATTATCACCAGTATCCCTTCGGCGACGCAAATTCCTGGAGAAACTATCGACCAAAAACTGGAATGAAACCCTACTTCGTTCGAATTCGATCAATCCACCCATTAAAAAAAATCAATAGCATTTTTCCTGTACTCTCCATCTCCCCGACTACCTTCAACCCAATTATCGATCACCCCGACGCCGTCGATCGATGGTAATCGATCAAAACTTCCTTAACGTTTAACTCGAGAATGCTCACAAATTCCCAAACTAAAAATCATGATATATATATTAAAATTCATGATTTTCCATTACTATTTCATTCATACAATCAAAACTCAAAATTATTAAATTCATAAATTTTTAACCCAAATTAATGTTTACTGTGAATTTCAAAATTCCAAGTAAACTATTCATTTTAAAGACCTATAAGTATTTTTAGGTGAGATGTTTCATGATTACAAACAATTTTTGTTTACAAATCCCAGGCTAATTATGATGCATAGGTGAGATATTGAATTATTTAAGTAATCAAAGCCTGTTATTATCTCACAGAGGCTATATTTTTATTTCACAGGCATTCAAACACAACATGCATTCAATTCAATTCATGAATACAGGCAAACATCTTGATTTTGCTACATGTATCAAAAAGAAGAACAAGATTTAAACTGTTTTTAAACTTGTTTATTTACTTTTTAATAGAGGACAGTTTGCTTATCTTAAAAATAACAGAGAACAGAGTAACATATATGTACATGCATTCACATCAGCTTCACAATAATATTTTGAATCTATGTTATAGCAAAAGTTATCACTGATCAATTTAACATCAGATTAAATACTGTTTTTAAAAGAAATTTACTCACATTTTTAGAGCAGAGGCATTTTCCCAGGCTTTGAAAGCTGAGTTGTTTTAAATTGCCTTGCTGTTGAATTTGAATACTTGTATGCCTTCAATTTTTGATGATTTAAAAGTTGCTGTTGATCTTCATTCGAAATGCATGCTTGAATCCTAGATTTTTATCTTCATTTGCATTGAGAATTTTTACAGGCTTTGATCTTTTTCTTTGAAAATTTGTTTTCAGGTTTCTTTTAGATTTTAGAAAAGAGGAGAAAAAGAATTGAGAAAATATGTCTTGAACGATTTGGACTGAAGAAAAATGAAGATCAGATCTTCTTCTATATTTACTTATAATTTAAATTTCAAAAGAAATTAAGTATGCCACTTGTATTATTATAAATTAGACAAATGTTCATTGCATAAGTCCCTTAATTTACAAGTGTTAAAACAAGCAAAATTATGTTTAAAACCTTATTATAAAAGAAATTATATTTTAAAACCTTATTTACAAAAGTATTTATGTTTTCTTAATATGTAATTATGGATTTATATAAATTCATTTACTTATTTACAAACTATTTTAGTTTAAGAGATATTTTAAAAAAGGAAAGTTTATTTAAAACCATATATACACACTTATAACCATTTTAAATTTGACCATTTAAAAAGAAGACAAAACAAAGCTTGTTTAAATCCTTTTTAAACAATTTCATTTAAAATAAACAATTATCTTATATTTTGAAAATAATTGAATTAATCTAAACTATTCTTTGAAAAATATTAATTTTAAAACAAAGCTTTTAAATTCACAATTCATACATATATATTTATCAATAGATTTAATTAAATTTCAAACAATCCAAATTATAACATATATCTATATATATATTACAATTTGAAAAATTCATCTTTTATTTAAACAAAAGATTTCTATTCATAATATATATAGCAAAATATATATTATAAATAGATTAAAACTTTATAAATTTTAACAATCAAATCTTATCAATATTGCCAGATTCAATATTTATTAACTTTTAAAAGATTAAATTATCAATTTAAATTAGAATTATAAGGGAAGATTATCAATCCAAATAAATTATTAATACAAATTATTAAATTTATATTACCCAAAAACCCGGGATATCACATTCCCCCCCCCTTAAAATAATTTCGTCCCCGAAATTAAAAACAAAGTTAATTTAATAATTCAGCAAAGATTTTATTTTTAAATAGCAACCACATACCTATCATCCAATTACTAACAACCAAAACAATCAATCAAACAATCAAACAAACCTAACTAACTATTCTGATACAAATCAGGATAGATCTCATAATACTATCACGAGTTTCCCCGAGTATAAATCACCTGGAGACTCGCTCTACATAAGCTAAACTAACAACACCACCATGATCTAGAGCTCCTCTCATCTCTAGATCCACCAATCTGAACAGAATATCAGATCACACTCAAGTCCAGCTCAACTTCCTAATTCAACTGAACTGCAGATTCCACACCAGCAATGCATCATACACGTACTCCCTTAGAGATACGTGAAATACAATGAATTACAGCTATCCAAACTGGCCATTCAATCCTATAGACAAAATAACTCTCGAGAATACAGGAAAATCCAAAATACCTCGGAGTTAACTTTCCAGACTTACAAAATCTTATAGTTTTATATTGGAGAAAACTTAAACAAATTTCTAATCTCCAATTCCGAATTCCAAACTCTGACTCATCTCTGCATAACTCACCAGAAAAACTTGGACTACCCCAACTCTTTCTGATCAGCTCAACCCTTGCTGATGCTTCTTGAACAAATCTGAACCAAGCACAAGATGATCTTTAGATCCTATCAACAATATGATCTTTCCAAAATAAACTAAAATCCAAACTTGAAAACTAGATCTGACCAATCCATTTCCAAAAATTTCTGAGCTGCTACACCAACTCTTCTTTCTCTAAGAACCATCCTACTACCAGACTAACCACCGATATCGCTTCTGGAATCAAATCGATACGGAACTCTAACTCCAAATGTAGACAAACTTCTACTTCCTCGAATACATCCGGAAAAATTCTGACTACTCAAGAGAACACTCAGACAATCGCAAGTCACTTTTGCGATCAACCCATCCTAATTCCAAACAGACTGTTCTCTCTTTACCAATCAGAACAGCTTACACTTATTTATCCAATTTATCAAAGAAATGGATCCACTATATTGCTTCTGAACTCTATCTTCAGAAAAACTGCTAAGCCGGAAGAACTTCCTGCCAATGCACAGAATACTCCGAGCTGTACTGCTGCCACCGATGCCAAAGACTTCCTTTTCCAAAGCTCTTCGAGAAACTCGAACCCAAACCAAATAGAAACACCATGCTGAACTCAACCACAACACCGAAGCAGACACACTTCATTAACTTGTTCCAAGGAAAACATCTTCGGGAACATCCATAGTCACTGCATCTCATCACACAGCTACTTCTTCCAGAAGATACCAAGATACTATCACTCGCTTCTGCCCAACTGACAGATCCAACTCTACTCATCCAACTTCAAAGATAAACTCCGAACCTTAACAGGTTTCCTTCAGAGATTGTGAAATCCTTACACAACTGTAAAGTTCACTCGAGACGGTATTAGGTTTACAGTCTCGACAAATACACTTCCAACCTCAAACATTCAAACTCCAACTATTGGTAATTGTGTTACACACACTACCACCTTATCTACCTTTATAACTTATATTGGAAAACCCGAACAGGTAACCCAATAAATAGGTAGAAATACATAAATATATATATTTAAAATGATATATTTTTTTATATAGAAATTATTTCTGGGTAAAATTATTTCATCTACCTCTTTAAAACAATATTGTGTCCGTTGGCCTGGTTCAAGTGTTTAGAGATCCCTATCAATAACGTTAGCTACTCGTATTGACCAGAATCCATATACCACTCAACCGATCAATTAACACAATATAAAACCATTTTATATAACTAACAAATACGCGCTCTCGTATATATATATATATATACACTCAAACAGGTTGCTACAGATCCTATCTCTAATGAACAACCCTTCCGAACCTAGGTATTCACTCAACCTAGTGTTCTGATATTCACTTAACCAAAAGCTTAGGCATTCGCTCAACCTATGCTCTGATACCATATGTAACGACCCGGCTTTCTTTGCCCAGAAAGACGCATCGTTATGAAGAAAGAAAGGGATAGAAGAAGAAAAGAAAAGAAGAGAGAACAACAACACATCAGAAATCTCACAGCGGAACGAGAAATATATTATCACATAAGATATTACATAGTATCATATACATCAGAGTACACAATTTATACATCACAGAATAGACAGTTATAAACTTCTGTCTATTATACAACACAAGTACATCAGTACAATACAGACTAATACAAACACAGCGGAAACTCTATATATCTACTCGCTAAAGCCTCCTGCTCCTCAGCTCCTCCAGTATTCGTCAACACTAACCTGAATCTCTCGACTACTCAATACAATATTGAGTACCCAAGAGTTTAATAAAACAGAAAATAAACACTTGGGTCAGACATGGGTCTGGTGTGAGTAAACGGGTTAAAGTTGTTTAACTTTGAAAACCTTTGAAAAGAAAAGTATCACGTAAGACTCCCCACAAATAAACATGGGTAAGTTTTTACCTTACGCTAACTAAAACATTTGATAGGAAATCCGATTGTATTATAATAGGGTCTAGGGTTTTCAAGTAAAATACAGAAATAGCTGAAATGCTTACATCTCACATTCCAACATAGTTGGGCACAACTAATACGTACGGCACTTATTGGATTTTGGATTCCATACAATGGCAGGGCTACTGGGGTACCGCCCGTCACAGTACGTGGCCTAGATCACCGTACCGAGGAGTACGCCCGCTCCCCTGCAACACAAAGCCGGAACCATCCCTTACTGGATAATCCCGAACAAGATAATCCCGTAGTTGGCGCGACCAACCACACACTAAGCCGAATAAAAGAAAAGGGACCTCTAGACAGGGATCTATCTTGCTCTCAGTGGGTGCTACCCACGAAGCCTTGCTGCACCTCCCCTGTTTTAGCCATTCCCGGTTGATGAGGCTTGAGGTTACGATTACCTTTAATCAGAACATATCACTTAGAATGCTCATCGTCCGCCTGACGATGTGCTGAAAGCATTCAATCCATACAAGTTCGTTCCGGGTTCGAACGAAACCGAAGGCATTATCTCGTTACACTCGTTTTGGAATCACCCTCAGAGTTAACGACAATAACCCTTGCACTCTGAATCTTCATCTTCACTTGAGATTCACGACCTATCGTTAATTTGGATCGATGTGGTATTCGGGTCTCCAGACCTGGAATACCGGTATACGGAAACCCGATCCCAGTCTCATCGAAATCCTAAACGTATCTTTTAAGGCCAAGTTGTTTAAAGGTTTAAACATTTAAACTTATTCAGGATGATATAAATAGATAGATAAATCACATTATCACAATATATAATTCATATCAACATTTATCTCACAAAGCAGCATATCACATATCATAGATATCATATCCAAATCATCCAGTATCAATCAATCACCCAATATCAATCAGTCATCCATAAGCAAAATTGATTAACTCCAAATCAATTTAATTAACCTTTAATTAAATTAATTACTATCTTTTAATTACTTGGATTATCTTAATCCTGCTTATTATCATTAATTAATTACAAATTAATTAATTAAACATCTTAATGATCTTCCTTAATTAATCTTCCTTGATTAATTATACTTTAATTACATTCAAGTAATTATCCCTAACCATATTCAGTAATTAACAATTTGTAATTACTTATCTTAATTAATTACTTCTTAATTGATTATATTGACCTTGATTAATTAATCTAATTAATTAATCTTTAATTACTTCATTAAGTAATTATTAATCAATTATATTAACAAATAATCCTTAATTAATTACCTTATTAATTAATTACAATTTAATTAATAACACTTAGTAATTAATCTTAAATTAAACACATTTAATTTATCACATTAATTAATTAATTAAAATAATTAAGTAATTAACTCTTAATTACTTACATAAGTAATTATCTTCTAATTACTTCCATTAATAATCTTGATTACCTTCTTAATTAATTACTTAACAAATAAGTAATTCCATTACTAAATAATCCTTAATTCATTAATTAATTAACTACTCCAAAATTAATTAATCTCATAATTATATTAATCAATTCCTAAGATTAATAACATCAAGTGATTACCCTTTTATCACTTTAACTAATTACCCCATGAGTAATTTTCCTATTAATTACTTCCATAAGTAATTTCATTCAATAATTAACCAATAATTACTTTATTAAGTAATTACACTTAATTAATCCATAATTAAGTGATTATTTAAAATTAAATAAATAATTTACTAATTATTTAAAATTAATTAAATAATTAATTAATTAACTTCTTATATTTCAAAATCCTTAATTAAATAAGAAAACCATTTATCTTAATTAATCTCTTTACTTATTAACAAATCATATTTTTAATTAGGTATTCTTAAGTTCATGTCAAATTAATTTAACATAACTATCATAAAAATTAAATCATTTAAATTAATCAAACTTAATAACATGAAATTAAACTATTCAGTTTGGTTTACAAAATTATAACTTAAACTTTCTTTGGAAATAAGGCATTTAAAAATCAAATTTAAATTAAAATAATTACTTTCAAAAACAATCATCTTAAGCCCTTTTTATATTTGAGGATAGATTCAAATAACATTTAAAAAGTTTGATTTATATTTATTTTAAAACCACAAGTTTTAACTTTGTAAATTTGTTTCTTCTATAAAACTCGAACTTGATTTTATTTATTCAAACAAAAGTTTAATTTGCAAACTTTATCTTTCATAGTACTTAACCAATAAGCATACAACCTAAAATACTCGAGTTCGAACAGCAATCTACGCGAGCCTGCCCCGAGACAAACCCAGCCTCCTCTACTTCGAGTCGACACCCTGAAAACACGAGCATCACTCCGAGACAACTCATCTTCCCCAGCTCCATCTCCCAATGCACACGAACGTGCACTGTGCACGTGCACTAACGTCGCCGGCCACCATAGATCATCGCGACCATCGTCGACGATCAAAATATCACTCGCGATCAAGAAATCGAACCCAGAAATCAAAACTCCACTTCGAATCGAAATCGAGTCGATCTCGACCAAAAGCTGAAACCACCATTGCCAGAAATCCACTCGTCCCCTTCGGCTCTGACCTCGAGAGCGCCAGACCTCTTCACTGTAGCCTCGTCACATCTTCCAGCAACCATCCCCACCACCGCGATTATCACCAGTATCCCTTCGGCGATGCAAATTCCTGGAGAAACTATCGACCAAAAACTGGAATGAAACCCTACTTCGTTCGAATTCGATCAATCCACCCATTAAAAAAAATCAATAGCATTTTTCCTGTACTCTCCATCTCCCCGACTACCTTCAACCCAATTATCGATCACCCCGACGCCGTCGATCGATGGTAATCGATCAAAACTTCCTTAACGTTTAACTCGAGAATGCTCACAAATTCCCAAACTAAAAATCATGATATATATATTAAAATTCATGATTTTCCATTACTATTTCATTCATACAATCAAAACTCAAAATTATTAAATTCATAAATTTTTAACCCAAATTAATGTTTACTGTGAATTTCAAAATTCCAAGTAAACTATTCATTTTAAAGACCTATAAGTATTTTTAGGTGAGATGTTTCATGATTACAAACAATTTTTGTTTACAAATCCCAGGCTAATTATGATGCATAGGTGAGATATTGAATTATTTAAGTAATCAAAGCCTATTATTATCTCACAGAGGCTATATTTTTATTTCACAGGCATTCAAACACAACATGCATTCAATTCAATTCATGAATACAGGCAAACATCTTGATTTTGCTACATGTATCAAAAAGAAGAACAAGATTTAAACTGTTTTTAAACTTGTTTATTTACTTTTTAATAGAGGACAGTTTGCTTATCTTAAAAATAACAGAGAACAGAGTAACATATATGTACATGCATTCACATCAGCTTCACAATAATATTTTGAATCTATATTATAGCAAAAGTTATCACTGATCAATTTAACATCAGATTAAATACTGTTTTTAAAAGAAATTTACTCACATTTTTAGAGCAGAGGCATTTTCCCAGGCTTTGAAAGCTGAGTTGTTTTAAATTGCCTTGCTGTTGAATTTGAATACTTGTATGCCTTCAATTTTTGATGATTTAAAAGTTGTTGTTGATCTTCATTCGAAATGCATGCTTGAATCCTAGATTTTTATCTTCATTTGCATTGAGAATTTTTACAGGCTTTGATCTTTTTCTTTGAAAATTTGTTTTCAGGTTTCTTTTAGATTTTAGAAAAGAGGAGAAAAAGAATTGAGAAAATATGTCTTGAACGATTTGGACTGAAGAAAAATGAAGATCAGATCTTCTTCTATATTTACTTATAATTTAAATTTCAAAAGAAATTAAGTATGCCACTTGTATTATTATAAATTAGATAAATGTTCATTGCATAAGTCCCTTAATTTACAAGTGTTAAAACAAGCAAAATTATGTTTAAAACCTTATTATAAAAGAAATTATATTTTAAAACCTTATTTACAAAAGTATTTATGTTTTCTTAATATGTAATTATGGATTTATATAAATTCATTTACTTATTTACAAACTATTTTAGTTTAAGAGATATTTTAAAAAAGGAAAGTTTATTTAAAACCATATATACACACTTATAACCATTTTAAATTTGAGCATTTAAAAAGAAGACAAAACAAAGCTTGTTTAAATCCTTTTTAAACAATTTCATTTAAAATAAACAATTATCTTATATTTTGAAAATAATTGAATTAATCTAAACTATTCTTTGAAAAATATTAATTTTAAAACAAAGCTTTTAAATTCACAATTCATACATATATATTTATCAATAGATTTAATTAAATTTCAAACAATCCAAATTATAACATATATCTATATATATATTACAATTTGAAAAATTCATCTTTTATTTAAACAAAAGATTTCTATTCATAATATATATAGCAAAATATATATTATAAATAGATTAAAACTTTATAAATTTTAACAATCAAATCTTATCAATATTGCCAGATTCAATATTTATTAACTTTTAAAAGATTAAATTATCAATTTAAATTAGAATTATAAGGGAAGATTATCAATCCAAATAAATTATTAATACAAATTATTAAATTTATATTACCCAAAAACCCGGGATATCACATCCATAGTAGGATTTTCATAAAATTGGACCAAAACACCAAAATTTGGAAAATTCACCAAATCAATTCAAATCAAAAGAAAATGAATATGCACAAGTGTTAGGAATTCATACCTAACAACAATGATAGCTATAGACGTAGATGTGAGTTAAAGAACTCACCTTTTAAACTCAAAACAATGAATGAGAAGCTCTAATACAAAGGAAAGGCCAATTCCTCTTCAACCTCAACTCAAGAAGCTTCAATCTAAGCTAATAAGCAAATATTTCCTAAGTTAGGTTTAGGAATTTCTGAGAATGAAGAGAGATAGAGATGGAGAAGATGAAGAGGATGCTTACCTAAGCTTCTCTTTGAATTTGGAGCAAGAACTTGAGTTTCCTAATCAAACTAGGGTTTGGAATTTCTATTTCCAATCTTTTTCCCCTATTTCTCTTGAGTTAGAGTGTTAGAAAATATTATGAAGGAATGAAGAGGAGTGGAGTGAGAGTTAGGGTATTAGATGGGTTCATGGGCTGAAACCCAAAGCCCTAAATGAAAAATAGCAAAATTCACTCAACTCCAAACATATCGATATTTATACTCAAAAAAGTTGTAAACGCCCTTTTGGACTCAATGGAAGTGGTCTCGAGTCCCAATTCGACTATTTACAAAAAGTAACATTTCGGACTTTAATCTGATTAACGATGCTATATTTAAATAAAACATTTAAATATACAATCGTAAAATATGCGGGTTGTTACAGACTCCCCTCCTTAATGAAATTGCGTCCTTGCAATACTTAAGAGGAAAATAAATAATAATAAAAAGTAACAACCATAAAAGCATATCAACACAAAAAGAAGAAATTTTGAAATGAGAAGTTCACCATAAAGAGCACAAAAGAGTAAGTCCGAATGTGTTTGCTCGATGAATTCTCAAGATTACCAAGGACAATCCTTAGGATTTGAGGATTGAACTTTCATGGGAAGAACATCTTTATTTCGAAGGCGTTTAACCCCCGTAGTAATAATACGAATAGAATGTTGCTCATAAGTCAAATTTGGTGAAACTTCAATTTCCTCATTAACACCAGGCTCAAGAATAGAATCGGAATCCCTAAGGTATTTCCGTAGTTAGAAGACGTGGAATACGTCATGAATAGCAGAAAACTGAGTCGGTAACAAAAAGCGATAAGCCACGGAACCAATACGTTCGGTGATGGGAAATGGACCAACATATTGAGGTGCTAATTTTCCCGATCAACTGAAATGCACAACACCTTTCATAGGTGAAACTTAAATGAATACCAATAAAATCTGGACCTAAAACCAACTTCTCACCGGCTTCAAGCCAACACGAAGAAAATCGGCATGGCCTTCCGTAGAGTGCCTCGAAAGGTGCCATACCAATACTAGATTGGAAGCTATTATTATAGTAAAACTCAACAAGAGAAATATGATCTTACCAACTTCCACCAAAATAAAGAACACATGCACGAAGGAGATCTTCAAGAGTCTGATTCACACGCTCTATTTGTCCATCGGATTGAGGACGATAAGCGATGCTAGAATTAAGCTGTTTTCCCAAAGCTTTTGAAGACTTTACCAAAATCCACTAGAATGGATCATGATCGCTAACAATAGAAGTAGGAACTCCATGCAATTTAACAATTCCTTTGACATAGAGTTTAGCCAATAAGGTACGGCCCAAAAGAGAAGGATGAGCCTCAAGGCTACACAAAACAAGAGATGAACATGAATTAGATTAACGACCTCGAATCTCACAAGTGGACAATGTCTCAAGATCATTCCATTCGGATATCATCATATAAACAACCGATTGTTGCTTACGACAAAGGACATCAACAACATGATTTCCCTTTCCAGGAAGCCAAAGAATATCAAGATCATAAGACGCAAGGAACTCGAGCCAACGTTGTTGACGCAAATTAAGTTCCTTTTGAGAAGGTAAATACTTCAAAGATTTATGATCGGTGTAGAGAACAAATTTTCACTCCCAAAAGATAATGGCGCCAAATTCTAAGAGCAAAAATAATGGCCGCGAGCACTAGATCATGAATGGCATATCTAGTCTCGGCAAGCTTTAATTTTCAAGAAGCATATGTGATAACACATTCACTTAGCAAAAGAATGACACCCAAACCAATACGACTAGCATCGGTACAAACAATAAAGTCTTGGTTCCCGTCGGGAATCGCAAGAATAAAAGCATTGGAAAAGAGTCCTTTTAATCGATCCTTTTTCCCGAAAAGCTAAGACATTCAAAATTATAGTTAACTTTGTGTAATCATCTTTTTAGAAAAAATTTACTTTTTATAAGTCAATTTACTGTGTCTGACTGTCTCATCATAGCGTTTAGGAGATTCCTATCGATAACGTTGATCAAGCGCATCGACCAGAATTCTTAAAGCACTCAATGGGAAGAACAGCACAAAATCGTCTTCTATATGATAAACATGTCACTTAAAAATTTTACGAATATTCTTTGCTCGTTTTAAGAACAAAATCCAATCATACTTATAAAAATCTTATTAAAAAGATTTGTAAATTTTAAATTGTTGTTTTCATCCATAATTAATAAATACAAGGATAAACTCATCGAGATATTTGTAGAATACTCGATTCATAAGATGGATGAAATAAGCTGGAAGGTTCGTCAAACTAAATGATATAACGAACCACTCATAAGAATTAATAATGAGTGTGGAATGCGGTAAGGGGTATGCTACCCTCCGCAACTCGTAGCTGATGAAAACTAGTGGCAAGGTCGAACTGAAAAGACCTTAGCACCACTCAATAGATTGCTTAGGTGATAATCCTAAGACAAGCTCAAATATACCGAAAAATTCACAAACTACTTGAATGAGAGAAATAACATTCTCCCTCACCAAGTGGGTTTAAAGAATAAAATGTTGCCACCAAATTTGGAAATCAAAATCTTTAAAAACAATAGAAATCTGCTTAACAGATTGAGAATATCAAAGATATATAGTCCGCTCAGGACATAGGATATGGGCTTCATAATGATCAAGCCAATCCTTTCCCAAAAATCAATTTCGAAGCCTAAGTAACGCATAACATACAAATCGGCTCAAAAAGAATAATCACATAAAATAATCTCGACGTCTCCACAAAGTAAACTGAGTGTTGCGGATCCACCAATCAGATTCGCAATTCTCAATGAAGTCATCAAGCCCATAATATTTAAAGAAAAAGAATCAACAAGTTCTTTTGATATAAAATAATGAGATGAACCCAAATCAAAAGAACTCGAATAAGATAATCATAAAACAAATATCGTCAAGGATAGAATGAGAAATACCTTGACCAAGAGAAGGGTTACTAGAGGCTTGCACGACATTCAACTCTCCCTCTCTCCTACTTTGGAGTATGTGACATGTAGATACAAGATGACCCAAACCTTTGCAATAGCGACAAAAAAAGGTTTTGGGCACTCATTTGCATAGTGGTCCGTAAGACCACAATTGTAGCATCGTCCACGACTAGAGGTAGGAGTCTTTTCTATCGAAATTGCCTACTTCCCCTTCTTGTTGGGATTAGGACTTTTGAACTTAATATGCCTCTTCTGGTTGGTGTTGAAGTTTTGTTTGGCATCCATAACTTCAACATCACTTTCTTTATCGGCCTCTTCAAGTCGAAGAGTGATATCTACAAACTGGTCGAAAGGAACTTCTAATTTCAGAGGTAAAACCTTTTCAGGGTTCTTACTCAAAGCACATATAAACCTTTGATTCTTTACAAGATCCAAAAGTTGTTGGGCAGACATGAATACGCCATCCAGAGAAGGACTACTGGATTGACCAGCGCTGGGACTGCCAGATCTAACCATTTCTCTTCTTTAAGAAAGAAAGAAGAGGAAAAGGGTTATTCACAAAATGAATATCAAACAAACTTGATTGATAAAACAAGTCATCATAAAAAGAAATGTAATAGAATGGTACGAAGACTCGAATTAAATCCTATGGCACGATTCCTAAGAAAGACTTAGGACAATGATCCTTGCTACATTATTCTACATTGTTCCAAAGTTTGGCTCCGATACCAAGCTGTGACACCCCACCTCTATACTCACGCTAGCTAAGGACACTACGGGGTAATGCCGTCAACTAGCACGAAGAATAAGGCTGTTGAGGAGCGACCCTCCGTGTAATTGCTTTGTGCGAGTACCGATATGGCAGATAATATAACTTACATTTCAATTCAAGAGAAAATCCGACATACCAATTCATGCTCAAAGCTACCACACAGTGGCTATGTGGACCTTGGAAACAAATATAGAAATAAACATAACACAAATCAGTCATAGATATTCATATCACAAAGACGGAAACAAATATGAATATAACACATAGAAGTGTACATCAAAGTAGTGGTCAAACTAGATCCACTACATCACAAAAGAATAGATACAAGTGCTAGACAAAAGAATAAGTATACATCAAGGAGTCTCTATCTCGAATGTATAATAACAAAAACAACTAAGCTAAAGTAGTTAGCCAAAAATCAGGTGAAGGACCCTGATAATAAGTCAAGCAGGAGCAGACCCGAGTATTATTTAAGAAGAAAATAATAAACGGATCAGTCTAGCTATAAATAACAGATAAAATGAGATAGGACAAGAGATATGACTAAAACATATGATAACAATAATGCCATACTATGACAAGTAGACATCAAATAACAACAAAAATCATACAAAATCTCAAATCTACTCAAAGCACCAAAAAGAATCACATTCTTTAAATTATTCACCAAAACACAAATATTAACAAAACATATCAATGTCAATTGCAAAAATCAGTGAAACACAAATACTAGAAATCATCAGCTAGAAATCCAAAAACGCAAATGGAACACTATTCCATAAAATGAGCCGGAGCTCCTCCTAACTGGGTATAATCCCCCATTGCGGACTATGAGTCAAAGCTCCTCCAAATGAGCCGAAGCCCCTCCAAACAGGGTATAGTCCCCCATTGCGGACTATGAGTCGAAACTCCTCCAAGTGAGCAAAAGCTCCTCCAAACAGGGTATAGTCCCCCATTGCGGACTATGAGTCGAAACTCCTCCATATGAGCCGAAGCTCCTCCAAATGAGCCGAAGCTCAACAGAACGGGGTATAGTCCCCCACGCGAACAAAGAGACATCGCACATCGCTAGTCTAAATCATAAAAGGATCACCATTGATCAATAAGAAGTGTCAATTACACTAAGCTAGTAAATAAATGAGTTTAGCTTCATGTCCCATAACCACTGGCTTAACTTAAATATTTACGAACAAATTGTAGATTTCCACTCAAAGATTGTCACAAGATTTCAATCGAACAAGTCCAAGAATTAACCGACGAAGTAAACGCAAGCGTTTCATACCACTTGTTTTACTAAGCCATTTAATTAGATTTCTCATACGAATGAGGTAAAAGTCTGTATATACTAATAGATTGGAAAACGGTTTTAAAACGAGCTTTGTATTTTAAAAGTAGTGTTGAAATCGTGGTTGTGAAAGAGTTTGAGTATTTACTATTAGTATAGAAACCTTTGTATTTTAAAAGTGACAAATCACCAAAAATGATTGTAAAAACAATCAATCACCAAAAATTCACATTCGAAGACGTGAATTAAATCCAAAGAAATCGATACCAAATCCATCAAAATGGATATTCCCAAAAATCCCGAAAAAGAAGTCATCAAGGTCGATAAAAGTGATAACAACTAATCGGAGCAACAAAAATCAATAAACAATGGAAATTCAATCAAGAAGAGCCTAAATAGGCAAAAATGCACAGTTCCAAACGTTTGGATTTAGGTTGTGGAAATATTCCAGAAAACGACCCAGACGTTTGAAACTTTAAGTCAGACGTCTGAGATCCATCCAAACGTCTGATCTTAGATTTCAAACGTCTGGAATTAGTCTTTGACTTTTTTTTATTTTGCGTGCATATATTTTTGCTCCATGTCCAAACCAGACGTCTGGACTTGGTCACCAGACGTTTGGTCACCTGGTCTGGGCAACAATTTGCCTAGGCCAAAGTGGCCAATACGTATCGGGAGCGATTGGACGAGCAACGATGACTAAGGATTTACGCCAAATGACAACCCAGCCTTAAAGGCTCTTCGATATACCCCAAACTTTAATGTCCAAACATCCATAGTAGGATTTTCAAAAAATTAGACCAAAACACCAAAATTTGGGAAATTCACCAAATCAATTCAAATCAAAAGCAAAAGAATATGCACAAGTGTTAGGAATTCATACCTAACAACAATGATAGCTATAGACGTAGATGTGAGTTAAAGAACTCACCTTTTAAACTCAAAACAATGAATGAGAAGCTCTAACACAAAGGAAAGGCCAATTCCTCTTCAACCTCAACTCAAGAAGCTTCAATCTATGCTAATAAGAAAATATTTCCTAAGTTAGGTTTAGGAATTTCTGAGGTTGAAGAGAGGTAGAGATGGAGAAAATGAAGAGGATGCTTACCTAAGCTTCTCTTTGAATTTGGAGCAAGAACTTGAGTTTCCTAATCAAACTAGGGTTTGAAATTTCTATTTCCAATCTTTTTCCCCCATTTCTCTTGAGCTAGAGTGATAGGAAATATTATGAAGGAATGAAGAGGAGTGGAGTGAGAGTTAGGGTATTAGATGGGTTCATGGGCTGAAACCCAAACCCAAAGCCCTAAATAAAAAATAGCAAAATTCACTCAACTCCAAACATATCGATGTTTATACTCAAAAAAGTTGTAAACGCCATTTTGGACTCAATGGGAGTGGTCTCGAGTCCCAATTCGACTATTTACAAAAAGTAACATTTCGGACTTTAATCCGATTAACGATGCTATATTTAAATAAAACATTTAAATATACAATCGTAAAATATGCGGGTTGTTACAGCGGAGAAAAGCGTATCAAATTAAAAGGGATAGATATTGAACCTAGGAACGACATGTGAGTGGATTAATTATATTCTTTTACGTTTATAATATATATTATCGTTGAATTTCCATTAGATAATTTATTCCGGTAATTAATTCAATTAGTTATGCAAACACGGTAAATTTGATTTATATTTAATTAGGCTTGACAATTAGAAAAGGCGTAGGCCCAAAGTAAGAAATTTACAGTTATTTACATCTATTTTAAAAGTCATAATTTAGCCTTAATGCTGGTCCTTTTATTCCCTTTTTACACGAATAATATAGTTAGAAAGATAATCCGCGGTTATGGATTAAAATACTAGACTTTATAGAAGTAGATGTAAAATAAGAAAATTGGAAAATTGGAATAAAATTAGAAAAGTAGAATTCTGCAATAAATTACGTTGAACAGAAACAATAAATTTATCTAATAATTTAATTTGGGGAGTAAGTAATAGATTAATTGGTGGGTTTAGAAACTAGAATACATTTCTATAATTTAATAATTAATAGATAATGATAAACGTAATTGCAAGAATAAACAGAAAGAAAAAGGGAACTAGTGTAAAATAGAGGGACCACTGTATTCTACGCTAGCCCAAAATAATAAAAGAAATATCTTGCAGTTATGAATTATTGTTTATAGTAATATTTAGTATTAAATTATGGAAATATATTTTTGTATAGCTTTCAAAACCAACTAAATAAAATAGAATTACTTCCTAGAATAAAAGAAAATAAAGTAGAGCATGAAATGAATCAAATAAATTATTAGATAAGAAATTAAGGCTGTGAACAATAAACGAACCTAGGTCTGCATTTACCGTGTAGACTATATAAAAAGACAGTCATTATGATAAGTTAATTATATAATAAAAGAGAACAAAAAATAATTCTATATCATAATAAAAGAAGACAGACTTAAACAGAAAAGAAACACTTGTAATTATTTATAGATTTTAAAAGAAATAATAGTAGCAATTACAAGTATAATTATAGCATAAGTTATGATTAAGTAAAAGAATAAAAAGGCTTATTTGGGAACTTAGAATAAATAAGCAATGATAGAAAAGATAAATAGCAAAAGCTTATTTTAGTTTTCTATTAAATTAATAAGCAAATAGAACAAAAGATGCTTATTTAATAAACTTAAGACTTAAATTAAGTTAATAAGCAAGAAGTGGCAATACCAATAGCACTCCCTATTAGATCAATGGTGGTCTCACAATAGCCAGAAGCGAGACGAGGGCAAGAATATGCTAATTAGGGTAAATAAGTAGCCAACAGAATAAGAAAAGTAAACTAAATGCAAATTAAAAGATTAGACTTAGGGTCTAATAAAAGAATTGAGATGAGTTTGGAGTAGCCCAAAGGATGAAGCGCCTAACGAAGCAGTTTATCATGGATTTCAGAAATGGAGAAGCACGTCCAACTTATTGTTTTTGGGCTTTAAAGAAGTACGAGACTTCAACGGGACGTGAGGATACTCTACGATGGCCCTCTGGGTAGGCCTAACGAAGCTGCATCCCTGGAGGCAGGTCTGTAGGTGTTCCATCAAAAGAGTGTGCCTTGACTACATTTGCATTGTAGGCCTAACGAAGTGGACCTTTGTGAGCAGTCAGAAGGGCTCGGTGTTCGGAGTAGTGTATTCGTATGTCTAGTACTTGCAAGTAAGGTTAAGGATAGTCGCATGCGGATATCAGCCAGCATCAAGACCAAGAGCAATTTTGGGAAAGACTAGAGTTAAACCAACAGGCCAATGATTCTTTCACTATCGATACATTAGATGGGGGCACCGCCAATTGGATGTTAGACTGTTTGCAGTAGGGCACGGCCACTTAACTCCTTAGAATTCTTTCGATTAGTTGAGGGGTGGCTGCGTGGGGCCATAGCCATGATGAGAAAGGGACATACCAACTAGAATATCTGTATTGTAGGCCTAACGAAGCGGTCCTTTACAGATATAGAAAATCCCCGACTGAATTCCGTACAAGGTAGACCTTGTTAGCGGGATTCAGATAGTAGACAAAACGATTACGTAGTCCTCAATGTACGCACTGGGTGGTACATTGTGGATGTCCGAGCACTAGTATTGACTAGTGCGGATGCAATTTATGTTTTCGTAGTAAGTAGTGGAGCATCTATATTGTAGGTCTTACGAAGCGGTCCTTTACAGATGTAGTTACGGAACGCTCTCAAGGCTAGATGATGGAGTCCTTCTCGAGGAGGATACGAAAGGTACCATGGGTGGTACCTAGGACCAATATGGTCATTGGGCATATAGCTACATATATGTATATATTAGTTATTAGGTTTTTATCTACTATGGGGTAGATGTGCATGGTTCACGAATAGAGGTGAGAATATTCTAACCTAATGAACCTAATATAAGAGTAAATGGAAATAAAATGATATATGTAGAAATAAGCCTAGAAGTATATAACTTATCCATTCACTAGAACTTTTGTTCTGACCTCCTCCTCATAACATCCTACAGGTTAGGTAGATGGCAGAGACTTCTCATCTATGTGACGCTAGGGAAGTGTCATTATTTGGGTGAGTATTTACTTACTATTATATTTTAATCAATTCCACTCTGAGATAGATAATTAAGCTCTGATATATTTATCTTTGCCTATTTGCAGAATGCCAGATTCCCAACTCGGGTTTCAATAGGCTTGGGTTTTAGCATTTTCGCAAAAAATCCTAACCCACTGGAGTTCGGGTTGTTACATTTGGTATCAGAGCCTAGGTTTAGGGTTCCTAGGTAGATAGTGAGTGAACGTGTTTGTACTTTTGAATAAAATATAAATATATTATGTACTAAAATCCGAATAGTCCTCAACTATAGATTTTAACATGTGGAAAGTTTTTAGAAGTATATTTGTGCATAGTTCGCTAGTCGGGTTTGGGATGACCCAAGTATGTTGAGCCCTATATTAATTACCGATTTATAGCATACAAATAAGCCTTGTTTTGAGAGAAGATTGGTATCCATATGTTATAGGAAGTGTAGAAGTTGCCAAGGGATAGTAGGGAGAGTGTTTTTATTTTGAAAGAAATAAGAGGTTTTAGTAAGAAGAAAATCCACTTTATGTCTAGCCCAATAAAATGAAACTTTTGTAATTGAAAAGTTGAAAAATATAATTGTTAATATATTTGAGGAAGTAAATATTGGGTTTTTGAAAAAAAAAGTGATATGAAATTTAAATTGGATTTTATATGATGTAAATTTTGTTAAAAGTGAAATTCTTTTTGAAGAATTATAGAGCATGTATAGCTCGCTAGTTTCCTTGTAGGTGAACAAAGATTTTAAATATAAAAACCTAGAGTGTGTTAAGTATCGAAAACATATATTACAACATTTATTGTTGTAATAGATGTTTTCGGTAAAAATAAAGGAAGCATAGACTATGACACTATTGTTATAGTAGGTGACTTCCAAAGGAAATGTTTTTAACATATCATATGAGATTTATTAATATTTATTTTAATTGAATCCATAAACTAGTATTTTTGGGTTATAGTAACGGTGTTTTACGCAACATCTGTTTTGACCCAAATGAGTTTTTGAGATAATTTCTAAAGTGGTTTGTATGTACACTTATTATTTAAATAAGTATATGAAAATATTTTCTAGTTATAAAGCAGTTTTGAAAATGGGTTCTTTTGAAAAAATACTGTACTGTAAATTAATGAATTTAGTAGGAAATATCTTATCTAAGTGAATATAGAGTAAACATACTTTAATCTATTGGGATGAAATGAATAATTATATAATTTTCTATGAATCATAAATAAAGATGTTTTGTGCAAGTTATAAGGAATACATGAAAGAGATGTACAAGGTATGGAAAGCACCATATTTTGTATAGCCTATTTCAATAAAATATAAATAAATTCCTTATAATTTCACATAAACATGAAATCCTCCTCTAAAGGATTCATAGAAGGTTTTAGCATTAAGGGTTTCTCATAAGAGAAAGTAATTGCAATAAATTAAGGTATAAAACCATTAAGTGTAGTAAGTTAGAAACTCCTTCAAGGTTAAGTAATTAGAAGAGTAGGAAAGTTAAGTGATTTTTGATACAATAATTGTTCTTATCTACTCTAGTTTTAGTAAATTTGAAAATCTATGAAAAACAATAGGATATTTTGAAAACATGTGAGGACATTTTTCTTAAGTCAAAAAAAACGAGAAAGATGGTTTGGTGGAAAAGTAAATAAGTTTTTGAAAAGATAAAATTTTAAGTAACCCAGTACCTTTGAATTTAATAGAAAACTTCAAAATAATACTTTCAAAGGAAAGAATTTCAAGTTTGAAGTTTCAAAATTTTAGAAGTTTTAATTTCGGAAGTAAAATGATAAATACCAAACCGAACCAGACTTTTAAATATGGAGTAGATAGGAATCATTTCCTAGGTGTAACGGGAAAAGTACAAGGCTATAGCAGTAATTACTCCTGATAGTAATAATAAAAGTTCCCATAAGGTGTATAGGACACTGGTGAAAACCTAGAAATGTTGTTTCATGTGTGCAGACTATAGAAGAATAGTGAAATGATATTAGTAAGATAGTAAGCCATGCGTGGTGGGAAAAGTCGACCTTAGTTGGGAAAAAATGAACAGTAAAGAGAAAATTTCCCCAAATTTAGTTGCCTTTTTAGATAGAGACGGCATAGATTGAAACTCTTATCCATTGCAGTAATGAGACTTAGTTATTCATTTTTGAGTATGGAATAGAATGGATGAATAGATCTTATTCGTCATGAGTAATACAACGTATGTTGGTAACAAGTAATAGGCGGCAAGAGGAGCATATGAGTTACTTGGATTCCTAGAGTAGGACCTTTCTGTGCCAAAGTGGACATGGTCCTAGACCTTCTTGCTCTAGATGATAGTTGTGTTTAGTTGCTATAAAAAAAGAGTAAAAGCAGAATAAGATAACTAAAAGAAAATTAACAAATTTAAAGAAAGCGACAGAAACGTCAACAAAAAAATTTAAAAAGAGATATTTTCTTATGTAAACTGTGCTTGGGGAAGTAAATAATTTTTTTTAAGAACAATAGCCTAAATCCCAAGTACAGAGGAAGATGTGCGCAAAATAAAATCTGAGAAATATGAAGTTTTTCCATTTTCTACCTTCTTTCTAGGATAAGAGATCGAATTCAGAAAATTAGATTTTTTTGAAATTCGAATTAAAGTTGTATGGTAGGGTTTGGATGCAAAATTCGTTGAACTACACCCCTATTTAATGGGAGTGTGGAAAAAATTGGATGAAAAGTGTTTTAAAATTTTCAAAAGCTTGCATTCATATAGAAATTGCAAGTATATTTAGGATGTGTGCATCACGTTCTAAAAATAAATTTTTAAAGAAGCAAAGCATTCATATAGGAGGTACCGCTTAGAAATTCATGTACATGCATATATTTTGTATTGAATAATACTTTTTCACAAGAGCACGGGTGATCGAAAAATTGGATGTACACAAAATAGATGTGATTGATGCGAGGAATTACATAATTTTACCCTTGTCGAATTTCGGGGATGAAATTTTCTAAAGGGTGGGAGAATGTAACACCCCGCATTTTTACATAATTAAATAAAATCAATTGAATTAACATAATTGCAAAACAGAATAAAGTGTCAAATATATGCATTTAAGAATTAAGAGGTTACATAGATTTATGCAAGCAATGAGTGGGTGATTAATTGACGCATCAGTCAATTAAAAAGAGAATTAATTAAGAGACATAGAGGTGTCAATTAGTCAGAAAATATGTCACTTTTATAACATTAATTAGTTAAGGGATCTTCTATTAAAGGAAAATGTATGTGGGGAATAAATTAAATGATAACATACATATATTAATTTATAATTGATTCAATCAATTAGTTAAGAAATTAATTAAAAATATTAAGTAAGCGTCAATTAATAAAAGAGGGAAACTTATATGTCAATTAATTGGATAATGAATTGGCGGTTTAAATATATACAACTAATAAATGATGGTAAGGATTGTTTTTAGGGTTAATTGGATGGTTCATAGTTGTTCACTACACCTATAAATTAAACGTAACTTAACCCCAGCCCATAATATTTTCTTTGAATCAGCTACTGTCATTTACAACAAACTCCTCTTCTCTTCTCCCACTTCCTTTCTCCTCTATCAATCAAATCTTTCCCCAAACAAAAAATAAAATTAAGCAAGGATATACATACAAGCAAATCAGAGAATTGCGCAAACAAATCAGGAAATTTACAGCGAATTAAAAAGGGGAAAAAGCGGAGAAAAGTGTAACAAATTAAAAGGGATAGATATTGAAGCGAAGGACGACATGTGAAGTGATTTAATTATATTCTTTTACGTTTATAATATATATTATCATTGAATTTCAGTTAGATAATTTATTCCAGTAATTTATTATATTAGTTATGCAAACACAGTAAATTTTATTTATATTTAATTAGGCTTGGTAGTTAGAAAAGGTACGCCTAAAAGTAAGAAATTTACAGTTATTTACATCTATTTTAAAGGTCATAATTTAGCCTTAATACTGGTTACATTTATTCCCTTTTTGCGCGAATAATATAGTTAGAAAGAGAATTTGCGGTTATGGATTAAAATACTAGACTTTATAGAAGTAGATGTAAAATAAGAAAATTGGAATAATATTAGAAAAGTGGAATTCTGCAATAAATTACGCTGAACGGAAACAATAAATTGATCTGATAATTTAATTTGGGGAGTAAGTAATAGATTAATTGGTGGGTTTAGAAACTAGAATACATTTCTATAATTTAATAATTAAAAGATAACGATAAACGTAACTGCAAGAATAAAAAGAAATAAAAAGGGAACTAGTGTAAAATAGAGGGACCACTGTATTTTACACTAGCCCAAAATAATAAAAGAAATATCTTGCAATTACGAATTATTGTTTATAGTATTATTTCGTATTAAATTATGGAAATAGATTTTAGTATAGCTTTCACAACCAACCAAATAATATAGAATTACTTCCTAGAATAAAAGAAAATAAAGTAGATCATGAAATGAATCAAATAAATTATTAGATAATAAATTAAGGTTGTGAACAATAAACGAACCTAGGTCTGCATTTACCGCGCAGACTATATAAAAAGACAATTATTATGATAAGTTAATTATATAATAAAAGAGAATTAAAAATAATTCTATATCATAATAAAAGAAAACAGACTAAAATAGAAAATAAACACTTGTAATTATATATAGATTTTAAAAGAAATAATAGTAGCAATTACAAGTATAATTATAGCATAAGTTATGATTAAGTAAAAGAATAGAAAGGCTTATTTGGGAACTTAGAATAAATAAGCAATGATAGAAAAGATAAATAGCAAAAGCTTATTTTAGATTTCTATTAAATAAATAAGCAAATAGAACAAAAGATGCTTATTTAATAAACTTAAGACTTAAATTAAGTTAATAAGCAAGAAGTGGCAATACCAATCGCATTCCCTATTAGATCAATGGTGGTCTCACAATAGCCAGAAGAAAGATGAGGGCAAGAACATGCTAATTAGGGTAAATAAGTAGCCAACAGAATAAGAAAAGTAAACTAAACGCAAATTAAAAGATTAGACTTAGGGCCTAATAAAAGAATTGAGATGCGTTTGGAGCAGCCCAAAGGATGAAGCGCCTAACGAAGCAGTTCATCACAGATTTCAGAAATGGAGAAGCACATCCAACTTAGTATTTTTGGGCTTTAAAGAAGTACGAGAGTTCAACGGGATGTGAGGATACTCTAGGATGGCCCTCTGGGTAGGCCTAACGAAGCTGCATCCCCGGAGGCAGGTCTGTAGGTGTTCCATCAAAAGAGTAGCCTTGACTGCATTTGCATTGTAGGCCTAACGAAGCGGACCTTTGTAGGTAGTCAGAAGGGCTTGGTGTTTGGAGTAGGGTATTCGTATGTCCAGTACTTGTAAGTAAGGTTAAGGATAGTCTCATGCGGATATCGGCCAGCATCAAGACCTAGAGTGATTTCAGGAAAGACTAGAGTTAAACCAACAGGCCAATGATTCTTTCACTATCGAAACATTGGATGGGGGGCACCGCCAATTGGATGTTAGATGCAGTAGGGCATGGCCACTTAACTCTTTACAAGTCTTTCGATTAGTTAAGGGGTGGCTGCATGGGGCCACAGCCACGATAAGAAAGGGACATACCAACTAGAATATCTGTATTGTATGCCTAACGAAGCGGTCCTTTACAGATATAAAAAATCCCCGACTGAGTTTCGTACAAGGTAGACCTTGTTAGCGGGATTCGGATAGTATACAAAACGATTACGTAGTCCTCAATGTACGCATTGGGTGGTACATTGTGGATGTCCGAGCACTGGTATAGACTAGTGCGGACGCGATTTACGTTTTCATAGTAAGTAGTGGAGCATCTGTATTGTAGGCCTTACGAAGCGGTCCTTTACAGATGTAGTTACGGAACGCTCTCGAGGCTAGAAGATGGAGTCCTTTTCGAGGAGGATACGGAAGGTACCATGGGTGGTACTTAGGACCAATATGGCCATTGGACATATAGCTACATATATGTATATATTAGTTATTAGCTTTCTATCTACTATGGAGTAGATGGGCACGGTTCACGAATAGAGGTGAGAATATTGTAACCTAATGAACCTAATATATGAGTAAATGGAAGTAAAACGATATATGTATAATTAAGCCTAGAATTATATAACTTATCCATTCACCAAAACTTTTGTTCTGATCCCCTCCTCATAACATCCTACAGGTTAGGTAGATGGCAGAGACTTCTCAGCTATGTGACACTTGCTAGGGTAGTGTCATTATTTGGGTGAGTATTTACTTACTATATATTTTAATCAATTCCGCTATGAGATAGATAACTGAGCTCTGATATATTTATCTTTGCCTATTTGCAGGATACCAAATTCCCAACTCGAGTTTCAGTGGGCTTGGGTTTTAGCATTTTTGTGAAAAATCCTAACCCATTGGAGTTTGGGTTGTTACTAGGTTAGTCGCTTGATGAGGGAGATAGGACCAACACACCAAACGTGTTGTAGTATTAAAAATAATATGGTAAAGTTTTTGTCCTTTTATTCTAAATAGATGAAATGACACATTTTTCCTTTTCGTGAATTGCTTATTGAAGTCGTTCTATGGTTGGTTTTGGGATTCATGGATGAATGGATGTTTTGTTAAATGATAGAGTAGTGCTAAACTGCTAATGTTGAATGTGAACAGGTTGGTTGTTTGGAATAGTGTTACAAGTTTATATTGTGATATAAAGAATACAGCTGTTCGTTTCCAAGCGAAAGCAACATGGTTGCTTTTTGGAATCGAATGATGGGGTATGTTTAATCCAAACTTCAACCCATCGAAGTCATTGACTGAGATTTAGTTTGGTAGATGTCATTATTGAGTTTTCAAATAGATGCAAATGATGTTTGGGATAATCATTCTTTGAAGAATTAGAGTGATTCTTTTGTTACTCAAACCGAATATTAGTTGACAGACAATTTTTCATTGGCTGACGCGGAACAATTATGGCGCATCATGAGCCAAACATGTAGATATACATATTGAATGACATGGAACAAGTGTGACAATTAAGCACAAACAGATTAAACTCGCTCTGATATCATGTTAGAGAACCACATATTATCACAAAACCGACTGGTAAGTGAATGGTGGTATGTTAGTATTTATATAGGATTTATTTTATGAATTGCCCGATGTGAAACTAATCTTAACATAGATCAAAACTAGTGAGTAGCCCGTGCTACGCACACGGGCGGTGTTATACTCTGTAAATTATAATCCCAACATCAGACAGGCGATGTAAGGACGGAAGAGTGGCCATATCTTTCATATACATATTTATGCATAATGTACAGCAGATACATATGTCAGCACAAATGTGGTATATAGTTAAAGTGTTAGCGCAAATGAGCACGACAAACAGAAATGGTAGTTCAAAGCTGGAGTTGCGGTGTAAAAAACGCACATATATAATATAGGTGAAAGTAAACTAATTCAATCATCATACGTCCTGACGTACAATCTTGAAAAAAAAGTTCAAAATGAGGGGAAAGAAAAAAAAAGAACGACATGGAAAACATATGGAAAATTAGTAGCTACAGACATAAAAACGTAACTGTACCATAAACATGAAATGATAAAATGCTAGAAATTAATTTCTTTGCTTCTTCTCCCGAATCTTGATTTCAGGAGCTATTGCAGCCTGCTGATCTGTATTACCTTCCTGCGGTTAAGGAAAAGTAGATACGGTTTAAGTTCGTTAGCATGAAACATGTTGAAGTAACACAAATTAATAATATCAAACTAAGATACATAGTTACAGTATGGGTTTGAAAGGTTTAATAGTTAGGAGTATGAGTACATAGAAGTACAACAATCAGGCGAGATTTGGTAGGAATAAAGTCATGTTTTGGTATTTACTAAAACAATGTAGCATAGGATGTACAGTGGAACATTGTATGTGACAGATAATATGTACCAGTAGACATAAGTAATGCATAGACAGTAATTGCGCATGCTTTTAAATAGTTAATGGCAACAGTAAATGGAGAATAAAATAGTGAAAAAATATTTACCTAGATCCTATTTCCTCTTTTTAGCGTCTTTCTGGGGAGTGGTGGATCAGAAGTACATACTACCGAATGGATTGCACTACCATCAACCTGGTAAACATAACAAACTGTCATTGCTATGCCACCAATCGAATATAGACAGAAGAGTGACTAGGATTGTAGATCAAACCTGAGCAATCTGTTTCTTCCCTTTGATATCTATTTCGGACGGTACGTTATGCTTATCCGTAGTTGAGGGACAAACTAATTTAGAACTTTGATGGCTAGGTGGAGTTAGTTGTAAATTTCAAATAACGGATGACAACAAAGTACGGCAATAAGCGTTCATAGGTAGGTACGTAAATTATAAATTAATAGCTACCTGAGATTGAGAACGTACCGTCTCAGTCACAGGTACATTTTTTGTGATTTTTCTAGTATTGAGGTAAGCGTCAGGATTATTCATCTCATAGTTACTCGGTCTAAATTCAAATATCACTTCAGACCCTGAGAGATGGTGGAAAATCTTATCAACTTTTTGTATCCCATTTTCCTGAAGCATATAACAGTTTATGTTGGGGCAGAGTATGTACAATGTGTAGGTAATGCTGTTATTATCAACATAGCGAGCAGATGCGGAGCAATACATAAATGTGCACATATGAAGCCAAATATTTTGGATGAAACACAACGTACGAGAGGACAGTGTAAAAACAGCTGGGGCTACAGCATGGGCATGGTATAGTTGGGGGAAACAATGAGATGAATAGTAAAGCTTAATAAATAATTCAACAGAAAATGGAAGTGGATACAGGACAAACGTCCATACCATACGAAATCTGTCATATTCCACGTTGTTCTATGCAGAACATGTATATGTGTTGACGTGTAGCTTCAGTTTCCAACGTCTACAGCTGTTTATCAAAATATGACAGTACGGTTGAATAATGTAAACCGTTATTAGATAGCAGGTTATATTAAATGGAGAGAGCATAGTTTAGAATTTACAGCTGTTTACCATACGAATAACATGTGTACGTGGTGAAACTATATAATAATGTTGGCATGAGTAAAATATTCGTATGATAAACTGGGAATGAGAATTTAATGTAGGAAATTGTAAACCGTTACTCGTAACATTTGCATGAGTAAAATAATGTTGGCACTGCAAAATCAATCTGAAAAATTTGTCTACTGCGCTGTGAATAACACGGCAATAATATGGTATTACTCGATTTCCAAACTCAATTTTGAAGAAAATCGTAGATCATCATATATATATATATATGTATGTACAGTTATATATATTGTACGGTAAAAAGGACGGAATAAAACGAACACAGTAGTAAAATGTATAATTATGCTTTTTTACGAGTTGAGGATGGCAAGCATGTCGTCAACCTTATGTCCGAGTAGCCATTCGGCTTCCTTGTCAAAAGCGTTAATAGTAGTAGACGTAGAGGAGTCCAATATTCCACGTTTAAGCGGTACCTACCAAATAAATTTTTAGTGGTAGTAGTTGATATATCAAAAAAAAAGTGGAACAAAGAATTTGAGAAATGTTACCTATTGACGAGATGCACAACCATTCGGTGGCATCCGGAGCATAAATGTTTGTTCCCTCAAATTGAACCATTGATTTACAGAATGCACATGAAAGATATCTCCAAGTAGAACTTTTCAATTTCACAATGGTTGCGGGTACTACATATATTTTAATCTAAATAAAAGTGTTTGTTCAAATAAGTAATTATTTATATTGACATAAACATTCCAAGTTCAAATTGCAAACGTTGAACATAGAAACAGCAAGCGGATTAGATTTCTTTTTTTTCTAAAACTTGAGAATACACATACTAATACCATTGCCTAGAAGAAAGGTAGAAAAAATATATGGTCAGCCAGTAGGAGGGTATGTATGCGGGCATAGAAATGTAATACATGGGCCCGTGTTAGTTGTACGGACAACGTACCCGACAGTTTGCTGTCCTGACATCGTTTAAGTGCTGGCTGAGCGTAGCGTTGATCCTTTCTAACACACCGACACGGTTAGGAGCGGAGTGGTCTATGTACTCGATTTTTTTCATCGTCTTGGTTGGATCTATGCAGTGTAAAGTAACAAAGGCAAATGCAGTTCAATGGTTAAAAATACAACCACTACAAGGGAAATAGGCTATTCCAACGGCTCCCAGCCGTTGGCGGCCGTTGGGAGCCGTTGGAAATAGCGTTGGAATAGAGTACCACGCCTTCCAACAGCTTCCAACGGAAGCAACGGGGAATTAGCAACGGCTACCAACGGCTACCAACGGCAAAAAACTGACCAATAAGCCGATGTTAGCCGTTGGTAGCCGTTGCTAATCTGGGTGAATTTTTTTTTACAGCAGCACGCGATTCACCTTCCAGCCACACACAATCAATATATATCAATTTCCATTCCATTTCCACTCCATTTCACATATATATCACATATTCAACACATTATACCACAAACAATATAAACAACCAAAAATCAACATCAAACATTACATATTCAAGTCCAACTCCATATTCAAACATTACAACCAAACCCTCACCAACTCCAACTCCATATTCAAGTCAATATATACAATGCAAACACTTAAACCTCACCACCTCAAAGTCAATACATACACAATAACCATCAAACACAATCCTCACCACCTCAAAGTTAATATATACAATAACCAACCACAAAACAATAATCATCATACCTCTCAAGCATCATCATCACCTCCGGAAGCACCAGACGACGAAGGGAAGGAACCATGCCTCTGCGCGTACTCCGCTAAACGTTGATTCAGCTGCTCCATTTGTATAGCGCGAAGACGGTCCTGCTCTTGCAACTGCTCAACCATGGTTCTAAGCTCTTTTATTTCAGCTTTGTCACACGCCTTTTGAGCTGCCCGAACCTGCAAATAGAATATGAGATGTTCACATTTGTATTATAATCATTTTCTTAAGCAATGTATATTTTAAAATATAGAAACGTAAATGACGTGATCTTAAGCAATGCATATACCACAAATAAATGCATATTTTTATTACAATATATAGGTTAACTTATTAAATATATAGGTTAACTCAACTAGAAATCATCATATGTATAGTGTATCTATATGTTAATTTATTAAATATAATATTGCAATGTTTATAAGATTACCGCTTGGTTTCCATAGCCATAGCGCCTATTCCGCTGCGTCGGATCCATAATAACGTCGAAAATATTATCTTCCTCCTCTACCGTCAACTCATCGCGATCCGATTCTGAAAGCAGCTCTGCCCGTGCCTCCTGAAACTTTGCCCAAAATAAAAAACAATTACAGGTTAAAATTAGTAGAATAGGATTTAAACATATCGATATTAATAAAATAAGTTTTAAAATATGCATACATATGCAGCCGTTGCCTTATCATCACCATCCCACTGATATGTAATATTGCCAGCATTGTCTGTTTGTCTTGATGCGTGGGTGCGGGTAAATACCTCCATCATAGACACGCGACGTCCAACCGATCTTTCCTGCAATAAATAATTTATATATTTTAATTTTTCATAGCTAATTACCGAACTAATTAATATACAAAATGTAATAACGGTTTAGATAAATTTACCAAGTCCTCACGGTGATGCTGAAAAGACTTGGATCCGCCACGATGCGTTACAGGATTCCTACTTCTATTGGCAGAGTTCCTCTCCGACTCCATCTGCAATTTTATAAATTGAATATTATATTTATACTAATTGCGAAATAATTAACTATATATTAGGTAGAACATTTACCTTGAACTCGTCGGTCTTCCACCACCTCATCCAAGAATCCCATACGGAAGCGCCCATCCAGTTCGATTTCTTCCCCGATTTTTTAAGAGCTGACATTACCTCCCTGTAATTTTTGGCGACCTTCGAATTCCAATGGCGCTGAACCATGACGACATCGGCCTCCGCCAAGTCCACTTGCCCCTGTACAAAGAGAAAACATTACTAAGTGTTCATTTATACTTATTCATATAGTAAAGTAGTATATATAAACTCACCAGAAAATCCTTCCATATGGCCTCCCTGACATGGTCAGGGATCTTACTCCACTTAGGCCAGCAATCTGTCATCCTGCTCATATATGATTGCTTGGAAATGCCAAGCACAACTCCTGAGGGCTCCAAATCAAATCCCCTGTGTTAAATAAAACAAAGCTTTAGACAAGTATATATATGTATGAACAAATTTATATTGTTATCATTTTAATTTTGATACTTACGCTCCATCAGCCTTCGGCTGCAAATATACAAGTGGTCGAGCTAGAGGCTCACCACTACTCTCGCCGGCCGAGCGAGAAGAGCTACGACGTCTGGAGCCTGACATAATACCTGTTGAAAAGTTTCATTTTTAATTATAGACATAGATAAAATGATGATGATATGTGGTGCATGTAATGATGATGAGATGATATATATGTGATGCGTGTGCGTGAATATATAATTGTAAAAATTACCGGATTTAACTCAGTCCTCGTCGTTTTCTGATTCAGACTCGATCTCGTGTTCTATATCGTTTTCCTCTACACTCTCAAATGCTTCGACTAATACATTTGTCTCATCATTTAATTGTCCAAAATCAGTTTGATCGTCTGTAATTGTGGTTTCAACATTTTCTTCGATATCTGCTTGATAGGCTTGTTCTTCTGGAATATTTTTTCCATCGAATGTAAATCTCGTCTTGGTTTTAAAAACCGCAGACCAATCCGCTTTATCTCTTTTTAGAGACGGATAAGGGGCGTAATAAACTTGTAGGGCTTGTTTGGCTAGTACAAACGGATCGTATGGCTGATAACGGGAGGTATGTTTTATTTCTATAAGATTATAATTTGGATGCACGTTAATACCAGAACCTAGAACATTGCTGAACCAGTTGCATCTAAACAAAAAAACTTCCTCTGCGGGTCTTATAAAATATGTCAATTGCAAAATCTGGGTTAACACGCCATAAAAATCATGTATATGATTATTAGGATCATCACTGCCTTTAACAAATATACCGGTATTGTTTGTTAATTTTTCAGCACCGTATTCTTTGGTGTTGAATTTATATCCATTAACGAAAAATATTGGATACGTTTTAACTTTCCTTTTCGGTCCCAACGCCAAATGTTTTAATCCTTCATCGACCACATTATTTGTAGGATCACAAACGTAGTTCGAAAACCAAGTAGCGAAATTTTTGCTTAAATCGCCGTTTGGATTTTGTGATTCATAAACACTGCAAACAAAAACAATATATTGCTTTATTATTAATTAACACATGCAGTATTAAATTAAATTTATCAAAACTTGTAATCTGATAATTACCTAATAAATGGTGCAACTTCTGGACAATTAAGAAGAATATACGTGTGTGCTGCATGGTAATCTCTATCATCTAACCATACTTCTACACATTTTCCAGCATGTCGACCATGTTGTTTAAAAATAGATAACATTGCTTCAGAAGAAAAATCTTGTTCGACGGCCTCATCATTACGCACAACACTTTGAAATGATAAATTCACATGATCATTGAAATAATGAGAGAAAAAGAACGATGCTTCTTCTTCGATATATGATTTGCAAATCGAACCTTCAACTCGAGCTTTTTGTCTCACTTTTTTCTTTAAATGATTTAAGTACCTGATAAAAATTATTTCATATCAATATTGATTTTTAATTATACTTAAATTACATACTCAGTATTAACAACATACCTCTCGAATGGATACATCCATCCATATTGCACAGGACCTCGAAGACGTGCTTCAAATGGAAGATGAACAGGTAAATGCTCCATTACGTTGAACAAACCTGGAGGAAATATTTTCTCCAGTTTGCAGAGAAGTATAGGGATTTCTACCTCAAGTTTACGAAGACGGTCAACTTTTAACGTAGTTGAACAAAGCTCCTTATAAAATAAACTAAGTTCTGTTATAACCATCCAAACTTTTATGGGCAACAATTCTTTGAAAGCGACGGGTAACAAATTTTGCATCATTACATGACAATCATGGCTTTTCATCCCACTCAGTCTTCCGTTCTTATAGTCGACACATCTACGAAGATTAGATGAAATTCCATCAGGAAATCGTAATCCTTCCACCCATTTTAACAGTACTTTAACTTGGTTGTTATCTAATTCATAACATGCTTTGGGTTTTTTAGTGTCATTTGGCTTCATATGAAGCTCAGGACGATTACATATTTCTTCTATATCACGTCTTGATTTCAGATCGTCCTTAGTCTTTCCCTTAACATTCAAAAGTGTATTAAACACATTATCGAATACATTTTTCTCGTTATGCATCACGTCAATGTTATGACGGATTAAGAGATTTTTCCAATAAGGCAACTCCCAGAATATACTCTGTTTGCACCAATTATGAAACGTCGATTTACCTTGGATTTCAGTTTGCTGCCCGGTTTCATGTATCTTTGGATAATCTTTGACAAGTTCATATATATCTTCACTTGACCAAATCGTTGGTGGTTGTAAAGTCTCATGTCTATTAGCTATGAAGTTTTTTTGTCTCTTCTAAAAGTATGATTAATATGGAGAAAACGTCGATGACAATCAAACCATGAAATTTTCTTCCCATGCCGTAAAGAAAATGCTCGTGTTTCTTCCATACAGTAAGGACAAGCAAAACGACCGGCCGTACTCCAACCCGAAAGCATTGCATATGCAGGAAAATCGCTAATAGTCCATAACAGAGAAGCGAACATCCGAAAATTTTTCTTTTTTGATATGTCGTATGTTTCAACTCCTTCGTACCACAATGTTTTCAACTCTTCAATTAACGGTTGTAAGTAAACATCGATACCCTGTGTCGGATCATGGGGGCCAGGGACGACAATTGTGAGAAACATATATGGAGTTTTCATACACATCCACGGGGTAGATTGTAAGGTGTGATTATTATAGGCCAAGATGAATATTTAGAACCAAACTGAGAAAACGGTGAAAATCCATCAGTACACAAACCTAGTCTAACGTTACGGCTCTCCGCTGCGAAATCGGGATATTTCTTATCAAAATACTTCCATGCTTCTCCATCAGATGGGTGTGTTAACGTACCTTCTTCAGGTGTTCTCACACTGTGCCATCTCATATGATGCGCTGTTACAGATGATGCATATAACCTTTGAAGTCTAGGAGTGATAGGTAAATAATGCATACGCTTGTATGGAACTTCTTTTCCCTTTTTTTTCCTTGGCTTGTATCTTTCTTGATTACATATTTTACAATTTCGAAGACTGACATCATCTTTCCAAAACAACATGCAACCATTTAGACATGCATCAATTTTTTGATACGGTAAACCGAAAGATGACATTAGTTTTTTCACTTCATAATAATTTTCGCACATTAAATTATCTGATGGCATATGGCGTTTAGTAGCTTGTACAACAGCCGTAAATCCGGCTTCTGTGAAGTTGTACTTTGATTTCATCGCAATGTACTCTGCAGTTGCCGATAATTGAGTGCCGCTAGTACATCCATTCCAAAGAGGTTTCTTAGCAGCATCCAATAAATCATATATTTTTTTCGCTCCAACATTTGGTTCCTCTTCGACGTTAACATCTTCGTTATTAAATTCAACAGTATGGAACATTGATCGTGCTGCATCTTCAACCATATGTTCTATGAGATTCGTCGTACTAACTTCATCACTAATGACCTCTATTGACTGTTCTTCGTTACGTGTTATGCTTTCTCCATGACGATCCCACACCAAATAATTGGTTACGAAACCATATTGGCGCAAATGAATCCTAACCATATTCGGTACTAAATGCTTCAACAATTTGCACCTACTACATGGACAACGAATTTCTACGTCGTTTCCAATATTACTTAAAGCAAATTCGACAAACACATTAACCCCGTTGAGAAAATGTGTACTTATCGAGCCTCCCAATTCTCTTCTTTGATACATCCAGCTCCGATCAATAAAATAATTGACCATTTTTCCTACTGTAAAACCTATGATCAATAGTAAAAAACTATTAATCAAATTCGATAAACACATTTTAGATTTTACTGTTTTTTATAATCCATTTTCGTTTATATACAAAGTTATATTTCTTGCTATTTTGTTTATATTTTTGTACCTTTTGTGATGGTCGGTTATCCTACTTCTCATTACAAACACAATAGTAATTACATTTCTTAAATCATATCTTTATAAACGATTTCCCAAAATTTCGGCAGCACTTCCCCCGTGTTCCTTGTATCGTACACAATGCATGTACACAAGGAACAAAAAGGAAATGCCGTCGAAATTTTGTGAACCGTTTATAATGATATGATTTACGAAACGTAATTACTTTATAGTGTTTGTAACTTGTCCAATACAGGGACAAATCCAACAGATATTGTATCAGATGAATATGAATATCCGTTTTGCAATAAAAACGAATATTCATACAACGATCATATACAATACCTGTCAGACGGGGCCAAAAATTCACTAAGGGATTTAAATTTGGTTTTTATGTTACCGTTTTATTAAATATATAAAATAAGGCATATTATGCATTATATTGTATTATTTTAATAAATACATATATAGTAAATTATATGATTTTTAATATTTCACAAAATATATAATTCATGTTCGTAAAATATTCCACTAATTCATGTTTTTCTAACATTTTACAAAACATACACAAAATAATTTAAATCAATCATAAGTAATCTAATGCTAATTCACATGCGCATTTATACTAAATTATAAACATATTTACATATGTGCATAATATATACATACACAAACAATTTGGACATTTGGATGACAATAATTGTAATTAGCATTTAGTTTGGTGTAATAAACAAGCAATATGTCATTGGATACAAATATAACAGCAAATTAACACAAAATTAAAAAAGATAAAAATTGTAGGGTTTTAGGAAAACCTGATTTTGGAGACTTCTAGGAATGGAGAGAGGATGTTGGCGTTGAGTGATGGCGTTGGAGCAGCTGTTGGTTGCATGGGGAAGGTTGGAGGTGGAAAAGAGGAGGGGAGGAGAAGGGTTTTGGTGGAATTGGGGAAGATGAGAATAATGTTTTGGTCTCTGTCTGGTTGCAGGTATACGCAAATTTCCAACGGTTACCAACGGCCGCAAACGGCGTTATTTCCAACGGTTATCAACGGCTACCAACGGCAAGTTAAAAAAAAACGTGTCGTTGGTAGCCGTTGGAAAATGCCGTTGGCGGCCGTTAGAAAGCCTTCGTGGCTATATACTGTATTTCTAGTAGTGAACCTGTATGTAAAAAAAACATACCTGGTTTTTATGTTAGTTAGTTTAGGCAAATCAATGTCCAAATATATTTTTGTCGCCTTTATAGAGCTCAAAGTAAATGCACCTGAGAAAGTAAAATATAAATTAGATGGCAGTTTTTTTGGGATGGTGGGAAGCAAGTACACGGATCAATAGCATACGACCGTATGTTGCGACTGTCAGCGATGTGACAACAACTGTAGGCGATTTCTCAAACTTTTATATAACGGATTGTTCATGTAAACCACTTTGGCTCGCCCATAGTGACACGATCCTCATATTCCCACTGCGTGAGAAAGAAAATTAAAATAGTAATTGATTGATTGCATTAAAAAAATAGGTTAAACTGGCAGCACCTAGTGCTTTCCACATGCAACTCTCGTTTCATTGTTTGGGTTCCACTTTTAGAAGTTACACTGAATACATCAATTACAGCACGTAATATACCACCCAAATCTGTACCAAGTCATGCTGTTAAGACGTGAGTGCGCATACTTACATCAATGGAAACAGGTGATATAAATGGAGGGGAGAAAAAGTACCCGTAAGGTTGTCTATACGTCATAGCCTGCTTATATGCGTGCTTTCATCAGCAAAGGCAAACTTATACCGTGGTATTTTTTCTACTGCATCTGCTACCTGGACTGCTCAGGTATCGGTTCTCAGAACTATTATCCAGTCGTCGTGTACCGTTCTGTATGTTGTTTCAGCATTTTGGACATTGAACCTTGTCACGTCGTACACCGAAGGTTCTTCGAACACGCTTTCAAACTAGCGCAAAATATGTTTTCGGACTATTGCCACCTTCTCATTTCCCTGTCACAAATAACATTGATTTTGACTATGCGGATATAAGTACTTGTATATGGGCTAATTCATATAGCGACATAAACTAACGCACACATGTACTAGTACATGAAGTGGCAGCAAACGTGAGAAAGTAATGTGTTCAATAGGGTCAGCGATTTGCAAGGTAAAGTAGCACTTCTCCACGTTGTGAACAAAATGTGCACAATTCCCACACGAAAGTTGGCAAATGGTAATATACAAATGTAAAACAACTAAGTGATATTAGATGTTCTTGCCGTCAGGTGTAAGCCATAAAATACATTTTTTACAGTTGCAAAACGCAAGTTGACAAAACAAATAAGTTCATATGCTTACACATATACATTTTAATTCCACTGCAGGCACGTGGATCATGCAAAGCACGGTTATAAAAGCCAGAAGTATAATCAATGTTAATACTATTTATCTCATACACACGGTCATATGGAACAGGTGGTAACATAATCGTTATGCATTGATATCAATCCGAGAAAAAAAACAGACTACCCGACTCAGCAGCAGTAGATAATGTCATACTCCGCTGTCAACAAACTACATGTTCAGTACGTAAACTTCATTTGTTCCCTGAATGACCAATTTCCACAGCCTAGCCACCCGAACACGAACAGTATTCCAATTTGTACAAAATACCAATTCCGAAAGCAACATGTTTTTCCCATCCATTATATTAAGCAATGTGAGAAGAAATAGAGAAATTATTGTAGGTTGTATTAAATGGAGAGAGCATAGTTGTTCCCTGAATGACCAATCCTCCGCCAACGACCGGTTGTCTAATGGGATGCTCGCCTGCTCCTTCGGAAGCAACGCCGTTGGCGTCTCCGTTGTCGGTTGTTGGTTCTTCGCCGCTGAGGGATTTGGCCTCGGTTGGTATCGGTGGTGGCTCGTTGGATTGGCAGGTTTGCTTCTCTCGTTCCTCTTTTAGCATTCTCGTTGTTTTAGATGGTTGTTTGTTTTTTGTTGGGCTGGTGGCATTTGAGGCCATCTTATCTCGGCTGAGCTTTGTTTATTTCCTCCGTGACTTTGAGGTCAGCACTCATGACAGGGAGTCATATTCTTCCGTTGGTTCCCTGTCTGAGTTCGACTGCTTTCCTTTGGATTCGGTGCAGCTCTCCCTCTGCTACATCGATTCTGCTCGAGCTCTTTTTCGAACTGGGCTCGGCCTACTGGAATTCGTCTGTAGTTTTTCTCTTCGTGGCCAAATCGATTCCCCATCAGTACCGATTTTGGCGTCCTCTAGATTGTCCGGTTGTTTCGGGTCTTACCGGGCTGAGCCCTATTGGGTATGTCGATGGATGGCTAAGACCCGATGTGGTCGGCGTGGGCGATCTCCTACAGCTGGACGTATAGCGATCGCTTTCGACCGTTATACGGGCAGTTTGGACATTTGCCAGCCACTCTCGATTCGCGCAGGCGATCGAGGCATCGGGGCTGAGCCGAGACTTCTTTCCTATACGCGGGGCTGTCTGATTAGTGACAGTCTGGCAGTGGAAGGAGTCCAACAGCAACATGGGAAGCAATCTGATTGCTCTCCTACATTACTCTGTAGTCCGTCTGCTTCTGATTCCACCGTTCTCATATCGGGCTCCTCCTCCTTCGGTTTTACTTTGTCTTCGGTTGACTCTGCTTTTGTCTCCTTTTTTGGTCCGTCGGTTATCACTGCAGATGATGGTGATATGTCCCCCTTTAGCTGGTGCGTTTGGCTTTCCTGGTCTTGTGTGGACCGCATTCCGTCTTGCTTGCGGTCTCCTTCCATTTTGTTAGATAGGGATATCCCCTCGTCCTCTCATTGCTCTTCGGTGTGTTCTAGTTCTTCTTCTTTGTGCCCTATCTCCATTTCTATTCCCCTGATGAGCAAGGCAGAGATTGCGCTCCTTAATGAGCGGCTGGATTGTTTGGCTAGGAACTCTACTCCCTCGTCCTTATCGGATAGGCCTTCTTCGCTCTCCTCGATAGGGGCTGGGGGAGAGGCGATGGTTGAGGCGGCCGTCCCTCCGCAGCGATCGTCTCGGCGAAGGTCGCGGAGAGCCATCTCCACCCCTCGCACCATTCGCACACGCTCTATAGCGGCGTCCGAGCAGATCGACCGATCGGCTCGGTTTTCTCTGTATCTGGTCTGAGGCTAGGGTGTGTTTGACCCGGTCGACTCGCTTTTGGCCCTCATTTCTCATGGCGAATTTTCTTTTCTGGAATATTCGTGGAATTGGCAACGACGCGTCTCTAGCTAGGCTAAAGCGCATTGTTAAGAAGCACTCAATTGGGTTGGTTGCGATCCTGGAGCCCATGATTGAGCCGGCGAACATTCCCCGAATTATTCTTTCCCTAGGATTCGGTGGTGGCTCGGCGAACATCTCGGGCAAGATTTGGATTTTATGGTCCAAATCGTTTGTGATTCTACCCCTTTTCGACTCCGATCAGCTCCTCTCTGTGATTTGTTCGTCCTCCTTTTTTGCTCCCTCCTTTATTTTTTCGGCTGTATACGCCAAATGTGATCGATTGGGTCGTCAGGTTCTGTGGTCTGATATTCTTGCTCTCGATTCGTTTGGCTTCTCCTCGTTAGTGGTTGGCGGAGACTTCAATATCGTCGCTACCCAGGAGGAGAAGAGGGGTGGGGCGGCCATAAACCGAGGGGCAATGGCTGATTTCAACTCGTTCATCGTCTCCTCAAGCCTTTCGGAAATCCCCTTCGTCGGATCGGCTTTCACCTGGTCCAACAACCAAGAAGGCCCGAATCGTATTCTCTCTAGACTGGATCGGGTTTTCGGATCGGAGGATTGGTTTCGGCTTCCTTTCTCTTTCTCTATTTCTCATCTCCATCGGTCCTTCTCGGACCACGCTCCCATGATATTTCGGTGCTCTCCTCTCTCGTTCTCGGGACCCTCTTCTTTCAGATTCCAGAGCATGTGGAGGACCCACCACTCTTTCCTTCAAGTGGTTTCTAACTCTTGGAGCTCCCCTGTTTCTGCCTCTCCCTGTTCGGCTTTTGGGCGCAAACTATTGCGTCTCAAGGCTTGCCTTAAGGTGTGGAACGTTGAGGTTTTCAGAAACATTTTTGATCGCGTTCGATCTGCCGAAGAGGCTCTAATCGTTGCCGAATCTTTGTTTGACGACCTTCCATCCGCCTCAAACAAGGAGACGTGGGACCTTGCCCAAGTTTCTTTCTCCTCCGAACTTCGTGTCGAGAATGACTACCTCCGTCAAAAGGCAAGGGTCAAGTGGGCTATCCACGGTGATGCGAATTCCAAATTTTTCCACTCTTCTATTCGTAAGAAGAATAGTCTTTTATCTATCCGTGAAATTTTGCGTCCTGATCTCACTATGGCCTCTGAGCCCGAGGAAGTGAAAGACGTCATCCTTTCCCACTTCCAATCCTTCTTGGGCTCCCCGTCAGCTTCTGTTACTGACCCAGCCCTTCTGGCTTTCATTCCTCCGTTGGTTCTCCCCTCAGAGGGCGCCATGCTAACGGACATCCCGGCCCCTGAGGAGATCCGTTCTTGTGCATTTGCTCTGAGCAAGGACAGTGCCAGTGGTCCTGACGGCTTTAATGGTGTTTTTTATCGGACTACTTGGTCTATTATCCAGGCGGATTTTTGTCTGGCTGTTCAATCTTTCTTCTCGGGGGGAAATCTTCCCTCTGGTTGGACCTCTACCAATTTGATTCTCATTCCGAAGTGCGACAACCCTCGGGCGTGCTCGGACTTTCGTCCCATTAGCCTCTGTAACTTCTCTAACAAGGTTATCTCGAAAATTCTGGCCACTCGTTTGGCGCCGTTCCTTGAACGTATCATTTCCTCTTCTCAGGCAGGCTTTGTTAGAGGTCGACTTATCTCTGATAACGTCCTCCTCGCCCAGGAACTGATCTCTCAAATTGATCGGAAAGTTAGGGGTTCCAATGTCGTTTTTAAACTAGACATGGCTAAGGCCTACGATCGCATGTCTTGGTTTTTCGTCATCAAGGTCCTTCGGACCTTTGGGTTTCCGGAGGGGTTGATTGACATGGTCTGGCGTCTTATTTCCAACGCCTGGTTCTCTGTCCTCATCAATGGCTCCGCCCATGGGTACTTCAAAGCAGGGAGGGGCCTGCGCCAGAGGGATCCTCTCTCGCCTTCATTATTTGTGATTGCGGCTGAGGCGTTTGTTCGGGGTCTTCAGTCCTTAACCATCTATGGTCAAATCCAACGTTTCGGTATCCCGAGGGGTTGTCCCCTTATTTCTTCGTTATCCTTCGCTGATGACATTGTTATCTTCTCTAACGGCAGCCGTTCCTCTGTTAGGAGGCTCCTTAGTTTTATCCATCAATACGAGAGATCCTCGGGTCAGCTTGTTAACCCCTCCAAATGCTGCTTCGTTCATTCTAAGGAGTTGTCTCCTGCTAGAGCTGCTTGGATCGAGTCTACCTCTGGTTTCAAGGAATCTTCCCTTCCGCTTCCTTACCTTGGTATTGTCCTTTACCGGGGCAGGAAACTAAATGCTATTTTCGATCCCTTGCTTGACAAAGTGAGGGGAAAGATTTTACGCTGGAATGCGTCTCTTCTATCTCAGGCCGGTAGGCTTGTTCTCATCAAATCGGTGTTGGATTCCATGGGAACTCATATCTTCGCGACTATGACCCCTACTGCCTCTTTCTTCCGTTCTTACCGGTCCTTGGCCTCTTCCTTCCTCTGGGGTAACAAGGAAAGTGATCGACGGCATCATTGGGTGTCGTGGAACACGGTTTGTCGCCCCAAATCTGAAGGCGGGTTAGGGCTGCGTAACCCGACCGACCTTTGCAAGGCATTTGCGTGTAAACTGTGGCATCGGTTTGGGGCTAACAACTCCCTTTGGGCTTCTTTCCTCCGTGCTAAATATCGTCGTCTTGAGGGAGCTAACTTCTCCGGCTATCCTTCTTTTGCTAGTGAAACCTGGAAGCATATGCAGTCGGTTAAAGCTCTCTCAGACGCTCACGGCGGCATGACAGGCTGGGATGGCGACTCCTTCTCCATTCTGACAGCCTGGTCTTCTATCAGAGTTCCTTCCCCTATCCGTCCTGAATTCTCTTTCATTTGGGATACGCGGACTCCTCCCAAAGTTTCTTTGCTTATGTGGCGCCTTCTTCACGATGGTTTGCCACTAGACGTTAATATCCAACATATCGGCATTCCTTTGGTGTCCCGCTGTCATTGTTGCGGCAACGGGGAAAGGGAATCTTTGAGCCATTTGTTTTTCGAAGGCTTCACTGCCAAAGCTTGCTGGAATTACTTCGGTAACCTGGTTGGGGCTCGGAGTAATACTGGCATGTCCTCTGATTTTCTTTCTTCCTGGTGGGTCGGGAATTCAGGGAAATCCCTTCGGGCTATCGTGTTCAGACTAATCCCGTGTCTTGTTTGCTGGCATGTCTGGTGCGCAAGAAATAAGGCCATTTTCGACAACGTTCCTATGGATCCGCTTTCCATCATCCATCGCGTGAGGAAGGATGTGTTCTTGGCATTTCGGAGTAGACCTTTCAAGGGTTCTCTGAGCCAAAGATCCCGGCGGTTAGTTGGACTGCTATCGATCACTTGCGTGCAGTCGGCCGCCAGATTTGGTGTTGGTTGAGTCTTCTCAGTAAGGTGGTGCCTTTCACACACCGCCTTTTTCCCTCTCCCCCCCTCTTTTTAATTTAATGTGTTTGCTAGCATCTGTTCAGGTTTGAGCGGTTTTTCATTGGTTGGCTTTCTCTTGTGCTTGCCTGGTGGGTTTTGGTTGGTTTCTTCAAGATAGGTCGAGCGGGTCTTTTCTGCTGCTCCTCGCCTGGCTTTTTCGTATTGGTTTCTGTGGTTTGGTTTTGTCTTGCTTCCACTGCGCAGTGCTCAGCCCGTGGTTCCGTCTCCTTCTTCACTGGCCAGGGTTATCTGTTCTGGTCGATCCGGCTGGCCAGCAATAGTCTCTTCTCCTGGAGGTTGTCTGCGTTGGTTTCCCAGTGTTGGTTGTTTGCATTGCAATCGCTTATGTGGTTCTGATTGGAGGTCTGGTCTTTCCGTATGGTAAAGACGGGTTGGTGGTTTGCTGGTGGTCTCTTTTTCTCTGTTCCTTTCTATGTACAGGGCGGAATAGCTGCCGCTGAGTTTTGTATTTCTGGTTTTTCTTGTACTTTTTAAAATTTGGGTCAATGGGTGGTGTCGCTTGATGCTAGCCTTTTCTGTAAGCCCCGGAGAATGGCTTTTATTCTCATTTTGATTATATACTTTTATTTGAAAAAAAAAAAAAAAAAAAAAAAAAGAGAGCATAGTTTGGAATTTTAGGGTAAAAATGTGTTTGCTACAGCAAACGTGGTGAAACTGCCAGTTTAATGGTCCACGTAAATTCACATTCCCATTTATGCGGTACTAACTGTTTTAATTAGATTACATTTTATGAGTAGTAAGACGATGGAAAAAAAAGCAAAAAAAAAAAGGAATAGTACAACCAGCTCAGCCAAACTCTTGCTGCTCCAAAAGAAATGAATGCTGTAGACATGTACGACAAACCAAAACAGCGTGCAAACTAAGTTGGACATTTATTGCTTAGTAGACCTTAATAGTACATTTTTTTAAGAATATAACTGAATAGTTAACATTTTTTTGTAATCTAATACCTGCGTTCATGGACTGTAGTACGTGCAGTTTTCCATTCTTTTTACCAGTTAAAAAAATCACAGACGCGTGGCTAACAGAAAATCAGCAATGACAACCAAATAGTCACATCCAGATAGCAAAGACGGGATATGTTTAGATTGTGGCTTCAAAATTAGTTCTGGTAATCAGGCATAGTTCAGGTATACAGGTGAGCAAACGTTTCATACATATATATGCACTCACATGGCATACATTGTTAACTTGTTCACGTACCATGCAGCAGCGTCCAACAGTAGATACACATGTCCTTGATTTTCAATAGTACCTTATGCAAAATTTAATTATTCCACAAAGACATTAACACTATGCAAAATGCGTGTAAGTTATACTAACTAAAGATACGGAAATGAATGAAACAAATTCGAAATTGACATGTATCATCTTTAATAAGGAAGAGAGAATGAATTTTTAAAATAAACTGAGAAGATACATTAGATCTGTTACCCAGAAGATTATACAGATATGAGATGTCAAAGCAAGTAGTATGAGTTGAAAAAACCTATTGATAAAACGAAGTAAAAATCAAAAGCTAAGAAAGTAGAAATTTTGAAAATAGTACTATCACTACATGTAGTTATTGAACAAAAATGTAAAGGTGCTTACATAATCTTTTGGACATACAAAACTATGTTGGGAATGTCCCTTGAGGGACAGTGGTAATCCTCTAAATTGTTGTGTTAAGAAGTCGGGATCAACCAATTTTCACAACAATTAACCAATGTTCAAAACATAGTACGAAAAAGGTTGAAAAAACAACAAAATTTTGATTCATCCCTCACATTGATTATGACCTCACTCTAACCACTTTTAACAATATATTATTCAGTACAATTGCAAAAAAAGGGTAAAAGAAAGACAGCAAAAAAATAAATTGTATATCATGATTCCAAAGTTCACATTCTCTAACGGTTATGAATGAATAATTTAATTTTATCTTTCACGAAAATCCTATCTTTTTAATTAAGATATGGTTTATAAGGTCAAAGCAATAGTTCTGGGTTTGGAGTTTTCATTTGCACAAATCCTCGACTTTAGTTTATTGAAATAAAAAAATGCAAAATGCAAAATTTTCATTGATATTTCTTCAGTACATAACAATATATAAAGAGGCTTGGATTGTCTCTGTCCCTCTCCAAAAAATCTTTGGTTATCAGTTCTATATTGCCTTAAAATCAAGGTGCACATTTTTTAAAAGCTTATTTGTTGAGTATTGGAAAATGGTCAATTACTTTATACTTTTGTCGAACTGTTAACTCTTGTTGGTGTTTATCAGATTACAATCTTCTGTTGAGTGAAGGGTTAATGTTTCTTCTTTAGCTAAGGAATAACAGTCTGAAGGAACAAATTGCAATAAAGGTTAACACAAGTAATATGTATTGACAGTATATGATAACCACTTTGTGGCTAAGCCATCTTCAGTAATAGTAAGCTAAATTCATAATATTATAATATTAATTTCATTTCTTAATTTGAACCAAACGATAGTAAGTAAATAGTGTTTTCTTGATCTCCTAAATGCTTGTAGAGATTGTAAGTACATCAATTTGCCAAACTCACTTCCTGTTAAGAATTTAAAGGGACGGTATTGAAAATTGGAAAATTATCAGTTGATTGCAAGTATATGTAGTTTACCAAATTAAAATAGTTTATTATTGAAAAAATCAAATATTGGTAGGACCAAGTAATGAAAAGCGTTTCTAAGGTTCTATAGACAACAGGCCATTATATGATGAACATATTGCAATGCAAGTTGATTGGATGCATCAAGCAGTGTCTAGTTATATTCCAGTTAAAAATTTATGGCATACAAATAGGTGGAAGTTAGACCGAATGAAGATTACTTATTTTGTTGTCTTTACAAAGTCCTTCTTAGTGCAAACAAATAAATTGCAACTAATAAATTGTATTTGTCTACAAATTACTTAGTGGTGAGTGTACCACTGGTTTGGAAACTCGATGTACCGCAAGTAAGCTAAAGACGTATTTATGAATGGTTATAAAAGGAAAATCAATAAACAAACAAATAAATAACCAAGTTATTTTAAGTATCAATTTCAGCTCATCATTTCAAGGACGGCCCTCCAGCTAAAAACCTAGTACAGTTAGGCTTTCAAAATCCAATTCTTTCTCAAGCTCCTTTTAAGTAGCTTCTTGTTCTTGCTAACATTTTTAGGGGCATCGAATTGACAAAGGTAGTTCTTGTAAGATTTATTGGATGCCTCATTCTTAAGATGAGATGTATATTATGTAATTATATTCATATTGTAAATTTTTGAAATGCTTGTCACGCAAAGTAGACGCTGGCGAAATTTTTCGTAAATTTAAGCCGTTAGAATTTTTTTCAGAATTTTGAGAAATTTTGATAACTAAAAACTTGAGTTTAGTGTTATAATTTGGAGTAATTTAATTGAGTGATTTTGGAAATGAAATTAGAAACTAGTTAACAAATAATTATTTTAAGAGGAAATTTATATTATGGATTTCTTTCGTTAAAGGAATTGCGGGGACGCAATTTCTTTAAGTGGGAAGTCTGTAACAACCCTGTTGTTAATTGCCTAATTAATTACGATTAATTACGGTTAATTAATATTTAAAGATATTTAAATAAGCTATAAGTTCTGTTTTGGTAATTTTTCGAAATACTATGTTTAAAAGGGTCTAAATTAAGTTTAAAGCTGATGTCATAGCACGGCCATTTCCAATTTTCTGAGTTGATATCTGATAGTAAAATGGCCATAACTTTTTAACAGTAATTCCAAATGGTGCAAAAAATTTCTGGTGAAAATCTGGGACTTTAAGGAAAAACTTTCATGTTATTTGTTTTTTAAAATTCTTAGGAAAAAGGGATCAAAATGGTGTTTCAAAACTGAAAATATTGTGTGACCTATGATTTGTTGCTATGTTTGTGATGTTGTTTAAATGTGCTTTGAATGTTCTATCGTGACAGTTTTGATATATATATTTCCATTGGTTTGTTAAGTTATAAGTTGTGTTTGGAGATTATATGAAAATCAAACCTTATGGAACTATTGGTCGTTACAATCTAATTGTATGTAAAAGTGAATTTCTTGCAGTTTATGGACTTTGAATCATTTTTGATTCAAAGCTTTGGAAATTTATAAATTTAAATCTACCTATTTTGCGAATGTATATAACTGCTTTGTTTGGTATAAAAATAATTTCGCAAAGAGAGTTTATTTAAGTTCTAAATATCAAACATGTTTTCTATAGTAGTCTAATTATTTTTATAAATGATTTTATGGATTTGAAATTTCAAATTTTGGAAATACAATTGTACGAGGTTTTAACTAATTATTAGAATACTAAATTGGTTTTGAAAATGGATTTATGGATTCGCAAATAAATGAATACTTTTATAAGTGGCTTTCGAAATATGGTGTGTAAACATTATAACCTTATGGAATTTTAAAGAATCAATGTGATTTTGGAACATGGAAATTCTTGTTTTGTAAAATAAATACTCTTGGAACAATTTGGAATAACGGAATATTTTGATAAGTGACAAATTAAATAAATGTTTTGAAAACATTTATTTTATAATTTGGGAAGTACGAATAATCAACTTAATGCCAGTGTTAGTATAAAGATATATTCACATTCGATCGCCTCTAACAAGTCGTAATCTCCAGATTAGCAAACGACATTACTTGTAATGTTCATTGCTAAACTGGGCTCGTGGTGGGGTTGTTACAGTTTGGTATGATTAAAAAATACAATGCACCAAACTAATAACTGAATAAAATATCAGTTTTATATAATAGTCATATACAACATAGTAGAGAAGTACGTGCAAAGTTAGAATTTTACACGCATCTCAGAAGCATATAATTCTATAACAGTACTGAAATATAAAAATGCACATCTAATAGTGAAACCTTGAAGAAAGATGGAATTTGTTTCAAAAAATTTCAAATAAAATCCGTTGGTTTAGAAGGTGGCACGTAGTTAATGATGTCATGATAAATTCAAATAAAGAACATGAATTCAATAGTTCTACTCTACGGAAATAACCTTCATGTCATCCTAATTTTATATCACAATTCAACTTCACCAAATTGCACAAAAGCTTCTTCCAAATTATTGCATAATTTAGGAAACACCAAATCCTAGTTAAGAGCAAACAATAAATTATCCAACTATTAAACAATCAATATAAGGGTTGTGCAAGGTGTTGTGTTAGTTGGAAATAAACTAACAAACAAAATCGTTATGTAAATTCAGTATAATTAATAGGTTATAATAAAGTTGCAAAGCGCATAAGTTTGATAAGTGTACTTTTACGTACATCAGCTATCAAATAGAGAAGTAGCTGTATCATATAATATCAATCACTACACAAAAATGGCTAACAAATTGTATGACTGTATACGTGACTTAAAACTTATGTTCTAATGGCACAGTTTTAGCGAGTACAGTTTGAAATAGTATACTATAAACATTTCTTGAAATGATGTGTAGAGTAAGCAGTGAAGTTGAAAAAATAAATGTTCCAAGTTCAGTAGACTGAGGTGTAGGACGGGCGAATAGATGAAGGGAAAATGCGAATAGAGAAATAGAGAACAGGTGTAAATATGGGAAAGTGCAGGCAATACAGTTTCATTGTAATACATATGTAGATGGCTAGAAACATGCAGAAACATATTGTTAACCAACAGACTGTACGTGTATATGTCATACAGAACCAGTAACACACTTATACATAATTATGGCTTATAGAAATATAAATTTTTCCAGCAGCAGTACAGAGATAAAATGGTCATATCCGAGTCATCCGTAATGCGATGTGACCACAGCCTATTAACAGTTCAGTCATTGCACACCATTGTTTCTGTACAATCCTGTGAATGGCTACTATAATTGCTGAAAGTGCAGATAATTAAACCGTGTTATAGTTGGTGAACCATTGGAATACTGAAACGCACAGTACAACAACAGACTGTGGAGAACAATTTCTTTTAATTTTGGCCTATATTCTAAAATTTAGTTTTACTATGACAAAAGCAGCCATAACAGCATTTCATCTATATTCGGAATATGATAAGATGTGAAGACGAAATAGATGTAAAGCCACATATTATCAAAACCAACTTACGCATATATAGTCAGACGGTAATAACTAAAAGTTAGAAGGAAATTACCATTGACAACGGAATGCGATGTCAGGCATAAACCTCCCAGGCATCATTTACGCCTTCCACACCTAGAGCGTAGGAACACAGCGAACATCTGTTTACGATAAAAGTTTGGTACGGTTAAAATTAGTAATTAAAAAACCCAAATCATGGATACAGAATATCATACCAGCAAGATTTGTAAAGACTTCCATGCAAACAATATTTTGCGTGTATTTTTGAAAGCCTGGTTTAGTAGCGCCAATCAATATCTTCAGTCCAGACATCGATGTCGTCCTAGAAATTGCTACATAAAGCTGTCCGTGTGTGAAAACATGCCTTGGTAAATAAATTCCAACTTGCTCCAAAGTTTGTCCCTGACTTTTGTTAATTGTCATTACAAAGCAAACTTTAACGGGGAATTAATGTCGATGCAAAACAAATGGCCACTTCATGTCGTCAGAGGTTAAAACCATCCTCGAAATCAATACTTTCCTACCCACATTGTTCCCAATTACAATCTCAGCTTCAATAACTTTTGTGGATAGTTGTGTAACAATTAATCTCGTACCATTACATAAACCTAGATTCTGGTTAAGATTCCTCATCAACATTATCGGCACACCCACCTTCAAACGTAACTCATGAGTTGGTAGGCCTGAAATTTTTAACGTGTTTAAAAATTTGGGAGGATATAAAAGATGATTTTCTTCGGTTGAATCGAACGTAGGGCTGATTGAATCCGCACTGTAATAAGTTTGCATGGAACCACCAACTAGATCAATTGCATAGGAATTAATTTCTTCAACGCAATCGTTTGTTGGAGCCAGGATACACCTGTCCCGCAAATAAGATTTTTTTTTAAATATTCTTATCCAAATTAGGATACGTCATTTCCACAATTGTATGAATGGCATCATCTGTGTCCGGTATAAGATATTCATCAGGTATTTGAATCCAATTAGATTCTTCATCCACGTCCAACGCCATAGACGACACCTTCCCTTCACCCACATCTAGTATACATCTAGAAAACGATGATAGCTTTGCTCTTTCATCGCATGTTAAGCTGTTATTTTTCAATCACATATTTATTGCAAGAGTGAAAACTTCACATTTTTTCCACAGAGGAGAATAATTTATAGCAGAGCAAACAATCATTTCTCTCGTGCCTTTATGAAAAACAGGCAGTGTCTGCCTAAAATTTCCACCAAGTAAAACTGTTTTCCCACAAAAAATTTGACCACCTTCGTTATTCGAATCAGAGGAGACTATGACAATGACTTTTCAAATGCTTCTAGTGCATTTCGATGAACCATCGGAGCCTCATCCCAAATAATCAAATCAGTATGCCTAAGAAAATCAGCGAAACACGACTGCTTAGAAATATTGCAGGTGGACATGTCATCAAGATTTATAGGAATTTTGAACTTCGAATGTGCAGTTCTTCCACAGGGAAGTAGAAGTGATGCAATGCCAGAAGATGCTACTGCCAATACAATTCTACCTTCCGCCCATACAGTGCATGCTAAAGTATTGCATAAAAATGTCTTCCCAATCCCTCCACTTCCATAGACAAAAAAAAACCCTCCACTGTGGTTGCGAACAATGTAGATTATGGCGTCAAAAACCATTTTCTGCTTTGCATTTAGCAAAGAACTGACTGTTTGGCTTCCATGCACAATAAGTCACATCAAAATCCACTTCATCGGATATTAGTGTGTTATCTACCAAATGAAAATTTGCAAAGTCGACTTCCCCTAACGACCAGTACTCGATTAGTGATATGTTGTTTCTGAGCATAATCTTTCCTAGCGCAAGTAATGCGTCTAATCTTACCGTATTCGAAGATAGCTCATGTGACCCACCTTCGTTCCTGCGTACGTGCCTCCATTCCATATCCTTGCTACACTTCTCCCAATGTTTATCCCGTAGTTTTTTAGGATCTGAAACCTAACAAAAACACAGTAGCGTTGCAAACATTTCTTTTATAGAATTTGGGGATGACCATGTTGCAGCTTCAGTCAATGCATCATCCCACTCATTGTCATCCTCTAACAAACCACGTGCAAGGCATGCATCTTTGAAGGTATTGCAAACAACACCATTCACTGTTCTAATGTCTTCGTAGCATGTATGGCCGCGAACAATATTTAAAAGCATACGTAGATAAAACCTCTCCCCTGACATAGGATGTGCATAGTATATTCTACCGATACAATCCCCTTTTTGCCTCATCCTCAATTCCTTCGTAGACTTATCCCATACCCACTTAGTAGGAAAATCAACATAGGTAAGCTGTCGAGCTGCATCGCACATTCTATTAGTGTCTAACCACTGGTTAAACATAGTTTTGTGGATATTATGTCTTCCTTGGACTTCATTTAAATGGTCTGTTTCATCAAAATACACAGTTTTCTCTCCTGGCAAATGGAACATTAACCTCTCCACCACTAGAGTGCGGTATTGAACATCAAACTCAAATATTCTCCAAGATGCCTCTGAAGCCGAAATATATCTACAGTCCAAATAAGTTTTTACTTCATCGACCTCCCAAACTAACGTGCATTCTTTGTTTATATTGTCTTCGATAACAACAGTTGCTCTATCGTGACCCTTGTTGATGTACTTAAATAGGTATTTAACTGACCTTGCTCTGTTACATATCTTCACATTAATATGCGCTTGATATTTGACAACCAAATCCATATTATGAGGTATAACCCAACCATTGTCTTGCATGAACCCATTTTCCGTCTCGTTGAGAACCCATTGCTCTGTCGTCTATGAATAAGGAAACCCAATTTTTTCAAAACCTGTTTCATTGCTATATTGTTTAGGATAATGCTTGGAGAAAGAGCCATCCATCATGCAAGCACAAGAAGGATTCGCATAACCGCATGGTCCATGAATCATCTACTGACATACTGACTGATAAGCAAATGGATCTACACGTTTATCTGGTATCTTAGCACTAATTACTACGTCAACTTGACCAACAGTCTTTGGTCTCTGATCGCCAAACACAAATATAAAAATATGAGCATGCAGCCCTCTTCTGAAATTCAATTGTGTAAACAACTATAAAAAATAGGGAAAAATCAAAAAATAAGTAATGTGAACGGAAGTAGAGGAAAAAAATGTGAAAAGATTAGTAATAAATTGGTGAACTTATGTGGTTTGACTTTTCCAAAATGACATTCAGTCTTAATGTCGCGCATTAGCTCCATAAGCTTCACGTGGAAAATGCGTGAAATAATGTCTCGTCTATCCTCAGCTTTCTGACTAGGAATGGTTAGCAAAGCCATTTCAATCTCGGGCCACTTTGGATTACATGTAAACGTTACAAAAAAATCTGGGGATCCCGCCCACCGACATATAGCCATAGCATCTTGATAATTTTGTACCATGTACCTAGGACCTCTTGTGAAAGAGGAAGGTAAGATAACCTTTCTTCCTATCGCACGTGCAGTCCTGTCACCAGTCATAATAGCATCATGAAGGCCCCTATACAATTCACATCTTAACGTACTTTGATTGTTCTTAACCCACGACAACATGTCTTCTTCAATACATGTGTAATTGTCTATGATAAACTAGTGGAAAATCCTGCCACCCCATAACAGAACCAAGCCATCTTCTCATCTGCATTGAATAAGGTAAGCGTAATACTCCCTCATTGTAACATTCGTTCTTTTAGTCGTCGCACATATGTCAAGTACTCTATATCACACCTAAAACCATCCTCACCATACGGAAACAAAATTGGATATTGCATGGACATAAAAGAAGGATGCTTTTCACTATTCCTTTTCAGTATCCCATTGTTATCTTCAATCACAATATCACGACAACCACAAGAATCCACATTTGAGTTATCAATCAAAGCTGCAATCTCCGACGTAGTTGGTAAATTGTATTATCGTCCATCCCTATACCATCTCTCCAACAGCTTAACAGTGATAGGCTAGTATTCCAAGGCATGAAATCTATCTCTAGCTATCCTAAACACTTTAGCCAACTCGCTATACTGGTTGAACATGCGTATTAGATTGTTAACAATAACCGCATATAAATTTTGCATCATACTTTCACAAAACGACGAAACCCGATTACTGACTTCATTACCGGTGTCATGAAAATATAACTGAGCAAATTTTGGTTTACCCATCGTCGGCAAAATTGAACCAATTCAGTGTTGGTTCTGACCATTTAATCTGAAAATATATGGACCACGACCATTGTTTATGGAGTTATCAACATTTCCACCCATTGACGTAAAAGCAAAAATAGAATTATAAGCTCCTATATGTTACCGAAATCCTTGTGAAACAAAACCTCCATTGTAGTCAAGTAGCTCCATTAAATAATTGGGGTCTGGTTGATAGGAGGGCAATTAAACCTTTCCCTTCTTATAGCATATTGAAAATCTTGGATTTGCATTCGTACTCCCCTTTTTTACTCTTTCTTCAAACCAAAGCAGTGCTCCGCAGTACGAACAGGTACATGTAGAACAAAATTGTGCGCTAAAACATTTTACCTGCAAATTTAGCCAAAAGAGTAAGAAAAGGTTTGAACAGCCAATGCATCGTTGCAATTATCAAGCTAAACTGCGTAACGCTGCCCGTAATTCTCAAATGCGGAAGAATGGGAACATTCTGAAACATCATAGGTAGGTACATTGTTCCTCCATCGGGCTGCGTCAGCTGCTGTCGAGAATGAGTCTGTGGGACACAATGTCAACTCGTGGTTTTTTGCAATAACAACTACCAGCGCTAAGCACATTGAAAAGTTGTAATTAGTATTAACAACCATAATGTATAGCAGACGTATATATATCTATCAATGGCTTATAGCATTAGAAAAATAATTTAGGTCATACCTACAGCTATCTTCTACATTTTTTTATGTCTCAGTTTTCAATGTCTGTGATGACGATTTATCTAACAAACTTCACACAGAAAACAACATATCAGAAATGGACGTGCAAAGTATGTAAGGTCAGAGAACCAAAACAAATCTGTTGTTAGTAAAATTCTACTAACTCTGTCGATGGTAAGATCACTCAATTGAAATTAATTTCTTGGCGTCTTCCTCACGGCGTCGTCAAAGAATGTCCGAAAAATTATGTAGTGACATGTCTACGAAATCTTGACTGCAGTTGTTGCACCATATCCACCTGCTTGTATGGTATCTTTTTTGCTCGTTTCCATGCCAGCAGCGATCTACATCTTGCTCTTGCGGACTTGCAAATCTGGAGTTATAAATTATTTCAGCTTTAGGATAGTCTCAGCAAATGCAATATATTAGCAGGAACAACTCCAGGAAACATTAACGTAATTGTAAATGCTACTGCGCTATGTATAAACATGGTGGACGAAATATGCGTACCAATTGCTGGCATGTATGCGTGTGTGATAATCTGCTATCCTGCATCAAAATCAACCATCCGGACCAAGGAGATTGGGTACTGAGAGTGCACTGAGTCGGAGACAACTGACCTGAGAAAAAAATGATTTTAAAAAAGGAAATAAATTAATAATGGTTATATCCGGTTATATGCACACGGCTGAGGAAGGGTAACTGACACGCATAACACGGTGAACAAAAAAGAACAGGATGCACAGAAATTCGATCAGTATAATATTCCCCAAATCATAGTGAACTGACATGAACATGTATCGTAGACATAGTATATTAATTTTTCCAGAAAGGCATGTTAGTTTCTAATATTAAGAAAATGAATATTCCCTAACCATACCACTGACCAAATATTCATAGTATTTGTATAAACCGCCAAAATGTAACCAATCTAACGATTAGTATATATTTGCAAGCCATAATAGCACGTGAACTGCATTGTAAAATAAGTAAAAAAATCCTGATTTGATCCAACTTCATCGACAGATCACAAACCTTTATTTTATTTCATTATGAACAAAAAACCAAATTAGTGCTTAGTACCCAAATCAAGGCATTGAAGATTCAGTGTGGAAATAGATATACCAAATGTTTTATTGTGTGAAAAATAAAAAGTACTTCTTTTTATTCCTTTTATAAACATACATCTTGCAATTTACTCATACAAATTAGTTCTTAAATGTAGGAGTAGGTATACAGGTTGAATTTAAAGTCGTGTAGGTTTATTGCGTTGTGTACATGAAATTTGTTCAGTAATGCTATTTACATGCGGACACTACAACAAAACAGGCATTTTACAACGGGCAATGCCCGTTGTAATATGCATTTCGCAACGGGCATGCGCCCATTGTATTAGGCCTCGTTGTAATAGATCGACCATATTTTACAACGGGCAATGCCCGTTGTAAAATATGGATTTTTGCAATACATGATATGGTACAAAATTTGTTTAAATTCTCATTTTGGTGGGATTCTGTTTCTGATTCTGATTCGGGTACCATGTACCAATTTATTGGACGAATTGTCCTAATAATCCTATCTTTACCGGCATAGAAGATAACATGCATTCATTCAAATGCGCATACGCTATTTCATTTCAAAAGCAAGAAAGAGACAAAGTTTGAAAAAAATACACAAGACAAAAGTGTATTGTTTATAAGTACGCCATCATTCCAAGACTTTGAGCTTTAACGCATGTTCTTGATTGACCATTGCAAAAGCGATAAAATATTAATTGGTAATGTAACATGGAGCAGAATGTATGATAAGGAAGTTCACTGCTATATTTGTATATCCCCAATCTTGAATCCAATGCTTTATAGTTTGTACATAGTTAATCTCAAAAACCATCAACGTTATTCACTCAACCTCCATAATCTGAAAGGATGCTTCATATTTGTTACCCACTGATTAAAACCTTCGTTTTAAAACTTACCTATACTTCGTTACCTCCAGAATCAGGCGATGCTGCAGCAGTCGAAGCAGGCTCAGCTTTAACTCTAGATGATTTCAACATGAACCCTTCTACATGACTACCGTCATCATCATGATAAAGACACACTCATTCCACCAGATCTGCTTCTTGTGCCTCCACTATCACTTGTCATAAATGATCCTGATAGTGACAATAGTTCGAATCTCCCCTACAAATATAATGTTGAGGTATTAAGAAACTTATATGGAAAAGATTTGCTTAATGTCCCAAATCGATATTTAAAAAAATAAATTAGTTTACATCTAACAATATCATGAAAGCTAAGCTAAAATTGTACCAATTTTACCTGTCTAATCAATGCCAGAGGATTCTTATACTAGAGGATAGAATCTACAAAGAGTGTGTGTGTGTGTGTGTATGAAATCTTAATAAGAATCTCTAGTGTTACTAGCTATTTTTTTTAGGGAAATGAGCGATCCTCCCAAGGAGGACAGCACTCATCTAGTGTTGCTTACTGTTAACCTAAACAATGCTAATACAAAGTCAAACACAAGAATTAGTTGTCTATTCACTTATAGCTGGTATGGAAGCACACGTAGAAGGAAAGTGTTATTTAATTTAGCAAGTAACCTGTATGATTAACTGAGAAAGTATATTCTAATAGGCAATGACAAATTAGTTTTGACTATATGCATTGATGAAGCTATAGGAGATATTTAATACATGCATATATTCTTCATAAGCAAGAGATAGCAGTAAACAAGGGAAATGTTTGAGACCTCATATGTTAATGTACCCCCAGATGAATCAGGTTGACGAATTGTCACATTTGAAATAGTTCCACTGGCAGATAAAATGCATATAGCTCGAGGTCCTTGCTGAGAAAATGAAATGACTTTCATGGTAACATCCTGAAAAGAAAATAAATACATTAATAACAAAAAACAGAAATATATGGCTCAAGGATATATAATCCAGATCCCCCCTGTAAGTTAGCTGGGATTCGTATTGCTAAGGTCTACATTCTGCGACTGTTTCATATATTGCTGCTTCAGTTACTAATACTGTGAGGTTAAATACTTTATCTGATACAAAGACAAACAGAACTACCATAACACCCAGGTGAGTTGTACCAAGAGTCGGAATAGTATGATTTGGAAATATCAGACATCTAAGTCGGATCTGAATCCATATATCAAGATGACATTATAAACTGTTCATTCCAAATCAAATCAACGTATAAACATGCGGGACCATTGCACATGAAAACCTGGCAACGTAAAATCAAAGAACTTAGCTTTAGGAATTTTGGACTCGATTCTCTGACATCTTCTCAAATTGGCAAGAAAGTTCAGCAATTTAGTTAGAAAAGGACAAACGCGACAAATTTTGATCGTACCAGCAATGCCTGGAGGCCCGAGGAGCTGCGACGGAGCTAAAGAGAGTGGATGGGATGGACGAGGAAGAGAAAAGGATATAGAAGAGGCGGCTGCAACCCTAGTCCCCATTTTTTTATTTTGTTTTTAGGAGGGATGGAAATAATTGAACAAACATGGCCATGGAATAATTTAGGAAATATTGAGACCTATTACAACGCGCATTTTAGGACCGTTATAAAATTGGTATATTTTACAACGGGCATTTTAGGACCGTTGTAAAATTGGTATATTTTACAACGGGCATTTTGTGACCATTGTAAAATTGACATCTATTACAACGGGCATGAAAGGACCGTTGTAATAGCATTCTATTACAACGGACAGTCATTGCCCATTGTAAAAAAGGCGTTGTATAAGGCATCTATTACAACGGGCCTGAATGGACCGTTGTAATAGCCTACTATTACAACGGGCAGCCAATGCCCGTTGTAAAAAGGGCGTTGTAATAGAGTATTTTTGTTGTAGTGGGACAACTACTTACTGGTACTTTCTGTACATTGCACAGTATGCATTTATTCATATTACAGACCATATCGGCAGAGAAGTTTATTTACAAAGTTGCTGCTATGATTCTGCATATATGTTTTTTCCCCACATTTAGTTATGATGGTTTACAGTGTTGCAAACATGCTGAAGGTAGGGGCAGTACTACACATCGAACAAAACAAATGAAGTGCAACCGTAATATGATTTTCTGACAACTTTGATATATAAAAGTCAATGCGAAAGAAATTTTATTTATCGCACAAGCAAAATATACGAAAATCAGAAGCCAAATAAATGGTACTAAAAATCATTGGGAACACTCAGGTGGAAGGTAGTGTGCTAGTTTCTGGCAACTCACCAGGAACGATGTTTGGGATAATCATTCTTTGAAGAATTAGAGTGATTCTTTTATTACTCAAACCGAATATTAGTTGACAGAGAATTTTTCATTGGCTGAATACTCGGAAATCCCAACCGACTTCAGGTTTAAACCATCAGTGATGCCAAGTACTGGCTGAACAAGAACGGTTAGATTTTGTCACGCTGCATTCATCTTAAGAATACGGGACATTCGGCTAAACTAAATAAATATTAGTTCACAAGCGAATTTTATATAGGTTACATCTTCTACAACCGGTAAATGACTTTTAGCTCGGTACTCTTTATTAGATGATTGACTATTATGATTTGATGAAAAAAGAATTGGAAGAAACATAGATGATTTGTATTGAATGAAATTGAAGTATTGAATACAGAGTTAGACTGTATTTATACAGTCATTTGTACATTTTATGAGATATGGGCCTTTGGGCTTTGTTACCCGTATCTGCATTATTATGATACAATACAATACGAGACTTTGTATTATCTCGTTCATTAACATCCTTTAATTCCCCCACTCAAAATCATCTAAGGTTTGTCTTTAATAGCAGCTCTGCTTCAATGTCGTTTGATATCTTCTTTTTCTTCAAAAATTAGACTGGCTCAAGAGAAAGATGGTTACTTGACAGCCAAATCTTACTTTTTTCTTCACTATCATTGAGATCTGAGCGAGAATGAGAGACTTTAAGAAAGATATCTGATTTCGTGAGGAAAAGCTCGGATCCTCTTTATATATGTTCAGTTTAGAGCTGGATAAGGGCTCAATTTGAGAGTACTAACACTTCGAGTACAGATCTTTTGTGATTTGGATAGATTTGTGCTTGATTTGCAGTTGATGGGTGAATCTTCATCTGATTTGGACATGCGGATGCTATGAAGTCAAACTTGTGTCCATTTTTGAGAAGATGATTCTTCTAGCACAAATCTTCAGCAACTTGGACATGCAGAAGGCCTGTCAGTGTAAATATGTCACTTTTGTGGCAGATCTATGCTTGATTAGGTCCAAAGTTTCTTGCTTTTCACCAACTCTGAGTTTGGTCCTTAATCTGGTAAAGTTCTTTATGAAAATGTATGTAGTTTGGTAAGTTGAAGGTACATGATTTACTTGCAGTTTTTCCTTCATTACTTGCTCTCGAACAAAGTACAAGACTATTTCCTTATGTTTTGTCCTGGAATGTAGAACTGAATTGGCTGATAATGAAATAGCACTTAAATTGTCATTCCATATCACTGGTATTGCATTCGTATTCACTTTCAGTTCACTTAACAATGATTGTATCCATATGTTTTCCGCTGTTGCACATGCTATGCTTCTATACTTTGCCTCTGTGCTTGATTTAGACACTGTTTGTTGTTCTGGAATACCATGAGACTGGATTGTTTCCAATATATATATACAATGACCTGTAGTTGACCTTCTGTCATCAGGATCTGTAGCCCAATCTACATCTGCATAGCTAATTATGTTTAGATGTTTGCATGCTTTAAGCTTTAGACCATAGTTGATTGTTCCTTTTAGATATCTGAGAATTCTCTTCACTGCTTTCCAGTGTTCATCTTTTAGATCTTGCATAAATTGACACACCTTGTTAACACTGTACGATATTTCTGGTCTTGTAATAGTTGCATATTGTAAAGTACCAATAATACTTCTGTATTTTGATAGCTGATGGTTTGTCACTATTGGTGTTGGCAATGGATTTGCTCCTTTAATTTTTTCTTTAAGTAGAATTTCCATGATGTACTTTCTTTGACATATAAACATTTCTGATTCAGATACTCTTGTATCCTCTATGCCCAGAAAGTAGCTTAGTGCTCCAAGATCTTTTATTGAGAACTGTTGATCTAAAAACTGAATAATGTTGCTTATTTCTGACTCATCGCTTCCTGTAATAATTAGATCATCAACATATATTGCTGTATATATAATTGAAGCACAGTTGATTCTTATAAAAAGAGAATTGTCCGATTTAGCAGGTTGAAATCCTAAACTTGTTAATGTGAATTTCAACTTGTTAAACCAAACTCAGGGAGCCTATTTAAGACCATAAACGGCCTTATTTAATTTGCATACTAGCTCTTTATTCTTTCTATATCCTTGGGGCTGCTCCATGTGGACTTCTTCTTTTAAGTCCCCATTCAAGAAAGCATTGTTCACATCTAGTTTTCTGGTTTTCCATTTTTTGTGCAATGTTATAGCAAGCACTACTCTGATTGTGGTTGGTTTAACAACGGGTGAAAATGTTTGATCAAAATCAAACCCCTGTTGTTGTGTATATCCTTTGGCCATTATCCTGGCTTTGTATCTGGCAATGGTTCCATTTGGGTTTTTCTTTAATTTGAAAGTCCACTTGCATCCCACAACATTTTTGTTTTCTGGTGGATGAACTAAACTCCATGTTTTATTTTTCTTAAGTGCATCATACTATTTATCCATTGCCTTTTTTCAGTTTTTATTGCTTACAACTTGATCAAAGTTACTTGGTTCCCCTGATGTGATTGCTGCAGCATATATTTTTGGTTTGAATATTACAATTTTTGACCTAGTAACCATAGGATGTCTGCTCTCTGTAGGCTGTGATATACATGCTTGTTCACTTGTATTTTCTTGTCTTGTTGTACACCTTGATGCTCATATTCTCCTTTTTGACTTGTTTTGTGTGACTTGCTGCTTGTAGGAGTGTGATTGAGTTGATCGGATTGTGATGCAGGCGAGCCTGAAGAAGTCTTAGGTCGTGAGCGACCTAACGAGCTGTTAAGTCGCGTGCGACCTAACGGGGTGAAGAATGATGCGAGTTATGCGAGAAAGGGTAGTTCAGCGACCTATGATAAGTCGCCAAGCGAGCTAACGAGCTACGACCTAAATGAGTTACGACCTATCAAATTAGCACCAGCAAGTATGAAGCGAAGCAACAATGAAACGCAATGACCTAACAAGTTGATTCTTAGGTCGCGTGAAGAGTTAGGTCGCTCAAACGAAACCCAACGACCTAACGAGTTAATCCTTAGGTCGCGAGGCCTTAGGTCGCTCAAGAATAGGTCGCGAGGCCTTAAGTCGCTGAAGGAGGTTTCCATAAGTCGCTCAAGTATTAAGTCGTGTGAAGATTTCCAGAAGCTGTTTTACTTAGGTCGCGAGGCCTTAGGTCGCTCAAAAGTAGGTCGCGAGACCTTGGGTCGCTGAGATATCTTAAGTCGCTGGAGGAGCTTCCTTATGACGCTGTGAAGTTAGGTCGCTGCCGAGTTTCATTAGGACGCTACTAGATGTTAGGTCGCTGCTGAGTTCCATTAGGTCGCTACTGGATGCTAAAGCTTAAGTCGTTGGAAGAAAGGCTGCTAAGTCGCTCCTGGAGGATATGTTATGTCGTTTGAGTTCTTAGGTCATTATGTTTGTAACTCGTATATGTTGTAAATATGTTAAGTCGTAAGTCGCTGTTTGTTTTAGGTCGTGAAGGCTTTGTAATGTGTTTGTTTGTTTTTAGGTCGCAGGTGTTAGGTCGTTCACGACCTATGTGTTGTCAAGAGTTGGGTAGTGTTGAGTTGTAAGCCTACAAATAGGCGGGTGGTGTCATTTGTAATGGTTGATTGATTTTGAATAAAACTTTGTTTGTGTGCTTTGTGCCACTTCTCAAATTGGTAGTTGAGTGTGACCTCCTATCTCCACCTTCGGTATTTGAGTGCGCTCGAATCAACGATTGTTGAAGCCGATTCACGGAATCAAGTGCGCTTGATCAACGTCGAAGAATCGTAGATCTTTAAACACGGTATCGTGCGCGATCAACGTGTTTGAGATAGCTAGAATCCGGTATCTTTGGATCAATGGATTTGGGACTTTGGTATCTTTCAATCCACCGATTGCTACTTTCACCATTTCATCCATTTCAGTTATCCTTTGCTGCATCATTTGGTATCAGAGCTAGACTTAGCCAATCATAGCTAAGCCAATCAAAATCTTCAGTTTCATTGAGAAGAGAACATCATGAGTATAGAGATGAAGAGAGAAGAACTCCACATGAGTTTGCACATGAACCATACCATGATGATGAAAGACAAAGTAGAAGAGATATGCGTGATCATAGAGATGTGGGTGGTCGAGATCGTTATCGAAGTACATCTGGTTTTGATGAAGATGGTGGTAGATGTAGTGTTCATTCTCGAGATCGAGACCAAGTACGAAATTCATATCGGGATGTAGAAGACGATCGACGATGGGAGTCGGGGATGAAAACTAAAATTCCATAATTCAAGGGTGGAATGGTAGTGGAAGAATTTTTGGATTGGTTGTCTAATGTGGAAGAAATTTTTGACTTCAAAGAAGTACCCGAGCATCGTAGAGTGAAGTTGGTTGCTACACAATTTAAAGGAAGAGCTATGGCATGGTGGCAGCAAACTAAACTAACACGGGAGAGAATGGGGAAGTCAAAGATTGTTACATGGGATAAGATGAAGAAGTTAATGAAGGTTACATTCTTGCCGTATAATTATCAGTCTCTTATGTATCAACGATTGCAGAATCTGAGATAGGGAACAAAGTTAGTGAATGATTATGCGGATGAATTTTATCAATTGATTGCGAGGAATGATATCATGGAGACGGAGGAACAGTTGACCGCTAGATTTGTTGGAGGGTTGAGAATGCAGATTCAAGATATGGTGAATATGTTTGATCCCAGATCTGTTGCGGAAGCACATCAAAAAGCTCTAGCTTGGGAGAAGCAAGGTTGGAGAGGTGGTGATGTGTTTACGAGTTCCAACAATCAGAACAAGGATGTTAGTAATAGTGCGGATGTTTCCAAAGTCGTCAATAAACCAAATGTGAACGAAGCCAACAAAGCAAAGGTCAATAGTAATCTCAAATGCTTTAATTGTCAAGAGTGGGGCCATAAAAGCAATGAATGTACAAAGCCAAAGAAGCGAGCAATGATTGTGGAGATTGAAAATGAAGGTGCAGAGGTAGAGTGTGTCAGTTCCCTACCAGTTGAAGAAGAAGAACTATTGACAGGAGATGAGGGTTGTAGTTTGTTGATGAGAAGATCTTGTTTAACGCCAAAGCAAGAAGATGATTCTAGTTGGTTGAGGAGTAATATTTTCCAGTCAACATGCACTATTCTAGGGAAAGTTTGTAAATTTGTCATCGATGCAGGAAGTTGTGATAATATCATTTCTTCAGAAGCTGTAAAGAAGTTGTCATTGAAAACGGAGAAACATCCAAATCCCTATAAATAGCTTGGTTGAGGAAAGGAGGGGAAGTGAAGGTTAATCGAAGAGCTTGTATTAATTTTTCCATTGGGAAGAAATACAAAGACGAAATTTGGTGTGATGTGGTTGACATGGATGTATGCCATCTGTTGTTGGGAAGACCATGGCAATACGATAGAGTTGTGCAACATGATGGTCGCACAAACAGTTACAGTTTCATGTTCGAGGATACACGAATCATTTTGGTTCCTAAAAGGCGTCAACAGAGTGAAAACAAATTGGAGGAATCGAGGAGCTAAAGACTTTGTTGTCTTTAAAGGAATTTGTTGATGTGGAAGATGAAATCAATTGTTTTCAATCACTAAAGTTTGACGGAGATGAAGTTGATGATTTTCAACCAACGAAATTTGATGAACATGAGGTTGAAAATTCACAATCAGCAAAGTTGAATGAGGGTGAAGAAAGTAAGTCAGAAGATGAAGAGGGTAATTTGTTGATGAAGGAAGTGGATTCGACTAGTCTACAATCTACAAGAGAGTTTGTTAAAGAAGTGGAGGATAGCACAGAAGTATTCCTGTTGAATGAAAATGAAACCAGTAAAAGTGTTGAAATTCTCGAAGAAGATAAGCCAATGGTGAATGAATGTGAAGATGTAGCTCCTGCAGAGTTGTCCAAGGAATTACTGCCACTAAGGGACGTACAACATCATGTTAATCAAGTGTCAGGTGCTATCGTACCGCATATGCCACGTAATCATACGGGTCCGACAGAGCAGGCAGAGTTGAGAAGACTGGTTATTGGGTTTCTATTTGAAGGAAGACAATGGTATACTCCTGATCGCAGTTGGCAAATAAAAGTTATCAAAGATGTACGTGTAGAAAGACACGTGGGCCGTGATCATACCATGCAGTTGGTTACAATGTTTTGTTTTGGGCCGTCAATAAGGAAAGGGGTTGAAAGGCTTGTTCAGAAGAGTCAGAGTTATCAAATTTCAAAAGAGACCGCGACGAAGTCAGGATTATGTATGTCAATACCTATACATACTAGATCATGGGTGAACGTAAGTATAGACTCTGTATTGGATTTGATGAAGACACAAAGTGGCAATGAATCTATCTACTTGATGGTTGAACGATTTCTTGTTGGTAAGTACAACAAGCTAGATGCTGGTGGAATGGGTCGTTTGGAAATTGTGAAGGAAATTTGTGAGAATGATTGTAAGTTGAGTTTGCCGGATCATCTTCCTATTGCTAATGTTGTCAATATCAAACACTTGGTTCTGTTTCACAAGGACGAGAATGTTGAAGACGAAGAATTTTTAAATTCGAGGACGAATTTTTCTCAACCGGGGGAGGATGATGCAGGCCAGCCTAAAGAAGTCTTAGGTCGCGAGTGACCTAACGAGCTGTTAAGTCGCGTGCGACCTAACGGGGTGAAGAATGATGCGAGTTATGCGAGAAAGAGTAGTTCAGCGACCTATGATAAGTCGCCAAGCAAGCTAACGAGCTATGACCTAAATGAGTTACGACCTATCAAATTAGCACCAGCAAGTATGAAGCGAAGCAACAATGAAACGCAACGACCTAACAAGTTGATTCTTAGGTCGCGTGAAGAGTTAGGTCGCTCAAACGAAACCCAATAACCTAACGAGTTAATCCTTAGGTCGCGAGGCCTTAGGTCGCTCAAGAATAGGTCGTGAGGCCTTAAGTCGCTGAAGGAGGTTTCCATAAGTCGCTCAAGTATTAAGTCGCATGAAGATTTCCAAAAGCTGTTTTCCTTAGGTCGCGAGGCCTTAGGTCGCTCAAAAGTAGGTCGCGAGACCTTGGGTCGCTGAGATATCTTAAGTCGCTGGAGGAGCTTCCTTATGACGCTGTGAAGTTAGGTCGCTGCCGAGTTTCATTAGGACGCTACTGGATGTTAGGTCGCTGCCGAGTTCCATTAGGTCGCTACTGGATGCTAAAGCTTAAGTCGTTGGAAGAAAGGCCGCTAAGTCGCTCCTGGAGGATATGTTATGTCGTTTGAGTTCTTAGGTCGTTATGTTTGTAACTCGTATATGTTGTAAATATGTTAAGTCGTAAGTCGCTGTTTGTTTTAGGTCGTGAAGGCTTTGTAATGTGTTTGTTTGTTTTTAGGTCGCAGGTGTTAGGTCGTTCACGACCTATGTGTTGTCAAGAGTTGGGTAGTGTTGAGTTGTAAGCGTATAAATAGGCGGGTGGTGTCATTTGTAATGGTTGATTGATTTTGAATAAAACTTTGTTTGTGTGCTTTGTGCCACTTCTCAAATTGGTAGTTGAGTGTGACCTCCTATCTCCACCTTCGGTATTCGAGTGCGCTCGAATCAACGATTGTTGAAGCCGATTCACGGAATCAAGTGCGCTTGATCAACGTCGAAGAATCGTAGATCTTTAAACACGGAATCGTGCGTGATCAACGTGTTTGAGATAGCTAGAATCCGGTATCTTTGGATCAACGGATTTGGGCCTTTGGTATCTTTTAATCCACTGATTGCTACTTTCACCGTTTCATCCATTTTAGTTATCCGCTGCTGCATCAGATTGCTCTGCTTGTTCATGACCTTGTTCATTAAGCACAGTATGTTGTGGATCATAGTGATTTGAGACTTCATCAATCCATTCGTTACTGTCTTCAATTTGATATAAAGGTATATCTGGTATTGAAATCTTTGGATTGTATACTTTTTGTGTTGTCTTTACACCTATACTAGAGAATGGAAAAACACTTTCATTAAAGACAACATGTCTGCTTATAAACATTTTGCCATTACTGTCCAAGCATTTGTAACCTTTTTAGTTGCTTGCATATCCCAAAAGGTACATGCAGTTGATCTAAAATTTAATTTGTGTACATTGTAGGGTCTTAGATATTGGAAACACAGACATCCAAATATTCTTAATCTATGATAATCTAGTTTTATATTGAACAACGTCTCTAAAGGACACTTATTTTTCAAAACTTTTGTTGGTAGCCTATTTATTAAATATACTGCAGTACTAAAGGCATCTGGCCAAAACTTCATACGTAGAGACCCTTGAGCTAATAAAGTAAGTCCACATTCTACAATGTGTCTGTGTTTCCTTTCAGCTAGACCATTTTTCTCAGAAGTATATGAACATGTTACTCTATGAATGATTCCTCTCTTTTGAAATAAATCATTGAGTGGTTTAAATTCTGCACCAGCATCAGTTTGCAAGAATTTTAATTTATGATCAGTCTGTTGTTAACCCTTAATTTTCTTCGACTCAAAAAGTATACGACTCAATAAGTGTACGACTTAAAAGCTTCACGACCTACGACTCATGGCCCAGGCGACTTAACGAGTTAACACTATCAACGTCCTAACGAGTTTAAAAGCTAGCGACTTACGACCTAAGTGGTCTTAACGGTCTACGACTTAAGAGGATCTGCGACTTAACTACTCAGAGGACTTACGACTTAGTGACTTAAAAGAGCTAACGACCTAACTGCTGAAGGGACCTACGAGTTAGCAGGCCTACGACTTAAGGGGGTCTCCGACTTAACAGTTTGCGAGTTAAGGAAAATCTACGACTTAAGGAAGCTCCGACCTAACTACTGTAAGGAGTTACCAACCAAGACGACTTACGACTTAAGGAACTCAAGACTTAGCTTAAGTCGTCCATGACCTAAAAGTTATCAGGTTAAAGTCCAGTGCCTGCGCCTATACCACTTTGATCTGATAAGTCGGCCACGACTTATGATTTATTATAAGTCGACCACGATCTAAGACTTAACTCCTACCAAGCCACGAACTGAATTCAGTAAGTCGCCCACGAGTTACCTTAAGTCAACCACGAGTCACGACTTATCTTAAGTCGGCCATGACTCATGACTTGGCAGAAACTTCTGTTCAGAATTTGACTCCTATAAATAGACCACCACTTCCAACATGAAGAGGACTTTTTGGCCGATCATTTCTTCAAGCGTCGTTACTCTGCTGAGCTCTCAACTCATTCCACAATTGAAGATCTCCAGATATTCGAGACACTACAACAAGCTTCGAGAGGAATTTCCTACATCCAATACGGATTCATCAAGTTTCATCATCGAAGTTTGAGCTAGTAGTCGAGATTGTCTATTTGATCAAACTATATTGTTGTCATAAGTGTATTGTATCGAATTGTAACCGAATCAGTAATAAAAGACTATAAAGTGGACGTAGATCCAATTACGGGTCGAACCACTATAAATCTGTTGTCTTTTTACCGTTTTACTGCTATTTTCAGCTTGTATTCTGTTCCCGTACCAATGGGTGGTGCTTTCACGACTTTATTACACACACCGGGTGTTAGCGTTCACTTTTTAGCGTTAACATTTTGGTGCTTTCACTAAGAATTGAACTCAGGAAGATTTTCACCGTTGCTTTGCAAAGACTCATAAAAAGACCCTCTCTTAAAAACCAGAAGTTGATCCGAAATAATGGCTCCTGGAAGAAGAGGTAGACCTATCAGATCCAGAAATGCTCATGAAGGGACTTCCGCTTCCCCAACAACAGACCAAGCAACTCCTACCGTTGGAGTCACCAGGGCTGAATTGGATGACGCAGTTTCTGGATTATACCAACAAATTGAAGCTCAAAACGCTTTGATGATGGATAGATTAGCTGCTCTGCTCGGGGCAAATCGTCAACCAGAAAACCATCAAACGACCTTTCCTGAAATGCCACCTTTCCAAGCTGAGGGTTCTATGCCGCAGCCAACTTATCATGAACATGTTGACAAGCAAGCAGCAGAGAGGAGGACTGATGCTTGTCCGGAGATGTCTCTGAACAATAAAGAGTACCTGTCCGAAATGGTTGGCCGCATCATGAAAGAGAGCATGCAGAGGGAAGAGAATGAGAGTGACTGGGGATTTGCACCAAGCAGAACTCCGTTTACTGAAAAGATCCTGAGAGCGGAATTTCCAAGGAAATTTGCACCTCCTACTATCCAAGCCTATAGGGGAACGAGTGACCCTAATCATTTCCTATACAAGTATGATTGGCATATGACCGGTGCAAGAGCGTCAGACGAGATTAAGTGTCGATACTTTCCAGTGTACTTGGAAGGTGTGGCCTTACTTTGGTTCACAAAGCTTAAAATTCGGTCAATAGATCAATTCTCCGACTTGACGCAAAAGTTTAAAGAGCAGTTCAGATTGTATGTTTCAAAAGCTAAGGATATAATGTCACTGTCTAGTCTTGAACAAGCTCCCGGAGAATCAATCAAATCTTTTTTAAGCCGTTTCAATATAGCTGTAGCCGAAGTGGATAATGTAGAACCGCGTATGATCCTGACCTACTTGGTGCGAGCCATCAATAAATCGAGTGAATTTGGAAAATGGCTAAAAATGAAGGAACCAAATTCCCTTGAGAAGTTTTATAAAAAGGCCGATGAATTCATGCGCCTGGAAAGCCTTTCCGCCTCAGCAAAAGTATTAGTTGCCAAGGACAACGATAATGATCTTGCTTCTAACAGAAGAAATTCTGAGAATCAGAAAAGGGAAAACGACGGAGGAAAGAATCAGGGGAATGAGAAGAAACTCTGCCGCTTCGATCTTTCAGATTTTACTCCTTTAACTGATACACCAAGAAATTTCTTTTTCGCAACAAAGGATGTTGTCAAGTATCCTAAGCCACCTGAGATGAAGAGAGGTGCAGTGCGTAATGGAAAATTCTGCCAATTTCATAATCAACCTGGCCATGACACTAACCAATGTCGCCAGTTAAAAAATGTGATTGAAGAATTGCTGGCGCAGGGTAAACTCCAACAATACGTTAAGAGAAGCGGAGTCGATCCAACCTCATCCACTCGGGGTCAACAACATCCTACCTATCAATCTGATTCTCGCAACAACGCTGCAGTACAAGATTCAGAAAAGCTTGTCATTAATGTTGTCACAGAAGGTTCACACCCAGCAGGCAGAAGTTGGGACGACTGATAATTGTCCACAAAACTGCAACTGGGGCATCTTTCACTTTCTCTGGCATATAAATCCGAAGCTATGAATCTAGTGCAAATGGAAAGTCAGCCCGGAGATTCTGAAACAACAATCACTAGCATCCATTTTTTACTTAACAGCATTGCTTAAATTTGTAAAATGATAATGGATGTGTAACTTTTGCATTGTAAACCGCTGAGAAATCAGTATGATTGAATGGTGAAAAAACTATGAATTCTGTGTTTTCTGTTAAAAAATGCCTGTTATATTTCGATGTGTAAATACTCTAAATGTATTGCTAAAATATCGATCTAATATTGCAGGTCATTAAAGTGAAGCTCACCCATCGCAAAGCCAAGCGAGCCCTACAAATCACTTATTAAGCAAATACCAAGCAGCAAAAATTCCAGACTCAAATCCATACAAGAGGAACTTCACATAAAAAATTGGCGACGCCACTGTGTCAAGCACTCGTTAACTGGTTGCGGTCGTCAATATAAAAAGACATCCAACCAAGTAACTTGCGTTTACCCGGTGGGGTCACTTAACAGTGAAGTCTACTTCTTCGGATAAAGCAATTTACTTGCAAAAGAAAGGAAAACGCGCTTGGAAACAATAATAAAGGATCGCTGATTAGCAGATGATGAGGAAACATGGGCCGGCAAACATAGAAGCAGCCAAAAGAAGGTATGCCTCTCAATAAGAAGGCCGGTAGATTCACAAAAGAGACACCTTCCCAAGCAGAAGGAACATGACCCTTGCTAACTGATCGTGATGCATCCGATCAGACAGCTTGTGTCCGTCCCGTGGATCCAATCGCCTCTGAGACACAACCCTCCTGGCACACCAATCCACCAAGGCTCCTCTCCGGAAGCCAAAAAAGCCCTCTTCGGAGGCACATTTTTCCAGTGTAGAAGTGCAAAATGCTCCTCTTCGGAGGCCCACTTCACCAGAGCTGAAATGATAAAAAGCCCTCTTCGGAGGCACATTTCTCCAGTGTAGAAGTGCAAAATGCTCCTCTTCGGAGGCCCACTTCACCAGAGCTGAAATGATAAAAAGCCCTCTTCGGAGGCACATTTCTCTACTGTAGAAGTGCAAAATGCTCCTCTTCGGAGGCCCACTTCACCAGAGCTGAAATGATAAAAAGCCCTCTTCGGAGGCACATTTCTCCAGTGTAGAAGTGCAAAATGCTCCTCTTCGGAGGCCCACTTCACCAGAGCTGAAATGCCAAATTGCTTCTCCTCGGAGACCAAAATCGCTTCTCTTCAGAGACCAAAATCGCCTCTCTTCGGAGACCAAAAACGCTTCTCTTCGGAGACCAAAATCGCTTCTCTTCGGAGACCAAAAACGCTTCTCTTCGGAGACCAAAATCGCTTCTCTTCGGAGACCCAAAAACCTCTTCGGAGGCACACTTCACCATGCTTGAAGCACCAGACATAAGCCCTCTTCGGAGGCATAAAAACAAAGCCTTCTTCGGATGCACTAAACAAATCAAAAAAAAATCTTCAGAAAGTTCACTTCACTGCATAGGAAAATCCACTTTTTAACAAATGAAAGTGATCATCCCCGAAAGTTGAAGTGCTCTTCAGAAAGAAAGAGAAAGTAAAAATTTCTCCAAACACGAGATATGATCTATTAAAAGAAGAATGATTCTTCCATTAAAAATGGAATAGTTATTCTCTGAAATAACAGTATCAGTCTTGTAAAAGCTAGAAATGTTGCAATGCACTTGTGATATGGGGGCAATACTATACAATTCAATTATATTAATAAAAGTAACACGCAAGCAACATACCACAAGTTCATTGCAATATCACGAAAAATAGATGTGGAATAAATGCATTCTCAAACATAGACAGAAAAGTTTGTACATGTAAAAGGAATCGTTTATTCTACACTAAAAATGAGAAACAGATGCATTCTCGCATACACAAGAATTTGTACAAGTAAAATAGCTATTTTATTCAATGCTATGAAATTTTTTTACATTGTGCAGATTACCAAAAGAAGCGGGGACCGATACCCGCACAATCTACGATCAATACATCCAAAAAAGCAAAACAAGAAGTAGAAAATCCAGCTTGTCATTCCTTCTCCCCACTACCTTTGGAGCCTTTGCCTGGCTTGATAGTTAATTTCGGAATCCGGCGTGGGCAGGATGGAGAAGGAGGAGTGGTTGGGTCTTCTTCTATTTTGTCTTCCCCAGCTGAAGCACTTCTCTTTTTCTTCTTTAGTGCACGCTTTCCTCTTCTCTTTGAAGAGGATTCACTTCCCGGAGTCAGCAGCTTGGAAAGTTTTGTATCGTCATCCAATGACTGCTACGGAGTCCTCTCGCTGTCCTCCGTCACTTCCGCTTTTTGCTCTTGAGAAGCGGGTGGATCCTCCAAGCCTTGGAGAGCTTCTATCTTTTCCTCCTGTGACCCTGGTTGAGAAGCCGGAGTAACTTGAATAGTTGGAGGGGGAATAGCTGGAAGAGGGGAAGAGTGCATAGTGCTCGGTGCTCCCGCTACAGAAGAAAAGAAGTCAAAATTAATATTCTCCGAAAAAAGAGAAGATATCGGATCACCAGGACTTAAGTAATAAGGGAGAAATTCATCCAGGTCAATCGTATCAAATGAATAATCCACTTGAGCCAGATCTGATTTGAAGTTACCTGGAGGAGTCGGTTTGGCGAGTTCAATCTCGAATTTCTCGGCCTCAGTATCATCCGGAGCTTCATCCTCAGTGGGAGTGGTCGCAGTTTCTTTGGCAACCTTAGCTGAAGGTGATGAATGGGAACTGGAGCCCATGATGTTAACATCGGCCAAAGTCGAAGCATGAACGGGGGCAGTTAAAGGAGCTTCCTCCTTTGGATATTCTTCTCCTACCGGTTCAGCTCGCGCTTTAGCAAGTTGTTCCTTCCCCTTAGCAAGAGCTGCACGAGTTTCGTCGTCCAGATAACGTGCCTCAAGCTCTGCATCATCATAGCCGGCGCGGCCTAACATATCAACTGCAGCCTCCCACACCTCAGCCAGAGTAATCTCGTATTCAGGACCCAGGAAAGAGAGGCTCCCACGTCCCAGAACGCTGTGCAAGTAAAAGTCAAATAAGGTGGAGCTGATGCTAGCTTTTATTGTCTCATGAGATTGCTCGGCTGCCTCTTTTTCGACGACAGCTGCAGCTCGATCAGCAACAGCCTCATCACGCTCCTTCTCAGCTTTAGCAAGTCGAGACTTTAGCAATTCGATCTCCACGTTCTGGGAATTAACCGTTTCCCGCAACTGAGTGTTATTTTTGCGGTATTCTTCAACAACGAACTGCTCAGCTGCAAATTTCATCTCAGCATCCCTCTGAGCAGCGTGCGCGTCCCACACTTGTTTCTGAAACACTTCTTCTTTCTGAGATTGCGAAGCGGAAGAAGCGGCGAGGTCTTCCTTGAGTTTTTTAACCTCGGACTCAAGTCTCGCGTTATCATCAGCAATACTCGTCATCTCGGCATCATGCTGTTTGCAAATTTTATCCCACTCAGATTTATCATTCTCCATGGTTAGCATGGCCTCAAGATTTGCACGGTTAACTCTTTGCAGCTCATCGACAAGCTTTTGCCATCTGAACACCCTTTCAATGTTAAGTTTGACGGCCTCAAGACTACGCAGCATATCCGATTTATGGATCGGAACCAAATCAAGGTCAAAACGCACCCCTTTTAAGCACCAATTCGGAAATCGGCTTTGAAGAATAGGAGGGGCGTCTTTGACCTGATACTGAGGTCTGCTGATGATCGCCTGGATGTCAGATTTCTTTAAAGCAGGAGAGCCGGATGGAACATTAGGAGAGATGGGAGCATCAGGCTTCTCAGAAATTGCAGATGCGTCACTATGCTTGGACCGCTTGCTTGATTCGTCAGCAATATGAGTCTTCCCCTTATCATCATAAGACTTTCGCTTATGAGAACTATCGCTTCTGTGGGAAGAGTCATATCGTTCGTCTCTCCTCCCGTATTGATTCTCGTAGTCCCGCCTCTCTTGCTCATAATCCCGTCTTTCCTGAGCTTTCCTAATAGCTCTTTCTTCATCTGTTTCCCTCGGGGCATCAAGGTATCGCCTAAAGTCATAAGTTCCGCGGCCCCCATAGCGCTGAAATCTGTCGTAATGTGAGCCAGAGCGCCCCATCGGAGAATCTGAAAATGAAAGAGAAGTGAAGTTTAGAAATTTCCTGGAAAAAGAGGATAAAGTGCTTATAAGTGCTGAAAATTCCTAAGTGTGTGCGGCGTGCAAACTACATGCGTCAAACTACAAACCACGCTTTAATGTGGAAACGGAAACGACAGGTGTAGAAGGTGTCGAAGTTTGTTTCAAAGAAGAAGTCGCTTCAACAACAGGAGAAGTTGTTTTTTGAACGTCGTCTTTAAAGAGCTCTCGAGAAGTTATCATTATATCACTCAAGTCATCAAAGGTGTCATCACCATGATATCTAGCAGAACTCTCCTTTTCAACTTCCACATCGGCTGATTTTCCAGAAATTCGAGGATTTTCTTCCTCTTCAATAATTGGAGCAAGTGCCGGTTTGCTGGACGGTCCCGTGGCATCAGTAAGTGTGGGGCATTTTACCAGTGGAGTTTCAGTGGTAGACTCCTTCAGCATGAGTTCTTCAACAGAAGGTGGGACATCTGGTACCTCCGTAGGAGAATTTGGAACTTCACGAGGCTGAGTGGAGCGAGAGGGGTGAAGAAGTCCAAGCTGGTGAAGAAACTCGTCTTTCAACAAAAATTTTGCATCCCGCTCTTCAACTGGAACATCCATGAGCCTCTCCAGAGTTTGCTTGTGACTGGGATCCCTAGAGGGAGGAGGGATCGCTGAAGTAAGAAAGCAAAGTTAACACTTGGTGATTTGGACTGCATAATACTCAGAGAATAGAAAGAAGAAAAGATAGACAATCTTACTTCCTTCTCTCCACACAACATAAAACCCAGGGGGACAGCGAACGTAAAAATACAGAGTCAAAAACCCATGAGCACTATCAGGGAGGCCGACAACCAATTTACGATTTCTGGCACTTCTTACAATAATGATCGAAGGATGATTTTGGTTCTAATAAAAGAGCATAAGTAATAGATCTCGTCAACACTGGGGAGACGGTTAAGCGTTCTACCGAATAATACACACAGCCCCATTAGAACGGCATAGCTATTGGGGTTTAGTTGGAATGGGTAGATTGCCAATTGACGAAGAAGATGTTGAAGAAAGTTGTTGAAAGGAGGAATGGCCCCGCTCAGGCACATTTGTCGATTAACCGCTACAAAGCCAGGAGGTGCTACATCAGCAGTGTTACTCTTCTCAAGAAGAATGGCGTCAGCTTCAGCAATGCCAAATTGAGTGCACAATTGCCGAAAAACTCTGTACGATAGAGTGGTAGAGGCTCTTTCTGGAGGATTGACTAAAGGAGCTGGGATAAGAGTGGACTCTCCAGTCTGTATTGTTACATCTCCTTGCTGAGAAGTCATTCTACACAAGCAACTGGATATTCAAATATGAAGGTGCACGTTTCCTAAATAGTGTGAAGTGTTGTGCAAAACTAGTAAAGATAACAAGTAAATACAACTGGAATTAAGCTAGTCGGTAATCGATCGATTATCAGATTTCAGGACTTGTTAATTTAAAGTTCAGGTACAATATTAGTGCAAACCGGTCATTTTCAGTTGACTATTTCAATGTTGCTTTAATACTTTGCTTGAACTTGTTGATTTAAAGCACTTCGTTCACATAATCTATTTATGTCAATTATCTGTTATTAACTAATCTGTCATTTGATATGGGCAGTCGGTGACAGTATATTCGTCCCAATTTTCTGTAAATATTGTATTAAGCAGATTGTTAGTTTGCAAGCTAGAGTGATCTGTGGAAAAATGCAACAATTCAAAGTTCAACAGTTCGGAAGCCATGCAAAGCACAAGTCCTAAGTCGCGAACGACTCATGTGTTAACTCGCCCACGACTTAAGGGTTACAGGGCAAGTCAGGGCAGGTCGCTTCGATTTTAGGTCGTTAATGCTTTAAGTCGGCAGTACTTCTAGTCTTAAGTCGTGTAAAAGTGGAAAAAGGGCTTCAGTTCAAAGTGGTGTAGAATTTCCCAAGTCCTAAGTCGTCCACGACTCAAGACTTATGTTGTAAGAGGCTTAGGTCGTGAGTCGTACAAAGCTGTTATATCATGACCAAGCTAACATCCCACTGACTTTTCTCCTAAAACTCCTAACCCATAATCCTCCTAACCCATTAACCCGTTAATCCCTATATGAGAAAAAACTTCCATTCTTCACACTAATTAAATCATCCAAAAAGCCAGTTTCAGATCGCCAAAACCTCGTCAATCTAACCAATTAAGCATGAAATACAGTGATCCCTCATCTCCATCGCCTCATTCATCTAAAGCTAAAGTCGAGCAGAATCAGGTTCACGAACTGACAAAGCGGTGGAATTCGCAACAGAAACATTGCACGAGAGGATGGATTAAGTACAAGGAGGGGAATTCGCGAATTAATGATGATTAAGGATCGAGAAGGAAGCAGGAACACTTACGCAACGAAGAATCGAGGGTCGAATTGGTTGATTGTTAGAAAGGGAAAAAATTGCCTTGAGAAAGCTCGGAGTAATATTAATGGCAGATACGACTCAGGAGATAGGCAATGAATAGAAGGAACGACTCAAGCTTTTTATACCTCGGGGCAGTGGAACACGAAAAGGCACACACGAGTTAAAATAAGTCAAAGCACACGACCTACGACTTAGGCGTGTACTTCGAGGGGCAAATGTTAACCCTTAATTTTCTTCGACTCAAAAAGTATACGACTCAGTAAGTGTACGACTTAAAAGCTTCACGACCTACGACTCATGGCCCAGGCGACTTAACGAGTTAACACTATCAACGACCTAACGAGTTTAAAAGCTAGCGACTTACGACCTAAGTGGTCTTAACGGTCTACGACTTAAGAGGATCTGCGACTTAACTACTCAGAGGACTTACGACTTAGTGACTTAAAAGAGCTAACGACCTAACTGCTGAAGGGACCTACGAGTTAGCAGGCCTACGACTTAAGGGGGTCTCCGACTTAACAGTTTGCGAGTTAAGGAAAATCTACGACTTAAGGAAGCTCCGACCTAACTACTGTAAGGAGTTACCAACAAGACGACTTACAACTTAAGGAACTCAAGACTTAGCTTAAGTCGTCCACGACCTAAAAGCTATCAGGTTAAAGTCCAGTGCCTGTGCCTATACCACTTTGATCTGATAAGTCGGCCATGACTTATGATTTATTATAACTCGACCACGATCTAAGACTTAACTCCTACCAAGCCACGAACTGAATTCAGTAAGTCGCCCACGAGTTACCTTAAGTCAACCACGAGTCACGACTTATCTTAAGTCGGCCACGACTCATGACTTGGCAGAAACTTCTGTTCAGAATTTGACTCCTATAAATAGACCACCACTTCCAACATGAAGAGGACTTTTTGGCCGATCATTTCTTCAAGCGTCGTTACTCTGCCGAGCTCTCAACTCATTCCACAATTGAAGATCTCCAGATATTCGAGATACTACAACAAGCTTCGAGAGGAATTTCCTACATCCAACACGGATTCATCAAGTTTCATCATCGAAGTTTGAGCTAGTAGTCGAGATTGTCTATTTGATCAAACTGTATTGTTGTCATAAGTGTATTGTATCGAATTGTAACCGAATCAGTAATAAAAGACTATAAAGTGGACGTAGATCCAATTACAGGTCGAACCACTATAAATCTGTTGTCTTTTTTACCGTTTTACTGCTATTTTCAGCTTGTATTCTGTTCCTGTACCAACAGGTGGTGCTTTCACGACTTTATTACACACACCAGGTGTTAGCGTTCACTTTTTAGCGTTAACATCTGTCTTTCTGCTTGTGTCATAAAATGTACTACCGCCTTATAAGTTTCTGATTTTGTTTTGAGAAAGTATACCCATGTGTATCTGGTGTGTGCATCAACAAATGATATATTGTAGTTAAAACCATAGTCTGAATTGATTGGTGCTAGACCCCAATGGTCAGCAGCAACCAATTCAAGTGGTTTCCCATACTTTGTTTGTGACTAGGTAAATGATAACTTGTGACTTTTTCCCATCTGACAGTAAGTACAAACATATGGTAGAGTAATATTTTCAAAATAATTTTATTATTCATTAAAACATGCTTTACCACATTGGCATTGGGATGTCCTAACTTGCTATGCCAAGCATCAAACACACTATTTTTTTCATCAGTAAAAGTGGACAGATTAAAGGATTTTTCATAACTTCTAGATTTTCTTGAGTTAACAAGATTAAACTTGTATAATCCTTTGTCAACATTACCCTACAACAGAATATCTTTAGTAAGTATATCTTTAACTAAACAATAGTTCAGATAGAACTCAAAGTAAACATTGTTATCACTAGCAAGTTGTGACACACTTATGAGATTTTTCCTTATTTGTGGTACTCTCAACAGATTGTTGAGAAACAACAGTCTTTGACCTTTTATGCAAGTCTGTCCATTGTGTGTGATTTCAATACTCTTACTATTGCCCATATGTATGGAATCTTTACCTCTGTACTCCTTTGGTCCCAAATTCAGATTGTCCAAATTATTTGTGATGTGATTAGTGTCCCCTGAATCAGGATACTAGCTTTCATCTACTACATCTTCTGTCTTTATACCTGAATTTTGTTTACAGTTTCTTGATGCATTTGATTGATTGTTTGAGTCAACTTGTGCTATGTTAACATTTGGATTTTCTCTTCTTTGACTATTTTGATTTTGACTTGCTATGTAGTTTGCATTGAATCTAAAGTAGCATTTGACTACGGTGTGGCCAATTTTCTCACTTATTTGACACTTTGGTCTGTTGCTATTATTCCTTCTGCCTCTACCTCTTGCTCTGTTGTTCCAACCACCTCTTTGATATGTTTGATCTGTTCTGTTGTTGCCTTGCTTTTTCCTTTGTAGTTGGCTACAAAGTTAATTGACATATCTAAATCTAATGGTTGTTTGTGATCAATTCTTCCTTCATGAGCAAGGAGAGTTGAATGTATGTACTCTCAGGATGGCATGGTTTTCTTTGATGTGATCACTGCCACCACTGATTCATATTCCTCATCAAGGCCATTTGGTATGGTCAAATCTTGTTCTGTGTTTGACACTTTGTGGCCTACTTCTTCTAACATATCACAGGTTACTTTGATCTTTGAAAGATAATCTTTCATGGGTAAGTTGTCTTTCTTGATATTTTGCAACATTCTTTTGTAGTGCATTACCTTTGCAGCTGACTATGTATTGAATATCCTTTCATAGTACCCCATATTTCATTAGATGTTTTGTAGCCAAGAACCTGTGATAACAAGTTAGTACTAATAGATGATAACAACCATGAACTTATAAGTCTGTCTTGTCTATGATATTTTATGTATTCCTCGTTGCTAATCAATTTATTTTCTTAATTAGTTATAAACTTTGGAGGGATAGAGATGGCACCAAGAATGAACCCTTCAAGGCCATAACCTTGAAGTGCAGTTTCAATTTGAAGCTTCCATAACAAATAATTGTCATCTTCAAGATGAACGGTTATCAACTAGTTTTGTGGGCTGATCATAGTTTTGATGAGATTCTCAGTTGTACTGTCAAGCTGTTGTGTATTGGCTGAACTTTTAGATGTTGCGGTATTGCTGTTATCTCCTGTCATGATGATTAACAAGAAACGGACTGATTCAAGAAGATTGGGGGATGAGCAGATGCAAGAACCTCTTTAACGATCAAGAATCAGGTTTGTTGCAGCCGAACTTTGAGTCTGCTTTGATAAGTTCTTGGCACGACACTTACTTTTCTTGAAAAAATTTGACTAAGATCTTGATTTCTGCCTTGATTTTTTCTTTTTCTTCTTCGAATCTCTTGATTTGTCAAAGTTTGAATTGCAGCCAGAATACTATGTTTCCAGGCAGGGCGTTGAACTTTGGTGAATTCTTGATAAAAACCCAAATGATGAGATTAAACTCTAATGGGTTCTGATTATCAGATGATGATAATCAATCTGATGATAATCAGTTTTCTCTTCTTTCTTCTTTTCGATCAGTGAATTAAGTTTGATGCTGTTAAACCTCGTATGGCTCTGACACCATATTATGATTTAATGAAAAAGTAATTTGAAAAAACATAGATGATTTGTATTGAATGAAATTGAAGTATCAAATACAGAGTTGGACTGTATTTATACAGTCATTTGTACATTATATGAGATATGGGCCTTTGGGCTTTGTTACCCGTATCCGCATTATTATGATACAATACAATATGAGACTTTGTATTATCTCGTTCATTTACATCCTTTAACTTTGACCTAGACTCAAATGATGTTGCAGAGGTAGGTTTAATTTTCCTTCTAATGCAAAAATATTGATGTGGTTTTTCATCAAAGAACATCTTTTTCTCATGAAGCACCGATTCAAGGATTTAAGTTGATAGTTGTTTTCTTAGATTGACACTGAAGAATTCAGATTACCAATTGTTTTTGTGGACAATCAATTGCGAGCCGTGTGTTACATAATTTGTGCAATGACAATACAAATTAATTGAATTATAGTGATGATTATGTGTCAAAAAATAATATGGATCGTAGTAATTTAACATGGTTTGATCATTGTAAGTATAATTTGGTTCATGAATGGGCATAATCGGCACTGTCAGAAAAACCTGTAACCGGTACTACTTAACTAGAAATAGCTCGGTACCAAAAGATAAATAAAGAAAGCAGTACAGGAAGCAATAGATACGGAACTGTCGCCATCTTACTACTTACATGTAGAGGAACTGAGATAGAAACTGGAAATCAGGGAATACAACTAATTCACAAATCATGATTAAGAAGAAAACAGAAAAAGATACACATACAACTAGAAAAAGGACATTATCAATGCCAGTGTACACGAACCGCTCTTTTCCTCGGCTGTGAAGAACATGCAAGCATTAGCGTTAAGATTATAACAAGAGGTTGAATAAGCGTGTTTTTTTCTTTACAGCAAAGGGGTAAGATATGCAAAAGGAAAATGACTTTTTTTTACTGCAAAAGGAACAATCAAAGATGCAGCTATGCAAGGAACAACTATTGAGATTTGAAGAGTTAGAGTACTCAAACTGAGTATTAATTGACAAAGGAATATTTTATTTGCTACATCATCTAGCTAGAATCGCCAAATGTTTTTCAGCTACAACTTATGCCTTTTATTTTCAACTAATCCACTACATTTACTTTTCCTTCAAATGTCATCCCTTGTCCAAAAATACATATAGCCTCATCACTCTTCAAATTTCACCATTCATTCATTAGTGAGTGAAGTGAAATAGTTAACAAATATTCATAGTAATTGTTACATTCACACAGAATAACATACAAAAAACCAGTGATGCAAAACATCAAGCAGTCAAATTTCAGATAAAAATATCTTTATTCATATATAAGATATAAGATATATATATATATATATACAATACCAACAAATATAATCAATGTCAATAAATCATGGAACTTGCTAGCTAGACAAACATCAACCATATATACCTCATAACGATCACAAAGATCAAAAGGTCATTCAAAACCAATAGACGTCGCAACTGGAACCATCAAAGGCAGCATTGTTACTTCCAGGCACAGGAAGCTTCAACTTACAATCAACATGAGGCTTCCTATGTATCTTCATCAAAGAGTTCAACCTCAGCCTAAGCCTTGTATACAGCTTAACATGCAAATAGTAATACCCTTCTCCTTCCTCTCTATCATAAGTGCTCCTCACATCATTCACAAACGAAGCCCCTGTAAAAACTGGAAACAAAGTGGTAGTGTTCTTATGACCCTGGTAAAAGGTCGGCAACAGCACATACCCGAACCTGGCATCATCGTACAAAGCCTGTGCTTCGTTATAATCGTAGTAAAGTCCGATTCTTTTGTTTGGGTTTCTGATAGCCATGGTCATTGAAAGGTTGTACTGCAGATTGTTGTTGGAGTTGGGGAGAGTGAAGGTGGTGAGGTCTGCAGTTGTGACGTATACTTTTATTTGGTTAGGGTGGAAGATGAGCCATAGAATTAAAGCTATGATCCCCAGTGTTATTATGATGGAGAATATTAACATGAAGATGAAGGAGAATAGAGTTACGATGTAACAAGAGATACTCGACAAACTTTGTATTCTGTCTTGAGAATAAGGGTTTGGGCCATATACAAAAGCCCAATACCAAGTACTGTTATATTCTATATAGATACAGTACTAGAGTTGTATTATACATTGTATTGAGAAACAAAACAAATAATAAAGGCATTACTCTCTTCTTTAATCTGTTTCTCTTACATGGTATCAGAGCCTACAGTCAAACGACTACAATCAACTACTGTTTTCTCATAAATTCTCATCAGAGAATCTCTGTCAGCCTCATCATTGAGCCATCCAGAGATAGTGTTAGAGAGATCTCATCATCCACTACTCGGTTGCTCTCAGTTATAGGCATTCTCATCATCTGAGAGTGTTGTATCTTTTCTGATCGTGTTCTTCAATTAAGAACTCACAAAGATTATGCCTCGCCAAGAATCTGGCTTCAAGATCCATAATTATGGCTGCACAGTAATAGATCTGACATCAAGAATCTCAACATCTCTTCCAGAGAATCCACCATGGCAGAAAGTGATGATGTTTCATCATCTGCTTCAAGCAGAATCAAGAATCAGGAAGGGTCAAGACCAGATAATCAAGAAACTACAACCATCGACATAAATTCCTGCAATATCATCAAACCAAAGAAAAATTTAGTGACCACTGCTCTCGATGAAAACAATTTCATACTGTGGAAGTATCAGGTTGAAATCAGCATCAAAGGATATGGTTTAGAAGATTACCTATATGGAACTACAGAGAGTCCAGTAAGAATGGTTACCAACAACAAAGGAGAAAGAATCATCAACAAGCAATTTGTCAGTTACCAAAGACAAGATAATCTTCTAGCAGCATGGCTAATATCATCAGTCAGTCCATCTCTACTCACTCAACTTGTGGGATGCAAAACATCATATGAGATATGGACTGCAATACAACAAATATTTAGCACACAATCAGCTGCAAGAATCATGTACTACAAAAGACAGTTGCAGAATTTAAAGAAAGAAAATATGACAATGCAAGAATATTTGACAAAGATAAAGTCATATTGTGATCTTCTTGATACTGCAGGGCACAAAATATCTGAAACAGAGCAGATTCTATCCATACTAAATGGTCTAGATACAGAATATGAATCAGTTATTACGGTCATCTCATCTCAATAGAATCTACCCAGCATACAACATGTTCATTCAGTTCTATTATCACATGAAGGAAGGGTTGAACAGAGGAAGGAAAAATAACTGTCAATCAACTATGCATCAAGATCAACAAACAAGGCACGGGAAAATCTAAATGTCAGACAAAACTCATACAACCAGAGAGGTGGTGGAAGTCAGAGAGGAAGAGGAAGAAATAACAGATGGAATAATAACAGAGCAAAATGTCAGATTTGTGAAAAACCAGGTCATACAGCAAGGCAATGCTACTTCAGACTCAACACTGATTATTATCCAAGTCATCAAAAAAGTGGTGAACCAAGTGCAAACATAGCTCACATTAATCAAAGAGCAACCAATCAACCAGAAGATGCAAGAATGCAACAAGCAAGTTCAGAAAGACTCACCAGAACAGAAGATACAACAAATGAAGATTGGTATCCAAACTTAGGTGCTACCAATCATCTCACAAGTAATCTTCAAAACCTCAATCTTGGCCACAAAGAATACACGGGTATGCATACTATACATATGGGTAATGGTGAAGCTATAAAAATCACACATGTTGGAACTAGCAGTATCAAAGGTAAAAGATATCTTTACCTCAACAATTTGCTAAGAGTTCCCCAGATTAAGAAAAACTTAATGAGTGTATCTCAGTTTGCTAATGACAACAATGTGTACTTCGAGTTTCACCCAAAATTTTGTGTTGTTAAAGATTTAATAAATCAGGAAATATTACTACAGGGTGAACTGGACAATGGTCTATACAATTTCAACCTTGGAAATATGGAAAATGGCAAAAATAGGAAAATGTGGTGCAACAGTTCTGTGTCAAAAATTAAGAAAGGCAAAGAAACTTTTGATTTGTGGCACTGTAAACTAGGACATCCTAGTGTAAATGTTGTAAAACAAGTGCTCAGTAATAATAATATCACTTTTGATGTAGTTGTACCATATATATGTACCTACTGTCAATTAGGCAAAAGCCACAAGCTACCATTTGCAGATTCAAACACAGTAGTCAGCAGACCACTTGAATTAGTAGCCACATATCTATGGGGACCTGCACAAGTAAGTTCTGACTATGGATATAGGTACTACATATCTTTTGTTGATGCTTATTCTAGATATACATGGATATATTTTTTGAAATCAAAAGCAGACACAAGCAATGTGGTGATACAGTTCATAACACAGGCTGAAAAGCAAACAAGTAATGAACTCAAAATAATACAGACTGATGGAGGCAGTGAGTATAAACCACTAAAGGAATATTTTCAAAAAAGGGAAATTGTTCAAAGAACAACTTGCCCATATACCTCAGAGCAAAATGGTCTTGTTGAAAGAAAACATAGACATATAGTTGAAACAGGGCTAACATTACTGCTCAAGCCTCTATGCCAATAAAATTTTGGCCAGAGGCATTCAACACTGCAGTCTATCTAATTAACAGACTACCTACCAAGGTACTAAAACATCTAAATCCCATTGAAACATTGTTTGGGGTTAAAACCAGACTATCAATGTTTGAAGACATTTGAGTGCTTATGCTTCCCATGTCTTAGACCATATAACAGTCATAAACTAAGTCTAAGATCCACCCCATGTACATTTCTTGGATATGGAAATAATCAAAAAGGATATAGATGCTTGAGTACTGATGGTAGGATATTTGTTTCAAGACATGTTGTATTTAATGAAGAAAAATTTCCCTTTACAGATGAAAATATCAGAACTACAAGGAAGGTATATGACAAAGGGAATGCATCATTACCATCAATACCTATTGTGCCAGACTGGATCATCAATGCAACTGGAGGAGATAAGCAGAGAAGCAATGAATCACAACTCATAGTATCCAGAGAAAATCCTGGATCAGGTCATGATTCTAAAAGGATCTCAAGTCCTCCTCTCAGCAACACAGACTAGTACAATGGTGCAAACTCAGAGAGAGATCAGTCCCCATTCAAGTCTCAACACACAGATGATAACATCAGTGAACATGAGACCCAACCTACAAGCACAGGACACCATATGACAACAAGGTCCAGGAGTGGCATATATAAGCCAAAAGTCTACAATGCTCTATTAAGTCAGACAGAACCAAACAACTACAAGGATGCTATTACAAACATCAACTGGAAACAGGCTATGGATGAAGAATATAAAGCACTCATCAAAAACAAAACTTGGAGCCTCACAACCAGAATTGAGGACAGTAATGTGGTTGGTTGTAAATGGACATATAAGATTAAAAGGAATTCAGATGGAAGCATAAACAAATACAAAGCCATACTTGTAGCTAAGGGTTACAACCAATAATATGGATTTGACTTTTATGAAACCTTTTCTCCTGTAGTTAAACCAACAACTATAAGAATTATACTGACCCTTGCTCTATACCAAAAATGGAAGATTAGACAACTAGATGTAAACAATACTTTTCTCAATGGAGACCTAAAAGAGGTCGTGTTTATGGAACAACCAGAAGGGTATGAAAAAGGAGACAGCAATAGAATCATATGCAAACTACATAAAGCCATCTATGGTCTAAAACAAGCTCCATGTGTATGGAATGAAAAACTCAAAGCAACATTGATGGAGCAAGACTTCTCACCAACAAAGTCAGACAACTCTCTTTATATACAATGCAAGGAAGACAGTGTTACATATATTCTGATATATGTTGATGACATTATCATTACAGGAAGCAACAGTAAAGTCATAGATCAGACTATAAAGCATTTGGATCAAGCTTTCTCCATTAAGGATCTTGGTGATCTAAAATATTTTCTAGGTATAGAAGTTATACAGCAATCAAGTACAGAACAGATTCTATGCCAGAAAAAATATATACTAGACATTCTGAAAAGAGCAAGTATGGATAATGCTAAATCACTGCCTACTCCTATGACCAGCAATCTTCGACTCTCAAAACACAGGGGGTGAAGTTATTGAAAACGAAAAACAATATAGAAGCATCGTAGGAGCATTGCAATATATTACCATAACTAGACCAGATATAAGCTATAGTGTAAATAAAGTATGCCAATTTATGCACAAACCTCTCAATGAACACTGGAAAGCAGTTAAACGTATATTGAGATACCTGAAAGGAACTTTGAATCATGGTCTAACGTTAAACAGCACAAAACAACTAAGGATACAGGCTTACTCAGATGCAGATTGGGCCTCCGACCCTGATGATCGAAGATCGACATCAGGGTATTGCATTTACTTGGGCGACAACCTAATTTCCTGGAGCTCAAAGAAGCAAGTCATTGTATCTCGCTCTAGCACAGAGTCTGAGTACAGATCCATAGCCAGCACCGTAGCAGAGATTACATGGATTGAATCGCTACTTCAAGAAATCAAATTTGATCTCAATAGCACACCAATTATCTGGTGCGACAATCTCAGCTCTGTCTCCCTCACTTCAAACCCTATTTTGCACTCACGAACGAAGCATATCGAAATCGATCTCTACTTCGTTCGTGAGAAGGTCATAAGCAAGAGACTGGAAGTTCATCACATTCCAGCCTTCTATCAAAGAGCGGACATTATCACGAAGCCATTATCTACAACAAATTTCAGTAGATTAAGAGAGGAGCTTAGAGTTAGAAGAGGCGGCGCAGAGAAGGATGAAGAAAGAAAACCCTAGATCTAATTGAAGGTGCGAGTTATGATGTAACAAGAGATACTCGGCAAACTTTGTATACTGTCTTGAGAATAAGGGTTTGGGCCATATACAAAAGCCCAATACCAAGTACTGTTATATTCTATATAAATACAATACTAGAGTTGTATTATACATTGTATTGAGAAACAAAACAAATAATAAAGGCATTACTCTCTTCTTTAATCTATTTCTCTTACAAATAGACACGTGCATGGATTGCATGAAGAGCCTCAACCAACTCGGTTGTAGGATTTTTGAGTTGGGATCGATGGACCGTAGTATGCTCCATTTAAGTTTGAACTCATTTGCAGATTCAGATTGAGAATGTGATATTGGAATTGTCATGCATTTGTTGTTTTATATAGTGTTTATGATATGATGAAAGGAAAGTACGGAGAAGTTTGTGTTTGTATTGGAAACCGGGGGTGTTTTCTTTTAGTTAGGTAATGTGGTACGTAAATTCTCAAAAAAGAAATTGTTTTGGATGACTATGAATTATCTCGTTGCATCAGTCTTCTCTTTAAGTAATTAACAATTGTTTGCAGAAAGTTTGACTACCGTCTATGATGTGAAATTTCTTCCCATGTATATTATGTTTATTTTTAACTTTTATCGACCAAAAGTGTTTTATTTTATCATTCTCAGTGACACTCCACTTTTTTACTATAGAGGGGTTACTTTTTTTATTGTGAGGGATACCAAAAAATGTTACCCCCTCTTAAAAAAATTGTGAATTTTCCATTTTAACCTTTTTACTTTTTACCTTAATTTCTTTATTTTACACTAATCTTCTTCATTAACCTGCAATCAATCATTAATCAAATGAGAAATTAAATCCATCTTCTGATAAATTCCAAAAAAGAGTGAAACATGATTAATTCTTACACAAGAATCTATATGGAACGTTAAGTTCATGAACAAAAAAACAATGTGGTAAACTTTTTTTTAATTCTAGGGTTTTATGTTGTCGAAAGTGGAATACGAGATGGTATAGCCGAGATTCCAACTATAACACGTCCACCAAAACAAAAGACTTCAAACGACATAGGCCCTTCGTTTCAAACTATATAGTTCGGCACGAGCCTGCCGAATGTTGGTATTAATTTCGGTCATTCTCAGCCGAATTTTATATAACATGTTTTTTTTTACTTTACTTTGAACTCACTTTTTCCTTAGATATTCGAGTACTAGTGCAAGAAAGCAACAAGTGAAGGGAATAATTGCAATGAATTCGAGGACGACGATATTAATGATGATTAAAATATGGATGTAAACATGTCGCATTCGGTTTACCTCGATTTATCTTCTCATTTCACTACGGATATGATATGATCAATTAATTCGATTTTTTCTGCATAGTTTATTTTTGTTTAAATTAGTTCATTTATATATGTTTTAGGTTTTGAGTCAAAAGTAAATGTTCGAGATTGGTGCATGGCTCGCGGACTTAGCGTAAATTGTATTGCTGTGAGAAAAGGAACATGAATGAGAAATTTACAAGCTAGTGAAAAAGGATCATGGATGATTCTCATTTGTGAAAGAAGCGGGCAATATATTGATCCAACAATTGTGCGTTGTCTATTTCATTCTATCGTATCAGAATCTTGAGAATCGGAAAATGTAGTTCTTAACCATTCCAAACGGACTTTTTTCACAACCACAACAACTCGCCAACCGTTTTTTCTTTGATGTCAAGATACTTATCCAACAACTCGTACACATTATGATCACTTATTCTCCTTGACCCCCTAAGTGGCCCCACAATAGCTTTTCCATCAATGGGAAGACCGGTGATGTGAAACGTTTCATCGATAGTAATTGTCATCTCACCAAACGGAAGATGAAAAGTGATAGTTTCTGGATATAATCGTTAAATAAATGCGTTGATAAGTGCCTTGTCAACTTTTTCATGTGCATGCTTTATTATATTCAAAACCTCCGATTCGACTACCGCATCCATAACAAAAGTACATTCGTTGGTTAAATCTCACCGCCTATGAGTTCCAACATGACTGTAAAGCTTAACAATTCTTGCTTCATCCCTTGATGCCTACACCACCAAAGCAATATTCAAAACATAAACTTACATTGACTACGATTCTATATGACATATACAATAAATGTACCAAAGATTCCATATGTTAGAAGCAATATGATCTTTATATGCAAACAGTAGGGATGGTTGCACTTCACTTACGGTAGATTAACTTAACGGCTGTGCCATCAACTTTTTTCACTTGTTTTTTCTCTTCACGGTTGCATCTCTATATCAGTCTACTCTTCAGTTTCATGGGATGGTTCACCCTCATTTACAATCTCTTCCACTTGATTCTGACCATGTACATTACCTTCATCAACGTCCTCATGTCTTCTGCCATCCTCCTCAATTGAACTATTGCTATTTTCAGTATTATTGTTTTCGTCCTCTCCAACATTCTCCTCAATATGTTTTTTCATTCGTTCCAACTCTAATCTCTTGCGATTTGATGTAGTTTGAGGGATACATGTGGTTGTAGATGAAGCTAAAGTTTCTTGCTACAACAGCAAAATGGATTCATTCATAGTCACCAAATAAACAATAACAGTTAACTTAAAATAACAAAAAACAAGACTGTGATTTTGACTTTTGACTTTTAAATCGACAGGAGGGAACCGAGCTACATTCATTTTTTCACTACTACAAATTTGCGATTTTCTGAGACCCATTTGACTGGATATGGCGTCGCTAAAAATTTAGCGACGCTAGAAGTCCCGACAAAAATATAGATGTCACTAAATTGATGTCGCTATGGCGTCACTAAAATTTAACGATGCCATTGCGACCCATGCTTATATCAAATAAATAGCATCGCCAAACTTTAGTGACTTCATTGCGACATTTTTGCGTTGCCTAACTACTATGAGACTTAACAAAAATTCCCTATTCAGTTCCAATAACCGCAAACCAAACAGAATCATCATATAAAGTCAAACAGGCTGTGCCAAGCAAACAACGTATACCATCACAAACAATCATATATATATTCAAACCTTATATATTTAACTAATAAACTGCGGTAAGAAAATACAATTTAAGTCTATACACACACAACATAATCACTGTTAGTAAAATGAAATTACAAAGTCACATGACAACTACAATAACCCAATATGTCCGAATAACACCTATTAACATAAATACATATATAATACATAAATCATGTCCAAATGGAGTAATTTATATAACATGCATTCGGACACTACCGTCTTCACTTCCCGTAAAGCTTGTCTCTCGTTTGATTCAACACTTCTTGTGCTAAATGTGTTGCCTTATTGCATTTAGTTTCTCTGTTGCCAATCTTTGTTGTAGTGCTCTTACTCCTCTTTCTCTACAATGTCAACGGTCATGGTTTACTGCATGAATCATCCGTTTTGCAAGTAAATATATTTAGAGAAGAAGAGAGAGAAGAAGATAATTGAGAAAAATTTAAGCAGAACTCTAAAACTAGTAGTTAACCCGATGGTACAGTTGTTGGTTTTAAGTCAGTGTTTCAATTCGTTGTAACATAAGTTGGCAATTGGCATGTCTTTCCAGCAAAACATATTATAAATAGAGAGGGAACATGATGGAACTAGTGTTAGTTATATAGAATGCAACACAATACAATCAATCACCACCACTTTCTACAGCAGTTATGTAGTTTGCCCATAATATAATCACATTTCATTATTAACCAATCGATATTACAGTTGTCATGTACCATTTATGTGCATATTGGGACAGTAATAACATAAAAAGGCCAACGAATATTTTCTGACATAGGACAAAGGGGATGTGATTAGTTACCACTTTATTAAACGCATGCAAATATAGTACGTTTTGCTAGGACCGGTTTTTGTTGTAATAAATTTATGACCAGCTAAATTTCAAATATAAGTTAACATTCATTGAATGCAATAAAGTACTCTTATTTTTATTGATGTTGGTTGTAAAGGAAATTTAGTCTTAGAATACATTCAGTTTATTAGACTTTTTTCCCTGAAGAAAAAAGTGATGCAGCAGCGGAATAACAAAATGATGATTCTGTGAAAGTAGCACTCGATGGAATGAAGAATACTGAATGGCCCAAATTCGTTGATCCGAAGATACCGAATTCTAGCTATCCCAAACACGTTGATAGCGCACTATACCGTGTTTAAAGATCTACGATTCTTCGTACGTTGATCTAGCGCAGTAGATACCGTGAATCGGCTTCAGCAGTCGTCGAATCGAGCGCACTCGATTAACCGAAAGTGGAGATAGGAGATCACACTCAACTACCAATTTAATTGAAAGCACAAAGCTAACAAACAAAAGTTTTCATTCAAATCAACTAAACTATTACAAATGAGGCCACCCTGCTATTTATAGAGCTTTACAACACACGCGACTCAAAACTGTACAACACTTAGGTCGTTTCTGACCTAACCACCCACGACCTAAAAGTGGACGACTTAAAAATAGACGACTTACGACTTACTATAGGTCGTTCACGACCTAACAGATTACAACACACAACCCGCTTCAGCCGTCTTCACAAATGCGACTTACGACTTATGTACAAACGACTTAAGAAAACTCGTTACAACACCATACAATGACTCAACAATTACAACATAGTACAAAACACGCATCATCATATATGTACAATACATAGGTCGGCAGCGACCCAAACGACATTGTAACGACTTAACATTCAGACAACCTAATACCCTTCAGCGACCTAAGAGATAACCAGCTTCATGCGACCTTACTGAGATGGAGCGACTTACGACTTATCATAGGTCGGCAGCGACTTAAGAACCAGCTTCAGAACTCCTTCACGCGACCTACCTTAGGTCGTTCCTCGCGACCTAGCTTAAGTCGTAACCCGGTGCAGCGACTTATCTCTTTAGCGCGCGCATTCCTGCTGGGTCGTTGGCGAGCTTCACTAAGTCGCTGGAGCGACTTAAGGGAATCATTATTAGGTCGGTCACGACCTAAGGCTTCGTTAGATCGGTCACGACCTAGGACTTCATTTTGTATTCCTCTCTCGTTAGCTTCAAAGTTCTTAGGTCGTAGATGACCTAACATTTCCGAATGACTTAAGAATTCGTTAGGTCGGTCACGACCTAGTACTTGGCCTACATCATCCTCCCCTGGTTGAGAGAAATTCATCCTCGAATTTGCACCTTCCTCCTCCGCAACACACTCATCCCCATGATACGGAACTAAGTATTTGACGTTAAACACATCAGAAGTATGAACATTATTCGGCAATTCCAATTGATATGCATTCTCATTGATTTTCTTCAAAATTTTTACTGGACCAATCTTCCGTGCTTTCAATTTATTGTACGTTCCCACCGGAAAACGATCCTTTGTTAACACTGCATAAACCAAATCACCTTCATTAAATTCAACACTCCTTCGCTTCAGATCTGCATTTCGTTTATACTTTGCATTTGCTTTCTCCAATCGTTCCTGAATGATTTTATGACATTTTGTCAGCCCTTCAACAAAATCAGCAGCTTTCTTAACTGTCCCCTTCGAGTGTGGTATTACCGTTAAATCCAACGGTCCCTTTGGCAAATTTGAATATACAATCTGATATGGGCTGAGTCCAGTACTCCGGTTCACTGCACGATTGTGTGTGTGACGCCCCACCTCTATACCCACGCTAACCAAGAACACTACGATGTAGTGCTGTCAATTAGCACGGAGAATAAGGCTGTTGAGGAGCGACCATCCATGTAACTTCTTTGTGCGAGCACCGATATGTCAGATAGAATAGAATGCATATCTTTTAAAGAGGAAATCCAACATACCGATACAAACACAAAGCTATCACATGGTGGCTATATATAATCTTCGGAAACAAATATAGAAATAAACATAACACAAATCAGTCACAGACAATTCATATCACAAAGGCGGAATGAGATATGAATATTACACCTAAAAGTGTACATCAGAGTAGTGGTCAAATAAGATCCACAATAACACAAAAGAATAGATACAAGTGCAAGACAATAGAATACGTATACATCAAGGAGTCTCATCACAAATGCATACAACAAAAAAAACTACTAAACTAGAGTAGTTAGCCAAAAGTCAGAAGATGGCTCCAGATAAGAAGTCATGAGGAAGCACCTGTAAAATCTCAGTCTGACCCGAGTATTATTTAAGAAGAAAATAATAAACGGATCAGTCTAGCTATAATTATCAAATAAAATGAGATAGAATATGAGATATGATAATAGAACGTATGATAACAAAAAGGTGTCATACTATGAAAAGTATACATTAGAAATCACGAAAGTCATACAAAATCTCAAGAATCTCATAGCATAAAAAGAATGTCATATTCTTTATTTAATTCACCAAGCCACAATAAATGACATACATATCAATGCCAACTGAAAAGGTGGTGAAACATAAAATTCCAGAAATCACAACGAGAAATCCAGAAATCACAAGAAAAGGATGGCCAATCCTAAACAGGAGCATGAAAGCCGATACATTGACGCAGTGCAAACGGTACGTCCAATGAACCAGTAAGCCGAGAAATCGATGTAGTACAAACGGTACATCAGATGAATCAAACATTGACGCAGTGCAAACGGTACGTCCAATGAATCGGAAAGACAGAGACATCGATGTAGTACAAACGGTACATCAGATGAATCGAACATTAACGCAGTGCAAACGGTACGTCCAATGAATCGGAAAGACAGAGACATCGATGTAGTACAAACGGTACATCAGATGAATCGAACATTGACGCAGTGCAAACGGTACGTCCAATGAATCGAAAAGACAGAGACATCGATGTAGTACAAACGGTACATCAGATGAATCGAACATTAACGCAGTGCAAACGGTACGTCCAATGAATCGGAAAGACAGAGACATCGATGTAGTACAAACGGTACATCAGATGAATCGAACATTGACGCAGTGCAAACGGTACGTCCAATGAATCGGAAAGACAGAGACATCGATGTAGTACAAACGGTACATCAGATGAATCGAACATTGACGCAGTGCAAACGGTACGTCCAATGAATCGGAAAGACAGAGACATCGGTGTAGTACAAACGGTACATCAGATGAATCGAACATTGACGCAGTGCAAACGGTACGTCCAATGAATCGGAAGGCGGAGACATCGATGTAGTACAAACGGTACATCAGATGAATCGAAACACATTAAAAATACTTGGGTTGTCAGCCCACAAAGAAATGAGACGAAGCTCAATAAAATGAAGTACAGTCCTTCATACGGACAAAGAGACATCGCACAATTGCTAGTCTAAACCACAAGAATGATCATCATGATCATAAGGAAGTGTCGATTACACTAAGCTAGTAAATATAAGAGTTTAGCTTCATGTCCCATAACCACTTGCTTAACTCAAATATTTACGAACAAATTGTAGATCTGCACTAGAAAATTGTCACAAGAGTTTCAATCGAACAAGTCCATAAATTAACCGACGAAGTAAACGCAAGCGTTTCATACCACTTGTTTTGCTAAGCCGTTTAATTAGATTTTCTCATACGAATGAGGTAAAGGTTCGTATATACTAATAGATTGGAAAACGGTTTTAAGAAACGAGCTTTGATATTGAAAATAGAGTTGAAATCGTTTTGATGAAAGAGTTTTGATATTTACTACTAGTATTGAAACCTTTATATTTTTAAAGTGACAAGTCATAGAAGTGATTGTAGAAACAATCAATTATAAAAGTTCACATTCGAAGACGTGAATAAAATCCAAAGAAATCAATTCCCAAAACCATCAAAGTAAGAAGTTCTGTTGAATGTTTTACAGATAAGATCTGCCTACGCAGAGTTGTACGGGGTTCAAACAAAAATAGGAAATATAGGCAAAACTGGCAAATAGGAGCAGGTCGGTCAACCGGACTCCCTGAGTCGGCTGACCGGACCAGAGACAGAAGTGCTCGGGTAGCAGGTCGGTCGACCAGACTCTGAGGTCGGTCGGCCGAAGCCTGTAACCTGCACTTCCAAACAGAGGCAGGGAGATGCTAGAGTAGCAGGTCGGTCGACCGGACTCTGAGGTCGGTCGACCGGAGCTTGTTTCCAGCACTCCCATGCCAAATCAAATGAATGCCAATCCCTTCCGAAATGCAATCGGTCGAGCAACGGCGCTAAGGGTTTATGCCCATCGACTACCCGGCCCTATATGCTCTTCAATGCATCACAAAAATCATGATCAAAGATCGAAGTTTGGATTTTTAAAGAATTGAACTCAAAACACTAAAAATTGGAATATTCACCAAATCAATCCAAACCAAAAGCAATTGCACAAGAATAAGTGTTAGGAATTCATACCTAACAATCGAAGATAAATATAGATTAAGATGTGAGATAAAAATCTCACCTTTGAACCCAAACAAATGAAGAAGAAGCTTTGAAGCAATGTCAAGAGCAATTACTCTTCACTCTCAACACAAGAAGCTCCAACTAAGATCAAAACAAGCATTTCCCAAATTTAGGTTTAGGAAATAAACTGAAATTGGAAAGAGAAAGAGTTGGAGAAGAAGGAGATGAAGCTTACCAATGGGTTCTCTTTGAATTTGGAGTAAGAATTTGAGATTGCAAGAGAAACTAGGGCTTGGAGTTTTAATTCTTTTTCTTCTCCTCCATTAATCTTCTTAGAACTGAAAAGTGGAGGAAGAGGGAGTGAATGAAGAGGGGGGTTTCAGTTTGGGGTATTAAGTTGGCTAGTGGGCTGAAACCAAACTCAAAACCCAATAGAAAAAGTAGCGAAATTCGACTTACTCCAAACATATCGAAGTTTATACTCAAAAAGATCGCAAACGTAATTTTGGACTCAATGGGGGTGGTCTCGAGTCCCAATTCGACTGTTTGCAAAAAGTAGGTTTTCGGACTAAAATCCGACGAACAATGTTATATTTAAATAAAATATTTAAATATAAAATCGACAAATATGCGGGTTGTTACAGTGTGCAAACTCTGCTTGGCATAACTTCATGTCCCAACTCTTCAGATTGTCTTGCACAAGACATCTCAACAAATTCCCCAATGATCTGTTCACAACCTCGGTCTGTCCATCTGTCCGCGGATGATAAGCGCTACTAAAGTTCAACTTCGTTCCCACCATCTTCCACAAACTTAGCCAAAAATGACACAAAAATCTGGTATCCCTGTCTGAAACTATAGACTCTGGTAATCCATGAAGACGATAAACCTCTCTGAAGTATAACTGCGCCACATGAACTGCATCTGCCGTTCTCTTACAAGCAATAAAATGTACCATCTTTGAAAAACGATCCACCACAACATAAATAGAATCCTTTCCTCGTTGTGTCCTCGGCAAACCCAACACAAAATCCATACTGATATCAACCCATGGTTTAACCGGCACGGGTAACGGCATATACAATCCCGCATTCGTCGCAGTTCCCTTGGAAACTTGGCAAATATGACATCTCTCCACAAACTTTCCAACTTCCCGCTTCATCGAAGGCCAATAATAAGATTGAGAAATCAACTGTAAAGTTCGATCTCTGCCCACATGTCCTTCCTCATGTAACTCCTTTACAATCTTCATACGTAAGCTGCACTCTGGTATACATAATCGATTTCCCTTAAAAAGAAAACCATCCACCATTACAAACTCATCCGTCTTCTCCTCCTTGACTTTATCAACAAACTTCGCAAAGTAAGGATCATCGACCAATAATTCTGGCTACACATCAAACCCTGTCACTTCAACCTTCATTGTAGTCAACACATGATTCCTTCTGCTCAATGCATCTGCTACACGGTTTGTAACTCCAGATTTATGTTTCACAACAAACGTAAACTGTTGCAGGTACGCAATCCACGATGCATGCCTTGCTGAAATCTTCTCTTTCCCTTGTAGATGTTTCAAAGCCTCATGATCAGTGTATAGCACAAACTCCTTGTGAAATAAGTAATGTCTCCAATGTTTAATGGCTTGTACAACAACATAAAATTCCACATCGTATGTACTATATCTCATCTTTGCCCCTGATAACTTCTCACTGAAATATGCAATAGGACGTCCCTTCTGACTTAACACCCCTCCAATTCCAACCTTTGATGCATCAGTATGTAATTCAAACAATAACTGAAAATCCGGCAACACTAGAATCGGTGTTGTCGTCAATAGTTCCTTGATCCTTTCAAAAGCAAATCCTACTTCCTCCGACCATGAAAATTGCTTCCCTTTCATACAATCAGTAACTGGTGCCATCACGCTACTGAAGTGTGGAATGAACCTTCGGTAGAATGACGCCAAACCATGAAAACTTCTAACTTCTGTAATCGTCCTGGGTTGTGGCTAATTTCTGATTACTTCAACTTTATTCTGATCCACCTGTATGCCCCCTCCCGATATAGCATACCCCAAAAATAAAACACTCTGCGTCATGAACACGCATTTCTTCGTTGCAGCATAAAATTGTTCCTGTCGCAATACCATCAACACTTCTCTCAGATGTTGCAAGTGTTCTTCTGGATTCCCACTATATATCAGTATATCATCAAAATACACCACCACAAACTTCCCAATGAATGGTCTAAAAATCTGATTCATCATTCGCATGAAAGTACTCGGTGCATTCGACAAACCAAACGGCATGACCAGCCATTCATACAATCCTTCTCTCGTCTTGAATGTCGTCTTCCATTCATCCCCTGGTCTTATACGAATTTGATGATATCCGCTTTTCAAATCAATCTTCGAAAAGATAGTAGCCCCGCTCAACTGGTCTAACAAATCATCAAGCCTCGGCATCGGAAATCTGTATCTGACAGTAATCTTGTTCAGTGCCCGACTATCAGTGCACATCCTCCACGTCCCATCCTTCTTCGGTACTAACAATGCTGGCACAGCACATGGACTTAGACTTTCCTGCACACGCCCCTGATCAAGCAATTCTTCCACTTGCCTTCTCAACTCCTCATGTTCCTTTGGACTCATTCTGTAGTGTGGTCTATGTGGCAACACAGCTCCTGGAACAAGATCAATTTGATGTTGAATGTCTCTCAACGGCGGTAACTCCGTTGGTAGCTCTTCAGGAAATACATCGTCAAACTCTCCCAGCATTGGTTTCACTTCTTCAGGAATCTCAACCACTTCATGACTCTCACGTCCAATTAACAAGAATACTTCAGGCTCCTCTTCTACCTCCTTAACAAACTCCTTCAATGACAACAAAGTTTTCAACTCTTCAATCTCCTCCGATTTGCTTTCTTCTTGTTGTCGCTTCTTGGGAACTAAAGTAATCTTTGTACCCTCAAACATGAAACTGTAACTGTTAGCACGTCCATCATGTTGCACAGCTCTATCATACTGCCATGGTCTCCCCAACAACAGATGGCATACATCCATGTCTACAACATCACACCAAATTTCATCTTTATATTTCTTTCCAATTGAAAAATTAACACAAGCCCTTCATCCAACTTTCACTTCCCCACCTTTCCTCAACCAAGCTAACTTGTAAGGTTTCGGATGCTTCTCTGTCTTCAATGATAACTTCTTCACAGCTTCTGTTGAGATAATATTATCACAGCTTCCCGCATCGATCACAAACTTGCAAACCCATCCCAAGATAGTGCATGTTGATTGAAAGATGTTACTCCTCAACCAGCTTGTTTCCTCCTCCTGTTTTGGTGTTAAACACAACCTCTTCATCATCAATGAATACCCTTCATCTCCTGACACATTTTCTTCCTCCTCATCATGTAATGAATTAGAACATTCAGCTTCTACCTCATCTTCCTCTGCCTCAGCAATCATCGTTCCCTTCTTTGGCTTTGGACATTCATTGCTTTTGTGGCCCACTTCTTGGCAATTATAACACTTGAAACCATTATTAACCTTCGCCTTCACAACCTCATGCACAACTGGTTTTTCAACAGCTTTTGAAACATTGGAACTTCCACTAACACCCTTCACTTGATTGTTGGAATTTGTAAACACACCACCACCTCGTCTTCCCTTCTTCTCCCAAGCCAACGCCTTTTAGTGTGCTTCCGCCATAGATCTGGGGTCAAACATATTCACCATACCTTGAATCTGCATTCGCAACCCTCCAACAAATCTAGCTGTCAATTGTTCCTCCGTCTCCATGATGTCATTTCTTGCAATCAGTTGATAAAATTCGTCAGCATAATCATTAACAGTCTTCGTTCCTTGCCTCAAGTTCTGCAATCGTTGATACATAAGCGACTGATAGTTGTAAGGTAAGAATGTAGCTTTCATCAATTTCTTCATCGTTTCCCAAGATTCAATCTTTGACTTCCCCATCCGTTCACGTGTAAGTTTGGTTTGCTGCCACCACGCCAAAGCTCTACCCCTCAACTTTGTAGTAACCAACTTCACTCTATAATGTTCTGGAACCTCCTTGAAGTCATAAATCTCCTCCACATTAGACAACCAATCCAAAAAATCCTCAGCTTGCATACCACCTTTGAATTCTGGAATTTCAGTCTTCATCCCTGATTCCCATCGACGATCATCCTCAACATCCCTATATGCATTTCGTCCTTGGTTTCGATCTCGATAATGAATATTGCTTCTATCACTTTCTTCATCATATTCACGTGTACTTCGATATCGATCTCGACCATTAATATCTCTTCGATCACGCATGTCTCTTCTACTATGTCGTTCTTCATCTTGATATGGCTCATACTTAAACCCACGTTCAGTTCTTCTTTCTTCATCTCGATACTCATGGTGATCTCTTCTCATTGAAACTGGTGATCCTCTTCTTCCTCTATCAGATTGTGGCGATACCCTTCTCGCTTCCATAACCGATGGCGAAACTCGGTCTCCTCCATGGTTCAAGATTGGCGATCTCCTCCTTTGACCTTGATTCATATCATTCATCAATTTCTCTAACCTTCCAATACCTTCATCCAACTTTTCATTGAATTTGTTACTTATGTGTTGTTCCATTTGCTCGGCATCTTCCCTCTTGTACAAATCTTCAATATTTTGATGTCGATTAGCTCTTCTCGGTGGCATGGTTAAATGAAACAAACTTCAACTCTCGATATGGATAGGAATAATGTACGGCCTTCACTTGCTCTTGGCTCTACTTCAAATTTCAAACACCTTTCAAACTTAGATCCAAAATGATACGGATCGAAAACTCCAAACTTGTTGCAATTTGCGATGAACAACCAACTCCTCAAACTCTCGAATAAATTGGCTCCAAGACTCGGCTTAGCTATGATTGGCTAAGTCTAGCTCTGATACCAAAATGATGCAGCAGCGAAATAACAAAATGATGATTCTGTGAAAGTAGCACTTGATGGAATGAAGAATACTGAATGGCCCAAATTCGTTGATCCAAAGATACCGAATTCTAGCTATCCCAAACACGTTGATAGCGCTCTATACCGTGTTTAAAGATCTACGATTCTTCGTACGTTGATCTAGCGCACTAGATACCATGAATTGGCTTCAGCAGTCGTTGAATCGAGCGCACTCGATTAACCGAAAGTGGAGATAGGAGATCACACTCAACTACCAATTTAATTGAAAGCACAAAGCTAACAAACAAAAGTTTTCATTCAAATCAACTAAACTATTACAAATGAGGCCACCCTACTATTTATAGAGCTTTACAACACACGCGACTCAAAACTGTACAACACTTAGGTCATTTCCGACCTAACAAACCACGACCTAAAAGTGGACGACTTAAAAACAGACGACTTACGACTTACTATAGGTCGTTCACGACCTAACAGATTACAACAGACAACCCGCTTCAGCCGTCTTCATAAATGCGACTTACGACTTCTGTACAAACGACTTAAGAAAACTCGTTACAACACCATACAACGACTCAACAATTACAACATAGTACAAAACACGCGTCATCATATATGTACAATACATAGGTCGGTAGCGACCCAAACGACATTGTAACGACTTAACATTCAGACGACCTAATACCCTTCAGCGACCTAAGAGATAACCAGCTTCATGCGACCTTACTGAGATGGAGCGACTTACGACTTATCATAGGTCGGCAGCGACTTAAGAACCAGCTTCAGAACTCCTTCACGCGACCTACCTTAGGTCGTTCCTCGCGACCTAGCTTAAGTCGTAACCCGGTGCAGCGACTTATCTCTTTAGTGCGCGTATTCCTGCTGGGTCGTTGGCGAGTTTCACTAAGTCACTGGAGCGACTTAAGGGAATCATTATTAGGTCAGTCACGACCTAAGGCTTCGTTAGATCGGTCACGACCTAGGACTTCATTTTGTATTCCTCTCTCGTTAGCTTCAAAGTTCTTAGGTCGTAGATGACCTAACATTTCCGAATGACTTAAGAATTCGTTAGGTCGGTCACGACCTAGTACTTGGCCTGCATAAAAAAGATAGTAGTGTAGCTCTAATTATTGAAATACATTTGACCAAACTTCGACTTTAACAGACGTTGACAGCTTAAAAACTCAACAAAATGGATATTGTTGACATTACCAATACTGTATGAGAGCAGTGATATTGGTAACAAACAAACACACTTCAAAATAAATTAATCCATTGAGCACGAGCCCAACATTGCTTTAAAATGATGTAATCTATAAATAAGCTCAAAAGGTCGAATCTACGTACACAGATCTATCTATAGTCAGAAAATTGGCCACTTCTTACACAGGCCAAGTAAACAAACTTGATGGGCACAGGTCAAATGGGCTTGTAAACATTAGCACAAATGTATAATTGAATTCAACCCTACAAAGTGGATGCAAATTGCACTACACCAAAACAGGGGATTCCCAACGAGTATAACTGTCGCAAACAGTTTCAACAACGCTTATTAGCGTCGCTGTAGGGGCATCGCAATTTATTGCCAATGCTTATAAGTGTTGGCGAGTTTAGTTTCCCAACGCTTATAAGCGTTGGAAGTTTGTATTCGCCAACGCTTATAAACGTTGGTGTATATTAGTTAGCAACGCTTATAAACGTTGGAAAATTAACCATCCAACATTGTTTAATTTTCTATGCTGATGCTTATAAGCGTTGGTAAATTTTATTTGCCAACGCTTATAACGCTGAAATATTTTCATTCTCAATATAGTCAATTATTTTAACATTAATAAACAATTAATAACTAATATGATATGTATTATTATACTACATTCAATAGGAACCCAAAATTTACAATATTCATGATCAAATAACAACATAAATTTCATAGTCAACTACTTCATAACAATGTCAACTACTTCATAACAAGTACAATACATAATTAAGTTGGTTAATTCAATACATAATCAACTACTTCATAACAATGTCAAATTGGAATACAAAAGACAACGTAAATTTCATAGTGAAATTCTACAAATACCGAATACGAAACTCCGTCCATATAACGAAACCTCCATCTGAAAAATCACATAACTTGTACATTCCATTTTGAGGACCATCATAAATTGGTGCATCCGGGATCTTTAAGGTAGCAGCTGCAAAACAAGATATTTTTACAAGTGGACATATTATAAATGAAATAAATCATGCTTTGGTGACTTTAGTGCCAAAAAGGAAAACCCTATACCATATCAGATTACAATCCAACCTTAAGTTGTAATGTGACCTATAAACATTTCTAATAATTGTAGCTCTCCGTATACATCCCTACAAAACTATATAAACCCCAACATCCAGATCATAGTTTAACTAAGGAATTTTAATTTTAATAGGAACAAGAATGACATCAAATAGCTTATAGACTCAAATGGAAATTGTGTCATTAATCTTTCAGATATTCAAACTGAGGCTATCAACTATTTTAATGCTTTATACATTTCAATATATATCCAAGAGTTCAAATTATACTATGCAAGTTTCAAATCTACGACCTCTCGCGTCGAACTTGGAGTGACTAACCATCAGAACATTGGTGCTCATCCTAAATTTACTCTTATGATCATTCTTCGATACTTAAAAAAAATTAATTACATTTTCTGAATAAAATTATGATAGTAAGTTAACTGTACAATTTAGCAACAACATGTCGAACTAAAATGTGCAACTCAACGGCATACTGCCAAACTGAAATTTATAATTCGACAAGAATCTGTCAAACAAAAATAATTTGTTTTGCCAGCCCCCACCATTCCATTATCAGAAATGTTCCTAATTTTCATTTGTTTAGTTCAAATTTAAACTAAACACACAATGGAATAAGTTGAAATTTGTTTTAAATTGACACTTACATATTTTTCCGCGGCACATGGTAGTATTTGTTTTAAACACACTTCTTCAGCTTGAGCTTGAGATTAGCTGTTGGTACTCGTTCAATAGCTTTGGCACATCATCCATGCGCAGCTGCAAATTTAAATTCCCATTTACAAGTTAAAAATTGCAGTGCCATTGATATGAAAATAAAGATTAATGATGCCTCTAATGATATTTTAGACTCAATCATGCAAGAAATAAACTACATTTCAACTCAATTGATATTGCTAACGTGCAAGCAATAAATTCCTTAATTTATAACAATGTACAAGGAAACATGAGAACACATTTCGGCTAAAAGAAAGAAAAGGAACAAAAGGCCTAGAATCAAACTATTATATGAATTGTTTTTCACAAATTATACACTGTGACTGTAACAAAACAAAAAAGTTATATTCTTGGAAATTTTAAAATTGTGCAAATATTCTCATACCTGTGAAGAGCACTTCAAGTGAAAATATCTGTGAACTTGCTGCCCTGAATTTAAGGACGTGTCGGACAAATTGGAACCGATATTCTTCTTGCTGGAAATATCATACCAAGACATCATCACTAAATATAACAGAAATGACAAAGCTGCAGTAACTAAAAACAAAATAACAGTATAAACCTGTTAAACAAAAGACATCATCTCTAAGGATTTACATGAATTTTTTGACGTGTGTGTGTAACCCATAGTTTTCATAACCGTACCGTGACTCAAACCGTGATGATTGAAGGTCTAAGGTTTTGATGGTTCAACCGGTCGAACCGTCGGAATCGTGATTTTTTTTTTAATTTATAGATATTACAATACAGGTATCCTACATACCGGTTTACACTTTCACAAATATACTACAATGGAAGAATGACAATATAGTATACACTACAAGAAAAAAAGAAAAAAAATCCATATGAAAATTAACGGCACTTTTTACCCATTAACACAGAAAAACAAAGTAGTTAGCATAACATAAAGTAGTCTTTAACTTGAATACATAACACCTAATGGTCTCCAACATGCATAAATAAGTTAATTTTATTGGTTTCAGCAAACAAATATAAGTTTCAGCAAATAAGTTAATAAGTTTCATGAAGCAAACAAATATAGGTATAAGTTTCATGAAGCAAACAAATATAGGTTTCAGCAAACAAATACAGGTATAAGCAAACAAATATAGGTATAAGCAAACAAATAGGTATAAGTTTCATGAAGCAGACAAATATAAGTTTCAGCAAATAAGTTAATAAGTTTAATTTCCAACTTTCAGTTTCAAATTGATTGGTTTTAGGTTGCAACTTTTAGTCAATTAGATGAGTTCTTTTTGCCAGACCAGTTCACGTTTCATTATAGCTTCTATTGTTGCCAAAATAAGATAAGTAGTAGCAAAAATAAGATGAGTTCTTGTACTAGTTTCAGTTTCAGTTTCTACTTGGTATATATAAACAAGCTTATTAGAACTAGCTAACATATATTAAAGTAAATGAAATAAACAAGCTTTAAAGATGAATAGAAGATCACCTTCTTCATTATACAATGCACACATTTGCAAACAATGATCAAAGTTTGCATTAAAAAAAATCACAAATCCATTTCCCCTATTTAATCTTAAGGATTTACTACAAAAACAGTTTTTAATGCAAAAGTTATTAATGTTGTTACATACTGTACTACTTGACAAATCTTAACCGTGAGTTTGAGTTGTAAGCAGTAACACTTCAATCCGAACTAATAGCTCATTATATTTTTTAAAATAGCGTAGTAAATTTAAATGCTCAATTTCTGATGAAAAACAGTAGGCACTTTAAATATCATTGTCTGCTTCAATCTAATAACTTTATAATTGTGTTAAGTATAACTATATTTCATATAACGATATCAGTAGTTTGCACTAAATAACAATAATACAAGTTAGACCTTAATTTTATCACATTTAATTATATTGTTGTACCCTTTGAATATGACTTGCAATTTAATTAGTGATCTCAGTAAACTAAATTAGACCCTACTAATAACATAATTGAACATACAACGTACATGGGTTATTTATAACACCAAACATATTCAAGTTATTAATTTTCACCTGAGACCTTCTTAGAAGAATCGCGATTGCTTTGCTTACAAACAAACCCTAAAAATAGCTTTCAAAAACCAAATTAGTGGCATTATAAAATTACCAGAAGGGCTTGTCATCTTCCACTTGCGGTGTCCTTCGTGTCCTGGGTCTTGCAAGGTCAAGCGATAATGGAGGAGTTGACTGCAGCAAATTGATGGAGTCGGAGGAGGATGGGGCATTAGCGGTTTGATCGAGTCGGATAGGGATGGGGCGGTAGTGGTTTGATGGAGTCGGAGGGAGAGGGGCAGCAGCAGTAGTGATTTATTTATGGGATGGAGAGAGCGATTTGGGGATTTTGGGATGGAGTGGTAGGGATATTTCAATTAATAGAGTTTTTTCAGGTTATAACATAAGTGTGGCTAGGGGTAAGCGTGATATGTTATTCAATTACAATTTTGCCATAGTATATTTCAATTAACTCCAATTAAACCGAGGCTTACAACGAAAATAAGTGTCGCCGTATTTAAAAGTGTAAATTTTTATTTTCAATAACACTTATATTGGATAGCGACACTTATTAGCGAGACTAAATTGCAACCCATATAAGTGTCGCCAAATGGAAAAAAAAAGTGTTGCCAAATGACTGTTTTGGTGTAGTGTTGTATTGGTCTGAACATAAAAATTGAACCAGCTGGAATGTACAATTTATTTTGATTTATGGTGAAAGCAAGCATTATCTCCATGCTTTTGATGCACAAATTTGTAATTGATGCATATATATATACAGGTATATGTATGTGTGCATGTGTGTATCTTTTGAAGCATAAATTTGTATCTTTTATACGTGTGCATGTCAATATATGTGAACTTATTCATTTTGATAGATATGTGATACGATGATAAGGAATAGCAAAATATACTGGTTAAAAAAAGGAATGAAAAGCAAACCTTCCCAATGCTTCAATAGGATCTGATCTAAGCAAGTGAAAGGCATCTAATGAGCCATCTACTGATTCCTTAGAATTTCGGATTCTTCCACTACGCCATAAATGGCCTTCTGCAACACAAAAAAAATGTTGGCTTAGGCCCGAAAAATGTTGCCATAGGTCTATGGCAACACTTTTAGGGTGATGCAATTTTTGCCGTTGCCTTAGACCTCAAAGGCAACATTTTGACTATCTAAGGCAACATAAGTAATATTGTTGCAATAGAACCCTATTTGGGTCTATGGCAACACCCATAGGTATCTGTAGCAACATTCCAAAAATGTTGCTATAGATATTAACTTTTTGAAGTTGTGGGGCCCATATATTGTGGGGCCCACAATGTGGGGCCCACGACCCAACTGGGTCCATCCCTAAGGCAACACCTTGAATGACTATTGCAACATTATTTTAAGCAACATTTATTACCCGGTGGCAACACTATTATGAAGCTACTGCAACACTATTCTGAAGCTACTGCAACACTATACTGAAGCTACTGCAACACTATACTGAAGAGACACTAAGAGCACATAGAACAGTACAATATCACATAGAACACTTGCATAATACACAGCACAATATCACATAAAACACTTGCATAATACAGAACATAATACACAGTATAGATAACAATTCATACAGCAGTACACATCACAATTCAAGTCAGTTACCCCAAAATATCCAGTTACCCCAAAATACTACAAAGCTACCCTAAAATATCTGGTACACATAACAATTCATAAATGAGACTTAAGAGCTGGTGCCTCCAGTCAGATTATCAGTCTCACTGGACATGATTGTGGAAGTTAGATCCTCTACATTGATGTTCATCTCCGGGTTGGCATCACCTAATTTCTTAAGCACCCTAGCCAAATTCTCTTGTACCTTCTGATTTACCTTGGATTCTAGCTGTGCTTCCATTTCTTCAACAAGCCTTTTCCTTAAGTCATGTACGTAAGCATTTGTTAGAGCCTCGGTTGATTGTTTTACACACTTTGCACACCCAGGTGGGCCTGCATTTAATCACAAAGTCATGCATTTATAGTTGTACCTATGAAGTAGATTTGGCAGTAACATTGTAAGCATAAACTAAACTTGAAGCAATGCTGGAAAAGATGGAAATAATTGAAGAATATTCATGGAACCAGTAACTTGAAAGCATTCATAGTTTTATCATTCGTTTGTTCTGTCTTAGTTTATTTTATACTATTGGAAATGAAAATAATACTTGTACTTTAACATGCATACGCTTTTTTAGTCAATGGGGCTGTGAACAAAAATGTATCTAACATCAGGGAAAAAAATCTATTACAAAATAAATGAGATTCTTTCCCATTTATCATTATTTTCATTCCAAAAAGAACCAAATATAAATATTTATATTTATGTTCTCAAATCAATTTATATGCGATATTAATATAAATCTATAATCTATAAATATTTGTATGTCAGCTGATAGAAAGGAACTTTTTATTATGGTGGTTTAAACATTTATGGTTAAATGTATGAATCATGTGAAAAAACAAATCATTGTTGTACAAAATTAAGTTAGTTAACAATTAACATTGTTATGTAAAGATCATATGTTGACAACCAACAGAGACATAAACTATGCTAATTGCTAACATAGCAAGTAGATTCATCATAAATCGTACATAGCATGTAAATCTTAAGTAATCTGCAAATTGTGAAAAACAAAACAGTATCACTTTTGCAGAAGGAAAACGAATAAATATTTTATATAGTGTAAATCCTAGTGCGATAAGTTAGATTAAAGTACTAAATAATTCTGTAAAGCATTCGTTTATCAAATTCTTACTTGTAGTCTTATGTCAATTCTTTTCCCCTCCTTTTTGTTTCAAAAAAATCCTAAATTACATAAAAGAAAAAAAGAAAAACAATAGGAATAATACAGATAAAAAAGAAAAAGACTGCAGTTAAATTGCTTTAGGACCATCACGAGGAAGATTACGTTGTTAATTTACTGGAAAGTAAAGATCCTTTTAATAAGCCTTTTCAAAATTAGATTCAGCATGAGGTACAGAAACTGGTGAGGCAACATTGAAACAGGAATATGGTGAATAAACATAGTGTAATATAGGGTGATGGTAAAAGCGCCACCGTTTTGGCTAGGGGGGAAACCATTGTAAATAAGAAAAGAAAGGGACGTACCTTTTCCAAGGCAGCAAGCAACATCAAAGTGCCATGCTCCGCCTTCACAATTCCCAACTTCATCATAACTGATCTGCTCTCTTTCCTTGCACTATGCGTCGGAAGCAAAGCCCTATCCCCACCTCCAATGCTTCTCTTTTTCGTTACTTTCCTTGCATCTGAAGCCTCCACGTCTCTTGCTCCCAAACCTGAAGCTACCCTCCTTGATCGTTTCTTTCTTAATATTGCAGGACCGCCCTTCAGCAATTGCATTTTGCTTGCTTGGGATTTGGATGAGAATTGCCACCTCTACCAGAGTTGCCTAATAAAATACCCACCATCACTACTAGTAAGGATAAGATATCACATGTTGCTGCAGTTCCAAAAATTGAAGCAACCGGATCCAGGATTGAAGCAACCGGATCCAGGATTGGACTGTCATTTGTATCCAACCAATGTAATTCAAATAACTTATGGATAGTAATATGATATTAATTACAAGTGAAAAAAGCGACTGCATAGATTCAAGGAAAAAGCCTTAACACTCTATACATCGGTCATACATCATTCATAAGAAGCAAAACATTGACCACGATTACAATGATAAGTGCTACTTGTTCCCGATTAAAATATAATTCTTGATTTATCAAAGTAGAGATCATGTATTACAAACCATCTCATCTAGATGTCCAAGTAGTGTACCTACTCAGGTTTAGTCACGATTTAATAATTGGGCAGTTCATAATGCATGATGTTTTACTTCACTTTTCTAATATAGATTGAATAGTCCAAGCTGTAAAATTTCATAGGGTATTCACTACTTGAATAACATACTAACCGCATTAGGGACATGGCTTGTTGCTTCTATTTCATAGATTGCATTAAATGAAATGTCCTCAAATGGCATCTTCATAAAATCATCCCGCAAAAGAGGAAATGCAAATACCTTATGATAGGTAAAGAAACCATAAATTTGGTTATTATATGGAAATACACCTTAACAACGTTGCAATCCTCACCCATCTTCTTGCCTTATTCACCCAATTCCAATAAAAATACACAATAATGAAGTTTGCTTTGTTCTTGAAATTGCAATTACCCATTGAGACTCATCAGATTTGGCCATGTCTAAATGCCATGGTATTTTTTGTTGTGCTTGAGTGGAATACCCGATAATCTTTACTTTTTGCTCGACTTTTAATCAACCTTTCATCAAACTCTTGGTAGGAAATGCCAAAACCACTATTTGATCTCAATCTCTTATGCAAAGAGTAACCCAATTAAATGTATTAAAGAATGAAAAGTGGAAAACTAGATAGAGGAAATCAACAGGTGAACATAATAGATATTTGGTTTCGCTCTGATCAGATTTGCTGATGGAACGAACATATTGAAATGCCAAAGTCCAAAGCCACAGAGCCACAAGCATAGGACGTTATCATATGCAATTCCTTGAGTCTATGAACATGTCTATGCTACTATTTGATAGACTTGTACAAAACATACACCAGGAATTTGTAAAACTTTGATCAGTTCTAGTATCAGCCAATAAATTTAACTTAAAAGACATGTTATGACTATAAGCTGCTCCAAGACTGCACTGTTATGAAGGTGAGAAGTGTGTAATAGTGGGCAATCAGCCAAATTGACTTAAAGTACCTAGTAGAGAGAGGTGTGTAATCTAGATATTCCTGTTGTTTATTGCTTCAAATTGATTCCCCACCTAAACCATTTCTGGAGTTCCTTGAAAAATCATTACGATAAATACATCTACTGGTAATGTTAAATAACACGCCTTTTAACAAAAATGAAAACAATATAAAAAATACACTATTTCAGAAACGAAAAAAGTATGCCTTGAGGATTGAACACATTACAATACTATAATATTGAACATTAGGATTTAGATGAACTAATTATTTAATTGGATAAGGTAAAGACGGTACTTTATTGACAAACAATAGGAACGGTAGAGTTTGGATACAATTAGTAATGGCACCCAAAATAAGACTGAAAAATACTACTCCAAGGAAAAAATACTACTCGTACGGGTGCTCACTACCATATCCTAGCACATGACTTAAAATTAGAAACAAGAAAAACAACTCAGACATGATATTTCAGTTGGCATAATATTACCAATAGTCCGGTACCATTAAGTGAAATCTTCTGTAGTGAATAAATCACCTTAGTTAAGTGCGTGTCAAATGTAATTTTGGTTTTTAACGGTAAACTGTATTTATTCGGCACATTGCTTATATTGTAGTACTATATCTTACCAAAGTCACAACATACAACAATCTTAACTCTGCCCTTTGTGTTGGCTCAAACTGAAAGCCTCTCATGTTCAGAACAATATTATTGCTTATTCCTAATATATTAAATACAATTTTTTTATACCATATTTAGAAACTGAAAGATGTGTAAAATACGTTGTAGTCTACATCGATAGTAAGTGATCATAAGTTCAATACAGGCAGGTAGTATGTTGAGTAAAATGAGACCTTCAATCAAACCTTAATTCAACAAAAAACAGTATGTCAACGCAAAACAACATAAAGCACACATTCAACAGTCTTGGTCTTCATAGTGGTGCAAAATGTTAGGATAGGGCAAACTGATAACTAAGACAAACATTCATCCAAAGTACTTTGTTTGTGTGCAAATGTATGAAACTATGTAAGAACTACCTAAAGCTATCAGCAGTGACGAAGCCAAGTTTTAGTTTTGGGGTGGTCACTCTACACAACAGCCATTTCCGAAAAATGTACCATTACTCCAAGTAATGAGCTTACTTATAAACAATGTACCATTACAGTCATTCCTCAAAAAAGAAAAGCCAAAGCAAGAACCTTATTAGTTTTCCTCCTTTGAGTTATGCTCTAATCCAAGTGTTATAGCAGTAGTTTTCCTAAGTTACTCAATCATGTATACTGGTTCGACTGCAAAACTTAAAACATTGCTTTTATGTCCGTTTCCATTCAAGCATTTCATCAGACACTTACCTTCAATAACACAAGCTTTTGCTTTGGAAAACATAACATTAGGAAATTGTTTATGGAATAAAATTATACATATCTGCTTGGTGGTGAGGAAGTAGGAGTAGATGTCAGTACGGAAAACGTGATCTAGCTGCTGCTCGCTGATGTCGGTGGGATCAAACATGTATTGCTCTGTCTCGTCGTTTACAAGGATGTTGATGGAGCCGAGTTTGGCGACAACTTCTTCTAGGACTCTTTTTTGCAGTTTTCTTCGAATCCGAGGTCTGTTGGAATTGCTAGTGGATCCTTGCTGCTTTTCACTTGTTTGAGGAGATGAAGTGTGTCGTTCGTGTCTTTCTCTTCTCATTCATGAATTAGGAAATTAGATTTTTTTTTTGGATTGGGAATGTTTTCATGATTTGGGAATTATAAAGAACTAAGAAGGTGTGGGCAGTACGTAGCAGTTGTGAGGCATTCATGAACTAGGATTTAGATTTTTCCTAATTCGATGGTTCCGATTATTACTAACATGTACATGCGGATCACTGCACCTTTGCGATTCAGAATAAGTTAAAAAAAACTGAAGATGGCGTCACTACAACATCGTTAAATTTGTTTGGGTCGTAAAAGCGTAGATAATTTACAATGCATTTGTGACGTCGGTTTGAAAACATTGTAATGTTCATGTCATCTATAAGACAAAGCTAATTAGCGATGCCCTCATGATGTCTTAATAACACCTTGCTGACGGAATTAAATTTAGCGACCTCGCGTCAACGCTGGATCATTATGGCATCGTTAATTTGCATCAGAAATCAGCATTTTTCTTGTAGTGTTTTAGCAAGCAGCGGCCGAATCACATATACTCCTATACCTTATTTAAGGCGACAATCAAGCACCAAACTAAGTAAATAATTTCGTTGGCATGAATGTCGTGTTTTATACGTCAAAATCAAATATAATGACACTAACGGCATATAATCATCGATCAGTGAAATACAGTTTGATGGTTCGGTCATCGATTTCATTGCTATTACCTAAGCCTAATATCATTCACAAAACCCTAATATCGCAATAAAAAATCCTAAAATTTGTATAAAATTGGAGAATGCACCTTGTCATCACCTTTTAAATCAACTTGGGGTTTGGAATATTTGATCGAGCACAATTCATGGTTCGAACCATTTTGAGCAAGTAGCGTGAACGGTAAAAACATGAGAGGTGAATGGAATATGCTGTAATGTTAGATTAGGGTTAAAAAGAAAGAACGGTAAAATAGTAAAAATATGTTTATTTTTATAATGTGTGTGTACCTCTCTTAATACTTTTATCTTTTGTGGAGTGGAAATAAAAAATGACCGCCTCTTAACTAAAAGTGGAGTGCTAATAACAATACTCTTCTTTTATTAAGCTACAAAGAAAGATATATACAAACGTACATCTTTATAGATATTTGGCCATGAAAAGCCCAAAGCCCATATCACTAGATCCATATAGATCATCATAGATCTTTAGAGACTGAACTATTCTAACTCAAACTTTCCCAATTCACTACTTTCTACTGCTTTAATAGCGGCATACGCGAAATTATGTAGAAATCATGAGTTCGTTTTCGTACCATGAGAATTTAACTTCGGATCCATTTAAGAAAAGCATATGATAGTGTCAACAACTCATATGATGAAGGAAATGGACTTCCCTACAAAGTGGATCAAAGTTATCAAATTCCTTACTGAATCATCTTCATTTTTAGTCATTATTCAAATAGGGGTACCGGGTGGGGACCCATTATCCTTTAGCTATAGACCTGTAAACGATTGGATATGCATTTAGATAGTGTCATATCCATATTCGTATCTATGGATGCAGACAGATATCGTATATTCATCGAATATTTTTCGACAATTTCACAACTAATAAATCTAAACAAAGAAATAAAAAAATTTGATTCATTATAAATCCATTTTAGTACTAAAAAAATAAAAATATGCTGAGAAAAAAAAATTAAACATAAAATATTAATTTTTATACACAAATTAATTTTTTTACCAAGATAAAATAGTGAATGACAATCATTTTATGTACTAAAATACACATAAAATAACTATAATCTTTATAAAAAACGGACGCGTAATTATTGGATGCTGATATTGTAGGATCGAATTAACACTAGAAGGGATGAAAACGATTTATAAATTCGTAAGATAATAAAAAATTGCAGAACAGATAATAACAGAGTAAATGTTGAAATAAAAAGCAACGCACAAATTTACCCTGCTTTGGCAAAACCTGCCTACTACTGCTCCTAATTTTTCTACTATGATTAAATAGTCGACCACTTATAGACCCTGTAAACTTGCGACTATGGCTAACCTGATTGTTCTAATTCTAAACTCTAAACCCTACCTCAACTCTATCCCCGAGTTGAGAATTTTTTGAACTTCGCCCCGTAGGTTGATCCTAGTTAAAACTAGAGTTTTATAAACAACTTACAATAAGATTAAATAGTTGAACCCTAATACAAATGCGACCTAATTAAAATTAAAAGTCTTCCCTTTTCTTCAGTCCGCACATTATTTCCAAGCTGATACTCTTTTTGCTTTTATGATCAATTTTTAGGGATTCTTCTTGAAGCGTCGTTCTTCGATTGAGCGATGGATTAATGCCTATCTCTCTTGTCAATCGATTGCAAGCTCATGCGATGCTTTGTTGCTTCAAGCGTCGAGTTAATTCTCCAATTACTAATTTGGTACATTTTTTGCCTTTTGATTTGTTATGTGTTTACCGGACTTCCAAAATTATTAGCGATGATTAGGGTTACGTATATGGCTTGATCATGGAGATGGATTGCATGATTTTTGATTTGAATATTTCAAACCTTGAGCTCAGTTTTTAATTTACCCATTGATTTTTTGGTTGATGGTATTATGATTTCTGACTTGTTCAATTTTCTTATATTTGTTCAAAAATTCTGATTCCACATATTTCGAATATATTTGAATCTGGTTGATTGTTTTGATTTTGGTCTTGACTTTTTTGGACTTGTTCAAATTTGTTTCGGCCTGAATTTGTGACATATTCAACTTCAAATTATTGATGCTTTCATTTTCCTTTATGTCTTCGCTGTGCTAGCTTAATTATGTGATGCTGGTTGTGTTATTTCCAAGACTAAATTTTTTTGCAACTTCTTCTTTGTGTCTATTTTCCTGTAAGGAAAATGGGTTATAATGGAATGACATATTAGAAATACCCATCTTAATTTTGTAAGGAGTGTTAGCACCTTGTTTCTTGGGGATTTGACCAGGCAACTAGTACTCGGCAATAAGTGCTCGGCATCAGAGAGCGATTGGCATCAAGGAGTGTTCGGCGAAGCACTGGCCATCCAGGAGTGTTCGGCGAAGCAACTGACATCCATGAGTGCTCGGCGACAAGTGTGCTCGGCATAGTACTCGGCATCCATTAGTGTCCGGCATCGAGACTGTTCGGCGTACCAGAGTACTCGGCGTCAAGGCTGCTCGGCATACAGGAGTACTCGGCATCCCCTGGTGTTCGGCGAGGCACTTGATAGCCAGGAGTGTTCGGCGAGGCACCCAACATCCAACGAGTGCTCGGCGACAAGTGTGCTCGGTGTCAAGACTGCTCGGCATACGAGACTGTTCGGCGTACAGGAGTACTCGGCGTAAGGGCATTCGGCGTCAAGAAGAGCGTTCGGCTTCAACTGACTACCATCCTACACTTCCCAAACATCAACCACCTCGTTCGGCATAGAAGGGATGGTTCGGCGCAGAGCGTTCGGCCTCAACAGACAACCATCCTACACTTCCCAAACATCAACCACCTCGTTCGGCATAGAAGGGATGGTTCGGCGCAGAGCGTTCGGCCTCAACAGACAACCATCCTACACTTCCCATGACACCAACATACCGTTCGGCATAGAAGGGATGGTTCGGCGCAGAGCGTTCGGCGAACCTTGCTCGGCATACGACGACCACTGTACTCGGGCTGGAGCGTTCGGCAATCAGCCCACTTGGGAAGTCCAGCCCATCTTTGCCTATAAATAGAGGGGCAGGGTCACAGTGAAATGGATCCATTTTCTTGGAGAGAAAACACCAGGGAGGCTCTGCCATTTTCAAGACTCATCTTTTCTACATAACAACTTCATTCAAGCATTTGATTCACGAATTGTATTTGTAATCAACTATAGAGAAGATCAATAAAGTTTAACCTCAAAGTGGACGTAGGCAATTACGCTGAACCACTATAAATTTGGTGTTCTTACTTTCTGTATTTAGATTAGCACTGTCTTCTCTGTTTAATTTGATTTCATCACTTATATCTCTTCACAATCTTCTTCTACGAGGTTAGCGACCAACTTTGGTGCTAACACTTTGGTGCTTTCACCGAGAATCGAATTCTCAGACCTCAAGGATCTGCTTTGAAGCTACTGGATTGAACAAATCCCCCAAAGAAGATCCGACTTACTGGTACGACATCCGTTGATTCTACTCAGAGTTCATACCAATAACTATACAATGGCGAGACCACGTACCAGGTCAGCTTCTCTTAATGCGGATGCCCGAGAGACTGCTAGCGTGCAACAAGCAGGACCTAGCAATCAACCTGCGATCCCGAGTGCAGGGATTGCCGCTCAAGAACAGACTCCAGTTGTCACCAGAGTAGAGTTCAATGACTTGATGAGAGAACTTAGGGAAAGCAGGAGACAACTGGGAGAACAGATGCAAGCTAATGCCAACCTGATGGCACAACTCACTCAACAGCAGCAACAGAATGCTGGGGGCAATCCAGCTGCTTATTCCTCATCTGACAGCTCTACTTCTTCTGATGAACCACCCAGGCGTAGACGCCGTAAGACTGAAGCTGCAAGGGCGGATGCTGCTGTTCGAACAGCTGGAGATCGTGACCAAGCCAGAACTGGAAGCTTCCGAACCGAAATACAGATGGAGGATGGAGCTCCAGATCATCAAAATGCTAACAATGTTGAACCTCACGACGCACGATTGGCAGATCGCCAGGAAAGGAGGCATCAGCATGGACAGGCGCGTAGAACTGACTCCAACCTCCCAGCTTCCATACAGACACCCGATCTGACAGCCATGATCAGGCAACTGATGAAAGAAAATCAGGGCTTATCAAATGACGACTGGGGAGTGTCAAGAAGTCATACTCCATTCACGGATGTTGTGCTGCAAGCGGCATACCCCAAGAAGTTTAGCATGCCAACCATTCCTGCATACGAAGGAAAGACTGACCCCAGACAACATGTAATGAGGTATGAATGGATGATGGATTCAGCCAGAGCAAATGATCCCACCAAGTGTAGGTGCTTTCCGATTACTCTATCTGGGATCGCTACTATGTGGTTCATCCGACTTCCTCCGCGATCCGTATCAAATTTCGAGGAGTTGGCAAAGAAGTTTATTGAGCAATTCAGGATACACACTACACGCCCGAAGGACGTGATGTCTCTGTCGAGTGTAATCCAGAATCCCGGAGAGTCGCTGAAGGAGTACTTACAAAGATTCCACGTTGCGGCAACTGAAGTCAGTAATCCCAACGACCATGCAATCCTAATGGCTGTAATGAGAGGTGTAGATCCGGATTCTGAATTTGGAGACTGGCTGGCAGGAAAACCTCCGGCTACGCTAGAGCGTTTCTACTCCAAGGCACACCAGTTCATAAGAAGAGAGGAAGCTAGGTGGGTACGACGAGATAAGGCACCGGGACCTGCCCAAGAGTCAATCAAGAGCAACATTGCTGTGAAGCAATCTGGAGACAATTCGGGAAAGGTCCAAGTCAATGTCCAGAGTAAGCCTGTGCAGCCCAAAGAGTCCGGAGGAAGAAGTCAAGGAAAGAGGAAAGAAGCGGGAAAGTGGAAGTCGAGAATTCCAAGCTACAGCGAGTACACTCCGCTAAATGCCCCACTTGAGAACATTTACCTATCCACCTGCAATACTTTTCAGTACAGAAAACCACGTCCAAAAGAATCAACTGAAGAACAGAAGCGGACTGGGAAATATTGCCGCTTCCATGAAACTTATGGACACAACACGGAAGAATGTAGACACCTGCATGATGCTATCGAGAAATTGATCAGACAAAAGAAGTTGCAAGAATTCGTAAAGGATCCACAGGAAGGAGGACAGGCAACGTCCAACCCAGGTCGTGCACCAGCTCCACGTCATCCTGAGGAGCCTGCTCGGACTGTTGGAAGACTGGTCATAAATACAATTATCGGCGGACCTCATCCCGCAGATAAGAACTGGCAAGAGATGGAACGATATGCAAGCTCCTTGAAGCATGCAGATTTTGAGTGCTGTTCGAACGTAGAGGACGGGGCCCCTGCTAAGCAGCAGCGCGTGATGACAGACGATATTGTGTTCAGGAACAGAGACGCTGATCAGGTAGAGGCTCCGACCGTCGATCGCATGGTCATATCTACAACGATCGGACCAGCATATGTAAAAAGAATTTTGATTGATTATGGAAGTTCAGTCAACATCATCTTCAAGAAGGCCTATGATCAGATGAAGCTAGAGACAAAAGACTTGAAACCATCCAAAGCTCATATCCACGGCTTTAACGGCGCTGCGACTGATGCGGTAGGATATGTCGAGTTACCAATTGAACTGGGACAAGGCGAGCGTCGGAGGGTACGAATTCTACCCTTTGTAGTTTTGGATGTGGACTCTCCGTATAATGTTTTCTTGGGACGGCCGGCCCTGGCTGAATTTAGGGCGGCACTAGCCCCGTGGTGTTTGACTTTGAAGTTTCCGACTGACAAAGGAGTAGGCATTGTTCACGGTGACCAAGCAGCTGGTCGTTCTTGTTATGTGGCTGAGCTCCGAGAGGCCCACCGGAGGGAGAAAGGAAAGGTTGCGGACAATCCCGTCCGCATCCTCAATACGAATAATTGACAAGTAGTGCCCGAGCCCTGGCTCGGGCATATTTCTCGGATCTACGGAGATATAGATCCGAGAGACGACGATGAGAAACCCAGGGAAGAGAAGGCGGCACCGGCTGAATTAACAATTGACATCTCAGTTAGCCGTGACGACCCTTCGCGAATACTGAAGATCAGATCACAGTTAGGCCCCGCAATGACTGAAGACCTTAGCGACTTCCTCCGGGAAAACCTTGATGTTTTTGCCTGGACGCATTCTGATATGTGTGGGATTTCTCCCGCCATCACGAGTCATATGTTGAACATAGACCCGAAATACGTCCCAGTCAAGCAAAAAAGGAGAGGAATGGATCCGGAGAGATCCGCCGCTCTTGGAGAGGAGGTGGACAAACTCAAAGCAAATGGGTTCGTCCGCGACGCCCTCTACCCGGAGTGGGTCTCTAACCCCGTGCTAGTAAAGAAGGCGAATGGGAAATGGAGGACTTGCGTAGATTATTCCGACTTGAACAAAGCATGCCCTAAGGACAGTTTCCCGTTGCCTAGGATCGATCAGTTGGTCGATTCCACAGCAGGACACGAATTATTGTCATTCATGGATGCGTACTCAGGATACAACCAAATCCCAATGCATATTCCGGACCAAGAACACACCAGCTTCGTTACAAATGTCGGGCTGTATTGCTATGTAGTGATGCCCTTTGGATTGAAGAATGCTGGAGCAACTTACCAACGTCTGGTGAATCGAATATTCAAGGACCAGCTGGGCAAAACCATGGAAGTCTATGTGGATGACATGCTCGTGAAGTCACGACGGTCAAACGACCACATTCAAGACTTAGTTGAAATGTTTAACATACTCAGGTTCTACGGAATGAAGATCAACCCGCTGAAGTGTTCTTTCGGCGTTGCATCAGGGAAGTTTTTAGGATTCATCGTCAACGCTAGGGGAATCGAAGCCAACCCAGAAAAGATCCAAACCATTCGAGATGTACAAGCGCCCAGGACTATAAAGCAGGTACAGAGCTTGAACGGAAAAGTAGCTACGCTGAGTCGATTTATATCCAAGGCAACTAACAAGTGCATCCCGTTCTTTGACATAATAAAGAAAGGAAAGAGGAATTTTGAATGGACGTCTAGCTGCGTGGAAGCATTCCAGAACCTGGTAAGGCATCTGGAGAGCCCACCAATGCTATCTAAACCAGTTGACCATGAGATGCTGTACGTTTACTTGGCTATATCCCCTCATGCGATAAGCGCAGCTTTGGTTCGTGAGGAGGATCGAGTCCAGAAGCCGGTATATTATGTTAGCAAGCGTTTAACGGGGGCAGAGAAGAATTACCCTAAAATCGAGAAATTGGCTTATTGCTTGGTGATTGCATCACGCAAGCTGCGCCCATACTTTCAAGCGCATTCAATCGGCGTTTATACCGATCAACCCCTGAGGCAGGTACTTCAACGACCGGAAACTTCTGGAAGATTGCTAAAATGGAACATCGAGTTGAGCCAATTCGATATCGCGTACTTACCACGGAGAGCCATCCGAGGGCAAGCGTTAGCAGACTTCATCGCTGAATTTACCATACCCATCAAACCGGACGATCACGACATCATTCCCCCCATTCGATGGAAATTATACACTGACGGTGCATCAAACGACCGTTGCTCCGGCGCGGGCGTAGTTCTTATAACTCCGGAAAACCGATCAATCTGTTATGCCCTGAAGCTCGATTTCCCGGCTACGAACAACGAAGCTGAATATGAAGCACTGATCGCTGGCTTGAAGCTCATCAAAGAACTCGACAGTCGAAATCTTTTGTGACTCGCAGTTAGTGGTTTACCAAGTACGAGGAGACTACCAAGCAAAAGGACGAAAGCTTGCTCCGTACCTCGTTCAGGTTCAAGAACTACTATCAAATCTTGAGCGTTATGACATTTCACATATCCCACGAGAACAGAACAAAGAAGCCGACTTGTTGGCTAAGTTCGCAAGTACCGACGATGCTCAACAAATGGGATTGTATCCCGTTGAAGTCTTGCATGCCCCGAGCGTAGACGAGATGAAAATCGATCGCGTGTTGGAAACAGAGATCGAGAAGGACTCGTGGATAAACCCATTCAAACTGTACCTGACAACCGGGGCTTTACCAGAAAAAAGAAGCGAAAGACGACAGGTCCTTCGAAAGGCTGCGCGGTACATAATGCAGGGTGGATCCATGTACCGGAAAGGATTCTCAGTCCCATTGTTACGGTGCATCGCTCATGATGAAACAAAGCGAGTCTTGAGGGAAGTTCCCGAAGGGGAATGTGGCGACCATACTGGGGGGCAAACGCTAGCAAAGAAGATCCTCCGCTATGGATATTACTGGCCCACCGTAAACCGAGATGCCGCAGACTACGCAAGAAAATGCGACAAGTGTCAAAGATATGCAAAAATCCCGAGGGCTCCGTCAACGGAACTCACACAAATGATCAGTCCTTGGCCATTTGCGATCTGGGGAATCGACATAATCGGCTCTTTGCCTCTATCCAAAGGTGGTGCGAAATACGCAATAGTTGCAGTCGACTATTTCACGAAATGGGCTGAGGCAGAACCTTTGGCCACTATCACCTCTAAGAAGGTCATTAACTTCGTTGTACGAAACATTATATGCCGCTTTGGCCTTCCACGCACCATCATTACAGATAACGGAACGCAATTCGAAAGTAGAGAGTTCAAAGAGTTCTGTTTAAAGTACGGCATCGAGAAAAGGTTCGCCGCCGTTGCACACCCAAAAGCTAACGGACAAGTCGAGGCCGTTAACAAAATAATCAAGTCCATACTAAAGAAGCGTCTGGAGAAGGTTGGAGGCAAATGGGTAGATGAACTCCCGACAACATTATGGGCGTATAGAACTACCCACAAGTCCGCGACCGGCCACACTCCGTTCGCCTTGGCATACGGCTCTGAAGCCGTTATACCCGTGGAACTTGAAGTTCCATCGCACCGAGTGACGTAATACGATCCCAAGACGAACCAAAACCTCTTGCTGGAGTCACTAGACTGCATCGATGAAAAACGGGAAGAAGCTGAATTAAGGGCGGCGGCGCACAGACATCGAGTCAAGCGTTACTATGACGGCAGAGTCCGCCCAAGAATCTTTGATGTGGGAGATCTCGTTCTGAAACGAGTCTTCCCGGTACCATCACGCATGAATCCCAGCTGGGAAGGTCCATACGCCATTGAACGGAAGCTTGGAGAAGGAACATTCAAGCTAGCGACCGTTGATGGCGCGACACTCCCCCGAGCATGGAACAGTGAACATTTGAGGCACTATTGTTTCCTGCATGTTTCCATTCAATAATTACTTAGTTTCCTTTTAAAGTTGTAATCGAGCAATTTAGTTGATTTTCATTAATAAAGGCTTGAAGCCACATTTTTTATGAAGTTTCTATATCTCTTAATTGGATGATAAATTACATTATTCTGCGCGACATACAGGCTCGTACGAACGATTCCAAATCTCCGAATCCCCAGAGCGCGGATCGGAGTACTCTAAGTCCCCGGAGCGCGGACTAGAGTATAAACGATTCCAATCTCCGAATCCCCAGAGCGCGGATCGGAGTACTCTAAGTCCCCAGAGCGCGGACTAGAGTATAAACGATTTCCAATCTCCGAATCCCCAGAGTGCGGAGCGGAGTACTCTAAGTCCCCAGAGCGTGGACTAGAGTATAAACGATTCCAATCTCTGAATCCCCAGAGCGCGGATCGGAGTACTCTAAGTCCCCGGAGTGCGGACTGGAGTATAAACGATTTCCAATCTCCGAATCCCCAGAGCGCGGATCGGAGTACTCTAAGTCCCCGGAGTGCGGACTAGAGTATAAACGATTTCCAATCTCCGAATCCCCAGAGTGCGGAGCGGAGTACTCTAAGTCCCCAGAGCGCGGACTAGAGTATAAACGATTCCAATCTCCGAATCCCCAGAGCGCGGATCGGAGTACTCTAAGTCCCCGTAGTGCGGACTAGAGTATAAACGATTTCCAATCTCCGAATCCCCAGAGTGCGGAGCGGAGTACTTTAAGTCCCCAGAGCGCGGACTAGAGTATAAACGATTCTAATCTCCGAATCCCCAGAGTGCGGAGCGGAGTACTCTAAGTCCCCCGAGCGCGGACTAGAGTATAAACGATTCCAATCTCCGAATCCCCAGAGCGCGGATCGGAGTACTCTAAGTCCCCGGAGTGCGGACTAGAGTATAAATGATTTCCAATCTCCGAATCCCCAGAGTGCGGAGCGGAGTACTCTAAGTCCCCAGAGCGCGGACTAGAGTATAAACGATTCCAATCTCCGAATCCCCAAAGTGCGGAGCGGAGTACTCTAAGTCCCCTGAGCGCGGACTAGAGTATAAACGATTCCAATCTCCGAATCCCCAGAGCGCGGATCGGAGTACTCTAAGTCCCCAGAGCGCGGACTAGAGTATAAACGATTTCCAATCTCCGAATCCCCAGAGTGCGGAGCGGAATACTCTAAGTCCCCAGAGCGCGGACTAGAGTATAAACGATTCCAAATCTCCGAATCCCCGGAGCGCGGATCGGAGTACTCTAAGTCCCCCGAGCGCGGACTAGAGTATAAACGATCCCAAATCTCCGAATCCCCAGAGCGCGGACTAGAGCATAAACTATTTCAAGCCTCCAAGTCCCCGGGACACAGAGTCTGCAAGAAGTCCAAGTACTCGAAAGATGTGGGACGAGAGGTACGCCACGTCCAAAAAATGTTTGAACGGCGCAAGAATGGACTGGGAGATAATGCAACTCATAAGAACTTGAGTTATGGCTACAATTAGTCAACAAACCAAATAAAGACAAGAGAAGCATTCAAACACAAAAGAAACTAAAACTTTATTCAATAAGTCCAAAATGGGGATACATGACCACTCCTACAAAATTCAGACCTCTCTATACAAACTACAAATCATGGGAGATAAAAACAATTACAAAGCTTAGTCAGGAAACTTGTTGAACAAGTGCATCGATTATTTCTTCGACTTCTTCTTCTTGTCTGCCTTTGGTGTTTCCGACGACTCCTCTCCCTCACGTTTTTTCTTGGACTTTTTGCTTGCTAGAGAGACGGAGTCAGGAGTAGGAGACGGAACATCTAGTGGTTTGGACCTGCCCGGGAGAATGATTTTCAGAGGTCTGTTCCGCGGGTCAGTGAGTTCCAGGACTTCAGATTCAACTTTGACTTTGACCTTTCTCTTCTCCTTGTCGGCGAGACGGTCCTTCATGCTCATCTCTGAAGTATGTTCAGAGGCGCCAGTGATTTTAACTTCGTCGCTTCCTTCGGCAGGAGACGAAGTATCAAGTTTGTCATCATCAAGCGCCCCGATCACTTGAGCGTCTGGGCCGGGAGTTACCCCTGCGTGAGCAACGTCACTTGTTTTCCCCGCTTCCTCCTTGGCGTCATCGCTCCTCGAAGTTAGCTCGGCGTCAGAACGACCTGCACGAAAATATAAGAAGTGGGCATTAGAACGAATAACCACTGCTGAAAAATGACGAGATCTCTTCGACTTCTAGAGAAAGAAGAATTTCCTACCAGGATCCGGTTGGCTATCGGTGGCGCGCGGGGTTTCACCCTCCAGGATAGGTGACAGCACATGAACGCCGAGCCCGGGATCTTCGGGATCATAACTGGCATGCTGCTCGAATGGATCAAGCGTCGACCGACCGGCCGATTGAGCAGCATAAGGAGCGGCGATGTGAGGAGTAGTAGCGTCGGCCTCTGACGGGCCAGCCTCGTCATTCTTCTCTTTCGAAGGGGAAGAGCCTTTGCCATAAAGAGCCAATGCTGCGGATAAATCCGATGGCTCATTCCCCCTCAGGAACTCCTTCACCAGTGCATCCTCGTCGATTTCTTCGGAGCCTGACTCGACTTTCTTGATCTTTATCAGAGTTTCCCATGCCTCAGCCAGGGATTCGTGGTAGCCGTCGCCCAAGAATGTTAGGTCGCGGTGCATAAGGACGCGGGCTCCGTACTCGGCGATCAACGGGTCAAACATACTTTTGACCTCTTCCCTGCCGGCCTCTGCGGCTGCCTCAAGGCGAGAATCAAGCTCCTCCACAGCCATTCTTTTGCCCTCCTCACGGGCCTCATCCTTCATTTTCTCGACCCCGGCAAGTTCACCGTCGAGCTTTGCCTTCAGGAGTCGGGTAGCAACAATCTCATCACAATACCGCTGTGATTCTTCCTGAGCGGCTATTTTGTCTTCGTTCTCCTTGGAGAGTTGTTCTTTCAGCTCTTTGACTTGAGTAGCGAGCGCGTCCCTTTCTTTTTGGACAGAGTCTTTTTCTAGGGCAAGGGCGCCGCTGCGGTGAACTGCTTCGTCAAGCTCCTTTTTGTGAGCCACCTCTAAGCGAGTAACTGCCTCAGCAGTATCTTTTGCACCTTGTTCAGCGGCTTCTAGCTTTGACTTATAAGAGGCGAGTTCTTCGTCTTGGAGTTTGATGATTTTCTTATCGCTGTCAGCCTCCAGATTCAGAAGGTCAATCTCGTGTTGACGCTCGACAGATACTTCTGAGATCTTCTCCACCAAGTGCACGAATGCGTCATGTTGAACATAGACGTCATTGTTGTAGGCAATGGAACTTTGCTTCACGTGCCCAGGAATGTGATGGATGGCCGGGAGGAATTTCAAACCGTCAAAACAGATTTTCGGAAACTTGGCTTTAAGGTCGACCATCTTTTCCGCAACAGTTGGGTCCACGGCAGGAGTAGGAGGAGGAGGCTTAGAGAATTCCGTTCTTTTACGCGGCTCTCGAACTTGCCTCGTACTCGATGAACTGGAATGTTGTTCTCGAGCAGCATCAGACTGATAACCCTTCTGCAAAGACTTCTCTTTATCCGGCTCAGTTGTAGGAGGAAGATCGCGGGACTGGGAAGATTGATAGTGTGCTTTCTTGCGGTGAGACGACTCGCGCGGACGATTGTCCCTATCTTCATAATCACCTCGGTCCCGGCGTCTGCCTGAACCGGAATCCCGTCCGGAGTGATGGAATATAGAAGACCCCTGAAGGCGATCAAGTCCGTGTGAGCGGCCCATATCACCTGCAAAGAAGGGAGATAACAACGAGTTAAGGAGAATTCACGAATTAAAAAGACTTGAAGTATATTATGGAATGCGCATGTGCGTGTGTGTCCTAAGTGTTCCCCCCGACGGACCCGTTCGTTTATCTTTGCTAATCGGAGTATTGTCTCTTTGAGCCGGGAGTTGAACTCCTACATTGCCTCTAGCGGGCGAAGAGAATTTGAGAGCTTCAGGATCATCGAACCCGTAATTAAGTATGTCTTCGGGAATAGAAAGGTTCGATAGACCTCTCAAGGAACTTTCCAGATGCTGCGAAGAAGCCTCTTTCTCAGGAGGGGTAGGCGTAACTTTTGAGGTGCCACCAACTTTCTCCTTTTGAACCGTGTATTTCAACTTCTTCTTTCCCTTCGAAGGGGAGGATGATGTCTCAATATCCTGAACTTCGATTGCCGGATTCCAAGCGGGACCCACGTTCTCGCCTTGAGTTTCGGGGGCATCATCCTCTTTGCGCTCGCCTTCTTCATGCGCGTCGGGAGCGCGACGCGACGACGGTCCGGCAAGTTTTTTCCCTTTACCAGATGAAGGTTTGGGAATTGTAACACCTTCTGGAAGGCTGATCCGACGACCAGGAGCTAGCAAGCCGAACCCCGACAGCGATTCATTTGAAATGATAGCTCGGATATCTCGATCCTCGGCCGGAAGAGCTCTAATCGCATCGACATCATCAGAATATCCTCGGCCTTCCGGGCGTGGGCTGATACCTGAAAAGATGAAACGGAAAGTTAGGAAAGACATGCTCGGGTTAAATACGAATAGTAACTCGGCAGAGAGACTTACTGCCTTCAACCCATCTCCTAGCGAAACCGGAAGGGCAACGCACATAGAACCATTCCTGTTTGTACAGGGCGAATTTGCTACAGGCTCCTGTCAAGATCTGGCACTTGTGGTATGGCTCGAGGAACATGAAGGAAGGGCTATCTTTCCGTCTCTTGAACATATAAATGTATCGGATATCGCCGGGGGTTGGAGGTCTGGAGAAGACGGCCATGAAAAGTAAATAAGTCCCATATAGAAACGCATGGCCGTTCGGGTGCAGCTGTGACGGAGCTATGTCTATATACTGCAGCACATCCCGGAGAAATAAATTGAACGGAGGCACGCTGCCCATCCAACACATGAACTTGTTGCAGGCTGTGTACCCGACTGGGGGCAGATGAGGGCGGTCGTGTCTCGAAGGAACTAACACGTCAGCAAAGGGAATCCCGTGAATGGAACATATCCATCGCAGAGCGGCCTCGTTGATCTTCGAGGCTTGAGAATCGATCGGATTGTCCAGTAAGATGGTTGACTCCAGAGCATCGGGCGCCAAGTTATGAGCGGGAGAGATTGACGGGTTGGAAGCATCTGCGGCTCCTTGCCTTGCTGACGGTCCAGGCCTGTCAGATATGGTGGCAGAACTAGATTTTCTCGACATCCCGAATAAATAATGAACCTGGCTAAATGCTTGAGAGAGCTATACTTAAAAAACGTTGAACGTTGGAATTAGCAACACGATTTTCCCCCATGTGGTGTGTGAACTAGTGCAAGCAATTGTGTGCAGGCAATAAGAATCTAAAGGTTCTAAAGATGTAATATTTAGCTTCGATTCATCGCCTTCGAAGACCGTCATCGCTGACCGTCTCAGAAAGCTCGCCTTGAGGAGATTACAGTCCCAGATTCAGAAGTCATATGATTTCTAAAGTGACCGGCTTAAAGTGTAGTTAGACACCTATCCTGTTCGGCATTTTTAATGTTGTTCGGCATTTGTATTGACCGGCTAAAGACATTATCCGGTCCAAGAATTGTCCGGCAATTGCTTTGTTTGACTAAGGTAATGGTTCGACCTAAGTACTGTTCGGCTAAAGTCAGTGTTCGGCATGTCAGTTATACTGTTCGGCTAAAGTCATCGTTCGGCATGTCAGTTATACTGTTCGGCTAAAGTCATCGTTCGGCATATCAGTTATACTGGTCGGCTAAAGTCATCGTTCGGCATGTCAGTTATACTATTCGACTAAAGTCATCGTTCGGCATGTCAGTTATGTTGTTCGGCTAAAGTCATTGTTCGACACGTCAATTATATTGTCCGGCTAAAGTCAGTGTTCGGCGTATCAATCGTATTGGTCGGCTAATGTCATCGTTCGGCTAAAAGTGGTGCTCCTCCACGATTTCAACTCTACCCTACACCTTCTCCATCCACACCGAACGACAGAGACGGATCGCCCGGCAAAGACTACGCCGTTCAACACCCCATCTACCCTTCTATCGTTCGGCACGGAGGAGCTATCCCCAATTAGACAACTCAAAACGAGCAAACCACGATGAACCTAAAATGGAAGTAGTGCAATTGTTAGAGGAAGGATACCTAGTTCGACGATCGAAGTTGAGAATGGATTATAAAGGCTTTATATCTGGTAGGATGGGAAGAGTTGAAAGTCTCTAAGGAATGGCTGAAGAGAAGGCGTAAAGGGAAGAGAGACGGTGAGGACCTGGTTATATAGAGGGAGGTAGAAGTTGAAGAGGCTATACCCGGTAGAACCGGTCAACACCGAAGGGTTCGGCATCGTAGTAGTGTGACGTTCGGCACACGAGGTACGTTCGGCTTCGAGCGTATCGTTCGGCATCTAAATTTCGTTCGTCTTGCACCTCCTTCGCTAGCATTCTCGAGAAGGTACCTCCGAGGTAGATTGTATCAGATTCAAAGCGCATCACGTTCGGCCACGCAATACACTTTGGGGGGCAAGTGTTTCCTAGGGATTTGACCAGGCAACTAGTACTCGGCAATAAGTGCTCGGCATCAGAGAGCGATTGGCATCAAGGAGTGTTCGGCGAAGCACTGGCCATCCAGGAGTGTTCGGCGAAGCAACTGACATCCATGAGTGCTCGGCGACGAGTGTGCTCGGCATAGTACTCGGCATCCATTAGTGTCCGGCATCGAGACTGTTCGGCGTACCAGAGTACTCGGCGTCAAGGCTGCTCGGCATACAGGAGTACTCGGCATCCCCTGGTGTTCGGCGAGGCACTTGATAGCCAGGAGTGTTCGGCGAGGCACCCAACATCCAACGAGTGCTCGGCGACAAGTGTGCTCGGCGTCAAGACTGCTCGGCATACGAGACCGTTCGGCGTACAGGAGTACTCGGCGTAAGGGCATTCGGCGTCAAGAAGAGCATTCGGCTTCAACTGACTACCATCCTACACTTCCCAAACATCAACCACCTCGTTCGGCATAGAAGGGATGGTTCGGCGCAGAGCGTTCGGCCTCAACAGACAACCATCCTACACTTCCCAAACATCAACCACCTCGTTCGGCATAGAAGGGATGGTTCGGCGCAGAGCGTTCGGCCTCAACAGACAACCATCCTACACTTCCCACGACACCAACATACCGTTCGGCATAGAAGGGATGGTTCGGCGCAGAGCGTTCGGCGAACCTTGCTCGGCATACGACGACCACTGTACTCGGGCTGGAGTGTTCGGCAATCAGCCCACTTGGGAAGTCCAGCCCATCTTTGCCTATAAATAGAGGGGCAGGGTCACAGTGAAATGGATCCATTTTCTTGGAGAGAAAACACCGAGGAGGCTCTGCCATTTTCAAGACTCATCTTTTCTACATAACAACTTCATTCAAGCATTTGATTCACGAATTGTAGTTGTAATCAACTATAGAGAAGATCAATAAAGTTTAACCTCAAAGTGGACGTAGGCAATTACGCTGAACCACTATAAATTTGGTGTTCTTACTTTCTGTATTTAGATTAGCACTGTCTTCTCTGTTTAATTTGATTTCATCACTTATATCTCTTCACAATCTTCTTCTACGAGGTTAGCGACCAATTTTGGTGCTAACACACCTCAATACCATTTATACCAGTTGATGATAAATGCCAGCTTCCAGCAAAATTTTCTTTTAGTGTTTTTTAGGTTGTAATCGCTAGTTGTCTCCTTTAGTTATTGGAAAAGCATGTGATGTGGTATAAGATATCTCTCTGTTTATCCCTATGTTGATTTTATGAATGGAATTAAACCATAGGTAAAACTAGAAGTTAATAAACAAATTGGTTAGCATCCTAAAGTAAATGAATGCTTTCACCCCAAAACTTTAGGATTTTGGAAAAAAAATAAAATTTAGCTCACAGAATATCACCATTCAAGGTAGAGATACAATATATATAGACTTGACAAGAGAAATTTTCTATTGAATAAGGATGAAGAGGAATGTAGAAAAATTTATCGGGTGTTTGACATAACTATATATATATATATATATATATGAACCCTTTTATTTCTATTTGTGTAATAGAACCGTAGTGTCTCTAGAAAAGGTTGTTATCAACGAGGTGATTCGACTTCATGGAATTCCGGTTAGCATCATTAATGATAGAGAATCCTTCTTTGCTAGCAAATTTTGGAGGAGTTTGCAAGTAGCCTTATAAACTTCGTTAAATTTTTGCATTGCTTACCTCCCATAGACCGACGGACAAACTAATTGAGTGAACGAAAACTCGAAGGATTTTTTGAGAGCTTGCATCATGGACTTCAGAGGACACCATGAGCAACAACCATGGACTTTGGAGGACATCAGGAGTAGCACTTACCTTTAGTAGACACCACCAACAAAAGATTTAAGCAAAACACCTCAAAATACAACAAATGGGGAGGTGAGTGATCTAGCTTAATATTACGACATACCCAAGCAATTCTTTAATAGGCGTTTTATAAACAGTAGGTAAAACAACTAAAATTGAAGTGTCCAGAAAAAACCATAATAAAAAGGCTATTCAAAAAAAATAGAGGTTTGTTTTCTTATCAAGGCCAGAAGATGTTTTTCACCTATTTGAAGTAGGGCTATAGTCATAACCTCATAATTAAGGTCCTTAATACATAATATATTTGTTTCAAAATGGAAAAACTGGATACTTAAGACTGGTCCTTTATTGTTAAAAAGCAATCAATTTCTTTAGGGTTTTAAAGAACAAAGAATACTGCAAAAAAAATTTAACTATGTTAGAACTTTTTAATTTTATCCATAATTACTAAATGTTTGGGAAATTTTTACGCAATCTAGTTGCCAGTCTTGATATCCTTTGGTTGATGATTTCGCCGTCATCATCTTATGAATCAATTCATTCATGACCATTTAAATTTGGTTACTAAGAATATATTATCTATATAAAAATATAATGATCAGAAACGTTGAACTGGTATCACATAAGTAAACTTAATACTCATGTCTTTGCGATTGTTCATAATTGCCTTGTTCACCTTCAAAGTTATTCCACTATAGACTTTCGGGTTTTATTATGTAGTTAAAGAAAAGTCATATAATTAGTAAAAAAAGAAATTATATACTATCTTAGATGAGGAAGCTCGAGAGTCTTGTCCATAGCATTGATACTACTATAGTAAGGATAACAAAAACATATACCAATTATGTCGCAACTTACTTAAGAACACAATCAAGCATGGGTTTTCCTTTATTAGTACACCACCAACATAGTCAAGTTTATTTTATCATATTTCACACATCACTTTTTATTGAAAAATCATCTCAGTTGGTAGATGTCCAAACATATTTTCAACATCTTGTGTTGTTACTTTATGTCAAATTTGATTTTATTAATCATTGTTAAAATGTGGTATATTATATTTATTTGATTTTTTTTTAAAAATATACTAACTATATACCTCCCATAAATATCTCGCAAATAGAATCTCCGCTCCTTATCTCGATTCTTCTCGAGAATCGTTATTCAAGTGAAATATAGGCTCCTCTCTATGTAAAAATGACTTGTGATGATTTTTATCCCAGTTAATAAACGAGAATAGAAAATAAACAAAATTGTTTAATATGCATAATGCATTATAAATGTTTCTTCTTACACATTCAACTATATTATTTCTACATAATGTATCACATCTATGAGAACTACAGGATTTTGAAATTTATACTTATCCAAAGTTTTCAAACTTCAATGCAAAATCGTTTACAATGGTGTTGATCTCTATTAGAATATGCAAATGAAACATGAAAAAAAAATATACAAATTAGAAGAAAAATTTGAATTAAAGAATAAATGTTGGAAAGTGAAGTTCTTCAATGCTCAAACAAAGGCAACCAAAGAGAAACTATGCTGCTGCCTGATTCAAAAATCAAAAACTCAAATTTGATCATTGTTTCGTTCTTAAATATTGAGATTAATAAAAGACCATTTTCGGTCATTGTTTTGTCTTTAAAAATTATTAACACTCAATGTTTCTCAAGATTATCATTCCAGTGCTTTAAAAATTAAATAGTATATTAGTGACCGAATATGGTTGTCTATAAATCACAAAATTTTAAGACAAAATGGTGATCAAATTTTAGTTTTCATTTTTCGAATTAGACAGCAGCGTATTCCCCTATAGTGTGTTTTTGTTGAACGTTGAAGAACTTAACTTTCTAACATTTATTTTTTAATTCAACTTTATCATTCAATATGTATATATAATTATAACCATTTTTCGTGGTTCTGCTGTAAATTCTAACGACGATCATATAATTATAAACAATGACGTGTTGAAATTATCCGAAATTGGATAAATATACATTACAAATCCGATGTTTACATGATGTGGACATTTGGTTAAACTTCTAAAAAGAAATATTTACAATGCACTATGCATATTAATTTTTTATTATTTATTTTTAGATTTTTTTACTTAACTATCACAAAAAATTTCTGTTAAAGAGGAGGCTATAATTCACTTGAATAAAATGTCTCGAGAAGAATTGAGAAAAAGAGCACAACTTCGGGTCAAATTGGGCTTTACTTCGGGTCAATCGTATCAGCATATTTCAAGGGATCGGTGCATGCTTCAGTCAGCATCCTTCAAACTTCGAGTCGGCATCTCTGGATCGGCGTGAATGGAGGGGTCGGCTTCAAGGAATGGATAGGATCAGCATGCTTGGAGATTAACTCCGGGTCGGCACTCCACTATCCTTGGGTCGGCATATGAGAGTCGGGTCGGCATTTCATGGGATCGGCATTTGTTCTAACTCTGGGTCGGAGGAGCAAGATCTTCGGGTCGGTAAAGGAAATTAAGTCGGCGCTATGATGTGGGATCAGCAAAATGAATGGGGTTGCCTACTTCAGGTCATGGAGCTATCAACTTCAGGTCAGTGGAGTGTAAACTTCGGGTGGAGAAAGAGGAAGCAGGTCAGCGTAAGCTATGGGTTCGGTGTATATGTTGCTTTGAGTTCTGGCACGAACTACTTCGAGTCAAGCATAGGGTTTCTTCGGGTCATCACCAAGGAAAACTCGGGTCGGCATATATATAACTTGGGGTCGGCATTGACGAAGTATATAGGCTCGACTATGTTTGTGGTGGGCACATATCACTCAGGAAGCCCTGTAACACGAATTTTACCTATAAATACAACAGGCGGGGCTTCAGAAAATGGATCTTCATTATGTTTCCCTTCATCTTCTTCACTAAGGCTACTCTGCCATTATTGTTTTAGTAACTCTGGAATGTAACTGTAATTGATTCACATATCAATAAAAAGGAAATTTCTGGAGTGGACGTAGGCTAGAGTCAGCCGAACCACTATAAATCCTCTGTTATTACTGCTTTCTTTTTAATTTTTACTGCTCTTCATATTTATAATCTCTACATACATCCTATTTTTTATCTATGACTGTTCGTTGATGCTTTCATCTGTGTTTGGGTGTTAGTGACCAATTTTGGCGCTAACATCTACATACGAGCCTTAGTAAGATACAGAAGAACGGTCTAAGAGAGCGGGGAATACGTACTTATATATATAACTATATATAGCAAATACGTGTACGTTACTATAGCGTTAATCCCAAACCCCAACCTTATTATTTGATTCATTGGATTATGTTTGGAAAAATCTTTTAGGTTTAAGTTTCTTTTAAAGTTTCATAAACCTATGCTCTGATACCAACTTGTAACATCCCCCTACTTGGAGGCCTAAAACTAATAGCTACGGATGTTGCAGTCATCCATAGCTATTAATTCTCGACGAACAAATACGGCAACAGTAGATACATTGATACACAAAAACACAAGAATATGGAAACAAAATTTAAATAGCAAACAAAAACTAAGTAAATAATTTCGTTGGCATGAACGTCGTGTTTTATACGTCAAAATCAAATATAATGACACTATACGGCATATAAGCATCGATCAATGAAATACAGTTTGATGGTTCGGTCATCGATTTCATTGCTAATACCTAAGCCTAATATCATTCACAAAACCCTAATATCGCAATAAAAAAGCCTAAAATTTGTATAAAATTGGAGAATGCACCTTGTCATCACCTTTTCAATCAACTTGGGGTTTGGAATATTTGATCGAGCACAATTCATGGTTTTTGAGCAAGCAACGTGAACGGTAAAAACATGAGAGGTCAATGGAATAGGCTGTAATGTTAGATTAGGGTTAAAAAGAAAGAACGGTAAAATAGTAAAAATATGTTTTTTTTGTAATGTGTGTGTACCTCTCTTAATACTTTTATCTTTTGTGGAGTGGAAATAAAAAATGACCCCCTCTTAAATAAAAGTAGAGTGTTAATAACAATACTCTTCTTTTATTAAGCTACAAAGAAAGATATATACAAACGTACATCTTTATAGATATTTGGCCATTAAAAGCCCAAAGCCCATATCACTAGATCCATATAGATCATCATAGATCTTTAGAGACTGAACTATTCTAACTCAAACTTTCCCAATTCACTCCTTTCTACTCCTTTAATAGCGGCATACGCGAAATTATGTAGAAATCATGAGTTCGTTTTCGTACCATGAGAATTTAACTTCGGATCCATTTAAGAAAAGCATATGATAGTGTCAACAACTCATATGATGAAGGAAATGGACTTCCCTACAAAGTGGATCAAAGTTATCAAATTCCTTACTGAATCATCTTCATTTTTAGTCATTATTCAAATAGGGATACCGGGTGGGGGACCCATTATCCTTTAGCTATAGACTTGTAAAAGATTGGATATGCATTTAGATAGTGTCGTATCCATATTCGTATCTGTGGATGCAGACGGATATCGTATATTCATCGGATATTTTTCGACAATTTCACAACTAATAAATCTAAACAAAGAAATAAAAAAATTTGATTCATTATAAATCCATTTTAGTACTAAAAAAATAAAAATATGCTGAGAAAAAAAAATTAAACATAAAATATTGATTTTTATACACAAATTAATTTTTTTACCAAGATAAAATAGTGAATGACAATCATTTTATGTACTAAAATGCACATAAAAATAACTATAATCTTTATAAAAAACGGACGCGTAATTATTGGATGGTGATATTGTAGGATCGAATTAACCCTAAAAGGGATGAATACGATTTATAAATTCGTAAGATAATAAAAAATTGCAGAACAGATAATAACAGAGTAAATGTTGAAATAAAAAGCAACGCACAAATTTACCCTGCTTTGGCAAAACCTGCCTACTACTGCCCCTAATTTTTCTACTATGATTAAACAGTCGACCACTTATATACCCTGTAAACTTGCGACTATGGCTAACCTGATTGTTCTAATTCTAAACTCTAAACCCTACCTCAACTCTATCCCCGAGTTGAGAATTTTTCGAACTTCGCCCCGTAGGTTGATCCTAGTTAAAACTAGAGTTTTATAAACAACTTACAATAAGATAAAATAGTTGAACCCTAATACAAATGCGACCTAATTAAAATTAAAAGTCTTCCCTTTTCTTCAGTGCGCACATTATTTCCAAGCTGATAATCTTTTTGCTTTTATGATCTATTTTTAGGGATTCTTCTTGAAGCGTCATTCTTCGATTGAGCGATGGATTAATGCCTATCTCTCTTGTCAATCGATTGCAAGCTCATGCGATGCTTTGTTGCTTCAAGCGTCGAGTTAATTCTCCAATTACTAATTTGGTACATTTTTTGCCTTTTGATTTGTTATGTGTTTACCGGACTTCCAAAATTATTAGCGATGATTAGGGTTACGTATATGGCTTGATCATGGAGATGGATTGCATGATTTTTGATTTGAATATTTCAAACCTTGAGCTCAGTTTTTAATTTACCCATTGATTTTTTGGTTGATGGTATTATGATTTCTGACTTGTTCAATTTTCTTATATTTGTTCGAAAATTCTGATTCCACATATTTCGAATATATTTGAATCTGGTTGATTGTTTTGATTTTGGTCTTGACTTTTTTGGACTTGTTCAAATTTGTTTCGGCCTGAATTTGTGACATATTCAACTTCAAATTATTGATGCGTTGATTTTCCTTTATGTCTTCGCTGTGCTAGCTTAATTATGTGATGCTGGTTGTGTTATTTCCAAGACTAAATTTTTTTGCAACTTCTTCTTTGTGTCTATTTTCCTGTAAGGAAAATGGGTTATAATGGAATGACATATTAGAAATACCCATCTTAATTTTGTAAGGAGTGTTAGCACCTCAATACCATTTATACCAGTTGATGATAAATGCCAGCTTCCAGCAAAATTTTCTTTTTGTGTTTTTAGGTTGTAATCGCTAGTTGTCTCCTTTAGTTATTGGAAAAGCATGTGATGTGGTATAAGATATCTCTCTGTTTATCCCTATGTTGATTTTATGAATGGAATTAAACCATAGGTAAAACTAGAAGTTAATAAAGAAATTGGTTAGCAACCTAAAGTAAATGAATGCTTTCACCCTAAAACTTTAGGATTTTGGAAAAAAATAAAATTTAGCTTACAGAATATCACCATTCAAGGTAGAGATACAATATATATAGACTTGACAAGAGAAATTTTCTATTGAATAAGCATGAAGAGGAATGTAGAAAAATTTATCGAGTGTTTGACATAACTATATATATATATATATATATATATATATATATATAAACCCTTTTATTTCTATTTGTGTAATAGAACCGCAATGTCTCTAGCAAAGGTTGTTATCAACGAGGTGATTCAACTTCATGGAATTCCAGTTAGCATCATTAATGATAGAGAATCCTTCTTTGCTAGCAAATTTTGGAGGAGTTTGCAAGTAGCTTTATAAACTTTGTTAAATTTTTGCATTGCTTACCTCCCATAGACCAACGGACAAACTAATTGAGTGAACGAAAACTCGAAGGATTTTTTGAGAGCTTGCATCATGGACTTCAGAGGACACCATGAGGAACAACCATGGACTTTGGAGGACATCAGGAGTAGCACTTACCTTTAGTAGACACCACCAACAAAAGATTTAAGCAAAACACCTCAAAATACAACAAATGGGGAGGTGAGTGATCTAGCTTAATATTACAACATACCCAAGCAATTCTTTAATAGGCGTTTTATAAACAGTAGGTAAAACAACTAAAATTGAAGTGTCTAGAGAAAAACCATAATAAAAAGGCTATTCAAAAAAATAGAGGTTTGTTTTCTTATGAAAGCCAGAAGATGTTTTTCACCTATTTGAAGTAGGGCTATAGTCATAACCTCATAATTAAGGTCCTTAATACATAATATATTTGTTTCAAAATGGAAAAACTGGATACTTAAGACTGGTCCTTTATTGTTAAAAAGCAATCAATTTCTTTAGGGTTTTGAATAACAAAGAATACTGCAAAAAAAATTTACCTATGTTAGAACTTTTAAATTTTTATACATAATTACTAAATGTTTGGGAAATTTTTACGCAATCTAGTTACCAGTCTTTATATCCTTTGGTTGATGATTTCGACGTCATCATCTTATGAATCAATTCATTCATGACCATTTAAATTTGGTTACTAAGAATATATTATCTATATAACAATATAATGATCAGAAACGTTGAACTGGTATCACATAAGTAAACTTAATACTCATGTCTTTGCGATTGTTCATAATTGCCTTGTTCACCTTCAAAGTTATTCCACTATAGACTTTCGGGTTTTATTATGTAGTTAAAGAAAAATCATATAATTAGTAAAAAAGAAATTATATACTATCTTAGATGAGGAAGCTCGAGAGTCTTGTCCATAGCATTGATACTACTATAGTAAGGATAACATAAACATATACCAATTATGTGGCAACTTACTTAAGAACACAATCAAGCATGGGTTTTCCTTTATTAATACACCACCAACATAGTCAAGTTTATTTTATCATATTTCACACATCACTTTTTATTGAAAAATCATCTCAGTTGGTAGATGTCCAAACATATTTTCAACATCTTGTGTTGTTACTTTATGTAAAATTTGATTTTATTATTGATTGTTAAAATGTGGTATATTATATTTATTTGATTTTTTTTTTAAAAATATACTAACTATATACCTCCCATAAATATCTCGCAAATAGAACCTCCGCTCCTTATCTCGATTCTTCTCGAGAATCGTTATTCAAGTGAAATATAGCCTCCTCTCTATGTAAAAATGACTTGTGATGATTTTTATCCCAGTTAATAAACGAGAATAAAAAATAAACAAAATTGTTTAATATGCATAATGCATTATAAATGTTTCTTCTTACACATTCAACCATATTATTTCTACATAATGCATCACATCTATGAGAACTACAAGATTCTGAAATTTATACTTATCCAAAATTTTCAAACTTCAATGCAAAATCGTTTACAATGGTGTTGATCGCTACTAGAATATGCAAATGAAACATGAAAAAAAACATATAAATATATACAAATTAGACGAAAATTTTGAATTAAAGAATAAATGTTGGAAAGTGAAGTTCTTCAATGCTCAAACAAAGGCAACCAAAGAGAAACTATGCTGCTGCCTGATTCAAAAATCAAAAACTCAAATTTGATCATTGTTTCGTTCTTAAATATTGAGATTAATAAAAGACCATATTCGATCATTGTTTTGTCTTTAAAAATTATTAACACTCAATGTTTCTCTAGATTATCAATCCAGTGCTTTAAAAAATAAATAGTATTTTAGTGACCGAATATGGTTGTTTATAAATCACAAAATTTAAAGACAAAATGGTGATCAAATTTTAGTTTTCATTTTTCGAATTAGACTGTAGCGTATTCCCCTATAGTGTGTTTTTGTTGAACGTAGAAGAACTTAACTTTCTAACATTTATTTTTTAATTCAACTTTATCATTCGATATGTATATATAATTATAACCATTTTTCGTGCTTCTACTGTAAATTCTGACGACGATCATATAATTATAAACAATGACGTGTTGAAATTATCCGTAATTGGATAAATATACATTACAAATCCGATGTTTACATGATGTGGACATTTGGTTAAACTTCTAAAAAGAAATATTTACAATGCACTATGCATATTAATTTTTTTATATTTATTTTTAGCTTTTTTTACTTAACTATCACAAAAATTTTCTGTTAAAGAGGAGGCTATAATTCACTTGAATAACAAGTCTCGAGAAGAATTGAGAAAAAGAGCACAACTTCTATTAGCGGGTTATTTATGCAAATATGTAGTTGGTATATTTTTAAAAAAGGCTTTTTCATATAAATATAATATTGCATATCTTAACAATCAATTAATCAACAACGAAATAAAACTAGCATAAATAATAGCATAAATATCGAGAATAAGTTTGGACTTCTATAAACTTAAATGATATTTTTGTAAAAAGTGAAGTGTAAAATATGTTGAAATAGTCTTAAAACTTGAGTTTATTGTTTTAGTACAAAAGTGATTCATAATAATTTCTTTCTCCAACTATAAGAATCATAATTAAGTTTGTTGTTTGGTAGATCGTTGGTGAAGTTTTTAATAGGATCATATACCTCTATATAGAGAACATGAATGGAAAATTTCAATTTTTTTCTACATATGGACCTTATAGTGGATTTTGTTTTATTAAATCAACTAACACTTCAAATAGTATTTTATAAAATTATATTACATATTTCAATTAGTATTTAATTTTGTTTATTATATCTTCAGATGACATTCGACTAATTATATTAGTATCTACCGATAATTCAATGATTTTATGACGACACATGTTATATCGATCGATTTCAATCTTCATCAAAGTTTATTACCAAAATACATGAAATATATCAAATGAAGGTTAACTCTAACATAATGATTAACTCCGTAATCATGGTGTTCTTCAATTTAAATTTTAGAATCATATTACAATTAATTAACTATGTAATAACTTAAATGATTAATCACATTAAGATGCTAATCAAAATTTTACCTAGGTTAGTGTATCATTATGTCAATAAATTACCTTGGTAAACTATGATGCATATCTTATTCAAAGTCGCTACCTGTATTGAGAAGGAGACATTTCTCCGATGATAAGGCTGGTTTGATCACTTTGAACCACCAAAGGCAGCTCACTTCAAAAATCCTTTTGATTATTACATTTAGAGATATAAATTCAAAAAATAACTATACATTGTATAGTCTCTTCCTTTTGAATTCACAAAAGTGGTACATCTTATGGTTATTGCAAACTTTAATTTATATAACCTAAGCTTTAGACAGGGGCCAGCTCTATTAACACCCCACAATTTTCTTTTCCCATCCCGGCAATATTGTAAAAAAAGTTACATCCCATAACTTTCTTTTCTCACCCGAACTTATACCAAATTTATCCTTCTCGTTCTTCCAATTTCTCTCACATTCACATCCTCTTATATCTTTCTTCTGCTTCATTACATGAAAATTAAAATTAACACTTACCTACACTTTTTACCATCAAATCTTCACCAAAATGAACATAGAGAGGAAATCAAAATTTACAATTGTAATAAAACGCTTCAATTAGATTTTTTGAGTTTAAAATAATTTTGATTCTCTTGAAATTAGTTAATCGATATTTAAAACTTATTGAACTAGATTGAATTTTTTTCTAAATAAGTACAAGTTTTATTGAAATTCGGATTAAGAAGGAAGAAAACATATCACTCTATAAAGTTAGAAGGGAAAATTAGGAAAGATTGTTTTTGTAGTTTCAACTAGGGTAGGAAAGGAAATTAGTGGTGGCATGGGTTAATAGATTTAGCCTTAGATAAGAAGAATCTAAAGTTTAAATTAAGTAAAAAGAGCACAATGGGTTGGCATTTATTGTGGGAGAGGAGGGCGTGAGAGTGACACATCAATCAACGAATCCCAATGCTCCATATGGAAGGGGTTTCATCCATTTTTCTCACTATAGAGACAACATCAAAGTGGTAAATAAATTTAAAAATTTCCATCTTATGAATAACGTACCTCGTATATTATATCTCTTCCCTTTGAGTGAGTCTAAAAGGCCTTTTTTTCATTGATTTGTTTTCCTAGTATATACTCTCTTTTTTTTTCTTCCTATAGTCAACTTGGTTAACAATTGAACATATCACCATTAGAAGGCATGATTACCTACGTTTTGGAGGCCTTGACATGATGGTTACTATTAACAAAACAATTGTGTCATTTGATGATCCATTATCCTATGGTAACACATTGATATTACATTTGACATGATGGTTACAAATAACAAAACAATTTGATATGATGTGTGTGTGTAAGACTGTTTGTGTAGTTTCTTAAATAGGCTAAGAATAAATATTTCATAGTGAGTAGTCCGAGGTAAAAAGTTTTTACCTTCTCACAGGAGTTAAATTAATTTAACCAATTGGAAAATTTAAAGCCCCTAATGATAATCCAATGGGTTAAATGCACCTAAATCAACCAAAATTAATCATCAAATAAAAGAATATAAACGAGAATTTAGTGAATTATAAACAATATAAAAGTTTCAAAAGTAACATTCAATCCTGTAGCAATCAATTTACAATCATCTCACAAGAAAAAAGTCAGCATGAGCCCTATTGCTAAGAAATAGGACAAATCCCATAATAAACCAACTTGCAAAATCATATATCACTGTCCAATATTTAACACCATTACCCAGTAATTCCTCAAAAAATAGTATCAATGTTGAAGGAAAGCAGTATAGCCATGTAGACATAAGCGATAAACATGGTTGGACATAAATAGCAAAAAGAAAAATGAGAACAGAAGGCATGTATGAAAAGCAATTTGCAGTGACGGCACAAACCAAATGTAAAATGGATTAGGCTGAAGGACATCTGATGGAATCATAAAATCGATCAATAAATACTGAATTTTAAAAAAATTGAGGATGAAAATAACATACCTGAATTATTTACTGTTACACGACAATAGAATTAAATTACGCAATTCTCAAAAGGGAACTCCGCACAAACAATCTGATCATGAGTAAGGCATTTTTATTTATGAAATTGTGAAGAGAAGGGTAGTAATTTATTAGGGTTTCAGAGATGAGATTTATTATTTAAGATATATTGATCAGCTGCTAATAATTTATAGAAGTTTTTGCATAGTTTGAAATTTGCATATATAGAGAAGTTCAAATTGAACAACATAAGAGGAACGTCTATTAATTAGCAATAATTACAAGAGAGAACAGGAAAGAAATTCAATTTGTATTTTGATATATATTAGATGATATTTGATGATTAAATAAGGTTAGATATATCATATGAAAATTACAAAAAAATGAATAACTTAGTAGTCATATTACATCACTGCAGTTTATATATAGTAATGTCTTAATGAAATATCTCATTTCATATTTCACCCAGATTGAATGCTATAACTGATGCAATGGGGTTACTGCGTAATAAATATGTTTCTATGCATAAATACTGATATTTTGAAACTTATTCGATAACATTTTTGATATATAATTTAACCAACTTCTAAAAATTTTAACTAAAAATTTTATAAAATTAGAAAACATTGTTCGAAACTTGAAATTCAAAAATAATACTGTTACTACTTTTATGTTTTGTTAATATATTTCATATCCGTCAATGCCTTTACAAAGTTTTCTCATTTCGCATTTATACCTCATAAATGAAATCATTATCATCTCTTCAGAGTTTTTAGTGCATTTCAGTAGAATAAGACAATCTTCCTTCTGATTTTGTATGTATATGATTACTATTTATTAAAGATTTAATAGTATACTCATTTTGAACGTATTTTTCTACTTCTCTATATTTTATTGCATGATATATTTAATTGAAATTTAACAAAAGTATATATATTTCTAAAAAAATGATTTTCTTTTAATCGTTCACTTTTCGGATATACTTAAGAAAGTTGAAATCTAACAAAAAGGGTAAAATCGATGTATTATCAAGATACTTCTACATATTCAATAGAAATTTTACTTAATATATTCAATTTGTGGGAAAAATTTAAAATTTTAAAATTTAAAGTGAAATATTACTTGATATATTTGACTATAACATTTCTAGATAGTCAGTCCGAAAAATTATGCGGGATGTAGTTATAATATGTTAGCATATACTTTATATCTATTAGTGTCTTTGTGCATTTTATATTTGCTTAACTTACTATTCCAATATTAAAACTAATGGGACAGAGTTACTACATAATAAATATTTTTATATATATGTTAAGAAAATATAAAATGAATAACTTGGTAGTCATGATATGTTAATATAGTTTGTATCAATTATTGTCTTAATGAAACATCCAATTTCATATTTCCTACTAATTAAATGCTATAACAAGTGGAATTGAGTTACTAGATAATAAGTATGTTTGAACATGTAAATACAGTTAATTATAAAATTTATTCAATAGTATGTTTGATATATAATTTAATCAAGTTTTTGAAAACATTGACTAAATATTTTGTGAAATTAGAAAACGTTATTTCAAATTTTAAAATTCATAAATAACATTATATTCATCTGCAATTGTTATTTATGAATGAGTTTGTTTTATATATCAACGTAGTTAAATAATATATTTAACATGAAATGATATATGTGTGTGTGTATACATATATATTGATATATAATTTACTACTTTCATGTTTTGTTAATATGTTTCATATCCATTAATGCTTTAGTATAATTTTCTCATTCCACCTTCATATCTCATAAATGAAATCATTATCATACAATAGAGTAAAACAAATTATATGTCAAACAACGAATGCCAACCAATCCGATAAACAAAAGTCCGGACACAACAATAAATCACCTTCCAAAGCTTTCTTTAGTGGAAAACAATAAACAAGTGTAAGGAAAACCACACAATAATCAATACTCTCTTGGTAGACGAGGTTAGGATACAAATCTTATTTCTGAGTTGGAAAGGTATACATTTATTTGTTTTATAAAATATCAAATATTCATTATTTAATTGTATTATCTCTTCGTTTATTTTAGCAGGTAAATTATTTGGAGAAAAATGGATGGTGAGCAAGAGACAATGCGGATGAAATCCTTAACATTTGATGAATTTTTATATTATTTAATAAAGAAAAATATACATTCTTTAGTATTATCCGATTATACGCTTCATTTTTAGATTTAGTTTTACTTTATGTTTGGTAAGTACATTGTATTGCCATATTTATGATATTATAGAAATTATTTTATATGATCGACAAATTAAAATCTTCTTAATCGAATTCATATTTCTAATATAGTTTCGTGTTATTACATATGAATAATCAACAAAGGCAAAATTGAAATGCTTCAACAAGATGAACAAATGGAAATTAATCAGATTACAAAGAACGAAACAAGCAATGAGTTCGAAGGAAAGAGACACATCTAACTCGACATTGTCATGCTTATAGACTTTATCGAGATAGGCTTCAAAATGCATCTTCGGGTGGAAATTAAAATGAAGTAACCAATGAAAATTCAACGGTAGACATAAAGAATGAAGGATTATTAACAATATTGCATGCAAAAAACTAACTAATATATTTTGTTCAGTTTGTAGAAATTGAACCGATGGTTATGGAGACAAATTAGTCAAATACAACAGATGAATATATAAGTGAGTATAATAATTACTGCCAAGATAGAAATCGTCAAAGATAAAGTGGAAAAAAGAAACTATGTCTATAGAATATATAATAAAAAGAATAATACATAGCTCAACATGGAAATTCTTACCATTAGAGATGGCAATTTATGGGAAACAATAAAGAAATGCAAAGATGTCGAGGAGTAAAAATACTAATGAGAACTCAAAACTTGTAAGAAATTTCAAATACTATGTTGAATTTCGAAGACATTCATTGCAGTAAGCAGCTATTTGTCTTTTTGTGTGCGCTGTTTTGAGTCTGTGGGATTGTTTTTTCTGCACTTTCTTTCTTTTTGTTGGTTTTTCTGTAGACTTCTGGGGAGGTATATGATTTCCATATGCTTTGCCTTTTTGTGTGCGCCTCTGGAGGAAGGCTTTCTTCTCCTTTTTTACTATATATACATATATCTTTCTGTTGAAAAAAAACCCAGCTATTTGTCTACATTTCTCTGTAGAATTATTTGAACATTAAATTTAAATATATAACTCGTTTAATTAATATTGGTTTATATTTTACCGTTTTATTACATAAGTACTAAATTCATTTATACACAAAATTTGTACACAAAATTCATTTATTACAAATTCATTTATACACTAAATCAATTCGCGTGTTCGCACAAATATAAAACTCGTGTTCGCACAAATGCAATATCCGTTCTAATGGCTTCCAAATGCAATAAACTCTATCACACACATACGTTCAATACTAACAAAATCAACATAAACTAATGAAATATCCTAAATTACAAAATTTTCAATCGGTAATAACTTGTTCATTATGGGATAATAGTTGCAATTAGGGGATAACATGATGTAATATGCATACAGTAACAAGTAGGAATCAATCACAATTCAAAATTAAACCTAAATAAAAAAAACCAAAATATTAGGTTTAGCAAAATTACCGATTTGGAGAGCTAGAACGGTAGAGATGGGCTGGAGCAGCTTCTAGATGGCGTCGGAGGTGGTTGGGATGGTGTTTGGGGCGGCGGTAGCAGGTTAGGAGGTGGTGGAATGGGGGAATTGGGTGAAAATGTTGATTGGGAAGAAGATAATGAGTTGCAGGTCTGGTCTCGGTGAAATATGCAGGAAATTTTCCAACGGCCGCAAACGGCTTTATTCCAACGGTTTCCCAATGGCTTCAGACGGTTACGTCAAAATCCATCGCGCCGTTGGAAGCCATTAGAACTGCCATTGGAGGCCGTTGGAACATCGCCGTTAGAATACACTGTATCTCTAGTAGTGCGAAGGACCCGCATTTTCAAACTAACCACGTGCATTCATTCCCGTTTCAAGGGTTTTGCCAAATCAAATCATATTAGTGTCAAATTGTTTCAAATTCTTCATCCATCGACAAACTCGTTCAATTCTGCTGCATCTTTTTCTTTATAATCAAAATTGATCGTATATGCTTATGGAAACTCGGTCGAAATCTTCTCTATCGATGCGTACTCCTAGTTCGTCACCAAAAGCGAAAACCAAAATCGTGTCTTCAAAATTATCTTTGGCAGCAGCGAAGGCTAGGAAGACGATTGAAATGGTGAAAAACAAGCAGAAATAGGTGTAATACTGAACTATTCTGTTTTTATTATTAAGTTAGCTTACTTTATAATAAATGCTGGATTATTTTTGCATTATATTTATTAATAGATTTTAGTAGTAGTAATAGTAGATTTTAGTAGTAGTAAAAGTAGAATTGTTAATTATAATTATCATTTTTATTGTATGATGTAATTAACTTTATAAATAAGAATGCTAGCTTACATTAGCATTAGATTTTACTAAGTAAAAATGCTAGGATTAGTTATCATCTTAATTTCATTGGGTAAACATATTCCACTGTTACAAAAATGCTAAATGACTGTAGCATTATGGTTTAGGTACTTTATTAATTAAAATCATTTTTAATAATTGTAAAAAATTAGCATCTATTAAAAATTCTAAGTATTTTAACTATTATTTATTGATGTTAAATATATTATATAATTCTCACAATTTAATAATACACCACTTAGCAGGAATGCTAAGTGTAGTTATCATTCTAATTACATTGAGTAAACATGTTGTACTTCTAAAAATATATTAAGTAATTGTAGCATCATGATTTATCTACTGTGCAAGTCTAGAAAATCATTTTTCACAAACATAGTTAACATTGTTTCATTATTTGTGTTTCCTAGTATACAAAATCTTCACTGCAACTACTAGACAGCAAAAAGCGTAAAAGAACGGGAGCAACCAAAGACAATCAAGATAAGAAAACTATGCAATATAGATGTAGTCTTTCTGCCTTGGTTAAAATGCTTGAAAAAGTTAAAAAAAAAAGAAAAGAATTTACTCAAAATCAATTGAATTTTTTAAAACAAACACCTTTTCAAAATTTTATTAATTTTTTTTAGGGTAATGCAGGAACCAAAAATATCCGAAAATATTCAAACAATTTAGATGATTTAATAGAATGTTACTATGTTGAAGGGGAGTGTTTCATTATAGGAGGAAAAAAAATTAAAAACAACTATAAAAGACATTTCTTTAATTTTTGGTTTACCAATTGATGAGAAAAACATTTTTCCACTTCCTATTCTTTCCAAAGCACCCCTGAAAACTGCCAACGGTTTGTTTTAAGAAACTTTGGTACAATTGATCATATAACAATAGACGTTGTCATTCAAAAGATAGAGAAAGAATTAGAAAAGGAATTTCAAGAAGAGGAAAATGTTTGCCAAAATTTATCATTATTCTTTCTTTTATAACATATTTTTTCCCGACAATCAAAAAATGTTAAGTTGGGAGTATCTTCAATATGCAATTGATTTGTAAAAAATTGAATCAAGTTTCCTGGCCTTTAAGTATTACTATTCTTTGATTAAAGCACTAAACGTTTTCAAGCAAAAACCAAGGAATATGTCTTGTTGCTCGATGCTACCATTGCTAAGGATATAATTTTAGATTCTACTGTATTGTAATAAATTCTTAAATAACGTTCTTGTTTTCTATGTATTATTATTTTCTATGTGAACACGTCGATAAAATGAAGCCAAGGAAGGCATGGTCTAAGGACTTGGCAAGATTCGTTAATAGTCGCTCAATGGGATGAAGAACATAGTCTCAAAAGAGTATTTAAAAAATGTGGAAAGCAAAAATGTATATAAATCTACTGTTGATTCTTACTTGTTGTTTTATATTTTATATAATACATACTTAAATACAAATGCTATAGATTATAACGTCTGCTACTGATTAATACATGTACTATTAGTTAACTACAAATGCAATGAAAGAACACAATTTTAAAAAATCTAATACACCATAAAAATGCTATATGATACTAGCATATTTATGGTGTATTAGTTTTTTTTAAATTGGGTTCTTTTATTACACACTTGATATATATAAGTACACATATATTTAGAACACAAATATGCCTCATCTTTCACTCACAGTCCCTCAGACCTCCAAAGAATATACCATGTCTAGCGCATAAACATAAAAAATACAAATAAAAGCCTAAGTTAGGAAATGCCTACATAAGGTAGCTCATTGGAATTGTTCAAAACGGCTACTATCAGTATCACCTACTTATCGTCCATGCACCAAGACCCAAACCAAAGTCCCTATCTGCAAGTATAGAAGCATAGTATGTTTGGCTGAGTTAGAAAATGATATGTTTTCGTATGCCTAACTGGTGATACAAAGGCTATTGTATTTACTTTATAATCGGGTCTGGGCCTTTGTAATATATCACTCAGCCCAACTTCTATTTACTCTATATATATTAGACTGTAGAGTCTTGTAAACAAGTATGATTCATTTTATATCAAATACAATATCATTCAATTCTTTTCTGATCTTCAATTACAAACAAATACAACTCTTTGTTATTATACAAATCTAATATGGTATCAGAGCATCACAAGCCTCACGGCAACAATATCAGAAATTGAATACAAGGAATTCAAAGCAATCTCTGGAGCCTAACAGCAGTGATCTTGTTACAAGATCAACACTCAAACTCTTCATCAGAAAGATATCATCATTTGAAGGCATCTTAACCCATCAGGTTGTATCTCATCATTTGGGTTAATTATAGAATTTGCAATATTTGTGAAAAACAGGTACCATACCAGGAAATCACTTAGATTTCTGGTTGCAATAAGTTTTTCATCAAAAGCAAGCAAATTCTTGCAAGAAAATTAAGAAAATCAGAAAATCAATTCAAGAAAGTAATCAAAGACTCAAAGAAAGTAATTGCTGTGCCAAGATTCATCAGAACATTCTCATCATTTGAATCTTGGCTGCAACAAACCTGTTCTTGTCTGTTATCGAGTAAATCTTGAATCAGTAAACTTTCTGAATTAGTGATTTTCTTGCATCTGTCTTTGAGATCCTTAATCATGGCTGAAGGAGATAATGCTTCAGCAACCTCAGACAATACCAACAACCCACAACAGTTCACTGATGCAACAGAAAAGTTGATCAAAACCGTCATCAGTCCCCAAAGCCAGCTAATCACTGTGCATCTTGATGAAGACAACTATCTCTTATGGAAGTTACAAGTTGAAACAGCCATGCAAGGATATGGATTAGAAGGCTTTATTCTCAGATCAATTTCAACTCCTCCAAAATTCATCACTGATTCACAAAACAAGATGATCAGTAATGAAGAATACACAAAATTCTACAGACAAGATAGATTAATAAGTTCCTGGCTTCTATCTTCAATTGACACAAAGTTACTGTCACAAGTCATAGGATGTAAATCAGCAAATGATATATGGATCACTGTTGAAAGGATATTCAATACTCAGTCTGCCGCCAAAATCATGCACTATAAAAGACAATTACAAAATATTACTAAAGGAAATCAACAAATGAGAGACTATCTTTCACAAGTTAACAATATCTGCAATATGCTTGAAGCAGCAGGACACAAAGTGTCTGAAACAGAACAAGTTCTAAGTATCCTGAATGGGCTCGGTGAGGAATATGAGGTAGTTGTTGCAGTTGTGTCCTCACAACCAAGTTTACCACCTGTACAATTTGTACATGCCACACTCCTTGCACATGAAGCAAGAATAGACCATAAAAGATCCCAAGAAACAGATCTGTCTGTCAACTATGCCTCCAATTCAAGAAACAAAGGGCAAAATCAAAATAAGCAAAGTCAACCTTATCAAAGAGGAGGCAGCTCAAACAGATCTAGAGGTAGAGGCAGGTGGAATAACAACAACAACAGACCCAAATGTCAGATCTGTGAGAAAATTGGTCATACAGCTGTTAAGTGCTATTTTAGATTCAATACCAACTATGTACCAAATCAGAATCAAAACAGTCAAGGAAATGGAAAACCTGGTGCTAATATGGCTCAAATTCAGGCTGACACTAACAACAATGGTGAAGTCAACCAAAGCATAATCACAACATCTGATCACATACATGATGAAGGCTGGTACCCAGACTCAGGAGCAACCAATCATATAACAAATAATCTTGACAACTTAAATCTTGGCAATAAGGAATATAGAGGTAAACAGTCCATATGCATGGGCAATGGTGAGTCTGTCAACATCACTCATACTGGAAGAACCAGTATTAATGGGAAAAGACAACTTTATTTAAACAACTTGTTGAGAGTACCAAAAATAAAGAAAAACCTTATGAGTGTGTCACAATTTGCAAAAGACAATAATGTATATTTTGAATTTTATCCTGATTATTGCTTAGTTAAAGACATACCAACTAATGAAAATCTTTTGCAGGGTGAAGCAGTAAAAGGTCTATACAGATTCAATCTCAATAATAGTAGCAAATGGGAGAGAAATCAGAGGTGTTGTAATATAGGTGAAATGAATCAGTCAAAAGAAAAGGGAAATGTGTTTGATTTGTGGCACTACAAACTTGGTCACCCAAACACAAATGTTGTAAAACAAGTTCTTGAGAAAAGTAATATTGTGTTTGATGATATTTCCTTACCATATATATGTACATATTGTCAAATGGGGAAAAGTCATAAGTTACCTTTTAATGACTCTCTAACCAAGTATTCAAAACCCTTAGAATTAGTTGCCACTAATTTATGGGGTCCTGCCCCAATCTATTCTGACTATGGTTATAAATATTACATATCCTTTATTGATTCTTATTCTAGATATACATGGATTTATTTTTTAAAAGCTAAGTCAGAAGCTTATAATGCTGTGATACAGTTTATATCTTTAGCTGAAAAGCAAACTGGCAATCAAGTCAAAATTATTCAGTCAGATGGTGGTACTGAGTACAAATCCCTTAGAGATTATTTTGCTAAGAAGGGAATTGTACACAGAATCACATGCCCCTATACATCTGAACAAAATGGTCTAATAGAAAGAAAGCACAGATACATAGTCGAAACTGGTCTAACACTGCTTGCACAAGCATCATTACCACTAAAATTCTGGCCTGATTCCTTTAATACTGCTGTACACTTAATCAACAGACTACCCACAAAAGTTCTTAAAGGAATCAGTCCAGTAGAAATGCTATTAGGGGTTAAACCAGACTATCAGAGTTTGAAAATGTTTGGGTGTTTGTGCTTTCCCTACATAAGACCATACAACAACAACAAATTGTCCTTCAGGGCTAAACCATGTACATTTATAGGATATGGCTCAAATCAAAAAGGATATAAATGTCTGGATGAAAGTGGCAAAATTATAATTAGTAGACATGTTGTGTTCAATGAGAATATCTTTCCCTTTAGAAATACAGGTATAAGAACAACTCAAAAGATACAGAATCCAAAGAATTCTGTACCTAGTATACCTGTCTACAGTGATGACTTCCACTCTGAAGTGATTGAAAGGACTGCTGAGGGTCAAGATCCACAACTTACAATGTCAAATCGACAAGGTCATGAATCATCAAGCTCACCCAGCTATCTCAGTCAAACTCCTGCAAATTCAAGACATCAAACAGAGTCAGATGGTGAAAGAGAAACAGAAAGCATATCAGTACAATCAGGAAATAATCGGACTAGTATAGATGTTTCACCACAGAACAGAACTGGTCATCCAATGACTACAAGTTCAAAAAGTGGAATCTTTAAACCAAAACTATACACAGCATCATCAAGCCCAGATGAGCCAGAAAATTTTGAGCAGGCTGCAAAAGACAATAACTGGAAGGCAGCAATGGATGAAGAATTCAATGCTTTGATAAAAAACAACACATGGGAACTTGTACACCCACCAGATAATAAAAACATCATAGGATGCAGGTGGACATACAAATTAAAAAAGAACCCTGATGGATCAGTATCAAGATATAAAGCTAGACTGGTAGCAAAAGGCTACACACAGCAATATGGGTTTGACTTTAATGAGACTTTTTCTCCTGTTGTCAAACCAACCACTATAAGAATTATTCTAAGTATTGCTCTATATAATCAGTGGAACATTAGACAATATGATGTTAATAATGCCTTCCTGAATGGTACTTTACAGGAAGAAATATACATGGAGCAACCACAAGGGTATAGAGATAATACAAGTCATGTGTGCAAACTGAAAAAGGCCATATATGGTCTTAAGCAGGCTCCAAGAGTCTGGTTTGATAAACTGAAGGCTACACTAACTTATCTTGGCTATTAGTCTATAAAATCAGACAACTCTTTATTTATTAAAAACAACAATAAGACAAGTGTATATATTTTAATATATGTTAACGATCTGGTTGTTACAGGAAATAATGAAGATGAAATTAAAAATCTTGCTCAACATCTTGACAAAGAATTCTCCATCAAAGATTTGGGTCCTCTAAACTACTTTCTGGGTATAGAAGTCAAGATGAAATCAAAATCAGAGATCATCCTCAGTCAGAGAAAATATATCCTAGAGCTATTGGAGAAGGCCAAGATGGACAATGCCAAGCCTCAGCCCACTCCAATGATAAGCCATCAACACTTATCTAAAAACAGGGGGGAAAACATAACAAACACCAAACAATACAGAAGTATTGTTGGTGCTTTACAATACTTAACAATTACAAGGCCAGACATATCTTTCAGTGTTAACAAAGTCTGTCAATTTATATAGGAACCAAAAGATGATCACTGGAAAGCAGTTAAAAGAATACTGAGATACATAAAGGGAACTACTGACTATGGACTGCTAATGAAGAAAAACAACAATCTAAATATAACTGGCTACACTGATGCAGACTGGGGAACTAATCCAGATGATCGCAGATCAACTACTGGATACTGTATATATATAGGTGACAACCCTGTTTCATGGTGCTCAAAGAAACAAGCAGCAATCTCACGATCCAGCACTGAGGCTGAATACAGAAGCGTTGCAAGTGCAACCGCTGAAATCATGTGGATACAGTCATTACTACAAGAACTAAACATCAAATTGCAATCCAAACCAACATTATGGTGTGATAACCAAAGCACTGTATATATGTCAGCAAACCCAATTTTACACTCAAGGACGAAGCATATAGAAATAGACCTATACTTCGTAAGAGAGCAGATACAAAAAGGGAATTTGCAAGTAAATCACTTACCATCAGCTTACCAAAGGGCTGACACACTTACCAAGGCCTTATCAAAGCAAAGCTTCATCAGATTCAGAGAAGAACTCAGAGTAGCTTCGGCTTTCACAAATACAACTGAATCTGAGGAAACATCAAAGATTTCTGAACGAAAGTCAGAAACTTCTACTCATTCACCAGCAAATTCACCTCAGAGATATCAACTCCACTGATTTCCTAAGCAAGTTGAAGCATTGAGACTAAAGGAAACACTTGGACTCCTCGTACTTTGCCCCAGATCTGATTAAAAATCATTATTTTCTCGAGGCGGCGCAAAGAGAGGCAGCCATGGAAACCTTAATATTGGTTTGAGGGGGCGAGTTAGAAAATGATATGTTTTCGTATGCCTAACTGGTGATACAAAGGCTATTGTATTTACTTTATAATCGGGTCTGGGCCTTTGTAATATATCACTCAGCCCAACTTCTATTTACTCTGTATATATTAGACTGTAGAGTCTTGTAAACAAGTATGATTCATTTTATATCAAATACAATATCATTCAATTCTTTTCTGATCTTCAATTACAAACAAATACAACTCTTTGTTATTATACAAATCTAATAGGCTGTATGGTGCATTAGATTATGCAAACATACACATAAGTTGAAAAAAAATTGGTAGATGATACTAGCATTAGTATAATATACTATGCTTATATTACATTTGACACTATAAACAAAAATGCTATATGATTCTAGCGTTTATATGGTTTATTAGATTATTCTAACATACACATGAATAGAAAAAAAATCCTAGATGATGATAGCATTATAACATAATATACTATGCTTATATTACATTTGACACCATAAACAAAAAATTGCTATATGGTACTAGCATTTTTATGGTGCATTAAATTATGCAAACATACATATAAATAGAAAAAAATGCTAGATGATGATAGCTTTATATTATAATATACAATACACAAAGTTCGAAATTACAAATGACAATTATGGAAACAACACAACAACAAAAATGCAACTGATGTTGAAGGAGAACCTGAATTGAATGACAAGGAAAAACAAATTCAGACACAGAGCTACCACATTAAGCAGTTGGAAACTGATCTGGATCGGGTGAAAAGAGAAATAGGGAAGGAAAAAGAACTAATAAAACAGGGGGAAAAGGATTTAAGTGTAATGGATAAAGAAATTGAACTTTTGAAATCAAAACTCCAACAATATGAGAAAGAGGAACAAAAAAGAAAAGCGAAGGAAGCTTTTGAAAAGTATTATCCCCCATCATTCAAGCTATTTAACAGACATGATTTTGAAATACGTGAAGAACAAAACAAAGAAGAAGATAGACAAAATGATAAGAATGAAACAAGAAGTCAGCGATTGAAGAATATCTTACCACCTTCAATGATTCAAAGACTAAAATTTAAAAAAAAGCCAAAAGTAAATCCTCGTTATAAATTTGAGGTAGTGTACCACAAGAAAAGAGCGAAAAGTGAAAAAGACAATGAAAAGCAAAAAAGAAAAAATGAAGATAAAACAGAAAATGAGAATGAAGAAGGAGAAGAAGAAGATGACCGCAATGAAGAAAAAAGTGCAAAAGAAGGTAATGAATAAACACATAAAAAATGAAAACAGGAAAGTAGATGAAAGAGAAGAGAAGAGAGTTATAAGCTCAGAATAAACTGTCAACTTGGCTCAAAAATAACATCCATGGCCTCCTAATTATTTCTGTCTCGCGATTTTCTGAGTTTTTCGCCTTCGCTTGTTGTTTTCTGCTCGTTTTGTGCTCTGGTTTCTCTGCTGGTTGTTTTTCTCTCTGAGGCAACTGTTCTCTCGACTCTCGTCACTGCTCCTCTAGGGTTCGGTTTTATGGATTTGGGGGTTTTCCTATTCCGTGGTACTTTCGCGATTTCTTGCCCTTCCTTTGATAGCATTGCCGCTGCGCTTCTGGAGGTGGTGGCTCCTCCTATTTCGGTATGCTTCTCCAGCTCTGATTCGATTGAGGTTGGGGTATTCTCTGTTAAGGCTTTCTCGTTACTAGCTCGGTTCAGATTTCTTGTGGTTGATGGGTTTTTCTTGGAATTGATCCCCGATTCAAGTGCGTGTTTATCGGCATCAACTCGTGGCTCGTTCGCTGATTGGTCGAGCCCGGTGCCTGATAATCTGCCTGAGTATAGGGCGTATTGTTCCAGCTTGGTTTGGCCTTTCGGAGGTCCAGATTTCACTTCCCGTTTCACACCGAGTCTTTGCTTTGGGAATTTGGTTTCTGATTTGGCATTTTGCCAGTCGGATCTGAATTTTGGTTCGTTTGCTGATGGTTCTGTTAGTGATTCCGCTGGCAACTTGGCTGTTTGTAGCTCCAATACGACCAACAGCCGAGAGTTCACCACTCGGTTTGTTCCGCAACTGTCGTTTGTTGGGGCTGCAGCGGCTGTTGGCTGCCCGGTTGAGACTTCGTTCGTTTTTGGTACTGTGGGTGAGTTAGGTGCTGCCTATGATCTAGGGGAGATGGAGTTTTCCACCTGTCCTCTTATAGCTGCTTGGCCAATGGTTGCAGTGGTGCCTAGCGGTGCCCTCTTGGCTTCGGCCGCACCTGATGTGGCTATTTTTGACAGCGTTGAATCGGTTGTGGCTACTGACCTTTTGGTGCTCTCCTCTATGTCATGCCCGCAATGTGTGATGGTTCCTACTCCGCCCGTGCAGGTATGTGAGACCTATTGCAGCCCGGTATGTCCCCCGTTCTCCTGTTTCTTTTCCGTAGTTATTTGTGATTTGTCTCTTGTTATCTGGTTGTCGACCGATGTGGTTGGCCATTGTTGTTTGAGCATTGACACTTGTCCGAGTGTGCTCCCTGACACTGCCGTATCGTCTGTGAGCGGGGGTGTGTCAGGTCACTTTTTGTCGATTGATTCGGATCTGTTGGGTTTTGTTTCTAAGTGGGGTGTGTCAGAACCAAAGAGGGATTCTATCTGTTGGATTTTGTTTCTGAGTCACTTCGACTCCAGCTCTGTGTTGCTTGTGACTTGGTTGATTTCTCGTTTCCCGGTATTGTTAGTATTCTGTCGGGGCCATCGAACAGCTCAGTGGGCTTGGAGCGATTGGCGAGGACGGTATCCTATTTCCTTATCTATGCGTATAGTGATCGTCTGTGATCACTATACGGACAGCATGGGATACTGTCAGCTTTCGGCGCTCCGTTCTTCTGGTCCCGCTGCTTGGTGCGCCTCGCGAATCTTACCTACTTTGCGGGGCTGTACTCTTAGTGACAGTCTCGTTTTGGTAAGATTCCCACAGCAAGATGGGACGCATCCAGATTGCTCCCTTACACTTGACCGGTTTTATTTCTGTATACCCCGTGTCGCTCTTCCTTTTCGTATCCATCCGGATCTAGACCAGCAGTTTGTTGAGTCGGGGGTACCAGATACTGCTATCCCTTCCTCCTCCTTCATCCACCTTTTAGCGGCTCCTATCTGACCCGCTACTGATCGGATCAGGTGGCAGTATACTGTACGTCTGATTCGTCTTCCCTACTGCTTACGTTTTTCTTCTACTATTTCTGCTCCTTCTGTTCCTTTGGGTCCATCTTCTTCTTACTGCTCAGCAGAGTGCTCCCTCCTCTCTTCTTCTTGCTCTCTGTCCATTACCATCCCGATGATGAGTAAGGCAGAAATTGCGCTTCTGAACGCGCGCCTTGACTGTCTGTCCAGGAACTCTTTTTCGGAGGCTGCTGGGGCTTCTCGGTCGGCCTCGACCGATAGTGAGGAGTCCTCTGTAGCTTCTTCTGAGCCCTCGGTTTCTTCTGCTCGTCCGTCCCGTCGCAGATTTCGTAGAGTCCATTCTACGCCTCGCACCATCCGTACACGCTCTATAGCGGCGTCCGAGCAGGTCGACAGATCTACTCGACACTCTCTGTATCTAGTCTGAGCTACATCGGTCATCCTGCTTGTTGTGGTCTGCTTTTTCCTTTTTCTGCTATTTTGACATGTCGAACTTTCTCTTCTGGAACGTTCGCGGTATTGGCAATGATGCATCTTTGGCTAGACTTAAACGCATTGTCCGGAAACATTCGGTGGGTTTGCTTGCTATTCTGGAACCTTTTCTAGATCCGGTGGGCATAAACAGTACCGTTTTATCTTTAGGTTTTGGCGGGGGGTCTGCCAACGTCTCGGGTAAGATTTGGATTTTATGGTCCAAATCTTACTCGGTCCACTCTATTTTTGACTCGTCTCAACTTTTCTCAGTAGTCTGCTCTTCTTCTTATTTTGCTTCACCTTTTCTGTTTTCGGCTGTGTATGCCAAATGTGTCCGTTCGGAGAGGCTATCTCTTTGGACGGACATTTTAGGTCTCGGTTCACTGGGCTTTTCTTCCTCCGTGGTAGGCGGCGATTTCAATATCGTCGCATGCCAGGCAGAGAAACGGGGTGGAGCAGCCATCAACCGTCTTGCGATGGCGGATTTTAACTCGTTCATTGTCGGATCTGGTCTCTCCGAACTCCCGTTCGTGGGATCGGCGTTCACCTGGTCTAATAACCAGGTTGGACCTAGTCGTATCCTATCCAGGCTAGATCGGGTCTTCGGCTCGGAGGATTGGTTTCGCTTACCTTTCTCCTTCTCGGTTGTTCATCTTCATCGGACCTTTTCTGACCATTCTCCTCTGTTAGTTCGATGCTCTCCTTTCTCTCTGTCGGGGCCCTCTTCTTTTCGCTTCCAAAGTATGTGGAAATCTCACCATACTTTTCATCAAGTGGTAGTTGATTCTTGGTCCGTTCCCATCGTTGGTCCTCCCTGTTCTGTTTTCAGTCGCAAGCTGAAGCGCCTCAAGTGCAGTCTTAAGGCTTGGAACACGAACGTTTTCAAGAACATTTTCGATCGTGTTCGGGCTGCCGAAGAATCTCTTATCATTGCTGAATCTTTGGTAGACGAGTCTCCGTCTTTATCCAACAAGGAGGCTTGGGCTTCGGCTCAAGCCTTCTTTGCATCGGAACTTCGTATTGAGAATGACTTCCTTCGCCAAAAGGCGAGGGTCAAGTGGGTGGTAGAGGGCGACGCGAACTCCAAGTTCTTCCACTCTCTTATTCGGAAGAAAAACAACCTTCTTTCCATTCGGGAGATCTTGCGCCCTGATCTATCATTGGCATCCTCGCCTGAGGAAGTCAAAGATACAATTGTGACTCACTTCCAATCCTTCCTAGGATCGCCGTCGGTGGCCGAAACCGACCCTTCTCTTCTTGCTTTCATCCCCAGGTTGGTTCTCACGCCAGAAAGTGATATCCTTGCGGAATTCCCATCGCCGGAGGAAATCCGAGCTTGCGTTTTCGCTCTTAGTAAGGATAGTGCTAGCGGCCCTGACGGGTTCAACGGTACCTTTTACCGTTGTTGTTGGCCAATTATCCAGGCTGACTTCTGTCTTGCTGTCCAGTCTTTTTTCGCCGGTAGTTCCCTCCCCTCTAGCTGGTCATCTACCAACCTTTTTCTCATCCCTAAATGCGACCTGCCGCGTTCATGTGGCGACTTTCGACCCATCAGCCTTTGCAACTTCTCAAATAAGGTTATTTCCAAGATTTTGGCTAGCCGTTTGGCCCCTTTCCTTGAGCGTATTATCTCTTCGTCTCAAGCAGGTTTTGTTAAAGGGCGCTTAATTTCCGACAATGTCCTGTTGGCTCAGGAACTTATTTCCCAGATTGACCGGAAAGTGCGGGGCTCTAATGTTGTCTTCAAACTGGACATGGCTAAGGCCTACGATCGTATGTCGTGGTTTTTCGTCATAAAGGTTTTGAGAACTTTCGGTTTCCCGGAAACCTTCATTGACCTTGTTTGGAGGCTTATCTCCAACTGCTGGTTCTCTGTGCTCATCAACGGTTCGCCTAATGGGTATTTCAGGGCAGGGCGAGGTCTGCGCCAAGGAGACCCGCTCTCGCCTTCGCTTTTTGTGATTGCGGCTGAGGCTTTCATCCGCGGCCTACATACCTTAACGATTTATAATCAGATTCAGCGTTTTGGTATTCCTAGGGGCTGTCCTCTCATTTCGTCTCTGTCGTTTGCTGATGACATTGTTATCTTCTCTAACGGTAGTCGCTCCTCTATTCGAAGACTCCTTAGTTTCATCCATCTATACGAGAGATCCTCCGGTCAGCTCGTTAACGCTTCTAAAAGTTGTTTCGTCCGTGCGAAGGATTGTTCCGCCTCTCGATCATCCTGGATTGAGACAACTTCTGGTTTCATCGAAGCCACGCTTCCTTTACCCTACCCGGGTATCGTTCTGTACCGTGGTAGGAAGCTTAACGCTTATTTCGACCCTTTAGCTGACAAGGTGAGGGGTAAGGTCATTCGTTGGAATGCGGCTCTTCTTTCTCAGGCCGGCAGACTGGTTCTCATAAAGTCTGTGTTAGATTCGATGGGAACTCATGTCTTCGCGACTATGACCCCAACCTCCTCTTTCTTTCGGACGTATCGTTCCTTGGCCTCTTCCTTTTTCTGGGGCAACAAGGTAGACGATCGCCGCCATCACTGGATCTCGTGGGACACGGTTTGTCGCCCCAAGAACGAGGGCGGATTGGGGCTGCGCAACCCCAAGGATATTTGCTCTGCATTCGCTTGCAAACTGTGGTACAGATTTGGTACTAACGACTCTTTATGGTCCTTGTTCCTTCACGCTAAGTACCGTAGGCTAGCGGGCTCTAATTATTCGGGTTGTCCGTCCTACGCTAGTGAGACTTGGAAGCACATGCAGTCAGTGAAATCTTTATCTGATTCCCATGGCGGTCTTTTAGGCTGGGACGGTGCCCCGTTTTCCATCCTCAGAGCTTGGACTTCGATTAGAATTCATTCCCCTATCCGTCCTTTGTTTTCCTTCATCTGGGATTCTCGCTCTCCCCCAAAAGTATCGACCCTGATGTGGCGTATCCTCCATGATGGCCTTCCATTAGACGAGAATCTCCAACGGATAGGCATCCCCTTAGTTTCCCGTTGCAGTTGCTGCGACAGTGGGGATTCTGAATCCTTAAACCATTTATTCTTCGCTGGTTCCACAGCCAGATCTTGCTGGAACTTCTTCGGAAATTTGGTTGGTGTTCGAGGTATTACCAGATCTGTTAACGATCTTCCATCAACCTGGTGGTCTGGGAACTCCAGGAAATCTCTTCGTTCGATCATCCATCGATTGATTCCTTGTCTCCTTTGCTGGCACATTTGGTGTGCTCGGAACAAGGCTATCTTCGACAGTTCTCCTATGGATCCCGTGGTCATTATTCGGCGCGTCAGGAATGACGTATTCCTTGCTTTCCGAGGTCGGCCTTTCAGGGAGCGCTTGAGCCCCGGTAGCCATCATCTAGTGGGTCTCTTGTCTATTACTTGTGCGCAGAGTTCCGCTAGAACTGGCGTTGGTTGAGTGTTTGATCCAATCGGAGCGTTGGTACTCAACCGACGTTCTTGACTCTCTCAACCCCCCCCCCCCTGTTGGTTTTGATGTGGTTGCTAGTTTTTTCAGGTTCAGGTTTTGTAAGGAGTTTTGGTCGTTATCTTTGGCTGGGGTTGTTTCCTTCGGTTGCACTTCAGTGTTCCGTTCTACTTTTCGGCTGTAGGAATTCGGAGCTCATTGGGTCTTGCTGTTTGGATGGTTGTGTTTGCTTGATGGCCGCTTGCTCTGGGTCTCTAGGATTACAGTATTTTGGCTTGCGGATCTCTACTGGTATTATCTTACTCTGTTGGTGGGTGGTTTTCTATCTGGTGGTCTGGCCTACACCTTTTTTGGTGTAGCGGGGATGATGGTTGAGCGGTTGTTAGTTACTTCTACTTCAGCATCGTCTTATGGTGCTGCTATTAGCTTAGCTTGTTCTTTTTCTTCTGTGTTTTCTTCTGTTTTTTTTTCGAATTGTGGGAGGCATATTTTGTATGTCTTGCCGTGTTTTGTGTGCCGTTGGAGAAAGGCTTGTTTCTCCTTTTTATAATAATACTTACATATTTACTTAAAAAAAAAAAAAAAAAAAAGAAAGAGAAGAGAGTAGAGAAGATGATGAAGAGAGTGAAAAAGACAACAAAGAAAATGAGGAAGAAATCAGTGAAGAAAACAACAGGTTGAAGAAGATACTAAAGAAGATGAACAGTCTGAAGAAGAGTATGCGAATGAGAATGAACATAATGAAGAAAAAATTGATGCAGTTGATGAAGGTGAAGAGGAAGAATGTGTGGATGTTGATAATTACTCATCTGAAAGAAAGCAATATCATCAAAGAAACATAGTAAAGAGCCATATTTTTCAAATGTTAGAAACATACAGAAAGGATATAATGAGAGCTTTATTTCCATGTGAGGACACATCGAAGTAAGTAGTTCATACCTAGTAAAAATTTAAATAATTTAGTAGGAGTTATAGTTTTTTAATAATTTAAAATTAACAAATTATATAGTAAGGTAGAATGTCACAAAGATGATGGTAAGAGAGGAGGCGTAATAGTGGTTCAATCCATGCTAAAGCATTGCTATTTGATGAATTTACGGATGGACAGGTAAATATGAAATAACACTTCTACATATGTATATAATAGATTCATGATTCGATTCTTGTTATGTGCATTTGTCGTAAATTATCTTTTTGAATATAATATATTTACATAAAAAATAAGGTACTAAAATGCTACATATAAACAAATACAAAAAAAAATTATTTATTGCAACAAATTATACATAGTTGTTATAAAATGCTAAATATCACTTGCATTATGATATTTGAATTATAACAACACGCCACTGATATGATTTTTTTTTTCATTAGTAATAACAGTATCAATAAATGTTTTAGTAGCAACTCTATAATATTAGCCTTAAAGTCTAGAATGGATATTTTTTTTATTACACAATATACTCTTTATAAAATGCTAACTTCTCCTAGCATTATGTGAAATTATTAAAAGATGGTAGCATATATCTATCATTGTGTGTGTATAAATAAATACAAATAAATAAATAAATAAATATCTTAGTGTATAATTATTATAAAATGTTTATAAAATTTCAAAATCCTTATTACTATACGCTAAATCAGTATTCTTTTTCTAATGCAGATTATCGATTGGTTCGTTGAAAATATACCAACATACGAACACAACTACACTTTCAGTACAATCATGATGGTAAACAATATTATTTTGCTTTGAAATCATATATAATCGAAAATAAACATGGATCATAGTAATTTAACTTGGTTTGATCATTGTAAGTATAACTTAGTTCATGAATGGGCATAATCGGCACTGTCAGAAAATCCTGTAACCGGTACTACTCAACTAGAAACAGCTCGGTACCAAAAGATAAAATAAAGAAAGAATACAGGAAGCAATAGATATGGAACTGTCGCCATCTTACTACTTACATGTAGAGGAACTGAGATAGAAACTGGAAATCAGGGAATACAACTAATTCACAAATCATGATTAAGAAGAAAACAGAAAAAGATACACATACAATTAGAAAAAGGACATGATCAATGGCAGTGTACATGAACCGCTCTTTTCGTCGGCTGTGAAGAACATGCAAGCATTAGCGTTAAGATTATAACAAAAGGTTGAATTTGCGTTTGGTGACGAGTACAAAATAAGCGTGTTTTTTTTTCTTTACAGCAAAGGGGTAAGATATGCAAAAGGAAAATGCCTTTTTTTTTGCTGTCAAAGGAACAATCAAAGATGCAGCTATGCAAGGAACAACTGTTGAGATTTGAAGAGTTAGAGTACTCAAACAGAGTATTAATTGACAAAGGAATATTTTATTTGCTACATCGTCTAGAACCGCATTTACTTATGCCTTTTATTTTCAACTAATCCACTGCATTTACTTTTCCGTCAAATGTCATCCCTTGTCCAAAAAGACATACAGCCTCATCACTCTTCAAATTTCACCATTCATTCATTAGTGAGTGAAGTGAAATAGTTAACAAATATTCATAGTAACTGTTACATTCACACAGACATACAAAAAACCAGTGATGCAAAACATCAAGCAGTCAAATTTCAGATAAAAATATCATTATTCATATATAAGATATAAGATATATATATACAATACCAACAAATATAATCAATGTCAATAAATCATGAAACTTGCTAGCTAGACAAACATCAACCATATATACCTCATAACGATCACAAAGATCAAAAGATCATTCAAAACCAATAGACGTCGCAGCTGGAACCATCAAAGGCAGCACTGTTACTTCCAGGTACAGGAAGCTTCAACTTACAATCAACATGAGGCTTCCTACGTATCTTCATCAATGAGTTCAACCTCAGCCTAAGCCTTGTATATAGCTTAACATGAACATAGTAATACCGTTTCTCCTTTCTCTATATCATAAGTGCTCCTCACATCGTTCACAAATGAAGCCCCTGTAAAAACTGGAAACAAAGTGGTAGTGTTCTTATGACCCTGGTAAAAGGTCGGCAACTGCACGTACCCGAACCTGGCATCATCGTACAAAGCATGTGCTTCAATATAATCATAGTAAAGACCGATTCTTTTGTTAGGGTTTCTGATAGCCATGGTCCTTGAAAGGTTGTACTGCAGATTTTTGTTGGAGCTGGGGAGAGTGAAGGTGGTGAGCTCTGCAGATGTGACGTATACTTTTATTTAGTTAGGGCGGAAGTTGAGCCATAGAATTAAAGCTACGATGCCCAGGGTTATTATGATGGAGAAGATTAACTTGAAGATGAAGGAGAATAGACACGTGCATGGGTTGCATGAAGTGCCTCGACCAACTCGGTTGTAGGATTTTTGAGGTGGGATCGATGGACCGTAGTATGCTCCATTTAGATTTGAACTCATTTTCAGATTCAGATTGAGATTGTGATATTCGAATAGTCATGAGTATGTTGTTTTATATAGTGTTTATGATATATGATGAAAGGAAAGTACGGAGAAGTTTGTGTTTGTATTGGAAACCGCGGGTGTTTTCTTTTAGTTAGGTAATGTGGTACGTAAATTCTCAATAAAGAAATTGTTTTGGATGACGATGAATTATCTCGTTGCATCGGTCTTCTCTTTTAAGTAATTAACAATTGTTTGCAGAAAGTTTGACTACCGTCTGTGATGTGAAATTTCTTCCCACGTATATTATGTTTATTTTTAACTTTTATCGACCAAAAGTGTTTTTTTTGTCATTCTCAGTGACACTCCACTTTTTTATTATAGAGGAGTTATTTTTTTTATTGTGTGGGATACCAAAAGATGTTACCCCCTCTTAAAAAAATTGTGAATTCTCCAATTTAACCTTTTTTACTTTTTACCTTAATTTCTTTTTTTTTCACTAATCTTCTTCATTAACCTACAATCAATCATTGATCAATTGAGAAATTAAATCCATCTTCTGATAAATTCCAAAAAAGAGTGAAACATGATTAATTCTTACACAAGAATCTATACGGAACGTTAAGTTCGTGAACAAAAAAACAATGTGGTAAACTTTTTTTTAATTCTAGGGTTATATGTTATCGAAAGTGGAATACGAGATGGTATAGCCGAGATTCCAACTGTAACATGTCCACGAGAATAAAAGACTTCAAACGACATAGGCCCTTCATTTTAAACTATATAGTTCGGCACGAGACTGCCGAATTTTGTTATTAATTTCAGTCATTCTCAGTCGAATTTTATATAACATGTTTTTTTTTACTTTACTTTGAACTCACTTTTTACTTAGATATTCGAGTACTGGTGCGAGAAAGCAACAAGTGAAGGGAGTAATTGCAATGAATTCGAGGACGACGACATTATTGATGATTAAAATATGGATGTAAACATGTCGCATTCGGTTTACCTCGATTTGTCTTTTCATTTCACTACGGATATGATATGATCAATTCATTCAATTTTTTCTGCATAGTTTATTTTTGTTTAAATTAGTTCGTTTATATATGTTTTAGGTTTTGAGTCAAAAGAAAATGTTCGAGATTGGTGCATGGATCGCGGACTTAGCGTGTAAATTGTATTGTTGTGACAAAAGGAACATGAATGAGAAATTTACAAGCACTACAACAAAACAGGCTTTTTACAACGGGCAATGCCCGTTGTAATATGTGTTCCACAACGGGCAGCGGACCGTTGTAATAGGCGATGTTGTAATAGGTCACCCATATTTAACAACAGACAGTTAATGTTGTAAAGACCGTTGTAGTAATCTTTTTTACAATGGTCGCCGACCGTTGTAATAGACTGTTATACAAGCTTCTTTGCCCGTTGCAAAATACTATCATATAAGATGGATAGCATGTTTCACAACATTCCCTGACCATTGTAAAAAACATTTTGACAACGGTTTTCGACCGTTGTTATATACTTTAATACAAGGCGCAAATGACCATTGTGAAAATGATTTTTACAACGGTTATTGACCGTTGTAATAGAGTATAATACAACGCGCTTTGATCGTTGCACAAAAAATGCAAATTAAAAAAAAATTTACAGCAACGTATAGGTAGCACATCCATACAAATAATGAATAATTTAACAGTAATAAATATTACGCACAAACAACCAAAATCACATGCGAAAAGACTAAAAAGGCTAATCTGAGGAATTTTGACCCAAACAAATTATGTGGATCTAAATCAATCCACAGAGAAGATATATAAAACTGTCAACCACATCTGTAATGAAAATCTTGTGATATCATAAATATATAACATGTGAGTAGTGAATACGATATTATAAACATTTCCTAAATAACCAAATATTATAAAGTGTAGAAATGTAAAATAAAAAAGCAAATAACATAAAGGTATCTTTTGACCAATACCAAGCATGAAATCTCTGGCCATTGAATAAACGGTGCATCATTTTTAGAGCCAACAAAATCACATGGATACGCATGCATCCCAACCTCGTTAAACGCCAACATCGCATCGGTTTCACTAGAAAACTCATCACTCAGTCAATATTACCCCGACATTGTCAAATATATATTTAGTGGAATTTTCTATGTACCGGAGATATCAAGAAAGTCAATCATTTCAGGGTCAATAGGAATCAACCCCCACCATTCAAAAAGACTAGTATACCCCAGCGGTCCCATGAAGCCTCCAAAACTAAAAGATCGACAAAGAATGTTGGTCTTGGACTAAGTTCTGAACTGACTAGGGTTAAAACACTCAAGAATGTGGCATAACTCTTCACGTTGCAAAAACTAATTTGTTTCATGATCTTCAAAAAAATATAGGGGAACTAAAGAAGTTGATCGAAGAAATTCAAGAAAAAAACTGTTAAAACAGAAGAGTGAAAGCTATGCATTTCAAAAATCAGAGATGAATAAAACCTCAAAAGAAGGGCAAGTGAAGACAAATACAATGGTAGAACGCAACAGAATAAAGAGAAGGCAGCTAGTATTATCAGATATGTGGACTGAAATTTGTCTGCTAACGGATATGAATAAAACCCAGCAAAACAAATGTTCCTTTTTATTTGATGTTTCTGGATATGTACATAAGTAAATCCATTGATTCTAAGAGAGCCTGGAAGCAAAATGCAGTGTATTTGTAACAAGAGATGAAATGTAAACTATGTGGCATACAAACGTAAACACAAAATGATTTTTTCTTTTTGAGTTTCTCTGTCTTTTTTTTTACTGAGAAGAAGAAGACAAAATTTTAATAATTTACCTCTCTTTGATGTTGCTCCATTTTAATTGAAGTGTCAGTTTAAAAAAATTGAAGTGCATATTAAAATTTTAATATTTTACCTCTCTTTGATGTTGCTCAATTTTACTCTTGATGCTTCAAGTTCAAATATCTTCTGTTAAGGGAGGAACCTAGAAAAAAAAACATAACATATATATAAATAATTAGAACATCATACTAATTAGTCATTATTGTAAAATATGAAAATCCTAATATACAATAGAAACACTTTGCAAAAGAAAGATTATTTTTTCCCAAGTTCACAAATTAAAATTCATGGTTAATAATTCATGATTAATTAATATAACTATGCAGAAAACTGTATAATTACACTCTTTACGAATATAACTACATGTAACACAAATATCAATAAAGGATGCTTATATCATACCAAAATACCATCACAATCCTTCCTTATATAATTTTCATCACCATCATCGACATCCCTATCATCAAGTAGTGACTCGTCTACCGGTTTGCTACTTGACTCATCCTCCTCATCATAGCTTTCCAACTCATGAAAACCTCTAGGGGGTGCTCTTAGCACAACATACCAATTTGAAAAACTACTTTCTCTACAAAAAAACACTTGTACGGCTTGCGTTGCTAAGATGAAAGGGTCGCTTGCGAATTGATTTTGGAATTGATGTAAATTGACTAACGTAAATCCATCTTCGACCTTAACTCCACGATCAATATTTGCCCAATCACACTTAAACAAGGCAATTTGAAACTGCCGGTAGTCAAGCAACAAAATCTCACGCAAAACACCATAATATATTACTTTCTCAATGGATCCATCCATACGAAGAGTACTTGCCTCAATGGAAACACCACTATTTTGTGTAGATTTATCATTGTCTTTAGTATGAAAACGGCGACCATTAATTATATAGCCGGTATAAGAAATTACTTGATGGCGAGGTCCATATGAAAGCCAATTTATTAGTTCACTAACATCAGATGTGTTTCTATCATCTTGAACCTGAAAATGCATAATGTTATATATAAAGACTAATCACAATAACATATACTTCTATGTCGAACTTATCCATCTTAAAATATATAACAATGTCAACCTTTTTTTTAAACCAATGACTAAAAGTCTCTGAATGCAGCTTTGAAAGTTCCAAATCATCTCGTGAAAGCCGGGGATGCAAAAGTTTTAGTTCCTCATTGTGCATCCTATATACGTAAACATTCATGTCAAAATCTAATTTATTTCACACATTAATTGAATCGAACTTATGCTTACTTTATATAAGGCTCCACTTCCTCAGTATTAAACAACATGTACCGATGAGCAGCATCAATCACCTCCTTAGTGACTACCATAGGTTTTCCTTTGGAAATAAGACGCCCCTCGGGTATGGAATCACTTTGTTCCACTTCATTTCTATTTTTCCTTTGTCCAATTTCTAATGCACCATTAATATATCCAGCACAATACTTCATGCATTCATCAGCAGAATAGCGCTCAACTATGCATCCTTCAGGCCGTGCTTGATTTTTAACATACCCCTTCAGTGTTCTCATGTATCTATAATCAAGATGCATAAGTAAAATATTTTCATAAGCACATATATTATTAACTACTAAAGGTACTAATGCCAAATTTTACCTCTCAAATGGATACATCCACCGATATTGTACTGGTCCGTAAATTTTTGCTTCCTTCGCTAAATGTATTGTCAAATGAATCATGATGTCAAAAAAAGGAGGAAAAAATCTCTCAATGTCGCATAGTGTTAATGCAACCTGATTCTCGATGGATTCTAATTTATCTTTATCAAGCACTCTTTGGCAAATGTCGTTGTAAAAAGAACATAGTCGTAGTAATGCATTCCTTGTCCCTTTAGGTAGAAGTCCTCTCAGTGATACAGACAATAGTTGTTGCATCAAAACATGATAATCATGGGACTTTAGACTTGAAATTTTGTTTTGTTTTGCAAAACATTTTCCAATATTTGAGCTATAGCCATCGGGTACTTTCAAATTCCTCATTCTATTATAAAAGATCTGTAACGACCCGCCTTTTTGGACAATTTAAACCGACGATCAAATACACATGCCGATTCTAAACCATTCAAAAGGGCAGATGGTTATTGGGGTAATTAAGAAAAGAAGAGAAAAGGAACAAGAAACAATCACAGAATCTTGCAGCGGAACGATATAATATAATAATCAAATAAACAGTTCATGAAGCTGTTTGCTATACTTTGATAATTATTTATACAACATTTATCAGAGTTATACATATACAACAGAACAAATAAAATAATGCAGCAGACAGCATGATGCAAAGATAATAATAGTAATAGTATACCAAATCTTCGTCTTCGTCCTCCAAAATAGATCTTCAATAAGCTGAAAAACTCAGGTCTGACCCGAGCGTAATGAAAAGACAAAACACTCGAGTCAGGACTAAAATATCCTCATGTAAGTTAAATCAATCGTAAATAAATATGAGTGCAGCGGCGTCAGAGATGTTTACGTGGTTTGACATCTCCTATCCAGTGTCAACGTGAGTGCAATAACTTAAGAGATGTTACGGGATTTTCCATCTCTCAAGGATCCGTTAAACTATCTACTATATAATAGAATACGCTATATACAATAATGTCTATCATAAAGTAAAATATCAAACTAGCGTTAAGCCGTGGCCCATTCCACCCTTAACACAATTTTTATTCCCAAGAGCATATACAAGACCGTAGTTTCCCCAAAACCGAAAGTCACCAGAGGGCAATCCATATACTAAAGGTACAAACCAAAACGTAGTGGTCGCGAATAGGATAATCAGTATGACAAGGTACATGAGGCGATACCAACTAGGATACTAGTAGTTGCGTGATCCGGACTGATGTTGAGCATAGCAGCTACTATCTCAACACCGCGAAACAACACTCCCAAATCAAGGGGTGCACCCAAATCGAATCACAAAGGTAATAGATATGGTATCGAAGAAGTGTGTCCGCTAGAGGTGGCGAACCTCAATGGCCCGGCGCGGCTCCTGTTTTAGTCATGTCAGGGGTCATCCAATATCGTTCTCTTTCTTCAGTCAACGCGTTCACCAAACCATCCACTTCATTCTGGATCAACACTCCGCGTATAATAGTTATTAATGTGGTTTTCGGTATCGACAGAGAGTAAGTCCATATCCGATCCCGGTCTCTTTAATAACTACGTATTATTACACCGATGGCTCTTTTACATTTCAAATCGATTCATAATTGATATCAAAATATCATATTCGCTTCAAAATCAAATCCATTGCAAATATCATCATATCTATTCAAGATGTAAGATTCCGTTTCAAAATCATTTTTCGCCTCAATATCTCATTTCGATTTCAAAATCAATTCGAATTTCAATTTAAGTTGCAACTTCATATAACCCAATTCATATTTAAATTCAAGATTTAAACATAAACATTTCACCTTATTGACCAGCTTGAAATTTTTAGAAAATAGTTTAAGTAGTTTTTAAAAGTAGTTTTAAATAATTAAAATAGTTAAAATACTTAAAATATTTAAATGGATTCCAAATAGATAATTTAATTTAATATAGTTAATATGGGTTAAAATAGTTTAAGTATTTCAAATGGTTTATGTAACAGAGTAATTTGGAAAACAAAATGAAACAACTTCAAAACCAAACCATTTCAATTTTAACTTCCCAATTCAAATCAATTTCAATTTCTATTCTACCGATTCAATTTCGATTTCAATTCAAATGAATGTCAACTTTGACTTCAAATTAATTCAATTCTACATTCGCCTTCAATTAATTCAATTTCAATTTATATTGATTTGGAGCTTGATTTTTCAAAATATCAATTTATAACACTTAACAAAATTTATCCTTCAATATTCAACTTTAAATCCAAATTTAAATATGATTCAATTTCAAGCTCAATTTCGAAATATCATTTTTACTTAGTAATACTCAAGGCTCGAAATAATGTTCAATCTTTAAACAAATAAATTTTCAAAATTCAATCATATCCCAACTTTAAATTTCAAAGTCTCAACTTAAATTATTAAAGCAATTTCTTTTAACCAAAATTTATTTCAACATTCCCAACTCAATTTGCGATAAATTCGATTTCTATAAATTGATTTTATTTATAACTTTTTAAATCAAAACATTTAAATAAATTTCAATCCAACTATTTTAAAATTATTAATTTAACCAATCCGGTGTCCGTATATAATTTTCTATCCTATGGCCAAGTGATTATTTATTTCAATTAAATGTCAGGGATGAATATATATCACTTAAACCAATCACAGTGTCATATGTATGTATAACAGGATATATATAAGCAAATAAACATCCAAACATTTAAATATCAACCAATAGCATCCATCGAAATAAATCATCCAATAGACAATACAATTCACGACAATTTCATAGTTATCAATATCAGGAAATTTAATTGCAATTAAATTTTAATTTAAATTGGACTATCAATTTTTATTTTCAACGGTGAATTCGAATGACAATCTATATGACAATTAAATTTTATCAAACAACGATAAATAAAATTCATATCACTTCATAATATCAAATTTAACTACCATAAAGATATTCAGTACATTGTGAGCGTTATAGAACACTCACCTTGATTTTCCCCCGTCGCGAGGCATTCCGATTTGGAACTAAAACTAGACGACGTCCGATTTTAGCCCAAATTTTGACTGTCTCCAAATTCGTCCAAACTAGTTTCATTTCGACGCGTGCGAACCACACTCCTCTCGGCCATGCCCAAGTCGCACGTTACCAATCGCTACCGAGCTTCACCAAAACGCGCGTCCATATGTCATTCGACGAGGAGAATCCAAATACGAGCTCTATTTCTTGAATCGATGAATGAAAACGAAGAGAAGCTTAACCCTAGTTTCAAACTCCCTCACGTCTTCACTGATGCCCCCCTAAATCATAGCCGCACCACACAAAAGTATACTGGATCGAAGCAAACGATGAAATAGGATTTTTAGAGGAGGTTTTGGGATTTTTAGTAGAATAGAATTGGAGTTAGGAATTTTTGAAGTTTAGATTTATTCCCTCTTCACTCCTGTTATCTTGAAGAAGGAAAGAAGCATATTACAGAAGGCATATGCAGATCAAATCATAGGGTGGCTGATTGGACGGGATATACAGCTGTGATAGACTAAAAAAAAATTTAAAATATTATTTAATGACAAATATCTCATTTAAAAGCAGCTTAAAATTTTGAATTCCTATTGAGGTGTGCCGCTAGGCGTTCGTAATGTTTTACCCTCATTCCGAACACAATGGAATAGGTTTCGGGGCCTAATTCGATCATATGTGGAAAATAGCTTTTCGAATCGAATTAAAATATTGAATTTCCGATACAAATTTCGATGCGTTTCTAACCCGTACGACCAAACGGTAAATCCATACGTTCTAAAATTTGAAATCCGATAATAATACACTATTACGGATCCAATGGAAATGGTTTCATCGAATTCCGAGACTGTGCCTCGGAAGGCTATTTTTACTCGTCGATTATAATATAAAATTGTCAATTTCTAGTAATTTACTTTTAAATCCAATTTTGAATGTTGACAATCTTCATTGTTGTTTAAATAAAATTTCATATCAATTTCCGATATCATTTCAATCATATTTTACTCAGGATTCAATTATTCAAATATTTGCAAATTTAAATTTTAAACAATTTTGATTATCCAAAATCCACCATCTTCTGAAATATTTGAAAATGAACTTATAAGGTTAATTCTTAAAACGAATTCAAATTATAGAACAACCATTTTCATTATATAGTTATTCAATTCCCGTCATTCAATTTTTCAATTAATTTCAAATATTGGATTTTTAAATGAATTTTACTTATCAATCCATTACATTATTTACATTTGTTTTTCCATATATTCCCTTATAACCCAGTTATAACATTTGAGTCAATTCAATTAGATTGGAACTCCATTCAATCTATTTATAATTACTTAGATAATTATTGTTTCAATTCATTCCAATTATTATTATAAATAAATAAATTACAAATTTTTATTTTTTTCTAACATTAAATCATGAAATCTTATTAAATTAGCTATTTTAATTATCAAAAATTTACAGGTCGTTACACTCTCCCCCACTCAAAACTTTTCGTCCTCGAAAAGGAAAAAGAAGGGAAAAGGAAGTAAGTGTAGAATTCAACATTAGATATATTTTATTCAAAGTTACCAACTTATAAACAATGAAATTCTATTTATAAAGTCATAACTACGCTTCCACTAAGTTACTCCGAACGGCTTTCTAAATTTAAAATTAGTTATCAAAACGAGTTATAAATTTTAAAACTTAAAAAAAATTTCTAACACCCGGATTTACGAAAAATTTCGGCAGAGTCTCCTTTGCGCGGCTCGATCGGTACAACTACAAAATGCCTCTACGGGCCCCAAACCAACAAAAGAAAATCAAAAGCCAAGTGGCTCATCAAAAATCACCAAATCCAATGACAAAATAAACATGTACCTTTTGTCGGGCAATCCAAATTTCCTTGATTTTAAATACCTGCATCTTATTTACCAATGATAACCAATCATATAATTTTAAAAGAATCATTTTATATTTGGCATCTTAAATTTCCAATATTAACTTTAATTAAGTTCGTAAGCCGTACATATATCATCCGTGAGCAATATCAAATCTAATTGATTATTCGATCACACAATTTCACCTCCAACTAGTATCGTTCACACGACTCTCTAGTGCGGACTAAGATTTGGTTCCTTGATTGGAAACTGTTACTCTCCTTACATAGCCATATACTATGATAGAGAATTCCAGAATCAAATCAAAAATCCATATCCAGGGTTCGCCGTCGAGAATCGAGTGAAAAATCCTAACTTGGATCGATATAAATTATCTCGAAATTTTGTGCTCGAATTTGGATCAAATCGTTATGCGAATAAAATAATATACGTACAATCTCACGTATTACCTTCCAATGGATTTCTATCCAATTTATCTATACTAAATTATTTTATTGACTTCTTTTTTTTATTTACAATTAATTATTCATAATCCATTATTCAGTTAGTATATTCATTTCTCTACATAGCATATTCTTTAACATTATCTTTTCTTAAACATCATATCATTAAATTTTCTTACTCAAGTTCATTTTAAACATTCTATATAATTTAATTAAATTCAATTTCATTTTCCAATTGATTCTTAGCTATACCAATTTCTTTTGTTTACATTTTTTTCAATTTCATAAATTTAGTTACTAACAAATTTATTTATGGAACATTTTTATTAATCGGCACTTTAGTTTATTAATCATCTTATAAAAGTCTAACCTCTCATAAATGACTTTTCTTATTTTACAGTTATCTTAAAGGTTACAAATTCAATTCAAAATTTTTTTTATAATCCCTTTGCAATTTATATTTATTTCTATAACCAATTTACAAAGATATAATACGATTCATTTATCTTCTTTCTTAAGTTCACTTACTTGTTCCATTTAACCCTTCATCATTTTCATATTATACTTAAATAACATTTTTTTATCACAACCAAATTTTCCATTTATATACATTTTAATTACTTTTAAGTTTTGCTTACTTATATATTTAAATTACCTGTAGGTTTTGTTTACTTGTATAATATCTCATTTCATATCTAAAACATCATTTTAACTTTTAGCATTTGGTAAGTCATATTATATGTTATTAGAATGCAATTTGATACAATACAAATTTATAGGATTCATTTTTCTAAATTAGAATGTTCACAAATTTCTACTTGTTTTAAATTTTCTTTACTTTTCAATACTTTTCAATTTTAAGAGTTACACTTCAACTCTAAAGTTTCTCAAAACCTTAAGCTTAGAGTTTTTTTTCCTCTTATTATATAAGTTCTGATTATTCACATTTCATTCAGATAATTTGAAAAATATTAATTAACAGAACTTAGAAATTTAAATGCCCGGTTCATTTTAAATCATTTGAAATAAAATAAAATCATTTGAAATGTATATATATCAAATCATAATTTCTAAGTTTAAACCAAAATGCATTTTTCAAAACAGTTTCGAAGCACAGCAAAGCTTCGCATAAGTCTCCTACACTTTGAGACTCGAAAATGAACGTCGATGATGCTGCGCAGTCATCATCGAAATTATTTTCCAGCGACATAAGAGAGGAGTACTGAATTTATTCCCTCCTAAAAATCCTTTCAAAATATTTCCATAAACATTTTTCAACTAATATCATTATATATTTTTCTTCAAAGTTTTGAAAACCATTTTCAAAAATCTCCGGGTCTTAAACTCAATATTTCTCAATTTAAATCTATCTTGATTTATAAGTCACATTTATAAATTATTCTTACAAAATTTTACTTTCTTAAAACATTTTATAAATTGTTTTATCATTATTTATTTTGTAATAAACCTTATTTACCAAAACACAATATCCCATTAATGATGACCATCCATATTATCCTTTCTAACAACCAAACAAACTGGATGAATCATAATAATTTCTAAAATTTATTTCTTTATATATAAAATATAATTAGGGCAAAATTATTTCATTTACCCAATTTCAAAACAATACTATGTCGAATTGTTCTGTTAAAGTGTTTAGAGACCCCTATCAATGACGTTAATTACTCGTATTGACCAGAATCCATAAGCCACTCAACAAATCAACCAACACAATATAAAACAATTTTATGTCACTAACAAATACGCTCTCTCATACATACACTCAGTGACTCATCATAGGGTATTACTACCCTATTCATAAAGAGTCAGACCCCACAAAGCTAAGGTTATCGCTAAACCAAAGCTCTGATACCAACTGTAACGACCTGCCTTTTTGGACAATTTAAACAGACGATCAAATACACATGCCGATTCTAAACCATTCAAAAGGGCATATGGTTATTGGGATAATTAAGAAAAGAAGAGAAAAGGAACAAGAAACAATCACAGAATCTCGCAGCGGAACGATATAATATAATAATCAAATAAACAGTTCATGAAGCTGTTTGCTATACTTTGATAATTATTTATACAACATTTATCAGAGTTATACATATACAACAGAACAAATAAAATAATGCAGCAGACAGCATGATGCAAAGATAATAATAGTAATAGTATACCAAATCTTCGTCTTCGTCCTCCAAAATAGATCTTCAATAAGCTGAAAAACTCAGGTCTGACCCGAGCGTAATGAAAAGACAAAACACTCGAGTCAGGACTAAAATATCCTCATGTAAGTTAAATCAATCGTAAATAAATATGAGTGCAGCGGCGTCAGAGATGTTTACGGGGTTTGACATCTCCTATCCAGTGTCAACGTGAGTGCAATAACTTAAGAGATGTTACGGGATTTTCCATCTCTCAAGGATCCGTTAAACTATCTACTATATAATAGAATACGCTATATACAATAATGTCTATCATAAAGTAAAATATCAAACTAGCGTTAAGCCGTGGCCCATTCCACCCTTAACACAATTTTTATTCCCAAGAGCATATACAAGACCGTAGTTTCCCCAAAACCGGAAGTCACCAGAGGGCAATCCATATACTAAAGGTACAAACCAAAACGTAGTGGTCGCGAATAGGATAATCAGTATGACAAGGTACATGAGGCGATACCAACTAGGATACTAGTAGTTGCGTGATCCGGACTGATGTTGAGCATAGCAGCTACTACCTCAACACCGCGAAACAACACTCCCAAATCAAAGGGTGCACCCAAATCGAATCACAAAGGTAATAGATATGGTATCGAAGAAGTGTGTCCGCTAGAGGTGGCGAACCTCAATGGCCCGGCGCGGCTCCTGTTTTAGTCATGTCAGGGGTCATCCAATATCGTTCTCTTTCTTCAATTAACGCGTTCACCAAACCATCCACTTCATTCTGGATCAACACTCCGCGTATAATAGTTATTAAAGTGGTTTTCGGTATCGACAGAGAGTAAGTCCATATCCGATCCCGGTCTCTTTAATAACTACGTATTATTACACCGATGGCTCTTTTACATTTCAAATCGGTTCATAATTGATATCAAAATATCATATTCGCTTCAAAATCAAATCCATTGCAAATATCATCATATCTATTCAAGATGTAAGATTCCGTTTCAAAATCATTTTTCGCCTCAATATCTCATTTCGATTTCAAAATCATTTCGAATTTCAATTTAGGTTGCAACTTCATTTAACCCAATTCATATTTAAATTCAAGATTTAAACATAAACATTTCACCTTATTGACCAGCTTGAAATTTTTAGAAAATAGTTTAAGTAGTTTTTAAAAGTAGTTTTAAATAATTAAAATACTTAAAATACTTAAAATCTTTAAATGGATTCCAAATAGATAATTTAATTTAATATAGTTAATATGGGTTAAAATAGTTTAAGTATTTCAAATGGTTTATGTAACAGAGTAATTTGGAAAACAAAATGAAACAACTTCAAAACCAAACCATTTCAATTTTAACTTCCCAATTCAAATCAATTTCAATTTCTATTCTACCGATTCAATTTCGATTTCAATTCAAATGAATGTCAACTTTGACTTCAAATTAATTCAATTCTACATTCACCTTCAATTAATTCAATTTCAATTTATATCGATTTGGAGCTTGATTTTTCAAAATATCAATTTATAACACTTAACAAAATTTATCCTTCAATATTCAACTTTAAATCCAAATTCAAATATGATTCAATTTCAAGCTCAATTTCGAAATATCATTTTTACTTAGTAATACTCAAGGCTCGAAATAATGTTCAATCTTTAAACAAATAAATTTTCAAAATTCAATCATATCCCAACTTTAAATTTCAAAGTCTCAACTTAAATTATTAAAGCAATTTCTTTTAACCAAAATTTATTTCAACATTCCCAACTCAATTTGCGATAAATTCGATTTCTGTAAATTGATTTTATTTATAACTTTTTAAATCAAAACATTTAAATAAATTTCAATCCAACTATTTTAAAATTATTAATTTAACCAATCCGGTATCCGTATAATTTTCTATCCTATGGCCAAGTGATTATTTATTTCAATTAAATGTCAGAGATGAATATATATCACTTAAACCAATCACAGTGTCATATGTATGTATAATAGGATATATATAAGCAAATAAACATCCAAACATTTAAATATCAACCAATAGCATCCATCGAAATAAATCATCCAATAGACAATACAATTCACGGCAATTTCATAGTTATCAATATCAGGAAATTTAATTGCAATTAAATTTTAATTTAAATTTGACTATCAATTTTTATTTTCAACGGTGAATTCGAATCACAATCCATATGACAATTAAATTTTATCAAACAACGACAAATAAAATTCATATCACTTCATAATATCAAATTTAACTACCATAAAGATATTCAGTACATTGTGAGCGTTATAGAACACTCACCTTGATTTTCCCCCGTCGCGAGGCATTCCGATTTGGAACTAAAACTAGACGACGTCCGATTTTAGCCCAAATTTTGACTATCTCCAAATTCGTACAAGCTAGTTTCATTTCGAAGCTCTCGTCATTACGATCGCAACGCAAAAAGTCTCATTCCAATCGGACCTCGTATGCGAGAGTTATTAAATTTATAAGTTACCGATATAATTCAATTTAAAAATTTACATAACTTTAACGTAATTACGATATTACCCTGAGACCTTCTTCCTCCCAAATAAAAGCCTGCATACGAAACCTGTACAAACCCACCATGGCGTGCACTCATTTCCAGTGATACGGAGCTACGGGCGATGTAAATCGAAACCGATCGCGCCGACAAGCTTCTCCTCTCAATCTCCATCTCCCGGACCCCTCACATTGAAGCTCACACCTACCCATCAAAACGCATGCGAACCACACTCCTCTCGGCCATGCCCAAGTCGCACGTTACCAATCGCTACCGAGCTTCACCAAAACACGCGTCCATATGTCATTCGACGAGGAGAATCCAAATACGAGCTCTATTTCTTGAATCGATGAATGAAAACGAAGAGAAGCTTAACCCTAGTTTCAAACTCCCTCACGTCTTCACTGATGCCCCCCTAAATCATTGCCGCACCACACAAAAGTATACTGGATCGAAGCAAACGATGAAATAGGATTTTTAGAGGAGGTTTTGGGATTTTTAGTAGAATAGAATTGGAGTTAGGAATTTTTGAAGTTTAGATTTATTCCCTCTTCACTGTTCTGCTCGCCTGTTATCTTGAAGAAGGAAAGAAGCATATTACAGAAGGCATATGCAGATCAAATCATAGGGTGGCTGATTGGACGGGATATACAGCTGTGATAGACTAAAAATTTTTTTTTTAAATATTATTTAATGACAAATATCTCATTTAAAAGCAGCTTAAAATTTCGAATTCCTATTGAGGTGTGCTGCTAGGTGTTCGTAATGTTTTACCCACATTCCAAACACAATGGAATAGGTTTCGGGGCCTAATTCGATCGTTTGTGGAAAATAGCTTTTCGAATCGAATTAAAATATTGAATTTCCGATACAAATTTCGATGCGTTTCTAACCCGTACGACCAAACGGTAACTCCATACGTTCTGAAATTTGAAATCCGATAATAATACACTATTACGGATCCAATGGAAATGGTTTCATCGAATTCCGAGACTGTGCCTCGGAAGGCTATTTTTACTCGTCGATTATAATATAAAATTGTCAATTTCTAGTAATTTACTTTTAAATCCAATTTTGAATGTTGACAATCTTCATTGTTGTTTAAATAAAATTTCATATCAATTTCCGATATCATTTCAATCATATTTTACTCAGGATTCAATTATTCAAATATTTGCAAATTTAAATTTTAAACAATTTTTATTATCCAAAATCCACCATCTTCTGAAATATTTGAAAATGAACTTATAAGATTAATTCTTAAAACGAATTCAAATTATAGAACAACCATTTTCATTATATAGTTATTCAATTCCCGTCATTCAATTTTTCAATTAATTTCAAATATTGGATTTTTAAATGAATTTTACTTATCAATCCATTACTTTATTTACATTTGTTTTTCCATATATTCCCTTATAACCCAGTTATAACATTTGAGTCAATTCAATTAGATTGGAACTCCATTCAATCTATTTATAATTACTTAGATAATTATTATTTCAATTCATTCCAGTTATTATTATAAATAAATAAATTACAAATTTTTATTTTTTTCTAACATTAAATCATGAAATCTTATTAAATTAGCTATTTTAATTATCGAAAATTTACAGGTCGTTACCCAGTCATCTCTTTTTCTGAATCAGTTAAGGTGCATGGGGCGGTTGGAAGTAATGCTTTGCTTCCCATGTCTATAGGATGTAACTTTTTCCTAATACCAAGTACTTCTAGATCTATACGTGAATTAATGCCATCTTTTGATTTTCCTTTAATATCAAGAACGTACCAAGAATACTTTCACCAATATTTTTTTCAACATGCATTACATCTAGATTGTGACGCAAAGGAAGTACCTAAGAAAACAAAAAATAGACTATAACTAATTAATAATAAAGTATTGATTACATAGATAGAAAAGAAGAAGCAATTTTGTTTCTGATAAAACTTTACCTGCCAATAAGGCAAATCAAAGAAAATAGACTTCTTCTTCCACATTGGACTTCCTTTTTTCTTCCTATCTCCCCTTTTTCTTTTCCTTTTTTCTTTCTCTTTCTCTTCCTCCTTTGGTTTTTTCCCCCAATCATTGCAAATATCTTTAACAATATCAAAGACTTAAGCACCGGTTTGTGTTGGAGGTCTTTGCCTAGCCTCTATAGTTCCATCAAACAAGTTTTTTCGTTGGCGATATTCATGATTAGGATCAAGGAATCGCCTATGGCCTAAATATGCACACTTCTTACTAAATGGTAACCATATTGAGCATGTATTAACGCCACAAACAGGACATGCCCTTTTACCCTTTACGGTGCAACCTGCTAAATTTCCATAAGCTGGAAAATCATTTATCGTCCACATTAAAATTGCATTTAATCTAAATTCGTTGCGAGTGTATGCATCATACGCCTTCACCCCTTTATCCCATAATTTTTTCAAATCTTCAATAAGTGGTTGTAGATACACATCAATATCATTCCCTGGCTGTCGTGGTCCAGGAATTAATAATGATAACATCATATTATCTTTGTGCATACAAAGCCACGGAGCGAAGTTGTACGCAACAAGAAATACTGGCCAAAAACTATACGCACAGTTCCAATCCTCAAAGGGATTAAAGCCATCACTTGCAAGACCAAGCCTTAAATTTCGTGGATCGGATGCAAAGGAAGGGTACATCCTATCAATTGTAGCCCATTGAGAAGAATCTACTGGATGACGTAATTTACCATCTTCACTCTTATGATTGTTATGCCACCTTAATTGCTCTAATGTTTCTACGGACATAAACATTCTTTTCAGTCTTGGTATTATTGGAAAGTATCTCAAAACCTTTGCAGGTACTTTGGTTTGCTTTCCATCTTCATTTGTCTTGTTCTCTTTCCAACGAGAATTTCCACATTTTGGACAAATATCACTATGTGCAAGCTCTTTCCTAAAAAGACAACAATCATTTACACATGCATGTATTTGTCTATAGCCTAAACCAAATGATTTAAGCAGCTTCTTTTTTGCATACGTCGAATCAGGAAGCGTGTTCTCCACAGGCAGCATATCTTTAAGAAGTTTAAGAAGTTCCGTAAATGCAGTGTCAGATACACCATTTCGAGCCTTGTGCTTGTAAAGACGTATTGTAGCTGATAACTTTGTGTGGCTTGTATAACCAGGATACAAAGGAATTTTAGAATTTTCTATCATCTCCTTATTCCCTACCCCTTGTCTTACATTAGAATGATCTTCCATCTCGTCATTACATATTTGTGTGTCTAAGTACATTCTATATGAATTTGTCACTTCATCGCCTTCATTTTCTAAAGGGCATGCTTCCCCGTGAAAAATCCATACATCATATGTTGGGTCAATTCCAAAACAAACCAAGTGTGCTACAACTTCCCTTGATGGGTGGCGGATAAGATTCCTACATTTTGAACAAGGCCAAATAATCTTTTCTGGATTTCCCTTCCATTCTGCATGCCCACACAAATATCGCCCGAGATCTCCTTTGAGATCTCATTTTCACACTTAAACGAGACGAGACATCAAATCTCCTCCATATTTCCCTCGACACTCAACTCGTCCGAGATATTCAAATCTCACCCAAAATATGGATCAAAATCTCAATCTGAGATCTCACCCGAAATTATACATTTTTCTTATTTTGCATAATATTTTTTATTTTCATATTGATTCAAAAGAAACTATTCAATCGAATTATAATTTACCAACTTCTTGAACATATTCTTTACTTTTTATCTTAATGAGTCATAGTGAAAGGTTTCACTTTTTTATTATGTTCAAATAAAAGGATGTTATTCAATCATTACCAAATTAATTAAGCTAATCATGCTACTACTCTTCTAAAAATATTCCTTTTTCCATGTAAATAAGCATGTTACAATTTTTATTTTTACTAAGAAAGTTATAGCCGTTAAATAAATTTTTGACACATCAATTTTAGACACATAAGTACATCCGAGATATTCCCGAGATGCATTATAAGACCCAAGATGTCAATCCGAGATGTACATTCGATATGTACTCATCTCGTCCGAGATCTCCCCCGATACGAGATAACTTGTTTAAAAATTTCGAGACGAAACGTGACCGAAATCTGATATTTAAAACCTTGGATACGATGATAAGGAATAGCAAAATATAGTGGTTAAAAAAGGAATGAAAAGAAAACCTTCCCAATGCTTCAATAAGATCTGATCCAAGCAAGTCAAAGGCATCTAATAAGCCATCTACTGATTCCTTAGAATTTCGGATTCTACCAGGGAGCGCTCGATCAAAAATTGAAGCAACCGGATCCAGGATTGGCCTATCATTTATATCCAGCCAATGTAATTAAAATAACTTATGGATAGTAATATGATATTAATTACAGGTGAAAAAAGCGACTACATAGATTCAAGGAAAAAGCCTTAATACTCTATACATCGGTCATACACCAGCCATAAGAAGGAAAACATTGACCACAATTACAATGATAAGAGCTACTTGTTCCCGATTAAAATATAATTCTTGATTTATCAGAGTAGAGACATCATGTATTACAAACCATCTCATCTAGATGTCCAAGTAGTGTACCTACTCGGGCATAGTTATGATTTAATAATTGGGCAGTTCATAATGCATGATGTTTTACTTCACTTTTCTAATATAGATTGAATAGTCCAAGCTGTAAAATTACATAGGGTATTCATTATTTGAATAACATACTAACCACATTAGGGACATGGCTTGTTGCTTCTATTTCATAGATTGCATTAAATGAAATGTCCTCAAATGGCATCTTCATAAAATCAGCCCGCAAAAGAGGAAATGCAAATACCTTATGATAGGTAAAGAAACCATAAATTTGATTATTGTATGGAAATACACCTTAACAACATTGCAATCCTCACCCATCTTCTTGCCTTATTTACCCAATCCCAATAAAAATACACAATAATGAAGCTTGCTTTGTTCTTGAAACTGCAATTACCCATTGAGATTCATCAGATTTGGCCATGTCTAAATGCCATGGTATTCTTTGCTGTGCTTGAGTGGAATACCCAATAATCTTTACTTTTTGCTCGACTTTTAATCAACCTTTCATCAAACTCTTGGTAGGAAATGCCAAAACCACTAGTTGATCTCAAGCTCTTATGCAAAAGAGTAACCCAATTAAAGGTTTTAAAGAATGAGAAGTGGAAAACTAGATAGAGGAAATCAACAGGTGAACAAAATAGATATTTGGTTTCGCTCTGATCAGATTTGTCGATGGAACGAACATATTCAAATGCCAAAGTCCAAAGCCACAGAGCCACAAGTATAGGACGTTATCATATGCAATTCCTTGAGTCTATGAACATGTCTATGCTAAATAGCTATGGTTCCATTCAGAACTACTATTTGATAGACTTGTACAAAACATACACCAGGAATATGTAAAACTTTGATCAGTTCTAGTATCATCCAATAAATTTAACTTAAAAGACATGCTATGACTATAAGCTGCTCCAAGACCGCACTGTTATGAAGGTGAGAAGTGTGTAATAGTGGGCAATCAGCCAAATTGACTTATAGTACCTAGCAGAGAGAGGTGTGTAATCTAGATACTCCCGTTGTTTATTGCTTCAAATTGATTCCCCACCTAAACCATTTCTGGAGTTCCTTGAACAGTCATTACGATAAAAACATCTAATGACAATGTTAAATGACACGTCTTTTAACAAAAATGAAAACAATATAAAAAATACACTATTTCAGAACGAAAAAAGTATGCCTTGATGTTTGAACATAGTACAATACTATAATATTGAACATTAGGATTTAGGTGTACTAATTATTTAATTGGACAAGGTAAAGATGGTACTTTATTGACAAACAATAGGAACGGTAGAGTTTGGATACAATAAGTAGTGGCACCCAAAATAAGACTGAAAAATACTACTCCATGGCAAAAATACTACTCGAACGGGTGCTCACTACCATATCCTAGCACGTGACTTAAAATTAGAAACAAGAAAAACAACTCAGACGTGATATTTCGGTTGGCATGATATTACCAATAGTCCGATACCATTAAGTGAAATCTTCTGTAGTGAATAAAAAAACTTAGTTAAGTGCGTGTCAAATGTAATTTTGGTTTTTAACGGTAAACTGTATTATTCAATACATTGCTTATACTGTAGTCCTATATCTTACCAAAGTCACAACATATAACAATCTTAACTCTGCCCTTTGTGCTGGCTCAAACTGAAAGCCTCTCATGTTCAGAACAAGTAAGTGATCATAAGTTCAATACAGGAAAGTAGTATGTTGAGTAAAATGAGACCTTCAATCAAACCTTAATTCAACAAAAAACAGTATGTTAACGCAAAATGACATAAAGCATACGTTAAACAGTCTTGATCTTCATAGTGGTGCAAAATGTTAGGATAGGGCAAACTGATAATTGAGACAAATATTCATCCAAAGTACTTTGTTTGTGAGAAAATTATGAAACTATGTAAGAACTACCTAAAGCTATCATCAGTGACGAAGCAAAGTTTCAGTTTTGGGGTGGTCACTCTATACAACAGCCATTTCCAGAAAATGTACCATTGCTCCAAGTAATGAGCTTACTTATAAACAATGTACATTGCAGCCATTCCGCAAAAAAGAAAAGCCAAAGCAAGAACCTTATTAGTTTCCCTCATTTGAGTTATGCTCTAATCTAAGTGTTATAGCAGTAGTTATCCTAAGTTACTCAATCCTGTAAACTGGTTCGACTGCAAAACCCAAAACAATGCTTTTATGTCCGTTTCCATTCATGCATTTCATCAGACACTTAGCTCCAACAGCACAAGCTTTTGCTTTGGAAAACATAACATTAGGAAATTGTTTTTTGAATAAAATTCTACATATCTGCTTGGTGGTGAGGAAGTAGGAGTAGATGTCGGCATGGAAAACGCGATCTTGCAGCTGCTCGCTGATGTCGGTGGGATCAGACATGTATTGCTCTGTCTCATCGTTTATAAGGACGTTGATGGCGCCGAGTTTGGCGACAACTTCTTCTAGGACTTTTTTTTTTGCAGTTTTCTTCGATTCCAAGGTCTGCTGGGATTGCTGGTGGATCCTTGCTGCTTTTCACTTGTTTGAGGAGATGGACTGTGTCGTTCGCGTCTTTCTCTTCTCATTCATGAATAAGAAAATTATGGTTTTTTTTTCTGGATTGGGAATGTTTTCATGATCTGGGAATTACAAAGAACAGAGAAGGTGTGAGCAGTACGTAGTAGTTGTGAGGCATTCATGAATTAGGATTTAGATTTTTCCTAATTCGATTTTCCGATTATTACTAACATGTACTTACGGATCACTATTATTAAGCGTTGGATTTTACTATCTGAGCCGTTCAGATGATAATTAAATTATGGGTATGGATTGCAAATCTTCAACAAAGTCGCAAATGCATAGCTAAATCCTTGTGCCTTTGCGATTCAAAAGAAGTTAAAAATAAACTGAAGACGACATCACTACATCATCGTTATATTTGTTTGGGTGGTAAAAGTGTAGCCAATTTTCAACGCATTTGTGACATCAGTTTGAAAACATCATAATGTTCATGACGTCAATAAGATGAAACTAATTAGCGACGCCCTCATGACGTCTTAATAACGCCTTGCTGACGGAATTAAATTTAGCGACCTCGCATCAACGCTAGATCACTATGGCATCGTTAATTTGCATCAGAAATCAGCAATTTTTCTTGTAGTGTTTTAGCAAGCAGCGGCCGAATCACATATACTCCTATACCTTACTTACTTAAAGATGGCAAGCAAGCACCAAACTAAGTAAATAATTTCGTTGGCACGAACGTCGTGTTTTATACGTCAAATCAAATATAATGACACTATATGGCATATAATCATCGATCAATGAAATAAAGTTCGATGGTTCGGTCATCGATTTCATTGCTAATACCTAAGCCTAATATCGTTCACAAAACCCTAACATCGCAATAAAAAAAGCCTAAAATTTGTATAAAATTGGAGAATGCACCTTGTCATCACCTTTTCAATCAACTTGAGGTTTGGAATATTTGATCGAGCACAGTTCATGGTTCGAATCATTTTGAGCAAGCAGCGTGAACGGTAAAAACATGAGAGGTAAATGGAATTGGCTGTAAAGTTAGATTAGGTTTAAAAAGAAAGAACTGTAAAATAGTAAAAATATGTTTTTTTTATAATGTGTGTGTACCTCTCTTAATACTTTTATCTTTTGTGGAGTGGAAATAAAAAATGACCACCTCTTAACTAAAAGTGGAGTGTTAATAACAATACTATTCTTTTATTAAACTACAAAGAAAGATATATACAAACGTACATCTTTATAGATATTTGGCCATGAAAAGCCCAAAGCCCATATCACTAGATCCATATAGATCATCACAGAACTTTAGAGACTGAACTATTCTAACTCAAACTTTCCCAATTCACTACTTTCTAACTCAAACTTTACCAATTCACTACTTTCTACTCCTTTAATAGCGGCATACATCAAATTATGTAGAAATCATGAGTTTGTTTCCATACCATGAGAATTTAACTTCAGATCCATTTAAGAAAAGCATATGATAGTGTCAAGAACTCATATGATGAAGGAAATGGACTTCCCCACAAAGTGGATCAAAGTTATCAAAATCCTTACTGAATCACCTTCATTTTTAGTCATTATTCAAATACGGGTACTGGGTGGGTGACCTATTATCCTTTAGCTATAGACCTGTAAATGATTGGATATGCATTTAGATAGTGTCATATCCATATTCATATCTGTGGATGTAGACGGATATCGTATATTCATCGGATATTCCTCGATAATTTCACAACTAATAAATCTAAACAAATAAATAAATAAATTTGATTCATTATAAATCCATTTTAGTACTAAAAAAATAAAAATATGCTAAGAAAAAAAATTAAACATAAAATATTGATTTTATACACAAATTAATTTTTTTACCAAGATAAAATAGTGAATGACAATCATTTTATGTACTAAAATACACATAAAAATAACTATAATCTTTATAAAAAATGGACGCTTAATTATTGGATGCTGATATTGTAGGATCGAATTAACCCTAGAAGGGATGAATACGATTTATAAATTCATAAGATAATAAAAATTTGCAAAACTAACAGAGTAAATGTAGAAATAAAAAGCAACGCACAATTTTACCCTACTTTGGCAAAAACTGCCTACTACTGCCCCTAATTTTTCTACTATGATTAAACAGTCGACCACTTATAGACCCTATAAACTTGCGACTATGGCTAACCTGATTGTTCTAATTCTAAACTCAAAACCCTACTTCAACTTTTTCCCCGAGTTGAGAATTTTTCGAACTATGCCCCATAGGTTGTTCCTAGTTAAAACTAGAGTTTTATAAAATTTGAAAAACAACTTACAATAAGATAAAATAGTTGAACCCTAATACAAATGTGGCCCAATTAAAATTAAAAGTCTTCCCTTTTCTTCAGTCCGCACATTATTTCCAAGCTGATACTCTTTTTCTTTTAAGATCTATTTTTAGGGTTTCTTCTTGAAGCGTCGTTCTTCGATTGAGCGATGGATTAATGCCTATCTCTCTTATCAATCGATTGCAAGCTCATGTGATGCTTTGTTGCTTCAAGCGTCGAGTTAATTCTCCAATTAATGATTTGGTACAATTTTTGACTTTTGATTTGTTATGTGTTTACCGGACTTCCAAAATTATCTACGATGATTAGGATTATGTATATGGCTTGATCATGGAGATGGATTGCATGATTTTTGATTTGAATATTTCAAACCTTGAGCTCGGTTTTTAATCTAGCCATTGATTTTTTGGTTGATGGTATTATGATTTCTGACTTGTTCAATTTTCTTACATTTGTTCGAAAATTCTGATTCCACATATTTCGAATATATTTGAATCTGGTTGATTGTTTTGATTTTGGTCTTGACTTTTTTGGACTTGTTCAAATTTGTTTCGGCCTGAATTTATGACATATTCAACTTCAAATTATTGATGCGTTTATTTTCCTTTATGTCTTCACTGTGCTAGCTTAATTATGTGATGCTGGTTGTGTAATTCAAAACTATACTTGAATCTAGTTGCATTTTTTGTGTTTTTAGTCTTTCAAGCATATACACTTGCATAGCAATTGCCTTGTGCATTCGGGTTTGTATTTGTACAGTGATATGTGTGTATTCCCGAGTTTCTTGTGTGTGTGTGTGAGTTGGTGAGAGTTGATCTGCTTGTAGTTGTATGCTCTCTTGTTGCACTTGTACTACTCTGTGTGTAGACTTTGCACTTGTTGCTGCTGAACTTGTTGTTCATGTGTGCATTTGCTCTCATTCTTGAATCTTCTTTGTATGTTGTGTCTGGTTACATTAGCATGCTTTGTACTCGATCCTATGTTTCGTGGTCAAATTCCAACTATTGCAAAAATTTCATTTTTCCATCGTTTAAAGTTATAAGGTGTTTTTGATAATTTAGTAGACTTAAATGATGGTAATTAATAAATGGTTGAGATATTTTTGTATATAAGGAAAAGTGGTTTTTAGGCTCAAGGAAAAAGTTGGAGAAAAATTTAGTTTTAGGGATACGAAGTTTGCTTTTTAGGCTGAAGGACACTTTTTAGTGTAAATCACAGAATGATAGTTGTAACTATCATTTTATGTTTACACTAAAAACAGTTCTTAACACTAAAAAACAAACTTGTTGTCTCCGAGACTAAAATTTTTTGCAACTTCTTCTCTGTGTCTATTTTCATGTAAGGAAAATGGGTAATAATGGAATGACATATTAGAAATACCCGTCTTAATTTAGTAAAGAGTGTTAGTACCTCAATACCATTTATACCAGTTGATGATAAATGTCAGCTTCTAGCAAAATTTTCTTTTAGTGTTTTTTAGGTTGTAATCGCTAGTTGTCTCCTTTAGTTATTGGAAAAGCATGTGATGTGGTATAAGATATCTCTTTGTTTTCTCCCTGTGTTGATTTTATAAATGGGATTAAACCATAGGTAAGACGAGAAGTTAATGAAGAAATTGGTTAGCAACATAAAGTAAATGAATGCTTTAACCCCAAAACTTTAGGATTTTGGAAAAAATAAAATTTAGCACATAGAATATCACCATTCAAGGAAGAGATACAATATATATAGACTTGACAAGAGAAATTTCTATTGAATAAGGATGAAGATGAATGTAGAAAAATTTATCGGGTGTTTGACATAACTATATATATATATATATATTTATATTATATATACACACACCCTTTTATTTCTATTAGTGCAATAGAACCGCAGCGTCTCTAGCAAAGATTCTTATCAACGAGGTGATTCGACCTCATGGAATTCCGGTTAGCATCATTAGTGATAGAGAATCCTTCTTTGCTAGCAAATTTTGGAGGAGTTTGCAAGCAGCTTTAGGAACTTCGTTAAATCTTAGCATTGCTTACCTCCCGCAGACCGACGAACAAACTAAATGAGTGAACGAAAACTCAAAGGAATTTTTGAGAGCTTGCATCATGGACTTCAAAGGACACCATGAGGAACAACCATGGACATTGGAGGACATCAGGATTAGCACTTACCTTTAGTAGACACCACCAACAAAAGATTTAAGCAAAACACCTCAAAATACAACAAATGGGGAGGTGAGTGATCTAGCTTAATATTACCACATACCAAAGAAATTCTTTAATAGGCGTTTTAGAAACAGTAGATAAAACAACTAAAATTGAAGTGTCTAGAGAAAAACCATAATAAAAAGGCTATTCAAAAAAAATAGAGGTTTGTTTTCTTATGAAGGCCAGAAGATGTTTTTCACCTATTTGAAGTAGGGCTATAGTCATAACCTCATAATTAAGGTCCTTAATGCATAATATATTTGTTTCAAAATGAAAAAACTGGATACTTAAGACCGGTCCTTTATTGTTAAAAAGCAATCAATTTCTTTAGGGTTTTGAAGAACAAAGAATACTACAAATTTTTTTTACCTATGTTAGAACTTTTAAATTTTAAGCCATAATTACTAAAGGTTTGGGAAATTTTTACGCAATGTAGTTATCAATCTTGATATCCTTTGGTTGATGATTTCGCCATCATCATCTTATAAATCAATTCACTCATGACCATTTAAATTTGGTTACTAAGAATATATTATCTATATAACAATATAATGAACCGAAACGTTGAACTGGTAGCACATAAGTAAACTTAATACTCAAGTCTTTGTGATATGTTCATAATTTCCTTGTGCACCTTCAAAGTTATTCCACTATAGACTTTCGGGTTTTATTATGTAGTTAAAGAAAAATCATATAATTGGTAAAAATATAAATTATATACTATCTTAGATGAGAAAGCTCAAGAGTCTTGTCCATAGCATTGATACTACTATAGTAAGGATAACATAAACATATACCAATTATGTGGCAACTTGCTTAAGAACACAATCAAGCATGGGTTTTCCTTTATTAATACACCACCAACATAGTCAAGTTTATTTTATCATATTTCACACATCACTTTTTATTGAAAAATCATCTCAGTTGATAGAAGTCCAAAAATATTTTCAACATCTTATGTTGTTACTTTATGTCAAATTTGATTTTATTATTGATTGTTAAAATGTGGTATATTATATTTATTTGAATTTTTTTTTAAAAATATACTAACAATATACCTCCCATAAATATCTCGCAAATAGAACCTCCGCTTCATATCTCGATTCTTCTCGAGAATTTTTATTTAAGTAAAGTATAGCCTCCTCTCTAAGTAAAAATGACTTGTGATGATTTTTATCTCAATTAATAAACGAGAATGGAAAATAAACAAAATTGTTTAATATGCATAATGCATTATAAATGTTTCTTCTTACACATTCAACCATATTTCTACATAATGCATCACATCTACGAGAACTACAGGATTTTGAAATTTATACTTATCCAAAATTTTCAAACTTCAATGCAAAGTCGTTTACAAAGGTGTTGATCGCTATTAGAATATGCAAATGAAACATGAAAACAAAACATATAAATATATACAAATTAGACGAAAATTTTGAATTAAAGAATAAATGTTGGAAAGTGAAGTTCTTCAATGCTCAAACAAAGGCAACCAAATAGAAACTATGCCGCTGCCTGATTCAAAAATCAAAAACTCAAATTTGATCATTGTTTTGTTCTTAAATATTGAGATTAATAAATGATCATATTCAGTCATTGTTTTGTCTTTAAAAATTATTAAAACTCAATGTTTCTCTAGATTATCAATCCAGTGCTTTAAAAAAATAAATAGTATTTTAGTGACCGAATATGGTTGTTTATAAATCACAAAATTTTAAGACAAAATGGTGATAAAATTTTAGTTTTCATTTTTTGAATTAGACAGCAGCTTACTCCCCTATAGTGTGTTTTTGTTGAACATAGAAGAACTTAACTTTCTAACATTTATTTTTTAATTCAACTTTATCATTCAATATGTATATATAATTATAACCATTTTTCGTGCTTCTGATGTAAATTCTGGACGAGCATATAATTATAAACAATGACATGTCGAAATTATCCGAAATTGGATAAATATACATTACAAATCCGATTGTTTACATGATGTGGACATTTGGTTAAACATCTAAAAAGAAATATTTACAATGCACTGTGCATATTAATTTTTTATTATTTATTTTTAGCTTTTTTTACTTAACTATCACAAAAATTTTCTGTTAAAGAGGAGGCTATAATACACTTGAATAACAAGCCTCGAGAAGAATTGAGAAAAAGAGAACAACTTCTATTAGTGGGTTATTTATGAAAATATGTAGTTGGTATATTTTTTAAAAAGGCTTTTTCATATAAATATAATATAGTATATCTTAACAATCAATTAATCAACAACGAAATAAAATTGGCATAAATAATAGCATAAATATCGATAATAAGTTTAGACTTCTATAAACTTAAATGATATGTTAGTAAAAAGTGAAGTGTAAAATATGCTGAAATAGTCTTAAAACTTGAGTTTATTGTTTTAGTACAAAAGTGATTCATTATAATTTCTTTTTCCAACTATAAGAATCATAATTAAGTTTGTTGTTCGGTAGATCGTTGGTAAAGTTTTTAATGAGATCATATACCTCTATATAGAGAACATGAATGGAAAATTTCAATTTTTTCTACATATGGACCTTATAGTGGATTTTGTTTTATTAAATAAACTAACACTTCAAATAGTATTTTATAAAATTGTATTACATATTTCAATTAGTATTTAATTTTGTTTATTATAACTTCAAATGAGATTCGACTAATTATATTAGTATCTACCGATAATTCAATGATTTTATGACGACACGTGTTATATCGATTTATTTCAATCTTCATCAAAGTTTATTACCATAATACATGAAATGTATCAAATGAAGGTTAACTCTAACATAATGATTAACTCAGTAATCATGGTGTTCTTCAATATAAATTTTAGAATCATATTACAATTAATTAACTATTTACTAACTTAAATGATTAATCACATTAAGATGCTAATCAAAATTTAACCTAGGTTAGTGTATCATTATTTCAATAAATTACCTAGGTAAACTATGATGCATATCTTATTCAAAGTCGCTACCTGTATTGAGAAGGAGACATTTCCCCGATGATAAGGCTGGTTTGATCACTTTGAACCACCAAAGGCAGCTCACTTCAAAAATCCTTTTGATTATTACATTTAGAGATATAAATTCAAAAAATAACTATACATTGTATAGTATCTTCCTTTTGAATTCACAAAAGTGGTACGTCTTATGGTTATTGCAAACTTTTATTTATATAACCTAAGCTTTAGACAGGAGCCAGCTCTATTAACACCCTGCAATTTTCTTTCCCATCCCGGCAATATTGTAAGAAAAGTTACATCCCGTAACTTTCTTTTCTCACCCCAACTTATACCAAATTTATCCTTCTCGTTCTTCCAATTTCTCTCACATTCACATCCTCTTCTATCTTTCTTCTTCTGCATTACATGAAAATTAAAATTAACACTTACCTACACTTTTTACCATCGAATCTTCACCAAAATGAACATAGAGAGGAAATCAAAATTTACAATTGTAATAAGATGCTTCAATTAGATTATTTGAGTTTAAAATAATTTTGATTCTCTTGAAATTAGTTAATCGATATTTAAAACTTATTGAACTAGACTGAATTTTTTTCTAAATAAGGACAAGTTTTATTGAAATTCAGATTAAGAAGGAAGAAAACATATCACTCTATAAAATTAGAAGGGCAAATTAGGAAAGATTGTTTTTGTAGTTTCAACTAGGGTAGGAAAGGAAATTAGTGGTGGCATGGGTTAATAGATTTAGCCTTAGATAAGAAGAATCTAAATTTAAATTGAGTAAAAAGAGCACAATGGTTTGGCATTTATTGAGGGAGAGGAGAGAGTGAGAGTGACACATCACTCAACGAATCCCAATGCTGCATATGGAAGGGGTTTCATCCATTTTTATCACTATAGAGATAACATCAAAGTGGTAAATACTTCAAATTTAAAAATTTCCATCTTATGAATAACGTACCTCGTATATTATATCCCTTCCCTTTGAGTGAGTCTAAAAGACCTTTTTCTTCATTGATTTATTTTCCTAGTATATACTCTTCTTTGTTTTTCTTCCTATAGTCAACTTGGTTAACAATTGAACATATCACCATTTGAAGGCATGATTACCTACATTTTGGAGGCCTTGACATGACGGTTACTAATAATAAAACAGGTGTGCCATTTGATGAATCATTATCCTGTGGTAACACATTGATATTACATATGACATGATGGTTACAAATAACAAAACAATTTGACATGATGTGTGTGTGTAAGACTGTTTGTGTATTTTCTTAAATAGGCTAAGCATATATATTTCATAGTGAGTAGTCCGAGGTAATTAGTTTTTACCTTCTCACGGGAGTTAAATTAATTTAACCAATTGGAAAATTTAAAGCCCCTAATGATAATCCAATGAGTTAAATGCACCAAAATCAACCAAAATTAATCATCAAATAAAAGAATATAAACAAGAATTTGTGAATTATAAACAATATAAAAGTTTCAAAAGTAACATTCAATCCTGTAGCAATCAATTTACAATCATCTCATAAGAAAAAAGTCAGCATGAACCCTATTGCTAAGAAACAAGACAAATCCCATAATAAACCAACTTGCAAAATCATATATCACTGTCCAGCATTTAACACTTGTTTGTACCAAAATTGGGCACAACACTCTTCGGAAGAGTTTGAAGAGATAAAAATGAAGAAATTAAATGGAAAAAGAGGATTATCTAACAAACACTTCAAAAACAAATGATAAAAATACGCAGAAACACGAGAATTTAAAGTGGTTCGGTGTATTGCCTATGTCCACTATGAAATTGATGACTTTATTGATATTTCTTTGATGATTACAACTGATTTCAGCAGATAACAGTAGATTGCAACGGATTATGATAGTCAAATTCGAGTGCAGCAGCAGCCTTGGAGCGCAAAAGTGTTTCTGGCAGAGTCTAGACGTCAAAGAGCCAAAAGATCCTTTTTCTGTAGACCCTGGGGCTCTATTTATAGGCGTAGGAGGAAAATATCTCGCTCAGATCTCGGGAGACTTCTTCTGGCACGTGGGTGGTCCCACGCGATCGATCCCATGAAGTTTCGGCTCGATCTGTGATCGATACGAATGGATTTCGTATCGATCAGTATTTGAGCCAATCGAGTCGAAACTCGACATGAGCATTGCTTAGCTCGTACGTAAGCTCCTGTGAAAATTTCATAGCATTTGGACTTGTGGATTGCAAGTTATGATCGATTCATATTGGAGTTATTCGATGTACTGTTGCGTTCGAATCGATGCCTTCGTATCGATCTATTCGAATCGATCCTGGCACGTGCTTGCAGGTTGACGTGGCGCACACACTCTGGATTGATCAACTTTTCGCGTCGCATTGATCGAGTCGTTCTGTTATTTGCGCCTTGTTCGCATCTGATATCGTTGCCTTGTTCGTATCGATCGATTTTGGTCTTATTCGTATCGACACTAACTATTATGTTCGTATCGATCGTATCTGGTCCTATTCATATCGATCGATTACTCTGTTATTTTCGTACCAACCGAGTGCTTGGGTCTGTTCGTATCAATGGGAAGTGTCTACTTCGTATCGTTCTGTGGTTGATCGATAAGAAGTATGTATGATGTTTGATCGACACGAACTAGACACTTGTATTTCAGTCGATGGATACGAAATGGGCAATAGCCAATCGATTCGAAGTGGGCCTGCCTCTTGATGGGTACGAAAAAGACTATCCTCAATGGATACGAATAAGACAACTGTTGATCGATACGAAGTTGAATTTGTTTGCCGATAGAGTCGAATAGATTGATACGAATAAAGCATATTCCTCTGATGGATACGAATAGATGCGTTTTGATGGAGACGGCTTGATCGATACGAAATGATGGATGCGACGGAGATGATTTCTTTGGCTTACATCGATCATATCTTGAGTATACGAACTCGGATTGACTTGAAATTTGGAACGTTGGCTATCATAGCTTCGCTTGTCATGTCTTGTCAATTGTAGCTCGATTCAGACTTGGACAAAATTCATCGATACCCATAGTGAGCCCGCGTATAACCGATCTTCGTAATGGACTGTCTTCGGTTTCCAGTTAAGTTCCTGGTATCACGGCCTTGCCAAAAGGTGAGATAACATTTGCCCCCCAAAGTATGTCTTGTGAAAACACGACGTGCTTTGAAAAGCTGCAACCTTCATTCTGAATAGTTCCATCTGACTTGTCAAACGTTTGTCGTTCTCTCGTCGAAAGTTGTAATCCTTGACTGACTTTTCAATAATATGAATTGTTGAATGCTAACTGTTGTATCGTGTATTGTTGTAACTGATTGCTGTATGATAGCGATTATTTGTTTTGTTGTTGCAACCGTCATCAAGCGATCGAATATCCAATCCCTGTGAATTTTGAAAATTGAATATTAGTCCAGCATACATGCATATAGGTTAACCTAACTCTCGTTAACATTGCACGTTCACGAGTCATTGTCAGTTTTCTTGTATTGAATTTTGTATCGTTCCTCTCCTGAATCGATGTGAAATTCAAGTTGTAACAACACTTGATGGTTGTTTTGGAATGTTCCTTCGTATCGATCCTCTCCTGGATCGATGTGAAAGGTCATAAAATTATTCTCATATTGTCGTAATTCGCATTGATGGATGTGAACTTCTGCAACTTTCAAAGTGATGGATACAAATAGTGCAGTTCGTACCGATCAGTCTTGGATGGAATCGAAAACAGTGGATACGAACAAGTGTTTTTCATCGATGGAACCATGCTGCACTAGTGCAGTCTTGACGTTCCTTTTGCATCGATGCATTTTTATAGATTCGAACAAATCGTGTGAGTTTTTCCTTTGTCACTTGTCGAGTCTCTCTTCGTATCGAGGGACTTAAGATGGATACAAATAGTTTAGTTAGTTATTCGGGTGTTATTTGTATCAATGGATACGAGCCTTCATGGGTCGTGCGCCGATGGATACAAACAAAGCAGTTCGTATCGATGAAGTTGTATGATTCCAGGGCAATATGGCTGTTCTTTTCGTATCGGTGAAGTTTAAGTCGATGGACGCGAATAATCAATTCGCATCGATCTGATGATAGACCTGTTGTAACCGGTCATCTTGACTGGGAGGTGAATCGTTTATCTTCTTTCCTTGGGTCCATATAAATACCGTTTCGTACTTAGAATTTTTTTTTACTTTCCCGTTATTCCTATAGCCTTCGTATCGACTGAAAAACTCGAAGATAGAATCTTTCCTTTGGCTCGAACTAGGTCCTTAGTCACTGTCTTCGAATCGCTCAAGTGTTCGAGAAAAGAAAACCCTCGTCTCCGAACCTATCAACCCATTAATTCCCTGAATCACTTATTCTAATTAGGTAATTACCTATATCAATCGACTTTGACGATGAGACTTGAATTCTTATGCCATTTGACATGCCTGTGACTGATTTTTATGATACGGTGGTCGTGGGTGGCCGGTGCGAGGTCAAAGAAAACTGCCATGGTGTTTGAGCAGTCTGGGGAAGAAGAAAGGCAGAGGGATACGAAGGATCTGCGTGAATATGGATGAGTTCTGCTTTCGTATCAATGATGGAGGGGTGATGGATTCGAATCGATCTGGATCATAGGTCTTCGAGATGATGAAATAGAAGTCTTCGTATCGACTAATGATGGAGTTTCGTACCGACTTGAGGAGATCGATACGAATGCTTCGGACTTGATGATCGATACGAAAGCGTTGTATTTGATCGATTCGAAATCTGACGTTCCCGATCCATACAAACTACGTGCCAGGAGATCGATACGAAAGCAACTCACTTGATCGATGCGAATTTGTATCTCGAAGGATATGAAACTGATCGTTACGAACTAGGCTTCAGAGTTCATCCCTTTTTGTCCTAGAGATACCGGCCATCACGGCCGAAGTTATAGCTCTAGCTCCGGACGAGCTGTCTTATGCTACATTCATCTGTAATCCCCAAGATTTTGTACCGTCCAATGTCTCTGAAGACATGTTGGTATGCATTTGCCTAAGGCACGGTTTGCCATTGGACGATGTTCTTTTACCAGGACCAAATGATAGGCCGCACACTCCTCCAGAGGTGTTTACTGCCTTCAATCGCCATGCGTGCACAGCAGGAACACTTCCTCCTTTCAAACAATATATTAAGGAAGTGTTGTCTTCGGAATTGCTCCATCGCAACTACATCCCAATTGATATGCTCTGTTGAACAGTTTATTTATTCTATTCATGGAGTATCTCTTTCGACCATCGACTCCAACAAAAATCAGATATCTTTTTAACTTCAAGAGTAGGGGAGATAGTCCACCTTTTACATTCCTGGAGGCGGTCAGGAATTGTCAAGTGGTAACCGGATGCTGGACGAGGCTGAGTTACTTTAAAACAGAATGGTTCTACGTTCGGTGCCCCCCGGGATTTGCTAGCCGATGGCTAGTCAGACGTAAGTGTTACAGTATTCTTCAAGAATTATCCAGATGATAGTAGTTGATATAAAACTAATAACTCCCCTTCTTCTTTTTCTTTCTTACAGCCGCAATTTCACGACCTGAAGGTGGGTATTTCAAAGAAATAGTGTGGGTCCTTCAAGAAGTTCCAAGTGACATGAGGGACATCGATTCGGTCCTAACTGACAGAAGTCTGAGAATCGTTGGTCTAATCGAGCGGAGACAAAGCATAAGGCTCCAAGGAACATTGAGGGCGGCCTTGAAGAACCAGGTGAAATGCAAAATGCCCGGTGTCGTAATAACTAAAGGGGCTGATTTAGAAAAAACACCTACTGACGATGAACTTATAGCCGGGCCTTCTGGCAGTTTTCAGAATTCGGAAGGAAGGAGAAAAGGCAAGGCAGTTGCTCATAAGCATTCTAAATCCACGAGATTGAAATATGTGGTCGTGTCTTTGCCTATTCCTGGAATTAGAATTTAGGAGGCTCCTCTCTCGCCAATAGAGAGTCCTTTTAAAGGGCTCGCCGATATTCCGATTCCGGATTATGTGTCGTTTCAACATGACACCGGGTTGGAGGAGCTTGATAGTGCTCTTGATCTGAGTGAGTCGCTTGCTATAAGTGTGGCCGACATTTCCGGTTTGTCGGGGGGTTGCATATACATACACTTCATGGCACTACATGATTTCCAATCATAAATTGTTCAATTCAAGAGATCACTAACTTTTCTTTCGTTTCTCACTTACATGTACGATGTCTGGGAGAGGATCGATGTTAGGGAGCCTTCGCTCGGCTCGAAAGTCCTATACTTACCACGAGTCCCGCAGGAGAGATTCGGATAGAGACCGCGATTGCGGGTACTCCAATCAAGAAAGATACGAGTGGGATAGGGATAGAGACTATAGATACCGATCCAGGTCCCGTTCTCCAACTCCTAGAAACCCCTCACCACCTCCTGTTCACGTTTCACATCCATCGGAGCCTCCGCGGCACATACCATCTTCTCACATTTCTAGGACCGAAACTCATCGCTAGAGAGCTGAGACTATGGCCCCCATAATTGCAGAGTAGGCCATAACCAAGCCCACGGGGGATGGTCCAATAAAGATTGCCCAACTTAAGAAAGATTTCCCAAACATTTGCTTTGACGGCTACATCTTCCACCCTCACCTAAAGAGAATCCCTTCGGAGGTTGAAAATACAATGCATGATTACATTCATGACATATACGCCCAATATAGAGAGTGGATGAAGGCCGCAGAAAAAGCTTCAAAAGTGGCCTTTGAGCGAGCTAAAGCGATTGAAAAGATGGAGTCTGAACTCGCTCAAAGGGACCGAATCATCCAAGTGCTCAATACCGAGGCTGAGTCTTCTCGGAAATCTGAAATTGAGGCCACCAAAAAGGTTGATGAGGTGAATGTGGCGATGGAGAGATTGAGGCAACCACATGTTGCCTTGGTGGAAGAGACGGGCCACCGAAATACTATAGTCACCGACGAACGGGACGCTGCCCGGAGAGAACTTGGCAAACTTAAAGCTAAATTTTCCGAAATCGCCAAGGAAAGGGACGACGCGAACAACGCAGCCCAGGAGGCATGCGAACAGGCTATTTTGCTTTGGGGTGAACGGGATGCGGCCATGGCTAAGGTCTGCGAGGTGGAGACTAAGGTTGAGGAGGAGGTGAAATTGGCTTAGTCCAGGCTAGAAGCCGATATTAAAGATCTTCTTATTGTCTACAACGCCAACGTTTTGAGGCACAGAAATCTAGTCTGGCTTGACAACTACCTGGCACATTTATATAACACTTAGGGCCGACTGGTTGAGGAGGAGAAGGTGGTACATCTGGGTGAATCATTCGACGAATTTGAACTCGAGAATCACATTCTGAATGAAGAAGAAAGGAAGATTCTCCACGAGTCAATGATTTCTTATAAGAAGGAGAGACTCGGCGCCCAGCACTTAGAAATGGGAGAAGGCTCTGGGGTTGAGCATCATGATGCAAGTCTTGAAATTCCTATGTCAACCCAGCCTGACCCCGCATCTGTGGTTGATCCGCAAGCTGTCCCTGCCTACAATCCGGATCAGCCGCAGATATCTCCGGCTATAGAGCAAGCTGCTGAAGCCGTTTAGCCATCTACAAGCCAAACCGAGGAAGGTACTCTGAACATTCTTCAGACTTGTTCAAGATCGAGAGCTTTATTAAATTTGTTTACTGACAATCTTCCTTTTCTTTTGTCCAATGATCGAAATTACACCGATCGTGCCTCCTACAACTCAACAATCTCATCAAACGCAGGACGCTGTTGTCACTGAAGCAACCACCATAACTACAACCGCGCCACTTGATGGAATGCAGGGAAGCATGCTTATTTTTGGTGAGTAGATGATGGAGGAACTCCTCGGTCATCATAGCGATCCTTTTGCGGACCTACCATTCGTTATGGGTGGAAGCGCACCTGCTGCCGTTCTTCATTCCCTACCACTTATGCTCCCAGCGAGGCTCAAGCAATCCATGAAGAAGAAATATTGGCCGAAATTGACGCTGAAATGGAGGCAGCGGCTCATGACGGTAGTTTTGGAGGTGGGATGGCGGCACCTGGTCCAGCTCCATTAAGGATGATATCACCCGATGGTACAATTACTGACACCAGCGCGCCTATCCCGCCTCCCATAGTCGATCCAGTTCCTCCGACTCCGTCTTCAGGGAACATTCCCGTGCACTTGAGCTCGGATGTGGAAGTTTATATTATGCCCCCCACTGGAGATCAGCCGCCGAAAGGCAAAGGCTCGAAAAGAAAAACAAGTGGCGGCTCCAATGGGTCCACTCCGAAGAAGAAGAAGCTGAAAAAAGAAAGAAAGAGTAGACGCGCTTCTTTGGTTTTTTTGGTAGATAGGTAGAAATATGCTTTTGTTTTCTTTTTGCAGGCCGTGTATAGATGCGGGTTCGGCCCCTGCTAGTAGGAATTTTTTGGAATAAACTTGTACATGAATTTCTTTCACAGATAGTAGAAATGAAACTCTTCTTTTTTGGCTTCTTCTTAGTTATTGTGTATTTACTTAAGTGTTCCAATAACTGAAGTGCACTTATGAAGTTTCAGCTTCCGAGTCAAGTTTGTTTTTATTTGTCAGGTCCGGAAATTGCGGACATGATTCATGATCGAGAAGTGAGTTGAACTTTGATTTCACACTGCTTCAGTCAATGGTCCACACTTAAGTTCTGCCCCCCAGACTTGGGGGTGAGTTGTAGAACATCAGCCATCGATTGCATCTCACTTATAACATATTGTGTGACGCCCCACCTCTATACTCACACTATCCAAGGACACTATGGGGTAATGCCGTCTACTAGCATGAAGAATAAGGCTGTTGAGGAGAGACCATCTGTGTAATTGCTTGGTGCGAGCACCGATATGTCAGATAATATAACTTACATTTCATTTCAAGAGGAAATCCGACATATCCAATACAAACTCAAAGCTACCACATAGTGGCTAGGTGGACTTCGGAAACGAATATTGAAAAAAGCATAACACAAATCAGTCACAGACATTCATATCGCAAAGGCGGAATCAGATATGAATATATCGCATAAAAGTGTACATCAAAATAGTGGTCATAAAAGATCCACTACATCACAGAAGAATAGGTACAGGTGCTAAACAAAAGAATAAGTATACAACAAGAAGTCTTTATCTCAAATGTATACTAACAAAAAGTACTATGCTAAAGTAGTTAGCCAAAAATCAAATGATGGTCCCAGATAAGAGGTCAAGCAGAAGCACTTGAAATACCTCGGTCTGACCCGAGTATTATTTAAGAAGAAAATAATTAGGAACAATGACGTAGTACAGCGAACGCTCGATGAACCTGAACACAAATAATCCAGAACAACAATGTAGTACAGGGAACGCCCGATGAACCAAACTCAAATAATACGGAACAACGACGTACTACAGCGACGCCCGATGAACCGAACTCCAATAAGTCGGAACAACGACGTAATACAGCGTTACACCCGATGAACCGAACTCCACAAAACCATAGGTCGCTAGCCTTTAAAAATGAGACAAAGCTCCATAAATCGGGGTACAGTCCCCCATGCGGACAAAGAGACATCGCATATCGCTATTCTAAACCATAAAATGATCATCATCGATCATCAAGAAGTGTGGATTGCACTAAGCTAGTAAATATAAGAGTTTAGCTTCATGTCCCATAACCACTAGCTTAACTTAAATATTTACGAACAAATTGTAGATTTCCACTCGAAAATTGTCACAAGAGTTCAATCGAACAAGTCCAAGAATTAACCGATGAAGTAAGCGCAAGCGTTTCATACCACTTGTTTTACTAAGCCGTTTAATTAGATTTCTCATACGAATGAGGTAAAGGTTTGTATATACTAATAGATTGGAAAACGGTTTTAAAAGAGAGCTTTATATTTAAAATAGTGTAGAAATCGTTTTGATGAAAGAGTTTGAATACTTACTACTAGTATAGAAACCTTTGTATTTAGAAGTGACAAATCACAAAAATGATTGTAGTAACAATCAATCACCAAAGATTCACATATGAAGACGCGAATTAAATCCAAAGAAATCGATACCAAATCCATCAAAATGGATATTCCCGAAAATCCCGAAAAAGAAGTCATCAAGGTCGATAAAAGTGATAACAACTAATCGGAGCAACTAAAATCGATAAACAATGGAAATTCAATCAAGAAAAGCCTAAATAGGCAAAAATGCATAGTTCCAGACGTCTGGGGGTTAATCCAGATGTCTGGATTTAGGTTCTGGAAAACCCAGAAAAAACCTTCCAGACGTCTAGTTTGGAAACCCAGACGTCTAAAAACCATCCAGACGTCTGAAGTTTCCAAACATACGTCTGAAACCCCTTTCAGACGTTTGAAACATAAATTCAGACGTCTGAAGTTGTTTTCTGCCATTTTTTTATTTATCCGCGTGCACATATTTTTGCTCCAGGTCCAAACCAGACATCTGGACTTAGTCACCGGACGTCTGGTCACTTGGTCTTGGCAAAAATTTGCCTAGGCCAAAGTGGCCAAAACGTATCGGGAGTGATCGGACGAGCAACGACGACTTAGGATTTACGCCAAGCGACAACCCAGCCTTATAGGCTCTTCGATACACCCCGAACATCAATGTCCAAACATCATTTTCATAAGATTGGACTAAAACACCAAAATTTGGAAAATTCACCAAATTAATTCAAATCAAAAGCAAATGAATATGCACAAATGTTAGGAATTCATACCTAACAACAATGATAGCTATAGACGTAGATGTGAGTTAAAGAACTCACCTTTAAACCCAAAAACACAAGAGAGATGCTATAGAGCAAGGCAAGAACAATCACTCTTCAATTTTAACCCAAGAAGCTTCAATCTAAGCTCAAAAGAAAAACATTTCCTAAGTTAGGGTTTAGGAAATTTCTGAAATTGAAGAGGAAATTAGATGGAGAAGATGAAGAGGATGCTTACCTAAGCTTCTCTTAGATTTGGATATAAAACTTGAGTTTGCAAATGAATCTAGGGCTTAGGAATTTCTAATTCCTTTTCTCTTCCCCCATTTTTCTAAAGCTTGAAGTGTTAGGAAATGATAGTGTGAATGATGAGGAGAGGTGGTGGAGTTAGGATATAAGATGAGTTGGGTTGGTGGGCTGAAACCCAAACCCAAGCCCAAAGCCCTAAGTGAAAAATAGCAAAATTCACTCAACTCCAAACATATTGATGTTTATACTCAAAAAAGTAGTAAACGCCATTTTGGACTCAATGGAAGTAGTCTAGAGTCCCAATTCGACTGTTTGCAAAAAGTAGCTTTTCGGACATTAATCCGATTAACGATGCTATATTTAAATAAAACATTTAAATATACAATCGTAAAATATGCGGGTTGTTACATGTTGAGTTTAGTGCCACTGAATGGATGTTTGTGATAAGTGGAGATTGAGTGGTTCAATCGCACTCGTTTGATTATCGATGATCACATCCGCACTCCGGGGATTTACATTTGTTTACTGGCGGTTGGTTACGCCGGTTTAAGTTTTAATTATATGTCCGCGCTCTGGGGACTTGGAGTTGACATTTATACTTTGACTCGAACTCTGGGATTTCGAAGTTGGTGTTTATACTCCAATTCGCACTCTGGGAATTTGAAGTTGATGTTTATACTCCAATTCGCTCTCTGGGAATCCAAAGTTGATGTTTATACTCCGTTTCGCACTTTAGGAATCCGGAGTTGATGTTTATACTCTGATTCACACTCTGGGAATTCAGAGTTGATGTTTATACTCGGATCCACGCTCTGGGAATTCGGAGTTGATGTTTATACTCCGATTCACGCTCTGGGAATTCGGAGTTGATGTTTATACTCCGATTCATGCTCTGGGAATTCGAAGTTGATGTTTATACTCCGATTTACGCTCTAGGAATTTGAAGTTGGTAAACAGGCAGTCAGTCACATCTGTTACATGTTTTTTGGATTTCGTTCGCAATCTAGGAACGAAAAGTGTATCAAGATCGTGGATGGTCGGATCACATCCACCCTGAGTTAACAAGTGAGGTTGTTAGATGGACGGGTCCACCCTCCTCAAATTTGGTCCAGATACGGGCAAAGTTGTTAGGTGGATGGATCCACCCTCTTCGAAAATGTATTTGTAGGTTCATACTCCAGTTCGCAGTCTGGGAATCTGGAGTTAGGTGAAGGATTGTCGTGAATCAATACTTTTTTGACTTTGGTGTGATGGCTTGTCCCCGAGCTCGAGTTTCACTTAGCGAGTGAGCGGTCGTATCACAGTCACTCACTATTTGAATAAATCTCACTGTATGATGGAATTTAGCTCTCTGTGCATAGTGATAGTCATATGAAGTATTTCAAGTAAATCACAGCTCCGGCTCGAAGAGATTGCATTTTATTGCTGAAATAAGAAAATATGGCAAAGTCAGTTTCCTTATTACAAATTCTAATCTTGAAATGCAGAAACAAATTGCAAATGAAAAATACACTGAATGAATAAACAGAACCTGCTATGTGTAGTAGCGACGAAGACTCTCGCTGTTCCTGGCTCTCGGAAGAGTGAGTCCATCAACGGTCGATAATTTGAACGTGCCATCTCCAAGCTTTCGTCCAATAACATATGGTCCTTCCAAAGTTGGCCTCATATGCAAAGGGACCGGATAAATTCTTTTGAATACTAGATCACCAATTTCAAAGGTTCGAGGTCGGACCTTAGCATTGTATAATCGGGCGACTCGACTCTGATATGTGGCTACCCTCAAATCAGCCTCTTCGCGCTTCTCATCCAATAAATCGAGAGATTCAGCAAGTAATATAGCATTTGTCTTCGGATCATAGTATGTAACACGATGGGAAAGTACTTCTAATTCGACTGGGATAACAACTTCTGAACCATAAGAAAGAGAGAATGGAGTATGACCGGTTGCAGACTTGTGGGTTGTACAGTAGGCCCATAAGGCCATAGGAAGTTCATCGACCCATTTGCCCTCGGCTTTTTCCAGTCATTTCTTCAGAATGGACTTTATAACTTTATTGACTACTTTGACCTGTCCATTCGCTTGAGGGTGCGCAACTGCAGAGAATTTCTTTCGAATGTGAAACCGTTAGTAGAAATCTTTAAATTCAACACTGTCGAATTGGGTTCCGTTATCAGTGATAATGGTGTGTGGGAGACCGAATCGACAAACAATGTTGCAGACTACAAAGTTGATCACTTTTTTTATCGTGATGGTAGCAAGAGGTTCGGCTTCAGCCCATTTTGTAAAGTAATCAACTACGACGATGGCGTACTTCGCACCACCTTTCGCCAGAGGTAAAGAACCAATGATGTTGATGCCCTCATACTGTAAACGTCCATGGGCTGACCATTTGAGTTATCTCGGTAGGTGGGGCTTCAGGAATTCGAGCATGCTTTTGACATTTATCATATTTCTTGGCATAATCCGACGCATCACGATTTACAGTCGGCCAGTAATATCCGTATCGAAGTACTTTCTTGGCAAGTGCTTGCCCCCTAGTGTGATCGCCGCATTCTCCCTCGTGTACATCATGTAATACTCGTTTAATTTCATCTTGAGTGATACACCGGAGTAAAGGAACAGAGTACCCTCTTCTGTACATGACTGCATTCTGGATGGTGAATCGTGAAGCCTTCCGAAGGACTTGTCTTCTTTCACTCCTGCGCTCCGGCAAGGTTCCATGCTCAAAGTAATTTCTGAACGGAGTCATCCACGACTCCTTATCGGGAACGACTTCACATACCCAATCTGTTTCTGCCTAGTCAATACTTGGGGAAGATAGCGTCTCTACAAGAACGAGTCCCATTTGTTGTGCTTCACCAGTGCTGGCTAACTTTGCCAACGAATCGGCTTTCTGATTGCATTCTCGAGGTATACAATAAATGGCATAGTAATCGAACCGATTCAGTATTTTCTATCCGAGCTAAGTAAACAGCCAGTCTTCGATCTCTCGCTTGATATTCTCCCCGAACTTGACACACAACTAATTGTGAATCACAATAAATTTCCACAGCGATAATTCTCAAGTCTTTAGCAAGTTTCAATCCAGCTAAGAGGACTTTATATTCAGCTTCATTATTGGTCGCACGAAAATCAAACTTTAAAGCATAACATATAGATCGGCCTTCGGGGGTTTCAAGTACAACCCCAGCGCCCGAGCACCGGTCGTTTGATGCACCATCAGTGTACAGCTTCCAGACGTGTTCGGGAGGTTCACTAGTTTTGGGCAAGTCCTCTGGAATGGTGAATTCAACTATGAAATCGGCTAGGACTTGTCCTTGAATGGCTTTCCTTGGAGTATAAGTAATATCAAACTGGCTTAGTTCGATATTCCACTTGAGTAACCTACCAGACGTCTCAGGCCGCTTAAGGACCTGTCGTAACGGCTGGTCTGTGTAAACAATAATAGGATGGGCCTGGAAATATGGACGGAGCTTCCTTGATGCAATAACAAGACAATAAGCCAGCTTCTCTAGTTTTGGATAATTCCTTTCAGCTCTAGTAATTCGTTTTCTGATGTAATATACTGGCTTCTGTATCCTGTCTTCTTCCCGAATTAAGGCAGCTTATAGCGTTTTCTGATACCGCTAGGTAAACATACAACTTCTCATGATCAATAGGTTTTGACAGAATAGGCTGTGTGGATAGATGCTGAATTAATGCTCGGAATGCGCCCTCACATTCCGTGGTCCATTCAAAATTTCGTTTTCCTTTTCGGATCAGATCGAAGAAGGGAATGCATTTGTCAGTGGACTTTGAAATGAACCTGCTCAGTGCTGCTACTTTCCCGTTGAGACTCTGGACTTGCTTTATAGTTTTTGGGGTTTCAAGATTTCTTATTGCTCAGATTTTTTTAGGATTTGCTTCAATTCCTCAAGCGTTGACGATGAACCCCAGGAATTTTCCAGATGCTACTCCAAAATGACATTTCAGTGGGTTAAGCCTCATTCTATATTCTCGAAGGATGTTGAACATTGATTCCAAGTCTTTGATATGGTCAGTGGAAAATCGTGACTTCACAAGCATGTCGTCTACATACACATCCATGGTTTTCCCGATTTGATAGGCAAACATTCAATTGACAAACCGTTGATAAGTAGCCCCGGCATTCTTAAGTCCGAATGGCATAACTTTGTAACAATAAAGTCCCAGGTTGGTTACGAAGCTGGTATGTTCCTGATCAGGTAAATGCATTGGTAACTGATTGTAGCCAGAATATGCATCCATGAAGGATAAGAGTTCATGTCCCGCTGTTGAGTCTACGAGCTGATCAATTCTGGGAAGCGGGAAACTATCTTTAGGACAAGCTTTATTCAGGTCAGAGTAATCCACACATGTTCTCCATTTTCCGTTTGATTTTTGGACTAGCACGGGATTCGACACCCATTCGGGATATAGCGCATCTTGAATAAACCCATTCGTTTTAAGCTTTTCTACCTCTTCTTTAAGGGCGGCAGATCTCTCTGGATCCATACCATGCCTTTTCTGCTTGACTGGGACATGCCGCAGGTCAATATTCAAAGTGTGGCTCGCAATGTTCGGCGAGATCCCACACATATCAGAATGCGTCCAGGCGAATACATCAAGATTCGCCCGTAGAAACTCAACCAATTCCTCTTGAGTCTGCTGGCTTAGCTGAGATCCAATCTTTATCATCTTTGAATCATCATCATCGTCAATTGGGACATCGACTGTCAGTTCGGCCGGGGAAGCTTGACTTTCTTTAGTTTCTCTTAGGTCAATATCCCTTTGGAATTGGCTAGGGTGCCCGGGCCTAGGTCCAGGCATTAATTTCAATTATCAGCAAAACGGACGCAGAGAGATTCCTCTATGCCCTTTCCTTTCTCCTTTCGCTGCGCCTCCCGCAGCTCAGCAACGTAACAGGCTCATCCAGCAGCCTGATCTCCCCGAATAACTCCAACGCCGTTGTGATTGGGGAATTTCAATGTCAAACACCAAGGGGTGATAGCTGCCCTGAATTCAGCGAGGGCCAGTCGGCCCAAAAAAGCATTATACGGGGAGTCTATATCCAACACAACAAATTGCAATATTCAGACTCTCCGGCGTTCTCCAACTCCCAACTCCACTGGTAGTTCCACTACTCCGGTGGATATGGTAGCGCTTCCGTTGAAGCCATGGATTCGGGACTAGCAAGGTTTCAAATCTTTGGTTTCCATCTTCATCTGATCATAAGCTCGTTTAAACAGAATATTCACTGAGCTTCCACTATCAACCAAAATCCTCTTCATCCAAGTAGGACCTACATGTGCCGAGATGACCAGTGGATCGATAGTGGGGGCTTCGACCTTATCAGCATCTCTATTTTGGAACGTGATGTCGTCAGTCATCTTCTTCTGTTGTTTGGCCGGAGCCCTTTCATCAAAATTACTACAACACTCAAAGTCTGTATGCCTAATAGAGCTGGCATACGACTCCATTTCCCTCCAGCTTCGGTCTACTGGATGGGGACCACCACTAACAGTGTTTATCACCAGCCTCCCGCCGGTATGAGCGGGTTCAACCTGCCTTTCCTGGTTTGGTGCACGATTCGGATTCGATGGGCCCGCACCTCCTAACTACGGCGCCCGCACAAACTGATCCAACTTTCGTTCACGTATAAGCTTTTCAATGAGATCTTGTAAATGACGACACTCATTTGTATTGTGGCCATAACTTTCACGAAATCTGGAAAATTTCCCTGTTTGGATTTGTCTTTCCGATGACGGCTTCTGTAATGCCCCAGAAATTCATGGAATCTTATTTTAGTTGAATTTTGAAAATATTTGAATTTATTTATATAGGAATATATGGAGTTGATCGTGTGCAAGTATGTGTGCATGTGTGCACGTGCACACTGATATGGCACAAGGAAGAACTCCAGATTTCTTGAATTTAAAACAAGAATTAAAAAGTATTACAAACATGATTTTGTAACATGGATATTTGATTTCTGGAATTATATGGATCATCTTAGAAAATAAGAAAAGTAAGTTTTACTTTAAATCAGTAAACAGATTTTATTTAAAACCCAGAAAAGAAAATTATACATATATATGTTATAAGGATTTGTAAACCTGTATACATATAGGTGCATATGTTTCTGAAATTAAAGAAGAATTAAATAAGCCTAGATAAGATATGTATACAAATATACATTTTTAAGTACTGAAAAGTATATATATATATATAAGCAAGTGAAACTATAACATTAAAATGACATGAAATGTGATACAAGTCAATATGCTTGTGTAGGCAAAAATAGCAAAGGGGATTCTCAGGAATAATTAAAATATAAAATAGGATAGTCACACTTTTAACATGACTAGGTGAGTGGCCATTTTCTGAAAAGTAAAAGAAAGAAAATGCAGCCTTTAAATTGGTTAATATGGCCGGGGGTAATTAGGGATAAAAATGAGAAAATGCAAACACACAATGCATGATGCTAGCCAGGTCAGAAATGGAATTTTGTTTTAACAAAACCCTAGTGGAAAAATGCATATAAATAGGCAGTTTTAGCCAGTAAAATTATCTTTACTCCGAGCTGCACAAAAACAAGAAAGGAAGAAAAATATTGGAAGGAAGGAGAAAACACACATACAAGGGTTTTCAGGATCAAAAGAAGACAATATTTAGGTGAGTAATCTCACTGAGTTCATGGCATTAAGACCTGAGATGAGGCAGCCACTTTTTATATTGCCATTTACATGTTTTTGGTTTCGTTAATATGATTCTATCAATGATATTTGGATGTTTTTGGATCTGATGTGATTTTATCATGGATGTTTCTGGATGATAGTTGATTTGTTGAGATGTTTGCCTTTGGATGTGCAATTTACTGTTTCATTTTGCTCAAAAATGTTAAGGTCTAGAATCTTAAAATTACATAGAGAATACTCTCAACTGTTAAAGATCTATGGCATGGAAATTGTACCTAAGAAAAATGTTGTGAGCTGCATTATACTTTGTATAAGTGCTGAGGCTTGGAAAGAAAGAAGTTAAGGGTGCAATAGAAATTTTCTAGTTGCTGAGCCCTTACTCAAATAAAAATAATAATAATAATAAACTCACAAGCTAAAACTATGATGGAACCAGATCATGAATCTGAATCAATCATAAAGGCTTGCAGATCAATATAATAAGAACATGCCATGACTCTTATTATAGTTGAAAATATTCTTATATAATTTTACTGAGATCAAGACATAATGACCCCATTTAGGAAATAACTGTCTGCTTATTTCTGAGGAGAATTATGCTAGGAAAGATTATGGATGTTCCCATGTTTGCAGTGACATGTTCACTTAGCATATTTGATGATAGGATTTAAATCAATGTAATAGTAAATAAACTAGGGAAGGGAAGGCCAAGAAGGCTGCTGGAATGCTTGTCATATTTGAAGTATGCAAGTTGGCACATGGTTTGTTTAAGCCCTGAGATCTTTGTGCAATGATGTGAATTAGTTCATTGCAATGTGTCCCTGTGATTCCTTAATAGCAGATGAGGCAGGAATTTAAATTGAATTATACGACCTGTAAATGAAGAAATAGGAATATGAATATTTCTTAGGTTGGATGGTATGGAACCATGATGGTTCCAGTGAATGCAATTGTTGCAGATAGATAATTATGTTTGCATGATTATTTAAGTAAGTGTAAGAATGACAGATGAATATATCATACCTGAATCAACTTATTTATACCAGGTTAAAGTAATTGATCGCAGAAATTTGCTTAAATAACAAGTTAGTACTCTTGCATTCTCTGTTGCTTAATATCATGAATGTATTGATGATGCTCATACCAGATCATAGATCTGACCCTTATTTGCTCATGGCATATGGGGGTGTCTCACTTTAAAATGAGGCAGCCTCTAATGTTCTTGCAGGGAGTACTAAGCTTTAGTAGAAAGTGAAGTTGTGACTGATGGAAAAGAATTGAATGAACATGCCTGCTAGTTCTTTTTAAGAGTTTAAGATAATGTTATCTTTATGTATTTGTGAGATAGTTGAGTTTGATTCTGATGCTATGTAATAGATTCTATTATGATTAGATGGACTAGTTGTATCATGTTAAATATTGTTATGCACTAAGGTTTAAAATCTAAAAGAAATATTTGAGTTGGGAACAAGAAAATGATCTTAAGTATTGATATGGATGCCTGGAAAAGAAATATGCATATGTAGGTGAGCTACTGTTTTGCATAATTTATATTATGTATTAGCTACTCTTGAAACATAACAGAGCACTGAGTTTTTGAATAAAAATCTGGATTTAGCTAGAAGTAAACTTATAAGGATTTTAGTTTCTTTTTACTGAAATGCTTTGCAAATAAGTTTAAGTTCATTTCTGAATTGTATTGAGAAAAGTAAAATGTTTTTAAAAGCTTCAGATAGAATGCAATGAATGGTATCTCCATTGCTTTGAACTAGTGTGAAGCAGACACAGGATACATGAGTTAACCAGCTTCAAATGAATGAAGTATTGGTTGATCATGTTAGATTGTATTTTGAAAATAAAAATGCATTTCAAAAGTTTAGTTCATTTAGCATTTGTTTCACCACAATCATCTTTAAAAGGCTAAGACAGATAAGCAATGTAAACTGGTTTGAACAAACAAAACTTGTCAACACTCCATATACTTTGAAGTTTAGAACCTTGTCATAGTAAATTCATATGTAAATGATAAATCTACAACGTGATATCTAGGTTAAAATTGTGACAGACAAGTTGTATAAATTGATTCAAGATAAGAAGGTTTTAAAGAAAGTGGATAAGTGGAAAATGATAAGTGAATATATCATTTTTGGTATTAGCCAAATATCAATACCTATGATCCATGATTTGAAATAAAAATCTCAAGAATCTTGAGATTTAACTGTCATGGTAAATTGATATGAAAATCTAACAATTAGAATGAGCAAGTTCATATAAATTAAATATGCATAGGATTTACTGACTTGTTACAAATATTCAAAAGTATATAGAAATTAACTTTAGTCAGAATTGCTAGAATCCAAATCAAGCAGGATACTCTTGTTTATCAAAAATATATATACTCTGAATTTAAACAAGAGAAACATGTACATCTTCATATGTATGTGTATATTATTAGGGATATACTGATATGTTTATATTGGTAATGAGTTTTGAATCCTGGTTGAATTGTTTAAAAGAAAAATGACTCTGATATATTCAAAGGAAGTTTAAATCAAACTTAAAAGTGCAAATGAATATAGGTGGATATTTAGACACTCTGAGACGTCGGTCACAAATATTTAGACGTCTAAGATCAATATAGACGTCTGTCATAAATATTTAGACGTCTAAGATCAAATATAGACGTCTGTCACAAAATTTAGATGTCTGAATTTAGTTCAAAATGTTTTTTTACTCTCTGTTTCAATTTTAGATTTCTGAGCCGTCTGTCATAAAAGAATCTAGACGTCTGAGATAAATTTAGACGTCCGTCATAAATATTTAGACGTCTGAACTGCTGATTTTGTCTAATTTGTCTACTTAGAAAAGAAATAAGTGGCTATGTCAATAGCATGTATGGTATTTTGATTTCTATTTGATTTAATTTCCCTTTGATGAAGAAAAAAAAATCCTTATGAAATTAAGGTAGAAAATAGGAGGGTCATTTCAGTGGTATCAGAGCTATGTTGGTAGATAACATAGCAAAAATTTAATTTGTGTGAACTTGTTTGTATTGACTGCTTTGGTTGCATTGTTTGAATTGATTGCTCTGGATGATCTATTTGGATTACATCAATGTTAATGATGTTTATTAAAAATTTAAGTGAGATTAATTTGGTTTAGACCTGCATAAGCAGAGAAATCATAAGATAAAAGCTTGTTTTTGAGTAAAGCTAGAAAGGAGAAATTTAAAATGAGAGAATTTGAATTTCTAAATGTTTTCTAATACAAGAAAAACTGTATTAAGACACCTATGTTTATACCTGATCTAAAAGATGGCTAAAATTACAGTTTTACTTCTTTATGGACTTCATGGGTGTTGCTTTGTTTCAATGTAGATGGTGTATTTATTTATTTTGATTTAGATCTGAAATCACCACTGTTACACCATAACTAATAAGTATATGTTTGAGAACTTGATAAACACAATGGTGAGCTGGTGCAAGTGATATTGATATTTGGTAAAATTTCAAAAAAAAAAATAGCTTGTAGATGAGATGGTCAGTGGTGAGCTTGTCAATACCACATTGCACTTCATAATCTTTCAATACCATGTGCTGAGCTTCTAATCAAATGATAAATAGCAAGTGAAAATTTTGATCTAGCTTGATTTAATATTTAAATATAGTTTGATCATAGTTACTTGAAAAATACCTCAAAAATAAATGTCAAATGCCAGTATCAATTGCAATAGGTCATTATATGAATAAACATTGAAAAGTGAATTGTCTGATTTGGATGCATAATTGTTAAGCTGCATTTCTTGAATATGTTTGATAATTGCATATAACTTTGTGATGGAAGTTTATAAAACATGTCCCTTAGAGGAAGATAAATTTTCTTATGTTTATAACCTGAAAAAAAAATGAATTATATTATCATTACAGTCAAGTGTGATCTAAAATTGGTTAAGTACAAGGCAGTAAAAGGAGGGAAGTTCTTTTGCTTATGTCTTGTATTTAATAAGGGGATAAGAGTGCAATGGTTTGACCATGTGCTGAGCTCTAGTTTCCTAAATAAACATCTCTGGTCACATGTTGATTGTAATATAAAATATGAAAAACATGAGAATTTTCTGATATGCAAAATCCCTGAGATTTACCTGCAAGTTTATATAACCCAATGACATAAGTGAAGATGAAAGGAACACTTATAGCTACTTATGATTAGGTGTATGATAGTTTTATATGAATGAAAATAAGTTTGTTAGCCACATATGTGTTGGATGAGTTCCTTTGTGGTGATAAAATTTATGTGAAATGTTTGGATGCCTTGCTGGTTGTTAGATTTGATTCATATGACCTCCATGTTCACTGTTTTTAATGCCAGTAACAATAACCTGAACAGTTTAGGTTGCTTTAAATAATATGGATGTGAAACCTTTGTAGACAAGATTCACTGGAATATATATATATATATACATAGACACCCATAGACTTGTTTGGATGAAAACAAGTAGATCACAAGTTAAAATGTTTTGCCAAACCTGTTTTGACTGAGTTGTATGAATGTAATGATTTTATGATTACATATTTGTGATTGACACGTGTTTGATATGTGTGAATAAAATGATAAATGACCATATCATTTCTGATATATGTAATATACTGTGATATATGAATTGAAAAAAAAAAGTTCAGTTAACACAATAGGTTGAAAATTTATGAAATTTAGTGTTAATACAAACACTGCACATTAACTAATATATTAACTGATGTAGCTGTAATCATATGATAAAATGATGATATGAATATCTCTAGTTATAATTTCATATGTTTTAACCTGAAACATGCCAGTATGTATATATTTGTAATGGATCTGGTTTGATGAGTGGTTGATGTGTGCTTGTATATGCTTTTAAATGATTTATTAAATCACTGAATGAAGCACATAAAATCTTGTCCTCAAAGACAAGGAGCAAAAACTCAGGATAGTGAGTTTATGGAGGTATGTATATCAAATAGTAGGGATATTTGATATGAGAGAGAAAATACAATAAGTTTTCTGAGTAAATAAATATATTTTTTTTATCAAAAGGAATGATTATTTAAATGGTCTCTAGATTGTAAAAAAAAAAATCAGTCTAGGAGGATGGGTATGTGCATGGTTTGAATCAAACCCTCTGCGTAAAAGAAAAAGAAATTTTTCCTGAATTATTCAAAGTGAATAAAATGATTGGAGAAAAAGTTTGCAGATGTAAGGAGGAAACAGATAGAATATGAAGTTGGTGATTATGTTTTCATCAAAGTTTCACCTATGAAAAATATACTGAGATTTGGGAAACAAGGCAAGTTAACCCCAAGATATATAGGGCCATACAAAATTATGGAAAGAATTGGTCCATTGGCATATAAGTTGGAATTACCAGGAAACATGCAAGGGATGCATGATGTTTTTCATGTATCACAATTGAGAAGGTGGGTCCATGACAAGGCAGAAATTCTTGAGACCCCAACCCAAGTGCAAATAAATCCTAATTTGATTTATGAAAAGGATATAGTAGGGATTTGGGCAAAGGATGTGAAGAAGTTAAAGAATAAATCATTGAAATTTGTGAAGGTACAATGGAGTCTTGATCCTAATGATTGTACATGGGAGTTAGAGGATAAGATAAAGATGGATTACCCTAAGCTTTTTGCAGTGGAACGTAAAAATCTAAATCCCTAAAAAGTTTAATATGTATGGTTGTTTTGGCTGAATTGTTTGCTTATGCTATGTTTGATAGATTTTATAAAATCTGGAAATGTTTGAAGTCAAAATGAGAAAAATTGTGAGGACACAATTCCTAAAAAAGGTGGGGTGATTGTAATGCCCCAGAAATTCATGGAATCTTATTTTAGTTGAATTTTGAAAATATTTGAATTTATTTATATAGGAATATATGGAGTTGATTGTGTGCAAGTATGTGTGCATGTGTACACGTGCACACTGATATGGCACAAGGAAGAACTCCAGATTTCTTGAATTTAAAACAAGAATTAAAAAGTATTACAAACATGATTTTGTAACATGGATATTTGATTTCTGGAATTATATGGATCATCTTAGAAAATAAGAAAAGTAAGTTTTACTTTAAATCAGTAAACCGATTTTATTTAAAACCCAGAAAAGAAAATTATACATATATATGTTATAAGGATTTGTAAACCTGTATACATATAGGTGCATATGTTTCTGAAATTAAAGAAGAATTAAATAAGCCTAGATAAGATATGTATACAAATATACATTTTTAAGTACTGAAAAGTATATATATATATAAGCAAGTGAAACTATAACATTAAAATGACATGAAATGTGATACAAGTCAACATGCTTGTGTAGGCAAAAATAGCAAAGGGGATTCTCAGGAATAATTAAAATATAAAATAGGATAGTCACACTTTTAACATGACTAGGTGAGTGGCCATTTTCTGAAAAGTAAAAGAAAGAAAATGCAGCCTTTAAATTGGTTAATATGGCCGGGGGTAATTAGGGATAAAAATGAGAAAATGCAAACACACAATGCATGATGCTAGCCAGGTCAGAAATGGAATTTTGTTTTAACAAAACCCTAGTGGAAAAATGCATATAAATAGGCAGTTTTAGCCAGTAAAATTATCTTTACTCCGAGCTGCACAAAAACAAGAAAGGAAGAAAAATATTGGAAGGAAGGAGAAAACACACATACAAGGGTTTTCAGGATCAAAAGAAGACAATATTTAGGTGAGTAATCTCACTGAGTTCATGGCATTAAGACCTGAGATGAGGCAGCCACTTTTTATATTGCCATTTACATGTTTTTGGTTTCGTTAATATGATTCTATCAATGATATTTGGATGTTTTTGGATCTGATGTGATTTTATCATGGATGTTTCTGGATGATAGTTGATTTGTTGAGATGTTTGCCTTTGGATGTGCAATTTACTGTTTCATTTTGCTCAAAAATGTTAAGGTCTAGAATCTTAAAATTACATAGAGAATACTCTCAACTGTTAAAGATCTATGGCATGGAAATTGTACCTAAGAAAAATGTTATGAGCTGCATTATACTTTGTATAAGTGCTGAGGCTTGGAAAGAAAGAAGTTAAGGGTGCAATAGAAATTTTCTAGTTGCTGAGCCCTTACTCAAATAAATAATAATAATAATAATAAACTCACAAGCTAAAACTATGATGGAACCAGATCATGAATCTGAATCAATCATAAAGGCTTGCAGATCAATATAATAAGAACATGCCATGCCTCTTATTATAGTTGAAAATATTCTTATATAATTTTACTGAGATCAAGACATAATGACCCCATTTAGGAAATAACTGTCTGCTTATTTCTGAGGAGAATTATGCTAGGAAAGATTATGGATGTTCCCATGTTTGCAGTGACATGTTCACTTAGCATATTTGATGATAGGATTTAAATCAATGTACTAGTAAATAAACTAGGGAAGGGAAGGCCAAGAAGGCTGCTGAAATGCTTGTCATATTTGAAGTATGCAAGTTGGCACATGGTTTGTTTAAGCCCTGAGATCTTTGTGCAATGATGTGAATTAGTTCATTGCAATGTGTCCCTATGATTCCTTAATAGCAGATGAGGCAGGAATTTAAATTGAATTATACGACCTGTAAATGAAGAAATAGGAATATGAATATTTCTTAGGTTGGATGGTATGGAACCATGATGGTTCCAGTGAATGCAATTGTTGCAGATAGATAATTATGTTTGCATGATTATGTAAGTAAGTGTAAGAATGACAGATGAATATATCATACCTGAATCAACTTATTTATACCAGGTTAAAGTAATTGATCGCAGAAATTTGCTTAAATAACAAGTTAGTACTCTTGCATTCTCTGTTGCTTAATATCATGAATGTATTGATGATGCTCATACCAGATCATAGATCTGACCCTTATTTGCTCATGGCATATGGGGGTGTCTCACTTTAAAATGAGGCAGCCTCTAATGTTCTTGCAGGGAGTACTAAGCTTTAGTAGAAAGTGAAGTTGTGACTGATGGAAAAGAATTGAATGAACATGCCTGCTAGTTCTTTTTAAGAGTTTAAGATAATGTTATCTTTATGTATTTGTGAGATAGTTGAGTTTGATTCTGATGCTATGTAATAGATTCTATTATGATTAGATGGACTAGTTGTATCATGTTAAATATTGTTATGCACTAAGGTTTAAAATCTAAAAGAAATATTTGAGTTGGGAACAAGAAAATGATCTTAAGTATTGATATGGATGCCTGGAAAAGAAATATGCATATGTAGGTGAGCTACTGTTTTGCATAATTTATATTATGTATTAGCTACTCTTGAAACATAACAGAGCACTGAGTTTTCGAATAAAAATCTGGATTTAGCTAGAAGTAAACTTATAAGGATTTTAGTTTCTTTTTACTGAAATGCTTTGCAAATAAGTTTAAGTTCATTTCTGAATTGTATTGAGAAAAGTAAAATGTTTTTAAAAGCTTCAGATAGAATGCAATGAATGGTATCTCCATTGCTTTGAACTAGTGTGAAGCAGACACAGGATACATGAGTTAACCAGCTTCAAATGAATGAAGTATTGGTTGATCATGTTAGATTGTATTTTGAAAATAAAAATGCATTTCAAAAGTTTAGTTCATTTAGCAATTGTGTCACCACAATCATCTTTAAAAGGCTAAGACAGATAAGCAATGTAAACTGGTTTGAACAAACAAAACCTGTCAACACTCCATATACTTTGAAGTTTAGAACCTTGTCATAGTAAATTCATATGTAAATGATAAATCTACAGCGTGATATCTAGGTTAAAATTGTGACAGACAAGTTGTATAAATTGATTCAAGATAAGAAGGTTTTAAAGAAAGTGGATAAGTGGAAAATGATAAGTGAATATATCATTTTTGGCATTAGCCAAATATCAATACCTATGATCCATGATTTGAAATAAAAATCTCAAGAATCTTGAGATTTAACTGTCATGGTAAATTGATATGAAAATCTAACAATTAGAATGAGCAAGTTCATATAAATTAAATATGCATAGGATTTACTGACTTGTTACAAATATTCAAAAGTATATAGAAATTAACTTTAGTCAGAATTGCTAGAATCCAAATCAAGCAGGATACTCTTGTTTATCAAAAATATATATACTCTGAATTTAAACAAGAGAAACATGTACATCTTCATATGTATGTGTATATTATTAGGGATATACTGATATGTTTATATTGGTAATGAGTTTTGAATCCTGGTTGAATTGTTTAAAAGAAAAATGACTCTGATATATTCAAAGGAAGTTTAAATCAAACTTAAAAGTGCAAATGAATATAGGTGGATATTTAGACACTCTGAGACGTCGGTCACAAATATTTAGACGTCTAAGATCAATATAGACGTCTGTCATAAATATTTAGACGTCTAAGATCAAATATAGACGTCTGTCACAAAATTTAGATGTCTGAATTTAGTTCAAAATGTTTTTTTACTCTCTGTTTCAATTTTAGATTTCTGAGCCGTCTGTCATAAAAGAATCTAGACGTCTGAGATAAATTTAGACGTCCGTCATAAATATTTAGACGTCAGAACTGCTGATTTTGTCTAATTTGTCTACTTAGAAAAGAAATAAGTGGCTATGTCAATAGCATGTATGGTATTTTGATTTCTATTTGATTTAATTTCCCTTTGATGAAGAAAAAAAAATCCTTATGAAATTAAGGTAGAAAATAGGAGGGTCATTTCAGCTTCAGAGCAGGTTTCTTGTACTGCTTGGTATTGCAGGTTTGCAAATACACATTTTCCAGCGACGTATTTAATGGAGTATAATTGTCGAACGTGGGAGGTCTACGTTGTGAACCACGATTTTGATCTCGTTTTTTACCTTGATTTCCATTGTCCCTCTGCTGGTTCTGTTTGTTTTGTATATTCAACTGAACTTTTCTGAAACTCTCCCCAGATTGTTTAACTGCAATGCTACTTTGAATTCCTTCCATGTTGGGCCTTGCGTCATCCTGCTTCCTAGACTATTTTGCATCCTCCCTTCTCAAGAACTGGGCTGCCTTGGTATAGAAATGGTCCAATGACATAGGTGGCTTTCCAGCAAACTAATTTCCGAACTCGGAATCAGGATAAATCCCCTTAGTTAATTCCATCAGGATAGAGTTGTCATTGGGATTGCTTATTTCTGCACACGTAGCATGAAATCGCTCCAAGTAACGTCTTAGTGTCTCTCTGGGAGCTTGAGTGACACTAGACAGAGTACTAACATCTTTAGGTCTCGCTACGTGCATACGGAATTGTTCAACAAACTTGGTGGCCATTTGGTCGAAATTAGAAATGGATCGGGGCGGCAAACGAGTAAACCACATAGTGGCAATCCCCCCTAGGGAAATGGGAAAACTACGGCAATTAACTGCATCATCAGCTCTCGCAGCATTCATTAGCCATTCATACTTCAGGATGTGTTGATTGGGATCAGAATTTCCTTCATAGACTGGAAAAGTTGGCATTCTGAAGCGCCGAGGTGGTTCAGCATATAATGTGTCATTAGTGAAAGGGGTATGACTCCGAGAAATCCCCAGTCGTCATTAGTGAGGCCCTGACTTTCATGGATTATCTGACGAATCATCGTCGATATATCCGGCATCTGGATATTTGGAGCATGATGTGCCAAGGTGTGGTCGGGTTCCACAATGCGAGGTTGGACTGGGCTCGGTCGACGGTCCATGTCTCGCCTCCTTGGTTCAAGATTTTTAGGGACATCAGGTTCTGTATTGTGTTCTCATCGGCGACGATGCGGATCAGCTTGATTTCTAGCATCAACCCCTTGTTCGGTAGTGGTGGTGGTAGCGAGGTTGCCTGTGACATGGTAAGGAACGGTACCCCCTCGGGAGGAGGGTCCGGTCTGATGACTGGTGGATGGTCTAGCCCTGGGTTGTCCAATATTTAGGGCAGGTTGGTGTCCTGTGGCCTGGGTGTAGCTTACGTCCAGCCGTGGGCGTGTAGATCGGTGACGATCATCGGAAGAGGTTGAACTTTCCGTGGAAGAATAAGAAGCTTGATCTCTCCTGGATCTCCTTCGCTACTGGCTCTGCAGCTAGTTGGTCATTTCCGTGTTAGCACAGAGTTGCTGAGTAAGTTGCTGACGACTCTGAGTTAACTCTTGCATAAGCATTTGGAATTCTTCCCTGGTAACAGGCCCGGTCGGATCTGATGGTCCGACAGCATTCTGGTTGGATGGAGGCGGTTGTACGGGATTTTGTCTATCCCGTCCTTCTTGAACAGCAGCTATGGAAGCAGTTCGTGTGCTAACCATGATGAATCGATGAAGTCCTTTCCAAGATCTGATGCAAATCTAAATAGGATGGAAGGGCTTTAAGGCTTGAGATCTTGATCTTCTTCTTGGATTTATGCAATCCAGTATCGATAGCAGATCCAAAGAGCAGGAGAAAAACTAGGTTTTTCTCAGTGAAAGCACCAAAGTGTTTGTACCAAAATTGGGCACAACACTCTTGGGAAGAGATTGAAGAGATAAAAATGAAGAAATTAAATGAAAAAAGAGGATTATCTAACAAACAATTCAAAAACAAATGATAAAAATACGCAGAAACACGAGAATTTAAAGTGGTTCGGCGTATTGCCTACGCCCACTATGAAATTGATGACTTTATTGATATTTCTTTGATGATTACAACTAATTTCAGTGGATAACAGCAGATTACAATGGATTATGACAGTCAAATTCGAGTGCAGCAGCAGCCTTGGAGCGCAAAAGTGTTTCTGGCAGAGTCTGGACGTCTTCTATTTATAGGCGTAGGATGCAAATATCTCGCTCAGATCTCGGGAGACTTCTTCTGGCATGTGGGTGGGCCCATGCGATCGATCCCATGAAGTTTCGACCCGATCCGTGATCGATACGAATGGATTTCGTATCGATCAGGATTTGAGCCAATCGAGTCGAAACTCAGCATGAGCATTGCTCTGCTCGTACGTAAGCTCCTGTGAAAATTTCATAGCATTTGGACTTGTGGATCGCAAGTTATGATCAATTCGAATTGGAGTTCTTCGGTGGACTGTTGCGTTCGAATCGATGCCTTCGTATCGATCTATTTGAATCGATCCTGGCACGTGCTTGTAGGTTGACGTGGCACGCACACTCCGGAACGATCCACTTTTTGCATCGCGTTGATCGAGTCGTTCCGTTATTTGTGCCTTGTTCGCATTCGATATCGATGCCTTGTTCGTATCGATCGATTTCGGTCTTATTCGTATCGACACTAACTATTCTATTCGTATCGATCGTATCTCGTCATGTTCGTATCGATTGATTGCTCTGTTATTTTCGTACCAACCGAGTGCTTGGGTCTGTACGTATCGATGGGAAGTGTCTACTTTGTATCAATCTGTGGTTGATCGATACGAAGTATGTATGATGTTTGATCGACACAAACTAGACACTTGTATTTTAGTCGATGAATACGAAATGGGCAATAGCCGATCGATTCAAAGTGGGCCTGGCTCCTGATGGGTACAAAAAAGACTATCCTCAATGAATACGAATAAGACAATTGCTGATCGATACGAAGTGGAATTTGTTTGCCGATAGAGTCGAATAGATCGATACGAATAAAGCATATTCCTTTGATGGATACGAATAGAGGCGTTTTGATGGAGACGGCCTGATCGATACGAAATGATGGATGCGACGTAGATGATTTCTTTGGCTTGCATCGATCATATCTTGAGCATACGAACTCGGATTGACATGAAATTTGGAACGTTGGCTATAATAGCTTCGCTTGTCATATCTTGTCAATTGTAGCTCGATCCCGACTTGGACAAAATTCATCGATGTCCATAGTGAGCCCACGTATAACCGATCTTCGGGGTGGACTGTCTTTGGTTTCCAATTAAGTTCCTGGTATCACGGCCTTGCCAAAAGGCGGGATAACAACACCATTACCCAACAATTCCTCAAGCGATGTCAAAAAATAGTATCAATGTTGAAGGAAAGCACTATAGCCATATAGACAGAAGCGATAAACATGGTTGGACATAAATAGCAAAAAGAAAAATGAGAATAGAAGGCATGTGTGAAAAGCAATTTGCAGTGATGGCACAAACCAAAAATGGATTAGGCTGAAGGTAATTTGATGGAATAATAAATCGGTCAATAAAAATTGAATTTTAAAAAAATTGAAAATGAAAATAACATACCCGAATTATTTACTGTTGCACGACAATAGAATTGAATTATCCAAATCTCAAAAGGAAACTCGGCACAAACAATCTGATCACAATTAAGGCATTTTTATTTATGAAACTATGTAGAATGGTTTGAACTTATCCACTACACTTTCCAATGTCTCGTGGTTTCTCAAAATTTTACGCTTTTATACCAAATCACATAAGGAGAGAACACAAGTAATTTATTAGGGTTTCAGAGATGAGATTTATTATTTAAGATACATTGATCAGTTGCTAATAATTTATAGAAGTTTTTTCATAGTTTGAAATTTTCATATATAGAGAAGTTCAAATTGAACAACAGAAGAGGAACGTCTATTAATTAGCAATAATTACAAGACAGAACAGGAAAGAAATTCAATTTGATTTTTGATATATATTAGATGATATTTGATGATTAAATAAGATTAGATATATCATATGAAAATTACAAAAAATTGAATAACTTAGTAGTCATATTATATCACTACAGTTTATATATAGTAGTGTCTTAATGAAATATCTCATTTCATATCTCACCCAGATTGAATGCTATAACTGATGCAATGGGGTTACTGCGTAATAAATATGTTTCTATGCATAAAAACCTATATTTTGAATCTTATTCGATAACATATTTGATATATAATTTATCCAACTTCTAAAAATATGAACTAAATATTCTATAAAATTAGGAAACATTATTCGAAATTTGAAATTCAAAAATAATACTGTTACTACTGTTATGTTTTGTTAGTGTATTTCACATCTGTCAATGCCTTCACAAAGTTTTCTTATTTCGCATTTATATCTCATAAATGAAATCATTATTATCTCTTTGGAGTTTTCAGTGCATTACAATAGAATAAAACAAGTTTCCATCTAATTTTGTATGTGTATGATTACTATTATTAAAGATTTAATAGTATATTCATTTTAAACGTATTTTTCTACTTCTTTTTATTTTATTGCATGATATATGTAATTAAAATTTAACAAAAGTATCTATATTTCTAAAAAAATGTTTTTCTTCTAATCATTCACTTTTCGAATATACTTAAGAAAGTTGAAATCTAGCAAAAAGAGTAAAATCGATGTATTATCAAGATATTTCTACATAATCAATATAAATTTTACTTAATATATTTAATTTGTTGGTAAAATTTAAAATTTAAAATTTAAAGCAAAATATTGCTTGATATATTTGACTATAAAATTTCTAGATAGTCTGTCCGAAAATTATGCGGTGTGTGGTTATGTTATGTTATGTAAGTATATACTTTATATCCATTAATGTCTTTGTGCGTTTTATATTTGCTCAACATACTAATTGAATATTATAACTAATGGGATGGAGTTACTATACAATAAATATGTTTATATATATGATAAGAAAATAAAAAATGAATAACTTGGTAGTTATGATATGTTAATATAGTTTGTATTAATTATTGCCTTAATGAAATATCCAATTTCATATTTGATGCTACTTAAACTCTACAACTGATGGAATTTAGTTACTAGATAACAAGTATGTTTGCACAAGTAAATACTGATAATTATAAAATTTATCCAGTGATATACTTGATATATAATTTTATCAAGTTTTTGAAAATATTAACTAAATTTTTGTAAAAGAAAATATTATTTTAAATTTTAAAATTCATAAATATTACTATATTCATCTATATATAGTTATTTATGAATATGTTTGTTTTATATATCAGCGTAGTTAATTAATATATTTAACATGAAATTATATATATATATATATATATATATATATGTGTGTGTGTGTGTGTCTTTTACTACTTTCATTTTTTTGTCAATATGTTTCATATCCAATAAAGCTTTAGTATAATTTTCTCATCCCATCTTCATATCTCATAAATAAAATCATTATCGTACTATAGGCTAAACAAAATTATATGTCAAACAATGAATGCTAACAAAGTCAACACACGACAATCAATCACCTTCCAAAGCTTTCTTTAGTGGAAAACAATAAACAAGTGCAAGGAAAAACACACAATAAATAAATATACTCCCCTGGTAGACGAGCTTTTGACACAAATCTTATTTCTGAGTTGGAAAGTTATACATATAACTGTTTTATAAAATAGCAAATACTCATTATTTATTCGTATTTTCCCTTCGTTTGTTTTAGCAAGTAAATTATTTAGCGAAAAATGGATGGTGAGAAAGAAGACAACAAGAATGAAATCCTTAACATTGGATGAATTTTTATATTATTTAATAAAAATAATTATATATTCTTTAGTATTTTCAGGTTAATTATATGCTTCATTTTTAGATTTTAATTTTACTTTATGTTTTTTAATCAGCGAAGGCTAAATAGAAGAACAAATGCTTCAACAAGATGAACAAATGGAAATTAACCAGATTACAAAGAATGAAAACAAGCACTGACTTCGAAGGAAAGAGACACATCTAGCTTGACATTGTCATGCTTACAGACTTTGTCGAAATAGGCTTCAAAATGCATCTTCAGGTGGAAATTAAAATGAAGTAACCAATGAAAATTTAACGATAGAAATCAAAAAACAAAGGATTATTAACTATATTCCAAGAAAAAAATTACTAACTAATATATTCGGTTTAGCTTGTAGGAATTGAATCGATGGTTGTGGAGACAAATCAGTCAAATACATATAAGTGAGTACAATAATTAATGCCAAGAAAAAAATCATCAAAGACGAAGAGGAAAAAAGAAACTATGTCTATAGAATATAGAATAAAAAGAATAACACATGGCTCAACATGGAAATTCCTACCATCAGAGATGAAAATTTATCGGAAACAATAAGGAAATGCAAAGACGTCAAGGAGTACAAATACTAATGAGAATTCAAAACTTGTAGGAGTTTTCAAAGAATATGTCGAACTTTGAAGACATCATTGCAGCTAATACTTATTTGTCTACATTCCTCGGTAGAATTATTTAAACATGAAACATATTCTCTATGTCTTGAAAAGGGACGAACTGTATTACCTTGTCAAAGTTACCAATTTAGTTCTTCAAGCTTTGCATAGACACAAGTGATGGTGGTGTAAATTTTAGAAAAAATATTTAGTCATATTATCATGCATTTTCCTTTACTTCAATTGGAGTTCATAAAGACGAAAATCTAGCAGATGGTAAAGCTGGAGTCTACACTATAACACTGTTCGCGGTCAATGATATGTATAAGACAATATTGGTAGCTTATAACTACACTAGAAAAGGGATTTGGAAACGCTATTAAAGCCTATGGTAGCATATTAGTAAACATCGTTATAGAAGTTGTAACTAAAAGTCCATAACTTTCTGTTCCGTTTCCATAAACGCTGCCGTAAAACCAACATATTATAGAGTTTGTTATGCGCAACAAAAACTTCTTTCATAACATCCAATAAGCGCTACTAAATAGTGTAGTTTCGTTTTTAAAACGCTGTTATAGAAGTTGCACCTAAAAGTCCATAAATTCTGCCGAGTTTCTAAAAATGGTACCGAAAAGAAAAACTGGCGTGATTTGTCTAGTAGCGTTTTTTGTTGCTACTATATATGTTTTGAACCATTGGTTTTTGCTATTAAATGATTTTTTTGCGTTTATGTAACGATCCAATTTTTTGACCCTCGAATGTCTACACTAATACATCCACGGTATTCGTGTGCCGAACATCCAAGTGTCGAAATGACAAAAACTTAAGGTAAAATTAAAATAAGAATAGAATAAGAAAGGAAGAACACAACATCAAAATCTCACAGCGGAATGATAAAATATAATATCAAAAGAATAGTACAAAGGTTTACTCTAAATATAGGAATTTCAGAAAACCTAAGTGCTATCATCGGCCTGGATAGTTATAACTGCATGTCCTCATAATGCTGATATATACATAGCAAATACGGAACAACAGAAATAGAAATAAATAGATAATGGAAGCCTCCAGCTCATCTTTAGAACACTGAAGCATCTAAGGTATAACCTATTACACTCAGCCTACTCGAAAGAGTACATGAGGAATTTAGGGAAGAAAAAACCAAGCGTCAAATATAAGTCCGGTATGAAAAAACCCAAGATATATGTAACATGTAACAGTAACTATTGAGACTATGGATTCCCGTAACAGTTTTCCCCTCAAAAGTAACCAACCATTCATTAAGTTTAATATAGTGATATAATAGATAATTTCTAAAGTGCAGAATATAAATCATACCAAATAGCTATGATGCTTACATCGGTCACACTACAACATGTTTAGGTTAGATTCGGAACTGCTAAGGTATGTTTGCATAATGGATTTTTCCATTGGGATCCCTTCAGCCGACGCTGAATCCAATCTCTGCACTAGGGTCATAAAGTATCTTCTGAGCGTCGTATATCTCTAGAAATATCACCAACGTGAACAAAATATCATCAACTCTCGTTGGCCAACAATAGATTAGTATCTCTAGAAATGGAGTTGATAATATCCTGACGAGGGTCGCTAAACCCCAGGTTGTGCATCTTACTCTGTTGTTAGCCATTTCCGATGTCGAGGTTACATTCGGCATCTTTCACACAAGTCTTTATTACTCGAACAAAATACGAATCCCCAAATAGATTTTTGCATATGGAACAGATCATGAATCACTACATAGATTCGAGCATCTTTAACAAATCTCGAATCTCTACACAGATTCTCTTTTTCGATCGCTTTCGAAACATAGAACTCGTATACTAGTTTTGAAGTGGTATTTGATAACTAAAACAATTACCAACCCTGGACTGTTCAAAACTAGCAGATGAATTTCCGTTAACTCAATTTCGGTTCTTTTAGAAGTAAATAAAAGCTAGAGGCATTTCATACCAATAATCCTCGCCTAGGGTTCTCATTGGTATGAAATCGCGAAGCCTTTCAATTACTTCTTAAGTTAATATTAGTTCAAGTTCGATAATCGACTAATCGATTATCTAGTCAAAACAATTGCTTATATAAATCAATATTCATATGCTTAACTCGTTTTCGACATTCCAACTTAATCATTCCCTGTTCAAGAGTGAAGCCAGGTAAGTTAGAGCACTAATTGCATCAAAGCTTTGCCTGGACACTTCATTTTTGAATCTCACAAAGAGATAATTCTACCTCGTCGGGTTTTAGTGTTAAGTATAGTTTTAATGATTCCTATAAACAAGTAAGAAATCAACAAGATTGACACGTTTTCCACGTTCCAACTTAACTATTCCTTGGTCAAGAGGGATGAGCGATGAGTGATGGCCATGCCGAATCTCATTGAGGAAGTATCCATGGTGTCTTGTCCGAGAGTTGCTTGGAGTAAGAGGATGTAGGTGGAGTTGATAGGGTTGGATGTAAATATAGTATCAAGGTGGAGAATGTTATATTTCGATGATATAATATTTTCATATTAAAGAAGATTTGGAAGATATTGTTGATTTCGATGATACTATATTTTCAATTACAGAAGATTTGAAAGATATTTGAGATAATGACTCAAATATATTGCTTCTCTTATAACATTAAGAGGGTAATGAATTATCTAAATGAGAAGGAGAATTATTTCAAAAGAATGAAGTAATCGATTAATACCTTAGTCGGCTGATTAAAAAAGGAATCTTATCAGGCGTGTGCAAATTGGAGGAAACTGGAAAATCAAATATGCAAACACTTCTTATATGAATAGGATAATTGATGTGGCATTGATTTATAACAGTAAATCAGTTACTTCAATCCTAAGTAATAATCACTATATAAAGATAGCCATTCTTTAGAGATTAGTATCATCTTTTCAAGTTGTATTTTTTATTCTTCTTCTTAGCCCCCATTATCAATCATGTAAAAAAAATTTCGGGAAGTAACAAAGTATTCTCTCCACAAAGTGGATGCACACTATCTTAGTGGAACTACTATAAATTTGTGTGTGAATTCTCTACTTGTTTTTTCTTCTACGATTTGCTGTTTGGATTCTCTAGTTATTATTTGTTTTATCGCACTACAACACAATTTTATTATTTGTGTGTGCGTTTGGGTTAATTTACAGTCATTTGTATGAATTAACCCCAACAAATGCAAAGTGTTATGATTTACACATGTTTGTTGCTTGTAGCTTTTGGTTTTTAAGATATGTAAGCATTTAACATTTTAAGGTAGAGTATGTGCAACCCATCTATAAAACTCGTGGCTGCGAAACTCTGTGTAGTACATAGTTCATGTTATTTATTACTCTTGTAAAAGTCAATTTTTGTCGGTTAACACTACAAGATATACCATGTTTAGCTGTAGTATGTGGCGACGGTCGTCGACGACCAGTCGAAATTTTCCAACGGCTTGCCATTTTATTATTTACCAAATTAAATAATTGATTTATTTAATTCCCATTATGTTCTAAAATATGTTTAAAAATACTAATTTAATTCGTAAAAAATAAACAAGATATTTTAGCAAATTCGATAAAATTGGTTTTGTGTGACATTTTTACAAATTAAAATATTTTTTAAACCGTTGGGTAATTAATTATGAATTTTTAACTGTATTTAGCACGATAAAATTATATAAAATAAAATAATCGGCAGAAAATTAAATTTATTGGATCTTATGTCGATATAAATATTCTTGACATATTTCCAAAAGATTATGAAAAAATAAACAACTATAGTGTGTCGATCTTGAATTTTAAATTTATCGCCGTTCGTCGATATTCGGACTAAAAATCCTTCGTTCGACGGCCATACGACTTTGAAACGAGACCAAATTTGAACCACTGATGATTTGTAACGTGTTAATCCAATCCGTACGGTTGGATTTGTAAAAAATGAATGGGAAAAAATTTGACCTTCGAACAGGTCATTTCACCGTAAAAAAGCTGGATTTACAACAGTTGTACAAGCTGCAAAATGACATATGCAATCCAATAATCTAATGTGTGATAATCATTATGAAGTGAAAAAACTTATGTCCGCTTTGGGTCTGCCATACCGAAAGGTAAATATATGTATAAAAGGTTGCATGTTGTACTAAAAAGATGACATTAACCTTAGAAAATACAAAATATGTAATGAGGAGATATACAAACTAAGTAAAAAGAGAGGAAAGGAAGTTCCATACAAGAGAATGCATTATTTACCCATCACTCCTAGACTTCAAAGGTTATATGTGTCTTCTGCTATGGCATGTCATATGCGATAACACAGTGTGAGATCACAGGAAGATAAATTCTTGACATTTCCATTTGATAGAGAAGCATAGAAACATTTCAATAAGGCTTATCCCGTGTTTATTGTAGAGAGCCGTAATGTCAGACTTGGTTTATATACGGATGAATTTTCACTATTCTCTCGATTTAGTAGTAAATATTCATCTTGGCCTATTATAGTTACGCCTTATAATTTACCTCCGTGGATGTGTTTGAAAACACCATATATATTTCTCACTATTGTCATCCCTGGCCCTGATGATTCGACACCAGTAATCGATGTTTATTTACAAACGTTGATTTAAAAGTTGAAAATAATGTATCATGAAGGAGTTGGAACATACGACATTTCGAAAAAAATAATTTTTGTATGTTCATTTCTTTGTTATGGACTATTAGTGATTTACTTGCATACGCAATGCTTTCAGGTTGGAGTATGGCCGGTCGTCTAGCTTTCCTTATTGCATGAAAGAAACACAAGCATTTTCTTTACCGCATGGAAAGAAAATTTCATGGTTTGATTGTCATCGGTATTTTTTCCATACTAAGCATCCTTTTAAAAGAGATAGAAAAAACTTTACAACTAACAGAGCAGAGACTATACAACCACCAACGATTTGGTCAAGCGAAGGAATATATGAACTTGTAAAGGATTATCTATAGATACATGAAACTGGAGTCCTACTTGAAATTCCAAGTAAATCGACGGTTCATAATTGGTGCAAACAAAGTATATATTGGGAGTTACCTTATTGAAAGGATCTCTTACTTCGACATAATATTGACGTGATGCCTAATGACAAAAATGTGTTTAATACAATTCTAAATGTTAAAGGGAAAACTAAGAACGATCCTAATTCAAGACATGATATAGAACAATTATGTAAATGTCCTGAACTTCATATGAAGTCCAATGACAGTAAAAAAACCAAAGCATGCTATGAGCTAGACAGCGAGCAAGTAAAACTCATGCTAAAGTGGGTGGAAGGACTAAGTTGTCCTGATGAGATTTCTTCTAATCTCCATATATGTGTTGACTTTGAAAACAATAAATTGAGTGGGATGAAAAGTCACTATTGCCATGTCATGATGGAAAATTTATTATTCGTGTTTTTCAAAGAACTATTGCCTATAAAAGCATAGAGTGTTATAATAGAATTAATTTTGTTTTACAAAGAGCTTTGTTCGACTACGTTAAAAGTTGAGTGTATACGTAAAATTGATAACAATATCCCTATACTACTCTACAAACTAGAGAAAATATTTTCTCCACGATTCTTTAATGTAATGGAGCATTTACCTGTTCATCTTCCATCCGAAGCACTTCATCGAGGTTCTGTGTAATATGGATGGACGTATCCATTTGAGAGTTAATATTGAAAATCTATAATATTAATTTTAGTTTAAAATTCAAATTTACATAAGAAAATTTAAATTGAATTAATTTTATAATAGGTACTTGAATCATCTGAGGAAAAAAGTTATACAAAAAGCACAAGTTGAATGTTCGATTTGAAAATCACATCTTGAAGAAGAAGCTTCATTCTTTTTCTTTCATTACTTCAATGACCATGTGAACTTATCATTTGTAAGAGTTTCTCGTAATGATGAAGCCGTTGAACAAGATTCTTCTCAAATAATGTTATTTATTTTTAGACAACATGGCTGACCTTCTGGATAATACATAAAAATATGGTTAGACGATAGAGATTACCAACTAGCACACACATATATTCTTCTTAATTGTGCTGAAGTTGCGTCATTTGTTAGGTAATATTAAATTCATATTTATTTCAATTATGCTTACATATTATAATAGAATATATTATATATATTTTCAATATCTACGAATCACAACATCCACATGGCGATCTCAGTAAAGAATTTGCTAATTGGTTTTCGACATACATTTATGATCCAAAAAATGTTGAAAATAAACACTACAAGGAAAAAGGCATTTTCCGACAGCAGAAAATCGTCGGCGGCCGTCGGATGCCATCGGAAAATGCCGTAGGAAAATAAGGCGTCAGGGTGCAGTGTTTCCGATGGCTTCCGACACATCTCGTCGTTGGTATTTCCGACGGATTCCGATACTTTTCGGAAACTGTCAGAAGCCGTTGGAAAAATATAACCAGAAAGCTGTCGGAAGCCGTTGGAAATCTGCTGTAATTTTTTATATATTTCTGCTGCAATATGGCCTTCCATCCATATTTCCCATACAAACACTATTCTGCTGAATCCAATATATAATATTCCAACCAAATATCAAAAACCAAACTATACACAATTCACCAAACAAAAAAATACATAAAATTAAGTCAAAACACATAATCATCACCCAACATCCACATAATTATACAACAAAACAGTTAAGTGTATCATAACATATTAAATAAATCAACAACTACCTCGCCCATCTACCAAATCATACAAAACAGAAAAAAACATACCGACCAAAGCAATCAATCAATCTCCTCCAAAACCAAAGCCAACAGAGGAAGGGAAGCAGCCACCATACTGCTGCATGTACTCGGCGATACGCTGGTCTAGCAACTGTGTGGTCTCTATGGCCTGCCGACGGTTCTGCTCCTCCAGTTGCGCCACTCTAGCCCGCAAATCTTCGATCTCTGCTAGATCGATCTGAGCTCTAGTCTGCCTACCCATCTCTGACTGCTAGCCTGTTGTAAATATTTAATTTAGCTGTGTGATCTCTGTAAGTGTATGTGCAGGTATGTGAATGATTAGCAGTATGATAATGTTATTTAATTTAGTTTAGGCATGTTTATGTAAGTGTTTGTGCAGGTATGTGAATGATTAGCAGTGTGATAATGTTATTTAATTTAGTTTATGCATGTATAATGTATATATTTGAAAATATGTTCTTTTGGCCGTTTTTAAATTGTGATTCAACCATTTATTAACAAAAATAATAGTACGTTACATTACGAGATATCAGTGCTTTTGATCTCTTTAACATTAAATGTGACAAATTTATGCACGTGTACAGCATATATCAGGCAAACTAAATTAAATAACATGTCTTTTTCGTTATTTTTTTTTGAAATGACATTCTAGTAACGAATTAATATATTTTGGTAATGCATAATGCTTTCATAACGAAGTGACTCAAAACCAATGTACTGAATTTGAAAACTTATATGATACCCAACATATTATTTACTTACCACTTGATTGCCAAATCCGTATCGTTGGCTATGCTCCGATGGATCCATAACTGACTCAAAAATAGCATCCTCCTCATCCGTTGTTAGCTGATCTCAACCCGTATCAGCAAGGAGATTTTGGCGCTGCTCCATAAACTTTTCATGCATTAACAAATTAATATCATCATATCTTATTTCATTATATTTTAACATGTAGAACAATTACTAATATTGCATAAAATGAAATATGCTTACATGGCTCTTGCTGGATTTATCGTCCTGCCATGTATACGAAACTGTCCCGTCCGGATTTACATGCTCGACAGCTTGCGTACGAGTAAACACGTCCATATAACCCATGTGACCATGCGCCTCAACTTCCTGAAATTGATTTTTACATACAATTATTGTACATTTAAAATTATATAGCACAAACTATTTACAATTTTCATTCAGTAAATTTACCAACTCCTGCCGATACTGCTGAAATGACTTCGACCCTCCACGATGAGTGACGGGATTTTTATTTCTGTTTGCAGAGTTTCTTTCCGACTCTGCCCGTACATTCAAAATTTGATACATTATTTATCGATCATGTATTTTTTGATATTTACTACCAGTCAAATAATTTTTAAAAAATTAGTATACTTGCCTTCACCTCGTAAGTTTCCCAGTATCCTAACCATGCTTGCCATAAGCTCTCCCCCATCCAACGTGGTTTCTTACCTGATTTCTTGATTTCTGATATCGAGTCCCTATAGTTTTTACGCATCTTCTTCATCCAATATTCTCGTACCAACTGCATATCGTCTGTTTGAATGTCCATCTCAGCCTGTGTTTCACGATAAAAAGCGAAAAGAATATTAAACTGTAAATGATAAAAAGTAAAAGAACGACAAAAACGAATTAAAAATGGAAAATAGAAAAATATACTTACTAGGACATTCTGCCAAATACACTCTACTATGTAGGAAGGGTTGTTATCCCACATCGGCCAACATGCACTCATCCTACTCCGGTAAGAAGCTCTAGAAACATCCAACACAACCTTCAAGGGCAGTAGGTCGAATCCCCTGTTTTTAAATATGATACAGATAAGTACGTATGTATATCAAAAAAAATAAGATGCTGAATAAAATTTAATTCTTACCCCTCTGCTCTAGGTACTAAAGAAACTACAGGACGCTGTGATGCTTGCGATGGACCACTGCCATCGCCTCTTAAAGATCGGGAAGAGCTCCTACCTCTAGATGACATTACGATAAACTTATGACGTATACACACGTCATTTCAAAAGAGAATAATAACATGATAATGAATATATTTCGTACGTAAATGACATCAAAGGTATAAATTGCTAAATTAATGACTGAAATGGAAATAGAAATGGAAGTGTGTTATACCTGATTCATAATGGGTCTCATGTTCCGACGATAAGCAGATTACATTGCATTTTTAATAAAAATTGCTAAATAAATGACAAATGGAAATGACATAAAACATGTAAACAATGGTAACTGTACAGATTTGGTTTCATAGTTACATCAATTTCATAATACATTAATAATTCAACATAGTTACATCGATTGCAAAAAAATCAGATTCGGATTTTTATCAATCGTCGTCGTCTTCTGATTCAGATTTGGTCTCGTTTTCTATGATATTTTCCTCTACACGGTCAAATGCTTCTACCAAAACATTTGATTCATCGATTAAAGGACCAATATATATATGATCGTCTGTAATTATTATTTCATTATTTTTCTCAAGATCTGCCTGATAAGCTTGTTCGTTTGGAATATTCTTCCCATCGAATGTAAATCTGGCCTTTGTTTTGGCACAAATGAACTTTCACAATATCTGGTAACAAATACTTCAAATGTCTACAACTACTACACGGACAACGAATTTCTGGATCATTTCCTTTGTTACTTAAAGCGAATTCAACAAATACGTTTATACCATTATAAAAATCTTCTTTTATTGAGCCTCTTAGTCCTTTTCTTTGGTACATCCATCTCCTCCGATCAAAAAAATAATCAATCATTTATCCTATTTGAGAAAATGAGTCACAAGTTCAAATTTTAATATTTAATTTCAAGAATACAAATTCGGAAAAGATTATTTTCATGGTCATATAATATTTGAATTTAAAGAACTATTTCACAAATTAAAAAATATTTTCAAATATGACACATTTTATTTTTTAACGTATCGATACAAAATTTTGTACAAAAAGATATTTTTTTCCATGGTCAGGCATCCTACTTCCTATTACAAACACAGTAAGAATTTACATTTCGTATATTACTTCATCTCAAACGATTCAACAAAATTTTGGCAGCATTTCCCTTTTGTTCCCTGCATTGTACACAAATGCGTGTATGTAGGAAACAAAAAAGAAAAGTTAGGCCGAAATTTTATGAACCGTTTGAGACGAAGTAGTATAAAAAATATAAATGCTTACTATGTTCATAACTTGTCCAATACAGGGACAAATCCAACAAACATTGTACCAGATGAATATAAATGGTTATTTTTTAAAAAAAACGACTATTTATATAACGATCATGTACAACACTCGTCAGACAGGGCCAAAAACTCTCTAAGGGACATTAGTTAATTAAATGTTCGCATTTTACGAAAAAATACAGTTTTACTAACTGTTCACATTTACAAAAATATATTTTAATTTAACACACTTATTCGACGTATTACATCAACTTAAGGCTGGTTTAACATTTTTGTCATTATTCAATACACACAATTATAATTTAGAATCATGCATTTTTTGTTGCATCAGTCAATACGTGCACAATATAATACTCCTAGCTCATGCATTCATTTTATCTTATTCCAACTAACACAATACAATGATAGCAGCGCTACACACATATACAATTGTAGAATCAAGGCATACACAATAATTTACATATACACAAACAACCACAAATTATACATGTTTTTCACAATTTTACGATAAAAGATGAAATAGGTATACCATGGAATGCTAGAAACGATTATAACACTATTGGAAACAATTTCAATCACTAATTAGCCCTAATTTATCAACTTATGCAAATCTAGAAATAGAGTAAAAATTTAATTTTTCATAAAAATAAGAGATTATACCTTAGCTAGAAAGCAAGAGAGGTTGAATTCGTAGCCGGAGAGGATGAAAAAATACAAAATTAGTGATTGGAGGCTTTGGGAGTGAATTTGGGAATTTGTAATTAGGTTTTGGTTATTAGGAAATGAGGAAGAAGAGGCTCGACTAGAGCCTGTATTATGCGATTTTCCGACGGCTTCCGACGACCGCCGACGGCCCATCGGAAGCCGTCGGAAAATGGCCGTCGGAAGCCGTCGCCCCCCCGTCGCTATTTAACCCCTTTCTAGTAGTGAAACTTAATTTTGCAATCTAAATTTTTCATATAAGAAATATCTAGAATATATGGAATAATATGTTTGAAATTGTATGAGAGAATATTTAGGAGATATTTATGGACTAATATATTTGAACATGTAAGAGAGAATATTTAGGAGATATTTATAAAGAACCGTTAGATTGAGATAATCTCCACTGTTTGTTTGTGATGTGAACTTCTATAAATAGAGGTGGATTCACTCATTTTGGATGTAAGAATAAAATATGAACTTTTGTAATAAAGTCTTTATCTTTATAAAAAAAATCATTTTTTTCTTCTCCAACCTCTTATCTATCTTCTTCTAAAATCAAATCTATTTGCTTTTGATGAAAACATCCAACAAAGTGGTATCAAAGATTGAAGATCCTCCTAAAAAGATGGCGAATAGCGGCGTTCTTTTGCAAGTCCCAATGCTCACCAAGACCAATTATGACAATTGGAGTTTAAGGACGATGGCTCTCCTTCGAGCGCACGACGTATGGGAGATAGTCGAGAAAGGCTACATAGAACAAGTGAATGAAGATAGTCTGTCTCAAACTCAAAGGAATAGTTTGAGAGACTTAAGGACGAGAGACAAGATGGCTCTTTGTCAAATCTATCAAGCATTGGATGACGATACTTTTGAGAAAGTTTCGGATCAAAGTCAGCCGAAGAAGCATGGGAAAAGCTTTGAACATCTTACAAAGGAGCGGATCATGTCAAAAAGTTACATCTTCAAACTTTAAGAGGAGAGTTTGAAAATTTGCATATGAAAGAAGTGAACTTATCTCTGATTACTTCTCAAGATTTTTAATGGTTGCTAATAACCTAAAAAGAACGTTGATAAGTTAAATGATGTATGAATTATGGAGAAAATTCTTAGATCATTAGATCCAAAGTTCGAACATATTTTCGCCATTATCGAAGAGACAAAAAACTTGGAGGCCATGGCAATAGATGAACTTCTCGGTTCATTGCAAGCTTATGAAGAAAAGAAAAGGAAGAAGGAAAAGATTATGAAGTAAGTATTCAAGACATTAATTGATTCGAAAAAGGAAGAAAGCAATTGAAGCCAATAAAGACGATGTTCTAGTCAAGAACAAGGAAGAGGTCATTGATATGGACACGTATGAGGTTAGAGATCCAATAACGAAAACAATAATGATAACTACAACCAAAGAGGAGAAAGACCAATAAGAGCTCGTTGAAGAGGAAATTCAAAGTCAAGGCATGACAAGTCACGCGTCAAATGCTACAATTGTGTAATATGGATGGATGTATCCATTTGAGAGTTAATATTGAATATCTATAATATTAATTTTAATTCAAAATTCAAATTTACATAAGTTAATTTAAATTGAATTAATTTTGTAATAGGTACTTGAAGCATCTGAAGAAAAAAGTTATGCAAAAAGCACGAGTTGAATGTTCGATTTGCAAATCAAATCTTGAAGAAGAGCTTCATTATTTTTCTCTCATTACTTCAATGAGCATGTGAACTTATCATTTTTAAGCGTTTCTCATAATGATGAAGCCGTTTAACAAGATTCTTCTCAAACAATGTTATTTATTTTTAGACAACATGGCAGACCTACTGGATAATGCGTGAAAATATGGTTAGACGATGGAGATTACCCTATAGCACACACATATGTTCTTCTTAATTATGCTAAACTTGCATCATTTGTTAGGTAATATTAAATTCATATTTATTTCAATTATACTTACATATTATAATGGAATATATTATATATATTTGCAGTATCTACGAATCGCAACTTCCACTTGGCGATCTGAGTAAAGAAATTGCTAATTGGTTTTCAAACTACGTTTATGATCCAAGAAATTATGTCATCGATGAATGGTTTGAAACATCTTGCGCTAGGGCCAAAAAGAAATTTTAAGACTTATCCAATATTCTTCATCAATGGATTTAAATTCAACACCAAGAAATATGATGATGAAAAATTAACATATAACAGCTGTGTATTTGTCGAAGGTAGTGATAATCCAAATGAGCGTATATAAGATTTTTAAGGCGTCTTAACATAGGTTTAGAATTGACATATCTTAAACGACCTGTAAAAATAGTTTTGTTTTATTCAAATGCAATTGGTTCAGCAATGTTCCTGGTTCTAAAACAATGGCAAGGTTTACGTTTGATAGAAATAATATTCCACACAAAGCAACTTAACGAGCGGATCTTGAGTCAAATAATGAAATAATAATAACGGATGATCAAATTGATTTATGGCCTTTGAATGGTGAATCAAATATTTTAATAGAAGCATTTGAGAGTATGGATAAAATGATATAGAGCACAAGACCAGGTCTGAATAAAAAATGACGAAGACTGATTATTAATTACTAATGATGTAATGTATTTATGATGAATATATGTATCGCCTGATATATAATTTATATTTTGAGTTTCCGCTATTATCAATGATGAAGACTATGTTGTGAGCTATGTATTATTCAATTTTATTAATTCTATATATTCAGGAGATTTTGTTTCATTTTTGTAGTTTTAGTGGAAGTTCTATGTGATTATTAATTAGACATGTTTTCTAATAATAAAATGATGTGTTTTTTCATTATATGAAATGATATGTTTGTGGTAGTTATTATATGTCTCATAAGAGGTCTTCTAGAGATTATTCTTTTTCTTCTCCTATTACTGGTGAGGTTGCCAGCGGCTCAGTGGATTTACGCCCGAGGGCAGCCATGATTCCGAAGAGCGGAGGGCAAGTACCAAATTTAATGCAACTTCATTAATGTTTAGTGCATGTATATTATTTAAAATTTATTAAATGTCTACATCTAAATTAATAAAGGGGTTTTGAGCTAGAGCATTCCGACTATATTTTGGTTATCTCTAGGAAGGCGTACATGAGTCGGATGTCAGGTTGTTGGCCTCAATGGGATGATATCCCATAGCATATTAAGAATTCTATATGGCCGATGTGACGGTTGGTATAAATTTATAATTCAATTAAAAATGACATATTTGATCTTTGAAAATGACATAATTGATCTTTGAAAATTAACATATTGTATATAATTCATTTTAGTTTCAATGCGTAGGTTGTAGTAGCTGTTGAGGAGGAAGATCAAGATGTTTTTAGGAATCACTGGAACAAGAAGCTGAGAAAAAATTACAAGGAGATCCTCTTAGGCACAAAAAAAAAAGAATAATAAACCTAATTGGATGAGCGTTATTATTTGGATGGAATTTCAACCGCACTAAGAAACTCCCGTCGTAAAAATAAGTTTATTAATTTCATATTAATATTATAATTTGTTTAAAGTTCATACCATAAATGCATTAATTTAGCTACAATTGTGTAATATGGATGGATGTATCCATTTGAGAGTTAATATTGAATATCCGTAATATTAATTTTAATTTAAAATTCAAATTTGCATAAGTAAATTTAAATTGAATTAATTGTGTAATAGGTATTTGAAGCATCTAAAGAAAAAAGTTATGCAAAAAGCACGAGTTGAATGTTCGATTTGCAAATCATATCTTGAAGAAGATCTTCATTCTTTTTCCCCCATTTCTTTAATGACCACGTGAACTTATCATTTTTAAGCGTTTCTCATAATGATGAAGCCGTTTAACAAGATTCTTCTCAAACAATATTATTTATTTTTAGACAACATGGCCGACCTATGGGATAATGCATGAAAATATGGTTAGACGATGGAGATTACCCTGTAGCTCACACATATGTTCTTCTTAATTATGCTAAACTTGCATCATTTGTTAGGTAATATTAAATTCATATTTATTTCAATTATTCTTACATATTATAATGGAATATATTATATATATTTGCAGTATCTACGAATCACAACATCCACTTGGCGATCTTAGTAAAGAATTTGCTAATTCGTTTTCGAACTACGTTTGTGATCCAAGAAATTATGTCATCGATGAATGGTTTGAAACATCTCCGCTAGGGCCAAAAAGAAATTTTAAGACTTATCCAATATTCTTCATCAACGGATTTAAATTCAACACCAAGAAATATGATGATGAAAAATCAACATATAACCGTGGTGTATTTGTCGAAGGTAGTGATAATCCAAATGAGCGTATATAAGATTTTTACGGCGTCTAAACATAGGTTTAGAATTGACATATTTTATACGACTTATAGAAATAGTTTTGTTTTATTTAAATGCAATTGGTTCGCAATGTTCCCGGTCCTAAAACAATGGAAAGATTTACGTTTGATAGAAATAATATTCTAGACGAAGCAACTTAACGAGCGGATCTTAAGTCAAATAATGAAATAATAATAACAGATGATCATATTGATTTATGGCCTTTGAATGGTGAATCAAATATTTTTATAGAAGCATTTGAGAGTATGGATAAAAATGATATAGAGTACGAGACCGAGTCTGAATAAGAAAATGACAAAGACTGATTATTAATTTCTAATGATGTAATGTATTTATGATGAATATTTGTATCGCCTCATATATAATTTATATTTTGAGTTTCCGCTGTTATTAATGATGATAACTATGTTGTGAGCTATGTATTATTTTGTTTTATTAATTCTGTATACAGGAGACCTTGTTATATTTTTATAGTTATAGTGGAAATTCTGTGTGATTATTAATTAGACATGTTTTCTAATAATAAAATGATATGTTTTTTCATTATATGAAATGATATGTTTGTGGCAGATTTTATATGTCACATAAGAGGTCTTCTAGAGACCATTCCTTTTCTTCTCCTATTACCAGTGAGGTTGCCAGCGGCTTAGTGGATTTACGCCCGAGGGCAGCCATGATTCCGAAGAGCAAAGGGCAAGTACCAAATTTAATGCAACTTCATTAATATTTAGTGTATGTATATTTTAAAATTTATTAAATGTCTACATCTAGATTAATACAGGGGTTTTGAGCTAGTGTATTCCAACTATATTCTGGTTATCTCTAGGAAGGCGTACATGAGTCGGATGTCAGGTTGTTGGCCTCAATGGGATGATATCCCATCGCATATTAAGAATGTTATATGGCCGATGTGACGGTAGGTATAAACTTATAATTCAATTGAAAATGACACATTTGATCTTTGAAAATGACATAATTGATCTTTGAAAATTAACATATTGTATATAATTCATTTTAATTTCAATGCGTAGGTTGCAGTAGCTGTTGAGGAGGAAGATCAAGATATTTTTAGAAATCACTGGAACAAGAAGCTGAGAAAAAATTACAAGGAGATCCTCTTAGGCACAAAAAAAAAGAATAAAAAACCTAATTAGATGAGCGTTATTATTTGGACATAATTTCAACAACACTGAGAAACTCCCGTCGTAAAAGTAAGTTTATTAATTACATATTATTATTATTATTTTTTCAAAGTCCGTACCATAAATGCATTAATTTAGCTATTCATAAATTTAAATTTATAGGAAATTGCCAAGCAGGACTCGGCAAATAGAAATAAAAAACCTTTTGTACACCGCGATGGGCCAAAATCCTCCCAACAATATCAGAAGAAAATGGTAGATTAATAATTTGCGATTACAAAATAGTTATAACATTATTTAATCATATATATACATTATTTATTCATATATAATTTCAGGCTAAACAAAAGGGCCGTGAGCCTACATATGCAGAGATCTTTACAAGGACTCATGTCGTCGAGCACACCAATGATGATGGCTCAATTTCATTTATTTGAGTGGACCATAAATCTCAAGCCATAATGGTAAACATGCTTAATTTTTTTCTTTTATTTTACTTACATAAGTTGTAAATTGAATATTTATTGTGACAAAATTCTATTTCTAATCACCGTAAAGATTTGAAACGGAACGAGCTCGAGTGCTGCAGTCCATAGGCTGAGAGAAGTTGACCGTTGAGGAGGAGGACAGGATTTTCGATGCTATGACTGACAAGTCCACGTGAAATAGACGATAGGTTACGACAATTAGGAGGTAATGTTTATTGAGTTCAAGTACATTATTAACTAATTTATGATTTTTATTTAATGTTATGTTATAACTAATTGTTAACTAATTTACAAGCAAGGATGTTCCTAACCGATTATAGAAAATCTCATTCATAAGAGGAAATAGTAAAGCTCGAAAAGTAGATAGTAGAGTTAAATGACTGGCTGAAGAGCGGAGGACCGACTATGCTACTAGATGAGCGGATTGTAGCATATATGGTAGAGTGCGGGACATTTTCTTTGCATGGGTCAGAAAATGACGATGAGTAGGTACGAATGTTTTTTTTGGTGGATGTTTGATTGTTTTGGTTTGTACTTATTTAACATGTGTTGACGGATTTGATACTTTTTTAATGTTTGATGGATTTGTGGATGTTTGATTGATTTGTGGATGTTTGATGGTTGTTTTGTTTGATGGACATGAGGATTTGTAGGTATGGTTATGTTGTTTGATGGAATATTGATGTGAATATTAATTTTTGTGATATAAACTTGGTTATGTGTGATATGTATGAGATTATGCGATTTATGCGATTGTTGTAATTATAGAATTGGGTTTATATGTATTATATATGAGGTGGATAGAAAGATGAATACATATGTATGGTTGGATGGTGCAAACAGCAGCTGTTATATATAACAGAATACACAGGTTAGCGACGGCCTAATGGGCTAGGCTGGCGGCGGCTTGTTTGTCTAAGTTAGCGATGGCTAGCGACCACGTATTATTATATACGTGGTTCACATATTCATGCCATGTGTCCATGACTTTTATCGGCTAGCGACAGAAGGCCGACCTTAGCCATCAAAAAGTTAACGACGACACCGTCACCTTGACTTCGATCGATGACTTAGAAAGCGATGACTTTTATGGTCGATTAGCGACGACTAGCGACAACTATCGACAGTTTTTCAGTGTTGCTAAACCTAGTATGTCTCGGAGTGTAAGTTTTTCTTTATGCTATGTTGTAATTTTTTTACCAAATAATTACAGTAAATACGATGGGCAAGATTTCTATTATCGGTTGTTTTATGTATGTAGTTTTTTCCCAGTTGGTTAGTTTTTTAAGAGTTTCAAAGCTACATTTGAGAGTCTTAAGTATAAACTTCCTCATGTATCAAAGTAACTTAACTACACAATGAATTTTTTTATAACCAAAGTAAGGAGACTGGGCAATACGTGCAAGTAATACGAGCAATATGTCAGTAGTATGACGAGATTTCTTAATCTCCCATATGTATTGTAGGTTTTTCAATAGTTTATATTATATCTCAATTGTCTACTTTTATGTTTGTACTTCTGAGATTGACAGGCTTGAGAAAAGGTGGGTTTCACTTAAAATTCCTTACTAGGTATTCTATTTGGTTTGAAATCTGGAATTTGTTATTTTAAGTGACAACATCTCATATATGATTGATAGGTACATTACTTCATATGAAAAAGGAAACTGTTTTGGGATATGGTATATTTTTCTATGCATATTGTACTTTTACATATTTCTACACAAACCTTGCTGCATATTTGAAAAGGTTATATGTTACAATTTTTTTTTTCTTATTACAACTATGTAATTAACACACATTCATTTGGTGACGATCAAAGTTCATGCCAAAGCAATAACTAATACCTAACAGCTCTCAAAACAAAGATCTGCTCCTATAAAACCCATAACATGATATTAAAAGAAAAATATCCTATATAATCCATAACATAATATTCATTTCCATATTTAGTTTTTCAAAATTGTAGATATCTTCCCCGCACATATGGGTGGTGATGGTTTTTAAGCATAAAGCCTATTTTCAACTTGGTGGATGAGCTATTTGTAATTCGGTTAAGCTCTGGTTATATATGATATGCAGGGTGAAGTTGATTAAGAGGATGTTGGTAACAAATTGATTAATTGTTTATGTTATTTGCTAAGCATGATTGCTTTTAAAAAGTTTCTAATACTTCGGTGTGTACTTCAGTTTGATGATAAACTGATGTGTGCAATTCTTATCCATTGTATTCATATAAACGAACAGTTTATAGTTGCTTTTTGGTATTCCTTAATAATATTAGTCATTGTTCACCTATTTGAACATTGTTGGATGTAGGTTTCTGTAACGATACGAATTTTTCGCGTTCGAAAATCGACATCCATACTTTACATCGTACTCGAATGCCATAGATTCGACCGTTCAAATCCGAGTCGCCGGAGCTTATAACACAGTAAGTATAACAACACAGCGGAAGAAAGAAAACAATGATATCATATACAACTCCAATGAATACAATATCCAGAATGATATACAACAATGATATCAGTATGATACAACAATATCAGAGATATGATACAAGAAATAGCAGTGGAAAGAAAATAGATAACACCAGCAGCGGATAGAATGTCTCCAACAGAATGCTCCAAGATAAGCAACGTCAGTCCATGAACTCCAAGAACTGAACTAGCTCCAAATAATCTACTAAACCTGAATATCTGAAAAACCCAACTCTAGACTGCCCGTGTGGAAAATTGTGGGCACCCAGAGTTTAGGAAGGGAACAATAAACTCCAGGTCAGTCGTGGGACTGGTGTGAGCAAACAAAAGCAGTTTATCTTTAAACAAACACAAAAGGCTTTTAACATTGAAACCCGCAATGCTTTTCGAAAATGAAACTACCATAAGACCTCCCACCACACACACAATGCAAATGCAGAATTGGAGGAGATTTCTTCTTATGATAGTCAAACATGCTTACTACGCAAACAAAACTCTTTTGATATTATTACTAGTGCATAGTGTAGAAAAACATTTCAAAAATATAATATAAATCTTAGCCAGCATACAACCATTATTGTATGCCTACTATAGCTACTACGTTCAATAGCAGGTTACCGCCACATTCCATAGCAGGTAATACAACTAAAACCGTACAGGGTTCGTATTGTTTCTTTGGATTTCCAACAAATGATCAGGCTAAGGAACTTCCTTTCCGAAATGGAAACGCCTCTGGAAAGACGCCCCGGATCCTAACCGGATCTCTACAAACAAAAGGCCGACGCTACCTCACGCTGTACAGCTGTAACTAGGTAACTAACACACAAGTCATGTCATCCCCCGGTCGTAACCAACCTTTATCCGAGGATCCTCAAATGCAAAGCAACAGCCGCAAAGTATAATCAATATAGGTAAAATATCTGGGCTCCATACCATGATATCACCTTTTATCCAGAAGGAAATGACATATCCTAGGGGCGCTACCCCTACAAACCTTTGCCGCAACATTCCTGTTTCGACCATTACCGGGTTGTGAGGCTCGACGAAGTCTCGTTCACGAAGCTACGCTTTTTCACAAAGCCATGCTTTTCCACAAAGCAACGCTTTTTCACAAAGCCACGCTTTTTCACAAAGCAACGCTTTGACCAACAATGATCAACAACACTTCGTATGCCACATTACCAAATTGGGAATGTATCACTAGTAACCATCAACTACATAACCTCTGAGCTCGTACATCTCAGAGAAGGGTGTTAAGCTAAGAGAATAAATTCTCTGCCACCAACAGAAATGTATTTGATAGAGACCATTTTTACATCTCAAAGTGTAACGTCAGACACACATCCATACAAGTCTGTTCCGGGTTCGAACAGAACCGAAGGCACTTCCAAAGAAACCCTTGCAAATCCGGGTATTCACAATCTCGATCGGACTTCCCATCACTTAGGGAATCTCTATACCGGAGCCATGATGCAGAGAAAATCGATAGGTAATCCTTTCGTTTTCGAAAATACCCGGCCTTCAACACCTGTCTTCAATGCTATCCATATACGTCGCATCATTATTCGGAATGGGTTATACGACACAAAGGTCCTCTCCCGACTAAACCGAATAACGAGCGCAATATCAAAAATCATATGGATACTGGGGTCTCAGTTAAATCACAGCTTAAATCCCAAAACTCTTCATTCGAATGGTTAAAACAAATTACCATTTCCAATCTTTTTAAATAAAAAGATTCATTTCAACAACCTTCAATGGTTTAAACAATTTCCACACTTTTAATCTTTTAAACAAAAGATTTAATTCACAAAGTTCACCCCATTCACAAAGATTCATTCATAGAATTTCAAATCGATTTCCATTTCAATCTGATTAACTCGTTAAATCTTTAAATCAAGATTTAACTTATAGCTTTCAAAACTCGTTTCCAAAGATTCATTCATAGCCTTTCAAAATAATTCTATTTCAAGTTGGATTAACTCGTCCGGTCTTTGAATTAAAGACTCATTTCATAGTTTTCAAAACATTTCAATTCCATTTCAAACTTGAAATTCTTTCAACGCAAATTGGAAGTTCATTACTTTTGTGAAAGCTTTTACTATTTGAAAACAAATAGTTTCGTTTCAGAAAAATCCAGTTATATTTACACGAGTTAAAACCCTTGAATTAAATTCAAATTCCCAAATCAATACCTTTAAAATGGTTTAACCCATATATAACTTGCACAGCATCTTTAATCCCTAGTTTCAAATCATAGGATTCAATTTCAAACTTGAATTCAAATTTAAATCAAATTATTTAAATTTCAAAACTCGATTAAGTTATTCAAAATAACTTTTATCTTTGAAATTCCATTTCAAAATATTTTCATATTAAACCCCAATTTCCAATTTCAAAATCAATTGAAATTAAAATTTCAATTTCAAAACATTAATTTTAAATCATCCGTGACTTAACCGATTTCCACGTGAAATCCATATTTGTGTGTGTATGGTATAGTCCAGGGGTTTCACACAATAGTGCACAACATCAATCATCACAGATATATCGATAAGCGGTATAATCCATAACGCTTATCTTCATTCACAGATTCATAGATAAAGTCAATTTATCAGTCACAAAGATTCACTATTACAATTCGATGTGGGTTTCGGATAACCAACTGGAATCCGACTCCTTGTCGCATCGAAATTCAAATGTCGTTTACGGGTCAAGGGTTTTCATATTCATATAAAAGTATATTCATCACAGATGTAACAGCTCAACACAAAGCAATTTATATCACAAAGCATTATATCACAAAGCATTATATCACCAAGCATTATATCACAAAGCATTCGATAATAACCAATCATGTACAATTAAGATGAATTAATTTTGTAATTATAACTAATTAATCACATTAATAAATTAATCCTTTAATTAATTTCATTAAGTAATTACCTTTTAAAATTATAAATTTATTTTTCTTTAATTACTTAATTAATCAAACTTAAATTATTAGTTAATTTATCATGATTACTTTTATTAAGTAATTAACTTTCATGTAATTAATTTCCTTTCAACTTTATAATTGAAACCTGGAACTCAAGGTGTTTCGAACCATCTTAAACTTAAAACTATAACATGACTAAACCCACAAGCGCTACTTCGAACGCAACCTCGCGCAAAGATCCAGTCTTCCCGAAGTTATACCCGAGCTAAATCGCGAAACCCCTGAGAACCATTCGAGCCACTCACGCGAACATACTTTACTTCGAGTAAACCCGCGTTTTCCCCGCACAGGAACTCGAGTTCCATCTTCTTCCCAAACCATTTCATCCCTGATGCACGAACTTTGCGTGTGCACGTGTACCATCGTTCGCCGTTGCTCTGGCCACTCATATCAATGTCGACAAGTCATCCATGAACTACCCCATCACCTCGATCACCCAGCACCCATCGTTTCATCCCAAATCGAAATTGAGGCAACTCGATCAAATTGAAACGAGATACTCCGATCGAAAATCCCCTCGACTCGACGCTTCCCATCACCAGCGACCACGAAACTTTGGCCACACCTCCGTCGATCTTCGACGCTGCCTTTCCCAAAGTCACATACCCTTCGATCATCCAGAGACATCGCGGTGACCTCGCAAACTCAGGCAACCCAAAACTGGTTCAAAACCCTAACTCTTACTCGTATAATCATTGTTTACAATAGAAAAATTATTCAACATTTTTCCTAGCTCCATTGATGACCAAGCAAGCTTCAGACAAAATTTCAACATTCATAATTGAATCGTTCATCAGAAATTAAGAAAAATGAAATTTTGGTTTAAATTCAAACTGCTCTTAAACCACTTAAGTAAAAATAATCATATTGTTTTTAAAAATCATAACCTGGCATGTTCATTCAAGTCATGTGATCAAAGCAATGATTTAAAATAGTTGAATTTATCATATGATTCTTCTTTTCACTGTAAACCATGTTACAGAGTCCATATATTTTTGTTCTCTTCAACTTGAAACAGGATTAACTCATAAAGATGTTTCAAACTAACCTATTTGTTAAAGATAAAAATCTATCAAAGATTAGGGAAGTGAGATTTAAGGTTTTTTTCTCTTCTTTTAAACTGTAGCTTGAACAGAGCATTGATATGTATATATATAAACATGCACAGGTAAATTTATATATATACATATGCAGGCATTCATACAACAAATTTCACAACAACTTGAAGTATTCAACACAAATCATCAGATATATATAAACAGGTTCAAGTTTTGAAGGTTTGCTCACCTTGATTGAAACAAAGAACAGAGGGTTGCTTTGCTGAGATAGGTTGTTATTTAATCTTGCTTTTGATCAATACTTTAATGATTTGCTTTTGCTCTAGTCTAATTTTCCAAGCTGAAATTGCTTTGTGGGCTTGTTTGGAAAAACTTCACTTCGATTTTTGTTTTGTTGTTAAACATTGAAGTTTGTTTTAGTTTGAGATGATATTCTTTTAGTTTTCTCAGTTTGGAATGGTCAAAGTGAAATGAAGAGTTGATGTATAAAAGAAAGCTTACAGGTTAAAATATTGTTTCGTACAATACTAGTTATACATTTTGTACAACATTTCAGAGATATATTTCTCTTTTCTTGGCTACAGATCTTGCTTGTAGCCGAGATGATAAATTTGTGGTGGTTGGTTCGTGTACTAAAGACGCTGAGGTACCTTGCATTAATTAAGGTGTACAACATACTTATCTTTTCTTTTGTTTATACGTTGCATAAGAAAAGAATCTGGTGACTAAAGAGATTTGTATTTATTATGTTGTACAAATTTTGTTTATATTTACTTTTCCTTTCATTTCAGCTGTAGGTACTTGTATAATTTAGGCTTGTACAAACTTGGGTATATTTATATTTTTGTTTGTTCATACTTATCATGTTTGAAAAATATATGTTGTCTTTGTTTACATACTTGAGTACATTTATTTCTTTTCCTTTGGCCTTATTACTTTAGAATATAAATTTCTATTTTAATTTTGGTTTACTTTATGATATTCATTTTTATAGTTTATATAATTCTAGAATTATTTAATATGTTCATTTCACATTCTTATATAACTATAAATTTATTGGAAATATTTGTTTAACATCAACACTTATTTGAATTCTATAAATATATTTTATAAACTCAAATTATTATTATTAAACCATTTATTTTCAATTTAAATTCAAATCAAATATATATACAATATTTTAAATTTAAATGATTCATCCAAAATTTATTCGAAGATCGGGGAAACTTGCATCACTTAAATCGATCAATTTTACAAATTTTAATTCAAAAATTCAATAAATTATCAATTTAAATTTAATTAAAATCCGAGGTCGTTACAGACTTCCCCCCTTAAAAGAATTTCATCCTCGAAATTGCCAAGGAGACAAAAAGATAGATGAAGAATATTTCAACAAATTAACTGAGCAGCTATTCTGCATTTGGCTTACCAAATCAGAATACCGATAACAGATACAAGAACGAATCTGCTTAACACTTCACAAGATACTCAGGTTATCCAGATCTATGAAGTATGCAGTGGCATTGGTCAGTTCGAAAGGATAACCAACCATTCGTAGAATATACTGGGACTCAAATAATAGATAGATATATGGATATAATTTCAAAACTACCTTTAGATTAAAACTAAAGTTTACCTATCAACCATAGCAAACAAAGTAACCAATTCATCCAAACAAACAATTCTGGCCTTTTTGGAGTTCATGTCCCATATTCATATCGAATTTCTTCCTGGATCTACCAGAAATTATCGAAGAATTGAGAAGAGATGTTGAACAAAAGAGATTGATAGAGAAAGGATTGCTTCCTCGTTGTTACAGAGTATTGACCATTTATAGTCGTATTCCCCTGTCCCCTATCTCATCCTCTTCTTGCACTTATACTTACTATCAGTGGATAGCAAGAGAATTTACCGAGGCATACAGACAGATATCTTAGAGATTACTCATTCTAGGGTATACTTCACCCTATCTCTAATGAGCTACTTAATGTGTTATACTCCTGAGCTAAAGTTCAACCTTAGCTCTGATACCAAATGTAACGATATGAATTTTTCGCGTTCGAAAATCGACATCCATACTTTACATCGTACTCGAATGCCATAGATTCGACCGTTCAAATCCGAGTCGCCGGAGCTTATAACACAGTAAGTATAACAACACAGCGGAAGAAAGAAAACAATGATATCATATACAACTCCAATGAATACAATATCCAGAATGATATACAACAATGATATCAATATGATACAACAATATCAGAGATATGATACAAGAAATAGCAGCGGAAAGAAAATAGATAACACCAGCAGCGGATAGAATGTCTCCAATAGAATGCTCCAAGATAAGCAACGTCAGTCCATGAACTCCAAGAACTGAACTAGCTCCAGATAATCTACTAAACCTGAATATCTGAAAAACCCAACTCTAGACTGCCCGTGTGGAAAATTGTGGGCACCCAGAGTTTAGGAAGGGAACAATAAACTCCAGGTCAGTCGTGGGACTGGTGTGAGCAAACAAAAGCAGTTTATCTTTAAACAAACATAAAAGGCTTTTAACATTGAAACCCGCAATGCTTTTCGAAAATGAAACTACCATAAGACCTCCCACCACACACACAATGCAAATGCAGAATTGGAGGAGATTTCTTCTTATGATAGTCAAACATGCTTACTACGCAAACAAAACTCTTTTGATATTATTACTAGTGCATAGTGTAGAAAAACATTTCGAAAATATAATATAAATCTTAGCCAGCATACAACCATTATTGTATGCCTACTATAGCTACTACATTCAATAGCAGGTTACCGCCACATTCCATAGCAGGTAATACAACTAAAACCGTACAGGGTTCGTATTGTTTCTTTGGATTTCCAACAATTGATCAGGCTAAGGAACTTCCTTTCCGAAATGGAAATGCCTCTAGAAAGACGCCCCGGATCCTAACCGGATCTCTACAAACAAAAGGCCGACGCTACCTCACGCTGTACAGGTGTAACTATGTAACTAACACACGAGTCATGTCATCCCCCGGTCGTAACCAACCTTTATCCGAGGATCCTCAAACGCAAAGCAACAGCCACAAAGTATAATCAACATAGGTAAAATATCTGGGCTCCATACCATGATATCACCTTTTTTCCAGAAGGAAATGACATACCCTAGGGGCGCTACCCCTACAAACCTTTGCCACAAAATTCCTGTTTCGACCATTACCGGGTTGTGAGGCTCGACGAAGTCTCGTCCACAAAGCTACGCTTTTTCACAAAGCCATGCTTTTCCACAAAGCAACGCTTTTTCACAAAGCCACGCTTTGACCAACAATGATCAACAGCACTTCGTATGCCACATTAATAAATTGGGAATGTATCACTAGTAACCATCAACTACATAACCTTTGAGCTCGTACGTCTCAGAGAAGGGTGTTAAGCTAAGAGAATAAATTCTCCGCCACAACAGAAATGTATTTGATAGAGACCAGCTTTACATCTCAAAGTGTAACGTCAGACACACATCCATACAAGTTAGTTCCGAGATCGAACAGAACCGAAGGCACTTCCAAAGAAGCCCTTGCAAATCCGGGTATTCACAATCTCGATCGGACTTCCCATCACTTAGGGAATCTCTATACCGGAGCCATGATGCAGAGAAAATCGATAGGTAATCCTTTCGTTTTCGAAAATACCCGGTCTTCAACACCTGTCTTCAATGCTATCCATATACGTCGCATCATTATTCGGAATGGGTTATACGACACAAAGGTCCTCTCCCGACTAAACCGAATAACGAGCGCAATATCAAAAATCATATGGATACTTGGGTCTCAGTTAAATCACAGCTTAAAGCCCAAAACTCTTCATTCGAATGGTTAAAACAAATTACCATTTCCAATCTTTTTAAATAAAAAGATTCATTTCAACAACCTTCAATGGTTTAAACAATTTCCACACTTTTAATCTTTTAAACAAAAGATTTAATTCACAAAGTTCACCCCATTCACAAGGATTCATTCATAGAATTTCAAATCGATTTCCATTTCAATCTGATTAACTCGTTAAATCTTTAAATCAAGATTTAACTTATTGCTTTCAAAACTCGTTTCCAAAGATTCATTCATAGCCTTTCAAAACAATTCTATTTCAAGTTGGATTAACTCTTCCGGTCTTTGAATTAAAGACTCATTTCATAGTTTTCAAAACATTTCAATTCCATTTCAAACTTGAAATTCTTTCAACACAAATTGGAAGTTCATTACTTTTGTGAAAGCTTTTACTATTTGAAAACAAATAGTTTCGTTTCAGAAAAATCCAGTTATATTTACACGAGTTAAAACCCTTGATTTAAGTTCAAATTCCCAAATCAATACCTTTAAAATGGTTTAACCCATATATAACTTGTACAGCATCTTTAATCCCTAGTTTCAAATCATAGGATTCAATTTCAAACTTGAATTCAAATTTAAATCAAATTATTTAAATTTCAAAACTCGATTAAGTTATTCAAAATAACTTTTATCTTTGAAATTCCATTTCAAAAGCTTTTCATATTAAACCCCAATTTCCTATTTCAAAATCAATTGAAATTAAAATTTCAATTTCAAAACATTAATTTTAAATCATTTGTGACTTAACCGATTTCCACATGAAATCCATATTTGTGTGTGTATGGTGTAGTCCAGGGGTTTCACACAATAGTGCACAACATCAATCATCACAGATATATCGATAAGCGGTATAATCCATAACACTTATCTTCATTCACAGATTCATAGATAAAGTCAATTTATCAGTCACAAAGATTCACTATTACAATTCGATGTGGGTTTCGGATAACCAACTGGAATCCGACTCCTTGTCGCATCGAAATTCAAATGTCGTTTACGGGTCAAGGGTTTTCATATTCATATAAAAGTATATTCATCACAGATGTAACAGCTCAATACAAAGCAATTTATATCACAAAGCATTATATCACAAAGCATTATATCACCAAGCATTATATCACTAAGCATTCGATAATAACCAATCATCTACTATTAAGATGAATTAATTTTGTAATTATAACTAATTAATCACATTAATAAATTAATCCTTTAATTAATTTCATTAAGTAATTACCTTTTAAAATTATAAATTTATTTTTCTTTAATTACTTAATTAATCAAACTTAAATTATTAGTTAATTTATCATGATTACTTTTATTAAGTAATTAACTTTCCTGTAATTAATTTCCTTTCAACTTTATAATTGAAACCTGGAACTCAAGGTGTTTCGAACCATCTTAAACTTAAAACTATAACATGACTAAACCCACAAGCGCTACTTCGAACGCAACCTCGCGCAAAGATCCAGTCTTCCCGAAGTTATACCCGAGCTAAATCGTGAAACCCCTGAGAACCATTCGAGCCACTCACGCGAACATACTTTACTTCGAGTAAACCCGCGTTTTCCCCGCACAGGAACTCGAGTTCCATCTTCTTCCCAAACCATTTCATCCCTGATGCACGAACTTTGCGTGTGCACGTGTACCATCGTTCGCCGTTGCTTTGGCCACTCCTGTCAATGTCGACAAGTCATCCATGACCTACCCCATCACCTCGATCACCCAGCACCCATCGTTTCATCCCAAATCTAAATCGAGGCAACTCGATCAAATTAAAACGAGATACTCCGATCGAAAATCCCCTCGACTCGACGCTTCCCATCACCAGCGACCACGAAACTTTGGCCACACCTCCGTCGATCTTCGACGCTGCCTTTCCCAAAGTCACATACCCTTCGATCATCCAGAGACATCGCGGTGACCTCGCAAACTCAGGCAACCCAAAACTGGTTCGAAACCCTAACTCTTACTCGTATAATCATTGTTTACAATAAAAAATTATTCAACATTTTTCCTAGCTCCATTGATGACCAAGCAGGCTTCAGACAAAATTTCAACATTCATAATTGAATCGTTCATCGGAAATTAAGAAAAATGAAATTTTGGTTTAAATTCAAACTACTCTTAAACCACTTAAGTAAAAATCATCATATTATTTTTAAAAATCATAACTTGGCATGTTCATTCAAGTCATGTGATCAAAGCAATGATTTAAAATAGTTGAATTTATCATATGATTCTTCTTTTCACTGTAAACCAAGTTACAGAGTCCATATATTTTTGTTCTCTTCAACTTGAAACAGGATTAACTCATAAAGATGTTTCAAACTAACCTATTTGTTAAAGATAAAAATCTATCAAAGATTAGGGAAGTGAGATTTAAGGTTTTTTTTTCTCTTCTTTTAAACTGTAGCTTGAACAGAGCATTGATATGTATATATATAAACATGCACAGGTAAATCTATATATATACATATGCAGGCATTCATACAACAGATTTCTCAACAACTTGAAGTATTCAACACAAATCATCAGATATATATAAACAGGTTCAAGTTTTGAAGGTTTGCTCACCTTGATTGAAAGAAAGAACAGAGGGTTGCTTTGCTGAGATAGGTTGTTATTTAATCTTGCTTTTGATCAATAATTTGATGATTTGCTTTTGCTCTAGTCTAATTTTCCAAGCAGAAATTGCTTTGTGGGCTTGTTTGGAAAAACTTCACTTCGATTTTTGTTTTGTTGTTAAACATTGAAGTTTGTTTTAGTTTGAGATGATATTCTTTTAGTTTTCTCAGTTTGGAATGGTCGAAGTGAAATGAAGAGTTGATGTATAAAAGAAAGCTTACAGGTTAAAATATTGTTTTGTACAATACTGGTTATACATTTTGTACAACATTTCAGAGATATTTTTCTCTCTTGTTGGCTACAGATCTTGCTTGTAGCCGAGATGATAAATTTGTGGTGGCTAGTTCGTGTACTAAAGAGGCTGAGGTACCTTGCATTAATTAAGGTGTACAACATACTTATCTTTTCTTTTGTTTATACATTGCATAAGAGAAGAATCTGGTGACTAAAAAGATTTGCATTTATTATGTTGTACAAATTTTGTTTATATTTACTTTTCCTTTCATTTCAGCTGTAGGTACTTGTATAATTTAGGCTTGTACAAACTTGAGTATATTTATATTTTTGTTTGTTCATACTTATCATGTTTGAAAAATATATGTTGTCTTTGTTTACATACTTGAGTACATTTATTTCTTTTCCTTTGGCCTTATTACTTTAGAATATAAATTTCTATTTTAATTTTGGTTTACTTTATGATATTCATTTTTATAGTTTATATAATTCTAGAATTATTTAATATGTTCATTTCACATTCTTATATAACTATAAATTTATTGGAAATATTTGTTTAACATCAACACTTATTTGAATTCTATAAATATATTTTATAAACTCAAATTATTATTATTAAACCATTTATTTTCAATTTAAATTCAAATCAAATATATATACAATATTTTAAATTTAAATGATTCATCCAAAATTTATTCGAAGATCGGGGAAACTCGCATCACTTAAATCGATCAATTTTACAAATTTTAATTCAAAAATTCAATAAATTATCAATTTAAATTTAATTAAAATCCAGGGTCGTTACAGTTTCTATTATGCTCCGCTTGAGAGTTTAGTAGTACCGGTTATAAGATGTTTTGAGTGTACCGGTTTTGCCCGTAAATGATCGTAGCGGTTTTGATTGGTTTACATGAATTGTTGTTATAACCGATTAATACTTGCTTGAGAGTTTATCATACACCGGTTTTGAGAGTTTTTGACGAAAGTAACATTACATGTATATCCTTATAATTATTGTCTAGTTTTATGAAAGTTAATTTTACAATATAATTTGTAGGGGTATAATTGGAAGAAAAAAGTTATAACCCCTTAAAACATCCCAATTTGACGGGTTGAAAATTATCATCAAAATTACACTACACCGGTTTTCACCGGTTTTATAACCAACAACAATCGGTGTGGAAAAAAAACTTAAAAGCAAAGGTTACGATAACACCTAAAATACAGAGCCGTCCAAAACCGGTTAAAACCGATAGAAAAAAAACTCCTAATTGGAGCCTTAACCTATTTTAACATTGTTTGATGTAGATTTCTCTAAAAGAACGAAATTACTCCTCTTGATGGATATATAGAGAGCTAATATTTGGGCTGATTTGCATGTCAAAACTGAAGATTAGTCAACAATAGCAATTTGTTTTCTTATAATAGTTTGGTTTCAGTGCGATATTGTATGTCAAGAGAATGTATGATTTGTTTAGTTTAACGGCTTTTTATCAAATATATGGTATGATATAAAAGTTTCAATAGTGCGATATTTTTATGCTATGTTGGATACTTTGATATCATTATTGTAATTCTTTTGTGCATTCTAATTAAAAGGAATAAATCAAAATTTTAAAATTTATATTTAATAGTTTCAAATAAAAATAAACAATTCACACTTCTAAAATCCAAATTTGAAATTCAAAATTTTGAAAGTGTGAATTTTCAAAAACTCATAGTGTCAAATTCAAAAAATTTAAATTTAGAGTTAAAATTTGAAATTTGAAATTATAAGAATCTAAAAACTAAAATTCTAAAAATTTCAATTCAACGTAGATTTTTTCCTTTTCAATGGTTTATCAATTGAACTTTATTATGTTTTTCTAAAAGAGAAAATTAGCCAAAAGGGCAAACTTATTAAATATTTTCGTTACTAGACCGCAATTTTTATTATTTGGGCCGAAGGACCCGCGTTTTCAAACTAACCACGTGCCTTCATTCCCGTTTCAAGGGTTTTGCCAAATCAAATCATATTAGTGTCAAATTGTTTCAAATTCTTCATCCATCGACAAACTCGTTCAATTCTGCTGCATCTTTTTCTTTATAATCAAAATTGATCGTATATGCTTATGGAAACTCGGTCGAAATCTTCTCTATCGATGCGTACTCCTAGTTCGTCACCAAAAGCGAAAACCAAAATCGTGTCTTCAAAATTATCTTTGGCAGCAGCGAAGGCTAGGAATACGATTGAAATGGTGAAAAACAAGCAGAAACATGTGTAATACTGAACTATTCTGTTTTTATTATTAAGTTAGGCTTACTTTATAACATATGCTGGATTATTTTTGCATTATATTTATTAATAGATTTTAGTAGTAGTAATGGTAGATTTTAGTAGTAGTAAAAGTAGAATTGTAAATTATAATTATTATTTTTATTGTATGATGTAATTAACTTTATAAATAAGAATGCTAGTTTACATTAGCATTAGATTTTACTAAGTAAAAATGCTAAGATTAGTTATCATCTTAATTTCATTGGGTAAACATATTCCACTGTTATAAAAATGCTAAATGACTGTAGCATTATGGTTTAGGTACTTTATTAATTAAAATCATTTCTAATAATTGTAAAAAATTAGCATCTATTAAAAATGCTAAGTATTTTAACTATTATTTATTGATGTTAAATTTATTATATAATTCTCGCGATTTAATAATACACCACTTAGCAGGAATACTAAGTGTAGTTATCATTCTAATTACATTAGGTAAACATGTTGTACTTCTAAAAATATATTAAGTAATTGTAACATCATGATTTATCTACTGTGCAAGTCTAGAAAATCATTTTGCACAAACATAGTTAACATTGTTTCATTATTTGTGTTTTGTAGTATACAAAATCTTCACTGCAACTACTGGACAACAAAAAGCGTAAAAGAAAGGGAGCAACCAAAGACAATCAAGATAAGAAAACTATGCAATATAGATGTAGTCTTTCTGCCTTGGTTAAAATGCTTGAAAAAGTTAAACAAAAAGAAAAGAATTTACTCGAATCCAATTGAATTTTTTAAAACAAACACCTTTCCATAATTTTATTAACGTTTTTTTAGGGTAATGTAGGAACCAAAAATATCCAAAAATATTCAAACAATTTAGATGATTTAATAGAATGTTACTATGTTGAAGGGGAGTGTTTTATTATAGGAGGAAAAATAAAATTAAAAACAACGATAAAATACATTTCTTTAATTTTTGGTTTACCAATTGATGAGAAAAACATTTTTCCACTTCCTATTCTTTCCAAAGCACCCCTGAAAACTGCCAACAATTTGTTTTAAGAAACTTTGGTACAATTGATCATATAACAAGAGACATTGTCATTCAAAAGATAAAGAAAGAATTTCAAGAAAAGGAAAATGTTTGCCAAAATTTATCATTATTCTTTCTTTTATAACATTTTTTTTCCCGACAATCAAAAAATGTTAAGTTGGGGGTATCTTCAATATGCAATTGATTTGTAAAAAATGGAATCAAGTTTCCTGGCCTTTAAGTATTACTATTCTTTGATTAAAGCACTAAACTTTTTTGAGCAAAAACCAAGGAATATGTCAAGTTGCTCGATGCTACCATTGCTATGGAAATAATTTTAGATTCTACTATATTGTAATAAATTCTTAAATAACGTTCTTGTTTTCTATGTATTATTATTTTCTACGTAAACACATCGATATAATGAAGCCAAGGAAGGCATGGTCTAAGGACTTGGCAAGATTCGTTAATAATCGCTCAATGGGATGAAGAACATAGTCTTAAAAGAGTATTTAAAAATGTGGAAAGCAAGAAGGTATATAAATCTATTATTGATTGTTACTTGTTTTTTTAGATTTTATATAATACATACTTAAATACAAATTCTATAGATTATAACATCTGCTACTGATTAATACATGTACTATTAGTTAACTACAAATGCTAATAAAAGAACACAATTTTAAAAAAGTCTAATACACCATAAAAATGCTATATGATACTAGCATATTTATGGTGTATTAGATTTTTTAAATTGGGTTCTTTTATTACACACTTGATATATATAAGTACACATATATTTAGAACGCAAATATGCCTCATCTTTCACTCACAGTCCCTCAGACCTCCAAAGAATATACCATGTCTAGCCCATAGACATAAAAATACAAATAAAAGCTTAAGTTAGGTAATGCCTACATAAGGTAGCTCATTGGATTGGTTCAAAACGGCTACTATCAGTATCACCTGCTTATCATCCATGCACCATGTGACGCCCCACCTCAATACCCACGCTAGCCAAGAACACTACGATGTAGTGCTGTCAACTAGCACGAAGAATAAGGCTGTTGAGGAGCGACCATCCATGTAATTTCTTATCACACGGTGGCTATAAAATAATCTTCGGAAACAAACATAGAAATAAGCATAACACAAATCAGTCACAGACATCCATATCACAAAGGCGGAAAAAGATATGAATATATAACTAACACATGAAAGTGTACATCAGAGTTGTGGTCAAAAAGATCCACAATAATACAAAAGAATAGCAACACGTGCTATACCAAAAGAATACATCTATGAGTCTATATCTCAGGTGTATACAACAAAAAGTGCTAAACTAAATAGTTAGCCAAAAGTCAGAGTAGCAAATCCCGGGAGGAAGTCAAGCAGAAGCACCTGTAACATCTCGGTCTGACCCGAGTATTATTTAAGAAAATAATAAACGGATCAGTCTAGCTATAAATATCAGATAACATGATATAAAATAAAAGATATGGCATAAACATAAAATATCCATACTGACATACTACTATAAGTATGAAAATGATGATCAATAGGAGATCAACCGATGAGAAATGATCAATATCACAAGAATCTTCTCAAAGATCCAAAGAGGGCATCATACCCTAAACTTGTACTCATAACAAGTCAATGACATAAAAATCCAGTAATCAAAACAAGAAATCCAGAAATCATAAAAAGAGAAAGAGGCCTATCACATGACGGTCCGAAGACCATGGGGAGCTACCCTATATGTGTGAGTCGGAATCACACAGATTGAGGTCTAGGCTAACCAAAAAGCAAAAAGGTATGTGTGAGTGGAATCACACAAGTGGTGTCTAGCCTAACCTCGCAAACAAAAAGGTATGTGTGAGTGGAATCACACAAATGGTGTCTATACTAACCTTGCGGACAAAGAGATATGTGTGAGTCGGAATCACACCAATGCGGTCTAGTCTAACCTTGCAAACAAAGAGACATCGCACAATTGCTAGTCTAAATCATAAAATGATCGTCATGATCAACGAGAAGTGTCAATTACACTAAGCTAGTAAATATAAAAGTTTAGCTTCATGTCCCATAACCACTTGCTTAACTTAAATATTTATGAACAAACTGTAAATCTACACTAGAAAATTGTTACAAGAGGTTCAATCGAACAAGTCCAAGAATTAACCGACGAAGTGAACGCAAGCGTTTCATACCACTCGTTTTACTAAGTCGTTTAAGTCGATTTCTCATCCGAGTGAAGTAAAGGCTTGTATATACTAGTAGATTGGAAATCGGTTTGAGAAAACGAACTTTTGATATTTAAAATAGTGTTGAAATCGCTTTGATGAAAGAGTTTTGATATTTATTACTAGTATTGAAACCTTCATATCTTTAAAGTGACAAGTCATAAAACGATTGTTGAAACAATCTATCAAAAAAATTCACATTCGAAGACATGAACAAAATCCAAGGAAATCAGCTCAAAATGCATCAAAGTTGAAGTTCTGTTGAATGCTTTTCAGATAAGATCGCCTACGCAGAGGTCAGGTCGCGGGGGTCCAGGGGGCAGCGCCCCGTCAAAACGGTATGACCTAAGTGAAGACAAGCGGTCAAGCGACCTAAGGGGTACGAGCGACTTAACAAGGTGGCCGAGCGACCTAACTAGAGCAAGCGACCTAACTGTTGCAGGGTCGAGCGACCTAGTGGATACGCGACCTTACTTGGTTCGCGACCTATCGTGGTTTGCGACCTAAGGTGGTTCACGACCTAACGAGGTACGCGACCTATAGGATTCACGACCTAAGAGGGTTCGCGACCTAACGAGTCAAAGGTCCAACAACCTAACAGATGCAGGCCAAGCGACCTAAAGGGGCGCGACCTAAAAGTGGTGGTCCAACGACCTAACGTTGTAAAGGCCAGCGACCTAAGAAGGGCGAGCGACCTAAAGAAAATGCGCGACCTAACTGGGTTCGCGACCTAAGATAGGCGAACGACCTAACTGGGTACGCGACCTAAAATAGCGAACGACCTAAGGTACAAACGATCTAAAGTGGTGGGAGAGCTAAGTTAAGACGCGACCTAACAAGGTGCGACCTAAGGTCTTGCAACCTAAGGGAAAAAGGGTCTTACGACCTAACAGTTTAAAGGTCCTACGACCAAGAGGGGAACAAGGCCATGCGACCTAAAGTGCCACGCGACCTACGACTTAGGCCTGGAATGACCTAGTGAAGTTAACTCGTGGACGACCTATGGCTTAACTCGTGAACGACCTACGACTTAACGCTTAGCTCATGAACGACCTACGCCTTAAGCTTAACTCGCGAACGACCTAGCACTTCCAGAACGACTTAAGTGCAGGAATTTTCCAAAAACGCTGGAAATTGGAGTTTTTCGCCAATCCAATCCAAACCAAATGCAAATGTTGATGCTAGAGTGATAGGGAATCATTCCCAACAGTCCAATGACAATTATAGGCAAGATGTGAGATCAAAAATCTCACCTTTTCACTAAAATGGATGAAGATGGAGATTGAAAGCAAGGGGAAGCAATCCAAAGCTTGAATCCACTATCTTCTACTTGAATTTGATGTTGTATCTCGGATTTGCAATAGAATTTGTGTTTGGAGTTTTAATTTCCACTTCCCACCACCATTTTTGACAAAGCTTGAAGTGTTTTGATAGAGTGAGGAAGAGGGTTGGGATGAACTAAAGGGGTGCAGTCCAAACCAAAGTCAAAGGCGGAAAAAAGTGTCGAAAATTTCACTATCTCCAAACATATCGAAGTTTACACTCAAAAAGATCGCAAACATCATTTTGAACTCAATGGGAGTGGTCTCGAGTCCTAATTTGACCGTATGCAAAAAGTAGCTTTTCGGACTAACATCCGACTAACGATAAAATATTTAAATATAAAATCGACAAATATGCGGGTTGTTACACACCAAGACCCAAACCAAAGTCCCCATCTGCAAGTATAGAAGCATAGTATGCTTGGCTGTATGGTGCATTAGATTATGCAAACATACACATAAGTTGAAAAAAAATTGGTAGATGATACTAGCATTAGTATAATATACTATGCTTACATTACATTTGACACTGTAACAAAAATGCTATATGATTCTAGCATTTATATGGTTTATTAGATTATTCTAACATGCACATGAATAGAAAAAAATGCTAGATGATGATAGCATTATAACATAATATACTATGCTTATATTACATTTGACACTATAAACAAAAAATTGATATATGGTACTAGCGTTTTTATGGTGCATTAAATTATGCAAACATACATATAAATAGAAAAAAAAATGCTAGATGATGATAGCATTATTTTATAATATACAATACACAAAGTTCGAAATTGGAAATGACAATTATGGAAACAACACAACAACAAAAATGCAACTGATGTTGAAGGAGAACCTGAATTGAATGACAAGGAAAAACAAATTCAGACACAGAGCTACCACATTAAGCAGTTGGAAACTGATCTGGATCTGGTGAATAGAGAAATGGGGAAGGAAAAAGAACTAATAATACAGAGAGAAAAGGATTTAAGTGTAATGGATAAAGAAATTGAACTTTTGAAATCAAAAATCCAACAATATGAGAAAGAGGAACAAAAAAGAAAAGCGAAGGAAGCCTTTGAAAAGTATTATCCCTCCATCATTCAAACTATTTAACACACAGGATTTTGAAATACGTGAAGAACAAAACAAAGAAGAAGATAGACAAAATTATAAGAATGAAACAAGAAATCAACGATTGAAGAATATCTCACCACCTTGAATGATTCAAAGACTAAAATTAAAAAAAAGCCAAAAGTATATCCTCGTTATAAATTTGAGGTAGTGTACCACAAGAAAAAAGCGAAAAGTGAAAAAGACAATGAAAAGCAAAAAAGAAAAAATGAAGATAAAACAGAAAATGAGAATGAAGAAGGAGAAGAAGAAGATGACCGCAATGAAGAAAAAAGTGCAAAAGAAGGTAATGAATAAACACATGAAAAATGAAAATAGGAAAGAAGATGAAAGAGAAGAGAGTAGAGAAGATGATGAAGAGAGTGAAAAAGGCAGCAAAGAAAATGAGGAAGAAACCAGTGAAGAAAACAACAGGTTGAAGAAGACAGTAAAGAAGATGAACAGTCTGAAGAAGAGTATGCGAATGAGAATGAACATAATGAAGAAATAACTGATGCAGTTGATGAAGGTGAAGAGGAAGAATTTGTGGATGTTGATAATTACTCATCTGAAAGAAAGCAATATCATCAAAGAAACATAGTAAAAAGCCATATTTTTCAAATGTTAGAAATACACAGAAAGGATATAATAAGAGCTTTCTTTGCATGTGAGGACACATCGAAGTAAGTAGTTCATACCTAGTAAAAACTTAAATAATTTAGTAGGAGTTATAGTTTTTTAATAATTTAAAATTAACAAATTATATAGTATGGTAGACTGTCACAAAGATGATGGTAAGAGAGGAGGCATAATAGTGGTTCAATCCTTGCTAAAACATTGCTATTTGATGAATTTACGAACGGACAGGTAAATATGAAATAATACTTCTACATATGTATATAATAGATTCATGATTCGATTCTTGTTATGTGCATTTGTCGTAAATTATCTTTTTGAATACAATATATTTATGTAAAAAATAAGGTACTAAAATGCTACATATAAACAAATACAAAAAAAACTTATTTATTGCAACAAATTATACATAGTTGTTATAAAATGCTAAATAGCACTTGCATTATGATATTTGAATTATAACAACACGCCACTGATATGATTTTTTTTCATTAGTAATAACAGTATCAATAAATGTTTTAGTAGCAACTCTATAATATTAGCCTTAAAGTGTAGAATGGATATTTTTTATTACACAATATACTCTTTATAAAATGCTTACTTCTCCTAGCATTATGTGAAATTATTAAAAGATGGTAGCATATATCTATCATTCTGTGTGTGTATTAATAAATACAAATAAATAAATATATATCGTAGTGTATAATTATTATAAAATGCTTAAAAAAAATTAAAATCGTTCTTACTATACGCTAAACTAGTATTCTTTTTCTAATGCAGATTATCGATTGGTTCGTTGAAAATATACCAACATACAAACACAACTACACTTTCGGTACAATCATGATGGTAAACAATATTATTTTGCTTTGAAATCATATATAATTGAAAATAAACATGGATCATAGTAATTTAACTTGGTTTGATCATTGTAAGTATAACATAGTTCATGAATGGGGATAATCGGCACTGTCAGAAAAACCTGTAACTGGTACTACTTAACTAGAAACAGCTCAGTACCAAAGATTAAATAAAGAAAGCAGTACAGGAAGCAATAGATACGGAACTGTCGCCATCTTACTACTTACATGTAGAGGAACTGAGATAGAAACTGAAAATATGGGAATACAACTAATTCACAAATCATGATTAAGAAGAAAACAGAAAAAGATACACATACAACTAGAAAAAGGATAAGATCAATGCCAGTGTACACGAACCGCTCTTTTCCTCGGCTGTGAAGAACATGCAAGCATTAGCGTTAAGATTATAACAAAAGGTTGAATTTGCGTTTGGTGATGGGTACAAAATAAGCGTGTTTTGAGGATACGAAATTAAAAATTGAAAACTAAGAAAAGCTCTGCAGCCATGGCTGCCTATACTAAACTTCTCAATAATCCTATCTTCTGCCTTGGTTAGAACGATGGGTCTTCTCATTCTTCTCCACCTCTCTCTCCTCCACCTCTACTGAGTCCATTGCTGCAAGAACCACCTCAATTAGAAAAGGTGCTGGATACTGATTCGGAAGGTTTTCAGATCGTACAAAGCAGGAAATCTAAACAGATGAGTAAAGATTCTGCTCTGCAAAATATAGATAATGGTTCTCATCAATCCAACCTTAAACAACGCCCTTATCAGAATCACAGAAATGCAAAACAAGGCTTGTTCAATTCAAGAAATGCAGTAAATGGAGGAAATCTTGCAAGAAACTGGTCAAGAACCAATCAGCATGTGACAAATTCAGAAAATCAATTCAGAAACACAAGATTCAATGCAAGAAACATTCATAATAATGGAACTGCATCTAATTCTAACCTGATCAAACCTTCCTCATGGGCAGAAATGATCAAAAAAGGAGGTTCAAATTCTGACTTTGACCTGAAATATGTGGCGCCTTTATCCATCAATGAGAAGAAAATAGTGGTTGTTAGCGCGGAGGCCAGTAGAAGGGCTGAGAGTAAGTGAAGTTTCTATGTTCTTTCCTATGTATTCGGCAATAGACCTGCTTATCATCATTTCAAGGCAGTTATTGTTAGAGCATGTAACCCCACTGGTAATTTTGACATCTTCACCCGCAATAATGGTTTCTTCCTAATCAGATTCTCTAATGCTACAGACTGTAATAATGCAATTAATGGAGGTCCATTCTTCATTAATGTAAAGCTCATTATCATGAAAAAATGGAGCAGCAAAATCAATCTTGAAAGGGATTTACTCTCTACCATGCCTATATGGATTAAATTGCCTGGATTAAATCTCAGATTGTGGGAAAGTGAAATTCTAAGTGCTATTGCCAGTGTGGTGGGTGATCCTCTCAAATTGGATGAACACACAACAAGAGAATCTAGACTTTCTTTTGCTAGAATACTGGTTGAAATTAATGCAGACACAGTGCTACCAAATGATGTTACTATTTCTATGCAAGATGGAGAAAACTTAGTTCAAAACATTGAGTATGAATGGGTTCCCCCTAGATGTAAAAAATGCTCTTGCTTTGGACATACAATAGAAAGTTTTGAAACTAATCTGGTTTGGAAAGCAAAGCAAAGCAATCAAGTAAATAAAGAAGTCAACTGCAGTGTAGTGGAGGGAAATGTCACTACTGGAAATCCATTAGCAGATCTTTTCAGCAAAAAGAACTCAGTTGTTAATACAGGGGAAAATATAAATATTGAAGATTCAGTTAATATTCAAAACATCCCCCCAGCAAATGGTTCACAAGAAGGCTTCAAAGTTCTGACAAATAAAGGCAAAGAAACTGAAATCATTTCTGAAACATATGTTACTCCAAGGAAAAACATTGAAATTTCCCAAGTTAAAACCACAAACTTGCAAGCAAAGGAGAACTCAACTGCTATTGAGGTTATGATTATAGATGATGGTCCTTACATTAATAGCATCTTAAATAAAGAACCATCTGATAACCCCAATATCAGTCATCTTTCCTCACATCTCTCCCCAGTTATCAAAAATTCAATTCCAAATAAAGAAGGCAATATACAAAAGGCTGTTAATCTGATTGCAAACTCTGCTTCAGTCTCAAATGGGACAGCAAGGATAAGAAGAAAGGTAAAATGAAAAGCATCAAAGAAATAGTTGACAATGGCAATCCTAAAAATTCAGAAGACAGTGAATTCAGAAAGAAATACATCTCCAAAAATCTCAAATGTGAAGATCATTTAAAAGCAATCAGTACATTCGCTTACAAGAAGAAAGGGAAAAGGATAGAAACCTTTGAAGAGAAGAGCAGTCACAGTGCTTAACTGCTGCTGCTTCATGTATCCTTTATGTATCCTTATACTTTATAATGTCTATAATCTCTTGGAATATCAGAGGTCTCAATTCTTCTGAAAGAAGATTGGACCTGTCTTATCTTCTTAAAACTGAAAACCCAAGTATGGTTGGTTTACTTGAACATAAATTAGATGATCATAAGATAAAAGACTATCATATCAAAAGCTTAAATAATTGGAATATTGTTAATAATAACCAGATGGGGGGGGGGAAATGGTAGAATAATGGTCATGTGGGATCCCAATATTTGGGATATCACCCAACATTTTGTTAATTTTCAGTTTATTCACTTTAAATGTACAAATAAAGGTGGTTTCCAAATTGAAATTACCTTTGTATATGCATCTAATAGTGAGCTTGAAAGGTTTAATCTTTGGAATAATCTAGACCAAATTAATTCCAATATGCATTCCCCTTGGATTATTTTAGGTGATTTTAATACTATTATGCATGCTAATGAAAAAAGGGGGGGATTCCCTTCCCTTTAAATAAACTGGACTTCTTAAACAATTTCCTACTTAAAACTGGTCTATATGAACCAGTTATTATTGGTAACAAATATACTTGGAAATCTGGAAAATTCAGAAACATTCACTGCAAGCTAGATAGAATTTTGCTTAATCTTAGCTTTACTAATTGTTTTAAAGACTTTAAATGCTACACGCTTCCTCAAGCCTCTAGTGATCACACCCCAATTCAAATTTTTCTCACTCAAAACAATTCTTCAAAGAAAAATTCACTACAACAAAAATCACTTTTAACAGCAACAATTATCAACGTTTATTAAACAAATGCAGTTAAAAATTATTTTAAACGAACTAGTTTTCGTCAAAACGCTGACATAACGTTAAGTTCAAAACATTTCTCACTACCTCTCTCATTATTACACTTTGTGAAAAAAATTGCTTTCCCTCTTCTTATTCCCTCTTCTTTTCATTTCCCTCGTTCTTCAATTTCATCCTGCCCTAATTCCCTTCCATTCAATTTTCGTCGTTCTCTATTTCCCTTATTTTTCAATTTCATAGTGCCCTAATTCTCTCGTTCAGGTACGTTGACCGATTCAGTTAAAATTTGTCTTGTTTTCTCTGATGTTTGTATCCATTGATCGTATACTAATTTAGTTTTTGTTAGAAGGTTAATTCCAAAAGTCTTCCGTTTTGATTCAAACTTCGATTCATATTTTGATCCTGACATGGATTTTTAGGTTTTGATTCAGACTTTGATCTCACTCAGGTACGGTAAGTTGAACTGCTTTTCATATACATTTTTGTTAAGTCCTATGCTGATTATTGAAAGAAGCCTGGTTCCTCTTAAATTTATAAGAATCGCATCAAAGTAAAGTAATTTATTTATGCTTTCATAGTTGATGAACCAGGTTGTTTGATTGTACAGTTTGATGCTTTCTGGTAGGGCTAGTGTGTTTGTTTAATATTCCAGGAATTGTTGTTGTTTTGGTGTTTATTTAACTATGTTTTATAAACTTAACTAATTAACAAAGTTTTATAAAAGTGATTAAATTTATAAGAATTAACTAGATTACACATGTTGCTTTCAAATTGTACAAAAAATGAAATTAACTATATGCACTCTAGAATTAAGTAGATTATAAAAATTAAGTTCATAAGAATCGCATCCCTATTTTAAAAATAGTAACAATTGACTTTATCAAAATTAAGTTCATAGTTGATCAAACAAGATTGGATGAATATGCATGTGATATAAAATTTACTGTCATCTTCACAGTTAACAAGGAAAAAGGTCATGATAAGAGCTATGATAGGGATCGGGAAGATAAGCTAAAGCCAGAAAATAAGAAGTTATTAGATGCAAAGCAATTAATTGGCATGATACCAAAGACCAAGCAGGAGCTTTTTTCTTATGAAATCAACTGGGCTGTTTATGATAAGGTGAGAAAATTCTGTGCCTACAAATAAAACATTTCTTTGAGTTTGCAAGTAATATCAGTTATATTCTTTAGCACATCAATTTGGTCACACTTTTTGGCAAATCTGCCTAAATTCCTTCACTGATCAAATCAGACTTCATTGCATTTTAAGGGTGTGTCAAGTTAAGGCGCATTAATAGCATTTTAGTGCAAGATTAAAAGAAAAGTCACGTAAGGAATATTTTACGAAAAAACTGTTCATTATGATATTTTTACTCAAATTATATACTCTGAGAATTGTATTCTTCCAGAAGCAATATTTCTAAAACTGCTACAACTTGCAATGTGATCTATGTCAATTATCCCATTCCTATGGCAACTTGGAGTATTTTCAGTACTATGGAATGGTTCTTGGTATCCATAAAATTTTCAACGAGCAAAGTGGTGGGCTATCAGGGCTTGCTGAGGTATAATTCAAAGCACATTTATCTTGATACATTATTTCATTCTACTATCTTATTTTCCTATCCTTTTGTTGATTAGACTATATTGATGCAATAACTGATCTCATGCGTTTTATGTTTATTGACTATGAAGAAAATATTAGGAGCTGGTTTGAACAAAACAGGAAGGAACATCAATTGGGAGCAGCGACCTCTTAGTGCAAATCAGGTAAGTTGAGAAAAAAAATATACAATAGTTCTTTCCGTATGGAATAAAAAAAGGGATTTAACCACAAATTTGATCACAATGGACTAAATTTTGTTTTGTTAGCGTACTATGATTACTTGCAGATAGAGTATGCTGCACTTGATGTTGTTGTCCTTGTTCATGTATTTTGCCGTGTGCGCAATCAGCCTCATTCTCCTGATAGGGATGAGCGGAGCAAAGGAGAATGGAAATCTCATATTGTAAATTATATATTGTTCTACAGGTCTAGTGATTTGCTGCGACATTACTCACATAAGGTACTGAATCTACTGACTGTGTGCTACAATTTTTTGAGGGTGTTGCTATTGATAGTATCAATTTGGCCAAGGGACAATACTAATTATGGGCACAACCAAATTTTTAATGCAATTCAGTGGATTTTTTTATCTAACTTCAGTCCATTTATAGGATATTGGCATATATATTTTTTCTATGTAAGAAGAAAAAATGAATAGATTTTGTGCACATTAGATTGAAATTAGATAAAACCAACTGGGCTAATGGACCGTTTTAAAAATTCTTAATTTAAAGGAAATATAAAATATTGATAAACTATTGTATCACACCACAGGAGTTTTCCCTGTATTTTCGACTGCCAAGAGTTGGAACGTTAACCATTTTATGGCAGCATGAACTTGTAAACTGAAACTGAAATGTAAATGCAGCATATAACATATGCATATACAAATGAATTTTAATAATAAACTTCAAGGTTTATCCTTTTGTTAATAATCAAACTTGATGCGCATCTTCTTTGTTACACAAAAGATAATGGAACGTTTGACCGATCAGATTAATAGATATCTAACATATATACAAACATGCTTTATCTTTAATAACAGATATCTTCATTCATTTAAAAGAAATGCAGTGGTTTTCTTATTATTTTTTAACCGCAGTGGTTTTCAATATTAAAAAATTGTACTGGTTTTCAATAATATTTACATATTTCACTCGTAATCATTTTCATATTTAATCAGATCAGCAGGCATGATCCATTAATTCAATGGACTAACGGTTATGGAGCACAAACAAGCTAACAAATGTGACAGAAAAAATCAAATTCAAATTTTTTTAGCTTGTGGAACTAATGTACATAAAAACATATAATAGTTAAAAATATTTACTTTTTATTTAATAAATGATTAATTAACGAATGTGTGTTATAAATGCAAAAGCTTCGATAGTCACGTCATTTTTACTTAAAACTGTTTTGTTAGTTGTGTTGACTGTAAATTAATAGTAAAATTTCGTTGATTGGTGATTGAAAGGAGAATAATGGTGAAAATTACAAACCAATGATGAGAATTCATTGATGGATATGGGCTATTTTCGAAATTTAAAAAATAAAAAATGGAAATCCTACTATCGAATTCTCTATGTTAGTATCAAAGATAGAGAAGTAGAGATACGAAATTAAGACTGACTGGCAGTCTAGCTATGCCAATCATGTAGGCATATTGGTTAATATATATAATAGCATCAAAAATCACTTGCATAAGCATTATAGCTCACACCAAGCATTGAACTTTGCATCTGCATGCCCTCTGTGCACGTTTCAGACTTCTGCATTTCAATGGCAGTCTTGAACAAGATAACCTTACTATTTATCCCTGTTTCATTTGAAGGGTGATCTTTCACATGTGTTTCAAATTCAGAGACAGTATGAGCATCCGTAAGTTTCGGGACATCTAACTGCATATCATCTGTATTGGTCTATAAATTGTTATATGTTTCTCTAGTCTCTTCCTGCATGTTACAGCAAAGTGATGTACCTAGATTGCCGACATTCTTCTCCATTAGCATTGCTAAATCATGGCTTGCACTCTTTTCTTGTTTACGTTCCTCTGAAGTGGAACCTTCGATTTCTTCTTGATTGCTAGAACAAGTAATGATATCTTGACAAGTAGGCTCAGTATTAGAATCATCATTCTCCGCATTCATTTCAATAAAAGCTTCAATTTTTAAAGGTGATTCCGGATTAATGGGACTGTCATCTTCACAGTTATCAAGAAATTTTACTGCTGAATCCTCTTCTTTCTCCAAAGAAGATAAATGTACAGTGTGTGTGTGTGATTATTTTCAAAGCTTGTATCATCAAAGTTTGAAAATGAATGTGAGAGCATGGTCAAGCATGCCATGTGCTTTGGTCCTATTGAACTCTTTCTTGTATTGATTTACGTATCTCATGACAATTTTTATTCTTGATATATAAAGTTTCTAAATGAATTAAAAGCAATATATAAGCATTCTTTTTATCTTAAATTTTGATCCTTGATATATCAATTTATTGGGGAAGTTATTTTATTTTGCAATTGATTCATGTTGCAAAAAGCTTTTTTCTTCACTAAGAGTAATATAAATCAGCATTTTTCATGTCTTATGTCTTGTACTGTCCTAAGAAATGAAGAAAAACTCAAATAGATAAATTCTTTGGTACAAAATATAGAGATGCAGAGAACTGAAAAGCTTTATAAAAGATGAAGGAAGCAAACAAAGAAGAAGCATGGTTATGATCTCCAGGCATATAAGCCTATAAATTTCACTTGAAACCCCAGGTATGTACTTTACTTAGGTTATACTTCTTACCAAAATTTTGCTCCTGAAACCAGATAGCCTACCCTTCTTACTTAAATGTTCTATATGAGCGATGTTGGCACCTATGCTCTGATTATTTTTACATGACATATTAGTGCATAAACATAGTAAATATGGAGTCCCAAATAGAGATTAGGAATTTTCATGCATATAATTTAGGAATACATCAATTATTAGCACTATAGAAAGTGGTCAGTGCATGCAACTCGTATTAAAAGGATAGTATTGCACTTCTTCTGACATTTTTATCTTACCACAAACAAACTATTTTATTTTTTAAGCCCATGTTTGCTACAGAGTTTATAGTTCCTTCAAATTTCATATATTTTGTGACATGCACAACATGAACAATCACATACCTTCATTTTAATTGAATATACTACATTTTTTTACCATACAGAATTTGGAAGGGCGTTACATCTCGAACTCATCCTCTTACAAGTTGATGGTCAATATTGTAATTTGTATAACATTTGTGTTTTGTTAGTTATATCATACTTGTGAAACACTTAATTGTGTAATATTGTTGGATACTACAATAAAACTCATCTATGTAAATCATACTTAACAATAATGTTGGATACTACAATAAAACTCATCTATGTAATATCTATTAGTGTAAACCGAGAACAGTGATAAAAATATTGATTTGCTTGTAATAATTGTATTGAGATTATCAGATGGGTTTAGATTTTAATTTATGTTTACTCACTGACTTCAAAATTTTTCATCGCTGGTAATTAAAGATGGCGATGGCACATTCTTCTTCCATAGCAAGTAGCAAGCATATGAAACTTTTTAGATGCACGTTTTGTTGTTGGCATTTGGTGCGGACTTACTTTATTGATATTATATTTTTGTTTAACATATACCTTATCTTTGTTTAACAATATTATGATAACTTGGTCTACTGTGTTATTTCTGTTTATGGATATTATTGAAACTTGATTTATAGATGTTTTTTGTATATTAATATTGTTTTAGCTAGTTTATTTAACAGATTATTATTCATTAGAACATGTTATATATACTGGTTGCTTGATTATACTCAAAATGTAGTTCTGGAATATGCAAATATGGTGGAATATTAACAGCCTAAATAAAACGCTGTCAAAAGAATAATTTCCACAGCGTTTAAAATTAAGTTGTTGTAAGTTCTCTTTATACGATAGCTTGTCGTTATACAGCGTTTGTTCTAACGTTGTTGTGTCATATAACAGCGTTTAATAAACGCTGTGGTATCAAATTTTTTACAGCGTTTTCTATTTTGCTGTTAAAACTTTTGCATCTACGACAGCATGTCATTATACAGCGTTTATAATAACGCTGTCGTATCATATAACAACGTTTTTGAAAACTTTTGCATCTATTTTTTTGAAGCCCAAAACAATTTAATCATGTCCTTACAAGTGCAGTCTATAAATTTGAGGCAGAAAGCTAAAGTAGACTGGCTCACTCAAGGGGATGAAGCCAGTAAAATTTATTATGCCAAGATGTCTAGCAGAAAATTTAGAAATGATATTGGTAAAATTATAGACATTAAGGGCAATGTAATTAATGAAGTATCTAGCATTGAGAATGAAGCTATTAACTATTTTACTAATCTATACAATACTAATAGCTACTCTAAGAATTTCCCTATCATTCAAACTAAATATAATTTGAATTCTATTAGTCAAGACATCCTTCTTGCCCCTATCTGCTTAGAGGATATTAAAAACATTATCTTTCAAGCTAATAATGATAAAAGTCCTGGCCCTGATGGGTTTGGTGCAAAGTTTTATAAAACTCACTGGGAAGATATAAAGTGTTATTTATTTGATTCTATTTCTGAATTTTTTAGAACTGGTAAACTTTTTAAAAAATTCAATCACACATTTATCACTTTAATTCCAAAAGTCCAAATTCCAAATAGCCTAGATGACTACAGGCATATTGCCTGCTGTAACTTTATCTATAAAATCATTGCTAACATTTTATGCAATAGAATTAAAATATTCTTAAAATTCTTAATTTTTGAAAATCAATGCGCTTTCATACCTGGCAGGCTTATTGTGGATAATACTCTCCTTGCTCATGAGCTTATTAGAAACTTTAATACTAATAATAGAAATCTAATGTGTGTCAAGATTGATTTACACAAAGCCTTTGATAAAATTAATAGGCATTTTATTATTTATATGATGCAACAAATGGGTTTTGATAAAAAATTCTGTGCTCTTATTCTAGAATGTATCAACAATGTCTCCTACTCAATTCTGGTTAATGGTTCTCCTAAGGGGTTTATTCATAGTAATAGGGGTATAAGACAAGGGGATCCCCTCTCTCCTTATTTATTCACTATTGCTATGGAATATTTCTCTATTCTTATGGAAATAGAGTCCATTAAGGGAAATATAAAACCCATTAATAGAATCAAACCAGTTATTACTCATCTGCTCTATGCAGATGATCTTCTATTATTTTTACATGCTGACACTAATAGTGCTAAAGCTATTTCTAAGATTTTTATGAATTTGGAAGAGCATGTGGGTATGAAAGTTAATGACCTTAAAAGTAAAATTTATTTCAGTAAAGGTTGTAACCAAAAAACTGAAATTCTTAATATCCTTAATTTTAAAGACGGAAATCTACCAGTAAAATACTTGGGCCTGCCTTTGAGTGTAAATCAAATCAAAGATATAGACTGCACTAGACTTTTGGACATTATTCAAAAGAAATTTGATGGTTGGGCTTGTAAGCTTCTGTCCCTAGCTGGTAGGGTTGAATTAACACATACTGTCATCATAGCAATCATAATGTATTGGATTCAAGCCCACAATATCCCAGTTAAGGCTACTCATAAATTAGAAAAAGCTTGTGCTAATTTCATTTGGAAAGGAAAACAACATAAAATAGCTTGGGACACGGTCGGTAAACCAAAAAAATATGGTGGCCTTGGTCTTAGGAATATTAATGATCTGAGAGAAGTTTGTAAGCTTAAACTTTTTTGGAAATTTGTTAATGGGAATTCATTATGGGCTAGATGGATGAAAGCAAAATACCTTAAAAATAAGAATTTTTGGACTGCAAAAGCTGAAAATCATCACTCTTTCTCTTGGAAAAACATTCTGGGTTGCAGGGACATTGGTCTAAAACTTTTGGATAGGAAATTTAAGGATGGTAACCAGACCAGCTTATGGTTTGACCCATGGATTTCTGGGAAATCTCTGGTTAGTCTTGTGGGTTGGGAAAATTTACTAAGATTTGGTGGGACATTTGATAAAGTTAGCACCATTATTCAAAATAATTCTTGGAATACTTTTAATCACCCAGCTACTTCCATTTTTAATGAAGCCATTAAAAAAATTACTATTAACCCAATTTTGCAGAATGACATATGTGAATGGAGGCTTACAAAGAAAGGAAAATTTTCTTTTAAAAAAACTTGGAAGTTTATTCGTGGACATGAAAGTGAAGTAGAGTGGTACAATGTTATCTGGAACAAATCGAATTGCCCAAAAATGTCACATTGTGCTTTCTTTGCTGTTATTAACAGATTACCTACTAGGTACAGGTGTTTGAAATGGAATAAAAATGGTGAAAAAATCTGTCTACTTTGCAAACAGGAAGATGAAAGCATAAATCATTTATTCTTTGATTGTGTCTATTCAAAGCATATTTGGTTCATAGCCAAGACAAAACTTAAAATAAATCAGCATCAAGCTGTCCAAAGCATCAGAGAGAGCATCAAATACATTCAGGAAAATTTCAAAGTAAAATCAAAGGAATTCAGAAATGCTAGCATCATACTCACAGCAACCATCTTTCACATTTGGAAAGAAAGAAATCAAAGACTCCATACTCAAAAGGAGACAGGAAGCATTCAATTATGGAAAACAATTGATATGGAGAGTCAAATCCTCCTCAAAAAATTCGAAACTAGGCATAAATACACTGATAATCTCAATCATAATCTCTGGAGATCAGATAGCTATGATATAGAGTTAGAATCTTTCTTACAAAACGAGAAGCAGGACTCAGTCTTTCCTGGTGGCAAACTCCTTCACCACAGTGGCTATCACTGGATGAAGAAAGCTAGTAGCACCAACAGATCCAAATCGAAGCTTGTGCATAATGATGGCGGCCACCTCTACCATCAAACCAGTTCCTATAGTAGACATGAAAAGGGAAGTAATTTTATTAATAACCATGATATTCACAATTATAATAATATATATACTGATGGCTCTTCTTACTTACCCGGTAGGGGCGGAGGCTACCGCACTTTCAAGCACAAGGCAAATTCCGAGAAACTCCTACATAATGACAGGATTTTGCAACTGGACATGAACAATCAAAAAGTCTCGACTGATTTCAACAAAAGCAAGATCAATTATAACTATCACTCATCTGTTTGGGACAAAGTAAATCATGATTCACTCGCCATCAATGGAGGCGGTCATTCCAGAGCTGCTAACAATCTTAATATCTCCAAGGGAAGCGTGCACAATTTTATTATTAATATAAATCCTTACTGTATTATGAATAATGATGCTGGGCATTTACCTGTCACAGATCGAAGGAGCGACCGCATGTCTAACAGCGTTCCTAAGGAGACTTTAATGTTGTCCAAAGAAGATTAGCAACGGCTAGCGACAACTATCGACAGTTTTTCAGTGTTGCTAAACCTAGTATGTCTCGGAGTGTAAGTTTTTCTTTATGCTATGTTGTAATTTTTTTACCAAATAATTACAGTAAATACGATGGGCAAGATTTCTATTATCGGTTGTTTCATGTATGTAGTTTTTTCCCAGTTGGTTAGTTTTTTAAGAGTTTCAAAGCTACATTTGAGAGTCTTAAGTATAAACTTCCTCATGTATCAAAGTAACTTAACTACACAATGAATTTTTTTATAACCAAAGTAAGGAGACTGGGCAATACGTGCAAGTAATACGAGCAATATGTCAGTAGTATGACGAGATTTCTTAATCTCCCATATATATTGTAGGTTTTTCAACAGTTTATATTATATCTCAATTGTCTACTTTTATGTTTGTACTTCTGAGATTGACAGGCTTGAGAAAAGGTGGGTTTCACTTAAAATTCCTTACCAGGTATTCTATTTGGTTTGAAATCTAGAATTTGTTATTTTAAGTGACAACATCTCATATATGATTGATAGGTACATTACTTCATATGAAAAAGGAAACTGTTTTGGGATATGCTATATTTTTCTATGCATATTGTACTTTTACATATTTCTACACAAACCTTGCTGCATATTTGAAAAGGTTATATGTTACAATTTTTTTTTCTTATTACAACTATGTAATTAACACACATTCATTTGGTGACGATCAAAGTTCATGCCAAAGCAATAACTAATACCTAACAGCTCTCAAAACAAAGATCTGCTCCTATAAAACCCATAACATGATATTAAAAGAAAAATATCCTATATAATCCATAACATAATATTCATTTCCATATTTAGTTTTTCAAAATTGTAGATATCTTCCCCGCACATATGGGTGGTGATGGTTTTTAAGCATAAAGCCTATTTTCAACTTGGTGGATGAGCTATTTGTAATTCGGTTAAGCTCTGGTTATATATGATATGCAGGGTGAAGTTGATTAAGAGGATGTTGGTAACAAATTGATTAATTGTTTATGTTATTTGCTAATCATGACTGCTTTCAAAAAGTTTCTAATACTTGGGTGTGTACTTCAGTTTGATGATAAACTGATGTGTGCAATTCTTATCCATTGTATTCATATAAACGAACAGTTTATAGTTGCTTTTTGGTATTCCTTAATAATATTAGTCATTGTTCACCTATTTGAACATTGTTGGATGTAGGTTTCTGTAACGATACGAATTTTTCGCGTTCGAAAATCGACATCCATACTTTACATCGTACTCGAATGCCATAGATTCGACCGTTCAAATCCGAGTCGCCGGAGCTTATAACACAGTAAGTATAACAACACAGCGGAAGAAAGAAAACAATGATATCATATACAACTCCAATGAATACAATATCCAGAATGATATACAACAATGATATCAGTATGATACAACAATATCAGAGATATGATACAAGAAATAGCAGCGGAAAGAAAATAGATAACACCAGCAGCGAATAGAATGTCTCCAATAGAATGCTCCAAGATAAGCAACGTCAGTCCATGAACTCCAAGAACTGAACTAGCTCCAGATAATCTACTAAACCTGAATATCTGAAAAACCCAACTCTAGACTGCCCGTGTGGAAAATTGTGGGCACCCAGAGTTTAGGAAGGGAACAATAAACTCCAGGTCAGTCGTGGGACTGGTGTGAGCAAACAAAAGCAGTTTATCTTTAAACAAACACAAAAGGCTTTTAACATTGAAACCCGCAATGCTTTTCGAAAATGAAACTACCATAAGACCTCCCACCACACACACAATGCAAATGCAGAATTGGAGGAGATTTCTTCTTATGATAGTCAAACATGCTTAATACGCAAACAAAACTCTTTTGATATTATTACTAGTGCATAGTGTAGAAAAACATTTCAAAAATATAATATAAATCTTAGCCAGCATACAACCATTATTGTATGCCTACTATAGCTACTACGTTCAATAGCAGGTTACCGCTACATTCCATAGCAGGTAATACAACTAAAACCGTACAGGGTTCGTATTGTTTCTTTGGATTTCCAACAAATGATCAGGCTAAGGAACTTCCTTTCCGAAATGGAAACGCCTCTGGAAAGACGCCCTGGATCCTAACCGGATCTCTACAAACAAAAGGCCGACGCTACCTCACGCTGTATAGCTGTAACTAGGTAACTAACACACAAGTCATGTCATCCCCCGGTCGTAACCAACCTTTATCCGAGGATCCTCAAACGCAAAGCAACAGCCACAAAGTATAATCAACATAGGTAAAATATCTGGGCTCCATACCCTGATATCACCTTTTATCCAGAAGGAAATGACATATCCTAGGGGCGCTACCCCTACAAACCTTTGCCGCAACATTCCTGTTTCGACCATTACCGGGTTGTGAGGCTCGACGAAGTCTCGTCCACAAAGCTACGCTTTTTCACAAAGCCATGCTTTTCCACAAAGCAACGCTTTTTCACAAAGCAACGCTTTTTCACAAAGCCACGCTTTTTCACAAAGCAACGCTTTGACCAACAATGATCAACAGCACTTCGTATGCCACATTACCAAATTGGGAATGTATCACTAGTAACCATCAACTACATAACCTCTGAGCTAGTACGTCTCAGAGAAGGGTGTTAAGCTAAGAGAATAAATTCTCCGCCACCAACAGAAATGTATTTGATAGAGACCATTTTTACATCTCAAAGTGTAACGTCAGACACACATCCATACAAGTCTGTTCCGGGTTCGAACAGAACCGAAGTTACTTCCAAAGAAGCCCTTGCAAATCCGGGTATTCACAATCTCGATCGGACTTCCCATCACTTAGGGAATCTCTATACCGGAGCCATGATGTAGAGAAAATCGATAGGTAATCCTTTCGTTTTCGAAAATACCCGGTCTTCAACACCTGTCTTCAATGCTATCCATATACGTCGTATCATTATTCGGAATGGGTTATACGACACAAAGGTCCTCACCCGACTAAACCGAATAACGACCGCAATATCAAAAATCATATGGATACTGGGGTCTCAGTTAAATCACAGCTTAAATCCCAAAACTCTTCATTCGAATGGTTAAAACAAATTACCATTTCCAATCTTTTTAAATAAAAAGATTCATTTCAACAACCTTCAATGGTTTAAACAATTTCCACACTTTTAATCTTTTAAACAAAAGATTTAATTCACAAAGTTCACCCCATTCACAAAGATTCATTCATAGAATTTCAAATCGATTTCCATTTCAATCTGATTAACTCGTTAAATCTTTAAATCAAGATTTAACTTATAGCTTTCAAAACTCGTTTCCAAAGATTCATTCATAGCCTTTCAAAATAATTCTATTTCAAGTTAGATTAACTCGTCCGGTCTTTGAATTAAAGACTCATTTGATAGTTTTCAAAACATTTCAATTCCATTTCAAATTTGAAATTCTTTCAACGCAAATTGGAAGTTCATTACTTTTGTGAAAGCTTTTACTATTTGAAAACAAATAGTTTCGTTTCAGAAAAATCCAGTTATATTTACACGAGTTAAAACCCTTGAATTAAATTCAAATTCACAAATCAATACCTTTAAAATGGTTTAACCCATATATAACTTGTACAGCATCTTTAATCCCTAGTTTCAAATCATAGGATTCAATTTCAAACTTGAATTCAAATTTAAATCAAATTATTTAAATTTCAAAACTCGATTAAGTTATTCAAAATAACTTTTATCTTTGAAATTCCATTTCAAAATATTTTCATATTAAACCCCAATTTCCAATTTCAAAATCAATTGAAATTAAAATTTCAATTTCAAAACATTAATTTTAAATCATCTGTGACTTAACCGATTTCCACGTGAAATCCATATTTGTGTGTGTATGGTATAGTCCAGGGGTTTCACACAATAATGCACAACATCAATCATCACAGATATATCGATAAGCGGTATAATCCATAACGCTTATCTTCATTCACAGATTCATAGATAAAGTCAATTTATCAGTCACAAAGATTCACTATTACAATTCGATGTGGGTTTCGGATAACCAACTGGAATCCGACTCCTTGTCGCATCGAAATTTAAATGTCGTTTACGGGTCAAGGGTTTTCATATTCATATAAAAGTATATTCATCACAGATGTAACAGCTCAATACAAAGCAATTTATATCACAAAGCATTATATCACAAAGCATTCGATAATAACCAATCATCTACAATTAAGATGAATTAATTTTGTAATTATAACTAATTAATCACATTAATAAATTAATCCTTTAATTAATTTCATTAAGTAATTACCTTTTAAAATTATAAATTTATTTTTCTTTAATTACTTAATTAATCAAACTTAAATTATTAGTTAATTTATCATGATTACTTTTATTAAGTAATTAACTTTCATGTAATTAATTTCCTTTCAACTTTATAATTGAAACCTGGAACTCAAGGTGTTTCGAACCATCTTAAACTTAAAACTATAACATGAATAAACCCACAAGCGCTACTTCGAACGCAACCTCGCGCAAAGATCCAGTCTTCCCGAAGTTATACCCGAGCTAAATCGCAAAACCCCTGAGAACCATTCGAGCCACTCACGCGAACATACTTTACTTCGAGTACACCCGCTTTTTCCCCGCACAGGAACTCGAGTTCCATCTTCTTCCCAAACCATTTTATCCCTGATGCACGAACTTTGCGTGTGCACGTGTACCATTGTTCGCCGTTGCTCTGGCTACTCCTATCAATGTCGACAAGTCATCCATGAACTACCCCATCACCTCGATCACCCAGCACCCATTGTTTCATCCCAAATCGAAATCGAGGCAACTCGATCAAATTGAAACGAGATACTCCGATCGAAAATCCCCTCGACTCGACGCTTCCCATCACCAGCGACCATGAAACTTTGGCCACACCTCCGTCAATCTTCGACGCTGCCTTTCCCAAAGTTACATACCCTTCGATCATCCAGAGACATCGCGGTGACCTCGCAAACTCAGGCAACCCAAAACTGGTTCAAAACCCTAACTCTTACTCGTATAATCATTGTTTACAATAGAAAAATTATTCAACATTTTTCCTAGCTCCATTGATGACCAAGCAAGCTTCAGACAAAATTTCAACATTCATAATTGAATCGTTCATCAGAAATTAAGAAAAATGAAATTTTGGTTTAAATTCAAACTGCTCTTAAACCACTTAAGTAAAAATCATCATATTGTTTTTAAAAATCATAACCTGGCATGTTCATTCAAGTCATGTGATCAAAGCAATGATTTAAAATAGTTGAATTTATCATATGATTCTTCTTTTCACTGTAAACCATGTTACAGAGTCCATATATTTTTGTTCTCTTCAACTTGAAACAGGATTAACTCATAAAGATGTTTCAAACTAACCTATTTGTTAAAGATAAAAATCTATCAAAGATTAGGGAAGTGAGATTTAAGGTTTTTTTTTCTCTTCTTTTAAACTGTAGCTTGAACAGAGCATTGATATGTATATATATAAACATGCACAGGTAAATCTATATATATACATATGCAGGCATTCATACAACAAATTTCACAACAACTTGAAGTATTCAACACAAGTCATCAGATATATATAAACAGGTTCAAGTTTTGAAGGTTTGCTCACCTTGATTGAAAGAAAGAACAGAGGGTTGCTTTGCTGAGATAGGTTGTTATTTAATCTTGCTATTGATCAATACTTTGATGATTTGCTTTTGCTCTGGTCTAATTTTCCAAGCTGAAATTGCTTTGTGGGCTTGTTTGGAAAAACTTCACTTCGATTTTTGTTTTGTTGTTAAACATTGAAGTTTGTTTTAGTTTGAGATGATATTCTTTTAGTTTTCTCAGTTTGGAATGGTCAAAGTGAAATGAAGAATTGATGTATAAAAGAAAGCTTACAGGTTAAAATATTGTTTCGTACAATACTAGTTATACATTTTGTACAACATTTCAGAGATATTTTTCTCTTTTCTTGGCTACAGATCTTGCTTGTAGACGAGATGATAAATTTGTGGTGGTTGGTTCGTGTACTAAAGAGGCTGAGGTACCTTACATTAATTAAGGTGTACAACATACTTATCTTTTCTTTTGTTTATACATTGCATAAGAGAAGAATCTGGTGACTAAAGAGATTTGCATTTATTATGTTGTACAAATTTTGTTTATATTTACTTTTCCTTTCATTTCAGCTGTAGGTACTTGTATAATTTAGGCTTGTACAAACTTGAGTATATTATATTTTTGTTTGTTCATACTTATCATGTTTGAAAAATATATGTTGTCTTTGTTTACATACTTGAGTACATTTATTTCTTTTCCTTTGGCCTTATTACTTTAGAATATAAATTTCTATTTTAATTTTGGTTTACTTTATGATATTCATTTTTATAGTTTATATAACTATAAATTTATTGGAAATATTTGTTTAACATCAACACTTATTTGAATTCTATAAATATATTTTATAAACTCAAATTATTATTATTAAACCATTTATTTTCAATTTAAATTCAAATCAAATATATATACAATATTTTAAATTTAAATGATTCATCCAAAATTTATTCGAAGATCGGGGAAACTTGCATCACTTAAATCGATCAATTTTACAAATTTTAATTCAAAAATTCAATAAATTATCAATTTAAATTTAATTAAAATCCGGGGTCGTTACAGACTTCCCCCTTAAAAGAATTTCATCCTCGAAATTGCCAAGGAGACAAAAAGATAGATGAAGAATATTTCAACAAATTAACTGATCAGCTATTCTGCATTTGGCTTACCAAATCAGAATACCGATAACAGATACAAGAACGAATCTGCTTAACACTTCACAAGATACTCAGGTTATCCAGATCTATGAAGTATGCAGTGGCATTGGTCAGTTCGAAAGGATAACCAACCATTCGTAGAATATACTGGGACTCAAATAATAGATAGATATATGGATATAATTTCAAAACTACCTTTAGTTTAAAACTAAAGTTTACCTATAAACCATAGCAAACAAAGTAACCAATTCATCCAAACAAACAATTCTGGCCTTTTTGGAGTTCATGTCCCATATTCATATATCGAATTTCTTCCTGGATCTACCAGAAATTATCGAAGAATTGAGAAGAGATGTTGAACAAAAGAGATTGATAGAGAAAGGATTGCTTCCTCGTTGTTACAAAGTATTGACCATTTATAGTCGTATTCCCCTGTCCCCTATCTCATCCTCTTCTTACACTCATACTTACTATCAGTGGATAGCAAGAGAATTTACTGAGGCATACAGACAGATATCTTAGAGATTACTCATACTAGGGTATACTTCACCCTATCTCTAATGAGCTACTTAATGTGTTGTACTCCTGAGCTAAAGTTCAACCTTAGCTCTGATACCAAATGTAACGATACGAATTTTTCGCGTTCGAAAATCGACATCCATACTTTACATCGTACTCGAATGCCATAGATTCGACCGTTCAAATCCGAGTCGCCGGAGCTTATAACACAGTAAGTATAACAACACAGCGGAAGAAAGAAAACAATGATATCATATACAACTCCAATGAATACAATATCCAGAATGATATACAACAATGATATCAATATGATACAACAATATCAGAGATATGATACAAGAAATAGCAGCGGAAAGAAAATAGATAACACCAGCAGCGGATAGAATGTCTCCAATAGAATGCTCCAAGATAAGCAACGTCAGTCCATGAACTCCAAGAACTGAACTTGCTCTAGATAATCTACTAAACCTGAATATCTGAAAAACCCAACTCTAGACTGCCCGTGTGGAAAATTGTGGGCACCCTGAGTTTAGGAAGGGAACAATAAACTCCAGGTCAGTCGTGGGACTGGTGTGAGCAAACAAAAGCAGTTTATCTTTAAACAAACATAAAAGGCTTTTAACATTGAAACCCGCAATGCTTTTCGAAAATGAAACTACCATAAGACCTCCCACCACACACACAATGCAAATGCAGAATTGGAGGAGATTTCTTCTTATGATAGTCAAACATGCTTACTACGCAAACAAAACTCTTTTGATATTATTACTAGTGCATAGTGTAGAAAAACATATCGAAAATATAATATAAATCTTAGCCAGCATACAACCATTATTGTATGCCTACTATAGCTACTACATTCAATAGCAGGTTACCGCCACATTCCATAGCAGGTAATACAACTAAAACCGTACAGGGTTCGTATTGTTTCTTTGGATTTCCAACAATTGATCAGGCTAAGGAACTTCCTTTCCGAAATGGAAATGCCTCTAGAAAGACGCCCCGGATCCTAACCGGATCTCTACAAACAAAAGGCCGACGCTACCTCACGCTGTACAGGTGTAACTATGTAACTAACACACGAGTCATGTCATCCCCCGGTCGTAACCAACCTTTATCCGAGGATCCTCAAACGCAAAGCAACAGCCACAAAGTATAATCAACATAGGTAAAATATCTGGGCTCCATACCATGATATCACCTTTTATCCAGAAGGAAATGACATACCCTAGGGGCGCTACCCCTACAAACCTTTGCCACAACATTCCTGTTTCGACCATTACCGGGTTGTGAGGCTCGACGAAGTCTCGTCCACAAAGCTACGCTTTTTCACAAAGCCATGCTTTTCCACAAAGCAACGCTTTTTCACAAAGCCACGCTTTGACCAACAATGATCAACAGCACTTCGTATGCCACATTAATAAATTGGGAATGTATCACTAGTAACCATCAACTACATAACCTTTGAGCTCGTACGTCTCAGAGAAGGGTGTTAAGCTAAGAGAATAAATTCTCCGCCACCAACAGAAATGTATTTGATAGAGACCAGCTTTACATCTCAAAGTGTAACGTCAGACACACATCCATACAAGTCTGTTCCGGGATCGAATAGAACCGAAGGCACTTCCAAAGAAGCCCTTGCAAATCCGGGTATTCACAATCTCGATTGGACTTCCCATCACTTAGGGAATCTCTATACCGGAGCCATGATGCAGAGAAAATCGATAGGTAATCCTTTTGTTTTCGAAAATACCCGGTCTTCAACACCTGTCTTCAATGCTATCCATATACGTCGTATCATTATTCGGAATGGGTTATACGACACAAAGGTCCTCTCCTGACTAAACAAAATAACGAGCGCAATATCAAAAATCATATGGATACTGGGGTCTCAGTTAAATCACAGCTTAAAGCCCAAAACTCTTCATTCGAATGGTTAAAACAAATTACCATTTCCAATCTTTTTAAATAAAAAGATTCATTTCAACAACCTTCAATGGTTTAAACAATTTCCACACTTTTAATCTTTTAAACAAAAGATTTAATTCACAAAGTTCACCCCATTCACAAAGATTCATTCATAGAATTTCAAATCGATTTCCATTTCAATCTGATTAACTCGTTAAATCTTTAAATCAAGATTTAACTTATAGCTTTCAAAACTCGTTTCCAAAGATTCATTCATAGCCTTTCAAAATAATTCTATTTCAAGTTGGATTAACTCGTCCGGTCTTTGAATTAAAGACTCATTTCATAGTTTTCAAAACATTTCAATTCCATTTAAAACTTGAAATTCTTTCAACGCAAATTGGAAGTTCATTACTTTTGTGAAAGCTTTTACTATTTGAAAACAAATAGTTTCGTTTCAGAAAAATCCAGTTATATTTACACGAGTTAAAACCCTTGAATTAAATTCAAATTCCCAAATCAATACCTTTAAAATGGTTTAACCCATATATAACTTGTACAGCATCTTTAATCCCTAGTTTCAAATCATAGGATTCAATTTCAAACTCGAATTCAAATTTAAATCAAATTATTTAAATTTCAAAACTCGATTAAGTTATTCAAAATAACTTTTATCTTTGAAATTCCATTTCAAAATATTTTCATATTAAACCCCAATTTCCAATTTCAAAATCAATTGAAATTAAAATTTCAATTTCAAAACATTAATTTTAAATCATTTGTGACTTAACCGATTTCCACGTGAAATCCATATTTGTGTGTGTATGGTGTAGTCCAGGGGTTTCACACAATAGTGCAAAACATCAATCATCACAGATATATCGATAAGCGGTATAATCCATAACGCTTATCTTCATTCACAGATTCATAGATAAAGTCAATTTATCAGTCACAAAGATTCACTATTACAATTCGATGTGGGTTTCGGATAACCAACTGGAATCCGACTCCTTGTCGCATCGAAATTCAAATGTCGTTTACGGGTCAAGGGTTTTCATATTCATATAAAAGTATATTCATCACAGATGTAACAGCTCAATACAAAGCAATTTATATCACAAAGCATTATATCACAAAGCATTATATCACCAAGCATTATATCACAAAGCATTCGATAATAACCAATCATCTACAATTAAGATGAATTAATTTTGTAATTATAACTAATTAATCACATTAATAAATTAATCCTTTAATTAATTTCATTAAGTAATTACCTTTTAAAATTATAAATTTATTTTTCTTTAATTACTTAATTAATCAAACTTAAATTATTAGTTAATTTATCATGATTACTTTTATTAAGTAATTAACTTTCATGTAATTAATTTCCTTTCAACTTTATAATTGAAACCTGGAACTCAAGGTGTTTCGAACCATCTTAAACTTAAAACTATAACATGACTAAACCCACAAGCGCTACTTCGAACGCAACCTCGCGCAAAGATCCAGTCTTCCCGAAGTTATACCCGAGCTAAATCGCGAAACCCCTGAGAACCATTCGAGCCACTCACGCGAACATACTTTACTTCGAGTAAACCCGCTTTTTCCCCGCACAGGAACTCGAGTTCCATCTTCTTCCCAAACCATTTTATCCCTGATGCACGAACTTTGCATGTGCACGTGTACCATCGTTCACCGTTGCTCTGGCCACTCCTATCAATGTCGACAAGTCATCCATGAACTACCCCATCACCTCGATCACCCAGCACCCATCGTTTCATCCCAAATCGAAATCGAGGCAACTCGATCAAATTGAAACGAGATACTCCGATCGAAAATCCCCTCGACTCGACGCTTCCCATCACCAGCGACCACGAAACTTTGGTCACACCTCCGTCGATCTTCGACGCTGCCTTTCCTAAAGTCACATACCCTTCGATCATCCAGAGACATCACGGTGACCTTGCAAACTCAGGCAACCCAAAACTGGTTCAAAACCCTAACTCTTACTCGTATAATCATTGTTTACAATAGAAAAATTATTCAACATTTTTCCTAGCTCCATTGATGACCAAGCAAGCTTCAGACAAAATTTCAACATTCATAATTGAATCGTTCATCAGAAATTAAGAAAAATGAAATTTTGGTTTAAATTCAAACTGCTCTTAAACCACTTAAGTAAAAATCATCATATTGTTTTTAAAAATCATAACCTGGCATGTTCATTCAAGTCATGTGATCAAAGCAATGATTTAAAATAGTTGAATTTATCATATGATTCTTCTTTTCACTGTAAACCATGTTACAGAGTCCATATATTTTTGTTCTCTTCAACTTGAAACAGGATTAACTCATAAAGATGTTTCAAACTAACATATTTGTTAAAGATAAAAATCTATCAAAGATTAGGGAAGTGAGATTTAAGGTTTTTTTTTCTCTTCTTTTAATCTGTAGCTTGAACAGAGCATTGATATGTATATATATAAACATGCACAGGTAAATCTATATATATACATATGCAGGCATTCATACAACAGATTTATCAACAACTTGAAGTATTCAACACAAATCATCAGATATATATAAACAGGTTCAAGTTTTGAAGGTTTTCTCACCTTGATTGAAAGAAAGAACAAAGGGTTGCTTTGCTGAGATAGGTTGTTATTTAATCTTCCTTTTGATCAATACTTTGATGATTTGCTTTTGCTCTGGTCTAATTTTCCAAGCTGAAATTGCTTTGTGGGCTTGTTTGGAAAAACTTCACTTCGATTTTTGTTTTGTTGTTAAACATTGAAGTTTGTTTTAGTTTGAGATGATATTCTTTTAGTTTTCTCAGTTTGGAATGGTCAAAGTGAAATGAAGAGTTGATGTATAAAAGAAAGCTTACAGGTTAAAATATTGTTTCGTACAATACTAGTTATACATTTTGTACAACATTTCAGAGATATTTTTCTCTTTTCTTGGCTACAGATCTTGCTTGTAGCCGAGATGATAAATTTGTGGTGGTTGGTTCGTGTACTAAAGAGGCTGAGGTACCTTGCATTAATTAAGGTGTACAACATACTTATCTTTTCTTTTGTTTATACATTGCATAAGAGAAGAATCTGGTGACTAAAGAGATTTGGATTTATTATGTTGTACAAATTTTGTTTATATTTACTTTTCCTTTCATTTCAGCTGTAGGTACTTGTATAATTTAGGCTTGTACAAACTTGAGTATATTTATATTTTTGTTTGTTCATACTTATCATGTTTGAAAAATATATGTTGTCTTTGTTTACATACTTGAGTACATTTATTTCTTTTCCTTTGGCCTTATTACTTTAGAATATAAATTTCTATTTTAATTTTGGTTTACTTTATGATATTCATTTTTATAGTTTATATAATTCTAGAATTATTTAATATGTTCATTTCACATTCTTATATAACTATAAATTTATTGGAAATATTTGTTTAACATCAACACTTATTTGAATTCTATAAATATATTTTATAAACTCAAATTATTATTATTAAACCATTTATTTTCAATTTAAATTCAAATCAAATATATACACAATATTTTAAATTTAAATGATTCATCCAAAATTTATTCGAAGATCGGGGAAACTTGCATCACTTAAATCGATCAATTTTACAAATTTTAATTCAAAAATTCAATAAATTATCAATTTAAATTTAATTAAAATCCGGGGTCGTTACAGACTTCCCCCCTTAAAAGAATTTCATCCTCGAAATTGCCAAGGAGACAAAAAGATAGATGAAGAATATTTCAACAAATTAACTGATCAGCTATTCTGCATTTGGCTTACCAAATCAGAATACCGATAACAGATACAAGAACGAATCTGCTTAACACTTCACAAGATACTCAGGTTATCCAGATCTATGAAGTATGCAGTGGCATTGGTCAGTTCGAAAGGATAACCAACCATTCGTAGAATATACTGGGACTCAAATAATAGATAGATATATGGATATAATTTCAAAACTACCTTTAGTTTAAAACTAAAGTTTACCTATAAACCATAGCAAACAAAGTAACCAATTCATCCAAACAAACAATTCTGGCCTTTTTGGAGTTCATGTCCCATATTCATATATCGAATTTCTTCCTGGATCTACCAGAAATTATCGAAGAATTGAGAATAGATGTTGAACAAAAGAGATTGATAGAGAAAGGATTGCTTCCTCGTTGTTACAGAGTATTGACCATTTATAGTCGTATTCCCCTGTCCCCTATCTCATCCTCTTCTTGCACTCATACTTACTATCAGTGGATAGCAAGAGAATTTACTGAGGCATACAGACATATATCTTAGAGATTACTCATTCTAGGGTATACTTCACCCTATCTCTAATGAGCTACTTAATGTGTTATAATCCTGAGCTAAAGTTCAACCTTAGCTCTGATACCAAATGTAACGATACAAATTTTTCGCGTTCGAAAATCGACATCCATACTTTACATCGTACTCGAATGCCATAGATTCGACCGTTCAAATCCGAGTCGCCGGAGCTTATAACACAGTAAGTATAACAACACAGCGGAAGAAAGAAAACAATGATATCATATACAACTCCAATGAATACAATATCCAGAATGATATACAACAATGATATCAATATGATACAACAATATCAGAGATATGATACAAGAAATAGCAGCGGAAAGAAAATAGATAACACCAGCAGCGGATAGAATGTCTCCAATAGAATGCTCCAAGATAAGCAACGTCAGTCCATGAACTCCAAGAACTGAACTAGCTCCAGATAATCTACTAAACCTGAATATCTGAAAAACCCAACTCTAGACTGCCCGTGTGGAAAATTGTGGGCACCCAGAGTTTAGGAAGGGAACAATAAACTCCAGGTCAGTCGTGGGACTGGTGTGAGCAAACAAAAGCAGTTTATCTTTAAACAAACACAAAAGGCTTTTAACATTGAAACCCGCAATGCTTTTCGAAAATGGAACTACCATAAGACCTCCTACCACACACACAATGCAAATGCAGAATTGGAGGAGATTTCTTCTTATGATAGTCAAACATGCTTACTACGCAAACAAAACTCTTTTGATATTATTACTAGTGCATAGTGTAGAAAAACATTTCGAAAATATAATATAAATCTTAGCCAGCATACAACCATTATTGTATGCCTACTATAGCTACTACATTCAATAGCAGGTTACCGCCACATTCCATAGCAGGTAATACAACTAAAACCGTACAGGGTTCGTATTGTTTCTTTGGATTTCCAACAAATGATCAGGCTAAGGAACTTCCTTTCCGAAATGGAAATGCCTCTAGAAAGACGCCCCGGATCCTAACCGGATCTCTGCAAACAAAAGGCCGACGCTACCTCACGCTGTACAGGTGTAACTATGTAACTAACACACGAGTCATGTCATCCCCCGGTCGTAACCAACCTTTATCCGAGGATCCTCAAACGCAAAGCAACAGCCACAAAGTATAATCAACATAGGTAAAATATCTGGGCTCCATACCATGATATCACCTTTTATCCAGAAGGAAATGACATACCCTAGGGGCGCTACCCCTACAAACCTTTGCCACAACATTCCTGTTTCGACCATTACCGGGTTGTGAGGCTCGACGAAGTCTCGTCCACAAAGCTACGCTTTTTCACAAAGCCATGCTTTTCCACAAAGCAACGCTTTTTCACAAAGCCACGCTTTGACCAACAATGATCAACAGCACTTCGTATGCCACATTAATAAATTGGGAATGTATCACTAGTAACCATCAACTACATAACCTTTGAGCTCGTACGTCTCAGAGAAGGGTGTTAAGCTAAGAGAATAAATTCTCCGCCACCAACAGAAATGTATTTGATAGAGACCAGCTTTACATCTCAAAGTGTAAAGTCAGACACACATCCATACAAGTCTGTTCCGGGATCGAACAGAATCGAAGGCACTTCCAAAGAAGCCCTTGCAAATCCGGGTATTCACAATCTCGATCGGACTTCCCATCACTTAGGGAATCTCTATACCGAAGCCATGATGCAGAGAAAATCGATAGGTAATCCTTTCGTTTTCGAAAATACCCGGTCTTCAACACCTGTCTTCAATGCTATCCATATACGTCGTATCATTATTCGGAATGGGTTATACGACACAAAGGTCCTCTCCCGACTAAATCGAATAACGAGCGCAATATCAAAAATCATATGGATACTGGGGTCTCAGTTAAATCACAGCTTAAAGCCCAAAACTCTTCATTCGAATGGTTAAAACAAATTACCATTTCCAATCTTTTTAAATAAAAAGATTCATTTCAACAACCTTCAATGGTTTAAACAATTTCCACACTTTTAATCTTTTAAACAAAAGATTTAATTCACAAAGTTCACCCCATTCACAAAGATTCATTCATAGAATTTCAAATCGATTTCCATTTCAATCTGATTAACTCGTTAAATCTTTAATCAAGATTTAACTTATAGCTTTCAAAACTCGTTTCCAAAGATTCATTCATAGCCTTTCAAAACAATTCTATTTCAAGTTGGATTAACTCGTCCGGTCTTTGAATTAAAGACTCATTTCATAGTTTTCAAAACATTTCAATTCCATTTCAAACTTGAAATTCTTTCAACACAAATTGGAAGTTCATTACTTTTGTGAAAGCTTTTACTATTTGAAAACAAATAGTTTCATTTCAGAAAAATCCAGTTATATTTACACGAGTTAAAACCCTTGATTTAAGTTCAAATTCCCAAATAAATACCTTTAAAATGGTTTAACCCATATATAACTTGTACAGCATCTTTAATCCCTAGTTTCAAATCATAGGATTCAATTTCAAACTTGAATTCAAATTTAAATCAAATTATTTAAATTTCAAAACTCGATTAAGTTATTCAAAATAACTTTTATCTTTGAAATTCCATTTCAAAAGCTTTTCATATTAAACCCCAATTTCCAATTTCAAAATCAATTGAAATTAAAATTTCAATTTCAAAACATTAATTTTAAATCATTTGTGACTTAACCGATTTCCACGTGAAATCCATATTTGTGTGTGTATGGTGTAGTCCAGGGGTTTCACACAATAGTGCAAAACATCAATCATCACAGATATATCGATAAGCGGTATAATCCATAACGCTTATCTTCATTCACAGATTCATAGATAAAGTCAATTTATCAGTCACAAAGATTCACTATTACAATTCGATGTGGGTTTCGGATAACCAACTAGAATCCGACTCCTTGTCGCATCGAAATTCAAATGTCGTTTACGGGTCAAGGGTTTTCATATTCATATAAAAGTATATTCATCACAGATGTAACAGCTCAATACAAAGCAATTTATATCACAAAGCATTATATCACAAAGCATTATATCACCAAGCATTATATCACAAAGCATTCGATAATAACCAATCATCTACAATTAAGATGAATTAATTTTGTAATTATAACTAATTAATCACATTAATAAATTAATCCTTTAATTAATTTCATTAAGTAATTACCTTTTAAAATTATAAATTTATTTTTCTTTAATTACTTAATTAATCAAACTTAAATTATTAGTTAATTTATCATGATTACTTTTATTAAGTAATTAACTTTCCTGTAATTAATTTCCTTTCAACTTTATAATTGAAACCTGGAACTCAAGGTGTTTCGAACCATCTTAAACTTAAAACTATAACATGACTAAACCCACAAGCGCTACTTCGAACGCAACCTCGCGCAAAGATCCAGTCTTCCGGAAGTTATACCCAAGCTAAATCGCGAAACCCCTGAGAACCATTCGAGCCACTCACGCGAACATACTTTACATCGAGTAAACCCGCGTTTTCCCCGCACAGGAACTCGAGTTCCATCTTCTTCCCAAACCATTTCATCCCTGATGCACGAACTTTGCGTGTGCACGTGTACCATCGTTTGCCGTTGCTCTGGCCACTCCTGTCAATGTCGACAAGTCATCCATGACCTACCCCATCACCTCGATCACCCAGCACCCATCGTTTCATCCCAAATCGAAATCGAGGCAACTCGATAAAATTGAAACGAGATACTCCGATCGAAAATCCCCTCGACTCGACGCTTCCCATCACCAGCGACCACGAAACTTTGGCCACACCTCCGTCGATCTTCGACGCTGCCTTTCCCAAAGTCACATACCCTTCGATCATCTAGAGACATCGCGGTGACCTTGCAAACTCAGGCAACCCAAAACTGGTTCGAAACCCTAACTCTTACTCGTATAATCATTGTTTACAATAAAAAATTATTCAACATTTTTCCTAGCTCCATTGATGACCAAGCAGGCATCAGACAAAATTTCAACATTCATAATTGAATCGTTCATCGGAAATTAAGAAAAATGAAATTTTGGTTTAAATTCAAACTACTCTTAAACCACTCAAGTAAAAATCATCATATTGTTTTTAAAAATCATAACCTGGCATGTTCATTCAAGTCATGTGATCAAAGCAATGATTTAAAATAGTTGAATTTATCATATGATTCTTCTTTTCACTGTAAACCAAGTTACAAAGTCCATATATTTTTGTTCTCTTCAACTTGAAATAGGATTAACTCATAAAGATGTTTCAAACTAACCTATTTGTTAAAGATAAAAATCTATCAAAGATTAGGGAAGTGAGATTTAAGGTTTTTTTTTCTCTTCTTTTAAACTGTAGCTTGAACAGAGCATTGATATGTATATATATAAACATGCACAGGTAAATCTATATATATACATATGCAGGCATTCATACAACAGATTTATCAACAACTTGAAGTATTCAACACAAATCATCAGATATATATAAACAGGTTCAAGTTTTGAAGGTTTGCTCACCTTGATTGAAAGAAAGAACAGAGGGTTGCTTTGCTGAGATAGGTTGTTATTTAATCTTGCTTTTGATTAATAATTTGATGATTTGCTTTTGCTCTAGTCTAATTTTCCAAGCAGAAATTGCTTTGTGGGCTTGTTTGGAAAAACTTCACGTCGATTTTTGTTTTGTTGTTAAACATTGAAGTTTGTTTTAGTTTGAGATGATATTCTTTTAGTTTTCTCAGTTTGGAATGGTCGAAGTGAAATGAAGCGTTGATGTATAAAAGAAAGCTTACAGGTTAAAATATTGTTTTGTACAATACTGGTTATACAATTTTGTACAACATTTCAGAGATATTTTTCTCTCTTGTTGGCTACAGATCTTGCTTGTAGCCGAGATGATAAATTTGTGGTGGCTGGTTCGTGTACTAAAGAGGCTGAGGTACCTTGCATTAATTAAGGTGTACAACATACTTATCTTTTCTTTTGTTTATACATTGCATAAGAGAAGAATCTGGTGACTAAAAAGATTTGCATTTATTATGTTGTACAAATTTTGTTTATATTTACTTTTCCTTTCATTTCAGCTGTAGGTACTTGTATAATTTAGGCTTGTACAAACTTGAGTATATTTATATTTTTGTTTGTTCATACTTATCATGTTTGAAAAATATATGTTGTCTTTGTTTACATACTTGAGTACATTTATTTCTTTTCCTTTGGCCTTATTACTTTAGAATATAAATTTCTATTTTAATTTTGGTTTACTTTATGATATTCATTTTTATAGTTTATATAATTCTAGAATTATTTAATATGTTCATTTCACATTCTTATATAACTATAAATTTATTGGAAATATTTGTTTAACATCAACACTTATTTGAATTCTATAAATATATTTTATAAACTCAAATTATTATTATTAAACCATTTATTTTCAATTTAAATTCAAATCAAATATATATACAATATTTTAAATTTAAATGATTCATCCAAAATTTATTCGAAGATCGGGGAAACTCGCATCACTTAAATCGATCAATTTTACAAATTTTAATTCAAAAATTCAATAAATTATTAATTTAAATTTAATTAAAATCCGGGGTCGTTACAGTTTCTATTATGCTCCGCTTGAGAGTTTAGTACTACCGGTTATAAGAGGTTTTGAGTGTACCGGTTTTGCCCGTAAATGATCGTAGCGGTTTTGATTGGTTTACATGAAGTGTTGTTATAACCGATTAATACTTGCTTGAGAGTTTATCATACACCGGTTTTGAGAGTTTTTGACGAAAGTAACATTACATGTATATCCTTATAATTATTGTCTAGTTTTATGAAAGTTAATTTTACAATATAATTTGTAGGGGTATAATTGGAAGAAAAAAGTTATAACCCCTTAAAACATCCCAATTTGACGGGTTGAAAATTATCATCAAAATTACACTACACCGGTTTTCACCGGTTTTATAACCAACAACAATCGGTGTGGAAAAAAAACTTAAAAGCAAAGGTTACGATAACACCTAAAATACAGAGCCGTCCAAAACCGGTTAAAACCGATAGAAAAAAATCTCCTAATTGGAGCCTTAACCTATTTTAACATTGTTTGATGTAGATTTCTCTAAAAGAACGAAATTACTCCTCTTGATGGATATATAGAGAGCTAATATTTGGGCTGATTTGCATGTCAAAACTGAAGATTAGTCAACAATAGAAATTTGTTTTCTTATAATAGTTTGGTTTCAGTGCGATATTGTATGTCAAGAGAATGTATGATTTGTTTAGTTTAATGGCTTTTTATCAAATATATGGTATGATATAAAAGTTTCAATAGTGCGATATTTTTATGCTATGTTGGATACTTTGATATCATTATTGTAATTCTTTTGTGCATTCTAATTAAAAGAAATAAATCAAAATTTTAAAATTTATATTTAATAGTTTCAAATAAAAATAAACAATTCACACTTCTAAAATCCAAATTTGAAATTCAAAATTTTGAAAGTGTGAATTTTCAAAAACTCATAGTGTCAAATTCAAAAAATTTAAATTTAGAGATAAAATTTGAAATTTCAAATTATAAGAATCTAAAAACTAAAATTCTAAAAATTTCAATTCAACGTAGATTTTTTCCTTTTCAATGGTTTATCAATTGAACTTTATTATGTTTTTCTAAAAGAGAAAATTAGCCAAAAGGGCAAACTTATTAAATATTTTCGTTACTAGACCACAATTTTTATTATTTGGGCTGAAGGACCCGCGTTTTCAAACTAACCACGTGCCTTCATTCCCGTTTCAAGGGTTTTGCCAAATCAAATCATATTAGTGTCAAATTGTTTCATATTCTTCATCCATCGACAAACTCGTTCAATTCTGCTGCATCTTTTTCTTTATAATCAAAATTGATCGTATATGCTTATGGAAACTCGGTCGAAATCTTCTCTATCGATGCGTACTCCTAGTTCGTCACCAAAAGCGAAAACCAAAATCGTGTCTTCAAAATTATCTTTGGCAGCAGCGAAGGCTAGGAATACGATTGAAATGGTGAAAAACAAGCAGAAACATGTGTAATACTGAACTATTCTGTTTTTATTATTAAGTTAGGCTTACTTTATAACATATGCTGGATTATTTTTGCATTATATTTATTAATAGATTTTAGTAGTAGTAATGGTAGATTTTAGTAGTAGTAAAAGTAGAATTGTAAATTATAATTATCATTTTTATTGTATGATGTAATTAACTTTATAAATAAGAATGCTAGTTTACATTAGCATTAGATTTTACTAAGTAAAAATGCTAAGATTAGTTATCATCTTAATTTCATTGGGTAAACATATTCCACTGTTATAAAAATGCTAAATGACTGTAGCATTATGGTTTAGGTACTTTATTAATTAAAATCATTTCTAATAATTGTAAAAAATTAGCATCTATTAAAAATGCTAAGTATTTTAACTATTATTTATTGATGTTAAATTTATTATATAATTCTCGCGATTTAATAATACACCACTTAGCAGGAATACTAAGTGTAGTTATCATTCTAATTACATTAGGTAAACATGTTGTACTTCTAAAAATATATTAAGTAATTGTAACATCATGATTTATCTACTGTGCAAGTCTAGAAAATCATTTTGCACAAACATAGTTAACATTGTTTCATTATTTGTGTTTTGTAGTATACAAAATCTTCACTGCAACTACTGGACAACAAAAAGCGTAAAAGAAAGGGAGCAACCAAAGACAATCAAGATAAGAAAACTATGCAATATAGATGTAGTCTTTCTGCCTTGGTTAAAATGCTTGAAAAAGTTAAACAAAAAGAAAAGAATTTACTCGAACCCAATTGAATTTTTTAAAACAAACACCTTTCCATAATTTTATTAACGTTTTTTTAGGGTAATGTAGGAACCAAAAATATCCAAAAATATTCAAACAATTTAGATGATTTAATAGAATGTTACTATGTTGAAGGGGAGTGTTTCATTATAGGAGGAAAAATAAAATTAAAAACAACGATAAAACACATTTCTTTAATTTTTGGTTTACCAATTGATGTGAAAAACATTTTTCCACTTCCTATTCTTTCCAAAGCACCCCTGAAAACTGCCAACAATTTGTTTTAAGAAACTTTGGTACAATTGATCATATAACAAGAGACATTGTCATTCAAAAGATAAAGAAAGAATTTCAAGAAAAGGAAAATGTTTGCCAAAATTTATCATTATTCTTTCTTTTATAACATTTTTTTTCCCGACAATCAAAAAATGTTAAGTTGGGGGTATCTTCAATATGCAATTGATTTGTAAAAAATGGAATCAAGTTTCCTGGCCTTTAAGTATTACTATTCTTTGATTAAAGCACTAAACTTTTTTGAGCAAAAACCAAGGAATATGTCTGGTTGCTCGATGCTACCATTGCTATGGAAATAATTTTAGATTCTACTGTATTGTAATAAATTCTTAAATAACGTTCTTGTTTTCTATGTATTATTATTTTCTATGTAAACACATCGATATAATGAAGCCAAGGAAGGCATGGTCTAAGGACTTGGCAAGATTCGTTAATAATCGCTCAATGGGATGAAGAACATAGTCTTAAAAGAGTATTTAAAAATGTGGAAAGCAAGAAGGTATATAAATCTATTATTGATTGTTACTTGTTCTTTTAGATTTTATATAATACATACTTAAATACAAATTCTATAGATTATAACATCTGCTACTGATTAATACATGTACTATTAGTTAACTACAAATGCTAATAAAAGAACACAATTTAAAAAAAGTCTAATACACCATAAAAATGCTATATGATACTAGCATATTTATGGTGTATTAGATTTTTTAAATTGGGTTCTTTTATTACACACTTGATATATATAAGTACACATATATTTAGAACGCAAATATACCTCATCTTTCACTCACAGTCCCTCAGACCTCCAAAGAATATACCATGTCTAGCCCATAGACATAAAAATACAAATAAAAGCTTAAGTTAGGTAATGCCTACATAAGGTAGCTCATTGGATTGGTTCAAAACGGCTACTATCAGTATCACCTGCTTATCATCCATGCACCATGTGACGCCCCACCTCAATACCCACGCTAGCCAAGAACACTACGATGTAGTGCTGTCTACTAGCACGGAGAATAAGGCTGTTGAGGAGCGACCATCCATGTAATTGCTTATCACACGGTGGCTATAAAATAATCTTCGGAAACAAACATAGAAATAAGCATAACACAAATCAGTCACAGACATCCATATCACAAAGGCGGAAAAAGATATGAATATATAACTAACACATGAAAGTGTACATCAGAGTTGTGGTCAAAAAGATCCACAATAATACAAAAGAATAGCAACACGTGCTATACCAAAAGAATACATCTATGAGTCTATATCTCAGGTGTATACAACAAAAAGTGCTAAACTAAATAGTTAGCCAAAAGTCAGAGTAGCAAATCCCGGGAGGAAGTCAAGCAGAAGCACCTGTAACATCTCGGTCTGACCCGAGTATTATTTAAGAAAATAATAAACGGATCAGTCTAGCTATAAATATCAGATAACATGATATAAAATAAAAGATATGGCATAAACATAAAATATCCATACTGACATACTACTATAAGTATGAAAATGATGATCAATAGGAGATCAACCGATGAGAAATGATCAATATCACAAGAATCTTCTCAAAGATCCAAAGAGGGCATCATACCCTAAACTTGTACTCATAACAAATCTATGACATAAAAATCCAGAAATCAAAACAAGAAATCCAGAAATCATAAAAAGAGAAAGAGGCCTATCACATGACGGTCCGAAGACCATGGGGAGCTACCCCATATGTGTGAGTCGGAATCACACAGATTGAGGTCTAGGCTAACCAAAAAGCATAAAGGTATGTGTGAGTGGAATCACACAAGTGGTGTCTAGCCTAACCTCGCAAACAAAAAGGTATGTGTGAGTGGAATCACACAAATGGTGTCTATACTAACCTTGCGGACAAAGAGATATGTGTGAGTCGGAATCACACCAATGCGGTCTAGTCTAACCTTGCAAACAAAGAGACATCGCACAATTGCTAGTCTAAATCATAAAATGATCGTCATGATCAACGAGAAGTGTCAATTACACTAAGCTAGTAAATATTAAAGTTTAGCTTCATGTCCCATAACCACTTGCTTAACTTAAATATTTATGAACAAACTGTAAATCTACACTAGAAAATTGTTACAAGAGGTTCAATCAAACAAGTCCAAGAATTAACCGACGAAGTGAACGCAAGCGTTTCATACCACTCGTTTTACTAAGTCGTTTAAGTCGATTTCTCATCCGAGTGAAGTAAAGGCTTGTATATACTAGTAGATTGGAAATCGGTTTGAGAAAACGAACTTTTGATATTTAAAATAGTGTTGAAATCGCTTTGATGAAAGAGTTTTGATATTTATTACTAGTATTAAAACCTTCATATCTTTAAAGTGACAAGTCATAAAACGATTGTTGAAACAATCTATCACAAAAATTCACATTCGAAGACGTGAACGAAATCCAAGGAAATCAGCTCAAAATGCATCAAAGTTGAAGTTCTGTTGAATGCTTTTCAGATAAGATCGCCTACGCAGAGGTCAGGTCGCGGGGGTCCAGGGGGCAGCGCCCCCGGCGGGGTGCGGGGCAGCGCCCCATCAAAACGGTATGACCTAAGTGAAGACAAGCGGTCAAGTGACCTAAGGGGTACGAGCGACTTAACATGGTGGCCGAATGACCTAACTGGAGCAAGCGACCTAACTGTTGCAGGGTCGAGCGACCTAGTGGATACGCGACCTTACTTGGTTCGCGACCTATCGTGGTTTGCGACCTAAGGTGGTTCGCGACCTAACGAGGTACGCGACCTATAGGATTCACGACCTAAGAGGGTTCGCGACCTAACGAGTCAAAGGTCCAACGACCTAACAGATGCAGGCCAAGCGACCTAAAGGGGCGCGACCTAAAAGTGGTGGTCCAGCGACCTAACGTTGTAAAGGCCAGCGACCTAAGAAGGGCGAGCGACCTAAAGAAAATGCGCGACCTAACTGGGTTCGCGACCTAAGATAGGCGAACGACCTAACTGGGTACGCGACCTAAAATAGCGAACGACCTAAGGTACAAACGACCTAATGTGGTGGGCGAGCTAAGTTTAGACGCGACCTAACAAGGTGCGACCTAAGGTCTTGCGACCTAAGGGAAAAAGGGTCTTACGACCTAACAGTTTAAAGGTCCTACGACCAAGAGGGGAACAAGGCCATGCGACCTAAAGTGCCACGCGACCTACGACTTAGGCCTGGAACGACCTAGTGAAGTTAACTCGTGGACGACCTATGGCTTAACTCGTGAACGACCTACGACTTAACGCTTAGCTCGTGAACGACCTACGACTTAAGCTTAACTCGCGAACGACTAGCACTTCCAGAACGACTTAAGTGCAGGAATTTTCCAAAAACGCTGGAAATTGGAGTTTTTCGCCAATCCAATCCAAACCAAATGCAAATGTTGATGCTAGAGTGATAGGGAATCATTCCCAACAGTCCAATGACAATTATAGGCAAGATGTGAGATCAAAAATCTCACCTTTTCACTAAAATGGATGAAGATGGAGTTTGAAAGCAAGGGGAAGCAATCCAAAGCTTGAATCCACTATCTTCTACTTGAATTTGATGTTGAAACTCGGATTTGCAATAGAATTTGTGTTTGGAGTTTTAATTTCCACTTCCCACCACCATTTTTGACAAAGCTTGAAGTGTTTTGATAGAGTGAGGAAGAGGGTTGGGATGAACTAAAGGGCTGCAGTCCAAACCAAAGTCAAAGGCGGAAAAAAGTGTCGAAAATTTCACTATCTCCAAACATATCGAAGTTTACACTCAAAAAGATCGCAAACGTCATTTTGAACTCAATGGGAGTGGTCTCGAGTCCTAATTTGACCGTATGCAAAAAGTAGCTTTTCGGACTAACATCCGACTAACGATAAAATATTTAAAATATTTAAATATAAAATCGACAAATATGCGGGTTGTTACACACCAAGACCCAAACCAAAGTCCCCATCTGCAAGTATAGAAGCATAGTATGCTTGGCTGTATGGTGCATTAGATTATGCAAACATACACATAAGTTGAAAAAAAATTGGTAGATGATACTAGCATTAGTATAATATACTATGCTTACATTACATTTGACACTGTAACAAAAATGCTATATGATTCTAGCATTTATATGGTTTATTAGATTATTCTAACATGCACATGAATAGAAAAAAATGCTAGATGATGATAGCATTATAACATAATATACTATGCTTATATTACATTTGACACTATAAACAAAAAATTGATATATGGTACTAGCGTTTTTATGGCGCATTAAATTATGCAAACATACATATAAATAGAAAAAAAAATGCTAGATGATGAAAGCATTATTTTATAATATACAATACACAAAGTTCGAAATTGGAAATGACAATTATGGAAACAACACAACAACAAAAATGCAACTGATGTTGAAGGAGAACCTGAATTGAATGACAAGGAAAAACAAATTCAGACACAGAGCTACCACATTAAGCAGTTGGAAACTGATCTGGATCTGGTGAATAGAGAAATGGGGAAGGAAAAAGAACTAATAATACAGAGAGAAAAGGATTTAAGTGTAATGGATAAAGAAATTGAACTTTTGAAATCAAAAATCCAACAATATGAGAAAGAGGAACAAAAAAGAAAAGCGAAGGAAGCCTTTGAAAAGTATTATCCCTCCATCATTCAAACTATTTAACACACAGGATTTTGAAATACGTGAAGAACAAAACAAAGAAGAAGATAGACAAAATTATAAGAATGAAACAAGAAATCAACGATTGAAGAATATCTCACCACCTTGAATGATTCAAAGACTAAAATTAAAAAAAAGCCAAAAGTATATCCTCGTTATAAATTTGAGGTAGTGTACCACAAGAAAAAAGCAAAAAGTGAAAAAGACAATGAAAAGCAAAAAAGAAAAAATGAAGATAAAACAGAAAATGAGAATGAAGAAGGAGAAGAAGAAGATGACCGCAATGAAGAAAAAAGTGCAAAAGAAGGTAATGAATAAACACATGAAAAATGAAAATAGGAAAGAAGATGAAAGAGAAGAGAGTAGAGAAGATGATGAAGAGAGTGAAAAAGGCAGCAAAGAAAATGAGGAAGAAACCAGTGAAGAAAACAACAGGTTGAAGAAGACAGTAAAGAAGATGAACAGTCTGAAGAAGAGTATGCGAATGAGAATGAACATAATGAAGAAATAACTGATGCAGTTGATGAAGGTGAAGAGGAAGAATTTGTGGATGTTGATAATTACTCATCTGAAAGAAAGCAATATCATCAAAGAAACATAGTAAAAAGCCATATTTTTTTAGAAATACACAGAAAGGATATAATAAGAGCTTTCTTTGCATGTGAGGACACATCGAAGTAAGTAGTTCATACCTAGTAAAAACTTAAATAATTTAGTAGGAGTTATAGTTTTTTAATAATTTAAAATTAACAAATTATATAGTAAGGTAGACTGTCACAAAGACGATGGTCAGAGAGGAGGCATAATAGTGGTTCAATCCTTGCTAAAACATTGCTATTTGATGAATTTACTAACGGACAGGTAAATATGAAATAACACTTCTACATATGTATATAATAGATTCATGATTCGATTCTTGTTATGTGCATTTGTCGTAAATTATCTTTTTGAATACAATATATTTATGTTAAAAATAAGGTACTAAAATGCTACATATAAACAAATACAAAAAAAACTTATTTATTGCAACAAATTATACATAGTTGTTATAAAATGCTAAATAGCACTTGCATTATGATATTTGAATTATAACAACACGCCACTGATATGATTTTTTTTTTCATTAGTAATAACAGTATCAATAAATGTTTTAGTAGCAACTCTATAATATTAGCCTTAAAGTGTAGAATGGATATTTTTTTTATTACACAATATACTCTTTATAAAATGCTTACTTCTCCTAGCATTATGTGAAATTATTAAAAGATGGTAGCATATATCTATCATTCTGTGTGTGTATTAATAAATACAAATAAATAAATATATATCGTAGTGTATAATTATTATAAAATGTTTAAAAAAAATTAAAATCGTTCTTACTATACGCTAAACTAGTATTCTTTTTCTAATGCAGATTATCGATTGGTTCGTTGAAAATATACCAACATACGAACACAACTACACTTTCGGTACAATCATGATGGTAAACAATATTATTTTGCTTTGAAATCATATATAATTGAAAAACATGGATCATAGTAATTTAACTTGGTTTGATCATTGTAAGTATAACATAGTTCATGAATGGGGATAATCGGCACTGTCAGAAAAACCTGTAACTGGTACTACTTAACTAGAAACAGCTCAGTACCAAAGATTAAATAAAGAAAGCAGTACAGGAAGCAATAGATACGGAACTGTCGCCATCTTACTACTTACATGTAGAGGAACTGAGATAGAAACTGAAAATATGGGAATACAACTAATTCACAAATCATGATTAAGAAGAAAACAGAAAAAGATACACATACAACTAGAAAAAGGATATGATCAATGCCAGTGTACACGAACCGCTCTTTTCCTCGGCTGTGAAGAACATGCAAGCATTAGCGTTAAGATTATAACAAAAGGTTGAATTTGCGTTTGGTGATGGGTACAAAATAAGCGTGTTTTGAGGATACGAAATTAAAAATTTAAAACTAAGAAAAGCTCTGCAGCCATGGCTGCCTATACTAAACTTCTCAATAATCCTATCTTCTGCCTTGATTAGAACGATGGGTCTTCTCATTCTTCTCCACCTCTCTCTCCTCCACCTCTACTGAGTCCATTGCTGCAAGAACCACCTCAATTAGAAAAGGTGCTGGATACTGATTCGGAAGGTTTTCAGATCGTACAAAGCAGGAAATCTAAACAGATGAGTAAAGATTCTGCTCTGCAAAATATAGATAATGGTTCTCATCAATCCAACCTTAAACAACGCCCTAATCAGAATCACAGAAATGCAAAACAAGGCTTGTTCAATTCAAGAAATGCAGTAAATGGAGGAAATCTTGCAAGAATCTGGTCAAGAACCAATCAGCATGTGACAAATTCAGAAAATCAATTCAGAAACACAAGATTCAATGCAAGAAACATTCATAATAATGGAACTGCATCTAATTCTAACCTGATCAAACCTTCCTCATCGACAGAAATGATCAAAAAAGGAGGTTCAAATTCTGACTTTGACATGAAATATGTGGCGCCTTTATCCATCAATGAGAAGAAAATAGTGGTTGTTAGCGTGGAGGCCAGTAGAAGGGCTGAGAGTAAGTGAAGTTTCTCTGTTCTTTCCTATGTATTCGGCAATAGACCCGCGTTTTCCCCGCACAGGAACTCGAGTTCCATCTTCTTCCCAAACCATTTCATCCCTGATGCACGAACTTTGCGTGTGCACGTGTACCATCGTTTGCCGTTGCTCTGGCCACTCCTGTCAATGTCGACAAGTCATCCATGACCTACCCCATCACCTCGATCACCCAGCACCCATCGTTTCATCCCAAATCGAAATCGAGGCAACTCGATCAAATTGAAACGAGATACTCCGATCGAAAATCCCCTCGACTCGACGCTTCCCATCACCAGCGACCACGAAACTTTGGCCACACCTCCGTCGATCTTCGACGCTGCCTTTCCCAAAGTCACATACCCTTCGATCATCCAGAGACATCGCGGTGACCTCGCAAACTCAGGCAACCCAAAACTGGTTCGAAACCCTAACTCTTACTCGTATAATCATTGTTTACAATAAAAAATTATTCAACATTTTTCCTAGCTCCATTGATGACCAAGCAGGCATCAGACAAAATTTCAACATTCATAATTGAATCGTTCATCGGAAATTAAGAAAAATGAAATTTTGGTTTAAATTCAAACTACTCTTAAACCACTCAAGTAAAAATCATCATATTGTTTTTAAAAATCATAACCTGGCATGTTCATTCAAGTCATGTGATCAAAGCAATGATTTAAAATAGTTGAATTTATCATATGATTCTTCTTTTCACTGTAAACCAAGTTACAAAGTCCATATATTTTTGTTCTCTTCAACTTGAAACAGGATTAACTCATAAAGATGTTTCAAACTAACCTATTTGTTAAAGATAAAAATCTATCAAAGATTAGGGAAGTGAGATTTAAGGTTTTTTTTCTCTTCTTTTAAACTGTAGCTTGAACAGAGCATTGATATGTATATATATAAACATGCACAGGTAAATCTATATATATACATATGCAGGCATTCATACAACAGATTTATCAACAACTTGAAGTATTCAACACAAATCATCAGATATATATAAACAGGTTCAAGTTTTGAAGGTTTGCTCACCTTGATTGAAAGAAAGAACAGAGGGTTGCTTTGCTGAGATAGGTTGTTATTTAATCTTGCTTTTGATTAATAATTTGATGATTTGCTTTTGCTCTAGTCTAATTTTCCAAGCAGAAATTGCTTTGTGGGCTTGTTTGGAAAAACTTCACGTCGATTTTTGTTTTGTTGTTAAACATTGAAGTTTGTTTTAGTTTGAGATGATATTCTTTTAGTTTTCTCAGTTTGGAATGGTCGAAGTGAAATGAAGCGTTGATGTATAAAAGAAAGCTTACAGGTTAAAATATTGTTTTGTACAATACTGGTTATACAATTTTGTACAACATTTCAGAGATATTTTTCTCTCTTGTTGGCTACAGATCTTGCTTGTAGCCGAGATGATAAATTTGTGGTGGCTGGTTCGTGTACTAAAGAGGCTGAGGTACCTTGCATTAATTAAGGTGTACAACATACTTATCTTTTCTTTTGTTTATACATTGCATAAGAGAAGAATCTGGTGACTAAAAAGATTTGCATTTATTATGTTGTACAAATTTTGTTTATATTTACTTTTCCTTTCATTTCAGCTGTAGGTACTTGTATAATTTAGGCTTGTACAAACTTGAGTATATTTATATTTTTGTTTGTTCATACTTATCATGTTTGAAAAATATATGTTGTCTTTGTTTACATACTTGAGTACATTTATTTCTTTTCCTTTGGCCTTATTACTTTAGAATATAAATTTCTATTTTAATTTTGGTTTACTTTATGATATTCATTTTTATAGTTTATATAATTCTAGAATTATTTAATATGTTCATTTCACATTCTTATATAACTATAAATTTATTGGAAATATTTGTTTAACATCAACACTTATTTGAATTCTATAAATATATTTTATAAACTCAAATTATTATTATTAAACCATTTATTTTCAATTTAAATTCAAATCAAATATATATACAATATTTTAAATTTAAATGATTCATCCAAAATTTATTCGAAGATCGGGGAAACTCGCATCACTTAAATCGATCAATTTTACAAATTTTAATTCAAAAATTCAATAAATTATTAATTTAAATTTAATTAAAATCCGGGGTCGTTACAGTTTCTATTATGCTCCGCTTGAGAGTTTAGTACTACCGGTTATAAGAGGTTTTGAGTGTACCGGTTTTGCCCGTAAATGATCGTAGCGGTTTTGATTGGTTTACATGAAGTGTTGTTATAACCGATTAATACTTGCTTGAGAGTTTATCATACACCGGTTTTGAGAGTTTTTGACGAAAGTAACATTACATGTATATCCTTATAATTATTGTCTAGTTTTATGAAAGTTAATTTTACAATATAATTTGTAGGGGTATAATTGGAAGAAAAAAGTTATAACCCCTTAAAACATCCCAATTTGACGGGTTGAAAATTATCATCAAAATTACACTACACCGGTTTTCACCGGTTTTATAACCAACAACAATCGGTGTGGAAAAAAAACTTAAAAGCAAAGGTTACGATAACACCTAAAATACAGAGCCGTCCAAAACCGGTTAAAACCGATAGAAAAAAATCTCCTAATTGGAGCCTTAACCTATTTTAACATTGTTTGATGTAGATTTCTCTAAAAGAACGAAATTACTCCTCTTGATGGATATATAGAGAGCTAATATTTGGGCTGATTTGCATGTCAAAACTGAAGATTAGTCAACAATAGAAATTTGTTTTCTTATAATAGTTTGGTTTCAGTGCGATATTGTATGTCAAGAGAATGTATGATTTGTTTAGTTTAATGGCTTTTTATCAAATATATGGTATGATATAAAAGTTTCAATAGTGCGATATTTTTATGCTATGTTGGATACTTTGATATCATTATTGTAATTCTTTTGTGCATTCTAATTAAAAGAAATAAATCAAAATTTTAAAATTTATATTTAATAGTTTCAAATAAAAATAAACAATTCACACTTCTAAAATCCAAATTTGAAATTCAAAATTTTGAAAGTGTGAATTTTCAAAAACTCATAGTGTCAAATTCAAAAAATTTAAATTTAGAGATAAAATTTGAAATTTCAAATTATAAGAATCTAAAAACTAAAATTCTAAAAATTTCAATTCAACGTAGATTTTTTCCTTTTCAATGGTTTATCAATTGAACTTTATTATGTTTTTCTAAAAGAGAAAATTAGCCAAAAGGGCAAACTTATTAAATATTTTCGTTACTAGACCACAATTTTTATTATTTGGGCTGAAGGACCCGCGTTTTCAAACTAACCACGTGCCTTCATTCCCGTTTCAAGGGTTTTGCCAAATCAAATCATATTAGTGTCAAATTGTTTCATATTCTTCATCCATCGACAAACTCGTTCAATTCTGCTGCATCTTTTTCTTTATAATCAAAATTGATCGTATATGCTTATGGAAACTCGGTCGAAATCTTCTCTATCGATGCGTACTCCTAGTTCGTCACCAAAAGCGAAAACCAAAATCGTGTCTTCAAAATTATCTTTGGCAGCAGCGAAGGCTAGGAATACGATTGAAATGGTGAAAAACAAGCAGAAACATGTGTAATACTGAACTATTCTGTTTTTATTATTAAGTTAGGCTTACTTTATAACATATGCTGGATTATTTTTGCATTATATTTATTAATAGATTTTAGTAGTAGTAATGGTAGATTTTAGTAGTAGTAAAAGTAGAATTGTAAATTATAATTATCATTTTTATTGTATGATGTAATTAACTTTATAAATAAGAATGCTAGTTTACATTAGCATTAGATTTTACTAAGTAAAAATGCTAAGATTAGTTATCATCTTAATTTCATTGGGTAAACATATTCCACTGTTATAAAAATGCTAAATGACTGTAGCATTATGGTTTAGGTACTTTATTAATTAAAATCATTTCTAATAATTGTAAAAAATTAGCATCTATTAAAAATGCTAAGTATTTTAACTATTATTTATTGATGTTAAATTTATTATATAATTCTCGCGATTTAATAATACACCACTTAGCAGGAATACTAAGTGTAGTTATCATTCTAATTACATTAGGTAAACATGTTGTACTTCTAAAAATATATTAAGTAATTGTAACATCATGATTTATCTACTGTGCAAGTCTAGAAAATCATTTTGCACAAACATAGTTAACATTGTTTCATTATTTGTGTTTTGTAGTATACAAAATCTTCACTGCAACTACTGGACAACAAAAAGCGTAAAAGAAAGGGAGCAACCAAAGACAATCAAGATAAGAAAACTATGCAATATAGATGTAGTCTTTCTGCCTTGGTTAAAATGCTTGAAAAAGTTAAACAAAAAGAAAAGAATTTACTCGAACCCAATTGAATTTTTTAAAACAAACACCTTTCCATAATTTTATTAACGTTTTTTTAGGGTAATGTAGGAACCAAAAATATCCAAAAATATTCAAACAATTTAGATGATTTAATAGAATGTTACTATGTTGAAGGGAGTGTTTCATTATAGGAGGAAAAATAAAATTAAAAACAACGATAAAACACATTTCTTTAATTTTTGGTTTACCAATTGATGTGAAAAACATTTTTCCACTTCCTATTCTTTCCAAAGCACCCCTGAAAACTGCCAACAATTTGTTTTAAGAAACTTTGGTACAATTGATCATATAACAAGAGACATTGTCATTCAAAAGATAAAGAAAGAATTTCAAGAAAAGGAAAATGTTTGCCAAAATTTATCATTATTCTTTCTTTTATAACATTTTTTTTCCCGACAATCAAAAAATGTTAAGTTGGGGGTATCTTCAATATGCAATTGATTTGTAAAAAATGGAATCAAGTTTCCTGGCCTTTAAGTATTACTATTCTTTGATTAAAGCACTAAACTTTTTTGAGCAAAAACCAAGGAATATGTCTGGTTGCTCGATGCTACCATTGCTATGGAAATAATTTTAGATTCTACTGTATTGTAATAAATTCTTAAATAACGTTCTTGTTTTCTATGTATTATTATTTTCTATGTAAACACATCGATATAATGAAGCCAAGGAAGGCATGGTCTAAGGACTTGGCAAGATTCGTTAATAATCGCTCAATGGGATGAAGAACATAGTCTTAAAAGAGTATTTAAAAATGTGGAAAGCAAGAAGGTATATAAATCTATTATTGATTGTTACTTGTTTTTTTTAGATTTTATATAATACATACTTAAATACAAATTCTATAGATTATAACATCTGCTACTGATTAATACATGTACTATTAGTTAACTACAAATGCTAATAAAAGAACACAATTTAAAAAAAGTCTAATACACCATAAAAATGCTATATGATACTAGCATATTTATGGTGTATTAGATTTTTTAAATTGGGTTCTTTTATTACACACTTGATATATATAAGTACACATATATTTAGAACGCAAATATACCTCATCTTTCACTCACAGTCCCTCAGACCTCCAAAGAATATACCATGTCTAGCCCATAGACATAAAAATACAAATAAAAGCTTAAGTTAGGTAATGCCTACATAAGGTAGCTCATTGGATTGGTTCAAAACGGCTACTATCAGTATCACCTGCTTATCATCCATGCACCATGTGATGCCCCACCTCAATACCCACGCTAGCCAAGAACACTACGATGTAGTGCCGTCAACTAGCACGGAGAATAAGGCTGTTGAGGAGCGACCATCCATGTAATTGCTTATCACACGGTGGCTATAAAATAATCTTCGGAAACAAACATAGAAATAAGCATAACACAAATCAGTCACAGACATCCATATCACAAAGGCGGAAAAAGATATGAATATATAACTAACACATGAAAGTGTACATCAGAGTTGTGGTCAAAAAGATCCACAATAATACAAAAGAATAGCAACACGTGCTATACCAAAAGAATACATCTATGAGTCTATATCTCAAGTGTATACAACAAAAAGTGCTAAACTAAATAGTTAGCCAAAAGTCAGAGTAGCAAATCCCGGTAGGAAGTCAAGCAGAAGCACCTGTAACATCTCGGTCTGACCCGAGTATTATTTAAGAAAATAATAAACGGATCAGTCTAGCTATAAATATCAGATAACATGATATAAAATAAAAGATATGGCATAAACATAAAATATCCATACTGACATACTACTATAAGTATGAAAATGATGATCAATAGGAGATCAACCGATGAGAAATGATCAATATCACAAGAATCTTCTCAAAGATCCAAAGAGGGCATCATACCCTAAACTTGTACTCATAACAAATCTATGACATAAAAATCCAGAAATCAAAACAAGAAATCCAGAAATCATAAAAAGAGAAAGAGGCCTATCACATGACGGTCCGAAGACCATGGGGAGCTACCCCATATGTGTGAGTCGGAATCACACAGATTGAGGTCTAGGCTAACCAAAAAGCATAAAGGTATGTGTGAGTGGAATCACACAAGTGGTGTCTAGCCTAACCTCGCAAACAAAAAGGTATGTGTGAGTGGAATCACACAAATGGTGTCTATACTAACCTTGCGGACAAAGAGATATGTGTGAGTCGGAATCACACCAATGCGGTCTAGTCTAACCTTGCAAACAAAGAGACATCGCACAATTGCTAGTCTAAATCATAAAATGATCGTCATGATCAACGAGAAGTGTCAATTACACTAAGCTAGTAAATATAAAAGTTTAGCTTCATGTCCCATAACCACTTGCTTAACTTAAATATTTATGAACAAACTGTAAATCTACACTAGAAAATTGTTACAAGAGGTTCAATCGAACAAGTCCAAGAATTAACCGACGAAGTGAACGCAAGCGTTTCATACCACTCGTTTTACTAAGTCGTTTAAGTCGATTTCTCATCCGAGTGAAGTAAAGGCTTGTATATACTAGTAGATTGGAAATCGGTTTGAGAAAATGAACTTTTGATATTTAAAATAGTGTTGAAATCGCTTTGATGAAAGAGTTTTGATATTTATTACTAGTATTAAAACCTTCATATCTTTAAAGTGACAAGTCATAAAACGATTGTTGAAACAATCTATCACAAAAATTCACATTCGAAGACGTGAACGAAATCCAAGGAAATCAGCTCAAAATGCATCAAAGTTGAAGTTCTGTTGAATGCTTTTCAGATAAGATCGCCTACGCAGAGGTCAGGTCGCGGGGGTCCAGGGGGCAGCGCCCCCGGCGGGGTGCGGGGCAGCGCCCCATCAAAACGGTATGACCTAAGTGAAGACAAGCGGTCAAGCGACCTAAGGGGTACGAGCGACTTAACAAGGTGGCCGAGTGACCTAACTGGAGCAAGCGACCTAACTGTTGCAGGGTCGAGCGACCTAGTGGATACGCGACCTTACTTGGTTCGCGACCTATCGTGGTTTGCGACCTAAGGTGGTTCGCGACCTAACGAGGTACGCGACCTATAGGATTCACGACCTAAGAGGGTTCGCGACCTAACGAGTCAAAGGTCCAACGACCTAACAGATGCAGGCCAAGCGACCTAAAGGGGCGCGACCTAAAAGTGGTGGTCCAGCGACCTAACGTTGTAAAGGCCAGCGACCTAAGAAGGGCGAGCGACCTAAAGAAAATGCGCGACCTAACTGGGTTCGCGACCTAAGATAGGCGAACGACCTAACTGGGTACGCGACCTAAAATAGCGAACGACCTAAGGTACAAACGACCTAATGTGGTGGGCGAGCTAAGTTTAGACGCGACCTAACAAGGTGCGACCTAAGGTCTTGCGACCTAAGGGAAAAAGGGTCTTACGACCTAACAGTTTAAAGGTCCTACGACCAAGAGGGGAACAAGGCCATGCGACCTAAAGTGCCACGCGACCTACGACTTAGGCCTGGAACGACCTAGTGAAGTTAACTCGTGGACGACCTATGGCTTAACTCGTGAACGACCTACGACTTAACGCTTAGCTCGTGAACGACCTACGACTTAAGCTTAACTCGCGAACGACTAGCACTTCCAGAACGACTTAAGTGCAGGAATTTTCCAAAAACGCTGGAAATTGGAGTTTTTCGCCAATCCAATCCAAACCAAATGCAAATGTTGATGCTAGAGTGATAGGGAATCATTCCCAACAGTCCAATGACAATTATAGGCAAGATGTGAGATCAAAAATCTCACCTTTTCACTAAAATGGATGAAGATGGAGTTTGAAAGCAAGGGGAAGCAATCCAAAGCTTGAATCCACTATCTTCTACTTGAATTTGATGTTGAAACTCGGATTTGCAATAGAATTTGTGTTTGGAGTTTTAATTTCCACTTCCCACCACCATTTTTGACAAAGCTTGAAGTGTTTTGATAGAGTGAGGAAGAGGGTTGGGATGAACTAAAGGGCTGCAGTCCAAACCAAAGTCAAAGGCGGAAAAAAGTGTCGAAAATTTCACTATCTCCAAACATATCGAAGTTTACACTCAAAAAGATCGCAAACGTCATTTTGAACTCAATGGGAGTGGTCTCGAGTCCTAATTTGACCGTATGCAAAAAGTAGCTTTTCGGACTAACATCCGACTAACGATAAAATATTTAAAATATTTAAATATAAAATCGACAAATATGCGGGTTGTTACACACCAAGACCCAAACCAAAGTCCCCATCTGCAAGTATAGAAGCATAGTATGCTTGGCTGTATGGTGCATTAGATTATGCAAACATACACATAAGTTGAAAAAAAATTGGTAGATGATACTAGCATTAGTATAATATACTATGCTTACATTACATTTGACACTGTAACAAAAATGCTATATGATTCTAGCATTTATATGGTTTATTAGATTATTCTAACATGCACATGAATAGAAAAAAATGCTAGATGATGATAGCATTATAACATAATATACTATGCTTATATTACATTTGACACTATAAACAAAAAATTGATATATGGTACTAGCGTTTTTATGGCGCATTAAATTATGCAAACATACATATAAATAGAAAAAAAAATGCTAGATGATGATAGCATTATTTTATAATATACAATACACAAAGTTCGAAATTGGAAATGACAATTATGGAAACAACACAACAACAAAAATGCAACTGATGTTGAAGGAGAACCTGAATTGAATGACAAGGAAAAACAAATTCAGACACAGAGCTACCACATTAAGCAGTTGGAAACTGATCTGGATCTGGTGAATAGAGAAATGGGGAAGGAAAAAGAACTAATAATACAGAGAGAAAAGGATTTAAGTGTAATGGATAAAGAAATTGAACTTTTGAAATCAAAAATCCAACAATATGAGAAAGAGGAACAAAAAAGAAAAGCGAAGGAAGCCTTTGAAAAGTATTATCCCTCCATCATTCAAACTATTTAACACACAGGATTTTGAAATACGTGAAGAACAAAACAAAGAAGAAGATAGACAAAATTATAAGAATGAAACAAGAAATCAACGATTGAAGAATATCTCACCACCTTGAATGATTCAAAGACTAAAATTAAAAAAAAGCCAAAAGTATATCCTCGTTATAAATTTGAGGTAGTGTACCACAAGAAAAAAGAGAAAAGTGAAAAAGACAATGAAAAGCAAAAAAGAAAAAATGAAGATAAAACAGAAAATGAGAATGAAGAAGGAGAAGAAGAAGATGACCGCAATGAAGAAAAAAGTGCAAAAGAAGGTAATGAATAAACACATGAAAAATGAAAATAGGAAAGAAGATGAAAGAGAAGAGAGTAGAGAAGATGATGAAGAGAGTGAAAAAGGCAGCAAAGAAAATGAGGAAGAAACCAGTGAAGAAAACAACAGGTTGAAGAAGACAGTAAAGAAGATGAACAGTCTGAAGAAGAGTATGCGAATGAGAATGAACATAATGAAGAAATAACTGATGCAGTTGATGAAGGTGAAGAGGAAGAATTTGTGGATGTTGATAATTACTCATCTGAAAGAAAGCAATATCATCAAAGAAACATAGTAAAAAGCCATATTTTTCAAATGTTAGAAATACACAGAAAGGATATAATAAGAGCTTTCTTTGCATGTGAGGACACATCGAAGTAAGTAGTTCATACCTAGTAAAAACTTAAATAATTTAGTAGGAGTTATAGTTTTTTAATAATTTAAAATTAACAAATTATATAGTAAGGTAGACTGTCACAAAGATGATGGTAAGAGAGGAGGCATAATAGTGGTTCAATCCTTGCTAAAACATTGCTATTTGATGAATTTACTAACGGACATGTAAATATGAAATAACACTTCTACATATGTATATAATAGATTCATGATTCGATTCTTGTTATGTGCATTTGTCGTAAATTATCTTTTTGAATACAATATATTAATGTTAAAAATAAGGTACTAAAATGCTACATATAAACAAATACAAAAAAACTTATTTATTGCAACAAATTATACATAGTTGTTATAAAATGCTAAATAGCACTTGCATTATGATATTTGAATTATAACAACACGCCACTGATATGATTTTTTTTTCATTAGTAATAACAGTATCAATAAATGTTTTAGTAGCAACTCTATAATATTAGCCTTAAAGTGTAGAATGGATATTTTTTTTATTACACAATATACTCTTTATAAAATGCTTACTTCTCCTAGCATTATGTGAAATTATTAAAAGATGGTAGCATATATCTATCATTCTGTGTGTGTATTAATAAATACAAATAAATAAATATATATCGTAGTGTATAATTATTATAAAATGTTTAAAAAAAATTAAAATCGTTCTTACTATACGCTAAACTAGTATTCTTTTTCTAATGCAGATTATCGATTGGTTCGTTGAAAATATACCAACATACGAACACAACTACACTTTCGGTACAATCATGATGGTAAACAATATTATTTTGCTTTGAAATCATATATAATTGAAAAACATGGATCATAGTAATTTAACTTGGTTTGATCATTGTAAGTATAACATAGTTCATGAATGGGGATAATCGGCACTGTCAGAAAAACCTGTAACTGGTACTACTTAACTAGAAACAGCTCAGTACCAAAGATTAAATAAAGAAAGCAGTACAGGAAGCAATAGATACGGAACTGTCGCCATCTTACTACTTACATGTAGAGGAACTGAGATAGAAACTGAAAATATGGGAATACAACTAATTCACAAATCATGATTAAGAAGAAAACAGAAAAAGATACACATACAACTAGAAAAAGGATATGATCAATGCCAGTGTACACGAACCGCTCTTTTCCTCGGCTGTGAAGAACATGCAAGCATTAGCGTTAAGATTATAACAAAAGGTTGAATTTGCGTTTGGTGATGGGTACAAAATAAGCGTGTTTTGAGGATACGAAATTAAAAATTTAAAACTAAGAAAAGCTCTGCAGCCATGGCTGCCTATACTAAACTTCTCAATAATCCTATCTTCTGCCTTGATTAGAACGATGGGTCTTCTCATTCTTCTCCACCTCTCTCTCCTCCACCTCTACTGAGTCCATTGCTGCAAGAACCACCTCAATTAGAAAAGGTGCTGGATACTGATTCGGAAGGTTTTCAGATCGTACAAAGCAGGAAATCTAAACAGATGAGTAAAGATTCTGCTCTGCAAAATATAGATAATCGTTCTCATCAATCCAACCTTAAACAACGCCCTAATCAGAATCACAGAAATGCAAAACAAGGCTTGTTCAATTCAAGAAATGCAGTAAATGGAGGAAATCTTGCAAGAATCTGGTCAAGAACCAATCAGCATGTGACAAATTCAGAAAATCAATTCAGAAACACAAGATTCAATGCAAGAAACATTCATAATAATGGAACTGCATCTAATTCTAACCTGATCAAACCTTCCTCATGGGCAGAAATGATCAAAAAAGGAGGTTCAAATTCTGACTTTGACATGAAATATGTGGCGCCTTTATCCATCAATGAGAAGAAAATAGTGGTTGTTAGCGTGGAGGCCAGTAGAAGGGCTGAGAGTAAGTGAAGTTTCTCTGTTCTTTCCTATGTATTCGGCAATAGACCTGCTTATCATCATTTCAAGGCAGTTATTGTTAGAGCATGTAACCCCACTGGTAATTTTGACATCTTCACCCGCAATAATGGTTTCTTCCTAATCAGATTCTCTAATGCTACAGACTGTAATAATGCAATTAATGGAGGTCCATTCTTCATTAATGGAAAGCTCATTATCATGAAAAAATGGAGCAGCAAAATCAATCTTGAAAGGGATTTACTCTCTACCATGCCTATATGGATTAAATTGCCTGGATTAAATCTCAAATTGTGGGACAGTGAAATTCTAAGTGCTATTGCCAGTGTGGTGGGTGATCCTCTCAAATTGGATGAACACACAACAAGAGAATCTAGACTTTCTTTTGCTAGAATACTGGTTGAAATTAATGCAGACACAGTGCTACCAAATGATGTTACTATTTCTATGCAAGATGGAGAAAACTTAGTTCAAAACATTGAGTATGAATGGGTTCCCCCTAGATGTAAAAAATGCTCTTGCTTTGGACATACAATAGAAAGTTGTGAAACTAATCTGGTTTGGAAAGCAAAGCAAAGCAATCAAGTAAATAAAGAAGTCAACTGCAGTGCAGTGGAGGGAAATGTCACTACTGGAAATCCATTAGCAGATCTTTTCAGCAAAAAGAACTCAGTTGTTAATACAGGGGAAAATATAAATATTGAAGATTCAGTTAATATTCAAAACATCCCCCCAGCAAATGGTTCACAAGAAGGCTTCAAAGTTCTGACAAATAAAGGCAAAGAAACTGAAATCATTTCTGAAACATATGTTACTCCAAGGAAAAACATTGAAATTTCCCAAGTTAAAACCACAAACTTGCAAGCAAAGGAGAACTCAACTGCTATTGAGGTTATGATTATAGATGATGGTCCTTACATTAATAGCATCTTAAATAAAGAACCATCTGATAACCCCAATATCAGTCATCTTTCCTCACATCTCTCCCCAGTTATCAAAAATTCAATTCCAAATAAAGAAGGCAATATACAAAAGGCTGTTAATCTGATTGCAAACTCTGCTTCAGTCTCAAATGGGACAGCAAGGATAAGAAGAAAGGTAAAATGAAAAGCATCAAAGAAATAGTTGACAATGGCAATCCTAAAAATTCAGAAGACAGTGAATTCAGAAAGAAATACATCTCCAAAAATCTCAAATGGGAAGATCATTTAAAAGCAATCAGTACAATCGCTTACAAGAAGAAAGGGAAAAGGATAGAAACCTTTGAAGAGAAGAGCAGTCACAGTGCTTAACTGCTGCTGCTTCATGTATCCTTTATGTATCCTTATACTTTATAATGTCTATAATCTCTTGGAATATCAGAGGTCTCAATTCTTCTGAAAGAAGATTGGACCTGTCTTATCTTCTTAAAACTGAAAACCCAAGTATGGTTGGTTTACTTGAACATAAATTAGATGATCATAAGATAAAAGACTATCATATCAAAAGCTTAAATAATTGGAATATTGTTAATAATAACCAGATGGGGGGAAATGGTAGAATAATGGTCATGTGGGATCCCAATATTTGGGATATCACCCAACATTTTGTTAATTTTCAGTTTATTCACTGTAAATGTACAAATAAAGGTGGTTTCCAAATTGAAATTACCTTTGTATATGCATCTAATAGTGAGCTTGAAAGGTTTAATCTTTGGAATAATCTAGACCAAATTAATTCCAATATGCATTCCCCTTGGATTATTTTAGGTGATTTTAATACTATTATGCATGCTAATGAAAAAAGGGGGGATTCCCTTCCCTTTAAATAAACTGGACTTCTTAAACAATTTCCTACTTAAAACTGGTCTATATGAACCAGTTATTATTGGTAACAAATATACTTGGAAATCTGGAAAATTCAGAAACATTCACTGCAAGCTAGATAGAATTTTGCTTAATCTTAGCTTTACTAATTGTTTTAAAGACTTTAAATGCTACACTCTTCCTCAAGCCTCTAGTGATCACACCCCAATTCAAATTTTTCTCACTCAAAACAATTCTTCAAAGAAAAATTCATTACAACAAAAATCACTTTTAACAGCAACAATTATCAGCGTTTATTAAACAAATGCAGTTAAAAATTATTTTAAACGAACTAGTTTTCGTCAAAACGCTGACATAACGTTAAGTTCAAAACATTTCTCACTACCTCTCTCATTATTACACTTTGTGAAAAAAATTGCTTTCCCTCTTCTTATTCCATCTTCTTTTCATTTCCCTCGTTCCTCAATTTCATCCTGCCCTAATTCCCTTCCATTCAATTTTCGTCGTTCTCTATTTCCCTTATTTTTCAATTTCATAGTGCCCTAATTCTCTCGTTCAGGTACGTTGACCGATTCAGTTCAAATTTGTCTTGTTTTCTCTGATGTTTGTATCCATTGATCGTATACTAATTTAGTTTTTGTTAGAAGGTTAATTCCAGAAGTCTTCAGTTTTGATTCAAACTTCGATTCATATTTTGATCCTGACATGGATTTTTAGGTTTTGATTCAGACTTTGATCTCACTCAGGTACGGTAAGTTGAACTGCTTTTCATATACATTTTTGTTAAGTCCTATGCTGATTATTGAAAGAAGCCTGGTTCCTCTTAAATTTATAAGAATCGCATCAAAGTAAAGTAAGTTATTTATGCTTTCATAGTTGATGAACCAGGTTGTTTGATTGTACAGTTTGATGCTTTCTGGTAGGGCTAGTGTGTTTGTTTAATATTCCAGGAATTGTTGTTGTTTTGGTGTTTATTTAACTATGTTTTATAAACTTAACTAATTAACAAAGTTTTATAAAAGTGATTAAATTTATAAGAATTAACTAGATTACACATGTTGCTTTCAAATTGTACAAAAAATGAAATTAACTATATGCACTCTAGAATTAAATAGATTATAAAAATTAAGTTCATAAGAATCGCATCCCTATTTTAAAAATAGTAACAATTGACTTTATCAAAATTAAGTTCATAGTTGATCAAACAAGATTGGATGAATATGCATGTGATATAAAATTTACTGTCATCTTCACAGTTAACAAGGAAAAAGGTCATGATAAGAGCTATGATAGGGATCGGGAAGATAAGCCAAAGCCAGAAAATAAGAAGTTATTAGATGCAAAGCAATTAATTGGCATGATACCAAAGACCAAGCAGGAGCTTTTTTCTTATGAAATCAACTGGGCTGTTTATGATAAGGTGAGAAAATTCTGTGCCTACAAATAAAACATTTCTTTGAGTTTGCAAGTAATATCAGTTATATTCTTTAGCACATCGATTTGGTCACACTTTATGGCAAATCTGCCTAAATTCCTTCACTGATCAAATCAGACTTCATTGCATTTTAAGGGTGTGTCAAGTTAAGGTGCGTTAATAGCATTTTAGTGCAAGATTAAAAGAAAAGTCACGTAAGGAATATTTTACAAAAAAACTGTTCATTATGATATTTTTACTCAAATTATATACTCTGAGAATTGTATTCTTCCAGAAGCAATATTTCTAAAACTGCTACAACTTGCAATGTGATCTTTGTCAATTATCCCATTCCTATGGCAACTTGGAGTATTTTCAGTACTATGGAATGGTTCTTGGTATCCATAAAATTTTCAACGAGCAAAGTGGTGGGCTATCAGGGCTTGCTGAGGTATAATTCAAAGCACATTTATCTTGATACATTATTTCATTCTACTATCTTATTTTCCTATCCTTTTGTTGATTAGACTATATTGATGCAATAACTGATCTCATGCGTTTTATGTTTATTGACTATGAAGAAAATATTAGGAGCTGGTTTGAACAAAATAGGAAGGAACATCAATTGGGAGCAGCGACCTCTTAGTGCAAATCAGGTAAGTTGAGAAAAAAATATACAATAGTTCTTTCCGTATGGAATAAAAAAAGGGATTTAACCACAAATTTGATCACAATGGACTAAATTTTGTTTTGTTAGCGTACTATGATTACTTGCAGATAGAGTATGCTGCACTTGATGTTGTTGTCCTTGTTCACGTATTTTGCCGTGTGCGCAATCAGCCTCATTCTCCTGATAGGGATGAGCGGAGCAAAGGAGAATGGAAATCTCATATTGTAAATTATATATTGTTCTACAGGTCTAGTGATTTGCTGCGACATTACTCACATAAGGTACTGAATCTACTGACTGTGTGCTACAATTTTTTGAGGGTGTTGCTATTGATAGTATCAATTTGGCCAAGGGACAATACTAATTATGGGCACAACCAAATTTTTAATGCAATTCAGTGGATTTTTTTATCTAACTTCAGTCCATTTATAGGATATTGGCATATATATTTTTTCTATGTAAGAAGAAAAAATGAATAGATTTTGTGCACATTAGATTGAAATTAGATAAAACCAACTGGGCTAATGGACCGTTTTAAAAATTCTTAATTTAAAGGAAATATAAAATATTGATAAACTATTGCATCACACCACAGGAGTTTTCCCTGTATTTTCGACTGCCAAGAGTTGGAACGTTAACCATTTTATGGCAGCATGAACTTGTAAACTGAAACTGAAATGTAAATGCATCATATAACATATGCATATACAAATGAATTTTAATAATAAACTTCAAGGTTTATCCTTTTGTTAATAATAAAACTTGATGCGCATCTTCTTTGTTACACAAAAGATAATGGAACGTTTGACCGATCAGATTAATAGATATCTAACATATATACAAACATGCTTTATCTTTAATAACAGATATCTTCATTCATTTAAAAGAAATGCAGTGGTTTTCTTATTATTTTTTAACCGTAGTGGTTTTCAATATTAAAAAATTGTACTGGTTTTCAATAATATTTACATATTTCACTCGTAATCATTTTCATATTTAATAAGATCAGCAGGCATGATCCATTAATTCAATGGACTAATGGTTATGGAGCACAAACAAGCTAACAAATGTGACAGAAAAAATCAAATTCAAATTTTTTTAGCTTGTGGAACTAATGTACATAAAAACATATAATAGTTAAAAATATTTACTTTTTATTTAATAAATGATTAATTAACGAATGTGTGTTATAAATACAAAAGCTTCGATAGTCACGTCATTTTTACTTAAAACAGTTTTGTTAGTTGTGTTGACTGTAAATTAATAGTAAAATTTCGTTGATTGGTGATTGAAAGGAGAATAATGGTGAAAATTACAAACCAATGATGAGAATTCATTGATGGATATGGGCTATTTTCGAAATTTAAAAAATAAAAAATGGAAATCCTACTATCGAATTCTCTATGTTAGTATCAAAGATAGAGAAGTAGAGATACGAAATTAAGACTGACTGGCAGTCTAGCTATGCCAATCATGTAGGCATATTGGTTAATATATATAATAGCATCAAAAATCACTTGCATAAGCATTATAGCTCACACCAAGCATTGAACTTTGCATCTGCATGCCCTCTGTGCACGTTTCAGACTTCTGCATTTCAATGGCAGTCTTGAACAAGATAACCTTACTATTTATCCCTGTTTCATTTGAAGGGTGATCTTTCACCTGTGTTTCAAATTCAGAGACAGTATGAGCATCCGTAAGTTTCGGGACATCTAACTGCATATCATCTGTATTGGTCTATAAATTGTTATATGTTTCTCTAGTCTCTTCCTGCATGTTACAGCAAAGTGATGTATCTAGATTGCCGACATTCTTCTCCATTAGCATTGCTAAATCATGGCTTGCACTCTTTTCTTGTTTACGTTCCTCTGAAGTGGAACCTTCGATTTCTTCTTGATTGCTAGAACAAGTAATGATATCTTGACAAGTAGGCTCGGTATTAGAATCATCATTCTCCGCATTCATTTCAATAAAAGCTTCAATTTTTAAAGGTGATTCCGGATTAATGGGACTGTCATCTTCACAGTTATCAAGAAATTTTACTGCTGAATCCTCTTCTGTCTCCAAAGAAGATAAATGTACAGTGTGTGTGTGTGTGTGATTATTTTCAAAGCTTGTATCATCAAAGTTTGAAAATGAATGTGAGAGCATGGTCAAGCATGCCATGTGCTTTGGTCCTATTGAACTCTTTCTTGTATTGATTTACGTATCTCATGACAATTTTTATTCTTGATATATAAAGTTTCTAAATGAATTAAAAGCAATATATAAGCATTCTTTTTATCTTAAATTTTGATCCTTGATATATCAATTTATTGGGGAAGTTATTTTATTTTGCAATTGATTCATGTTGCAAAAAGCTTTTTTCTTCACTAAGAGTAATATAAATCAGCATTTTTCATGTCTTATGTCTTGTACTGTCCTAAGAAACGAAGAAAAACTCAAATAGATAAATTCTTTGGTACAAAATATAGAGATGCAGAGAACTAAAAAGCTTTATAAAAGATGAAGGAAGCAAACAAAGAAGAAGCATGGTTATGATCTCCAGGCATATAAGCCTATAAATTTCACTTGAAACCCCAGGTATGTACTTTACTTAGGTTATACTTCTTACCAAAATTTTGCTCCTGAAACCAGATAGCCTACCCTTCTTACTTAAATGTTCTATATGAGCGATGTTGGCACCTATGCTCTGATTATTTTTACATGACATATTAGTGCATAAACATAGTAAATATGGAGTCCCAAATAGAGATTAGGAATTTTCATGCATATAATTTAGGAATACATCAATTATTAGCACTATAGAAAGTGGTCAGTGCATGCAACTCGTATTAAAAGGATAGTATTGCACTTCTTCGGACATTTTTATCTTACCACAAACAAACTATTTTATTTTTTAAGCCCATGTTTGCTACAGAGTTTATAGTTCCTTCAAATTTCATATATTTTGTGACATGCACAACATGAACAATCACATACCTTCATTTTAATTGAATATACTACATTTTTTTACCATACAGAATTTGGAAGGGCGTTACATCTCGAACTCATCCTCTTACAAGGTGATGGTCAATATTGTAATTTGTATAACATTTGTGTTTTGATAGTTATTTTTACATTATTATATCATACTTGTGAAACACTTAATTGTGTAATATTGTTGGATACTACAATAAAACTCATCTATGTAAATCATACTTAACAATAATGTTGGATACTACAATAAAACTCATCTATGTAATATCTATTAGTGTAAACCGAGAACAGTGATAAAAATATTGATTTGCTTGTAATAATTGTATTAAGATTATCAGATGGGTTTAGATTTTAATTTATGTTTACTCACTGACTTCAAATTTTTTCATCGCTGGTAATTAAAGATAGCGATGGCACATTCTTCTTCCGTAGCAAGTAGCAAGCACATGAAACTTTTTAGATGCACGTTTTGTTGTTGGCATTTGGTGCGGACTTACTTTATTGATATTATATTTTTGTTTAACATATACCTTATCTTTGTTTAACAATATTATGATAACTTGGTCTACTGTGTTATTTTTGTTTATGGATATTATTGAAACTTGATTTATAGATGTTTTTTGTATATTAATATTGTTTTAGCTAGTTTATTTAACAGATTATTATTCATTAGAACATGTTATATATACTGGTTGCTTGATTATACTCAAAATGTAGTTCTGGAATATGCAAATATAGTGGAATATTAACAGCCTAAATAAAACGCTGTCAAAAGAATAATTTCCACAGCGTTTAAAATTAAGTTGTTGTAAGTTCTCTTTATACGATAGCTTGTCGTTATACAGCGTTTGTTCTAACGCTGTTGTGTCATATAACAGCGTTTAATAAACGCTGTGGTATCAAATTTTTTACAGCGTTTTCTATTTTGCTGTTAAAACTTTTGCATCTACGACAGCATGTCGTTATACAGCGTTTATAATAACGCTGTCGTATCATATAACAACGTTTTTGAAATGCTGTCAAAAGCTGTTTTTGGTGTAGCGATTCCCCTTTCAGATTTATTAATGGGTGGGTATATGAAAAAAATTACAAAGATATCATTAAAAATAGTATGTCTTTTACGGTACAGGGCACTGCCCAGTACAAATTTAGTAATTTCCTTCAAATAGCCAAAGGAAATTTGAAAAACTGGAACAAACTTAGAAATAAAAATGATGTATCTCATTTTAGAGAGGAATGCAAGTTAAGGCAGAATCTCTTGGACATTGATTGCTCAGACATTGAAAATGTCAACAATTTTTTTGAAGCCCAAAACAATTTAATCATGTCCTTACAAGTGCAGTCTATAAATTTGAGGCAGAAAGCTAAAGTAGACTGGCTCACTCAAGGGGATGAAGCCAGTAAAATTTATTATGCCAAGATGTCTAGCAGAAAATTTAGAAATGATATTGGTAAAATTATAGACATTAAGGGCAATGTAATTAATGAAGTATCTAGCATTGAGAATGAAGCTATTAACTATTTTACTAATCTATACAATACTAATAGCTACTCTAAGAATTTCCCTATCATTCAAACTAAATATAATTTGAATTCTATTAGTCAAGACATCCTTCTTGCCCCTATCTGCTTAGAGGATATTAAAAACATTATCTTTCAAGCTAATAATGATAAAAGTCCTGGCCCTGATGGGTTTGGTGCAAAGTTTTATAAAACTCACTGGGAAGATATAAAGTGTTATTTATTTGATTCTATTTCTGAATTTTTTAGAACTGGTAAACTTTTTAAAAAATTCAATCACACATTTATCACTTTAATTCCAAAAGTCCAAATTACAAATAACCTAGATGACTACAGGCATATTGCCTGCTGTAACTTTATCTATAAAATCATTGCTAACATTTTATGCAATAGAATTAAAATATTCTTAAAATTCTTAATTTTTGAAAATCAATGCGCTTTCATACCTGGCAGGGTTATTGTGGATAATACTCTCCTTGCTCATGAGCTTATTAGAAACTTTAATACTAATAATAGAAATCTAATGTGTGTCAAGATTGATTTACACAAAGCCTTTGATAAAATTAATAGGCATTTTATTATTTATATGATGCAACAAATGGGTTTTGATAAAAAATTCTGTGCTCTTATTCTAGAATGTATCAACAATGTCTCCTACTCAATTCTGGTTAATGGTTCTCCTAAGGGGTTTATTCATAGTAATAGGGGTATAAGACAAGGGGATCCCCTCTCTCCTTATTTATTCACTATTGCTATGGAATATTTCTCTATTCTTATGGAAATAGAGTCCATTAAGGGAAATATAAAACCCATTAATAGAATCAAACCAGTTATTACTCATCTGCTCTATGCAGATGATCTTCTATTATTTTTACATGCTGACACTAATAGTGCTAAAGCTATTTCTAAAATTTTTATGAATTTGGAAGAGCATGTGGGTCTGAAAGTTAATGACCTTAAAAGTAAAATTTATTTCAGTAAAGGTTGTAACAAAAAAACTGAAATTCTTAATATCCTTAATTTTAAAGAGGGCAATCTACCAGTAAAATACTTGGGCCTGCCTTTGAGTGTAAATCAAATCAAAGATATAGACTGCACTAGACTTTTGGACATTATTCAAAAGAAATTTGATGGTTGGGCTTGTAAGCTTCTGTCCCTAGTTGGTAGGGTTGAATTAACACATATTGTCATCATAGCAATCATAATGTATTGGATTCAAGCCCACAATATCCCAGTTAAGGCTACTCATAAATTAGAAAAAGCTTGTGCTAATTTCATTTGGAAAGGAAAACAACATAAAATAGCTTGGGACACGGTCGGTAAACCAAAAAAATATGGTGGCCTTGGTCTTAGGAATATTAATGATCTGAGAGAAGTTTGTAAGCTTAAACTTTTTTGGAAATTTGTTAATGGGAATTCATTTTGGGCTAGATGGATGAAAGCAAAATACCTTAAAAATAAGAATTTTTGGACTGCAAAAGCTGAAAATCATCACTCTTTCTCTTGGAAAAACATTCTGGGTTGCAGGGACATTGGTCTAAAACTTTTGGATAGGAAATTTAAGGATGGTAACCAGACCAGCTTATGGTTTGACCCATGGATTTCTGGGAAATCTCTGGTTAGTCTTGTGGGTTGGGAAAATTTACTAAGATTTGGTGGGACATTTGATAAAGTTAGCACCATTATTCAAAATAATTCTTGGAATACTTTTAATCACCCAGCTACTTCCATTTTTAATGAAGCCATTAAAATAATTACTATTAACCCAATTTTGCAGAATGACATATGTGAATGGAGGCTTACAAAGAAAGGAAAATTTTCTTTTAAAAAAACTTGGAAGTTTATTCGTGGACATGAAAGTGAAGTAGAGTGGTACAATGTTATCTGGAACAAATCGAATTGCCCAAAAATGTCACATTGTGCTTTCTTTGCTGTTATTAACAGATTACCTACTAGGTACAGGTGTTTGAAATGGAATAAAAATGGTGAAAAAATCTGTCTACTTTGCAAACAGGAAGATGAAGGCATAAATCATTTATTCTTTGATTGTGTCTATTCAAAGCATATTTGGTTCATAGCCAAGACAAAACTTAAAATAAATCAGCATCAAGCTGTCCAAAGCATCAGAGAGAGCATCAAATACATTCAGGAAAATTTCAAAGTAAAATCAAAGGAATTCAGAAATGCTAACATCATACTCACAGCAACCATCTTTCACATTTGGAAAGAAAGAAATCAAAGACTCCATACTCAAAAGGAGACAGGAAGCATTCAATTATGGAAAACAATTGATATGGAGAGTCAAATCCTCCTCAAAAAATTCGAAACTAGGCATAAATACACTGATAATCTCAATCATAATCTCTGGAGATCAGATAGCTATGATATAGAGTTAGAATCTTTCTTACAAAACGAGAAGCAGGACTCAGTCTTTCTTGGTGGCAAACTCCTTCACCACAGTGGCTATCACTGGATGAAGAAAGCTAGTAGCACCAACAGATCCAAATCGAAGCTTGTGCATAATGATGGCGGCCACCTCTACCATCAAACCAGTTCCTACAGTAGACATGAAAAGGGAAGTAATTTTATTAATAACAATGATATTCACAATTATAATAATATATATACTGATGGCTCTTCTTACTTACCCGGTAGGGGCGGAGGCTACCGCACTCTCAAGCACAAGGCAAATTCCGAGAAACTCCTGCATAATGACAGGATTTTGCAACTGGACATGAATAATCAAAAAGTCTCGACTGATTTCAACAAAAGCAAGATCAATTATAACTATCACTCATCTGTTTGGGACAAAGTAAATCGTGATTCACTCGCCATCAATGGAGGCGGTCATTCCAGAGCTGCTAACAATCTTAATATCTCCAAGGGAAGCGTGCACAATTTTATTAATAATATTAATATAAATCCTTACTGTATTATGAATAATGATGCTGGGCATTTACCTGTCACAGCTCGAAGGAGCGACCGCATGTCTAACAGCGTTCCTAAGGAGACTTTAATGTTGTCCAAAGAAGATTACATCAATTCAAAAATCAGTGACAGCAAGAGTGAAAACAATTACTACAAAATCATTCTAAACAACAAAGTTTATCACATATCTTGCTGGTGTAAAGGGGAAAGCAGCAAGACTGCAGAAGAAATTGCTCAATTTGACTGCAATCCTCCCAATCATTGCTATTCAACAGAGAATCTGGAAAATAGCAACGATATCTTGAAGAAAAGCAAGAAATTAGAGAAAAGTAGCAAGCTTTGGAAGAGAGAGAGACATATTATCTCTGTCCCTCAGCTCCACAGTGAAGAGCTACAAAATAGCAACGAGAATGAAGACAATAGTGAGATCGTAAAGCTCTGGAAGCCTCCATGAGGAGTTCGATTGATGTTTGGGGAGGAGTTGTCTGGAGATAGTCGCCAATTTTTTTTTTCTCGAGAAGGAAGCTTTGTTGAGTTACGGAGTTATGTCGGCAACCCTAGTTAGGGTTTGTAAGTTTGTTGGTTTGTATCGGGTGTGTTATCATTATTTACTTACCCATCTATCTGTACTTGGGTTGGGCCTGTTTATCCAATTTAAAAAAAAAAAAAAAAAGCGTGTTTTTTTTCTCTTTACAGCAAAGGGGTAAGATATGCAAAAGGAAAATGCCTTTTTTTTTGCTGTCAAAGGAACAATCAAAGATGCAGCTATGCAAAGGAACAACTGTTGAGATTTGAAGAGTTAGAGTATTCAAACTGAGTATTAATTGACAAAGGAATATTTTATTTGCTACATCATCTAAAGAATGCTTTTCAGCTACAACTTATGCCTTTTATTTTCAACTAATCCACTACATTTACTTTTCCGTCAAATGTCATCCCTTGTCCAAAAGGACATATAGCCTCATCACTCTTCAAATTTCACCATTCATTCATTAGTTAGTGAAGTGAAACAGTTAACAAATATTCATAGTAATTGTTACATTCACACAGAATAACATACAAAAAACCAGTGATGCAAAACATCAAGCAGTCAAATTTCAGATAAAAATATCTTTATTCATATACAAGATATAAGATATATATATACAATACCAACAAATATAATCAATGTCAATAAATCATGAAACTTGCTAGTTGCTAGCTAGACAAATATCAACCATATATACCTCATAACGATCACAAAGATCAAAAGATCATTCAAAACCAATATATGTCGCAGCTGGAACCATCAAAGGCAGCACTGTTACTTCCAGGTACAGGAAGCTTCAACTTACAATCAACATGAGGCTTCCTATGTATCTTCATCAATGAGTTCAACCTCAGCCTAAGCCTTGTATACAGCTTAACGTGAACAAAGTAATACCCTTCTCCTTTCTCTCTATCATAAGTGCTCCTCACATCGTTCACAAACGAAGTCCCTGTAAAAACTGGAAACAACGTGGTCGTGTTCTTATGATCCTGATAGAACGTCGGCAACTGCACATACCCAAACCTGGCATCATCGTACAAAGCCTGCGCTTCAATGTAATCGTAGTAAAGTCCGATTCTTTTGTTAGGGTTTCTGATAGCCATGGTCATTGAAAGGTTGTACTGCAGATTGTTGTTGGAGCTGGGGAGAGTGAAGGTGGTGAGGTCTGCAGTTGTGACGTATACTTTTATTTGGTTAGGGCGGAAGATGAGCCATAGAACTAAAGCTATGATCCCCAGAGTTATTATGATGGAGAAGATTAACTTGAAGATGAAGGAGAATAGACAGGTGCATGGGTTGCATGAAGAGCCACGACCAACTCGGTTGTAGGATTTTTGAGGTGGGATCGATGGTCCGTAGTATGCTCCATTTAGATTTGAACTCATTTTCAGATCCAGATTATGGTTTTTGTTTGATGTTGGAATTGATTTGATGAGTTTATGCGGTTTAATATAGCCCTTTATTTGGTGAAATGGAAAGTACCAGGAAGTTTGTGTTTGTAATTGAAACCGCGGATGTTTGTTTTCTTTAGTTAGGTGATGTATGTTTAAGGAAATTCTTGAAAATGAAATCTTACTTGGAGGGGTACCTTATTCTCATAAAAGTCTTCGTTTGAAGTGATTAAGAATCATTTTTATATAGAGCAATTTCTTTTCAAGCTTTGTCCATGGTATAAAAAAAAATCTTAAACGTACATTTACCCATTGAACATTATCAACAAAGGTAATATCATGCTGCAGATTCTCCAATATTTGCTCAACAACATGGATAAATAAGTAAAAACCAAAGATCTATATTCATAAACTCAACAAATTATATTACTTTTACTGAAGAGCTACGATAACTAAATACAAAATTATAAATAAAGAGTTATTACCAATAATCTTCTGAAATAAAGAAGAAGAAAAAACAATTCGAGAATATAAAACCTTCCATGAGAACCCCAAATACAAAGGACCTTTCTCCAAACAAATTTCAAAAGTTTCAAAATTCGCTTTCACTTTTTGTCAAAAACATATTTTACGAAAAAACTCATAAATGTTCTTCGTGAAAAAGTGCATTTCAAACTGTGCGTATAACATCGATATTTGCAGCGAAATTTTGTTTACTTTTGGCGTTCATTTTGTTAGCTTCGGTGATTATATCCTGTTTTTTATGCTACTCGGCTTATAACTTAAGTCAAGGGCTTCACAGCTCAATCTCGGCGTCTGTTGTTGTAAACTGAAAACCACTTAACAGGTGTCTTTATTGCTACCTATTCACCCTTATTCCACTTGAACTAGTAATTCTTATGAATGGCTTAAACCTCTTCTTTCCTCCAATACTAAGGCATGCTCTCCCCATATTTTGTATTCTAGCGTCTCTTGGATTGAATATATCTTCACACCGAACAACAAGATCAAGTAGGACCAGTACCATATCGAAATTGTACTTCAGGTGAACCCCTAGACTATCACTATATTTTGGTCGTCTTATATCAAGGGTGAACAACTTCTTTTGCTTGGTCTAAATTAAAAAAGAAAAAACACTATCAAAATTCATAAAGAGGAAATGGTGAGACATTGAAATAATTCCTGTTTGCACATTGGTGGAGTTCATAATTCCTGTTTGCTCAGTGGTGGAGTTCATAATTCCTGTTTTCACATTTTACTACTGTGCGTTAAGGAAATACATTCTGAAAAAACATAACTTGCAAAAATGCAAATGTTATGCTTTCAAATAATAGGTGTGCATTTTTAAATGCAATTTTAATATTCAGTGACTACTCAAAAAGTGTTCATATGTGCAATTACAGGGTATGATGCATTTTATTAAAGATTTCAATTTTGCTTGCATTAACACTGATTTTTGGTAGTTGTCATTGTTGACTTCTAAAATAGAGGCATTGATATTTTGGTTAGTCAACCTAGCTAAATAGTAGGAAATCCCAACTGACTTCACGTTTAAACAATCAGCAATCCTAAGTCTGGCTAAACAAGAACGGATAAGCTTTCTCACGCTGGGTCCATGTTAAGAATTTGAGACATTTGGCTAAACTAAATAAATTTTAGTTGAAAAGCGAATTTTATATAGGTTACATCTTCTAGAACCAATAAATGACTTTTAGCACGCTACTCTTTATTCTCATGAATAAATCCTTAAATCGTAGTGTGAGGTAAATGTCCTTTAAGCTGAACTAATCCATTACACTTTATCTTCCTTTCAAATGATAGCACCATTCATAGTGATATCATTTCCTCATAATATAAATCATTTAATATTTACAAAGTAATCGTAACATTAGCTCATCAATCGGTTTAAATTCATGACATGAGACACACATAGATCAATATATGAACAACCAGAGAAAGAAATGTCGCAAGAAACAGATGAAATGAAAAACTGAAACAATATTATAGAATTCATTACTCCGTCGCAATGAGACATACTGGTATATATATAGGCTTGCATACATATAGCTCTCTTACTATGTTATTACAAGAATAGCCTTTCTCTCATATAAAGTTTATATATAGAGTTGCTTATGTGCCTTAAATCCTTCCCTCAATTAAGTATCTCTGCTCTTTTCCTCGTCTTCAGCTCTTCACTTTGCAGTTGCTTGCTTTTCTGCTTCTTCGTTAGTGTTTACCACAATCAATTCTTCTCTTAGCTTTGAAAATCTTTTCAGTGATAAAGGCTTGGTGAGAATGTCAGCCTTTTGACATATGGAAGGCAAGTGATTAATGATGATTCTTCCTTTCTCAATGAGTTCTCTTATGAATTATAAATCTAGTTCCACATGCTTTCTTCTCTGAGTGCAATATGTGATTGGCTGTAAGTGAGACAATGCTTATATTATCACACCATAATATAGGCACACTAACTGTTTGTGCTACTCTGGCAGTAGTGATTCAAGCGACATGATTTCATCTGTGGCAATTTCATCTGTGGCACTTACAATGCTTCTATATTCAGCATCACAACGCTTCTATATTCAGCATCAGCGCTTGATCTAGAAATTGTGGGTTGCTTCTTAAAGCATCATGACATGATATTTCCTCTGAGATAGATAAGGTATCCACTTGTAGACCTTCGATCATTGAAGTCAGTGGCCCAATCTTCATTAACAAGTGCACTTACAGTAAATGTTGGATTGGCTTGCAATTTCATACAAGAGTCCAGTGTACCCTTTAAGTATTTGAGTATTCTTTTTTACTTCCTCCACTGCTCATCACGTGGACCTTGCATAAATTGACATACCTTGTTTACATTGAAGGTTATTTCAGGTCCTGTTATTGTTGCATATTGCAGTATATTTACAATGCTTCTGTATTGATCTACATTTTCAATAAAATCACCTTTGTGTCTTGAATTGCTTATCATTGGCATAGGTAAAGGATTTGTCTTATCCATCTTGCTTTTAATTAGGAGCTCTTGAATATATTTTCTTTGACTTAGGTACATTTCTTTGTTTGATGTTCTTTTGACTTCAGTGCCTAGGCAACAACTAAGTTTGTAGTAAAAGAGAGAGCTTCAAGTATCACAGAAACTATCAACAGGCGTGTCTTCCATCAGAGGTCAAAGCATTATTACTCAACTTAGAATTATAGTCGATATTCTTATTTATCATGGTGTTTATTCTTTGTTACTTCTTGGTTTTAAAAATGTGTGATAATATGTATAAGAAGAATTGTGCGACTTTACAAATGATGTGAATGTATAATTCATTTTGAATTTTAGAATTATGAGTATGATTTGTATACATGCTGCACCAATGGTCTACTTTTTTTTTAATTTTGCATCTTTTTTTAACAACGGGAAAAAACAGTTGTAATTGACATCTATTACAACGGTCAATGCCTGTTGTGACTAGAGCATATTGCAACGGTCCATGCTCATTGTAAAAGACTCTATTGCAACGGCTCTGAACCGTTGTTAAAATGTTTACTGTAACAGTTTTAAACCGTTGTAAAATCTTTTGGTTTTATTATAACATCGCATAATAAGACGGATGATGGCCCATTGCGAAGCCCCTATTACAATGGGTATTTCCCATTGTAAAAAAAGTATTTTGTTGTAGTGTAATTGTGACGAGAAAGTTTCTTCAATTGTTGTCCAAATTTCTTGAGCAGTTTTTGCACTCTATTATTTGAGATAGAAATTAACACTTATGGAGGATAACAACCATGCACTTAATAGACTATCTTGTATATTTGATGAATTATTACTGATGAACTTTCCTTCGTTATTAGCAGTTAATCTTCCTGTGATGCTTGCAGTTCCAATGATGAACTCTTCCGGTCCATATCCTCTTATGGCATTCTCTACTTGAAACTTCCAAAGCAGAAATTCCCTTCATCAAGTTGAACGGTGATGAGTTGGCTTTGGGGGTTGATGAGAGACTTTATTGGGTCTTCTGGTGGGCTTTGCTGAGAGGTACTGGATCTTGGTGGTGGTGGTGAGGAGGAGTTTGAGTAGTGATCTTCATTACCTACTGCCACTGATCAAGAATAGAAAAAGAGCACTGATCAAATAATGATGAGGGAATGCAAGAACTGATACTCAGAGTTGATGCAGCCAGAAAGTAGAAGTGATGATGATGCAATCAGATCTGCTCTCTGGCAAGGCACTGGTGATTTAAGATCAAGAATTGGGTGGTGCAGCCAGAAGTGAGAATGATGATGATATAATCTGATTTGCTTCTCTAGCAAGGCACTGCAGATTCAAGAACTGGGTTCTTTGGAGGGATAACAGGGTTATGAAAGATGGAAACTTCTCTAGTGATGAGATTCTTTCTTTGAGGAGGAGAAAGTGCTGCCAACTCCAAGTTATGACACTTCTCTGATGGAGTTCAGGCAGGGCACGATCAAAGCCAAGGCCGTCAGGCAGTGTATACCAAGTTAAGATTCTGGAACGAAATGTAAATTTCTTTTATTGAGTAACATGTACAAAATGAACTGATACAGTTTACAATTGCTCTGTACTGCTATATATTATATAGCCGCATTATCTTATTACAAATTACTATACTACCCTCACTTCACTTGACTCGCTATATTTGCTTTGCTTGACTCGGTACGTGTTTATGACTGTTCCACTTATTATTCTGATCTTCAATAACTTCCCATTCAAACAGTAATGCAAGATCCTGACTGAACAAGAAACGTAAGATTTTCCCATGCTGCATTCATTTCAAGAATTCAAAACACTTGGCCAAACTAAATAAGTATTAGTTGACTAGCGAATTTTATATTGGTTACATTATATCTTCTAGAACGGCTAAATGAATTTTCGCCAACTACTCTTTGTACTCAGGAATACATTCTTAAATCCATTAGTTATTTTATTCTCAACTAATCCATTACAATTCATCTTTTATTCAAGATATCCCATTCATTTTCTAATAACATAAATTATAGTTAGTATGTACTAAATATTTGTTACATTAGCTCATAAACCAATCTACATTCATGAGATACACATATAGAATATAAACAACCAAAAGAGAGAAGAAAAAAAATCAACCAGTTATTCTCAAACAAAATATTATTCATATAAAAGATATATACAAAAAAAAAACCAAATAAAATCAATAAACCAGAAACTAAGAGACAAACATTAACCGCATGCACCTCACATCGATCACAAAGACCAAAAAAATTCAAAACCAATAGACATCGCAGCTGGAACCATCAAAGTCAGCACTGTTACTTCCAGGCACAGGAAGCTTCAACTTACAATCAACATGAGGCTTCCTATGTATCTTCATCAAAGAGTTCAACCTCAGCCTAACCCTTGTATACAGCTTAACATGAACATAGTAATACCCTTCTCCTTTCTCTCTGTCATAAGTGCTCCTCACATCGTTCACAAACGAAGTCCCTGTAAAAACCGGAAACAAAGTGGTTGTGTTCTTATGACCCTGATAGAAGGTCGGCAACTGCACGTACCCGAACCTGGCATCATCGTACAAAGCCTGCGCTTCAATGTAATCATAGTAAATTCCAATTCTTTTGTTAGGGTTTCTGATAGCCATGGTCGTTGAAAGGTTGTACTGCAGATTGTTGCTGGAGTTGGGGAGAACGAAGGTGGTGAGCTCTGCAGACGTGACATATACTTTTATTTGGTTTGGGCGGAAGATGAGCCATAGAACCAAAGCTATGATGCCCAGAGTTATTATGATGGAGAAGATCAACTTGAAGATGAAGGAGAATAGACAGGTGCATGGGTTGCATGAAGAGCCTCGACCAACTCGGTTGTAGGATTTTTGTGGTGGGATCGATGGACCGTAGTATGCTCCATTTAGATTTGAACTCATTTTCAGATTCAGATTGAGATTGTGATATTGGAATTGTCATGCATGTGTTGTTTTATATAGTGTTTATGATATGATGAAAGGAAAGCGCGGAGAAGTCTGCGTTTGTATGTTATTCAAAGCGCGTCGTTCTTATTTTAATTAGATGATGTACAATGAAGGCGTCTTGGAAGAATGATTTGAGATTCAATGACTATTGAGTTTCTTGTCATGTAAGTCTTTGGTTATTAGTAATTAAGAATAGTTTATATGGTAAGTTTGGTTGTTGGTTGATCAAACAAGTTACGCGTTTATTTTGATTGTTACCAATATTTTACATGAACATGAAAGAAAAAATTCAGTTTACTAGAAACTATGGTTTTCTATTTTAAGAAGAAAAATCAAATTTGCAAACATGATAATATACATTTTCACACTTCAAGTCTTCATCTGCTCCACTGACATTTTCTTTGATTTCACAAATAACACTGGAACGTACTCGGATTTAGTTATTGAAAGCCAACAGCAATCAAAGAACTTGATCAATCCAACGTTGAAAAGTAAACAAAATACAGAAATAATACAACAGTAATAGAGCAAAGAGATAATTTTATTATTTCGATCAAACCTGACAACATTTTGTTACAATAAATTCATGGAAGATTGGAAGAAATGTAATCAACTTATAATATACGGTATATGGTGTAAACAATAATCTTGTATGATGAAGATAGCGCTTTATTCTTTCTCAAACTGGTATAATTCTACTTTATTAGTTTCGTATGTGCGTCCAGATCCGAACTCATTTTCGAATATGATATAGCAACATCCATCGATTAGAATGACTATCGGATAATTATCGTATCCGCTAATGCTCGGTAAATCAATAAATATTAAAAGAAAATTTTGATTTAACCTTTTCAATCCTGTTGCTTATAAAAGAAACGAAAAAAACAAATATAATAATAATAAATAGTTTTGAACGATTAATATGCAACAAGTGCATATAATATAATCTATTAATATAATAAAGCAGTAAATACACTCTTTTGTACTAAAATACACATAATATAAACTATAATCTTAACAAAGTCTAAAATGATAATTTTCGAACGAGAATGTCTTTATATCCTGTTGAAAGTTAAACTCAAACTTAAGTTACCTGAGTTTGTTTCTGTTCCAAAATAAAGTATGTGCTAGAACGTGTGTTTTCTTTAGTAGAAAGAGTCTGAACTAAATAATAGGGAATGTATGTTTTCTTTTGAACTAGTTTATAGGTCATTAACTATGTTTGTGGATATGTTTTTTCTCTGTTTAAATATCCGATGTGGTTTTTTTATCATTTAATAATAGAAAGAAAATTCATCTTTACATACTCTCGTATATTTTTCATCTTGATCCATTTTTTTTACAGGAAACTGCAGTTCCTACAACTGGTATTAGAGCCCAGGCTTGATTTGAAGTTGTCGACTAGGTTGCTTGTAAGCAAGTCACAACAATGAGTGGATCAATTCAACCTCAGCTTTCGAAATTCAGCGGAAAGAATTTTAATCAATGGTGTATCCAGATGAAGGCATTATTTGGTTTCCACGATTTGTGGGAAATCATTGAACATGGATTCAGTAAACATGCAAATGAAGCAGAGTTAGCACAACTAAGTCAAACACAGAAAGATGCATTGAAGGAAAACAGAAAGAAGGATAAGAAGGCATTGTTCTTTCTTTATCAAGCAGTCGATGAGGTCGTGTTTGAAAGGATCTCAAGAGCATCAACGTCAAAAGATGCATGGGAGAAGCTGCAAAAGTCTTACAAAGGTGATGCAAAACTTAAAAGTGTAAGACTGCAAACCTTACGTCTTTAGTTTGAATCTTTAATCATTAAAACACATGAGAGCATTGCTGACTATTTTGCTCGAGTTCAGACTATTGTTAATCAGTTAACTATGAATGGCGAAATCTACGAAGAACCTCGTATCATCGAAAAGATTATGAGATCGCTATCAAGTTGATTTGATGATGTTGTTCCTGCAATTGAGCTAGCAAGCAATCGAGATGGCATGACAGTAGAAGAATTAATGGGTACATTAAGTGCTTATGAGTATAGAAAAAATCATAGAAGTGAAACGACTCTTGAGCAAGCTTTTCAAGGCAAGGCTATGCTGGAACAGAAAATAGCAAAAGATTGCAACAACAGTAGTGGTGGAGCAAAGAAGCAAAACAGCGAGCAATTACCTTCAGCTGTAAAGAGGTATGTTAAGTCTAAAGTTCAGTGTCATAAATGCAAAAAATTTGGTCACTATAAATCTGAGTGCAGAGGTAGATATCAAAAGAAAAAGCATCAACATGCTAACTACACTCAAGGCAATATGCAAGAGAAAGAAAAACTGCTATTAGCTTGCAGTGCTTCTGAAGGAAATCATGTCGATAAGTGGTATTTAGATACCAGATGCAGTAATCACATGTGCGGAAAAAAGGAGCTCTTTACTCATTTGGACGAGTCAGTTCATGGTGAAGTGAATTTTGGAAACAAGGCCAAAGTTTCCATCATGGGAAAGGGTAACATTCTTATTCGACTAAAAGATGGTTCTTATGAGTATATTTCTGATGTATTTTACGTACCAAGTCTACATTGGAATTTGCTTAGTATGGGTCAACTATCGGAGAAGGGGCTTAGAATAGAAATTGATGATGGGATATGTACGATCTCGAATCAGAAAAATGAGCTTGTTGTAAGAGTTCCAATGACAAGTAATCGTATTTTTCCTCTGACATTGCAAACAAAACCGATATGTTCTTTTGCTGCACTTATTACTGATGAAAACTGGCTTTGGCATTTTCGTTTTGGTCACTTGAATTTCAGAGAGTTAAGGTTACTTGCTCAAAAGGAAATGGTTGTTGGCTTACTACTACTAGAACCCTCAAATCAACTATGTGAAGGGTGTGTGCTCGGAAAGCAACATAGAGAGCCTTTTCAGTTTGGAAAATCATGAAGAGCTACGAATCCACTGGAGCTTGTGCACTCAGATATATGCGACCGATGGAAATTGTTTCAAATGGAGGTAATCGTTATTTTATTACTTTTATTGATGACTATATTCAGAAAACATGGGTCTTCTTCTTGAAATATAAATCTGAAGCTTTCAACATCTTTAAAGATTTTAAAGCTTTTGTTGAAAATCAAAGTGGTTATGGTATAAAGATGATTAGAACAGATAGAGGAGGGGAATATGCCTCAAATTCATTTCATGATTATTGTAAAAAAATATGGTATAAAGCATCAACTTACTACTAGTTACACGCCTCAACAAAATGGAATTTCCGAAAGAAAAAATAGAACTATTGTTGAAATGGCTCGAAGTATGTTAAAAGAAAAGAATGTACCTAAAGTTTTCTGGGCAGAAGCTGTTGCTTGTTCTGTATATCTTTTAAATAGGTGCCCAACAAAATGTGTGTTGAATAAGACACCAGAGGAGGCTTGGAGTGGAAAAAACCAAATGTTGAAATTCTTCGAGTTTTTGGGTGTGTTGCATATGCTCATGTACCTGTTGAAAAAAGAAAAAAGTTAGATAGCAAAGGTGAAAAATGCATATTCATTGGTTATAGTGATATAACAAAAGGCTGCAAACTTTATAATCCTAGATCGGGTCAGTTAATTATAAGTCGAGACGTGAAGTTTGATGAATCTGCATCTTAGGATTGGTCAGTTGAAGAGAAGAAGTAGGTTAGCATAGATGTCGGTGATGATTTACATGCAAATGAGCAGCAGGTTTCAGAGCAGTCCAGTGAGCCATTGTAAACTTCAAGCAGTTCAACATCCCCTACTCCTCCTTTAGTTTGAGATGAATACGTTCGTCCCAAGCGCACTCATAATCTTCCAACAAGACTACAAGATTATGTTGTGACAAACGACAATGATGTCAGCGATGAGGAGCTTGTTAACTTTGCATTGTTTGCAGACCGTGATCCGATAAACTTTGATGAAGCATCAAAGGATGATAAGTGGAAAAAAATCTATGGATGAAGAGATTAGTTCCATAGTAAAGAATGACACATAGGAGATATGTCCTCTTCCTGAAGGAAAAAAATCAATAGGCGTGAAGTGGGTGTATAAAACTAAGTACAAACAAGATGGTCAAGTAGATCGTTTAAAAGAAAGACTTGTTATGAAAGGATACAAGCAAAGACCTGGAATAGATTATTATGAAGTTTTTGCTCCAGTAGCTCGACTCGATACGATCCGTATGGTCATTGCGCTTGCTGCTCAAAACAAATGGAAAATACACCAAATGGATGTAAAATCAGAATTTTTAAATGGCTTATTAGACGAGGAGGTGTACATTGACCAACCAGATGGTTATATTAAAGAAGGACATGAAAACAAAGTTCTTAGACTAAAGAAAGCATTGTATGGACTAAAGCCAGCTCTTAGAGCTTGGTATAGTCGCATCGATTCGTATTTTGAAGAAAATGGTTTTATGAAATGCCCTTACGAGCCCACATTGTATATCAGGTCTGAAAATGAAAATATCATTATTGCTTGTCTATATGTTGACGATTTGATTTTCATAGGAAATGAACCTGAAGCGTTTGTGAAGTTCAAGGACGAGATGTCAAGCAAGTTTGAGATGATAGACATGGGTCTAATGACATATTATTTGGGACTTGAAGTTAAGCAAAGAAGCAATGGAATATTTATGCCGCAGGCCAAATATGCAGCAGATATCTTAAGAAAGTTCAACATGGACAAGTGCAAATCAATTAAAACTCCAGTTGAGGTGAAGTTGTAGTTGATCAAGTCAGATGATAGTGAGCTTGTAAGCCCTCCTTATTTTCGTGGCATAGTTGGAAGCCTTCGCTATTTGACATCCACCCGACATGATATTACATATGGAGTAGGTATCATCAGTAGATTCATGGAGACTCCAAATCAAAATCACTTGCATGTGGCAAAGAGAATTCTACGATATGTGAAAGGTACTCAAAATTATGGTATTTTCTATTCGCAAGCTAAGTCTAGTGATCTTGTCGGATACACGGATAGTGACTGGGCTGGCGATGCAGAAGGAAGGAAAAGTACTTTAGGTTTTGTGTTCCACATCGGTTAAGGCGTTATATCTTGGTCTTCTAAGAAGCAACAAGTAGTTGCTCTCTCTACAACAGAAGCGGAATACATAGCAGCAACTTATGTTGCATGTCAGGCAATTTGGCTAAGTCGAATACTTGAAAGTCTGAACCATAGACAAGAGTCACCAACCAAACTGTTTTGTGATAACAAGTCAGCGATAGCACTTACGAAAAATCCGATGTTCCATGGAAAAAGAAAACACATTGATATTAAGTATCACTACATTAGAGAGCTAGTGAAGAATCAAGACATTGAGTTGCCATTATGTAGTTCTCAAGAACAAGTTGCAGATATCCTTACAAAGTCGTTGAATGCTGAAATGTTCTATAAGTTCATAAAGAAGATGGGGCTGCAATCCATGGATGGTTTGAGTTTAAGAGGGGGTGTTGAAACTTAAACTCAAACTTACGTTACCTGAGTTTGTTTCTGTTCCAAAATAAAGTATGTGTTAGAACGTGTGTTTTCTTTAGTAGAAAGAGTCTGAACTAAATAATAGGGAATGTGTGTTTTCTTTTGAACTAGTTTATAGGTCAGTAGCTATGTTTGTGGATCTGTTTTTTTCTCTGTTTAAATATCTGATGTAGTTTTTTTTATCGTTTAATAATAGAAAGCAAATTCATCTTTACATACTCTCGTATATTTTTCATCTTGATCCATTTTTTTATAGGAAACTGAAGTTCCTACATATCCACATCTGGATTCGTTTTTATCAGATATTAGATATTTATTCGTTTTTCAAATAAAAATGCAGACGGATTTTAGATCTTTCAAGTATCCATTGACAGGTTTACTATCCTCTCCAACGGTCGAAGTTAGACCTCTCATTATGATAACGGGTCGCCTCTCTTCCTTTCTTTAAGTACCTCTCTCATGGGTCAGGAGTATCTCATCATAGACTCGCTCTGCTCTTAAGGCCCGAAAGAAAGAGGCCAAGAAAGTCGGCTAATTCCAAAAAAAAGATTTAAAGGATCCCAATATTTCCTTTTTTATGCTAAATTACTAAAATTTATTTCAGACCTTCTACCTTTTCCCTTCTTTCTCATCCTTTCTTTATATGATATACGCATATGAAGTTACCGGGAATATTAATCTGCTTAGATTTAGGTTACTGTTAAATGGAATCCAAAAATGATTAAGTGGTATCTTTTTTTAATGAAAGAGCTACTGTGAGCATTGCAAAAATTTCAACCTCTTCATAAAAAACTATACACAAGTATACAATTGTTTAATTTTTATCAGCATATAAGATAAAAACGGCGGACCACTACCATGATTTTATGCAATTTTCAATTAATCCTTCCTGTATTATTATTTTATTGATACCATACTGCTTTTATGTATATTTTTCCGATACACCGTTGGGGTTTTCTTCTATGATTTTATATCAAGGACCGTTATTTTAGATGTTAAGATCACCATATTATTGTTCTAAATGACTTGGGTTTAATCCTCCAACTAAAATGAACGCTCTTTCTTAAAATTAACAATTAATCTTGTTTTGAAAAAAGTTCATTGAGGTGCTACCGAATTTGTTTGAAGCGGGTAAGACAGTAAATTGTTTAGGCTAAAGCCTCCATATTTGTAAAACCTCGATTTTCGACCCTAGTTTGAAGCTTTGAAAAATGAGAGAATTAACTGAAACAAACACCTAATTGCCTAGTACAAAAACAATATATAATATAACTTTACAATAATCAAGTAAGAAGTGGTAGGACGTACCTAGCCAATAACATAAATATCTATTAGAATGACATGTAGTTATTGACTTAATAGACGTACTTTAACTACCTCATATTATAAGATCATAAGTCATAATTTCATAGTGATTTTTCCATGTATTCTTTCCATAAGTATAAATTAACATGAACCTATCCTAAAACCTCATCATATTAAGATATATAAAAGTACAAGTATTAGGTAGACTGCATCATGATATCAATTTGACTGCATACGTATCCATTACAGGATCAAACCCACATAGTTCTTTTGCCACATAGTAACTTACCCAATGGAGGGTTTAGAAATCATAATTGGCCCTACTCTTCTGCTGGTTCAAAGCATTAGTGTGTATAATATATAATAATAGTGGAGAGTATAATAAAAATGTTGCATATAGTTAATGAAAAATAAACAACGATAATATGAGTTAGGAAACTCATAAACATATGAATTCCTATCTTGTCATGCACAATAGAATTAGTACATATACATGTATAACATATAATTAGCATAAGGTAAGTAAGAACAATATAAATTAGGAAACTCCTTTCTATATGCTCTCCTATTGTGGTATGCACGAAATACAAATGCTAACGAACTCCAAACACAGACTCAATGAAACTAATATGCTTGAAAAATATTACGAGATCTACTAATATGAAATATGTTGATATAATATAGATGTCGCACTTAGTAGCGCGAACAGAACACGAGTAACTATATTTCAATATTCCACTCTAATCCTAGTTTGCCCTATAATGATGCAAAAATTGAAAATGCATAATCAGATCATTAGGGTACATAAGTGAATGTCACACAACACTCTAATCTACTCCGCTCAAGTTACAATACCCATTAGTTATCTGCAATGTCCACCTATTCATTTGTAATTATTCACATTTCATTTGCTTTGTTATTTTTAAAAACCATTTCCCAAAAGGTTCCCAAAACGCATTCCGTAAATTTTCTAGAATCACATTTTCTCAAAATCTGTGCACAATCATATTTGTTGGAAATCTATACCAGAAGATGAGTAAACAAATGAAATACTCAATTAATCCTGGGTGTCCCAACACAATCTCCTTTCAATACCCAAATAATATCAAAGGGAATCATAATGCTATTTCCATTAAATTTATCAACCTAAAGTTATAAGCCACAATTCTTCGGAAAATCCCCTAGTAGTAGATGATTGATCAGGGACAATAGGGCTAACTTATATGGACTAGTAGTGCCATCCTGCAATCGATCAACTAAGATGGAAATAAGTGAATCATAGTATTATACTATGACTCACCATCAAAACAATCCCCACAACGAATGGATCTCACAAGATCTACTTGGTGCAATTCTAATCCCACAAGTCTATCTCATCGTACTCACTACCCCAACCCAGGCAATATCATAAATGGTACTAATTATATAAACGTTTGAGTACATATAAATAATCAACAAATGGTAATAAACATAGTGTCATTATAGCAAAGAAATAATATCATACTAAAGTAATAAACCAACCATCATGGTTATAATTTCCTCTGGTGTGTGTGTTTGTGTGTATGTGTTTATGTATGTATATATAAATTTTATATGATAGTCTGTGTGTATATATATGTATGTGTGTGTGTTTACATATAATTTTGTAATTTATAAAATTCTTTATATATAAATTATCTAAAGTTATATATACGTATGTATATAAATATTTCATCAATTAAGACTTGATGCATATAACCATACATTTAGACGATACACTTATATATAAGAGGGGCTAACATATTCGTCGTGGTATAAACCTCAACACTTATATACAGACACATCAAAACTTGCATGGATTGCTATGTTACACACACACACACACACATATATATATATCTGTGTGTGTGGATGATACATATTTATATATAATATAATATTAATTACATAATATAGAACTAAATATAATAATGATTTTTATTTCAAAAGAAATTTAGAAATATTCTAAATGAGTTAGGCTTCATATGCCCAACAAAGATCCAAAATGGCAAAAAAATTGAAATTCATCCATTTCTTTCATTGGGGGCTGACCCAGTTCCAACAGCACTCACTACTCCAACGCAGGCAATATCATAAACCGTACTTATTATATAAACATCTATGTACATATCGTTCTTAAAATAAAACCAGCATTCTTAAGACCAAAGATTCGGGTGGAAAAAGGGAGAGAACTCTCTATTCCTGGTTCTCCTGTAGCTAGATTCTCCGAAACCACAAGAATCTTGGGATTAGCCGCTTCAATGGGATCCTTCATTCTGGTCAGAGGGGAAATTACCAAACGTCTAGCATTACCCCATGCTTGGCGCAATGATTTTTTATTAAAAAAAAGAAGATTTGTTCTTTTTTCATTACGTATTTTCTTTCATGTTTATTCTATTTCTTCATTCTTGTTTATGCTACTTTCAGGAGTTCATCTAAGTGACATGCGCGGTACAAAGTTCATAATGCATAACTTTTTTGATTTATCTCAACAAATGGTAATAAACATAGTGTCATTATATTATGTAAATAATATCATACTAAAGTGATAAACCAACTATCATGGTGCCTTAATAGCATGGTGAGGAATTTTCTTGTAAATTCTCCTCAATTGTAATCAGTAACAATAATATAATATATCTTTAATCATGAGCAAGGAACATGCGTTTAATCTTTAGTGTGAACTGTAATCCAGGATTCACTATAAAACTGCAATAATAATTACAGTATTTTAATTTATTACTAATTAGCAATAGTGCATTATGAAATAAATAGTCTAATATCTTCTAGTCTTTATATCACTTGTATATTTTCCCATTGTATTAAATTCAAACTAACAATACAAATTATCAAGTTGAGTAGCTTATGGGATTTCACTACTTAAATAATACTTTTGTACTTAATTCATATTTTATTGGTCATCAAAATATGTAATAGAGCACAAACATAAACAATCCATACCCTTTATGGGAGAGTTAGTAGTATGCCCTGGGTTAATTATATAACTTATTACATATATCTAATACTTTAATCAATCTTCTTCGTATTAAAAGTTATTTGGTATTATTAATAATTAAGTAATTAATTCAAAGTATACAAATAAGAAAATCCTTAATAAAATGTTATATGATCATAGTTGTAAATATTTGCAATCGTTAGTAATTAATCACAATATAAAATAATATTTTGTTATTAATATTCTTAGTAAAAATGTTTTGAATGCTAAATTCTGTCACTAAACTGACACTAGATTACGAACTTGAATTTTACCGGCCAACTACATCCGACGTAAATCCGTCACTAAATTCTTTTTAGCAACGGTTTAGCAACGAATTCTGCCATTGCAAAATCAATGTTTTCTTATAGTGCACACCTAGCTCACTCATAAATTTGCGCATCTAAACCGCTTCTTTAACTGCTTTGTTGAGGGTAATGTATTTAGCCTCCATCATGGAATCAACTACCATTTCCTAGAAATTTTCCAATAAATGGCCATACCGTACCGACTTATTATTGTTGGAATCACTTTGAGAGCTAGAGTCCGTATAACTCTTTATAAGGAGGTCTCCATTCCCATATATAAGCAGTAAGTTCCTAGTATTTCTTAAATACCAAACTATACATTTTACAGCACTCAAATGTAATTCTCCAGGATTAGACTGTTATCGGCTCACGCATCCTAATATGTATGCCATATCTGGTATTGTACATAGCACGACTTACATTATAGAACTGATTGTCGATGCATATGGTATCATCTTCATACACGCTTTTTCCTCATCAGTTTGAGGAGCGCCCTTCTTTGAAAGGACAATTCCAAATTGCATCAGAACATTCCCATGTTTGGAATTCTCCATACTGAACCTTTCAGTACGATACCTATGTATAAGGATTGGGAAAATCCCAATAGCCTCTTAGATCTATCTCTATAGATCTTTATACCTAGTATATATATTGTTTCTTCCAAATCCTTCATGGAGAAATTCTTGGAAAGCCAAGCTTTCACTGATTGCAATAACGAAACATCATTTCCAATCAATAATAAATCATCGACCTATAATATTAAGAACAAAATAGCACTTCCTTGTTCATTTCATTATACGCACGCTTCCTCCATGTTCCGATAAAACCAAAATGTTTGGTTACCTTACCAAAACACTTATTCCAACACCTTGAAACTTGTTTAAGTCCATAAATAGATCTTAACAACTTGCAAGCCTTGCCCTCACTCCCATTGATTTTGAAACCCTTGAGATTCTACATATAGATGGTCTCTTCTAAATCACAATTTAGAAATGTCATCTTCACATCCATTTACCATATTTCATAGTCGTAGAATGCAGTAATAACTAGCATTATCCAAATAGACTTAAGCATTGCTATAGGCAAAATTTTTTTGTCATAATCAACACCTTGAATTTGATTAAATCATTTCATAACTAGACTTGCTTTGTATGTATCCAATTATCCATTTGCATTTAGATTTTTCTCAAAAATCCATTTATAGCTTATGGGTTTTATTTCTTCGGGTATGTCAGCTAAAGTCCATACTCTGTTGTCATACATGGAATCCATTTTGAATTTCATAGCTCCAAGTCAAAGTGCAGAGTCTTTACTCTACAATTCTTATTGGAATGAGAGAGTAGTGTCACCATCTAAGATGTAGTCCTCTTTCTCATCATCCATGAAAAATCCATAATATCTCTTTGTTGGGCATGATTACTTATAGACCTTCTAATAGATTGTGTGGTATCGTATATGGGTGAATTTTTCTCTCCCACTAGTTCATCCTCTGTGTTAGTTTCTAAGATCTCATCTAAGTGTACAACTTCGCTATTAATATTTTAGATAGAAATTCCTTTTCTGAAGATAGCCTGTGAGGAAACAACAATGTTTTGTTCCTTAATGTTGTAGAAAATATATCTCTTGGAGTTCTTGGGATATCCTGTAAACTTACATAAGGCTCATCTTGCCTTGAGTCTATCGGGGATGACGTTCTTAACGTTGGGGAAACAACCCCACATCTTCAAATAATTAAGGTAGGGTTTCTTTCCATACCAAATCTCATATGATGTCTTTGGCACAAATATCATAGGTACAAAATTCAACATATGCTCGAGGTTTCTAGTGCATATCCCCAATAGGAAAGATGTAACTCGGCTTTACTCATCATGGAATGAATCATATCTAATAGGATTCAATTCCTTTGCTCTGAAACACTGTTAGGTTGCAGAGTATAGGGTAGAGTAACCTGAGAGATAATCACATTATCATTTAAGTATTGTTGGAGCTCTTGTCCAACATACTCACCTCCTCGATCAGATCAAAGTATTTTAGTCTTATGGTTCATCTAATTTTTGATCTCATCTTCTTTTTCAATAAATTTCTCACAGACATCAGATTTGTTCTTCAAAAGATACACATATCCTAGTCTCGAGAAATCAACCGTAAAAGTTACAAAATAAGAAGAATTTTCTTTGCTAACTATATGCATTGGGTCACATACATTAATATGTATAAGAATCAAGCTTTCATTAACTCTTTCATTGCTGCCACTAAAGGGGTTCTTTGTAACACTCCATAATTGAACGAAAATTAATTAATAATTAATAATTAGCAAAGCCAAAAATTAAATTTTCACAAACGTCATAATTTTTCTATGAAATTTGTACCATTGTGTTCGTGGCAATTTTCTGATCAATTTTCATATATAAAGTTTTATGATCGGAGTTTGAACGAAAAATTTATTAATGTTTAAAGATTTCGAATTGAAAATAATTAAATATGCAATTAAGGAAATAAATATAGTTAATTAACGTTAATTAATGTTAACAGATACTTAACGTCTAAGCAAAATAATGTTAAAATGGAAACAAGTAAATGTTTATCATAATAAAACAACTGGTCGACCCCTTGCTAAGACTGGATGACCGCTAGAAGTCGACTGGTGGTAGCATAGCGGTCGATCAGTGGTGAATAGATGTCTCATATTGAAGCTAGACCGAACGACCCAAATTTAATGCAATATAATATAATGGTTGGCATTGATTCAAACCCCTTTAAATACAGGTCCATCCCTTCACTTTTCTTCTCATATTTTCTAAAGCAACGACGAAGCTATGCCATTTTCTTTTCTTAACAAATTCTAAAATCTATATAAACTACAATATATATAAGTGGAGAATAGCGGAGGAAAATAGAGAAGAAGAATATGGTCGAATCAAATCGCCAAATCCAAGGTAAGTTGTAAATCTAAATTCAAATCTAAATTAATTCAAATCTCTTCTCGGATCTAAATTTTTAATAAATATGTATATGCTTTTGATGCATATTTTGGTAGGAAGAAAGGGAGTCAAACATGAATAATAGGATTTAGATCTAGAGATTTGAAAACTTAGAGGTAAGTGGAAAATTATATATTTTTATATAATATTGGATTTATATCGCTGTAAATCTATTCTTTGTATGCCTAAATGTAAATCTTGGAGTTTTAGGCTTAAACATACATATGTAATGAATTTGAGAACCATGTCTACATATTATATGAATTATTAATGTTGATTAAATATTATATAAACTTGAACCTGGAAAGCAAGGGTGAAAATAGTCCCTAAATTTGTGGGTTATTTCATTAACGATATTGTATAATAATTCCAGGTTTGTTGGTTGAATGATATATATATATTAGTAAACATGAATTGGAAGTTGTTATGAATTGGATTGGGATTTGAGTAATATTTTAATTCGTTGAAATGAAGTGTGTGGCAATGTAAATTTCAATAAATTATCCAGTTTTAATTATGAATAAAAGTGTATCATTTGAAATAACAAGGAACGTACCTAAAAGAAAAGGATGTACAAAATAGGGGTGTTTCATGTATTTTGTACCATCTATTTCAATAAGAACCAAAAAGATAATTCCTTGTAATTTCAAACATAACACAAGTCCTCCTTTAGATAATTTATGGAAAATTATAGTGTTAAATTTTCCTTTTAGGAAGTTGTATTTCCAACGTACTAATATGCAGAAATCCCTAACACTACAAGAAAAACAGTCTTTTATAGCGGCATATAGCCGCTATTAAACACAACTATAGCGGTTTGATAAAGCTGTATGTCGACATGTTATAAAAAAGAATTGCACATTTATAACACAAAAAACCGCTATAAAAGAGCATGATTTCATAGCGCCTATTTCGCGCTATAAAAATAGTTATTCTATAGCACCTATTTTGCGCTATATATCAACATGTTTATAGTATATTTGTAACGACCTGGAATTTTCAACCATTCGCATCCATGCATGTCGGATTTGAATTGCCAAAATCTCAGATTGTTAATTTAAATTTGGCAAAACTCAGCATATACAGTAAATAAATAATCACAGAATCACAAACACAAAGTAATATAAAATAATGCAGTGGAAACAAAAGAATAGTAGTTCATGAAGCTACTATATATATAACAGAGTTAAATAAGATACAACAGAAGTATCGAATACAATAGTCAAATACAAGTTCAGAATACATCATTGGAATCAACTGAACATCTGAAAGCTGGATGGATAGCTGGATCTCCAAGCGAAGCTCCAACTCCAAAGGTGAGTCTCGAATACCAGTACACTCAGTCTTACCCGAGCGTAAAGCAAAACACAAAACACTCGAGTCAGGATTAACATTCTTATATCAATAAATCCAACTCAAGTGAAATAAAAACAGAAAATACAAGTAACTCAAAGGATGTTTGGGATAACCATCCTCTAAGAATCCGTTAAACTATTTATATATAGTAGTGTACACTAAGTAGATAATGCCTATCGGTAATATAAAGTATCAAAATAGCTTAAAGGCGTTACCATTATCCCCCTTAACACATTTTATATAAGCGTCATAGTCTATACAGCACTGTAAACTCCACCATAAACTAGTGGGCCTTCAGGGAGTACTCCATGGGTATAACACAAAACAAATCGTAGTGGTCGCGCATAGGGATACGAGTATGACAAGGCACATGAGGCAATACCCAAGGTAGTGAAACTACCGTTTGCCTGATCCGGACTGGTGAGAACGCATCGTCGCAACGATCGCAACACCGCGAAACAACACTCCAAATTCAAGGGTGCACACCAATCAAAACAAGTAATGAGTACTTTACGAAGAAGTGTGTCCGCTAGAGGTAGTTAACCTCACTGGCCCGGCACCACTCCTGTTTAAGTCATTTCAAATTTGACACAGGTGTCAAGGCTATCCATTATCGTTCTCTTTCTTCAAATCTAGCAACGTCATCATTCCAACCACTTCATTCTAGATCACACTACGTGTATAGTAGTTATTAAAGTGGTTTTCGGTTTAAACAGAGAGTATGTCCTTAACCGATCCCGGACTCTTCAATAACTACTTAATTATTACACCGATTGGTCATTTAATAAACTTTCAAAATAGTTTATATTTCAAAACCAAAATATCATTGCCATTTCAAAACCATATCAATACGATATCACTTCCATTTCAAAACCAAATACGATATCATTTCCATTCAAATATATCCATCTCAAAATCTTAGTACGTCAAAGTTATACCACTTTCTAAATCAAACACTTTGGTAATCATAATTCTTTGGAAATCAAAATTTAGAAATCATAATGCTTTGGAATCATAACACTTCCCACTTAACCGTTTAAATATAAATAATAGTATATATAATAAAATAGTTTATAATTTAAAATAGTTTATATAAAAATAGTTCTAATTTAAAATAGTTTATATTACAAATAATTTATATTAAAATAGTTTATATGAAATAAATTTATAAAGTAACATAAATAAATAGTTTTAAATATAATTTAAAAATACTTTATATAATAAAATAGCTTCCTCAAATTTCACAAATCAATTCCTAATCAACACCAATCCCAAAATTTCAAATTAAGTCAAATCTCAAATCATCAATTTCAATTCAATTCAGTTCTCAATAAATTATTATATCGATTTCAAATACAGATTTAAACCACAAATAAACCATTCCAATTTCACTATATTTCAAAGGTTTGAATATTCAACATTTTCAAACTAAATTCGATAACTTCATATATATATATATATATCAAATTCACTTTACTATTATTAAGCTTGAAATATTTACTTAATCATTTCAATATCAGTTAAATAAACTTCAATTTACAAATTTAAATAAACAAAATATCTCATTTAAATTTGTTTAAGTTTGCAATATTCATTTAAGTAACTTTAACCAAATCCAAGTTAAAAATCATATCTTTAAAATTTCAATTTTAATAAATTTAAAATCAAACTTATTTAAATATAATTCTTAAATAAATATAATTTCAAATCGATTTCAAATTTATCTTTCAACCTGTATCATTATAAACTCTATATTTGAAAAATATAAATTTTAAATAAATACTTAAACATATTTTATATTGATTAAATCAACTATATTAAATCAACTTTAACAAGTCTTTAAAAAGCAATATTTATTAAACCATATATTTCTTTCCAAAACCATAGAAATCTTTTCAAAATTTTTATATATAGACCAACGGTGTCTGTATATAATTTTCTATCCTATGGTCAAGTGATACGGATATTTATCATTTCAATCCGCAATTTAAAATATATTCGGTTATATATCTTTTCAACCCGAAATCTCAAATTCAATTGAAAATCGCTTGGGTTTATCATTTCAACCCATGACGATTTTCTCCTACTCTACAGATCGTTCAGGTATGGATAATTTCAACCCATAGTGAATTTTATACAAACAGGGAACTTGCAAAGTGGTAACAGATGTGATAATAATATAACAATCAGTAATAGGCATATATCATCAATGATAAATAACAGATAATGGTGTCAGAAGTTACAGGTGAACATATACAGAAATGGCATATATATAGCAATGTAAATAACTAACCGCAGCATATTTTGTTTGTCGTTTCAATTGAAATCAAATTTAATAAATATAAGAACATTAATCGTGAGTGATTGCTCACCTTTCGAGGCTAGAGATGAACGAGAATGGGATGAGTTACGAATCCAAGCATGAATTTCAAAGCAAGGTTAAATTGGTAAGACTTCGACGAACAGAGCTGATAAATGTGAATCGATGAGAATCAAATCAGTTCTAGATCGATAAAGATAAAAGGTATAAGTGAACTGATATAGATATAACTATGCATAAAAAAAATCATATTTTAAATATATATATATATATATATATACCCTTTCAAATTAAAAGTTATAAACCCATATATTTAGAAACAACACATTATGTACGCCTAATATAAATGTATACAACAACTTCCAATATTTTAAAATATAAACAACAGCCTGTAACGTAAAGACTGTTAAAAATATATATTGAAACTCAACATACTTGTAAACTTTGTATACGTAAATCTTATATTTTATAGTAAAATATATATACAATCATCATTTATAATACAACAGACCGAACCTATATATACAAATATATCTTGTACCTACTGATATATATAACAGAATTTGAAATCTTATATAAATTGGTATATATAACAGTAACTTATATAATATATATAGCATGTAATTAACCAACAACTTGAACAAGCTTTTTGTATATATAACAAAACTTCAAACTTTGAACACATAACCATAAATATACAATAAAACAAACTTTAAACAAACACATACAGCCTATATTACTAATATAAGAAGTTTCAGACATAATGAATAAAATTACATATATAGCTTTCAAACTTTTTATATAAATAAACTTACATAGCTTATATAAATATATATATACAACAAACATACCGGCATATAAATATCAAAACTTGCACAGCGTAAACGGCTCATATAGAAACTATGCAACCTATACGTGTGTGTGTGTATATATATATATAAACCGAAGAGCAAAGGAAAAACTGCCCCTCTTCTTTATATAAACTTACTTTGTACCCGTATCACAATATATATTAGTATAAGTTGTCACAACAGACGTATTATAAATACTTGTATATATTTATATAAAAATCAAAATTCGCATATTTCATATATAGCTTAACAGACCCCATATATATAACTAGTAACTTATAAATATACAACAAACAATATATATATATAACTACATATAAAATCGACATATACTGATATAATATAACTTACTTAAAACAATGTAATTTATTTAAATATTACCCACATATTAACAAAGAGTAGTTCTTCAATTAAACAAGTGTAGGCTCGGGAACTTGCTTCCTTTCAAAACAGGGAAGGTCGACGTGAGGTTGGATGGGTCGAGTGGAGGCGCGGGTTTTGTCGACCAGTGATGGCGGAGAGGAATGGCGGAGGTGAGCTGGACTCGGTTGCCGATTGTGGAAGGCGGAGGGGAGAGATGCGAAGTGGGAGTTGCTTGTCAGAGGCGCTGCTTGGTGGGGCCAGAAGGGTGCAGGGAAAATGGCAGTGATGTGATGTTGATGGCGTGGGGCGGTGGCGGCACTGTTCCTGGTGGTCGGCGAGGCTGGGCAGGGAAGTGACGTGGAAAAGCTTCAGGTCAGGTCGGCTAATGTGTGGCGTACGGTGGCAGCAGGGTGGTGGTGCGAGGCAGACTGTCAGGTTCAAGGAGGGCGGAGGTGAGTTGTCGACTGTTACGTGAGTTCGGAGGAATGAATGGTGGAGGTGGTGGAGTTCGGTTGCTTTGGGTGGTTCAGAGCTCTAAAATAAACATGCTAAAAGAATGAAAGATGAGGGAGGTTGTGAGCTACATGGGAAAATGTTTGTAAGCCTGATGATGGAAGAAAGAAGTGAAGGGTCAGGGAGAAAAAGAACGAACCATCAATGTAAACATTGGAACCAGTGGAAAACAAAAGGTAAGCACGAGAATTTGGAGATATAAATGCAAACAGCTGTAATTTTGGGAATTACAAAAGCCAATGGCTGTTCAAATTTAAACGGTGGAATATGAAAAGTATGGAAAGCTAAAAAGTCCAATTGCGGAACCGATACGGAAATCGCTCCTTAGATTTCGTCGCACATCGGACTTCAAAATGCACAAACGAATATACCGTAGAGATCAGCACGACGAGCGATCAAAACGGTATACGGATATCAGTGATACGATCATCGTATCAAAAGTCGATATTTGGTACCAGAAATGCTGCTATTTCACCAAAAATAAGATCGATGGAGCAATAACAGTCCAAATTTGGAGAAACGAAATATGACGTCTCACTCAGAAGATGATTTACAAATTTATTACATAAAAATATTTCAGGTTTGGATAACACTTTATTATCATCAAATAATAACTTATTTGAATTTAAATAAAATTGCACCAGAAAATAAACTTCAGTATTATCAAATGAAAATTTACCAGTTGCTATGTTAAATTAGACGCATTTCAAATATTAAAGTTTTATTTCAAAAATTAATTATTAAATTTTCACAAAATTTCAGTTAATCACGTTAATAAAACAGTTAAAATTTACGGGTCGTTACACTCTCCCCCACTCAAAACTTTTCGTCCCCGAAAAGGAATGAGATAGGAGAATAAAACCAACAGAATGAAAGAATAGATTTGAAATGAAAAATAACCAATAAATTTAAAACCATATAAATTTCAAATTAAACTAATTAATATTCAACATTTTGGTTTAAATCCGTTTGAGTTCACTTAAGTTAAATCAATCCATCTATTTCTAAATTCATTATCTTATTGTCTAGTCATCCTCAATTAACAATTTCTAAATCATCAATTTGTATAGTCAATTATTATACTCATATTTTATTCAACAAATTTAATTCTTTTATTCCAAATTATTATTAACTTTATTCCACTTAATATATCTTATCACATATATTTAAACCATATAAATTAATTTAAACCATTTAAATTTCAATTTAAATTAATTTATATTTAATAATTGATTTTAAATTCAAGGCATTTCCATAAGTTAATCTAATTTCAATTTATTAATTCCTTCAAAAGAAATTTATTTGTCTCATCTATTGCTCTAACTTATTATTCTATTTATCTCTATTAACATCTTTATAATAAAATTTTAGTGTATAACATTTATTATAACACTCAAATCTTTCCTTATAAAGTCATTTTATATTGTATATTATCCAATTACATTTTAACTTCTGAATAATTTAGGTAAGTTATATTGAAATGTAATTGAGTATTATACAAGTAAAATTTTCTCATTCAACCTATTTCAAGTTTAATTATTTATTCAAAATTTTGGCTTTATTTTATAATTAAAATCATCCTATAACAAAATTTAAGAATTAAATTTCCAATTCACTTCAAACCATTTAGAGATAAATATATATATATATATACACTATATATATCAAATTAGATCTATAATCATATAGCCATATATATTATAAATCAAGTTATAATTTAGAAATTTAAATCGATTTATTTTCCAAAACAGAACCGTAGCAAAGCTACATAATGGTCTCTCCACTCTGAAACTCGAGAATGAATGTCGATGATGCGGCCGCCATCACCGAAATTATTTTCCAATGACGATAGAGGAGAGTACTGATTTAAACTTTAAAATTTTTTTGAAAACAATTTATATTCGGAAATACTTTAAATAATATACATTTTAAAACTTTAAACTAAAGTTTGAAATCACCGGAATTTAAATTCTTAAATTCTTACTTTAAATTCATTTAAATTCCAAATCAATTTATAAACCATGTTTATAAATTCATTTATAGAATAATAAATGACAAATCAAATATTATCATTTCAAACAACCAATTTAATTTACTATTAAATTCCAGAAAAATTTTACTTATATATTTATAATTTAATCATACAAATTTATTTCATTTACCCAATTGAAAATAATATTGTGTCAATTTGTTCTGTTCAAGTGTTTTGGAAATCCTACCGATAGCGTTGATCAGACGAATCGATCGAAAATCCAAATCAACAACTCAAACAACACAATATAAACACTTTATATAAATTTCAAATACACTCCCTCACTCGATGATTCGAAAATGGATTTCAAATTAAGGATAGAGATTCAAATTAGAGGAATTCTAATCCATTAAAATTCTGATTTGAAGATAAGCTCGATAGGGAGATAAGATGATTGAATTTCAAACAGGAAGATGGATAAACTTAAATAAATCGCGGGCAACCTTAACCGGGTAAACCGTGACTTCAAAATAAGACCGAGGTAGAATTCTAGAGCAAATCAACATTCGACCTCCAGAGATAGAATTCGGTTATAGCAAATGATAGTAGCATCTAAATCGAGGATACAAAAATCTTTGGTGAGTCAATGCTCGTTGTAAAGGAGTTTCACCCCTTTACAACTCATACAGTGGACCTATGGGATACTCCAGAATCAAGGAAACAAGAATAAGGAGAGACAAGAATGGATTTCAGAACGAATGTGAGAGTTCCGAAGTTCAAAGAAAATTTGAATCAAAGAGGAAGGAATTCAAGCTCGGACGAAGGTGATTCAGCAGTTAAATTTACTCTACATGCTGAATTTTGCCTAAAACCAGAGCTCTGAAACCACATGTAATGACCTGGAATTTTCAACCATTCGCATCCATGCATGTCGGATTTGAATTGCTCAAAATCTCAGATTGTTAATTTAAATTTGGCAAAACTCAGCATATACAGTAAATAAATAATCACAGAAAATCAAACACAGAGTAATATAAAATAATGCAGCGGAAACAAAAGAATAGTAGTTCATGAAGCTACTATATATATATATAACAGAGTTAAACAAGAAACAACAGAAGTATCGAATACAATAGTCAAATACAAGTTCAGAATACATCATTGGAATCAACTGAACATCTGAAAGCTGGATAGATAGCTAGATCTCCAAGCGAAGCTCCAACTCCAAAGGTGAGTCTCAAATACTGGTCAATCAGTTTGACCCGAGCATAAAGCAAAACACAAAACACTCGAGTCAGGATTAACATTCTTATATCAATAAATCCAACTCAAGTGAAATAACAAAGGAAAATACAAGTAACTCAAAGGATGTTTGGATAACCATCCTCTAAGGATCCGTTAAACTATTTATATATAGTAGTGTACACTAAGTAGATAATGCCTATCGGTAATATAAAGTATCAAAATAGCGTTAAGGCGTTACCATTATCGCCCTTAACACATATTATATAAGCGTCGTAGTCTATACAGCACTGTAAACTCCACCGTAAACTAGTGGGCTATCAGGGAGTACTCCATAGGTATAACACGAAACAAATCGTAGTGGTCGCGCATAGGGATACGAGTATGACAAGGCACATGAGGCAATACCCAAGGTAGTGAAACTACCGTTTGCCTAATCCAGACTGGTGAGAATGCATCGCCGCAACGATCGCAACACCGCAAAACAACACTCCAAATTCAAGGGTGCGCACCAATCAAAACAAGTAATGAGTAGTTTATGAAGAAGTGTGTCCGCTAGAGGTAGCTAACCTCACTGGCCCGACACGGCTCCTGTTTAAGTCATTTCAAATTTGACACAGGTGTCAAGGCTATCCATTATCGTTCTCTTTCTTCAAATCCAGCAACGTCATCATTCCAACCACTTCATTCTAGATCACACTCCGCGTATAATAGTTATTAAAGTGGTTTTCGGTTTAGACAGAGAGTATGTCCCTAACCGATCCTGGACTCTTCAATAACTACGTAATTATTACACCGATTGGTCATTTAATAAACTTTCAAAATAGTTTATATTTCAAAACCAAAATATCATTGCCATTTCAAAACCATATCAGTACGATATCACTTCCATTTCAAAACCAAATACGATATCATTTCCATTCAAATATATCCATCTCAAAATCTTAGTACTTCAAAGTTATACCACTTTCAAAATCAAATACTTCAAAGTTATACCACTTTCTAAATCAAACACTTTTGAAATCATAATTCTTTGGAAATCAAAATTTAGAAATCATAATGCTTTGGAATCATAACACTTCCCACTTAACCATTTAAATATAAATAATAGTATATATAATAAAATAGTTTATAATTTAAAATAGTTTATATAAAAATAGTTATAATTTAAAATAGTTTATATTACAAATAATTTATATTAAAATAGTTTATATGAAATAAATTTATAAAGTAACATATATAAATAGTTTTAAATATAATTTAAAAATACTTTATATAATAAAATAGCTTCCTCAAATTTCACAAATCAATTCCAAATCAACACCAATCCCAAAATTTCAAATTTAGTCAAATCTAAAATCATCAATTTCAATTCAATTCAGTTCTCAATAAATTATTATATAGATTTCAAATACAGATTTGAACCACAAATAAACCATTCCAATTTGACTATATTTCAAAGCTTTAAATATTCAACATTTTCAAACTAAATTCGATAATTTCGTATATATATATATATCAAATTCACTTTACTATTATTAAGCTTGAAATATTTACTTAATCATTTCAATATCAGTTAAATAAACTTCAATTTACAAATTTAAATAAACAAAATATCTCATTTAAATTTATTTAAGTTTGCAATATTCATTTAAGTCACTTTAACCAAATCCAAGTTAAAAATCATATCTTTAAAATTTCAATTTTGATAAATTTCAAATCAAATTTATTTAAGTATAATTCTTAAATAAATATAATTTCAAATCAATTTTAAATTTATCTTTCAACCTGTATCATTATAAACTCAATATTTGAAAAATATAAATTTTAAATAAATATTTAAACATATTTTATATTGATTAAATCAACTTTATTAAATCAACTTTAATAAGTCTTTAAAAAGAAATATTTATTAAACCATATATTTCTTTCCAAAACCATAAAAATCTTTTCAAAATATTTATATATAGACCAATGGTGTCTGTATATAATTTTCTATCCTATGGTCAAGTGATACAGATATTTATCATTTCAATCCGCAATTTAAAATATATTCGGGTATATATCTTTTCAACCCGAAATCCCAAATTCAATTCAATTGAAAATCGCTTGGGTTTATCATTTCAACCCATAACGATTTTCTCCTATTCTACAAATCATTCGGGTATGTATCATTTCAACCCATAGGGAACTTGCAAAGTGATAACAGATGTGATAATAATATAAAAATCAGTAACATGCATATATCATCAATGATAAATAACAGATAATGGTGTCAGATGTTATAGGTGAACAAGTAAAGAAATGGCATATATATAGCAATGTAAATAACTAACAGCAGCATATTTCAATTGTCGTTTCAATTGAAATCAAATTTAATAAATATAAGAACATTAATCGTGAGTGATTGCTCACCTTTCGAGGCTAGAGATGAACGAGAATGGGATGAGTTACGAATCCAAGCATGAATTTCAAAGCAAGGTTAAATTGGTAAGACTTCGACGAACAGAGCTGATAAATGTGAATTAATGAGAATCAAATCAGTTCTAGATCGATAAAGATAAAAGGTATAAGTGAACTGATATAGATATAACTATGCATAAAAAAAATCATATTTTAAATATATATATACACTTTCAAATTAAAAGTTATAAACCCATATATTTAGAAACAACACATTATGTATGCCTAATATAAATGTATACAACTTCCAATATTTTAAAATATAAACAACAGCCTGTAATGTAAAGACTGTTAAAAATACATATTGAAACTCAACATACTTGTAAACTTTGTATACGTAAATCTTATATTTTATAGTAAAATATATATACAATCTTCATTTATAATACAACTGACCGAACCTATATATACAAATATATCTTGTACCTACTGATATATATAATAGAATTTGAAATCTTATATAAACTGGTATATATAACAGTAACTTATATAATATATATAGCATGTAATTAACCAACAACTTGAACAAGCTTTTTGTATATATAACAAAACTTCAAACTTTGAACACCTAACCATAAATATACAATAAAACAAACTTTAAACAAACACATACAGCCTATATAGACTAATATAAGAAGTTTCAGACATAATGAATAAAATAACATATATAGCTTTCAAACTTTTTTTATAAATAAACTTACATAGCTTATATAAATATATATATACAACAAACATACCGGCATATAAATATCAAAACTTGCACAGCGTAAACGGCTCATATAGAAACTATGCAACCTATATGTATATATATATATATATATATATACAAACATATATATATATATATATAAACCGAAGAGCAAAGGAAAAACTACCCCTTTTCTTTATATAAACTTACTTTGTACCCGTATCTCAGTATATATTAGTATAAGTTGTAACAACAGACGTATTATAAATACTTGTATATATTTATATAAACAGCAAAATTCGCATATTTCATATATAGCTTAACAGACCCCATATATATAACTGATAACTTATAAATATACAACAAACAATATATATATATAACTACATATAAAATCGACATATACTGATATAATATAACTTACTTAAAACAATGTAATTTATTTAAATATTACCCATGTATAAACAAAGAGCAGTTCTTCAATTAAACAAGTGTAGGCTCGGGAACTTGCTTCCTTTCAAAACAGGGAAGGTCGACGTGAGGTTGGATGGGTTGCGCGAAGGCGCGGGTTTTGTCGACCAGTGATGGTGGAGAGGAATGGCAAAGGCGAGCTGGACTCGGCTGCCGATTGTGGAAGGCGGAGGGGAGAGATGCGAAGTGGGAGTTGCTTGTCAGAGGCGCTGCTTGGTGGGGCCAGAGGGGTGCAGGGAAAAAGGCAGTGCTGTGTTGTTGCTAGCATGGGGTGGTGGCGGCACTGTTCCTGGTGGTCGACGAGGCTGGGCAGGGCAGGGAAGTGACGTGGAAAAGCTTGGGGTCAGGTCGGCAAATGTGTGGCGTACGGTGGCAGCAAGGTGGTGGTGCGAGGCAGACTGTCGGGTTCAAGGAGGGCGGAGGTGAGTTGTCGACTGATATGTGAGGTAGGAGGAATGAATGGTGGAGGTGGTGGAGTTCGGTCGCTTTGGGTGGTTCCGAGCTCTAATATAAACATGCTAAAAGAATGAAAGATGAGGGAGGTTGTGAGCTACAGGGGAAAATGTTTGTAAGCCTGATGATGGAAGAAAGAAGTGAAGGGTCAGGGGGAAAAAGAACAAACCATAAGTGTAAACATTGGAACCAGTGGAAAACAATAGGTAAGCACGAGAATTTGGAGATATAAATGCAAACAGCTGTAATTTCGGGAGTTACAAAAGCCAATGGCTGTTCAAATTTAAATGGTGGAATATGAAAAGTATGGGAAGCTAAAAAGTCCAATTGCGGAACCGATACGGAAATCTTTCCTTAGATTTCGTCGCACATCGAACTCCAAAATGCACAAATGAATATACCGTAGAGATCAGCACGACAATACGATCAAAACAGTATACGGATATCAGTGATACAATCATCGTATCAAAAGTCGATATTTGGTACCAGAAATGCTGCTATTTCACCGAAAATAAGATAGACGGAGCAATAGCAGTCCAAATTTGGATAAACGAAATATGACGTCTCACTCAGAACATGATTTACAAATTTATTACATAAAAATATTTTAGGTTTGGATAACACTTTATTATCATCAAATATTAACTGATTTGAATGTAAATAAAATTGCACCAGAAAATAAACTTCAGTATTATCAAATGAAAATTTACCAGTGCTATGTTAAATTAGACGCATTTCAAATATTAAAGTTTTTTTTCCAAAATTAATTATTAAATTTTCACAAAATTTCAGTTAATCACGTTAATAAAACAGTTAAAATTTACGGGTCGTTACAATATTCAACATCTATTTACAACATATATATACTACTATAAAATGTGTAGATACAATAACGCCTATTTGCCGCTATCCTTTAACGGTAACCTCAGAGATTGCTTTATCTTTTTATAGCACTTATGTCATATAGTTATAATGCTTTTTAGGAGCTATGCTTTATTTTACTATATATTTAATGCACCCCACTATTACATTTTAAAAATAACAATCTAAAAAAATCTTCTTTACATAGATAACAATTTGAACAACGTATGAACGGAAAAAATATAATAATCAGCAAATGTAACGCATATTCATGATAACAAAATAAAGTATCAACTAACAAAAAATAAGTTCAATACATGAGTTACCAAATTCAATACATATTCATGATAACAAAAGACAACATAGTTCAAAGTTAACGTCTACAAGTACCAAATGCGTCACTAAGAACTTGAACTCTTCAAAGTCTTTCTTCATGCATTCATGTCTTCGGTCATTGATAGTACTTCATGAAAATTCAGAACAATTTGAAAATAATTATATAAAACTATGATGAAAATTACAGGTTATTGGTAGTACCTTCTATTTGTTATTGTTGTTGTATATAAACTGTTCTATTGGTAGTACTTTTTATTCGCTACAGGTTATTGGTAGTACCTTCTATTTGTTTGGGTGATGAACATCCTTAGTGCCTTTGTTACAATTTTGCTGCACTGATATATGCTTTTTCAAGCATAGCCAATTATTTTGGAGTATAGTCAGTAACTAGGGAAAGGAAACCCATTATTCTCCAATGCTAGTTCCTTGTAAGTACGAAAATATATAAATTAACAATTCTTTAGTATGTTCAGTTCAGCGTGGCCTTGTTTAAATAAATAGTCATACTTCAGTTATATAGTTTATGTTCAATGAATCATACTATCATGTCAAAAGCTTTGGCTTTCTATTTTTTTAATCAAGTAGTTTATAATCACTTTTAAACTTTTGCAAGTATGTGATCTGATTTAGCAGTATAACATTCACATCTGGTAACAGTAACAGGTCAAGGAATATGATATAAGTAGAATATTATTCTAGTGTAAAATACTTTAAACAAATTTTAAGAATGTGTTCTGTAATTATTGTTATCATATGTCTCAAACCATTATTGTATCCAAGTTGATTCCCAGCTCCTCGGCCTGTAATAACAAATCACGTTATTACATAATACATAGAAAAAAGCTGTTGTTATTCATGTTCAAAAAAGAAAAAGTTGTTGTTATTGCTATGACAAAATTGATAAATATATGGAAAAAATGCGGGGTATGAGGAAGTAAAAAACAACCATAGATGAAACTGCTGAGATTGCTACAACGAGAAGAGTCAATAGAAGAATGATGTTGCTAAATCTGCCCATTTTGAAAGAAAAGAAAAGGAAAAAGATTAGTATGTTCTCAGTGCAAAGTGCACACCAATTTCAGAAATACTTATAAGATCATTCCAATAACTGAGAGGCTCCAATATACGAAAAGTTTGAATGAATTGCTACTTTATTATCATGACATTGGATGAAGGAAGATAAAATAATCAAGGAAGCAAAGGTAGAATTTTAATGTTATAAGACAAGGACATTTGAAACATAGATATTACTGCCAAATCTCCTCAAAACATCTCGACTATTGCTGTCACTAAAAGACGTTTTATTCTAAATTTAACATATTTTAATGCTAGTAATAGCTATTGGTAGCACTAGAAACCATGCACTACTACGTACGGCTCAACCACATTAATGGTAGTAGTATAATCTACACTGAATTAGAGTTTAACTTCTTGAGAAGCATTTCATGATATTCTTTTAAATTCTTGTCTTGTTCTTTTAACAATGACATATTGAAATTATATGACTCATTATTGGTATTATTTGTTGAATATCAGCCTCTTTTTTTTACCAGTGCACTCAATGTCCATACAATTTTGTATATTTAGTGAAAACTAAAGCATGAGTAATTGTATGGGGCATGGTATATTAATGGTTATTTAGACTGTTTTAAATATGCTACAAAAATGAACTGGAAAAAGTAAAAAACCACTCCTTAAACTTTGTTTTGACATATTAGTTGGTCAAATAAAACTTATTATACATCTGAATAAATTTCTTGCTATATAATTGTTATTTAGTATAAAATCATCGCTATATTTGCGACTCATGAAGCATATATATTGGGTAACAAATTAGATGCCATTCTTATAGATATGATAATGCATATACCTTTAATGTGGATGCTAAACTATTGAATGTACTTATTATAGGACCCCTGATGTTGCTTCTATGCACTAGGATACATCTACCAATTTGCATGTGGTAACTGAAAAATTGGACAAGGCTTTAGGAGTACTTCAGTTATACACTTAGTTAATTACATGGAATTAGAATTTGATTAAAGTATTTATAATTTATTATTATTGTTGTTGTTATCATTATAAACTTAGTTAATTTTCTTAAAGTTAGTTAATTTGTTATTATTACAAACTTAGTTAATTTTATAAGCCATTTTAATTCATATTAACTTAATTAATGAAGTTAATTTTTATAAACTTAGTTAATTTATTATTATTAGTATAATTATTATATAAATTTAGTTAAATTTTATAAAACTAAGTTAAATTGTTAATAATTTATCATCATTATTGTTGTTGTTGTTGTTATACGAAACTTAGTTATTTTTTATGAAATTTAGTTAATTTCATAATTTATTAGTATTGGTATTATTATTTTTATTATTATAAACTTAGTTAATTTTTATAAACTTATTTAATTTTTACAAAACATAATTGACGAAGTTAATTACTATAATATTAGTTAATTTATTTTGATTATTATTATATAATTTAGTTAATTTTCAAAAAACATGTTTAACTTGGTTAACATTTTATACTTTATTATTATCATTATAAAGTTAGTTAATTTTTGTAAAACTTATAGTTAATTTAATATTATTTTAATTATTTTGTTGTTATAAATATAGTTAATTTTGATTATTATAATTATTGTGTGAACTTGGTAAATCTTGTTCATTGCTTATCATTCAACCCAAATATATACTAGTAAAATAAATAAAATTTGATATCTAACTAACACCCGGCCAAGTTAATTTATTATTATTATTATATATAAATTTAGTTAACTTTTCGTTAAACTTAGTTTGACTAATAAAATTTGATATCTATTGAACACCCGGCTAAAGTTGTGAATATAACCCTTTGAAATTTAATTATGGAAATAAACTCTAATTCTGAAAGGGAACTCTATTAGTTAAGGTGATCTGTCACTCTTGCAATCGTCGGTTCATTTTATAAACCTTTTTCTGCAATTGGAGAGACAACTGAGACCACTTTACCCCTTAGTTGATCACTAAACCCTTTTCACACACACAAACAACACTTACGTGATAATATCAGCATCAGAAATTGCCTTTGCTTGGTAATTTGACCCACTATGAAACAGATTGCTCTTTTCAAGTGGTAAAACAATAAATGACAATGGAAAAGAAAGTGTGGGTTATTTGTATCTCTTTATTTGACCTCAAAATATAGTGACCAACAGAGCATATTCCAGGCTAATTTATCCTAACAACAATAAAATGCACCGCATTTGATTTTTTCACAAGTCGAATTTACAAGTTGAGAAAAACTTTACGGCATCAATATTCTCCTCTTTTTAGGCACAAAATGACATGCCAAGGATTTTGGAATCCTACTTTAACTTCTAGTTGATAGAAATCTTGAGAAATTCATGATGACAGTGTTAGTAGAGTAATTATATTAGACTTAGAAATTTTGAAATATGAAAAGCTGCATACAGCTATAAGTGACATACTTTTATCTATGAACCTAGAAATTTTATCAGATAGGATCTCCTAAATCCTGTAATATAGCTATTATATTTCTATTTTTAGTTACCATTTGGTCGTTGGACACGTCTATACTTGTGAATTCTTTATTAAAACTGCATTGGAATACAACTGTAAATCCAGTAGGATCTCCCTAATTAATCAACTTGTTCACTCCCCTTTTATCTGTTTTGTCAAATTTATAAATATATACATAAAGATTTAAAAAAACAACAAAAATTATTAATTATTATACTGATAACTCTTTTACGACATTGATTAGATACCCTAGAATGAAATATACGCTTACTTTATCACAATATAGAGGAACTATTGCTAGAATTGAGGTAAATAAAATGATAGCAACTAAGTGTGCATGCGTGTGTGCATGCATACCGCTAGATGCTAGAGAATTCCAATCAAGACCGAGTTACCTTAATCGTAATTAGACATTACAACTTTACTACAAACTTATAGTTTTGTCACACTTCATAGATAAAACTGATTCTGATTAATTACAGAAATAACTTTTGTACCTATAGAAAACTGCAATGATTTTTGTACCTATAGCCATAGCTATATACTACCTATTCTGATTCTGGTTATAGAAATAAATTCTGATTCTGATTAATTACAAAAATAAATTTTGTACCTGCAGCTATATACTACTGCTAGTTACAGTGGAAAAAAAAACTTCAAACTATCATCTGCCTAGAATGAATAGATGGCTAATCATTTTTTCCCTGTTCCCTATGATACATCTCCCAAGACATCTACCCTTTTTTCCTCCAGGTACCGTTATGTGGTTGGAACACAAAGATCCTTTTCCATGCAAACGCATCACAAAACTTTCTTTAGACCTTTAATTTTGGCTTTACATACTTTTATATGAAAAGAAAATGTTAAAATAAAATCCTTGATGATTTTCCATAATGATATTGTCTTTGTACTCCCCATTCAACAATCTACTATGTGTACACTTCACGATGCACTACGTTGATATTATATACGTTTACTTATGATGATTTTTTTACTATTTTACTCAACATATTCTTTGGCAATACTAAGAATTGCTAATGAATCTTCTTGCATATCTCTTAATATTAAACACAATAAATCTACATTATAATATGCACTGCATACATAAAGTATAAAGATGTTATTAAACTGTCACTTGGCCTTTCCCTCAAAAAGTGTATATATATAAACCAAATATAACAATATTGTGTGCTCCATCCACACTCGTTCATTTCTTTATATCCAAGATATTGCAGTTGATGCAAAGAACTTGAAATAATGCAAACGAGCACCATAGACAAAATGGAAGGAGTACTTAAATGCAATGGATTGTATAATTTGGTTACTTACATGCATATTCAACTCAATTATTGAATTAATGTATGCTCTACTCTAGTGTTGTCAACAATATTATCGAACAGAAAGGTATCAAATAAGAAAATGAAGTACATAACGAGTGTTTCATGGAAAGAGTATTACTAGGGTATCACCATAGGACGATTGCAAACAAAATAGAAAAAAATCAAAATATACTATAAAATTTTCTATAAATGTAACAAAATTCATAAGTAAGTCTATTAATGTTTATGAGAATTAGTATTGAGTTTTTACTATGTACAGAAAGCAAGAATAAACGTTTGACTATGTATCCACTCTATCATACCAATGTTGTTGGTTTTTTTATAAATCTTGACTAAGAATGCATTACCCATGTAGTTGTATTGTATTATAGTGTAAATATCATTAGTTTCTTCCTACCTATATTTTAGATATACTATATCTGCCTTAATTTTTAAAACAAGGCAATTGACCATATCTGCCTCGATTTTTCATTCAAGTTGTATGTTGTTAAATCAATGTTGCTGAGAATTAGTACTAATTTTACCGCGTATACAAAACAAGAAAAGACAATTGACTATGTATCCAACTCTATTATACCACCGTTACTGGTTTTTGTATCTTTCAAATCTCGACTTAGAATGAGTTACCCTTGTGTTTTTATTATTATATACTAATAACCAAGGCAGCACTGGGAAAAAGAAGAAAAAAATCTTTGAAACTACGTTCCAATGAAAATATTAAGGATGTATATCATTCATTTGTTTCAGTTGCTATCCAGCCATAACTCAACACAAATCTCTAAGTCATATTGCTTAAACATAACAGTGATTACACTTGCAACCAGACATAACAATATGAATAATTATGTTACTATAATCAATCTACACTAATATAGAAAAAATTCAACAGAAAGCTTTTACAGCTCTATAAACAACTTTGCAACTGAAACGAAAATCTACTTGAATGCAAGTGGAGATAGAAAACAAAGGAAAATCCTGAGTCTGTGTCATAACATGGAGAGTTTCCTTGTTATGACACAATCCATTACATTTATGCCCATGAACTGCAATTCGAATAAAATATAGTGCAGAGGTAAATATGGGATTAACTATGCCATAACATAGAGGGTTACACAATCATTTTTCTGACAATTATGCAACAAACAACAATAATATCTTAGTCATCTATATTTTCTCATCGAATGCCTCTAATCGGCTAAAATTAGGGAGGTAAGGTGGGAGCACGAAGAATGTCCATAGACTCCACGTAGAGCTTGGATGAAAATAAGTGGTCACCACATAATTTGATACAAATAAAATTTAAACATAATAACTATATACAGTAGAAAACTCAATTGGTTTTGATCGAAACATCACTAATTTTGAATTTAATGAGTGATGCATTCACTTAATTTATCATTAATAAAATTCAAAATAAACAAAACAATATTGTAGAGAAATTGGGTACCAAAGTTAACAAAATTTGTACCTAATAAAATTTATGTCATGATCACGATTTCATAATAAAAAGTACAATGAACAATCTTATTTTATTTGTAATAGATTGGTTTAGGTTGTATTCAAAAAAATATTTGCTTTAGGTTATATTCAAAAAATATATCGATTAAACTAATAATCAAATGTCTGAAGCGGCTAACAATAAAAAAGTGCCATCTTTATTCTTTAAAATAGTAATCAAATGTCTGTCTCAAAATTTTGGTCCTTGTTTCCGTTGATTACTCATACTATAATCAATCGGATAATCACTCACTATTTATGCAACAAATACCCATTTAAAAATATTGAAATACAATTATTTTTTTTATCACTTTTCCCACTAAACCATTTAAGCAAGTCAAAATAATATCAATTCTAGTTATCTATTCACATAGAAGCCATCTAAAATAAATTACCCAACATTCTTTGGAAAAATGAACATCCAATTCATAAACAAAAATATCAAACAAATTTTTCTAGATAATGGTCATAGATTGATAGAGAGTGAAATCATTTATAATATATCGTGTTTGATAATATACCTTCGAATATATGTTCCTAGATTTTGAATCTGGGAAAAATTGATGAAGAGCGAAATCGAAGATTGGATATTAGAGTTCCAAACAGTGGCATTGCCAGGTTTTTTGGTTGGCGTGGTCACAAATACAAATACTTATAGAATCAGGGGTAGTGGCTCTGTATATTTTTGTCAACTATTCAAATAATCACAAAAGCATTCACAACCATTTATGTAATAATCATAACAAAATAGTTGATATGATAATAACTCTAATGAAACAATAAATGATTCAAATGAATTCTCCTTAAATAATTCCACTCATGGAATGAAAATTACTATTTTATTACGTAATTTCAACTAGCAAACTATGCTAAAACCAATTTTGTTTTGAAATCATGGTAAAATCACTTTCAGTTTCGAAATAAAAACCATGTTAAATGAAACGAAAATTCATTTTACTGTCCAGATTTTTAAGTATTTTCAGTTAAAATTTGTTTTAACCGTGTTTTTAAATCATGTTAAAAGCTTTCTAACCTTGTTAAAGTCAAGAAAAGTAAAGACTAGTTTCAAACATGTTTTGAAAATCGAAAATTAAAAATCAAACTTAAAACTTTAACCAACACAGTATTTCATTATTTTATATTCAACAATGCTATAAAAAACTAAATCACCTCAAATCCATTCAACGATTTGAAACAACAAACCAATTCTATTAAAGTGAAACAAAGCCTATTCCATCAAGCTTTAAACAAATGAAACAAATAGCCCAAACTCATCAAACAATATATCAAACTACCCAATTTAACCAAAAAATTAAATTACCCATTTTGTTGCTTAGATAGATGGAGGCATCCACAGAGATAGAGGCGACGAACTTCGTTGGAATTTTGAGATGATTGGATGCGACGATGAAGTTGGAGGTTGAATGCGATTTCGATAGTCTTTTTGAGCTAGATTTTATTTCCATGAAACACATTATAATTTATGAATTTCTAGCGGGGTAACGTGACCTCCCTAGGTTGTATGTGCCTCCGCCTCTGGTTCCAGATGTCGTCGAGTTGCCTACTGAAGAGCGAACTGTTGGAGTGGAGGAGAACGGCTGTGGAGACTGGAGATGGAGCAAGCAGTTTTGATTAGGATTATTTTGTCGGAGCGAACTGTTGAAGTGGAGGGCCTTTTTGGGAGGGAAACGAAAACGGTTTAGTGGTTTTTTGGAGGGCAGACAAAAATTTTGGAGCCAAGAGCGTTACACGGCATGGTACGCCATAAAATGAGTTAAAAAAACAAATAACTAAGCGTAAACGATAACGCTTTAGAATAACGCGTTATTAAATGGCATTATTAATAACATATTTTATTGTAGTGTAAGTATAAACAAAAGTATTGTCAGTAGTGATAATAACAATAATTTAATTATGAATCTAATATATTCGATTTAAGATAAGTTAGAAAGTAAACAATAAGGGAAGAAATATTAATAAAGCAATAGAGAATAAAGAAGTTATGAGAATCAAAGAAAGGTAGTTAATAGTTGAAAAGGGACAGTAAGATATGTCTAATAATGTTAAGTGGAAGTTAAGTAGTAAAAGATATTCAATCTATTAAATTAGAAGTAAATGGTAAATCACAATAAACGACGTTAATGAAACAAGAAGTAAGTTATGTAAAGATAACTGAATACCAACAGTTGAAAAAAAGAGGTGTAGCAATTCGATAAAATTTATATAGCCTCAATTATAGGTTTATGATGGGTGTGAATTATTTGGCCTAGACAATTACTTAAATTAAATTAGAATGATGCAGTAATTAGTAAGGGTTGAAATGCGAGGTCGGTAGTGCTACGTAACAGAAGTTTGTCCACTGAAAGGGGCTACCAGCGTTGGTGTATACATTGTACTAATATGAGACGTCTCCAACTATAGAAACTGTGGAATTATATATTCGCCAATAGGTGAAGGAAATATACCAAAGTTGGTTCACCTTTGTTTGATGTGTAAAAGAGCCAAGTTGGGTTTGCTTCAATCCTTTTAGGGGGTACGTGTTAAGCAACCAAGTAGGCATTTCCTTGATTGCATTAGGCAATCTAAATGGGTGAGCGTAGGATCAGCGCTATGTCAGCAAGGTTGGTACCATATATGTGAGGAGTAGGGTTGTACACATAGGTCAAGAGCATCATCGGTCCTGGAGCAGTTAGTAGAAAGACTAGAGTTACACCTAAACGAACTACATCTCCTACTAGTGCAGATCACATTTGGGACATGCACCGTCTCACGGTTGTTTGTTAGTTTGTTTATTGTTAGGAGGAAAGGCTAGGTAACCCATAGTTGAGGTCTTTCAAGCGAATATGATAATATGAGGAGCTAAGTCCTAAATAGCCCATGGAGCTAAGTCCATGATTAATTCGAGGAACGGAGTCCTCAATACAAAGTGATTAGATAAGTCTCTAAGATGAGATAGAATACTACTAAATAATTGTAATGCTATTATTAGGCATTGACAGGAATATCCTCGGTGTACACGGTTAATTCGGTCTAGACGTAGATGGTTGATACCTGGCGCAGTGTAGAGTTACAAATACCAACATGGAATATATCCTGGTCCATGATGGATAGTGGTGCTTACATATATATATATATATATATATATATGCACGTATGTAGTTATTGTAGACCTCGAGTAGGTGGGGTGTATCGTACATATATACGAAATTAAGGCGATTAAGTTAAAATAGTAGACATAACACGTAATGGAAAGCAATTAGCATAAACTAGTGTTATGTATAAAGTATGTGATTTTATAGTCACCAAGACGTTTTTCTGACCCCTCCTCATTACAACCCATATGATAGGCTTAGAGGGACAGGTACTGATATAAGGAGTGAATGGTGAAAGGAAAAATTTCCTTATTCATGTTTGATACTGACAAAAGCACTAGATATCAGATGTATTAGCCTTGGTAGGTAATTATATGTTCATTATACTTTATTATTCCACTTTGAGTTTATATCGATAGTGCTCTAATATGCTTTTGTTATTTACAAGGTACCAACGCCAATGATATGTACCCTAGTCGACTTGGGTTTTTGATTTAGCAAAAACTTAGGTCCATTAAGGTGCGGGTTGCTAAATTTGGTATCAAAACTTAAGCTAGTCGATCTTAACAATTAGGATACATTGAGTGAACATATTTGTATTTTTACTATAATTATATATATATTATACACCAAACTCTACAAATTTCAACTATAGAAGTAGTTGCAACCATATTATGAAAAGATGAACGATGCGACCATGAGTTGGAAAAAAATACAAAGCTGAAGATATACACCTATCCCCATCACCCCATGAAAAGTATGTCGTATTGGAAAATGTTGACTTAAGAAGAGCATTAATGCGACATATAGAAGGTTCCCAGAAGTTGGATGGTACTTAACTTCCTTATTGGGCCAAGATTGCCCAATGGTTATAGATCCCCACAGGATTGCCGATTGATGATGTACGTTAGCTCCAGATAAATTGAAAGTAAAGAACCTATATGTTGCAGATATAAAAAGCAACAATTAAATAAATAAGTTCCTAAAGGAGGGTGTGTAGCAATTACTCCAAGATGATAGCCAGGTTTTTAATTTATTTTGAAAGAAGATAATTTAGAAAGTAAGTGGAAAAGAAGAAAAGTCCAAAAGAAGGGATAAACAAGAACCACTCTGAGTCTGACCCTATATAAAAGAATATAATAAAAATGTTTGGAAAAAATAAATATAATATACTTGAAATAATTTTCAAGGGATCTATTTAAAAGAATAAAAACTCTATTTTGAAAAGTAAAGAAAATATTAAACTTTTTGAAAAATAAATATGTTTTATTTAAATAGAATTTCTAGTTGAAACTAAAATTATTTAGATTGAAAATTTCAGTTAAAATGGGTTTTAATAAAGAGATATTTCTTTTGATAGAAAGAAAATAGAGTGTATGTAGAGCTCATTGATTTTTCTAATTATGAAAATTTTAAGTTTTAAATTCTTTTTTTTGGGTGGACAATAGGAAGTGGTATAACTTTTAAGTGGGGTAAGTAGAATGGAAAAGAATATTTGAATCCGAAAACAAAGTGGTAGATGGGTGCACTGCGATGGGTAGATAGTAATTTTTTAGAACATTTAAAACATAGACGAAGAAGGCGGAAAAGAAATGAAACAGCGTCAGTTAAAATTTATAGTTATTATTCAACCTGGCCCGAAAAGGGTTTAGGTTCAACCTAGCCCAAATAGGCCAGGCACGATCGACCGCCTAGGCTTAACAAGTCGATTGGTAGGGGTCGACCGGTAGCGGTCGAATGGTAGCGGTCGACAGGTAGCGGTCGATTGGTAGCGGTCGACCGGTTATGTGTTCGATCATGACCCGAACCTCAAACGCGACATAAAGTTGTGTCTAGGTCGACCGGCCACTTCATTCTCTCATCACTTTTATTTTTTTCACCTTCGACCTCCTCCTCTTCCCCCACAAAATCAAGCGACGACGACAAGTCCACGCTAAGCAACGCGTGCGATGACTCCAACAGCTCCTTCCTCCGACTCTAAAATTGAGCGGCGCTCCACCTAATTCAACCCTTAGATCAAGATCTACAAACCCTCCACCAAACCAAATCTTGGCCCCTCCAAGAAGCAATATCTCCTCTTGCTACTCAAGTCTGACCCCGCAAGAGATCGGGTAGCTTCAAAACGATGAAGGAAAGGTGAAAAGCTATGAAGCGACAACGAACTTTACATTTCTACAAGGGCGACTAGTGAAGTTTTAGGACTTTGCCGCTTATGGTTTGGAGGGTATGTTTGCGGCTATAGGATTATTGTCTTTCCTTAATCATGACTTGTTTGAGCGGGAATGCTGCCGATGATGCATGTGCCTATCCGACTCTAACTGAAGTATTCGTTTGACGAGGACGGCAATAGCTTAACATCCGAAGTAAATGAAGTAGAGATTCGGATGAAAGATGAGCAATTTAGAGGTATTTTGCACATTCCAGTTGTAGGAGAAGATTTAGAGGACATCGATACCTTCGATCCAGCGATTCTTCAGTAGATCTTCCACAAGGGAGTAAGTGTCTGACGCTCAGACAACATGCAAGACCAAACCTGCCTGGACACATGCATCATTCAACATAACATCGTCCCCAAGATGGGGAGCTTTGATCAGATCTACCCTCTGATGCGGAAGGCTACCCACGCCATTATAGGTGGTATTCGGATGAATTAGGCCAAGACCATCATCTTCCATTATTTGAAAATATAAAATATTTTAGAAAAAGTTTCATGAAGTAAGTTTTATTTTTTAATCATTTCAAAATTTTAATTGAAAAAGATTTTGAACAAGAAAGAGAATTTTTATTTTTGAAATGCCCCATGCTAAGCATAGATAAAATTGACGGGTTAGCAAATATGAATTTTACTGTTCAGCGGAAGTGGCAGTAGGTATGATATAGTGAATGATGAGGGAAAAAACTGTTTTAGCTTTGGAATTTCTTTTCCTTCCATACCTTATTGATAAGAGAACAAAACATGTTTTGAAATAACTCTGTTTTAAAATTTTAAAAATAAGTTCCTTAGGCGGACTATACTTGGAAATGTTAGAAAAATAATCTAGGGAAAAAGAGAGGGTTCCAAGGTACAAAGATTTGGGTCCATAAGAGAATGATGAAAATATGGAATTCTCCATCTAAACTCCTTTTTCGGCATAAGAATATAGGATTAGAAAACTGAATTTTAAATTTTTTGGATGCTAGATATGGCGTGCTAGATATTGGACGGTAGGGATTTGTTGCAAAATTGGTTCAACCATACTTCAATTCATAGAGGTGTGGGAAAATTTGGATTCAAAAACAAAGATTTTGATTTTCAAAACTTGCATGCATATAGAACTGCCGGTATGTGTTGGTTGTTTGCACCATATTTTCAAACTTACTTTAAAAAATGCATTCATATAGGATGCACCGATTTAGTATTATTCCGCATACATATCATATATATTGTGATAAACCGTGCACTTGTTCATTATTGGTTGCACACTAATTGGATGGATAACTTAGAATGGTTATGCGCTACGTTACACGATTCAATCCTTGAGGAATTTTAGGAATGAAATTCTTTTAAAAAAGAGAAAATATAACACCTCCTAAATTAAATGAAAATTAATTGAAAAGAAACTAATAAATAATTAGTAAAGACGAAAATGAAATTCGCACATAAGTGAGAATTTTGCTATGAAACATGCACTGTTGCGTTCGTGGCGATTTTCTGATCAATTTTCATGTATAAAGTTTTACGATCGGAGTTCAAATGGGAAACTTGTTGACGTTTGAAGATTTCGAACCGAAAACAATTATATATGCAATTAAGGAAATAAATGTAAATTATTAAAGTTAACTAACGTTAACCGATACTTAATGTCTAAGCAAAATCAACGTTAATCATATCAAAAGAAAATCGTATCCAATAACGTTAAAAAGAAAATAAGTAGACATTTATCATAATAAAACAACCGGTGGACCCCTTATGGGGACCGATCGACCGTAAGCGGTCGACCAGTGTCGAATAGGCGGCCTATATTAAACCAAGATTGAGTGACCTATTAGTATAATCTAATCTAATGGCTAGCATTGATTCGAACCCCTATAAAAATAGGCATAGCCCCTCATTTTTCTTCTCATATTGTCTGAAGCAATGGCGAAACCTTACCATTTTCTTTTCTCCACAAATTCTAAAATCTGTATAAACTATATCTATATAAGTAGAGAATAATGGAGAATAATAGAGAAGAAGAACATGGTCATATCGAATCGCCAAAGCCAAGGTAAATTTTAAATCTAAATTAAATTCAAATATCTTCTCAGATCAAAATTCCAAAGAAATATGTATATGCTTTCGATACCTATTTTTGTAGGAAGAAAGGGAGTCAAACAGGAATAATAGGATTTATATCTAGAGATTTAAGCTTGATGTGAGTGAGAAATTATATATTTTTATATAGTATTGGGTATATATCATTGTAAATCTATTCATTATATACCGAAATGTAAATCTTCGAGTTGTAGGCTTAAATATACATATGTAGTGAATTTGAGAACCGTGCCTACAAATTCAGTGAATTGTTAATGTTGATTAAATATTATATAAACTTGAATCTAGAAAGCAAGGGTGAAAGTAGTCCCTAAATTTATAAGATAATTCGTTAATGATATTTTATAATAATTCCAGATTTGTTGGTTGAATGACATATATTGGTAAACATGAGTTAGAAGTTGTTGTGAATTGGATTGGGATTTAAGTAGTATTTTAATCCGTTGCAATGAAGTGTGTGGCAATGCAAATTTCTATAAATTATTCCTTTTTAACAATGAATAAAAGTGTATCATTTGAAATAACAAGGAACATGCCTAAAAGAAAGAGATGTAAAAAATATAGTTGTTTACCGTATTTTGTACCGTCTATTTCAATAAGAACAGAAAAGAAAATTCCTTGTGATTCCAAACATAACACAAGTCCTCTTTTAGATAATTTAAGGAAAATTACAGTGTTAACTTTTCCTTTTGGGAAGATGTAATTCCAACGTATTAAAATGCAGAAATCCCTAAGTATAAACCAAAGTATTGTAAGTAATGATAATAACAATAATTTAACTTTGAATCTAATATATAAGATTTAAGGTAAATTAGAAAATAAACAATAAGGGAAGAAATATAAATAAAGCAATATAGAATTAAAAAGTTATAAGAATTAAAGAAAGGTAGTTAATAGTTGGGAAGGGATAGTAAGATATGTCTGATAGTGTTAAGTGGAAGTTAAGTAGTAAACGGTATTCAATCTATTAAATTATAAGTAAGTGATAAATGAAAATAAATGGCAATAATGAAAGAAGAAGTAAGTTATGTAAAGATAACTGAATACTAACAGTTGAATATAAGAGGTGTAGTAATTCAATAATATTTATATATCCTCAATTATACGTCTATGATGGATGTGAATTATTGGCTCTAGCCAATTACTTAAATAATTAAGAATGACGTAGTCATTAGTAAGTGTAACAAACTGGATTTTCAACCCTCAAAAATCGACACCAAAACATCCATTGTATCACATGCTGGATATTCAAGTGGCGGAAATACCGATTTGTTAGGGTGAAATAAGAAGGTAGAAGATAGGAGAAAACTAAACAACACAAAATCCCACAACATAGCGAATAATATATAATACAACAATGATCTTTACAAAAACCAAAAATCTTTATTCATATAATGTCAGAGTACACTAGGCTTATCCTAAATTTGGACAGTTATAGAAACCTATTCTTACATTGACAAACATACAAACTCTATAATACATCAGAAGAAAAATATATGTGAATACGTCTGGACCATCTAGCTCCTTTTCAAATCCAAAGTATCAAGCTAAACCTGGGAAAACATGCTCGGTCTGACCCGAGCATTACATGGAATAACGCCCGGGTCAGTCTGGTAAACTAATGTGAGTAAAACTCGATAACAAGTAACAAGCAAACTGATTTCTACATTTGAAAACCTTTCAAACAAAGGGTATCTCGTAAGACCACACTGCACATAAAAATGGATGGGTTTTTACCTTACGATAACCGAAACATTTTATATCAAAATCCAGTGATATTATCATAGTGTCTAGGTTTAAAGTAAATAGATAAAATAGCTGAAATGCTTGCATCCCACCAACATACTAGGCTCTACAATCGAAAACTTAAGGCACATATTAGAGAATGGATTCCAACTAATGACTGGGCTACTGGGGTACTGCCCGCCATAGTACACCTCTAGAAAAATGTAGCGAGGTCATACCTAACGACCTCTGCCAACACAGAACCGGCCTACCCCTCGCTGGATAGTATCGAATATATCATCACCCCGGTTGTTCCCAACCGTGTTACGGAGCGTTCCCACGTACACGAATTCATTGATGATTGTGTATATATCTGGAATGGTGATGATATACCCTAATGGGTGCGATCCATATAGCCCTGCTGCATATCCCCTGTTTTATTCATTCCCGGTTGATGAGGCTTGAGGCTATATCTTACCTTTCTGAATAGCAGTCCTTATTGGAATGCTAACATTGCCCTTCCGGCAGTAATGCAGTGCCAACATTCATCCATACAAGTTGACCAAGATAAGGACAAACCGAAGGCACTACTTCTACTACATCCATTTTGGAATCACCCTCAGGATTAGTAGCAAGCAGCCCTTGTACTTCAATGGCCCCATCTTTGATCCCATGCTTCAAGATGTCTTCATTACGAAATGCTTGGGTTGGATCGAAGTGGTTTCCAGATAACATATCCGATCCCGGTCTCTTCGAAACAACTTTCGATATTTTCCGGTAAACTCAACCCCGGTTCTTTAGGAAATAATCAAACAAATAACAAGAGCGGAGTTCACCTCCTAACCGTTTGTGGACGGATTTCCTTATCATTCGTTCTAGAAGAACGAAACGAGTTCATAGGTACAATATAGCACCTTCGAAGGTAACTGTACCATATATTCTCGTGTTTCTCCTAGATATTTCCAAAGTTATGTTTTGGGTCCAGCTTTGATAGTCAGTTATTTAACTATCAAATAAACAAACATCCAATCATGGTTTAATTTCCATATGGGATCCACTAAGCCTTTATTAATTCTCTTTAATTAATAAAACCACTTTATAAAATTTGATCACAAGATATTTTCAAAACACTTTCCAAAACCCCTTACATTTCCTTTATACTTGGAAACATTTATAAACTTATCTCAACAGTAGAAGTATATTACCAAAACATTTTACTTTTCATGCCTTGAAACAAAATCATATACTTATCTTATCAGTATAAGTATATTTACAAACTTTTCAAAGTTTTCTTCTTTCCAAATCCTATATTAAATAACCAAACATTTATTCTAAATAAAACATTCCGCTTATCCTTTATCAAAAATTCCCTTTTTAAAAGCTCATCTCATATTTCAGTTAACTTATAACTTTCAAAATATAGTTATAACCCACTTTTATAAACCTTTAAGTTAATTTATAAACCTTTAAGTTAATTTATAAACCTCTTTCCAAATCTTTGAAATGATTTATAAACCTTTTTCCTATTTTTAAAACTCTTTATATAAACCTTTCTATACTCCTTTATAAAATATCCTTTATAAATATCAGTTACAAAACATTATTGTAAAACATCTTAATAACCCTTTTCATTAAAAAAATCCCTTTCTACAAACAAGTTATCATTTATAAATATCTTTATAAGAATTATATAACTTGAACAACCATTTACAAACCCTTAGCCTCAAATTGATTATAGAATTAAAGTAAATTCAAACCATACTTTATAAATTCCAAATTAGGCTTAGCAGTCCCAATGATACTAATTTAAGTTACCATTTAGTTTCAATTCGATTTCCAAATCACATAACAATTATTTACATAAGCTACCATATATGTAAATACAGTTCATATCCAATCAGGGAATAACACATCAATATAACCCATTGGCATATACAAGTCCAAATAACATAACAACAGGATGGTGATTTATCCTGCTAAATAGATGTCCAAACAATTCAATCAATTTATAGTAGAACGGGAATTTATTCTGCTTAACATATGTCCACAAAATCAAATCACTTACACTATAGAAGAATGGTGCTTTTTCTGCTAATGGATGTCATTTAATTCTCCTAATAATAAGGTTTACTTAAGGGTCCGTACAAGAGATCCTTTGATTTGGAATCAATTCGCTTTAAAAAGAAAATTTATTTAAAACACATTCGTTTCAATTTTAAACCACCTTTGAAAAGATTTAAATAGATTTAATCAACTTAAACCCTAATTAAATTTTAATTAACCCTAATTAAATCAAGATTAAATCATAACTAAATTCTAACTATTCTTAATGAACTTGATTAAGTGCTGATTAACTCCCTAATGCAATTTGGTTAAGGTTAAATCAAGTTGTTTCAAAGTTAAACCCTAATTAATCAAATATTAATTAAATAATTCGTTAATTAAATAAATAATTAGTTAACCACATTAATCTTAATTAAATAATTATTAATCACTTAATTACTTGTTAACTACATTAATCACTAATTAAAACTTTATAAATCAATTAATAGTCATTAACTTAAGTTAAGTGATGATTAACCTCTAATCATTTTCTTAATTACCAATTAGGTCCTAATTACCTTTTAATTAACTAATTAATTAATTATATTACAACTTAATTACTTTTTAACATTACTAATTAAGTTTGAAAAACTTAGTAAACTAATTTCAAAATAAAACAAATTTGAAATAGAAATTGAAACCTTTGCCGAACTACATCCAAAGAGACTGTCGCTATGAGTGCAGTTTTCTCTAACCCACCTTTAAGCGAAGCCACTTTACTAAAACCATACTATTTCATGATTGAAACATACCATAGTAAATTTTCACACTTTAAAACCAATTATGCAAACTTTAACCAAAATCTAAACTTTAAACTCTAAAAACGAGTTTGATTTCAAATTCGACCTCAAATCCATCGCGACTACATACAAAGTTTCAACTTTGTTTTCAACCCATCATGACTATAGTCAAGTTCATCATCAACTCTTTATATTCACACATCACATTCATACAACAAATTGTATACATATACCATTATATATACAATTACTAACTTTGCAATAACACATCCATTCGAGTGCTAACACTAACCCATAAATTTGCACTTATCATCACATTCAAACATGCCAATATACAACATATATATAACATGCATATAGCTAAGGATCAACACAACATATAAAGGAAAATTCTTTCCAAAATGTTAAGAATTTATTCACCGAAAGCTATCCAAACTCTCGCTAAATTAGATTATGACATAGCACTTCCATTACTAAGCAACAAGATGGAGTCTTGAACCCTGAATGCACTAGGTAGGCTCGGCCTTGAAGGGAAGAGGAAGCGAGACTTGTTTTGGTCAGGTGGAGCGACTTCGGATAATCATCGAATTCTCAATAATAAAGTCGAAAATAGGTCATTTTGCAACCGATTTTTAGGCTACCCACTCACAGAATTTCAAGAACTCAAAGAGAAAGTTAATGGAATTTCTTTTTCTTTCATTTCAAAAAAAGAATCACTCATTATCGATTTGTTTTTTGAAGAAGTAATGATTAAAAGAGGAAGGGTAATTTTCAGACTTGAAATTCTAGGTGAAAAATTGCTTTGCAAAGATTGGATATTTTGATATAGCTATGATAGAAATCTGAAAAAGTGGTCAACTAGAATGTTGTAGCCATTAAAATTTCACATGGTTCCAAAAAACGGAAAAATCCATTTGAGTTAGAAATGAGGAAGGAAAGGTTGGTGGAAAGAGGAGGAAAAATGGAGAAACTTATGGGCTATTTATATGCAAGATTTCATACCTAACCACTTTGTTAAATCACATCACAAATCATTTATAATATATATATATATATGTGTATATATATATGTATATATATATATGTATAATGTTTAATCACCTCACTCTTATATATATAATTATTATATTTAGTCACATCACTTTCTTTTTTATATATAATTATTATGTTTAATATATATATATATATATATATATATATGTAATTATTATGTTTAGTCACATCGCTTTCTTTTATATATATATATATAATTATTATGTTTAGTCACATCACTTTCTTTTATTATATATATATACAAGTTTAATTATTAATTAACTAAGATATGACAAGAGATAATTATGGTTAATGATTACAAATCTAAGATGTGACAAGAGAGGAATATATATTTATATATATAAGATTATTATTTCTAAAACTATGTCTTGTCACATCACTTACTAATCCAAATTAATATAAGATAATTTATTTCTAAGTGTATTATTATCTAGTTAATTAACTCTTATATATATGTACATATAGTGCAGAGAGACGAACAACGTTCCCGACAACTTTTCGATGTCGAAAGGTCGAAATTTTGGAAAACGTTCTTCGGTCATATTTTCTGTTTTTCTACGAACTATTTAATTTGGTAAAAAAATTTTGAAAACAATTTTACCATCATTTAATTAATTAAAATGAGTTTATTTTCATTATAAAACCTATATATTGAATATTTAAAATTAATTAAATATTCACTAATCAAAGTAGTGAAATTCCGGGTCGTTACATTCTTCCCCCCTTAAAAGAATTTCGTCCTCAAAATTACACCTCGACCTATCTCAGAAAACACTATACATCAGCTCATGTGATGTACATACATCATTCGTATGCAAATATTATTCGATCTCAACTCGAATACAAAACTTTCCTTCCGAACTAGTATCGCTCTCTCGATTCTCTAATGCGGACTCCGATCAGGCTCCTTGATTTGGAACCTCTATTCTCCTTACATAGTTGTAACTATGATAGAAAACTTTGGTCCCACACCAAGAACCCTCATCAAGTGCTCTTCGTCAAAAGTCGAGAAATAGATCCTTATTCGGAACAGTGCAACACTTCATAGTCATGTACTCAAATCTTGGATCAAAACTATATGAAAAGGAGAAATGATCTACGTACACCCTACACACTTACTAATTAGTTCTCCTTAATACCTATCCAATTTCCACTAAATCATTTATGAACATTTCATAAACTACACTGGTTCAACTTGGATGTTATTCCACTACATCCTATCCTTATCTGATTCCATTATTCCATTTCAAATTTATCTCTCAAAGAAAACTCAAGATCCAAATACCCGGATTTTATTCAAAACCATTTCAAATATAACTCTATATTTCAATCATAGAAATATATAACTATAGCTCGAGTAACTTTAAAACGATACTGAGGAACTGGGTACTACCAAACAATATCCTACATCCCCTTACCAAGAAGGGTAATACTAAAGAGAAGTGTTTACCATCTAAACACATCCCTTCCCTAATTTTAAGTTGTATTCGAGCCACTCGAACTAGTTAACTTAAAAATATTCCTTTTATTTAAAAATCTCATTTTTGAAGCAACACTTTACATTTTCCAGCAATGTTCTATTTCCAACTTACTTTGGGTTTGTTCGGGTTGAGCTTGTTTCGACTGTACAATGATAAAAAGAATAATTTACTAAGTACCCCACAACGTTCACCTAGGCAAACATCCGATCGTCACTTAGAAGATTATTCTGATCATCACAAAACAATCAAGGCTTGTTCCCCGTACCAATCCAAAAATAACACTACTTATTTAAACTTTTATCCCCAAAAATTTGTACTTAAACCAAATTTGTTTCAAATATTATTATTATTTTCTCAAAATCTTGAAAATCATTTTTCCAAAAGCACCGGGATTTAGGTTCTCAAATTTTCAACCTAAATTCTTCCAAGTTAAATGATACATTTTTATAAACCCATTTTATAAATCACTTCTATTAAACCATTTTAAATATTTATCTCAAAATATTCTAATTTTTAAATCAAATTCTACCTCAACATTAACATCAAACGCCCTATAGTCAAACTTTGAAACTTAATTCACAAGGTGTTCGTTGCCATATTTTTCCAAATCCTTATCTACCCAACCCATATCTTAAAAAGAAAACTTCCTATACACACTAACCATAGTCAATGCTCAACTGGACGAACATGACTAAACTGCCTTAAAAGATAATAAAATGATAATAATAATAACATATTATTATCTCCTAATGATGCAGCCCAGCCTGATAAAGTCTTAGGTCGCGAGCGACCTAACGAGCTAAATCAGTGGGATAAGTCGTTGAAAAGACCTAACAAACTAAATCAGTGGGATAAGTCGATGGAACGACCTAGCGAGTTAAAGCAAACCTCATATCACCCAGGTTCCTTAGGTCGCTCAAGCAAGCTAACGACCTATGATAAGTCGCGAGCGACCTAGCGAGTTAGCTCACTTAGTATGCCATACTTTTCTTATGATGCTCAAGGTCGCGTAAAGATTAGGTCACAAGGTTGCTTATGTCGCTCAAATGTTAGGTCGCGTGAAGAAGATCCAGTGTTGAGAAGTCCTAGGTCGTATGCCGCTTGTCTATACTGAGTCGCACGATGTTGTAGTATGTTAACTCATGTATTGTGTTAAGATGCTTGTTGTGTTGTACATATTTGTTAACTCGCGTTGTGTTGTAAGTTGCGACCAGTAGGTCGTAGGTCGTTTGTGCTGTATAGGTCGTGAGTCGCTGTTTGTTTTAGGTCGTGAAGGCTTGTGATGTAAGGGTTGTGTTGTATGGTAGGTCGTAGGTTGGTATTAGTGTTAGATCGTGTGCGACCTAGTGTGAGTTGTAACCCTATAAATATGGATGTGTTGGTCATTTGTAAAGTTAGTTGATTTTTGAATAAAACTTTGTTTGAGTGCTTTGTGCCTCTTATTAAATTGGTAGTTGAGTGTGATCTCCTATCTCCACTTTCGGCATTCGAGTGCGCTCGAATCAACGAATGTTGAAGCCAATTCACGGAATCAAGTGCGCTTGATCAACGTTCGAAGAATTGTAGATCTTCTCTCACGGTATCGTGCGTGATCAACGTGTCGAAGATTGCTAGAATCCGGTATCTCTTGAGATCAACGGATTTGGGCGTTTGGTATTTTTAATCCACCGATTGCTACTTTCATCGTTGTATTCATTTCTGTTATTTCCGCTACATCATTTGGTATCAGAGCTAGACTTAGCCGATCATAGCTAAGCCGAGCCTGTTGGAGCAAAGTTGAAGTGTTCAAGTTCATTTGTAAGTCAAGGCCAAGAGTTAAAGTTGTTGAAGATTGTTTGATTCGACAATGTCGCCGAGAAGAGCTAACCGTAATCAAAATGTTGAAGATTTGTATAAACGAGAAGATGCTGAACAAATGGAACAACACATTAGTAATAAATTCAATGAGAAGTTGGATGAAGGTATTGGGAGTTTAGAGAAATTGATGATAGATATGAATCAAAGTCAAAGGAGAAGGTCGCCAGTCTCGAACCATGGAGGAAACAAGGTTTCGCCATCGGTTATGGAAGCGAGGAGGGTGTCGCTGCAATCTTACCGAGAAAGAAGAGAATCTTCAGTTTTATTGAGAAGAGAACATCATGAGTATAGGAATGAAGAGAGAAGAACTCCACATGAGTTTGAACATGAGCCATATCGTAATGATGAAAGACAAAGTAGAAGGGATATGCGTGATCATAGAAATGTGGATGGTCGAGATCGTTATCGAAGTAGATCTGTTTTTGATGAAGATGGTGATAGATGTAGTGTTCATTATCGAGATCGAGACCAAGTACGAAATGCATATCAGGAGGTTGAAGATGACCGTCGATGGGAATCGGGGATGAAAATGGAAATTCCAGAATTCAAGGGTGGAATGGTAGTAGAAGAATTTTTGGATTGGTTATCTAATGTTGAAGAAAATTTTGACTTTAAGGAGGTTCCTGAGCATCGAAGAGTTAAGTTGGTTGCTACTCGTTTGAGAGGAAGAGCTGTGGCATGGTGGCAACAAACAAAACTTACATGGGAGAGAATGGGGAAGTCAAAGATTGCTACATGGGAGAAGATGAAGAAGTTGATGAAAGCAACTTTCTTACCTTATAATTATCAGTCACTTATGTATCAGCGCTTGCAGAATCTGAGACAAGGAACAAAGTCAGTGAATGATTATGCGGATGAATTTTATTAACTTATAGCGAGGAATGATATCATGGAGACAGAGGAACAGTTGACTGCTAGATTTGTTGGAGGGTTGAGAATGCAGATTCAAGATATGGTGAATATGTTTGATCCCAGATCTGTTGCTGAAGCACATCAAAAAGCTCTAGCTTGGGAGAAGCAAGGTAGGAGAGGTGGTGGTGTGTTTACAAATTCCAACAATCAAATGAAAGGGGCTAGTAGCAATGCGAATGTTTCCAAGGCTGTTGCAAAACCGGTTGTTAGTGAAGTTGCTAAGACCAAGGTTAATAGTGGTATCAAATGCTTCAATTATCAGGAGTTTGGTCACAAAAGCAATGAATGTCCAAAGCCGAAGAAGCGAGTGATGGTAGTTGAGGTTGAGGATGAGGATGTAGAAGCTGAATGTTCTAATTCACCACATGTTGAGGAGGAAGAAGAGTTGTCAGGAGATGAGGGTTGTAATTTAATGATGAGGAGGTCTTGTTTAACACCAAAACAAGAGGATGATTCTAGCTAGTTGAGGAGCAACATTTTTCAGTCAACATGCACTATTCTGGGAAAGGTTTGCAAGTTTGTTATTAATGCGGGCAGTTGTGATAACATCATTTCTACCGAGGCTGTGAAGAAGTTGGCATTAAAGACTGAGAAGCATCCGAAACCTTACAAGTTAGCTTGGTTGAGGAAAGGTGGGGAGGTGAAGGTTGGACGAAGAGCTTGTGTTAATTTTTCGATTGGGAAGAAAAACAAAGATGAAATTTGGTGTGATGTTGTGGATATGGATGTATGCCATTTGCTATTGGGAAGACCATGGCAGTATGATAGAGCTTTGCAACATGATGGACATACCAACAGCTATAGTTTCATGTTCGAAGGCACAAAAATCACTTTAGTTCCCAAGAAGCGACAACAAGAAGAAAGCAAGTTGGAGGAGATTGAAGAACTTAAAACTTTGCTATCTTTGAAGGAGTTTGTTAAGGAAGTAGGAGAGGAGCCTGAAGTATTTTTGTTGATTGGACGGGAGAGTAATGAAGTGGCTGAAATTCCTGAAGAAGTAAAGCCAGTGCTGGAAGAATTTGAAGATGTATTTCCTAAAGAGTTGCCAACGGAGTTACCACCGTTGAGGGACATACAACACCAAATTGATCTTGTTCTAGGAGCTGTGTTACCACATAGACCACATTACAAAATGAGTCCAAAGGAGCATGAGGAGTTGAGAAGGCAGGTGGAAGAGTTGCTTGAACAAGGGCGTGCACATGAAAGTTTAAGTCCTTGTGCAGTTCCAGCCTTGTTAGTGCCGAAGAAGGATGGAACGTGGAGGATGTGTACCGATAGTCGGGCACTGAACAAGATTACTGTGAGGTATAGTTTTCCAATGCCTAGACTGGATGACTTGTTGGATCAACTAAGTGGAGCTGCTATCTTTTCGAAGATCGATTTGAAGAGTGGTTATCATCAAATTCGAATTCGACTAGGGGATGAATGGAAAACAGCGTTCAAGACACGGGAGGGGTTGTACGAATGGCTGGTTATGCCATTTGGTCTTTCGAATGCACCTAGTACGTTTATGCGGGTGATGAATCAGATCTTTAGACCATTTATTAGGAAGTTCGTGGTGGTGTATTTTGATGATATACTGATATACAATGGAAGCACAGGAGAACACTTGCATCATCTGAGAGAAGTGTTGATGATACTGCGACAAGAACAATTTTATGCTGCAACAAAGAAATGCGTATTCATGACGCATAGTGTTTTATTTTTGGGATATGTTATATCAGAAGGAGGTATACAGGTGGATCAGAATAAAGTTGAAGCAATCAGAAATTGGCCACAACCCAGGACGATAACAGAAGTTAGAAGTTTTCATGGTTTAGCATCCTTCTACCGAAGATTTATTCCACACTTCAGTAGCGTGATGGACCAATTACTGATTGTATGAAGGGGAAGCAATTTTCATGGTCAGAGGAAGCAGGATTTGCTTTTGAGCGAATCAAGGAGCTTTTGACGACAGCACCAATTCTAGTTTTACCGGATTTCTAGTTGCTATTTGAATTACATACTGATGCATCGAAGGTTGGAATTGGAGGGGTGTTGAGTCATAAAGGTCATCCAATTGCTTATTTCAGCGAGAAGCTTTCGGGAGCCAAGATGAGATATAATACATATGATGTGGAATTCTATGCTATTGTGCAAGCTGTGAAGCATTGGAGACATTACTTGTTTCATAAGGAGTTTGTCTTGTATACAGACCATGAAGCGTTGAAACATTTGCAAGGACAAGACAAAGTCGCAGCTAAACATGCTTCATGGATCGCATACTTGCAACAATTTACATTTGTTGTGAAGCATAAGTCAGGAGTTACAAACCGTGTGGCAGATGCATTGAGTCGAAGGAATCATTTGTTGACTACATTGAAGGTTGAAGTGACGGGGTTTGATGTGTTGCCAGAATTGTTTGTTGATGATCCTTACTTTGCCCAGGTGGTTGATGAAGTCGAGAAGGGGAAGACGGATGAGTTTGTGTTGGTAGATGGATTCTTATTCAAAGGGAATCGATTGTGCGTACCAGATTGCAGCTTGAGAATGAAAATTGTAAAAGAGTTGCATGAAGAAGGACATGTTGGTCGGGACCGCACATTGCAGTTGATTTCTCAGTCTTATTATTGGCCCTCGATGAAGCGGGAAGTTGAAAAGTTTGTTCGAAGATGTCATGTTTGTCAAGTTTCGAAAGGGACAGCTACAAATGCGAGATTATATATGCCTTTACCTGTTCCTACAAAACCACGGGTTGATGTAAGCATGGATTTTGTGTTGGGTTTACCGAGGACTCAATGGGGAAATGACTCTATATATGTTGTGGTGGACCGTTTCTCGAAGATGGTACATTTTGTTGCTTGTAAGAAGACGGCAGATGCAGTCCATGTGGCACAGTTGTTCTTTAGGGAGATCTATCGCTTACATGGTTTACCAGAATCTATAGTTTCGGACAGGGATACCAGATTTCTGAGTCATTTTTGGATGAGTTTATGGAAGATGGTGGGAACAAAGCTGAATTTCAGTAGTGCTTATCATCTGCAGTCGGATGGACAGACTGAAGTTGTTAACAGATCCTTGGGAAATTTGTTGCGGGGTCTTGTGAAGGATAATCTGAAGAGTTGGGATGTGAAGTTATGTCAAGCGGAGTTTGCCCATAATCATGCTATCAACCGTAGTACGGGTTTCAGTCCATTTCAGATTGTATATTCAAGCTTGCCAAAGGGGCCGTTGGATTTAACGACAGTGCCACAACCAAAGGGGACAGTTAAGCGGGCCACTGATTTTGTTGATGGGTTGACAGAATGCCATAGAATCGTTCAGGAACGATTGGAGAAGAAGAATGAGAAGTATAAATGATCTGCGGATCTGAAACGAAGAAGTGTTGAATTTAATGAAGGAGATTTAGTATATGTTGTACTAACGAAGGATTGTTTTCCAGTGGGAGCCTACAATAAACTTAAAGATCGAAAGATTGGTCCTGTAAAGATTGTGAAACGGATCAATGAAAACGCTTATAGGTTGAAACTGCCGGATGATGTGTACACTTCTGACGTGTTTAATGTTAAACATCTTATACCTTATTATGGGGATGAACAATCCAATGGGGAAGAACTTTTAAATTCGAGGACGAATTTTTCCCAACCAGGGGAGGATGATGCAGCCCAGCCTGATAAAGTCTTAGGTCGCGAGTGACCTAACGAGCTAAATCAGCGGGATAAGTCGTTGAAACGACCTAACAAACTAAATCAGTGGGATAAGTCGATGGAACGACCTAGCGAGTTAAAGCAAACCTCATATCACCCAGGTTCCTTAGGTCGCTCAAGCAAGCTAACGACCTATGATAAGTCGCGAGCGACCTAGCGAGTTAGCTCACTCAGTATGCCGTACTTTTCTTATGATGCTCAAGGTCGCGTAAAGATTAGGTCGCAAGGTTGCTTATGTCGCTCAAATGTTAGGTCGCGTGAAGAAGATTCAGTGCTGAGAAGTCCTAGGTCGTATGCCGCTTGTCTATACTGAGTCGCATGATGTTGTAGTATGTTAACTCGTGTATTGTGTTAAGACGCTTGTTGTGTTGTACATATTTGTTAACTCGCGTTGTGTTGTAAGTCGCGACCAATAGATCGTAGGTCGTTTGTGTTGTTTAGGTCGTGAGTCGCTGTTTGTTTTAGGTCGTGAAGGCTTGTGATGTAAGGGTTGTGTTGTATGGTTGGTCGTTGGTTGGTATCAGTGTTAGGTCGTGTGCGACCTAGTGTGAGTTGTAACCCTCTAAATAGGGATGTGTTGGTCATTTGTAAAGTTAGTTGATTTTTGAATAAAACTTTGTTTGAGTGCTTTGTGCCTCTTCTTAAATTGGTAGTTGAGTGTGATCTCCTATCTCCACTTTCGACATTCGAGTGCGCTCGAATCAACGAATGTTGAAGCCAATTCACGGAATCAAGTGCGCTTGATCAACGTTCGAAGAATTGTAGATCTTCTCTCACGGTATCGTGCGCGATCAACGTGTCGAAGATTGCTAGAATCCGGTATCTCTTGAGATCAACGGATTTGGGCGTTTGGTATTTCAATCCACCGATTGCTACTTTCATCGTTGTATTCATTTCTGTTATTTCCGCTACATCACCTAATATCTCAACCAACTATAATACACTATTTGTGAAAATCATTCTTTTTTGTATATAAAATATATTCTAGCTAAATTAATTTCATTTACTCAATTTCAAAATAATACTGTGTTGATTAAACTTGTTTAAATTTTTAGAAAATCCTTATAGATAACGTTGGCCAAACGCATCGACCAGAATTTTTAAGCCACTCAACAACTCAAACAACATAATATAAAACCATTTTATAGCACTAACAAATACGCTCTCTTATATAATATACACTCAAACTCATCCAAGGGACTTACCCTATGTCAAATGAGTATACCCCACTAGGACCAAGGTTCTCCCTTAACCTTCGGCTCTGATACCAAATGTAACGTACTAGATTTTCGACCCTTGAAAATTGACACTATACGTCCATTGTACCACATGCCGAACATTCAAGTGCCGGAAATACCAATTTGTTAGGGTGAAAGAAGAAGGTAGAAGATAGAAGAAAACTAAACAACACAGAATCTCACGATGCAGCGAATAATATATAATACAACAATGATCTTTATAAAAAAGAAACATCTTTATTCATATAATATCAGAGTACACTAGGCTTATCCTAAATTTGGACGGTTATAGAAACCTGTCCTTACATTGACAAACATATAAACTCTATAATATAGTGGAGGAAAAATATACATGAATACGTCTTGGACATCCAGCTCCTCTTCAAATCCAAACTATCCAGCTAAACCTGGGAAAACATGCTCGGTCTGACCCGAGCATTACATGGAATAACGCCCGGGTTAGTCTGGTAAACCAGCGTGAGTAAAACTCGATAACAAGTAACAAGCAAACTGATTTCTACATTTGAAAACCTTTCAAACAAAGGTATCTCATAAGACCACACCGCACATAAACGGATAGGTTTTTACTTTACGATAACCAAAACATTTTATATCAAAATTCAGTGATAATATCATAGTGTCTAGGTTTAAAGTAAATAGATAAAATGGATTCCGACTAATGATTGGGCTATTAGGGTACTGCCTGCCATAGTACACCTCTAGAAAAATGTACTAAGGTCGTACTTAACAACCTCTGCCAACACAGAACCGGCCCACCCCTTGCTGGATAATACCGAATATATCATCACCCTAGTTGTTCCCAACCGTTTTATTGAGCGCTCCCACGTACACGAATTCATTGATGATTGTGTATATATCTAGAAGGGTGATGATATACCCTAATGGGTGCGACCCATATAGCCCTGTTGCAGATCCTCTATTTTAGTTAGTCTCATTTGATGAGGCTTGAAGCTACGTTTTACCATTCTGAATAGCAGTCCATCTTGGAATGCTAACATTGCCCTCTCGGCAGTAATGCAGTGCCAACATTCATCCATGCAAGTTGTCCAGGATAAGGACAAACCGAAGGCACTACTTCTACTACATCCATTTTAGAATCACCCTCAGGATTAGTAGCAAGCAGCCTATGTACTTTAATGGCCTCGCCTTTGATCCCATGCTTCAAGATGTCTTTATTACGAAACGCTTGGGTTGGATCAAAGGGGTTTCCGGATAACATATCCGGTCCCGGTCTTTTCGAAACAACTTTCGATATTTTTTGGTAAACTCAACCCCGGTTCTTTAGGAACTAAACAGACAAATAACAAGAGCGGGGTTCACCTCCTAACCGTTTGTGGACAGATTTCCTTATAATTCGTCCTAGAAGAACGAAACGAGTTTATACGTATAGTATAGCACCTTCAACGGTAACTGTACCATATAATTCTCGTGTTTCTCCTAGATATTTCCAAAGTTAAGTTTGGGGTCCAGCTTTGATAGTCGGTTATTTAACTATCAAATAAACAAACATCCAATCATGGTTTGATTTCCATATGGTATCCACTAAGCCTTTATAAATTCTCTTTAATTAATAAAACCACTTTATAAAATTTGATCACAAGATCTTTTCAAAACGCTATTCCCAAACCTGTTACATTTCCTTTATACTTGGAAACATTTATATACTTATCTCAACGGTATAAGTATATTACCAAAACATTTTACTTTTCATGCCTTAAAACAAAATCATATACGTATCTTATCAGTATAAGTATATTTATAAACTTTTCAAAGTTTTCTTCTTTCCAAATCCCATATTAAATAACCAAACATTTCTTCCAAATAAAAAATTCTGCTTACCCTTTATCAAAAATTCCCTTTTTAAAAGCTCATCTCATATTTTAATTAACTTATAACTTTCAAAATAAAGTGATAACCCACTTTTATAAACCTTTAAGTTAATTTATAAACCACTTTCCAAATCTCTGAAATGATTTATAAACCTTTTTCGTATTTTTAAAACTCTTTATATAAACCTTTCTATACTCCTTTATAAAATATCCTTTATAAATATCATTTACAAAACATCATTTGTAAAACACCTTAATAACTCTTTTCGTTAGAAAATGCCTTTTCTATAAACAAGTTATCATTTATAAATACCTTTATGAGAATTATATAACTTGAACAACCATTTATAAACCCTTAGCCTCAAATTGATTATAGAATTAAAGTAAATTCAAACCATACTTTATAAATTCCAAATGAGGCTTAGCAGTCCCAATGATACTAATTTAAGTTACCATTTAATTTCAATTCGATTTCCAAATCACATAACAATTATTTACATAAGCTACCATATATGTAAATATAGTTCATATCCAATCAGGAAATAACACGTCAATATAACCAGTTGACATATACAAGTCCAAATAACATAACAACAGGATGGTGATTAATCGTGCTAAATAGATGTCCAAACAATTCAATCAATTTATAGTAGAACGAGAATTTATTCTGCTTAACACATGTCCACACAATCAAATCACTTACACTACGACAGAATGGTGTTTTGTTATGCTAACGGATGTCATTTAATTCTCCTAATCATATGGGTTTCTTAAGGGTCCAGACAAGAGATCCTTTGATTTGGAATTAGTTTGCTTTAAAAATAAAATTTATTTTAAACACATTCGTTTCAGTTTTAAATCACCTTTGAAAAGATTTAAATAGATTTAATCAACTTAAACCCTAATTAAATATTAATTAACCCTAATTAAATCAAGATTAAATCATAAATAAATTATAACTAGTCTTAATGAACTTGATTAAGTACTAATTAACTCCCTAATGCAATTTGGTTAAGGTTTAATCAAATTGTTTAAAAGTTAAACCCTAATTAATCAAATATTAATTAAATAATCCATTAATTTAATAAATAATTGATTAACCATTAATCTTAGTTAAATAATTATTAATCACTTAATTACTTCTTAACCACATTAATCACTAATTAAAACTTTATAAATCAATTAATAGTCATTAACTTAACTTAAGTGACGATTAACCTCTAATCACCTTCTTAATTACCAATTAGGTGCTAATTACGTTTTAATTAACTGATTAATTAATTATATTACAACCTAATTACTTTTTAACGTTACTAATTAAGTTTGAAAAACTTAGTAAACTAATTTCAAAATAAAACAAATTTGAAATAGAAATTCAAACCTTCGTCGAACTACATCCATAGCGACTGTCGCTATGAGTGCAGTTTTCTCTAGCCCACCTTTAAGCGAAGCCACTTTACTAAAACCATACTATTTCATGATTGAAACATACCATAGTAAATTTTCACACTTTAAAACCAATTACGCAAACTTTAACCAAAATCTAAACTTTAAACTCTTGAAATGAGTTTGATTTCAAATCCGACCTCAAATCTGTCACAACTACATACAAAGTTTCCACTTTGTTTTTAATCCATCATGACTACAGTGAAGTTCATCATCAACTCTTTATATTCACACATCACATTCATACAACAAACTGTATAAATATACTAATATATATTCAATTACTAACTTTGCAATAACACATCCATTCGAGTGCTAACACTAACCCATAAATTTGCACTTATCATCACAATCAAATATGCCAAGATCCAACATATATATAACATGCATATAGCTAAGGATCAACACAACATATAAAGTAAAGTTCTTTCCAAAAGGTTAGGAATTTACTCACCGAAAGCTATCCAAACTCTCGCTAAATCAGAGTATGACATAGCACTTCCATTCCTAGGCAACAAGATGGAGTCTTGAAACCTGAATGCACTAGCTAGACTTAGCCTTGAAGGGAAGAGGAAGCGAGACTGGTTTTGGCAAGGTGGAGCAACTTCGGATAAACATCGAATTCTCAATAATAAACCCAAAAATAGTTCATTTTGCAACTAATTTTTAGGCTACCTACTCACGGAATTTCAAAAAGGACATGAGAAAGTCATTGGAATTTCTTTTTTCTATCATTTCAAAAAAAGAATCACTCATTTTCGATTTGTTTTGAAGAAGTAATGATCAAAAGAGGAAAGGGAATTTTCGGACTTGAAATTCAAGATGAAAAATTGCTTTGCAAAGATTGGGTATTTTGACGTAGCTATGTTAGAAATTTGGAAAAGTGGTCAAGTAGAATGTTGTAGCAATTAAAATTTCACATGGTTTCAAAAAAAAATCTCACTTTGAGTTAGAAATGAGGAAGAGAAGGTTGGTGGAAAGTGTAGGAAAAATGGAGAAACATATGGGCTATTTATATGCAAGATTTCATACCTAATCAGTTTGTCAAGTCACATCACAAATCTTTTATAATATATATATATATATATAATTATGTTTAATCACCTCACTCGTTTATATATATATATAATTATGTTTAGTCACATCGCTTTCTTTTATACATATATAATCATTATGTTTAGTCACATCGCATTCTTTTATATATATATTTAATTATGTTTAGTCACATCACTTTCTTTTATATATATAGAAGTTTAATTATTAATTAACTAAGATGTGACAAGAGATAATTATGGTTAATGATTACAAATCTAATATGTGATAAGAGAGGAATATATATATATTTATATATATATATAAAACTATGCCTTGCCACATCACTTACTGATCCAAATTAATATAAGATAATTTATTTCTAAGTGTATTATTATCTAGTTAATTAACTCTTATATATATGTACAAATAGTGCACAGAGACGAACAACGTTCCCGACAACTTTCCGGTGTCTAAAGGTCGGTCACATTTTCTGTTTTTCTACGAACTATTGAATTTGGTAAAGAAATTTTGAAAACGATTTTACCATCATTATTAATTAATTAAAATGAGTTTATAAAACCTATATATTGAATATTTAAAATTAATTAAATATTCATTAATCAAAGCAGTGAAATTCCAGGTCGTTACAGTAAGGGTTGGAATGTGAGGTCAGTAGTGTTGCACAACAGAAGTCTACCTACTGAAAGAGGCCACCGGTGGTTGGTATCCATTGTTGGAACTAGGCCAGCCCAGGGCAGAAGAAATGAGTGAATTTCAAAATTTTTACCAATTTGGATCTTTAATGGGCCTATGAAGTCTAAATGTACTTACAACTTTTCTAAGTTTTTTTTAAATAAAATCAATATTTTATTTCATAAATAAAGTTTCACTATAATTTAATGTGAATATAAATTAGAGTATATCACATATACTCTTATATAAATATTTGTGTGTGAAGGCTACATATTAAATTTATTTAGAAAAGGAAACTTTTCACTTCCTTTCTCTTAACTTATTCAATTAATGACGGGGCGTATGTTTATTTAGAGAAGGAAACTTTTAATTTCCTTCTCTTAACCTATTCAATTAATGAGGGGGAACATTATTTATATGGAGAGAGAAACATTTCATTTCTCTTTTTTAATTAAATTGATTGATACATTAAATACCATTAATTAGCAATTAATACATGCCATAAAATGTAAGTTTGTCCAAATATATTCCGGTGTGAATTATGAATGTGCAACATTGTGGTGTTTATAAATGATATGAATTTTCAAATTTATTTATATATGTGCATACACATACAATTGTGGTATAAAATGTCGAAATTTCTAACCATCAATACAATACTTGTAAATTAGATTGTATTTTAATTTTAAGATACCAACACTAAATAAAGAAATCCTTGAATAATTACTGATTGGCAACAAATAACTATTTATACTCTACATACTTATGACCATAAATGAATGTTTTAAAATACACATAAAGATGCTTTGAATGCGCATTAAATACACTTAAATGCACTTTAAATTATAAAATAATTTTATAACTAAACAGATGTTTATATATATGTATATGAATATAGAGATTAAAAAACATATGTATATACATACATGCATACATACATACATACATACATACATGCATATATATATATATATATATATATATGTGTGTGTGTGTGTGTGTGTGTTTATATATATACACAGTCGCACATATAGTTACAAAATATATGAACAAAACTTTGCTTACACTAAACAAATTAACTAAACTTCCCTTTACATATAATTGAATATATGGTTACAAGACACCTTAATAAAACTTTCCTTATACAAAGTAAATTAGCAAAACTTTCCCATTTTATTTTAAATCACATAATTAGTATCTAATAAAATATGTTTGTGAATTTAATTTTACAAATGTGCAAGCAAACAATTAAACATGTGTAAACATATATGGTTAAATTTAACAACTACATATTAAAAACTGCAATTTTCTTTGTTATAAAATAGAATGTATGAACAAATTCTGTTGATTAGCAAAATCATATGATTATACAGTTATATATATGAAATTGTTTGTATAAATTAAAGTTAACCTAATAAAACTTATTTCAAAATTTGTCAGACATAATAGAGTTTTAATCAAAAATATACACGTACATATGGTTATGTTTGCATCTCATGTTGACAACATATATGTATAGAGAACTATGATAATGGATAAATTAACTATACAAAAGCATGTACTAATCGGTTATAAATGATTATAAGAATTTGTAAATCAAGATGATACCTTGCTATTGCCCAAGAGAATACCTTGAACGACGAATCAAAAGCTCTTAGATTCCGTGAATCGATCTTATTACCAAATCTTTGAAGCACACCTTGAAATTGAATTCCCTATAGGATGTTGCCTAGAAGTCATACCTTAAATGATGATATCTCCTCAGATCTTCAAGATCCCTGTAACGACCATAATTTTTAGTAACATTATTTAGGATATTTAATTATTTAAATAAAATAAAATAATATAACGGTTAGGGGATTGAGATTTGTGATTAGTAGAAGGGTAGTCGTGCCCATTAAAAAAATAAACTAAGGGAATCAAAATGAATTAAGTTAGGATAAGTAGAGAAGGGCAATACAGGATTAAGTAATATCCTTATACCCTAAAACGTCACATACATTCATTTTACACGTTCATTCTCACAAACAAAAACATAAGAGGCCAGCCACCATTAGGAAAATAAGAACATAAAGCTAAAATCAAGGGGAAGAAATCAAGCAACTTAATAAAAGATCAAATCTCAACTCCTTAATCTCAAGCTAAAGGTGAATAATAACTACATCTCATGTTTTTAATTAATTTCGTTTTTAGATTAAATCCGAGCTAATTTGCAAATGTTTTGCCATGTTTTGATTGTTAAATTGGATATATATGCTTGTTGATGATTTATGATAATTCATATAGATTTTATGATATGTTTTAATATAAAAACCCTATTAAACGACATCCAAACCTTGCGATTTTAGTATATAATCAAAAATAATATTTAGATATGGGTTTCAATTTTCATAATTTTCTGAATTAATGTGGATTTAATATTAATTTTCTAGTGAAGAAAATGGTTATTTGGGTTTAAAATTAATTACGGATAATATATGTATTTTTCCTAAGTGTTTTAATAGATATATAAAATTATTTAAGGTATGGGACTTAAATGTTTTATATTTTTATAAAAGGAGAAAGGGTATTTTGTAAATAATATAATTTATATTTCTGAAACTTCGGAAGTAATTTTGAAAAATAAATTAGCAACCAATCATGTTTTGACAAACAAGGCAGGTTAGTTGAAAAGAATTGTTTTAAAAGGTTAAAAATCAGTTTAAACATGCTTTTTACATGTTTCACCACTTTTGGGACCTAGCATTCGACCAAGTACTTCTGCCTTCATCACCATCGAAACCAACGTGCATGGCATCAAAGACTTGGTGTGCATCGAATTGGACATAGGCGAAAGGTACGTAGCCGAAATGAGGTGTTTACATGATAATGCTTTACAGCTTTAACCAGTTTTGGTTGTAGGAATATGATTTGCAAAAGATATGTTTTAAAGGATATTAGTGAGGGGAAACCCGTTTCGCTAAGCGGTGTGGTCTCACTTAATATCAAATAACCGAGATGTATAGTATTATTCACACCAGGCTTTATGTCTGATTCGAAGTTTATGTTTTCCCCCTTAAACTCTCGAGTGCTCAAAATTGATTTGAGTAGGCTAAGGGTTAAGGATTTACAGGTTTTAGTAGGTTGATGAATAAAGCTTCCGAAGACGAGCAAGAGGTTGATGGCTAGCTATTTAGGAGTTGTTATGTTTTTATTTCCGCTATGTTGTATTAAGTTTGTTATGACTACTTATTACTCTGGCCATCCAAGGGGGCATCTTCATATGTCGCTCTTAGCGTATTTTGTAATAATTATATTTGATCTGAACTGGGAAACGTTTGGGATTATGTAACAATGATATGAAATGTTGTTTTGAATTGTAATCAGAAAAATGTTTTAATCTGTGATGATTTTATTTCATATTCAAGTGCTTCTGATATTATAGATACCATTAACATTACCGTATTTGGTCACCAGAAGTTAATACTATGGATGACTGCAGAATCTGTAGCGCTTAGCTTTGGACCTCCAAATAGGGGATGTTACAACTTGGTATCAGAGCATAGGCTTATGAAATTTTTTAAACTAAAATAATTTTTAAAAACATAATCCTAAGGAATTAGAGATAAGATCGGGGTATGGGATAACACTATAGTAACGTACTTGTATTTGCTATACATAATTATACGCTATATCTCCATTCTCCTATCTCTCTTAGGCTATTCTTATGTATCTCACGAGACTTGAATACAGATATGGAAGCCAGAAGTGGAAGAGTTTACCATGGAGAGGGAAGCACTACAACGAATGGAAATGCCAGACCAAATACCAAGAGAAACCAAGGTCAGGCACAAAATGGAAATGTGTGTGTTGGAGTCCCGCAAGTTGATATGGGAGCAATGTATCAGTTCTTTGTCAACATGATGCAAGCTGGTGCTGCTACTGGAGTAGTTAGAGGAGGAGTTCAGGAAGCTCTATTTGTCAACAACTATGCTATTTTGAGTAGGGATTATGCTCGGTTGGGAGGAAAGCCATTCATCAGAACTGAAGATTCCATTGAAGTAGAGAACTGGATACTGCACTGTGAGAGAATCTTTGCAGATTTAGGGCTCACTGATGAGCCGAAGAGAAGGCTTGCTTCTAGACCACTTCAGGGAGCAGCGCTATACTAGTAGAACAACGTTACAATTGGAGTTAATGAGGAGACAATGACATGGGTTGAGTTCAAGAGGAGATTTGGAGAGAAGTTTATGTCAGAGATTGCTGAGTCTGCACTGCTTAGAAAGTTTGTTGAGTTAGAGCAAGGAGACATGACTATGCTGGAGTATGTACAAGGTTTGAGGAATTGGCAAGGTATGGCTATGCTACGGTGGATACTGTGATTAAGAGGAACGAGAAGTTCATCAGGGGATTGAAGCCCGAGCTTGCTAGGGCAATGTTACCGCATATCAGGGATCCATGTGATGTTGTTGTTGAGATGGCTTTGAGGAATGAGGAGATGCTTGCTTTTATGGAGAGAAATAAAGCAAAGAAAGTCCAAGTGGAGCAGAGTCAGAAAAGAATTTTTTTCCACAAGAAAGGAGCTTAGAAGGGTGGAACTGCAAAGAAGGGGAAGTCAGAGGTTGTCTACTACAAGTGTGATAAGAAAGGGCATTTTTCTAATGAATGTCGCTCGGGTGATGGAAAGAAGTTGATCGAGAAGAAGAATTTCAGGTGCTTCAACTGCGATCAAATTGGAGATTATAAGAACCAGTGCAAAGAGCCAGCTAAGGATGGCAAATGAAAGGTGTTTGCATTAAAGCCAACTATATTGAGGCCAACAGCAGAGGAAAAAGGAAAGGCTGTGTTGGGAGGTACGCTTCTGATTCATGGTATGTTAGTTAGCATTCTGTTTGATACCGGTGCATCACATTCTTTTATATCTCGTTGTTTGGTAGATATCTTTAACCTAGAACCCTCGTATTTAGTTACTTCCTTAAGGGTTGCAAATCCGATAAGAGGGTATGCGACACTTGGGATGATGTGTGACCATCTAGAGATTGAATTGTTAGGTCATACCTTTGTTTTCAATTTGCATGTGTTTGATTTCGTAGGGTTCAGAATTATTTTGTGTATGGATTGGTTAAACAAGCACGATGCTTGGATATTTTTTTGATAGGAAAATACCACTTAGACACCCTGACTGTAGTGATCGGATCGTATATACCGTAGAAAACCTTAGTTGTGAGGTGAATGCTTTCTTGGGCGTTGTGGAGGTAGAAGATGAGTTGAATCGAGTTTTCATGGTTAGAGAATTCGCAGATGTTTTTGAACCTGTAGTAGGATTGCCACCAAAATGAGCTATTGAGTTTCAGATAGATTTAGTACCTGGATCAGAACCAATGAGTAGACCGCCAAGTAGGATGACACCTACTAAGATGAAGGAGCTAAAGGTGCAGTTGGTGGATTTGGAAGGCAAGAATTTTATTAGGTCAAGTAGTTCACCTTGGGGAGCATCCGTAGTGTTTGCAAAGAAGTCGGACGGACCGTTAAGGTTATGTATCGATTATCATAAGTTGAATGAGAAGATGATAAAGAATCGATATTTGTTGCCTAGAATTGACAATTTTTTTGATCAGTTGAGTAGAGCCAAAGTATTTTCTCGGTTGGATTTAACAATAGGGTTCCATCAGCTTAGAGTAGCAGTGGATAATATCCCTTTGACAGCGTTAGAACAAGAAATGGATCATACAAATGGTTAGTAATGCCGTTTGGACTAACTAATGCGCCAGTATTCTTTATGGATTTGATGAACCGAATTTTCCGAGAGCACCTGGATAGGTTCGTGTTGGTATTTATAGATGATATTTTGATATACTCTAAGGATGAAAGGGAGCATGAAGTTAATCTTAGAGTGGTGCTTGAGATGCTGAGGCAGCATCAACTGAAGGCGAAGTTTTCGAATTGTCATTTCTGGAAGAAGGAAGTGAATTTTCTTGGTCATGCACTCTCGGAGAAAGGGTTGTCTATATATCCGACTAAGATTGAAGCGGTGAATAATTGGATGGGACTCGAGACAGTGACCGAGATAAAGAGTTTTCTTGGATTAGCTGGGTATTATCGCAGATTCATAAAGGATTTTCCGCGAATAGCAGCATCGATGACCAAGCTAACGCAAAAGGATGTGAAATTTGTTTGGACCAATAAGTGTGAGGAAGCATTTCAGAGCTTGAAACACTTATTGACTAATGCACCTAAGTTAGTTTTTCCAGAATGGAATCAGGACTTAGTAGTATATATAGATGCATGTGGAACAGGGTTAAGAGTTGTGTTAATGCAAAGAGGTAAAGTGATTGCCTATGCTTCTTGATGGCTTAGACCATATGAGGTAAGACACCCGACTCACGATTTGGAGTTAGCTATAGTAATTTTTGTATTGAAGTTGTAGAGACATTATCTTTTGGGAGAAAGATTTGAGTTATACATGGATCAGAAGTTACTGAAGTATTCTCTCAAAAGGAGTTGAATATGAGATAGTAGAGGTGGTTAGAGTTTTTAGCCACGTATGACTTTGGTATTGAGTGCACACTTGGAAAAGGCAATAAGATTGCAGATGCACTTAGTAGAAAACATCAGAATGCAGTGTTGGCAATGATAGCTGAGTGGAAGGATTTGGAAGCATTGACGACACGTAGAGTATAGTGGAGATCTAAAGCTTGATCTAGTAAGGAAACTGTTATGATGTCATGTTTGAAGTTCGACCAGTGATAATTGAAAAGATTACTTCTAAACAGGAGGAGGATCCAGTATTAGCTGAACGGATCAGAAGATTAAGGGATGGAACGGAGCGCGATGACTTGAAGGATTTTGGTCTTTACCAGAATGGGTGGTTGAGAAAGAAGGGAAGATTGTGTGTTCCGAATGTAGGAAGCATTAGGAGGGAAGTTCTTGAGGAATGCCATCATTCGAAGTTTACTATTCATTTGGGAGGAAATAAGATGTATCAGGACATGAAGAGGAGTTTCTTCTGGGAAGGTATGAAGAGGGGTGTAGGCTTATGGGTGAAGCAGTGTTTGAACTGCCAACAGGTAAAGGTCGAACATCAGAAGCCAAGTGGGTTACTCCAACCATTAGATATTCCAGTATGGAAATGGGATTCTATTTCTATGGATTTTATAGACGGACTGCCAAGATCAAATCGAGGAAATGAAGTATATGGGTTATAATGGATAGATTAACCAAGGGTGCCCATTTCATTCCCGTTAAGTCAACTAGGATGACACATGTTTTAGCTAAGTTGTTTATGAAGAATATAGTTAAACTTCATGGAATTCCTAGCAGTATAGTAAGTGATAGAGATTTCTTGTTCACTAGCGAGTTCTGGAAGAGTCTACAGGATACTTTAGGAATCAAGCTCAAGAGGAGTACCGCTTACCATCCATAGACTGATGGGCAAACGAAAAGGGTTAACAAAGTCTGGGAAGATTTGTTACGAGCTTGTGTGTTAGATTTTGGAGGATCATGAGAAGACCATCTACACTTAGTTGAGTTTTTATATAACAACAGTTATCAGGCTAGTATGGGAATGGCACCATTTGAAGCTTTGTATGGAAGGCCATGCAAATCTCCAGTTTGTTGGTTAGAGACCGGGGATAGGTTGGTCCTTAGTCCGGATTTAGTTAGAGAAGTTGCAAAGAAGATTGAGCTCATTCAGGATAGGATGAAGGAAGCTCAGTCTAGGTAGAAGAGTTATGCTAATAGAAGATGGAAAGACTTAGGGTTCCCTGTTGGAGATTATGTTTTCATTAAGGTATCACTGATGAAAGGTGTAATTCAATTCGGGAAATCAGGGATATTAGCATCGAGGTTTGTAGGACCATTTCCTATTATAGGGAGGATCGGGAAATTCGCATATAGAGTAGAGTTACAGAACAGTTTGGCATGAGTCTAAGATGTTTTTCATGTTTCTCATCTATGAAAGTGTGTTCAAGACCCGGAGACTACTATAGCACCGAGTGTGTTAGAGGACTTAGTAGTAGAGCCAAATTTGACTATAGTTAGAAAGCCATTTCATATAGTTGCGAGAGATGAGAAGAAGCTAAGGAACAAGACAGTTAGATTAGTTAAGGTCCAGTGGAGCGATGACGATAGAGACTGTACTTGGGAGACTGAGAGCAGGATTAGAGACGCTTATCCTGATTTGTTTGATGGTATGTTTTACTTATTGATTGATTTGTTCAGTACATTATCGTAATTTCGAGAATGAAATTCTTTAAGGAGGGGAGTCTATAACAACCCTAATTTTAGTAGCATTATTTAGGATATTTAATTAGTTAAATAAAATAAAATAATGTAATGATTAGGGGATTGAGATTTGTGATTAGTAGAAGGGTAGTCGTGCCCATTAAACAAATAAACTAAGGGAATTAAAATGAACTAAGTTAGGGTAAGTAGACAAAGGCAATATAGGAATATGTAATATCCTTATACCCTAAACCCTCACATACATTCATTTTACACGTTCATTCTCACAAAAAAAACATAAGAGGCCGGCCACCATTAGGAAAGAAAGAATAACATAAGTTAAAATCAAGGGAAAGAAGCTTAAGCAACTTAATCAAAGATCAAATCTCAACTCCTTAATCTCAAGTTAAAGGTGAATAATAACTACATCTCATGTTTTTAATTGGATTTGATTTTAGATTAAATCCGAGCTAATTTGCATATGTTTTGCCATGTTTTGATTGTTAAATTGGATATATATATATATATGCTTGTTGATGATTTATGGTAATTCATATAGATTTTATGATACATTTTAATGTGAAAACCCTATTAAATGACATCCAAATGCCTTGCGATTTTAGTATATAATCAAAAATGAAATTCTAGAGATGGTTTCAATTTTCATAATTTTCTGAATTAATATGGATTTAATGTTAATTTTATAGTGGAGAAAATGGTTATTTGATTTTAAAATTAATTACGGATAATATATGTATGTTTTGGTTCTAAAATTAATATATGTTAGAAAACATATTAAAAATGATTTATGGGAATTTTTATAGATTTTTCCTAAGTATTTTAATAGATATATAAAATTATTTAAGGTATGGGACTTAAATGTTTTATATATTTATAAAAGGAGAAGGGGTATTTTGTAAATAATTTAATTCACATTTCTGAAATTTCGGCAGTACTTCTGAAAAAGAAATTAACAACCAATCATGTTTTGACAAACAAGGCAGGTTAGTTGAAAAGAATTTCTTTAAAAGGTTAAAAATCAGTTTAAACATGCTTTTTACATGTTTCACCACTTTCGGCACCTAGAATTCGACCAAGTACTTCCGCCTCCATCACCATCGAAACGAACGTCCATGGCATCAAAGACTTGGTGCGCAGCAAATTGGACATAGGCAAAAGGTACGTAGCCGAAACGAGGTGTTCCGAGTGGGTCAAAGCTTTACTTTGTTTCAAATGAAAATGCACCTGGTTTGCTTTTGCTTTCGACTTGGTTAGCTTTCGACTAGGTCAAATTGTTCTGAAGGAATGGTTTCGAAAGAGGTTGTGCCTTTGTTTTAAGTAAATGCTTTTGAAGGGGTCGAAACCCCTTGCTGCCGCATCTTACCTTTCGAAGCAATGCCTTCGAAAGGTTTTCTTTATTTTAAAACCCAAGCCACTTCTCTAATGCTTTCGAAGGGTTGGTTTCGACACCATCACTTCTTTACTTAGGAAATTGTTTTCGAACAAGTGCTTTCGACTTAATTGTTTTACGACCCTTTGTTCTGTTGAAGGTAAAACCCAAAGGCTTTGAATGAAAATGTTTTAAATGGTTTCGAAAGCTTGTTCCACATGTTTTGCTTGAACCCAATGCTTTCGAAAGGTTTGTTTATAGAAAACAATTCGATCGCTTTCAAAAGGTTTTAAAAGAAGGTTTCGAAGGGGTGGTTCCCCACAGGTTTCGAAAGGTTTTAAATGGAAGGTTCTAATGTTTTCGGAAGGCAATGTTTATAGTGTTTTGATAAGAAGATGTGTAAGGTTTTTAAAGCTTTCAAAAGAAAGGTTTTTCAAGATTTTCGAATGGTTTATTAAGAATGGTTTTGAAAGGTATGTTTAAGTCTTTCGGCCTAAGCTTTTACTTTGTCTCGAAAGGGGTACTTTCAATGGATTCGAAAGGGGTACTTTCAAAGGTTTAAATGTTTTTATCAACAAAGTTTTGTGTAAAGTATATATAACATGGCAAGGTGATTTGAGTAAAGCATAGAGTATATTTTCCTTGTTTAAGTATGATTTAAAAGGATTAAATCATTTTGAAAGAAAAGTATTTCAAGGAAAATTTATGGGTAGTTGACCCTAAGTAAAATGACTCGGTTATTAGAATACCAGATGGGACTGGTATAGGGTCGTGCCTTATACATTAGCTATTATCCCCTAGCTAATTTAGTCCAAAATTCCAGTGTGTATGGCTTTGTCATAGGTAAGACTAAAATGATGTTACACATAGAAAGGAATATACAAACAGAGAATAGGTTATTGTTGAGCCTGTAAAACCATTAGAATTAGTTGACGCTGGAAGAATTAAGTTAGGGATAGACCGTCCAGAAGAGGAGTATCTAACAAAAGTTAGATTACTTGTTTATTTTGTCTGGTAGGCCCAAGTTAGCCAAAGATTAGTAGTTAGCCAAACAAAACTATATGGTTTGGATAGATAGTCCATTTGTTACCTGATTTATTTGCTTTCATGATATTGATATTATTGCTTTAGCCAGTTTTGGTTGCAGGATTAAGATTTGAAAAAGATATGTTTTAAAAGGATGTTAGTGAGAGGAACCCGTTCCGCTAAGCGGCGTGGTTTCACTTAATATCAAATAACCGAGATGTATAGTATTATTCACAATAGGCTTTATGTCTGACTCGAAGTTTATGTTTTCCCCTTAAACTCTCGAGTGCTCAAAATTGATTTGAGTAGGCCGAGGGTTAAGGATTTACAGGTTTTAGTAGGTTGATGAATAAAGCTTCCGAAGACGAGCAAGAGGTTGATTGCTAGCTATTTAGGAGTTGTTATGTTTTTATTTCCACTGTGTTGTATTAAGTCTGTTATGACCACTTAGTACTCTGGTCATCCAAAGGGGCATCTTCATATGTCGCTCTTGGTGTATTTTGTAATAATTATATTTGATCTGGACTAGGAAACGTTTGGGATTATGTAACTTGAATATGAAATGTTGTTTTGAAATGTAATCAGAAAAATGTTTTAATCTGTGATGATTTTATTTCATATTCAAGTGCTTGTTAACGCTAAAAATGTACGCTAACACCCAGGTGTGATTTGTGATATAGCGAAAGCACCACCCGTTGGTACGGGAACTAAAAGCAAGCAGAAAATAGCAGAAAACAGTAAAAGAGACAACAATATTTATAGTGGTTCGGCTCAAAATCAAGCCTACGTCCACTTAATCTCTTCTATCGCTGATTTGATTACAAATTTTACAATGATCCTTCAATTACAACACAATTAGGACAGATTGTTAGAACTTTGATGCAGAACAGCTCTTCGAATTCATGTTGAATGAACTTGATATTTTCCGAAGGTTCTTTTAAGTTTCTTTTGCATTTGAAGTGTTGGAGCAAGTCGTGAAAACAGCAAAGTCTTGGCGCTCCAGAAAAATCCTCCCCCCGAAGTGCGGAGTAGGCGGGGTATTTATAGGAGAAGCTGGGCTTAGGTCGGCCATGTCATAGGTCGTAAGCGACCTAGGGAGTTGCGACCTAAGAATGATCCCGAGGTAGCATAGGTCGTTGGCGACTTAATGGAGTCATCCTGGACGAGATATATGTTGTGAGCGACTTAGCATGTGTAGCACAGGAGTTATCTCGGCTTGCTTAGGTCGTTAGCGACCTAATGGAAGAAGCGATGTGCATGCGGCTTAACTCTGAAGCTTGTTAGGTTGTTAGGTCGCTCTCTCCTTAAGTCGTTAGGTCGTTGCCTTCATTGAGTTGCTAGGTCGTTAGGTCGCTGGAGCTCCTTAAGTCGTTGAGTTGTGTCATATTGAGCCGCTTTATGCTTTAGGTCGTTAGATCGTGCCCTGCTATAGGTCGTTAAGTCGCTTATGCCTTGGATAGTTAAGTCGCTTATTCCCTTAGGTCGTTGAGTCGAATAGGTCGCCAAGTCGTGAATAAGAGAGGGTTAACACTTCCCCCTCGATGTATACTCTTAGAGGCTAGGTCGTGTGCTTCGATGCCTTTTAACTCGCGCTATCCTGAGTCGCTAAGTCATGAGCGACTTATGAGAGAGCTAGGTCGTTCGTGCCGATTCAAGTTCCACTGCCCCTGTATATAAGTCGCTTAGGTCACTCCTTCTTCTCTTCACCTACTCTAACACTCTAACTCGTCATTGAAGAATTTCCGAGCTCTCAAAGAAGAATTCAAACTAACCAGTCGTCGATCATCTTCACCATCACATTACGTAAGTGAATCCGATCATTATCCAACCACGACCATCACCAAATCGTGAATCCCCCTTTTTCCGACCCTAATCTGATTTCATGTGCCACATTTCACCACGAGTCATGTTACGATCGATTTTTGATCGTTATTGGAGATGTTGTCATTGTAATTCATGAGAACGCAGCAGTGCATCGGATCTATGATGAATCTGAGGCGATTCGACTTGGTTTTGGATGATTTGGCGGTGTGGAGAGATGATGGTTTTTATTGTGGAGATGTTAACGGGTTATCGGGTTACGAGTTAACGGGTTAGTGAGTTAGGCGAGTTGTTGAATGAAGAGGAGTTATCGGGTTAAGGAGAGTTAGGAAGTGCCTGACTTAGGAGCTTCGAACGACCTAGGGCTTAGCAGTTTGGACATAAATCGCACGACTTAACTTAGTGAACGACTTAGCGACTTAACATCAAACTCTGAACGACATAAGGGACCGTGACTCATTTGACATGTGACTTATCTTCCCAGAATAGCACACGACTTAAAGCAGAACGACTTATAGAATTATCACGACCTAATTTAACCCACAACATAGCTTTAACTCATAGGAACATGACTGATGAACTCCATAACTCGAGCAGAGTGACTTAGGGAAGCCCGACCTATGCTAAGTCGTTTGGACATGATCTGGATGACCTATGTTAAGTCGTTTGAACATGATCTGGATGACCTATGTTAAGTCATTTGAATACTTGTAGAATTTGACAGAACTTGATTGAGTTTCCAATTTGAACTGCCGGAATGAACTGCTTGAACTTGTTGCACTCTTTCACAGATTGTAATAACTTTTAAGCTAACAACTTGTTAAATACAACATTTGCGGAAAACTAGGACGAATATACTCATCATCGACTGCCCACATCGAGTGATGGATTAGGTCAAAGAGATAATATTTTGCTTAAGTAAAATAATATGAATCTGGTAAAAAGTGAAATGTTGTGAATCAACTGACTTAAATGCAACATCAACGCAAAATTCAGACAGTTATAAATGCTTATCACTGAATATTATCTGCATTGATACTACACTTAGTTTTGATACAGTAACAAGCCTTGAATCTTCCTGAATTGATGTGCGCCAACCAGTATTATTTCAAGTTTTACTTTATTTACTTGTTATTTCAGTAGCTTTGCACAACACTTCACACGCTTTTAGGAAACGTGCACCTTCATATTTGAATATCCAGTTCCTTGTGTAGAATGGCTTCTCAACAAGTGCAAGAAGAGATAGTAGATCAGACCGATGAAGTTTTCCCAATCGCTGACCCTATGGAGAATCCTCCAGAAAGAGTTCCAACTTCATTGAACCAACGGACCTTCAACCAGCTATGTATTCAATTCGGCATTGCTGAAGCGGATGCTCTGCTCCCAGGGGTAAATGACACCGCCGATAGGCCGCCACCTGGCTTCGTTGCAGTCAATTGTCAAATGTGTCTGAATGGAGCTATTCCCCCCTTCAACGACTTTCTTAGAACACTTGTCCTTCGATTAACTATTTCTCCATTCTAGTTGCACCCTAATGGCTATGCCATTTTGATGGGGTTATGTGTACTATTTAGGAGGACACTCAATCGCCTCCCAAGCTTCGAGGAGATCTGCTATTTGTGTTCATTCGGGAGGAACAAAGATCACCCTTCCATTACTCTTGTAAGGAGCACAAGGAACCGCAAACTAATTACAGATCTGCCTGAGAGCGCTCACAGGTTTTTAAACCAGTTCTTCTTTGTCTGTTGCCCCCCGGGATTTTACGGTATCTGGAGAATAGGAAGTAAGACTACCTATCTCTGTTTGCTTCATTTCTAAGCCTTTCAAAATTCGATTCGTCAAGTGCTAGCTTCATTCTTTACTTTTGCAGCACTTCCTCCTCCCTCTAAAGATTCTGCTCACAAATCAACTTTCGAGAGATTGAGTGCCGTAGCTGTCAACGAGAGAAGTATTAAGTTTCTATAGAAGAACGAATTTTTGCACCAATTTGGACTCTTGCACTCTTCTCGATCCATTCAGTCCCGTGATGCCCTCAGTTCTCAAGCAGAAGCGTCAAATGCCCCAGCCTTCGCAGAGGAACTTGCACCGAAGGAACTTATTGTAGAGACTTCATTAGTGAAATGCTTTAGTTCTGCTGACGGTGTGGGGTTATCTAGCAAATCTAAACTTCCCCTAGTTATTGAAGAAGAGGAATTTTCTCAACATTCTGGGAAGGCTACTAGAGAAGCTGATGAGGGAGCGGAGAAAGAAAGCTTCGTTACGGAGAGTGCGAAACGTGCTATAGAGGGCACTGTTGATATAACCCATTCTGTTGGGCATGATGGTGATGATATCTTTGGAGGACTGAGCGATCTTATGGTGACTTCCCATGAACTCTTTAAAGATGACACCACCACTCCTAAACTTGCTTCTCCCGCGATCGAAGTGATATCCGTCCTGCGATCAATTCCATCAACCTAGGAGTTGACTCCTGTTGCAAAAGCCGACATCACTCCTAAGCCAAAGAGTGGTTTGTAGCTTGATGCGCGTAGTTCGCACGCCACACACACTTAGGATTTTTGGCAATTATGCGCACTTAGCTTCTTTATTTCGGAGATTTCTAAATTTGTCTCTTTTTCACTTTCAGGTTCTCCCATGGGACGCAACAGCTCATATTATGATGACTTTCAACGCTATGCGAGGCGTGATTCTTATGATCCCAGGCGCTATCTTCCTGCCCCTAGGGAGACTGATGAGGAAAGAGCAGCTAGGAAAGCTCGTGAAAGGCAGGCTAATGAGGAGCGGTATGGAAGAAGAGACGACCGTCATGACTCTTACCAAAGGGATTATGACTCCCATAAAAGAAAGTCTCATGATGATAAGGGGAAGAGTCATATAGTTGAAGATCCCAGCAAGCGAGCCAAGCTCAGCGAAAAGTTTACATCTGAAATTTCTCAAGTGCCCGCTGCTTCTATCTCTTTAGACATCCCTTCCAGCTCTCCTGCCCTTAAAAGAGCTGATATTCAAGCAATCATTAATAGGCCTCCTTATCAAGTTGAGAAGCCTCCGCCTACACTCCAAAGCCGATTTCCGCATTGGTGTTTGAAAGGAGTACGTTTCGATCTGGACTTGGTTCCAATTGATAAACAAGCCATGTTGAGAAATCTTGACGTTGTCAAGCTTGATATTGAAAGAATGTCCGGCTGGTAAAAACTAGTTGATGAGCTTCAGAGAGTAAATCTCTTAAATCTCGAGGCTATGCTGACCATGGAGAGCGATAAGTCTGAGTGGCAAAAAGTTCTTGATCAGCATGATACGTAGATGAAAAGCATCACCGCCCACAACGAGGAACTTGAGGCTGAAATTAAGAAGCTTAAAGATGATCTTGCCACCTCTTCCACTTCTTATACCCAAAAGGAAGAGGTTCTCCAAAAGCAAGTAAGAGACGCCCACGTTACTCAACGAGATGTTGAGGCTAAACTTGAGGCGGAGTGGAAAATCGTAGATATTTACCGCAAAGATGCTGCTCAGCTGCGGGAAAAGACTAGCTCCCAAGATTTGGAGATTACAATGTTAAAGGCCCAACTTTCTAAGGCTGAAAAAGAGCGTGACGAGGCCATCGCTGGAAAAGCAGCAGCTGAACACTCGCATGAGGCAACTAAGGCCAACATTAGCTCCACTCTATTCGAGTTTTATGTTCTCAGCGTCTTGGGGCGTGGCAGTCTTTCATTTTTGGGCCCAAAGTATGAGGTTACCCTGGCTGAAGTGTGTGAGGCAACAATTGAAGTGCTTAGATATGCTGGCTACACTGAGGAGGATTTTGAGGCTCTTTATTTGGATGATGAGGGTCGTGCCGCCCTTGCCAGAGGGAAAGAACAACTTGCCAAGGCTCGAGCCGAAGCGGCGGACGGAGAGCATTTAGGGAAGGCATCTTTGACCGACCCAACTCGTCCTTCGGCTTCGGTCGACATTAATATTATTGGCTCCAGTTCCCACTCTCCGCCTCCTGCCAAAGCCGAAACTGAAATTACAACTGCTCATGCTGAAGACAAGGCCCAAGAGAGCACCGAAGCCCAAGATTTTGAAATTGACGTGATAAAGCCAAGCTCTCCAGGTAACTTCAACACTGATCCAGCTCAAGTGGACTACTCGTTTGCTTCACATGAGCTCGATGAACTTCTTTCTTTTTACTTAAGCCTCGACGTGCCACTATCACTTCTCTTTGCGAGGAATACTGATGTTTAACTTTTCTTCATCTGTAGTGAAAACAACAAGTGTTGTACAGGCTTCGCCTCCTCCAGCTGTTGCCCCTCCACCTCTTCAAGTTACTCCTCTTTCTGCTTCTCAACCGGGGTCGCAAGAAGAACAAATAGGAGCTCTTTAAGGCTTAGATGACCCAGCCGCTTCACAAGAGCAGAAAGACGAAGAACTTGAGGAGGGTGAGAGGACCCCGGAGAAATTTACTGCTGATGATACAAAGCTGATTGATCTTATCACTCCGGGCAGCGAATCTTCTTCAAGGAAGAGGGGAAAGCATGGAATTTCAAGGAAAAAGAAGGACGCTTCTGCTAAGGACACTTCTGCTAGCGATGAGAAAGCGGAAGAGGACCCAATTGCACCTCTTTCTCCTTCTTCCACGACTCGTTCAGGCCGACTCCAGAAGTTAACCATTAGGCCAGGCGAGGGCTCCAAAGGCGGCGGGAAGAAGAAGTAATGAGTCTGGTTTTATCCTTCTTGTTCTGCTTTTTGCTTGTATCTAAAGACTTGTATCGACCGGAGATTGTGCGGGTACCGACCCCCGCTTTTTAAAACCTTCACATGTGTACAAATCTTTTATAGTATGGAATAAAATGACTCTTTTTACTTGTACAATCTTTTTTCTGTATTTGTGAATGCATTTATTCCTTATTTGCGCACAACTTTCTTTATTCTCTTTGAATGATACTGCAGCGAGCTCGTGGTATGCTGCTTAAGCGTTGCTTTTATTAATGTAGCTATATTGCCCCCATACCACGGCTTATTGCAATCTTCTCCATTTTGAAAAGACTTGTACTCCTACCGTGGAGAATAATTTTTCCATTTTAAGGAAATATTATTCTGCTCTAGTAGAGTGTGCCTTGTATCAGAGAAGTTTTATTTTATTTTATTTTTTTAAAAATAAAGTTTTTACACTTCAACTTCCGGAGATGGTCACTTTTATTTTTGAAAGGTGGATTCCCCTACGCGGTGAAGCGGGCCTCTGAAGAGGGCTTTGATTTGTTTGCCAGAAAGTTATATCTCATCGCTAAGTGGGCCCACGGGACAGGCGTCAGCTGCTTTATCGGATATTTGGTTTGCACAAACGATCGCGAGTAGTTAGCTGCGGCCTAGAACCTTCTTTTTGAGAAGGTGCCCCTTCGGTGGTTCCATCAACGACTTTTTCAAGAGATAACATTTCATTTTTGGGCGTGCCTCATTAGAGGGCTTTATTTGGCACTTCAACTTTTTTGGGGAAGAATGTTCTCATTTTGGAGAAATTGATCTTCCTATGAGAGTAGAAGTGTGCCCCCAAAGAGGGCTTTGAAGTGTGCCTCCGAAGAGGGCTTTGAAGTGTGCCTCCGAAGAGGGATTTGAAGTGTGCCTCCGAAGAGGGCTTTATTTGTTTACCTGAAAGTTACTTCTCACAGTTAAATGGATCCACGGGGCAGACGCAAGCTACCTAATTGGATGTTCGTTTGTACGGACGATCACAATTTGTTGCAAGGGCCTGGTGCCTTCACTTTGGGAAGGTGCCCCTTCGGTGGTTCCACCAACCTTTTTGTTTGAGGAAAAGATTTTCATTTTTCAGCGTGCCTTGTTGGAGGGCTTTCTTTGGCACTTCAACTTTTTTGGGGAAGAATGTTCTCATTTTGGAGAAATTGATCTTCCCTTGAGAGTAGAAGTGTGCCTCCGAAGAGGGATTTATTTGACAGAAAGGTTGCATCTCACAGTTAAGTGGATCCACGGAGCAGACGCAAGCTACCTAACTGAATGTTTGTTTGCACAAACGATCACAATTAACTAGCAAGGGCCTGGAACCTTCACTTTGGGAAGGTGCCCCTTCGGGGGTTCCACCAACCTTTTTTGTTGAGAGACAAGATTTCATTTTGGCTGTTTTTGTCTGCTTGCCCATGTATTTTCCCTATCTGTCCCTCTGCGATTCCTCGTTATCACCTCTAAGCACATGTTCCTTTCTTTTTCAGGTTGTTTGATTCTTCCATAGAAGTGTACTTCATTGTTAAGTGAATCCACGGGGTAGGCGCAAGCTACTTAACCGGATGTCTGTTTGCACAAACGACCGTAATAAGTTAGCAAGGGCCTAGAACCTTCACTTTGGGAAGGTGCTCCTTTCGGTGGAATCATCAACTGATTGTGAGAAGCACTTCTTATGTAGGAATTGAATCTGGAATTTTTGTGGACTAACATTTGTTTGTCGAGTGATTTGTAGGAATCGCTTGGCCTTGCAATGTGTTGAATAGGTAAGCTTTGCTTTGATAGCTTGCAATATTAAATCGACATTTTAGCAACATAATTAAGATATTTGCACATCGAAATGAGATAGGCATTTTATAGTAGTAGAGAACACAAGATTTATAGTGGTTCAGCCAAGTATTGGGCCAAAATCCACTTTATAGTTCTTATTATTGATTCACACTGATTTTAAAATGGATTGTAATACAAGAATGATACATCCATAATCATTTTACAAATTTAAGCATAGCTTCTAAGTAAAATATGGACGCAAGTGATTGCTGTTCCAGGCTCTCGGAATTAGGTCTCCTTCGACAGTTGTGAGCTTGAAAGTGCCATCAAGAAGTTTTTTGCCTATGACATATGGCCCTTCCCAGTTTGGCCCAAACACTCCTGTTGCTGTCATGACCCTTTTCAAGACTAGATCCCCAATTTCAAAGTTGCGTTGGCGAACTTTAGAATTGAAGTGCCTAGCTATCCTTTGCTGATGAGTTGCAACTTTGAGTTTAGCTTCTTTCCTTCTTTCATCAAGCAAGTCAAGTGCTTCAAGTTGCAGCTTTTCATTTTCAGCTTGGTTGAAATGAATTCTCCTATGTGAGGGGACTTCTATTTCCACGGGAATCATTGCTTTTGATCCATATGCTAATGAGAATGGAGTGTGCCCAGTCGCAGTTTTGTGGGTAGTTCTATATGCCCAAAGTGCTAGTGGCAGCTTATCGACCCAACCACCTTTATGCTTTCTCCAGCTGTTTTTTGATGGTTGATTTGATAATTTTGTTTACTGCTTCCACTTGCCCGTTTGCCTGCGGATGAGCCACTAATGAGAAGCTTTTTTGGATCTTGAATTGCTTGCAAAAGTCCTGGAACTCTTCGCTTTCGAATTGAGTACCATTGTCTTTGATTATCTTCTGAGGCACACCATACCTGCAAATGATATTTTTAGTCACAAAGTTTATCATCTTTTTAGAGGTAATAGTAACCAATGGTTCAGCTTCAGCCAATTTAGTGAAATAATCAACAGCAACAATAGCATATTTGATTCCGGACTTGGCAATCGGCAAAGGCCCAATGAGATCTATCCCCCAAATGGCGAATGGCCATGGACTGACCATCTGTGTTAGCTCAGTGGAAGGTGCTCTTGGGATTTTTGCAAATCTCTGGCATCTGTCACACTTTCGGGAATAGGTAGCAGCATCTCGATTAATATCTGGCCAAAAATACCCATAGCGGAGAATTTTCTCTTCAAGAGTTTGGCTGCCTGAATGATTCCCACACTCTCCTCCGTGCACCTCAGCTAAAATTGTGTTAGCCTCTTCCTTGGTTACACATCGGAGCAATGGCATCGAGAATCCTCGTCTGTACAAACGGCCGTCTTGAATTACATATCTCGGGGCTTTTCTTAACAGCTTTTGGCGCTCTTTTGAGTTTTCTGGCAGGGAGCCGTTGAATAGATATTCCTTGATCGGGGCCATCCACGACTCCTGCTCTTGAGATACAGCCATAATCCAGTCAATATTCATCTCATCAGTACTTGGAGCTGACAAGACTTCCACAGGGACCAATCCCAGTAATTGAGCTTCGCCAGAGCTTGAATATTTTGCGAGAGAATCTGCCTTCATGTTCTCTTCCTGGGGTATATGGCTTATTGTATAATGATCAAAATCATCGAGAAGCTCCTAGGCCTTTGACAAGTAAGCAGGTAGATTTCCTCCTTTAGTTTGAAACTCTTTCTTGACTTGGCATACAATAAGCTGGGAATCACTGAAGATCTGCAATACTTTGATGTTCAGTTCTTTAGCAATCTTCAAGCCGGCAATAAGAGCTTCATATTCGGCTTCATTATTTGTCGAAGGAAATTCTAATCTCAATGCATAACACAATGACCGCCCTTCGGGGGTTTCAAGCACAACCCCAGCTCCGGAACAATAGTCATTTCTTGCACCGTCAACATACAATTTCCATCGGATCGGGATGTACTTAGTCACCTCTTCCTCACTACCACCTTTTTCTGTGTATTCTGCAATGAAATCTGCTAAGCTTGTCCATTGATTGCTCTTCGAGGATGGTAGGTGATATCATATTGGCTGAGTTCAATATTCCACTTCAGAAGACGACCCAAAGTTTCAGGGTGAAATAGGACTTGCTTTAGAGGTTGATTAGTAAGGACATTAATAGGATGAGCCTGGAAATATGGCCTCAACTTTTTGGACGCAATTAACAGACAATAGGCGAGCTTTTCCAACTTTGAATAATTCATCTCTGCCCTAGTGAATCTTTTGTTGATGTAATAAACCGGGCGCTGAACTTTTTCGTCTTCCCGTACCAATGTTGCACTGAGAGCATGAGATGAAACCGCTAAGTATATGACGAGATCTTCACCATTGCTGGGCTGAGAAAGTATTGGAGGCATTTCCATGTGACGAATCAGTTCATCAAAAGCTTTTTGACATTCAGGAGTCCATTCAAAGTTTTTCTTTCCTTTCATCAGAGCGTTAAAGAAGGGAATGCATTTATCAGTGACCCTGGAAATAAATCGACTCAAAGCAGCGACTTTCCCGTTGAGGCTTTGCAATTCCTTCTTTGTTCTACGGGCTTTGACTTCTCTTAAAGCAGTAATCTGAGCAGGATTAGCTTCGATGCCCCTAGCACTCACAAAGAAACCCAAGAATTTTCCGGACTCTACTCGGAATGAACATTTCAGAGGATTTAGCTTCATCCCATACTTTTGGAGGACCGCGAACATTTCTGCCAAATGATCTATGTGGTCTACTGCCTTCTTCGATTTCACCAACATATCATCAACATATACTTCCATAGTCTTCCCAATCTGGGGTTTGAACATGACATTAACAAGTCTTTGATAAGTTGCCCCATCGTTCTTTAGTCCGAAGGGCATGACTTTATAGCAGTAAAGACCAACATCAGTGATGAAGCTCGTGTCCTCCTGATCTGGCTCATGCATCATGATTTGATTGTATCCTGAGTAAGCATCCATAAAAGACAATAATTCATGCCCGGCTGTTCCATCCACCAACTGATCAATTCTGGGCAACGGGAAATAGTCTTTGGGGCATGCTTTGTTCAAGTCTGAAAAGTCGATGCATACTCTCCACTTCCCATTTTCTTTTTTAACCAACACCGGATTAGAAACCCAATTTGGATAAGTGGATTCTCTGATGAAGCCATTTTCCATGAGCTGATCTACTTCTTCTTTTAATGTTGTCGACCTTTCAGGACCCTGGGTTCTTCTTTTCGGCTTTATGGGTGTGAATTTTGGATCAATATTCAAAGCATGCACTGCGATTTCTGGAGATATTCCACACATGTCGGCATGACTCCAAGCGAATACATCCAGGTTTGCTTTCAAGAATGTTATCAGCATATTCTGAACTGTCATACCAAGTTGTGAACCCACATTCAGCACCTTGTTTGGATCATTCGGGTCAACAGGTATTGGCACCGTCACTTCCACCGGCACCACTCTACTCTCCCCTGCATTGGTTTTTCTGGGATCAATCTCTTTACGTGCACCACTATGCTCACCAGTGCAGGGTCCACCCCATAATTGCTACAAGGTGGTCTCTTTGATGCGGAGCGGAGCTGCAGCACCCTTACCCATTTCTCTTTTCTTTCTTTCCCGTAACTCTATGAAATAGCATTCTCGCCCAGCATTTTGGTCCCCTTTCACAACACTGACACCATTATCAGTGGGGGAACTTCATAGTCAGGCACCATGGGGCGAGAATGGCCTTGAATGCGGCAAGAGTTGGTCGACCCAAGAAGGCATTGTAAGCGGAGAATTCATCAATAATCACAAAAGTTTGCTTTCGGACCACCTTTTTCCCCCTTCTCCGAGTTCTACAAATAAGTCAATAGTCCCAATAGGCTGTTTTGGTTCTCCAGTGAACCCAACAATCTTCTGTGAGGAAGCTTGGACATCAGCCATGGGAATTTTCATCTGATCAAATGTCTTTCTAAAGAGGATATTGCAAGAGGCGCCGCAGTCAACAAGCACCCTTCTTACAATAGCTGATCCGATGCCTGCAGATATTACCAAAGGATCCATGGTGGGAGCCTCAACTCAAACAGAGTCTCTAGCCCGGAATATGATGTCATCGTTAAAATTTCTTTGTTGTTTTAAAGGTGCAACATCTTCCAAGACAAAAACATTTTCTTCCGCCGGGGCATATCTCAAAGCGTGAGCATATCTTTCCATCTCACCCCAACTTCTGCCCGCTGGGTTAGGACCCCCTGTGATAACATTAATGACAGGCCTTTCAGATTTATGCGATGCATTCCTCTCACCTGAGTTGGATTGATGAGCAGGAACTTGCTGCCCTTGAGTAGATGAGGTCGGGTCACTTTTGTTTCTCTTCACATATTGTTGTAGTTTATTCTGTCTCAACAGCTCTTCAATCAAATTCTTTAAATGGCGACATTCATTAGTGTCGTGGCCAGGTTGATTCTGGAACCGACAGAATCTCCCATTATGCACAACATTTTTACCAGGCTTCATCTCAGGTGGTTTGGGGTATTCGATAGCATCCTTGGTTGCGAAGAAGATATTTTCTGGAGTATCAGTCAAGGGAGTAAAATCTGAAGGTTTAAAGCGGCGATTTTTCTTCACATCTCTCTGCTCTTTCCTACTATCATTCTCCCTCTTCTGGCCACCAGATTCCTTTTTGTTAGAAGCAACATTGTTATTCTTAACCTCATCCACGTCTACTTTTGCTGGCACAGGACGGCATTCTAAGCGCATGAATTCATCGGCCTTCTTGTAGAACTTCTCAAGTGAATTTGGCTCTTTCATCTTTAGCCATTTTCCGAATTCACTTGATTTGTCAATAGCTCGCATCAAGTAAGTCAGAAGCATCCGAGGCTCTGCATTATCAACTTCGGCCAAGGCTATATTGAAGCGGTTTAAGAAAGATTTGATAGACTCTCCAGGGCTTTGTTCGAGGCTGGATAGTGACATTATGTCCTTGGCCTTCGAAGCATATAACCTGAACTGATCTTTGAATTTCCAAGTTAGATCGGAGAACTGATCCACGGATCGAACTGGCAGCTTCGTGAACCAAAGCAGGGCCACTCCCTCCAAGTACACAGGAAAGTATCTACACTTGATCTTGTCCGTTGCTCTGGCACCTGTCATATGTCAGTCATACTTATATAAGAACTGGTTAGGATCGCTTGTCCCCCGATAAGCTGGAATAGTGGGGGGAATAAACTTCTTCGGAAATTCAGCCTTCAGAATTCTTTCAGTAAAAGGAGTTCGACTTGGAGCAAACCCCCAATCACTTTCATCTTCCTTCCTTTGCATGCTGTCCTTCATAATTTGTCGAATCATTCCCGAGAGGTACTCCTCATCGTTTAGAGGCCCCGTGGGACAGACGTCAACTACTTTTTCGGAAGTTTGCCTAGACAAACGTTCATGAAGAGTTGGCTACGGCCTTGATCCTCCAGCTTGGGGAGGTGCCCCTTCGGCGGTGCCAGCTGCCCTCTGAGGAATACTTTTACCTTGGGAATCATGAACATCCTCAGCAAAGGTTTCTTCATTATTTTCAGGTTGCTGGTCAACTCCAAGCAAAGCATTCAACTTGTCCAACATCAAAGTGTTCTGGACTTCCATTTGTTGATACAACCCAGACACTACAGCATCCAATTCCGCCCTTGTGACTCCAACACTAGGAGCCGCTTGATTTGATGTGGGAGAAGTGGCGGTGTTGTCATAAGCATTTCCAAATCTAGTAGATTTACTTTTCCTTCCAGGAGCCATAATTTCGGATAGACTTCTGGTTCTGAGGGAGAGTCTTTCCACAAATCTTTGTGAAGCAATGATGAGAGCACTCCTGAGTTCGATTTCTCAGTGAAAGCACCAAAAATGTTAACGCTAGAAATGTACGCTAACACCCCGGTGTGATTTGTGATATAGCGAAAGCACCACCCGTTGGTACGGGAACTAAAAGCAAGCAGAAAATAGCAGAAAACAGTAAAAGAGACAACAATTTTTATAGTGGTTCGGCTCAAAATCAAGCCTACGTCCACTTAATCTCTTCTATCGCTGATTTGATTACAGATTTTACAATGATCCTTCAATTACAACACAATTAGGACAGATTGTTAGAACTTTGATGTAGAACAGCTCTTTGAATTCATGTTGAATGAACTTGATATTTTCCGAAGGTTCTTTTAAGTGTCTTTTGCATTTGAAGTGTTGGAGCAAGTCGTGAAAACCGCAAAGTCTTGGCGCTCCAGAAAAATCCTCCCCTCTGAAGTGCGGAGTAGGCAGGGTATTTATTGGAGAAGCTGGGCTTAGGTCGGCCATGTCATAGGTTGTGAGCAACCTAGGGAGTTGCGACCTAAGAATGATCCCGAGGTAGCATAGGTCGTTGGCGACTTAATGGAGTCATCCTGGACGAGATATATGTTGTGAGCGACTTAGCATGTGTAGCACAGGAGTTATCTCGGCTTGCTTAGGTCGTTAGCGACCTAATGGAAGAAGCGGTGTGCATGCGGCTTAACTCTGAAGCTTGTTAGGTTGTTAGGTCGCTCTCTCCTTAAGTTTTTAGGTCATTGCCTTCATTGAGTTGCTAGGTCGTTAGGTCGCTGGAGCTCCTTGAGTCATTGAGTTGTGTCATATTGAGCCGCTTTATGCTTTAGTTCGTTAGGTCGTGCCCTGCTATAGGTCGTTAAGTCGCTTATGCCTTGGATAGTTAAGTCACTTATTCCCTTAGGTCGTTGAGTCGAATAGGTCGCCAAGTCATGAATAAGAGAGGGTTAACAGTGCTTTAGATACCTTTAACATTACCGTATTGGTCACCGAAAGTTAATACTATGGATGACTGCAGCATCTGTAGCACTTAGCTTTGGGCCTCCGTATGGTGGATGTTACAATCCCCATCCAATCCTTGTAAGAGATGGATGAACCACTTTTGTTTTATTTTGTTTGATCCCTTTTTATTCGAAGTTGAAAGATTTGGGAAATTTTTTTTCCCTGCCATGAAACTTTTCTCATTCTTTAATTAAAATTTCCTTAATTAATTCCCTTGATTGTTTTTTTCTCTCCAATCCTTTCTTTATATGTATGTCATCAAATGATATAAAATTTCCACAAATCATGTCATCAAATAACATAAAATTTCCATAAATCATGTCATCAAATGACATAAAATTTCCATAAATCATTTCATGCAATTATCTTTAAATTCTATCAATATCGTATATCAATGCGTGCAAATATAACTTTTATAAATGCATTAAAATAATTAAAAAAACTTCCAAACATCGTATAAATAATAATTAATATTTCTCAAATATCAATTAATTTAATCAATTTACAATATTTTATAAATTAATTAAATCAAGTGGTTTTTAAGTGAATTCATCATTATGGTTGTGCGACTCAAAGGTGTAAATTCAGTCAATGATTAATATCGAGTTATTCAAATATTAACATTCACACGTCACTTAGCAGGTGGTGTGACATTTTGGCCGAATTTATTGCTTACAAATCTTTTGGTAAAACCCAATTTTACGTATTATAAGCGGTACCTAATAGTAATGATTATCTACACCAATTCTGTTCGTCAAAACTATATCACTTTGGATTTATGGAATTTGGTAATGGTCAAAATTCCAATATCATCCACATTCAACTTTATTGTCCAAACACAAAGTCCTTAGTTCAATAATAACAATTATTATTAATCAAAATGCTCTAGCTAAAGACTTTGACTTTGAGTTGACTTAAGTTGACCATGATACTAGTCTCAAACAACCAAGGAGACGAATCCTCTCTTGAATAATGTTTCACTTCCAATGCTTCCACTCAACCTAACTATAGTCGTTCGATGAACGTCGTGCCACACTTTAACTATAATAAAAGCGGAGCATCCATATTGAAGATCAACGGTATTCTCTAGTCAAGAGAACTGTGTAAACTAGTTACATGATATTTTCTGCTTGACCTTAGTTATATTAACCAACAGAAAATTATTGACTGAGTCATTCCATAGTTATCCAATAACTATCGGTACGTAACCACTTGGTGCCCCGCAGTAGTCATGAGTAATACACTGCCCAACACTTTGAGAGCCTTACCTACTCTAGTCTCAACGAATACATGATATCCAGTCTCGATGCAACTTGACTAGGAAAATTTAAAATGATATATTTGTTTCATTATGATAAATTACTCACAGTTACAACACTTTATAACCGCTATCACAAAACATACCATGTATGAATTTTCTATTAAATATACTTTTAATTAAATTGATTGATTAGTATAACCACATTATATCAAGTATATAATAGAAAGAAAATACCTTTATTTCGAACAAGATTGGTCAACAAGTTAGATATATGTAACAAATTATGTAATTTCCCCTAGGGCATTGTAACAGTTCCGAAAACTCGGCTTTCGAAAATCGGCATCCGTACTTCACTTGTACTCAATATGCCATAGATTCAAACGCCGAATCTGGCTTGCCGGAGCTTATAACACAGTAAGTATAACAACACAGTGGAATAAAGAAATTTATGATATCATATACAACTCCAATGAATACAATATCCAGAATGATATACAACAATGATATCAATAATACACAACAATATCAGAGATATGATACAATGCTACAGCGGAAATAACAATAATGGAAAAGATCACTCTAAATGATCTACAAAAGAGAATGACTCCAACAACTCCAACATCAGCTCGAACCACCATCACGTTGCACCAAGATAAGCAACGTCAGTCGTCAGTGAACTCCAAACACTGAACTAGCTCCAACTAGTCTACTGAACCTGAATATCTGAAAACCCTAACTCTAGATTGCCCGTGTGGAAAATAGTGGGCACCCTGAGTTTAGGAAGGGAACAATAAACTCCAGATCAGTCATGGGACTGGTGTGAGTAACAAAAACAGTTTATCTTTAAACAAACAACAAAAGAATATTAAACATTGAAATCCGCAATGCTTTTGGAAAATGAAACTACCATAAGACATCCCGCCACACACACAATGCAAACGCAGAATTGGAGGAGATTTCTTCTTATGATAGTCAAACATGTTTACTACGCAAAATCATTCGATTTGATATTATTATTAGTGCATAGTGCAGAAAACATTTCGAAAGTATAATATTAATCTTAGCCAACATACAACCATTATTGTATGCCTACTATAGCTACTATATTCAATAGCAGGTTACCGCCACATTCCATAGCAGGTTATACAACTAAAACCGTACAAGGCTCGTATTGTTTCTTTGGACTTCCAACAAATGGTCAGGCTGAGGAACTTCCTATGCCACATGGGATCGCCTCTGGCGGGACGTCCCGAGAACCTATCCGGCTCTCTGCCAACACAAGGCCGGGTTACCTCTATAACTAGGTAACTACTTCTCGAGTATGCCATCCCCCGGTCCTTTGGGACCATTATCCGAGGCGCCTCGATCAAACACACAATCACACAGTAAATGAGATTGGAGTATCCACATAGGTTAAATACCAGGGCTCCATACATGATACCACCCTTTTCCAGAAGGAAATGACGTACCCTAAAGGGCATGACCCTCATAACCTTGCCGCATCTTTCCTATTTCGACCATTTCCGGTCTTTGATGTTCGATGAGGTCTCATCCACAAAGCTACGCTTTTTCACAAAGTCGTGCTTTGATCAACAAATGATCAGCAAATGACCATCAACACACAGCAACAATCAACATGCCACACTACCGAATTGGGAGTATATCGCTGATAACCTTCAACTACATAACCTCTGAGCTCGTACGTCTCAGAGAAGGGTGTTAAGCTAAGAGAATAAATTATCCGCCACCAAGCAGAAATGTATTTGAAAGAAATCAGCTTTATATCTCAAAGTGTAATGTCAGACACGTAACCATACAAGTCTTTTCCGGGTTCGAACAGAACCAAAGGCACTTCCAAAGAAGCCCTTGCAATCCGGGTATTCACAATCCCGATCGAACTTCCCATCACTTAGGGAATCTCTATACCGGGAGCTACCCAGTGCAGAGATAATCGATAGGTTATCCTATCGTTCTCGCAAATACCCGGCCTTCAACACCGGTTTTCAAATGCTATCCATATACAACGTATCACATATTCAGAATGGGTTATGTTACACAAAGGTCCTCTCCCGGCTAAACCGAATAGGGAGCGTAATATTTAAAAACATATGGATATTAGGATTTCAGTTAAGTCACAACTTAAACCCAAACTTTCTTTTCAAATGGTTTAACAAATTACCATTTTCAAATCTTTAAACAAAAAGATTCATTTTAACAACCTTCATGGTTTAAACAATTTCCACACTTTAATCTTTTAAACAAAAGATTCATTCATAGATTTTCCAAATTAATTTCCATTTCAATTGGATTAACTCGTTAAATCTTTAAAACAAAGATTTAATTCTTAGCTTTCAAAACAATTCCAAAGCTTTATTCGTAACTTGGAAAACCATTTTTCAATTCAAACTTGAAATTCCTTTAACTTAAATTGGAATTTCATTTCTTATATGAAAGCTTTTATCATTTGAAAATAAACAGTTTTCATTTCGGAAAATCTGATTCATTTATACGAGTTAAAATCCTTGGGTTAAATTCAAATTCTCAATACCATACTTTTAAAATGGTTTAAATTCATATAAACACATTTATAACTGGTCTGGTCTTTTTAGACCATAATTTTCAAATCATTGAATTCAATTCCAAATATTGAATTCAAATTCAAATTAAATTATTTAAATTGCAAGATATTTAAAATATCTTTAAAACTCCATTCGAAAGCTTTTCATATTAAACCCCAATTTCCAATTTCAAAATCAATTGAAATTAAAATTTCAATTCTAAAAACATTAAATTAAAATTATCTGTGACTTAACCGATTTCCTCGTGAAATCCATATTAGTAACGACCCAAAATTTTAGTGATTTTATTTATTTAATTAATTGAAATTTTGTGAAATTTTAAACAATAAAATTTGAAATTAAAAATTTATAATTTGGAATACGTCTATTTAAACATAGCAACTGGTAAATTTTCAATTAATTTTATGGAAGTTTATTTTATTGTGTAATTCTATTTCAATTTCAATCAGTTAAAAATTGATGGTAACAAAATATTTTCCAAACCTGAATATTTTTACATAGAAAATTTGTAAATAACCTTCTGAGCAAGACGTCATATTTCGTTTCATCAAATTCGGATTGTTATTGCTCCGTTTATCTTATTTTCAGCAAATTTGTAGCATTTTCGGTACAGATTATCGACTTTTGACCGGATGATCGTACCACTAATATTTGTATACCATTTTGATCATCTCATCGTGCTGATCTCTGCGGTGTATTCAATTCTATGTTATGAAATCCGGTATGCAGCGAAATCTGCGTAACCGCTAATCGTACCGGTACCATTTTGAACTTTTATATTCTGTGTCCATTCAAATTTTCAAACGGTCATCTCTTTATTATTTTCTGATTTCACGTGCTCTACTTTATCATTCCCTTTACTTCGCATTTTATATGGTACGTTTGTTTTGCTCTCTCTCTCCTTTATTTCTATTTATAACTCTTCTCAGAAAAACGTACACATCTATATAAAACGGTGTTCCCCTATTCTACCCATTTGCTATCACTTCTCCTTCCTTCCATTTTGTTTGCAAAGTTTTTTCACTTTTCTTCATCTCACATGGCACGGCTGTTCATTTTCCTTTCTTGACTTCCCTCCACGTGGCCACGCAACCCAGAACCATCACCACTCTTCTGCCGTCTCCACATCGACCCTGACCAAGCACAGCCCGTCGACCACCACCGCTCAGAACAACCGAACCCCACTCCACGTGAACCAATCACCCAGGCCTTCCTCCTCACCCTCCTTTTGCTTTCCCTCACCACACTCAACTTCCCTCTTCCATCATCACGACCTCCGCCTGAGCCCACGCCACGGCCGCCTACCCCAAACCTCGCACCTCATCTCCACCTCCTAACAGCCGATGCCGACCCTGACCTTGTCCCCTCTTCCTCCACATCGCCAAGCACGTCACTACCCAATCTCCATCAATCCGATCCACCACTCTGGCCTTCAGCGCCCTCAGCCCTCCATCACGTGCAACCCGAACGCTCTTGCCCTTCCCCAGTTCGACCATGGCCTGATCAATCACCTCAGTGCAGCGCCCACATGACAAGCCACCTCGGCCAGTCGAGCTCCGCATCTCCCCGAGCCTCCCACTTTCTTCTCCTTCCTTCCTTTCACAATTGGCCAACCCCCATCACCATGAAACTCGCATGGATACTTGAGTGTAAGTATTTGTTATAACAGTCTGTTATTCTTTTTTTTATAAGCTATATGTTGAAAAAATGTTTAAATTATATACTATAATAAGCTAAGTTTATATATATAATATATATGTTATACGTTACAAGAATAATAGTTGGCCAGTGAAGATTTTTGGGCATGACAACATGTATATATAAGTTCTTATAGAAGGTTGTTCATATCAGATTCGTATAAAATGTTTTTTTTGGGTTATGTACGGTTATAGAGTATTGTGTACTATATTGTAAGTGTAATATGTGTATTTTTATATATATATACAGTTATAAACTAAGTGTCTGCATAATTTGCTACATCTGCATAACCTGGTTTACATTATCTTAGTATTGTATGTATATATGCATGTTTAAAATGTTGATTGTTATAATATAATAGTTTATTAAATTTGTATTATATATGTCGTGTATATATAGTTATATAAGTGGTTTTGCATGTTGTAAAATTTTATTAGCTACTATAATATATATATTATATATGTTAGTATTTTGATTGTAGTGAGTATGTATACAAAAAGTATCATATATTATGTTATAAAGCTTGTAAATAGTCTCAACGTTACAGTATAAGTCATACTTACAGTACATATAGTATATAGACCTATGTGAATGCACGACTGTATGTATATGTTTTAGATATATATATATATATATATATAAAAGTCTGTTAATATTTAAGCATATGTTGTATATTTAATAATATAAATATAAGGACTGAAATTTTATGGCTACAGTATATAATATTGCAGTTTTATACTGATTTTTTTTGTATGCTATAAGAGTATAGATATACCAATTTATATATATAGGTATTTTGCATATATATATATATATTTGTATTACATGTATATTTATAAACGAGTCTGCATGTGAGTGGGTTTATATAAAAAGTTATGTAGTACTTTTTGGTTTGGATATGGATATAAACATTTGTGCGCATATTTATATAAGTTATATATATTATTGTTTTGATCTTAAATTTCATATGGTTATATACATTGGTTTATATATATAAAGGTATGTGGGTCGGGTTTTTCTGATTTGTAAATTTTGATCTTAGATCTATGTGTTTAAAAGATAAAATGTTTGGAAATATATGTAGATTTTATTTTTAATATATGTATAATTGAGTTTCAAAAATTTACTTTGGTTTTAAGTTTTGTTTAAAAGAAAATTACATATATTAAATAAGTGTTTTAAATTTAATATTGATTTTTATAAATAATAATAATAGCAATAATAATAATGCATATATTTTCTGTCTCTATCAACCGATTGATTGTTCTCATCGATTCCTATTTATCAGCTTTGCTCGTCAAATTCGTGCCAATCCTGCTTTGCTTTGGAATTTGTAACTTGTTCTGTTGTCAAAAATTTCTCTAGCCTCGAAAGGTGAGCAATCACTCACGATTAATGTTCTTTTATTTTTAAATTTGATTTCTGTCACGACCCGCCATCCTACGTCCAGGAAGACGCATCGTTTTGAAGAAAAGAAAGAGGTGAGAAAGTAGAAAAGAAAGAGAAGAAGAAGAAGAACAACAGAATCTCAACAGCGGAACGAATAAATTATATTAATAACAAAAGTATTACATAATATACAACACTTATCAGAGTTACACAACATATACATCACATACTAGACAGTTATAAACATCTGTCTAGACATTACAACGCAAATACAATACAACACTATCACAGAGATCTACACAGCGGAATACTATATCTACGAACGCCGAAGCCTCCTGCTCCATTGCTCCTCCAGAATATTCGTCAAAGCTAAACCTGAATCCCTTGGCTACTCGTAAAAATTTGAGTACCCAAGAGTTTATAAAACAGAAATAAACACTTGGGTCAGACATGGGTCTGGTGTGAGTAACAGGTTAAAGTTGCTTAACTTCAAAACCTTTTGAAACAAAGGTATCACGTAAGACTCCCCACAAATAAACATGGGTAAGTTTTTACCTTACGCTAACCAAAACATTTGATAGGAAATCCAGTTATATTATTATAGGGTCTAGGGTTTTCAAGTAAAATACAGAATTAGCTGGAATGCTTACATCTCACGTTCCAACATAGTTGGGCACAACTAATACGTACGGCACTTATTGGATTTTGGATTCCATACAATGGCAGGGCTACCGGGGTACCGCCCGTCACAGTACGTGGCCTAGATCACCGTACCGAGGATCACTCCCAATCCCCTGCAACACAAGGCCGGAACATCCCTTACTGGATAATTCCCGCACAAGATATCCCAGCAGTTGTTGCAATCAACTGCCCACACAACCGAATAATAAGAAGGGACCTCTAGACAGGGATAATCTTGTCCTACTTGGGTGCTACCCACTAACCTTGCTGCACCTCTCCTGTTTTAGCCATTCCCGGTTTGATGAGGCTTGAGGCTACGATTACCTTTAATCAGAACACATCACTTAGAATGCTCATCGTCCACCTGACGATGTTCTGAAAGCATTCAATCCATACAAGTTCGTTCCGGGTTCGAACGAAACCGAAGGCATTATCTCGTTACACTCGTATTGGAATCACCCTCAGAGTTAACGACCATAACCCTTGCACTTTGAATCTTCATCTTCACTTGAGATTCATGACCTATCGTTAATTTGGATCGATGTGGTATTCGGGTCTCCAGACCTGGAAATCCGGTATACGGAAACCCGATCCCGGTCTCATCGAAATCCAAAACGTATCTTTCAAGGCCAAGTTGTTTAAAGGTTTAAACAATTCAATTCAATTTAATACTTGAATTCACATAGCATTAACATAGATAAATATCACACATTTATCACAGATATATCATAGTATATCATCCAATAGATATCAACCAAATCAGACATTCTACTCAACCATCATTCATAAGCAACCATTTATTAATCTCTATTAAAATCAATTTAATCAATTTAAATTAAATTAATTACTTAAGAATTAATTCCTAACCTTGTTTAATCAATCATTAATTAATTACTTATCCATTTAATTAATTAATCATTAAATATTAATCACTCTTGATTAATTATTCATTAATTACATAAAGTAATTATCCTTTAATAAATTTCACAAATTAATTATTCTTAACCACTTATAGTAATTAACCTTTAATTACTTCATTTATTAATTAACTATAATTAATTACAGTACTCCTTAATTAATTACATTAATTAATCACTCAGTTATTAATTATTCCTTAATTAATCAATTCTTAATTACATCATTAATTATATTAATTAATGATCCTTAATTATATTTTATCATTACTTAATTACATTAAGTAATTAATCTTTAATTAAACCATAATTTATTTATCACTATTGATTAATCACATTCAGTAATTAACTAACCTTAATTACTTCTTAAAATAAATTAATTATTCCTTAATTAATTTCTTAATTAATCCCTTGATTAATTCCATTAAGTAATTAACTACCCTTAATTACTCCATTAATTACATAAGTAATTATCTATTAATTACTTTCCTAAGTAATTAATCTTCATTAAATTACATTAAGTAATTATACTTCACAAATCATTAAATGATTATCTAAATTAATTAAACTGAATTAATTAACTTAATCTAATCAAATTTAACTCAATTAATTACAATGAGTAAATAATTTCTTAATTACTTCCATTAAGTAATTTTATTAAACAATTTCACAAATGATTATCTTTTAAACTAATTAATCTAATTAATTATCTAAATTAATCACATTAATTAATTATCCTTAGTTAATGATCTACCTTAACTATTAACTATTTTAATTATCTTTCTAAAATAATTAAACATTAATTAACCATTATTAATTACAACTTAATTAATTCTAATTATTAATAAATTAATCTCTAATTACCTAATTAATTAAGTACTTAACAATAACTTACTTAAACCTTAATTACCTTAATAATTTTATTTCTAACCATTAACTTATAAAATTAATGATCCTTAATTCAAATTAATTACCTTTAATTAATTTAATTAAACCTTAATAAATCAATTTAAAACCCTTAATTACTAATTTATAAATTAATTAAATTGATTAATTAACTTTTTAATTACCTTAATAATTTATTTTACCCCAAATTATTAAATCTTAATTATATTTAAGATAACACTTTATTCTTATTAATGATTAAAATATTATAAATAAAACATTTAAAATAATTTACCTCTAAATTTACTTTTAATTTCATTTTAAATTTAAGATTTAAAATGAAGACAAATTTTAACCTTAACAAAATTTTAAAACCATTTAAACCCTTTTTAAATCATATGTTAAATAAATATTTACTTAATTAAAGAAATTTAAAACCAACTTCATTTTATATTCAAAACAAATGAAATACACTTTGAACATTCAAAGTTGTTTTAAAACATTTTATTTCAAACTTTATTTATTTCAAAACTAGAATTTCAAACCAACTTAAATTCTGATTTAAATTTTAGATTTAAACTTTGGTTTAAATCTTTAGCTTTACAGTTTAAACTCCAGGTTTAAATTTTTAAAACAAAACAGGTTTCTTTCTAAAACCTGTAACATATATTTTAACCCGAGCCATGCCTTCATTTACTCGAGAGTTCCTTCGAGTCTCCAATCCAGAATTCACGAGTACCGCTTCGAGTCTCTTCTTCCCCAAAACACCCAGATACCCAGACATATACGTGCACGTGCACGGTCAATGAAACGAACGCCGACCATCACCGAGGTTCCCCACACGTCACCGATGATCTCCTCATGCCATCTCCCTTCACGCGATTTCGAAATCGATAAAGGAACGAAATCGAGCATCCCCACCTTCAACACAAACTAACCCAGTCACCATTCACGACCTCGAACTCAACTCCTCGACCATCTGAAACTCCCTAACTCCGGCCGATGGTTCGTCATCCACCCAGCCTCCTTCTCCTAGGACCATGCGTCGCCCGATCACCTGTAGGGGTTGAACGAATCGCATAAAGACAGTGGGCCAAAAACTAGGTTTCCCCACTTCATTCGCTACCCACCTCCGCCACGACCATCTTCAGACCTCCGTGCCATTTTTCCTAGATACCCCTCAAGCTCCTCTACCCTCTCGCGAAAACCCGGCCTCCCTAGCGCCTCCGGCCATCTCGAATTGACCAAAAACCCATTTCCGATCAACCACAACTGCTCTCGAATCGCTTGCTTAAAAATCATGATTCGATTACTAAAATTCATCACTTACAATATAAAACTGTTTATGCAATCGAATCATAGAATTATGAACATTGATCTTTGACATATATTTGTTTGTTACTGTAACTTCCTGATCTCGAAATAAATACTAACTTTAAACTCTTGAAACTATTTCTGAAATTGATATTACATTGTTATACTCATTTTTCATTTAAGGATCTTAGCCTAAAATAGACTAGATGAAGAGCAATTGAATTTTTATTTAGTGGCTTTGAGCCTATAACTTAACAGAGATATGTATATAACCATATACAGTTATGCATGCAACAACCATCTACCTATATACATACATATACAGGTATATTCATATTTATACAAATATTATTCATAACCTACCAAAGAATCAATCACTAACATCAATACATATGAACAGATTTAAGTTCAATAGGGTAGTTTACTCACAGGAAAACAACAGAGGAGTTACTGGCATACATCCATTATACATAATAAATTCACAAACATACTTCATAATACCATATCGATCACAGTAAGAACATGCAACCTAAATTTACTTTTAAGTTTGAAAGTGAAGTTACTCACCTTATTTTTGAAAATAGCTTTGAAAACCTTTAGAGATTTAGTTGCTGGAAAAGTCTTTTGAAACTTGAGAACTGGAAGGTGCCTTTTGCTTTAAAACTTGAGTTATTAAACTGCATGCTTTTGATTCCAGATCTATTTGCTTTCTCTCAGGTTGCCTCATAAAGATGTTACAGGCTCTAGATTTCAAAACAGAGAATATTGATCTCTGCTTTGATTCCAGGTTGAAGAAGAATTTAGTTCAGGCTCATATACTTTTGAAAATGAGTTTGCAGCCTTGAACAGAACAGGCTTTTGATTTTGATCTTTAATTTGAAAGTGGATTTGCAAAAATTCGATTTTTAGATATATTTTGGTTTAGAGGTGATTGTGTTTCAGATTTGAAGAAATTGCAGGCTTTTGAGGAGTTGATTTCAGATTGAAGAAGAGGCAGGCTGAAGATTGTTTTCAGATTTGTTTCTTTTGAGAATTTTGGTTCGAGGAAGATGTTATTAACTTAGTTTTTGAAAATAGTTTCAGCTGGATATTTTCTTCTTAGTTTTGATAAAAAGGAAAGAAATGAGGAGGGGGATAACATATGTATTTAGATTGGCTAAAATGATTTATTTAAAAATTAAAAGAAAAATTGAATTAAATGTGACACTTGTCCTATATCATATTAATTATCTAACACTTGTAGAAATGAGGCTTAAGGAAAATAACATGTGTCTTTATTTTGTTACACTTGTCCTTTTAGTAATTAATACATATATTTATTTATTTTAAAATGTAAATAAAAGCTTTTATACTAGTTTACTATTTATAAATACTTACCTAAATGTATATATGCATTTCTCTTTTGAAGAAAATGTAAGTAAACAAATTATATAAAATTAAAAGCTTATCCAAATATTTTTAAAATGTTTATTCTTTTAATTTCTATTATAAATCCAAATTCATATTCAATTTAAATTTAAAAATCCAATTTAAAATCAAGTTATATATATGCATATATAACTACCATTTAAATAACAATTTTATCTATTTATGTTTATAAAAACAAAGTATTATAATTATTATTTGAAAATATCAAATTTGACAAATTTAAATAATTTATAAAAGAGATTATAAATTACTTCTATTATTCAATGAATCAATACCATATATAAATTGTATTTAAACTTCTATGTTTAAATCATATATATCAAATAATATGTAAAAAGAAATAAACAAACCTTTTTATTTAAATTTGAACTTTAAGCTAAAAATCTATTTTAACAATTAAACATTTATAATATGTATTTTAAACTATATAGTTATTTATTTAAATGTCTTTGGAAAGCTTAATATTAATTTAAATCAAAATTTCCAAATTACCAAAATATTAGAAATTTGAAAACATAACTTCATTTGTTAAATTCAGACCAACTCATCTATTTATAATATATACAATTATACATATATATTATAAATAGAAAATATTCTATTAAACTTTTAAAAGATAAATCACTAATTAAATATTTATTTAATTAGATTATTAAATTTATTCAATTTTATTAACAAAGATCATCAAATCAATTTAATTTCCAATGCAGATTATTAAATTGATATTGTCCAAATTCCCGGGATATCACATTCCTCCCCCCTTAAAATAATTTCGTCCCCGAAATTTAAACAAAGGTAATTTAATAATCTATTCAATATTTAACAACCATATATTATCAACCATATGCTAACAACCATAGCAAACAATCATTCAATCAAACAAATCTAATTATCCAGACAAAATTCTGGTTAAAATTTTCCGAGTTTCCCCAAGTATATATATATATACCGGGACACTCGCTCTACAAACAATCTAAACTATGAAGCTACAGAGTTCTTACTCATCTAGATCTACAGAACTAGACAGGATATCAGACTACAGACGAGTCTGACTTAACTACCAAACCTCTTGAAATGTTGGTTCCAAAACCAATGATAGATCAAACACGTACTCCCTCAGAGATACGTAAAACACAACGAATTCCAGTTATCCAAACAGACAATTCAATCCTGAAGACCAAATACTTATCCAAATCAAAACGAAGAAGAGATCCACAACTTTACTCCTCAAACATTAGAAGACTGAACTTACTTCTCCTATCTGGAAAAGATAAAACAAAAGCACTTCCAAGCTGCTCCCGCTGCACAACTCTGATCTGAAGTAGATAAGAATGCTGATGAAGAACACAAACAAAGACTGAACAACTCATCCAGAAAAATGGTTTAACAGATTCAACAAGAAAACTCAGATACTCCATCAAAACTTGAGCTGCTTCACCCAACTCTATCTCTAGGAAACATTAGTCGAACCACCGGTAACACTCCTAAAATCCAGTTGACAAGAAAATTCAATTTCCAGATGCGGACAAACATCTGACTTTCTATAAGACATCCAGAAAACTCTGATAATTCAAGAGAACACTCAAACTATCGCAAGTCACTTTTGCGATTAACCCATCCTAATTCCAAAGAAAACTGTCCTCTCTTTACCAATCAGAACAGCTTACACTTATCTATCCAATCCATCGAAGAAATGGATCCACTCTGCTGCTTCTGAATTCCAACTCTAGAAAAACTGCTCAGCCAGAAGACTTCCTTGCCGACACACAGAATACTCCGAGCTACACTGCTGCCACTGATGCCAAGGACTTCCTAATCTAAAGCTCTTCGAGAAACTCGAACCTCAAACAGAGACGTCATGTTGAACTCAGCCACAACACCGAAGCATACACACTTCCTTAACTTGTTCCAAAGAAAACATCTTCGGAAATCTCCATAGTCACTACGTCTTATCACACAGCTACTACTTCCAGAAGTTACCAAGATACTATCACTCACTTCTGCTCATCCAACTTCAAAGATAAACTCCGAACTTTAACAGTTCCCTTCAGAGATCGATGAAATCCTTTACAACAAAGCTTACTCGAGACGGTATTGGGTCTACAGTCTCGACAGATACACTTCCAACCTCAACATTCAAACTCCAACCATTGGTGGTCGTGTTACACACAACTTACCTCATCTACCCTTATAATTCATATTGGAAAACCCGAACAGGTAACCCAACAAATAGGTAGAAATGAATATATATAGTTATATAAAAATTACAAATACGCTCTCTCAAGATAGACACCACTCCAGAGCCTAGGTATTCACTTAACCTATCGCTCTGATACCACTGTCACGACCCGCCATCCTACGTCCAGGAAGACGCATCGTTTTGAAGAAAAGAAAGAGGTGAGAAAGTAGAAAAGAAAGAGAAGAAGAAGAAGAACAACAGAATCTCAACAGCGGAACGAATAAATTATATTAATAACAAAAGTATTACATAATATACAACACTTATCAGAGTTACACAACATATACATCACATACTAGACAGTTATAAACATCTGTCTAGACATTACAACGCAAATACAATACAACACTATCACAGAGATCTACACAGCGGAATACTATATCTACGAACGCCGAAGCCTCCTGCTCCATTGCTCCTCCAGAATATTCGTCAAAGCTAAACCTGAATCCCTTGGCTACTCGTAAAAATTTGAGTACCCAAGAGTTTATAAAACAGAAATAAACACTTGGGTCAGACATGGGTCTGGTGTGAGTAACAGGTTAAAGTTGCTTAACTTCAAAACCTTTTGAAACAAAGGTATCACGTAAGACTCCCCACAAATAAACATGGGTAAGTTTTTACCTTACGCTAACCAAAACATTTGATAGGAAATCCAGTTATATTATTATAGGGTCTAGGGTTTTCAAGTAAAATACAGAATTAGCTAGAATGCTTACATCTCACGTTCCAACATAGTTGGGCACAACTAATACGTACGGCACTTATTGGATTTTGGATTCCATACAATGGCAGGGCTACCGGGGTACCGCCCGTCACAGTACGTGGCCTAGATCACCGTACCGAGGATCACTCCCAATCCCCTGCAACACAAGGCCGGAACATCCCTTACTGGATAATTCCCGCACAAGATATCCCAGCAGTTGTTGCAATCAACTGCCCACACAACCGAATAATAAGAAGGGACCTCTAGACAGGGATAATCTTGTCCTACTTGGGTGCTACCCACTAACCTTGCTGCACCTCCCCTGTTTTAGCCATTCCCGGTTTGATGAGGCTTGAGGCTACGATTACCTTTAATCAGAACACATCACTTAGAATGCTCATCGTCCACCTGACGATGTTCTGAAAGCATTCAATCCATACAAGTTCGTTCCGGGTTCGAACGAAACCGAAGGCATTATCTCGTTACACTCGTATTGGAATCACCCTCAGAGTTAACGACCATAACCCTTGCACTCTGAATCTTCATCTTCACTTGAGATTCACGACCTATCGTTAATTTGGATCGATGTGGTATTCGGGTCTCCAGACCTGGAAATCCGGTATACGGAAACCCGATCCCGGTCTCATCGAAATCCAAAACGTATCTTTCAAGGCCAAGTTGTTTAAAGGTTTAAACAATTCAATTCAATTTAATACTTGAATTCACATAGCATTAACATAGATAAATATCACACATTTATCACAGATATATCATAGTATATCATCCAATAGATATCAACCAAATCAGACATTCTACTCAACCATCATTCATAAGCAACCATTTATTAATCTCTATTAAAATCAATTTAATCAATTTAAATTAAATTAATTACTTAAGAATTAATTCCTAACCTTGTTTAATCAATCATTAATTAATTACTTATCCATTTAATTAATTAATCATTAAATATTAATCACTCTTGATTAATTATTCATTAATTACATAAAGTAATTATCCTTTAATAAATTTCACAAATTAATTATTCTTAACCACTTATAGTAATTAACCTTTAATTACTTCATTTATTAATTAACTATAATTAATTACAGTACTCCTTAATTAATTACATTAATTAATCACTCAGTTATTAATTATTCCTTAATTAATCAATTCTTAATTACATCATTAATTATATTAATTAATGATCCTTAATTATATTTTATCATTACTTAATTACATTAAGTAATTAATCTTTAATTAAACCATAATTTATTTATCACTATTGATTAATCACATTCAGTAATTAACTAACCTTAATTACTTCTTAAAATAAATTAATTATTCCTTAATTAATTTCTTAATTAATCCCTTGATTAATTCCATTAAGTAATTAACTACCCTTAATTACTCCATTAATTACATAAGTAATTATCTATTAATTACTTTCCTAAGTAATTAATCTTCATTAAATTACATTAAGTAATTATACTTCACAAATCATTAAATGATTATCTAAATTAATTAAACTGAATTAATTAACTTAATCTAATCAAATTTAACTCAATTAATTACAATGAGTAAATAATTTCTTAATTACTTCCATTAAGTAATTTTATTAAACAATTTCACAAATGATTATCTTTTAAACTAATTAATCTAATTAATTATCTAAATTAATCACATTAATTAATTATCCTTAGTTAATGATCTACCTTAACTATTAACTATTTTAATTATCTTTCTAAAATAATTAAACATTAATTAACCATTATTAATTACAACTTAATTAATTCTAATTATTAATAAATTAATCTCTAATTACCTAATTAATTAAGTACTTAACAATAACTTACTTAAACCTTAATTACCTTAATAATTTTATTTCTAACCATTAACTTATAAAATTAATGATCCTTAATTCAAATTAATTACCTTTAATTAATTTAATTAAACCTTAATAAATCAATTTAAAACCCTTAATTACTAATTTATAAATTAATTAAATTGATTAATTAACTTTTTAATTACCTTAATAATTTATTTTACCCCAAATTATTAAATCTTAATTATATTTAAGATAACACTTTATTCTTATTAATGATTAAAATATTATAAATAAAACATTTAAAATAATTTACCTCTAAATTTACTTTTAATTTCATTTTAAATTTAAGATTTAAAATGAAGACAAATTTTAACCTTAACAAAATTTTAAAACCATTTAAACCCTTTTTAAATCATATGTTAAATAAATATTTACTTAATTAAAGAAATTTAAAACCAACTTCATTTTATATTCAAAACAAATGAAATACACTTTGAACATTCAAAGTTGTTTTAAAACATTTTATTTCAAACTTTATTTATTTCAAAACTAGAATTTCAAACCAACTTAAATTCTGATTTAAATTTTAGATTTAAACTTTGGTTTAAATCTTTAGCTTTACAGTTTAAACTCCAGGTTTAAATTTTTAAAACAAAACAGGTTTCTTTCTAAAACCTGTAACATATATTTTAACCCGAGCCATGCCTTCATTTACTCGAGAGTTCCTTCGAGTCTCCAATCCAGAATTCACGAGTACCGCTTCGAGTCTCTTCTTCCCCAAAACACCCAGATACCCAGACATATACGTGCACGTGCACGGTCAATGAAACGAACGCCGACCATCACCGAGGTTCCCCACACGTCACCGATGATCTCCTCATGCCATTTCCCTTCACGCGATTTCGAAATCGATAAAGGAACGAAATCGAGCATCCCCACCTTCAACACAAACTAACCCAGTCACCATTCACGACCTCGAACTCAACGCCTCGACCATCTGAAACTCCCTAACTCCGGCCGATGGTTCGTCATCCACCCAGCCTCCTTCTCCTAGGACCACGCGTCGCCCGATCACCTGTAGGGGTTGAACGAATCGCATAAAGACAGTGGGCCAAAAACTAGGTTTCCCCACTTCATTCGCTACCCACCTCCGCCACGACCATCTTCAGACCTCCGTGCCATTTTTCCTAGATACCCCTCAAGCTCCTCTACCCTCTCGCGAAAACCCGGCCTCCCTAGCGCCTCCGGCCATCTCGAATTGACCAAAAACCCATTTCCGATCAACCACAACTGCTCTCGAATCGCTTGCTTAAAAATCATGATTCGATTACTAAAATTCATCAATTTACAATATAAAACTGTTTATGCAATCGAATCATAGAATTATGAACATTGATCTTTGACATATATTTGTTTGTTACTGTAACTTCCTGATCTCGAAATAAATACTAACTTTAAACTCTTGAAACTATTTCTGAAATTGATATTACATTGTTATACTCATTTTTCATTTAAGGATCTTAGCCTAAAATAGACTAGATGAAGAGCAATTGAATTTTTATTTAGTGGCTTTGAGCCTATAACTTAACAGAGATATGTATATAACCATATACAGTTATGCATGCAACAACCATCTACCTATATACATACATATACAGGTATATTCATATTTATACAAATATTATTCATAACCTACCAAAGAATCAATCACTAACATCAATACATATGAACAGATTTAAGTTCAATAGGGTAGTTTACTCACAGGAAAACAACAGAGGAGTTACTGGCATACATCCATTATACATAATAAATTCACAAACATACTTCATAATACCATATCGATCACAGTAAGAACATGCAACCTAAATTTACTTTTAAGTTTGAAAGTGAAGTTACTCACCTTATTTTTGAAAATAGCTTTGAAAACCTTTAGAGATTTAGTTGCTGGAAAAGTCTTTTGAAACTTGAGAACTGGAAGGTGCCTTTTGCTTTAAAACTTGAGTTATTAAACTGCATGCTTTTGATTCCAGATCTATTTGCTTTCTCTCAGGTTGCCTCATAAAGATGTTACAGGCTCTAGATTTCAAAACAGAGAATATTGATCTCTGCTTTGATTCCAGGTTGAAGAAGAATTTAGTTCAGGCTCATATACTTTTGAAAATGAGTTTGCAGCCTTGAACAGAACAGGCTTTTGATTTTGATCTTTAATTTGAAAGTGGATTTGCAAAAATTCGATTTTTAGATATATTTTGGTTTAGAGGTGATTGTGTTTCAGATTTGAAGAAATTGCAGGCTTTTGAGGAGTTGATTTCAGATTGAAGAAGAGGCAGGCTGAAGATTGTTTTCAGATTTGTTTCTTTTGAGAATTTTGGTTCGAGGAAGATGTTATTAACTTAGTTTTTGAAAATAGTTTCAGCTGGATATTTTCTTCTTAGTTTTGATAAAAAGGAAAGAAATGAGGAGGGGGATAACATATGTATTTAGATTGGCTAAAATGATTTATTTAAAAATTAAAAGAAAAATTGAATTAAATGTGACACTTGTCCTATATCATATTAATTATCTAACACTTGTAGAAATGAGGCTTAAGGAAAATAACATGTGTCTTTATTTTGTTACACTTGTCCTTTTAGTAATTAATACATATATTTATTTATTTTAAAATGTAAATAAAAGCTTTTATACTAGTTTACTATTTATAAATACTTACCTAAATGTATATATGCATTTCTCTTTTGAAGAAAATGTAAGTAAACAAATTATATAAAATTAAAAGCTTATCCAAATATTTTTAAAATGTTTATTCTTTTAATTTCTATTATAAATCCAAATTCATATTCAATTTAAATTTAAAAATCCAATTTAAAATCAAGTTATATATATGCATATATAACTACCATTTAAATAACAATTTTATCTATTTATGTTTATAAAAACAAAGTATTATAATTATTATTTGAAAATATCAAATTTGACAAATTTAAATAATTTATAAAAGAGATTATAAATTACTTCTATTATTCAATGAATCAATACCATATATAAATTGTATTTAAACTTCTATGTTTAAATCATATATATCAAATAATATGTAAAAAGAAATAAACAAACCTTTTTATTTAAATTTGAACTTTAAGCTAAAAATCTATTTTAACAATTAAACATTTATAATATGTATTTTAAACTATATAGTTATTTATTTAAATGTCTTTGGAAAGCTTAATATTAATTTAAATCAAAATTTCCAAATTACCAAAATATTAGAAATTTGAAAACATAACTTCATTTGTTAAATTCAGACTAACTCATCTATTTATAATATATACAATTATACATATATATTATAAATAGAAAATATTCTATTAAACTTTTAAAAGATAAATCACTAATTAAATATTTATTTAATTAGATTATTAAATTTATTCAATTTTATTAACAAAGATCATCAAATCAATTTAATTTCCAATGCAGATTATTAAATTGATATTGTCCAAATTCCCGGGATATCACAATTTCAATTGAAACGACAATTGAAATATGCTGTTGTAGTTATTTAAATTGTTATATATGCTATTATCTGTAACTGTTCCCCTGTGGGATATGACACCATATCCTGTTGTTTATATTATATTGTTATTGATGATATATCTATGCCTGTTATATTATTTCTATATCTGTTATCACTCTGCAAGTTCCCTGTTAGTATAGAAATCACTATGGGTTGAAATGATACATACCCGAACGGACTTTAGAATAGGAGAAAATCGTTGTGGGTTGAAATGATAGACCCAAGCGATTTTCATATGAATTGAATTTGGGATTGCGGGTCGAAATGATATCTACCCGTATATATTTAAATTACGGATTGAAATAATAAAATATCCGTATCACATAACCATATGATAAATATATATATACAGACACCGTTGGTCCATATATATATATATATATATTGAAAATAAATTCTATGGTTCTGGAAAGAAATATATGGTTTTATTAAATGTTGATTCTTAAATTTTTTTCTATAAATGGTAATGATATATATAGATTTAATAATGATATTTAATTTAATTAAGAATACATATAATATGTTAAGTAAAAATTTATATTTCAAAATAGATTTTGGTAATAATTTGAATAAGTTAAGGTTGGAAAGATAATTTGAATTTAGTTGAAATTATATTCGTGAAAGAATTTTATTTAATTAAACCGATTTGGAACTTATTGAAATTGAGATTTAAGATATGATTTATAACTTGGGTTTGATTTAAATAATTTAATGAATATTTCTTGTTTAAGTAAATTTAAGGAAATATTTAGGAAAAATGAAATTTAAGGCTAGTTAAATGATATTGAATTTATTAAGTGAATATTCCCTGATTAAATAATAATAAAGTTAAATCAAGAGCTATATGAACTGTTAAATTTAACTTTGAAAATGTTGAATATTAAAGCTTTGAAATATATTGAAAATTTAAATGGTATATTTATAACTGAATTGAATTGATGAATTGAGCTTTGAATAAATTTGAATTTGGAATTTTGGTGGATGTGAATCGATTTGTGAGACTTGAGGAAATTATAAATACTTTACTTTTAAATTATTTAACCTATATATACTATTTTGGAAAATAGATATATTTGAAATGAAATGATATTTGGTTTTGAAGTATAAATTAATTTGGAATGACCACGGTGTTATAGTTTATATTTCCACCTTGTAGATAGTTCCGAAGATCCTTAGAGGATGGTTATCCCAAACATCCTTTAAGTTACTTGTATTTCAGTTGATATTTCACTTGAGTTGGATTTATTGATATAAGAATGTTAATCCTGACTCGAGTGTTTTGTGTTTTACTTTACTCTCGGGTCAGACCGAGTGATACAGCATTTGAGACTCACCTTTGGAGTTTGGAGCTTCCTTTGGAGATCCAACTATCGCCTCAGCTTTCAGCTCTTCTAGTTGATTTATTCAGAGAAGTCATCTGTTGTACTGGAGACTTCACTGCATTTGAGATATTCTGTTCTATTTTATTTCTAACTCTGATGTTTATATAGTAGCTTCATGAACTACTATTTTATCTATACCGCTGCGTATTATTGTATTACTCTGTGTCTGTGATTCTGTGATTGATTTATTTACTGTATATGCTGAGTTTTGCCAAATTTTTATTACAATCTGTTATTTTGAATTATTCAAGTCAGACTTGTGTGGATTATTGTCGATTTGAATGGTCCAAAAATAACGGGTCGTTACAGTTGGTATCAGAGCTTTGGCTCTAGGCGAATCTTAGCATATATAGTAAATTTATTTACAGAATCACTTTCGTTAGAGTTTGAATCTCTTCCTTTTGACTCGTCTTCCTTTGAACTTTGGACGTTCCCTGCGGTTCCAAAATTCATTCTTGTCTCTCCCTATTTGTATTCTTTTGATTCTGGAGTATTCCATAACTCCACTTCGAATGATCTCTATAAGAATAGGATTCCACCAATCTTTGAATGATTTGTGAAGGGGTGGAACTCCTTCACAATTGGCATTGATTCACCAGAGATTTCTATATCTTTGGTTTAGATGACGCTATCTCTTGCGATCGAATGCTAATTTTTCTTGGAATTCTGCATCGATCTTGTTCCTGAAGTCACGGTTGACCTGATTAAGGTCGCCCGCGATTTATATAAGTATATCCATCTTCTATTTTGTAATTTAATTACCTAATCGTCGATTGAGCCTATCTTCGAATCAGAATTCTATTTGATTAGAGTCTCTCTAATTTGAATCTCTATCTTTGTTTTGAAATCCATCCTTAAATCATCCTTTGAAAATCGGGCTTGTTTGTACTTTAGAAATTGTTTTATATATCAAAATTATTATTTTGAAAAATATGATTTTATTCTATATATATGAAAGTGAAAATGTTTTCGATAAGGATTATATATACCTTTTAAAAATGAGAATTTGAAGTTTGAAAGGATTTGAAACTTTGAAAGTTATATAAGAATTTGATTTATCTAAAAATGATTTATAGCTGAAGGATTTTAAATTTGAAATTCGAGAATTGAACTCCGGTATTTTGAAATTGGTTTTAAGATTTTGAAATATATAATAATAATATGATTTAAAAGTATTTTCCGAATAAGAAATGTTTCAAATGATTTTAATGAGTTCGAATGATTTCGAAGAAATTTCAAAAGAAGTTTGAGAAAATAGAAGTCCAGAACTCACTTATGTCGCTGGAAAATAATTTCAGTGATGAGTGCACGCATCATCGACATTGATTTTCGAGTTTCAGAGTGGGGGATAGGCCACTTTAGTAGCATTGCTACGCGAGTGATTTTGCGAAACCAATTTTGATTTCAAATTCCGAAGTAAGATTTGATATTCGAAAGATATATGTATATATATATTTGAAATGATTTGAAGTAAGCCGGTGTTCAGTCCTCGAGTTTCGGATTTGATATAACACTATCTATTAAAATTGATTTACTGATTTGTTGGTGATTTCCAACTCTTGGATTTGAAAATATGATTTCTTCGACTATTTTGAAGGTTCGAGCACTTCCAAATCAAGGATAACTTACCAAAGCTAAGAAATTTTGAAAAGTATAAAGTATATAAGTTTGGTATGTATGTTAAAATATGTAGTAATATGATTTAAATAAGTTGAAACTGTTTTGTTAAGTAAATGAATAAGGCTATTTTGAATTTTTCTAATATGAAATTTAGATTTGAAATGTTTTGAAAAGAATTTGGTCTTCAATATATTTTGAATAAAATTTAGTTAAATGTTTTAACTGGGAAACATCTTTATAAAACTATATATTTAACAAGTTGGAATAGATACGTAAGTTGTACGTATGCTGTTTTATTCGCATAATTAATTTGATCCTGGTTGAGTACACAAGTTCGAGGTGAATTACACCATTCCGTGTTAGGATTTTTCATTCGATTCTTGACTGCGAATATTGGATATGGATTTTGGGCTTGATTCTAGAATTCTCTATCATAGTATATGGCTATGCAAGGCGACTGATGGCTTCTAGTAGAGAAACCATATCGAAATCCGCATTAGGGAAGTCGAATGGACAATACTAGTTCGAAAGCGAACTTGTGTGATCGAGCAAGCGATCGAATGTGACTTTGCGAAATGATGACTTATGTACATCTTATATTCTAATACCATTGATATATTTTGACGCTGAAATTGAAAGCTGTCATGTTAGAATATCTTTGCTTACTAAAAGAAAATTTCCAATTTAAATTACAAAGATATATAACCCATAAAAGCAAAGATATTCAATCCCATATGGCTCTTCATACAGCGAAATTTATTTTGAAAAATTTGATCATTATATAAGATGGACCTTACGTAAGTATAAGATGATTTTGAAAACATTTGATTTTGGAAATGAATTGGTTGATTTAAATTATATTGATTTGGAAATTTGGATTTATTTTCTAAATCTATTATTTGGAAACTTTGAAACTAAAGATACTTAATTTGAGAAGAAATAATTTGGTGAAATTGTATATGATTTTGAAATTGAACTGATATTGAAACAAATTGAAATTTGAGAACCTTGTGTTACTAAATACTTGATTTGGGAGTTGTCGAACTTATATAAAATTGATTTGTATGAGTATGAAATTGATTTGAAAACTATGGATTTGAAAAAGGGTACTCAATTTGAAAAGTGAAATCTTATATAATTAAAGTCTATATAAGTGTGATTTGATATACTCTTGATTTTGGAAAAGTATTTGATTTGAAAATTAAATCTTATATATAATGGATTTTATATAAGTACGATATTTGAAAGTGATTTGAAAAGGTACTATATGATACATATTTTCGAAGTAAAGATATGGAAAGCGCCTTCTGCTTGATATCCGATTTGTGGCCACATCTTGGATTCATTCTATCGATATTATTCTCTCTGATTTTTGGTTTTCCGGATATGATACTCTCGAGTGTCCTTCGAATTCCATGGCGTTACCCATGGTCTTACGAACTCGACTGCATAGCGTAATTCGCAAGGCAGTGATTGCTTAAAAGGTACGGATGTTTCCTGGGGGATCCAGGCGTAACCATTGTGTATCTGCGATCTATGGTCGTGTTAGTGGCGTAATCCGCAAGGCAGAGATTGCTTAAGGGGTATGGATGTTTCCTGGGGGATCCAGGCGTAACCATTGTTATGTATCCTGCGGTCCACATTTTTGTTATCATGGCGAAATTCGCAAGGCAGTGAATGCTTAAAAGGTACGGATGTTTCCTGGGGGACCCAGGCGTAACCATTGTGTATCTGTGATCCATGATTTGTTTGTTTTTTTGTTTGGATTGTACTTTCCATATCTGTTTTTAAAAGTTTTCCAGTATTTTCATTGGGTGTTGAAACAGGTCTACTAAGTACCTGGAGAATTCTAGTTTTGCGCCTGATCAACGCACCACCAGAGTCTACAGGAACAAGGATAAACTTGTTGAAACATCAAGTTATAAAAGTATTTTATTATAAAAGTATTTCCGACAAAGAAATTTTTTATTTATATTGGAAATTGAAATTCTTATGGTTCTAAATTAATTATTCGTGCCCGATGCTATTCTTTTGAATCTGTCTTATCTGCTCAGCTTTATTTATTCACCTATATTCTGTTTTTCCAAATCCTCCTTCTTTTCCTTGTTGACTATATCCTTTTAAATATTGTTTATTTATATCCTACATGGTTTAATAGAAAATTTTAGTGTTATAAATATTTTAGAAATTATTAATAAATTAAAGCATATTTAAAGTAAATGATTATTGATCTATTAATAATATTTGGAAAATATCTTGAGATAAATTTATAAATTTATGAATTATGGATTTAATGGTTTCAATAGCTTCTTTGTAAATATAAGTAATGATGTGAATAATTGTTTTCAAGTAGTTTTCATATATTTATAAAGGTGTTACTTAAACATATTAATGGTATTTATAAAGGAAGCAAGAAATTTTACAAATGGGTTTTGAAAAGTTTTAAAGTATTAATGATAATTGAACTGCAAATGAAGTTTTCAAATGAACATTTTAAGTAATTTTTTTAAATTAATTTTTTACTTTGGTATTTCAATCTACTTCTATTTCTGGTTGTTCTATTCTCCTACCTCCTTCCTTTTCGGGGATGAAAAGTTTTGAGTGGGGGAGAGTGTAACGACCCAAAATTTTAGTGATTTTATTTATTTAATTAATTGAAATTTTGTGAAATTTTAAACAATAAAATTTGAAATTATAAATTTATTATTTGGAATACGTCTATTTAAACATAGCAACTGGTAAATTTTCAATTAATTTTATGGAAGTTTATTTTATTGTGTAATTCTATTTCAATTTCAATCAGTTAAAAATTGATGGTAACAAAATATTTTCCAAACCTGAATATTTTTACATAGAAAAGTTGTAAACCACCTTCTGAGCAAGACGTCATATTTCGTTTCATCAAATTCGGATTGTTATTGCTCCGTTTATCTTATTTTCAGCAAATTTGTAGCATTTTCGGTACCGATTATCGACTTTTGACCGGATGATCGTACCACTAATATTTGTATACCATTTTGATCATCTCATCGTGCTGATCTCTACGGTGTATTCAATTCTATGTTATGAAATCCGGTATGTAGCGAAATCTGCGTAACCGCTAATCGTACCGGTACCATTTTGAACTTTTATATTCTGTGTCCATTCAAATTTTCAAACGGTCATCTCTTTATTATTTTCTGATTTCACGTGCTCTACTTTATCATTCCCTTTACTTCGCATTTTATATGGTACATTTGTTTTGCTCTCTCTCTCCTTTATTTCTATTTATAACTCTTCTCAGAAAAACGTACACATCTATATAAAACGGTGTTCCCCTATTCTACCCATTTGCTGTCACTTCTCCTTCCTTCCATTTTGTTTGCAAAGTTTTTTCACTTTTCTTCATCTCACATGGCACGGCTGTTCATTTTCCTTTCCTGACTTCCCTCCACGTGGCCACGCAACCTAGAACCATCACCACTCTTTTGCCGTCTCCACATCGACCCTGACCAAGCACAGCCCGCCGACCACCACCGCTCAGAACAACCGAACCCCACTCCACGTGAACCAATCACCCAGGCCTTCCTCCTCACCCTCCTTTTGCCTTCCCTCACCACACTCAACTTCCCTCTTCCATCATCATGACCTCCGCTTGAGCCCACGGCCGCCTACCCTGAACCTCGCACCTCATCTCCACCTCCTAACAGCCGATGCCGACCCTGACCTTGTCCCCTCTTCCTCCACATCGCCAAGCACGTCACTACCCAATCGCCATCAACCCAATCCACCACTCCGGCCTTCAGCGCCCTCTGCCCTCCATCACGTGCAACCCGAACGCTCCAGCCCTTCCCCAGTTCAACCATGGCCTGATCAATCACCTCAGTGCAGCGCCCACATGACAAGCCACCTCGGCCAGTCGAGCTCCGCATCTCCCCGAGCCTCCCACTTTCTTCTCCTTCCTTCCTCTCACAATTGGCCAGCCCCCATCACCATGAAACTTGCATGGATACTTGAGTGTAAGTATTTGTTATAACAGTCTGTTATTCTTTTTTTATAAGCTATATGTTGAAAAAATGTTTAAATTATATACTATAATAAGCTAAGTTTATATATATAATATATATGTTATATGTTACAAGAATAATAGTTGGCCAGTGAAGATTTTTGGGCATGACAGCATGTATATATAAGTTCTTATAGAAGGTTGTTCATATCAGATTCGTATAAAATGTTTTTTTTTGGGTTATGTACGGTTATAGAGTATTGTGTACTATATTGTAAGTGTAATATGTGTATTTGTATATATATATATAAAGTTATAAACTAAGTGTCTGCATAAGTTGCTGCATCTGCATAACCTGGTTTACATTATCTTAGTATTGTATGTATATATGCATGTTTAAAATGTTGATTGTTATAATATAATAGTTTATTAAATTTGTATTATATATGTCGTGTATATATAGTTATATAAGTGGTTTCGCATGTTGTAAATTTTTATTAGCTATTGTAATATATATATTATATATGTTAGTATTTTGATTGTATGAGTATGTATACAAAAAGTATCATATATTATGTTATAAAGCTTGTAAATAGTCTCAACTTTATAGTATAAGTCATACTTACAGTACATATAGTATATAGACCTATGTAAATGCACGACTGTATGTATATGTTTTAGATATATATATAAAAGTCTGTTAATATTTAAGCATATGTTGTATATTTAATAATATAAATATAAGGACTGAAATTTTAGGGCTATAGTATATAATATTGCAGTTTTATACTGATTTTTTTTGTATGCTATAAGAGTATAGATATACCAATTTATATATATAGGTATTTTGCATATATATATATATATTTGTATTACATGTATATTTATAAACGAGTCTGCATGTGAGTGGGTTTATATAAAAAGTTATGTAGTACTTTTTGGTTTGGATATGGATATACACATTTGTGCGCATATTTATATAAGTTATATATATTATTGTTTTGATCTTAAATTTCATATGGTTATATACATTAGTTTATATATATAAGGGTATGTGGGTCCGGTTTTTCTGATTTGTAAATTTTGATCTTAGATCTATGTGTTTAAAAGATAAAATGTTTGGAAATATATGTAGATTTTATTTTTAATATATGTATAATTGAGTTTCAAAAATTTACTTTGGTTTTAAGTTTTGTTTAAAAGAAAATTACATATATTAAATAAGTGTTCTAAATTTAATATTGATTTTTATAAATAATAATAATAGCAATAATAATAATAGCAATAATAATAATGCATATATTTTCTGTCTCTATCAACCGATTGATTGTTCTCATCGATTCCTATTTATCAGCTTTGCTCGTTAAATTCGTGCCAATCCTGCTTTGCTTTGGAATTTGTAACTTGTTCTGTTGTCAAAAATTTCTCTAGCCTCGAGAGGTGAGCAATCACTCACGATTAATGTTCTTTTATTTATTAAATTTGATTTCAATTGAAACGACAATTGAAATATGTTGTTGTAGTTATTTAAATTGTTATATATGCTATTATCTGTAACTGTTCCTCTATGGGATATGACACCATATCCTGTTGTTTATATTATATTGTTATTGATGATATATCTATGCCTGTTATATTATTTCTATATCTGTTATCACTCTGCAAGTTCCCTGTTAGTATAGAAATCACTATGGGTTGAAATGATACATACCCAAACGGACTTTAGAATAGGAGAAAATTGTTGTGGGTTGAAATGATAGACCCAAGCGATTTTCATTTGAATTGAATTTGGGATTGCGGGTCGAAATGATATCTACCCGTATATATTTAAATTACGGATTGAAATGATAAAATATCCGTATCACTTAACCATATGATAGATATATATACAGACACCGTTGGTCCATATATATATATATATATTGAAAATAAATTCTATGGTTCTGGAAAGAAATATATGGTTTTATTAAATGTTGATTCTTAATTTTTTCTATAAATGGTAATGATATATATATATTTAATAATGATATTTAATTTAATTAAGAATACATATAATATGTTAAGTAAAAATTTATATTTCAAAATAGATTTTGGTAATAATTTGAATAAGTTAAGGTTGGAAAGATAATTTGAATTTAGTTGAAATTGTATTCGTGAAAGAATTTTATTTAATTAAACCGATTTGGAACTTATTGAAATTGCGATTTAAGATATGATTTATAACTTGGGTTTGATTTAAATAATTTAATGAATATTTCTTGTTTAAGTAAATTTAAGGAAATATTTAGGAAAAATGAAATTTAAGGCTAGTTAAATGATATTGAATTTATTAAGTGAATATTCCTTGATTAAATAATAATAAAGTTAAATCAAGAGCTATATGAACTGTTAAATTTAACTTTGAAAATGTTGAATATTAAAGCTTTGAAATATATTGAAAATTTAAATGGTATATGTAGAACTGAATTGAATTGATGAATTGAGCTTTGAATAAATTTGAATTTGGAATTTTGGTGGATGTGAATCGATTTGTGAGACTTGAGGAAATTATAAATACTTTACTTTTAAATTATTTAACCTATATATACTATTTTGGAAAATAGATATATTTGAAATGAAATGATAATTGGTTTTGAAGTATAAATTAATTTGGAATGACCACGGTGTTATAGTGTATATTTCCACCTTGTAGATAGTTCCGAAGATCCTTAGAGGATGGTTATCCCAAACATCCTTTAAGTTACTTGTATTTCAGTTGATATTTCACTTGAGTTGGATTTATTGATATAAGAATGTTAATCCTGACTCGAGTGTTTTGTGTTTTACTTTACGCTCGGGTCAGACCGAGTGATACAACATTTGAGACTCACCTTTGGAGTTTGGAGCTTCCTTTGGAGATCCAACTATCGCCTCAGCTTTCAGCTCTTCTAGTTGATTTGTTCAGAGAAGTCATCTGTTGTACTGGAGACTTCACTGCATTTGAGATATTCTTTTGTATTTTATTTCTAACTCTGATGTTTATATAGTAGCTTCATGAACTACTATTTTATCTATTCCGCTGCGTATTATTGTATTACTCTGTGTCTGTGATTCTGTGATTGATTTATTTACTGTATATGCTGAGTTTTGCCAAATTTTTATTACAATCTGTTATTTTGAATTATTCAAGTCAGACTTGTGTGGATTATTGTCGATTTGAATGGTCCAAAAATAACGGGTCGTTACAATATTTGTGTGTGTAAAAGTGTGGTCCAAGGGTTTCACACAGTAGTGCAACATCATTCAATCATCATAGATCAAGCATTGAAATATCGATAAGCGGTATAATCTATAATGCTTATCTATACTCACAGAATCACAGATAGATAATAAAAATGCATTATAAATAAATAATTTACATTCATCACAGCTTGAATTAAAACAAATCATATCACACATCATTACACAGCAAAGATGACAAAACAATTCACAGCATTCAATAATAATTAATCATCTAATTCGAGTCACATCCTTAATATCAGAGAAAATGGAAATTAATTTCATTAATGAATTAACCCTTTAATAACCTACATTAAGTAATTATCTTTGAAGTAATTTAATTATCTCTTAATTATTTCCATCAAGTAATTATCCCATGATCACTTAAGTTAATTAATTAACCTTTAACAAATTAATCTTTAATTTCTTCTTTAAGTAATTATCATCTAAGTAATTAATCTCTAATTACTGACGTTAATAAATACCAAATTTCTAATTAATTAACCTCTAATTAATTTATAATCCCTTAATTAAAATTAAATTAATCCAAAATCATTAATTAATTGATTTCCCTTAAATCACTTCATTAATTTAATTAATCATTAATTATCCAAGTCCTTAATTACCTTTAAGATAAATCATTTATCTTACTCAGTACTTAATTAAACATTAATTACCAATTAGTTAGTCGTTTAATCCTTAATTAATCACTTAATTAGTTAACTATTATTTATTAATTAACTTTAAGTTGATAATTAAAATTCTTAATTTCGAATTGATTTAACTCAAAATTATTAATATCAATCCTTAATTACAAATTTATTAAATCTTAAATTATTTATTTAATTACAAGTATAAATTAATTTACATTTTTAACTACCTTATACTCATTAATTAATCATCTTACCTTTACGAACCTTTCTTTACATCAACTCTTAACTTAATACTAACCAACAATATATATCAAATTAATATTAAACTTTGTATAACAAAATACTTTAAGTATTTAGGCCGATCCACGTAGAAATAAAACCCGAGGTAAACACTTCGTTTACTCGAGTAAAACTCGTGTGTTCCTTCCTTGTTTCCCAAGTTCCTCCCCTCTCTTTCTTCTCGCATACATTCTTCCTCTTCTACCTGTTCTTTTATCCTTCCTTCTTTTTATTTTAAGTTAAGTTAAAAATTTAAACTGCAGTATCTCGCGAAACATACTCACGCATCAGGGTCATCACGCGAGCAAACTCTCCATCCTCTCGAGAAATAACTCGAGATGACCAAACTCAAATCTGTAGACACCATACGCCACCGTGTACGTGCACGGTGGTTCGCCGCCCCTCCGGCGACCCTCCCCGCCTCCTACGAACCACAAATCAACCTCACGTTCGAAAACAAGCATCAATTCAATGTGAAGAAAACGAAATCAAAATATGCTCATCTGCTCGACACAGAAACTCGAACACCCCACAGAAAAATCGCCACGTCCTACCAACACTAACCACTGGAGATGACGCCACATCATCCACGTCATGGCCATACCCTCCTCGACCATCCTCTAGAATCGCGAACCACTCGATCAAGTGACTGCGACGAAATCAAAAACTTACAGAACATAGAAAATGTTGAACCCAAAACCCTATATTTGCTTCATCCCAAAAATCCTTGCATTGGAAATTTTTTTTAGCATTTTTCCTATGATCAACGAGTATCGAGCAAGCTCCAACATGAATTACAACATCTAATATTTGTTGGATTATCAAATATTCACAAAAAAATATTTTCGGTTCGTTTTAAACTGCACCTTGGTTTCTTATTTAAAAATCATCATTTTTATGTTAAAAATCTTAACTTTGTGTGTGAAGTCGAGATATGGGATGAAATTAACAAATTAAAACATTTAAATTTTTAACAGCTGTTTCCTTTCTTACTTTAAACCTGTATAAACAGTATTTATAATTTACTGTCATGCTTTAAAACCATTTCCAGGTTATGATTTTAAGTTTTAAACAACTTACTTAGTTGAAAATCCTAAGCTTAAGATATTTATATGAAGATGTATTGGTTTTCTTTACATTTCTTTGCTCAAAACTTGAAATATTAAAGAACATCACATATTAAACTTCCAGAGACCATCTCAGAACCACATACTTACATCATACAACAACACAAGATTTATGAACTAATTACCAAACTTAAACTTAAAAAAACTGTATGTTTACTCACCTGGATGTTTTGAATAGCAGAGAACAGACTTTGCATTTGAAAACTGAGAATGCTTTTAACTGAAACTGGAATCTATCTTTGATTTACATCTGTTTTTAATTTTATTTAAACTGAAGCTTGCTTCAGATATTAGTCAGTTTTGAAGAAACGAAACTGAGATGGAGAGTGATATGTTGTTGAAGATGGTATTTACTTCAGATCTTATAGCTTGAAGGGAACGAACTGGTGAAGATGATTGATATATATAAAAGAAAGTATGATGTTATATTTTTGAGTTTATAGGTGATAATGTTGTTATGTACAATTTGCTTTGCTTGTTGACTATGCAGTTGTGACGACCGCCCATGACCCCTGCACTGAACCTAGAGATAGTGCGCTGTAAAGTGTGCCAGTCGACCATGGACGATTGCCAGGGTAAATTAAAACATCAGAATTTATCGTATTACTCACAGCGCGTGGACAAAATACAATAGAACATATATATAGTGAAGCTTCACAGAATAGAATATCATCAATAAAACTTCATAATAGTTGAATACAATCATTAGAATAGTCAATACATCAAGCCTCACTACATGACACTCAGAGAAAATACAAACAGCGGAACATCCAGTACATATAAGAAGATAATATGCAACCCTCCAGCTCGTCTTCGATATCAGCATCGTAAGAAGCAAGAACAGCACCTGTCACCTGCTACCTAGTCTGCCCGTCCCAAAATGGACGAACAGCCCAAGGCAATAAGAGTTAAACATAAAGTCTTGAGTCAGACAACAGTCTTAGTGAGCGGTAAATTAACTAACAACATACCAAAAGAGCATAAAGGAAAAGGAATAGGAATACAACCCTCCCACTCCACCTCTTTCTACAGTGATAGCCCCCAGAGACACACTAAGTAGAAGCAAACATAGCAGAGCACACAATTTAAGGTAAAGCAATTATCACTCGAGTCAAGGGCGATGTTTTCCAAGTACAAACCCCCAAGGCCTAAACCAAGATCAGATAAGCACCCAGAAAATACCGCTCTTGAGACCGAATGACGATACAACCAAACATCCATGACTTTGGCTATCACTGTTATCATTGCCTTGATATCATCGTTAATTGAATGACCGGCACATTCTTTCAGCCGTCCGTCAAGGGCTAATGGAAACCCCGGTTCTAGACATAACTCCCGCAGGTCATCGTGACCCGTGCCTAGGACTATCGAATCTGCCCAGAGTACTTGACTACCCAATCAGTAGCCTTCAGGGACTATCGAATCTGCCCAACGTACTCTTGCTTTGAGAATGCTAGAACCTTCAACAACGATGAGATCTCGGCCTTCTAGTCATCCTCCTTGACGACTATTTCCATACTAGCTCAAGCGCCTCTCGAGCAAACCATTATCCTCTAACTCGAACCATATCACCGAGTTATCAACTTGCTTGGAATGATCCCGTCTGGATTAGACCAAGGCTATCTCATATCATGCCTCGCTTCATCACATCCTCGCAAAGCTTCATCTTAACATCATCATCATCAAACCTATCCATATGAGCTTCATCATCCGCCACATATGCCACGAGTAGCTTTTCCAATTCAAGAGCCTTTCCCTTAGCTTTTGAATCATCTTCGACTAACTTGTCTAAATCAAATCATCAATCATCTAATTCATAGCAATCAATCAAGTCAAACATTAATCCAAGTAAACAAGCATTCAAATATGATCTAAATAGACAATTATAACAATAATGGCAATTTCGTAGATAAAGAGTCGAAAGTCTAACAAGCATGAAAACATGAGCAATGTCTCTATAATCTTGATGAATGAACTTGCATAGGTTAACATGTAGTAAAATGGATGTCAAATCATCATGAGCAATGGATCTATATGGATCTACACATATGATTAGGAAAATGCATGGAAATCTCTACTTTAACACCAAATCAAGCCAACAATCCGATATACTCCTTTGGATCCGTGTGAGAGATAATCACCACTCACCAAATCACCTAAATAACCCCAAATCAACACACTTCAGATCTGGACAGCGAAGGATCTAGCTTGATCTATCACAAATCCGCTTCAAACGATGAAATCTATCTTCAATGGATGAAGATAAACTCTTGAATCTTCAACTTGATCTTTGACTTGGATGGATGGAAGCACAAAATTAAAGTGGAGAAAAGAAGTGAAGAAGTGTAGAAGTCGAGCTCTCAAAATGGCAGCAGTTCGTCGCTTCGAAATCCGGATCCCAAAAAGTGAGAAAAACCCTTTTATTTATAGGCTGATTTTTAGGTCGCTTGCCCTTAGGTCGTCCACGACCTACGACCTACGACCTAAGAAACTCTTCGACCTAACAATGCGCACGACCTAACAGACAACTGCAGCTTAGCGCACTTATGACTCAACTCCTAGGTCGCTCACGACCTAACACCCAGCGACCTACACTTTAAGCCTGCACGCGACCTAAAACATCACGCGACCTACGACTTAGCAAACACGCGACCTAACACCTAAGTCGTCTACGACTTAAGCCAAAACACACGCGCGCGAACCAGGACCCAACAGGTTACGACTTAACAACTCACGCGACCTAACTACTCACGCGACATACCAACTTATGCGACCTAACAACTTATGCGACCTATCATTCTTAGGTCGTCTAACGACCTAACTACGCTAACATGCTAACCACTAGGTCTCTAAATACTGGGTTGTTAACTCGCTAACTCTTAAGTCGCTTACCCTATAGGTCACTCCAATATACTAGGTCGCTACATTCTATAAGTCGTTCACTCGACCTAACTAAAAATCCTTAGGTCGCTACTCACCAGTTCCTTAGGTCGTTGCCGACCTAACTACTAAGTCGCTCCACTCCACTAGGTCGTATACTCCTTAGCTCGCATCTCCCTTAGGTCGCTAACATCCTATAGGTCGTCCCAAACTAACACACGACCTAAACCACTACGCGACCTAACTGCTGTACGACCTAAGACTTAGAACCACAACGACTTACTTCCTACACGACCTAATCTACCAGACGTTCTAACTCTTAAGTCGTCACCGACTTAAGTCTTCCTTCCCTTAAGTCGTCAAATCTATAAGTCGGTCACGACTTAGGTCTTGAACAAAATTCTGCCCAAAAATCTGAAACGACTTAACAACGCTAAGAATTCCAGATTTTTACGAACTTTTCGATCCGTAAAAATACGGGTCGTTACATTCTCTCCCCCTTAGGAATTTCGCCCCCGAAATTCCAAACAAACAAAGCAATCAAAGACTATTCTGCACGCCTACCATCCATAGCAATCAACAAACCATGCATCCAATTCTAGCTTAGCGTGCAGAACTCTAAAACCAGAACAAGTTACAATATCGTGAGATGACACGACACCTTAGGGCCATACCTTGAAGAGTTCAGGATGAGCTGCTTTCATCCTCTCTTCCACCTCCTACGTACAGTCGTTATCATCATCACTCCATTGTATCTTGAGCAACTTAACTACCTTCCTCCTAAGCTGTTTCGTGTCGGTTTCCACAACAAGAAACGGCTTACGAGGTCTCATATCGACTGGATCAACTTCGAAATCTTCACAGCTATCAGCAGAAACCACTGTATTCGAGTCGTGCACATACTTCCGTAGATACGATACGTGAAAAACATTGTGCACACCCGACATCTTCTCTGGTAATTCCAATATGTAGGCGAGCTTTCCAATTCGCTCGATAATCGGGAATGGTCCAACAAATCTTGGAGTCAATTTTCCTTTCTTCCCGAATCGAATAACATTCTTCAGCGGAGAAATCTTCACAAAAACCATATCACCAACGTCGAATTCCAAATCCTTACGACGCTTATCGGCATAACTTTTCTGACGGTCTTGGGCTGCCTTCATTCGTTGCCGAATGATCTCTATGCAATCTGAAGTCTGTCCAATCATCTCTGGCCCAAGTATCAGCTTCTCTCCTGTCTCTAACCAACATGTCGGAGAGTTACACGGTCTCCCATACAATGCCTCATACGGTGCCATACCAATGCTTGACTGGTAACTGTTGTTATACGAAAATTCCACCAAATGAAGGTGATCTTCCCATGATCCTTTGAAATCCAAAACACAAGCTCTGAGGAGATCTTCCAAAACTCGGTTGACTCTCTCGATCTGACCATCTGTTTGAGGGTGATAAGCTGTACTCAAACACAACTCGGTTCCCAAAACTTCCTGAAAGCTCTTCCAAAATCCACTAGTGAACAATGGATCTCGATCGCTCACTATACTCTTCAGAATACCATGGAATCGAACTATCCACTTAACATACAACTCAGCCAACTTTGATGCAGTCCTAGTCGATCGAACAAGAATGAATCTTGCGCTCTTAGTCAGACGATCTATGATGACCCAAATCCCTTCATTTCCCGTTCTGGTTCTAGGTAGTCCATCAATAAAATCCATCGACACTTGCTCCCACTTCCATGTAGGAACTTCTAATGGCTGAAGCAGTCCACTTGGCTTCTTCTGTTCGGCCTTTACCAACTGGCAGTTCATACATTTGGAAATAAAATTTCCAACATCCTTCTTCATACCTTCCCAGTAGTAGGTTCTCTTCATATCCTGATACATCTTATTTCCACCTGGATGAATTTTCAACTTCGAGTGATGACTTTCCCTTAGAACTTCATTCCTCAATTCATCGATATCGGGAACAACTAGTCGTCCTTGCTTCCGAAGCCAACCCTCTCGATCGACCTCGAATCCTTTATCCTTTTCTCGATCCAATCCAGATTCCAAATCACGGATAATCTTGACAAGCTTATCATCTCGCTTTTAACTCTCACCGATTCTTTCCACAAGAGTCGGTCTTATTGATAAGTTTGCCAACATCTCAGGTTCCAATTCACATCTGGGCCTGAAGTCAAATCCAGCTAAATACTTGAGACTCTTCCATTCTGAAAACATGGCTCCTAATCCTGCATGTCTTCGACTTAACGCATCTGCCACTGCGTTACCTTTTCCCGGAGTATAAGCTATACCAAAATCATAAGATGCTAAAAACTCTAGCCAACGTTGCTGTCGAAGATTCAAATCCCTTTGGGAGAAAAGATACTTCAACTACTTATGATCTGTAAACCACTCGAATCGAACTCCCAATAGATAATGTCTCCACATCTTCAAAGCAAAAACAATCGCCGCTAACTCCAAATCATGAGTCGAATAATTCCTTTCATGCGGCTTCAGTTGTCGACTTGCATACGCAACAACCTTATCCCCCTGCATCAGCACTGCTCCAAGTCCAGTACCACATGCGTCGGTGTAAACCACCATCTCATCATTCCCATTTGGAATAGTCAGAACAGGAGCACTTGTCAATCGCTCTTTCAGGATTCCGAAAGCTTGCTCACACTTAGCATCCCATCTGAACACTTGGTTCTTCTTCGTCAATCCTGTTAACGGTGCAGCTATCTTGGAGAATTCTTTGATAAATCGACGATAATATCCTGCTAATCCAAGAAAACTTCTCGCATCTGATGCATTCTTAGGTCTAACCCAATCCTGGATTGCTGCCACCTTAGCGGGATCAACCGCTATTCCATTTCCAGAGATAACATGGCCTAAGAATCTCACTTCACTGTTCCAGAAGTGACACTTCGAAAACTTAGCCTTCAGCTGATGTTTCCGTAAGGTTCCCAAAACAATACGCAAGTGCGTCTTGTGCTCTTCTTCAGTTCTGGAATAAATCAGAATATCATCCACGAACACAAGCACGAACTTGTTCAACTGATCTCTGAACACTCTATTCATAAGATCCACAAAATATGCTGGCGCGTTAGTCAATCCAAACGACATTACCAGCCACTCAAAGAAACCTGATGGTGTCCTAAAAGCAGTCTTCAGCACACTATTCTTAGCCACTCTCAACTGGTGAAATCCCGTTGCCAAATCCATCTGAGAAAACACCTTAGCTTCGTGAAGCTGATCAAACAAGTCATCAATTCTTGGCAATGGATACTTGTTCTTCTTAGTCACCTTATTCAGCTCACGATAATCCACACACAACCTCAGCGATCCATCTGCTTTGGTAACAAACACAACTGGTGCACCCCATTCGGACACACTACGCCGAATGAATCCTTTCTGCAAAAGGTCATCAACTTGCACCCTCAACTCTTGCTGTTCCCTAGGTGCCATCCCCCTAAGAGGCATCACAACAGGTCTGGCTCCTTCAACTAGATCTATACGAAACTCGATCTCTCTATGCGGCGGTAACCCTTTGACCTCGTCAATGACATCCTCAAATCCATTAGCGATCGACACTGATGACAGTCCATCCCGTGGAACAACCAGCAAATACATGAAGCTCATGAAGACGCCTTCTTCATGCTTACATCGTATCACAATCTTTCGCCCCTCCACATTCTCGACTGTCACTTCCAACCTCTCGCAATCAACCTTTGCCGCATACTTCCTAAGCCAGTCCATACCCAAAATAATTTCGAACCCCGCAAAGTTCAGAACAAAACAATCACAAACAAAAGAGCAACCATGACTCGATACAATCAGACCACGGCATAGCATACACAAACAAGACGAACCCCCAACTGGATTAGTCAAAACCAATGGCCTATCAACAATATCCGGTTCCAAACCCAACCGGCCTACAAGTTCACTACAAACAAACGAATGCGACGCTCCAGTATCAAACAGAACTCTAACTGAAACACCACATAGGAAAAGAGTACCTTGAACCACCACACTCTTTCCCTTCTCTTCAGCGGTAGGAGCTTTCGAAGACGATGGGACAGCTCCCAAAGCATAAGCTTGCACAATCTGCTTGTCCTTCCGCGGTTCTGGACAATTCTTCCTGAAATGCCCCGGCTTGTCACAGTTGTGACACTTCATCGGTGCCTTCGGATTCTTACAATCCTTCGAGAAATGGCCCTTCTGCTGACAATTGTAGCAAGTCACTTCGCCCTTCGGCTTCTTCTGGCCATCCCTACCCTTATGCTGCTGTTGCTTCCTCTTCTTGTTTCCACCCTGCTGTGGTTTAGACTCTCCCCTGGTCACAGCAACAACAGATCCTTCCTTAGGAAACAGACTCTCATGCCTGAGAGCTTTCTCCACAAGCTTCTCAAATGAATCGTCCAAATGATCCACCAACTGCCTCCCAAGATAACTATCCAAGCCTGTCACAAACTTCTCATTCTTCTGATATGCAGATTCAATATATGACCGGGCATACTTGGACAAAGCTTCAAACTCAGAAACATACTCAAGAACTGGTCTTCCTCCCTGCTTGAGCTCCATAAACTTCTTGAACAGAACAGACTTCTGAACTATAGAAATGAACTTAGCTTCAAATCTGACTTGGAATTGCTCCCAAGTAATCTCTTCCTCCGGAGTATTGATGGTAATAGAGTTCCACCAATCAGAGGCTCTCCCTTGAAGCTGTCTTGATGCTAACTTCCTCTTAGTTGCATCCTCAATTCCCAAATCACCAAAAATCCTTCTACAAGCATCTATCCATCTCTGGACCTCAATAGTTGATTCTGTTCCCAAGAAAACCTTTCCTCTAAGAGCAGTATAATCTTTGCACAGCTTAGCAAAATCCACCGGTTTTGGAGTTTGAACTTGAACCCCAACATCCACCGATGGCCCCGGAACTGGCATCCCTCTCATGATCGAAGTCATCATAGCTTCGAACATAGCAGCATAATTAGCAGCCCCTTCAGTAGCACGACCTTCCCTAGCAGCTGGTCTCCCTCTTCGACTCATTCTCAATATCTATAAGAAGAAATGGTCAGCAAATCATGAGAAACAATTGCATAAAGGACTCAACTCTACTAAGCTACTATATTATATATAGTAATCATCCATCAAAATACAATTACGTCTCTCATACGTAGTTACGTCAGCGAGCGTTGGGTAAAATCGATTAACCAAAGCTCTGATGCCAAATGTGACGACCGCCCATGACCCTTGCACTGAACCTAGAGATAGTGCGCTGTAAAGTGTGCCAGGCGACCATGGACGATTGCCAGGGTAAATTAAAACATCAGAATCTATCGTATTACTCACCGCGCGTGGACAAAATACAATAGAACATATATATGGTGAAGCTTCATAGAATAGAATCTCATCAATAAAACTTCATAATAGTTGAATACAATCATTAGAATAGTCAATACATCAAGCCTCACTACATGACACTCAGAGAAAATACAAACAGCGGAACATCCAGTACATATAAGAAGATAATATGCAACCCTCCAACTCGTCTTCGATATCAGCATCGTAAGAAGCAAGAACAGCACCTGTCACCTGCTACCTAGTCTGCCCGTCCCAAAATGGACGAACAGCCCAAGGCAATAAGAGTTAAACATAAAGCCTTGAGTCAGACAACAGTCTTAGTGAGCGGTAAATTAACTAACAACATACCAAAAGAGCATAAAGGAAAAGGAATAGGAATACAACCCTCCCACTCCACCTCTTTCTACAGTGATAGCCCCCAGACACACACTAAGTAGAAGCAAACATAGCAAAGCACACAATTTAAGGTAAAGCAATTATCACTCGAGTCAAGGGCGATGTTTTCCAAGTACAAACCCCCAAGGCCTAAACCAAGATCAGATAAGCACCTAGAAAATACCGCTCTTGAGATCGAATGGCGATACAACCAAACATCCATGACTCTGGCTATCACTATTATCATTGCCTTGATATCATCGTTAATTGAATGACCGGCACATTCTTTCAGCCGTCCGTCAAGGGCTAATGGAAACCCCGGTTCTAGACATAACTCCCACACGTCATCGTGACCCGTGCCTAGGACTATCGAATCTGCCCAGAGTACTTGACTACCCAATCAGTAGCCTTCAGGGACTATCGAATCTGCCCAACGTACTCTTGCTTTGAGCATGCTAGAACCTTCAACAACGATGAGATCTCGGCCTTCTAGTCATCCTCCTTGACGACTATTTCCATACTAGCTCAAGCGCCTCTCGAGCAAACCATTATCCTCTAACTCGAACCATATCACCGAGTTATCAACTTGCTTGGAATGATCCCGTTTGGATTAGATCAAAGCTATCTCATATCATGCCTCGCTTCATCACATCCTCGCAAAGCTTCATCTCAACATCATCATCATCAAACCTATCCATATGAGCTTCATCATCCGCCACATATGCCACGAGCAGCTTTTCCAATTCAAGAGCCTTTCCCTTAGCTTTTGAATCATCTTCGACCAACTCGTCAAAATCAAATCATCAATCATCTAATTCATAGCAATCAATCAAGTCAAACATTAATCCAAGTAAACAAGCATTCAAATATGATCTAAATAGACAATTATAACAATAATGGCAATTTCGTAGATAAAGAGTCGAAAGTCTAACAAGCATGAAAACATGAGCAATGTCTCTATAATCTTGATGAATGAACTTGCATAGGTTAACATGTAGTAAAATGGATGTCAAATTATCATGAGCAATGGATCTATATGGATCCACACATATGATTAGGAAAATGCATGGAAATCTCTACTTTAACACCAAATCAAGCCAACAATCCGATATACTCCTTTGGATCCGTGTGAGAGATAATCACCACTCACCAAATCACCTAAACAACCCCAAATCAACACACTTCAGATTTGGACAGCGAAGGATCTAGCTTGATCTATCACAAATCCGCTTCAAACGATGAAATCTATCTTCAATGGATGAAGATAAACTCTTGAATCTTCAACTTGATCTTCGACTTGGATGGATGGAAGCACAAAATTAAAGTGGAGAAAAGAAGTGAAGAAGTGTAGAAGTCGAGCTCTCAAAATGGCAGCACTTCGTCGCTTCGAAATCCGGATCCCAAAAAGTGAGAAAAACCCTTATATTTATAGGCTGATTTTTAGGTCGCTCGCCCTTAGGTCGTCCACGACCTACGACCTACGACCTAAGAAACTCTTCGACCTAACAATGCGCATGACCTAACAGACAACTGCAGCATAGCGCACATACGACTCAACTCCTAGGTCGCTCACGACCTAACACCCACCGACCTACACTTTAAGCCTTCACGCGACCTACGACTTAGCAAACACGCGACCTAACACCTAAGTCGTCTACGACTTAAGCCAAAACACATGCGCGCGAACCAGGACCCAACGGGTTACGACTTAACAACTCACGCGACCTAACTACTCACGCGACCTACCAACTTATGCGACCTAACAACTTATGCGACCTATCATTCTTAGGTCTTCTAACGACCTAACTACGCTAACATGCTAACCACTAGGTCGCTAAATACTGGGTTGTTAACTCGCTAACTCTTAAGTCGCTTACCCTATAGGTCGCTCCAATATACTAGGTCGCTACATTCTATAAGTCGTCCACTCGACCTAACTAAAAATCCTTAGGTCGCTACTCACCAGTTCCTTAGGTCGTTGCCGACCTAACTACTAAGTCGCTCCACTCCACTAGGTCGTATACTACTTAGCTCGCATCTCCCTTAGGTCGCTAACATCCTATAGGTCGTCCCAAACTAACACACGACCTAAACCACTACGCGACCTAACTACTATACGACCTAATACTTAGAACCACAACGACTTACTTCCTACACGACCTAAGCTACCAAACGATCTAACTCTTAAGTCGTCACCGACTTAAGTCTTCCTTCCCTTAAGTCGTCAAATCTATAAGTCGGTCACGACTTAGGACTTGAACAAAATTCTGCCCAAAAATCTGAAACGACTTAACAATGCTAAGAATTCCAGATTTTTACGTACTTTTCGATCCGTAAAAATACGGGTCGTTACAGCAGTCTTGTTTGGTGGTTGCAAATCTTATTTTTGGTGGCCGATACAATCCATATATTGTGTACTAGATGATCTTGCATTAATTGCTTTGTACAAATCTATATACTTATCTTTTTTTTTTATTCTTGCCTTTCTAAACTTTTTTTTATAGGCTACATTAATTGCCTTGTCTTATTTTTGCAAGCCATTCATATACTTATATTTTTATTTGTTTTACTTTGTACATACTTGTCTTTATTCGTTTTGTACATGAATATTTGTATTTTCTTCTTTTGTCTTATACTTTGGAATATGCATGAGTTTCTATATTTACATGTTATTAGAATTTGTTAATGTATTTACTTATATTTTGCTCGTACATGAATATATATATTTGTTGTCTACTCTATGTTTACATATTAGTAAGATATATTTAGAAATTCAAATTATTTAACATATATTTTATTTTCTTTAATCTTATTATTTTTATAATATAAATAAATTTCTATTATAATATGTTGTTGTAACGACCCTGAATTTCGAACAAATTAAATTGAGAATATTTAATTAATTTTAAATATTTGAACGATGATTTAATTTGTATCCCGAATATAACTTTGAAACTGACGATTAAATTATAAAATTTAATCGATTGAAAGTTGAATAAAAATTTGAATCTTCAATTTTAAGCTAAAGAAAAATATTTCAAAAGCTTTTAAAATTTATATCAATGATACCGAAGATAATTGAAGCTTCAGAATTGTATTTCAAAGTGTTTCATTCAGTTTGAAATTAAATCGTTCGTATCGAATTTAAAAATAGCCATCCGAGGCACAGTCTTGGAATTCGATGAAACCAGTTCCATTGTGTCCGTAATATTGTATTGTTATTGGGTTTCAAATTTCGTAGCGTTCGGAGTTGTTTTGTGACCGTACGATTAGAAAACGTGTTGAAATTTTAAAGCGAATTCAATTTAAAAATCTAAATTTAGATTATTTAACATTACCACGTATCTCCCCTAACTCACGCCTAAATTCACGTCTGAAATCACGGAGAAAATCGTGCCAATCATCCTCCTTTCAGTTTTAAATATTTCGTCCCCTCCCTCTTTAAATCAAAAATTTCAACATCCCGTTCGAAATTTAGGCAGATAAATTAATGGCCGCTTCGTTCAGATTTAAAAGCGTGACCCTCCATTCTTCCCCACTTCAAATTTACCGTTCCATTTCCCTCTGATAAAAATCAAAAATCGAAATCATCTCATTCCCTTTTCTCAAACAAAAAAAAAATCGAGCAGTTAAAATTCATGGCCGCGTACGCGACTGAGATAGGGGGGTTCGCGTTCGATTTTGGGGAGGGTTTGCGAAACTGGGCGATCGTGGCAGCGCATCTGGGTAGCTCACATGGGCACGAGCGCGGTGCTCGCGAAGCTCGCGTTCGACTTGAAGGCGCGAGCGAATGGGGGAGGGTCGACTTGTTTTCTGGCGTAGGCGAGAGTGGGAAATTCGATCGCGAGTTCGTATTGGGATTGCGAGGCAACATCGATGGGCGTGCGACAGCATTCAAGCGAAGGCGTTCGAACGGCGCTGGGCTTGGGGAAGCAAGTCGCGACGTCGATCGTGGGATCTGATGGTCTCGTTCACGGCGATTCGCTGGCTGGAAGTAGGGATGCGCGATGGAATCGAAATCGTGGGTCGAGGCGTTCAACAGTGGGGCTACTCGATCTCAGCTGGGCTAGGGCACGGCGATCAGGCAGGGGGATTGCGAAGTCAATTGCTGGGTCACGGGCAATGTCGAGATGGTTTAGATTCGGCGTTGGCAAGTGGATGGTCGCGTGGTGGCCGGAGTTCATGTTCGACAGTGAAGGTATCATGTTATTTTAAATTAGTTAAACTAATGAATGTGTTAAATAAAGTAAATTAATAAAGTTATCTGAATATAAAGTTTACTGTGAAAAAAAAATGTTTATGCAAACAGGAAGGAAATTTAGCTTCGAATTTAATTTTTTGTTAAACAAAATTATATGTATTTAATTTACTGTAAATGATAAGGTTCTGTGAGATTAAAAATAAATAAGTATATGTATATAACTTTAGGAATTTACAGTAAACAAAAGATTTGTTTATATGGACAAAATTTAATGATGGATAAATTACATAAAGATTCGATTTTTAAAATCTATCTAACGGGAAAATAGTTTAGATTGAATTATTAGTTTAACTGAAAATTTTAGTTAAATTAAAATTGTAAATGGCAGATTTAATTATTCGATTATTTCGAATTTTAATAAATTGTATAATTGTCATACAAGGTTAATACAACGAAGAAACAATCTGGAATGGGAAAATGGGATTGCTAATAAAAAGCTAAGGTGAGATTTTTCTCACTCAAAATTGAATGTGGAATTTTTGCAGTTATTGATTGCTATTGGATGTGATATTAGATATAATAGGATATATCTATATATATAGCAATATATACATATTGGCATATGTATATATTGGATTGATGATTTCCCGCCTCGTATAGCGGATGAGACCCTATTGCGCCGTTAGTAAGCGGATATTTTATAAAACCCATATACCGCGATATTCCACCTCGAAGTGGAATTGGTATTGTGCTAACGTCTTTGGATGCAGGGAAACAGGTTGGAGGGATCCAACTGGACCCCTCACATTGATTGAATTTATTTATACTGTGATATGAATCTGTGAATGATTATATTGATGGTATTAATCATATTGATATCTGGAAATTGTTTGAAGCTAAAATTTAGCTGAATGGATGTTTGATATCATTGGATTCCAAAAATAAATGAAATTGAATTTTTGAAATCAAAATAGAACTTTTTAAGTAAATAAATTTTTAGAAATTGAATAAATTCGAAGAAAAGAATTTAAAAGTATAAAAGCTGATTTTTATAATCTTATTGAATAAATTCCAGAAATAAGGTGAAAATGCTAAATAAATGGATTTCATAAAACAGTGAATATAAATTGAAGAATTTAATTTAAATTTGGATTTTTAAATAGATTGAAAGAGATAAAGAAATTTATTTTCTTTAAAAGGAATTTATTTAAAGAGAAATAAGTGGGAAGTCCAATTAGAAATTTAATTGGCAAATTGAAATGGATTTGGAAAAAGAATGAAATTTATAGATGTATAAATTGTGAAGTTAAAAAGAATGAAATTTATAGATGTATAAATCGGGAAGTTAAAATGAATGAAATTGTAGAATAGAAGATTTATAAGAAATTAACTTATAAATTGGATTTTTGCCTTCAAATGAAATATTGATCAAATTTGTTAATAAAGGAGATTTACAAATCGAAGTTGTTATAAAGTAGGAATAGAATTTATAAACGTTGTTTCATAAATTCGAAATCAATTGAATTTGATAAATTAAATATAGAGGGTTATTAAAGGAGATATATTCGCGATTCTAGATAGCGAATTATTATTGAAATAAAATGTGTAGAGATGATTGAAATTTGGTTAAGTGAATTATATTCGCGATTTTGGACAGTGAACATATTATTGAACAAAATGGATATGTTAGGGAAAATGAATATTTTAAAATGGAGTTAATTGTTTTAACGATGTTTTAAAATGATTAAATATCGAAACCATAGATTTCAACATTCATTGTTGAAATAGACGTTTTCTAGGAATAAGGAAATGATGGACTATAACACTGTTGTTATAGTAAATGATTTCCGAAAGGAAATGTTTTGATGTAGTATTGGGATTTATATATATCTATCAAAATTTTGAATCCCTATACTAATAATTTTGAGTCGTCGTAACGATGTTTTACGTAACATTCGTTTTGACTCAAATAGATATTGTTATAGTAAATGATTTCCTTAAAGAATGAAATGTATACTTAATTTTGATTTAAGTATAACGAATATTTTCCAAGTGTTGAAAATAAATAGATTTGCGAAATACTTATTTTTGAATAAGTATGGAAATACTTTTCCAAAATGAAATGAAACGTTTTTTGAGATTTTATCTTCTTAAAGATAAATTGAAATTGAATATTGAAATCGATTTGAAAATCGAATATTAGTAGATATTTTGAAAATATAAATTCACTATGGAATTTATAAAGGAAAGGGAAACTGTTTAGAAAAATAAATATTGATTTATTTTTGAAGTGTGGAAAAGTTTATATATCTAGTAAGATATTTTTGAAGATGAAATAATTTGGGAAAATTATTTGGAATCTGATGATGTTGCGCATCTTTATTGATAGTTAAATAACCGACTATCAATAATTACCTTGAATAGGTATTTGTTGTGAATTGGATGAATTTGAATGCCACACTTGTTTTTAAATAAACGCTCACTATTCGGGTTAGCCGGGAAAGGACCATGGGGTCGTATAACCCATTCCGAATATGTGATACGTCGTTATGAATTGCATTCGAAGACCGGTGTTGAAGACCAGATATTTTTGAAAACGGAAGGATTACCGTCGAGTTACTCTACATCGGCTGATCTCCGATTTAGAGGTTTTATCACCCTTAGTGACGGGAAGTCCGGACGTGATTAGAAAATTATCCGGATATGCAAGGGCTTCGTGAGAAGTGCCTTTGGTTCTGTTCGATCCCGGAACAGACTTGTATGGATTGTGTGTCTGACGTTACAATTTGAGATATAAAGCTGATTTCTTTCAAATACATTTCTGTTGGTGGCGGAGAATTTATTCTCTTAGCTTAACACCCTTCTCTGAGACGTACGAGCTCAGAGGTTATGTAGTTGAAATTTATCAGCGATATATCCCAATTTGGTAACGTGGCATAATGAGTGTTGCTGTAAAATGATCAGTGTTTGATCATTTGCGATATGATCATTTGTTTGATCTTATATCTTTGTGATCATAGGTTGATCATTTTTGTTTGACCCGAAGCAGGGCTTTGTAGAAAGCGTAGCTTTGTGGACGAGACTTCGTCGAGCCTCACACCCCAGAAATGGTCGAAACAGGAAGGATGCAGCAAGGTTCTAGGGAGTAGCGCCCCTTAGTGTATGTCATTCCTTCTGGATAAAGGTGGTATCATGGTATGGAGCCCAGATACTTAACCTCTGTGGTTGCTGCAAATTTATTACTTTGTGGTTGTTGCGAATCGGGGATCCTCGGGAAGATCGGTGACGATCGGGGGATGTCATACGCGTGTCAGTAGTTACCTACTTTTGCAGAGGTAACCCGGCCTTGTGTTGGCAGAGATCTAACCGTAATGTTAGGTTATTTCTCGAGTCGTCTATTCCAGGGACGTACCCATCGTGGATAGGAAGTTCCTTAGCCTGACCATTTGTTGGAAATCCAAAGAAACAATACGCGACGTGTACGGTTTTAGTTGTATTACCTGCTATTGAATGTGGCGGTAACCTGCTATTGAACATAGTAGCTATAGTAGGCATAAGTGCGGAATGCCTATGCTGGCTAAGATTTATATTATATTTTCGAAATGTTTTCTACACTATGCACTAATAATAATATCAAAAATGATTTGATTTTGCGTAGTAAGCATCTTTGACTATCATAAGAAGAAATCTCCTCCAATTCTGCGTTTGCATTGTGTGTGTGGTGGGAGGTCTTATGGTAGTTTCATTTTCCAAAAGCATTGCGAATTTGTTTTATTTTCTTTGTGAAAAATAACTGTTTTACGATCTCACACCAGTCACCATGACTGACTCGGAGTTTATTGTTTCCCTTCTAAACTCTGGGTGCCCACCAATTTCCACACGGGCAGCCTAGAGTTATGTTATCAGGATATTCTGGATATTCTGGAGCTTTGGAGATAAGCTGGATGGCGAGACGTAGTATTTGTATCTGATATATTTATTCCGCTGTGTATTCTGTATGAGGATAAGTTTATAAAACTGTCCATTGTTGTATATTGACTCTGATGATTGATGTATGTATAAAATGATATAGTTCTTTGTTTTAAAAGACTAGTAATTATCTATTGTATATTGTTCCGCTGCGATATGTGAGATTCTGATATTGTTTTCTGTTCTGATGTTGTTCTGTTGTTCTTTTCTTATTCTCCTCTTTTTCTTCTATCTTTTCTTCTATTTCTTTTTCTTAAAAAACCCTCACTATTGGAGTTTCCGGCACTCGATGGCTCGGCAGTCGATAAAGGGAGTATCGATGTCGAATTTTCGAAAGTCGAAAATTCCTGTACGTGACAGCGTGGTATCAGAGCATATGGTTAAGCGACAACCCTGCTCTGTTGGGTGTTACTCATTAGAGATAGAGTCAGTAGTACTCTAGAATGAGTTTGAGTGTAATAATAGATACGAGCGCGTATTTGTTAGTGAATATAAAAATGTTTTATATTGTGTTTGCTTATCCATTGATATGTTTATGAATTTTGGTCGGTATATGGGACGCCATATTATCGATAGGTATTTCTAAACACTTAAACGAGGCAAGACGACATAGTATTGTTTTAAAATAGGGTGAATGAAATAATTTTGCCCAAAACTATTTTTGTATATAAAAGAAATGTTTTTCTATGAATTATCATAATATTTGGATGTTTGGCTGTTAGGAAATAATAATATTAAACTATTATATGAAATTGGATAAGAAATTGAAATTGTAACTCCAAAGTTAAGAAATAAATTCTCATACGAATGAAATTAAAGAATGTAAATTTTAAATGTGATTTGTAATTTGAAATAGAATTCCAGAGAAGAATTTGAAAATTTTGGAGATTTGGAAAGTTTAAATCATTTTTGATTTGAAAATGAATTTCAAAGGGTTTGAAAAGTATTTTGGAGAAATGAAAGCTCTAAACTCTTTTCGGTCACTGGAAAATAACTTCGTTAATGACTGCAGCATTATCGATGTTCATTTTCGGGTTTCCAAAAGAGGAATTGCTGCCAAATTGTTTTAAATGAAAGTTGTTTGGAAAATTGAGTTTTGTTTTGGAAATTCAAAAGATAAATTTGAATTGTTTTCAAAATGGTTTTGAAAGGTTGAAAAGACTCTGGAATACTATATTTAAGAAATATTATGAAGTTGATAACTTGTAAAGTTTAAATAAAAATCTAACTTAAAAGAAATGAATTCATATATGAATAGAATTTGTGAATATGAAATATTAGATATAATTTGAAATAAAGTTCCAGAAAAATATTTGAAGATAAAATTCATAAAGGAATGGAATTAGTAATATGAATGTATAGATGATTTTATAAATCAAGATGTAAATAAGTCGAAGACTTATAAAATATTTGAAAATTTGATAGAAATGAGATTCAAATTAAAAATGAAAGAATTTGTGAATGAGTAAATAAATTTGAAATTGCAAGTGCAAGATAAATGAAGTATTAAACTGAAAGTTAGTAAGTGAAGCTAATTGATTATTGACCAAATGGATAAGGTTTGAACGAATTAAATTCAATGATTATAAATGAAGATAAATTGAATTCCAATAGAATTAAAATTGTGAATTGAATTCAAATGAGATTAGAAATGTAAAATTGAATGGATATGAATATGTATAACTTCAATAGTGAAGTAAAGAATATATAAGAAGCAGTTTATATTGAAAATTTTGTAATAGAATTTACAAATTGGATTGAATGTTGTAACTAGATATTATGGCTAGTAGGATATACAGGTATAAATGAATTGGGATTTTGATTTCAAAGATAAAGTGAATTGCTCGATAAAAAGGTAAGTATTTGAATTTCAATATGAGATTTGATGACTTTCTTGTCTAGCCGCTTGGCTTTTTCTTTTTCTTTTTAAAATCTGAGAGTCCGTAGGGACGTTTTGTAGTCGTACCGTATTAGCCGCGCAAAGGAGACGCTGGCGAAATTTTTCGAAAATTTCGAGTGTTAGAAAATTTTGATAAATTTTTGAAAGTTAAAATTTGAATTTAAGTTTAAATTTGAATTTTGAAGTAAAACAATGCTGTTGAAACTTATAATTGAAGTTGGAAATTTAGTTGAATTAATAACGAATCTCTAGTAGAGAGATTTGTTTTGAAAATTTGAAAAAACTATTGGATTGTGAAAAATAGTAGACGTGTTAGGGACTCTTTCTTCCTGACTTGTAATTTCGAGGACGAAATTCTTTTAAGGGGGGAAGTCTGTAACGACCCTGAATTTCGAACAAATTAAATTGAGAATATTTAATTAATTTTAAATATTTGAACGATGATTTAATTTGTATCCCGAATATAACTTTGAAACTGACGATTAAATTATAAAATTTAATCGATTGAAAGTTGAATAAAAATTTGAATCTTCAATTTTAAGCTGAAGAAAAATATTTCGAAAGCTTTTAAAATTTATATCAATGATACCGAAGATAATTGAAGCTTCAGAATTGTATTTCAAAGTGTTTCGTTCAGTTTGAAATTAAATCGTTCGTATCGAATTTAAAAATAGCCATCCGAGGCACAGTCTTGGAATTCGATGAAACCAGTTCCATTGTGTCCGTAATATTGTATTGTTATTGGGTTTCAAATTTCGTAGCGTCCGGAGTTGTTTTGTGACCGTACGATTAGAAAACGTGTTGAAATTTTAAAGCGAATTCAATTTAAAAATCTAAATTTATATTATTTAACATTACCACGTATCTCCCCTAACTCACGCCTAAATTCACGTCTGAAATCACGGAGAAAATCGTGCCAACCATCCTCCTTTCAGTTTTAAATATTTCGTCCCCTCCCTCTTTAAATCAAAAATTTCAACATCCCGTTCGAAATTTAGGCAGATAAATTAATGGCTGCTTCGTTCAGATTTAAAAGCGTGACCCTCCATTCTTCCCCACTTCAAATTTACCGTTCCATTTCCCTCTGATAAAAATCAAAAATCGAAATCATCTCGTTCCCTTTTCTCAAACAAAAAAAAAATCGAGCAGTTAAAATTCATGGCCGCGTACGCGACTGAGATAGGGGGGTTCGCGTTCGATTTTGGGGAGGGTTTGCGAAACTGGGCGAACGTGGCAGCGCATCTGGGTAGCTCGCGTGGGCACGAGCGCGGTGCTCGCGAAGCTCGCGTTCGACTTGAAGGCGCGAGCGAATAGGGGAGGGTCGACTTGTTTTCTGGCGTAGGCGAGAGTGGGAAATTCGATCGCGAGTTCGTATTGGGATTGCGAGGCAACATCGATGGGCGTGCGACAGCATTCAGGCGAAGGCGTTCGAACGGCGCTGGGCTTGGGGAAGCAAGTCGCGACGTCGATCGTGGGATCTGATGGTCTCGTTCATGGCGATTCGCTGGCTGGAAGTAGGGATGCGCGATGGAATCGAAATCGTGGGTCGAGGCATTCAACAATGGGGCTACTCGATCTCAGCTGGGCTAGGGCACGGCGATCAGGCAGGGGGATTGCGAAGTCAATTGCTGGGTCACGGGCAATGTCGAGATGGTTTAGATTCGGCGTTGGCAAGTGGATGGTCGCGTGGTGGCCGGAGTTCATGTTCGACAGTGAAGGTATCATGTTATTTTAAATTAGTTAAACTAATGAATGTGTTAAATAAAGTAAATTAATAAAGTTATCTGAATATAAAGTTTACTGTGAAAAAAAAATGTTTATGCAAACAGGAAGGAAATTTAGCTTCGAATTTAATTTTTTGTTAAACAAAATTATATGTATTTAATTTACTGTAAATGATAAGGTTCTGTGAGATTAAAAATAAATAAGTATATGTATATAACTTTAGGAATTTACAGTAAACAAAAGATTTGTTTATATGGACAAAATTTAATGATGGATAAATTACATAAAGATTCGATTTTTAAAATCTATCTAACGGGAAAATAGTTTAGATTGAATTATTAGTTTAACTGAAAATTTTAGTTAAATTAAAATTGTAAATGGCAGATTTAATTATTCGATTATTTCGAATTTTAATAAATTGTATAATTGTCATACAAGGTTAATACAACGAAGAAACAATCTGGAATGGGAAAATGGGATTGCTAATAAAAAGCTAAGGTGAGATTTTTCTCACTCAAAATTGAATGTGGAATTTTTGCAGTTATTGATTGCTATTGGATGTGATATTAGATATAATAGGATATATCTATATATAGCAATATATACATATTGGCATATGTATATATTGGATTGATGATTTCCCGCCTCGTATAGCGGATGAGACCCTATTGCGCCGTTAGTAAGCGGATATTTTATAAAACCCATATACCGCGATATTCCACCTCGAAGTGGAATTGGTATTGTGCTAACGTCTTTGGATGCAGGGAAACAGGTTGGAGGGATCCAACTGGACCCCTCACATTGATTGAATTTATTTATACTGTGATATGAATCTGTGAATGATTATATTGATGGTATTAATCATATTGATATCTGGAAATTGTTTGAAGCTAAAATTTAGCTGAATGGATGTTTGATATCATTGGATTCCAAAAATAAATGAAATTGAATTTTTGAAATCAAAATAGAACTTTTTAAGTAAATAAATTTTTAGAAATTGAATAAATTCGAAGAAAAGAATTTAAAAGTATAAAAGCTGATTTTTATAATCTTATTGAATAAATTCCAGAAATAAGGTGAAAATGCTAAATAAATGGATTTCATAAAACAGTGAATATAAATTGAAGAATTTAATTTAAATTTGGATTTTTAAATAGATTGAAAGAGATAAAGAAATTTATTTTCTTTAAAAGGAATTTATTTAAAGAGAAATAAGTGGGAAGTCCAATTAGAAATTTAATTGGCAAATTGAAACGGATTTGGAAAAAGAATGAAATTTATAGATGTATAAATCGGGAAGTTAAAATGAATGAAATTGTAGAATAGAAGATTTATAAGAAATTAACTTATAAATTGGATTTTTGCCTTCAAATGAAATATTGATCAAATTTGTTAATAAAGGAGATTTACAAATCGAAGTTGTTATAAAGTAGGAATAGAATTTATAAACGTTGTTTCATAAATTCGAAATCAATTGAATTTGATAAATTAAATATAGAGGGTTATTAAAGGAGATATATTCGCGATTCTAGATAGCGAATTATTATTGAAATAAAATGTGTAGAGATGATTGAAATTTGGTTAAGTGAATTATATTCACGATTTTGGACAGTGAATATATTATTGAACAAAATGGATATGTTAGGGAAAATGAATATTTTAAAATGGAGTTAATTGTTTTAACGATGTTTTAAAATGATTAAATATCGAAACCATAGATTTCAACATTCATTGTTGAAATAGACGTTTTCGAGGAATAAGGAAATGATGGACTATAACACTGTTGTTATAGTAAATGATTTCCGAAAGGAAATGTTTTGATGTAGTATTGGGATTTATATATATCTATCAAAATTTTGAATCCCTATACTAATAATTTTGAGTCATCGTAACGATGTTTTACGTAACATTCGTTTTGACTCAAATAGATATTGTTATAGTAAATAATTTCCTTAAAGAATGAAATGTATACTTAATTTTGATTTAAGTATAACGAATATTTTCCAAGTGTTGAAAATAAATAGATTTGCGAAATACTTATTTTTGAATAAGTATGGAAATACTTTTCCAAAATGAAATGAAACGTTTTTTGATATTTTATCTTCTTAAAGATAAATTGAAATTGAATATTGAAATCGATTTGAAAATCGAATATTAGTAGATATTTTGAAAATATAAATTCACTATGGAATTTATAAAGGAAAGGGAAACTGTTTAGAAAAATAAATATTGATTTATTTTTGAAGTGTGGAAAAGTTTATATATCTAGTAAGATATTTTTGAAGATGAAATAATTTGGGAAAATTATTTGGAATCTGATGATGTTGCGCATCTTTATTGATAGTTAAATAACCGACTATCAATAATTACCTTGAATAGGTATTTGTTGTGAATTGGATGAATTTGAATGCCACACTTGTTTTTAAATAAACGCTCACTATTCGGGTTAGCCGGGAAAGGACCATGGGGTCGTATAACCCATTCCGAATATGTGATACGTCGTTATGAATTGCATTCGAAGACCGGTGTTGAAGACCGGATATTTTTGAAAACGGAAGGATTACCGTCGAGTTACTCTACATCGGCTGATCTCCGATTTAGAGGTTTTATCACCCTTAGTGACGGGAAGTCCGGACGTGATTAGAAAATTATCCGGATATGCAAGGGCTTCGTGAGAAGTGCCTTCGGTTCTGTTCGATCCCGGAATAGACTTGTATGGATTGTGTGTCTGACGTTACAATTTGAGATATAAAGCTGATTTCTTTCAAATACATTTCTGTTGGTGGCGGAGAATTTATTCTCTTAGCTTAACACCCTTCTCTGAGACGTACGAGCTCAGAGGTTATGTAGTTGAAATTTATCAGCGATATATCCCAATTTGGTAACGTGGCATACTGAGTGTTGCTGTAAAATGATCAGTGTTTGATCATTTGCGATATGATCATTTGTTTGATCTTATATCTTTGTGATCATAGGTTGATCATTTTTGTTTGACCCGAAGCAGGGCTTTGTAGAAAGCGTAGCTTTGTGGACGAGACTTCGTCGAGCCTCACACCCCAGAAATGGTCGAAACAGGAAGGATGCAGCAAGGTTCTAGGGAGTAGCGCCCCTTAGTGTATGTCATTCCTTCTGGATAAAGGTGGTATCATGGTATGGAGCCCAGATACTTAACCTCTGTGGTTGCTGCAAATTTATTACTTTGTGGTTGTTGCGAATCGGGGATCCTCGGGAAGATCGGTGACGATCGGGGGATGGCATACGCGTGTCAGTAGTTACCTACTTTTGCAGAGGTAACCCGGCCTTGTGTTGGCAGAGATCTAACCGTAATGTTAGGTTATTTCTCGGGTCGTCTATTCCAGGGACGTACCCATCGTGGATAGGAAGTTCCTTAGCCTGACCATTTGTTGGAAATCCAAAGAAACAATACGCGACGTGTACGGTTTTAGTTGTATTACCTGCTATGGAATGTGGCGGTAACCTGCTATTGAACATAGTAGCTATAGTAGGCATAAGTGCGGAATGCCTATGCTGGCTAAGATTTATATTATATTTTCGAAATGTTTTCTACACTATGCACTAATAATAATATCAAAAATGATTTGATTTTGTGTAGTAAGCATCTTTGACTATCATAAGAAGAAATCTCCTCCAATTCTGCGTTTGCATTGTGTGTGTGGTGGGAGGTCCTATGGTAGTTTCATTTTCCAAAAGCATTGCGAATTTTTTTTATTTTCTTTGTGAAAAATAACTATTTTACGATCTCACACCAGTCACCATGACTGACTCGGAGTTTATTGTTTCCCTTCTAAACTCTGGGTGCCCACCAATTTCCACACGGGCAGCCTAGAGTTATGTTATCAGGATATTCTGGATATTCTGGAGCTTTGGAGATAAGCTGGATGGCGAGACGTAGTATTTGTATCTGATATATTTATTCCGCTGTGTATTCTGTATGAGGATAAGTTTATAAAACTGTCCATTGTTGTATATTGACTCTGATGATTGATGTATGTATAAAATGATATAGTTCTTTGTTTTAAAAGACTAGTAATTATCTATTGTATATTGTTCCGCTGCGATATGTGAGATTCTGATATTGTTTTCTGTTCTGATGTTGTTCTGTTGTTGTAATATCCCGGAAATTTTGACAATATCAATTTAATAATCTGTTGAATAATTAAATTGATATGGATGATCTTTGATAATAAGATTTGAATTTAATTTAATAATCTGATTAAATTAGTATTTAATTGATGATTTTATCTTTTAAAAGTTAATAAGATATTTCTATTTGGATATATATATATTTAAATTGTTTTGGATTTTATAATATTTGTATAAACTTTTATTTATAAGTATAATTAGCTTTTGTTTATCTTTAATAAGTAATATATATAGATAAGTGTTTAATAAATAAGAAAAAGACTTTTTAATTACTTTTAAAATAAATAAAAATATGAGAAATTACTTAAATGACATGTGTTAATACATTAAGTAACCTAATAGCATGTGTTAAGTAAATATTAACTCAAGATGACAAATGTTGATATTTGAGACAAGTGTCATTAAATTTAGTTTTTTTCTTTTATTTTTATTTTTAAAGCATTTTCAGTTTATATAAGCATCTGCCCTCTTCCTTCTTTTTCTTTTCTCATTTTACAATTCTATACTAAAGAAAATTTCAGCTGAAACTTATTTTTCAAAATCAAATCCGAAATCAATACTTCTCAAACAAAAATCTAATTCAATAACCTGAAACATTCTCCTCAAACCAGAAATATTCAAAAACCTGTAACTCATTTTTAAAAGAAGACTGCAAATCATTTTTAAAAAGGAAACAAATCTGCATTTTCTTCATCTGGAAGCCTGCATTTGTTCTTCAAGTCTGTTTGTAACCAAGTTTCAGTAGCATGCAAAGCTTCTGGGGATTTAAAGCATTTCAGTTTCAAGTTTTAAAAGATCAGAGCATTTTCCAGTTTTTAAAGTTCAAAAGTTATCAAAGGTTTTTCAAAATGGAGGCTCTGTTCTTCTTTAAACTGGTGAGTAAACATTTCAACTTAAAAACAGTTTTAAAAATATGTTGTTATATAGCTGCATGTGATGAATTGCTATAGAATATGGTTGTATATGTTATGATGTGAATGCATGCATATATATGAATGTCTGTGCATATGAATATGAATGTATATGTCTGTATATATATATACATCCTGTTCTCTGTTTTAAAAAGTGAGTAAACAAACTTTTCAAAACTAAAAATCTTTTAATCTTTAATGCATGTGGTAGATCTGTGTATTAGTATAGTATATCATGTTGAATAGATGTATGGATGTGAATATATCTGTATACATATAAATTGCTCCTCTGTTCTAGTTTTCCAGTAAGCCAACCTACTTGATTTTTACTTCTATGTCTTGATGTTTGAATTGACAATGGAAGTATATTATGAAAAATGTTTGTTTAATGGTTAAATAGGCCTGCATGCTTGTATATATATATGTGTGTAAATTTGTGTGTGCATGTCTGTATGATATCATTGATTCTGTTCATTGTTTCCAGTTTTTAAAACCTGTTCAAAATTCAATTCCTCTCCCCATAATCTTCTATAGATTGTTATGTTAAAACAAAATGGATTTAAAATTATCAGAACTTAATTTTAAAAATACTTGTAAGTATGGTTAACAAGTAGTTTAACCTGGAACGAGAATATGCAGTGGAACTTAATATATGATAAAATTCGATTTCCTTAATTATTTGATTTACTTATATAATCTAAATCGTTTTCGAGAACGATGATTTTTGGAAGTGGAATCAAGATTTTTAACAGTGTATTGAAAGAGAAATCGTGGGATGAACGGAAAATGCATTTTCGTCCATTCCTGTTGATCGGCAATGTTTGGTGTGTCGTGATTGTTCATGGTGGAAGCTGGCACGTTGGAGATCTCTGGAAAAATGGTGAACGAATTTCTCAAACGCCACGGTGGCCGCGCGTTGTCGAAATAGGGTTTAAGGACTAGTTTTGGGTCGGCATAGTTCTCGAGCTCGTGCGTGGTTGAGGGTAGATCGGAGACAATCGCAGGTGGGGGAAAAGGTGAATGGGTCTTCGGCGAGGCTATGGCCAGAATTTCGAAGTCTCTGGTGATCGGAATTCTTGGGGCGAGGTGATTTGGTCGACCATGTCTAGTTCTAGTAAGATTTTGATTTGCTCAATTTCGAGTTGGATATATTTTCGAGTTTCTAGGAGTTTGGGCTAGTCGACGATGATGTCGACGACATTTTGAAGGTCGCGACGATAATCGGAAGGGGTCAGGGTGGATGTGCACGTGTACGTGTGCACGGGGTATTTGGTTCTGGGTTTCGCTTGTTTGGGAAAGAAGAGGAATACTCGGGGTTTCTCGAGTCGTTTGGGTTTTTACTCGAAGTAATGCTCGTGTGTTTGAGGGCGTGACTGGAGTGGAACTCGAGTAGATTGAAATTTTTAGCCTGATAACAGTTTAGTGGTAACAGGTTTTAAAATTTAAAAATTTAAACAAGTTTTTGAAATAAAAGAAAGAAGAGAACTCGGTGGCTCTCAAGTAATGATCGGATTAGACCAAAGTAAGTTTAGAAACAGTTTTCAAAAGTTTAAAGATTTTTATAAAAGGAAGTTTTAAAATTTAAATTGAAACTAGATGTAAACTTTTACCCGAAAATGTTTAAAGCATTTAAGGTAAGTTATGTTTTGTAACTTTAATTTATCTGGTTAAATGAGTATCTTAGAAACTTAATTAATGATTTAATTAAGTAAAATTAATTATTAAGATAAAATGATTAATGGTAATTAAGGTATTAATAAGAGAATGTTTTATCTTAAATAATTAAGATTTTTAATGTCTTGAAATTAATTAAGTTAATTAAGGTAAATTAAGTATAAGTAATTCATTTAATTAATAATGATAAAGAATTAATTAAGAAATTACTTAAGAACAATTAATTGATTTAATTAATTTATTTAAAATTAATAATTAAGGGTTATAAGTTAATTAATTAGAGGTTAATTAATTTAAAATTAAGGATAATTACTTAATATAATTAATAAGGTAGAATTACTTAGTATAAGTAATTAGTGGTTAATTAATGAATAAAGGATAATTATTTAATGAATTAATTAGAGTTAATTAATAGAAGTAATTAAGGAATTAATTACTCAATGTAATTAATTAAGTTTAAATGAAATTTGTTTAAGTTAATTAAATAAGTTTAATTAATTTAAACACTTGATGATATGATAAATAATTACTTAATGTAATTAATGGAGTATAATTATTTAGTAAAATAATTAATGATAATTACTGGATGTAATTAATGAAAGATGAATTAAGGATGAAAGAAATTTGGATTAAATTACTTTGAAATTAATCAAGGGATTAATTAAAGATAATTAATTAAGGAATAATTAATTTATATAATTAAGTAATTAAGGGAAGTTAATTATTGAATGAGATTAATCAAAGGTAATTTATAAATGTGACTAATTAAAGATTAATTATTAAATGTAATTAATTTAAATGGAGTAATTAATTAAAGAAGTAATTAAGAAATCATTAATTAAATATAGTTAATGATGTAATTAAAAGTTGATTAATTAAGACTAATTAATCAATAATAAGTAATTAAAAAGTAATTAATTAATGTAATTAATTAAGGATTAAAGTGATTAATTATAGTTAATTAGTTTATGAAGTAATTAAAGATTAATTACTATAATGGTTAAGAATAATTAATTTGTGAAATTAATTAAAGACTAATTACTTGAATGTAATTAAAAGATAATTAATCAAGGATGATTAATTGAAATGAATAATTAGAGGATAATTAATTAATTGATTTATAATTAATTAATGGTTAAGTAAGTAGGATTTGTAGAATGAAGTAATTAATTTAATTTATTTTAAATTAATTATAGATGGTATAAATCATTACTTATGGATGGTTGAATGATATTGAATGTCTTGGATTGTTTGATATCTCTGATGAGATTGATGAGATATGTTAATCTGTGATAGGGATGTTTTTGGTTAAATTGGATGATAATGTGAATTATCTATTTGTGATGATAATGTAGATTATCTATTATGATATTGTGAATTATCTATCTGTGTGTATATAGATAATAGAATTGAATTGTTTTAACCTTAAAACAACTTGGCCTTAAAAGATACGTTTTGGATTTCGATGAGACCGGGATCGGGTTTGCTACATTACAGCGTGATAGGGGGTTCTCGCTTTGCGTTAGGTGGCGAACGGGAGACTCTTACCCCTACATGTTCCTAGGTCGTTACACGTGGTATCAGAGCATAGGTTGAGCGAATGCCTAAGCTTTTGGTTAAGTGAATATCAGAACACTAGGTTGAGTGAATACCTAGGTTCGGAAGGGTTGTTCATTAGAGATAGGATCTGTAGCAACCTGTTTGAGTGTATATATATACGAGAGCGCGTATTTGTTAGTTATATAAAATGATTTTATATTGTGTTAATTGATCGGTTGGGTGGTATATGGATTCTGGTCAATACGAGTAGCTAACGTTATTGATAGGGATCTCTAAACACTTGGACCAGGCCAAAAGACACAATATTGTTTTAAAAAGGTAGATGAAATAATTTTACCCAAATATAATTTCTATATAAAAAAAGTATCATTTTAAATGTATATGGTATTTGTAATGATTGGTTGAGATGATAATAATTTATCATCTAGGATTAGGAGTCTGAGTGTTGAGGTTGGAAGTGTATCTGTCGAGACTGTAGACCTAATACCATCTCGAGTGAACTTTGCAATTGTGAGGATTTCATCGATCTCTGAAGAAAACCTGTTAAGGTTCGGAGTTCATCTTTGAAGTTTGGATGGGTAGAGTTGGATCTGTCGGAGAACAGAAGCGAGTGATGGTATCTCAGGTAATAGTAGCCGTGTGATGAGATGCAGTGACTATGGATGTTCCCGAAGATGTTTTCTTTGGAACAAGTTAATGAAGTGTGTCTGCTTCAGTGTTGTGGCTGAGTTCAGCACGGTGTTTCTGTTGGTTTGGAGTCCGAGTTTCTCGAAGTGTTTTGGATAGGAAGTCCTTGGCATCAGTGTCAGCAGTGCAGCTCGGAGTATTCTGGGATGGCAGGAAGTTTTTTGGATGAGCAGTTTTTCTGGAAGTGAAGTTCAGAAGCAGCAGAGTGGATCCATTTCTTCGATAAATTGAATAAATAAGTGTAAGCTGTTCTGATTGGTAAAGAGAGAACAGTCTGTTTGGAATTAGGCTGGGTTGATCGCAAAAGTGACTTGCGATTGTCTGAGTGTTCTCTTAGGTTGTCAGAATTTTTCTAGATGTCTTCAGATAAGTCAGAAGTTTGTCCGCATCTGAAGATTGAGTTTTCTTATCGACTGGATTCCATGAGTGATACCGGTGGTTCAGTCTAGTGGAAGGATGTTTCCTAGAGATGGAGTTGGCGAAGCAGCTCAAGTTTTGCTGGAATATCTGAGTTTTCTGTATGGATCCGTGAACCTTATTTCTAGAAGTGAGTTGTCCAGTCTGTGCTTGTGTCCTACCTCATATCGGAGTTGAGCAGCGAAAGCATTTTGGAGTGTATCTCTGGATGGGAGAAGTAAGTTTGGAATCTACTAATGTTGTGAAGTAGAGTTATGTTTGGATCTCATCTGTGTTCTGATTTGGATAAGTAATTGGTCTACTTGGTTGAATTGTCAGTTTGGATAACTGGAATTCATTGAGTTTTACGTATCTCTAAGGGAATACGTATTTGATCTATCTCTGGTTGAGAATCTGCAGTTCTGGAAGTTGGGTAGTTGAGTCAGACTCGTCTGTAGTCTGATATCTTGTTTAGTTATATAGATCTAGATGTGTAGGAGATCTATAGCTTAGTTGTTTAGATTATTTGTAGAGCGAGTATCCCGGTATATATATACTTGGGGAAACTCGAGGAATTTTATCTAGAATTTGGTCTAGATAGTTAGAATTGTTTGATTGGATGAATTGGTTGCTATGGTTGTTAGAATATGGATGATAGTATATGCTTGTGTTTTAAAATTTAAAATTTTTTTATAAGATTATTAAATTACCTTTGTTTAAATTTCGGGGACGAAATTATTTTAAGGGGGGAGGAATGTAATATCCCGGAAATTTTGACAATATCAATTTAATAATCTGTTGAATAATTAAATTGATATGGATGATCTTTGATAATAAGATTTGAATTTAATTTAATAATCTGATTAAATTAGTATTTAATTGATGATTTTATCTTTTAAAAGTTAATAAGATATTTCTATTTGGATATATATATATTTAAATTGTTTTGGATTTTATAATATTTGTATAAACTTTTATTTATAAGTATAATTAGCTTTTGTTTATCTTTAATAAGTAATATATATAGATAAGTGTTTAATAAATAAGAAAAAGACTTTTTAATTACTTTTAAAATAAATAAAAATATGAGAAATTACTTAAATGACATGTGTTAATACATTAAGTAACCTAATAGCATGTGTTAAGTAAATATTAACTCAAGATGACAAATGTTGATATTTGAGACAAGTGTCATTAAATTTAGTTTTTTTCTTTTATTTTTATTTTTAAAGCATTTTCAGTTTATATAAGCATTTGCCCTCTTCCTTCTTTTTCTTTTCTCATTTTACAATTCTATACTAAAGAAAATTTCAGCTGAAACTTATTTTTCAAAATCAAATCCGAAATCAATACTTCTCAAACAAAAATCTAATTCAATAACCTGAAACATTCTCCTCAAACCAGAAATATTCAAAAACCTGTAACTCATTTTTAAAAGAAGACTGCAAATCATTTTTAAAAAAGAAACAAATCTGCATTTTCTTCATCTGGAAGCCTGCATTTGTTCTTCAAGTCTGTTTGTAACCAAGTTTCAGTAGCATGCAAAGCTTCTGGGGATTTAAAGCATTTCAGTTTCAAGTTTTAAAAGATCAGAGCATTTTCCAGTTTTTAAAGTTCAAAAGTTATCAAAGGTTTTTCAAAATGGAGGCTCTGTTCTTCTTTAAACTGGTGAGTAAACATTTCAACTTAAAAACAGTTTTAAAAATATGTTGTTATATAGCTGCATGTGATGAATTGCTGTAGAATATGGTTGTATATGTTATGATGTGAATGCATGCATATATATGAATGTCTGTGCATATGAATATGAATGTATATGTCTGTATATATATATATACATCCTGTTCTCTGTTTTAAAAAGTGAGTAAACAAACTTTTCAAAACTAAAAATCTTTTAATCTTTAATGCATGTGGTAGATCTGTGTATTAGTATAGTATATCATGTTGAATAGATGTATGGATGTGAATATATCTGTATACATATAAATTGCTCCTCTGTTCTAGTTTTCCAGTAAGCCAACCTACTTGATTTTTACTTCTATGTCTTGATGTTTGAATTGACAATGGAAGTATATTATGAAAAATGTTTGTTTAATGGTTAAATAGGCCTGCATGCTTGTATATATATATGTGTGTAAATTTGTGTGTGCATGTCTGTATGATATCATTGATTCTGTTCATTGTTTCCAGTTTTTAAAACCTGTTCAAAATTCAATTCCTCTCCCCATAATCTTCTATAGATTGTTATGTTAAAACAAAATGGATTTAAAATTATCAGAACTTAATTTTAAAAATACTTGTAAGTATGGTTAACAAGTAGTTTAACCTGGAACGAGAATATGCAGTGGAACTTAATATATGATAAAATTCGATTTCCTTAATTATTTGATTTACTTATATAATCTAAATCGTTTTCGAGAACGATGATTTTTGGAAGTGGAATCAAGATTTTTAACAGTGTATTGAAAGAGAAATCGTGGGATGAACGGAAAATGCATTTTCGTCCATTCCTGTTGATCGGCAATGTTTGGTGTGTCGTGATTGTTCATGGTGGAAGCTGGCACGTTGGAGATCTCTGGAAAAATGGTGAACGAATTTCTCAAACGCCACGGTGGCCGCGCGTTGTCGAAATAGGGTTTAAGGACTAGTTTTGGGTCGGCATAGTTCTCGAGCTCGTGCGTGGTCGAGGGTAGATCGGAGACAATCGCAGGTGGGGGAAAAGGTGAATGGGTCTTCGGCGAGGCTATGGCCAGAATTTCGAAGTCTCTGGTGATCGGAATTCTTGGGGCGAGGTGATTTGGTCGACCATGTCTAGTTCCAGTAAGATTTTGATTTGCTCAATTTCGAGTTGGATGTATTTTCGAGTTTCTAGGAGTTTGGGCTAGTCGACGATGATGTCGACGACATTTTGAAGGTCGCGACGATAATCGGAAGGGGTCAGGGTGGATGTGCACGTGTACGTGTGCACGGGGTATTTGGTTCTGGGTTTCGCTTGTTTGGGAAAGAAGAGGAATACTCGGGGTTTCTCGAGTCGTTTGGGTTTTTACTCGAAGTAATGCTCGTGTGTTTGAGGGCGTGACTGGAGTGGAACTCGAGTAGATTGAAATTTTTAGCCTGATAACAGTTTAGTGGTAACAGGTTTTAAAATTTAAAAATTTAAACAAGTTTTTGAAATAAAAGAAAGAAGAGAACTCGGTGGCTCTCAAGTAATGATCGGATTAGACCAAAGTAAGTTTAGAAACAGTTTTCAAAAGTTTAAAGATTTTTATAAAAGGAAGTTTTAAAATTTAAATTGAAACTAGATGTAAACTTTTACCCGAAAATGTTTAAAGCATTTAAGGTAAGTTATGTTTTGTAACTTTAATTTATCTGGTTAAATGAGTATCTTAGAAACTTAATTAATGATTTAATTAAGTAAAATTAATTATTAAGATAAAATGATTAATGGTAATTAAGGTATTAATAAGAGAATGTTTTATCTTAAATAATTAAGATTTTTAATGTCTTGAAATTAATTAAGTTAATTAAGGTAAATTAAGTATAAGTAATTCATTTAATTAATAATGATAAAGAATTAATTAAGAAATTACTTAAGAACAATTAATTGATTTAATTAATTTATTTAAAATTAATAATTAAGGGTTATAAGTTAATTAATTAGAGGTTAATTAATTTAAAATTAAGGATAATTACTTAATATAATTAATAAGGTAGAATTACTTAGTATAAGTAATTAGTGGTTAATTAATGAATAAAGGATAATTATTTAATGAATTAATTAGAGTTAATTAATAGAAGTAATTAAGGAATTAATTACTCAATGTAATTAATTAAGTTTAAATGAAATTTGTTTAAGTTAATTAAATAAGTTTAATTAATTTAAACACTTGATGATATGATAAATAATTACTTAATGTAATTAATGGAGTATAATTATTTAGTAAAATAATTAATGATAATTACTGGATGTAATTAATGAAAGATGAATTAAGGATGAAAGAAATTTGGATTAAATTACTTTGAAATTAATCAAGGGATTAATTAAAGATAATTAATTAAGGAATAATTAATTTATATAATTAAGTAATTAAGGGAAGTTAATTATTGAATGAGATTAATCAAAGGTAATTTATAAATGTGACTAATTAAAGATTAATTATTAAATGTAATTAATTTAAATGGAGTAATTAATTAAAGAAGTAATTAAGAAATCATTAATTAAATATAGTTAATGATGTAATTAAAAGTTGATTAATTAAGACTAATTAATCAATAATAAGTAATTAAAAAGTAATTAATTAATGTAATTAATTAAGGATTAAAGTGATTAATTATAGTTAATTAGTTTATGAAGTAATTAAAGATTAATTACTATAATGGTTAAGAATAATTAATTTGTGAAATTAATTAAAGACTAATTACTTGAATGTAATTAAAAGATAATTAATCAAGGATGATTAATTGAAATGAATAATTAGAGGATAATTAATTAATTGATTTATAATTAATTAATGGTTAAGTAAGTAGGATTTGTAGAATGAAGTAATTAATTTAATTTATTTTAAATTAATTATAGATGGTATAAATCATTACTTATGGATGGTTGAATGATATTGAATGTCTTGGATTGTTTGATATCTCTGATGAGATTGATGAGATATGTTAATCTGTGATAGGGATGTTTTTGGTTAAATTGGATGGTAATGTGAATTATCTATTTGTGATGATAATGTAGATTATCTATTATGATATTGTGAATTATCTATCTGTGTGTATATAGATAATAGAATTGAATTGTTTTAACCTTAAAACAACTTGGCCTTAAAAGATACGTTTTGGATTTCGATGAGACCGGGATCGGGTTTCCGTATACCGGAATTCCAGGTCTGGAGACCCGAATACCACATCGATCAAAATTAACGATAGGTCGTGAATCTCAAGTGAAGATGAAGATTCAGAGTGCAAGGGTTATTGTCGTTAACTCTGAGGGTGATTCCAAAACGAGTGTAACGAGATAATGCCTTCGGTTTCGTTCGAACCCGGAACGAACTTATATGGATTGAATGCTTTTAGCACATCGTCAGGCGGACGATGAGCATTCTAAGTGATATGTTCTGATTAAAGGTAATCGTAACCTCAAGCCTCATCAACCGGGAATGGCTAAAACAGGGGAGGTGCAGCAAGGTTTCGTGGGTAGCACCCACTGAGAGCAAGATAGATCCCTGTCTAGAGGTCCCTTTTCTTTTATTCGGCTTAGTGTGTGGTTGGTCGCGCCAACTACGGGATTATCTTGTTCGGAATTATCCAGTAAGGGATGGTTCCGGCTTTGTGTTGCAGGGGAGCGGGCGTACTCCTCGGTACGGTGATCTAGGCCACGTACTGTGACGGGCGGTACCCCAGTAGCCCTGCCATTGTATAGAAACCCATTCTTCCTACGTGCCCTTACGGTTTTGATTGTATAACCCACTTTGTGGCTAGTATGCTGGAATTTAATAATGTAACAATTTCAGCTATATGAGTATTTATTTGAAAACCCTAGACCCTATTATAATATCACTGAATTTCCTATCAAATGTTTTGGTTATCGTAAGGTAAAAACTTTTCCGTGTTTATGTGCGGGAAGTCTTACGAGATACTTTTTCTTTCGAAGGTTTTTCAAAGTTAAACAACCTTAACCCGTTTACTCACACCAGACCCATGTCTGACCCAAGTGTTTATTTTCTGTTTTATTAAACTCTTGGGTACTCAATATTGTATTGAGTAGTCGAGGGATTCAGGTTAGCTTTGACGAATTCTGGAGGAGATTTGGAGCAGGAGGCTTCACTGTGTAGATATATGATGATTCCGCTGTGTATATGTTGTGTCTGTATCTGTGATACTTGAGTTGTATGAATTAGACAGATGTTTATAACTGTCTAATATGTGTTGTATAAGTTGTGTAACTCCGATGTATATGATACTATGTAATATTCTATATGATATATTATATTTCATTCGTTTCCGCTGTGAGATTCTTTTGTGTTGTTGTTTCTTCTTTTCTATCCTTTCTTCTTCTATCCCTTTCTTTCTTTATAACGATACGACTTTCTGTGGAGAAAAAGTCAGGTCGTTACAGTTGTTCTTTTCTTCTTCTCCTCTTTTTCTTCTATCTTTTCTTCTATTTCTTTTTCTTAAAAAACCCTCACTATTGGAGTTTCCGGCACTCGATGGCTCGGCAGTCGATAAAGGGAGTATCGATGTCGAATTTTCGAAAGTCGAAAATTCCTGTACGTGACAGCGTGGTATCAGAGCATATGGTTAAGCGACAACCCTGCTCTGTTGGGTGTTACTCATTAGAGATACAGTCAGTAGTACTCTAGAATGAGTTTGAGTGTAATAATAGATACGAGCGCGTATTTGTTAGTGAATATAAAAATGTTTTATATTGTGTTTGCTTATCCGTTGAGATGTTTATGAATTTTGGTCGGTATGTGGGACGCCATATTATCGATAGGGATTTCTAAACACTTAAACGAGGCAAGACGACATAGTATTGTTTTAAAATAGGGTGAATGAAATAATTTTGCCCAAAACTATTTTTGTATATAAAAGAAATGTTTTTCTATGAATTATCATAATATTTGGATGTTTGGCTGTTAGGAAATAATAATATTAAACTATTATATGAAATTGGATAAGAAATTGAAATTGTAACTCCAAAGTTAAGAAATAAATTCTCATACGAATGAAATTAAAGAATGTAAATTTTAAATGTGATTTGTAATTTGAAATAGAATTCCAGAGAAGAATTTGAAAATTTTGGAGATTTGGAAAGTTTAAATCATTTTTGATTTGAAAATGAATTTCAAAGGGTTTGAAAAGTATTTTGGAGAAATGAAAGCTCTAAACTCTTTTCGGTCACTGGAAAATAACTTCGGTAATGACTGCAGCATTATCGATGTTCATTTTCGGGTTTCCAAAAGAGGAATTGCTGCCAAATTGTTTTAAATGAAAGTTGTTTGGAAAATTGAGTTTTGTTTTGGAAATTCAAAAGGTAAATTTGAATTGTTTTCAAAATGGTTTTGAAAGGTTGAAAAGACTCTGGAATACTATATTTAAGAAATATTATGAAGTTGATAACTTGTGAAGTTTAAGTTTAAATAAAAATCTAACTTAAAAGAAATGAATTCATATATGAATAGAATTTGTGAATATGAAATATTAATGTGAGATATAATTTGAAATAAAGTTCCAGAAAAATATTTGAAGATAAAATTCATAAAGGAATGGAATTAGTAATATGAATGTATAGATGATTTTATAAATCAAGATGTAAATAAGTCGAAGACTTATAAAATATTTGAAAATTTGATAGAAATGAGATTCAAATTGAAAATGAAAGAATTTGTGAATGAGTAAATAAATTTGAAATTGCAAGTGCAAGATAAATGAAGTATTAAACTGAAAGTTAGTAAGTGAAGCTAATTGATTATTGACCAAATGGATAAGGTTTGAACGAATTAAATTCAATGATTATAAATGAAGATAAATTGAATTCCAATAGAATTAAAATTGTGAATTGAATTCAAATGAGATTAGAAATGTAAAATTGAATGGATATGAATATGTATAACTTCAATAGTGAAGTAAAGAATATATAAGAAGCAGTTTATATTGAAAATTTTGTAATAGAATTTACAAATTGGATTGAATGTTGTAACTAGATATTATGGCTAGTAGGATATACAGGTATAAATGAATTGGGATTTTGATTTCAAAGTTAAAGTGAATTGCTCGACAAAAAGGTAAGTATTTGAATTTCAATATGAGATTTGATGACTTTCTTGTCTAGCCGCTTGGCCTTTTCTTTTTCTTTTTAAAATCTGAGAGTCCGTAGGGACGTTTTGTAGTCGTACCGTATTAGCCGCGCAAAGGAGACGCTGGCGAAATTTTTCGAAAATTTCGAGTGTTAGAAAATTTTGATAAATTTTTGAAAGTTAAAATTTGAATTTAAGTTTAAATTTGAATTTTGAAGTAAAACAATGCTGTTGAAACTTATAATTGAAGTTGGAAATTTAGTTGAATTAATAACGAATCTACATATTTATATTTTATTTCTATCTTAAATATTTATTATTATTATTTTTCTTTAATATTTATCATATTGTATTTATTTTATAAATTAACCATCGATTTATAATTTTTAAACTATTTATTTATTTTCTTTCTTGTGTCAAAGTCTATATTTTTATAATTATTTTCAAACCATTTATTTAAGATCGAAATTCAAATCAAATATATATGTAATTTCAAATTTACTCATATATACCCAAATATATACACATTCACATAAATACATATATATACAATATTTTAAAGTTTAAATGATTTATACCTAATTTATTTGAGTTCGTTGAAACTCGCATCCATTTATCCATTTATTTCACAAATTTTTATTCAAAAATTAATTAATTATCATTTAAAATATATATAAAATCCAGGGTTGTTACAACCTTCCCCCTTAAAAGAATTTCGTCCTCGAAATTGCTAAGGAGACACAAAGATAGATGAAGAATATTTCATCAAATCAACTGAATATCTATTCTGCATTTGGCTTACCAAATCAGAATGTCAATAATAGATACAAGAATAATTCTATTGAATTCTTTTCCACAAGACACTCGGGTTATCCAGATCTATGAAATATGCAGGGGCATCGGTTAGTCCGAAGGGATAACTAACCATTCGTAGAATATATTGGGACCCAAATTATATAGATATATAGATACAATTTCAAAACTTTCTAATTTAGAAACCACATTATACCTATCAACCATAGCAAACAAAGCAACCAATTCATTCAAACAAACAATTTTGGTCCATCCGGAGTTTATGTCCAATATTAATATATTGAATTTCCTCCCTGGATCTACCAGGAATTATCAAAGAATTGAAAAGTGATGTTGAACAAAAGAGATTGATAGAGAAATGATTGTTTCCTTGTTGTTATAGAGTATTGACCGTTTATAGTCGTATTCCACTGTCCCCTATCTCATCCCCTTCTTGCACTCATACTTACTATCAGTGGATAGCAAGAGAATTTACTGAGGCATACGGACAGATATCTGAGAGATTACTCATTCTAGGGTATACTTCACCCTATCTCTAATGAGTTACTTAATGTGTTATACTCCTGAGCTAAAGTAAAACCTTAGCTCTGATACCAAATGTAACAAACAAGTCAGTGGGAACCGGTAGGCTTTGCAACCATCCCAGCCCCACCGTGGCTTACACTGGTACCTCGCATTTACTTTTACGGCCAGCCTCTCGACTGTCACAACCAACCCATCCCACTCAGGGACATGTAGGGGTAAGAGTCTCCCGTTCGCCACCAAACCACGAAGCAAGAACCCCCTATCATGCTGTAATATAGCAAATGCGATCCATATACGACATATCACTTATTCGAAATGGGTTATGTGACACAAAGGTCCTCTCCCGGCTAAACCGAATAGGGAGCGTAATATTTAAAAACTTATGGATATTGGGATTTCAGTTAAGTCACAACTTAAACCAAAACTTTCTTTTCAAATGGTTTAACAAATTACCATTTTCAAATCTTTAACCAAAAAGATTCATTTTAACAACCTTCACGGTTTAAACAATTTCCACACTTTAATCTTTTAAACAAAAGATTCATTCACAGATTTTCCAAATTAATTTCCATTTCAATTGGATTAACTTATTAAATCTTTAAAACAAAGATTTAATTCTTAGCTTTCAAAACAATTCCAAAGATTTATTCGTAACTTGGAAAACCATTTTTCAATTCAAACTTGAAATTCCTTTAACGTAAATTGGAATTTCATTTCTTATATGAAAGCTTTTATCATTTGAAAACAAATAGTTTTCATTTCGGAAAATCTGATTCATTTATACGAGTTAAATTCCTTGGGTTAAATTCAAATTCTCAAAACCATACTTTTAAAATGGTTTAAATTCATATAAACACATTTATAACTGGTATGGTCTTTTTAGACCATAATTTTCAAATCATTGAATTCAATTCCAAATATTGAATTCAAATTCAAATTAAATTATTTAAATTGCAAGATATTTAAAATATCTTTAAAACTCCTTTCGAAAGCTTTTCATATTAAACCCCAATTTCCAATTTCAAAATCAATTGAAATTAAAATTTCAATTCCAAAAACATTAAATTAAAATTATCTGTGACTTAACCGATTTCCTCGTGAAATCCATATTTGTGTGTGTAAAAGTGTGGTCCAGAGGTTTCACACGGTAGTGCAACATCATTCAATCATCATAGATTCAAGCATAGAAATATCGATAAGCGGTATAATCTATAACGCTTATCTATACTCACAGAATCACAGATAGATAATAAAAATGCATTATAAATAAATAATTTACATTCATCACAGCTTGAATTAAAAAAAATCATATCACATAGCATTACACAGCAGAGATGACAAAACAATTCACAGCATTCAATAATAATCAATCATCTAATTCGAGTCACATCCTTAATACCAGAGAAAATGGAAATTAATTTCTTTAATGAATTAACCCTTTAATTACCTACATTAAGTAATTATATTTTAAGTAATTTAATTATCTATTAATTATTTCCATCAAGTAATTATCCCATGATCACTTTAGTTAATTAATTAACCTTTAACAAATTAATCTTTAATTACTTCTTTAAGTAATTATCATCTAAGTAATTAATCTCTAATTACTTACATTAATAAATACCAAATTTCTAATTAATTAACCTCTAATTAATTTATAATCCCTTAATTAAAATTAAATTAATCCAAAATCATTAATTAATTGATTTGCCTTAAATCACTTCATTAATTTAATTAATCATTAATTATCCAAGTCCTTAATTACCTTTAAGATAAATCATTTATCTTACTCATTACTTAATTAACCATTAATTACCAATTAGTTGGTCATTTAATCCTTAATTAATCACTTAATTAGTTAACTATTATTTATTAATTAACTTTAAGTTGATAATTAAAATTCTTAATTTCGAATTGATTTAACTCAAAATTATTAATATCAATCCTTAATTACAAATTTATTAAATCTTAAATTATTTATTTAATTACAAGTATAAATTAATTTACATTTTTAATTACTTTATACTCATTAATTAATCATCTTACCTTAACAAACCTTTCTTTATATCAACTCTTAACTTAACACTAACCAACAATATTTATCAAATTAATATTAAACTTTGTATAACAAAATACTTTAAGTATTTAGGCTAATCCACGTAGAAATAAAACCCGAGGTAAACACTTCGTTTACCCGAGTAAAACTCGTGTGTTCCTTCCCTATTTCCCGAGTTCCTCCCCTCTCTTTCTTCTCACATACATTCTTCCTCTTCTACCTGTTCTTTTCTCCTTCCTTCTTTTTATTTTAAGTTAAGTTAAAAATTCAAACTACAGTATCTCGCGAAACATACTCACGCATCAGGGTCATCACGCGAGCAAACTCCCCATCCTCTCGAGAAATAACTCGAGATGACCAAAACTCGAATCTGCAGACACCATACGCCACCGTGTACGTGCACGGTGGTTCGCCACCCCTTCGGCGACCCTCCCCGCCTCCTACGAACCACAAATCAACCTCACGTTCGAAAACAAGCATCAATTCAACGCGAAGAAAACGAAATCAAAATATGCTCATCTGCTCGACCCAGAAACTCGAACACCCCATAGAAAAATCGCCACGTCCTACCAACACCGACCATTGTAGACGACGCCACTTCGTCCACGTCATGGCCATACCCTCCTCGACGATCCCCTAGAATCGCAAACCACTCGATCGAGCGACTGCGACGAAATCAAAAATTTATAGAACATAGAAAATGTTGAACCCAAAACCCTATATTTTCTTCATCCCAAATATCCTTGCATTGGAAATTTTTTTTGCATTTTTCCTGTGATCAACGAGTATCGAGCAAGCTCCAACATGAATTACAACATTTAATATTTGTTGGATTATCAGATATTCACAAAAAAACATTTTCGGTTCCTTTTAAACTGCACCTTGATTTCTTACTTAAAAATCATCATTTTTGTGTTAAAAATCTTAACTTTATGTGTTAAGTCAAGATATGGGATCAAATTAACAAATTAAAACATTTAAATTTTTAACAGTTGTTTCCTTTCTTATTGTAAACCTGTATAAACAGTATTTATAATTTACTGTCATTCTTTAAAACCATTTCCAGGTTATGATTTTATGTTTTAAACAACTTACTTGGTTAAAAATCCTAAGCTTAAGATATTTATATGAAGATGTATTGGTTTTCTTTACATTTCTTTGCTCAGAACTTGAAATATTAAAGAACATCACATATTAAACTTCCAGAGAACATCTCAGAACCACATACTTACATCATACAGCAACACAAGATTTATGAACTAATTACCAAACTTAAACTTAAAAAAAACTGCATGTTTACTCACCTGGATGTTTTGAATAGCAGAGAACAGGCTTTGCATTTGAAAAATGAGAATTCTTTTAACTGAAACTGGAATCTATCTTTGATTTACATCTGTTTTTAATTTTCTTTAAACTAAAGCTTGCTTCAGATATTACTCGGTTTCGAAGAAACGAAATTGAGATGGAGAGTGATATGTTGTTGAAGATGGTATTTACTTCAGATCTTATAGCTTGAAGGGAACGAACTGGTGAAGATGATTGATATATATAAAAGAAAGTATGATGTTATATTTTTGAGTTTACAGGTGATAATGTTGTTATGTGCAATTTGCTTTGCTTGTTGACTATGCAGTCTTGTTTGGTGGCTGCAAATCTTATTTTTGGTGGCCGATACAATCCATATATTGTGTACTATATGATCTTGCATTAATTGCTTTGTACAAATCTATATACTTATCTTTCTTTTTTTATTCTTGCCGTTCTAAACTTTTTTTTATAGGCTACATTAATTGCCTTGTCTTATTTTTGCAAGCCATTCATATACTTATATTTTTGTTTGTTTTACTTTGTACAGACTTGTCTTTATTCGTTTTGTACATAAATATTTGTATTTTCTTCTTTTGTCTTATACTTTGGAATATGCATGAGTTTCTATATTTGTATTTTGCTCGTACATGAATATATATATTTGTTGTCTACTCTATGTTTACATATTAGTAAGATATATTTAGAAATTCAAATTATTTAACATATATTTTATTTTCTTTAATCTTATTATTTTTATAATATAAATAAATTTCTATTTTAATATGTTGTTATAATTTATCTAATGTTTACTTTATATTATTATAGTTTATCTACATATTTATATTTTATTTCTAGCTTAAATATTTATTATTATTATTTTACTTTAATATTTATCATCTTGTATTTATTTTATAAATTAACCATCGATTTATAAATTTTAAACTATTTATTTATTTTCTTTCTTGTGTCAAAGTCTATATTTTTATAATTATTTTCAAACAATTTATTTAAGATCTAAATTCAAATCAAATATATATGTAATTTCAAATTGACTCATATATACCCAAATATATACACATTCACATATATACATATATATACAATATTTTAAAGTTTAAATGATTTATACCAAATTTATTTGAGTTTGGGGAAACTATCATCCATTTATCCATTTATTTCACAAATTTTTATTCAAAAATTAATTAATTATCATTTAAAATATATATAAAATCCGGGGTCGTTACAGGCATACCCTTAACTCTATCATACATTATACTGATGGGAGACATCTCCAACTGTAGGACGTGTGAAATTATACGTTCGCATATAGGTGAAGGAAATATACCAATGTTGGTTAGCCTCGATTTGAAGTGTAAGAAGGCCAAGTTGGTTCTGCTTCAATCCTTTTAAGGGGTACATGTTAAGTAACCAAGTACGCATTTGCTTGATTGCATTAGGCAATCTAAATTGGATGGTGAGTGTAGGCTCAATGCTATGTTAGTAAGATTGGTTCTACATATGCGAGGTGTATGGTTGTACACATAGGTCAAGCGCGTTATTGGTCTTGCAGCGGTCAGTAAAAAGACTAAGGTTATGCCTAAATGGATTACATCTTCTACTAGTGTAGATCATGTTTGGGACATGCATCACCTCACGGTTGTTTGTTGGTTTTTTTTTGTTAGGAGGCTATGCTAGATAACCTATAGTTGAGGTCTTTCAAGTGAATAAGATAGTCTATGGAGCTGAGCTGTGGAGTCGAATTCATGATTATTCTGAGAAATGGAGTCGTCAATACGAAGCGGCTAAATAAGTCTTTAATACGAGGTAGAATACGACTAAATAGTAGTAATGTCGTTATTATGCACTAATAGAAAGATCTTCGGTGTACACATGCAACTTGGTCTAGACACAAATGGTGGATACCTGGCACGGTGCAGAGTTACAGAAACTAGCAGGGAATGTACCTGGTCAATAGTGGACTGTGGTACTTATATACATACATACATACATATATATGTATGTATGTATGTATGTATGTATGTATGTATGTATGTAGTTACTGTATACCTCGAGTAGGTAAGGTGTATTGTATACGTATATAAAGTTAAGACGACTTAGTTAAAGCAGTAAACATAACATGTAATGGAAAGCAATTGGCATAAACCAGTGTTATGTATAAAGAAGGTAATTTACCAGTCACTAGTATGTTGTCCTGACCCCCTCATCATTACAACCTATATGATAGGCTTAGAGGGACAAATACTGGTATAAGGCAGGAATAGTGGAAGGACATATTTACTTATGCATGCTCGACACTGACAAGGGCACTAGATGTCAGAGGTATTAATCTTGGTCAGTAATAATATGTTCATTATACTTTACTATTCCGCTGTGAGTTTATATTGATAGTGCTCTGGTATGCTTTGGTTATTTATAGGGTATCAACACCAATGATCTGTATCCTAGTAGACTTGGGTTTTCGATTTAGCAAAAATTCGGGCCCATTAAGATGCGGGTTGTTGATTCTTGGTCTTTTTCTTTTAAGACACGACTCACATGTATCAAATGATTCAGAATCAAATGATGGTAAAAAAATACCTTTGGTTTTCAATTTTTGTGGTCATTTCTCACTTATTTGACTTAGCTACAATGGCAAAGATGGTTATTATTAATGTCAACATTAGAAGAGTTATTCATTGCATAGACATAATTAGTATTACTCACATAAATGTCATTATCCAAAATATTATTGCAGACTTTATTTCCATTCAACATAATGTTCATAAAATTATTGACATAATAAAAAATATATTCAGTCTTAGATAATCTAAACACAGAAATTATTCCATAAATAAAGTTTTTCACATAACAACAACTACTTAAAACTAAAACTAATCCATTTGGCAAAGAAAAATGATAATCTCCAACTATCGTTGCATCTACCAAAGGTCCATCAAAAACATAAAGTCTCACTTCTCCCTTTGTCAGACGACGTCTATCCTAAGTCTCTGTAATGATCTACAAATATAAGTTCCAGATCTAATATTAGAAACCCAATAAAATTTATTGATTGAAAAAAAAATTTGAATCATAAATATACATGTAGGAGCATCAAAACCTTTCTTCTCTTTGATAATCATTAATTACTTAGGACGGTTTCATTTCTGATAACCCTTCTTGTGATAGTGATGATGCTCACCCTTAGCAGTTGGAACAGTCTTCATATTCTTCTTATAAACCCATTCTTTCTTCTTCAAACTATTTAAATATGATGCCTTCCCTTTAACCGTGAGCACTGCACCATGATCCTTGGATGAAGACTCGGTTGACTTCAACATATTAAGCAGCTTCATGAGGCTTACATCCAAATAGTCCATATTATAATTTAATATGAATGGCTCAAACTATGGAGTACGAGGCCCTAGGATCAGATCCACTTGCAGCTTGTTGCCTATCGTAACATCCAATTAAGAAAGCCTATCAATATAGCATTTCATCATTATGACGTAATCGTCCACTTTCATTCCCATACATCTACGTATTAAAAAGTTTCTTCGTAAGTTCATATCTTATGCAATGAGACCGTTCCCCAAACAAAGCTTTGAGGTTATTGAAGATCTGATGAACATTCATGTTTTCATGTTGTCTCTATAATGGTTTGTCTAATGTAGACAACATGTAAACTTGGGCGATCTCTATGAGCGAGACCCATTTGTTATAGGCTAAAATTAGTTCAGGGTCCGCATTATCAATGGATTTTTCCCTTGGAGGTTTAGTTATCAATAACCATAGACATTCTTATGTTAGTGCTATCATAATTTCCCTTTACCAGTCTATGTAGTTAGGTCCAATGAGTGTGTCATTTTCAGAAAACAACTTTGGTGTATACATTTTATGCAAACTTATTTTAGTTGATTGGGACATTAATTTACAGTAGATGTTCTTAGAATATTAAGAAGGTTAAAACATTACATTTCATTTTACTAATAAGCTCCCATAATATTTTTATGTTTGTCAAAGCTTTAAGGCCAAACATAGATGTCTTTCGACTTTACTAGTGGTTGTTAGACTCGTATTCCTTAGGATTCTGATCTTGAGGAAAGCTCAACAAATCATAGGCACACATATTATGGATAACGCATATCGGTTGTATCATATATAACTCGTAACCTTGAGTGTGTAATGACCCGCCTTTTTGACCATCGAAAGTCGACACCGAACACTACCACTGTGTTCAAATGTCGCACATCCAATCGACAGAAGGGCAAATTGTTAGGGTAAATAAAAAGAAAAGAACAGAGAATAGAAGAAAAACATAATCTTATAGCGGAATCGACAACATATAATTAACAGGGAGAATAAAACTGTCACTCCAAAAATACATAGTATATTAGAATTAAAAACAAACCGTATCAGTTGGACAGTTATAAAATCCTGACCTTACAAATACTGATAGGGATATATATAATATAGCGGAAAATAAAACACTACGATAGGTGAATCTCCAGCTCCCCTCCAAGATCTCCATATCACCAAAGCCAACCTGGGAGAATACTCGATCTGACCCGAGAATTATAAATAAATAACACCCGGATCAGTCTAGAAATACCAGCGGGAGATAACTCAAGTAATGGGAAACATATAAAAGTTCTATGAGACCACACCGCCTATGCGGAATGGTTTTTACCTCACTAGAATACCATCCATAACGGCAAGAGCAGATATAAACATCAGGAAAACAATTCCAAATAAGAATGGGTATAAATAATATTAAAACTAGATTTGAAAGAATGGAAATAACCCGAGTAGAATCTAAACTGGACAGAATGGATAAAACAAGGAAATAGTCCAAATTTGATTGAATGGACAAAATAAGGTGACAGTTAAAACTTGATAGAATGAACAAAATAAGGTAACAGTCCAAACTTGATAGAATGGACTAAATCAATACTTAAATGCCACGAAGAGTGGTTGACTCTTCTTGTGGAAATTTAAAGATAAATAGATTCAAGGTTTTCGAATCATATAAGGAAAGGAAAATTTCCAACAAATGACTAGGAAGGTGCACCGCCTTAAAGTATACCTTTAGTAAATTAACTTTAAAACCTTTATTACCTTAAAAAATTTATTATATTAGTTAATTTACTTTAATTACTTTTATTAAGTCGCTTTAAGTATCATTATTTAAAAGGATTTATTCAATTCAAATAATCATTAGTTAAAATGAATAATTTATCTCAAACCATCATTAATTAAAATGATAAACAAAATTTTAAATACCATTAATTAAAACAATTAATTAAGTTTAAATAATTATATATTAATTGGATTAATTAAATTCAAACTTAATTAGTTAAAATGGTTACTTAAAACATCATTTGTTAAAATGATTTATTTAACTATAAAACATCATTAATTAGAATGATTGAACTAAATTCCAAATATCATTAGTTAAAACTATTAGTTAAATTTAAAACAATCATTAACTAAATGATTAATTAATTAAACTCAAGTACTAATCATTTAAAACGATTAATTAAATCTAGTCTCATTTAAATCAAAGATGAACCAATTTTAAACATCATTTATTTAATTGGTCAATTAATCTCAAAATCATTAGTTATAATGATTAATTACTTTCAATTATCATTAATCAAAATGATTAATGAATTTTTAGCGCTCTTTTTAGCGAAAACACAAGCTCAAATTCAAAAACATACGATAGGGTTTCGGGATGAAATATAATAAATGACGATATAGCGAAATTGCTATAACGACACTTAACAAATTAAATGGAATATCAGGATTTAGTTTAATTAACCATCAATATAACAGCATAAGGATGTAAATAAATAACTATTGGCGGGAAACCCCTCAGGGTCTCTCTATAGATTTTCCCTACAAAATAATGGTTATGGATGATATATATATATATATATATATATATATATATATATATAATGATATGGGTTCATAATGATCAAATTAATATGTCATCCATTTTCCAAATGGAAATTCAACTAAACAAGAAATCAACAATCTAACTAACATCCAAACAAACAATAAACGTTTGTAACATCATAGATATGATTAAACTGAATGTGAGTTAAACTCACATTGATTTTCGTTTTCGCCGAAACGTTCCGATTTTGGACTAAAACCGAACGGCCGTCGTATTTTAGCATAAATTCTAACAAGCTCCAAATCCAACCAAACCAACTCCATTGCATAGATCTCGACAGTACGAGTCTAAAGCAACAAATGGCATTCGAATCTGACCTCATATGCAAAAGTTATAGCTTTTATAAGTTATCAAATGAAATTAACTAATTAAATAACTTAATAAACTAATTAATAACTTAATTTACAAAATTACCCTTAACCTTTCTTCCTCCTCAACACAATGATGCACAGTGACACTGAGCCACCCCTGTACACGCACATGAAGACAACACCTCCAGGCCACCAATCGACAAGCCGACTTCGCCCTTGCTTCTCCCTCAACGAGTCCATGAACCCATACCCAAAAATCCAAGCACGGCTCACTCAATTGAATCGTGACCAGGGCCTATTCGAGCATTATAGCTCAACGTAGCCCCTCCCATCCAAGCGTCACACTCCATATGTAACGACCCGATATTTTCATCCATTCGCATCCATTATAAGTGTATAGGTAGACACTCATGCCGGAGTTGAATTGCTCAAAATACCGTGTTGTAAATAAAATTTGGCAAATCTCAGAATATACAGTAAATAAATATAATCACAGATCACAGACACAGAGTAAAATAATGCAGCGGAAGTAAAAGAAATAGTAGTTCATGAAGCTAATATCTAAATATATCAGAGTTACATAAGATATAACAGAAGAAATAGAATACAACAAAAGTCTCAATATAATAACCAAGTACAAGCTGAGTAGAACAACGGAATTGAAATAGATAGGATATGACAAACAGATAATCTCCAGCGATTCAAATCTCCAAGAGAGTGGAAATCCAAATCTGTGAATAACTCAGGCTGACCCGAGCGTAAAGCAAAACACAAAACACTCGAGTCAGGACAATATATACTTATATAATGTAAACCAACTCAAGTGAACTGTAATAAAGGTACAAGTAACTTAGAAGATGCTTGGGACCGCCCATCCTCTAAGGATCCGTTAAACTATCTACTATGTAGTAATATTCGATATTATAATAGTGTCTAAATAAGTAAAGTATAATCATATAGAAAATAGCGTTAAGGGGATGGAGAACCTTAACGCGGTCGGATCTTAAAATCATAATCGTAGTAAAGCTCGATATGGTAGGTGACACGGTACAACTAGGCAATGCCAGGGTAGATATACCAATTACGCACACGGACTGATGGATACGCATAGCAGCCACTACCGTTCCACCTCGAACAACATTCCCAAATCGGAGGATGGCCATCTAATCAATCACAAGTAAGAGTATAATATCGAAGAAATGTGTCCGAGAAGAGGTGCTACCTCACTGGTCCGAGATCGCTCCTGTTTTAGCCACCTTATGCCAACTCACGGGAGTTGGGTCCACGTAACATACCTTAAGAACGTCGCCACCATCCTACTTCATTCTGGAATCTCCACCGCGTACACGGTTGTCAAAGTGGTTTTCGGTATCGACAGAGAGTATGTCCATATCCGATCCCGGTCTCTTTGCCAACCAATCGTTATTATAACCCATGGTTATAACTTTTAAAAACAATACTTTACTTCAAAATAAAATATCATTTCAAACCATATCTTTACCAAAATAAAGATTAAATCAATTCCAAACCATTTCCATATATTTAAATTTTCATATCATTTCAAAACTTCATTTCAAATCATTTTAATATAATAAAATATCATATCCTTACAAAACTTCATTTCAAATCATTTTAATAAAATAAAATATTCTATCAGTTCAAATCCAAATATTCAACTTTAAATACCTTTTAAATTCAAAGATATCGTTCATTTACTATCATTTCAAATCACCTTTAACTAGTTTATATTCCAATCAAAATAATTCATTTAAACCTTTTAAAAGTGTAATTATTATATTTTCAAATCAAGTATTCAATTTCCAAAGTTTCAAACCATTCCGAGTTCGTTTACTAAGTCAAAAACCCTAATTATTAAAATTTCAGCATTTCACAACATTTAAAAACAACTGCTATAAGTTATATTTGAAAACATTTTTAATTCAGCAAAGACAGCACTTAAAACTGCTGTTAAAACTCAGTTTTAGTTGAATTATAGTTCAAAACAGAAAAGACAGCATTTCAGAAGTGCTGCGGTAGTTCAGATTTCAAAACAAGGGTTAAATTTGGTTTCAGCAAAGACTGCAGACCATTATAGCATTTCCAGAGAATGCAATAATAGGCCTGAGTTCAATATTAACCTATAAGTTCAACTACAGCAACTACAGCATTTCAGAAATGCTGTAGTTGCTCTTTTTACACAATTTTAGTTCAAAACAGAATCTATAGCATTTCTGAATGCTATTAAAAGTAGATTTCAGGTGTTAGTGTATTTCCAGCAATTAAATAACTTCAATTTAAAACACATAAACATTTTAAAAATCATATTTTAACATTTAAAATGTTCATTTACATATCGTTTAACATATATCTTTTCATAATAAATTTCTTATAATAAAATCCAATTTTCAACAATTTACTTAATAAATTTAAGTGTAAAAGTTTCCAATTCTTCACATTTCAACAAATAACTTAACACTTCAAATTTAAATTACCATTTCACAATTTAACTAAATTTCCAATTTTATTTAATTAACTTAAACCTTTAATTAAAACCAAATTTCACATTTCCTAGTCAAGTTATATTTTAAAAGATCACTTTTAAACATTCATTTATTTAACCACTTAAATTCATAGAAAAATCAATAATACTTTAATAAATCACTTAAATTCAAATTTAATCAAATTATCATATTTACCATTTCCAAATAAAATTTAATATCCATTTTATTTATATAACTTAAATATCATTTTTAACCAAATTCCAAATTTCCAACTTAAGTTTTATTTCAAAAATCCAGTTAAACCATTCATTAATTACATTTTTAACACATAGAAAAATCATAATTTCTTTATTTTAAAACATTTCAAAATCTATTTAAATCAAATTTCATAAATTTATAATTTTTAAAATATTTAAAAATATCCAAAACACTTTATAAAATAACCACGGGCCTGTATATAATTTTCTAACTTAGGTCAAGTGATACGGATATGTATCATTTCAATCCGCAGTTAAAAAAGAAAAATCCAGGTTCTATCATTTCAAACCCGCAATTCCAAGTTAAAATAAATTAAATAGAAATCGTTCAGGCCTATCATTTCAGCCCATAACGATTTTTCCCTATTCTAAAGTCCGTTCGGGTATGTATCATTTCAACCCATAGTGATTCTAGTCTACAGGGAACTTGCAATGGTGATAACAAATATAAATAACAGAATAACATTAAATAATAGTAACATATGATATAACAGGTGTAATAACAGGTGTGAACATCATATGATAATAATATAAGCATATATAACATGACAATATATTTCTACAGATTCGCAGGGTGTCAATTTACTAGTTATATAGGTACATATTGTCTGGTGAGAATAACTCACCTGTATTGAGCTGGAGATTACAACCAAATACACACAACGAAGATCCACACAAACACGAGAGCACGATGATGATTTGAGTGAGAGAGAGACAAGGTTAAACTCCTTGAATACATGAGACAAAACAATACAATATAACATGAATAAACACTTCACAAATTTTAAGCAACATATAATTTACATGCACAAAACAAAGTCAATGCACTTGCACTTGCCTTCAACCTCTAATACTTCAGCCCTAGGTTGGAAATACACGGCTAAAGCATGAATTAGGATCTGGTTTGGGTTCATAAGGGGTCGGCCCTAACAAGGAAAAGATGGTGCAAAGGTGGATATGCATGAAACTACAAATACAAGGCAACCAAATGGATTTCAATGAAACCAAAGCCACGGCCAAGGCAAGCATGGTCATGGCCAGGCCTGATGGGGTCAGGTACAGATGTGGCAGGGGTCTCAGGTCAGGTAGGTGGCTGGTTGTGATGAGGTAAGGGGCAGCCAAGGTGGTTTGGTGAAGTATTGACGGCATAGGAACTAGGCTATGATATATAGATGGAGTTTTCAAGGCATAAGGCAACATTTTGGTGGAGTTTGATCAACTAGTGGTACACGGCCATGGATGGGCAGTGGACTGGAGGAGGTGGCAGCCAATTGTGGTGGTGGTGGAGGTGGCCATGGTGATGGAGGATCAAAGGCCAAGCTGCAATAGGTGAAGGTAAGTGTAAGTAAAATAAGAAAACAAGAAAATTGAGTAGAAAAGAAGAAGGAGATTACCAAACCACTTTGCTTCAGAAATGGCCGTGATTTTTTTAGAGATGAGAAGCTTTTGTTATACGTGAGAAATGAGAAAGAATACGGCTGAAGAAAAGATAAGGCCGGCCTCAATCTTGAATGCATGAGTTAGGAAATGAAAAGGTGAGAAAACAAAGAGACATAGACAAATAAAAGGTCACAAACCTTTCAAATTACTTTATTTTATTTATATAACTTTATATTTCTGGAAATAATAATAATACCAGATAAAATTTCGAAAATTTATCAAAATATAAAATTTTATATAATATTTATTAATTATGTAAAGTTAAATTAAGGAAAATAGCTAAAATAGTGAACTAGACTAGGAAATTTGAAATTAAATGAAATAAATTTTTTGAAAATTCATATGAGCTTGTAACATATTTTTAAACATAAATAATAACATAAAATAAAAATACATTCACAAAATAAATATTTAAAATTTAATTTAAATATAATTTTTAATGAAGAAAATAGTAGAAAATAGGAAAACAGCCTTTAAAAATAGGAAATCATCATAGTAAATTTTGGGAAAATTCTATTATTATTTTTGAAAATATTTAGAGATGAAAATATACATAAATTAACATATTGACACATATTAAAATAAAATATAACAAAGAAAAAGTAATTTATACAATTTAAAATAGACAAAATTGCAAAATAAACAATTTATACTCAAAATTGAAATGTACATAACTTTTACATTTTAACTCCGTTTTCAATGAAACGAAAGGTAGTGTTCAAGTTATTAAATCTATTTTCATAATAAAAGATAAAATTTATAATTTCAAACTATTTAAAATTTAAACTTAAAAGTCAAAGTTTGACTATTGACCAAAATTCACATTTTCAGGAAATATTAAATTTAGTCATATTTGGAATTCTAATCCACATCAAAGTCAAAGTTTATATTTAAAATAACAAAATTTATTCTTTTTCATAAATAAAGCTTTTGAATCTGGAAAAAAATCAATTTAAAAATAATTGTAAAATACAGGGTTGTTACACTCTCCCCCACTCCAAACTTTTCGTCCCCGAAAAGGTACGAGGTACGGGAAAGCACAAAAAAAGATAGAATGAAATAGAATTAAGACAAGATGATAAGAAGATTGGAATTACACCTGATAACTATTGTTATAGGTAAGTTTGACAAGATGGAGGTGATCAAATCAAGAATATAAGCACGAAAAATATCCTCTAGAGTCTGAATCACCCCTTTCACTTGACCGACGGTCTATGAATGGAAAAACAGTGTTCAGATCTCGATGAGTAACAAAGATTATTAAAGATTACAGAAAGATTTCTAAACGGAAAGATTATAGAAAGATGCTTATACCAGCCTGTAGCAAGATGAGGGAAAATAAGGACAACCAAAAGATGGTTTGAAAAACAAAATAAGATAATAATTTTAAACCATAATGCTTTGAAATCATAACAATTTAGGGATGTTTATCATTTGGAAATCATACTACTAAGATCATAACGCTTGGAAATGTTATTCTAAAAAAAACATAATACTTAGAAAATCATAACACCTTTTAAAAATAATCTTTTTTTTAAACCATTTTAATTCAAGGTCAAATAATATTCATTTTAAAGTTGTAACATTTCTAAGTTCATTCAATTATAAAAATTTCCAAAACATTGTATTTTCAAAACAACAGCTCTTATAAAATGCTACAGTAGATATATTAGTATTTCAAATCAGTTTAATTTCAGAAATATTTATTTGGATATCTTTTAACTTAAGACTTATTAAAACATACTTTTGTGAATGGAATATCCAAATAAACTATACTACAATTATTAAGTCAAAAGTTCATTATTTTACTTAGCTCTTCATTTAACAAATAACCTAACACTTTATTTAAAATACCCATTTCATAAATAGATATTCCTTTAATAAGTTACACTTAAAATTCCATTTGAAAACCAAATTCTCAATTATCAATTTTTAGTGATGTTAAAATACATTTTAACTATTTAAATTATAATCGTTCATTTTTCAAGACATATCTATTTCATAAATAAAATATTTATCATAGCAAATATAATAATCAAATTTCTTTAAACATATATTCATTTAGACATCAATTAAACTATGAATTCAAGTTGAATAAACTTTATTACCAAAAGTCCAATTCAAATGTATTTTATTTTATCTATTCAAAGATACATTATTTATTATACAACATATTCATTTCAGGAAATAACCATTATTAAAATTCCTAGGTTAGACTTAAGGTTCCATATTAAATCAAATTTGATTATTAAGTTATTTAAATAAAATCTCTTTAAATTCCTTTTTCACTATTTACCTCTGTTAATCTTTTATAACTAAAATTTAAGTGTATAACATTTATTATAACCACTCAAATTTTATTTATAAAATCCTTTTTATATTGTATATTATCCAATTACATATCAACTTCTGTGTAATTTAGGTAAGTTATATTGGAATGAAATTGTGTGTTATACAAGTAAAACTTTCAAATTCAATTATCTCAAGTTTGAATCATTTATTCAAAAATTTTAATTTTCTTTTTATAACTGAAATTATTCTTTAAGATAAAATGTAAGAATTAAATTTCCGATTCCCTTCAAACCATTAAGAGATAAATAAATATATGTATATAATATGTCAAATCAAATTTAAATCATATATATATATTATAAATTCAGTCATATTTTAGAGATTCAAATCAATTAAATTTCCCAAAACCAAGCTGTAGCAAGACAACATAACGGTCTCTTCACTTCGAAACTCGAAAATGAACGTCGATGATGCTGCAGTCATCACCGAAATTATTTTCCAGCGACAAAGAGAAGAGCACTAAATTTTTAAACTTTAAAATCCATTAGAGACAAATTTTTATTTGGAAATACTTTAAATAATATATCCTTTTAAAACTTTTAACACAAGGTTTGCATCCATCGGAAATTAAATTCTTAAATTTCTTGTTTTAAATTCATTTCAGTTCCCAAATTAATTTATAAACAACTATTTATAAATTCATTTGTAGAACAATAAATGATAAATCAAGTATTATCATTTCAAATTATCAATTTAAATCAATTTATTAAGTTCCATAAATTTACTTATATATCGAAATTTTATTTCATTAACCAAATTTAAAATAATATTATGTCAGTTTGTTCTGTCAAAGTGTTTTAGAAATCCTATCGATAGCGTTGATCAGACGAATCGATCGGAAATCCAAATCAACATCAACAACTCAAACAACACCATATATAAAACAAATCATAGATTTACAAGTACAATTCAAAATGTTTGGAGATAGTTTAGAAACAAAAGACAAGATGGTTAAACAGAGTAGAGAGATGGGTAAGCTTAGATAAATCGCGGACAACCTTAACCGGGTCAACCGTGACTTAAAGAATAAGATCGATGTGGATTTTTTTTCTGGGATAAATCTACGTTCGATCTCAAGAGATAGAGTTTGGAATAATAAAAGATATTAGCATCTAAACCAAGGATAAATAAAAATCTCTGGTGAATCGATGCTGACTGTAAAGGATTTTCACCCTTTTACAAGAAAATTAGAATATTGGCGAGACCGCCAATTCACTATAAAGATCATTCAAAGTGGAATCATGGGATACTCTAGAATCAAAAGATGATGAACAGTGAGGGACACAAATGAATTTTTGAACCGCAGGAAACGTTCCAAAATTCAAAGGAAATCGAATCAAAAGGAAGAGATTCAAACTCGAACGAAAGTGATTCTGTAAATAAATTTACCATACATTCTAAGTTTTGCCTCAAATCCAAAGCTCTGATACCAACTGTAACGACCCGATATTTTCAACCATTCGCATCCATTATAAGTGTATAGGTAGACACTCCTGCCGGAGTTGAATTGCTCAAAATACCATGTTGTAAATAAAATTTGGCAAATCTCAGAATATACAGTAAATAAATATAATCACAGATCACAGACACAGAGTAAAATAATGCAGCGGAAGTAAAAGAAATAGTAGTTCATGAAGCTACTATCTAAATATATCAGAGTTACATAAGATATAACAGAAGAAATAGAATACAACAAAAGTCTCAATATAATAACCAAGTACAAGCTGAGTAGAACAACGGAATTGAAATAGATAGGACATGACAAGCAGATAATCTCCAGCGATTCAAATCTCCAAGAGAGTGGAAATCCAAATCTGTGAATAACTCAGGCTGACCCGAGCGTAAAGCAAAACACAAAACACTCGAGTCAGGACAATAATACTTATATAATGTAAACCAACTCAAGTGAACTGTAATAAAGGTACAAGTAACTTAGAAGATGCTTGGGACCGCCCATCCTCTAAGGATCCGTTAAACTATCTACTATGTAGTAATATTCGATATTATAATAGTGTCTAAATAAGTAAAGTATAATCATATAGAAAATAGCGTTAAGGGGATGGAGAACCTTAACGCGGTCGGATCTTAAAATCATAATCGTATTAAAGCTCGATATGGTAGGTGACACGGCACAACTAGGCAATGCCAGGGTAGATATACCAATTACGCACACGGACTGATGGATACGCATAGCAGCCACTACCGTTCCACCTCGAACAACATTCCCAAATCGGAGGATGGCCATCTAATCCATCACAAGTAAGAGTATAATATCGAAGAAATGTGTCCGAGAAGAGGTGCTACCTCACTGGTCCGAGATCGCTCCTGTTTTAGCCACCTTATGCCAACTCACGGGAGTTGGGTCCACGTAACATACCTTAAGAACGTCGCCACCATCCTACTTCATTCTGGAATCTCCACCGCGTACACGGTTGTCAGAGTGGTTTTCGGTATCGACAGAGAGTATGTCCATATCCGATCCTGGTCTCTTTGCCAACCAATCGTTATTATAACCCGTGGTTATAACTTTTAAAAACAATACTTTACTTCAAAATAAAATATCAGTTCAAACCATATCTTTATCAAAATAAAGATTAAATCAATTCCAAACCATTTCCATATATTTAAATTTTCATATCATTTCAAAACTTCATTTCAAATCATTTTAATATAATAAAATATCATATCCATACAAAACTTCATTTCAAATCATTTTAATAAAATAAAATATCCTATTAGTTCAAATCCAAATATTTAACTTTAAATACCTTTTAAATTCAAAGATATCGTTCATTTACTATCATTTCAAATCACCTTTAAATAGTTTATATTCCAATCAAAATAATTCATTTAAACCTTTTAAAAGTGTAATTATTATATTTTCAAATCAAGTATTCAATTTCCAAAGTTTCAAACCATTCTGAGCTCGTTTACTAAGTCAAAAACCCTAATTATTAAAATTTCAGCATTTCACAGCATTAAAAAACAACTGCTATAAGTTATATGTAACGCCCCACCTCTATGCTCATAATAACAAAGAGTATTAAAAGAAATACTGTCTATTATTACGAAGAATAAGGCTGGATAGGAGCGACCATCCGTAATTGGCCTTACACTAATATTGGTTATCTCGGTAGGAGTGGTATATACTTTTTTTTTCATCTATTATTTATTTACTCCCATCGATATATCCAATTATCAGTATAAAACAAACTACGATAGTTCATAATAGTTTAGGACATTAGATATAACATTAACACAGATAATATAATTGCGGAACACAGATAAAAACAAAAGTCTCATATATATATAACTGACGTCAGTTAATACATAGTTGACACGATACATATGATACAACTACAACTGCCGACTCTAGAAGTTATATATACAAGTACATTATCGACTAATATACATGAATACATATCGTTCTATACAATGACACGACTACTACAAAATGACACTGACAACTTCAGAAGATGTGAAAAGTCTTCATATCCTGAACAGCAACTCAAAGAAGAAAATCTACAACCTGAAATAACTCGGGTCTGACCCGAGTATTACATTCAAAAGAAAATAATACCCAGGTCAGTCTAATTCAAACCAGTTTATTAGTGCATATAGGCAGTAATAATTTAAATAGACGACAGTCACAATAATTCCCGTCTATCCGATTCTTTAAACAAAGAAACCGGATAACGGTCAATATAACACTTAACAGTGTTTAGCAAAAATCAGCAGATTTAAATCATCTACAGAGATAAATAACAATTTATCAAATCGACTAATTCAATTTAAAGCAATTGAAATTGTCACTTTAAAACAATCAAAAATTCGATTGGCTGCCGTACACACACGCGTGTATGGCCTCGCCAATACTGCATAAAAGATCAATGCATCAAAAGCAAAAGAAAAATCAATTCAAAACTGTCGAGTTTGGGTGGCTGCAGTGCACGCACGCGTGCACTGCCTCGCCACCACAGCATATACTGAAATATCAATAAGGCACAAAAGGCCAATGCTCAAGAATTCACAGTGCCAACGAATGCAATAAGCAAGTGTATGATACAGTGAACTACATAACACATCAGCACTACGACAGTACTACGAGTCAGGAAGTAGTGAGCAAGTCAGAGATGCATAATGAATCAACCACAACATATAGAGCAGCAGGTTAAACAATAAGCAACTATGATTACCAAGGTCAATGTAAATGCAGACTGAAGTGCACATCTAAACCAATACAACTCAAGTGAAGATTGCAGCAAAAATCTAGTATCAGCATGAACAAACTATATGAAAATATCATAGGTGAAGACTACAAGGTGATGTTAAATGACCAAGTCGAGTATCAAATGAAGTACAGTTCAATATCTAGACCAATGTCGAAGATAACCCGGATGTCACGAAATCCAAACAAGTTAGAACTCAAGCGAAATCAAAACTGTATTATTCAAGCATATAGGGAAATCAGTAATTAAGGTCGAAACAATTTCCAGCATTGAAGCCACCCAATACAACCACTAACCCAAAGCAACCATATTTTTAAACTCGAAATCGATGATTAAAAACGAGTTAAAGCCTGGTAATAACAAAAATCAACCTGAAGCCGTAAACTACTGAGCGAAATCGTGGGATAATGCAACATAACAGTGTGGATGAAACAGTCAATCAAAGACTGAAAATTCAGGTTTGCACATCGAACTACAGCAGTTCAAGTAAGGAAGCAAACTACAGGTAACTGGAAGTGACCATGGGATGGTCAACAAGGTGAATGCACAAAGTACACAAGTGCTCGACTACAGGTAGAAGAAGATACAGTGAAGAAGTGAAATTGCCAACTCACATATGCATTTTGCATATACAAACAGATGAACATCAGATGAAGACTGCATATAACAGGCCAACAAATACTAGGTCAACATCAAAATGACACTACAAATTTTAAACTACAATTACGCAGTAATACTTGTGATGTCCAGACCAAAGCAATGTTATCAGACAAGGCAAAGGCCATATAAATATATATATACACATATGTGCCAATATATGTATACATATATACGAGTCTGAATGACAACAGTGGACACAAATGTATTCAATTTAAATATGGACTCGAGTACACAGGTAGACACACAAGAAGATTCAAGCACAACGCAACTCGAGCAAGTCACAGTGACTGTGGTCAGAAACAACAAGCAAAGTGTACACATGTCGATGGACAATTGATCTCAACTAATCAAGTGAGACAATACAACAGCGAAGGCGAAATGGTCGAAATCGAACAAAATAATAATATCAGTGGCATGGCCTAATACAAGTTAGAGCCAAATCATCTCGGCAAAAATCATCAACATCGAAACCCAAAATCAAATGACCGAAGTTAGTCAAGCAACTCACAGTCGAATACCACTTAGAAATTCCCAATTATCATGGCCGAAGTCAAAAAAATTTATCAGGGGCATAAAATCGAACCAACCCAAATGGTGATACAGGAACGAGCAGTGAAGCAATTCATGAATACCCATCAAAACTATACTTTCCAAACTCATGTTAGCATATTTCAAACAAAATAAGTGTCGTGGTGAACAGAAATCAGACCAAGACAGCAAAAATAACACATTAACAACTTACGAAGTCGAACGACTTAAGAGTGAAAGAGATGTGAGTGATAATTCACTCACCTTTGCCACGAAATGGGAGCAGCCGTGTTCGAACTGAAGGAGAGTCGAAGCCGTGGCCCTCACGAGACGAATGATTGACAAAAGCTAGCAACGAGAAGCACCCTTTGATCGATCCACAGCACGCGGCGACCACGAATGTCACAAAGCCCTAGTTTGCAGAAGGGAGCGAAGAAGAGAACGAGGCCGCCATTATCCTTTCTTTCGCTCGTATGATTTTTAGGGTTATGCCCATTGAAAATGGGGAACGGTTTCTCCTTGACAAAATAGAACGGCCACAATGAAATGTAAACATGGGCTAGATTCAAAAGCCCAACTCAATCATTTGAAAGTTGTTTAAAGAATATCAATTTGATTCAAATTCCCAAACAACGTTTTACAATTCTTATTAAAGAATTTTAACCCGAATAAATCTCAATTGTAATCAAACAACTTTCACATTTCAAATCCGATTCGAATTCCAATAACGATTATCAACTGAATTAAATCGTCATTTTGACGATAATTGAAATTACAAAAATCCCGGTTGTTACAGACTCCCCTCCTTATAAAAATTGCGTCCCCGCAATTTTCCTAATCAAGATTGTCTATAACAATTTTCTTCTAACCTAAACTAGTTATGCTAGAAAAATAAGAATTGAGAACACGATTATCAAAGGAATTGCGTCCACGCAATCATAGGGAGTAAATGGATACAAGGTAACAACCAAAAGAGCATGGCAATGTCGAATGTACAAGCAAAGCAAGTGTCAGCGGGGAAGTATTAGATAAGAAATCAAAAGGTTCGACTGCTTCAAATCAAAAGAATCAACCTCGTGGGAATCAGGGATCAAAATCAGACGACTAACAAAAGCAAGAACAATCGAGTTCCAGCAACTAAAAGAGAAGGAAAAACAGAGCAGAAATCCCCTACAGAGCACGAATTGAATGTGAGTAAATCAAATTACTCACCTGAATCGCCAGAGAAAAAGACGAAGCTCAAATCTCAAGAATCGCAAATATTCAATCATCAAAACGATAATCAAATTTTAAATTTAACAAATATTTGATTATCCCAAGCGATAATCAAATTCCAAATCAACAATTATTTAATCATCTGAAGCGATAATTAAATCTCAGATCAGCAAATATTTAATTATCAAAAGCGATAATTAAACCTCAAATCAGCAAATATTTAATTATCAAAAGCGATAATTAAATCTCAAATCAGCAAATATTTAATTATCAAAAGCGATAATTAAATCTCAAATCAGCAAATATTTAATTATCTAAAGCGATAATTAAGTCTCAAATTAGCAAATATTTAATTATCAAAAGCGATAATTAAATCTCAAATCAGCAAATATTTAATTATCAAAAGCGATAATTAAACCTCAAATCAGCAAATATTTAATTATCAAAAGCGATAATTAAATCTCAAATCAGCAAATATTTAATTATCAAAAGCGATAATTAAATCTCAATCAGCAAATATTTAATTATCTAAAGCGATAATTAAATCTCAAATCAACAATTATTTAATTATCTCAAGCGATAATTAAATCTAAAATCAACAAATATTTAATTATCTAAAGCGATAATTAAATCTAAAATCAACAATTATTTAATTATCTGAAGCGATAATTAAATCTCAAATCAACAATTATTTAATTATCTCAAGCGATAATTAAATCTAAAATCAACAAATATTTAATTATCTGAAGCGATAATTAAATCTCAAATCAACAATTATTTAATTATCTCAAGCGATAATTAAATCTAAAATCAACAAATATTTAATTATCTAAAGCGATAATTAAATCTAAAATCAACAAATATTTAATTATCTGAAGCGATAATTAAATCTCAAATCAACAATTATTTAATTATCTCAAGCGATAATTAAATCTAAAATCAACAAATATTTAATTATCTAAAGCGATAATTAAATCTAAAATCAACAAATATTTAATTATCTGAAGCGATAATTAAATCTCAAATCAACAATTATTTAATTATCTCAAGCGATAATTAAATCTAAAATCAACAAATATTTAATTATCTAAAGCGATAATTAAATCTAAAACCAACAAATATTTAATTATCTGAAGCGATAATTAAATCTCAAATCAACAATTATTTAATCATCTGAAGCGATAATTAAATCTAAAATCAACAAATATTTAATTATCTAAAGCGATAATTAAATCTAAAATCAACAAATATTTAATTATCTGAAGCGATAATTAAATCTCAAATCAACAATTATTTAATTATCTCAAGCGATAATTAAATCTAAAATCAACAAATATTTAATTATCTGAAGCGATAATTAAATCTCAAATCAACAATTATTTAATTATCTTAAGCGATAATTAAATCTAAAATCAACAAATATTTAATTATCTGAAGCGATAATTAAATGCAACAAATATCCGATTATCAAAAACGATAATCAGAACTCATATCAACAAATATCTAATTATCACAAGCGATAATTAGAAACAACAAATATCTGATTATCAAAAACGATAATCAGAACTCAGATCAACAAATATCTAATTATCACAAGCGATAATTAGAAACAACAAATATCTGATTATCAAAAACGATAATCAGAACTCAGATCAACAAATATCCAATTACCTGCAGATAATTGGAAACAACAAATATCTAGAAATCAATTAAGAAGACTAGAAAATCAACATAAAAGCTTGGATCGATCCCATCAGATGGCGAGTTTTTAATTCGTCGCACGTGCAACAACATATGGCCGAAGCCTACCAAGTACTCAACATAATTTTGGCGCCCAACAAATGACCCGAAGGTCCAACATATGACCCGAAGGTCTAGTACTGGTATTTGACCCGAAGGTCCAACATATGACCCGAAGGTCCAACATAGTGGCTCGAAAGCACACGAAAGCATCAAATATTTCAATTAACGAGTCCGGAATTAACCGAAATAGCAAACGCACATGTCCCATACCACGTGTTTTACTAAATCGTTTGATTCTCTTCATCGTTTCCTTGAAAGTGTAAAGTTCATCAAAATTATCAAAACAACAGATATTCAATTAACGAGTCCGGAATTAACCGAAATAGTAAAAGTGTGGTTCCATACTCCGCCCTTTTGCTAAATCGTTTAAATCTCTTAATCGTTTCCTTGAAAGTGCAAAATTGTGTATTTTGTAAAAATACACTTTACATTCTCAAACGGACAAGTCCGAAATTAAGCGAATCAGTAAAAGAAAGGGGTCATAGTCCTCGATTTTGCTGAATCGTTTAAGTCGCTTTCTCATTCTTTTGAAAGCGTAAACTGTTAAATTTCTGAAAGCAATTTTATTTATTTTGTAAAAATAACAATTCACCTTCTCAACTGGACAAGTCCGGAGTTAAGCGAAACAGTAAAAGAAAGGGGTCATAATCCTCGATTTTGCTGAATCGTTTAAGTCGCTTTCTCATTCTTTTGAAAACGCAAACTGTTACGATTTTATAAAACAATTTTCATTTTAAAACAATTTTCCAATCACGTGATTAAAGCAGCAAATCAGTAACAATTTCGATAAGGAAATTGTACTTCTCAAAACACCGTAAAAACGATTACAAATCAGTATTGCGGAATAACCGCTTGAAAATCCACTTTTAAAAATTTGGTTGTTACTGAAGTCAAAGCGACAGAAATTTTTAAAACAACAAATATCTCATCAAAAGAATTCACATCAAAATGTGACATCAGTGAATTTTCATTCATTAAAATTGTCAACAAAACACCGTGCCTCAAAAATTCAGCATTGGTGTAAAAATCCCGTTATAAAAATAACGGCAACAAAATACGTATCATGACCAAGCATCGGTTCAACGTAAAATAATTGCAATAACGTGCAATTCAAATTTTGCACGTATTATAAAATGAGCAAAGAAATCATTCGAATGAATCTTCAATGAAGATTAATCAAAACAGCTAAAAATCAAATCAATATATGATTAGTACAAGAGAAGCCAGCGGAAATTTCAACCAAAATCACATAACTGTAATTTCTTCAAATCCTCAATTCAGATTCGAAATTCTCAAAGAAACAAAATAATTACAGCTATGTAAACAACAAATGAAATTTATTTCAATTTCTAAATCAAATAGATTATCAGTTGTACTCAGCGAAGACAGTTTTACTGTTTCCGCTGCGCACTCTGATAAACAGTACTCAAATCAATTAAATCATCAGAACACAAATTCACTTTTATTTTTAAATAAGTATATTTAAAAAAATTCATCCAAATTTCAAAACTTTAGTTTTGACTCAGAATACAATTAAACCGTCGACCAATAGTTGTAACATATGTTCCATCTAAGTTATGTTTTATATTATGTCCATAAACCCCAAGCTCTGATACCAAACTGTAACGCCCCACCTCTATGCTCATAATAACAAAGAGTATTAAAAGAAATACTGTCTATTATTACGAAGAATAAGGCTGGATAGGAGCGACCATCCGTAATTGGCCTTACACTAATATTGGTTATCTCGGTAGGAGTGGTATATACTTTTTTTTTCATCTATTATTTATTTACTCCCATCGATATATCCAATTATCAGTATAAAACAAACTACGATAGTTCATAATAGTTTAGGACATTAGATATAACATTAACACAGATAATATAATTGCGGAACACAGATAAAAACAAAAGTCTCATATATATATAACTGACGTCAGTTAATACATAGTTGACACGATACATATGATACAACTACAACTGCCGACTCTAGAAGTTATATATACAAGTACATTATCGACTAATATACATGAATACATATCGTTCTATACAATGACACGACTACTACAAAATGACACTGACAACTTCAGAAGATGTGAAAAGTCTTCATATCCTGAACAGCAACTCAAAGAAGAAAATCTACAACCTGAAATAACTCGGGTCTGACCCGAGTATTACATTCAAAAGAAAATAATACCCAGGTCAGTCTAATTCAAACCAGTTTATTAGTGCATATAGGCAGTAATAATTTAAATAGACGACAGTCACAATAATTCCCGTCTATCCGATTCTTTAAACAAAGAAACCAGATAACGGTCAATATAACACTTAACAGTGTTTAGCAAAAATCAGCAGATTTAAATCATCTACAGAGATAAATAACAATTTATCAAATCGACTAATTCAATTTAAAGCAATTGAAATTGTCACTTTAAAACCATCAAAAATTCGATTGGCTGCCGTACACACACGCGTGTATGGCCTCGCCAATACTGCATAAAAGATCAATGCATCAAAAGCAAAAGAAAAATCAATTCAAAACTGTCGAGTTTGGGTGGCTGCAGTGCACGCACGCGTGCACTGCCTCGCCACCACAGCATATACTGAAATATCAATAAGGCACAAAAGGCCAATGCTCAAGAATTCACAGTGCCAACGAATGCAATAAGCAAGTGTATGATACAGTGAACTACATAACACATCAGCCCTACGACAGTACTACGAGTCAGGAAGTAGTGAGCAAGTCAGAGATGCATAATGAATCAACCACAACATATAGAGCAGCAGGTTAAACAGTAAGCAACTATGATTACCAAGGTCAATGTAAATGCAGACTGAAGTGCACATCTAAACCAATACAACTCAAGTGAAGATTGCAGCAAAAATCTAGTATCAGCATGAACAGACTATATGAAAATATCATAGGTGAAGACTACAAGGTGATGTTAAATGACCAAGTCGAGTATCAAATGAAGTACAGTTCAATATCTAGACCAATGTCGAAGATAACCCGGATGTCACGAAATCCAAACAAGTTAGAACTCAAGCGAAATCAAAACTGTATTATTCAAGCATATAGGGAAATCAGTAATTAAGGTCGAAACAATTTCCAGCATTGAAGCCACCCAATACAACCACTAACCCAAAGCAACCATATTTTTAAACTCGAAATCGATGATTAAAAACGAGTTAAAGCCTGGTAATAACAAAAATCAACCTGAAGCCGTAAACTACTGAGCGAAATCGTGGGATAATGCAACATAACAGTGTGGATGAAACAGTCAATCAAAGACTGAAAATTCAGGTTTGCACATCGAACTACAGCAGTTCAAGTAAGGAAGCAAACTACAGGTAACTGGAAGTGACCATGGGACGGTCAACAAGGTGAATGCACAAAGTACACAAGTGCTCGACTACAGGTAGAAGAAGATACAGTGAAGAAGTGAAATTGCCAACTCACATATGCATTTTGCATATACAAACAGATGAACATCAGATGAAGACTGCATATAACAGGCCAACAAATACTAGGTCAACATCAAAATGACACTACAAATTTTAAACTACAATTACGCAGTAATACTTGTGATGTCCAGACCAAAGCAATGTTATCAGACAAGGCAAAGGCCATATAAATATATATATACACATATGTGCCAATATATGTATACATATATACGAGTCTGAATGACAACAGTGGACACAAATGTATTAAATTTAAATATGGACTCGAGTACACAAGGAGACACACAAGAAGATTCAAGAACAACGCAACTCGAGCAAGTCACAGTGACTGTGGTCAGAAACAACAAGCAAAGTGTACACATGTCGATGGACAATTGATCTCAACCAATCAAGTGAGACAATACAACAGCGAAGGCGAAATGGTCGAAATCGAACAAAATAATAATATCAGTGGCATGGCCTAATACAAGTTAGAGCCAAATCATCTCGGCAAAAATCATCAACATCGAAACCCAAAATCAAATGACCGAAGTTAGTCAAGCAACTCACAGTCGAATACCACTTAGAAATTCCCAATTATCATGGCCGAAGTCAAAAAAATTTATCAGGGGCATAAAATCGAACCAACCCAAATGGTGATACAGGAACGAGCAGTGAAGCAATTCATGAATACCCATCAAAACTATACTTTCCAAACTCATGTTAGCATATTTCAAACAAAATAAGTGTCGTGGTGAACAGAAATCAGACCAAGACAGCAAAAATAACACATTAACAACTTACGAAGTCGAACGACTTAAGAGTGAAAGAGATGTGAGTGATAATTCACTCACCTTTGCCACGAAATGGGAGCAGCCGTGTTCGAACTGAAGGAGAGTCGAAGCCGTGGCCCTGACGAGACGAATGATTGACAAAAGCTAGCAACGAGAAGCACCCTTTGATCGATCCACAGCACGCGGCGACCACGAATGTCACAAAGCCCTAGTTTGCAGAAGGAAGCGAAGAAGAGAACGAGGCCTCCATTATCCTTTCTTTCGCTCGTATGATTTTTAGGGTTATGACCATTGAAAATGGGGAACGGTTTCTCCTTGACAAAATAGAACGGCCACAATGAAATGTAAACATGGGCTAGATTCAAAAGCCCAACTCAATCATTTGAAAGTTGTTTAAAGAATATCAATTTGATTCAAATTCCCAAACAACGTTTTACAATTCTTATTAAAGAATTTTAACCCGAATAAATCTCAATTGTAATCAAACAACTTTCACATTTCAAATCCGATTCGAATTCCAATAACGATTATCAACTGAATTAAATCGTCATTTTGACGATAATTGAAATTACAAAAATCCCGGTTGTTACATTATATTTGAAAACATTTTTAATTAAGCAAAGACAACACTTAAAACTGCTGTTAAAACTCAGTTTTAGTTGAATTATAGTTCAAAACAGAAAAGACAGCATTTCAGAAGTGCCGCGGTAGTTCAGATTTCAAAACAAGGGTTAAATTTGGTTTCAACAAAGACCGCAAACCATTATAGCATTTCCAGAGAATGCTATAATAGGCCCGAGTTCAATATTAACCTATAAGTTCAACTACAGCAACTACAGCATTTCAGAAATGTTGTAATAGCTCTTTTTACACAATTTTAGTTCAAAACAGAATCTATAGCATTTCTGAATGCTATTAAAAGTAGATTTCAGGTGTTAGTGTATTTCCAGCAATTAAATAACTTCAATTTAAAACACATAAACATTTTAAAAATCATATTTTAACATTTAAAATGTTCATTTACATATCGTTTAACATATATCTTTTCATAATAAATTTCTTATAATAAAATCCAATTTTCAACAATTTACTTAATAAATTTAAGTGTAAAAGTTTCCAATTCTTCACATTTCAACAAATAACTTAACACTTCAAATTTAAATTACCATTTCACAATTTAACTAAATTTCCAATTTTATTTAATTAACTTAAACCTTTAATTAAAACCAAATTTCACATTTCCTAGTCAAGTTATATTTTAAAAGATCACTTTTAAACATTCATTTATTTAACCACTTAAATTCATAGAAAAATCAATAATACTTTAATAAATCACTTAAATTCAAATTTAATCACATTATCATATTTACCATTTCCAAATAAAATTTAATATCCATTTTATTTATATAACTTAAATATCATTTTTAACCAAATTCCAAATTTCCAACTTAAGTTATATTTCAAAAATCCAGTTAAACCATTCATTAATTACATTTTTAACACATAGAAAAATCATAATTTCTTTATTTTAAAACATTTCAAAATCTATTTAAATCAAATTTCATAAATTTATAATTTTTAAAATACTTAAAAATATCCAAAACACTTTATAAAATAACCACGGGCCTGTATATAATTTTCTAACTTAGGTCAAGTGATACGGATATGTATCATTTCAATCCGCAGTTAAAAAAGAAAAATCCGGGTTCTATCATTTCAAACCCGCAATTCCAAGTTAAAATAAATTAAATAGAAATCGTTCAGGCCTATCATTTTAGCCCATAACGATTTTTCCCTATTCTAAAGTCCGTTCGGGTATGTATCATTTCAACCCATAGTGATTCTAGTCTACAGGGAACTTGCAATGGTGATAACAGATATAAATAACAGAATAACATTAAATAATAGTAACATATGATATAACAGGTGTAATAACAGGTGTGAACATCATATGATAATAATATAAGCATATATAACATGACAATATATTTCTATAGATTCGCAGGGTGTCAATTTACTAGTTATATAGGTACATATTGTCTGGTGAGAATAACTCACCTGTATTGAGCTGGAGATTACAACCAAATACACACAACGAAGATCCACACAAACACGAGAGCACGATGATGATTTGAGTGAGAGAGAGACAAGGTTAAACTCCTTGAATACATGAGACAAAACAATACAATATAACATGAATAAACACTTCACAAATTTTAAGCAACATATAATTCACATGCACAAAACAAAGTCAATGCACTTGCACTTGCCTTCAACCTCTAATACTTCAGCCCTAGGTTGGAAATACACGGCTAAAGCATGAATTAGGATCTGGTTTGGGTTCATAAGGGGTCGGCCCTAACAAGGAAAAGATGGTGCAAAGGTGGATATGCATGAAACTACAAATACAAGGCAACCAAATGGATTTCAATGCAACCAAAGCCACGGCCAAGGCAAGCATGGTCATGGCCAGGCCTGATGGGGTCAGGAACAGATGTGGCAGGGGTCTCAAGTCAGGTAGGTGGCTGGTTGTGATGAGGTAAGGGGCAGCCAAGGTGGTTTGGTGAAGTATTGACGGCATAGGAACTAGGCTATGATGTATAGATGGAGTTTTCAAGGCATAAGGCAACATTTTGGTGGAGTTTGATCAACTAGTGGTACACTGCCATGGATGGGCAGTGGACTGGAGGAGGTGGAAGCCAATTGTGGTGGTGGTGGAGGTGGCCATGGTGATGGAGGATCAAAGGCCAAGCTGCAATAGGTGAAGGCAAGTGTAAGTAAAATAAGAAAACAAGAAAATTGAGTAGAAAAGAAGAAGGAGATTACCAAACCACTTTGCTTCAGAAATGGCCGTGATTTTTTTAGAGATGAGAAGCTTTTGTTATGCATGAGAAATGAGAAAGAATACGGCTGAAGAAAAGATAAGGTCGGCCTCAATCATGAATGCATGAGTTAGGAAATGAAAAGGTGAGAAAACAAAGAGACATAGACAAATAAAAGGTCACAAACCTTTCAAATTACTTTATTTTATTTATATAAATTTATATTTCTGGAAATAATAATAATACCAGATAAAATTTCGAAAATTTATCAAAATATAAAATTTTATATAATATTTATTAATTATGTAAAGTTAAATTAAGGAAAATAGCTAAAATAGTGAACTAGACTAGGAAATTTGAAATTAAATGAAATAAATTTTTTGAAAATTCATATGAGCTTGTAACATATTTTTAAACATAAATAATAACATAAAATAAAAATACATTCACAAAATAAATATTTAAAATTTAATTTAAATATAATTTTTAATGAAGAAAATAGTAGAAAATAGGAAAACAGCCTTTAAAAATAGGAAATCATCATAGTAAATTTTGGGAAAATTCTATTATTATTTTTGAAAATATTTAGAGATGAAAATATACATAAATTAACATATTGACACATATTAAAATAAAATATAACAAAGAAAAAGTAATTTATACAATTTAAAATAGACAAAATTGCAAAATAAACAATTTATACTCAAAATTGAAATGTACATAACTTTTACATTCTAACTCCGTTTTCAACGAAACGAAAGGTAGTGTTCAAGTTATTAAATCTATTTTCATAATAAAAGATAAAATTTATAATTTCAAACTATTTAAAATTTAAACTTAAAAGTCAAAGTTTGACTATTGACCAAAATTCACATTTTCAGGAAATATTAAATTTAGTCATATTTGGAATTCTAATCCACATAAAAGTCAAAGTTTATATTTAAAATAACAAAATTTATTCTTTTTCATAAATAAAGCTTTTGAATCTGGAAAAAAATCAATTTAAAAATAATTGTAAAATACAGGGTTGTTACACCATAATACCTCGACCAGCTGCTACTCGACAAGACGAACGCGATGCAAACAATAGCGAGGCCTCTCGACTCCTAAAATTCAGGAAAACCGGAGCCCTAATCGGCTGCCCCCACATCGATCCCCCCAAAACCATGTCGCGAGCTATAAAATGGGTAAAGGATGGGAACTAATCTCCTAACGAGCACAATGGATCGAGATTCATGATTTTTAGTAGAGTAATTCACTCGGTTTTGATTTTTGAAGTTTGGAAAAACTTTTTATTTTTTTGTGTGTAGGCAAAGCTTTATAGGAGGAGAGAAGGATGGGTCGCACGCAAGGCATGGGCCAAAATAACGTGGGGTATGGCTTGGAAATAAATGGGTATGGGGTAAGTATGGTTGAATACAAGAAATTTATATATTATTAAAATTTAAAATATTCATCTTTAAACATCCAAAAATCCCGAACTCCAAAAGAGGCATGCCGCCTGCAGTTCTATATGTTATACCCCTATTCCGAACACAATGGAACTAGTCTCAAGTACTAATTCGATCATATGTAGAAGAATGCTTTTTAAACCCAATTATTACTTTAAATTTTCGAAACTAATTCCTACGTGTTTCGAACTCGCACGACTAAACGAATCGTTTGATCGCCATGAAATTAGACGGTGTAATATAATTTACTATTACGGTTCCAATGAAACTGGTTTTATCAAAATCCGAGACTGTGCCCCGAAAGGCTAATTTTACTAATTTAAATATCGTTTTATATTTGATTATCGATATTTATCCGATCTATTTACAGTTGTAAATAAATTTACAAATTCACCAATGTTATTTATTAATTAAAAGGAGTTGAATAAAATGATTAAATTTATTTAATTAAGATTTAATTCACAATTCAAATATTTAAACATTCCATATATTTGAATTATAAGTTATTAAATTCCAAAAATCCAATTATTTAAATATTTAAAATTATTTAAACATTTAAAATCAACTGACCAGAATTTTGGGTTGTTACAAAATGTTCGTCTTAATCTCATCTTTACCTTGAGGAAAGCTCAACAAATAAAGAAAGACATTCACTCATACCTACCATTTTGCGATGGCATAAGTATAATGCACATAGCTTGAGGAAAGCTCAATATATATGTGCATGTATCTTACTTCGTCTATTCTATATATTAAAAGTACTATAAATAACATTCCTAGATTAAGGAAAGCTCAACAACTAAAGAGTATCCAAGTAATATATTAATATATAAATGGTGGAGGACAACTTTTATATTAATGATTTAATCTTTAATATATTCAATTGAGTGATATCGACTTATGGAATAATGTTTTTCTTATGAAATACCCTTGTGATTCAGGTGTCAAACACATCTGAAATCATGGTATATGTACTATACGTATGTGACGTATGTATATATAAGTTTAATTCTTGTATAACATTTTACGATTTCAATTAACATATATAATAGTCTTATGTATATTCTTATATTAATTTTATAAATTAAAATTTATTAATAATTTATTTAACTAATTAATTAACATTTTATTTTATTTTATTTTACTCATTTAAACATTTTTTATTGAATATGCATACTGTAGAATTTATAGTTATACACACATATCTAAATATACATGTACTGTATTAATTATTAATTGAAATTATTTAATTTATTTAACTTAATTTTTTAACTAATTATAAATTATTTCAAAATTTATATATATTTGTATTACCTTAAAATTTTAAGATAAAGCAACATATATCAATATATGTGTTATTTAAATTAGTTAATTAACAATTTAATTTATTATTTAATTTATTAATCTAATTAAGTTTAAATAATTTTAGAAATTAATCATTAAAGTTTCAAAACAATTTGAAAATTATTTTATAACATTAATATAATATTTTACTTATTTTAAATTTTACCTTTTTAATTTAGAATTTTATTTTAGTTTCAAAACAAATTTTGAAAAATTAGACTAACATCCAAGTTCAAATTGGGCCTTATATTAGGGATAACCTTTGGGCTTACTTTGTTAGACTTGGTATTTTGATTATATCAAATGAAATATATATTATAAACTTAAAATTGTAGGGTATTTGAATAATTGGTAAGATTCGAAAAAGACATATATATATATATATGAAGGAAATGAAATAGAACATTAAGGAGGTTATCGAGATGGAGAAAGAGCTAGAGACAACTTTGATAGAAATATGAATATTATGGTATTATCTTCGTATTTTATCTTGTCAAGTCTTAGATTTTAGTATATTAAAATCACTTATAATCTCCATCTTATCACTCCTTATTTTTTGAAATCATTTTTAATAATTTTTAATGATTTTAAATAAGTTTTATTGATTTTTAAAATATAAAAGCTTAAATGCTATCAGAACACAGGTTTATACTACTCACCAGTTGACCACCGGTCAACTGCTAGAAAAAAGAGTGGCGGACTGTTTGCCGCACTAGTCGATTGCTAATTTTCCTTAAGCCGATAGATTTTTGATGGGATTTTTAGTTTTAACCTTTATGTTTTGAACGGTTGCCTTCCTCACTGACCGCATCCCTTCACTAGCAGCCATTGACTCTTGAACCGACAATTGCAACTCTTCCATACAACTTTTTACAGCTATAAAAATGTTGCATCTAATTTCAGAAGAACTAACTTTTTCTTTATGTTATGTTCTATCTCTCTAATTTCAAAAGCATTCAAAGTCCTGTACATTGATCAACTATTTCCTATCCTAAACACTATTCATACTTCTTTGGATATTATTTGTGATTATAGCACCATTGCGATAAATTAGTATTTGAAAATACAAAAGATTGTCAGACTCTTATACTATAGAATTAGAAAAAGTCCTATAGAGTGAGCCTTTAGGCAGACTATTGTAAACTTGTTCCTCTGGGTAAAGAGAGGGTTTTAGTCTAGTGAAATATCAAAGGCGAGCTTCTAGACAAAACATAGGTTGGGAGTTCTGAACCATTATAAAAATCCTGGTGCGATTTATTTACTTTACTTTTTCTTTACATGTCTATTATGTAACTTAAACTGCTACCCATATTGTTAAATCCATCTGTATATTTACAATTTCATTTGGTATCAGAGTAGGATTTTCAAAACCGTACCATAATTTTTAAAAAGTAATAATTTGAAAAATATAAGTTATAGCACGTTTCAGGAAGGATAATCCACTACACGTCCTCCTCTTTCACCAATTATAATTATGTTTTTTAAGCTACATGTATGGAAGTTATATGGAAGCTAGCAGAATTGAGATATGGCAAGCTACTCAGCTTAGTATGTAGCACCTACTACTGACATGAGCACTTGGATAGAAGCTCCAAAATTCGCTTCTTCCAACAATGAATGTATTATTTTGTGCACTATATATAAATGAATTTTCAAGAGTTATGATGCGTAAAATCGCATATGATATTTGGAACATATTAAAAATCATACATGAAGGCACAAATAAGGTTAAACAAATAAAAGTTAATTTATTGAAAAATCAATTTCAATCATTTAAAATGAACCAAAAGGAAAGTATAGCTGACATGTATTCACATCTCCAAAGTATACAACATTATTTAATGGCATTAGGAGTTGAATTTATTGAATTTTTGACCTAGTTTCAAAAAGTTTGAACTTCTAAACGGTAGACAAGCAAATGTTTTTTATTTTAAAATTTTTGGCTCAAAATGTTTTGTTTTAAACACCAAAGACCCACTTGGAAATTTTGATCAGAAAGCTGATGAAGAAATCTTTATTGGATATGCGGAATAAAGTAAAGCTTATAGAACCTATAATAAACAAATCACTAACTCGATCTTTGCTAACTTTATTGGATATGACGAAGAAAATACCGAAATAAACAAATCACTAACTCGATCTTTGCTAAATGAACAACCAACTGAATTAATAAACACCAAACTAATTATGAATTAAAATCTTGTGACGACCCAACTTTACGACTCATAGGAACGAACTTATTACATCCATGATATTCAAATGTTGTTGCCCAAGCATTCGAAAGGCAAGTTGTCTTGGGTAAAATAAAGAACAGGACAAGACAAAATTGATAAACCTCATAACAGAATGGTTACATATAATACAAAATGGCATAGTACAAAAGGTTACTCCTTATATGGAGTTATCAGATTTATACAAAAGCACTACATCTAACAGATTTGCAGTTATACATTCCGACTTGTCATTTTTAGATACAAAATACACCTACATAATCATATCGCGGAAATAAATAATTAGATAACTAAGGAGTCGCCTGCTCAAACATCATCTTCAAAGAGCTCCAAAGATAAACCTACTACTCTCAGACTACTCAAATACAATTGAGCACCCGAGAGTTTAGGAAAAATTAACAACTCGGGTCAGACAAAATGTCTGGTATGAGTAAAACTTTAAAAAAAATGGGGGTGTATTTAATCAATAACATATGGGACCACACTGCTAACCCGGAATGTGTTTTCCCCCACATACACAATAACCAAACATAACAAAAATGGAAATGAACAATAGAGAACAAAATCAAACATAGATGATGGGCATAATTAATAAACATCCAGACTTGAAAGAATGGAAACAGTCTGAATAGCAATCCAAACTGGACAGAATGGATAAAACAAGATAACAGTCCAAAGTCGATAGAATGGACTAAATCAATCATTAACACCGCAAAGAGTGGTTGACTCTTCCCGTTGCAATTAAAGGGAACATATTTAAAATTTCGAATCAAATAAGGAAACAAAAATTTCTAATAATGACTAGGAGGGTGCACCCCCTTACCGAAAGTATACCTCTAGAATATATACTTGAAAACTCTGATGGCTCTTGGAAACCTCCAAGCCGGACCCCGCCAACTGTTACCGAGTATCCAAGTATTTCACAACTCAATGTGCACAACTGAATCCAATCTAGAGTGGATGTGAAAATACCCTAATGGAGAAACCCCACATGGCTTGCCCCCCACTCGCTCTTTGGGTTTAGTCATTTCCAACAAAGGATAACAAAGCTCAACAAAGCAACATGAAGGGTAATGAAGGAAATAAGATAGATCAAATTCTCACACGAATGGAATAACATATAATATCGAACAAATATCTTTACAGCGGAAAACTTTTAAATACATATATCAGAGTCTAACCTAAATCTAGCTTGGACAGTTATAAAAATCTGTCCTTACAATTGCTAGCAAACATCAACTAAAACTAACTAAGCAAAGCGGGTAATAGAATATGTCCATACGTAGATGAATATCTCCAGCTCTCTTGTGGAAACTCCAACCGTCTTTGACTAACCTGAAACTACTCGGATCTGACCCGAGTATTGAAAATACCCGGATCAGGCTTGATAAACCAGTGTGAGAAAAACTCAATAATAGATGACAGTTTCATATATCAGCCTTTAAATAAAATCCTTTGAAAAAAGAGTATCTCATAAGACCACGCCCACACATAAACACGGACGGGTTTTTACCGTATGATAACTAAAAAACTTTTATATTAAAACATTTGATATTATTTTTAATGACATCTCTTTGAAAACCTTTGCAAATAAACTTATTAATCTTATCTGAAATGGTTACCCATATAGCATTTCGAGGCTGTTCATTACGCCAATACAAACAAAACCGAAGGTTCTTATTGGAGAATGGATTTCCATACAAATGACCATGTGAAGGATCTACCATCCGAAATGGGTACACCTCTAGATGGATGTCCCGAGGAACAGCACAAAGGAACCTCTACCAATACAAGGCCGGCCTACCTCTGTAATTATATAGTACCGAATATGTCATCCCCCGGTCGTTACCGACCTTTAACCGAGCGCTCGTTTCCATACACCACATTAATTTACATCCCGAACGTCATAGCGGAAAGAAATATATCTAGAAGGGGATGATCATACCCTACTTAGGAATGACACATTTAGCCTTGCTGCATCTAATCCTGTTTTGGTCATTTCCGATTTGATGAGGCTTAAGGCAACGATTACCTTTTCACATAGCATATATCACATCTCTGAATGCCACATTTGCCATTTCCGTTGACTACTAATTGCCTTTCACAAAAATACAACCCTTGAGCTTGTACGTCTCAAAGAAGGGTGTTAATCTAAGAGAAGTTGCCTTCTCCGCCACCAAACAGATGTACGTTTGTAAAAACCAATGTTCGTAATCATTAAAATGCAATGTCAGACAAACGTCCATACAAATTGTCCAGGAACAGGACAAACCAAAGGCACTCTCCTACTACCACCAGTAGCGAGTAGTCCTTGTAATCCGAAAAATCTCAACAACAAGGAGACCACTGCTATATATAACTCGGGAGCTACCCAGAGCAAGTCAACAAGCAATCCTCACACTATAAAGATCCACGGTCTTCAATAATCATCATCTTCAACATGTCTTCACTTCTGTACGTATACATTGGTTCGAAATGGTTTTCGGATAAGGATCACCCAAATCCGACCCCGGTTCCTTCGAAGCCAATCATCGATAAAAAAAAGTGAATATGAGTATACATGATTTATTAAGTCTCTTTTCACTTTAACTCTTTTCGGACGAATTCGAAATCTCTTTCTTTCGACATAGAATAATTCTAAGGAATTCATTCTTTTGCTTTGGATAATATTTTCAAATTTCCTTACTTAACTCTTGATCCAAATTCCTTAACTTTTAGGCGCGTCAAAAACAATGTTATTTAAGATATCGTTTACGATAAACCCTAAAATAAATCTTAGCAAACATTTTTGAGTAAATAGGATCATAGAAATCATTCATTTTGGGGATTACTTAAATTTTGATAATACCAATCTTCTTTTATTTTGGAAACTCAATACGATCTTTTAATTTAAGAGCATCCGGGCTTTCCTTTCGATCTGTTCCACCCCTCACCTAAGAAAAGAAAAAATAGGCCAGGTAAGTTTAGGGCACTGGTTTCTTCATCCCTAACCTTAGTTAAACACCTTGTTTTATCTTCCCAGATCTCACAGGCGGGACAAATGTACTAGTCATTTCCGCATACTTAGTTATCAACTTTATTTTGGGATTGATTATAAATATTGCAAAATATCTTTCAAATGCTTAATTTTCCTTTTAGAAACATACACAATTGATTCTGGGAATAATCGTTACATTTAAACTCACATTCAAAAAGTTATACAATTCGCAGCATAAAAGTGCTGCGGAAAGTGCTATATAAGCTAATTTGATTAAATCAACTTTTAAACATTCGATAATTCATATTTTCCAATCCAAATCTCTTTTAAGCCATTCTAATAGATTTATCGAAGTTATTTCATATTTTTCCATAATTAAAAACGTTCATTTAAACAGATTTCCTTTTATGGTCACTTAACTGCACTGGCGCGATTTTTCAAGAAAATTGATTTGGACTTAATTCAAAATCTACTCAACAAAATTTTGATTTTCTTTCTTCGTTTAGAAGATATGGATATAATAGTCCGAAATTTCTTATCTCGAAGAATTCCGAGCTATATTCCACTCTACACATTCATTTGAACTTTTTGCCCCAAATCGCGAACTACAATTGCGCGACGCACCTAGTTTTAACTTATTTTCCAATATTTGAAATAATTTATTCAAATTGATTTCTATCACTTATAAAATCATTGTAAATCAATATTTTCACTTTTTAAAGTATTTAAAATATATTTTCACTATTACCATATTATAATATTATTATATTCACATTATTTTAATATTAAAATTTTAAATTCCAATTTCAATTCAATTTAAATTCTAACTTCAAATTAAACATATTTAAAACTTAGATTTCAAATCTAATTTCAATTTAAACTTAAATTCAATCTCAAACTAAACTTCAATTTTCAAAACCGATTTCAATTTCAATTTCACTATTCATCTCAATTTCAGTTTCAATTTAACTATCCTTTTCAAACCCATTTCACTTCAAATTTCAAATTCTCTTTTATCTGTACTTTAATTTCACTTTTAATTGAAAAGAGACTTATTTTTCCAAAATATCTCATATCACTAAAATATGGAATTATGTAACAAAGGGATCACTTAATCAAAATGAACATATCCAATATCCATATTTATCACTAACATAACATCCATTCAACCAATCACATAACATATGATTTCAAATCCAACATTCACTATTAATACCATAACGGAATTTATTATCACAATTCAATTATCTAACCAACTATCAAATCCATATTAACAATCAATTTGGTATAAACATTCATATGTTATAAGGGTATAAATGTGATTGTTTTAACATAGCCAAAATATAAATTCAAAAGCGATGAGAATTTCTCACCTTCATATCCACTCCATCGATATTTTACGTACGATACGTGTCTCTCGAGCTAACATGCTATTTCCAAACGTCTTGACTTTTGCCGTTTCTTTCCTTCTCTCCTTTTCTTTCTTTTCCTTTTCTTTTCTTTTTATTTTTCTTCTTTTCACTTTTTATTTTGTTTTTTTATATGGAGGAGAAGAGTGTACGGCCTTGAGTGTGGAGGAGGGTATGGCCTTGGGTGCTTGGGTTTAGGCGTGTAGGAGGAGTTTGGGCTCGGGTTTAAGGGGGTGAGGCTCGGCCTTGGTGTAGGAGGGTACAGCTTTGGTGTGTAGGGGGTTGTGGCCTTGGGTAAGCTCGGGTTGGTGAGGAGGAGGGGGTATGCGTGGGTTATAGGAGGTTTGGGTGGTGGTATGGTTGAGTTTTGGTGATGTTGGGGTGATAGCTTGAAGGTAGAAGAGAAATGGTGGAAGTAGCCTTAGGAAAATGAAGATAATGGTTGTAAAAGATGGTGAAAATGGCATGGCTATTTATAGATGAGATTTGAGTGACAAATGACTATTCTAATCTTCTCTACTTTTGCATTTTTTAAATCTTCGATTAAACCCTTAAGGACATGCATTTATAAGAGAAAAGGATGGCTCATTAATGTGATTTGAATTTGTGAAATGATTACTCTCTTTTTTTCTTAATTTTTTTGTTTTTAAAGAGAAGACTTTTGCATTGATTTGATTTGCATTAATGGTGAGCATATGTGTCATTAATCCATTTAGTTAATTATCTCACTTTTCCATTTGCTTGAATTTAAGGTGGATAGGTTATATCATATGTAAGAGAAAAGAAAGTTATGTAATGATGTTGTTTTATTTGTTTACTTTTGCATCTTTTTGTCAAATCATGTATTTTCATTATTTCTTTAATTTATGTAAACATTTTCAAAAGTAAACTCCTTTTGTCTTTAGTGCTAAATGTGTAATGTTTAAATAGTTTGTAAACTTGTATTTATATGTTAGAAAATGTATCAAGTTGCAACAAATTGTCGACAACTTGTTTCGGTTGAAAACGGTGTTTTTGTCGACAAATTTTACAGTCAAAATTTAACGTTTTTGTTAAGCTATATATTGATGTAAACCAAATTTTAAAATGAATCTTTCCCTTCTTTAAATAAATTAAAACATGTCTATTCATATTTTAAAATCATATTTGAATAGTATCAAAATCTTTAATTTTATAGTGTATGTGAAACTGACAAAACACGACAAATTTTAGTTATTTTTGTAAAACGGTTATTAACATATTTTTAAATATATTAATATACTTTCATTATCTTTATTAGATGTTTTAAATGAGATTTAAATTATCAAATAAATATTTAAACTTATTTATTTAAGCCTTTATTTATTATTAACAAAACTTAACTTTTGTTGATTTGTTCTAAAATCCAAATTTATACTTTTTAATTTATTAATTATAAGAATAGATAATTATTTATTATATATAACATATTTATTTAAGTTTTAAATTCCTTTTAAATTTAAAAATAAATAAAATCTCTCATTTTCGAAGTAACGAAATTACGGGTCGTTACAAGATGCTACCAAAATAAGGTAAAGTGTATTAGTGTATAAAAAGTGTTATGATATTTCTAATAACTTTTAGCCAACAAGAAATCAAAAATTCGAAAAACGAATTTCCGATCACGTTTTCTATTTTTATCTGAACTACTATTTTAGTAAACATATTTTGAAAGTGATTTTCAACATCATTAATTTTTATTTAAAAGATGTTTATTTGGTTGCTGAAATCCATTATTTAAATATTTAAAAATGATTTAAATATTCAAATTCAAAGCGATTAATTTACGGGTCGTTACACTCTCCCCACCTTAAATAAATTTCGTCGCGGAAATTATTACGGAGTGGAAGAAGTAATGACCATCCCAAGAAAATGGATTTACTTACTTGGTTTTTGGTAAATCTGATTAGTTATATTTTCCTATCATAAACATGTGCACTATAATACTATAACAACCATATGCAATCAGGTAACATGATGCAACCATAAGTAATGTAACAAACATATGCAACGAAATAAAGAGAATATTATATAATAAATGCTATGCATCCAATATTTTTCAAAATACTTTCAAAATTTAAAACTAAATGCCCCGGTTTTATATTCAAACTATATTTTTCAAATACCTTCTAAGTGGAAAAAATCAAAACCAAAAATTGATTATGGCAAGGAGAGGGCTCTCCCAACCGAAATATAGTATAACTCTAGAATAAAACAACATGGAGCATCCAGTGGTATTCCGGTTTCTCCAATTACAACAACTAAAGTAAAAAATTATTATTTCTTTCCAAAATTTTCAAAATCACTTTTTTTCGAAAGCATCTGGATTTAAGTTCTAATAAACAACAATTCCAAAGTCCATTGTTAATAAATTTAAACTTTATAAACTATGGTATATATATAATCACACAATCAATCAAACCGTATCAAAACAAATTGCTTAAAGGAATAAAATACACTCAACATTATTTTAAATGCTAACTGTCTAACACCCAAATCTAACTTAGTTTCAAAACTTTCTTAATTGTCCAAAAATATAGATAATTACCAAAGCGTACCATTCTTCGCTCATTGGCCTTTTGTTATTGCTTAGAAGATTATCCAAACTAACTTGGACAAAATTGAAAGTCATACTTCACTATTATTGGTTTCTTCATTATACCAATATTTCTAAATCACTTAAATTTGTATTTTATTCAATACCAAAACGAATTATTTCATAAATTTTCACCTAAGTTTTAAAAATATATTTTATAAAGTCATATCTTTATATAACATCAAATAATAACTTATTCCACCTTATTTACTTGTCTGATACTCTTCCTAAGAGTACATACAACTCCAGATTTTGTTTTACTTTTCACAATTTAGGTGAAGATCTAATTAGAATTTTGGTCTTTTAAAGCAGAATCAACCTCTCAACCTTTATTAACTTAGAGTGTAAAAATGGATGAAGTTTATGGACGGGATCAATAACACCAATTAGTTTACACTACTTAGATGCTTAAATAAAATCAATGTTTGATAAAACAATGTTATCAAAACTTTCCTATCCCATCTTACTCATTTAAATTAGTGTTAAATTTTCTCTTATTTTATCTAAGGGTAAAAATTCATTTATCAAAACAATCTATTAACAAAAATATTTTTAAATCAGTCCCCTTTAGGGGAACTTAAAAACTAATTATTCGTTTTTTAAACTCCCTTCAAAAATAACTTTAAACATTTTTTTTACTAAAATTCACTTTGGGTTCGTTCGGATTTGAACTTACCTCGATCACACAATGATAAGGAGAATAATTTACAAACCAATCCACAACTTTTGCCTAAGCAAACATCTGATCAGTACTTTGAAGATTATTCAGACTACCGTAAAACTAATCAAAAGGTTTTCCCCTGAATTATCCCAAAGAAAATGCATCCTGTGACGCCCCACCTCTATACCCACGCTAACCAAGAACACTACGGTGTAGTGCTGTCAATTAGCACGGAGAATAAGGCTGTTGAGGAGCGACCATCCATGTAACTTCTTTGTGCGAGCACCGATATGTCAGATAGAATAGGATGCATATCTTTTAAGGAGGAAATCCGACATACCGATACAAACACAAAGCTATCACACGGTGGCTATATATAATCTTCGGAAACAAATATAGAAATAAACGTAACATAAATCAGTCACAGACAATTCATATCACAGAGGCGAAAATAGATATGAATAAATATACAACACATGAAAGTGTACGTCAGAGTAGTGGTCAAATAAGATCCACAATAACACAAAAGAATAGATACAAGTGCTAACCAAAAGAATATGTATACATCAAGGAGTCTACTCTCAAATGTATACAAACAAAAACTACCAAACTAGAGTAGTTAGCCAAAAGTCAGAAGATGGCTCCAGATAAGAAGTCATGAGGAAGCACCTGTAAATCTCAGTCTGACCCGAGTATTATTTAAGAAGAAAATAATAAACGGATCAGTCTAGCTATAAATATCAGATAAAGTGATATAGAATAAGAGGTATGACAAAAACGTATCATAACCATAATACCATACTGTGATAAGTACGTGATTGAAAATCAACAAGAGATTAATCAATATCACAAGAATCTTCTCAAAGATTAAAAAGAATGTCATATTCTCTATTTAATTCACCAAACCACAATAAATGACATACATATCAATGCCCATCGTAAATGCTGGTGAAACATAAATTCCAGAAATCAATATCCAGAAATCAAATAATCCGAAGCAACGACGTCGTACAGCGTAACATCCGATGATCCAGAGATAAAAATAAATAGGAACAACGACGTCGTACAGCGTAACGTCCGATGAACCAAAGCACAAATAAAAGGAACAACGACGTCGTACAGCGTAACGTCCGATGAACCAAAACACAATAAAAAAGAAAAGGAACAACGATGTCGTACAGCGTAACATCCGATGAACCAACACGTAGCGAAATGGAACAACGACGTCGTACAGCGTAACGTCTGATGAACCAAATCACCATAAAAAGAAAAGGAACAACGACGTCGTACAGCGTAACGTCCGATGAACCAATACGTAGCGAAATGGAACAACGACGTCGTACAGCGTAACGTCCGATGAACCAAATCACCATAAAAAGAAAAGGAACAACGACGTCGTACAGCGTAACGTCCGATGAACCAAAACACAGTAAAATGGAACAACGACGTCGTACAGCGTAACGTCCGATGAACCAAATCACGATAAACGGAACAACGACGTCGTACAGCGTAACGTCCGATGGACCGAATTAAAGAGACATCGCACATTGCTAGTCTAAATCACAAGAATGATCGTCATGATCATAAGGAAGTGTCGATTACACTAAGCTAGTAAATATAAGAGTTTAGCTTCATGTCCCATAACCACTTGCTTAACTCAAATATTTACGAACAAATTGTAGATCTGCACTAGAAAATTGTCACAAGAGTTTCAATCGAATAAGTCCATAAATTAACCGACGAAGTAAACGCAAGCGTTTCATACCACTTGTTTTGCTAAGCCGTTTAATTAGATTTTCTCATACGAATGAGGTAAAGGTTTGTATATACTAATAGATTGGAAAACGGTTTTTAAGAAACGAGCTTTGATATTGAAAATAGAGTTGAAATCGTTTTAATGAAAGAGTTTTGATATTTAATACTAGTATAGAAAACCTTTATATTTTGAAGTGACAAATCATAGAAGTGATTGTAGAAACAATCAATTATAAAAGTTCACATTCGAAGACGTGAATAAAATCCAAAGAAATCAATTCTCAAAACCATCAAAGTAAGAAGTTCGGTTAAATGGCTTTCGGATAAGATTGCCTACGCAGAGTAATACGGGGTTCGACCTGCCCGGTCAGGTCGCGGGGGTCCAGGGGGCAGCGCCCCGTCAAAACGGTACGACTTAGTGAAGACAAGCGACCTAAGTTTAAAAAGGTGGCGACTTAACAAAGTGGCCGATAATAAATGATAACAACAAAAAGGGAATCAACACGAATTGATTAGAGTTGGATATTCAAGCTAAAAAGGCAAATAGGCAAAACACAGCAGATTCAGACGTCTGAGATCAAGAATTCAGACGTCTGAATCTGGAAAATAAACTATTTTCCAGAACAGAATTCAGACGTCTGAATCCTAGACTTCAGACGTCTGAAATAGGCACTTTTTAGCCTATTTCTTTTCTGGTTCAAAACGAACCAATTCAGACGTCTGAAATTTTGATTCAGATGTCTGAATGCTGGGAGAAGAAAATTCCCAGTATTCCATTCAGACGTCTGAACCATACGTTCAGACGGCTGAAACTGTTATTCAGGGCATTCCCTGAACCTAGGCCAAAAATGGCCAAACGACATCGATAACGATCGGTCGAGCAACAACGACTAAGGTATTGCACAAGGATAAGTGTTAGGAATTCATACCTAACAATCGAAGATAATTATTGACTTAGATGTGAGATAAAAATCTCACCTTTGAACCCAAACAAATGAAGAAGAAGCTTTGAAGCAATGGCAAGAGCAATCACTCTTCAATTCCACTTAACAAGCTTGAATCTAAGCTAAAAGAGAAACATTTCCCGAATTTAGGTTTAGGAAATTTCTGAGATTGAAAGGAGAAAGGGTTGGAGAAGGAGAAGAGGATGCTTACCAATGGCTTCAACTTGGATTTGGAGCTAGAATTTGATTTGCAAGAGATAACTAGGGCTTGGAGTTTTAATTCCTCTTCCTCTCCTCCATTTTCAGTTTGCTTGAGGAAATGAAATGAAATGGGAGTGAATGGATGAAGAGTTAGAGAGGTAGGAGGTTAAGTGGGGTTATTGGGCTGAAACCCAACCCAAAGCCCTAAGTGAAAAGTGGCAAAATTCTCCTAACTCCAAACATATCGAAGCTTACACTCAAAAAGATCGCAAACGACATTTTGAACTCAATGGAGGTGGTCTCGAGTCCCAATTCGGCTGTTTGCAAAAAGTAGCTTTTCGGACCAAAGTCCGACGAACGACGAAATATTTAAATAAAATATTTAAATATAAAATCGACAAATATGCGGGTTGTTACACATCCAATTTAAAATTTCTTTTCCAAATATTTATTCTTTAGAAGTATTTCCAAATAATACCACTATTACTTTTCTCAAAAATCTTTTGAAATCATTTCAAACAATTCCAGGATTTAGACTGAAAAATTATTTTTAAATGCACTTTTAGAAATACTCTTTTAAATGTTCTTTTAAAAGACAAATTTATAATACTAAGCGTATCAAAACAAGGGTCAAAATCCAAAATACCATTTTAAACCGTAAACCCAAAACAATTTACACTAAGCTTTATTTTTGAACAATTCCTTTTAAAGGATTTTTTTCATTTATAAACATCATTTATAAATTTAAATCAATATTAAACGTCCTAGGGATGATTCATAGAATTCTTTTTAAAACTTTATAACCAGATAAATTTTCTCTAAGAAAATAAATCAAATTTAAAATATTTTATTAGACCTAAAATAACAATGATTACCCTAAAAGATAATTAATCACATTTTTAATCTCTTTTATAAATCTAAAACAATATTAATTATTCCAAAAGATAATTAGTCAAATTTACAAAATGATTTATTATATTTCAAATATCATTAATTAAAATGATTAACTAAATTTCCAACACACTATCAGTTAAAACAATTAATCAAATTTAACCAATCATTAATTAAAATTCAATATCAATAATTAAATTGATCTAATTAAATTCAAATCTCATAAATCAAAAAGATTAATTAATTTTAAACATCTACACAAGTTCATAACACACACCCAAGGGTTCTGGGGATGATGTTCAATAAATAACGGCATAGCGGAAATTGCTATAACAACACTTAAATGATATAAATGGAATATACATATTAATTTCAATTAGTCAATCAAAAACATCTAGCCAACATCCAAGAAATCAACAATAGTTTATAGCATCATAGATATGATATATCAAATTTGGATGTGAGTTAAACTTACATTTAAATAATTCTCTAAAATTTATTTATTATTTATTTACTTCTACCATTTAGATTATATTAAACAACTTTTTATTTAAAGTTTACTTTAAGCTTAACATTGTTAAAAGATGACATTAACTTAATGTAACGACCCGTAAATTTCAACTGTTTTAATAACGTAATTAGTTGAAATTTTGTGAAATTTTAAATGATAAAATTTTGAAATATAAATCTGATATTTGGAATGCATTTAGTTAAACATAGCAACTGGTAAATTTTCGTCCGAAATTATGAAAGTTTATTTCGCGCGTAAATTTACTTTAATTTAATCAGTTAAAAAGCGATGAAAATAAAATGTTTCCGAAACCTAAATACTTTTACATAGAAAAATTCTAAACCATCTTCTGAGCAAGATGTCTGTTTGTCGTTTTTCCAAATTCGGACATCTTTGGCTCCGTTGATCTTATTTTTCAGTGTTTTTCTTGCATTTTCCGCTATTAGAAAATTCGAATTTTTATAATTTAATCGTACTGCTTATATCTGTTTACCGTTTTGATCGTCTCGTCGCGCGGATCGCTGCGGTATATAAAATTTTGTGTTTTGGATTTTCGGTACCCGGCGATAACTGTGAAAGGCAACCGTATCGGTTTCAAAATTTTGTTTTAAACTTCTCGTGACTGTTCAAATTGCCACAGTGCATAAGCCAATAGCTATAACTTTGTGATTCTAAGAAGACAGTTTGAAATTTTTACTATTCCTATTTTCATTTAATAAAAGATGGTTCGTATTTTGCATTGGGGACCGGTTTCATTAAAGCATATATTACTTTTGAATATATGATCTGTTCTCTTCTCCCCACCGTCTTTATTTCTGTTTAGTTCCAAGACATTGCCTGTTGTTTTGTTCCATCTTCTCCCTCTTCGTTACTATTCTCCTTTTAATTTTGCTCATAGAAGAAGCAAATAAATAAAACAGATTATCCAAAAGTAAAGTCTCATATCTTCTCATTCCCTGCCGAGATACCCATCACCACCACAACGGTGCCTTCCTCCTCCTATGAATTGTCGCGTTCCCTCCATAGCACTCCTCTGCCGAACCCGAAGACAGCACGCCATTCACCTCCTTCCCTTCTTCACCGCGTGCCTCTCCACCATCGCCTAGCACAAAACCCATCATTTCAAATTCACCTCCGCCGCTTCATGCCTGCTCCACTTTGTCGAAACCTCAAGGCACCACCAGCTTGATGCCGCAAGCAACACATCTCCGCTGTCATTGATAACTTGGTCGAACGGTTATAATTTGTAAGTATTATATATATTTGTAGTAACAGCTAGTTATATTAAGTTAGATTTATATACTATGTTGTTATAAAATATAAATATGTTATACAAGTTGCATCTTACCTATTTAAGTCCACATATAAGTATATACACTATATATGTTTTACAGCTACATCTATATTGCGGCTGTCTATGTATACTCATATGAATACTCTGATGGATTTCTAAATATATTTTGATATGACATGTTAAATGGATTTTTAGTACCAACTTCAAGCTATATACATAACAAGTTATAACCATAGTTTACATTGTTTTATCTACATTTAGTTTGGGAATGAATTCGTGCAACATATGCACATATATATAGCATACGTTAGTATATTTATATTAGCTTTCCTATGACTTGTTGGTTTTTATATACTGTATCTATACAGTATGTTGTACGTTATGTTCTATATAACTAAGCTTGTTTGTTTACATATGGTTTGTTTAAATTTTATATATATAAGAGTGTAGTGGTCGCTGTTTATATATTTATATCTATATAAATTTTGTTTGGCTATAGTTATATACATGCTTTGGATCGGATATGTTAATTTTATATGTACAACTGTACAGTATTTTGTTTCACATTATATGAATGTATAGGTTGATTTAAAAAATTTATATACTACAGAACAGTTACTACGTAAAGTAAGAATGTTATATATTATGAGATCTATGTCAATTTGAGTGTATTATGTTTCCAGATTTTTGTATAATAGCTTATATATATATAAATATGTATATATATTATTTTGGATTTAGGTCGATTTTATAAATATTAATTTTATAATACAATATTGTTAAAATAACATATAGTGTGTACATTTTATCAGTCTTAATTTTGAGTTGTTGGTTGGTTACATAGGTTATATAAAAATTACATGTTAAACCGTTAAGTTTTAAAGGTATTGATTCAAGATTATATATATATATATATTTGATTTTATTATATACGAGGTTAAAAAAATGATTTTGAAATATATATATATATTTATTTAAATTTTTGTTGTGTGAATTTGATATCAATTTTTAATATATGTTTAAATGGATTTTGAGAGTTTATATATATCTTCCATCTATATCAAGCTAATTTGATTCATTCCATCGATTAACATTTATCAGCTTTGCTCGTCAACTTCGCATCTAGTCTAGCTTTGCTTTGGATTCATAACTCGTCTCTTTCTCATCCATCTCTAACCTCGGAAGGTGAGCAATCACTCACGATTAACGTTCTTTTATTTATTAAATTTGATTTCAATTGAAACGACAATTGAAATAAGCTGCTGTTAGATAATTACACTGTTATATATGCTATTACCTGTATCAGTTCACCTGTGACATCTGACACCATTATCTGTTAATTATTTATGCAATGATAATACAGTTTGGTTGATAATTGATTGATCGTTCGATGTTTATATTGAAACGTAAATTTGTTAGTGTTAAGTGATAAATAGTATGTAAAAATTAAAATTGATATAGGATGGTTAACAATTTTAAAACTGATTTATATGTTAAATTTGATTAGTTGAATATGACCCCTTTTAATTGTTAAATTAATTGACATGTAAAATAGTGATAATTACACTTTGAACCATTGAACGTATATTGGATTAATTGTTGTAATGTAAAAATTGAAATCGAATGACAAGTGAAGAACCGTATGAATATTAGTGTAATAATTTTTAATCTACATGAAATGATAGTGTAGATTCTAGAGATAATTATATTAATTCGTACAAATAACAATGCGAATTAATACGGTTATTTCGGGATTATTTGAATTGATTATTGGATTGATATTGATTGTTGTTATTGCTTGTTTATTTACTTTGACACCATCCCAGTTATCACACTGCAAGTTCCCTTTGCTATGTTTTGATTTTGAATTGAATTGGAATCGGGTTGAAATGATAAATACCCAAATTGAACTTTGACCTAGGATAGGAAATTAAATAAAACCCGATTGGTCAAAAAATTTGATTTAAAGATAAAACGAAGATTTTATTTGAATAAATAATATGGTTTTGAAATGAAGTTGAAATTTGAATTTTTAATAAAAGGAAAACGTTAATATTTAATAATCTGAAACAAAATATTAACAATGTAATTGATGAAAGAATGTTGTTTAATTTGAGAAATGATTGAATTAAGTTTGAAATTATTAAACTTTGAAATTATTTAATAATTAAGATTGAAATTATAATTAGGTTTGAAATTATTAAACTTTGAAATTATTTAATAATTAAGTTTTGAATTATTTAATAATTAAATAAGATTGAATTATTTAATGATTAAATTGAATTGAATTCTTTAATAAGTAAAATTGGACTTTTGAATAAGTGAATTTACTTCGTAAATAATTGAAATTGAGTTTCTTTATTAACTAAGTTTTTGGAAAATTATTTAAGTAAGTAAATAAGTGAAATTGAATTTCTTTAACAAGAAATAAAATGTGATTTATTGCAATTAATGTAAGACTTGAAAATTAAAGGATTTGGTTTGATGAATTTAATTTAATTCAAATTGTAAGTTTTGAAATAAGGAAGTTGAATTTAAATAATGGATTTAATGAATTGGAAATTAAACAGAAATTGTTTTAAATGAAAATTTACTTAACGAACATTGAATGAAATTGATAAATGAATTTAAATTGATTTAAATGTTATATTAAATTTATTTAAATGTTTTCGAAATGAAACTTATATTCGAACTTGAATCAATATTTGAATTGTTTTAAAAAGAAATTGAAATTGAATTATAAGATTTTGAAATTGTGAATTTGGAAGTTTTGAAACGTAAATATTGGAAATTGGTTTAGAAAGACAAATGAAATGTTGATTTACGAATTCTAATTGAAATTGAAATTGATTTGGTTTTGAAATAAATAAACGACCAATCGGTGTAATAATTACGGAAGTTATTAAAGAGACCGGGATCGGATATGGACATACTCTCTGTCGATACCGAAAACCACTTTAATAACTAACATTCGCGGAGTGTTGATCCAGAACGAAGTGGTTGGAATGATGTACGTGATGACTGAAGAAAGAGAACGATGATGGATAGCCTTGACACTTGTGTCAAATTGGAAATGACTAAAACAGGAGCCATGCCGGGCCAATGGTGGATTAGCTACCTCAAGTGGACACACTTCTTCGAACTACTCATTACTTGTTGTCGATTGGTGCACCCTTGATTTTGGGAGTGTTATTTCACGGTGTTGCGGGCGCTGCGGCGTTGCGTTCTCACCAGTCCGGATCAGGCAAACGGTAGTATCACTACCTTGGGTATTGCCTCATGTGCCTTGTCATACTTGTATTCCCTATTCGCGACCACTACGAATTTGTTTTGTACCTTTAGTATATGGATTGCCCTCTGGTGACTTCCGGTTTTGGGGAAACTACGGTCTTGTATATGCTTTTGGTAATAAAAATGTGTTAAGGGTGGAATGGGCCATGACTTAACACTATTTTGATATATTTATATTACTGATAGACATTATCTACCTAGCGTACATTACTACCTAGTAGATAGTTTAACGGATCCTTGAAGGATGGTTATTCCAAACATCCTTTGAGTTACTTGTATTTCAATTGCTATTTCACTTGAGTTGGATTTATTAATATAAGAATGTTAATCCTGACTCGAGTGTCTTGTGTTTTGCTTTACGCTCGGGTCAGACTGAGTGTACCAGTATTCGAGACTCACCTTTGGAGTTGGAGCTTTGCTTGAAGATCCAGCCATCTATTCTGCTTTCAGTATTCGATGATTCCAGTGATGTATTCTGATTTGTATCTGATGTATCGTATTACTCTTCCGTTGTATCTGGTTTAACTCTGATGTATCGTATTACACTTCTGTTGTAAACTCTGATGTAACCTATACATTTATATAGTAGCTTCATGAACTACTATCTCTTTTATTTCCGCTGCAATTATTACTCTGTGTTTGTGATCTGTGATTATTTATTTACTGTATATGTTCAGTTTTGCCAAATTTAAATTAACAACGCGGTATTTTGAGCAATTCAATTCCGACATGTGTGTCTGCCTATGCACTTGGCGGGTGCAGCATGATAGGGAGTTCTCGCATTTGGTTTGGTAGCGAGTGGATGACTCTTACTCCTACATGTCCCTGCGGGGTTGGTGCAGTCGAGAGGCTGGCTGTAAAGGCAGAACACAGGTACTGCTGTATGCTACGGTGGGCGTTACCCCACTGACGCGGTCCGTTACAGTTGGTATCAAAGCTTTGGTAGCTCTAGAAAAAACTTAGCATATAGGGTAAATGTATTTACAGAATCACTCTCATTCGAGTTTTAATCTCTTCCTTTTGACTCGATTCCTTTGAACTTTGGAACGTTCCCTGCGGTTCCAAATTTCATTCGTGTCCCTCACTATTCGTCTTTTTCAATTCTGGAGCATCGCATAACTCCACTTCGAATGACCCTTATAATGAATCGGCGATCTCGCCAAACTTCGAATGATTTGTAAAGGGGTGAAACTCCTTTATAATAGGCATCGATTTACCAGAGATTTCTGTATCCTCGGTTTACGGTGCTATCTATTACCTGCTATACCTGAATTCCATCTCTTGTGATCGAGTGTTGATTTACCTCGGAATTCAGCATCGATCCTATTCTTGAAGTTACGGACGACCGGTTAAGGTTGCCCGTGAATTAAATAAACTTACCCATCTCCCGATTCTGTTATTGAATCATCTTATCTTTTCTTTCGAATTTGTCTTCGAATCCGAATTCTCTTTGATTTGAGTCCATCAAATTTGAATCTCTATCTTTGCTTTGAAATCAATTCTTGTATCATCGAGCGAGGAAGTGTATTTGCAAATTAATGTTTAAAAATGTTTTAATATATAGTGTGTTGTTTGAGTTGTTGATGCTGATTTGGTTTTCCGATCGATTCGTCTGATCAACGCTATCGATAGGATTTCCAAAACACTTTAACAGAGCAAACTGACACAATATCGTTTTCAAATTTGGTAAACAAAATAAATTTTTGAATGATTATATTGTAAGTTTTCTGAAATTAAATTATTAATGAATTTGTTGTCAGAAATGATAATATTTGATTACCGTTTATTGTTTTGTAAACCATTGATTTTCCAACTTATAAATAAATTGAAATTATAAACTTGGTTTATAAATTGATTTTGTAAATTTAAAATGAATTTAAATCAAGAATTTGATAATTTAATTTCCGAAAATTTCAAACCTTGGTTTTAAAGGTTTTAAAATGTATTATCTAAAGTATTTTCGAATAAAATCATTTCATAGAAATTTTAGATGTTTAATCAAGTGCTCTTCTCTTTGTCGCTGGAAAATAATTTCGGTGATGACGGCCGCATCATCGATATTCATTTTCGAGTTTCGAAGTGGAGATACTATTCTGTAGCCTTGCTACGGTTTTGTTTAGAAAAATATTTTGATTTAAATTTCTTCAGTATAATTTGATTTATATATATAGGTATCTTATTTTAAAAAATTTGATTTGATATAAATATATTATATATATATCTCTAAATTGTTTAAAGTTAATCGGAAATCTAATTCTTAAAATTTTGTTAAAGGATGATTTTAATTATAAATAAAACCAAAATTTGGAATAAATATTTAAACTTGAATAATTGAATTGGGAAAATTTTATTTGTATATTGTTCAACTGCATTCTAATACAACTTACTCAAATCATTCAGAAGTTGAATATGTAATTGGACAATATATAAGATAAATTGAATTTATAAATAAAATTTGAGTGTTTATAATAAATATTATACACTAAATTTTGATTTTAAAGATGTTAATAGAGTTAGATAGAATAATAAGTAAACTCAGTTAATAATGAAATAAATTTGTTTTGAAAGAATTGATAAATTTGTTTTGAAAGAATTAATGAATTGAAATTTGATCAACATATGAAAATACCTTGAATTTAAAAGAAATTAATAGATGTAAATTAATTTAAATCGAAACTTTTATGTTTTAAATTAATCTATATGGGTTAAATATATGTGAGTAGATATATTAAGTAGAATATATTTAACAGTAATTTGGAATAAAGAAGAATTTAAAATTGTTAAAGAAAATATGATTATAATAAAAGACTATTCAAATTTATGGGTTTAGAAATTGTAAATTGAAGATAATTGGATAATAAGATAATGAATTTAGAAATAGTTGAGATTGATTTTAGTGAAATCAAATGGATTAAATCAATTATTGAATATCAACTATTTTAAATTTAAATCTATATGGTTTAAATTAATTGTTATTTTGTATTCCAAATCTGTTTTCTTTCTGGTTGTTTCTATTCTCCTACCTCGTTCCTTTTCGGGGACGAAAAGTTTTGAGTGGGGGAGAGTGTAACGACCCGTAAATTTCAACTGTTTTAATAACGTAATTAGTTGAAATTTTGTGAAATTTTAAACGATAAAATTTTGAAATATAAATCTGATATTTGGAAACATTTAGTTAAATATAGCAACTGGTAAATTTTCGTCCGAAATTATGAAAGTTTATTTCGCGCGTAAATTTACTTCAATTTAATCAGTTAAAAAGCGATGAAAATAAAATGTTTCCGAAACCTAAATACTTTTACATAGAAAAATTCTAAACCATCTTCTGAGCAAGATGTCTGTTTGTCGTTTTTCCAAATTCGGACATCTTTGGCTCTGTCGATCTTATTTTTCAGTGTTTTTCTTGCATTTTCCGCTATTAGAAAATTCGAATTTTTATAATTTAATCGTACTGCTTATATCTGTTTACCGTTTTGATCGTCTCGTCGCGCGGATCGCTGCGGTATATAAAATTTTGTGTTTTGGATTTTTGGTACCCGGCGATAACTATGAAAGGCAACCGTAGCGGTTTCAAAATTTTGTTTTAAACTTCTCGTGACTATTCAAATTGCCACAGTGCATAAGCCAATAGCCATAACTTTGTGATTCTAAGAAGACAGCTTGAAATTTTTACTATTCCTATTTTCATTTAATAAAAGATGGTTCGTATTTTGCATTGGGGACCGGTTTCATTAAAGCATATATTACTTTTGAATATATGATCTGTTCTCTTCTCCCCACCCTCTTTATTTCTGTTTAGTTCCAAGACATTGCCTATTGTTTTGTTCCATCTTCTCCCTCTTCGTTACTATTCTCCTTTTAATTTTGCTCACAGAAGAAGCAAATAAATAAAACAAATTATCCAAAAGTAAAGTCTCATATCTTCTCATTCCCTGCCGAGCTACCCATCACCACCACAACGGTGCCTTCCTCCTCCTATGAATTGTCGCGTTCCCTCCATAGCACTCCTCTGCCGAACTCGAAGACAGCACGCCATTCACCTCCTTCCCTTCTTCACCGCGTGCCTCTCCACCATCGCCTAGCACAAAACCCATCACTTCAAATTCGCCTCCGCCGCTTCATGCCTGCTCCACTTTGTCGAAACCTCAAGGCACCACCAGCTTGATGCCGCAAGCAACACATCTCCGCTGTCATTGATAACTTGGTCGAACGGTTATAATTTGTAAGTATTATATATATTTGTAGTAACAGCTAGTTATATTAAGTTAGATTTATATACTATGTTGTTATAAAATATAAATATGTTATACAAGTTGCATCTTACCTATTTAAGTCCACATATAAGTATATACACTATATATGTTTTACAGCTACATCTATATTGCGGCTGTCTATGTATACACATATGAATACTCTGATGGATTTCTAAATATATTTTGATATGACATGTTAAATGGATTTTTAGTACCAACTTCAAGCTATATACATAACAAGTTATAACCATAGTTTACATTGTTTTATCTACATTTAGTTTGGGAATGAATTCGTGCAACATATGCACATATATATAGCATACGTTAGTATATTTATATTAGCTTTCCTATGACTTGTTGGTTTTTATATACTGTATCTATACAATATGTTGTACGTTATGTTCTATATAACTAAGCTTGTTTGTTTACATATGGTTTGTTTAAATTTTATATATATAAGAGTGTAGTGGTCGCTGTTTATATATTTATATCTATATAAATTTTGTTTGGCTATAGTTATATACATGCTTTGGATCGGATATGTTAATTTTATATGTACAGCTGTACAGTATTTTGTTTCACATTATATGAATGTATAGGTTGATTTAAAAATTTTATATACTACAGAACAGTTACTACGTAAAGTAAGAATGTTATATATTATGAGATCCGTGTCAATTTGAGTGTATTATGTTTCCAGATTTTTGTATAATAGCTTATATATATAAATATGTATATATACTATTTTGGATTTAGGTCAATTTTACAAATATTAATTTTATAATACAATATTGTTAAAATAACATATAGTGTGTACATTTTATCAGTCTTAATTTTGAGTTGTTGGTTGGTTACATAGGTTATATAAAAATTACATGTTAAACCGTTAAGTTTTAAAGGTATTGATTCAAGATTATATATATATATATATTTGATTTTATTATATACGAGGTTAAAAAAAATGATTTTGAAATATATATATATATATATATATATATTTAAATTTTTGTTGTGTGAATTTGATATCAATTTTTAATATATGTTTAAATGGATTTTGAGAGTTTTTATATATCTTCCATCTATATCAAGCTAATTTGATTCATTCCATCGATTAACATTTATCAGCTTTGCTCGTCAACTTCGCATCCAGTCTAGCTTTGCTTTGGATTCATAACTCGTCTCATTCTCGTCCGTCTCTAACCTCGGAAGGTGAGCAATCACTCACGATTAACGTTCTTTTATTTATTAAATTTGATTTCAATTGAAACGACAATTGAAATATGCTGTTGTTAGATAATTACACTGTTATATATGTTATTACCTGTATCAGTTCACCTGTGACATCTGACACCATTATCTGTTAATTATTTATGCAATGATAATACAGTTTGGTTGATAATTGATTGATCGTTCGATGTTTATATTGAAACGTAAATTTGTTAGTGTTAAGTGATAAATAGTATGCAAAAATTAAAATTGATATAGGATGGTTAACAATTTTAAAACTGATTTATATGTTAAATTTGATTAGTTGAATATGACCCCTTTTAATTGTTAAATTAATTGACATGTAAAATAGTGATAATTACACTTTGAACCATTGAACGTATATTGGATTAATTGTTGTAATGTTAAAATTGAAATCGAATGACAAGTGAAGAACCGTATGAATATTAGTGTAATAATCTTTAATCTACATGAAATGATAGTGTAGATTCTAGAGATAATTATATTAATTCGTACAAATAACAATGCGAATTAATACGGTTATTTCGGGATTATTTGAATTGATTATTGGATTGATATTGATTGTTGTTATTGCTTGTTTATTTACTTTGACACCATCCCAGTTATCACACTGCAAGTTCCCTTTGCTATGTTTTGATTTTGAATTGAATTGGAATCGGGTTGAAATGATAAATACCCAAATTGAACTTTGACCTAGGATAGGAAATTAAATAAAACCCGATTGGTCAAAAAACTTGATTTAAAGATAAAACGAAGATTTTATTTGAATAAATAATATGGTTTTGAAATGAAGTTGAAATTTAAATTTTTAATAAAAGGAAAATGTTAATATTTAATAATCTGAAACAAAATATTAACAATGTAATTGATGAAAGAATGTTGTTTAATTTGAGAAATGATTGAATTAAGTTTGAAATTATTAAACTTTGAAATTATTTAATAATTAAGTTTGAAATTATAATTAAGTTTGAAATTATTAAACTTTAAAATTATTTAATAATTAAGTTTTGAATTATTTAATAATTAAATAAGATTGAATTATTTAATGATTAAATTGAATTGAATTCTTTAATAAGTAAAATGGGACTTTTGAATAAGTGAATTTACTTCGTAAATAATTGAAATTGAGTTTCTTTATTAACTAAATTTTTGGAAAATTATTTAAGTAAGTCAATAAGTGAAATTGAATTTCTTTAACAAGAAATAAAATGTGATTTATTGCAATTAATGTAAGACTTGAAAATTAAAGGATTTGGTTTGATGAATTTAATTTAATTCAAATTGTAAGTTTTGAAATAAGGAAGTTGAATTTAAATAATGGATTTAATGAATTGGAAATTAAACAGAAATTGTTTTAAATGAAAATTTACTTAACGAACATTGAATGAAATTGATAAATGAATTTAAATTGATTTAAATGTTATATTAAATTTATTTAAATGTTTTCGAAATGAAACTTATATTCGAAATTGAATCAATATTTGAATTGTTTTAAAAAGAAATTGAAATTGAATTATAAGATTTTGAAATTGTGAATTTGGAAGTTTTGAAACGTAAATATTGGAAATTGGTTTAGAAAGACAAATGAAATGTTGATTTACGAATTCTAATTGAAATTGAAATTGATTTGGTTTTGAAATAAATAAACGACCAATCGGTGTAATAATTACGGAAGTTATTAAAGAGACCGGGATCAGATATGGACATACTCTCTGTCGATACCGAAAACCACTTTAATAACTAACATTCGCGGAGTGTTGATCCAGAACGAAGTGGTTGGAATGATGTACGTGATGACTGAAGAAAGAGAACGATGATGGATAGCCTTGACACTTGTGTCAAATTGGAAATGACTAAAACAGGAGCCGTGCCGGGCCAATGGGGGATTAGCTACCTCAAGTGGACACACTTCTTCGAACTACTCATTACTTGTTGTCGATTGGTGCACCCTTGATTTTGGGAGTGTTGTTTCACAGTGTTGCGGGCGCTGCGGTGTTGCGTTCTCACCAGTCCGGATCAGGCAAACGGTAGTATCACTACCTTGGGTATTGCCTCATGTGCCTTGTCATACTTGTATTCCCTATTCGCGACCACTACGAATTTGTTTTGTACCTTTAGTATATGGATTGCCCTCTGGTGACTTCCGGTTTTGGGGAAACTACGGTCTTGTATATGCTTTTGGGAATAAAAATGTGTTAAGGGTGGAATGGGCCATGACTTAACACTATTTTGATATCTTTATATTACTGATAGACATTATCTACCTAGCGTACATTACTACCTAGTAGATAGTTTAACGGATCCTTGAAGGATGGTTATTCCAAACATCCTTTGAGTTACTTGTATTTCAATTGCTATTTCACTTGAGTTGGATTTATTAATATAAGAATGTTAATCCTGACTCGAGTGTCTTGTGTTTTGCTTTACGCTCGGGTCAGACTGAGTGTACCAGTATTCGAGACTCACCTTTGGAGTTGGAGCTTTGCTTGAAGATCCAACCATCTATTCTGCTTTCAGTATTCGATGATTCCAGTGATGTATTCTGATTTGTATCTGATGTATCGTATTACTCTTCCATTGTATATGGTTTAACTCTGATGTATCGTATTACACTTCTGTTGTAAACTCTAATGTAACTTATACATTTATATAGTAGCTTCAAGAACTACTATCTCTTTTATTTCCACTGCAATTATTACTCTGTGTCTGTGATCTATGATTATTTATTTACTGTATATGTTCAGTTTTTCCAAATTTAAATTAACAACGCGGTATTTTGAGCAATTCAATTCCGGCATGAGTGTCTACCTATACACTTATAATGGATGCGAATGGTCCAAAATAGCGGGTCGTTACACTTAACCCTTTCACTGAACACCTTATAGTCAAACTGTGAAACTGAATTCACAAGGGGTTCTTTCCAAGGTTTCCTAATTCCCATCTACCTAGCCTATACCTTACTAAGGAAAATTTCTTATGAACTTATTCAACAATAGTTAATTCTCAAAGTAGACGAGCATAACTAAACAAATCCTAAATGATAACAATAAAATATTATCATTTCCTCATAATCAACTCATCAATACATTATATTAATTTTGAAACTCATTCTTTTATCTATATATATAATATAGTCCTAGGTAAAATTATTTCATTTACCAATTTCAAAACAATATTATGTCAATTAAACTTGTTCAAGTATTTAGGAAATCCTTATCGATAACGTTGGCCAAACGCATAGCCAGAATTCTTAAACCAGTCAATAGCTCAAACAACACAATATAAAACATTTTTTATATCAATAACAAATACGCGCTCATACACACACACACACACTCTCTCTCTCTGACTTAGACTAGGACATTACTAATCATATCCTTAAAGAGTTTTCCTCACCAGGGCTTAGGGATTTGCCAAACCTAAGCTGTGATACCAACTGTGACGACCAACTTTCTGACTCCTAGAAATGACACTTAATACATCTATGATATTCATGTACCGTTGCCCAAGCGCAAGTTGTCTTAGGTAAAATAAACAACAAAACAAGACGGAATAGATAAACCTCATAACGGAATGGTTACATATAATATAAAATGACATAGTACAAAAGGTTACTCCTTATATGGAGTTATCAAAGCTATACAATAGTACTACATCTAAAAGATTTGCAGTTATACATTCTGACTTGTCATTTTTAGATACAAAATACACATACATAATCATATCACATAAATAAATAACTAGATAACTAAGGAGTCGCCTGCTTAGACATCATCTTCAAATATATCCAAAGAGAAACCTGCTACTCTCAGACTACTCAAATATAATCGTTTACCTGATAGTTTAGAGAAAATAAACAGCTCGGGTCAGACAAAATGTCTGGTATGAGTATGACTTTAAAACAAATGGGAGTGTATTTAATCAATAACATGTGTTGACCATGTCGCTAATGCAGAATGATTTTTCTCCCAAATAAACAACAACCAAACAAAAATGGAAATGAAAAATAGAGAACAAAACCAAACATAGATGATGGGCATAATTAATAAACATCTGGACTTGGAAGAATGGAAACAATCTGAATAGAAATCCAAACTGGATAGAATGGATAAAATAAGATAACAATCCAAACTTGATAGAATGGACTAAACCAGATAACAGTCCAAACTCGATAGAATGGACTAAATCAATAATTAACACCGCAAAGAGTGGTTGACCCTTCCCGTTGCAACTAAAGGAAACAGATTTAAAGGTTCGAATCAAATAAGGAAAGGAAAATATCCAACAATGACTAGGAGGGTGCACCCCCTCACTGAAAATATACCTCTAGAATATATACTTGAGAACTCAGATGGCTCTCGGAAACCTCCAAGCCAGACCCCACCAACTGTTACTGAGTATCCGAGTATTTCACAACTCAATGTGCACAAACGAATCTAATCTAGAGTGGATATGAAAATACCCTAATGGGAGCACCCCATATAGCTTGGCCAACCACTCGCTCATTGGGTTTAGTCATTTTCAACAAAGGATAAAAAAGCTCAACAGAGCCACATTTCGTCTTAGAATGACGATTACAAAATGCTGAAGTAATCGATAGCCGGGAAACATACTATCAATGATACAAAAATGATCGTATATGGAAATTAAGTCTTGTATGCCCATCAGTGCTCATCGATTTCAAACTTGTACTATTCCTTGTTTAATAATAATACCAGAAAAGTCAAGTAGTATACTCCCAAAGTCAAATCTCACGGCTATTCTTAACTTTCGAAATAGTAGCAAGTCTATGTTACCACAAAGTCCCACTTCAACCTTGTTGAAACCGAGATGAATAGAAGAGAAGGAAGAACAAGAGATAATAGCACCAACGAGGCCTTTCGAAGGGAGTCAAAGGGATGCTATAGTCAATGGTCAGATGTGTTACAAGCTTTCAAAAGGGTCGAAAGGGTTGAAAGCACCCTTGCACTTCAATTGCTTCGTTTTGAAAGAGATGCTTTCGCATGTTGAAGATGTTTCGAATGGGGTGAGGAATACCTTTCGAAGGAACCTAGTAACAGCCACACACATGTGCACAAAACCTTTCAAAACTGAAGGTTTCACCTTTATTTAGATTACTCAGAAAAATATTTCATTGGAACAACTCCTTCGAAAGCATAACTAAGCCTTTCAAACCAGTCGAAACCTTTCAAAACTAATAGGGATTCCGCATCTATCAACAAGAATGTCTTCGAAAGCAACCATTTGCGTCAAAACCCAGAGTATTTCAATATCTTTGAAACCCCAAGGATGTACCTGCTGATAAAGTCGAAAGCTCATGATACTTCTCATTAGAAACAACAAAGCAACACAAGGGGAAAAGGCACATCCACCCCTTTTGACAAAGACAGAGGCATTCAAATCCATTTAAATGCAATGTAGAGGGATGCACAAGTGTCAAAGGTGAAAAAAGGTCTACAAAGCCACCTTTCGACCAGGTCGAAATCTCTGAGTCGAAAGGTGCCAACCCGCACCTATAAATAAGATGCTAAAGGTCTGGTTTGAGGGATCCGAATTCATTCACTCTATTCTTATACTTTCTTAAATTTGTAAATTTGTAAACCCTAATTTGGAAATCAAACTAGGGAAAATTGATGAGTTTGTACATCATTAGTTCAATGAAGGCAAGATTTTAATGTTTTTTGGTTATGTAACTATTTTGGGATATTTATTGGATTCGATTGTGTTCTGCTTGTGTCGACTTAATCGGAAGAAAACCTTCCGAGTGAGTCAAAACCCCTTACTTTACCAATAACTTAGGTTCTTAGCTCCAAACCATTTTAGTGAGTCGAAACCTCAAACTCGGCCAAAATCTGCAGACTTAAAGGTCTAAACCGAATCCATTAAAGAAGTATGCTTCCGACGAAGTCGAAACCTATCATTTATCCAATATTCTATAACATTTGAGCCAACCATTAGATTACCACCATTGTTTCAATAGGGGGTTTCGAATCGATTAAAAAGCCAACTAGGCTGGTTTTAAAGACTTAGAAAGAAAGAAATATAAGTGTTTCGACTGGGTCAAAAGGTTAGACAAGGAGGGATTTTCACAACAAAGACCTATTCGAAAGGAAAATCAAAGGAAGCAATATGACCCTAACTTTCCCCACTTATTCAAAAGAGGTTTTTAAAGACATACCTGCACTTTTAACTCTACTTTGGGGTGTTGATAAGTTTTCTTGTTAACTTTCTGGCGCTAGAAGGAGGGTTTGAACATCCGACCTTATTGAACTTTCAACTTCACTTTCCTCTAACCCAATTCTATTCCGAACTTAACTCCCTTAGAATTTTCCATCATCATGTTAAACAAGATCAAAAGGTCCGAACAAGGGTCCTCAGAACCATACTTAATAGGATTCTCCCCAAGAACAACTAATGATTCAAAACTACATGAAGAACAAATTCTAAGATTGAAAGCTCTAAGGATTATGAAGAAGAAAAAAGCAGAATCATATGACCTAGAAAAATGAAGTTTAAACCCTTTCCACACTGGTCCCACACCTATCTTTGCCTTCGGGAAAATAAAGGGTAAAAGTGATAATTTGCTCAACCAAAAGAGGAAAACAATTCAATTCTACACCAAAGGCACAATCTTTGAAGAAGGAATGATGGCCGAATACAAAGCCTTTGCACATAAATGGCATCAAGCAACGAGTGGGACATTGCCAACACACGAACTTCAAAGGGTTTTGTCAAGAAAGTTGGTTGTTGAGGATGAAGCTTCAGAACCAAGTAATAAAAAATCTAGAAACTATCCTCAAAAGACAAGTTTCAAATCTAGACTCCCAAAGGAATGCAATTTGACAACATCAATCGAGAATATTTATCTACTAACCAAAGAAGAGCTTAACTTTTGGCCATCTTAGAAGAAAAAACCAAAATATGAGAGAAATCTTGGAGGATCCTATTGCCACTATCACATGATGAATGGACATGAGACGAGTCAATGCCGAGCACTCAAAGGAATGATAATCAACTTTTTCAGACAAGGCAAAATTAACGGGTTTGTAAAAGGATCCTAGATGAAGTCAATAAAGAACTACTTTACTAAAGAAAATCTACATGGTTGGGAGTGAAATACTCCTTGCACTTGGACATTACCTTAAACGGTCAAAACATTTGTCCGCGCCGAGTTAGCCAGGTCAAAGCACCTCATGGAGGGAGGTTAGAGTAATCCTTTATCCGTGCCACGCTATGGCCAGGATAAAGCATTGACAAGTCCTTGGCCGTGCCACACTATGGCCAGGTCAAGGCGCCTCCTAGAGGGAGGTTAGAGTAAGCCTTTATCCGCGCCACACTATGGCCATGATAAAGCATCGATAACCCCTTGACTATGCCATGCTATAGCCAGGTTAAGGCACCTCATGGAGGGATGTTAGAGTAAGCCTTTATCCGCGCCACGCTATGGCCAGGTTAAAGCATCGACAAGCCCTTGGCCGTGCCACGCTATGGCCAGATCAAGGTGCCTCCTGGAGGGAGGTTGGGTAAGTCCTTGGGTCCTACTTATGAATAAGCTAACCAAGCGCACCAGACAATAAAGGACTAAAATGTCCAAGCCCAAGAAGTGGCATATTAAACAGCGGACTAAGATGTCCAAGCCCGAGAAGTGGCATATCAAACAACAACCTAAGATGTCTGAGCCCGAAAAGCGGCATATCAAATGATGGACTAAGACGTCTAAGCTCAAGAAGCAGCAAATCAAGTGACACATACCCAAAGAGTAGTGCAAGACAGAAGGCTTAAATGAGAATCTACAGCCTTCGATTTATTCCTAAGAAGAGAATTTTTGGACTTCAATTATTAATACCCAAATCCGAGTCACGGGTCATTTATTATTCAGAACTTCACTCATTAATGCCCGAATCTAGGCTAAAGATCTCTATTAAGAAGATTATTATTATGGACTTCTGGTTATCATCCATAAATACCCGAATCTGGGTTTCGGGATAATTACTAATAATTCCTAGACTTCACTCCTTAATGTCCGAATCCGGAATCTAAATTTCTATTATCGAAATTATTATGGAATGTTGGTTATTATCCTCTAATACTTGAATCTGGGTTTTGAACCTTTTAACTTCTGGAATTTCACTCGTTAATGCACAAATTTGGGATTCTAGAGCAACTGATGTTTGAGATCTATTTTACTAATGCCCAAATTAGAGTCACTGGAGTTTTACTACAAACTTTCAAAAAATGATTTCTGGACTTTAAGTACATGGTTAATTACCGGTTTTCTATTAGCTATCTTCAGAAGATAGATTTCTAAACTTCTATTATTAGATATTCGGTATTCTGTCTGTTGAATATGCAAGTATATGATTTTTGTTTGATGATAATAAACACACACACACACACATATATATATATATATTCATTTAAATGTATTGGTAAATGTACTATTTTATTTTTCCCATAATTAAATAAATATTTGTTGAATAAAATAGATAACACAGAAATTAAATTCAAATAGGTATTTTATTCAAACAAATATTTATTACAATTTTGAATAGTACAAATTTGAGCTCTCACTATATATATATATACACAATTTCAATTACAATACAAATTCAATTACATTACAATTTTCAATTTACATCAGCACCTCACTACATATCACTCATTCACTCGTATTATTCTTCAACTCTATTCCAGATTGAATCCAGCATCTAAGCAATCCACAAAATAAACACTAACGCAGTAAAATTGAAAATAAAATAATTTTGTAGTGTAAAATAAAATGTAATTTTAAAAATATTATTTGTCTTAGTTATTTGGGTTGTTCGTCATCATTTAAATTTGAATTCAACATACACGAATAGCTTGTGACATGCATAGTGTATCATTGTACATGCCACAAGGCAGTGCACACCGATATACACTTAATAAAATTGCAGGGACAGGTGAGCACAAGGTCAAACCCAATCAAAAGCCAGGTTCAACTCAAGTGCAATACAAATAATGTCACGACACGAGCACAAGGTCAAACCCGAGCCTTATGCTGGATTCAACTCAGGTGCGATGTCAAAAATCAACATGAAGTTCAAAGTGAACCAGACTCAAGTGGATATACAAATAAAGCATATACATTAACCAGATAAAAACAAAACAATGAAGTTCACATGAATACAATGAACTGGTTCAGCTCAACTAACACAAACCAGGTGCACAGCAACTTTCAAATGAAGACTCGAATATCAATGGCACTGCCTCAACAGTCAGAGCATCATCAACTCAGTGCAGCACAACCAAACTGCCCAGGCTCAAAGACACACACACACACAGATATATATATATATATATATATATGCAAACTAGCTCGTGGCTACAGCAACACGAACACATGCCAGTGAAACAGCAAACCAGATTAAAATGGCAACTGGCAACAAGTGAATCAAGTCCAGCTACCAACTCGACCAAGACCAGACTGCAATATCAAAGTGAAGAATGGATACAACAGACACTACATTAACTGGCTCGAAGACCAGTGAACAGCAAGTGGAACAAGATCACATGAACAAAATGATCTGGGTCGAATCAGAAACTCAACTGTATACAAGTGCAAGTAGCACAAGTTTAGACATGTACAAATATGCAAGACCAAGTGCAATCAAACTCACCGAAACAAAGGAACAACCAGACCAGTAAAAACATGAAGACTACAACATACTCAAATACAAATGTATATACACAGTGCATATATACAACAAGCACATGTCAGCAGTCAATGGTGAAGCAATGCAAACTCTCTCAAAGCAATACCAGCTACAACATGAACAACTATTCATACATCAGGTGCATTCACAAAATAACAACATAACATGCTCAAGTACAACCAGAGTATGCAAGCATTTAGGAATGAAACAGGAACATGAAAACCTATATGAACACACATATATATGCAATGCAGACTCGAATGAACAGGACAACTCGGCTAGCATGAACCATTCATAGAAAAGAACCGAACTTCTAGCTGACATTAACAAATATACACGTGAAATCAAGTTTTCAGTTTCAAACTAAGTCAAAGATAACTGCAGTTCAAAGCAATGCCGAAGTCATCAGAAATTCACGGAACCAAAAAATGCCAGCAAAATCAAAACCATGGTGGCCAAGGAAGTCGAAACCAAAGCCGTTACAAGCAAGTAAACAGAATATACGATTTTGAACAAGTCGGTAAACATCAACATCATCTAAGCAACATCGAATGGCCGAGCAAAATTATTGACGAATTCAAATTAATTTATACGAACGAAAATATAGGAATTCGAATCCTATAAAACCCAATCATCATCGGCCTAAATTATTCATCCGAGTTCATACAACAACAGAGCAAACTTTATATCAATAACTCGAATCATTAATCGAGTTCAACGCAAATCAACCATAAAAGCAAAAAGGGAAAATCACGTACAAATTCAAGTGAACTCGAGAAGGTGTCGTGTGCTAAGCAACGAACAATTGATCAACAGAGCAACGCGAAAATATCATTCGATTGATCAACTAAAGTCGGCAGCTTCAAATTCTCCAAAGCCCTAATTTCAGCAAAGAGGAACGAGCGAATAAAGGAACCAGGCCGCCATTTTTACAGAGCAAAGTAGAGCAAAGAAATAAAAGGGCCGGCCTTGTTTTATTTTAATAGAGGCTTTAGTTAATTAGGGTTTTAAATTTTTAATTGTTTTTAAATTGCTTTTAAATTTTGTATTTCTCTTGTGAAGTCTAGTCGTGTGACTAGGGGACGAACTACGGTGGTGCAGTTTGAGAATTCGTAACTCAGTGGCTGAGTTGTGGTAAGGTTTTGAGCACAGATTCAGGTTAATCGATAGCGGGTGTCGTGAGTTTACGTGTGTAAGCGTCTGACTACTTAATTTCTAGTAGAAACCTTGGAGGCAGCACGTAGGCTGGGTTTTGCCGAAGCTGGGTAAATCTATGTGTTCTATTTTCTGCTTTTTATATTCTGTTATTATATGTGCTGCTATTATTCTACTTTGATTAGTGCTATGATTATTTTATATAATTCCACATTAAATTTTTATAAATATTAGTATCACCCTATTCACCCCCCCTCTAGAGTGAAATCGATCCTACAAGTGGTATCAAAGGTAGGAACAGAAGTCAATTGTTTTTAAAAAAAATTGATTTTTCAAAAACCGATTTTTGTTTTAAAAATTTGAATTTTTAAAATGGCTTCTTTTAATAATGTTTTTGCAGAGGTCAGTCCGTAGTTAGACCACCAATGTTCAATGGTGAATATGCTTACTGAAAAAATAGAATGAAATTTTTTCGGAAAACCATTGATGCTTGGAATATTGTTGAGACAGGTTATAGAGCACCAACTATAGTTGTAGATAATCAGGAAATAGAAAAACCGATGGATCAATGGACGGATCTAGAAAATAAACTACAGAATACTAATGCTAAAGCTATGAATTCTATTATATGTTCATTGGATCAAATTGAATTTAATCATGTCTCACATTGTCTAACTGCACAGGAAATATGGCACACACTCGAAGTGACTCACGAAGGAACATCTTGAGTCAAAGAATCTCGCCTTGCCATGCTGAGTAGCGAATACAAGAATTTCACAATGGCCAAGGAAGAAAATGTCAAGGAGATGTACGGACGACTTTCCAATATCATATACAAATCAAAAGCTCTTGGAAAGTCATACACATAGTTGGAAATAGTTCGGAAAATCCTCAAAGTCCTTCCACGAAATTTTGAAGCAAAAGTTACTGCTATTCAAGAATCAAAGGATTTGAAACAAATCTAAGTTGAAAAACTCATCGGAAATCTCACCACTTATGATTTAGAGATGAAATTCAAGGAAGAACGAGAAGGAGGTTGATGCAGCCCAGCCTGATATTAGGTCGCCTTCCATAATTCGTTCGGCCTTAAGTCTCCCGCGACCTATCGAGTCATGTCTTGATTTACCTGAGCGACCTATCGAATTATGCCTTAAACCGTTGCCTTGAATCATCTGTGCCGCTTCTCACCATAAGGCGCTCACTAGCGACCTATAATAAGTCGTTTGCCTTAAGTCACCGATTCCTATAGGTCGCTCATTCCTTATATCGTAGGTCGCGAAGTCTTATGCCACTGAAATCTTAAGTCGCGAACAACATGTCAGTTAGGTCGTGTAATGTTGTAACGTGTATATTGTTAAGTCATGTATTGTTGTGTTGTAACGTTTTTATGTCGTTTGTATTTGTTTTGTTAAGTCGGTTGTTTTGGTAAGTCGTCTGTTTGTAAGTTGTTTGTTTCTTATGTCGCTTACATTTGTTAAGTCGTAGGTCGAGGAGCTGTTGTAACGTGAATGTGTTAGGTCGTGGAGGACCTGTATTGTGTCGCGTCTGTTAGGTCGCTATTGTTAGGACGTGAACGTTGGGTGTTGTAAAATCCTATAAATAGCGGGTGAGTTGTAACATTTTGGGGTTGTTGAATTTTAAATAAAATTTGGTTTGTTCTTCTTGCCTCCATTAAAATTGGTAGTTGAGTGTTATCTCCTATCTCCACCTTCGGCATTCGAGTGCGCTCGAATCAACGATTTTTGAAGCCAATTCACGTAATCAAGTGCGCTTGATCAACGTTCGAAGATTGTAGATCTTCTCTCACGGCATCGTGCACGATCAACGTGTCGAAGATTGCTAGAATCTGGTATCTTCGTGATCAACGGATTTGGGCATTTGGGTATTCTTAAATTCACCGATTTATCATCGATTCACCGATTATTTCCGCTAATCGTGTGAGATCCGGGACGGATTCGATCTACATCGTCGAATTCGCTTCCTTGGCTGTATCATTTGGTATCAGAGCTAGATCGCAAGAAGTTTGCATTGTTGAGAAGTTTGGTGTTCATCATGTTCATTGTGAAGTTGCAACAAGTTGGGAGTTTCGATCCATATCATTTTGGATCAAAGTTCGGAAAGTGTTTGAATTTTGGTCGTTGGGATTTTTGCGCACCAAAGTGAAGTTTGAAATTCTGCGCCGTATTGAAGGAGCGCGCCTTGTCGTCTTAGGTCGTGCACGTTGGTTTGCGCCTTAGGTCGTGAACATTTTGCTAAGTCGTTCGACCGAGGTAGTTGAAGTTTGGGAAGTGCGCCTTTGCATAAGTCGTGCTCATATTGAAGTTTGGAGAGTTGCGACCTAGAGCTTGGAGGGTCGAGATTGTCCATTGATTTGTGAAAGCAATGTATCATTTTTCGTGAAGTGTTCGTGTTAGCAGTGTGAAGTTTGAATTTTTTGAAGATTTGTTTGAAGTTCAATCATGCCACCGAGACGAGCTCAACGTCATCGCAATGTTGATGCTTTGTATGGAAGAGAAGAGTCCAATTAAATGGAGCAACGAATCAACGAGAATTTCAATGAGAAGTTGAATGAGGGGATTGGTCGATTAGAGAGAATGATGCTTGAAGTGAATCAAAGTAGAAGAAGGGTTTCACCTGAATCGAGCCATGGGGGAAATAGATTTTCACCACATTCAGATCGGGAGAGAAGAGAAGATCATGATCGTAGAAATGTTGACGATCGTGATAGGAATGTTGATGATCGAAATCGGAGAGATGTGGATGATCGTGATCAGAGGAATGTAGATCGAAGGGATGTTGGTGGTAGAAATGGTGGTGGTAGAGATGTTGGTGGTCATGATCGACATCGATATGCATCAGATTTTGATGAGGAGTTTGATGGTGGTAGTGTTCATGGTCGAAATCGAAGCCAAGGAAGAAATCATTCAGAGTATGATCACAAATGGGAGTCCGGAATGAAAATAGAAATTCCAGAGTTTAAGGGTGGTATGCAGGCTGAAGAATTTCTAGATTGGTTATCTAATGTTGAGGAGATCTTTGATTTCAAGGAGGTTCCGGAAGATCATCGAGTGAAGTTGGTTGCTACTAGGTTGAGAGGGAGAGCTATGGCGTGGTGGCAGCAAACCAAACTTACACGAGAACGGACGGGGAAGTCGAAGATTGTTGCTTGGGAGAAAATGAAGAAGATGATGAAGGCTACATTCTTGCCTTACAATTATCAATCACTCATGTATCAGAGGTTGTAGAATCTGAGGCAAGGGTCTAAGACTGTTAATGATTATGCTGATGAGTTTTATCAACTGATTGCTCGAAATGACATTATGGAGACGAAGAAACAATTGACTGCTAGGTTTGTTGGGGGGTTGAGGATCCATATCCAGGATATGGTAAATATGTTTGACCCTAGATCTGTGGCTGAAGCGCACCAGAAGGCGTTGGCTTGGGAGAAGCAGGGAAGACGAGGAGGTGGTGTGTTTCCAAGTTCCAATACTCAGAGCAAGGGTGCTAGTGGTAGTTCCAATGTTTCTAAAGCCGTCAGTAAACCAGTTGTGAATGAAGTTGTGAAGGCAAAGGTCAACAATAGTTTCAAGTGTTATAATTGCCAGGAAGTGGGTCACAAGAGTAATGAATGCCCGAAACCGAAGAGGCGAGCTATGATTGCTGAAGTGGAAGGTGAGGATGTTGATGAAGGTTATTCTAGTCCAATTGAGGAGGATGAACAGGATATTGCGTCGGGAGATGAAGGATGTAATCTAATGTTGAGTAGATCATGTTTGACACTGAAGCAGGAAGAGGAGGCTAGTTGGTTGAGGAGTAATATCTTTCAGTCAACATGCACTATACTGGGGAAGGTGTGTAAATTTGTGATTGACACGGGAAGTTGTGACAATATCATTTCTACCGAAGCTGTGAGAAAGTTGAAGTTGAAGACGGAGAAGCATCCAAATCCTTACAAGTTAGCGTGGTTAAAGAAAGGAGGAGAGGTGAAGGTGGACAGGCGAGTTCATGTTCCATTTTCTATTGGGAAGAAGTATAAAGATGAGATTTGGTGGGATGTGGTGGAGATGGATGTGTGTCACTTGCTTTTGGGAAGACCATGGCAGTATGACCGAGCAGTGCAGCATGATGGTCGAACCAATAGCTACAGCTTTATGTTTGAAGGTACTAAGATCATTTTAGTTCCGAAGAAGAGACAGCAAGGAGAGAGCAAGTCAGAAGAGATTGAGGAGCTGAAGACTTTGTTGACTTTGAAGGAGTTTGTTGAAGAAGTAGAGGAGAGTCCAGAGGTTTTCTTGTTGATGGACATGAAGCTACTGAATCTGTTGAAGTTCCAGAGGAAGTAAAGCCAGTGTTGGAAGAATTCAGAGATGTGTTTCCTGAAGAGTTGCCAAAGGAGTTACCACCGTTGAGAGATATGCAGCATCAGATTGATCTTGTGCCAGGGGCGGCATTACCTCACAGGCCACATTACAGGATGAGTCCTAAGGAGCATGAGGAACTGAGAAGGCAGGTGGAGGAGTTGTTAGAACAAGGGCGTGTTCAGGAGAGCTTGAGTCCTTGTGCAGTGCTAGACTTATTGGTACCGAAGAAGGATGGGACTTGGCGGATGTGTAAGGACAGTCGGGCTCTAAACAAGATCACTGTGAGATACAAGTTTCCTATGCCGAGGTTCGATGATTTGATTGATCAGTTGAGTGGGGCTGTTGTGTTCTCAAAGATTGACTTGAAGAGTGGATACCATCAGATTCATATTAGATCGGGTGATGAGTGGAAGACTGCTTTTAAAACTAGGGAAGGTTTATACGAATGGCTGGTTATGCCGTTTGGCTTATCAAATGCTCCTAGTACTTTTATGAGAATGATGAACCAGATTTTCAGACCATTTATTGGGAAGTTCGTAGTAGTTTACTTTGACGATATTTTGATCTATAGTGGGAGTATGGAAGAGCATATCCAGCATTTGCGAGAAGTGCTGTTGATTCTACGACAGGAGCAATTCTATGCAGCAACGAAGAAGTGCGTGTTCATGACGCACGGTGTTTTGTTTCTGGGATATGTTCTGTCGAACGAGGGTATTCAAGTGGATGAAAGCAAAGTGGAAGCTGTCAGGAGTTGGCCACAACCCAAGACAATTACTGAAGTGAGGAGTTTTCATGGGTTGGTATATATCTTTTATCGAAGATTCATTCCACATTTTAGCAGTGTGATGGCACCTGTAACCGATTGCATGAAAGGAAAGAAGTTCGTGTGGACAAAGGAAGCAGAGTTAGCTTTTGAGAAGATCAAGACACTTATGACGACAGCACCCATTCTGGTACTGCCGGATTTTCAGATATTGTTCGAATTACACACTGATGCTTCGAAGGTTGGGATTGGTGGAGTATTGACTCAGAATGGAAGACCAGTTGCTTATTTCAGTGAGAAGTTGTCTGGAGCCAAGTTGAGATATAGCACTTATGACGTGGAGTTATACGCAATTGTTCAAGCTATGAAGCACTGGAGGCATTATCTGATTCAGAAGGAGTTTGTTCTTTATACGGATCATGAAGCTTTGAAACATTTGCAAGGGCAGGACAAAATTTCAGCTAGACACACTTCATGGGTCACGTATCTGCAGCATTTTAATTTTGTTGTAAAGCACAAACCAGGGGTGATGAATCGTGTAGCTGATACCTTGAGCAGGAGGAATCATTTGTTAACGACGATGAAGGTTGAAGTGACAGGATTTGAACTATTGCCAGAGTTGTTTGAGGAAGATCCTTACTTTGCAAAGATTGTTGAGAAAGTCAAGGATGGGAGTACTGATGAGTTTGTGTTGGTAGATGGATTCTTATTCAAGGGAATCGATTGTGCGTACCAGATTGCAGCTTGAGAATGAAAATTGTAAAAGAGTTGCATGAAGAAGGACATGTTGGCCGGGATCACACATTGCAGTTGATTTCTCAGTCTTATTATTGGCCCTCAATGAAGCGGGAAGTTGAAAAGTTTGTTCGAAGATGTCATGTTTGTCAAGTTTCGAAAGGGACAGCTACAAATGCAGGTTTGTATATGCCTTTACCTGTTCCTACAAAACCGTGGGTTGATGTAAGCATGGATTTTGTGTTGGGCTTGCCGAGGACTCAACGGGGAAATGACTCTATATATGTTGTGGTGGACCGTTTCTCGAAGATGGTACATTTTGTTGCTTGTAAGAAGACGGCAGATGCAGTCCATGTGGCACAGTTGTTCTTTAGAGAGATCTATCGCTTGCATGGTTTACCAGAATCTATAGTTTCGGACAGGGATACCAGATTTCTGAGTCATTTTTGGCTGAGTTTGTGGAAGATGGTGGGAACAAAGCTGAATTTCAGTAGTGCTTATCATCCGCAATCAGATGGACAAACCGAGATTGTGAACAGATCGCTGGGAAATTTGTTGTGGTGTCTTGTGAGGATAATCTGAAGAGCTAGGATGTGAAGTTATGTCAAGCGGAGTTTGCTCATAATCATGCTATCAACCGTAGTATGGGTTTCAGTCCATTTCAGATTGTATATTCAAGCTTGCCAAAGGGGCCGTTGGATTTAACGATAGTGCCACAACCGAAGGGGACAGTTAAGCGGGCTGCTGATTTTGTTGATGGGTTGACAGAATGCCATAGAATCATTCAGGAATGATTGGAGAAGACGAATGAGAAGTATAAACGATCTGCGGATCTGAAGCGAAGAAGTGCTGAATTTAATGAAGTAGATTTAGTATATGCTGTACTAACGAAGGATCGTTTTCCAATGGGAGCATACAATAAACTTAAAGCTCAAAAGATTGGTCCTGTAAAGATTATGAAACAGATCAATGAAAATGCTTATAGGTTGAAGCTGCCGGAGGATGTGTACACTTCTGACGTGTTTAATGTTAAACATCTTATACCTTATTATGGAGATGAACAACCCAATGGGGAAGAACTTTTAAATTCGAGGACGAATTTTTCTCAACTAGTGGAGGATGATGCAGCCCAACCTGATATTAGGTCGCCTTCCATAATTCGCTCGGCCTTAAGTCGCCCGTGACCTATCGAGTCATGTCTTGATTTACCTGAGCGACCTAGCGACCTATCGAATTATGCCTTAAACCGCTACCTTGAATCATCTTTGCCGCTTCTCATCATAAGGCGCTCGCTAGCGACCAATAATAAGTCATTTGCCTTAAGTCACTGATTCCTATAAGTCGCTCATTCCTTATATCGTAGGTCGCGAAGTCTTATGCCACTGAAATCTTAAGTCGCGAACAACATGTCAGTTAGGTCGTGTAATGTTGTAACATGTATATTGTTAAGTTGTGTACTGTTGTGTTGTAACTTTTTTATGTCGTTTGTATTTGTTTTGTTAAGTCGGTTGTTTTGGTAAGTCGTCTGTTTGTAAGTTGTTTGTTTCTTATGTCGCTTACATTTGTTATGTCGTAGGTCGAGGAGCTGTTGTAACGTGAATGTGTTAGGTCATGGAGGACCTGTATTGTGTCGCGTCTGTTAGGTCGCTATTGTTAGGACGTGAACGTTGGGTGTTGTAAAATCCTATAAATAGCGGGTGGGTTGTATCATTTTGGGGTTGTTGAATTTTAAATAAAATTTGGTTTGTGCTTCTTGCCTCCATTAAAATTGGTAGTTGAGTGTTATCTCCTATCTCCACCTTCGGCATTCGAGTGCGCTCGAATCAACGATTGTTGAAGCCAATTCACGGAATCAAGTGCGCTTGATCAACGTTCGAAGAATTGTAGATCTTCTCTCACGACATCGTGCGCGATCAACATGTCGAAGATTGCTAGAATCCGGTATCTTCATGATCAACGGATTTGGGCATTTGGGTATTCTTAAATTCATCGATTTATCATCGATTCACCGATTATTTCCGCTAATCGTGTGAGATCCTGGACGGATTCGATCTACATCGTCGAATTCGCTTCCTTGGCTGCATCAGAGGTGATACTCGAAAGAAATCAATAGCTCTTAAAGGAACAACAGAAATTGATGATGATGATGATGGAGCAGCTGAGCTGGCACTATTAATGAAGAATTTCAAAAGGTGGAATCGCAGATATGGAAATCTAGCTCTAAATCAAAAACTGAAAAGCAGAATAGTTAAAGTTATAGACAACCTAGAAGAACGGGAGATCATTTTCCACAAGTGCAATAAATCTGGCCACATCAAGCCTAATTGTCCACGAAATCGACTCGGGCAAGAAAAGAAATAGAAAAGGAGAAGTTTTGCAGCTACGTGGAATACAAGTAATGAAGATGATAAAAGTACTAGCAGTGAGAGTGAGAAAGGAGATCCATGCCTTCGAGGTGATATAATTGATAGCGATGATGACGAGCCAAGCGAGGTATCAAAACTCACTCACTCAAAATTACTTATATATTTCCACGAAGTAAATGGCTGTTTTGAATGACTTAGGGAAAGATACGCTAAAATTGAATCACAAAGAGATACTTTGATAGATTTAAACAAATAGCTTGATCAATTAGTTAAAAACTATCAAAGCAAGAGCCCTAAGTGTGATAAGTGTCCAACGTACGAAGGAGAAATTAAAAAATCAGAAATTAAAATTAAATCGCTTGAAAATGAAATTCTGGTTTTGAAAGAAAGTGAAAATACTAGGAGAGAAAATTCTATTAAAAGGTGCACACAATTATTGAACGAAAACAAATCTCTCAAAACAGAAGTCCAACAATTGTCTACAACTTTAGGAAAATTTTCCAAAAGTGAAAGATCACTAAATATGCTAGTAGGAAAACAAACTGCTAATACAGATAGACAAGGACTTGGGTATAATCAATCTAAACCTGTTAAAAGCAAAATTAATCAAGTCAAATCCGAGTACACAATTTGTAGAAAAATTGGACACAGTCAAAATATTTGTTGGTATAGACCCAAACACGTGAAAACTATTCCAATTTGGGTACCAAAAGGCACGAATATAAATTCCCTTAAAGTTAAACAAATCTGGTTGCCAAAAAGAACATATATAAATAGTTTTGGGTCTCCACAAAATTATTTTTCAAAATCATTCGCCACTAACAACGTGGACCTATAAAAAAAATAGGTCACAAAAATCTTTTATCGTGTAGGTGTGGTGGCAGGCTAAGGAACAACAACAGTGTTACTTGGATTCTGGTTGTTCCTGGCACACAACGACCGACAAACAAAAGTTCCTTAGCCTAGTATAAAGGTGGCAGAATCACAATGGACAAAAATGAAATATTATCGATTAAGGTAAAATAGGTAATAATATATTTATCTTGAACGATTTATTAAATGTGATAATTTGCACCATAATTTGATTTAAATCAGCCAGTTATGTGATAATAAATATTGATTATGATTCTGACTTTTTCAAAATTGACGGCCAATTATATTTTTTATGCTTCAATCCTTGAAATACTTCATACAGATTTGTTTGAATTAATGAAGATGTGTTATTGGTTATTGATCACTCATGATACAAGTGGATATATGTGTTTATCTTATCTGGCACTATGGTAACTATTTGTTTATTTTCACGGCTTTAGTGTAATGATTTTAAGATATTTTGTTGCACACTTCATGGTCTAGTCTATAGCATCCAACTAATGATAATCTCGAGTGAAAGAAAAATTCAGATGCAAATTACGCTGGTAATCCAGTTGATAGAAAAATTACTAGTGGAACGTGATTTATGTGGAGACATTCAGTAGCTGCATTGTTTTTCAAAGAAAATATCTGCATATTTTTCAGTTCAAACAATTTTCAAATAGTAGACATTTTTCTTATAAAACCCCTTCTAGAAAATCATTTTTGTTGACCTTGTTTCAGATTAGTCGTTTTGGAAAATTTGATTCTATAATTATTTTTGGTTTTGATTTTAAATGACTACATTAACTAATCTAACTCCCTTCTGATTATCGAAAAGATAAATAGTGATTGAAAAAGCGATGGGTGTTGATATTGATCATATATTATAACTTGAGACGGTATATTTAGTAAATTTCTTTAGAAATTTAAACAAGAGTTATAAAAACTTTTTGTTGGTAAAAATTCCATGACCATTTCTATTTCTATCATATTTCTAATGACCATCACTCATCATAATCCAATATAGTATGTCAATATGTGGTATTTTAAACGGGAAATTATTCGTTTTTCATTTCATTATATTTTTAACAAATAAAAACATCCAAATTATTCACTCTCATTTAAAAGTCCTCACGGTTATGCATGGGTGAATTACTTGGAATTTTTTATTATGTGCTTCCATGCTCATTTAAAAGTCCTCACGGTTATACATGTATGGAACGCATATCAAAATTGATTTATCAAATTGACAAGTTGATTCTAATCCCATTTAAAATTCCTCACGGTTATGCGTGGTTAGAAGATACTTGAATTCATTTTTTAAATTTGGAATACTACTAATCTCATTTAAAAGTCCTAACGGTTATGCATGGTTAGTAGATATTCAAATTCCTAATATAAATATACCACAAATAGACATAACTATATGGTTTTATATGATGAAATCATTTCTATCATTCTAAAGTGGAATATGCGCCAAACAGAGTATTTATGATTTTTGTTTGATTTTTTATTGAAATTTAAATTTTTTTTACTCGATTGATTATTAATATTGTATTAATGTCTATCACTATGTCTTTATTTTTCTAACACTATTACTCTTTTGCTGATAACAAAAGTGGGAGAGAAAAGTTAAGATTTTGGCAAATAAAGGTAAAATATTTTCTATTTGCATTTAGGCTCATTTGAATATTTATTTTCATGCATATGTGAAGAGGGAGCTTTGTATAGAGAGGAAGCATTCAAATAGGGGAGCAAACTGAATAATCAAATACATTTAATAAATTCAAAATCTTAAATATATGTTTGTTATCATCAAAAGGGGGAGATTGTTGAATATGCAAGTATATGATTTTTGTTTGATGATAATAAACATATATATATTCATTTAAATGTATATGTTAATGTACTATTTTATTTTTTCCATAATTAAATAAATATTTTCTGAATAAAATAGATAACACAGAATTTAAATTCAAATGGATATTTTATTCAAACAAATATTTATTACAATTTTGAATAGTACAAATTTGAGCTCTCACTATATATATATACACGATTTCAATTACAATACAAATTCAATTACATTACAATTTTCAATTTACATCATCACCTCACTATATATCACTCATTCACTCGTATTATTCTTCAACTCTATTCCAGATTGAATCCAGCATCTGAGCAATCTGCAAAATAAACACTGAAGCAGTAAAATTGAAAATAAAATAATTTTGCAGTGTAAAATAAAAGGTAATTTTGAAAATATTATTTGCCTCAGTTATTTGGGTTGTTCGTCATCATTAAAATTTGAATTCAAAATAAACGAACAGCTTGTGACATGCACAGTGTATCACTGTACTTGCCACAAGGCCGTGCAAACCGATATACACTTGATAAAATTGCCGGGACAGGTGAGCACAAGGTCAAACCCAATCAAAAGCCAGGTTTAACTCAAGTGTAATACAAATAATGTCACGACACGAGCACAAGGTCAAACCCGAGCCTTATGTTGGATTCAACTCAGGTGCGATGTCAAAAATCAGCATGAAGTTCAAAGTGAACCCGAATCAAGTGGATATACAAACAGAGCATATACATGAACTAGATCAAAACAAAACAATGAAGTTCACATGAATACAATGAACTGGTTTAGCTCAACTAACACTAACCATAAGTACAAACCAGGTGCACAATAACTATCAAATGAAGACTCGAATATCAATGGCACTGCCTCAACGGTCAAAGCATCATCAACTCAGTGCAGCACAACCAAACTGCCCAGGCTCAAATACACACACACACAGATATATATATATATATATGTGTGTGTGTGTGTGTGTGCAAACTAGCTCGTGGCTACAGCAAAACGAACACATGCCAGTGAAACAGCAAACCAGACTAAAATGGCAACTGGCAACAAGTGAATCAAGTCCAGCTACCAACTCGACCAAGACCAGACTTCAATATAAAAGTGAAGAATGGATACAACAGACACTACATGAACTGGATCGAAGACCAGTGAATAGCAAGTGGAACAAGATCACATGAACAAAATGATCTGGGTCGAATTAGAAACTCAACTGTATACAAGTGCAAGTAGCACAATTTCAGACATGTACAAATATGCAAGACCAAGTGCAATCAGACTCACCGAAACAAAGGAACAACCAGACCAGTAAAAACATGAAGACTGAAACATACTCAAATACAAATGTATATACACAATGCACATATACAACAAGCACATGTCAACGGTCAATGGTGAAGCAATGCAAACTGTCTCAAAGCAATACCAACTACAACATGAACAACTATTCATACATCAGGTGCAGTCACAAAATAACAACATAACATGCTCAAGTACAACCAGAGTATGCAAGCATTTAGGAATGAAACATGAACATGAAAACCTATATGAACACACATATATATGTAGTGTAGACTCGAATGAACAAGACAACTCGGCTAGCATGAACCAGTCATAGAAAAGAACTAAACTTCTATCTGACATCAACAAATATACACGTGAAATCAAGTTTGCAGTTTCAAACCAAGTCAAAGACAACTGTAGTTCAAAGCAATGCCGAAGTCATCAGAAATTCACGGAACCAGACAATGCCAGCAAAATCAAAACCATGGTGGCCAAGGAAGTCGAAACCAAAGTCGTGACAAGAAAGTAAACAGAATATACGATTTTGAACAAGTGAGTAAACATCAACATCATCCAAGCAACATCGAATGGCTGAGAAAAATTATTGTAACGACCCGTAAATTTCAGTGGTTTTATTTATTTATTTAGTTGAATTTTGTGAAATTTTAAACAATAAAATTTTGAAATAAAAATTTAATATTTGGAATACGTCTAATTAAACATAGCAATGGTAAATTTTCATTTGATAATATGGAAGTTTATTTTCTAGTATAATTTTATTTTAATTTAAATCAGTTAATAATTGATGGTAATAAATTTTTTTCCAAATCTGAATATTTTTATACAGAAAATTTGTAAATCATCTTCTGAGTGAGACCTCATATTTCATTTCTCTAAATTTGGACTTCTATTGCTCCGTTCATCTTATTTCTGACATTTTAGTAGCATTTCGGTACCGATATCGACTTTTGATCGGACAATCGTACCACTGATATCTGTGTATCGTTTTCATCGTCTCGTCGTACTGACCTCTACGGTGTATTCATTTCTGTGTTTCGAAGTCCAGTACGTGTCGGAATCCGCGAAACAATTACCTATATCGGTACCATTTAAGCCTTTTGGTCTACCCATGACCATTCATTTTTCCATGGTGCAAAAGCTGTACAGCAACTAGTCTTTTTCCCAGAATTCAATAAGGTGGCTGCCACTATTCCCAACTGTTCATTTATGACATTTGCTATTACCATTCGTTCTGCAGTTCAAAACAAAATTAAATTATATTTTTACATTTTAATCTTCCACCTGCCAAATACATCCCGATTATCATTCCTCTCCCCACCTCCTTCCTTTACCTGCTCTTTCTTTCTTCTTCATTTCTTCCACGCACGCTCATGCATTCATTGTTTGCTCGAAGATAGACTACTCGGTCATACCCTGGAACCCAACACGCCAAAGCCTCTGCTCTGCGTTCCTCCCCACCGCCGAGTGCATGTCTCGTCTGCCCTTACATGCTCGTCCCCACCACATCATAGTCGTACACTGAGCACCCTTGCAGTCCACTTCCCTCCTTGCCCAACCTCTCGCAACTCTCAACAACCGTGCTGAGCTTCACCTAACCCGAGGCCACCCATCACAAGGCCTAGACTTGCAACCCATCCTCTCGACAACTAATCACCACCATAGCAGCTCGTCTCTCCTTTAGCTAGCTTGGATTTGATATGAAATTATGGTTTAGATTCTATTTATATAATATATAGATGTATATACGTGTATGATCTTGCTCTTATTTTATTTTTATTTGTCTAGTGCTCACGTAAATTGTCGAGCCAAGCTTTCCAGAAAGATATATATTTGTTCCATTGTTATGTGCAGTCAGATTTCATACTTATTTTATTTTAAAAGTATAAATATATATATGTAATACACAGGTATATATATTTAGAGTATAGCAGTTATTCTTTAGTATATTTTGTTAGTATAGATATATAGGTATGTATAACTTTCTGTCATAAGTTGCGGTTGGGAGATGTTAGTTATTCATGTATATATATATATATTTTTTGATAGCTTATATATGAATTTGGCTCCAGCCGTGTTATATATATATAGTATATATATCTAAGCTGCTTGATGTTTTGCATTTTATATATATATAAACATATATGTTGGTTATATATACATTAGTTATTATTTGTGTTTACTGTGTATATAGGCCTACAGTATCCTATATATTCTAAAGTATAACATATGTTACTTTATGCATATGCTCTGTTATAAATATATGTTAAATAATAAGAACATCATCGTGGTATTACATGTATTTGGTTTTGAAAGGTTACATTTAGGCAGTCTTGTTTATATACATACATACATACATACATACATACATATATATATATATATATATATATATGTAGATTATAATGATTTTGGATTATATATATTGTCCTCATTCGACATATTGATTTAAAATTTATCATAATAACAATAGTATAAGTTCAGCTATAGATTTGGTTTATATACATATTTTATATAATACTGTTGTTACAGTATTAGGTATTGATTGAGACAGTTTGAGAAATGTTAGTATATAATGTTTTGTAATGTATATTTACAGTCTGTAAGGGTTATATTTGTTTTATATAAATAATACTGATTTTATATAAACATTGGTATATTCCAGTTTAAATAGTATGGAAATTTTAAAATCTGGTTAGGTATATATATTTTTTTATACTTGAGATTTAATAAAATGATTGTTGGGGTTTTATACTGTTTTAGTGTTTGGCTTAATTTGAAATATATATATATATTCAATATAAATGTGTTTGAATATAAAATATGATTTATATATATAGTTATATTTAGTTATATATATGATCGCTTATACCATATATCTGCATCGATCCAGTTCTGATTTGATCCGTTCTCATCAATTTCTATTCAACAGTTGCCCGTCGAATTCGTGTCGATCTTCGTTCTGGATTAGTGCCTGGATTTCATAATTCAACTTCATTGTCTATCTCTCTAGCCTCGAAAGGTGAGCAATCACTCACGATTAATGTTCTTATATTTATTAAATTTGATTTCAATCGAAACAATAATTGAAATATGCCGATGTTAGTTATACATAGTTATATATTCCATTATTTGTATCTGTTCACCTATGCCATCTGACACCATTATATGTTATTTATATTGATGATATATGCATGTTATATTATTACAATATCTGTTATCACTCTGCAAGTTCCCTGTTAGTATAGAATTCACTATGGGTTGAAATGATACATACCCGAACGATCTGTAGAATAGGAAAAAATCATTATGGGTTGAAATGATAAACCCAAACAATTTTCATTGAATCGAATTTGGGATTGCGGGTTGAAATGATATATACCTGTATATATTTAAATTACGGATTGAAATGATAAATATCTGTATCACTTGACCATAGGATAGAAAATTTTATACAGACACCATTGGTCTATATATAAATATTTTGAAAATGATTTCTATGGATTTGGGAAGGAAATATATGGCTTAATGAATGTTGATTTCAAGATATTATAAATAAATGTATTTTATAAAGTTTAAATTCTTGATTTTAAATTTATATATTTTGAAAATTTTAAAATTATAAGTTGATCTTGAAATTTTAAATTTTAAGAATTTACTTATAAGTTTACTATTTTAAAATATGTATAAATTAGTTTTATTATAAAATAAGTTGACAATAATATTTAATTTAATAAAGTTTGATATCATTTATAAATAATATGTTTAAGTATTTATTTAATATCTATATTTTCAAATATAGAGTTTATAATGATTTGAAATTGATTTGAAATTATATTTATTTAAGAATTTTACTTAAATAAGTTTGATTTGAAATTTATTAAATTTGAAATTTTAAAGCTATGATTTTATAACTTGAATTTGATTAAAAGTGACCTAAATGAATATTTCAAATTTATATAAATTTAAATGGGATATTTTGTTTATTTAAATTTGTAAATTGAAGTTGTATTTAGATATTATTGAAATGATTAAGTAAATATTTCAAAACTAATAATAGTATAGTGAATATGATATATATATATATATATATATAAAATTATCGAATTTAGTTTTGAAATGTTGAATATATTGACTTTGATATATATTGAAATTTGAATGGATTATTTTATGGTTCAAATATGTATTTGAAAATCGTTAATTTGAAAAGGTTTATTGAGAACTGGATCGAGTTGAAATTGATGATTTGAGATTTGATTAAATTTTAATTTTGGAATTCGAGTTGATTTGAATCGACTTGTGAAATTTAAGGAAGCAATTTTTATATAAAGTATTTTAAACTATATCTAAAACTATTTATATTTTACTTTATAAATTATTTTAATATAAACTATTTTAATATAAATCATTTTCAATATAAATTATTTTATTATAAACTATTTTAACTTTTAACTATTTTATTTTATAAACTATTTTATTATATACACTAATTTTAATACCTAAACTGTTTAAGAGGAAATTGTTATGGATTCCAAAATGCTATGATTTCAAAGCTATGATTTCAAAGGGTTATGAATTTCAAGGTTTTGATTTCCAAAGTGTTTTGATTTTAAAAGTCTTATGATTTCGAAAGCGATATAACTTTGGAAAGTGACATGATTTTGGAAATGGATTTATTTGAAGTGAAATGATATCGTATTGATTGGGTTTTTGAAATGGAAATGATATTTTGGTATAAACTATTTTGAAATGACCACGGTGTTATAATAACGTTTGGTTGTTAAAGAGAGCGGGATCAGATATGGGCATACTCTCTGTCGATACCGAAAACCACTTTAATAACTGTGTACGCTGTGGAGATTCCAGAATGAAATAGGATGGTGGCGACGATCCTATATGAGGTATATACGTAGACCCGACTCCCATAAGTTGGCATAGGGTGGCTAAAACAGGAGCGATTCTGGGCTAATGAGGTAGCTCCTCTGATCGGACACACCCCATCATATGCCATTCTATTACTCTATGATTGTTTTGGTGCGCACCTTTGATTTTTGGGAGTGTGGCTCGAGGTGGGCGGTAGTGGCTGCTATGCGTTACCACCAGTCCGGATGCGTAACTAGTATATCTACCCTGGCATTGCCTAGTTGTGCCGTGTCACCTACCCTAGCGCGCCTTTTACGAGTTTGATTTGTACCATACCTATGGAGTTCCCTCTGACGACGCCCATTACGGGGGAGATTACGGTACTGTATAGACTATGGGAATATATAAAATGGGTTAAGGGGGATATGGGTAACGCCTTAAGGCTATTTTAATAGTTTACTTTACTTTAGACATTATTATAATAGCGTATATTACTACATAGTAGATAGTTTAACGGATCCTTAGAGGATGGTTATCCCAAACATCCATTGAGTTACTTGTATTTCAGTTGATATGTAACGACCCGATATTTTGGACCATTCGCATCCATTATAAGTGTATAGGTAGACACTCATGCCGGAGTTGAATTGCTCAAAATACTGCGTTGTTAATTTATATTTGGCGAAACTGAACATATATAGTAAATAAATAATCACAGATCACAGACACAGAGTAATAAGTGCAGCGGAAATAAAAGAAATAGTAGTTCATGAAGCTACTATATGAATATATAAAATACATCAGAGTTACAACAGAAGAGTAATACGATACATCGGATACAAATCAGAATACATCACTGGAATCATCGAATACTGAAAGCAGAATAGATGCTGGATCTTCAAGCAAAGCTCCAACTCCAAAGGTGAGTCTCGGAAGCTGAACTACTCAGTCTGACCCGAGCGTAAAGCAAAAACACAAGACACTCGAGTCAGGATTAACATTCTTATATTAATAAATCCAACTCAAGTGAAATGGCAATTGAAATACAAGTAACTCAAAGGATGTTTGGAATAACCATCCTTTAAGGATCCGTTAAACTATCTACTAGGTAGTAATGTACGATAAGTAGATAATGTCTATCAGTAATATAAAAAGATATCAAAATAGCGTTAAGTCATGGCCCATTCCACCCTTAACACATTTTTATTCCCAAAAGCATATACAAGACCGTAGTTTCCCCAAAACCGGAAGTCACCAGAGGGCAATCCATATACTAAAGGTACAAATCAAAATCGTAGTGGTCGCGCATAAATGGAATACAAGTATGACAAGGCACATGAGGCAATACCCAAGGTAGTGATACTACCGTTCGCCTGATCCGGACTGGTGAGAATGCAACGCCGCAGCGCCCGCAACACCGTGAAACAACACTCCCAAAATCAAGGGTGCACCAATCGACAACAAGTAATAAGTAGTTCGAAGAAGTGTGTCCACTTGAGGTATCTAATCCTCCATTGGCCCGGCACAGCTCCTGTTTTAGTCATTTCCAATTTGACACAAGTGTCAAGGCTATCCATCATCGTTCTCTTTCTTCAGTCATCACGTACATCAATCCAACCACTTCATTCTGGATCATCACTCCGCGTATAGTTATTAAAGTGGTTTTCGGTTTAGATAGAGAGTATATCCATAACCGAATTCCGGTCTCTTTAATAACTTCCGTAATTATTACACCGATTGGTCGTTTATTTATTTCAAAACCAAATCAAATTCAATTTCAATTTCAATTCGTAAACCAACATTTCATTTGTCTTTCTAAATCAATTTCCAATATTTACGTTTCAAAACTTCATAATTACCATTTCAAAATCTTATAATTCAATTTCAATTCAAATATTGATTCAAGTTCGAATATCAGTTTCATTTCAAAATCATTTAAATTAATTTAATTTAACATTCAAATAAATTTAAATACATTAATCGATTTCATTTAATATTCGTTAAGTAAATTTGCCATTCAAACAATTTCTATTAAATTTCCAATTCATTAAATCCATTATTCAAATTTAACTTCATTAAATCAAACTTAAAATTTTGAATTAAATTCAATTCGTCAAATCAATTCTTTCAATTACAAGTCTTACATTAATTCCAAAAATATCACATTTTCATTTCTTGTTAGAGAAATTCCATTTCACTTATTTACTTACTTAAATAATTTTCCAAAACTTAATTAATACAGAAACTCAATTTCAATTATTTACGAAGTAAAATTCACTTATTCAAAAGTTCAATTTTTCTTATTAAGAATTCAATTTTATTTAATCATTAAATAATTCATTATTAAATAATTCAAAACTTAATTATTAAATAATTTCAAAGTTTAATAATTTCAAACTTAATTATAATTTCAAACTTAATTATTAAATCATTTCAAACTTAATTCAATCATTTCTCAAATCAAACATCGTTCTTTCATCAATTTCATTTTTTATGTTTTGTTTCATCTTTTTAAATATTAACATTTTCCTTTCATTAAAAATTCAAATTTCAACTTCATTTCAAAACTATATTATTTATTCAAATAAAATCTTCGTTTTATTTTTAAATCAAATTATTGACCAATCGGGTTTTATTTAATTCTCTATCCTAGGTCAAAGTTCAATTTGGATATTTATCATTTCAACCCGATTCCAATTCAATTCAAAATCAAAACATAGCAAAGGGAACTTGCAGTGTGATAACTGGGATGGTGTCAAAGTAAATAAACAAGCAATAACAACAATCAATAAAAATCCAATAATCAATTCAAATAATCCCGAAATAACCGTATTAATTCGCATTGTTATTTGTACGAATTAATATAATTATTTCTAGAATCTACACTGTCATTTCATGTAGATTAAGGATTATTACATTACGGTTTTCACTTGTCATCTATTTACAATTTCATACATCATCAATTTAACCACATACATTCAGTGGTTCAAAGTGTAATTAAACAAATCCTACGTGTCAATAAATTTTGACAATTAAATGGGTCATATTATACAATGTCATTTAATCAAATTTAACATTTAACTATCCTATATCAATTTCAATTACATACTATTTATCAGTTTAACATCAACAATTTAACGTCCAATATAAACATCAACAATCAATCAATTATCAGCCGAACTGTATTATCATTGCATATATAACAGATAATGGTGTCAGATGTCATAGGTTAACTGATACAGGTAATAACAGTGTAAATATCTAACAGCAGCATATTTCAATTGTCGTTTCAATTGAAATCAAATTTAATAAATAAAAGAACGTTAATCGTGAGTGAGTGCTCACCTTTCGAGGCTAGAGATCTAGACAAGAACAAGATGCGACACTGAAATTGAGTTACAAATCCAAGCACGAATCCGAAGGCAGCTAGATTGGCACGAATTTAGACGAACAAAGCTGATAAATAGAGATCGATGAAAATAGATTAGAACTGCTCGATGTAGACTGAAACAAAAATATATATTTTTGTTTTATTTTATTTTCTTAACCAATATTTTTTTTTAACAACAAGTATAAATATTTTAAAGTTATTATAAACATTATATACACAAAAATATGAACACTGTTTCCAATGTATATAAAATAATAACGAAACTTTAAACATACTTAAAAATATACTTCAGTCCATCATAACAACACATACCTTATACATATAATTAGAATATGAACAACTGTTATATAGGTGTACTGTATAAAATGTCGTAGGCTTATAAAATACACTGTCGCCACTATTTACACTGTAGCAATATAAACAAATCCAAACTAAACTATCAGTATTATACGACTCAACATAATATATATCAACAAGTATATGCAGACTAAACAGGCAGACATTATAAATAATCACAACATCTTAAACATACTATGGTTATACTAACTACATATATACACTATAGCTAAAAAGTACACAAATTTGCATGCAGACACTCAAAATAGAACAACCTCAATGCTCAAACTCACACGCAATGCATAATACCCAGTAGTATATGTTGTTCTTTCAAAATGAAATATAATATTATAATATATATACCTTAACTATATAATAATATATTTTTATATATACGCGTTGACTAAATAGATGAAATAAAAAAAACAACAACTCTTTAAGTAATATATATGTTGATCTGGTACATATAGCAACACCTTTAACATAGAATATATATATTTATTCAAGATCAATTGTTAGATGATGAAACAAAACCAAACCGGCATAAACTTTATATACAAACATCAGTGAAGAACAGGCTTGTACAAATTATTTATTTATTATTATTATTTTTTTTATCAAAACTTATGTACGTATATATTTAAAATATAAGATACATGTACATACTCTTTCGAACTGGGCTAAGTGCTAGGCGATGTGGATTTGAGAGGGAGAACCGAGTGCTGGTGGGCAAAGCGGGCGGTTAGGCGAGGATGCATGCGGAGAGGGCATGAGGGTTTGCTATCGGAGCTGCTATGGGTCGGGGACTGCGGCAGGAGAATGAGGCAAGCAGAGGTGGTTCGCGGATGGAGCAAGGGAGGCCGGAGACGATCTGTTCGGTGAGGGTGGAAGCAACGCGTGGGTGAATCAGGTGAAGCGGTGATGTTTGCGGGTCTGGGATGAAGATCTGGGCTCGGGAAACGAAGAGGTGGCGGTTGACGTGGAGGGTAGTGGAGTTTGAGGCTAGTCAGGCTAGTGGTGGGCGTGCGGGTAGGGGCCGTGGGATCAGAGTTTAGGCGAAGGCTGCGGCGGTCGGAAAAGTTAGAGGCGGTGGGTGCTGTTATGGCAGTGGAGGAGTGAAGGAAGAAAATCTGCGGGGTTGGTCATCGGAGAAGGTGGATCGGCTACGCTGGTGTTTGTAGTGGTGGAGGGCGACGTGGTAGGTGTGACTGGCGGAGGTCGGACACGGAGGAGGAGGCGGAGGTTGCTGGTAATGATGCTACTTCCATTCTTTTTTTTTCTTCTTCTTTTTTATGGATATAATTCACGAAACGAAAGCAAGAATGGAATGAGCAACATTCTAGGTGTGATATCCCGGGATTTCGAGGAATTTAAAATGTGATAATCTCTTAATTTAAATTGATAAAATTGTTATTTTCAAATATAAATAACCAAATAATAATGATATGATGTATTAATTATGATATAGATTGAATTATAATAAGAATAATTATTTCACTTGTATTATTTTATAAATTTGATTTTAAATAGATTTATCATTTCCAAAATTAATAAGCATTGTTTAATTATATATATATATATATGTCTTGAGTTGTTTTTAAATGAAATAATCATTTCAAACTTAATAATGTGTTTATTTAAAATATAAATGTTGAGTTGATTTTTAAATTGGATTTTAAAAGTAAAATTTGAATTTGAATCTGGATTTAAATTTGAATCTTTAAAAGATAATTATTTTAATATGTTTTGATATGAAATGTATGAATAAAGTTTTTATTAAAATTAGATTTGTTTTACAATATTTTCTTTAAAAGAAATTTTATTTATGTAAATTTGGGAAATATTTATTTAATAGTAATAAATATAAAAGTTTATATTTACACTTAAAATGAATTAAATATATTATATATGATTTTATTAGAATATAATTAGTTTTTATTTTATTTTCTTTTAAAAGATTTCATTTATATATAATATAGGAAAGCATTTATGATTAATAAATGTATTTATCTATTTAGGAAATAAATATAAAAGCTTTTTAAAACTCTTTTTAAAAATAATATAAAAAGATTAAGGACAAGTGTTAAATTTCTAAACATGTTAAATACATGTGTTAACAAGATAAATAAGGGTAGAGACAAGTGTCATTCTTTAATTTTATTTTCTTTAAATTTTAATAAAATCTAAATTAACTATATAAACTTTCACCTCCTCTCTTCTTTTTCTTTTCTTATCTTTTTCATTTGCAAAGACAAAAAATTCTCAAACCAGAAAATGATCAAAACTGAAAAACATCTCAAACCGAAACTAAAATCAAATCTCCACAAACCAAACTGAAATCTTCTCAAAAAAAAAAATATACAACCTGAAAATCATTTCCAGTTCAAAAACCCTGTAGCCTTCCTCAAAACAAACCTGCAATGTTTTTCAAGACCTGTAACAATTGTTCTTCAAGCCTGTAACCATTCCAAGAATGCATGCAAGTAAATCAAGCAAGTTTCAATATAACCTGAAGCAACAACAAAAGATTTCCAAGCTTTCCTGTTTTTAAAGAAATGAAGCAATTCTGTTTCAAAGCTTCCAGTTTTCAAAGATCTCAACATGCCAGTTTATAACTTCTCTGTTCAACAGTAAAAAGGTGAGTAAACATTTTTTTCAAAAGTTAAAAATGAAATTAAATTTTGCTTTCGAATGATTTCTGAATGGAGTATATTTGCATGTTCGTTTATATATGTGTGTACTCTGTATGTATGTGAGAATTGAAGTGTGCATGTCTGATTTAATTGTTAATTGCTCTGTTCATTTTTAATTTGAGAAACTCCTCTTTTAGAAGACCTTAAAACTATATATCATGATCCCAGAAGTATTATATGGGATGTCCTAGAAATGATTGAGTGAAATTTTGGTTGCATGTTTATAAATATGTAGATATAAAGATGTGTATGTCTGTTCATATATATGTCTCTGTTTTATCTTAGTACAGGCTTCAGATTTTTATTTGAAAATTCATATCTTTGCATCCATTTGATTTTAGTCTAGGTTGTGTTAATGAGAAAGGTTTCTAACTATATACTTTAGATTTTAAAAATAGATTCAAGAATATATAATAAGTATTTAACTCAAAATTTAAATGTACAGTGGAAATCAAAGAAATGGGTAAAATTCGAATATGTTAATTTAGATCTTTGATTCTATAATCTGATTAATGCTTGCAAATGATGAATTTAGAAAAAGTAATCATGAATTTTAAGATTGAAATGGTAGAGAAATTTTAAGTTGAACAGAAATGACATTTTTGTAAATTTTCGATGATCGGCAAGTCAGGGATCATCGTGGTTGATGTCGGAGACAGATTGAAGGCTGTAGATGGTTGGAAAAATAGTGGATGATTTTATTTTACGTCGTGGTGATCGATCGATGGTAATTTAGGGTTTAGGGATGGTTTTGGGTATGGTTGAAATCGCGACTTGTTCCGATGACGTGGGTGAACTGGAGGCTACCGCACCTGGGGGGATGGAAGCGTGGGTGGGAGATGGAGCTTTGGTCGAAGTCGGGGAAATTCTGGTGGTCGGAATCGGTCTGGCGAGGCGAATATGGGTTGTCGAATTTGTTCCAGGAAGTGGTCGAGGAAGCTTAAATTCGATTTACGATTTTGCTCGATGGTTGGAGTTGACGTGGTGGTTGAGGAGAAGGATTGCGACTCGATGGTGATCAGCAAGTTGGTCGGAGTCGTCGAAGTTCACCGTGCACGTGCACGTGTTCTCGTTTGTGTGTATCTGGAATTTTGAATTGGGGAAGAAGATAAGTTCTCGTGTTCGTACTCGGGGAGGACTCGTGGAAATTAGATTTTGGCACGGGTAGTTTTAGGGTCGTACGCGAGAGAGTGAAATTGTTCAAAGTTTTAACAGTTTTAAATTTTTCTCGGGGAGGAACTCGCGTGAATAAGGTTTTGACTCGGGTAGTCTTCGGGTCATTTGCAAGATTTCGAGTGAGCTGTAAGTTTCAAAACAGTTTTAAAAATTTAAAACTAAAGTCTTTTATAAAAAGAAAAGAAGAAGAAGGGTTTGTTCAAGTACATATGGGTTAAACCCAAAGATAATGTTAAATCAGTTTTTTTTAAAAATTTAAATAAAGTAAGTTTTAAAAACTTTAAACAATTAAGTTAAACCAATTATCTTGAAATTTCATTTCTTTGTAATGGATAAAATTAATTTGTATGATTTGTCTAACTTAATTGTATAAATTGAAACCTTAAGTTATTTTCAAACTTAATTTGAAAATAAGGTTAATTAATAAGGAATGGTTTTATTTTAAACTTATTAAAAGTTTGATAATAAAGGAAATAAATAATGAGTGATTTATTAAATTAGTTATGGTTGAGGATGAGTAAATTAACAATTAGTTTTCAAGTGATTTAGTAACTTGTAATTAAGGATTGTTAATAAATAATTAAGGGTAAGTAATTAATTATTTATTTTAAAACTTAATTAATGACATTTAATTAAGTAAGTTAATTACTAAGGTCAAATATTTTTAATGATGATGTTTATCTTAAGATTAATTAAGATTTTTAAATGAGTTGAAATTAATTAATTTAATTAAGGAATTAAGATTAATTAATTTATTTAATAAGGATTGATTAAATGATTAAGAGTTAATTAAAATAGTAATTAAGAAGTACTTAATAAAGTTTTATTAAGTAATAATTAAGTTTTCTTAATTAATAATTAAGAAATTATTTATCTATAATTAAAGTTAAATAAGAATTTATTTAACTGTTATTAAGGGTTAATTAATTATCATTTAAAGATTTATTAATAGGTAATTATGGATTAATTAATTTGTAATTAAGGTTAATTAATAAACAATGTTTTATTAATTGATGATTAAGAAGTAATTAATTAGTTAATTAAGTTTAATTAATTAATTATAAAAGTAATTAAGGATTGATTACTTTGTATTAAAAGATATTGATTAATAATTAAGGTTTATTAATTAATAATTAAAGAATAATTAATCAAGGATTAATTAATTTGTTTAAAGGGTAATTAAGGATGAGTTACTCAGTTATGATTTAAGAAATGAATGTGATTTATTTAAGTTAATTAATTTGTTAATTAATTAAGGATAGTCACTTGGTAATTGATTAAGTGTAGTTACTTAATAAGATTGGTTAAGTATAATTACTTAGTGTAAGTAATTAATAAATGAATTACTATATGTAATTGGTGAATTTAATCAAAAAGGATTTATAAAAGAAATTAAAGTAATTAAGAATAGTTAATTACTGTTAATGATTATTTAAGGTTGATTAATGGAAGTAATTAATTAATGCATGATTAATTAATGTAATTAATTAAGGAATAATGTAATTAATTATAGTTAATTAATTAATTAATGTAATTAATTAAGGATCATTAATTATTGTAGTTAATGAGAGTAATTAAAGGTTAATTACTATAAATGATTAAGGATAATTAATTTGTTAAATTAATTAAAGGATAATTACTTTATGTAATTAATGGATAATTTAATCAAGAGTGATTAATGATTAATTCATAAAATGTATTGTAATTAATTAATGATTAATTAAGCAAGGATAGGAATTAATTCTTAAGTAATTAATTTAATTTAAGTTGATTAAATTGATTATAATAGAGATTAATAAATGGTTGCTTATGAATGATGGTTGAGTAGAATGTCTGATTTGGTTGATATCTATTGGATGATATACTATGATATATCTGTGATAAATGTGTGATATTTATCTATGTTAATGCTATGTGAATTCAAGTATTAAATTGAATTGAATTGTTTAAACCTTTAAACAACTTGGCCTTAAAAGATACGTTTTGGATTTCGATGAGACCGGGATCGGGTTTCCGTATACCGGATTTCCAGGTCTGGAGACCCGAATACCACATCGATCCAAATTACGATAGGTCGTGAATCTCAAGTGAAGATGAAGATTCAGAGTGCAAGGGTTATTGTCGTTAACTCTGAGGGTGATTCCAAAATGAGTGTAACGAGATAATGCCTTCGGTTTCGTTCGAACCCGGAACGAACTTGTATGGATTGAATGCTTTCAGCACATCGTCAGGTGGACGATGAGCATTCTAAGTGAAGTGTTCTGATTAAAGGTAATCGTGACCTCAAGCCTCATCAACCGGGAATGGCTAAAACAGGGGAGGTGCAGCAAGGCTTCGTGGGTAGCGCCCACTGAGAGTAAGGTCATCCCTGTCTAGATGTCCCTTTCTATTTCGACTTAGTGGTGCGGTTGATGTACACAACCGTGGGGTGATTTTATTCGGAATTATCCAGTAAGGGATGGTTCCGGCTTTGTGTTGCAGGGATTGGGAGTAATCCTCGGTACGATGATCTAGGCCACGTACTGTGACGGGCGGTACCCCGGTAGCCCTGCCATTGTATGGAATCCAATTTCCAATAAGCGATAACGGACTTGATTGTATAACCCACTTTGTTGGCTAGTATGCTGGAATTTAATAATGTAACAATTTCAGCTATTTCATATTTATTTGAAAACCCTAGACCCTATTATAATATAACTCGATTTCCTATCAAAGTTTTGGTTAGCGTAAGGTAAAAACTTTTCCATGTTTATGTGTGGGAAGTCTTACGTGATACCTTTGTTTTCAAAAGGTTTTGAAGTTAAGCAATTTAAACCGTTTACTCACACCAGACCCATGTCTGACCCAAGTGTTTATTTCTGTTTTATATAAACTCTTGGGTACTCAAATTTTTACGAGTAGCCAAGGGAGTCAGGTTTGCTTTGACGAATATTCTGGAGGAGCAATGGAGCAGGAGGCTTCAGCGCTGTAGAGATATAGTAGTTCCGCTGTGTAGATCTCTGTGATAGTGTTTGTATTGTATTTGAGTTGTAATGTCTAGACAGATGTTTATAACTGTCTAGTATGTGATGTATATGTTGTGTAACTCTGATAAGTGTTGTATATTATGTAATACTTTTGTTATTAATATAATTTATTCGTTCCGCTGTGTGAGATTCTGATGTTGTTTCTTTTCTCTTCTCTTCTTTTCTCTTTTCTATCCCTTTCTTTCTTATTGACAATGCGACTTTCTGGCCGATGAAAGTCGGGTCGTCACATTTGGTATCAGAGCAATTGGTTGAGTGAATACCTAGGCTCTGGAGTGGTGTCTATCTTGAGAGAGCGTATTTGTAATTTTTACTATATATATATATATATATATATATCTAATCTACCTATTTGTTGGATTATCTGTTCGGGTTTTCCAAATAAGTTATAAAGGTAGATAGGGTGGTGGTGTGTGAAACACGACTACCAATGGTTGGAATTTGAATATTTGAGGTTGGAAGTATTTGTCGAGACGTTAGACCTAATACTATCTCGAGTGAACTTTGATTTGGTGTTCATTAATCTCTGAAGGAAACCTGTTAAGGTTCGGAGTCCATCATTCAAGTATAAGTTTGAATCACGCTCGTGTGAGCGGATTTTTTTTTTTTGGAGTTTGGATCTGTCGGTTGAGCAGAAGCAAGTGATGGTATCTTGATACCTCAGGAAATTGTAGCTGTGTGATGAGACGCAGTGACTATGGATGTTCCCGAAGATGTTTTCTTTTGGAGCAAGTTTGAGGAAGTGTGTCTGCTTCGGTGATGTGGCTGAGTTCAGCAGGATGTTTGTGTTTGGTTTGAGGTCCGAGTTTCTCTAGAAGCTTTGGATAAGGAGTCTTTGGCATCTGTGGCAGCAGTGCAGCTCGAGTGTTCTGTGTTCCTGTTGGAAGATCTTTTGGCTTAGCTTTCTTAGAAGTAGAGTTCAGAAGCTGCAGAGTAGATTCATTTTTCAAATGGATTGGTCAAGCATAGACTGTTCTGATGGATTAAGAAAGAACAGTATTTTTGGATATTGGACTGGATAGAATCGCAAAAGTGACTTGCGATAATTGAGTATTCTCTTGGGAAATCTTTGCTTGGGTTTGAGGCATCTCTAGAAGATGTAGGAGTTATAGAGTTGTCAGAAATTTTCTGGAGTGTTGATCTAGTTTGTGTTCGAGTTCATAGACGACATCTAGATCAGAGTTGAGCAGCGAAAGCTTGGTAGTAGTTGTTCTAGAGTGGAAGCAACCGGAAATTGCAGTGTTTGGATTAAAGGGTTCCTACAGGAAGTTTTTCAAGATCTGAGGCCAGATTGGCAGGTGCATCTGTTTTGTCTCTTCTGGATAGGAGAAGTATTTGGAATCTACCGATGATTTAGGAGTAGAGTTTTAGTTCTGGATTTCTGTAAATCTTGAGAGGATCCGTTATTGGATTGTTTTTGGTCCTGTTTGTTTTGAGAAGCGTCAGCGAAGATTGAGCTGATCAGGAAAGGTGAAGGCAGCCCAGAATCGTCAAAAGAGTTCTGTGGATTAGAGATGGAGAATTTTGGAATTCGAAGTTGGAGACTTCATTGTTATTTCTCCAGTAAAAGGGAGCAAATAAGATTGGGTAAGACTAGGAAGATAGCTTCGAATATATTAGATCTTTTTGAGTTTTTGTGAGGATATGTGTTTTGGCTTCAGTAATGAATTGCCAGTTTGGATTTAGTAGAGCGAGTAACCCAGTATCTATATCTGGGAAACTCGGGATAATTTTAGGTAGTTTATCCGGATCTATGTCCGGATAGCTAGAGTTGTTTGTTTGTATGGATTGTTTGTTGGATGAAATGGTTTGTTTGGATGAATGGTTGTTTGATTGATAGTGTATGGTTGATGTATATGCTTGGAATTTTGAAAATAAATTTAAAATTTTTTGGATTATCTTTTGTTTTAAATTTCGAGGACGAAATTCTTTTAAGGGGGAAGGAATGTGATATCCCGGGATTTCGAGGAATTTAAAATGTGATAATCTCTTAATTTAAATTGATAAAATTGTTATTTTCAAATATAAATAACCAAATAATAATGATATGATGTATTAATTATGATATAGATTGAATTATAATAAGAATAATTATTTTAATTGTATTATTTTATAAATTTGATTTTAAATAGATTTATCATTTCCAAAATTAATAAGCATTGTTTAATTATATATATATATGTCTTGAGTTGTTTTTAAATGAAATAATCATTTCAAACTTAATAATGTGTTTATTTAAAATATAAATGTTGAGTTGATTTTTAAATTGGATTTTAAAAGTAAAATTTGAATTTGAATCTGGATTTAAATTTGAATCTTTAAAAGATAATTATTTTAATATGTTTTGATATGAAATGTATGAATAAAGTTTTTATTAAAATTAGATTTGTTTTACAATATTTTCTTTAAAAGAAATTTTATTTATGTAAATTTGGGAAATATTTATTTAATAGTAATAAATATAAAAGTTTATATTTACACTTAAAATGAATTAAATATATTATATATGATTTTATTAGAATATAATTAGTTTTTATTTTATTTTCTTTTAAAAGATTTCATTTATATATAATATAGGAAAGCATTTATGATTAATAAATGTATTTATCTATTTAGGAAATAAATATAAAAGCTTTTTAAAACTCTTTTTAAAAATAATATAAAAAGATTAAGGACAAGTGTTAAATTTCTAAACATGTTAAATACATGTGTTAACAAGATAAATAAGGGTAGAGACAAGTGTCATTCTTTAATTTTATTTTCTTTAAATTATAATAAAATCTAAATTAACTATATAAACTTTCACCTCCTCTCTTCTTTTTCTTTTCTTATCTTTTTCATTTGCAAAGACAAAAAATTCTCAAACCAGAAAATGATCAAAACTGAAAAACATCTCAAACCGAAACTAAAATCAAATCTCCACAAACCAAACTGAAATCTTCTCAAAAAAAAAAATATACAACCTGAAAATCATTTCCAGTTCAAAAACCCTGTAGCCTTCCTCAAAACAAACCTGCAATGTTTTTCAAGACCTGTAACAATTGTTCTTCAAGCCTGTAACCATTCCAAGAATGCATGCAAGTAAATCAAGCAAGTTTCAATATAACCTGAAGCAACAACAAAAGATTTCCAAGCTTTCCTATTTTTAAAGAAATGAAGCAATTCTATTTCAAAGCTTCCAGTTTTCAAAGATCTCAACATGCCAGTTTATAACTTCTCTGTTCAACAGTAAAAAGGTGAGTAAACATTTTTTTCAAAAGTTAAAAATGAAATTAAATTTTGCTTTCGAATGATTTCTGAATGGAGTATATTTGCATGTTCGTTTATATATGTGTGTACTCTATATGTATGTGAGAATTGAAGTGTGCATGTCTGATTTAATTGTTAATTGCTCTGTTCATTTTTAATTTGAGAAACTCCTCTTTTATAAGACCTTAAAACTATATATCATGATCCCAGAAGTATTATATGGGATGTCCTAGAAATGATTGAGTGAAATTTTGGTTGCATGTTTATAAATATGTAGATATAAAGATGTGTATGTCTGTTCATATATATGTCTCTGTTTTATCTTAGTACAGGCTTCAGATTTTTATTTGAAAATTCATATCTTTGCATCCATTTGATTTTAGTCTAGGTTGGGTTAATGAGAAAGGTTTCTAACTATATACTTTAGATTTTAAAAATAGATTCAAGAATATATAATAAGTATTTAACTCAAAATTTAAATGTACAGTGGAAATCAAAGAAATGGGTAAAATTCGAATATGTTAATTTAGATCTTTGATTCTATAATCTGATTAATGCTTGCAAATGATGAATTTAGAAAAAGTAATCATGAATTTTAAGATTGAAATGGTAGAGAAATTTTAAGTTGAACAGAAATGACATTTTTGTAAATTTCCGATGATCGGCAAGTCAGGGATCATCGTGGTTGATGTCGGAGATAGATTGAAGGCTGTAGATGGTTGGAAAAATAGTGGATGATTTTATTTTACGTCGTGGTGATCGATCGATGGTAATTTAGGGTTTAGGGATGGTTTTGGGTATGGTTGAAATCGCGACTTGTTCCGATGACGTGGGTGAACTGGAGGCTACCGCACCTGGGGGGATGGAAGCGTGGGTGGGAGATGGAGCTTTGGTCGAAGTCGGGGAAATTCTGGTGGTCGGAATCGGTCTGGCGAGGCGAATATGGGTTGTCGAATTTGTTCCAGGAAGTGGTCGAGGAAGCTTAAATTCGATTTACGATTTTGCTCGATGGTTGGAGTTGACGTGGTGGTTGAGGAGAAGGATTGCGACTCGATGGTGATCAGCAAGTTGGTCGGAGTCGTCGAAGTTCACCGTGCACGTGCACGTGTTCTCGTTTGTGTGTATCTGGAATTTTGAATTGGGGAAGAAGATAAGTTCTCGTGTTCGTACTCGGGGAGGACTCGTGGAAATTAGATTTTGGCACGGGTAGTTTTAGGGTCGTACGCGAGAGAGTGAAATTGTTCAAAGTTTTAACAGTTTTAAATTTTTCTCGGGGAGGAACTCGCGTGCATAAGGTTTTGACTCGGGTAGTCTTCGGGTCATTTGCAAGATTTCGAGTGAGCTGTAAGTTTCAAAACAGTTTTAAAAATTTAAAACTAAAGTCTTTTATAAAAAGAAAAGAAGAAGAAGGGTTTGTTCAAGTACATTTGGGTTAAACCCAAAGATAATGTTAAATCAGTTTTTTTTAAAAATTTAAATAAAGTAAGTTTTAAAAACTTTAAACAATTAAGTTAAACCAATTATCTTGAAATTTCATTTCTTTGTAATGGATAAAATTAATTTGTATGATTTGTCTAACTTAATTGTATAAATTGAAACCTTAAGTTATTTTCAAACTTAATTTGAAAATAAGGTTAATTAATAAGGAATGGTTTTATTTTAAGCTTATTAAAAGTTTGATAATAAAGGAAATAAATAATGAGTGATTTATTAAATTAGTTATGGTTGAGGATGAGTAAATTAACAATTAGTTTTCAAGTGATTTAGTAACTTGTAATTAAGGATTGTTAATAAATAATTAAGGGTAAGTAATTAATTATTTATTTTAAAACTTAATTAATGACATTTAATTAAGTAAGTTAATTACTAAGGTCAAATATTTTTAATGATGATGTTTATCTTAAGATTAATTAAGATTTTTAAATGAGTTGAAATTAATTAATTTAATTAAGGAATTAAGATTAATTAATTTATTTAATAAGGATTGATTAAATGATTAAGAGTTAATTAAAATAGTAATTAAGAAGTACTTAATAAAGTTTTATTAAGTAATAATTAAGTTTTCTTAATTAATAATTAAGAAATTATTTATCTATAATTAAAGTTAAATAAGAATTTATTTAACTGTTATTAAGGGTTAATTAATTATCATTTAAAGATTTATTAATAGGTAATTATGGATTAATTAATTTGTAATTAAGGTTAATTAATAAACAATGTTTTATTAATTGATGATTAAGAAGTAATTAATTAGTTAATTAAGTTTAATTAATTAATTATAAAAGTAATTAAGGATTGATTACTTTGTATTAAAAGATATTGATTAATAATTAAGGTTTATTAATTAATAATTAAAGAATAATTAATCAAGGATTAATTAATTTGTTTAAAGGGTAATTAAGGATGAGTTACTCAGTTATGATTTAAGAAATGAATGTGATTTATTTAAGTTAATTAATTTGTTAATTAATTAAGGATAGTCACTTGGTAATTGATTAAGTGTAGTTACTTAATAAGATTGGTTAAGTATAATTACTTAGTGTAAGTAATTAATAAATGAATTACTATATGTAATTGGTGAATTTAATCAAAAAGGATTTATAAAAGAAATTAAAGTAATTAAGAATAGTTAATTACTGTTAATGATTATTTAAGGTTGATTAATGGAAGTAATTAATTAATGCATGATTAATTAATGTAATTAATTAAGGAATAATGTAATTAATTATAGTTAATTAATTAATTAATGTAATTAATTAAGGATCACTAATTATTGTAGTTAATGAGAGTAATTAAAGGTTAATTACTATAAATGATTAAGGATAATTAATTTGTTAAATTAATTAAAGGATAATTACTTTATGTAATTAATGGATAATTTAATCAAGAGTGATTAATGGTTAATTAATAAAATGTATTGTAATTAATTAATGATTAATTAAGCAAGGATAGGAATTAATTCTTAAGTAATTAATTTAATTTAAGTTGATTAAATTGATTATAATAGAGATTAATAAATGGTTGCTTATGAATGATGGTTGAGTAGAATGTCTGATTTGGTTGATATCTATTGGATGATATACTATGATATATCTGTGATAAATGTGTGATATTTATCTATGTTAATGCTATGTGAATTCAAGTATTAAATTGAATTGAATTGTTTAAACCTTTAAACAACTTGGCCTTAAAAGATACGTTTTGGATTTCGATGAGACCGGGATCGGGTTTCCGTATACCGGATTTCCAGGTCTGGAGACCCGAATACCACATCGATCCAAATTACGATAGGTCGTGAATCTCAAGTGAAGATGAAGATCCAGAGTGCAAGGGTTATTGTCGTTAACTCTGAGGGTGATTCCAAAACGAGTGTAACGAGATAATGCCTTCGGTTTCGTTCGAACCCGGAACGAACTTGTATGGATTGAATGCTTTCAGCACATCGTCAGGTGGACGATGAGCATTCTAAGTGAAGTGTTCTGATTAAAGGTAATCGTGACCTCAAGCCTCATCAACCGGGAATGGCTAAAACAGGGGAGGTGCAGCAAGGCTTCGTGGGTAGCGCCCACTGAGAGTAAGGTCATCCCTGTCTAGATGTCCCTTTCTATTTCGACTTAGTGGTGCGGTTGATGTACACAACCGTGGGGTGATTTTATTCGGAATTATCCAGTAAGGGATGGTTCCGGCTTTGTGTTGCAGGGGATTGGGAGTAATCCTCGGTACGGTGATCTAGGCCACGTACTGTGACGGGCGGTACCCCGGTAGCCCTGCCATTGTATGGAATCCAATTTCCAATAAGCGATAACGGACTTGATTGTATAACCCACTTTGTTGGCTAGTATGCTGGAATTTAATAATGTAACAATTTCAGCTATTTCATATTTATTTGAAAACCCTAGACCCTATTATAATATAACTCGATTTCCTATCAAAGTTTTGGTTAGCGTAAGGTAAAAACTTTTCCATGTTTATGTGTGGGAAGTCTTACGTGATACCTTTGTTTTCAAAAGGTTTTGAAGTTAAGCAATTTAAACCGTTTACTCACACCAGACCCATGTCTGACCCAAGTGTTTATTTCTGTTTTATATAAACTCTTGGGTACTCAAATTTTTACGAGTAGCCAAGGGAGTCAGGTTTGCTTTGACGAATATTCTGGAGGAGCAATGGAGCAGGAGGCTTCAGCGCTGTAGAGATATAGTAGTTCCGCTGTGTAGATCTCTGTGATAGTGTTTGTATTGTATTTGAGTTGTAATGTCTAGACAGATGTTTATAACTGTCTAGTATGTGATGTATATGTTGTGTAACTCTGATAAGTGTTGTATATTATGTAATACTTTTGTTATTAATATAATTTATTCGTTCCGCTGTGTGAGATTCTGATGTTGTTTCTTTTCTCTTCTCTTCTTTTCTCTTTTCTATCCCTTTCTTTCTTATTGACAATGCGACTTTCTGGCCGATGAAAGTCGGGTCGTCACACTAGTCAACTAATAGGAGGCAGAAGGGTATAGTTCAAGAGGCACACGCAATGAATGATATTTAATGAGTGAGATTCTCAAAGTGTATGAACATGTACAGGCTATAAAAGCAAACGTGAATGGAAACGTAAAAGTGGAGAGAAATGAAAAGACACAAGTTTATAAATTTAACCAATGTGAATCGAAAATGTAAAGCACGAATTCAAAGATATTATAAAGGCAAACAGCTATTAGGTTGTCTCAGGACAACGAAAAGGCACAAGGAAACAAAAGCTTCCGAACGGTTACTGATACGATGAACTGTTTCATATATTCTGTTGTGCAACGAATATCAAAACACAGAATTGAATATACTGCTGAGATCAGCACGACGAGCCGATCAAAACGATATATACATATTAGTAGTATGATTGAATTATAAAAATTCGAAATTTTCTACTGACGGAAAATGCAAGAAAAACGCTGAAAAATAAGATCGACGGAGCCAAAGATGTCCGAATTTGGAAAAACTACAAACTGAAATCTTGCTCAGAAGATGGTTTAGAATTTTTCTATGTAAAAATATTTAGGTTTCGAAAACATTTTATTTTCATTACTTTTTAACTGATTAAATTGAAGTGAATTTACGCGCGAAATAAACTTTCATATTTTCGGACGAAAATTTATCTGTTGCTATGTTTAACAAGACGTATTCCAAATATTAAATTTTTATTTCAAAATTTTATCGTTTAAAATTTCACAAAATTTCAACTAATTACGTTATTAAAACAGTTGAAATTTACGGGTCGTTACACTCCCCCACTCAAAACTTTTCGTCCCCGAAAAGGAACGAGGTAGGAGAATAGAAACAACCAGAAAGAAAAACAGATTTGAAATACAAAATAACAATGAATTTAAACCATATAAATTCAAATTTAAATTAATTGATATTTAATAATTTATTTAATCCATTTGATTTCACTAAAATCAATCTTAACTATTCTAAATTCATTATCTCATTATCCCATTTTCTTAAATTTACAATTTCTAAAACCATAAATTTGAAAAGTCTTTTATTATACTCATATTTTTTTTAACAATTTAAATTCTTCTTTATTCCAAATTCTTATTAAGTTTATTTCACCTAATATATCTTATTACATATATTTAAACCATATAAATTAATTTAAACCATATAAATTTCAATTTAAATTAATTTATGTTCAATAATTGAGTTTAAATTCAAGGTATTTCCATAAGTTGATCTAATTTCAATTTATTAATTCTTTCAAAACAAATTTATTTCATTATTAACTGAGTTTTACTTATTATCCTATCTAACGCTGTTAACATCTTTATAATCAAAATTTAGTGTATAACATTTATTATAAACACTCAAATTTTATTTATAAATTTAGTTTATATTATATATTATCCAATTACATATTCAACTTCTGAATGATTTAGGTAAGTTGTATTAGAATGTAGTTGAACAATATACAAATAAAATTTTCCCAATTCAATTATTCAAGTTTAAATATTTATTCCAAATTTTGGTTTTATTTATAATTAAAATCATCCTTTAACAACATTTAAGAATTAGATTTCCGATTAACTTTAAACAATTTAGAGTTAATATCATATATTTATATCAATCAAATTAAATTTTAAAATAAGATACTTATATATATATAAATCAAATTATACTGAAGAAATTCAAATCAAAATATTTTTCCAAAACAAACCATAGCAAAGCTACAGAATAGTATCTCCACTTCGAAACTCGAAAATGAACGTCGATGATGCGGCCGCCATCACCGAAATTATTTTCCAGCGACAAAGAGAAGAGCACTGATTTCAACATTTTAGAAATTCTTTGAAAACGATTTCTATTCGAAATTACTTTCAGTATTATATACTTTGAATTTTTTTTTTTAAAAAAAAACCAAAGTTCGAAATCACTAGAAACTAGTAAATTCTCAAATTTCTGAATTAAATTCATTTCAAATTCCAAATCAATTTATAAACCGTATTTATAAATTTATTTAGAACAATAAATGATAATCAAATATTATCATTTCAAACAAACAATTTAATTAACCTATTAAATTCCAGGAAATTTTACTTATATTTTCACAATATAATCAAACAAATTTATTTCATTTTCCAAATTTGAAAATAATATTATGTCAGTTTGCTCTGTTCAAGTGTTTTGGAAATCCTATCGATTGCGTTGATCAGACGTATCGATCGGAAACCCAAATCAACATCAACAACTCAAACAACACAATATATAAAACATTTTTATATAAATTTACAAATACACTTCTTTGCTCGACGATACAGGAATAAATTTTCAAAATAAGGATAGGGTTTCAAATTTGATGGACTCAAATTAAAGAGAATTTTGATTTGAATACAAGTTCGAAAGAAAAGATAAGATGATTCAATTAACAAAACCGGAAGATGGATAGGCTTATTTAATTTACGGGCAACCTTAACCGGGTCAACCGTAGCTTCAGGAATAAGATCGATGCTGAATTCTGAGGCAAATCAACATTTGATCTCAAGAAATAGAATTCAGGTATGGCGGGAATAGATAGCATCGTAAACCGAGGATACAGAAATCTTTGGTAAATCGATGCCTATTAAAGGAGTTTTGCTCCTTTACGAATCATTCTAAGATTGACGAGACCGCCGATTCATTATAAAGATCATTCGAAGTGGAGTTATGGGATACTCCGGAATTGGAAGAAGACGAATAGTGAGGGACACGAATGAATTTAGAACCGCAAGGAACGTTCCAAAATTCAAAGGAATTTAGTCAAAGGAAGAGATTGAACTCGAATGAGAGTGATTCTGTAAATATTTTTACCCTATATGTTGAGTTTTGCCTAGAGCTACCAAAGCTCTGATACCAACTGTAACGACCCGATATTTTGGACCATTCGCATCCATTATAAGTGTATAGGTAGACACTCATGCCGGAGTTGAATTGCTCAAAATACCGCGTTGTTAATTTATATTTGGCGAAACTGAACATATACAGTAAATAAATAATCACAGATCACAGACACAGAGTAATAAGTGCAGCGGAAATAAAAGAAATAGTAGTTCATGAAGCTACTATATGAATATATAAAATACATCAGAGTTACAACAGAAGAGTAATACGATACATCAGATACAAATCAGAATACATCACTGGAATCATCGAATACTGAAAGCAGAATAGATGCTGGATCTTCAAGCAAAGCTCCAACTCCAAAGGTGAGTCTCGGAAGCTGAACTACTCAGTCTGACCCGAGCGTAAAGCAAAAACACAAGACACTCGAGTCAGGATTAACATTCTTATATTAATAAATCCAACTCAAGTGAAATAGCAATTGAAATACAAGTAACTCAAAGGATGTTTGGAATAACCATCCTTTAAGGATCCGTTAAACTATCTACTAGGTAGTAATGTACGATAAGTAGATAATGTCTATCAGTAATATAAAAAGATATCAAAATAGCGTTAAGTCATGGCCCATTCCACCCTTAACACATTTTTATTCCCAAAAGCATATACAAGACCGTAGTTTCCCCAAAACCGGAAGTCACCAGAGGGCAATCCATATACTAAAGGTACAAATCAAAATCGTAGTGGTCGCGCATAAATGGAATACAAGTATGACAAGGCACATGAGGCAATACCCAAGGTAGTGATACTACCGTTTGCCTGATCCGGACTGGTGAGAATGCAACGCCGCAGCGCCCGCAACACCGTGAAACAACACTCCCAAAATCAAGGGTGCACCAATCGACAACAAGTAATAAGTAGTTCAAAGAAGTGTGTCCACTTGAGGTATCTAATCCTCCATTGGCCCGGCACAGCTCCTGTTTTAGTCATTTCCAATTTGACACAAGTGTCAAGGCTATCCATCATCATTCTCTTTCTTCAGTCATCACGTACATCAATCCAACCACTTCATTCTGGATCATCACTCCGCGTATAGTTATTAAAGTGGTTTTCGGTTTAGATAGAGAGTATATCCATAACCGAATTCCGGTCTCTTTAATAACTTCCGTAATTATTACACCGATTGGTCGTTTATTTATTTCAAAACCAAATCAAATTCAATTTCAATTTCAATTCGTAAACCAACATTTCATTTGTCTTTCTAAATCAATTTCCAATATTTACGTTTCAAAACTTCATAATTACCATTTCAAAATCTTATAATTCAATTTCAATTCAAATATTGATTCAAGTTCGAATATCAGTTTCATTTCAAAATCATTTAAATTAATTTAATTTAACATTCAAATCAATTTAAATACATTAATCGATTTCATTTAATATTCGTTAAGTAAATTTGCCATTCAAACAATTCTATTAAATTTCCAATTCATTAAATCCATTATTCAAATTCAACTTCATTAAATCAAACTTAAAATTTTGAATTAAATTCAATTCGTCAAATCAATTCTTTCAATTACAAGTCTTACATTAATTCCAAAAATATCACATTTTCATTTCTTGTTAAAGAAATTCCATTTCACTTATTTACTTACTTAAATAATTTTCCAAAACTTAATTAATAAAGAAACTCAATTTCAATTATTTACGAAGTAAAATTCACTTATTCAAAAGTTCAATTTTTCTTATTAAGAATTCAATTTTATTTAATCATTAAATAATTCATTATTAAATAATTCAAAACTTAATTATTAAATAATTTCAAAGTTTAATAATTTCAAACTTAATTATAATTTCAAACTTAATTATTAAATCATTTCAAACTTAATTCAATCATTTCTCAAATCAAACATCGTTCTTTCATTAATTTCATTTTTTATGTTTTGTTTCAGCTTTTTAAATATTAACATTTTCCTTTCATTAAAAATTCAAATTTCAACTTCATTTCAAAACTATATTATTTATTCAAATAAAATCTTCGTTTTATTTTTAAATCAAATTATTGACCAATCGGGTTTTATTTAATTCTCTATCCTAGGTCAAAGTTCAATTTGGGTATTTATCATTTCAACCCGATTCCAATTCAATTCAAAATCAAAACATAGCAAAGGGAACTTGCAGTGTGATAACTGGGATGGTGTCAAAGTAAATAAACAAGCAATAACAACAATCAATAACAATTCAATAATCAATTCAAATAATCCTGAAATAACCGTATTAATTCGATTGTTATTTGTTCGAATTAATATAATTATTTCTAGAATCTACACTATCATTTCATGTAGATTAAGGATTATTACATCGGTTTTCACTTGTCATCTATTTACAATTTCATACATCATCAATTTAACCACATACATTCAGTGGTTCAAAGTGTAATTAAACAAATCCTACGTGTCAATAAATTTTGACAGTTAAATGGGTCATATTATACAATGTCATTTAATCAAATTTAACATTTAACTATCCTATATCAATTTCAATTACATACTATTTATCAGTTTAATATTAACAATTTAACGTCCAATATAAACATCAACAATCAATCAATTATCAGCCGAACTGTATTATCATTGCATATATAACAGATAATGGTGTCAGATGTCATAGGTTAACTGATACAGGTAATAACAGTGTAAATATCTAACAGCAGCATATTTCAATTGTCGTTTCAATTGAAATCAAATTTAATAAATAAAAGAACGTTAATCGTGAGTGAGTGCTCACCTTTCGAGGCTAGAGATCTAGACAAGAACAAGATGCGACACTGAAATTGAGTTACAAATCCAAGCACGAATCCGAAGGCAGCTAGATTGGCATGAATTTAGACGAACAGAGCTGATAAATAGAGATCGATGAAAATAGATTAGAACTGCTCGATGTAGACTGAAACAAAAATATATATTTTTGTTTTATTTTATTTTCTTAACCAATATTTTTTTTAACAACAAGTATAAATATTTTAAAGTTATTATAAACATTATATACACAAAAATATGAACACTGTTTCCAATGTATATAAAATAATAATGAAACTTTAAACATACTTAAAAATATACTTCAGCCCATCATAACAACACATACCTTATACATATAATTAGAATATGAACAACTGTTATATAGGTATACTGTATAAAATGTCGTAGGCTTATAAAATACATTGTCGCCACTATTTACACTGTAGCAATATAAACAAATCCAAACTAAACTATCAGTATTATACGACTCAACATAATATATATCAACAAGTATATGCAGACTAAACAGGCAAACATTATAAATAATCACAACATCTTAAACATACTATGGTTATACTAACTACATATATACACTATAGCTAAAAAGTACACAAATTTGCATGCAGACACTCAAAATAGAACAACCTCAATGCTCAAACTCACACGCAATGCATAATACCCAGTAGTATATGTTGTTCTTTCAAAATGAAATATAATATTATAATATATATACCTTAACTATATAATAATATATTTTTATATATACGCGTTGACTAAATAGATGAAATAAAAAAAACAACAACTCTTTAAGTAATATATATGTTGATCTGGTACATATAGCAACACCTTTAACATAGAATATATATATTTATTCAAGATCAATTGTTAGATGATGAAACAAAACAAAACCGGGATAAACTTTATATACAAACATCAGTGAAGAACAGGCTTGTACAAATTATTTATTTATTATTATTATTATTTTTTTATCAAAACTTATGTACGTATATATTTAAAATATAAGATACATGTACATACTCTTTCGACCTGGGCTAAGTGCTAGGCGATGTGGATTTGAGAGGGAGAACCGAGTGCTGGTGGGCAAAGCGGGCGGTTAGGCGAGGATTCATGCGGAGAGGGCATGACGGTTTGCTATCGGAGCTGCTATGGGTCGGGGACTGCGGCAGGAGAATGAGGCAAGCAGAGGTGGTCCGCGGAGGGAGCAAGGGAGGCCGGAGACGATCTGTTCGGTGAGGGTGGAAGCAACGCGTGGGTGAATCAGGTGAAGCGGTGATGTTTGCGGGTCTATGATGAAGATCTGGGCTCGGGAAATGAAGAGGTGGCGGTTGACGTGGAGGGTAGTGGAGTTTGAGGCTAGTCAGGCTGGTGGTGGGCGTGCGGGTAGGGGCCGTGGGATCAGAGTTTAGGTGAAGGCTGCGGCGGTCGGAAAAGTTAGAGGCGGTGGGTGCTGTTATGGCAGTGGAGGAGTGAAGGAAGAAAAGCTGCGGGGTTGGTCATCGGAGAAGGTGGATCGGCTACGCTGGTGTTTGCAGTGGTGGAGGGCGACATGGCAGGTGTGACTGGCGGAGGTTGGACACGGAGGAGGAGGCGGAGGTTGCTGGTAATGACGCTACTTCCATTCTTTTTTTTTCTTTTTTTTAATGGATATAATTCACGAAACGAAAGCAAGAATGGAATGAGCAACATTCTAGGCAACTAATAGGAGGCAGAAGGGTATAGTTCAAGAGGCACACGCAATGAATAATATTTAATGAGTGAGATTCTCAAAGTGTATGAACATGTACAGGCTATAAAAGCAAACGTGAATGGAAACGTAAAAGTGGAGAGAAATGAAAAGACACAAGTTTATAAATTTAACCAATGTGAATCGAAAATGTAAAGCACGAATTCAAAGATATTATAAAGGCAAACAGCTATTAGGTTGTCTCAGGACAACGAAAAGGCACAAGGAAACAAAAGCTTCCGAACGGTTACCGATACGATGAACTGTTTCATATATTCTGTTGTGCAACGAATATCAAAACACAGAATTGAATATACTGCTGGGATCAGCACGACGAGCCGATCAAAACGATATATACATATTAGCAGTATGATTGAATTATAAAAATTCGAAATTTTCTACTGACGGAAAATGCAAGAAAAACGCTGAAAAATAAGATCGACGGAGCCAAAGATTTCCGAATTTGGAAAAACGACAAACTGAAATCTTGCTCAGAAGATGGTTTAGAATTTTTCTATGTAAAAATATTTAGGTTTCGAAAACATTTTATTTTCATTACTTTTTAACTGATTAAATTGAAGTGAATTTACGCGCGAAATAAACTTTCATATTTTCGGACGAAAATTTACCAGTTGCTATGTTTAACAAGACGTATTCCAAATATTAAATTTTTATTTCAAAATTTTATCGTTTAAAATTTCACAAAATTTCAACTAATTACGTTATTAAAACAGTTGAAATTTACGGGTCGTTACACTCTCCCCCACTCAAAACTTTTCGTCCCCGAAAAGGAACGAGGTAGGAGAATAGAAACAACCAGAAAGAAAAACAGATTTGAAATACAAAATAACAATTAATTTAAACCATATAAATTCAAATTTAAATTAATTGATATTTAATAATTTATTTAATCCATTTAATTTCACTAAAATCAATCTTAACTATTCTAAATTCATTATCTCATTATCCCATTTTCTTAAATTTACAATTTCTAAAACCATAAATTTGAAAAGTCTTTTATTATACTCATATTTTTTTAACAATTTAAATTCTTCTTTATTCCAAATTCTTATTAAGTTTATTTCACCTAATATATCTTATTACATATATTTAAACCATATAAATTAATTTAAACCATATAAATTTCAATTTAAATTAATTTATGTTCATTAATTGATTTTAAATTCAAGATATTTCCATAAGTTGATCTAATTTCAATTTATTAATTCTTTCAAAACAAATTTATTTCATTATTAACTGAGTTTTACTTATTATCCTATCTAACGCTGTTAACATCTTTATAATCAAAATTTAGTGTATAACATTTATTATAAACACTCAAATTTTATTTATAAATTCAGTTTATATTATATATTATCCAATTACATATTCAACTTCTGAATGATTTAGGTAAGTTGTATTAGAATGTAGTTGAACAATATACAAATAAAATTTTCCCAATTCAATTATTCAAGTTTAAATATTTATTCCAAATTTTGGTTTTATTTATAATTAAAATCATCCTTTAACAACATTTAAGAATTAGATTTCCGATTAACTTTAAACAATTTAGAGTTAATATCATATATTTATATCAATCAAATTAAATTTTAAAATAAGATACTTATATATATAAATCAAATTATACTAAAGAAATTCAAATCAAAATATTTTTCCAAAACAAACCATAGCAAAGCTACAGAATAGTATCTCCACTTCGAAACTCGAAAATGAACGTCGATGATGCGGCCGCCATCACCGAAATTATTTTCCAGCGACAAAGAGAAGAGCACTGATTTCAACATTTTAGAAATTCTTTGAAAACGATTTCTATTCGAAATTACTTTCAGTATTATATACTTTGAATTTTTTTTTAAAAAAAAAACCAAAGTTCGAAATCACTAGAAACTAGTAAATTCTCAAATTTCTGAATTAAATTCATTTCAAATTCCAAATCAATTTATAAACCGTATTTATAAATTTATTTAGAACAATAAATGATAATCAAATATTATCATTTCAAACAAACAATTTAATTAACCTATTAAATTCCAGGAAATTTTACTTATATTTTCACAATATAATCAAACAAATTTATTTCATTTTCCAAATTTGAAAATAATATTGTGTCAGTTTGCTCTGTTCAAGTGTTTTGGAAATCCTATCGATTGCGTTGATCAGACGTATCGATCGGAAACCCAAATCAACATCAACAACTCAAACAACACAATATATAAAACATTTTTATATAAATTTACAAATACACTTCTTTGCTCGACGATACAGGAATAAATTTTCAAAATAAGGATAGGGTTTCAAATTTGATGGACTCAAATTAAAGAGAATTTTGATTTGAATACAAGTTCGAAAGAAAAGATAAGATGATCTGGGTCGAATTAGAAACTCAACTGTATACAAGTGCAAGTAGCACAATTTCAGACATGTACAAATATGCAAGACCAAGTGCAATCAGACTCACCGAAACAAAGGAACAACCAGACCAGTAAAAACATGAAGACTGAAACATACTCAAATACAAATGTATATACACAATGCACATATACAACAAGCACATGTCAACGGTCAATGGTGAAGCAATGCAAACTGTCTCAAAGCAATACCAACTACAACATGAACAACTATTCATACATCAGGTGCAGTCACAAAATAACAACATAACATGCTCAAGTACAACCAGAGTATGCAAGCATTTAGGAATGAAACATGAACATGAAAACCTATATGAACACACATATATATGTAGTGTAGACTCGAATGAACAAGACAACTCGGCTAGCATGAACCAGTCATAGAAAAGAACTAAACTTCTATCTGACATCAACAAATATACACGTGAAATCAAGTTTGCAGTTTCAAACCAAGTCAAAGACAACTGTAGTTCAAAGCAATGCCGAAGTCATCAGAAATTCACGGAACCAGACAATGCCAGCAAAATCAAAACCATGGTGGCCAAGGAAGTCGAAACCAAAGTCGTGACAAGAAAGTAAACAGAATATACGATTTTGAACAAGTGAGTAAACATCAACATCATCTAAGCAACATCGAATGGCTGAGAAAAATTATTATAACGACCCGTAAATTTCAGTGGTTTTATTTATTTATTTAATTGAATTTTGTGAAATTTTAAACAATAAAATTTTGAAATAAAAATTTAATATTTGGAATACGTCTAATTAAACATAGCAAATGGTAAATTTTCATTTGATAATATGGAAGTTTATTTTCTAGTATAATTTTATTTTAATTTAAATCAGTTAATAATTGATGGTAATAAATTATTTTCCAAATCTGAATATTTTTATACAGAAAATTTGTAAATCATCTTCTGAGTGAGACCTCATATTTCATTTCTCTAAATTTGGACTTCTATTGCTCCGTTCATCTTATTTCTGACATTTTAGTAGCATTTCGGTACCGATATCGACTTTTGATCGGACAATCGTACCACTGATATCTGTGTATCGTTTTGATCGTCTCGTCGTGCTGACCTCTACGTTATATTCATTTCTGTGTTTCGAAGTCTAGTACGTGTCGGAATCCGCGAAACAATTACCTATATCGGTACCATTTAAGCCTTTTGGTCTACCCATGACCATTCATATTTCCATGGTGCAAAAGCTGTACAGCAACTAGTCTTTTTCCCAGAATTCAATAAGGTGGCTGCCACTATTCCCAACTGTTCATTTATGACATTTGCTATTACCATTCGTTCTGCAGTTCAAAACAAAAATAAATTATATTTTTATATTTTAATCTTCCACCTGCCAAATACATCCTGATTATCATTCCTCTCCCCACCTCCATCCTTTACCTGCTCTTTCTTTCTTCTTCATTTCTTCCACGCACGCTCATGCATTCATTGTTTGCTCGAAGATAGACTACTCGGTCATACCCTGGAACCCAACACGCCAAAGCCTCTGCTCTGCGTTCCTCCCCACCGCCGAGTGCATGTCTCGTCTGCCCTTACATGCTCGTCCCCACCACATCATAGTCGTACACTGAGCACCCTTGCAGTCAACTTCCCTCCTTGCCCAACCTCTCGCAACTCTCAACAACTGTGCTGAGCTTCACCTAACCCGAGGCTACCCATCACAAGGCCTAGACTTGCAACCCATCCTCTCGACAACTAATCACCACCATAGCAGCTCGTCTCTCCTTCAGCTAGCTTGGATTTGATATGAAATTATGGTATAGATTCTATTTATATAATATATAGATGTATAAACGTGTATGATCTTGCTCTTATTTTATTTTTATTTGTCTAGTGCTCACGTAAATTGTCGAGCCAAGCTTTCCAGAAAGATATATATTTGTTCCATTGTTAGGTGCAGTCAGATTTCATACTTATTTTATTTTAAAAGTATAAATATATATACGTAATACACAGGTATATATATTTAGAGTATAGCAGTTATTCTTTAGTATATTTTGTTAGTATAGATATATAGGTATGTATAACTTTCTGTCATAAGTTGCGGTTGGGAGATGTTAGTTATTCATGTATATATATATATATTTTGATAGCTTATATATGAATTTGGCTCCAGCTGTGTTATATATATAGTATATATATCTAAGCTGCTTGATGTTTTGCATTATATATATATATATATATAAACATATATGTACGGTTATATATACATTAGTTATTATTTGTGTTTACTGTGTATATAGGCCTACAGTATCCTATATATTCTAAAGTATAACATATGTTACTTTATGCATATGCTCTGTTATAAATATATGTTAAATAATAAGAACATCATCGTGGTATTACATGTATTTGGTTTCGAAAGGTTACATTTAGGCAGTCTTGTTTATATACATACATACATACATATATATATATATGTAGATTATAATGATTTTGGATTATATATATTGTCCTCATTCGACATATTGATTTAAAATTTATCATAATAACAATAGTATAAGTTCAGCTATAGATTTGGTTTATATACATATTTTATATAATACTATTGTTACAATATTAGGTATTGTTTGAGACAGTTTGAGAAATGTTAGTATATAATGTTTTGCAATGTATATTTACAGTCTGTAAGGGTTATATTTGTTTTATATAAATAATACTGATTTTATATAAACATTGGTATATTCCAGTTTAAATAGTATGGAAATTTTAAAATCTGGTTAGGTATATATATATTTTTTTATACTTGAGATTTAATAAAATGATTGTTGGGGTTTTATACTGTTTTAGTGTTTGGCTTAATTTGAAATATATATATATATATTCAATATAAATGTGTTTGAATATAAATTATGATTTATATATATATATAGTTATATTTAGTTATATATATGATCGCTTATACCATATATCTGCATCGATCCAGTTCTGATTTGATCCGTTCTCATCAATTTCTATTCAACAGTTGTCCGTCGAATTCGTGTCGATCTTGTCGTTCTGGATTAGTGCCTGGATTTCGTAATTCAACTTCATTGTCTATCTCTCTAGCCTCGAAAGGTGAGCAATCACTCACGATTAATGTTCTTATATTTATTAAATTTGATTTCAATCGAAACAACAATTGAAATATGCCGATGTTAGTTATACATAGTTATATATGCCATTATCTGTATCTGTTCACCTATGCCATCTGACACCATTATATGTTATTTATATTGATGATATATGCATGTTATATTATTACAATATCTGTTATCACTCTGCAAGTTCCCTGTTAGTATAGAATTCACTATGGGTTGAAATGATACATACCCGAATGATCTGTAGAATAGGAAAAAATCATTATGGGTTGAAATGATAAACCCAAACAATTTTCATTGAATCGAATTTGGGATTGCGGGTTGAAATGATATATACCCGTATATATTTAAATTACGGATTGAAATGATAAATATATGTATCACTTGACCATAGGATAGAAAATTTTATACAGACACCATTGGTCTATATATAAATATTTTGAAAATGATTTCTATGGATTTGGGAAGGAAATATATGGCTTAATGAATGTTGATTTCAAGATATTATAAATAAATTTATTTTATAAAGTTTAAATTCTTGATTTTAAATTTATATATTTTGAAATTTTTAAAATTATAAGTTGGTCTTGAAATTTTAAATTTTAAGAATTTACTTATAAGTTTACTATTTTAAAATATGTATAAATTAGTTTTATTATAAAATAAGTTGACAATAATATTTAATTTAATAAAGTTTGATTTCATTTATAAATAATATGTTTAAGTATTTATTTAATATCTATATTTTCAAATATAGAGTTTATAATGATTTGAAATTGATTTGAAATTATATTTATTTAAGAATTTTACTTAAATAAGTTTGATTTGAAATTTATTAAATTTGAAATTTTAAAGCTATGATTTTATAACTTGAATTTGATTAAAAGTGACCTAAATGAATATTTCAAATTTATATAAATTTAAATGGGATATTTTGTTTATTTAAATTTGTAAATTGAAGTTGTATTTAGATATTATTGAAATGATTAAGTAAATATTTCAAAACTAATAATAGTATAGTGAATATGATATATATATATATATATATAAAATTATCGAATTTAGTTTTGAAATGTTGAATATATTGACTTTGATATATATTGAAATTTGAATGGATTATTTTATGGTTCAAATATGTATTTGAAAATCGTTAATTTGAAAAGGTTTATTGAGAACTGGATCGAGTTGAAATTGATGATTTGAGATTTGATTAAATTTTAATTTTGGAATTCGAGTTGATTTGAATCGACTTGTGAAATTTAAGGAAGCAATTTTTATATAAAGTATTTTAAACTATATCTAAAACTATTTATATTTTACTTTATAAATTATTTTAATATAAACTATTTTAATATAAATCATTTTCAATATAAATTATTTTATTATAAACTATTTTAACTTTTAACTATTTTATTTTATAAACTATTTTATTATATACACTAATTTTAATACCTAAACTGTTTAAGAGGAAATTGTTATGGATTCCAAAATGCTATGATTTCAAAGCTATGATTTCAAAGGGTTATGAATTTCAAGGTTTTGATATCCAAAGTGTTTTGATTTTAAAAGTCTTATGATTTCGAAAGCGATATAACTTTGGAAAGTGACATGATTTTGGAAATGGATTTATTTGAAGTGAAATGATATCGTATTGATTGGGTTTTTGAAATGGAAATGATATTTTGGTATAAACTATTTTGAAATGACCGCGGTGTTATAATAACGTTTGGTTGTTAAAGAGAGCGGGATCAGATATGGGCATACTCTCTGTCGATACCGAAAACCACTTTAACAACTGTGTACGCTGTGGAGATTCCAGAATGAAATAGGATGGTGGCGACGATCCTATATGAGGTATATACGTAGACCCGACTCCCATAAGTTGGCATAGGGTGGCTAAAACAGGAGCGATTCTGGGCTAATGAGGTAGCTCCTCTGATCGGACACACCCCATCGTATGCCATTCTATTACTCTATGATTGTTTTGGTGCGCACCTTTGATTTTTGGGAGTGTGGCTCGAGGTGGGCGGTAGTGGCTGCTATGCGTTACCACCAGTCCGGATGCGTAACTAGTATATCTACCCTGGCATTGCCTAGTTGTGCTGTGTCACCTACCCTAGCGCGCCTTTTACGAGTTTGATTTGTACCATACCTATTGTTAACCCTTAATTTTCTTCGACTCAAGAAGTATACGACACATGGCCCAGACGACTTAACGAGTCAACACTATCAACGGCCTACGAGATAAGAAGTGAATGACTTAAGCTATGTCACGACCTAACGAGTTTAAATCTAACGACCTAATTGCTGAAGGGACCTACGAGTTAGCAGGCCTACGACTTAAGGGGGGTCTCCGACTTAACACTCAACGAGTTAAGCTATCTACAACTCAACGAGTTAAGCTATCTACGACTCAACGGGTTAAGCTGTCTACGACTCAACGAGTTAAGCTGTCTACCACTCAAGAGGGTCTCACGACTTAAGGATCTCACGACTTAAGGGTCATACGACTTAAGGGTCTTACGACTTAAGGGTCTTATGACTTAAGGGTCTTACGACTTAAGGGTCATAGGACTTAAGGGTCTTACGACTTAAGGGTCATACGACTTAAGGGTCTTACGACTTAAGGGTCTTACGACTTAAGGGTCTTACGACTTAAGGTCTTACGACTTAAACGTCTTACGACTTAAAGGCTATCAGGTTAAAATCCAGAGTCCAGGCTTATCTACCTTTATCTGGTAAGTCGGCAATGACTTAGCACTTGTCTTCGACTGAGCCACAAGATGAACCCAGTAAGGCGCCCACAAGTTACGACTCATCCTAAGTCAACTACGAGTTACGACTTATCTTAAGTCGGTCACGACTCATGACTTGGCAAAAATAAGAGATTCAGAATTCGACCCCTATAAATAGACCACCACTTCCAACATGGAGGGGACTTTTGGCAATTCATTTCTTCAAGCACCGTTACTCTGTCGAAGTCTCAATTCATCCAGCAATCAAAGATCTTCAAACATTCAAGACGCTACAACAAGCTTCAAGAGAAATTCCGTACATCCAACACGGATTCATCGAATTTCATCGACGAAGATTGAGCTAGTAGTCAAGATTGTTTCTTTTGATCAAATTGTACTGTTTTGATAAGAGATTTGTATCGATTTGTAACAGAATTTAGTAATAAAGAGATTCGAAGTGGATGTAGGCATAATCTCAAGCCGAACCACTATAAATTGCTGTCTTTTACTGCTTTTCTGCCATTTTACTGCTTAAATTCTGTTCCCGTCGCGTGGGTGGTGCTTTCACGATTCTATTACACACACCGGGTGTTAGCGTTCACTTTTTAACGTTAACATTTTGGTGCTTTCACTGAGAAATCTAACTCAGGCTACTACTCACCATTGCTTCACAGAAGTTTGCTGAAAGAATTTCCTACAAAACCAGAAGTTTATCAGACATAATGGCTCCTGGAAGGAAACGAAAGTCTGTCAGAACTGATGATGACCGTGATAATACTGCCACTTCTCTCTCTCCAAATCAGGCAGCTCCAAGCGTCGGTGTGACGCGACAAGAATTAGATGCTGCTGTATCCGGACTGTACCAGCAGATTGAAACTCAGAATAATCTGATGATGGAAAAGCTGAATGCTCTATTTGGTACGAATCAAAGACCAGTAAGTAATGAGGGAAACTTTGCTAATGCTGCTCCCAATTCCGAGGGGAGAAATATTCCTCACGGGGGACCAGGTGCTGCCGAAGGGGCACCCCTCCAGGCCGAAGGATCCAGGCCGTCACCAGTTCTTCATGAGCATTTACCTGGACAAACCCCCGAAAAGATGGCCGAGGTCTATTCTGCGAAATCTCTGAACAATGAGGAATATCTTTCTGGTATGATCAAACAGATAATGAAAGAGAGCATGCAAAGAGACGAAGATGAGAGCGAATGGGGATTCGCACCAAGTAGAACTCCGTTTACCGAGAAGATTCTAAAGGCTGAATTTCCTAGAAAATTTGTTCCCCCCACCATTCCTGCTTATCGGGGAACAAGTGATCCAAATCAGTTCTTGTATAAATACGACTGGCACATGACCGGTGCAAGAGCAACTGACGAAATAAAGTGCCGATATTTCCCAGTTTATTTAGAAAGAGTGGCACTTCTCTGGTTTACCAAGCTTCCTGTCCGATCTGTAGATCAGTTTTCCGATCTGACCCGAAAGTTCAAAGAGCAATTCAGGCTATACGCTTCAAAGGCAAAAGACATAATGTCATTGTCCAGTCTTGAACAGAATCCGGGAGAGCCTATTAAGTCATTCCTGAACCGCTTCAATTTAGCTCTGGCAGAAGTCGATAACGCAGAGCCACGAATGATCTTGACCTATTTAATGCGTGCTATCGACAAATCGAGTGAATTTGGAAAATGGCTGAAGATGAAGGAGCCAAACTCGCTTGAGAAATTCTACAAAAAGGCTGACGAATTTATACGCCTAGAGAATCTTTCCGCACCAGCTAAAGTTGCGACAACAGTGGTGGAAAATAATGCTACCGTTCAGAGTAAGAAAGAACCTGCAGATCAGAAAAGGGAAAGTAATGGTGGGAAAAGGCAGAAAGACTTCAAAAAGCCCCGCTTCCTTAAACCTTCAGACTTTACTCCTCTGACTGATACCCCGGAGAATATTTTCATCGCCACTAAGGATGCAGTTGAATTTCCAAAACCACCGGCCGTGAAAGTTGGGAAGAATGCTGTTCAAAGCGGAAGATTTTGCAAGTTTCATAACCAACCAGGGCATGATACCAATGAGTGCCGCCATTTGAAAAGCCTGATTGAGGAATTGTTAAGGGAGAATAAGTTGCAGCATTACGTCAAGAGGAATAGAAAAGACCCGTCTTCATCTAACCAGGGGCAACTACCCCCAGCTCATTCATCTGGTTCAGGAGAAAGGCCTGCTGAAAAAGAAAGACCTGTTATCAATGTGATCACAGGAGGACCTCATCCAGCTGGCAGGAGTTGAGGTGAAATGGAAAGGTATGCTAGAGCTTTGAAGTATGCTCCGACTGAAGAAAGTGTCTTGATCTTGGAAGATGCTGCACCTCTAAAGCAGCAGAAGACTTTTCACGATGATATTATGTTCAGAACCAGGGATTCTATTGATGTGGAAGCTCCTACTGAGGACCCTTTAGTTGTTTCTGTCGGTATTGGGCCGGCTATTGTCAGAAGAGTTCTGGTTGATAGTGGTGCTTCGTGCAACATACTCTTTAAAAGGACATTCGACCAAATGAAAATCCCTATGACAGATGTACAAGCCTCTTCACACAAAATTGCCGGATTCACAGGAGAGCTGAAACAGCCAATTGGAACGGTGGACTTGTTTATTGAAATGGGCGAAGGGCAGAAGAAGTTGGTTTGGAAGCAAAATTTTGTAATTGTTGATGGATTCTCCGCCTATAACGCTTTCTTGGGTCGGCCTACTCTTGCTGCTTTCAGGGCCGTCCTCGCTCCTTGGTGCTTAACAATGAAATTTCCTACTGATAATGGGATTGCTGTTATTAAAGGAGATCAGAACGCAGGATGAGAATATTATCTTGTAGAACTCCGAGAGGCCAGGAAAAGAGAAATGGGGAAAGATGCGGCAACTCCGCTCCGCATCAAGGAATCAACCCTGTAGCAACTACGGAGCGGCCCCTGTACTGGCGAACACAGCAATGCAAGAAAAGAAATGGATCCCAGGAAAGCCAGTACAGGGGAGAATAGAGTGGTACCCGTGGAGGTAACGGTACCAGTATCTGTAGACTCGAAAGACCCGAACAAAGTACTCAATGTGGGTTCACAGCTAAGTATAACAGTTCAAAACACACTGATATCATTCTTAAAAGCCAATCTAGATGTGTTCGCTTAGTGTCACGCTGATATGTGTGGGATCTCCCCGGAAGTTGCTGTACATACTCTGAACATAGATCCGAAATTCACACCAGTGAAACAGAAGAGAAGAACTCAAGGCCCAGAAAGATCGACAGCACTAAAGGAAGAAGTCGATCGGCTCATGGAGAACGGCTTTGTCAGAAACTCCACTTATCCAAATTGGGTTTCAAATCCAGTATTGGTCAAGAAGGCAAATGGAAAGTGGAGAGTATGCATAGATTTCTCAGATCTAAACAAAGCATGCCCCAAAGATTGCTTCCCGCTGCCCAGAATTGATCAATTGGTGGATGGAACAGCTGGGCATGAGTTGTTATCGTTTATGGATGCTTACTCCGGATATAATCAGATTATGATGCATGAGCCGGATCAGGAAGACACAAGCTTTATTACAGATGTGGGTCTCTACTGCTACAAAGTTATGCGTTTCGGATTGAAAAATGCTGGGGCAACCTACCAAAGACTCGTCAATGCAATGTTCAAGCCTCAGATTGGTAGAACCATGGAAGTTTATGTCGACGATATGTTGGTAAAATCAAAGAAAGCTGTAGATCACATGGGACACTTGGAGGAAATGTTCGCAATTCTTCGAAAGTACGTAATGAAGCTCAATCCATTGAAATGTTCATTCGGTGTAGAATCTAGGAAATTTTTGGGTTTCATTGTGAGCGCCAGGGGCATTGAAGCCAATCCTACTCAAATCATAGCTCTAAGGGAAGTCAAAGCCCCTAAAACAAAGAAAGAAATGCAAAGTCTCAATGGAAAAGTCGCTGCTCTGAGTCGCTTCATTTCCAAGGCCACAGACAAATGCATTCCCTTCTTTGACGCTCTAAAGAAAGGAAATAAAAATTTTGAGTGGACTCCAGAATGCCAGAATGCTTTCGATGAACTAATTCATCACATGGAAACACCTCCGGTTCTTTCCAAGCCTACTGACGGTGAAGATCTTTTCATCTATTTAGCAATTTCATCTCACGCCCTCAGCGCAGCACTTGTACGGGAAGATATGAAAATACAGCGTCCAGTCTATTACATCAGTAAACGGTTCACTGGGGCAGAGATGAATTATTCGAAGATAGAAAAGCTCGCCTACTGTTTGCTAATTGCTTCCAGGAAATTGAGACCATATTTTCAAGCTCACCCTATCAAAGTTCTTACTGATCAACCTCTAAAGCAAGTCCTGTATCATCCTGAAACTTCGGGTCGTCTTTTGAAATGGAACATTGAACTTAGCCAGTATGACATCACTTATCACCCCCGAAGAGCAATCAACGGACAAGCTTTAGCAGATTTCATCGCAGAATCTACTGACAAAGGCGATAGTAAGAATGAAACAACTGACGGCATTCCAATCCAGTGGAAGTTGTATGTTGACGGATCAAGAAATGATTACTGTTCTGGGGCAGGGGTTGTGCTCGAAACCCCCGAAGGACGATCATTGTGTTATGCATTGAGACTGGAATTTCCTTCAACAAAAAATGAAGCAGAATATGAAGCACTTATTGCCGGTTTAAAAATCGCTAAGGAACTGAACATCAAAGTGTTACAAATTTTCAGCGATTCTCAGCTTATTGTTTGCCAGGTAAAGAAAGAATTTCAAGCCAAAGGAGGAAATTTGCCTGCATATTTGACAAAAACTTCCAAACTCCTCAATGATTTCGATCACTATTCAATAAGCCACGTACCCCGAGAGGAAAATATGAAGGCAGATTCTTTAGCAAAGTACTCAAGTTCCGGAGAAGCTCAGTTACTAGGATTAGTTCCTGTAGAAGTTTTGTCAGCTCCAAGCATTGATGAAATGGATGTTGATTGGATTATGACTACGTCTCAAGAGCATGAATCATGGATAACTCCAATCAAAGAATACCTACTCAGTGGTTCCCTGCTAGAAAGTTCTAAGGAACGTCGAAAATTATTAAGAAAGGCGTCAAGGTATATAATTCAAGATGGCCGGTTATACAGACGGGGATTTTCAATGCCTCTGCTCCGATGTGTAACTAAGGAAGAAGCCAAGACAATTCTAGCCGAGATACATGGAGGAGAATGTGGAGATCATTCAGCTGGTCAAACTTTAGCCAAGAAGGTTCTCCGATATGGGTATTTCTGGCCTGACATTAACCGAGATGCTGCTATTTACTCTAGAAAGTGCAACAAATGTCAAAGATTTGCAAAAATCCCAAAAGCACCTTCCACCGAACTCACACAGATGGTCAGCCCATGGCCATTCGCCATTTGGGGGATAGATCTAATCGGACCATTACCAGTTGCCAAATCAGGAATCAAATATGCTATTGTAGCTGTTGATTATTTCACCAAATGGGCTGAAGCTGAACCTTTGGCCACCACTACTTCTAAAAAGATGATAAATTTTGTAACGAAAAATATCATTTGCAGATATGGTGTGCCACAGAAAATAATCACAGACAATGGTACTCAGTTTGAAAGTGAAGAGTTCTAGAATGTTTGCAGACGATTCAGAATTTGGAAAAGCTTCTCAGCAGTGGCTCATCCGCAGGCAAACGGGCAAGTAGAAGCAGTGAATAAAATCATCAAGTCAACCATCAAAAAGCAACTCGAAAGAGCAAAAGGTGGTTGGGTTGATAAGCTTCCATTAGCACTATGGGCATACAGGACTACTCACAAAACTGCAACTGGGCACACTCCATTTTCACTAGCATATGGATCAGAGGCAATGATTCCAGTGGAAGTAGAAGTTCCTTCACATAGGAGAGTTCATATCAACGAAACTGAAAATGAAAAGCTACAACTTGAAGCACTTGATTTTCTTGATGAGAAAAGAGAAGAAGCTAGGCTCAGAGTTTCAGCTTATCAGCAAAGGATAGCCAGGCACTTCAACTCTAAAGTCCGCCAGTGCAACTTTGAGGTCGGGGACTTAGTTTTGAAAAGGATCATGACGGCAACTGGTTTGTTCGGACCAAACTGGGAAGGACCATATGCCATTGGCAGTAAACTTCTTGATGGCACTTTCAAGCTCGTAACTGTTGAAGGAGATCCAATTCCAAGAGCCTGGAACAGCAACCACTTACGTCCTTATTTTACTTGAAAGAAAAAGCTTTGTTCAAAATTGTAAAATAATGATGAATGTATCAGTTGTATTGTAAAACATTGTAAATCAGTGTGAATGAATGAAAGCTATAAAGTGGATGTAGGCCCGATTCTTGGCCGAACCACTATAAATATTGTGTTCTTTACTATTTCATAATGCCTGTTTTATTTCGATATGTATATACTTTAAATGTATTGCTAAAATGTCGATTCAAAATTGCAGGACATTAAAACAAGGCTTGCTCGTCACACAGCCAAGCGACCTCTTTAAATCACCTGTTATGCAAATACCAAGTGACAAAAAATTCCAAATACAAATCCTATACAAGGAGAACTTCACATAAAAAGTTGGTGACTCCACTGTGACAAACCTTTGTTAATTGGTTAAGATTGTCGATATGAATAGACATCCAACTGGATAACTTGCATTTGTCCCGTGAAGTCGTTCAACAGTGAAGTCCACTTCTTCGAACATAGCAATGTAAGGAAAGAAGATGCGCTTGGAAACGATAATAAAAGGTCGCCAATGAGCAGATGATGAAAGAACGTTGCCAAGCAAACAAAGAAGCAGCCAAAAGGAGGTATGCTTCTCAATAAAAAGGGCCAGTAAGAACCACCGAAGGGACACCTTCCCAAGCGGAAGGAACAGGGCCCTTGCTAACTGATCGTGATGCATCCGATCAGGCAGCTTGCGTCCGTCCCGTGGATCTACTTGCCCCTGAGACGCAACCTTCCTGGCACACCAACCACCCAATGCTCCTTCTCAAAGGCCAACAAAAGCCCTCTACCGAGGCATGCCAAAAAAAAACGAAATTGCTTTCCTCGGTCAAAAAAGATTGGTGGAACCACTAGAGGGGCACCTTCCCAAGCTGAAGGAACAGGGCCCTTGTTGGTTAATTGCGATCGTTTGTGCAAACGAACATCCAATAAAGCAACTTGCGTCCGCCCCGTGGATCCATTCAACCATGAGAAAGTAACTTCTAGGCAATCAAAAAGCCCTCTTCGGAGGCACAAGCCCTCTTCGGAGGCACATGACCTCTTCGGAGGCAAAAGCCCTTTCCCAAGGCACCACAAGCCCTCTTCAGAGGCACATGACCTCTTCGGAGGCAAAAGCCCTTTCCCAAGGCACCGCAAGCCCTCTTCGGAGGCACAAGCCCTTTTCGGAGGCACAAGACCTCTTCGGAGGCACAACTCTTTAAGAGGAGCCCTCTCCGGAGGCATGTCCCAAAATAGAATACTCGAACGAAAAGCATTCTCCGGAAGCATAGTTCAACTCTCAAAGGAAGGATTAACTTGTTCATCTCAAAAAGTTCCTCCTAAAAAGTTGAAATACTATAAAATTCTTTCAGAAAAGTTCATTTCACTTCATAGGGAAATTCACTTCTTAATAAATAAAAATGATTATCCCCGAAAGTTGAAGCGTTCTTCAGAAAGAGAAAATAAAAATTCCTCTAAAGACTAGATATACTCTATTAAAAGCAGAATAATTCTCCCCTTAAAAGCAAAGTAATTATTCTCTAAAATAAGAGTATTAGTCTTGAAAAAGCTAGGAGTATTGCAATATACTTGTGGCATGGGGGCAATACTGTACAATTCGATCATATTAATAAACACAACATGCCACAAGTTCATTGCAATATCACGAAAAATAGACGTGGAATAAATGTATTCCCAGACACAGACAAAAAGTTTGTACAAGTAAAAGGAATCGTTTATTCTACACTAAAAAGAGAAACAGATGCATTCTCACATACACAAGAATTTGTACAAGTAAAATTACTGTTTTATTTAGTACTATGAAAATCTTTACATGTGCAGATATTTCAAAAGAGCAAAAGCAGGGACCGGTACCCGCACAATCTCCGGTCTATACATATAAAAGGCAGAATAAGAAGTAGAAAGTTCAGCCTGTCACTCCTTCTTTCCGCCACCCTTGGAGCCTTTGCTCGGCTTAATAGTTAATTTCGGAATCCGATGTGGGCGGGACGGAGAAGGAGGAGTAGATGGGTCTTCTTCTGTTTTGTCTTCCCCAGTCGAAGCACTTCTCTTCTTTTTCCTTATGGCACGCTTCACCTTCCTCTTCGAAGAAGATTCGCTCCCCGGAGTAGTAAGCAATGTTGAAAGCTTCGTGTCATCATCTAGGGACCGCTCCGGGGTCTTCTCGATGTTTTCAAGATCCTCCGCCTTCTGCTCCTACGAAACAACCGGATCATCCAGGCCTTGAAGAGCTTCGATTTTCTCTGCTTGTGATCCCGGTTGGGAAGTAGAAGGAGGAGTAATCTGTAAAGATGGAGGGACGGCAACTGAAGGAGTGGAAACTTGTGCAGTGTTTGGTGCCTCCGCTGTAGAAGAAAAGAAGTTAAAATCAACATCTCCCGAAAATAGAGAGGGTATCGGTTCACCAAAGTTTAAGTAACAAGTAAGAAGGTCATCAAACTCGGTTAAATCAAATAACTGGTTCACTGGGCCCGGGACAACGCCAAAATTACCTGGAGGAGTTGGCTTCGCAAGGTCAATCTCGAATTTCTCGGCTTCAGTATCGTCCGGTGCCTCATCCTCAGTGGGGGTGGTCGTAGTTTCTTGAGCAATTTTAGCTGGGAGTGAAGAATGGGAGCCGGAATCCATAATGTTTGCATCAGCCGAAGTGGAAGTATGAACAAGGGCAGCTAAAGGAGCTTCCTCTTTTGAAAGCTCTTCTCCCAGTTATTCAGCCCGTGCTTTGGCAAGCTGCTCCTTCCCTATAACAAGAGCGGCGCGAGCCTCATCATCAAGATAGCGAGCCTCGAATTTTGCTTCCTCGAATTTTGCTTCATCATAGCCGGCACCTTTAAACATATCAAGTGCGGCTTCCCACACTTCAGCCAGAGTAATTTCATAATCAGGACCCAGAAAAGCAAGGCTCCCACGACCCAGAACGCTGTGTAAATAAAAGTCGAATAAGGTAGAACCGATGTTTTCTTTCGTTGCCTCATGTGATTGCTCAGCCGCTTCTTTTTCGGCAATGGCAGCAACCCTACCAGTAATAGCCTCATCACGCTCTGTCTTAGTTTTAGCAAGTCGAGACTTTAGTAACTCAATCTCCACGTTCTGGGAGGTGACTTTTTCCCGCAGTTCGGCGTTTTCTGTGCGATATTTCTCAGTAATGTGCTGTTCGGCGGCAAGCTTCATTTCGACATCTCTTTGTGCAGCATGTGCATCCCGCACTTGCTTCTGAAAGACTTCTTCTTTTTGAGTGTGCGATGCAGAAGATGAGGCGAGATCTTCCTTAAGTCGCTTGACTTCAGATGCAAGCTTTGCGTTGTCGTCTGCAATGCTTGTCATCTCCGCATCATGCTGCTTGCGCCATTTGTCCCATTCTGATTTATCAATCTCCATGGTCATCATCGCCTCAAGATTCATGTGGTTGATCCTTTGAAGTTCGTCGACAAGTTTCTGCCACTGCAACATCCTCTCAATATTAAGCCTGACCGCGTCAAGACTTTTAAGCATGTCTTGCTTATCAATCGGAACCAAATCCAAGTCAAAGCGCACTCCTTTTAGGCACCAATTCGGAAATCGGCTCTGAAGCGTTGGAGGGCCGTCTTTAACTTGATATTGTGGCCTGTTAATGATTGTTTGAATATCAGATTTCTTTAGAGGAGGAGAGCCGGCCGGAGTGTTAGAAGGGATAGAAGCATCAGTTTTCTCAGAAATTACAGACGCGTCACTTGGTTTGGACCGTTTGCTTGATTCATCAGTAACCTGAGTTTTTCCCTTGTCATCATAAGATTTTCGCTTATGAGAATCGCAACTTTTGTAAGAAGAGTCATATCGATCAGCGTCCCTTCTTCTCTGCCGCTGCTCATAATCCCATTTTTCTTGAGCCTTCCTTTGAGCCCTTTCCTCATCTGTCTCTCTCTGGTCGCCAAAATATTTCCTAAAGTCATAGGATCCACGACCTCCATGGCGCTGAAATGAGTCGTAATACGAGCCAGTTCGTCCCATCGGAGAATCTGAAAAAGGAAAATAAGTAAAGCTTGGAAATTTCCAGAAAGGAAGAGTAAATGCTTATAAGTGCAGAAAAATCCTAAGTGTGTGCGGCGTGCGAACTACGTGCGTCAAGCTACAAACCACGCTTTAGTGCGGGAACGGAGACGACAGGTGTAGAAGGCGTCGAAGTTTGTTTCAAAGAGGAAGTCGCTTCAATGACGGGAGAATTCACTTTTGGAAGATTATCCTTGAAAAGCTCTTGAGAAGTTATCATTATGTCACTCAGGCCATCAAAGGTGTCATCACCCTGGTGTTCAGCAGACTTCTCCTTTTCAACTTCCGTGTCAATTGATTTTTCAGAAACTCGAGGATTTTCTTCCTCCTCAATAATTGGGGCAAGTGCCGACTTGCTGACTGACCCTACAACATCGGTGAATGCGGAACATTTTACCAAAGCAGCCTCTACGATGGGTACTTCTGATGTAATTTCTTCTACAGAAGCTGGGGCATTCGAGGTCTCTGCTCGAGAGCCCGAAGTGGCTAACGTTTCCGCATCAGAACTAGAGATTTCATGAATCTGAATTGATCTAGAAGGATGTAAAAGTCCAAACTGGTGAAGAAACTCATCTTTCAGCAAAAATTTCGCATCCCGTTCTTCAAGTGGAACAGCCATGAGTCTCTCCAGAGTTTGCTTGTGACTAGAGTCCCTAGAGGGAGAGAGGAGTGCTGGAATGAGAAAGCAAAGTTAACACTTAGTGATTTGGACCGCAAAATACTCAGAGAATAAGAAGAAGAAAAGATAGGCATTCTTACTTTCTTCTCTCCACACAGCGTAAAACCCAAGGGGACAGCGAACGTAAAAATACTGAGTCAAAAACCCATGAGCAGTATCAGGGAGACCGACAACCAATTTGCGATTCCTGGCACTTCTTATAACAATGATCGAAGGATGATCTTTGATTCTGATAAAAGAGCATAGATAACAGATTTCGTCAACGCTGGGGAGACGGTCGAGCGTTCTGCCGAATAGTACGCACAGCCCCATTAGAACAGCATAGCTGTTGGGGTGTAATTGGAATGGAGCGATTGCCAGTTGGTGAAGAAGGTGCTGAAGAAAGTTGTTAAAAGGAGGAATGGCCCCGCTCAAGCACATTTGTCGGTTGACCGCTACAAAGCCAGGAGGTGCTACATCAGCAGTGTTATTCTTCTCAGGAAGGATAGCGTCAGCTTCAGCAATGCCAAATTGAGTGCACAATTGCCGAAAAGTTTTGTACAAAAGAGTAGTGGAGGCTCTCTCCGGGGGATTGACTAAAGGGGCTGGAATGAGAATGGACTCTCCGGTCTGAACTGTTACATCTCCTTGTTGAGAAGTCATTCTACACAAGCAACTGGATATTCAAATGTGAAGGTGCACGTTTCCTAAATAGTGTGAAGTGTTGTGCAAAACTAGTAAAGATAACAAGTAAATACAACTGGAATTAAGATAGTCGGTAATTGATCGATTATCGAGTTTCAGGACTTGTTAATTTAGAGTTCAGGTACAGTATTGAGTGTAAACCGGTCATTTTTAATTGACTGTTTTAATGCTGCTTTAATACTTTGCTTGAATCTGTTGATTTAAAGCACTTCATTCACACGATCTATTTATGTTGATTATCTGTTATTAGCTAATCTGTCATTTGATGTGGGCGATCAGTGACAGTATATTCGTCCAAATTTTCTGTAAATGTAGTATTAAACAGGTTGATTAACTTGCAAGTTGGAACGATCTGTGAAAGAAAAAAAAATGCAGCAGTTCAAAGTTCAGCAGTTCAAAGTTCAGCAGTTCAAAGTTCAGCAATTCAAAGTTCTTGCAAAGCCTAAGTCATGAGTCGCCAACGACTTATATGTTAACTCGTCCACGGCTTAAGGACTTTAAGGAAAGACAGGGCAGGTCATTTCGATTTCAGGTCGTTGTTGCCATCAGTCAACAATGCTTCAAGTCATTAAGTCGTGTAAAGGAAGAAAGAGGCTTCAGGTTAAAGAGAGGCAATTTCCCTAAGTCCTATGTCGTCCACGACTTAAAGCTTATGTCGTGACAGGCTTAAGTCGTACAAAGCTTATGTCGTGACAGGCTTAAATCGTACAAGTGTTATATTGAATGAGGCTTATGTCGTAAGTCGCAAGACGATGCTAAACCGTGACCATACTAACATCCCACTCCACTGGACCTATTGACTTTTCTCCTAACCCGCTATACTCCAAACCCAATAGCCTCTCGATCAACTATGATCCCTATCCTCGTGCCACCAGACCATTGAATCACCCAAGGGCCAGTTCGCCGAAGCTTCGCCCACCTAATCAATTAAACCTGAAAATCCCTCCTCTCCATCACCTCATTCGCCTAAAGATGAAGTCGATCGAACGTCAGGCAAACGAACTGCCAGTGCGACGGAATTCGCAGCAGAGTAATACACAAGAGGGCGAGTTAAGGGCAAAAAGGGGGATTCACGAGTTACTGATGATCGAGATTCAAGGATGAGGCAGGAGCACTTACGCTGTAGAGAATTAAGTATCGGTGATCGATTGATTAACAAGAGAGGATGAAATCGCCTTGAGAAAGCTTTGAGAGATATTAATGGCAGATACGACTCAGGAGATAGGCAATGGATAGAAGGAACGACTCAAGCTTTTTATACCTTTGGATAGTGGAACACGAAAAGGCACACACGAGTTAAGATAAGTCGAAGCACACGACCTACGACTTAGGCGCGTACTTCGAGGGGCAAATGTTAACCCTTAATTTTCTTCGACTCAAGAAGTATACGACACATGGCCCAGACGACTTAACGAGTCAACACTATCAACGGCCTACGAGATAAGAAGTGAATGACTTAAGCCATGTCACGACCTAACGAGTTTAAGAGCTAACGACCTAATTGCTGAAGGGACCTACGAGTTAGCAGGCCTACGACTTAAGGGGGGTCTCCGACTTAACACTCAACAAGTTAAGCTATCTACAACTCAACGAGTTAAGCTATCTACGACTCAACGGGTTAAGCTGTCTACGACTCAACGAGTTAAGCTGTCTACGACTCAAGAGGGTCTCACGACTTAAGGATCTCACGACTTAAGGGTCATACGACTTAAGGGTCTTACGACTTAAGGGTCTTACGACTTAAGGGTCTTACGACTTAAGGGTCATACGACTTAAGGGTCATACGACTTAAAGGCTATCAGGTTAAAATCCAAAGTCCAGGCTTATCTACCTTTATCTGGTAAGTCGGCAACGACTTAGCACTTGTCTTCGACTGAGCCACAAGATGAACCCAGTAAGGCACCCACGAGTTACGACTCATCCTAAGTCAACTACGAGTTACGACTTATCTTAAGTCGGTCACGACTCATGACTTGGCAAAAACAAGAGATTCAGAATTCGACCCCTATAAATAGACCACCACTTCCAACATGGAGGGGACTTTTGGCAATTCATTTCTTCAAGCACCGTTACTCTGTCGAAGTCTCCATTCATCCAGCAATCAAAGATCTTCAAACATTCAAGACGCTACAACAAGCTTCAAGAGAAATTCCTTACATCCAACACGGATTCATCGAGTTTCATCGACGAAGATTGAGCTAGTAGTCAAGATTGTTTCTTTTGATCAAATTGTACTGTTTTGATAAGAGATTTGTATCGATTTGTAACAGAATTCAGTAATAAAGAGATTCAAAGTGTATGTTGGCATAATCTCAAGCCGAACCACTATAAATTGCTGTCTTTTACTGCTTTTCTTCCATTTTACTGCTTAAATTCTGTTCCCGTCGCGCGGGTGGTGCTTTCACGATTCTATTACACACACCGGGTGTTAGCGTTCACTTTTTAACGTTAACACCTATGGAGTGCCCTCTGTCGACGCCCATTACGGGGGAGATTACGGTACTGTATAGACTATGGGAATATATAAAATGGGTTAAGGGGGATATGGGTAACGCCTTAAGGCTATTTTAATAGTTTACTTTACTTTAGACATTATTATAATAGCGTATATTACTACATAGTAGATAGTTTAACGGATCCTTAGAGGATGGTTATCCCAAACATCCATTGAGTTACTTGTATTTCAGTTGATATTTCACTTGAGTTAGATTTATTGATATAAGAATGTTAATCCTGACTCGAGTGTTTTGTGTTTTGCTTTACGCTCGGGTCAGACTGAGTGATATAGCATTTGAGACTCACTTTTGGAGTTGGAGCTTCGCTTGAAGATCCAGCTATCTATCCAGCTTTCAGTTATTCAGTTGATTCCAGTGATGTATGCTGATCTTGTATTTGACTATTGTATTGAGACATCTAGGTGTACGAGACTTCTGTTGTATCTTGTTTAACTCTGTTATATATATAGTAGCTTCATGAACTACTATTCTTTTATTTCCGCTGCATTATTATTATATTACTCTATGTGTGTGATCCTGTGATTATTTATTTACTGTATATGCTATTTTGCCAAATTTAAATTAACAATCTGATATTTTGAGCAATCAAATCCGACATGTATGGATGCGAATGGTTGAAAATTTCATGCTATTACACGTGGTATCAAAGCTCTGGTTTTAGGCAAAACTCAGCATATAGAGTAAAATTCAATTACAGAATCACTTTCGTTTGAGCTTGAATTCCTTCTTTGACTCGGTTTTCTTTGAATTTTGGAACGTTCCCTTCGGTTCCAAAGTCCGTTCCTATCTCCCCTATTCGTGTCTTCTTGATTCTGGAGTATCCCATAACTCCACTTCAAATGATCTCTCTATAATAAATCGGCGGTCTCACCAATCTCTGAATGATTTGTAAAGGGGTGAAACTCCTTTACAATCGGTATTGATTCACCGGAGATTTCTGTACCCTCGGTTTTCGGTGCTGCTATCTTTTGTTATACCCGGATTCTATCTGTGGCGATCGAATGTCGATTTGCCTAGAATTCTGCATCGATCGTATTCTTGAAGTCACGAATAACCCAGTTAAGTTTGCCCGCCATTTATATAAGTCTATTCATCTTCCTATTTTGTAATTCAATTATCTTATCTCCCATTCGAGCCTATCTTCCTTGTTTGAATTCTTTTGATTAGGGTCTCTCAAAAATTTGAATCTCTATCATTGTTTTGAAATCTATTTTGTATCATCGAGTGAGGGAGTGTACTTGTATTTACATTAAAAGTTTTATAGTGTGTTGTTTGAGTTGTTGATGTTGATTTGGGTTTACGATCGATTCATCTGATCAATGCTATCGATAGGATTTCCAAAACACTTGAACAGAGCAAACTGACACAATATTATTTTCAAATTTGGCAAATGAAATTAATTTGTATGATTATATTATAAATATATAAGTAAGATTTCCTGGAATTTAATAAGTTAACTAAATTGGTTGTTGAAATGATAATATTTGATTATCATTTATTGTTCTATAAATGAATTTATAAACATGGTTTATAAATTGATTTGGAATTTAAATGAATTTAAATCAGGAATTTGAGAATTTAATTTCCGGTGATTTCAAACTTCGATTTTAAAGTTTTAAAGTGTATATTATTTAAAGTATTTTCGAATAGAAACCGTTTTCAAAAAAAATTAAAATTTTCAAATCAGTACTCTCTTCTTTGTCGTTGGAAAATAATTTCGGTGATGGCGGCCACATCATCGACATTCATTTTCGAGTTTCGAAGTGGAGAGACCATTCTCTAGCTTTGCTACATTTTTGTTTTGGGAAATGAAATTGATTTGAATTCCTAAAGTATTACTTGATTTATAATATATATATTGGTATATGATTACATATTTATCTTTAAATTGTTGAAGATTAATCGGAAATTTAAATTCTTAAATTTTACTTTAAAGGTGATTTCAATTATAAAATGAGGCAAATTTTGAATAAATATTTAAATTTGAAATAACTAAATTTGGAAAATTTTACTAGTATAATATTCAATTACATTCCAATATAACTTACCTAAATTATCCGGAAGTTGAATAAGTAATTGGATAATATACATTATAAAATGATTTTATAAATAAATTTAAGTTTTTATAATAAAAGTTATACACTTAATTTTGATTATAAAAATATTAATAGAGATAAATAGAATAATAGGTTGGTTGAATAATAAATGAGATAAATTAAAATTTTGTTTTGAAAGAAACCTTTTGTATCAAATATTAATAAATTGGAATTAAATCAACTTATTGAAATACCTTCAATATAAAATCAATTATTGAGTATTAATTAATGTAAATTGAAATTTATATGGTTTGAACTAATTGTTTTATCTTGTTTTTCAATCTATTTTCTTTTTGGATTGTTCCTATTCTCCTACCTCCTTCGTTTTCGGGGATGAAAAGTTTTGAGTGAGGGAGAGTGTAATGACCCGTAAATTTTAGTGGTTTTATTTATTTAATTAGTTGAATTTTGTGAAATTTTAAACAATAAAATTTTGAAATAAAAATTTAATATTTGTAATACGTCTAATTAAACATAGCAAATGGTAAATTTTCATTTGATAATATGGAAGTTTATTTTCTAGTATAATTTTATTTCAATTTAAATCAGTTAATAATTGATGGTAAAAAACTATTTTCCAAACCTGAATATTTTTATACAGAAAATTTGTAAATCATCTTCTGAGTGAGACGTCATATTTTGTTTCTCTAAATTTGGACTTTTATTGCTCCGTTCATCTTATTTCTGACATTTTAGCAGCATTTCGGTACCGATATCGACTTTTGATCGGACAATCGTACCACTGGTATCTGTGTATCGTTTTGATCGTCTCGTCGTGCTGACCTCTATGGTATATTCATTTTTGTGTTTCGAAGTCCGGTACGTGTCGGAATCCACGAACCAATTACCCATATCGGTACCGTTTAAGCCTTTTGGTCTACCCGTGACCATTCATTTTTTCATGGTGCAAAAGCTGTACAACAACTAGTCTTTTTCCCATAATTTGATAAGGTGGTTGTCACTATTCCGAACTGTTCATTTATGACATTTTCTATTACCATTCGTTCTGCAATTCAAAACAAAAATAAATTATATTGTTACATTTTAATCTTCCACCTGCCAAATACATCCCGATCATCATTCCTCTCACCACCTCCTCCTTTACCTACTCTTTCTTTCTTCTTCATTTCTTCTCCGCGCTCATGCATTCATTGTTTGCTCGAAGCTAGACTACTCGGCCATACCCTGTACCCCACCACGCCAAAGCCTCTGCTCCGCGTTCCTCCCCACTACTGAGTGCCTGTCTCGTCCGCCCTTACATGCTCGTCCCCACCACATCATAGTCGTACACCAAGCACCCTTGTAGTCCGCTTCCCTCCTTGCCCAGCCTCTTGCAACTCTCAATAGCCGTGTCGAGCTTCACCTAACCCGAGGCCACCCATCACTAGGCCTAGACTTGCAACCCATCCTCTCGACAACCAATCACCACCATAGCAGCTCGTCTCTCCTTCAGCTAGCTTGGATTTGATATGAAATAATTGTGCAGATTCTGTTTATATAATATATAGATGTATATACGTGTATGATCTTGCTCTTATTTTATTTTTATTTGTCTAGTGCTCACTTAAATTGTCAAGCCAAGATTTCCAGAGAGATATATATATTTGTTCCATTGTTATGTGCAGTCAGATTTCATACTTATATTATTTTAAAAGTATAAATATATGTACGTAATACACAGGTATATATATTTAGAGTATAGCAGTTATTCTTTAGTATATTTTGTTAGTATAGATATATAGGTATGTATAACTTTCTGTCATAAGTTGCGGTTGGGAGATGTTAGTTATTCATGTGTGTATATATATATATATATATATATATATATATATATTTCGATAGCTTATATATGAATTTGGCTCCAACCGTGTTATATATATAGTATATATATCTAAGCTGCTTGGTGTTTTGCATTTTATATATATAAAAACATATATGTACGGTTATATATACATTAGTTATTATTTGTGTTTACTGTGTATATAGGCTTACAATATCCTATATATATTCTAAAGTATAACATATGTTACTTTATGCATTTGCTCTGTTATAAATATGTGTTAAATAATAAGAACATCATTGTGGTATTACATGTATTTGGTTTCGAAAGGTTACATTTGGGCAGTCTTGTTTATATATATATATATATATATATATATATATATATATATGTAGACAATAATGATTTTGGATTATATATATATAGTATAAGTTCAGCTACAGATTTGGTTTATATACATATTTTATATAATATTGTTGTTACAGTATTATGTATTGTTTGAGACAGTTTGAGAAATGTTAGTATATAATGTTTTGTAATGTATATTTACCGTCTGTAAGGGTTATATTTGTTTTATATAAATAATACTTATTTTATATAAACATTGGTATATTCCAGTTTATATAGTATGGAAATTTTAAAATCTGGTTAGGTGTATATATATTTTGATACTTGAGATTTAAGAAAATGATTGTTGGGATTTTATACTCTTTTAATGTTTGGCTTAATTTGAAATACATATATATTCAATATAAATGTGTTTGAATATAAAATATGATATATATATATATATAGTTATATTTAGTTATATATATGATCGCTTATACCATATATATGCATCAATCCAGTTCTGATTTGATCCGTTCTCATCAATTTCACTTTATCAGTTGTCCGTCGAATTCGCGCCGATCTTGTCGTTCTGGATTATTGCCTGGATTTCGTAACTCAACTTCATTGTCTATCTCTCTAGCCTCAAAAGGTGAGCAATCACTCACGATTAATGTTTTTATATTTATTAAATTTGATTTCAATCGAAACGACAATTGAAATATGCTGATGTTAGTTATACATTGTTATATATGCCATTATTTGTATTTGTTCACCTGTGACATCTGACACCATTATCTGTTATTTATATTGATGATATATGTCTGTTATATTATTACCATATTTGTTATCACTCTGCAAGTTTCCTGTTAGTATAGAATTCAGTATGGGTTGAAATGATACATACCCGAACGATCTGTAGAATATGAGGAAATCGTTATGGGTTGAAATGATAAACCCAAGCGATTTTCATTGAATCGAATTTGGAATTGTAGGTTGAAATGATATATACCCGTATATATTTAAATTACGGATTGAAATGATAAATATTCGTATCACTTGACCATAGGATAGAAAATTTTATATAGACACCGTTGGTCTATATATAAATATTTTGAAAATGATTTCTATGGTGGCTTAATGAGTGTTGGTTTTAAGATATTATAAATAAATGTATTTTATAAAGTTTAAATTCTAGATTTTAAATTTAATATTTTCAAAATTTTAAAATTATAAGTTGGTTTTGAAATTTTAAATTTTAAGAATTTATTTATAATTTTACTATTTTAAAATATGTATAAATTAGTTTTATTATAAAATAAGTTGATAATAAGATTTAATTTAATAAAGTCTGATTTAATTTATAAATAATATGTTTAAGTATTTATTTAATATCTATATTTTCAAATATAGAGTTTATAATGATTTGAAATTATATTTATTTAAGAATTTTACTTAAATAAGTTTGATTTGAAATTTATCAAATTTGAAATTTTAAAGCTATGATATTATAACTTGAATTTGATTAAAAGTGACTCAAATGAATATTTCAAATTTATATAAATTTAAATGGGATATTTTGTTTATTTAAATTTGTAAATTGAAGTTGTATTTAGATATTATTGAAATGATTAAGTATATATTTCAAAACTAATAATAGTAAAATGAATTTGATATATATATATATATATATATATAATTATCGAATTTAGTTTTGAAATGTTGAATATATTGACTTTGATATATATTGAAATTTGAATGGATTATTTTATGGTTCAAATACGTATTTGAAAATCGTTAATTTGAAAATGTTTATTGAGAACTGAATCGAGTTGAAATTGATGATTTGAGATTTGATTAAATTTTAATTTTGGAATTCGAGTTGATTTGAATCGATTTGTGAAATTTGAGAAAGCTATTTTTATATAAAGTATTTTAAACTATATCTAAAACTATTTATATTTTACTTTATAAATTATTTTAATATAAACTATTTTAATATAAATCATTTTCAATATAAATTATTTTATTATAAACTATTTTAACTTTTAACTATTTTATATAAACTATTTTATTTTATAAACTATTTTACTATATACACTCATTTTAATACCTAAACTGTTTAAGAGGAAAGTGTTATGGATTCCAAAATGCTACGATTTCAAAGCTATGATATCAAAGGGTTATGAATTTCAAGGTTTTGATTTCCAAAGTTTTTTGATTTTAAAAGACTTATGATTTCTAAAGCGATATAACTTTGGAAAGTGACATGATTTTGGAATGGATTTATTTGAAGTGAAATGATATCATATTAATTGGGTTTTTGAAATGGAAATGATATTTTGGTATAAACTATATTGAAATGACCGCGGTGTTATAATAACGTTTGGTTGTTAAAGAGACCGGGATCAGATATGGCTCTCTGTTGATACCGAAAACCACTTTAACAACTGTGTACGCTATGGAGATTGCCAAATGAAGTAGGATGGTGGCAACGATCCTATATGAGGTATATACGTGGACCCGACTCCCGTGAGTTGGCATAAGGTGGCTAAAACAGGAGCGATTCCGGGCCAATGAGGTAGCTCCTCTGATCGGACACACCCCATCGTATGCCATTCTATTACTCTGTGATTGTTTTGGTGCGCACCTTTGATTTTTAGGAGTGTGGCTCGAGGTGGGCGGTAGTGGCTGTTATGCGTTACCACCAGTCCGGATGCGTAACTGGTATATCTACCCTTGCATTGCCTAGTTGTGCCATGTCACCTACCCTAGCGCGCCTTTTACGAGTTTGATTTGTACCATACCTATGGAGTGCCCTCTGACGACGCCCATTACGGGGGAGATTACGGTACTGTATAGACTATGGGAATATATAAAATGTGTTAAGGGGGATATGGGTAACGCCTTAAGGCTATTTTAATAGTTTACTTTACTTTAGACATTATTATAATAGCGTATATTACTACATAGTAGATAGTTTAACGGATCCTTAGAGGATGGTTATCCCAAACATCCACTGAGTTACTTGTATTTCAGTTGATATTTCACTTGAGTTAGATTTATTGATATAAGAATGTTAATCTTGACTCGAGTGTTTTGTGTTTTGCTTTACGCTTGGGTCAGACTGAGTGATATAGCATTTGAGACTCACCTTTGGAGTTGGAGCTTCGCTTGAAGATCCAGCTATCTATCCAGCTTTCAGTTATTTAGTTGATTCCAGTGATGTATGTATTTGACTATTGTATTGAGACATCTAGGTGTACGAGACTTCTGTTGTATCTTGTTTAACTCTGTTATATATATAGTAGCTTCATGAACTACTATTCTTTTATTTCCGCTGCATTATTATTATATTACTCTGTGTCTGTGATCTTGTGATTATTTATTTACTGTATATGCTGTTTTGCCAAATTTAAATTAACAATCTGATATTTTGAGCAATTCAAATCTGACATGTATGGATGCGAATGGTTGAAAATTTCAGGCTGTTACATGTGGTATCAGAGCTCTGGTTTTAGGCAAAACTCAGCATATAGAGTAAAATTCAATTACAGAATCACTTTCGTTTGAGCTTGAATTCCTTCTTTGACTCGGTTTTCTTTGAATTTTGGAACGTTCCCTTCGGTTCCAAAGTACGTTCTTGTCTCCCCTATTCGTGTCTTCTTGATTCTTGAGTATCCCATAACTCCACTTCAAATGATCTCTCTATAATAAATCGGCGGTCTCACCAATCTCTGAATGATTTGTAAAGGGGTGGAACACCTTTATAATCGGTATTGATTCACCGGAGATTTTTGTACCCTCGGTTTTCGGTGCTGCTATCTTTTGTTATACCCGGATTCTATCTGTGGCGATTGAATGTCGATTTGCCCAGAATTCTGCATCGATCATATTCTTGAAGTCACGGATAACCCGGTTAAGGTTGCCCGCGATTTATATAAGTCTATTCATCTTCCTATTTTGTAATTCAATTATCTTATCTCCCTTTCGAGCCTATCTTCCTTGTTTGAATTCTTTTGATTAGGGTCTCTCAAAATTTTGAATCTCTATCATTGTTTTGAAATCTATTTTGTATCATCGAGTGAGGGAGTGTACATGTATTTACATTAAAATGTTTTATAGTGTGTTGTTTGAGTTGTTGATGTTGATTTGGGTTTTCGATCGATTCGTCTGATCAACGATATCGATAGGATTTCCAAAACACTTGAACAGAGCAAACTGACACAGTATTATTTTCAAATTTGGTAAATGAAATTAATTTGTATGATTTTATTATAAATATATAAGTAAGATTTCATGGAATTTAATAAGTTAACTAAATTGGTTGTTGAAATGATAATATTTGATTATCATTTATTGTTCTATAAATGAATTTATAAACATGGTTTATGTAACGACCCGTATTTTTAACGGATCGACAAGTTCGACAGAATTTGGAATTTTAGAGTTTTTGAGCCATTTCAGATTTTAGGCGAATGGCTAAGTCCTGAGTCGTGAACGACTTAGTGTAAGTCGTGAGTCGTATACGACTTAGGGGATAGGAGCGACTCAGGGATTTGGCTAGTTAAGGGTGTAAGGATGAGTCGTTTGAACGACTTAAGGGGTAGGCGCGACTTAAGGACTGGGCGAGATAAGGCTTAAGTTGTAACAGTTAAGTCGTGACCGAGTTAAGGTGATGAGTCGTACCCAAGTTATCTGATGAGTCGTACCCAAGTTATCTGATGAGTCGTACCCAAGTTATCTGATGAGTCGTATCCTGGTTATTTGATGAGTCGTCTGACCAGTTGATTCGTAACCCCAGCTATTTGTTAAGTCGTGACCGACTCAGTAGTTGGCTGCTAGGTTATAAGTCGTAGGATAGTGGAATTTGATAAGTCGTAGACGACTTAGTAGTTGAGTCGTATATCCAGTTAAGTCGTAGACGAGTATCCCAGTAGCCTAGCTAAGTCGTGAGGTTGATAAGTCGTAGCCGAGTTAACTGTTAAGTCGTAAGTGATCTGGGTTTTGTTGAGTCGTAGGCACACGCTATGAGTCGTAACCGACATAGGAGATAGCTGTTTTGTCATGAGTCATAGGCAGATGTGTGTTAAGTCGCTAAGGGTAGTCTGGTTAGATCGTAGAAGCCAGAAGTCGTTGAGTCGTAGGGCTTTGAGTCGTAAGTCGTAAACGACTCATGGAGGCAGACGAGATAGGGATTTCAGCTATAAATAGGAGAGTTTCTCTTCATTTTTGGGATCCGGATTTTGAAGCGACGAAGTGCTGCCATTTTGAGAGCTCGACTTCTACACTTCTTCACTTCTTTTCTCCACTCTAATCTAGTGCTTCCTTCCATCCAAATCAAAGATCAAGATTGAAGATTCAAGAGCTAAAGTTGAATATCTTCATCTTTTCAAGAGAGATTTCTTCGTTTGAAGCGGATTCGTGATAGATCAAGCTTCATCCTTCGCTGTCCAGATCTGAAGCGTGTTGATTTGGGTTTGTTTTGGTGATTTGGTGAGTGGTGATTATCCCTCACACGGATCCAAAGGAGTATATCAGATTGTTGGCTCGATTTGGTGTTAAAATAGAGATTTCCATGCATTTTCTTCATCCAAAGTGTAGATCCATATAGATCCATTGTTCATGATGATGTTACATCCATTTTATCATAAATTAACCTATGCAAGTTCATTCATCAAGTTTATAGAGATAAAATCCATGTTTTCATGCTTATTGGACTTTCAACTCTTTAATTACGAAAATGCCATTATTGTTATAATTGTCTACTTAGATCATTTTTGAATGCTTGATTGCTTGGATTGATGTTTGATTTGATTGATTGTTATGAACTAGATGATTGATGATTAGATCTAGATCGAAGATGATTCAAAAGCTAAGGGAAAGGCTCTTGAATTGGAAAAGCTGCTCGTGGCATATGTAGCGGGATGACGAAGCTCTTATGCATAGATTTGATGATGTGATGTTGAGATGAGGCTTCGCGAGGATGTGATGAAGCGAGGCAATCATGTGATGAAGACTTGGTCTAATCCAGACGGGATCATTCCAAGCATGTTGATAACTCGGTGATATGATTCGAGTTGAGGATAATGAATGGATGTGAGAATAGTCGTCGAGGAGGATGACTAGGAGGCTTGGATAGCATCGTTGTTGAAGGTTCTAGCATGCTCTAAGCAAGAGTACGTTTGGGCGGATTCGATAGTCCCAACGACCAACTGTTGAAGGTCGAGTACTCTGGGCAGATTCGATAGTCCTAGGCACGGGTTGCGACGACGTGCGGGAGTTATGTCTAGAACCGGGGTTTCCATTAGCCCTTGACGGACGGCTGAAAGAATGTGCCGGTCATTCAATTAACGGTGATATCGAAGCAATGATAACAGTGATAGCCAGAGTCATGGATGTTTGGTTGTATCGTCATTCGGACTCAAGAGCGGTATTTTCTGGGTGCTTATCTGATTTAGGCCTTGGTACTTGGAAAACATCGCCCTTGACTCGAGTGATAGTAGCTTTACTTTAAATTGTATGCTCTGCTATGTTTGCTTCTGCTTAGTGTGTGTTTGGGGGCTATCACTGTAGAATGAGGTTGGAGTGGGACGGTTGTATTCCTATTCCTTTTCCTTTATGCTCTTTTGGTATGTTGTTAGTTAATTTACTGCTCACTAAGACTGTTGTCTGACTCAAGGCTTTATGTTTTAATTCTTATTGCCTTGGGCTGTTCGTCCATTTTGGGACGGGCAGACTAGGTAGCAGGTGACAGGTGCTGTTCTCTTCTCACGATGCTGATATCGAAGACGAGCTTGAGGGTTGCATATTATCTTCTTATTATATGTACTGGATATTCCGCTGTTTTGTATTCTCTGAGAGATATGTAGTGAGGCTTGATGTATGACTATGGGGATGCTTGTACTCAACTATTATGGAGTTTTATATGATGTCATTTTGTTCTGTAAAGCTTCACTATACATATGTTCTATTGTATTTTGTCCATGCGCTGTGAGTAATACGATAGATTCTGTTGTTTTAATCTACCCTGACAATCGTCCATGGTCGCCTAGCACACTTTACAGCGCACTATCTCTAGATTCGGTGCAGGGGTCATGGGCGGTCGTCGCATTTGGTATCAGAGCATTGGTTAATCGATTTTACCCAACGCTCGCTGTCATAACTACGTATGAGAGACGTAATTGTAATTTTGATGGATGACTACTATATATAATGTAGTAGCTTAGTAGAGTTTGAGTCCTTTATGCAGTTGTTTCTCTAGATGTTCTAATCATTCCTTTTTATAGATATTGAGAATGAGTCGAAGAGGGAGACCAGCTGCTAGGGAAGGCCGTGCTACTGAAGAGACTGCTGATTATGCAGCCATGTTCGAAGCTATGATGACTTCGATCATGAGAAGGATACCAGTTCCGGGGGCGGCAGTTGATGTTGGAGTTCAAGTCCAAACTCCGAAACCAGTGGATTTTGCTAAGTTGTGCAAGGATTATACTGCTCTTGGAGGAAAGGTTTTCTTGGGAACAGAATCAACTATTGAGGTCCAGAGGTGGATAGATGCTTGTAGAAGGATCTTTGGTGATTTGGGAATTGATGATGCAACTAAGAGGAAGTTGGCATCAAGGCAGCTTCAAGGGAGAGCCTCTGATTGGTGGAACTCTATTACCATCAATACTGCGGAGGAAGAGATTACTTGGGAGCAATTCCAAGCTAGATTTGAAGCTAAGTTCATTTCTACAGCTCAGAAGTCTATTCTGTTCAAGAGGTTTGTGGAGCTCAAGCAAGGTGGAAGATCAGTTCTGGAGTATGTTTCTGAGTTTGAAGCTTTGTCCAAGTATGCCCGGTCATATATTGAGTCTGCTTATCAGAAGAATGAGAAGTTTGTGACAGGCTTGGACAGCTATCTTGGGAGACAGTTGGTGGATCATTTGGACGATTCATTTGAGAAGCTTGTGGAGAAAGCTCTTAGGCATGAGAGTCTGTTTCCTAAGGAAGGATCTGTTGTTGCTGTGACCAGGGAAGAGTCTAAACCCCAGCAGGGTGGAAACAAGAAGAGGAAGCAGCAGCAGCAGAAGGGTAAGGATGGCCAGAAGAAGCCGAAAGGCAAGGTGACTTGCTACAATTGTCAGCAGAAGGGCCATTTCTCTAAGGATTGTAAGAATCCGAAGGTGCCAATGAAGTGTCACAACTGTGACAAGCCAGGGCACATCAGGAAGAATTGTCCAGAACCGAGGAAGGACAAGCAGATTGTGCAAGCTTATGCTTTGGGAGCTGTTCCGTCGTCTTCAAAAGCTCCTACTGCTGAAGAGAAAGGAAAGAGTGTGGTTGTTCAAGGTACTATTTTCCTATGTGGTGTTCCAGTTAGAGTTCTGTTTGATATTGGAGCGTCGCATTCGTTTGTTTGTAGTGAACTCGTAGGCCGGTTAGGTTTGGAACCGGATATTGTTGATAGGCCATTGGTTGTGACTAATCCAGTTGGGGGTTCGTCTTGTTTGTGTATGTTATGCCGTGGTCTAGTTGTATCGAGTCATGGTTGCTCTTTTGTTTGTGATTGTTTTGTTCTGAACTTTGCGGGATTCGGAATTATTTTGGGTATGGACTGGCTTAGGAAGTATGCGGCAAAGGTTGATTGCGAGAGGTTGGAAGTGACAGTCGAGAATGTGGAGGGGCGAATGGTTGTGATACGATGTAAGCATGAGGAAGGCGTCTTCATGAGCTTCATGTATTCGCTGGTTGTTCCACGGGATGGACTGTCATCAGTGCCAATCGCTAATGGATTCGAGGATGTCTTTGACGAAGTCAAAGGGTTGCCGCCGCATAGAGAGATCGAGTTTCGAATAGATCTAGTTGAAGGAGCCAGACCTGTTGTGATGCCTCTTAGGCGGATGGCGCCTAGGGAACAGCAAGAGTTGAGGGTGCAAGTTGATGACCTTTTACAGAAAGGATTCATTCGGCGTAGTGTGTCCGAGTGGGGTGCACCAGTTGTGTTCGCAACCAAGGCAGATGGGTCGTTGAGATTGTGTGTGGATTATCATGAGCTGAATAAAGTGACTAAGAAGAACAAGTATCCATTGCCGAGGATAGATGACTTGTTTGATCAGCTTCACGAAGCTAAGGTGTTTTCTCAGATGGATTTGGCAACGGGATTTCACCAGTTGAGAGTAGCTAAGGATAGTGTGCCGAAGACTGCTTTTAGGACACCATCCGGTTTCTTTGAGTGGCTGGTAATGCCGTTTGGATTGACTAACGCGCCAGCATATTTTGTGGATCTTATGAATAGAGTGTTCAGAGATCAGTTGAACAAGTTCGTACTTGTGTTCGTGGATGATATTCTGATTTATTCCAGAACTGAAGAAGAGCACAAGACGCACTTGCGTATTGTTTTGGAAATCTTGCGGAAACATCAGCTGAAGGCTAAGTTTTCAAAGTGTCACTTCTGGAAGAGTGAAGTGAGGTTCTTAGGCCATGTGATTTCTGGAAGTGGAATAGCGGTTGATCCCGCTAAGGTGGCAGCGATCCAGGATTGGGTTAGACCTAAGAATGCATCTGATGTGAGAAGTTTTCTTGGATTAGCAGGATATTATCGACGGTTTATCAAAGACTTCTCCAAGGTAGCTGCACCGTTAAGAGGATTGACGAAAAAGAACCAAGTGTTCAGTTGGGATGCTAAGTGTGAGCAAGCTTTCGGAATCCTGAAAGAGAGATTGACGAGTGCTCCTGTTTTGACTATTCCAAGTGGGAATGAAGAGATGGTGGTTTACACTGACGCATGTGGTACTGGACTTGGAGCAGTGCTGATGCAGAAGGATAAAGTTGTTGCGTATGCCTGTCGACAACTGAAGACGCATGAAAGGAATTACCTAACTCATGATTTGGAGTTAGCGGCGATTGTATTTGCTCTGAAGATGTGGAGACATTATCTGTTGGGAGTTTGATTCGAGTTGTTTACGGATCATAAGTCGTTGAAGTATCTTTTCTCCCAAAAGGATTTGAATCTTCGGCAGCAGCGTTGGCTAGAGTTTTTAGCATCATATGATTTTGGTATAGCTTATACTCCGGGAAAAGGTAACGCAGTGGCAGATGCGTTAAGTCGAAGACATGCAGGATTGGGAGCCATGTTTTCAGAATGGAAGAGTCTCGAGTATTTAGCTGGATTTGACTTCAGGCCTAGATGTGAATTGGAACCTGAGATGTTGGCAAACTTATCAATAAGACCGACTCTTGTGGAAAGGATTGGCGAGAGTCAAAAGCGAGATGATAAGCTTGTCAAGATTATCCGTGATTTGGAATCTGGAGTGGATCCAGAAAAGGATAAAGGATTCGAGGTCGATCGAGAGGGTTGGCTTCGAAAGCAAGGACGACTAGTTGTTCCCGATATAAATGAATTGAGGAGTGAAGTTCTGAAGGAAAGTCATCACTCGAAGCTGACAATTCATCCAGGTGGAAATAAGATGTATCGGGATATGAAGAGAACCTACTACTGGGAAGGTATGAAGAAGGATGTTGGAAATTTTATTTCCAAATGTATGAACTGCCAGTTGGTAAAAGCCGAACAGAAGAAGCCAAGTGGATTGCTTCAGCCATTAGAAGTTCCTACATGGAAGTGGGAACAAGTGTCGATGGATTTTATCGATGGATTGCCTAGAACCAGAACGGGAAATAAAGGGATTTGGGTCATTGTGGATCGTCTGACTAAGAGTGCACGATTCATTCCTGTTCGATCAACTAGGACTGCATCAAAGTTGGCTGAGTTGTATGTTAAGTGGATAGTTCGATTCCATGGTATTCCGAAAAGTATAGTGAGCGATCGAGACCCATTGTTCACTAGTGGATTTTGGAAGAGCTTCCAGGAAGTCTTGGGAACCGAGTTGTGTTTGAGTACAGCTTATCATCCCCAAACAGATGGTCAGACCGAGAGAGTCAACCGAGTTTTGGAAGATCTTCTCAGAGCATGTGTTTTGGACTTCGGAGGATCATGGGAAGATCACCTTCATTTGGTGGAGTTTGCGTACAACAACAGTTACCAGTCAAGCATTGGTATGGCACCGTATGAGGCATTGTATGGAAGACCGTGTAACTCTCCAACATGTTGGTTGGAAACTGGAGAAAAGCTGATGCTTGGGCCAGAGATGATTCGTCAGACTTCAGATTGTATAGAGATCATTCGGCAACGAATGAAGGCAGCCCAAGACCGTCAAAAGAGTTATGCTGATAAGCGTCGAAAGGATTTGGAATTCGACGCAGGAGATATGGTTTTTGTGAAGATTTCTCCACTAAAGAATGTTATTCGATTCGGGAAGAAAGGAAAATTGACTCCGAGATTTGTTGGACCATTCCCGATCATCGAGCGAATTGGAAAGCTCGCCTATAGGTTGGAGTTACCTGAGAAGATGTCGGGTGTGCACAATGTTTTTCATGTATCATATCTACGGAAGTATGTGCACGACTCGAATACAGTGGTTTCTGCTGATAGCTGTGAAGACTTCGAAGTTGATCCAGTCGATAGAAGACCTCGTAAGCCGCTTCGTGTTGTTGAAACCGACACGAAACAGCTTAGGAGGAAGGTAGTTAAGTTGCTCAAGATACAATGGAGTGACGATGATAACGACTGTACGTGGGAGGTGGAAGAGAGGATGAAGGCAGCTCATCCTGAACTCTTCAAGGTATGGCCCTAAGGTGTCGTATCATCTAACAACATTGTAACTTGTTCTAAGTCTTAGAATTCTGTACGCTAAGTTAGAATTGGATGCATGGTTTGCTGATTGTTATGGTTGGTAGGCGTACAGAATAGTCTTCGATTGCTTTGTTTGTTTGGAATTTCGGGGGCGAAATTCCTAAGGGGGAGAGAATGTAACGACCCGTATTTTTAACGGATCGACAAGTTCGACAGAATTTGGAATTTTAGAGTTTTTGAGCCATTTCAGATTTTAGGCGAATGGCTAAGTCCTGAGTCGTGAACGACTTAGTGTAAGTCGTGAGTCGTATACGACTTAGGGGATAGGAGCGACTCAGGGATTTGGCTAGTTAAGGGTGTAAGGATGAGTCGTTTGAACGACTTAAGGGGTAGGCGCGACTTAAGGACTGGGCGAGATAAGGCTTAAGTTGTAACAGTTAAGTCGTGACCGAGTTAAGGTGATGAGTCGTACCCAAGTTATCTGATGAGTCGTACCCAAGTTATCTGATGAGTCGTACCCAAGTTATCTGATGAGTCGTATCCTGGTTATCTGATGAGTCGTCTGACCAGTTGAGTCGTAACCCCAGCTATTTGTTAAGTCGTGACCGACTCAGTAGTTGGCTGCTAGATTATAAGTCGTAGGATAGTGGAATTTGATAAGTCGTAGACGACTTAGTAGTTGAGTCGTATATCCAGTTAAGTCGTAGACGAGTATCCCAGTAGCCTAGCTAAGTCGTGAGGTTGATAAGTCGTAGCCGAGTTAACTGTTAAGTCGTAAGGGATCTGGGTTTTGTTGAGTCGTAGGCACACGCTATGAGTCGTAACCGACATAGGAGATAGCTGTTTTGTCATGAGTCGTAGGCAGATGTGTGTTAAGTCGCTAAGGGTAGTCTGGTTAGATCGTAGAAGCCAGAAGTCGTTGAGTCGTAGGGCTTTGAGTCGTAAGTCGTAAACGACTCATGGAGGCAGACGAGATAGGGATTTCAGCTATAAATAGGAGAGTTTCTCTTCATTTTTGGGATCCGGATTTTGAAGCGACGAAGTGCTGCCATTTTGAGAGCTCGACTTCTACACTTCTTCACTTCTTTTCTCCACTCTAATCTAGTGCTTCCTTCCATCCAAATCAAAGATCAAGATTGAAGATTCAAGAGCTAAAGTTGAATATCTTCATCTTTTCAAGAGAGATTTCTTCGTTTGAAGCGGATTCGTGATAGATCAAGCTTCATCTTTCGCTGTCTAGATCTGAAGCGTGTTGATTTGGGTTTGTTTTGGTGATTTGGTGAGTGGTGATTATCCCTCACACGGATCCAAAGGAGTATATCGGATTGTTGGCTCGATTTCGTGTTAAAATAGAGATTTCCATGCATTTTCTTCATCCAAAGTGTAGATCCATATAGATCCATTGTTCATGATGATGTTACATCCATTTTATCATAAATTAACCTATGCAAGTTCATTCATCAAGTTTATAGAGATAAAATCCATGTTTTCATGCTTATTGGACTTTCAACTCTTTAATTACGAAAATGCCATTATTGTTATAATTGTCTACTTAGATCATTTTTGAATGCTTGATTGCTTGGATTGATGTTTGATTTGATTGATTGTTATGAACTAGATGATTGATGATTAGATCTAGATCGAAGATGATTCAAAAGCTAAGGGAAAGGCTCTTGAATTGGAAAAGCTGCTCGTGGCATATGTAGCGGGATGACGAAGCTCTTATGCATATATTTGATGATGTGATGTTGAGATGAGGCTTCGCGAGGATGTGATGAAGCGAGGCAATCATGTGATGAAGACTTGGTCTAATCCAGACGGGATCATTCCAAGCATGTTGATAACTCGGTGATATGATTCGAGTTGAGGATAATGAATGGATGTGAGAATAGTCGTCGAGGAGGATGACTAGGAGGCTTGGATAGCATCGTTGTTGAAGGTTCTAGCATGCTCTAAGCAAGAGTACGTTTGGGCGGATTCGATAGTCCCAACGACCAACTGTTGAAGGTCGAGTACTCTGGGCAGATTCGATAGTCCTAGGCACGGGTTGCGACGACGTGCGGGAGTTATGTCTAGAACCGGGGTTTCCATTAGCCCTTGACGGACGGCTGAAAGAATGTGCCGGTCATTCAATTAACGGTGATATCGAAGCAATGATAACAGTGATAGCCAGAGTCATGGATGTTTGGTTGTATCGTCATTCGGACTCAAGAGCGGTATTTTCTGGGTGCTTATCTGATTTAGGCCTTGGTACTTGGAAAACATCGCCCTTGACTCGAGTGATAGTAGCTTTACTTTAAATTGTATGCTCTGCTATGTTTGCTTCTGCTTAGTGTGTGTCTGGGGGCTATCACTGTAGAATGAGGTTGGAGTGGGAGGGTTGTATTCCTATTCCTTTTCCTTTATGCTCTTTTGGTATGTTGTTAGTTAATTTACTGCTCACTAAGACTGTTGTCTGACTCAAGGCTTTATGTTTTAATTCTTATTTCCTTGGGCTGTTCGTCCATTTTGGGACGGGCAGACTAGGTAGCAGGTGACATGTGATGTTCTCTTCTCACGATGCTGATATCGAAGACGAGCTTGAGGGTTGCATATTATCTTCTTATTATATGTACTGGATATTCCGCTGTTTTGTATTCTCTGAGAGATATGTAGTGAGGCTTGATGTATGACTATGGGGATGCTTGTACTCAACTATTATGGAGTTTTATATGATGTCATTTTGTTCTGTAAAGCTTCACTATACATATGTTCTATTGTATTTTGTCCATGCGCTGTGAGTAATACGATAGATTCTGTTGTTTTAATCTACCCTGACAATCGTCCATGGTCGCCTGGCACACTTTACAGCGCACTATCTCTAGATTCGGTGCAGGGGTCATGGGCGGTCGTCACAGTTTATAAATTGATTTGGAATTTAAATGAATTTAAATCAGGAATTTGAGAATTTGATTTCCGGTGATTTCAAACTTCGGTTTTAAAGTTTTAAAGTGTATATTATTTGAAGTATTTTCGAATATAAACAGTTTTCAAAAAAAATTAAAATGTTCAAATCATTACTCTCTTCTTTGTCGTTGGAAAATAATTTCGGTGATGGCGGCCACATCATCGACATTCATTTTCGAGTTTCGAAGTGGAGAGACCATTCTCTAGCTTTGCTACATTTTTGTTTTGGGAAATGAAATTGATTTGAATTCCTAAAGTATTACTTGATTTATAATATATATATTGGTATATGATTATAGATTTGATTGGATATATATAGTGTGTATACATATTTATCTTTAAATTGTTGAAGATTAATCGGAAATTTAAATTCTTAAATTTTATGTTAAAGGTGATTTCAATTATAAAATGAAGAAAATTTTGAATAAATATTTAAATTTGAAATAATTAAATTTGTAAAATTTTACTAGAATAATATTCAATTACATTCCAATATAACTTACCTAAATTATCCAGAAGTTGAATATGTAATTGGATAATATACATTTGAAAATGATTTTATAAATATTTTTGAGTGTTTATAATAAAAGTTATACACTTAATTTTGATTATAAAAATATTAATAGAGATAAATAGAATAATAGGTTGGTTGAATAATAAATGAGATAAATTAAAATTTTGTTTTGAAAGAAACCTGTTGTACCAAATATTAATAAATTGGAATTAAATCAACTTATTGAAATACCTTGAATATAAAATCAATTATTGAGTATTAATTAATGTAAATTGAAATTTATATGGTTTGAACTAATTGTTTTATCTTGTTTTTCAATCTATTTTCTTTCTGGATTGTTCCTATTCTCCTACCTCCTTCCTTTTCGGGGATGAAAAGTTTTGAGTGGGGGAGAGTGTAACGACCCGTAAATTTCAGTGGTTTTATTTATTTAATTAGTTGAATTTTGTGAAATTTTAAACAATAAAAATTTGAAATAAAAATTTAACATTTGTAATACGTCTAATTAAACATAGCAAATGGTAAATTTTCATTTGATAATATGGAAGTTTATTTTCTAGTATAATTTTATTTCAATTTAAATCAGTTAATAATTGATGGTAATAAACTATTTTCCAAACCTGAATATTTTTATACAGAAAATTTGTAAATCATCTTCTGAGTGAGACATCATATTTTGTTTCTCTAAATTTGGACTTCTATTGCTCCGTTGATCTTATTTCTGACATTTTAGCAGCATTTCGGTACCGATATCGACTTTTGATCGAACAATCGTACCACTGATATCTGTGTATCGTTTTGATCGTCTCGTCGTGCTGACCTCTATGGTATATTCATTTCTGTGTTTCGGAGTCTGGTACGTGTCGGAATCCGCGAAAAAATTACCCATATCGGTACCGTTTAAGCCTTTTGGTCTACCCATGACCATTCATTTTTTCATGGTGCAAAAGCTGTACAGCAACTAGTCTTTTTCCCAGAATTCGATAAGGTGGTTGTCACTATTCCCAACACTTCATTTATGACATTTTTTATTACCATTCGTTCTGCAATTCAAAACAAAAATAAATTATATTGTTACATTTTAATCTTTCACCTGCCAAATACATCCCGATCATCATTCCTCTCCCCACCTCCTTCCTTTACCTGCTCTTTCTTTCTTCTTCATTTCTTCCACGCATGCTCATGCATTCATTGTTTTCTCGAAGCTAGACTACTCGGCCATACCCTGTACCCCACCATGCCAAAGCCTCTGCTCCGCGTTCCTCCCCACTGCCGAGTGCCTGTCTCGTCCGCCCTTACATGCTCGTCCCCACCACATCATAGTCTTACACCAAGCACCGTTGCAGTCCGCTTCCCTCCTTGCCCAGCCTCTTGCAACTCTCAACCGCCGTGCCGAGCTTCAACTAACCCGAGGCCACCCATCACTAGGCCTGGACTTGCAACCCATCCTCTCGACAACCAATCACCACCATAGCAGCTCGTCTCTCCTTCAGCTAGCTTGGATTTGATATGAAATTATGGTATAGATTCTGTTTATATAATATATAGATGTATATACGTGTATGATCTTGCTCTTATTTTATTTTTATTTGTCCAGTGCTCACGTAAATTATCAAGCCAAGCTTTCCAGATATATATATATATATATTTGTTCCGTTGTTATGTGCAGTCAGATTTCATACTTATTTTATTTTAAAAGTATAAATATATGTACGTAATACACATGTATATATATTTAGAGTATATCAATTATTCTTTAGTATATTTTGTTAGTATAGATATATAGGTATGTATAACTTTCTGTCATAAGTTGCGGTTGGGAGATGTCAGTTATTCATGTATATATATATATATATGTATATATATTGATAACTTATATATGAATTTGGCTCCAGCCGTGTTATATATATAGTATATATATCTAAGCTGCTTGATGTTTTGCATTTTATATATATAAAAACATATATGTACGGTTATATATACATTAGTTATTATTTGTGTTTACTGTGTATATAGGCTTACAGTATCCTATATATATTCTAAAGTATAACATATGTTACTTTATGCATTTGCTCTGTTATAAATATATGTTAAATAATAAGAACATCATCATGGTATTACATGTATTTGGTTTCGAACGGTTACATTTGGGCAGTCTTGTTTATATATATGTAGATAATAATGATTTTGGATTTTATATACATATATATATTGTCTTAATTTGACATACTGATTTAAAATTTATCATAATAACAATAGTATAAGTTCAGCTACAGATCTGGTTTATATACATATTTTATATAATACTGTTGTTACTGTATTATGTATTGTTTGAGACAGTCTGAGAAATGTCAATATATAATGTTTTGTAATGAATATTTACAGTCTGTAAGGGTTATATTTGTTTTATATAAATAATACTGATTTTATATAAACATTGGTATATTCCAGTTTATATAGTATGGAAATTTTAAAATCTGGTTAGGTATATATATATTTTGATACTTGAGATTTAAGAAAATGATTGTTGGGATTTTATACTGTTTTAATGTTTGGCTTAATTTGAAATACATATATATTCAATATAAATGTGTTTGAATATAAAATATGATTTATATATATATATATAGTTATATTTAGTTATATATATGATCGCTTGTACCGTATGTCTACATCGATCCAGTTCTGATTTTATCTGTTCTCATCAATTTCTATTCATCAGTTGTCCATCGAATTCGTGCCGATCTTGTCATTCTGGATTAGTGCCTAGATTTCGTAATTCAACTTCATTATCTATCTCTTTAGCCTCGAAAGGTGAGCAATCACTCACGATTAATGTTCTTATATTTATTAAATTTGATTTCAATCGAAACGACAATTGAAATATGCCGATGTTAGTTATACATAGTTATATATGCCATTATCTGTATCTGTTCACCTATGCCATCTGACACCATTATATGTTATTTATATTGATGATATATGCATGTTATATTATTACAATATCTGTTATCACTCTGCAAGTTCCCTGTTAGTATAGAATTCACTATGGGTTGAAATGATACATACCCGAACGATCTGTAGAATAGGAAAAAATCGTTATGGGTTGAAATGATAAACCCAAACAATTTTCATTGAATCGAATTTGGGATTGCGGGTTGAAATGATATATACCCGTATATATTTAAATTACGGATTGAAATGATAAATATCTGTATCACTTGACCATAGGATAGAAAATTTTATACAGACACCGTTGGTCTATATATAAATATTTTGAAAATGATTTCTATGGATTTGGGAAGGAAATATATGGCTTAATGAATGTTGATTTCAAGTTATTATAAATAAATGTATTTTATAAAGTTTAAATTCTTGATTTTAAATTTATATATTTTGAAAATTTTAAAATTATAAGTTGGTTTTGAAATTTTAAATTTTAAGAATTTACTTATAATTTTACTATTTTAAAATATGTATAAATTAGGTTTATTATAAAATAAGTTGATAATAAGATTTAATTTAATAAAGTTTGATTTAATTTATAAATAATATGTTTAAGTATTTATTTAATATCTATATTTTCAAATATAGAGTTTATAATGATTTCAAATATATTTATTTAAGAATTTTACTTATATAAGTTTGATTTGAAATTTATTAAATTTGAAATTTTAAAGCTATGATTTTATAACTTGAATTTGATTAAAAGTGACTTAAATGAATATTTCAAATTTATATAAATTTAAATGGGATATTTTGTTTATTTAAATTTGTAAATTGAAGCTGTATTTAGATATTATTGAAATGATTTATTAAATATTTCAAAACTAATAATAGTAAAGTGAATTTGATATATATATATATATAAAATTATCGAATTTAGTTTTGAAATGTTGAATATATTGACTTTGATATATATTGAAATTTGAATGGATTATTTTATGGTTCAAATATGTATTTGAAAATCGTTAATTTGAAAAGGTTTATTAAGAACTGAATCGAGTTGAAATTGATGATTTGAGATTTGATTAAATTTTAATTTTGGAATTCGAGTTGATTTGAATCGATTTGTGAAATTTGAGAAAGCTATTTTTATATAAAGTATTTTAAACTATATCTAAAACTATTGATATTTTACTTTATAAATTATTTTAATATAAACTATTTTAATATAAATCATTTTCAATATAAATTATTTATTGTAAACTATTTTAACTTTTAACTATTTATATAAACTATTTTATTTTATAATCTATTTTATTATATACACTAATTTTAATACCTAAACTGTTTAAGAGGAAAGTGTTATGGATTCCAAAATGCTATGATTTCAAAGCTATGATTTCAAAGGGTTATGAATTTCAAGCTTTTGATTTCCGAAGTGTTTTGATTTTAAAAGACTTATGATTTCGAAAGCGATATAACTTTAGAAAGTGACATGATTTTGGAAATGGATTTATTTGAAGTGAAATGATATCGTATTGATTGGGTTTTTGTAATGGAAATGATATTTTGGTATAAACTATTTTGAAATGACCGTGGTGTTATAATAACGTTTGGTTGTTAAAGAGACCGGGATCAGATATGGGCATACTCTCCGTCGATACCGAAAACAACTTTAACAACTGTGTACACAATGGAGATTCCAAAATGAAGTAGGATGGTGGCGACGATCCTATATGAGGTATATACGTGGACCCGACTCCCATGAGTTGGCATAAGGTGGCTAAAATAGGAGCGATTTCAGGCCAATGTGGTAGCTCCTCTGATCGGACACACCCCATCATATGCCATTCTATTACTCTGTGATTGTTTTGGTGCGCACCTTTGATTTTTGGGAGTGTGGCTCGAGGTGGGCAGTAGTGGCTGTTATGCGTTACCACTAGTCCGAATGCGTAACTGGTATATCTACCCTGGTATTGCCTAGTTATGCGGTGTCACCTACCCTAGCGCGCCTTTTACGAGTTTCTTTTGTACCATACCTATGGAGTGCCCTCTGACGACGTCCATTACGGGGGAGATTACGGTACTGTATAGACTATGGGAATATATAAAATGTGTTAAGGGGGATATGGGTAATGCCTTAACGCTATTTTAATAGTTTACTTTACTTTAGACATTATTATAATAGCGTATATTACTACATAGTAGATAGTTTAACGGATCCTTAGAGGATGGTTATCCCAAACATCCACTGAGTTACTAGTATTTCAGCTGATATTTCACTTGAGTTAGATTTATTGATATAAGAATGTTAATCCTGACTCGAGTGTTTTGTGTTTTGCTTTATGCTCGGGTCAGACTGAGTGATACAGCATTTGAGACTCACCTCTGGAGTTGGATCTTCACTTGGAGATCCAGCTATCTATCCAGCTTTCAGTTATTCTGTTGATTCCAGTGATGTATGCTGATCTTGTATTTGACTATTGTATTGAGACATCTAGGTATACGAGACTTCTACTGTATCTTTTTTTAACTCTGTTATATATATAGTAGCTTAATGAACTACTATTCTTTTATTTCCGTCGCATTATTATTATATTACTCTGTGTCTGTGATCCTGTGATTATTTATTTACTGTATATGCTGAGTTTTGCCAAATTTAAATTAACAATCTGATATTTTGAGCAATTAAAATACGACATGTATAGATGCGAATGGTTGAAAATTTCAGGCTGTTACAATTATTGACGAATTCAAATGAATTTATACAAGCGAAAATCTAGGAATTCGAATCCTATAAAACCCAATCATCATCGGCCTAAATTAATCATTCGAGTTCAAACAACAACAGAACAAACTTTATATCAATAACTCGAATCATTAATCGAGTTCAAAGCAAATCAACCACAAAAGAAAGAAAGGAAAATCACGTAAAAATTCAAGTGAACTCGAGAAGGTGCCGTGTTCTAAGCAACAAACAATCGATCAACAGAGTAACGTGAAAATATCATTTGATTGATGAACTAAAGTCGGCAGCTTCAAATTCTCCAAAGCCCTAATTTCAGCAAAAAGGAACGAGCGAATAAAGGAATGAGGCCGCCATTTTTACAGAGCAAAGTAGAGCAAAGAAATAAAAGGGTCGGCCTTGTTTTATTTTAATAAAGGCTTTAGTTAATTAGGGTTTTTAATTTTTAATTTTTTTTAAATTACTTTTAAATTTTGTATTTCTCTTGTGAAGTCTGGTCATGTGACTAGGGGATGAACTACGGTGGTGTAGTTCGAGAATTCGCAACTCAGTGGCTGAGTTGTGGCAGGGTTTTGAGCATAGAGTTAGGTTATTCGATAGCGGGTGTCACGAGTTTACGTGTGTAAGCGTTTGACTACTTAATTTCTAGTAGAAACATTGGGGGCAACACGTAGACAGGATTTTGCTGAAGTTGGGTAAATCCGTGTGTTTTATTTTCTGCTTTTTATATTCTGGTATTATCCGTGCTGCTATTATTCTGCTCTGATCAGTGCTGCGATTATTTTATATACTTCCGCATTAAATTTTTATAATTATTAGTATCACCCTATTCACCCCCCTCTAGGTGAAATCGATCCTACACTGTCAATATGCTAGAAGTTGGATTCTTGGTTTTCTCTCATCATTACCAAAGATGGGTTTGAAAGTATTCAATCATATTCAATTATAGAATTACTTGTCACTATTTATCATATGTTAACATAATAATCTGTTAACCTCCGCAAGTAATATGGATAAACTTCTATATAGATTTCAAGTTAACAATAAGGAATGTTGTTTATGTCATACTTTTCAGGAAAGGAAAATCAAAAAGGAAGACTGAATGGATCAACAAATACAAAAACCATTGATTAAGCTATCATAAAGCAAATTCAGAAATGATATCATAGGGAAGGACTGCAGGCCAGGTGATATTTACAAAATTTTCATAATTTACATAATTTATTAAATTATTTACAAGTATACGGAACAAACATATACATTGCATAAATATAAATTGTTCATGAATCTTGAACAGCCTTATTTAGATTCTTGACAATTAAAGGATCCACAATGCGATGAATTACAATACAAAGAACTTCTTTAAGCTTCTTTTCTTTTTTCCTCATCTTATCTTCGTCGTCAATAGACTCAATGTTGGTCTTTAAAGCACGATTAAAAGCTTTGTTTGCGCCTTTAAGAGTTTTATTTTCCCTTTCCAAATCAGCGATATGCTTCTAAAGAAGATACTTCTCGCGTTTAAGTTTTTGAATCTTAGCAGCATACTCATTTATGCGTTGCGAGTACCTCATTTTTTGTTGTTCATTGAAATACTTCATCATTTAAAATTTGAATTTCTTGCACCATTCTCCTACTACTTTTTCGTCTAAACCAGGAGGAGGATTAGTCATAGTAGGGAACTTTTGGATGGCAAGGGAAGTAGACCTTGTTAATTTTGCAACAGATGGAACAGTAAAAGAAGCTGGTGAATCGATGTTTGAAATATTACTTCCCATAATGAATTCAAGCAATTCACATTGAGCTTGACTATCTTTCAACTTAATCTCCAAATCACTTACTTGTTGAAGAAGTTCCGACATCTTATGGTCAAAGTCAGTTGAAGGATTTGACTAAATTTGCTGCTTCAATATGGAGCTTTTTTCGTTTTTACTCTTAATATCCACCTCAAGATTGGCAATCTGATCATTGAGGTTTCTAATGATCGGCTTTTGAAGCAAATATCTTCTATACCATTCAAGAACTGTGGAATTGTTTTGAAAGCGAGAATATAAAGGATCATTAGCGAGTTTTCTCTTTTCAATGTCTGCTAATAGCCGATCTTTGATGCTGATGAAACGAGATGGAGAATCTAACGAGAATGGTGTTATAGATAGCTGTAACTCCTATTTAAGCAAACAAAAAAGAAAAAAGAAAATGAAGTTAAGACTAGAACAATCAATCTCTTTATTATAGCAATAAAGGTTACAACTCAAGTAAAAGTGAAACGATAAAGTACAATTAGACATTTTTTTCATATCTAAAGTTGGGAAACTGCATTTCTAACTTTATTCAAGGAATTAGCAGAAAGAATGACCATTGGGTGAAAAGGAACATTAAGTCCTTTCGAGTTAATAACTGGTGGATATTTGTTATAGTCCCACTCTCCGGCAGGAGGACTATCACGACCACATATTAATTTGGTATGATATGTCTAGATTTCCTTAAGAAGCTTTTCTTTTTCTTCACCAAAAAAATCGAAACAAAGACGAGGATGTTCCATGTAAAGTCTTTGCAAATCTCTAAGAAAGCAATATCTAGCTAATTTTGAAGATTTCAAAATTGATGCCTTTTTTAGATAATCTCTTCTTAGTTTAACATACTTGCTTAGATAATCTCTAGAGACAAATTTGCTTGAGGGGCATTCATTCTGTGATAATGTAATAAAATACTACTAAGCATAAAAGAAAATAAAGCAAAAGTTCACAAATCAATAATATTACATAATTACGAATGTTCATCTGGTTCATACAAAATCGACTTTGTAAATAACTCTAAAATAAATTTGTCCTTATAATATTTAAGTTTCTCAGGAGGTAGTTCTTGGGGAATCGATTTGACTCGTGGTAAGTTCCAACATGCTCCAGGATGCGGAGCAGATCCAAATTCGTCCAAATATCTCTTTTGTAAATGCCTAAGTAGGCCTCCACTAAAATCACCTAAGTACGAGAAATCTACAGTCGGGTATCTACAATAGGCATTGTATAAAAAGTCTACCAAGACGTTCCTCTTTTCAATCAACATCCAAAAGAGCGTAATCAACTTCCGATTCTCTTTCAAAAGACCATCATATTCAGGGCGCACCATCCTTAATCGTGGGGCAGCTTCTTGATTTTTGAAAGACGCTAACACCGCCACACTTCTTTTAAGTCTATGATACATATCGGAGAGAATATTGTGTACTTTCAATTGTTTTTCTAACTCTCTATACAAGATATTTATTTCCGCTTCTTTTTTTTCAAGCTTGGTTTTATAAGGGTGAATAGGTTTCCTCTTTATCTAAAATAAAGGATTCAGACTATTATTATCTTGGAAGTGAAAGTCGTTTAAACAAAGAATCTCATACCTGGGAAACGGGAACTGATGCTTGAGGGACCTGCATCTTCTCTCTTGGTTCTTCCACGTTAATGTTAGCAGGCTCCTCTTGAGGGTCAAAAGGTGCAGGGGGTTCAAGTAGGCTTGCTTCACGAATAGATGGATCAGGATTGACCTTTTATGAAGCCATGGTGTTGTCATCATCATCTTTTTCAGGAGCATCAATGTGACCACCCCTGTCACCACCTGAACCTTGACTTCCACCTACGTTATCATCATTATTGTCATCATCATTATCATGATCATCGTCATCATTACCGCCCTCTTCCCCAGAGAATTCATCTTTATTACTTTCATCTTCAGAGTCGGAGTCAATCTCGAAAGAAGGGACTTCGAAGGATAGGATTTTAGAGGCATCGATCTCCTCTCTTTCATAAACTTCAACCCCCTGCTCCATTCTTTTTACTTTGTCCATAACTCTGTTACAAGAGCAAGGTCAAGTGAAGGAAGCTCAAGTCTGTGCATTTATCTATATTGTCGGCGTAAGCAAGCATCATGGCGTCTTCAAAAGAATTAACAATGATGTCCTCAAGGGAAGTATCAAGGAATTGACATACCCATTGCTTTGCGTCAAAAATAACATTGATAGCTAACTTTAGAGAATTTTTATTTTTCTTCAACTTTTCACAAGAGATGATTGTTCTGATGCCATTCGAGCTTTTTCGACCTCAGATTCTTTCAAGGCCATTTTCAGGGCCAAATTTTCGTCAACAAGGAGTTGATATGCTTTCCTCTCCTCGGAAATAACAGACTCTGATTGAGCAAGAGAAGATTTCAATCTATCTAATTGCATCAAAGCTTCATTTTTACTCGCAAACAAGGAGGAGACTTAGCTTTTTAAGTTTGAAATTTCTTCTCAAAGCCTTGATGTCTCTGTGGAAGATTTTAATAAACCCTTTTGTAGGGAGAGCCAGCTCTTGGAAATCTAAAAGAAAAGGTATAACGTAAGTCAAAAACTTACAGAAAAGCAATAACAATAAGGTTAATTGATATTAAGCATACCAGGAGTTGTTGTTCAACTAGAGAGCGATAGTGGTCCATTAGATCAGAAACAGACTAAGGTGGTCGGATAGAAGTAAAGGACGGGGAACTCAAGATAGACTGAACCATCTTTTCAAAATCACTCGGAGGCACAGTAGATGTGGATCTAGAAGAGTGCAACTCCTTAGAAAGGGTCGAAGTCCCCAATCCTTTTTGCATTTGATCAATCACACGAGGAGAGCAGGAGATGATAATGCACGATATGGGATCAACCTTTGTGGGAGTCTTCTTTGGTTGATCAAGAGAAGCTTCAATAGTTGGACTCTCCAGAGTTTTGTTGATATCCATAGACTCCCCCTCTTCTCGTGGCGGAGAATCGGTAACTTCAATGATTTTAGCCTTCTTAGGGGATGGTTCTGCCATGGTCATTTTACCCAACTTTCTTTTAGCAGCCATCTTTGACTTAGAAATGGCCTGAGTCGAAGATGACACATGGGATGTAGAAGTGGGGAGAGCTGGATCACTTATAACTAGTTCAACCTGAGAAGCAGCTGTTGAAAATTCAAAAAATTACAAGTTAGAGAAGTAATTTAAAAAGTAACACAACAAAAAACTACAAGTACTATGTTTAAACCTATCAGAATGATCGGGACAAATTGGTGACACTGGGGAGAAATTCTTCGGATACCCAAAGAAAGGAAGCGTTTGCTCCGAGATGTGTGTTGAACTAAAGGAGGTTGACAAAGTACCCTCTGACCTACTGGTAGGAGGGAATGCTTTTGTAGATCTGTAGGATTCAATAGAGTTAATCTATTCCCAATCCTACTTGCAGTGGCAATCAACGACTTTACAGTTTTCTTATCTTCTTCATTCAGCTCTTTAACAGAAGCACCTGACAAGGAAGCATAGATTAGCAAAGGAAAGTAACTAAATAGAAAAATAAAAATTGTTATCAACTTACAGAGGGAAGAGAAAACCCCACTGATGTTGGAAAAGCATTTAACGAAAAAAAACTGCGTCTCCCAATCTCTGAATTTGTTTACCCCCTCGGATATTAGCTTTTTGGAGGGATTGGCTGTAAAGATTTGATTATTCAGGTTGCTGAGTTTAACTGATCAAACAAGATAGTTCAAAACTTTAGCATTAAGTGAAGAAGTTCAAGACTCCAGTGCCATGAGTTCTAAAGATAGAAGATAGATGTATACGTTTGGTGATAGTTGAATGGGAGAAATGCCCAAGTGGGTCAGGAGCTTGACCAAGAAATCTGGAAAAGGCAGGAAACTACCGTGCCAAATGTGGATAGCAGTGTAGGCAAAATATCCTTTATGTGGGCATTGGATAGTATCGCTATCACTTGGGGGAATAGCTTCCACCCCAGTGATGCCGAAGTCACTAAGAATTACATCTACATCATCCTGAGTAGATATCAAGGAATGCTTAAAGTTGCTTCAATCTTCTTAGGAGAAGATTCTATCATCAGCACTGTGTCTTTTTTTGGTTTTTGGGAAGTCTTTTTCACGCCCATGATCATGCCAAGTGATTTCATTTCAGTTCGAAGTTATGATTTTTTATGAAACCAACATTTTTTTCAAGGACGTCAAAAACCTATTACAACAATTCGAACATCAACCAGTACATGAAATTTCATATCCTTGAAAGAATGTTAGAGTTAGTTTAGAAAAATAAAATTTGTTGAGCTTTCGACAGAGTCGAAAGGGAGAATGGAAGAAGACGACCAACAAACATACTTCAACAATGTCGAAAGCTCAATGAAAACATTGTTATTAAAAGTGGTAGTTGAATCCTATACAACCAGTTTAAATATAAACATACGCTAACAACATTCAATAAACAAGACAAATAGACCTTTCGACACTTTCGAATCCCCTGAACTTTGTTTCACAAAAAGAACATGGATCCTGTCGAAACCCTATATGCCAATCGAGTCAAAAGGTTTAAGTTTGAATTATATTAATAAAAATGGAAAGGTCTTGGGACATTTCAACAATATTGGTATATAATGATGATCGAATACCAATTAGTTATGAAAGGTGTCGCGAAAGTCGAAAGGTGTATATGGTTTTGAAAGCATACCAACAACTAAATTTGTGTCGATACAGTAAGTTTCGACTGAGTGGAAACATTTGATTTGATTTACAACTTAAATAAAGTATGTTATTCTCAACCCAATTTATAAAAAAATGAATGATGAATTTCTAACTCCACACATTTCCTAAAATTAAATTAGTAGGCATGTACTAGAGGTTTTGAAACCTATGAAATAAAAGGTTATGCTTTCGAAGAGTATGGACTAGATAGTCATTTAGTAAAGCACATCAGGCAACTTCTTTGAAAGATATCAGAATACACTAAAGTATAATTATGCTTTCGAAAAAGTCCGCTTCATATTAACTACATCAACCTTTTGATGAGATCAATTAAGGGAGGCGCTAGACTACCTTTCGACCTCATTGAAAGAGGTTGAAGAAGCAAAACAAAAGTTACCGCCTTAACCCCTTTCGAAGGGGTAGAAAGGTAAAATTGCAGCGCCAAAATACGATTCATATCGCTAAAACTTCTCTATGAAGTAACTGTAAAATTCGTTCTTCCCTAAATTTAATTTAAACCCAAATACTATATAAAAAATAATTAAAATTAATTTAAGCGTGGATTTACAATCAATAATCATAAAATCCGCGAAATTTATTTTCGAACCTTTAAAAATAATAATGATAATAGTTAAAAAATTACTTTTTGGATGAATTCAAAGAATAAATTGAAGTAAGAAATGAAAATAGAGAAGCCATAGAATCAAATTGAAGGACATTTTCATGAACCAAAAACTTAAAATTATCTCTATAAGATTCGAATAGTATTTCAAATTCAAATCAGGCGAATGTTTAAATCGAAATTTAATATGGAATGTTAGTTTGAAACGCAGAAATAATGAAAACTTACTTTGGATACGAGTCTCCGTTTGTTGGAAATAGGAATTACTTAAGAAATTAAAAGCTTTGATTCTTGCTAGAAATTTTTTATAATTGCAGATAAATGAAAGAGGAGAAGGAGGGAACTTGATTTATAAGAAAAGTCAGCATGGGGGGAACCGTATGATCAAATTTAAATGAACGGCTAAGATTTCGCAAGAATATGAAAAGGTGGGAAACGTTATAGGTTTCGGAAGGGTTAACTTGGAAAGTCAAGGGCATCCCTTCGCAAGGGGGGGCAAATGTTACCACCAATCCCCACTTCAATCTTGTCGAAACCAAGATGAATAGAAGAGAAGGAAGAACAAGAGATAATAGCACCAACGAGGCCTTTCAAAGGAGTCGAAGGGATGCTGTAGTCAAGGGCCAGATGTGTTACAAGATTTCAAAAGGGTCGAAAGCACCCTTGCGCTTCAATTGCTTCCTTTCGAAAAAGATGCTTTCACATGCATGAAGATGTTTCGAATGGGTTGAAGACTACCTTTCGAAGGAAGCAAGTAACAGCCACACATATGCGCACCAAACCCTTCGAAACCGAAGGTTTCGCCTTTATTCAGATTACTCAGAAAAATATTTCGTTGAAACAACCCCTTCGAAAGCATAATTAAGCCTTTCGAACCGGTCAAAACCTTTCACAACTGAGAGGGATTCCGCATCTATCCGCAAGCATGTCTACGAAAGTAACCATCTGCGTCGAAACCCAGAGTATTTCAATATCATCGAAACCCCAAGGATGTACCCAGACCCGACCCTGGCCCAAGGCCACCAAGGCGGTGGCCTAGGGCCTCCGATTTTCGGGGGCCTCAAGCTTTGATTTATATATATGATATATAATATGATGTTCACAATATTTACATGAAGTAATATAGCTCAGTGGTAAAAGTGTTCCACTTCCTCCTTGAGCACCTAGGTTCGACTACCGCACTTGACATTTTGCACCGTTTTGCTTTTTTCCTCACATTCTTACTTCTTCTCAGCCTTGGGCCTCCAACTTGTCAGGGCCGGCCCTGGATGTACCTACTGATAAAGTCGAAAGCTCATGCTACTTCTCACTAACAAGAAAAAAGCAACACAAGGGGAAAAGGTGCATCCACCCCTTTCGATGAAGATGGAGGCATTCAAATCCATTCAAATGCAATGCTGAGGGATGCGCAAGTGTCAAAGGTGACGAAAGGTCTACAAAGCCACCTTTCGACCGGGTCGAAAGCTCTGAGTCGAAAAGTGTCAAACCACACCTATAAATAAGACCCAAGTGGTCTGGTTTGAGGGATCCGAATTCATTCACTCTCTTCTTATACTTTCTTAAATTTGTAAATTTGTAAACCCTAATTTGGAAATAAGATTAGGGGAAATTGATGAGTTTATACATCATTAGTTCAATGAAGGTAAGATTTTGATATTTTTTGGTTATGCAACTGTTTTGAGATATTTATTGGATTCGATTGTGTTCTGCTTGTGTCGACTTAATCGAAAGAAAACCTTCCGAGTGAGTCGAAATCCATTTACTAATAAACTTAGGTTCTTAGCTCTAAACCATAATTCACTAAAAGCTCACCCTTTTTAGTGAGTCGAAACCTCAAATTCGTCCAAAATCTCCAGACTTAAAGGTCTAAACAAAAGCCATTAAAGAAGTAAGCTTCCGACAAAGTCAAAACCTATCATTTATCCAATATCTTATAACATTTGAGCCAACCATTAGATTACCACCATTGTTTCAATAGGGGGTTTTGAATCGATTAAAAAACCAACTAGGCTGGTTTGAAAGACTTAGAAAGAAAGAGATATAAGTGTTACGACTAGGTCGAAAGTTTAGACAAGGAGGTATTTTCACAACAAAGGCCTATTGAAAAGGAAAATCAAAGGAAGAAATAAGACCCTAACTTTCCCCACTTAATCAAAAGAGGTTTTAAAAGACATACCTGCACTTTTACTCTACTTTGGGGGTGTTGATAAGTTTCCTTGTTAACAGTCTACTTCTTCGACGTTCTAGAACTAAGTACACAAGTAAATCGTTTCATATAAGTGATATCACTTTATGGAATTTAATTCAGTTCCATAACTGAATCAAAAGTTTACTTTTAAAATCGAATTCGTGCTTGTGCTTTGGATTACAAGTATTAGCTTTAAAACACTTTGTGAAAAGAGTTCACTAACTTTAAACATCATTTTAAAAAGGATTTAATAACTTAAAACATCCTTATTACTTTTATTAATCAACTTTAAACTTCATTAACTAAGTTGATTTAATTAACTATGATAACCTTTAATTAAAAAGGGTAAATCACCTTTAAAATATCATTAATTCAATTAATTAGTAATATCTAAATATAATTAATTAAATCAATAAATTTATAATTAAATATCATTATTTTAAAATATTTACCAATTTAAACAATCATTAAGGAAAGACTAATTAAAGTTAAAACAAGTTGATTTCCATTTAAAAGTCATTAATTAAAAAGATTAATTAATTTTAAAAAAATCATTAATTAATTGATTGATTGACTTTAATCCATCATTTTCAAAAGATTAATTAGCCTTAAACGTCATTAAATAAAATGATTAATTAAATTTAAAACATCATTAACTAAGTAATTAGTTAAATTTAAAACACATCATTAATAAGTTAATTAGTTAACCTTAATCCTTATTAATTAAATAATTAATTAAATTAATTAATCGTTATCAAAATAATTAATTATTTATGCAAACATCATTAATCAAAATCTTACTTAACTTGTAAAACAATTCCAAACATGAAGATGAAACCAAATGGTTTGATAAGAAATGATTTTCCGAAAGTGCCGATATAGCTCTATCGCTATACGGGCAGTTCGACAAACAAGTTTATAACATTGTCAACACAACCCAACATCACATACCAATGGTTTAAGCATACATACAACAAGCATTCGTAGGCAATAAATATGAACATGAATATAGTTTTAAAGCTTCGGTTTTTTAGGGTAAAATTTTACTTACTAACTAGTTTGCTAACTAACCATTACTTAACATGTTTGTGTCAATCATACATACACATTTCCAAATCAAACATGAAAAAATTCACATCGTATCCAAACCAAGCAAGCAATATATATCACAATATAACTAAAGAAAAATATTTCCCAAAAAAGTTAAGAGTTTACTCACCGAAAAGCTATCCAAACTCTTACTAAATTTGGGTATAACCTAGGACTTCCATTACTACGCCAAAAGATGAGTTTTTGACCCTTACTGCACTAGGTAGGATTGGCCTTGAAAGGAGAAGGAAGTGAAACTTAATTTGGTAAGGTGGAGTGACTTTAGATAATCATCGAATTCTCAAAATAGAACCCGAAAATAGGTCATTCTCCAACTAGTTTTTGGACGATTTACTCTTAGGTTTTGAAATAGTGATAAAGAGGAAAGTTTTAGAAAATTCTTTTCTTTATCATTTTAAAAAATGAATCACACAAATTGATTATTTTAAAGAAGACATGGTCGGAAGAAGAAGGACCATTTACGGACTTGAAATTATGGGTCTGAAAACACTCTATAAAGAATTGATATTTTGACATATCTAATTTTAAAATTTGAGGGAGTGGTACAAATAAAAGTTGTAGTCACTAGAATTCTCTATGGTTTCAAAAAAGGAATAACTTGATTTGACTTATTATGGAGGAGGTTATGGCCGTGAGAAAATGAGGTAAAAATGGAAAAGATGGTGTGATTTTAAAACAAGTTTTTAAGGATTTTGAAAGCCATGGATTTTTCTCAAAGCTAAAAGAAGAAGCCATTAGAGCTTCTTTGAAAAGCTTAATAAAGTGAATTTTAAGAAGTGAGGAAAAATTAAAGGAATTAGGAAGAATTGTTTCTTTTATAAGAAGGCAAAGCTTACAAAGGAAGCTTCTTTATTTTAGTTTAATTCTGTAGCTTATATAGGAAGCTCCTTTATTAAATTATATTTTCTATCTAACATGGGAAACTACCAAAATAAGATGAAGTGTATTAGTGTATAAAAAGTGTTATGATATTTCTGATAACTTTTAACCAACGAGAAACTGAAAATTCAAAAAATGTATTTCCGGATACATTTTCTATTTTTATTTGAACTATTATTTTAGTAAATATATTTTGAAAGTGATTTTTAACATCATTAATTATTATTTAAAAGATGTTTATTTGGTTTTTGAAATCCATTATTTAAATATTTAAAAATTATTTAAATATTCAAATTCAAAGCGATTAATTTACGGGTCATTACAAATCTCCCCCTAGAATTTAAAATGGTCGCTCAATAGATAATGTGATTTGAGATATAAATACTAAAGTACCTACATGAAGAAAATTTACATAAATGGTTCACATCACTTTTATACCAAGTATTGAACCTAAAAACTACAAAGAAGCAGCTATGTACGAATATTGGATTTGAACTATGCAAGAAGAACTTAACCAATTAGAAACAGACAAGGTATGGGAACTTGTTCCAATACCATAAAATTAATTTGTTATTAGTAAAAAATGGAATTATAAAAATAAGGTTGATGAAATTGGTGCTTTCATAAAACTAGACTTGTGGCTCAAAGGTACAATCAAAAGGTAGTGATTGACTGTGAGGAACATTCGATCATGTAGGACGTCTTGAAGTCTTACGAATACTTTTAACATTTGCATGTCATTATGATTTAACTTTATATTAAATGGATGTCAAAAGTACCTTTTGAAATGCATATATTAAAAAAATTGTTTTTGTTGAACAACCACCACTATATGTTGGTATGAAGGACTGAAAAACTACCTTTTAAATTCTGGCATTGAAATTGGTAAGGTTGACACCACTTTGTTTATCAAAAATAATAGAAATGATATTTTAATCGTACAAATATATGTTGATGGTATAATATTTGGTTCAACTAATAAAAAGCTTTATGACAATTTTTCTAATATTATGAAAAATAAATTCGAAATGTCACATATTGGTGCACTTAATTATTTTCTAGGATTACAAGTTAAATAATTGAAAGGATTTTTTATTTTTCAAGAAAATAATATAAAGATTTAATAAAATGTATTGCAGTAAACCCACTCCAATGGGTACTAGCTAGTCGTCATTTGGACAAAGATGGAAATTGTAAGGTTGTTGATCAAAAACTATAAAGAAGTATGATAGGTTCCTTAGCATGATGAGCGTTTGTTGTGTGCTAGGTTTTAAGAAAATCTCAAAGAATCACATTTTCGAGCAGTGAAAAGAATTTTGCATTACTTGACTAATACTAAAGATTACGGACTTCTCTATTATAAAGGCTATCCTTTTGAATTTTTATCGTATAGTGGTACTAATTTTGGTAGCTACAATATGGATCGAAAAAGTACGAGCGAAACTTGCCACTTTATCGCACAACCTTTATATCATGGTTTACTATGAAAAAAATCATGTTTCACTATCGATGAGTGGAGTAGGAATATATTTTTGCTGCTTGGATTATGCTCAAGTAACTACATGTAGCAAACATTACGTGATTTTAGAGTTAATTTAATAAAGTCACCAATTTTTTGTGATAACACCAGTGCAATAAACTTATCAAAAAATCATGTAAACCATTCCAGAACAAAACATACTGATACATGACATCGTTTTTCAAGAGATAATATGGAATATACGGAGTAATTTCACTAGACTTTGGTAACACTGAAAATCAAATTGCTGACCTTTTCACAAAGTTGCTTCGTGAAAATACCTTTTTAAAATTAAGAAGAGAACTAGGAATTTGCTCGCTATCAGAATTTAAGTAATTTTTCCATACATAAGTTAATTAAAATTAAAATAAAATTGTGATTTTTTCAAAATAAAAACTTTAAATATTTTTACAAATGGTGGCTTTTTTAAATCCATATAAAATTATTTTTACATATAACTTAAAATAAATATTTTTATACAAATAATTTGTATTATGATTATTTACTTCTAAACTTAAAAGAATTTTAAACATTTTTTGTAACAATGCATCTCTACAAAAATTAAATTTCAAATACAATTTAGATAAATATTCTTATGATTTTACATTACTATACAAAACATATCTTAATATTTTTATAAATTTTTTAATCAAAGATAACTTATGGTGTTTTTGTTTATAATTTTTTAGTCAAATCAGTGTTTGATTTTATTTATAAATTTTTTAATCAAAATGATCGACCGCTCATAAAATGACAGGTCGACCACTTAGGTCATAAAAACCCGAGAATCGAGCCGTCGTATGTAATTTCTGCAGTTGGATTTGTATTCCATCTTTCGCTCTTTAGTTCAACCTCCCCAACTCATTTTTTATGTCTATTTTTTCATTCAAAACTTCCTCATAACTACTCGACAATGGCCCCAAAGAAATGAAGCACCCCTAAATCATCATCTCAGACTTCATTGCTCACTCCCCAAATCAAAGTGTGGCTCAATAATGATTCAAGGGTGATGTCTGACTACACCAGAATGGTTAATTTTACACTACTTACTTGGGATCGGTAAAGTTTTGTAATTTTGAATCATAGGACTCTTTCATCAGATGATCAGCAAGCCATAGTGTTTGCATCATATTTGTCTTTCATATCATTCAGTGTACTGCACTTCTATTTTTTAGACTCTGTTTGGTTCTGTTGATTTCATTCCTTTTAGTATTTGCATTAAGTCAGACATTGTGTTTGTTCATTTTGTAATATTTGCATTTGATAAGACAAAATGTTAGTTTATTTTGTAGCATTTGCATTTAGTCGTACATTGTGTTAGTGACATCTTATGACATTCCGTGTTTATGATATTTAGTTCTACATGAAGTTTATGGTTTTATTTTTGTTCACTCCATGAAGTTTGTCTATCTATTTGATATTTATCTTTTTTGTTGAAGACAAAAAGGAAGAAAATATCTCATATATTCAGGGGCGTCCCATTTTTAGAGGGAATATTGTTTTATGTTCTTTTTTTTTATATAAGTAGGTGTCGTCATTTGAAATGGGAGAATGTTAGACTCTATATTTTGACAAGAACAAATGAAATATGTACTATACATTTAAAATTGCATGGTATTTAAATAAATTCTAAGAGATGAAAATGATATATATACAAGAAGGACATTAAGGACATTATCCAGATGGAGAATGAGCCAGAGATAACTTTGATATAGATATAAACGTTCTAGTATTTTCTTTGAATTTAATCTAGTCGAGTCTTAGAACTTAGCATGTTAAAATCACTTATAATCTCTATCTTATCACTCCTCGTTTCTTTGAAATCATTTTTAATAATTTTTTAATGATTTTTAAAGCATACAAGTTTAAATGCTTTCATAACACAAGTTTATAGTGCTCACCAATCGACCATCGGTCGACCGCTAGAAAAATGAGCGGTCAACCGCTGGCGTCACTAGTCGACTGCTTAATATTCTTATAGTCGACAAAATTTTGACAAGATTTTAATTTCTAATGTTTTTATTTTGAAGGGTTGCCTATTTCACTAACCGCATCACTTCACTTGCAACCATTAACTCTTAAACCAACAATTACCACTCCTCTATACAACTTTTTACAACTATAAAAACATTGCATCTGATTTTAGAAGAACTAACTTTTGCTTATTGTTCAATTCTATTTTTCTGATTTCAAAAACTTTCAAATTCCTACACTCTGGTCAACTATTTTCGGTCCTAAACCCTGCTCATAGTTTTTTGGAGATTAGTTGTGGTTATATGACCATTGTACTACATTACAACAAATCAGTTTTTGAAGATACAAAAGATTGTCGTCCTTAAGAGGGAGTATTCATGCAGACAGTTGTAAACATTTTCCTTCAGGTAAAGAGGGGCTTAGTTAGTGAAATACTGAAGGGAAGCTTCAGGACTGGATATAGAACGAGAGATCCAAACAAGTATAAAATCCCTACTATGATTTCTTTACTTTACTTTTTCTTTACATATTTACTATATTACATAAACTATTAGCCATATTATTAGATCCATCTATATACGTACACTTTCGTACTTCACTTTTTGGGCTAGACCGGTAGCAGGTAGGATGTCGTACTTAATTACCCAAACTCATCCTAGGTATTACTTTTCTAGACATCCTACTAAATGAGTATATTTAATAAGTTGGCCCTCATATTGGTAATTTAGACCGCATAGCCTATTGGGTTTTGATACCATTGTTGGAATTAGGCCAGCACGTAGTAGATTAAATGAGTGAATTTCAAATTTTTTACCATTTTATATCTTATTGGGCTTATAAAGTAAATTAGTTTAGATCTAATCTAAAAAATATTTAAATATAATCATTATTTTTTAACAGGTTAATATCAAGATTTTATTTGTGCATATAAGTGATATATAGTGTGTATGTGTGTATCAAATACATACATACATATGTGTGTGTACAAGCACGTGCAACTATAATGTACATGGTTTAACGTGCCCATGTCTAAGAGCTAGGATTGACACCACAATGGATACATTAGCCTCTTTATATACTTGTTTGTTGTCTAATATTAACTCATAATTAATATATAATGAAGTACTTGCATATATACATTTAATATATACATACAAATAATTATATATGTATATGTACATAAACTAAAATAATTATGTATGAATATATTTTAATCGTAAAACCAATTCAAAATACAATATTTAAAATAGCGAAAGAATATTCAAAATTTAAAATCACTTCTAGATTCATAAATATCTTGTTTGAATTTCAAATGTAAAATAAAAAATTTAATATATATATATATATATATGAATTAAAAATAATTTATTTTATTTCAAAAATGCGTATAACATATATATATATATATATTAAATTTTTTACAACAATTTATATATTTTTAATAAAAGATAGAATTTTAATTTTTAAATTTCGGCCAAAAATGTTTTTGGTAAAATCAAAAGTTTTTTTATCTCCATGCTATTTTAATTTTTTTACTTCAATTTACGTACGAAAATGATATGAAATATTATAATTCTTTCCGTAAATTGCTATATCATATATAAATATATATACACACACATGTTAATATATTTTAATTAAAATTTAAGATATATAGTATACATAATTATATTTAGATATAAATATATATGTCATCCGGCCTTTTGGCCCGGCTATATTCAGATTGATTTGACAAGTTAGACTTAACGATGGACAAGGAAAATAGGTCAGAGAGATGATCACAAAGTCAAGTGATCAAGCACAGACAACAATATGAACCAGCGATCAAGCGAAACTAAGAGATGAACCCTACAGAACATTCTAAGTATGTATTATAGTCTCGAATAGGCAAGGGATTGGGTAAGATCCCTACCTCTACACAAGGGATCGGATCGCATCATCTTAGCAGGTCAACTCAATGGAAATCGATCGATATCTCAAAATCTAGATGTCAACTATGCAAACATTTTTGGTGACATGGAGCTAACACGAAGGGTGACCCACCAAAGTGATCGCGACTCGCCACGTGGCCGTTAAGATGGATCGGGGCCGATCCCTATTCCTTGGGATTTAGGCTTGGCGATCGCTCGTGTGACCTAGTCTACATCTGGAAATTCTGCTGGCGATTTTTCAGGAAGATATTCGGCCATCTCCCCCTATAAATACAGGCTTCATGGTTCATTTTTAGGATCTAGACGCTGTTAATTTCTTTGTACTCATTCTATTCATGGATTCCGATCTGATCCCTCTTGTACTCAGAATTCAAAATTATTAATAAAGTAATTTCATGAAAGTGGACGTAGGCAATCAACGCCGAACTACAATAAATCCTTGTGTTCTTGTTTTTGCTTATATTTTGTTGGTTAATTGCTTATTTCCTCTATTTTCATTAAGATTTCTTCATTTATTTCTCTACATACACTCTATAGGTGTTTGTGACAAATTTTGGCGCAAACATTTTGGTGCTTTCATTGAGAAAACAGTTCTCTGCTTGATTGGATCTCATCATCAACTTGTGGATTCCATTATCCGTGAGATTAGATCCAGTTTTCTATCTACAAAGTTTCCGTTTCAACTCAGATTTGAAGGAGATCTAAAGGAAACTAATAGCCATGGTCAGAGGAACTAAGTCTACCTCCTGTGTTGATGAAGGAAATGAAGAAGCTAATGGTCAGTAAGTTGATCAAAACGTTCAACTAGTAGCTACAGAAACCCAAAATTTTGGTGAATTCATCACCAAAGCCGATTTCCAGAACTTGATAAAGGAAACGATGGACAACCGTCAGCAACTTAACCAACAGATCCAAGCCAATATTGACCTGATGAACCAGTTGAAGGATCGGCGTGGCAAGACAAGGAGGGAGCATACTCCGCACTCGGTATCAAAGAATTCCTCCTCATTTGATGACTATCAGCGAAGCAGACATCGTAAAACTGACGTGTACAACACTGGAACATCAGGACAGAACCAAGCGACCCTTACTAGCGACTGACATCGACCGGCCTCGACCCTTCCTCCTGTGGAGGGAATCACTAATCAGCTGGGGGTCCACTCTGGAGGTGCTACAATTGATCAGGATGCTGGAGCTCAGGTGAATGTAGTTAAAACACAGTTGAGAGATTATGGTAGGACCGCTGCTTAAAAGATAGATCAGGAGTAATAGGAGCCAAGGCAACATGGTACTGCCTGTAGACATGGATCTTGTCATTCACGTAAGGTGGAACATGACCATTACTTGGCACCAACTCTTCAAACACCGGAGTTAACAACATGGTATAACAACCTAACTTTTCGACCCTCGAATGTCAACAGTAAATAAATCCATGGTATTCGTGTGCCGAGCACCTAAGTGCCGAAAAGACAGAAAGTTAGAGTAAAATAAAAGAAAATAGAAAAAAAATAAGAAAGAGAGAACACAACATTAGAATATCATAACGGAATGATAATATATAATATCAAAACAAAAGTATAAAGGGTTACTCTTAATACAGAAATATCAGAGTTACTAAAACCTAAGTACTATCATTAGCCTAGACAATTATAACAACCTGTCCTTACATATGCTGATATACAGAAATGCAACGAAAATTGGAATACTATGGTTAATAGCCCTTCAGCTCTCTCCATAAGCTCTAAAGCGTTCAAATCTAAATCTGGAAACATACATAGGGCTAACCCGAGCACTATAAGAAAATAACACTCGGATCCGTCTTGTAAACCAACGTGAGAAACTCAAATCATATGTGATAAGTAACAATAACCATCGAGACCGTACGGATTTCCATAACAATTTTTCCCTCAAAGAAACGAACCATTCATTAAGTTTAATATATAGTGATATGGTAGATAATGTCTAGAGTGTAGCATATAAGTCATATAAAATATTTGTCGTGTGAACGCCGCAACAATAATAGATATACAATCAATACCACTAAGATACATTTGCAAACAGATTTTCCCATAGTGAGCTACTCGGATTTCGCCGAATCCAAACTCCATGAAAAGGATTGGAAACTACCTTCCGAGCAACGTATATCTCTAGATAGGATATACTCTAAGGTAAACATAACTGGACTACCCTCGGTGTGTGATCTGAGCCATACCAACTCCCGGTAACAACATATCATTAAGCATCTCTAGACATGGAGTTGATATACATTTGAGGTTTTTGAACCCTCTAGCCATGTCCCTTCTGTGTTTTCTTTCATGTTCCTGACGCCGAGGATACGTTTGGCATCTCTCATAAGAGTCTTCATCACTTGAACATAACACGAATCCCTAAATGGATTTCTTCGTCTCAAACAGATCACAAATCACTACATGGATTCGAGCATCTAGAACCAATCTCAAACCTCCACATAGGTTCCCCACATAAGTCCTTGGATGAATGCTAATGTTGTCCTCTCTCTTGGAGTACTCCTCAAGATAGACAGTCCTACACGATAGTATCGTTCGAAATGTTAACGCTAAGCATTCCCGGACTTAACCTTAGGATAGTTAGTTCAACTCTATAACATTCTACTTCATAACCGCTTCCAGAACATAGACCGCGTATGTCATTTTGAAGTGGCTTCGGGTTCGAGTCATCTCATATAAGTACACTCTTCCCACTTACCAGACTCTCCAAAACCAATCGATGAATTTCCGGTTAACTCAATTCAGATTCTCTCGGAGTAACCAAAAGCTAGAGACGTTTCGTACCAATACTTCTCCTTGGATGTTTTTATTGGTATGAAATAGTGAAGCCTTTCAATAACTTCTTAAGTCAATATTTGGTCAACTTCGATAATCGGCTAATCGATTATCTAGTCAAAACAATTGCTTATATAAATTACGATTCATACACTTAACTCGTTTCCGACATTCCAACTTAACTATTCCTCACATAAGAGTTAAGCCAGGTAAATTTTGGCAGTGGTTTCTCCAAGCCTTGCTTAGACACTTCATTCCTAAATCTCACCAGATAGATAAGTTTACCTTGCTGGCTTTTAATGTTAAGTATAGTAGTAATGATTTCCATAAACAAGTATGAAACCAACATGATTAACACGTTTTCAACATTTTCCACTTACCTATTCCTCGGTTAAGAGGGAAACCTGGTAGATTAGGTCTCTATTGCTCTGTCCCTACTCGACATCAATCTTAACTCTCATAGATAGATAAACTTACTTCGTCGGCTTATTAGTGTCAAGCATAATTAATTACTTTTCTAGTAAGTAATTTAAACAATCAACCATTTGGCCATTTAACAATTCAAATCCCTTCCTCAACCTTTTGTTTATACTTTTAAAATACTTGAAAATACTTATAATAGGTTTTAAAACATTTACCCAAAATATTACTTAAAAATAAAACGTTTGAAAAATCAACAAAACTTGGAAAAAGAACATGTTTTATTCTAAAAATTATTCCTTTAAAAATTCATAACTAATTCTTAAAAATTCATCAATATCTCATACTACTTTTAAAATACTCTAATATGAGTTAGGAAATACTTTTAAAAAGAATGAAATAAATCGCTCAAACTTAAAGTCTTTTATGAAACATTTGAAGTTCAAAAATCAAGGTTAAACGGAGCAGTTTTGCAGTAGTAATGTTTGGCCGTTTTCAAGATGTTACTTAGTTGTTTTACTGTTTAAGCTTTTGATAGCAACAAACATACATAAATAACAATATAAATATGGCGAGAAATGTAACAACCCGCATATTTATCGATTTTTATATTTAAATATTTTATTTAAATATTTCATCGTTCGTCGGATTTTAGTCCGAAAAGCTAATTTTTGCAAACAGTCGAATTAGGACTCGAGACCACTTCCATTGAGTTCAAAATGCCGTTTACGACCTTTACAAGTATAAACTTTGATATGTTTGGAGTTAGTGGAATTTTGCTACTTTTTCACTTAGGGCTTTGGGTTTGGGAATGGGTTCAGCCCACTTGCCCAAATCTGGTTATATCATTACTTCACCCCCTCTCCTCTTCATTACTTCACTTTCATTTCCTAACACTCAAGCTTCATAAAAAATGGAGGAAGAGAAAAAGAATTAGGAAATTCCTAAGCCCTAGTTCCATTGCAAATCCAAGTTCTAGCTCCAAATTCAAGAAGAAGCTTTGGTAAGCCTCCTCTTCTTCTTCCCCAACTCCTTCTCTTATCAATTTCAGAAATTCCTAAACCTAACTTAGGAAATGTTTCTCTTTTAAGCTTAAATTAAAGCTTCTTAAGTTGGGACTGAAGAGTGGTTGATCCTCCTTTTTTTTCAAGCTTCTCCTTCCTTGTTTTTGTGTTAAAGGTGAGATTTTTATCTCACATCTATGACTATAATTATCTTTGGTTGTTAGGTATGAATTCCTAACACTTCTTCATGTGCATTTGCTCTTGATTTGGATTGGTTTTGTGAATATTCCAATTTTTGGTTTTTGAAGTCAAATTTATGTGAAAATCTTTTTATGGATGTTTGATCATGCTTTTGGTGATGCATCGAGGAGCATATAGGGCCGGGTTGTCGATTGGCATAAACCCTTAGAGCCAATGTTCGTCTGGTTTCATTTTGGAAGAGTTTGCTCTTCATTTGTATAGGCTGAAAAACAGCCCAGGCATGATTCAGTCGACTGAATTCTCTGTTCAGTCGACGGAACCCGGAAATAGAAAGTTTCCTGAACTGATTCAGTCGACTGAATTCTCTGTTAAGTCGACTGAACCCGGAAACAGAAAGTTTCCTGAACTGATTCAGTCGACTGAATTCTCTGTTCAGTCGACTGAACCCGGAAACAGAAAGTTTCTTGAACTGTTTCAGTCGACTGAATTCTCTGTTCAGTCGACTGAACCTGGAAACAGAAAGTTTCCTGAACCTGGAAAGTTTCCATGTACAGGATCAGTCGACTGAAAACTCTGTTCAGTCGACTGAACCTGCTGTTTCAGTCCAGTTTGCCTTTTTGGATTGAATTTTTAATTTAAATCGATTCGTGATGATCCTATTTGTTGTTATCATTTATTAAGACTTTGATGACTCCTCTTTCGGGATATTTGAATATCCATTTTGATGGATTCTTTATCGGTTTAATTAAATTTGATTCGCGTCTTCGAATGTGAATTTTTATGATTGATTGTTTCTACAATCAATTTTGTGGTTTGTCACTTTAAAATATAAAGGTTTCAATACTAGTATTAAATATCAAAACTTCTTCATCAAAACGATTTCAACTCTATTTTCAATATCAAACTCGTTTATAAAACCGTTTTCCAATCTACTAGTATATACAAACCTTTACCTCACTCGTATGAGAAATCTAATTAAACGACCTAGTAAAACGAGTGGTATGAAACGCTTGCATTTACTTCACCGATTAATTCTTGGACTTGTTCGATTGAACCTCTTGTGACAATTTTCTAGTGAAGATCTACAATTTGTTCGTAAATATTTAAGTTAAGCTAGTGGTTATGGGACATGAAGCTAAACTCATATATTTACTAGCTTAGTGTAATTGACACTTCTTGATGATCATTGACGATCATTTTTGTGATTTAGACTAGCAATTGTGCGATGTCTCTTTGTTTTGGTTCATCGGATGTTTCGCTGTACGACGTCGATGTTCCGTATTATTTGTATTCTGGTTCATCGGGCGTTCGCTGTACTACGTCGTTGTTATGGATTTATTGTGTTCAGGTTCATCGGGCGCTCGCTGTACTACGTCGCTGTGCCTGAATTATTTGAGTTTGGATCATCGGGCGTTCGCTGTACTACGTCGTTGTTCCGGATTTATTTGTGTTCATGTTCATTGGGCGTTCGCTGTACTACGTCGTTGTGCTTGAATTATTTGAGTTTGGTTCCTCGGGCGTTCGTTGTACTACATCGTGGCACCGGCTCTATGGTTAGCGACCATGGGTTAACAACCCGTTTGTGATAAACGTGTTGGTGAGTTTTCATGCTCCCGTTCTAGTGACAGGCCACTTTCCCCCTTTTTGTGATTTTCTGGATTTCTATTGATTGATTTCTAGAGTTTGTGTTTCACCAATTTTCGTGATTTACATGGATAAGTTTTATCAATTATTGTGCATTGGTGAATTCGTGTGTCATTGACTTGTTGTGAATACAAGTTTTCGGTATGATACCCTTTTCTATCTTTGAGAAGAATCTTGTGATATTGGTTTATCTCTTGTTGATTTTCAATTACATACTTATAGAAGTATGTCATTATGGATATTATATGTTTATGACATACCTCTTATTCTACATCATGTCATCTGATATTTATAGCTAGACTGATCCGTTTATTATTTTCTTATGAAATAATACTCGGGTCAGACCGAGATGTTACAGGTGCTTCTGCTTGACTTCTCTTCTGGGATTACTTTGACTTTTGGCTAACTACTTAGATTAGTAGTTTTTGTTATATACATTTGAGATATAGACTACATGATGTATACTTATTCTTTTGTGTAGCTTGTAGCTATTCTTTTGTGATATTGTGGATCTTTTTGACCACTACTCTGATAAACACTTTTAAGTGTTATATATTCATATCTATTTCCGCCTTTGTGATATGAATGTCTGTGATTGATTTGTGTTATGTTTATTTCTATATTTGTTTCCGAAGATATTATAGCCACTGTGTAGTAGCTTTGAGTTTTGTATCGGCATGTCGGATTCCCTCTTGAAATAAAATGCATGTTATACTATCTGACATATTGGTGCTCGCACAAAGCAATTACACGGATGGTCGCTCCTCAACAGCCTTATTCTCTGCGCTAGTTGACGGCATTACCCCGTAGTGTCCTTGGCTAGCGTTGGTATAGAGGTGGGGTGTAACAGCTTGGTATCAGAGCCAAACTTCGGAACAATGTAGAATAATTTAGCAAGGATCATTGTCCTAAGTCTATCTTAGGAATCTTGCCATATGATTTAATTCGAGTCTTTGAACCGTTTTATCCAATTTCTTTTTATGACACCTTGTTTTATCAATCAAATTTGTTTGATATTCATTCTAAGATTAACCTTTTTCTCTTTTCTTTCTTTCTTAAAGAAGAGAAATGGTTAGATCTGGCCATACCAACGTCGGTCAATCCAGTGCTACTCCTTAGGAGGGAGTATTTATGTCTGCCCAACAGCTTCTAGATCTTGTTAAGAATGCTCAAGCTATCGACCCATTCCAGAGCCTACTCATCCTAGATCCGGTTTTGCACGCTTGTGTAGAGATTATACCGATTTGGGTGGAAGGCCATTCCGGGGATCCGAGAGTGTCATTGAAATCCAAGCTTGGGTTAGATCATGCGACCGCATCTTTTCTCGCATGAATCTTATTGATCTCCACCGAGTCCAAGTGGCTTCTAGCATGCTCCAAGAAAGAGCATTGGATTGGTATGAGCTTCTTATTTCTGAAATCGTTGAAGCGGATCTCACTTAGGAGCAATTCCGTGAAATATTCGAATTGAAATTTGTGCTGGAGGCTGAAAAAGTAACTTTGGCCCGATGTTTTGTCGACCTTGTTCGAGGTGAATTTTCTGTGACGGACTACGTCGCATCTTTCGAAACTCTTTCTAAATACAGGGTTGAATACATTAATACCCCATTGAAGAAAAATAAGAGATTTGTTTATGGCTTGAACAAGAATCTCAAGAAGCCATTACTTCTGAAATTGGAAGTTTCTTTCGATCAGCTTATTGATATCGCTCTTCGTCTTGAAGAGGCCGATAAAGAGTGTGATGTTGAAGTTGTGGGTGCTAAACAAAACTTCAACAACAACATGAAAAGGCCTATTAAGTTCAAAGGCCCCAATCCCAATCCCAACAAGAAAGGGAAGCAAGAATCTTCGGTAGCAAAGACTCCTACCTCTAGTCATGGACGATGCTACAATTGTGGTCTTACGGACCACTATGAAAATGAGTGCCCGAAACCATTTTTTTGTCGTTATTGCAAAAGTTTTGGCCATCTTATATCTACATGTCCCATACTCCAAAGTAGGAGAGAGGGAGAGCTAAATGTTGTTCAATCCCCTGGTGATACTTCTCTTGGTCAAGGTAATTATCCTTCTATCCTTGACGATATTTGTTTTGTGATTATCTTATTCGAGTTCTTTTTGATATGGGTTTCATCTCATTATTTTTATATCAAAAGAACTTGCCGATTCCTTTTTCTTCAAACATTTTTGGGCTTGATGACTTCTTTGAGGATTGCGAATCCGGATTGGTGGATCCGCAACACTTAATTTGCTTTTTATTGATGTCGAAATTATTTTATGTGATTTTTCTTTCCGAGCCGATTTTTACTTATGTTTCAGAATTGACTTTTGTAAGGATTGGTTTAATTATTATGAAGCCATATCCTTTGTCCCATGTGGACTATTCATCTTCGACATTTTCAATCTGTTAAGCAGATTTCTGTTTTTCCATTGTGATTTTGATTCCAATTTGATGGCATCATTTTATTCTTCAAGCTCACATGATGAGGAAAGTGTTATTTCTCTCATTCATGTAGTTTGAGAATTTTCCGGTATTTTTTTTAGTTTGTCTTAGGATTATCACCTAAGCAATCTTTTGAGCGGTATTAAGGTCTTTTTAGCTCGACTTTGCCACCGATTTTCATTTTCTACGAGTTGCGGGAGTTAGCATTCCATTTACCGCATTTCGCACTTGTTATGAAACTTATGAATGACTTATTATGTCATTCAGTTTGTCCAGCTTATTTCATCCATTTTATAAATCGAGTATTCTACGATCTCGATGACTCCATCCTTGTATATATTGATTTTGGATGAAAACAGCAATTTAAAATTTTGTAAATCTTTTTCATAAGATTTATTTATAAGTACAATTTGATTTTTCTCTTAAACGAGCAAAGAATATTCTTAAAGGTTTTTAAGAAACATGTTTATCATATAGAAGATGATTTTGTGATTGTATTGCCCATTGAGTGCTTTAATAATTCTGGTCGATGCGCTTGATCAACGTTATCGATAGGAATCTCCTAAACGCTTTGATGAGACAATCAGACACCGTAAATTGACTTGTAAAATAAAAGTTTTTGTGAAAAGATTATTACATAAAGATAATTGTAATTTTAAAAGTTTTAGCCTTTCCGAAAAGAAGATTATTTAAAAGAAATTCATTCTTTTCGATACTCCTATTCTTGTGATTCCCGAAGGGAACCAAGACTTTATTGCTTATACCGATGCTAGTTGTATTGGTTTGGATGCCATTCTCTTGCAAAAGAAAATGTGCTATCACTTTTTCTTCTAAATCATTAAAGCCTATCGAGAATAGATATGCCACTCATGATCTAGTGCTCGCGGCTATTGTTTTCACTTTTAGAGTTTGGCATCATTATTTTGATGGAGAAATTCGTTCTCCACTCCGATCATAGATCTTTGAAATGTTTATTTCCTCCTAAGGAACTTAAAGTTGGTTCGAGTTCCTTACATCTTATGACTTGATATTCTTTATACTCTCGAAAGGGGAAATCGTGTAGCCAATATCCTTAGTTGCAAGCAACAAGTGGTTGTTTCTTTAATGATGTCCGAAAGGAATAATCTTTTTACCAAGTTCATCGGACGTTTCGATGTACTTCATTTTAGTGAGCTTCGTCTTATTTCTTTTATGGACTAGCGTCTGATGTTCTTTTATGGCCTTCGGTTCATTGGACGTACCGTTTTTGTACTACGTCGGTGTTCCAAATTATTTGTGCTTCGGTTCATTGGACGTATCGTTTGTACTGCGTCGGTGTTCCGAATTATTTGAGGTTCGGTTCATTGGACGTATCGTTTGTACTGCGTCGGTGTTCCGAATTATTTGAGCTCTGGTTCATCTGGCGTACCGTTATTGTACTACGTCGTTGTTCCAAATTATTCGAGTTTTTAGTTTCTTGGGTGTACCGCTTTTGTGCTATGCCGTTGCACCGGCTCAATTTTCTGTTATTTATGACGTTTTCCACGTCTTTCAACTATAGAAATGCCTTAGGGATTCCACTTTTATTCTTGAGTCTGGTGTTATTGGGAGAATTGAAGTTTCACTAGATTTGACTTATGAGCAACATCCTATTCGCATCATTGCTTCAAAGGTTGAGTGCCTTCGAAATAAAGATGTTCTTCTTATGAAAGTTCAATGGTTCTCAAATCCCAAGGATTGCTCTTGGGAATCCAGAGGATTCATCAAGCGAACACGCTCGGGCTTACTCTTTCATGCTCTTTATGGTGAACTTCTTATTTCAAATTTTCTTTTGTGTTGATTTACTTTTGTGGTTGTTACTTTTTTTGTTATTTCTTAAGATTGCGAGGACGCAATTTCTTTAAGTAGGGGAGTCTGTAACAACCCGCATATTTATCGATTTTTATATTTAAATATTTTATTTAAATATTTCATCGTTCATCGGATTTTAGTCCGAAAAGCTACTTTTTGCAAACAGTCGAATTAGGACTCGAGACCACTTCCATTGAGTTCAAAACGCCGTTTGCTACCTTTTTGAGTATAAACTTCGATATGTTTGGAGCTAGTGGAATTTTGCTACTTTTTCACTTAGGGCTTTGGGTTTGGGATTGGGTTCAGCCCATGTTAACTCCCTTTTAGCAACGACCTACGAGTTAAGAAATGAACAAGTCTGGTTATGCCACGACTTATAAGAAGCCAACGAGTTAAAAAGCCTAAAACCTAAGTGTACTCAACGACTTACGACTTAGCTGCTGAAAGAGGATCTACGGCTCGAACGACTTACGACCTACCGAGTTAGGGAGCTACGACCTAAGAGAGTCTACGACCTAACTGCTAAAGGTAACTCCGCGACCTAGCAATGTTGCGACCTAAAGACTTTGCGACCTAGCAATGTTGCGACCTAAAGACTTTGCGACTTAAGAAGGTTCCGACCTAATGGGTTACAACTTAGCTTAAGTCGTTCATGACTTATGGCTCCAGTTCCTAAAGACGCAACAGGCCACGACTTAACAGTTTACGACTTAGTGGGTGTACGACTTAAGAGCTTCACAGCCTACGACTCATGGACTTAACGACTCAGCGACTTAAGGGTCTTACGAGTTAAGGTCTTACGACTTAAAGGCTACGAGGTTAAAATCCCGAGCCCATACCTATACTACCTGTCTGATAAGTCGGCTACGACTTAACACTTGTCGAAGACAAAGCCACAAGATGAGCCCAAAACAACCATCCCTTAACTCGTCACCGACTTACGCTAAGTCGGCTACGACTTAGGACTTAGGAAAATTTCCAGAATCCAAATCAGCTCCTATAAATACCCCACCACTTCCAACATAACGGGGACTTTTGGCCATTCATTTCTTCAAGCGTCGTTACGCTGTCGAAGTCTCCTCTCATTCAGCAATCAAAGATCTTCAAGCATTCGAGACACTACAACAAGCTTCGAGAAGAACTCCTTACATCGAACACGGATTCGTCGAGTTTCATCATCAAAGATTGAGCTAGTAGTCAAGAGTGCTTTCATGATCAAGTTGTATTGTATTTTGAAGGATATTGTATCAAATTGTAACTGAATCAGTAATAAAAGACTATAAAGTGGACGTAGGCTCAATTACGGGCCGAACCACTATAAATATGTTGTTCATTTACTGCTTTTCTGCTATTTTCAGCTTATATTCTGTTCCCGTACCAACGGGTGGTGCTTTCACAATTCTATTACACACACCGGGTGTTAGCATTCACTTTTTAGCGTTAACATTTTGGTGCTTTCACTGAGAACCCAACTCAGGCGATCGTCCACCATTGCTTCGCAAAGATTCATAAAAAGAACCTCTCTTAAAAACCAGATCCGAAATAATGGCTCCTGGAAGAAGAGGTAGACCTATCAGATCCGGAAATGCTCACGAAGGGACTTCCGCTTCCCCAATAACAGACCAAGCAACTCCAACCGTTGGAGTCACCAGGGCTGAATTGGATGATGCAGTTTCTGGATTATACCAACAGATTGAAACCCAAAACGCTTTGATGATGGATAGGTTAACTGCTCTGCTCGGGGCAAATCGTCAACCAGAAAACCGTCAAACTACTCTTCCTGAAATGCCACCTTTCCAGGCTGATGGTTCTATGCCGCAACCAACTTGTCATGAACATATGCCCGGGCAAACTTCCGAGGGAAGAACTGATGCTTGTCCGGAGGTGTCTTTGAACAATAAAGAATACCTGTCCGAAATGGTTAGCCGCATCATGAAAGAGAGCATGCAAAGGGAAGAGGATGAGAACGACTGGGGATTTGCACCAAGCAGAACTCCGTTTACTGAAAGGATCCTGAGAGCGGAATTTCCAAGGAAATTTGCACCTCCTACTATCCAAGCCTATAGGGGAACCAGTGACCCTAATCATTTCCTATACAAATACGATTGGCATATGACCGGTGCAAGAGCATCAGACGAGATCAAGTGTCGATACTTTCCAGTATACCTGGAAGGTGTGGCTTTACTTTGGTTTACAAAGCTTCCAGTTCGGTCTGTAGATAAGTTCTCCGACTTAACGCAAAAGTTTAAAGAACAGTTCAGATTGTATGCTTCAAAAGCTAAGGATATAATGTCACTGTCTAACCTTGAACAAGCGCCCGGAGAATCAATCAAATCTTTCTTGAGCCGTTTCAATATAGCTTTAGCCGAAGTAGAAAATGCGGAACCACGCATGATCCTGACTTATTTGATGCGAGCCATTGATAAATCGAGTAAATTTGGGATATGGCTAAAGATGAAGGAACCGAACTCACTTGATAAATTTTATAAAAAGGCCGACGAGTTCATTCGCCTTGAAAGCCTTTCGACGACATCAAAAGTGGTTGCTGCCCAAACTAATAATAACAATGTCCCATCTAATAAAAGAGAATTTGAAAGTCAGAAAAGGGAGAATGAAGGAGGAAAGAGCCAGGGAAATGAAAAGAAACCTCGCCGCTTTAATCCTTCGGATTATACTCCTTTAACTGATACACCAAGAAATATCTTTTTTGCAACAAAGGACGTTGTCAGGTATCCTAAGCCACCTGAGATGACGAGAGGTGCAAAGCGTAATGGAAAATTCTGCCAATTTCACAATCAACCTGGCCATGACACTGACCAATGTCGCCAATTAAAGACTGTGATTGAAGAATTGCTGGAGCAGGGTAAACTCCAACAATACGTTAAGAGAAGCGGAGTCGCTCCAACCTCATCCACTCGGGATCAACAACGTCCTACCCATCAATCTGATTCTCTCAACAACACTGCAGTGCAAGATTCAGAAAAGCTTGTCATTAATGTTGTCACAGGAGGTCCACACCCAGCAGGCAGAAGTTGGGACGACTGCTAATTGTCCACAAAACTGCAATCGGGGCATCTTTCACTTTCTCTGGCATATAAATCCGAAGCTGCAAATCTAGTGCAAATGGAAAATCAGTCCGGAGATTCTGAAACAACAATCACTAGCATCCATTTTTTGCTTAACAGCGTTGCTTAAATTTGTAAAAAATGATGATGGATGTGTAACTTCTGCATTGTAAACCGCTGAGAAATCAGCGTGACTGAATAATGAAAAAACTATGCATTCTGTGTTTTCTATTATAAAATGCCTGTTATATTTCGATGTGTAAATACTCTAAATGTATTGCTAAAATGTCGATCTAATATTGCAGGTCATTAAAGCAAAGCTCACCCATCACAAAGCTAAGCGAGCCTTACAAATCATTTATTAAAGCAAATACCAAGCAACAAAGAATTCCATATTCAAATCCTATACAAGAAGAACCTCATATAAAAAGTTGGAAACTTCACTGGGGCAAGCCTTCGTTAACCAGTTGTGATTGTCGATATGAACAGACATCTAGCTAGTTAACTCGCGTTTGTCCCATGAAGTTATTCAACAGTGAAGTCCACTTCTTCGGATAAGGCAATTTACTTACAAAAGGAACGAAGATACGCTTGGAAATGATAATAAAAGATCGCTAATGGGCAGATGATGGGAGAACATGGCCAAGCAAGCACGGAAGCAACCAAAAGGAATTTTGCTCCTCAATAAAAGGGCCGGTAGAACCACCGAAGGGACACCTTCCCAAGCAGAAGGAACAGGGCTCTTGCTAACTGATCGTGATGCATCCGATTAGGCAGCTTGCGTCCGTCCCGTGGATCTACTCGCCCCTGAGAAGCAACCTTCCTGGCACACCAACCAACCAAAGCCCTCTAACGAGGCACACCAATAAATGGGAGAGCTTTCTTCAATCAAAAAGATCGGTGGGACTACCAAAGGGGAACTTTGTTAGTTAATTGCGATCGTTTGTGGAAACAAACATCCAATCAAGCAACTTGCGTTCACCCCGTGGACCCCTCCGACCATGAGAAAGTAACTTCCAGGCAATCAAAAGCCCTTTTCGGAGGCACAAGCCCTCTTCAGAGGCACAAGCCCTCTTCGGAGGCACGCTTCACCATGCTTGAAGCACAAAATCAAAAGCCCTTTTCGGAGGCACAAGCCCTCTTCGGAGGCACAAGCCCTCTTCGGAGGCACAAGCCATCTTCGGAGGCACGCTTCACCATGCTTGAAGCATAAAACAAAAAGCCCTCTTCGGAGGCACATTTCACCAGGGTAGAAGTGCAAAATGCTTCTCTTCGGAGACCCACTTCACCAGAGTTGAAATATCAAAATTGCTTCTCTTCGGAGACCAAAATTGCTTCTCTTCGGAGACCAAAATTGCTTCTCTTCGGAGACCAAAATTGCTTCTCTTCGGAGACCAAAATCGCTTCTCTTCAAAGACCAAAATCGCTTCTCTTCAGAGACCAAAAGACCTCTGCAGAGGCGTACTTCACCTTGCTTGAAGTGCCAAAAATAAACCCTTTACTGGGGCACAAAATCAAAACCTTCTTCAGAAGCTCATTTCACTGCTTAGGAAAATTCACTTTTTAACAAATGAAAGTGATCATTCCCAAAAGTTGAAGTGTTCTTCAGGAAAAAAGAGAAAGTAAAAACTTCTTTGAAGACGAGATATACTCTATCAAAAGCAGAATGATTCCTCCCTTAAAAGTGGAGTAGTTATTCTATGAAGTAAGAGTATCAGTCTTGAAGAAGTTAGAAATGTTGCAATGTACTTGCGGTATAGGGGCAACACTATACTATTCAGTTACATGAATAAAGTAATATGCAAGCAACATACCGCGAGTTCATTACGATATCATGAAAAATAGATGTGGAATAAATGCATTCTCAAAAAACAAACAAAAGTTTGTTCAAACAAAAAAAGAATCATTTGTTCTATACTAAAAAAGAGAAACAGATACGTTCTCACATGCACAAGAATTTGTACAAGTAAAATAGCTATTTTATTCAATACTATGGAAACTTTTTACATTGTGCAGATTACCAAAAGGAGCGGAGACCGGTATCCGCACAATCTCCGGTCAACACATGCAAAAAGCAGAAAAGTCAAAATCAAACTCATTTCTCCTTCTTCCCACCCTTGGAGCCTTTACCCGGCCTGGTAATTAGTTTCGAAGGCCGTATCGGAGAAGAAGGAGAAAGAGACTCAGCCAGATCGGCTTCTGCTTCATCTCCAGCAACAGAAGAACTCTTCTTTCCTTTCTTCGAAACCACACGTTTCCCCTTCTTCTTGGAAGAAGACTCACTCCCCGGAGTAAGAAATGTAGAAAGTTTTGTGTTGTAGTCAAAAGACTGCTCCGGGGTCTTCTCGCTATCTTCCAGATCTTCTGCTTTCTGCTCCTCGGAAGCAGGTGGTTCGTCCAAGCCTTGAAGGGCTGTTATCTGTTCCTCCTGTGGACCTGGTTGAGAAGCTGGAAGAGGAGTAACTTGAGAAGGAGGAGGAACGGCAGCTGAAGAAGGAGAAATTGGTGCAGTTACCGGCACGTCCGCTGCATAATAAAAGAAATCAAAATCAGTATTCTCCGAGGAAAAAGAAGACAGTAGATCGTCAAAGCTTAAGTAATAAGTAAGAAGTTCGTCGAACTCGATTGAATCGAATAAGCAATTCACTGAATTCGTCTCGTCAAAGTTACCTGGAGAAGCCGGTTTAGCGAGATCAATCTCAAATTCCCGAGCCTGAAAGCCCTTCATTGCCTCTTCTTCTGTAGGAGTGGTCACAACTGGATGTGAAGGATGAGAGCTGGAATCCATAATGTTTGCATCAGCCGAAGTGGAAGTATGAACAGGGGCAGTTAAAGGAGCTTCCTCATTTGAAAGCTCTTCTCCCAGTGATTCAGCCCGTGCTTTAGCAAGCTGCTCCTTCCCTCTAACAAGAGCGGCGCGAGCCTCATCATCAAGATAGCGAGCCTCAAATTTTGCTTCCTCAAATTTTGCTTCATCATAGCCGGCACCTTTAAACATATCAAGTGCGGCTTCCCACACTTCAGCCAGAGTGATTTCATAATCTGGACCCAGAAAAGCAAGGCTCCCACGCCCCAGGACGCAATGCATATAAAAGTCGAATAAAGTCGCGTCAATGGTGGCTTTGGTTGCCTTTTGGGATTCTTCAGCCGCAGCCTTACCAGAGAGAGCTTCATCACGCTCTCTTTCAGCTTTCAATAACTGGGATTGCAGCCTCGCAATTTCTAAGTCTCGAGAGCTGATTTTCTCCTGAAGTTGAGCAGCATCATCACGATATTTTCTAGTAACATGTTGTTCTGCTTCAAGTTTTACTTCAGTATCTTGCTGAGCAGCATGGGCGTCTCGAACTTGTTTTTGAAGCATTTCTTCTTTCTGAGAATAAGAAGTGGAAGAAGTGGCAAGCTCATTTTTGAGTCTTTCAACTTCAGCTTCGAGCTTCCCATAATCATCGCTAATGCTTTTCATCTCCGCATCGTGCTGCTTACGCCATTTGTCCCATTCTGATTTATCGTTCTCCATGGTCATCATCGCCTCAAGGTTCATATGGTTGACCCTTTGAAGTTCATCAACCAGCTTCTGCCATCCAGACATTCTTTCAATGTCAAGCTTGACGGCATCGACATTTCTCAGCATCGCCTGCTTATCAATGGGAACCAAATCTAAGTCAAAACGGACTCCTTTTAAACACCAATTTGGGAATCGGCTCTGAAGTGTGGGAGGCCCGTCCCTGGCTTTATACTGAGGCCTATTAATAATTGCCTGGATGTCAGACTCCTTAAGGGTAGGAGAACCGGACGATGTATTAGGAGGAATAGAAGCGGTAGTCTTTTCCGAGATGTTAGATGTGTCTTTCTCACCAAGTCTGATCCGTTTGCTGGAATCATCAGAAGTATGACTCTTCCCCTTATCGTCGTAAGATTTCCTCTTGTAAGGATCGTCGCTTTTGCGGGAAGAGTCACGTCGCTCGTCTCTACTCCCATAGTGCTCTTCGTCTTCTCTCCGACGACGTTCTTCATGAGCTCGCCTTTTGTGAGCCTTTCTAGCAGCCCTTTCCTCATCAGTTTCCTTCGGAGCGCCAATATAACTCCTAAAGTCATAAGCATCGCGGCTTCCGTGACGCTGGAATTTGTCAAAATAAGAGCCACTTCGCCCCATTGAAGAACCTGAAATTGAAGAAGGAAGGCAAGTCTTAGAAATTTTCAAATTTAAGGAGCTAAGTGCATATAAGTGCTAAAATCCTAAGTGTGTGTGACGTGTGGGCTATGCGCGTCGAACTACAAACCACTTTTTTGTGTGGGAATGGTGACGGCTTGTATAGAAGGCGTTGTGGTTTGTTGCAAAGAAGAAGTTGCTTCGATGACAGAAGAGATCGCTTTAGAGGCGTCATCTTTAAAGAGCTCCTGAGAGGTTATCATGATGTCGCTCAGACTGTCAAAAGTATCATCGCCATGATGCATGGGAGAATTATCTTTTTCAACTTCCACCTCAGCCGTCTTTTCAAGAGTGTGAAGATTTTCCTCCTCTTCAATAACCGGGGCAAGTGCTAACTTACTGGACGACCCCGCAATGTCAGTAAGAGTAGAACACTTTACCAATGAAGTCTCTACGGTAAGTTCTTTCGGTGAAAGTTCTTTAGCAGAAACGAAGGCATCTGACTCCTCAGCTGGAGAATCAGGGACTTCATGTGACTGAGTGGAGCAGGAAGGATTTAAGAGTCCAAATTCATGGAGGAACTCATCTTTCAATAAAAATTGAACACTCCTCTCCTCAACCGGCACAGCCATAAGCCTCTCGAAGGTAGTTTTGTGACGAGGTTCCCTAGAGGGAGGAGGGAGCGCTGAAACAGTAGAAAAAGAAGTTAACACTTGACAATTTGGACTTCGAAGAATTTAGAAAACACAGGGAAAAGATAGATAGTCGTACTTCCCACTCTCCAAATGGCGTAAAATCTCGGGGGACAACGAACAAAGAAAAATTGGCTCAGTAACCCAGGAACGCTTTCGGGAAGACCAATAATCAGTTTACGGTTCCTGGCACTCCTTACAACTGTGATAGAGGGATGGTCTTTGTTCTTTGCAAATGAGCACAGGAAGCAAATTTCTCCAAAACTGGGAAAACGGTCCAGCATTCTCCTAAAAAGCACACACAGTCCCAGCAGGATGGCATAGCCATTAGGGTGTAGTTGAAAAGGGGAGATAGATAATCGAAGAAGAAGTTCTCGAAGACAGTCATTAAACGGGGGAATCGCTCCACTCAAGCACATTTGTCGGTTCACTGCGACAAAGCCGTGGGATGGCCTATCAGCAGTGTCATTTACTCCAGGGAGCAAAGCGTCAGATTCAGCAATGCCAAACTGGGTGCATAGTTGATGGAAGACTTTATGACTCAGAGTGGTAGGAGTCCTTTCCGGGGGATCATTCAGCGGGGTAGCAATTGGAAAAGCTTCTCCAGCTGGTTCCAAGTCTTCTTGATGAGATGCCATTCTACACAATCAGCTGAATGTTCAAAAGTGAAGGTGCACGTTTCCTAAAAGTGTGAAGTGCTGTGCAAAACTAATGAAAACAAGAAAAAGCAAGTATAATTGGAATTAAACTAACTGACAATTAGTCGATTATGAGATTTCAGAACTTGTTAATGCTCAAGTGCAGTGTTAATGCAAACAAATCAGTTTTAGTTTACCATTACAATTCTGTTTTGATACTTCACTTGAATTGGTTATTGTATAGCATTTCACTCATACAGTTCATTTAATTTAATTTTTTCTTTATCAACTAATCTGTCATTCGATGTGGACGGTCAGTGGCAGTATATTCGTCCCAGTATTCTGTGAATGTTGTATTAAGCAGGATGTTAGCTTTCAGCAGTTCATAATTCAGCAGTTCAAAGTCCATGCAAAGCTTAAAAGTGTCAAGAGTTAAGTCTCAAATAACTCAAGTGCTAACTCGGCGACGACCTAAGAAAGATTTCCTATGGGTTAAGTTAAGTCGTTGGTTATCTAATTCTTTGAGTCATCAGCCATAACACTTATAGAGATATGAAGCTTCGGTTTGAAACAACGCATCTGCTAACTCGTCCACGACCTAAGGGGCAAGCTACGAGTTAAGTTGAGCCATCAGTCTATTAAGGAGTGCTGCATAAGAAAGGTCTCAAGGCAATGAAAAATTGCCAAGTCTTAGGTCGTTACCGACCTACGACCTACTTTAGGTCGTATATGACTTAGGACTTGGGTCTCAAGATTTCTATTCAGAATGCGAAGGCCTTAAGTCGTTCGTCTTCTCCCCAATACGTCAATTCACTAACTCCTTAACCCGTTAACCCATTAGCTTCTCCTCCAACCAAAACTCTCGTTCCCTCAGCGCACTTAATCATCCCGGAATCACCATAAACCCGGTCTAATGTCATTCCATCGCAAACCACGAATCAATCAAACTGAAATGTTGCTATCCATCGTCTTGTTCTGACCGACTGTCCAAAGCCAGGACAAGCCGTCTCAAACCCATCAGTAATCAATTGGAACAAGAATTGCAGAGAAGTACGGCATGAGATAAGGGGAGTCGATGGTGAAAATGGGATTCGTAATTGGGTGATAATCGAGGAATGAATAGCAATCGAATCCACTTACGTGAGAAGGAAATAAGGATGACTGGTAACCGGTAGGTCTGAGTCGTCTTTGGAAAGCTTGAAAAGTCGTTAATGGCGGATTCAAATAGAGGAACAGGTAAAGTTGGGGAGGAACGACCTAAGCAATTTATTCACTGGGACAATGAAAGGTGAATCGACACATCTGACTTACGACTTATACTAAGTCGTTCGCGACCTACGACTCATCTTAAGTCGGTCACAATCTAGCGCACTCATCAAGAAGCGAGCTAAGGAAATCGAAGCACACGACTTACGACTTAAGGCGTGTACTTCGAGGGGCAAATGTTAACTCCCTTTTAGCAACGACCTACGAGTTAAGAAATGAACAAGTCAGGTTATGCCACGACTTATAAGAAGCCAACGAGTTAAAAAGCCTAAAACCTAAGTGTACTCAATGACTTACGACTTAGCTGCTGAAAGAGGATCTACGGCTCGAACGACTTACGACCTACCGAGTTAGGGAGCTACGACCTAAGAGAGTCTATGACCTAACTGCTGAAGGTAACTCCACGACCTAGCAATGTTGCAACCTAAAGACTTTGCGACCTAGCAATGTTGCGACCTAAAGACTTTGCGACTTAAGAAGGTTCCGACCTAATGGGTTACAACTTAGCTTAAGTCGTTCATGACTTATGGCTCCAGTTCCTAAAGATGCAACTGGCCACGACTTAACAGTTTACGACTTAGTGGGTGTACGACTTAAGAGCTTCACAGCCTACGACTCATGGACTTAACGACTCAGCGACTTAAGGGTCTTACGAGTTAAGGTCTTACGACTTAAGGGTCTTACGACTTAAAGGCTACGAGGTTAAAGTCCAGAGCCCATACCTATACTACCTGTCTGATAAGTCGGCTACGACTTAACACTTGTCGAAGACAAAGCCACAAGATGAGCCCAGAACAACCATCCCTTAACTCGTCACCGACTTACCCTAAGTCGGCTACGACTTAGGACTTAGGAAAATTTCCAGAATCCAAATCAGCTCCTATAAATACCCCACCACTTCCAACATAACGGGGACTTTTGGCCATTCATTTCTTCAAGCGCCGTTACGCTGTCGAAGTCTCCTCTCATTCAGCAATCAAAGATCTTCAAGCATTCGAGACACTACAACAAGCTTCGAGAAGAACTCCTTACATCGAACACGGATTCGTCGAGTTTCATCATCAAAGATTGAGCTAGTAGTCAAGAGTGCTTTCATGATCAAGTTGTATTGTATTTTGAAGGATATTGTATCAAATTGTAACCGAATCAGCAATAAAAGACTATAAAGTGGATGTAGGCTCAATTACGGGCCGAACCACTATAAATCTGTTGTTCATTTACTGCTTTTCTGCTATTTTCAGCTTATATTCTGTTCCCGTACCAACGGGTGGTGCTTTCACAATTCTATTACACACACCGGGTGTTAGCGTTCACTTTTTAGCGTTAACAGCCCACTTGCCCAAATCTGGTTATATCATTACTTCACCCCCTCTCCTCTTCATTACTTCACTTTCATTTCCTAACACTCAAGATTCATCAAAAATGGAGGAAGAGAAAAAGAATTAGGAAATTCCTAAGCCCTAGTTCCATTGCAAATCCAAGTTCTAGCTCCAAATTCAAGAAGAAGCTTTGGTAAGCCTCCTCTTCTTCTTCCCCAACTCCTTCTCTTATCAATTTCAAAAATTTCTAAACCTAACTTAGGAAATGTTTCTCTTTTAAGCTTAAATTCAAGCTTCTTAAGTTGGGATTGAAGAGTGGTTGATCCTCCTTTGTTTACAAGCTTCTCCTTCCTTGTTTTTGTGTTAAAGGTGAGATTTTTATCTCACATCTATGACTATAATTATCTTTGGTTGTTAGGTATGAATTCCTAACACTTCTTCATGTGCATTTGCTCTTGATTTGGATTGGTTTTGTGAATATTCCAATTTTTCGTTTTTGAAGTCAAATTTATGTGAAAATCCTTTTATGGATGTTTGATCATGCTTTTGGTGATGCATCGATGAGCATATAGGGCCGGGTTGTCGATTGGCATAAACCCTTAGAGCCAATGTTCGTCCGGTTGCATTTTGGAAGAGTTTGCTCTTCATTTGTATAGGCTGAAAAACAGCCCAGGCATGATTCAGTCGACTGAATTCTTTGTTCAGTCGACTGAACCCAGAAACAGAAAGTTTCCTGAACTGATTCAGTCGACTGAATTCTCTGTTTAGTCAACTGAACCCGGAAACAGAAAGTTTCTTGAACTGATTCAGTCGACTGAACCTGGAAACAGAAAGTTTCCTGAACTTGGAAAGTTTCCAGGTACAGGATCAGTCGACTGAAAACTCTGTTCAGTCGACTGAACCTGCTATTTCAGTCCAGTTTGCCTTTTTGGATTGAATTTTTAATTTAAATCTATTCGTGATGATCCTATTTGTTGTTATCATTTATTAAGACTTTGATGACTCCTCTTTCGGGATTTTTGAATATCCATTTTGATGGATTCTTTATCGGTTTAATTGAATTTGATTCGTGTCTTCGAATGTGAATTTTTATGATTGATTGTTTCTACAATCATTTTTGTGGTTTGTCACTTTAAAATATAAAGGTTTCAATGCTAGTATTAAATATCAAAACTTCTTCATCAAAACGATTTCAACTCTATTTTCAATATCAAACTCGTTTATAAAACCGTTTTCCAATCTACTAGTATATACAAACCTTTACCTCACTCGTATGAGAAATCTAATTAAACGACTTAGTAAAACAAGTGGTATGAAACACTTGCGTTTACTTCACCGGTTAATTCTTGGACTTGTTCGATTGAACCTCTTGTGACAATATTCTAGTGAAGATCTACAGTTTGTTCGTAAATATTTAAGTTAAGCTAGTGGTTATGGGACATGAAGCTAAACTCATATATTTACTAGCTTAGTGTAACTGACACTTCTTGATGATCATTGACGATCATTTTTGTTATTTAGACTAGCAATTGTGCGATGTCTCTTTGTTTTGGTTCATCGGACGTTTCGTTGTACGACGTCGATGTTCCGTATTATTTGTATTCTGGTTCATCGGGCGTTCACTGTACTACGTCGTTGTTTCGGATTTATTGTGTTCAGGTTCATCGGGCGTTCGCTGTACTACGTCATTGTGCCTGAATTATTTGAGTTTGGATCATCGGGCGTTCGTTGTACTACGTCGTTGTTCCGGATTTATTTGTGTTCATGTTCATCGGGCGTTCGCTGTACTACGTCGTTGTGCTTGAATTATTTGAGTTTGGTTCCTCGGGCGTTCGCTGTACTACGTCGTGGCACCAGCTCTATGGTTAGCGACCATGGGTTAACAACCCGTTTGTGATATACGTGTTGGTGAGTTTTCATGCTCCCGTTCTAGTGACAGGCCTCTTTCCCCCTTTTTGTGATTTTCTGGATTTCTATTGATTGATTTCTAGAGTTTGTGTTTCACCAATTTTCATGATTTACATGAATAAGTTTTATCAATTATTGTGCATTGGTGAATTCGTGTGTCATTGACTTGTTGTGAATACAAGTTTTGGGTATGATACCCTTTTCTATCTTTGAGAAGAATCTTGTGATATTGGTTTATCTCTTGTTGATTTTCAATTACATACTTATAGAAGTATGTCATTATGGATATTATATGTTTATGCCTTACCTCTTATTCTACATCATGTCATCTGATATTTATAGCTAAACTGATCCGTTTATTATTTTCCTATGAAATAATACTCGGGTCAGACCGAGATGTTACAGGTGCTTCTGCTTGACTTCTCTTCTGGGATTACTCTGACTTTTGGCTAACTACTTAGATTAGTAGTTTTTGTTGTATACATTTGAGATATAGACTCCATGATGTATACTTATTCTTTTGTGTAGCTTGTAGCTATTCTTTTGTGATATTGTGGATCTTTTTGACCACTACTCTGATAAACACTTTTAAGTGTTATATATTCATATCTATTTCCGCCTTTGTGATATGGATGTCTGTGATTGATTTGTCTGATGTTTATTTCTATATTTGTTTCCGAAAATATTATAGCCACTGTGTAGTAGCTTTGAGTTTTGTATCGGCATGTTGGATTCCCTCTTGAAATAAAATGCATGTTATACTATATGACATATTGGTGCTCGCACAAAGCAATTACACGGATGGTCGCTCCTCAACAGCCTTATTCTCTGCGCTAGTTGACGGCATTACCCCATAGTGTCCTTGGCTAGCGTGGGTATAGAGGTGGGGCGTCACAAGAAATCCCTATGGATCTCTCTACAATGTTCCGTAACAATGGCCAAAAACATGGCAATTCCGAACTACATCTATATCGACTATCGCTGTAAGTGCACTTCTAAACCCAAGTCATATTCCAACCTATGTTCAACTACAAATTATGTGCTTTGTTGCAAGGTCTAGTCATATGTTATACAAGTCCATTCAAATCCATATATGGATCCTATGTTCCACTTGTTTCCAAATCAAGAATCGAAATAATGTTTTCAACATTATGTCCAATTTAATTCAAACAACTTTAACACAACAAAATATAATCATATATGAGTTATATTATCAATCCAGATGGTGAGTTAGCTCACCTTTAATCCAACAAATAACCAAATCCTAAGAACTTAAGTTTAAACTCAAGCTAGCAACCTCCTTTTCTTCCTCTTTCTTCTTTGCTTTTGTCTTGTTTTCTCCTGCCAAACACCCAATTACTCACGACCTCTAGGGATTGTGAGGGTTTGGCTTTTCTTTTTCCAACTTCTAACTTGGTAGAAGGTTTGGTTATGTGGTGGAAAGGCTTTCCTCAAAGTTTGAGGTGATTTGGAGATGGTTTGCAAATTATTTTCTTTAGGATTATAAGAAGAAGAAGATGAAGAAGACATAGAAATTTTAGCTCAAAGCTTAGGAATTTTGTGATATATTTCCTAAGGGTGTACCCCTCCTTATATAGGTTTAGGAATAATGATGCGAAAAGACCAAAATGCCCTCAAAACCCAAACGACATTAATTGCTTCTTATCATGACAACTTTACGTCACTTCTCCTTTATTCATTTTACCCTTACCATGTAATTTCTCTTATCCTATTAGAACTTTCTAGAACATTCCAAGCTTTATGAAGATTAGAGTGTGTTAATTAGTTGCTAATATGTTCATTTGATCATTGGTTAAGTGCAGAAGAATTCACATAACTTATATCGATCGAAAAGCTGTTTATCGATAAACCGATTTTCGGTCACATTATCGATTTTTCTTCGAAGAATATATTTTTGTAAACACTTTTCAAAAACAAGTTTCTTATCATATTTATTAATTTGATGATGCTAAACAAGGTTATAAAATTATATTTATAACACTTAACATATCTCAAAATGTATCGATATTCGAAGACGAAGTGCTCTAATTTCCGGGTCGCTACATTCTCCCTCACTTAGAACATTTTGTCTTTGAAATTCAAACAAGCACGATAATCAAAGAAGATAGAAGAACAAGATATATATATATTGTACAACTGAAACAATATACAAATTAAGATAGAAACCATAATGCATACAAAGTGACTCTACCTTAAGCGGTGAGTACACTACAAAAGATATACGATACTAAGATAAGAAGGAAACCCTAGTCTATAAGCACTCTGGATAGAACTCCTTCAAACTATCCTCCGACTTCCATGGTGCCACTACAGACATCCTTGCTCCATGGCACTTCTAACTTTAATAAAGGAATAAGCGCACAAATAATCAAAATAGCATTCGCAATCATTAGCAAACAAAGCTCATGTTTGTTCATGTTCAAACCCTCCCATCGCCCAAGGACAATGAACGATCTACCAAGCATACATTACGCTCAATAGCCTAAGTTTATTACTTAGACGATTATTCATACCACCTCATAATAAATCGGAGAGTCATTCCCCAAACTCTTCATAAGTCAACACACATCATAAAAATGTACTAAAGCCCGTACGATGCACGAGACCCATCCGTACGCAATATCTGATCCGATTAATTTCTCGATCATATAAATTTGACTTCCCAACTAGTATAGATCACTTGACTTGTCTGGTGCGGACTTTGATTTGGTTCCTTGATTAGAAACCTCTGTTCTTTCATAGCCATATACTATGGTAGAAAACATCGTGATCGTACCACGAACCCTTATCAAGTGTTCGCCGTCAAGAATCGAGTGAAAAGTCCTCGTTCGGACCAGTGTAAACCACCTCAAAAACATGTACTCGAATACTGGATCAAGAACACTCATGCAAATAAGATGATCTACGTACAACCTACGTATTTATCCTATTGGTTTCTTAAATACACCAATTCCTTTTTAATCACATTCATTTACAGAAATAGTATGTCATTCAATACTATACTACGTATGCATCATTTCATAAATCGTAACTTCAAGTTTATAATCATTTTATAACTTAAGTTCATATTTGTATAATACTCCATTACATTCTAAGAATATATACAAACATCAAATTTGCAACAGGTATGATTAACAAATTTAAAACTTGTTTTAACTTTCTATCTTCTCAATTCAAGTGTTATATAAACTCAACTTTATATTTTCAAAAACACTTAACTACAAATTTTATAACAACTTGGAAGTTCTCGACTATCCAAACCGCTGAAAATTCCATTTCATTTTAACAATGAAAACTATCAAACAACATTTCATATTATGATGTACATACCATACTTTCCTAATACATAGGCTACATGTATCCATGAAATAACTTAACAAGGGAATTTACAGGAGGATGCTATCAATATTTATAGACCATGGCTGGTTCTTAGGGACTTTAATTGCATTCGCAGTCCCTCAGAAAGAAAGGGAGGTAACCCAGTAACATTTGGTAACTTGTTTGAATTAGATGAAATGTCTAATCATACTGGTCTTAATGAGATCAATATTAAAGGTTATGAATTTTCTTGGTGGTCTGGTCCGAGTTGAAATGTATTCTCTAAAATTGACAGTGTTTTTGCAAACCTAGATTGGATTAACTTATTCACAGACTTATCGGCTGAATATTTGCCTCCTTCTGTGAGTGATCATAATGTCGTCCTCATTTCGCTTTTCACTAAGCCTAGGGATAAGAACAGACCTTTCAGATATATGAATCATTGGTCTTTATGTGATCAATACTTTCCTTTGATCGAGAAACACTGGATTACTAATCATACAGATAGACCTTTGTATCAAATCATCAGTATTCTCAAAAATATCAAGAGAGAGCTTAAGAGTTGGAGTGCTAAATCACGTAATATCAAACAAGAGGTTAATGTTCAGAGAGAGAATTGTTCAAGACTTTAGAAACTTCTGGAAAAATCTCATGATCACAATTTAGCTTTGGAATTTCAAAATGCCAAGATAAATCTGGATTTAGCACTTAAGAAAGAATTTCTACTTGCCAAACAAAAGGCGAAATATGAATGGCTGATGATGGGTGACGAGGCCTCTTCTTTTTTCTACGCTAAAATGTCTAGTAGAAGAAGTAGAAATCGTTTGACCAACATTGTTGTCGATGGAAAGGTGGTTTCGGAAGATAAGTTTGTTGAATCAGCTATTGATTTCTTTAAACGAATCTTTAACCTTCCCTTATGTGAACACTTCCCTGAAGTTATTTGTAAAACGGTTATTACTGAATACGGTGCTAAATTTTTTAATGAGGGTATATCTTTGGAAGAAATTAAATATGCATTGTGGGATATTAAATATACTGTCTCTCTAGGTCCGGACGGTTTTAACTCGTTGTTTTTTAAGACTCATTGGAATCTTTCGAAAGATTTAATTTTCAAAGCTTTGAACGATATTTTTCAAAAGGGTTTTATAATCAACAAGTGGAATCATATGTTTATTCACTTGATTCTAAAAAAAGACCACTCCTCATGTATTCTAGATTTCAGACCCATTGCCTGCTGTAATACTTTATATAAGGTTTTCTCTAAAATCTTGTGTAACAGACCGGGTCCTTTTTTGGATAAGTTGGTGTCCCCGAATCAGACGACATTTATCAAAGGAAGATCAATAGGGGATGGAATTTTGTTTGCTCATGAAATTATCAGGGGTCTCAGAAGAAAGGATAACAAATATACGTGTATTAAAGTTGATTTAAAGAAAGCATTTGATTCGATCAATCGATCTTTTGTTATACATATGTTAATAAACTTGGGTTTCCCAGACAAATGGGTGAAAATTATCGAAAACATTATTAAGACTCCTATTTTTTCTATCATTGCTAACGGAGAAGCGCACGGTTATTTCAAGAGTTCTAATGGGCGTAGACAAGGCGACCCGCTTTCCCCTATACTTTTCACCTTGGTTATGGAATATTTTACGCTATTGATGGATGGTAAAGTTAGGGATGGGCTTATTTCCCCAGTTACAGACTTTGATAATAAGTTGACTCACCTTATTTACGCTGATGACATTATTGTTTTTACTAAAGCCAATGCCCAAACTGCAACTGCTATTAGTGATGTTTTTAAGACCATGAAGAAGGTTACTGGCTTGGAGCTAAGTTTTGAGAAATCTAACGTTTTCTTTGGGAAAGGGGTGGATTATTGTACCGATATTAGTACGATCCTCAATATTCAGCAATTGGATCTCCCAATAAGGTATTTGGGTATTCCTTTGTCTAGTGCTAATTTAAGGGATAAGGATTGTTCTCCTTTAATAGAGAAGATCAAGCTAAGGATTGGTAGATGGGAAACAAGAATGCTTAGCCTAGCTGGGAGACTTGAACTTATTAAATCTACTATTTACCCCATAATACAATTCTGGATGCAATGCCTTTGTCTCCCAGCCTCTACAGTTCAAAAAATTAAACACTTGATTTTGAACTTTCTTTGGAAAAGTCGCAGCAGTAAGATTCCTTGGGAGATTTTGTGTAGGCAAAAAGAAGAAGGAGGAATGGGATTGAGAAATTTAGAAGAGATGAACTGAGCGTTATATATCAAACTGATATGGAAAGTTATCAATTCAGAAGGAATTTGGGCGAAACTCGTGCATTGTAAATATATTGGTCAAAAAAGTTTTTGGAAAATTAACCAGCGATTGGACGACTCGGGAGTGTGGAAATTCATTTTGAAAAATAGACATGAAGCTTTGAATTGTCTTTCTCTTAATATTGCAGACGGTAAAACTACTTCTCTATGGTATGATCCATGGCTAAATGGAAGTACTATTATGGAACGTATTGGTAGAGACATAGCTTTCAGAACTGGTACGGAAAATTTATCTCTCAGCAGGATTTTAAGAAATGGAGAGTGGAAGTGGGATTCGTATTGTTTTTTATTTCAAATACATGCAGAAATTGAAGGTGTCAAGATTCACAAGAATAGGGAGAGGGATTTCTAGTCTTGGAAGTGTTCTAAGGATGGTTTGTATCAGTTTAAAAAAGTTTGGAACACGGTTAGATCCAGTTTTGAAATTAAGTACTGGGCGTCTTTGGTCTGGAACAAAATTCACGTTCCTAAAATGGCGGTATGCTTCTTTAAAGCCATTAATGACTATCTATTGACAAAAGAAAGATTACTTCAGAAGCAGATAGTTGTGGACCTTAACTGCGTCTTTTGTAATAATCATTGAAAATATAGACCATCTATTTTTTCAATGTAATTTTACAGAAAGTGTTTGGCTTTGGAGCTGTAAAAAAAATTTCCAAACGCCGAAAAATCTATTTTCTTTCTCTTTGAAAGATGATTTACATAAAATTGTTCCTATTTCTAGCTTAAAAAGTCTCAATTCAGACTTGTTTCAACTATCTCTATCTGTTTGTGTTTGGCATATTTGGAAAGAAAGGAACGATAGGATTTTTTAGAATCGTTTTACAGATAGGTCGCAGATTTGTAACAAAATTTTCCAGATAATGAATATCAGAATGGCAAAATCAAAACATTTTAAGAACATTACTGGCATGAATGAAGCAATAGCTTTGAAATGGGGATATACCTCCCAATGCTGAATTGGGGCACCATCTGCTTTATCATAAGTATTGCTCTTCTGCTATCTCCCTGCTTCTTTGTTTCTTGGCTCCAGGTTTTGCGAACCTGTATTATTTACAGTTTTCCTCACCTCCTCTCTTTTAAATTACATATTAATTTACAATTAACAATAATTATTGAATTAGTTTATAAGGTTGAAGTTTTGCAGGCTGTTCCGAGTGCTTGATATCACGACCTGTGCATAAAAGAACTTTAGCTTGAGTAAAGAGATTTATTTTGAAGGACTTTTTCAGATTTTTACATGTCTTGTCAATTCTGGAGGTTTCTACCATTTGGCTTGCTGTTGTGATTGCAGTCTTGCCCTAGATTTGCAGTCATTATAGATCTGGGAGTAGATTCAAAAGAAATTAATTCACATAAAGATTAAAGAAGTTTCCTTGTTCGGTATAAGAGACTTATCTTGTTTAGTTCTTCTCTGTTCTCCTTGAGGAATGTTGGTTTCGACCCTGAAGTGATTTAGGTTGCTCCGAGTGCTCGTAATCACGGTTCTAGATGGATCAAAGATCTCGCTGCTGTTCTTTGATTCCTTGTTGCTGCTCCTCCTCAGTTTCAAAGGACATATTTCTTCTCGAGGAAGTGCTAGTTCCAGGTCTCGATTTGAGCTCCGATCTGGAAGTAACAGAGGATGCCTTGAGTATCTGTCGATCTTTGGTTGCTTCGATCTTGTTGTAATATTGTTTGTGCTTCTCGTTCTTCCCTGCTCGCCGCCATTTTTATTCTTTTTTAGTTTCTCTTTCGAGATGAGTTATTGTATTAAATGAAGTAGATGTAATGCCGTGTTGCCTTTTCTACTTCGAGAACAGTCTCGATGTTTCTGGTAGTTGCCCTTTGCTAGGTGGGCTTTGGGCCGAAGGTGTTGAACGTTTTGTTTCGGGTCTGTATTGTTGGCTTTGTTCTTGCATTTTGGTTCTTGTAATTTTTTTTCTTATAGTTAATAGAAAAGTTTGAACCCTTATTAAAAAAAACTTAACAAGGGAATTTTTAGAACTAAACACCGATTTTCATTTCAAATCATTTTGAAATAATATATACATATAACTTTTGTATATCAAATCTTACTTTGGGATTAAATCAGAATCTATTTAACCAAAACATCTTTGTAGCATCTCACACTTAGAAACCCAAAAATGAATGTCGGTGATGTTGAAGTCATCACAAGAATTATTTTCAAGTGACAGGAGTGAGTTCAGTACATCCAAACCATACTTTTGGCATTTAACCAAAATAATTTTGAAGCGGTATCAAATACTTCATATAATAATCCTAAGTATCATGATTTTAATTTCCTAAATCTGTTTCCCAAATATTTACTTCCAAAATATTATATATTTCCTTTGGATTATAGTAAACATCCATTACTAAATTTTTAACTTCTAACCCATAAAATCACCGAACGCTTTATAGTCAAACCGTGAAACTTAATTCACAAGGTGTTCATTTCAATGTACCCATAATTACTGTCTACCCACCCCACGATGTAGAAAGGTAAAACTGCTCATAAATCGGTAGATCACAAATCAACAACAAACAATTGTCATTGTTCCTAACATGCTGAGCATGACTTAAACAATCAGGGTTACAGGGTATTAAGCTATGAGAAGCACTAATACCTAACCAAACATAAATAGGTAAACCATAAATAAATAGTATACCATCCAGAATCTACTTCCCATTCTCTACTGCAAAATAGCAAAGACCCTAGGTTGCTCCACTTTCTTGAGCATAGGACGATCCATGACAAAGTGACCTGGCTGGTGGCAACCATAACAACCCTTCGGTGCAAACTGTGGTACCTCCTCTGATTATGCCTTTATTAACTGCCCTCCACCACACTTCTTACAGTTCTTAGCAAAGTCTCCCCTCTGCTTATATCTATGGCAAACAAGGTCGGACATAAACTTCAACTGTTGAAACATCCTCTTATTGATCCCAACTAGTATAGAAGCAAAATGCTTCGGTGCAGAAACAACAAGCTTTGGTGCCAACTCTCAAATCTCAAACTCATATTCACCAAATTCACAAAAGACCCCATAAGGTGGTTTCTCATATTGTCCTTGAACTCTGGACGAACTCTTGCGATGAACATCTCATTCCCCTTCAAAGGCGTATCTATCAAACCAGGCCCAAATAAAAAATAGTAGCGAATCAGTTATCATACTCTGCCACTGACATGGCTTGCTGCTTCAGAACGATGAAGCTCCTAAATAACAAAGTTTTCCCGGCCTTTGGGAAAAAATTCGTCTCAAACTCACCTTTAAATTAGGCCCAAGAAAGGTCTTTCTCTTGGACATCTACAGTGGTAGAACTCCACCAATCCATGGCTGCATCCGTCAGATGTCATGATGCCAACCTACGCTTCACTACATCACCGAGCTCCATATCTCCAAATATTCGATCACATAATCTGAGCCAAGACCGAACTTCTATAATAGTCTCCGTTCCACTAAACCTCTTACCTCCAAGCCTTTCATAATCATGGCAAAGCAAAGAAAAACTCATCTGAAGTCTGATTTGCACGACCTCCTCTACTACATTCATCCTTGGTTCCCCATATGGAACAACATTCCATGTGCTCGATTCCCGCCATATATGATGGTACTTATAGTCCTTACTACATAATCAAAGAAAAACTTCTTAGGATATGAAAGGATAGAGTTATTTCAAAGAAAGAATTCCAAGATAGGATTACGAAGAAAGATATATTCCTAAAGAATATTTTAAAAGTCTAGTTTTCAAAATACAAATATGCTCTCATATGTATAATACACTCAACTCATTCTAAGGTGTCGCTTACCCTATACCTTATGAGCCATGCCTAACTAAAGCCAAGGTGTTCGCTCAACCTTAAGCTCTAATTCCAAATGTAACGACCTGAATTTTCGACCCCTGAATGTCGACACTAAATACATCCATGGTATTTGCATACTGAGCGACTAAGTAATGAAAAGAAAAAAGTTAGGGTAAAATAAAAGAAAATAGAATATAACAAGAAAGAGAGAACGCAACATCAGAATCTCACAACGAAACGATAGTATATAATACCAAAGGAACAGTACAAAGGGTTACTCTGAATACAAAAATATCAGAGTTACTAAAACCTAAGTACTACCATCAGCCTGGATAGTTATTACAACATGTCCATGTGTATGCTGATATACATAAATGCGGTGGAATTAGAATACTACGGTTAATAACCCTAACGACCCGGAATTTTCGACACCGAAAATTTCACATTAATACGTTCACCGTAGAAATGCCGAGCAATCAAACGCCGGAAATTCCAGATTGTTAGGGTAAAGAAGAAAAGAGGTAGAAGAAGAAATAGAGAACAGAACACATAATCTCACATTCGCAGCGGATCAAAATATAATACACAAATAGTAGCATTTACACAAAGAAAGCTGTAAATGTCAATTTACAACAATATATTAGAGTACAATCATTCACATATAAACTGGACAGTTGTAATAACTTGTCCAAGACCACTATCAATACAATCTCAAATACACAGCGGAATATACTCCATACATCTCTGCCATACAGCTCATCTCCTGAACTCCAGAACGTCCTAACCTGGAAATATGTAATACTCGGTCTGACCCGAGACCCTTCTCCATAAGCTCCAAAACTTCCAAATCTAAATTTGGAAGCATACACGGGGCTGACCCGAGCAGTATAATAAAGTAACACCCGAATTAGTCAGGTAAACCAGCTTGAGAAACTCAAATTATATGTGATAAGTAACAATAACCATTGAGACCATACAGATTTCTGTAATAGTTTTCCCCTCAAAGAAACCAACCATTCATTAAGTTTAATATATAGCGATATGATAGATAATGTCTAGAGTGTAGCACATAAGTCATATCAAATAGTTATTATGTAAATGCCACAACAATAATAGGTATACAATTAATACCATTAAGGTACGTTTGCATAATGGATTTTCCCATAGAGATCTCCTAGGATCTAGCCAAATCCAAACTCCATGACTAGGATTAGAAAATACCTTCCGAGCAACGTATATCTCTAGATGGGATATAATCTAAGGTAAACATAACTGGACCACCCTTGATGTGTTATCCAAGTCATATCAACTCCCGGTACCAACATATCGATAAGCATCTCTGGGCATGGAGTTGATATACCCTTGAGGTTGCTAAACCCCCTTGCCATGTCCCTTCTCTATTTTCTGTCATTTTCTCGATGTCGAGGCTACATTCGACACATCTCTCACTTGAGTCTTCATCACTCGAACAGAACACGAATCCCCAAATGGATTTCTTCATCTCGAACTAATCATGAATCACTACATGGATTCGAGCATCTAAAATAGATCTTGAACCTCAACATAGGTTCCCGACATCAGTCCTCGGACGAATGCTAACGTTGTCATCTCTCTTGGAGTACTCCTCAAGATAGACAGTCCCACACAATAACATCGTTCGAAATGTTAACGCTAACCTTTCCCTAGGGCTTAACCTTAGGTAGTCAGTTCAACTCTATAACATTCTACTTCACAACCGCTTCTAGAACATAGACCGCCTATATGGTTTTGAAGTGGTTTCGGGTTCGGGTCATCTCATATTCTCATATAAGTACACTCTTCCCACTTAACGGACTCTTCAAAACCAATCGATGAATTTTTGGTTAACTCTATTCCGGTTCTCTCAGAAGTAAGCAAAAGCTAGAGACGTTTTGTACCAATACTCCTCCCCGGGTTTCTTATTAGTTTGAAATCACAAAACCTTTCGATAACTTCTTAAGTAAATATTTGGTCAAGTTCGATAATCGACTAATCGATTATCTAATCAAAACAATTGCTTATACAAATAATGATTCGTACACTTAACTCGTTTCCGACGTTCCAACTTAATTATTCCTCTCCCAAGAGTGAAGCCAGGTAAGTTTGGGCATTGGTTGCTCCAAGCCCTACCTAGACACTTCATTCTTGAATCTCACAAATAAATAAGTCTACCTCGTCAGCTTTTAGTGTTAAGTATAGTAGTAATGATTTTCATAAACAAGTAAGAAATCAACACGATTAACACGTTTCTGAGATTTTCCACTTACCTATTCCTCAGTTAAGAGGGAAGCTCGGTAGGTTAGAGCTCTATTTCTCTATCTGTAATCGACATCAATCTTAACTCTCACAAATCGATAAGCTTACTTCGTCGGCTTATTAGTGTTAGGCATAGTTAATCACTTTTCTAATAAGTAATTTAAACAATCAACCATTTAGCCATTTAGCAATTCTAACCCCTCCCTAAACCTTTTGTTTTTACTTTTACAATACTTTGAAATACATAAAAGGTTTTAAAACATTTATCCAAAATATTACTTAAAAATAACAAGTTTGAAAAATCAACAAAATCTGGAAAAAGAACATGTTTTATTCTAAAAATTCTTCGTTTTAAAATTCATAACTAATTCTTAAAAATTCTTCAATATCTCAAACTACTTTTAAAATACTCCAATATGAGTTAGGCAATACTTTCAAAAAGAATGAAACAAATCGCTCAAACTTAAAGTCTTTTTTGAAACATTTGAAGTTCAAAATTCAAGGTTAAACGGGGCAGTGTTGCACTAGTGATGTTTTAGCCATTTTCGAGATGTTAAATAACTTTTTACTATTTAAGCTTTTGATAGAAACAAACATACATATATAATAATATAAATATGGAGAGAAATCTCTTTGTATCTCTCTACAAAGTTCCATACCAATTGCCAAAGGTAATTCTGAACTGTATCTATAGCGACTATCGCTATAAGTGCACTTCTAAACCCAAGTCATATTATGTTCAACTACAACCAATATGACTTTTTCCAAGGTCTAGTCATATGTTATACAAGTCCATTCAAATCCATAAACAGATCCTATGTGCCACTTGTTTCTAAAACAAGAATCAAAATCAATGTTTTCAACATATGTCAAAGTTAATTCAAACAATTTTAACACAACAAAATATAATCATATATGAGTTATATTATCAATCCAAGTGGTGAGTTAGCTCATCTTTGATCCAACAAATATCCAAGCCTTAGCACTCAAGTTCAAACCCAAGCTAGAAACCTCCTTTCCTTCCTCTTTCTTTCTTTCTTTTGCCTTGTTTCCTCCCTTCAAACACCCAATAACTCACAGCCTCTAGGGATTGTAGGGGTTTGTCTTTGCTTTTTCAACTTCTAACTAGGTAGATGGTTTGGTTATGTGGTGATAAGGCTTTCCTCAAATTTTGATATGGTTTGGGGTTGATTTGCAAATTATTTTCTTTAGGATTCTAAGAAGAAGAAGATGAAGAAGACATGGAAATTTTAGCTCAAAGCTTAGGAATTTTGTGATATATTTCCTATGGGTGCATCCCTCCTTATATAGACTTAGGAATGATGTTGGGAAAAGACCAAAAATACCTCAAAACCCTAATGACATTAATTGCTTCTTATCATGACAACTTTATGTCACTTCTCCTTTATTCATTTTACCATTTTACCCTTACCATGTAATATCTCTTATCCTATTAGAACTTTCTAGAACTTCCAAGATTTATGAAAATGAGAGTGTGGTAATAATTTGCTAATGTGTTCATTTAATCATTATTTAAATGCATTAGAATTCAAACAAATTAAATCAATCGAAAATTGTTTATCGATAAACCGATTTTCGATCATATAATCGATTTTTCTTCGAAGAACATACTTTTGTAAACACTTTTCAAAAAAAAGTTTCTTATCATTTTTATCAATTTAATAATGCTAGGTTAAAATCATATTTATAACACTTAACATATCCCAAAATGTAGTGATATTTGAAGTTAAGTGTTCAAATTTCTAGGTCGCTACACATGGTGAGGCGGCTTATGAAAGAAAGTCAATGCTTAACTAATGATGAATAGGGACTATCCAGGAGCCATACTTCGTTCATTGATAACATTCTACATGCAGAGTATCCGCGGAGGTTCAATATGGCTTTGATGCTTGTTTACGTGGGAAAAACCGATCTTAGCCAGCATCTTATGAGGTACGAATGGCTTATGGACTCTGACAGAACCCCTGATGCAGTCAAGTGCAAATGTTTTCCTATTTTTCTGAAGGGATATTGCAGGCCCAAATGCCGAGGGAGTACAAAATAATGTAGCAGTAAAGCAGTTCGGTTATAGTTTTGGGAAAGTTCAGGTTAATGTTCAGAATAAAATGAATGAGCAAAAAAAGGCGGTGACAGAAACAGCGATTAGAGATAGGATTTTGGAAAAGGGAAGCCCAGAATCCCTATGTAAGACGCATACACGCCTTTGAACACGTCGTTAGAGAATATCTATCTATCGACCTGTAATACCATGCAGTACCGAAAACTGCTCCAAGAGAGTCGATGGAGAAGCAGAAGCAGATAGGAAAGTATTGTACGTTCCATGAAACCTATGGTCATAATGCGGACGAGTGTCATCACTTGCATGATACCATTGAAAAGTTAATTCATGATAGAAAATTGCAACAGTTTGTTAAAACCCCATAGGCTGATAGGTAAGGAATATCTGACCCTAATCGAGGATAATCTCTGCCTAGTGTTGAGGAACCAAAGTAGACCGAAGGAAGACTAGTTATCGATACCATTTTGGAGGACCACATCCAGCCGACAGAATTTGGCATGAAATGGAGCGTTATGCAAATGCGGTCAGGAATGTTGACTCTGGATGTTGTTCAAACACGAGGGACGGTGCTCCGGCTAAACAACAACGTACTATAACATACGATATAGTATTCCAAGGTGAGCAAAGGCTTTTTGACCATTTCCCTTGCACGGGTGCTTTAGCCGGGCCTGGCGGGCAGGACCAATGGTTTATTTAATCATTACTTATTTGATGGGTGCTTCGGACGGGCCTGATGATGGAACCAAAGGCTTTTTTACCATCTCCCTTAGATATGTATTTTGGTCGAGCTTAGCAGCGGGACCAAAGGCTTATTTAACCATCACTCTTTGGATGGGTTTTTTGGCTAGGCCCAACGGTAGGACCGAAGGATTTTTTACCATCTCTCTTGGATGGGTACTTTGTCCGGGCTTGTGACAGGACCAGAGACTTTGTTGACCATCAATCATTGGATGGGTGCTTCGTTCGAGTCTAGTGGCAGGACCAAAGAATTTTTGACCATCTCCTTAGGATGGCGCTTTGGTTGGACCCGACGGCAGGACCAAAGGCTTAAATGTTCTTTTGAGAATACGAGGTATGCTTCTACTCAACAAATTCTGTTAATCTCGCTAGGTTAGGAGTTACACTGAACATAACACATTTCTATTGGGGGGCTATTATTTAGAAAGAGTAGAATCTTTGGTTATCCATTTTATTCATCCAACGTCGTAAAATATGGTCTCGAGTATTCGACATTATGTATCCATGATATCATATTTCCATATGGTCTACATAATTGGTAAGCTACTGGAGGGATTACTCCATGAATGGCCAATGAACCTTCCCAATTTAGGCCTAGCGGGCAGTCTGCTGGTCCTTTGTGTTTAACATTACCCTTCTTAGTACTAAATCTCATTTTTTGAATCCTATTTCTCTTAATTTTGAATTTTAATAGTTGAAAATTCTCCTTTGTATTCAGCTGCTCATACGGCGGCTTAATCTCTAGTTCGTTAATCAAGTCGAACGATTCTTTCTTTATTTCCTGGTTTAATTTGAAAGTGTCTGCAATCCTTCAACAGAAAGGGACTTCAACTTCAATGCGTATCATTGTCTTAAATCCATATGTTAAAGAATATGGGGTATGCTTAATGGTCATCCTTATAGAGGTGACCATAAGGCAAGTGGAACTTCCTCTGCCCAGTTTTCTTCTGCCTTGCCTAATCATTTCTTTAAAATGTTCTTTATGGTCTTATTTATCCATTGCTCCATTATCTTTTGGGCAAGCTACCGACGAAGGTTTATTTATTTATACCATTCTTCTCACAAAAGTGAGTGAACTCCTTGCTTTAAAATTGAGTCGCGTTAACGAAAATGATCCTATTTTGGGGTCTGAACCTTGTATCTATATTTTTAATGACAAACTTCAAGACTTTTCTAACGGTAATAACTAGTAGCAGCCCCGCTTCTACCCACCTAGTATAGCAAGCAATTTACTACGACTTACTTTTCCCCTCCTTTTGAGACTAGAAGGGGTCCTATTAAGTAAATTCCCCATACATAAAAAAGCTATGGGCTTACGATAAGGGTTAGCACATTTGGAGGTAGCCGCGTGATTTTAGTTAACTTTTTAGCATTTGTCACACCTTTTCACATAGGTTAGCACATCTTCATTCATGCGGGCTAATATTAGGCTTGCATCATTACCTTCTTTTCCAACTTTATCCTATTGGCGTGATCCCCACAGAACCCTTCATGGACTTCCTTTAACATCTTTACTCCTGTTTTCAGGGTAATGCATCGTATATAAGGCTGGAATATCCCTTTCTATATAATATCCGGTTAATTATTGTGTACGAAAGGGCTTGATATCTCAGTTTTCTTGACTTATTCTTTCCTTTGGATAGTATTTCATTCTCTAAGTATTCAATTATGGGTCTCATCCAACCATTGGTATGTTGATCCTCGTAGTTATCCGTTCTCGTTTTCTTAGGAGTTTCCTCATGATTTTTATCTTTTTGACGATTTTCCTTACTGCATTGTGGTTGTTGAGCTTATGAATGAGACCAAAGCTTCACTATTTGATCCTTCTTTCTCGAATTCAACACTAGGGTTTTGCTAAACCCGACAGGAATTATTTTTACTTATGGCGCTATTTGTGAACTTGCCAATTTTTCCAAAGAATCTGCTTGTGCGTTCTTCTCTTTCGATATTTGGTAAATAGAGAAATTCTAAAACTAGAATAATATTTCATGGATCTTCTTCACACATTGGGTTATCGAGTATCTTTGGTTTGATGTACCTTTTTGATTATTTACCATCAACTATGAATTACTAAATATCTCGATCCTTGGTATTTTTACTTGTTGAGCCAAAGTCAACCTAGCTATCATTGATTTATATTCGGCTACATTATTTATTGTAGAAATTCCAACTTCATCACATAACATAGTCTATTTCCATTGAGTTTAATTATCACATATCCAGCTCCAACTCCCTATTCATTCGAAGCACCATCAACATATAACTACCATTTTAGTTTAAGCTTCTTTCCTCTTTCTAACTATTCTTTAATGAGCCCTATATACTCATTTACAAAATCATCTAAGGTTTTCCCCTTGATTAATAATCGGGGTAAAATTTAATGTCGTATTGGCTAAATTTGGTTTCGCATTTGATCAATCTTCCAGAGATTCAAGCTTACTAAAGATTTTCTATGGCGAATGATTGGTCAAAACTTTGACTTAGTGTTCTGATACTTCCATATATAAGAACATATTTTCTCATTCTATGAGGCTAGAAAGTATTGGCGGCTTTTCCAAACTATCTTCTTGATTTTTGGCATTCTTCTGTCCATTCCAAAATTTTCCGTTTCTTGATCACATCGAAGAAAGGGATGATTTTGTCGGTTGTCATTGATATGAATTGGTTGAGTGCAACATGAATTGGTTGAGTGCAACGACCTGGCTATTTAGTCCTATTATTTCCTTACTTGTTTTGCAATATCTCTTGCTGCTTTGATTTGAATGAGATTAGCCTCTATTCTCCGTGCACTCACAATTTATCCCAAGAACATTCCATATTGAATCCCAAAGGAACACTTTTGCAGATTCAACTTCATTTTGTACTTTCTTAATACTTGAACATTTCATTTAAGTCTCTAATGTGATCGACTTCTTTTTTTAGATTTTATCAACATATCATCCACGCACACTTCCATGCTTTTCTGAACCTTTAAACTTTCTATTGCTTATCGTTGATAAGTGGTGCCTGCATTCTTTAGTCTGAATAACATCACTTTATAACAATACATTCCCCAATCAGTCGTGAAACTTGTATGTTCCTCTTCAAGTTTGAACACAGAAATTTGATTGTATCTTGAATATTCGCATAAATGAAAATATCATATGGCTGCTTGTGGCATCAATCAGTTAATCGATTCTAGGAAGAGAATATAAATCTTTTGGACATGCTTTAATTAAATCTGTAGTCAACACACGTTCTCCATTTCCTATAGACTGCTAGCCATTTCAGATAGAATAACTCTCTGATAAATCCGTTTTCTAATAGCATTTTTACATCTTCTTTCAATGCCATGATATAGGCTATGTCAAATTATCTTTTCGTTTGTCTTACGATAGTAAACTTTGAGCTAATATTAAGTGCATGAAGAATTATTATAGGGTCAATCCCTACCATATCGACATGGATCCAAGAAAAAATCATCTTTACTTGATCACCGAAATGAAATCAGTTCTTCTCTTGTGCCCATATACAACCTTTTCCCTATTTTCACTATATTAGTAGAATCTTATGAGTCTAAGATTACTTCTTTCAAATCTTTCATAGACTGTACACTTTCCTGATTATCTATTGAATCCATATCATGCACTATCTCCCCTAAAACCTCCTCAGTTAGTCTATCTTGGTCAATGTAATTTAACTCTATATACTTCCTTTTCCTATTCGTTGATTTCTCCCTTTTATTTGTGTTTTGCGCTTTTTCATTGGTAGACTCTGCTTATTTGCCCTAGATTCAATGGATATGCAATAGCTTAACAATTTTAGTTTCACTTGGTTTATTTAACGCAGGTCCATAACAAGACTCTCCTTCTTTATTATATTGTTCAAGGGTAGCAAAGTACATTTTTTAGGAGCTAAACTGCTCCTCATGCATTATTCCTCATCCTTAGAAAGGAATTTCACAAGTGAATGCTTTAGGGAGACAAATGCATATATCTCATCTAGAGCAGGTCATTCAAAGAATGCATTGCAATAAGATGGTTGATCCATCACCACGAATAGTGTCTCAAAAGTCCTAGAGTAAGGTCAAATCCCCATTTGAACATATAATGCGATTTATCCAATTGGAATGGAACCTTTGTTATTGAATCCAAAGATAGGCTCCATGCTAAGTTCACGTTTTTCCACTGGAATGTTCATTTGGTCGTAAGCACTTTTAAAGATGACGTTTACCACACTTCCAGCATCAACCAATACTTTAAACATTATCGAAAGCCTAATTTGTGCAGTAAAAAAAATCATAAGTGGATCATAATGTGGTTGTCTAACTCCCTTTAATTCTTTTAGATTCAAAACCAGATCCAAAATTTGAATTGAACTCTTGTAAGCGTTTGCTAGGGGTTCTTCACTTATTGACTAAATTCCTTCTTTTGCCTCTCATATATATCGATTTCTTCTGTCTTTTCTCATTTCCACAATATGTGGTCAGTCATTGATCTATTTAATCTGATTGATTGGCTGCAAAAGATCTTGCAGGAGCTTATTTCCAAGATATTGGCATTATTAGCTGCGAGTTTCTAATTATGAGATAAATTTTGATCATTCTTAACAAATTCTTTAAGTGCTCATCTTCTAACAATGCCTTGTATAATTCTAACCAAAACACGCAATCGATCCGTTTTATATCCATTCACCTTGTGGAAGGCATAGTCACCTCTCCTATTATTTGGTTCTGGGTTCGTCCTTGACTTGAATGATGTGTGGTTATCTATTTCATCCTTACTTATAGCACAGATATAAGAAATAGGTTGGTTCAAATTAACAGAAGTTTCTTTTGAAAATTCATCCTATTTCCCTTTTCTATTTGAAGCCACAAACCCTTCCATTTCTCTCTACTTCCTCTTGTCATGGAAGATTTCATCCATACGGACGAGCTTGTTCGCTTAGAAATGAAAATCATGCAAATATTTACACCCGTGAATATAGAGCTTCTTCCAAAATGGACTATTCTTAATTAGTCCAAATTTCAGGACCATTGACTTCTCTATTTCACTTACCTTCTCAGCTCTGTTAACCTTAACATTAAATCTTTTTGAGTAATCTTTCAACAATTTTCCAGCTTTTTTATGTTGGCTAGCACACTTGCATTAATGGCCGACTATTTGGAGGTACGGAATTGTGTTGAGGATTCATAAGTGAACTGCTCACTCCTATAAGTATATTGTCTTTTCACGATAGCATTGATAACATATTGCAGCTGCTCGAAAGAAGGTGGTAGGAAATAGTTTGCAGCTTATTGCTTCCAGAGCATCATATAGGTCCATTTGGCTTTTAAAAGCTATCAAGCGGTATTTGGGTCGGCTGAACCATCATACTTAATTGAGGAAATTTTGGCATATGATGGTAATGGGACTGCTATAATTTCCTCATTAAATAGGGGTTCCATAAAGTTATTTTTAACCTTAGGACCATCGTTCTTTTCTCTTTTATGTCTGCCATATCCTTTATCATTTTGTTAGCCAAATCCTTCAAATACGTTTCATCATCTCTATAGTCCTTCTGGTCTAGTTTATACTCTTTCTAGGTTAACTAGAAGATTGAATGAGGGGAGATCCTAGCTCTTTGTTTAGCTTTTGAGTTGGGTGATTAGCATTGCTTTTTTGTAGTTCTATAGTTCTTTTTCCAACATTTTTACTTTTCAAGGTCAAGACTTCAAAATTTCTAAGGGGACACTCGACTTCTTCCTCATCATTTCCCTTTGTTCTTGGGGATATTCTTGAAGGCTTTTGAGAAATGATCATTTCAATTAGCTCATGCATGGCATGGAGCTGATTCTTCATAGTCCTAATATCATTTTTTCATTCAATGCCTCTTTCTATATCGATGCCTACCTCGTTTTAATGTTCTTAATAATATACTTAGGGTTTGCATATTTTTCAAGTTTGGAATGATGCATAGATTTTTAGTGTACTTGAATATTAACTTTCTTGGATGATCGTCCCATTTTACAAGAATATGAGGGTCAATAGGTTGTTATTCCCGAGTTAAATTCTCAGTGAAAGCACCAAAAAATGTTAGGATAAAATATGGTCCTAAGCTGTATGCTTAGTCGATAAAGAGAGTCAATAGTACATGAGTAAGAAACAATTATCCTAGGAAGTATGCTTGTCTTAAGTTAACAGGAAGTCATTTATGCAAATAGGGATTTGTCCAAGTCCTTTTTCATAAAGTCATAATTTCAATTTGACCTAATGGTCATTAAGGTCCCAATTCCAAGCTTTTATTATGCTTAAGAGAAATGAAAAATGAGGATGAAATCAATTCCAAATTCGCTCTTTTGTAGTAAGGGATACATGCCTATTTATAAAGAAATTGGATCTCTAGACCTTTGACACATGGCATTCTTGGGAGATGACCGATTGTGATTTACTAACATAGCACATGGAAAATTTTACATGTGGCACAACTCTCGTTTACAATCCCTTTATGATGATGTGGTGCTATAGACCGATGAGGAAGTGCCATTTAGCATATTAGGGCATCATATATTACCATTTTTATGAACATGAGATAGCTATTTAATCCTCAACATGCAGCGGCTATGTGAACTTCAACATGCGATGGCTCTATACTTTGCATCATTTGATAGCTATTTGACATGCAATGGCTCTATACCCTTCATCATGCGATGACTATGTGAACTTTAAGCTTTTAACATGTGTTGGCTCTATAATATTTACCATGTGAAGGTTATGTGAACTTCAACATGCAATTGCTCTATGAACATCAACATGTAATTGTTTTATACCCTTTATTATAAGATGACTAAGTGAACTTTAACATGTAATGGCCTTATAATCTTCGACATTTGATAGGTCTTAAGCTTTAACGATACATTATGTCATTTATTATATTAACTTACGATGGCTTCACTAATATCAAGCTGTGATATCTTCTTGTTCCTTTAATATGCGATGGCCTTAATGATATCAACATGTGATATCCTCAGATTATCATCTTGCGATAGCTTTCAACCTATGATAGCTTTGTATTATCCACTTGCAATAGCCCTCAACTTGCATAGCTCTCAACTTGTGATAGCTTTATATTATCAACATGCGAAAGCCTTTAATATGTAATAGCCTTCAACTTGCAATGGCTTTATTTTACCAACATGCAATAGCCTTTAACTAGTGATAGCCTTCAAATTGCGATAGCCATACATTGTCAACATGAAATAGCCTCTTTTTGCCTCACCATCCAACAGCTTTGTCTATTTTAACTTGCGATGGCTGTTTACTAAGTTTGACCTTTAAGGTCATTATCATCAATGTGTAATTTCCTTTAGTACCATTGAGAAAAATTTTGGAGAGTAATAATGGTTGTAAGGCTCATATGTGTAAATTCAGTCAGCTGTTAATATTGAATAATTCGAATATTAACGTTCATACTGATAGAGTTAGAAAATTGCCCTATGGGAAATTATGTAATTTGTTACATATATCTAACAAGATAACCAATCTTGTTTGAAATAAAAGATGTTTTCTTTCTATTATATACTTGATATAATGAGTTATTTTAATTTATTAATTTAAATAAAAGTATATTTAATAGAAAATTCATAAATGGTATGTTTTGTGATAGTAGTTACAAGATGTTGTAACCATGAATAATTTGTCACAATAAAATTAAATATACTGTTTTAAATATTCCTAGTCAAGATGTATCGAGATTGAATATCGATACATCTGTTGAGAATATAATATATAATGCTCTCCAAATGTTGGGTACTATATTACTTGACTATTGGGAGTACCAAGGGGTTATGTATTGATAGTGATTATATAACTATGGAATGACTTGCTCGATAGTTTTCTATTGATTAATATAACTATGGTCGAACAGAAAATATCGATGTGATAAAATTACACAGTTCTATTGACTTGAGAATATTGTTGATCTTCGATGTGGAAACTCTACTTTGATTATAGTTAAATCATGACGTAACGTCCATCGAAAAACTATAGTTGGGTCAAGTGGAAGCATTAGAAGTGAAACACTATTCAAGAGAGGATTTGTCTTCTCGGTTGTATGAGGTTAGTGTTATGGTCAACTGAAGTCAACTCAAAGTCAAAGTTTTTTGCCAAAGCATTTTGGTTAATAATAACAATTATTGTTGAACCAAGGGCTTTTTGTTTGGACTATAGAGTTGAATATGGGAATTTTGACCATTACTAAATTTCATAAGTCCAAAGTGATATAGTTTTTATGAAGAGAATTGGTGTAAATAATCGTCACTATCAGGTAGCGCTTAACAAAGTAAATTGGATTTTACCGAAACCAAGTAAGCGATCAATTTGGCTAACATGCCACACTATTGCTAAGTGATGTGTGAACATCAATATTTGAATTGTTCGATATTAATCGCTAACCAAATTTACACCTATGAGTCACTCAACTAAAACCATGAATACTCTTTTTATCACCAGATTTAATTAAGTGAAAATTAGGCCCACGTCTTTGTAATTAAACTTAGTCCGCGTAAACTCCTCCCGTTTGAAAACTTATTTTTCGATCCCTATTTTTAATTCTGGATAAATTTATTCCATAAATACCCCTGTTTATATGTAGCGCTAATTTTAATGGTGGTTGTGATTTCGATTGCAAGTTTTTAATTCTGATTCAGTTCGATCATTGTTTTAAGATATTATTTCGGATTCATGGCTTTATCTTCTTCCAGGTAAAATATTGTTTGGATTTGTAATCGATTTTGTTTGTTTTTAATTGATATTTCGATATTGGTTTATAATTTTGTTATTTCTGTTTGTTAGTTTTTTTGTTTAAAGTGAATGAAAATTACAAGTATTCTATTGTTTATTTTATCTGAAAAATTAATGCGTGTGTATAGGGTACTATTCGATGATATATTTTTTAGCTTTGATTAAGTTCAGATTTGTCTGGAATTATCGTAGGTATTTTACAGACTTGTCCGCAAATAAGTTGAATATGTATGGTGAAAATGGTACAAATTACTAATAGTTGTTGATTTATCTGTAATTTTTTACAATTATTGCATACATATCAGCAAGTAATGTTCGTATTTCACTGTATTTGATTAAGCTCAGACTTATGCTTATTTATTTGCTTTTTTTAGAAATATTGCTTACATGCCAGCAAATGATATTGCTTACGTATTAGAATATTATTTTATGTGCTAATTTGTCTGCAATTTTTTTATAATTATTGCTTACATATCAGCACATAATATATATATCCTGGGTTATTTTTTTTTTATAATTGTAATTATGTTTTTTTTAAATTAAAGTGTTCCTGGTGATGCTGGAGTGCTTGTGCTGTTGAAGTTTGGATATGATAGCTTTTCGTTACGTCTGCAATTTGATAGTTCGGTTGTTGTGTTGAGATGTGCTATTTGTGGTAAATGGACAGAATTGAGTTCATTGTCATTTGAATTATACTACGTTAGAGATGGATTGAGAAAGAATATTGAAACTAATTTTGATCTTCAATCTATTTTGTTGTTGGCTGCTCATAACCGTGAGGATTACTTTGTTATTTTTGTTGATGTTGTTCCTACTAGTTTTTCAACTACCAATATTAGATCAGATGTCGTTTCTTGTAGCAGTGATTCCTTATTTGTTAGTACCGGTGATTCTAATATTCAATTTAGGTAGTTATTGAGAAATGATTCCAATCAATCTGTTTTTACGGGTGTTGGTCAACAATTTATAGGTGGTGTTACTCAATTTAGGCTCAATTTGATGATATATAGTATTAAGACTGGGTATAAGCTTGATTTGGTTAAGAATGAGGAAAGAGTTACGGCTGTTTGTTCTCGAACAAAATGTACTTTCAGAATTCATGCTTCTGTTAAGTTTAATCTTCCTGGCTATTTTGTTATAAAGAGATTTCATCCTGAACATACTTGTGGTGCTGGAATTCATGATATTAATGATCCTCTTGTTTCAAGTAAATTGATTAAGTTGTTGGTTTATGATCATATTCAAGCTAATCCGTTAATGAAGACAAAGGACATTATTAACCTATTTCAAACCGAGTATAATATCATTTTAAAGTATTATTTTGCTTATAGTGGGAAGAGATTGGCTTTAGAAGATTTACATGGAAGTGATATGATGTCTTATCACCATTTGAATTCTTTTTATGATGCTGTAATCGAAAGTAATCCTGGTAGTAAAGTAGTTTTGGACTGTAATCATGATACTCGTCAATTTGAGAGGGTTTTCATTGGTTTTGAAGCTTGTGCACATGGTTTTCAATTTTTTCGGCCTTTAATATTTGTTGATGCTACTTTTATGAAGGGTAGAGCTCAAGGTTGTTTGATGGCTGCTACTGGTAAAAAGGGCAATGAAGGTATGTTGTAGATTAATTTATAATTGCATCAATATCTGCAAATAATTATTATATGTTGCTGCAACATCAGCATTTATTAAGAAGAAAAAAAATATTTTACTTACAGAAATCATTGTGGAAATCGAAGTAATTTTACATAAAAAATTGCTGAAAAGTATGCAATCTTTTTGAATTAGTGAAAAATTGTTGTGCAGTAATATTTGGTAATAGTTGCAGTTTTGTCTGCACCTTTTCAATATAAGTGAATAGTAATAAGGAATTTGTTCAGTTATTTATATATTTATTGTTTTATCAAGTTTTTTTCCTATAGCAGTTGCAATTGTGTCTGGTGAAGATGAAAATAATTGGATTTGGTATTGTGAACAGCTTAAAGATTTTTTGAAAGATGATAGTAGAAGTTTGTTTTCATTTCTGACCGTCATCCTGGTATTCTTGTTGTTATTCCTAAAGTGTTTCCAGATTTAGTTCATGGTTCCTGTTTTTATCATTTAAACAATAATTTAAAAGTAGCTTTAAAGTCTGAATTTTCCAAATCAAAAAAGAAATGGTTGATAGATTTGTTTGGACGTGTTGCATATGCTTCTAATTTGGATGATTTCAATTTTGCATTGAAGAATTTTAAAGATGCTGGTGGTTCAACTGTGGCAAACTTTTTGAATGGAATTCCCTTTGAGAAGTTTACTAATGTTTTTTTCCCTGCTTGTCGTTATGGTGAAATGTCATCAAATTGTTCAGAGAGTTTCAATAAATGGATTTTGGAAGAAAGACATTTACCTATCACTGCATGCTTGGATAGCATTAGAGTTAAGTTGATGAAGCTAATTTCTGATCGTCGAGAACTTGCTAATAGTTGGAATAGTGTTGTTTGTCCGGTGAATGAAAATCGGTTGAAAAGTCTTCATTTGGAAGGATCTTCATGGTTTGTTATAAAATCAAGTGATCATGTGTTTGAAGTTCATTCTCCTGTTCATCAATCTATTGATTTAAATAATCGGACTTGTTCTTGTAATTTGTGGCAAATTTATGGTTTTCCTTGTGCTCATGCTGTTAGATGTATTTTGAGTTATGGAAAGTTAAATGTTTATGATTACATTGAAGATTATTTCAAAGTTGTTTATTTTCGATCGACATATTCTCATCCAATCAATCCTATTATAAACTTTGTGAAAGAAGATGTTTTGATTGAAGATGTGGTTGTAGCACCTCCTAAAGGTAGAAGAATGCCTGGTCGACCACCAGCATTTAAGAGGATAAAATCTGCTGGCGAAATTTCAAAGACTATTAGATGCAGTATATGCAAGAAGTTGGGTCATAATAAAAGGACTTGTTCAGTGAAACACATGTAGTCGTTTCTTTTATTTAGGAAAGCTAAAATGTATGGAGTTGAGTTTATGTTTTTCTTATTCATTTTAATGGTACTTTCTCTGTCCTTAGGTTGGATGTTTAATGTCTGTAATGTATTAATCATGGTATGCTTTCGATTAATCATTGGTGTAGTATTTCTGCAATTATTACTATTAATTGCACATATTTCTGCAGTTTTTCTGAATATTTGTTTACTTTTTATACCCCTTTTGTGAATATGCTTTTTATATGAAGATGATATTTGTATAATTGTTTGGCACGAAATAAATAAGATGTATCCATAAGTATGTGCAATTTTTGTTAATAAATATGGAGGTATCGACAATTATCTATTATTTATGCTGACATTTCTGAAATTATCTGGTTCAAGAAATTCGAATATCTAAATATTTGTGGAGATATCTGTAGATATATGGTTTTATTACTGACATTTCTGCAACTATTTATTGAAAGAATTTCCAATAGCTAAATATTTTTGGAGATATCTGCAGATATGTGCTTCTTTTGCTGACATTTGTGAAATTATTATGAGTAAGAATTTGGAAAAAATAAATATTTATTGAGATATCTGCAGATATATGCTTTTACTGCTGACATTTCTGCAATTCTTAAGAGCAAGTATATAATTACCTATAAATTTGTCGAGATATCTGCAGATATGTGCTTTTATTGCTGAATACAATTGTAAGAAATTTATATATAAATTTTTTGGTAATAAACTCTAATATTGTGTTAACACAGTAATATTTCCTTTCAACTACATAAGTTTAGCAAAATATGTACTTACATTTCATTATTCTTACAGAAAACATTACAGTTTGATACATCAAATATATTGGTTTGCTTCTGAAAGTAAAAACTTTTGTGTCAAGCTTTTTTCTAAGCTCTAACTGTAAGGTTTGCAAGAAAGAATTTGATGTGCTAGTTCAGCTCTTTGTAAATCCATAGCTTCATATGTGAATTCAGGGTCTTCATTGTTGATTTTTTTGTCTTCACTTCTTTGTTTCATATTGTTCATTACAAACATGCCACAGTCAACTCTGCAATGATTGACAAATATTATGTAACATCCCAAAAATTTTTGACTTTCGAAAATTCAACATCGATACTCACTCTATCGACTGCTGAGCAATCGAATGCCGGAAACCCGAAAAGTTATGGTTTTAAGAAAGAAGAAAAAGTCAGAAGAAGAAGAAGATAGAAGAAAAAGAAAGAAGAACAACAACAGAACAAGAGCAGAAACAGAAACAGAAAACAATATCAGAATCTTACACATCGCAGCGGAACAATATATAATAGGTAATTACTAATCTTTTAAAACAAAGAACTATATCATTTTATACATACATCAATCATCAGAGTCAATATACAACTCAATACAACAATAGACAGTTATATAAACTTGTCCTCATACAGAATACACAGCGGAATAAATACTATCAGATACAAATACTACGTCTCGCCATCCAGCTTGCTTCCAAAGCTCCAGAATATCCAGAATATCCTGATAACATAACTCTAGGCTGCCCGTGTGGAAATTGGTGAGCACCCAGAGTTTAGAAGGGAACAATAAACTCCGAGTCAGTCATGGTGACTGGTGTGAGATCGTAAAACAGTTATTCTTTACAATAAACAACAGGATAATTTTAAAGTCAATTCGAAATGCTTTTGGAAAATGAAACTACCATAAGACCTCCCACCACACACACAATGCAAACGCAGACTTGGAGGAGATTTCTTCTTATGATAGTCAAAGATGCTTACTACGCAAAAATCAAAACCTTTTTGATATTATTATTAGTGCATAGTGTAGAAAACATTTCGAAAGTACAATATAAATCTTAGCCAGCATAGACATTTCGAACTATGCCTACTATAGCTACCATCCAAACAGTGGGGCGCCACCATAAGTGAATGATAGGTTCTACAACTAAAACCGTACAAGTCACGTATTGTTTCTTTGGATTTCCAACAAATGGTCAGGCTAAGGAACTTCCTATCCACGATGGGTACGTCCCTGGAATAGACGACCCGAGAACCTAACCGGATCTCTGCCAACACAAGGCCGGGTTACCTCTGCAAAAATAGGTAACTACTGACACGCGTATGCCATCCCCCGATCGTCACCGATCTTCCCGAGGATCCCCGATTTCCAACAAACCACAAAGTAATAATAATTGTGCAGCAACCACAGAGGTTAAGTATCTGGGCTCCATACCATGATACCACCTTTATCCAGAAGGAATGACATACACTAAGGGGCGCTACTCCCTAGAACCTTGCTGCATTCGTCCTGTTTCAACCATTTCCGGATTGTGAGGCTCGTCGAAGTCTCGTCCACAAAGCTACGCTTTCTACAAAGCCCTGCTTCGGGTCAAACAAAAATGATCAACCTATGATCACAAAGATATAAGATCAAACAAATGATCATATCACAAATGATCAAACACTAATCATTTCACAGCAACACTCAGTATGCCACGTTACCAAATTGGGATATATCGCTAATAAATTTCAACTACATAACCTCTGAGCTCGTACGTCTCAGAGAAGGGTGTTAAGCTAAGAGAATAAATTCTCCGCCACCAACAGAAATGTATTTGAAAGAAATCAGCTTTATATCTCAAATTGTAACGTCAGACACACAATCCATACAAGTCTGTTCCGGGATCGAACAGAACCGAAGGCACTTCTCACGAAGCCCTTGCACATCCGGATAAATTTCTAATCACGTCCGGACTTCCCGTCACTAAGGGTGATAAAACCTCTAAATCGAAGATCAGTCGATGTAGAGTAACTCGACGGTAATCCTTTCGTTTTCAAAAATATCCGGTCTTCAACACCGGTCTTCAAATGCAATTCATAACGACGTATCACATATTCGGAATGGGTTATACGACCCCATGGTCCTTTCCCGGCTAACCCGAATAGTGAGCGATTATTTAAAAACAAGTGTGGAATTCAAATTCATCCAATTCACAACAAATACCTATCTAAAGGTAATTATTGATAGTCGGTTATTTAACTATCAATAAAGATGCGCAACATCATCAGATTCCAAATAATTTTCCAAATTATTTCATCTTCAAAAATATCTTTTACTAGATATAAAATTTTCACACTTTAATAAAAATAAATCAACGTTTATTTTTTTTCTAAAACAATTCCCCTTTCTTTTATAAATTCCATAGTGAATTTATATTTTCGAATATCTACTGATATTCGATTTTCAATCGATTTCAATATTCATTTCGATTTATCTTTAAGAAGATAAATTCTCAAAAACATTTCATTTCATTTTGGAAAACATTCCATACTTATTTAAAAATAAGTATTTCACAAATCATTTATTTTCAACATTTGAAAATATTCGATATACTTAAATCAAATTAAGTATATGTATTTTTCATTCTTTTAAGGAAATCATTTACTTTGACGACATTTATTTGAGTCAAAACGAATGTTACGTAAAACATCGTTACGACGACTCAAAACTACTAGTATAGGGATTTGAAAATTAAGATAGATATTTATAAATCCCAATACTACACAAAAACATTTCCTTTCGGAAACCATTTACTATAACAACAGTGTTATAGTCCACCATTTCCTTAAATTTCTCAAAAACGCCTATTTCAACAAGAACTGCGGAAATCTCTGCTTTCGATTTATAATACATTTTAAAACATCTTTAAAATGTTTAACTTCATTTTTAATATCACTTCTTCAAAAATAAATCCATTTTACTTAACAATATATTCACTGTCCCAAAATCGTGAATATACTTCACTAACCAAATTTCAGTCTTTTCTACACATTCAATTTAAGGATAATTCGCTATCCAAAATCGCGAATATATTTCCTTTAATAATCTTCTATATTTAATTTATCAAATTCAATCGATTTCGAATTTATAAACACGGTTATAAATTCTATTTTAATAACAACCCCGACTTATAAATCTTCTTTATTAACAATTCGATCAATATTCCACTTAAGGTCAAAAATCCAATTTATAAGTGAATCTCTTATAAATCTTTTATGATACAATTTCATTCATTTTATAACTTCATACTTTATAAATCTATAAACTTCATATTTTCACAATTTATAATTCTATAAATCTCATGTCTTCACAATTTATAATTCTATAAATCTCTAACACTTATAAACACTCGTTTTAAAATTCCAATACTTTAAATTGATAAATATCAATTCTGTACATCTTTTATATACATCATTTTTAGTAATTCAAAAGAAATCCAAACTTAAACTATTTTATAAATTACTTGACTATTTATTTCAAAATCACCTTTCAGTTATATTTCACAATTTAAAATTTTCATAACTTTAAATTTATAACATTTATTTATTTAAAGTAAACCAATTCAAAGATTCAAATAAAACGTATACTTTCAACTAATCACTTTTAAAATCTCTTTTTTAAAGTTAAAATCGTTATTTTTAAACTTCAAAATTTGAATCCGATGATGCAACGCATCAATTAGTCAATCACAACAGTCAATATCATATATCAATATGATAACAGCATATATATCAATATCTGTAAATAAATAAATACAGTTGAGGAATCCAGTTGGATCCCTCCAACCTGTTTCCCTGCATCCAAAGACGTCAGCACAATACCAATTCCGCTCCAGTACGGAATTATCGCGGTATATAGGTTTTTTTATAAATCCGCTTACTAACGGCGCAATAGGGTCTCATCCGCTATACGAGGCGGGAAAATCATCAATCCAATATATACATATGCCAATATGTATATACTGCTATATATATAGATATATCCTATTATATCTAATAGCACATCCAATAACAATCATCAATCAATAATAACTGTAAATTCAAATTTCCTTCGAGTGAGAAAATCTCACCTTCGCTTTTAATTTGTAATCCAATTTCCATTCCAGTCATTTCTTTTTCTTCGTTGTATTCGACCTTGTATAACAATTATACAATTCATTAATATTCGAATAGGTCGAACAATCAAATCTGCCATTTTACAATTTTTAATTTAACTAAGATTTTTAGTTAAACTAACAATTAAATTTGAACTATTTTCCCATTAGATAGATTTTTAAAAAAAAAATCGAATCCTTATGTAATTTATCATTATCAAATTTTACCCATGTAAACTACTCTTTCGTTCACTGTAAATTTCTAAAATTCTATGTATTACTTTACTGTTCAAACTAGATCTTCATTTGATAACTTTACATGGATTCAAAGACCAAATTAAATCGAACTGTAAATCCCTTACCACATAACAAACCCAGGCCGAGATCACTGAACCCCCACGTGAAGTCCTCCACCTCGCTCGCCGTTCGAGCACACTCGTCTGCCATACCAGACAACCCAGCAGCACGTGCGAACGCCTTCGCTCGTTCGACCTCGAACTTCAAACTCTAGCTCAATCGGCACCTCATTGCCATGCGCGCGCGACGCCTCCATCGATGAACTCGATCTCGCCTTACTCCAAAAATGCGTCGCCGCTTCCCCTGAATCGTGACACCCCAGATGAAACCGCCTGCAACTGCTTCGCGACCTCGCGAACGAAGCCCATCGCCTAGATCGTCGCCTCCAGCCTTGCCTCGACGCCGCACCTCCTTCCCGGAATCAATCGCGACTCCACACCGCCCCTGTGTTCGACCCTCTTGATCGACTCATGGAAGAAACACGCAGTGATTCAATTGAACGAGAAGTGTTTTAATTTCTTATACGAACGAATTCGTTTTTAGGTAGATCTCGATTCGGTTTTAAACAAAGGAAGTGGCCATTTTATTTTTACTGAACGAGATTGTGGGGAACGAAGATTTTTTTTCTTTCGTTTGATTTGAACTGAAGTATGGAGAAAGGAAGGGAGCAGACGTGATTAAAACAGAAGGAAATGGCGAAACTTTAGGCGTGATTCCAGGCGCGTGTTTGAAGGAGGAAAAATAGCTGATGTGTTGACTAATTTAAAGTTTAAATTTAAATTGAAACCGATATAAATTTCAATGCGTTTACACGCCGTATGTTCACACCACAACTCCAAAAAATACGAAATTGGAAATCCGGTAATAATTAAATATTACGGACCCAATGGAACTGGTTTCGTCGAATTCCAAGACTGTCCCTCGGACGACTATTTTTAAATATCGATACGAACGATATAAATTCCATAACTGAACAAAACAGTCTAAAATTAAATTCTGAAGCTTCCGTTATCTTCAGTATCATCAATATAAAATTTACAAGTGTTCGAAATATTTTTCTTTAGCTTTAAATTGAAGATACAAATTTTTATTCAACTTCAATCGATTAAATTTTTATAATTTAATCGCCGATTTCAATATTTAAATTCGGGATTCGAATTAGATTATCGTTCAAATATTTAAAATAAATTAAATATTCTCAATTTAATTCGTTCAAAATTCTGGGTCGTTACATATTATATAATTATTAGAAGAAATGTTTTATGATATGGAAATATTTGTACATTTTTTTTGTGTACTTACGTATCAGAACGTTGTTGTGGGCTGTTAGCAAAAGTGATTTGCTTTGATGGTTCATGCTCTGCTTTTTCCAATTTCTTTAGTAAGGCAGTGATATAAACTCTCTGTAAAAAAAGATTTTGTTAAACAGTTTATTTTTCTCTGATTTATTCATTTTTTAATTTACATACCAGCTTTCTTGCTGCCTTCTGATGTTCTCCTTCGTGCCGTGGTTTTATGGAATCGTAGTGAATCCATATTCTATCTTGTTTAATAAACTTCAACAGTGTAAAATGTGATTTTTGGTGGATAAGGAAGAACATTTTATCGCAGTTTGCAAATTTTTTAGCTACTACATTATCGATTAGGGCTTGTGTTACATTCTTTGAATTGCTCAGTAGAAATGTCTGTAGGAGAATATATTAGACAATTGAATTTATGAACATTTAAAAAAATTCTTCAGTAGAAGATTATAAAACTTACAGTAGCGTAAACTTTGAAGTACAAGTTTTCTGCATGAACTTTATGAATTCATGTGAATACCAGTCAATGATCTACAAATATTGTTATAAGGAATTAGTGATAGTATATTTGTTGGCAGAAGACTATAATATGATTAGCAGAAAAAACAATAAGTTCTTGGAATTTTGCATAAAAAATAATAGGTTTGATTAAATGTTGCTGAAAAATCTGCAGATAAATGTAATTGTTTTGGATAAATGGAATTTTACTGACAAAACAATAAGTTTAAAGAAATATTGCTGATAAATATGCAGATAAATGGAGTTGTTGCAGATAAATGGGTTTTTGCAGATAAAACAGCAAGTCCAAATAAATGTTGCTGATAAATTTGCAAATAAATGGAATTTTGAGTAAAGTTCTACCTGGCCTTCAAGAAATCTTCCTATAATTAGTTCACCAAGTGCTGTTCCAGTTATAATTATGTCATCGTCTCCATTTAAGTATGCACTTTTGCTGTGATATAATGATCAATATTAGTAAATGTTTGCATTTTTTAAATATTTGCTGATATGTCACCAGGAAATTTAAATAATTACTTTTAGTTAAGCAATTATTGGTATACTTGGCTACTAAAAGAATTATACAGTTTTACCTGAGGTCGGAGTTATTAAAGAAGTCCTCAAGCAGCTTGATTTTTTCTTCAGATAGACTTCGTACATTTGACCTCCTTCTGACATTTATTTTTGTACTGGTAGATAATTCTTTTGATCTAGGTTCAGATTCATAGTCTTCAACTATTATTGGTAAGATTTGTACTTGCTATTTTGCCTTTTTTGCTTTCTTTTCAATTTGGAAATTCTCTTCTTCAGCAAATTTATACCTTTTTTTTTGGCTTTTCAATTCCCAATGTTTTTTCTTTGATTTCTTCAGTTTTTTTTCTACTGAAGTAGATATTTCTTCTGCTTGTTTGCCTTGTAACGTGGATAATTTTGAATGCTTTCACCTGAAATTAATTTGAATGTTGGTTAATATTTCATTATTGGTTTTTGGAATACAATTATTGGTTGTTGGTTAATATAATTTTTGTGAATGATTGTGAAAAAGTGAAGAATATGCTGCACTTTACAACAGTTGTTGCATTAATATCTGCAATTATTCTTCATATTTTTAATATATAATAGGAAGAATATTTGCGAATATATCAACAAATATGTTAAATTTTTACAGTCTGGTTGAAAAACTATAATTATTCAAAGCATTACCAAATGAAGGATCTTGTTCAATTGCTTTATCTTCCTCAACTATTTTTGTTTCTTCACAATCTTCTGAATCTTTCTGTTTTGCTTCAAAATTTATTTTTTCCCCATTATCAACATCTTTTTCTTTTTGTTCTTCTTTTTCTTCATCTTTATCTTTCTCCATTAGCTGAGATTCATCTTCAACAGTTTTGTCTTCAGCTTGAATATCAATTAAATTTTCATTTTCTTCTGTCCTTTGAGCTGAAATATATGTTGGCAATTCAACTCTTTAGTATTTTTGACATAGTTATGGATTTTATGTGTTATGTTACAATGTTTTATGTCGAAAATGAAGATTGTGCTGCACTTTTTAATAATTATTGCAATGATATCTGCATTTATTCTTTAAAAATGCTTTTGTCATTTAGTAAGAATATTTGCAGATATATCATCAAATATTTTAATTTTTTACATTCTTGTTGGAAAACAATATATTATTGAAAGTATTACCAGATGACGTATTCTCTTATGTCTCATTATCTTCACTTTCTTTGTTTTCTTCACTTAATTTTCATCTGAGGAGTTTAGTTTGCTACTAGATTTTGTGGATGATGATGTTTCCACATATTGTCTCAATGGCTTTTTTAGCAGCGTATTTTCAGCTTGAAGTTTTCTATTGTCCAATTCAAGTTTTCTTATTATTTCTTTATATTTTTCTTCTCTTTTCTTGTATAATGCTTCATATTCTTCATCTTTTTCAACTGCATCTTTCAACAATTTTAGTTCCTCTCCTTGAAAATCCTGGAATAAATAATTGAATCAAAATTGAAGCTTAAGAATATTTGTATATAATTATGTAAGAACTGTGAATAATTGGAAAATTGAATATAATTTTAATTATGATTGGTATGTATGTCCATAAATATTTTTAATAATGGCGGAAAAATCTGCAAGTATTATACAAAATTGTAGATATATCTTTAATTATTGTAAATAATTGTACAACTATGTTCAGTTTTGCTATTTTAAGTGTAGATAAATATGAAATTGTTTATAAAAATTACAGATAAGTCATCATCTGTAGTGAATAATTGCAGCAAAAAAGCTCAACTGCTGCTAATAAATGCAGATATATCTGCAACCATTGTTAACTGTTGCAGATAAGTTTGCAAAAAAATAGAGTACTGGCTATTTTTTACTGAAGCTTAATAATTCTACAAATTAAATTGCAGTTATACTTACTGAGTTGTATTCTATGGTCAATAACATTATTGGCTTGAGTTTTGATATATCCCATTTGCCAGCCAAGGGATATGAGTTGTATTGCAATTTAGCAGATTTCAAAATTTATGTTTTCTCACAGATCCACCACTGCAGAAAAGACAATTAGTATTAGAATAAATTATTAATTAATAGGATATTTATCTAATTAATCAAAAATTTAATACCAGTAATAATGTAACGCATGCATTTATTTTCCTTGGTGTGTCAATATATTTTTCAATTTGATTTATCAAATGTTTGTGAATCGTTTTTGGCCATGATATCTGCTGCATTTTATCTTCACAAACACAATATGGAATCATATTCCATGATACAGTTGAGTTTGGATTTGATATTAAGAATGTTGCAACCAAATGCAGTTGCAAAAACTTTGCCGTATCTGCTTTTTCTTCTTTTGATGTTCCTTTTATTGTTGCAAACAATTCCCTTTCTATGTTTTTTTTGTTGACACTTGTTTCTCCTTCAAAGTGTCTGTTGATGAATGATGTAAACTAAGCATTGCTTTTACCCTCTTTTTTCATATGGCCAAAAGTTTTGATTTGCTGACCCTCTGTAGGAATTGATAACAATTGGCTTATATCATCCTCTGTGAATGTTAGTAACATATCTCCAAATTGGAAGCAGTTCAAATTCTTTCTGTATGCTTTGATGATTATGTCTATTGTTGTTGAGTTTTTTGTGTTTTCCTTTGCATGTATAATTCCAACATAGATCATAAGAATGAACTTGCAGAAAGGTAAATTCTGGAGATATTTTGTATGTGATACTGCCAGCAATTCTTCCTTCTTAATCCTACCAAGAACATCGATGAAAGGCCTTAAATTATTTCTGTAGTTATCTTCTCTTGATGTAATTTTCTCTTCACTGATTGTTTTTCTTTTTTTCTGTAGAATATTTGATCCTGATTGTTGTTCAACAGGAACAATTGATGTTTCCAACATTACTTTTTTTCCCTCTTTTATTTCTTCTTTTGTGTTCTTCTGTAAATGTAAATTAAAAATTATGAAATAAATATGCACAATGTAATAATATGATAGGTGATGTTAAATACTTGCAGTTATAATGAATATGCAGAAAAAACAGAAATGTATGCAATTATATTAAATAATTGCAGTTTGTTCAACAAATTTTAAGGTATATGCAAATTTTCATATATGTGGAATTGTTGCATCTAATTTAGCAGTTTTAAAAAACAATTGCTTATATTTCAGAAATTATTTCAATAACTGTGATATCAAAATTTTATCGTTTCTAATCATACATATTTCCCAAATTTTCTTCACTTTTTGGAAATAGAATGGTAATCCAATGAAAGTATTGAAAAAATTGTTAGCTTATAAAAACTTTTCTTCAATATGTTGTACTTGCATATATGTCAGCAGTTTTAAAAATTATTTGCTTAATTTTTAGCAACAATTTGAATAACTGTAAACTTTAAAATATGGCTTTTGTTATTATAAATATTATCAGTTTTTTTTCAGTTTTTTCCAAATAAATTGGTATTTCAATGAAACTGTTCAAAAAGTAGTATATAAAAATGAGATTACACTGTTTAATTGAATTATTGCTCAAAAGTAAGCAGTTAAACAGAATTGTTGCTACTATATATGCAATATTGTTAGTAATGATTATTTTTCTTCATACTTAAATGTTGCAAAGATATTCAACCGTGCTCAGTATAGTTGCATATCTGTCGGCAATAATATGAATAATTGACATTAAACTATTCTAAAAATTACAGATAACACTAAGTTTATTCTGTTTAACTGCTTTATTACTAAAAAGTAAGCAATTAAGGTTAATTATTTGCAGCCATATGTGATATTTTCAGTAATGTTTACTTAATTTCGTTTATACACAAATGTTGCAGAGAAATTCAAAAAAAATTCAACACAGTTGCATATTAGTCTGCAATAATTGTGACTAATTGACATTATTATGATATTTACTGTTAGATTTGTAATTATTATGAAAAATTGCAGGCAAATACAGACATTGATCGAATATATTGCTTAAAAATATGCAAAAACACATTAATAACATCTGCTTACAATTTGAAGAGAGGAAACAGTTTTTTGAACAATTTTTTACAAAAATTGCAGTAATTATAGAATGTTTTTTAGTTTATCTTCTGCATTCTCAATTTTCTTTGTATTACCGTAAAAAAGCTCGATTACATGCATGGCTAACTCGAAAATCTCTAAAATCCTTGCAAAAACCCTAAGATCTATCGATTTAAAACAGTGTAATATAAATTGACTACTTATGAAATTGAGATATATCGCCTTCGATCTTCCCATTTTTCCTTGTTTGATTTTGAAAACGTGAGATTTTCGACTTGATTTTGGTTGTTCTGTTGTTCGATTTTGTAGAATTTTCGGATTTTGTTGAAGAAAATGTGATTTCAATTGTATTAAAGGTTGAACGATAAAAAAAGCATGCGTTCAGGGTTTTACGATGATTTTTTAGGGTAGTTTGGGAAAAGAAAAGGCTGTGTTTAAAAATAGGGATGAAATTTTTATGTTTTGTATCTAAGGGATGTTTGGTGAATTATGAAAGTTATTAAAGATGTATGGCAAACGTTCCCTTTAATTAATTTGTAATTGTTACAAATTAATTAAATTAATAAACATTTATGAATACTAATTGCAAAATTTTGTTTTTGATGTGTTGATCAATGTTAAACAATATATTTATAATAGTTATAAATATATTAATCGATATAGGTATTGATACGCATTTAAATTTAGATTTAAATGCAACAAACATTATTCGGGCTGGAGTTAGCTTTGAGGCCCATATCGTAACATACCCTATTTAGAGGCCCAAAACTAAGCGCTAAAGATGCTGCAGTCATCTATAGTATTAGCTTTCGGCGACTAAATACGGCTATGTTAATGGTGTCTATAATATCAAAAGCACTTGAATATGAAACAAATCACTGATTTCAAAAAAACATTTTTCCATTACATTTATAAATAGATGTTCCATATTCATTTTACATAATCCCAATACGTTCTCAAGTAATGACAAAATATACTTATTACAAAATACGCTAAGAGCAACATATGAAGATGCCCCCTTGGATGATCAGAGTCATATAGTCATAATTGACCTAATACATACAGGGTGGAAATAACAACAAAACAAAGAACTACAAACTCCTAAGTAGTTATCCGTTAGCCTTCTGCTTGCCTCCGGTATCCTTATTCGTCATCCTACTAAAATCCTAAAAAAGCCTTAATCCCTTAGCCTGCTCAAATCAATTTTGAGCACCAGAGAGTTTAAGGGGAAAACATAAACTTCGAGTCAGACATAAAGCCTGGTGCGAATAATACTATATATCCCGATCAATAATGTTAAGTGAGACCACGCCGCATAGCGTAACGGGTTTCCCCTCACTAACATCTTTTTAAAATATATCTTTTGCAAATCTTTTCCTGCAACCAAAACTGGTTAAATACTATAAAGCATCATTATGTAAACATACATAAATATTAGGTAATAAATGAACTACCTGTTCAAACACTCTAGTTTTGTTTGGCTAATTGTTAACCTTTGGCTGACACGAGCCTACCAGACAATATAAATAAAATCAATCTAACACCTGTTAGACACTCCTCTTATGTACGATATGTCCTTAACTATCTGTTAAATACTTCTCTTCTGGACGGTCTGTCCCTAACTTAATCATCTCCCAAGGTCACCTGATCCTAAAGGTTTCGTGGGCTCATCAATAACCTATCTGTATACAAATATATATTCCCTTATGTGTGTAATCATAATTTTAGTCTTACCTGTGACAAAGCCCTACACATTGGAATTTTGGACAACAATCAATTAGGGCCAATTGCTAATGCATAGGGCACGACCCTATACCAGTCCCATCTTATTCTAATATTTGAGTCAATTTACTTAAGGATCGCTTCCCACAATTTTCCTTGAAAACCTTTTCGAAATGATTTATAACCTTTAAATCAAACTACATAGGGAAAATACATTATCTCATGCTTTACTCAAAATCACCTTGCCATGTTATATTTTTTTTTTACTCAAACTTTAGTTGATGAAAACATTTAAACACTTGAAAGTACCCCTTCCAATTCCATTGAAAGTACCCATTTCTAACCCTTTGAAAGCAACTCTTTCGAAACCAAGTAAAACCCCTTATTTATCTAGGCCGAAAGGCCAAAGCTTCCCTTTGAAACCATACTTAAACCCTTTCGAAATCTTTGAAAACCTTCCTTTCGAAAGCATTAAAACCATAGACATCATATCTTAAAACACTTCAAAACATTGCCTTTAGAAAACCTTGGAAAAAGCCTTCCATTTCAACCCTTTTGAAACTCTTTGGGGAACCACCCTTTCGAAACCATTCTAAATACCTTTCAAAAGCATTAAACCTTTAGTAACTTAAACCTTTCGAAAGCTCTTTAGGTTTAATTTAAAATATGTGGAAAAACACCTTTCGAAACCATATAAATCAATTCTTTGAAACCCTTGAGTTATACTTCAATTAGAATAAAAAGGATCAATTAAAACATCTAAGTCGAAACCTTCCTTCGAAACCTATTCCTAAGTAAAGAAGTGATGGTATCGAAACCATCCCTTCGAAAGCATGGGAAAAGTGGCTGATTTTAAAAGTTAAGTATACCTTTCAAAACCACTTACTTCGAAAGGTAGAAAGGCGGCAGCTAGGGGTTTCGGCCCCTTCGAAAGCATTACTTAAAACAAAAGAGTGTAACCAAGTCGAAACCTTTCCTTTCAAAATATTTGACCCAGTCGAAAGCAACTGAGTCGAAACTTAACCCTTTCGAAAGCAAAGCAGGCGTTACCTTTAGTTTTAAAATAAAGCATACTCCAACCCCTTCGAAACCTAACATTTCGACCAAGTACCCTTCCACCTTTGTCCAATATGCTACGTACCAAGTAGCTTGATACCATGCGCATTGGTTTCAAAACCTACGGTGGCGAAAGGTCTGGGTCGGAACCCCCTGTACCGAAAGTGGTTTAACATGCTAAAAAGCTGATATTTTTGTTTTTAACTTAAAAGAGAAAAACTTTTCAACTAACCTGCTATTGTTTGTCCAAATCTTATTGTTTGCTAAATACCTTTTCTAAAAGTGCTGCCAATATTTTCAGAAATAAACAATTATTTTATTTTGCAAAATGCCCCTTCTCCTTAATTAAATATTAAAACATTTAAGTCTCATACCTTAAAAAAATTATATATTCATCTAAACACTTAGGAAAATTGTATAAAAATTCCAAAAAAATAATTTTCAATATGTTTTCCAACATATATAATTTTCAGACCTGAATAATTTTTTATTCTACCGTAAATAATTTATAACCCAATAAATCATTTCCTTCACTAGAAAATTAATATAAAATCCCCCATAATTCAAAAAATTATGAAAATTGAAAACCATCTCTAAAACAACATTTCTGATCTTCATTTAAATTTCCAAGGCATATGGATGACACTTAATAGGGTTTTCATATCAGACATATCATAAAAAATAATATGAACATGTAATCATCAACAAGCATATATAAACTTTTAATCATCCAAAACATGGCATAAACATGCAAAATCATTTTGGATTAACCTTAAAACCGAAAACTATAAGAAAAATGGGATGTAGTAATCATCCACCTTAGCTTTGTGATTAAAGATGTGAGATTTGATCTTGATTAAATCATTTGATTCTTCCTTTTGAAACTCCTAGCTTTTATCTTCTCTTGAGATTGAAAATGGTGGCTGGCCTTAAAGTATTTTCGTTTGAGAAAAATAAATTGAACGTGTGTTGGGTTTCCTAAGGGTTCAGGGTATAAGTTCATCCTATTTCCCATTTTTCCCTCCCTTATTTCCTAACACTTCTATTCATGTTATCTCATTTTGATTTACATTTAACATGGCACGGCTACCCTTGATTATAATCAAATCTCAATCTATTAATCATCACATTATTTTATTTTATTTAGCTAATTAAATATCCTAAATAATGTTATAAAAATATGGGGTGTTACAGACTCCCCTCCTTAAAGAATTTCATCCTCGAAATTACGATAAGGTGGTCAATCAATCAAAAAGGTATAACATACCATCCAAACAAATTAGGATAAGCATCTCTAATCATGCTCTTAGTCTCCCAAGTACAGTCTCTATCATCATCACTCCACTGGACTTTCACTAGTCTGACTGTCTTGTTCCTTAGCCTCTTCTCATCTCTCGCAACTATCCGAATTGGCTTTCTAACTATGGTCAAGTTCGGCTCTACTACTAAATCTTCTAACACTGTCGGCGCTATAGTAATCCCCGGGTCTTTAACACATTTTCTAAGATGAGAAACAAGGAATACATCATGGACTCCTGCTAAACTACTCAGTAACTCCACCCTATATGCGAGTTTCTCGTTCCTATCAATAATACGAAAAGGTCCAACGAATCTTGGTGCTAACTTTCCTGACCTTCCGAATCTTATCACACCCTTCATCGTTGAAACCTTAATAAATACATAATCTCCAACAGAGAACTCTAAATCTTTCCTTCTTCTGTCTGCATAACTTTTCTGCCTTGACTGAGCCCCCTTCATTATAGCTCGAATCAACTCAATCTTCTCTGTGGCTTCTTTCACTAAATCTGGACCAAGAACCAAACTATCCCCGATCTCCAACCAACATACGGGTGATTTGCTTGGTCTTCTATACAAAGCTTCAAACGGTGCCATCCCAATACTAGTCTGATAACTGTTGTTATACGAGTACACTAAATGAAGATGGTCTTCCCATGATCCCCCAAAATCCAATACACAAACTCGTAACAAATCCTCCAAGACTTTGTTAACTCTTTTTGTTTGCTCATCACTCTGCGGATTGTAAGCAGTGCTCATCTTGAGCTTGGTCCCTAAAGCTTCCTGTAGACTCTTCCAGAACTCGCTAGTAAACAAGGACCTCTATCACTGACAATACTACTAGGAATTCCATGCAGCCTAACCACATTCTTCATGAACAACTTCACCAAAATAGGTTCTGTCCTAGTTGACTTTACCGGAATGAAATGGGTACTCTTGGTTAGCCTATCCACTATGACCCATATACTTTCATTTCCTCTACTAGATCTTGGTAACCCATCTATAAAATCCATAGAGATAGAATCTCATATCCACATCGAAACATCCAATGGATGAAGCAATCCACTTGGACTTTGGTGTTCAGACTTTGCCTGCTGGCAATTCAAGCACTGCTTTACACATAAACCAATGTCCTGTTTCATACCATCCTAGAAGAAACTCCTTCTCATATCCCGATACATCTTTGTTCCTCCTGGATGGATAGCAAACTTCGAATGATGGCATTCGTCCGAAACTTCCTTCCTGATATCTCCTTATTCGGAACACATAACCTTCCTTTCATTCTCAACCACCCATTCTAGACAAGACCAAAATCGTTTAAGTCATCGTTCTATGTCCCTTCTTTTATCTGCCTGATCCGTTCAGCTAAAACTGGATCCTCCTCCTGTTTAGAAGTTATCTTCTCAATCATTATCGGTCGAACTTCTAAACAAGATAACATAACACCTTCTACACTAGAACCAGCCTCGGATCTGCAGTACACTTTACAAGTTGACAATGCTTCCAAGTCTTTCCACTTAGCAATCATCGCCTACTAAGTGTGTCTGCTACCTTATTACCTTTTCCTAGTGTGTACTCAATTCCAAAATCATAAGCAACAATAAACTGTAACCATCTTTGTTGTCTCATGTTCAGCTCCTTCTTAGAGAATAAATAGTTCAACTATTTGTGATCCGTATATAGCTCAAATCGCTCTCCTAAAAGTTAATGCCTCCACACCTTTAAAGCAAATATCACTACAGCTAATTCCAAGTCATGCGTTGGATATCTAACTTCATGCGGTCTGAGCTATCTAGAAGCATAAGCAATCACTTTACCTCTCTGCATGAATACAGCTCCCAATCCAGTTCCACACGCATCAGTATAAACAACTAAATCATGATTCCCTTCCGAAACCACCAACACCGGTGCATGGGTTAATAAGTGTTTCAAGCTCTAGAATTCTTTCTCACACTTATAGGTCCATACAAACTTCACATTCTTTCGCATTAGCTTAGTCATCGGTGCAGCTATCAGCGAAAAATCCTTTGTAAACCTTCGGCAATATCCGGCCAATCCAAGAAAACACTTTATCTCAGTCGTCGTCTCGGATCTTTTCCAATTATTCACTGCTTCAATCTTAGTCGGATCTACAAACAACCCTTTCTCAGAGACTAGGGTTTTCTGCAGTATAAACTATTTGATTACTACAATAAGGGTGTCTAAGGGATATTTTTCTATCATGGCAAAATATCCTAGCATCATACTTACTTAACAAATCCATCCCAAGAATGATCTCAAACCCCACAAAGTCAAACATATGCAAACAGCAAACAAAAGTATGACCTTGCAAATCAAACTCTAAATGGTCACATCTCATCCCAAGTGTCGCATACCCTCCTATCGGATTTGCAACCCTTAAGGAAGTAACTAAATATGAGGGTTCTAGGTTAAGCTTATTTACCGAACATCGAGATATAAAAGAATGTGATGCACCAATATCAAACAAAACACTAACAGACATACCGTGAATCAGTAGCGTACCTCCCAGAACAGCCTTTCCCTTCTCCTACACCACTGGCCCTGAAGTTGCGGGCTCCAATGCATACACTTGGCCCTTCCCATCCTTCGCGGGCTCTTTGCATTGATTCTTGTAATGGCCGATCCGATCACAATTAAAACATCTGATGTTCTTCTTTCCAATCACCTCCTTTCCTTTTCCTTTTCCTTTTCCAGTATGACACTCGTGAGCATAATGTCCTTTCTTATCGCATTTATAACAAACCACTTTAGATTTTCCCTACATCACTGCTCCTCCCTTTTGAGCATTCTTCTTATGGAAAAAAAATTATTTTTTGGCCTTGTCGCACCTGAACCTCCTTCTCTTTCTTCTTTTCCAAACAAGCTAACATCACTTCCTGCCTCAACGCCATTTCTACGACTACATCACATGGATCCCTTATGTGCAGTAAGGTAGCTCTTGCCAACTCCGGCTTTAAACCTCTAATAAACTTCTCATTTCTTTCATCTCTGTTGATATAGTGGTATACCGTACCAGGCTAACTCTTCAAATCTTCCAGCATATCCAGAATAGACATTTCCCCTTGTTCTAGTTTAGCAAACTTTCTAACCAACACAGACTGTGCTATTACCAACATAAACCTTTCTTGAAACCTCCTTTTGAACTCTTCCCAAGCCATTGTCTCTTCATTTACGCTAGCAGTAACAATATTCCACCAAAATAGAGTAGCTCCCTGAAGTTGTCTTGAAGCAAATCTCCTTTCTGCTCATCGTTGAGTCCTAAGTCAGCAAAAATCCTTTCACAATGTAGCAGCCAGTTTTCTACTACAATCGCATCCTCAGTTCCAATGAACGACTTCCCCCAAGCCTCGTATAGTCTCTGCTCAAGTTAGCATAGTGGTTAACTATCAGAGCTTCCGGAACTCCTCCTCCAGCAACATTCCCTCCAACAACTCCAGCTACAATTCCAGCTTGCATCATGTTTACGAAAAACTGATACATGACTCCCATATCCACTTGAGGAACCCCAGCACAAACATCTTCAGCTTGGGCCTGACCTTGTGTCCTTCTATCATTTGGTCGGGCATATTTCCATTTGTGGTGGTGCTCTCTCGTCCAAGGTTAACTCTGCCTTTTCTTCCATCCATATCTGTATTCAAGCCTCGTGAGATACAAATGAATAGCCTAACAAAGATAGGAGTCCAAAGATATAGCATATACTTATATATAGCAAATACTAGCACGTTACTATAGCGTTATCCCATACCCCGATCTTAACTCTAGTTCCTAAGTATCATATTTTCAGAAATCATTTTTAATTGAAGTATTTCATAAACCATGCTCTGATACCAAGCTGTAACATCCCCTATCTAGAGGCCCAAACCTAAGTGCTACAGATGCTGCAGTCAACTTTTGTATTAGCTTCCGGCAACTAAATACGGCTATGTTAATGGTGTCTATAATATCAGAAGCACATGAATATGAAACAAATCACCGATTTCAAAACAACATTTCTCCATTATATTTCAAAACAGATATTCGATATTCATTTTACATAATCCCAATACGTTCTCAAGCAATGATAAAATATATTTTTTACAAAATACGCCAAGAGCGACATATGAAGATGACCCCATGGATGATCAGAGTCTTACAGTCATAATTGACCTATTACATACATAACGGAAATAACAACAAAATAAAGAATTGCAACTCCTAAGTAGTTATTCGTTAACCTCCTGCTTGCCTCTGGTATTCGTATTCGTCATCCTACTAGAAACCTGAAAAGCCTTAGTCCCTCAGCCTACTCAAATCAGTTTTGAGCTCCCGAGAGTTTAAGGGGAAAACATAAACTTTGAGTCAGACATAAAGCCTGGTATGAATAATACTATGCATCCCGTTTAATAATGTTAAGTGAGACCACGCAACATACCGGAACGGGTTTCCCCTCACTATCATCCTTTTAAAACATATCTTTTGGAAAACTTTTCATGCAACAAAAAATGGTTAAATACTGTAAAGCATCATTATGTAAATTACAAAAATATTAGGTAATAAATAAATTATCTATTCAAACACTCTAGTTTTGTTTGGCTAACTATTAACCTTTGGCTGACTCGGGCCTACCGAACAATATAAGTAAAATCAATCTAACATCTGTTAGACACTCCTCTTTTGGACGGTCTGTCCTTAACTATATGTTAAATACTTCTCTTATGGACGGTATGTCCCTAACTTAATGATCTTCCAGGGTCACCTAATCCTAATGGTTTTGCGGGCTCACCAATAACCTATATGTATACAAATATATATTCCCTTCTATATGTAATCATAATTTTAGTCTTATCCGTGACAAAGCCCTACACACTGGAATTTTGGACAACAATTAGCTAGGGCCAATAGCTAATGTATAGGGCGCGACCTTATACCAGTCTCATCTAGTATTCTAATATCTAAGTAATTTTACTTAGAGATCCCTTCCTATAATTTTCCTTGAAAACATTTTCGAAATGATTTAAAACCTTTAAATCAAACTCACACAAGGAAAATACATAATCTCATGCTTTACACAAAATCACCTTGCCACTTTATATATATATATATATATATATATATATCTTACTCAAACTTTAGTTGATGAAAACATTTAAACACTTGAAAGTACCCCTTTCGATTCCATTGAAAGTACCCATTTCTAAACCATTGAAAGCAACTCTTTCGAAAGCAACTAAAACCCTTTATTTATCTTGGCCGAAAGGCCAAAGCTTCCCTTTCGAAACCATACTTGAACCACTTCGAAATCTTTGAAAACCTTCCTTTCGAAAGCATTAAAACCTTAGACATCATATCTTAAAACACTTCAAAACATTGCCTTTAGAAAACCTTGGAAAAGCCTTCCATTTCAACCCTTTTGAAACCCTTTAGGGAACCAACCCTTCGAAACCATTCTAAATACCTTTCGAAACCTCTCTGGGTTTAATTTAAAACATGTGGAAAAACACCTTTCGAAACCATATAAATCAACTCTTTTGAAACACTTGGGTTATACTTCAAGTAGAATAAAAAGGGTCAATTAAAACATCTAAGTCGAAATCTTCCTTTCGAAACCTATTCCTAAGTAAAGAAATGATGGCGTCGAACCATCCCTTCGAAAGCATGGGAGAAGTGGCTAATTTTAAAAGTTAGGTATACCTTTCGAAACCATTGACTTCAAAAGGTAGAAAGGAGGCAGTTAGGGGTTTCGATCCCTTTGAAAGCATTACTTAAAACAAAAGAGTGCAACCAAGTCGAAACCTTTCCTTTGAAAATATTTGACCCGGTCGAAAGTAACTTAGTCTAAACTTAACCCTTTCAAAAGCAAAGCGGGCATTGCCTTTAGTTTTAAAACAAAGCATACTCCAACCCCTTCAGAACCTAACGTTTCGACCAAGTACCCTTTCGCCTTTACCCAATACGCTACGTACCAAGTATCTTGATACCATGCGCATTGGTTTCGAAACCTATGGTGGTGAAAGGTCCGGGTCGGAACCTCTGTACTGAAAGTGGCAAAACGTGCTAAAAAGATGATATATTTTTTAACTTAAAAGAGAAAAACTTTTCAACTAACCTGCTATTGTTTGTCAAAATTATTGGTTGCAAAATGCCTTTTCTAAAAGTGCTGCCAATATTTTTAGAAATAAACAATTATTTTATTTTGCAAAATGCCCCTTCTCCTTAATTAATTAAATAAAACATTTAAGTCCCATACCTTAAATAATTTTATATATTCATCTAACACTTAGGAAAATTCTATAATAATTCTGGAAAACCATTTTCAATATGTTTTCCAACATATATAAATTTCAGCCGAATAATTATTTATTTTGCCGTAAATAATTTATAACCTAATAAATCATTTCCTTCACTAGAAAATTAATATAAAGTCCACCATAATACCGAAAATTATGAAAATTGAACCCATATCTAAAACATCATTTTTGATCTACATTTTAATTTCCAAGGCATTTGGATGTCATTTAATAGGGTTTTCATATCAAACTTATCATAAAAACTAATATGAACATGCATAAATCATCAACAAGCATATATAAACTTTTAATCATCCAAAACATGGCAAAAACAAGCAAAATCATTTCGATTTAACCTCAGAACCGAAAACTATAAGGAAAATGGGATATAGTAATCATTCACCTTAGCTTTGTGATTAAATATGTGAGATTTGATCTTGATTAAATGATTTGATTCTTCTTCTTGAAAATCCTAGCTTTTATCTTCTCTTGAGATTGAAAATGGTGGCCCGTAGAGTATTTTTGTTTGAGAAAAATAAAATGAACATGTGTTGGGTTTCCAAAGAGTTTAGGGTACAAGTTCATCCTATTTCCCATTTTGCCCTCCCTTATTTCCTATCACTTTTATTCATGTTATCTCATTTTGATTTACATTTAACATGGCACGGCTACCCTTGATTATAATCAAATCTCAATCTATTAATCGTCGCATTATTTTATTTACTTTTTCTAATTAAATATTCTAAATAATGTTATAAAAATATGGGGTGTTACACATATGGGACATGTAAATTTTGGTTAAAATAGCTTGGATAGTCTAGCCAAATGATGGAAAAAGAGGGAGGCTTTTGAATGGTTTTAAAGAGTGGAATTGGTAAGAGAGAGATAAGGATAAGATCCGCTTTTCTCTCCATTTGACTTCCTATTTATACGCCACTCTCTACCACATTCTTTTGATACTTTTTCTCTCCTCTCCCTCTGCAAATTTTGACCAGCAACCCCATTTATACCCAAAAGAAATCCAAGTTCAAATCGCATTAAAATTATTCGATTTGATCATTGGTGGTAAAGCAGTTTGTGAGCCAGCAACTCTGGGACTTAGAATTCGGTTCAAGGAGCCATTTCATCATTTCAAAGTGAGATCTCTAGGCCTTGGTGAAAGGTATAACGTGTTCACTAATCCATTAAATATTATTATCTTTATCATCATATATTGTAGGTTATTAGATTATATTAAGAATCTAGTGTATCGATGTACTATCACATATTGGATGGTTGAATATATTGGTGCGTCTATATATTAAAAAAAATTATACTGTATATTTACTGGTATTAAACTCATGGCCTGAAAATAAAATAACCGTTTTTAAAAAAATTAGCAAGGCTAGCCAGCATTTTAAGTGTGTCATCCACTATTATTACTCAAATCATTTAGAGAACATGTAACAGGAACTGGTTCCAGATCAACTTGTACGATAACAAAGGAAAATATAGGAGTTAGACAAACATATCTAAACTACTATCCAAGGAAGGACAACTAGTCCCCCTTGTCACTACTGACAACAACGTCGGTACAAGGACCATGAACATGCCGAACACCTGAGAATAGGGTTGCAAGCCTAGGATCAAATGACCTAGAGAGGATGGTAGGGATACTTCCTATCCAAAGATGAATCCAAAAATAACTGCCAATTGTGCTGACCAATACTACCTCCAGTTGACAAAGTCAAACCTTCACCCACCACATGATATACAAGACGCCTAGATTCCCCATCTTCGCATATAATCATATGATAACTATTCACCGTCAGATCGTACCTTATTTCCGTATCATTATGAATTCAAACACTTTCATCCGGGTTTTAGGAAAACACCACTTTGACAGGAGGAATAGTTGGAGCATCAGAGGAAGATTTCTCTTCAAGAGTAGATAAAATAGGAAAAGAGGATGGAGGTGACAAATACCTAACTTTTGGAACCCACTTCAAAACTGGCCTGGGGAAAGGTATTTTGGTAGGAGGAGCCTAAGTGACAGACCCAACCATACATAAGTCTGATGTATGTCCAAATGAGTGACAAGATAAGCAAATATCGAGTTTCCATTTATACTTAATGTCCACTTCTACATCATTACCTTCTACTAATCTAACTTTGAGATTCGTTAACAATGGTTTGGTAGGGGAAATCTCAATCAAAGCACTTGCATAACGTAAAGTCCTCTGGGCTTCAATGCTAGTATCAAAGCATTTGAGGTCACCTATGAGACTAGCAAGCCAGTTTAAGCCATTCAATGGTTGCAGGACAGATGATATATGAGTAAAGGTGGCCCAAACGGGAATAAAGAGAACATGATCTCTAGCTTTGTCCACCCCAAGACTCCATTGTGTGACAATAAAAGGTTTCCCGCAATGATTAGGGGACTGGTCTCAAGATCTCTAAGCTTATCATCCCTATTAGCGAATTTGAACTAAAACATGGCATTGAAATATTGAACTTGAAGACTACCTTTTAGATTCCAAATACATTTGCATTGGTTGCGTACATCCTTATATGGTGGGGAAGAGTCTAAGAAAAAGCCTACTAAAAAATCAAACCAATAATTCATGCCCTCTTGAACCACCATAGCCGACGGAACACTGACATTGTCAATCACAACAGTATTGAAAGTGCATGGACAGCAAGAACCAGCGTTTTTGGGTAGTGATTTAAATAACGACGACCACATGTTCAGCACTGCCATATTAACAAAGGCACTAGGCAACACCTGTGAAAATTGGGGCAGCTTGTGCTTGGCATTACCACAATCACTTCATGCGCATTCCTCATTCTTAACAAAAAATGGTTAATAGAATTACCTTGCTGAACATCACGCCCTAAGGTAGCACCATCACCCTCACATTCAATAACAGCAGCACTATCATCCACAGTCTCAAGAACTTTGGCCCTAACAGGACTCACTCCATCACATTCAATAACATTAGGAGCTTTAGAAAGGTCCGTACTAACGATTTGGGACCACTATCGAGTGTCAGTAAAGTCAGCAGCCTTAAATTGTGGCATAAGCAGGGACAAACCCTAAGGCCGAGAGATGGCAATACCAAAGATCGACTTGGAAGGGGAGCTGCTGTTCGAGAAATCCACACCAGAAACCAGAGGTTGCAGAGAACCAGGGAGTAAATCCGATGCCATTTTGTCTTTCACGAGGAGACCAGAGGTTCGTAGATCAGCAGGAAGAGAATGAGGTCCTCGTTAACCCGAGGTAGCTTATGATGCGGCGTTGAATGTTCTACCAGATCTGGTCTAAGAGGGACTAGATAAAGGTAGCACCAATCGCTCATGTGGTTGCGACATGGGAAGGAAAGGGCGAGCATGAGCGAAAGGAAAGAAGAGGACGCGATGGAGAAGAAAGGGACGAGATATGTTATGAAGGAAATTCGCCTAATTTAATAGCAAGAGTGGCCATTACACAAAGTGTATAGGAATTTGATTTAAAGTCTCTAAAAGTGTGTAGAAATTTAAATTCAATATCAAGAGAGGCATAATTAAATGATGTTATATATGATTTTATTAATTAATAAATTATATCATAAAGATTAAAATGATACAATAATTATTTTAAAGTCTCTAAAATTTTAGTTTTGCACAGCAATGGCAGCAAATTTTACTTTATTTTAATATATATATATATATATATATATATATATATATATATATATTTAAATTGATATAACTGTTTATTTAAATATAAACTAATTATATATATACATATGTATAATTCAAAATTAATTACAAATTTTATTTAATAATATTACATAATTCTTAGATTTCAAAAATAGATTTTCAATAATTTTAATAATTAATTCCGATTGGTTTTTAAAATTATCTTATAATTGTTTGTTTATAAATTATTTATAAATTTAAAAGATATATTTTTTGTGTCATGAGCTCCAAGTCAGCTAGCATCGATTTTATAATATATATATATGTATATATGTATATATACGCATGTGTTTGTATATTTATAATTATTTACAAATTAATCTACAAATTAATTTAAAAAAATTTAAAAATTAATTTTTTTCTCTGGTTTGTAGCAGTAATTAAAGAAATAAAAAAATTAAAAATTATTTTATATTAATTATTAAATAATTTTGTTATTTAATATAAACGAACAATTGTATAAATACATATTAAATATTTTATATAAATTATTATAATTATTATTACCATATTTAAATACAAATATATGATTGTATTTTATAAATGTATATTTTTATGTATATATATAACATTTGATGCATATAAATATATATATATATGTATATGTATATATATTCAATCAGACAACACATAGAATACTAGAGGGACTAACATGTCTGTTGTAATGTAAATCATAACACTTATACATGGCCATGTCAAACTATGCACAAATTATTATATTGCACGTGCACGTACACAGATATGCGTATATAATACACATATTCAAACATAATAAAAAACAATATAAAGTAAAATTTTATTTATAAAATTAAATAAATAACAATTTTATTTAAAAGAAATTTAGAAAATTTATAAATGACTTAAACTTCATGAGCCCAATAAAGATCCAAAATGGAATATATATTTTTTAAGTTCACCCATTTCTTCCACTACGGACTAGCCCAATTCCAACACACGCATCTCCATATCTAGTGGTGTGACAATGAGTGAATTTATCACTTACACAATTTCGGTAAAATCCGAGTTTACTATTTTAAGCGATCCCTAATAGAGATAATTATTAACATTAATTCTCTTCGTCAAAACTATGACTTTGGGACTTATGGAATTTGGTATTGGTTAAAATTCCCATATCATCCACATTCAACTTGTATAGTCCAAATACGATGTCGTTGGTTCAATAATAACAATTATTATTAACCAAACTGCTCTGGCCAACTTTAACTTTGAGTCGAGTACAGTTGTCTATGGTACTAAACTCATATAATCGAGGAGACGAATTCTCTATTGATAATGTTTCACTTCCAATGCTCCAACTCTGACCCAACTATAATCATTCAATGGACGTTGTGCTATAATTTAACAATAATTAAAGTGGAATGTCCATATTAAAGTTCAATAATATTCTCAAGTCGAGAGAACCGTATATTGCCAATTTGATATTTCTGTTTGACCTTAGTTATATTAAATAACATAAAATTATCAAGTAAGTCATTTCATAGTTATTAGATAACTACCAATGCGTAACCCTTTGGTGCCCCCTGATTACCATGAGTAATACATTGCGCAACATTTATAGAGTGTTACGTACACTAGTCTCAATAAACGTACCGATATCCAGTCTCGATACAACTTGACTAGGAATATTTAAAATGACAGGTTTATTTTCATTGTGATGTATTTCTCATGATTAAAACACATAATAAATATTATCACAAAACATACCATTTATGGATTTTCTATTAAATATACTTAAATTAAGTAAATAATTAACATAACACATTATAACAAGTATATAACAGAAAGAAAAACTCCTTTAATTTTGAATGAGATTTTAATATAGAGTTAACAATTTAGAATAAATTATAGAATTGCCCCTAAGCATACCCTCTAACTCTATCACTCCCTAGCCGCCATTACTCCTAGGCATGCACACCCAAAGCCGACTACCTCTATATTATCATACAAAAATTTATTTAAGGTGATACATCCGTTCGCTGCAACTTCGAATGATGATTTAAGGAATCTAAGAGCCTGCTCTTTGATAAAGGTGTTTCTCAGTGCAAGTTCTAATAAAGAATGTTTTGTATCATTAGATCTATATGTATATGTCCCCCTTTACTGGTGTGTGTGTATTATTAGATTTATATGTATATGTTGGTTGGGCTGTGTATTCTGTTTGTATATTGTTTTTTTAATTTTGTTGTATTTGGGATGTTTAAGACTCGTCGTCGTTAAGGAGGCATGGTCTTGGTGTTTAGTCATTATTAATAAAAAGTACCTGTTATCCCGCCTTTTGGCAAGGCTGTGACATCAAGGAATTGACTGAAAACCAAAGATAGTTCATCTTGAAGACCAGTTATACGCAGGTTCATTATGGATGCTGGTAAATTTTGCCCGAGTCCGGATCAAGCTACAATTGATATGACATAACAAACAAAGCTAAGAAAGCCAACTTTACAAATTTCAAGTCAATCGGGATTCGTATGCTCAAGATATGATCGATGCAAAATCAAGCAATAATCTTGTTCGTATCCATCCAAGCTCGCAGGCCTCGTTTGCATCCATCAAAATCATCAGTTCGCATCCATCCAAGGCGGCCTCCTCCGTAACCATCGAAATCAAAAATATGTTCGTATCCATAGGAAGAAGCAGTTCATTCGAATCAATCAAGTTCGTGTCCATCCCATTCGTATCCTAGGTAATCGTATCCATCGAGTATGTGTTGCTTCGTATCGATTCAGAGAGCGCCATTTCGTATCCATCACATTTACCCCATTTGTATCGATCCATCGATACGAAACGAACTCAAACGAGCGACACGAAGAGGATAGATCCACATCGATGCGAAGTGGAGCATGGTCGACCGATACAAAAGGAGGGTTAACCATCGATACGAAGTAAGAAACAAGGGACCGATGCGAATGAGAGTGACACGAATGAGACAAAGCTTAGAGCGATGTGAAGGAGACACGTAAAGATGGATGACTCGGTCACTCGGCATGAAAAGTGGATCGATCCTAAAAAATAGCGCCACGTCATTGGTTAGCACGTGCCTGGGAGCAATGCGAACAGAAGCGATGCGAACAAAAGCGATGCGCACTCGGCAGCCTTCAACAAATCCAAACTTGCATCGATCATAATTCGAGATCTACAAGTCCAAATGCCACCAAATTTTCACAAGAGCTTGCCTACAACCTCAAGAATGTACCTGACAAATTTCAGCCCCAAAGGACCATTTATGGATCGATACAAACTCGATTCGTATCGCTCCCGGATCGAGTTGAAATCACCTGAAATCAATCCCGTGGTCCCGCCCACGTGAGAGAAGAAGTCTTTCGAGATCTTGGCGAGATATTTGATGCCTACGCCTATAAATAGTGACCTTGGACCTACAGAAAAGGGACTTTTGGCTCTTCTATGTCCAGACTCTGCCGAATTTACTATTGTACTTGGATTATACTATTGTAACTCATTGTAACCAGCAAGTAAAAATCAATAAAAGTCAGCCATTTCATAGTGGACGTAGGCCATACGCTGGACCACTCTAAATTCATGTGTTTCCATGCATTTTCTTGTTTGTTGGTTGGTGTGTTTGTTAGATCTACCTCGTTTTACATTTATTTTCTTCATTTTATCTCTTCAAACACATCCGAAGAGTGTTGTGCCCAATTTTGGTAGAAACACTTTTGTGCTTCTAATGAGAAAACCCAGCTTTTCTCCTGCTCATTGGATCTACTATCGATATCGAATTGCAAGAATCTAAGGAGAAGATCCAGATTTCAACCCCAGAAGTTCTTCCATCCTATTCAGATTTATACCAAGCCTAGGAGAGAGCTTCGATATCCATCATGGTCAACACTAGGACTACCTCATCAGCTGTAGATCCAAAAGGACGGGACGAACGAAACACCGTGCAACTTCCTCCTGTCGACTAGAATGCTGTCGGACCTTTAGATTTGCAAGGCCCTGTCACCAGGGAAGAGTTTCAACTGCTGATGCAAGAGCCGACGCAAAGCCGCCAGCAGCTTACTCAGCAACTCCGTGCTAATGTGGAATTGACCAATCGACTGAACCATGAAAGACAAAGGAGATCCAGAAGGGATCAAGCTTCCTATTCATCCACGGGATCAAGCTTCCTATTCATCCACTGAGAGTTTAGCCTCTTCTGACTACAATCACTGATCCATGCACCCACGGCTGGATGGAAGCTATACACAAGCCACTGGACATCAACGCACATTGAATCTTGGGCAACCGAGAGTTGGCCCGTCAACCAGTCATCAGATCGGACCCTCCTCCCGACAAGGTATTGTCCCTTATCACACTACTAACAACCGCGCTGCTACCGCCGCTATTGAGTTGGGAGCTGATGCCCGAAACGGAACAGATCCGAACCGTCGCCAACATGAGTATACCCCTTAACCTTATGTTCTCGAAGACCTAGAGCCAATGAGGCGAGGTGTGGACCGTCGACCGCGCCTGGTCCATCTTTGCATTGTGGAACCCGACCATACCTTGGCTCAGCATGCCCAGAATGTCCAGATGCCGTACATCCCGACAATGATCCGTCAGATGATCCGTGAAAGTCAAGGCGTCACCAATGACGATTGGGGAATCTCCCGGAGTCATACTCCCTTCGCCGATGATATCCTCTACGCTGAACTACCTCGGTGATTCAGAATGCCAACTATATCTGTTTATGAAGCGAGTTCTGATCCTAACCAGCACATTTTAAAGTACGAATGGTTAATGAATGTCGCATGAGCTGATGATGCGGTCAAATGCCGAAGTTTCCTGATCTTCCTGGGGGGTATAGCAACTATGTGGTTTACTCGTCTACCACCTCGATCTATCTCATGATTCGACCAGTTGGCAACGAAGTTTTTTGAACAGTTTCACATGCATGTCACAAGGCCGAAAGATGTTAATACCTTGTCTAGTGTCACTCAAGCTCCCGGAGAGACACTTAGATGTTATCTGGAGAGATTTCATGTTGCATGCGTTGAGATTATTAATCCTAATGACAACTCAATTCTGATGGCACTAACTAAGTGGATCGATCCCGATTCCGAATTTGGCAACTGGTTGGCCGAAAAACCTCCTGCATCATTGGACTGTTTCTATTCCAAGGCAGCTCAGTTCTTGAGAAGAGAAGATGCGAAACAGTCTAGGAAAAAGGATGACGCAGGGCCTAGTGTGGAAGGACTCCAGAGCAATGTCGCTGTAAAACAAACCGGGGAGAGTTCCGGAAAGGTGAAGTTAAACATATAGAATAAACAAAATCAGTAGAAAGGCGATGGAAATCCAAACAGGAAATGGGACCAGAATCGCGGGCCAAGACATAGAGCTCCTATGTTTGACACTTATACTCCTTTGAATACATCTCTAGAAAATGTGTACTTGCAGACCTGCAATACCATTCAGTATAAGAAACCTGCTCTAAAGCAATCATCAGAAAAACAAATTCAAACGAGGAAGTATTGTAGATTTCCCGATAGTTATGGCTACAACACGAACGAGTGTCGCCATTTGCAGGATATTATCGAGAAGTTAATCCGAGAACGAAAGTTGGAGCAGTTTGTTCGGGCGCCACAGTCTGGAGGTGCGAACCCATCGAATCAGAACAAGATACCAAATCAGGTTAGACCGGAGGAACCCGCTCATACCGACGGGAGGTTGGTGATTAATACTGTTAGTGGTGGTCATCCAATAGATTGGAGCTGGGGGGAAATGGAGTCGTATGCCAGCTCTATTAGGCATGCGAGCTTCGAATGTTGTAGTAATTTGGAAGATGGGGCTCCAGCCAAACAACAGAAGACAATGACAGACGACATCGTATTTCAGAGTAGGGATGCCAATAGAGTCGAAGCCCCAACCATTGATCCACTTGTCATTTCAGCTCAAATAGGTCCTGCTTGGATGAAGAGGATCTTAGTGGACAGTGGAAGTTCGATGAACATACTTTTTAAGCGGGCTTATGATCAAATGAAAATGGAGGCGAACGATTTGAAGCCTTGTTAGTCTCGTATCCATGGCTTCAATGGAAGTGCAAATGAAAATGGAGTTGGAGAGCGCCGGAGAGTCCGGATATTTCAATTCGTTGTATTGGATATTAACTCTCCATACAGCGCTTTTTTGGGCCGACCGGCCCTAGCTGAGTTCAGGGCTGTTGTTGCCCCGTGGTGTCTGACTTTAAAATTCCCTACCGACAATGGAGTTGGAGTCGTTCAGGGAGACCAGGCTGCTGGACGAGTCTGTTATGTTGTTGAGCTACGGAAGGTGCAGTGAAAAGAGAAGGGAAATGGCGTAGAGGAATCTCTCTGCGTCAGCTTTGCTGATAATCGACAGCTAACGCTTGGGCCAAGACCTGGGCACCACAACCAATTCCCAAGAGATCTTGACCCGAGAGATACTGAAAGTGAGGATGAGGTCAAAGACAGTCAGGCTTCTCCGGTAGAGCTAACGATCGATGTTCCAATCGGTAACGATGATGGTTCTAGAATGCTAAAGATTAGATCTCAGCAAAGCCAACAGAAGAAAGAGGAATGGTTGGATTTCTCCAGGCAAACCTCGACATGTTTGTGTGGACGCACTCTGACATGTGTGGGATCTCGCCGGGCATCACGAGCCACACATTGAATATTGACCAACGGCATGTCCCGGTCAACAAAAAAAGGTGTGGTATGGATCCAGAGAGATCTACCGCCCTTAAGGAAGAAGTAGATAAACTCAGGTCGAACGGGTTTATCCGAGATGCGTTATATCCAGAATGGGTGTCCAATCCTGTACATGTCAGAAAACCTAACGAGAAATGGAGGACATGCGTTGATTACTCAAATTTGAATAAAGCCTGCCCTAAAGACAGTTTTCCACTTCCCCGAATCGATCAGCTCGTAGATTCAACGGCTGGACATGAACTCTTGTCTTTCATGGATGTTTATTCCGGCTACAACCAGATACCCATGCACTTACCCAATCAGGAGCATACCAGCTTTGCCACTGATCTGGGACTTTATTGCCACAAAGTGATGCCGTTCCGACTTAAGAACGCCGGGGCAACCTACCAATGGCTAGTTAATCGAATGTTCGCTAACCAGATCGGAAGAACTATAGAGATATATGTAGACGACATGCTTGTGAAGTCGCGATTCTCCACCAATCATATCAGAGAGCTGGAAACGATGTTCAACATCCTCCGAGAATACAGAATGAAACTCAACCCGTTGAAGTGTCACTTTGGGGTCGCATCTGGAAAGTTCCTTGGATTTATTGTCAATGCTCGAGGAATCGAAGCCAATCCCGAGAAAATATGGGCAATCAGAAATCTTGAAACTCCACGAACTATAAAACAAGTCCAAAGCCTCAACGGTAAAGTATCAGCGCTGAGCGGGTTCATTTCAAAATCCATCGACAAATGCATTCCCTTCTTTATTCTGATCAGAAAAGGAAAACAGAATTTTGAATGGACTACAGAATGTGAGGGTGCATTCTGAGCGCTGGTTCAACACCTGTCCACACCGCCCATTCTGTTAAAGCCTACTGATCATGAGAGATTGTACATCTACTTGGCGGTGTCATAAAACGCAATCAGTGCTGCCTTAATTCAGGAGGAGGACCGGATACAACGGCCGGTATATTACATTAGCAAACGACTGACCGGAGCAGAGAGAAATTATCCGATGCTGGAAAAGTTGGCTTATTGTCTTGTCATTGCCTCGAGAAAGCTCTGTCCGTATTTTCAGGCTCGTGCTATCACTGTATACACCAACCAGCCGTTACGATGGGTCCTTGCGTAGCCTAAGACATATGGTAGGTTACTCAAGTGGAATATCGAGCTGAGTCGGTTCAACATCACTTACACTCCAAGGCGAGCTATCCAAGGACAAGTCCTGGCAGACTTCATCGCTGAGTTCACTATCCCAGAGGACTTGCCCGAAACCAGTGAATCTCCTAAATATGTTTGGAAGCTACATACTGATGGTGCATTGAATGACCACTGCTCAGGCGCTAGGGTTGTACTTGAAACTCCTGAAGGCCGAACTATTTGCTATGCTTTAAAATTTGATTTTTGTGCGACTAACAACGAGGCTGAATACGAAGCACTGCTCGCCGAAATTAGTCTTACCAGAGATTTAAGAATTATTGCTGTGGAGATTTACTACGTTTCACAATTGGTCATGTGCCAAGTTCAAGGGGTGTATCAGGCCAAAGACCGAAGGCTGGCTGCTTATCTTGCTCGGGTTCAGAAAATATTAAATCAATTCGATTATTATGCCATCTATTGCATACCCCGAGAACGCAATCAGAAAGCTGATTCCTTTGCAAAGTTAGCCAGTACAAGTGAGGCATAGCAGATGGGACTCGTTCCCGTAGAAACATTATCTTCCCCGAGCATTGATCATATGGAAACATACTGGGTATTTGAAGTCATTCCCGATAAGGAGTCATGGATGACTCCATTTAGAAACTATCTCGAGTACGGAACCCTGCCGGAGTGCAGGAGTAAAAAAAGACTAGTTCTTCGAAAGGCTTCGCGGTTCACTATTTAGAATGGAGTCATGTATAGAAGAGGATACTCTGTTCCTTTACTCCGGTGTATCGCCGACGATGAAATCAAACGAGTATTGCATGATGTACATGAAGGAGAATGTGGCGATCACATCGGGGGGGTAGACTCTTGCCAAGGAAGTGCTATGATATAGATATTATTGGCCGACTGTAAATCGCAACGCATCGGACTAAGCCATGAAAGGTGACAGATGTCAGAAGCATGCTCGGATTCAGAGAGCCCCGCCTACCGAAATAAATCAAATGGTCAGTCCCTGGCCGTTCGCAATATGGGGCATCGATATTATTGGTTCTCTACCTCTAGCTAAAGGTGGTGCGAAGTACGCCATCATTGCAGTTGATTACTTCACCAAATGGGCAGAAGCTGAGCCCATTGCTACTATCACAACGAAGAAAGTGATCAACTTTGTTGTACGCAACATTATCTGTCGATTTGGCCTCCCACATACCATCATCACTGACAACGGAGCACAATTCGATAGTGTTGAATTTAAGAATTTCTGTCAATGATTCCACATCCAGAAGAAGTTCTCTGCAGTTGCACACCCTCAAGCGAATGGGCAGGTTGAAGCTGTTATTAAAGTTATAAAGTCCATTCTAAAAAAACGACCGGAAAAGGCCAGGGGCAAATGGGTCGATGAACTTCCTATGGCCCTATGGGCTTATCGAACAACCCACAAGTCCACGACTGTCCACACTCCATTTTATCTTTCCTATGGTTCATAAGTTGTTATTCCAGTCGAGATGAAAGTACCTTCTCATCGTGTGACATATTATGATCCGAAGACGAATGTTATATTACTTGCCGAATCTCTTGACTTATTGGATGAGCAGTGAGAAGAGGCTGATTTGAGGGAAGCCGCGTACCGAAGTCGAGTCGCCCGATTGTACAATGCCAAGGTCCGACCCCGAACCTTTGAACTTGGCGATCTCGTCCTTAAGAGAATTTACCCGGTTCCTTCGCATATGAAACCAACGTGGGAAGGGTCGTATGTCATTGATCAAAGACTCGGAGATGGCACATTTGAATTATCGACCGTTGATGGTCTCACTTTACCGAGAGCTTGGAATAGCGAGAGTCTTCGTCGCTACTAAACACAACAGGCTTTATTTATTCATTCAGTCTGCTTTTCGTTTGTAATTTGTTTATGCATTTCAAAATTTGAATTTGTAATAAGGCAACTGACTCTGCCGTATTTTCTTATTTCAGTAATAAAATGCAATCTCTTCGAGCCAGTGTAGCGATTTCTAAATGCGTCATACGACCATCACAATGCACGAAGAGCTAAGTTCCATCCTACGGTGGGACTTATTCAAATAGGGAGCGACAGTGATATGACCGGTCACTCGCTAAGTGAAACCCAAGCTCGGGGGCAAGTCATCACACTAAAGCTAAAATTGGATTGATACACGACAATCCTCTAACTAACTCCAGATTCCAAGAGTGCGAACTGGAGTCTGAATTCGCAAATGCGGGCTCGAAGAGGGTGGATCCGTCTACCTAACGACTTCGCTCGTGTTTAAACCAAGTTCGAGGAGGATGGACCCATCCATCTAACGATCTCGCTTGTTAACTCAAGGTGGATGTGATCCGACCATCCACGATCCTGATACATCTATCGTTCCCAGAGTGCGAACGAAATTTTGAAACACACAACAGATGTGATTGACCGTCTGTTAACTAACTCCAGATTCCCAGAGTCTGAACTAGAGTGTAAACATCAACTAACTCTAAGTCCCCAGAATGTGGACTGGAGTATAAACATCAACTAACTCTAAATCCCCAGAGTGTGGATTGTAGTATAAACACAAATCGGGTGTGAAACGACCACCCGTAGGACAACTTTGAGTCCCCAGAGTGCAGACCGAAGTATAAACGCAAATCGGGCATGGCTAACCACCCACGATTCAATTTAAGTCTCCCGAGTGCGGGTGAAACTTTAAATCTTAAGCGGGCATAACCGACCGCCAACGAACAAGTTCAATCCCCAGAGCGTGGATGTGATCACCGATAGTTGAGCGAGTGTGATTCGACCACCCAAACTCGTCTTGCTTCAGCCTCGTTTCACAAAGTTAAGCTCGATGTATTAAAGGCGAAATGTAACTGCCGACCGATCTTTTCAATTTATCCTCAGAACTGGGGACAAAACTTGAATACCAGCTACCTATCGAGATAGTGCAGCATTGAAATTCGACCTAACGTTCGATCATGACCCGAAGTCATGGTTCATGTCTTAATGACTAAACTCGGGTCCGATTCGAAGACAAAAACTTCATAAGTACATCGAATGGAAGTTCGAATGTTGAAATATTTAATCAAACAAATACAAATAGTGCTAAAGACAAAGTGGATTTTTATTTTAACTATTCTTTAGAAAGGAAGGATAAGTACAAAAATCTTTCCAAGAATTCTTACTAGCAGGGGCCGAATTCGCATCTATACACGGCCTATAAGAAGCAAAATGAAATTCCTACCTATCTACCAAAAACGAGGAAAAAAGACATTCCTATTCTTTCACTTTCTTCTTCTTCCTCCCCGGCGTTGACCCATTGGAGCTACCACTTGGATGCCTCTTCGAGCCTTTGCCTTTTGGTGGTTGGTCTCCGGCCGAGGGAATTATGGTAACCTCTTCCTCCGAACTCACATGAATTGGAATATTTTCTGAAGGCGGAGTCGGAGGGGTAGGATCGATGTTGGAAGATGGGGGAGGCACACCGATGTCGACGACCGTGCCTCCCGGGGAAATCATTCGCAGAGGGGCTGGACCAGGGTCCGCCATCTCACCTCCAACACTGCTGGCCCGCGCGGCCGTTTCCATCTCAGCATTGATCTCAGCTATTATCTCTTCTTTATGGATTGTTTGAGTGTCCGTGGGGATGTTGCCGTTTTGGCCCGAGGAGCTAACCGCAGGTGCACCTCCGCTCATGACAAATGGCAGATCGGCAAAAAGGTCGCTTTGGTGGCCAAGAAGTTCCTGCATCATCTGCTCATCGAAAGTAAACGTGCTCCCCTATGCTCCATCAGTTGGTGTAGTGGTCGTAGTGGTGGTCGCTTATGTTATAAGGGCCTCCTTCTCATGATGCAACTCTTGAGTTACAGGGGGCACAACCAGTGTGGCTCCTATCGCTGGATAAAGATAAGAGAAAAGATGTTAATAACTGCTTTGAACAAAGCTCCTTACTTCGAGTAGGTGCGAGAGATGTTGATAATACCTTCCTCAGAATGGCTTGCGGAGTGGAGCCGGAACAGCTTCAGTGACCTGCTCACGAGCTAGAGATAACTATGGTTGATCAGGATTGTATGCGGGCACAGATAAAGGATCAACCGCAGGAGTGGAAGGGCTGGGCTGGCATAGGAATTTCGAAACTCGCATCATAATGCTCAACGCCAGAACCCTCTCCAACATCCGAATGTTGAGTACCGAGCTTCTCCTTCTCGAATGTGATAGTAATGTCATGGAGGACTCTTCTTTCTTCCTCATTCAGCATCTGATTCTCCAATTCAAATTCATCAATAGATTCAGCTTAATGCTCTGCCTTTTCATCTTCCACCAAGCGGCACCAAGCATTGTATAGGTGTGATGGTTTTCGAGCCAGGTCAGATTTCGATGCTTCAAGACGTCGGCGTTGTATGTGATAAAAAGATCTTCGATGTCAGTCTCTAACCTGGCCTTCGCCTCTTTCACTTCATTCTCAACCCTGGTTTCGGCTTCCTGAACTTTGAGCGTTGCCGCATCCCTTTCATCCCTAAGCACCACAGCCTGTTCACATGCTTCCTGGGCGGCTTTGTTTGCATTGTCTTTCTCTTTGACGATTTCAAAAAATTTGGCTTTAAGCTCTTCAAGCTCTTTAAGCGCCCCGTCTCTTTCGGCCATAACTGTGGTGGTCCGATGTCCCATCTCCTCAACCAGGGCTAAGTGTGTCTGCCTCATCTCTTCCATCTGCAGAGTTGCCTCATAAGCCTTTTTGTTGGCCTCTGCCTTTGAATTTCTCGCGGACTCATTCTCATCGTTAAGCACCTGGATTATGCGGTCCTTCTGAGCAAGATCGGTCCCTAATTTTTCGATTGTCTTTGCCCGCTCAAAGACCACCGCTGATACTTTGTTTGCGGTCTTCATCCATTCCTGGTATTGGCCATAAACATCATGAATAGAGTCGTGCATTGTTTGTTCTGCCTCAACAGTAATTCACTTTTAAGTGCGGGGGAAAGACGAAGCCGTCAAAACAAATGTTTGGAAAATCTTTTTTTAGCTTAGTGATTCTAATCGCTCCTTCCCCGGTGGGCTCTATGATAGCTTGTTCAGCAATGACGGGGACTTTGGTTTTGGTCCTCTGACGCTGTGGGTCGGGCCTTGGTGCTTGAGAAGGTGGTATTTGACGTGAAGGTTCCAGGGGTTGTTTGCCGGAGCCTGAAGGTTGTGTCGGACCCCTAGGTGGCGGGGAGCGTGACCGGGAACGGCGCCTGTACTCCCTATCTCTATCCCTTTCCCTCTCATATCACTCCCTCTCCTGGCTAGAGTAGCCGCGATTGCGATCTCTATCGGACTCATGCCTACGAGACTCGTAATATGAACTAGAGGAATGGCGTGTAGAATGGAAGATGCCAAGCATAGATCCTCGCTTTTGACGTCGTGCCTGTAAAATAAAAAGAGAAGCAGAGTTGGTAATCTTCAGAAATGAATAGCTTATGATTGGAAATCGTGTAGTGCCGTGAAGTGTATGTATGCATGTGCAAAACCCCCCGACCAACCAGTTATATCGCCATACTCGTAGGAAGTAACTCGCCTAAATCTAAAGCGCGTTGAAGCCCTTCCAATCCAGTGTCTTGTTGGAGCGACACATAGTCCGGAATTGGAATGTCAGCAAGTCCTTCGAAGGGATTCTCCATTTGTAGAGGAGGAGCCTCCGAGATTCTAACACTGGCAGCTGGCAAGGACATAACCACGGATTTCCATCTTGAAGACTTGTGAAGCTTATGAGCAACCGCCTTGCCTTTTCTCTTTCCCTCTGAATGTCAAGGGCTATCTGGAGGCCCGGCTATGGGTTCGTCTTCGGTGGGCGTATCCTCTTCAACACCTTGCTCAGCAATTAGAATCCTGGGCGCTTTACGCCCAGCCCGTCTTGACGGGGTTGCCCTAAGAGCTCCTCAGGTCTTATGCTCTGGTCTCGGTCAATTAGCCCAACGGTCCTCAAATTTTCATCCGTGAGCACCGATTCGATCACTCTAATCTCACCAGGCACCTCTTGAAGAATTCTCTCTATTTCTTTAAATCAGGCACCTTCAGGTCGTGGAATTGCGGCTGTAAAGGAAAGAAAATGTTAGACTCAACATCGATTAAAACTATCTTGTTAGTCACTAGAGAAATTGTGGCACTTACGTCTAAATAACCACCGTCTAGCAAACCCTGGCGGGCACCGAACATAGAACCACTCGTCTTGAAGTAGCTAAGTCTAGTCTAGGTTCCAGTCACAACTTGGAAATTCCTGACCGCCTCTAAGAATGTGAACGAGGGATTATCTCCCCGACTCTTGACGTTGAATAAGAATCTGACTTCTTCCGGAGTCGGGGGCCGTAAGAGATGCTCCATAAAAACAATGAATAAGCTGTTCAACAATGCATATCCATTCGGATGCAACTGTGACGGAGCGATCCCTAAGAAAGCTAACACTTCTCGAATATATTGGTTAAATGGAGGGAGTGTTCCAACTGTACACGAATGTCTGTTAAAAGCGGTGTACCCTTGGAGTATGTGGCCTGTCGTTCGGCCCTAGTAGTAGAACATCATCTAGCGATAGCCCATGTCTTAAGCAGATTCTCCCCAACATATCTTCAGAGACATTAAATGGTACAGAATCTTGTGGATTCCTAATAAAGGTTGCTCCTGGTAGCTCGTCCGGAGCTGGACTTATGAATTCAGCCATGATGGCCGGCATCTCTATTATCAAAGAAAGTGGAATCTGAACCTCCTGTTGCTATGAATTCCCAGGTTCCATAACTAATCAACTCATCAAAAATCATCGTTAGATGACAATAATCCCATGTTTGCCCCAGTGTGAAGTGCATGAGTGTGTTGTGCAATGCAATATTGTAAAGTACTTAAGAAAGTTCTACAGAGATTAACAAGGTGTTCGAACGACGAGACTTCAAAATCCAATCGGAATGACCGTCATCGCTGGCCGTCACAACTGTGCCATCCTAACTTCGGCGATCGGTCCAAGTTAAAGTTCGTCAAATTGGTTAAGTTACAGTTCCATCGACAAACTTCGAAAGGCATTGAAATATGTAATGAAATGATTAAGTCCAATTATGCAAGGCAGAAGCTCGTCGGAGTCAAGTGTTCAAGTATGCATGAAGTTTCGTATCCATCGAAGTCCAAACTTGGATCATTCCTCGCAAAGGCCTTAACTTCGTACCGATCAAGGAACCATCACTTCGTACCGATAAAAAACATTCACTTCGTATCGACCAAGAAAGCTTTAACTTCGTATCGATCAAAATCCACTGAATTCGTATCGATTAGGTCACATTGACTTCGTATCGATCGGGTTACGATGGAGTTTGTATCCATCACAAGTTAGCTTCGTATCCATATCGATTCGAAGTGATCAATACAAAATCCAAGAATCAACAATCGATATGAAATCCAAGGCAGGTGACCGATATGAAGTTCTCGGTTGAGGTTCGATGAGAAATCAAGTTCCTCTATCCCTTCATCGATACGAAATTAAGGCCGAACAACCTTCCACCAATTCCTTCGTATTCCTCCTCACTCCTCCTTCTCCAATCAGCACAAGCGCCATTACCACCTTCCATCGGACTCCGGAATTACTCCATCCAACCTCCGGCATCAACGCCTCCGGAAAGCAGCCAACTTCGAGTGGGATAGTATTGGATATCGAATCTCGTCGTTTTGATGTGAATTAATTAATCAATTACCTAGTTAAAGTATCGATGCGAGGGGTTAAAATATTGTTCGATTCGAAAGCAAGGATGGTTTTTCTTCTCTCAAGCTTTGAACGATGTGAAAGGGCTGAAAACAAATGAAAACGAGTAAATTTTTCTAAGTACAGAAAAGATTTTATATGGTTTCGAGAGATAAAAGAGAAATGACGATTCGACCCCCTATAGCTTTGACCAGTTGGAACGAGCCTCCTCCCTAATCGATACGAAGAGAACAATTCGAATCCATGCGTCTTCTATCTAGAGCAACATTTATTCGTATCCACCCATCATCCATTTAGTGCCAACAAGATCGTATCCAGTGACTAACCGAAGCGATGTCAACCTTCTTGGATACGAAAACAAAGCCTTGTATCCCTCACCTCAAGTGTATCCAGCAAGTTCGTATCCCTTGAATTCTATCGATATGAACCAAGCCCAATTTGGCCTACTCGACTCCATCGATATGGAATGCTAATTTTGTATCCCTCCACTTGAAGATCCTAAAATTTGTATCCATTGATACGAACGGCATTGCAACGACAACCAAATTCGTATCGATCGTCATAGAAACAAACATAATTTTTTAACTTCTCACATCGATCCAGGAGAGGATCGATATGAAAAGATACTACAAAACCACCATCCAACGTTGTTACAGCTCGAATTTCATGTCGATTCAGGAGAGGATCAATACGGGATTCGATCCAAGAAAACTGACAACGACTCGTAAACGAACGAAAGTTAACGAGAGTCAGGTTTATATATGTTTTATGTGCCATAAATCAGCATTTAATTTTCAAAATTCACAGGAGTTAAATGCTTACCTGACAACAATTACAACGATGAACAGCAGGCTTTCGGCACTCAACACTCAGTTACAACAATACGCTATGCCATCGTCGACAGTCAGCAATCCAGTATTTATATTGCTAGAAGTCAATCAAAAGGTTGCATCACTTGACAAAAAGACAGCAACTATTCAGCGAATCGGATAGAACTTTTCAAAGCACGTCATGTTCACACAAGACGTACTTTGGGGGGAAAATGTTATCCCGCCTTTTAGCAAGGCCGTGACATCAAGGAATTGACTGAAAATCAAAGATAGTTCATCCAGAAGACCAGTTATGCGCAATTTCATTATGGATGTTGGTAAATTTTGACCGAGTCCGGATCAAGCTACAATTGATATGGCACGACAAGCAAAGCTATGAAAGTCAATATTCCAAATTTCAAGTCAATCGGGATTCGTATGCTTAAGATATGATCGATGCAAAATCAAGCAATAATCTCGTTCGTATCCGTCCAAGCTTGCAGGCCTCGTTCGCATCCATCAAAATCATCAGTTCGCATCCATCCAAGGCAGCCTCCTCTGTAACCATCGAAATCAAAAATATTCGTATCCATCTGAAGAAGCAGTTCATTCGAATTGATCAAGTTCCTGTCCATCCCATTCGTATCCTAGGTAATCGTATCCATCGAGTATGTGTTGCTTCATATCGATTCAGAGAGCGCCATTTCGTATCCAGCACATTTACCCCATTCGTATCTATTCGACGATACGAAACGAACTCAAACGAGCGACATGAAGAGGATCGATCTGGATCGATGCGAAGTGCAGCATGGTCGACCGATACGAAAGGAGGGTTGACCATCGATACGAAGTAAGCAACAAGGGGCCAATGCGAATGAGAGTGACACGAATGAAAAAAAGCGTAAAGCGATGTGAAGGAGACATGTAAAGATGGATAACTCGGTCACTCGGCATGAAAAGGGATCGATCCTAAAAGATAGCGCCACGTCATTGGTTAGCACGTGCAAATAGAAGCGATGCGAACTCGGCAGCCTTCAACAAATCCAAACTTGCATCGATCATAACTTGAGATCTACAAGTCCAAATGCCACCAAATTTTCACAGGAGCTTGCCTACAACCTCAAGAATGTACCTGACAAATTTCAGCCCCAAAGGACCATTTATGGATGGATACGAACTCGATTCGTATCACTCCCGGATCGAATTGAAATCACCTGAACTCAATCCCGTGGGCCCGCCCACGTGAGAGAAGAAGTCTTCCGAGATCTGGGCGAGATATTTGCTGCCTACGCCTATAAATAGTGACCCTGGACCTACAGAAAAGGGACTTTTCGCTCTTCTACGTCCAGACTCTGCCGAAACTACTATTGTACTTGGATTATACTGTTGTAACTCATTGTAACCAACAAGCAAAAATCAATAAAAGTCAGCCATTTCATAGTGGACGTAGGCCATATGCCAAACCACTCTAAATTCGTGTGTTTTCGTGCATTTTCTTGTTCGTTGGTTGGTGTGTTTGTTAGATCTACCTCGTTTTACATTTATTTTCTTCATTTTATCTCTTCAAACATATCTGAAGAGTGTTGTGCCCAATTTTGGTACAAACAATACCTATTTTGAAATATATATATAATTTCTTTCTCTATATATGTAAATTCTTTTGATAATTTAGTAATTAAAATACAAGTTTTAGATTCATTTTAAAGTTATCACGCTTTGAATTGCAAATGAATAAAATGAAATGTGTATTTGTCTATATAATATTTATATATGGCTACAATACTTTTTATACAAAGTTTTAAATTAAATTTGTTTTATAAATAAAATATATTAATTTTATATACCTGACCAAACTATTTTATATATTAACTTTTTGTTTTTGATTTGTAAAAAAATTATGCTTACGGTGGTGAATTTAAAAAAAATTAGCAAAGTTAGCCAGCATTTATTGTGGGTTGTCCACATGTATAAATGAATTAGAAATAGGTGTTCAGTATATGCACTAGAACAGCTAGTAGAAAATAAAGCATAAGAGTTTGACGAAAATGCCAAACTACTAAACCTACAACAAACCAAAAAAACTAGTCCCCTCCGAAGAGGAAGATTCACTCCCCTCATCCGAAGATTTAGGCCCAATAACATGATTATATCCAGAGAAAAGATTAGCTAACGTAGAAACAAAATCCACTGAATCTAAGCAGTAAAGGAATCTCTTATCCCTTGAGGCATCCAAAAGAATAGATCTATTCATATCACCTAACTGACCAAGCACCGATTCCGTAAGGCCATTGTTCTCAACATGATAAAATAGCAACCTTTCTTCTTCATATCCACCAACATACTTATAGAACCTACCACCCTTACGATCAAACCTCGTTTCATATGGCTCATGTATCCAAGCCTGCTCAAATGAGCCTCAAAAGAAATCATCCGAAAAAAGGAAGAGCCATACTCGGAATATCCAAAGAATTGTTTTCGATAAAGTCAACAGAGCGATCGTCGCTTATCGGAGATACGAACACCGAAGGAGAGAGCACAAAATCTGGGCAAACTTTCAAAACCCACTTCACGACAGGTGGACGAGGGAGCGAGATCTTTAGAGAAAGTGGAACAAGAACAACGTCGGAATGTAGAGTACAGGTTTTCATAACGTGACCAAATGTGTGACAAGACGATCAAATATCTTGTTTCCAATTGTAATGGACATCAACAACTGAAACATGCCCTTCGGCAATACGAATATAAATCTTAGAGGAAGAGGCATTTAAGGAGTTACTTCAATAAGTGCCTTAGCCTACACTAGCTTATTCCAAGCATTTGAGTTTTCAATAGTGTATTAGCATCGAAACATTTGAGTTTTCTAACAACACTCGCTGACCAATTTAACCCAATCATGGGCTGCAACACAGATGGAATATGGGTGAAATGAGCCCATACTGGAATAGATAGAATATGTTCCTTAGCACAGATGGAACATGAGTGAATTAAAAAAATTTCTTCAAGCTAAAAAGCAATTTTATCATAATTAATAATCTTTTTCTTTATTACATGCAAAATTATACTTAATACACACACGTGTATATACACACACACATATATTAAAATTGTATATAAGCCAAATATTATATTATATTTATTTCAAACTAATATATTCGAATTATCTTTATATTAGATATTAAATTTAAATACTTTGAATTTTAAGATATCTTGAAATTTTCATATTTGAATTGAAATTGAAATCTAAAATATCTTTGACTTAATCAAAGTTGAATTTAGAAATTTTAAATACTATAATAACTAAAATTTATATGTTATACTTTGTCAAAAAATGTTTTAAATATATTTAATTTTAATTATATAATATATATATATATATAATTATTTCAAATACATATATAAATATATAAATGGAAATAATATATATATATATATATGTATGTATATGTATAAGTCGGAGCCATATAGAAGTGATATAGTTAATATGTCCATACAAAACATATGCATATATTATAATATATTTAAATATATGAATATACTTAGGCATTTATATTCCCATGATATGTGTATGAATTTATCAATTATTGAACCAAAGACTTTGGTTTGAACTATACAAGTTGAATGTGAATGATATTGGAATTTTGACCAATACCAAATTCCATAAGTCCCAATGTGATATAAATTGACGAAGAGAATTGTGTAAATAATTGTCACTACAAGGGAGCACTTAAAATAGTAAACTTAGATTTTACCGAAACTATAAAAGCAATAAATCAGCCAAAATTTCACACCACCAGCTAAAGTGACTTGTGTGCGTTAATATATGAATTATTTGAAATTAACAGTTGACCAAAATTATACCAAAGTGTCACAACTGCAATGTTGAATGCTCCGAATACCACCTTATTTAATTGAATTATAACTATTATAAATTAATTAATATTTTTGAAATATTAATTATAAAATTTTATTTTATTTATGTTGATTAGTGTTAAAAATAGTGTATATTTAAAAGTTATATACACATGTATTGACATACGATATCAAAGTACATTTGAATTTTATTTAAATGTAAATTAACTGATATAGTTTGAAGTAGCATGCAAGCCTGTATTCCCTATGGTATGGCTGGCTATAAGGGAGGTTAAGTGGTGATATTTGTGATATTTTTGGGTTTGAATTAGTGGAGAAAAGAAAGGATCAAGATCCGCTTTTTTTCCCTCCCTCCTTCATTATTTAGACCCACCCCTTCATTTTGAGTTAAATCTCTCTACTCCTACTCTGCCCCTACAGGGCAAACATACCTATCATACACCTTCTTCTTTTTAAACCAAAACAAGATCAAATAAAATTATATCGAAAGATATAGAGATCTCTTCAATTAGTAGCGCATTTTGGACGAAGCCGAATTCAATTCTTGGAGTTCCACTAATTCAACATTTGAGGTGTTATTACTAGCTACAGTTAAGGTAACACTTTACTACACACACACACACACACATATATATATATATTTATATTTATTTGTGTGTGTCATCTATTGTGTTACTATATCTGATCAGATTAGATTTATTTCACGCATCCAAATATGATTATGTTGTCGATCTAGAATATATATATCTATGTACGTATGTATATTGTTGTTATAAATTAAATATATATATATATATATTATACTTTCAACCTATTTGAAAAAAATTGAATTAAAAATTAATTTTAGAGTGTTTTAAATAAAAGTTGAATATGAAAATCAAATAAATATACATATAAATATTTTAAAATTATGTTGTTAAATTTCAAACATATAATTTCAAATACATACATACATATATATATTAAATTTGAAATACATATATAAAAATTATTTTCTAATCTAAAGTAATAAATTGATTTTGATAATTTATAAATACACACACAAATATATATATATATATATATGTATGTATGTATGTATGTATGTATGTATGTATGTATCTATACATATACACAATTTGCAAACATTACAAAATATTTTATTACATAATAAAAAATGAATTTTTCCCTACGAAATTTAGTTCTAAAATTAAAAAACCAACAAATCGGTATTGATTTACAGAAAAAACTAAATGTTTCAAAATCAAAATATGGCTAAAATAGAATGATACGTATATATTATATTTTAAACAAAAATATATATATAATTATGCAACATAATTTAACATTATAATTGATTTTAAAATATTAATTTTTTTAGCAGAGTTAGCGGTTTTAGCTAGTCCCCTACCAGTTTATTGCAATCATAATAAATTACAAACATGACAATAAGACTCATAAACAAGAGTCCATTGGAAGGAAACAATACATAATGAAAAAAGCAACAACAGAAAAGCAATGCAGATGCTAAATAAAACCCTATACTTGTCAAACAGCTTGTAAAGATCCATCAAAAGGGATGGGTGGTTGTTTAAGCCAAGCAATACCTCATTTCTTATCTTATGCAACAGGGCAACATTTCCTTTAGGAGTGCAATTGAAAACCCTACTATTTCTCTTAGACCAGATGACCTTTAAATACTTTTTCACTATGATTAACAACTCAAATGTCCTCATATTTCTTCAGTGCGTCGCCTTAAAGATAAGGCACCACTCTATGTCATTGTTTCTACTAGTGCCATTCCTGCCATAAATATTGACGCAGCGGATATTTCAAAACAATGTAGATCGGTGAAAGTAGCAGTCGATGGATTGATGAATGCTGAATTGCCCGAATTCGTTGATCCGAAGATACCGAACTCTAGCTATCTCGAACTCGTTGATCGCGCACGATACCGGGTTCAAAGATCTTCAATTCTTCAAGCGTTGATCAAGCGCACTTGATTCCGCGAATCGGCTTCTACAATCGTTGAATCGAGCGCACTCGATTATCCGAAAGAGGAGATAGGAGATTACACTCAACTACCAATTTGGAATGAAAGCACAAAGCAATCAAAAGAGAATTTTATTCAAAAATCAACAACCTTTACAAATGACTTCACTTGCCTATTTATAGGCTACAACACACCAAAACAGAAAAGTACAAGTCATAAGTCGACAACCGACTTATCAACCTTGCCGACTTAACATAAGTCGCCTTATTTACAACACAGTTCAGAAAGCTTAAAAATATTACAAGTACTAAGTCGGTTCCGACTTATCAAAGCCTCCGACTCACCATAAGTCGTACACGACTTAAGCTCAACGAGTTACAACATACCGACTTACAACAGAATACAACAGACAACTCCTTAAGTCGTTGCCGACTTACAACATACCGACTTACAAACAGACCCGCTTAAGTCGTTGCCGACTTAACAGCTCTACACGACTCAACTATTAACGACTTAAGAATAGCGGTCCAGATTAACTCGGCATCAAGATCAACGGCAACAGCTTCAGCAACTTAAAACATGCGGCATCTCAAAAGAACCAATGGTGGAGGTTAACTCGGCAGAGGAATCAACGGCATCAGGGCTTTCGCGACTTAAAATTTCGACCGACTTAAATAAGTCGTAACTCGGTGCCGACCTATCTCTTTTCTTAAGTCGGGGTCGACTTAACACTTGTGCCTTGTAACTCGGTGCCGACTCATCACCTTCCTTAAGTCGGTGCCGACTTAAATCCGCTTCGTTAAGTCGCAACCTCGAAGCAACTTCCCCTTTGTTTTTCCAGTTGAGTCGGAGACGACTCATCACCACCTCCTTAAGTCGGTTACGACTTAGGCCTTCACCCCAGTTGAGTCGGTCACGACTCATGCCTGTTTTCTTAAGTCGTAGATGACTCATAGCTCCTTCCATAAGTCGCCTACGACTTATGCCTTCATCTCCGGTCTGAGCTACATCATCCTCCCCATGTTGAGAGAAATTCGACCTCGAATTTGCACACTCTTCATCCCCAACAAACTCATCCCCATGATATGGTACGAGATGCTTAACATTGAATACGTCAGACGTATACACATCATCCGGCAGCTTTAGTTTATAAGCATTTTCATTGATTCATTTCACAACTTCCACCGGACCAATTTTCCGTGCTTTCAATTTATTGTAAGCGCCTACTGGGAAACGATCTTTCGTTAACACTGCATAAACCAAATCTCCTTCGTTAAACTCAACATTTCGTCGTTTCAAATCTGCAGAACGCTTATACTTCTCATTTGCTTTCTCTAATCGTTCTTGAACGATTTTATGACACTCCGTCAGCCCTTCAACAAAATCAGCAGCTTTCTTAATTGTCCCCTTTGAGTGTGGTATCGTTGTTAAATCCAACGGTCCTTTCGGTAAGCTTGAATAAACAATCTGGAATGGACTGAACCCAGTACTTCGATTCACAGCATGATTATGAGCAAATTCTGCCTGGCATAACTTCACATCCCAACTCTTTAGATTATCTTGAACAAGACACCTCAACAAGTTTCCCAACGATCGATTAACCACCTCAGTCTGTCCATCCGTTTGCGGATGATAAGCACTACTAAATTTCAGCTTCGTTCCCACCATTTTCCACAAACTCAACCAAAAATGACTCAGAAATCGAGTATCTCTATCCGACACAATAGATTCTGGCAATCCATGAAGTCGATAGATCTCCCTGAAAAACAACTGAGCAACATGAACAGCATCCGCCGTCTTCTTACAAGCAATAAAATGCGCCATTTTCGAAAATCTGTCCACCACCACATATATGGAATCGTTACCACGCTGTGTCCTTGGTAATCCCAACACGAAGTCCATACTCACATCAACCCATGGTTTACTTGGTACAGGTAATGGCATATATAACCCAGCATTAGTCGCAGTTCCTTTCGAAACCTGACAAATATGACAACGCTCCACAAACCTCTCCACTTCTTTCCTCATCGATGGCCAAAAGTAGGATTGTGAAATTAACTGTAAGGTACGGTCTCTTCCAACATGCCCTTCTTCGTGTAACTCCTTGATAATCTTCATTCGCAGACTACCCTCCGGTATGCACAATCGACTTCCTTTAAAAAGAAAACCATCTACCATCACAAACTCATCCGTCTTTCCCTCCTTAACTTTATCAACAAACTTCATGAAGTAAGGATCTTCAACAAATAATTCCGGTAATAATTCAAATCCTGTCACTTCAACTTTCATTGTTGTCAACAAATGACTCCTCCTGCTTAAAGCATCAGCCACACGATTTGTCACCCCTGACTTGTGTTTAACAACAAAAGTAAACTGTTGTAGATAGGCAATCCACGATGCATGTCTTGCTGAAATCTTGTCTTGCCCTTGTAAATGCTTCAATGCTTCATGATCAGTATAAAGAACAAATTCCTTCTGAAATAGATAATGTCTCCAGTGTTTAATAGATTGCACAACAGCATAGAACTCCACGTCATATGTACTGTATCGCATCTTCGCTCCTGACAACTTCTCACTAAAATATGCAATTGGACGCCCCTTCTGACTCAACACCCCTCCAATCCCAACCTTGGATGCATCAGTATGTAGTTCAAATACCAACTGAAAATCAGGTAATACTAGAATTGGTGCAGTCGTCAGCAATTCCTTGATCTTCCCAAAAGCACTCCCTGCTTCCTCTGTCCATGCAAACTGTTTACCTTTCATGCAATCTGTAACAGGCGCCATCACACTACTAAAGTGTGGAATAAACCTTCGATAAAATGAAGCCAACCCGTGAAAACTACGAACTTCCGTTATCGTCTTGGGTTGCGGCCAATTTCTGATCGCCTCAACTTTACTTTGGTCAACCTGTATTCCTTTCTCTGAAACAACATACCCCAGAAATAAAACACTATGCGTCATGAACATGCATTTCTTCATAGCAGCATAAAATTGTTCTTGTCTCAGTACCATCAGCACTTCTCTAAGATGATTCAAATGTTCCTCTGGACTCCCACTGTAAATTAGAATATCATCGAAATACACCACCACGAATTTCCCAATGAACGGTCGAAAAATCTGATTCATCATCCTCATGAAAGTACTTGGTGCATTGGATAAACCAAATGGCATGACCAACCATTCGTATAGACCCTCCCTGGTTTTAAAAGCAGTTTTCCACTCATCTCCTGGTCTGATACGAATTTGATGATATCCACTCTTCAAATCAATCTTCGAAAATATAGTAGCTCCGCTTATTTGATCTAACAAGTCATCCAACCTCGGCATTGGAAATCTATATCTCACAGTAATCTTGTTCAATGCTCGACTGTCAGTGCACATCCTCCACGTCCCATCCTTCTTGGGTACCAATAAAGCTGGTACAGCACAAGGACTCAGACTCTCCTGCACACGCCCCTGCTCAAGCAATTCCTCTACCTGCCTTCGCAACTCTTCATGTTCCTTCGGACTCATTCGATAATGTGGTCTGTGTGGCAACACAGCACCTGGAACAAGATCTATTTGATGTTGTATGTCCCTCAACGGTGGCAACTCCGTTGGTAATTCCTCTGGAAATACGTCGTCAAATTCTTTCAAAACTGGTTTAACTTCTTCAGAAATTTCAACTTCTTCACTGCTCTCTCGCCCAATTAACAAGAATACTTCTGGTTCCTCCTCAACCTCCTTAACAAATTCCTTCAAAGATAATAAAGTTTTCAGTTCTTCAATTTCTTCTGACTTACTTTCTTCTTGTGATCTCTTCTTCGGAACTAAGATAATCTTCGTGCCTTTAAACATAAAACTATAGCTATTGGTCCGACCGTCATGTTGTACTGCTCGATCATACTGCCATGGTCTTCCCAATAATAAGTGGCAAACATCCATCTCTACTACATCACACCATATTTCATCTGTGTATTTCTTCCCAATAGAGAATGGTACACGAACTCGTCTATCCACTTTCACTTCTCCTCCTTTTCTCAACCATGCTAACTTGTATGGACTCGGATGTTTCTCTGTCTTCAATTTCAACTTCGTCACAGCTTCGGTTGAAATAATATTATCACAGCTTCCTGCGTCGATCACAAACTTACACTCCTTCCCCAGAATAGTACATGTTGACTGAAAGATATTACTCCTCAACCAACTAGCTTCCTCCTGCTTCGGTGTTAAACACGATCTCCTCAGCATTAGGTTACAACCTTCGTCTCCTGACGCAATATCCTGCTCATCCTCCTCAGCTGGATTAGAACAATCTTCATCAACATCCTCATCGTCAACTTCTGCAATCATGGTTCTCTTCTTTGGCTTTGGACACTCACTGCTTTTATGACCCAATTCCTGACAATTGTAACATTTGAAACCATTGTTAACCCTTGTCTTCTCAGCCTCCTTCACCACTGGTCTACTGATAGGTTTAGAAACATTATAATTTCCTCCAACACCCTTCGCTTGATTGTTAGAATTAGTAAACACACCACCTCCTCGTCTCCCTTGTTTTTCCCAAGCCAACGCTTTCTGATGTGCTTCCGCTACAGATCTTGGATCGAACATATTGACCATATCCTGAATCTGCATTCTCAATCCTCCAATGAACCTAGATGTCAGCTGCTCTTCTGTTTCCATAATATCATTCCTTGCAATGAGTTGATAAAATTCATCAGCATAGTCAGTAACTGTCTTTGTGCCCTGCCTCAAGTTCTGCAAACGTTGATACATCAAAGATTGATAATTGTAAGGTAAGAACGTTGCTTTCATCAATTTCTTCATCTTCTCCCAAGATTCAATCTTTGACTTCCCCATACGTTCACGTGTAAGTTTGGTTTGCTGCCACCATGCCAAAGCTCTACCCCTCAGCCTCGTAGCAACCAACTTTACTCTACGATGTTCCGGAACTTCTTTAAAGTCAAAAATCTCTTCAACATTAGCCACCCAATCTAGAAATTCCTCTGCTTGCATACCACCCTTGAATTCAGGAATTTCTGTCTTCATCCCCGACTCCCATTTGTGATCATACTCAGAATAGTTTCTTCCTTGACCTCTTCCTTGAATACTACCACCATCATACTCCTCTTCAAAATCAGATGCATAACGATGTCGATTCTGACCACCAACATCTCTACTACCATTACGTCTTCCACCATCATCCCTTCTATCTACGTTCCTCCGTTCTCGATCATTCACGTTTCTCCTACGTCCTTGATCATTTTCAATACTTCGGTCTCGATTAGAATGTAGCGAGACTCTACTACCCCCATGGTTAGATTCAGGTGAAACCCTTCTCCGATTTTGATTCATCTCTATCATAAGCCTCTCTAACCGGCCAATTCCTTCGTTAAGCTTTTCACTAAAATTCTCATTGATTCTTTGCTCCATCTCATCAGCTTCTTCTCTTCGATATAAAGCTTCTACGTTTTGGTGGCGATTAGCTCTTCTTGGCGGCATACTTGATGACTTCTCAAATTCTCCAAATTCAAACACAATTCGAACTTTGATCCAAAATGAAATGGATCGAAAACTTCCACTTTGTAGCAAATCGCGATGAACACGATGGACAAAGTTTCGGCCTCCCACTACAAATTCGATCAAACAATCTTCAATGCAAGGTCGAACAACTTCACTTGCTCACGGCTCACACCTCAAGCTCTCGGCTATCACTTCAAACTTCAAATCTCTTCAAATGATTAGGCTCCAAGTCTCGATCTAGCTATGATTGGCTAGAACAAGCTCTGATACCAAATTGACGCAGCGGATATTTCAAAACAATGTAGATCGGTGAAAGTAGCAGTCGATGGATTGATGAATGCTGAATTGCCCGAATTCGTTGATCCGAAGATACCGAACTCTAGCTATCTCGAACTCGTTGATCGCGCACGATACCGGGTTCAAAGATCTTCAATTCTTCAAGCGTTGATCAAGCGCACTTGATTCCGCGAATCGGCTTCTACAATCGTTGAATCGAGCGCACTCGATTATCCGAAAGAGGAGATAGGAGATTACACTCAACTACCAATTTGGAATGAAAGCACAAAGCAATCAAAAGAGAATTTTATTCAAAAATCAACAACCTTTACAAATGACTTCACTTGCCTATTTATAGGCTACAACACACCAAAACAGAAAAGTACAAGTCATAAGTCGACAACCGACTTATCAACCTTGCCGACTTAACATAAGTCGCCTTATTTACAACACAGTTCAGAAAGCTTAAAAATATTACAAGTACTAAGTCGGTTCCGACTTATCAAAGCCTCCGACTCACCATAAGTCGTACACGACTTAAGCTCAACGAGTTACAACATACCGACTTACAACAGAATACAACAGAATACAACAGACAACTCCTTAAGTCGTTGCCGACTTACAACATACCGACTTACAAACAGACCCGCTTAAGTCGTTGCCGACTTAACAGCTCTACACGACTCAACTATTAACGACTTAAGAATAGCGGTCCAGATTAACTCGGCATCAAGATCAACGGCAACAGCTTCAGCAACTTAAAACATGCGGCATCTCAAAAGAACCAATGGTGGAGGTTAACTCGGCAGAGGAATCAACGGCATCAGGGCTTTCGCGACTTAAAATTTCGACCGACTTAAATAAGTCGTAACTCGGTGCCGACCTATCTCTTTTCTTAAGTCGGGGTCGACTTAACACTTGTGCCTTGTAACTCGGTGCCGACTCATCACCTTCCTTAAGTCGGTGCCGACTTAAATCCGCTTCGTTAAGTCGCAACCTCGAAGCAACTTCCCCTTTGTTTTTCCAGTTGAGTCGGAGACGACTCATCACCACCTCCTTAAGTCGGTTACGACTTAGGCCTTCACCCCAGTTGAGTCGGTCACGACTCATGCCTGTTTTCTTAAGTCGTAGATGACTCATAGCTCCTTCCATAAGTCGCCTACGACTTATGCCTTCATCTCCGGTCTGAGCTACATCAAATATCCATAGTATTCCTCCATATATCGTATATGTAGGGTCAACTAAAGAAAAGGTGCTTAATATCCTCATTGATTACATTGCAAAAGACACAACTGGGATTGATATTCATGCCCATCACACACAATATAGCTTTAGTTTGGAAAGCGTTCCTGAAAATTTTCCACATAAGCAAGTATGGTCTGAGGCCATGACCAGATAATGCTTTGTAAACCAAGCCAATGGAGTGTTGTTTATTATTTAAGGACCAGACAATGTTGTCATTAGGGAAGTCGGGGTACTGTCTTGCCCGAAGCATATCCCATACAGCTCTGATCTCATGACTTGATGAATAAGGGAGGGTGAGCATATCCTTATGGATATATTCTTTTACTTGAGCCTCAAGACCTAATCTAGATTGAATTATTTACTGATAGTTCATAGTCTCCGAGAGAATCATGCCATGATAAGGCCATGATTCATTCCAAAACCTGGCAGACCCAGATTAAGATATATCCATATTGATCATTGGAAGGAAAGTCGGCCTCAGGCTCAACATCTTGCGCCAAGTCCAGCTGCTATCTTGTGGAATAGCCTTAAACCAGAAGCACTTCTTACCAATGTTATGAACAAGGGTCCACCTAACCCATATACTATTAGTTTTATTAAGTAAGGAGTTAAAGTGCTTACTAAAAGCAGCAGTATTCCAATGAGCTAAGTTTTTAAGGCCATGCCCACCTTTTTGCGGTGGATGTAAACAAGAAAACTTGTCAACGCCCCAAAGTAGAATTAAAGGTATAGAAATGACCATCAAAGCTTCTTTTGATTAAGTAGAATAGATTGGGATCTTATTGCTTTCTTTTATTAACCTTTCGAAAAAGCCTATGTTGTGAAAACTCTTCTTTGTCCGACCTTTCGACCCAGTCGAAACACTTATGTCCCTTGTTTTAAGTCCTTTGAGCTTGTTAAGGTTATTTGGTTATCATTTTGAAGCCTCCTTTCAAAATGGTTGCGAAACACTAAAGGTTAGCGCTAAGGATTCAAGATTATGGTTTGGCTGGGAAGGTTTCGACTTTGTCGAAAGCTGGTATTCTTGATGGGTTGGGTTCAATCCTGTAATCTAACGGAAAACAAGCTTAGGTTAAGGTTTCCACTCCTTAAAAGGTGAGTGTTTGATGAATAGTGGTTTGGACCTAAGGACTTAAAGGTATTGGTAGATGAAAGGTTTCGACTCTCTTGAAAGGTTTCTTTTCGACTACGTTGATGCCAGCAGAACACAATTAAACCAAGTAATTTCATAAAACAGTTGCATAATCTCCAATATAAAAATCCAGCCTTTATTAAACTAATGATGTACAATCTGGTTAATTTCCCCTAATTTGATTTCCAAATTAGGCTTTACAAGTTTTCAAATTTAAGAAAGTATAAGAGAAGAATGAATGAATTTGGATCTCCTAAACCAAACTCCTAGGCTCTTATTTATAGATGTGGGTTTGCACCTTTCGACTCAGAGCTTTCGACCTAGTCGAAAGGTGGCTTTATATACCTTCTATCTCCTTTGACACTTGCGCATCCCTCTGCAATGCTTTCGAATGGGTTTGAATGCTTCCGTCTTTGTCGAAAGGGGAAGACGTGCCTTTTACTTTGTAATGCTTTGTTGTTGCAACTGTGTTGGAGCAAGAGCTTTCAACCACATTGATCCCTTCGAAAGCTCATGACACATCAGACGTTTGGCTATAGCATCCCTTCGACTCCTGTGAAAGGTTTTGTTGGTGCCATCATCTCTTATTCCTTTTTCTTTTTAATTGTTTTGGTTTCAATACGGTTGAAGTAGGAATTGGTGGTAACATTTGCCCCCCCGAAGGGATGCTCTTAAATTTCTAAGTCGATTCTTTCAAAACCTATTACACTTCCCGCCTTTTCATATTCATGCGCAAATCCTGGTCGTTCATTTAAATTCGATCATAAGGTTTGCCATCCATGCTGACTTTTCTTATAAAGCAGGTTCCCTTCTTCCCCTCTTTCACCTACCTGCAATTAAAAGAAATTGTGATGCCCCACCTCTATACCCACGCTAGCCAAGAACACTACGGTGTAGTGCTGTCAACTAGCACGGAGAATAAGGCTGTTGAGGAGCGACCATCTATGTAATTGCTTTGTGCGAGCACCGATGTGTCAGATAATAAAACATTGCATTACATCTTTAGAGGAAATCCGACATACTGATACAAACTCAAAGCTACTACACAGTGGCTATAATAGTTTAGGACAATAGATATAAAAATAACACAGATAACATAAATGCGGAATACTGATGGAACGAAAAGTCTCATATATATAATAACTGATATCAGTTACAATACATTTGACACAATACAAATGATACAACTACAACTGTCGATTCAAGAAGTTATATATATACAAGTACATTATCGACTAATATACATGAATACATTATCATCTTAAAACAGACACACTGACTATTGCAACAAGACGAAGACCACTTCAAATGATATAAAAAGTCTTCATAGCTCAAGCAGCAACCCAAAGCTAAAAATCTACAACCTGCAAATACTCGGTCTGACCCGAGTATTACATTCAAAAGAAAATAATACCCGGGTCAGTCTAATTCAAACTCAGTTATTAATGCATGGAAGCAATAATAATAAAATATCAAATGGACGACAGTCACAATAATTCCCGGCTATCCAATTCTTTAAACAAAGAAATCGGATAACAGTGAATATAACACTTAACAGTGTTAAACAATGAATCAGCAGATTTAAATCATCAACAGAGATAAATAAACAATTTATCAAATCGACTAAATCAATTAAAAACAATCGAAATTGTCACTTTAAAACCATTAAAGTTTTGACTGGCTGCCGTACACGCACGCGTGTACGGCCTCGCCAATACGGCATAAAAGATCAATGCGTCACGACGCAAAGAAAATTATCAATTCAAAACTGTCGATTCTGGGTGGCTGCAGTGCACGCACGCGTGCACTGCCTCGCCACCACCGAATATAAAGTCACCACCACAATGACACTGCAGTGGCAAACAGGTATAAAGACAAAGGCAGGCTGCAACTAAACTGCAGAAAAGTCATCAATAGTTCAAGCATATACAGCAATAAAGACGAATTCGAGAACATCCTGAAGCAGAACCAAGTGCAGTTCAACTGAGATGGACAACTCGAGAATAAACATGTACAAACTGTTTCAGTAATCCAATGCCAACAAGAACAGATGAACATCAGTGCAGACAAGTATGAATTCGAACATGAAATGGAGAACATCATTGCAAGTGCAACAGGTAGAAGATGATGCAGTGAAGCATGTACAAGGGCAGTACATATGAACATCAGTGAATCAACTGGACAGCAAAAGATTTCAAATCTATATGAAATACAGACCAATGTTCAACAATGCATAAGTGTCAAAGCACAAAGTAAAACTTATGTTCAGCAATCAAAGAAATGCTCAACAAGGCAGAGACTGGGTGCAGACACATGAATGTACACCAGACCAGAGTGTCAACTTGCAAGTCAACAAGCAACAGGGAATTCATGTATGGAGGCTGAACAACAATGCAAACAACAGACAACGAATGAATTCAACATCAGTTCACAACTCAAGTGAAACAAGCCGGAAGAAAATGCAACTATATACAAGACAAACAAGACCAACAACAAAAGCCCTGAACCAATTCAAGCAAATGAAACATGACTCAAGAGTATATGAACACTGTCTCAAATGAAGACCGTGAACTATAACACTGCAGCAACTACAAGTGACAGCAGTGTGAAACTAAACCACAAGGAAAGAAATGCAAAAGAGATATGCAGTGACAATATGGAATAGTGAAGACTGCAAAGGACTAACCAATGCAGCTGTATACAAGTGCACTAGCTACTCGAAGACTGCAATAACTAAGTGATGATATGGATTGATACAAGTAGGCGATAACAAAATGTCAACCAGAGTAATGGGTCAACAATGCAACTATAAGCGACTAACTCGAAATGAATGAAGACTATATGTCAAAAGTCAGAGGCAATACGACCTAATCATCAAAGTGCAGACGAAATGAAGTCAGTGCCCACAATGATGGCAGTAACGGTATGCACCAGCAACAGTGAATCAAGACTTGAGTATCAATGCACATAAATACACAGTGAACACAAATGGTCAAACTACAGGCAGGAACAACAAGGTAATGAAGCCACTGTCATATGGTCAGAGAACAGACAGGTAAACTCAAGCGATCAAGTGTGGAGCAAATCAATGAAACAGATAGTAACAACCGTAATCAGACAAAGTCAAGCTAAATGCAACATAGTGATATACAATTACAACATAAAGCACTGCAACTCAAGTTCAGTACAAATCTAAACTAATTAGACAGGGATATGAATGCACCAATATTAATGCAGACAGAACAACAAACCTTCCCAGTACCAAAGAAACCCATAACCAAAACCCCACATGTAACAGCACTCGAGATCCAGATTGAATACAAAATGTATCAAGATTCAGTGCAACAAATTCAAGACATGAACCAGACTCGAGTGTTAATGATGTACACATGACTACAGAATGCAAAGGCAACTACTGGAAGAAAATTGAACAACAGTATCAATGACAAATGCATCACATAGACAACATCAGAGCGATGTACGTGTACAAATAGTCAAGTGAATGATAAGGCATACATACGGATGACGATGAAAGTGAAGTTCACCAATACAACTCAAGATTTCAGAGTGCAGCCAATGATCATACAACTATATATACATACATGAATGTATGTATACAAATGATTAGCCATGAAAGTACAGAGCAATCAGGGGATGAATACAACATGAGCAGTACAGACTACCCTAAATGAAGACTACACGAGCTCAATGTATCATTAAAACAAGCTCGGGAGTGTGCAACAAGTTCGACCCAAGAAATCGAACAAGTCAAGGCAACAAATAAAATTAGGGCCTCCTGCATATATACCGGAGCCACAAAATCACGTATATAAGGTTGAATTAGATGTGAGCAAATTACTCACCTCAGTTCGGTCGAGAATTGAAGTTTTGAAGCTTCAATCCAGCTGAAATCATCTCGCGTGACGATGATTTGAAAACGAGATCGCGTAGCCCTAATTTGGATGTTTGGGGACGAAGACGAAGAAACTAGGCTGCCATTTTTATTCTCTCGTTTGGTTTAGTTTTAGGGTTACGAAATGGAAGAATGAAAGAGAGGGGATCGGGTTTGCCCCTGATATCATCTCGGCAAAGCCAAGAAACATGGGCCAAGATTCAAATTGTAAAGCCCGGTCGACATTTTTATAAAAGAATTTCAAATTTGATTTAAAATCCCAAACAACGATTAACAGTTTTATTAAAGAATTTTAAATACGATTTAAAACTCAATATCAATTGTCAACTAGATTAAATCGTCATTTTGTCGATAATTAAAATTTACAAAAACTTGGGTTGTTACAGACTCCCCTCCTTAAAGAAATTGCGTCCTCGCAATCATAAGGAATAAATGGATAAAAGGTAACAACCATAAGAGCAGGGCAATGTCGAAAGCATAAGCAAAGCAAATGTCAGCAGGGGAAGTATTGGAATTATGGAAGTATCAGATATAGAATCAAAAAGGTTCGACTGCTTCAAGTCAAAGAATCAACAATCGTGGGGAACAAGGAATCAAAATCCGACGACTATCAAAAGGGAGAATCAATCGAGTTCCAGCATTTAAAAGAAAAGGAAAACAGAGCAGAATTCACGTACTGCACGAATTGAATGCGAGTAAATCAAATTACTCACCTGAATCGCCAGAGAAAAAGATGAAGCTCGAATCTCAAAATCGTAAATATTCAATCATCAAAAACGATAATCGAATTTTCAAATCGGAAAATATTTAATTATCTCAAACGATAATCAAATTTCTCAAATATCTGATTATCAAAAACGATAATCAGAAACACAAATATTCGATTAATCAAATCGAAAAATATTTAATTATCTCAAACGATAATCAAATTTCACAAATATCTGATTATCAAAAACGATAATCAGAAACACAAATATTCGATTAATCAAATCGAAAAATATTTAATTATCTCGAACGATAATCAAATTTCACAAATATCTGATTATCAAAAACGATAATCAGAAACACAAATATTTGAATAATCAAATCGAAAAATATTTAATTATCTCAAACGATAATCAAATTTCACAAATATCTGATTATCAAAAACAATAATCAGAAACACAAATATTCGATTAATCAAATCGAAAAATATTTAATTATCTCAAACGATAATCAAATTTCACAAATATCTGATTATTAAAAACGATAATCAGAAACACATAAATATCCGATTATCAAAAACGATAATCAGAAGACAGATCAAATATCTAATTATCTCAAACGATAATCAGAAAACAAATCAAATATCTAATTATCTCAAACAATAATCAGAAACACAAACATTCGATTAATCAAATCGAAAAATATTTAATTATCTCAAGCGATAATCAAATTTCACAAATATCTGATTATCAAAAACGATAAATCAGAAATCACAAATATCTGATTATCAAAAACGATAATCAGAAGTCGTAAATATTCAATTAACGAGTCCGGAATTAACCGAAGTAGTAAAAGTATGGTTCCATACTCCTTACTTTTGCTAAATCGTTTAAATCTCTTTATCGTTTCCTTGAAAGTGCAGAGTTGTGTGTTTTTAAAAATAACATTTCACATTCTCAAACGGACAAGTACGGAATTAAGCGAACCAGTAAAAGAAAGGGGTCATAGTCCTCGATTTTGCTGAAACGTTTAAATCGCTTCCTCATTCTATTGAAAATGCAAACTGTAATAATTTTGAAAACAATTTTAATTTATATTTTGAAACAACTTTTAAAAATAAGAATTTTGAAAATACGTGATTAAATTAGCAATATCAGTATTGCGGGAGAACCGCTTGTAAATCCATTTCAAAATTGACGGTTACTGAAGTTAACACGTCAAAATCTCATCAAAATAACTGGCATCGAAATATAATACCAAATGAATTTTCATTCATCACAAATGTCACAAGAATCTTCTCAAAGATAGAAAGGGATATCATACCCTAAACTTGTATTCATAACAAGTTAATAACACATGAATTCACCAATACACAAAAATTGACAAAACTTGTCAATAGAAATCACGAAAATTGGTGAAGCACAAATTCTAGAAATCATCACAAGAAATCCAGAGAACACATAAATAGGGGGGAGGCCTAACACATGAATGGGAGCATGAAAACTCACCTACGCGTATCACATAGGAATGGCACGAAGACCGTAGGGTGCTACCCTACATATGTGATGGCAAAACATCACATAAACGGGGTATAGTCTCCCACGCAGACAAAGAGACTTCGCACAATCGCTAGTCTAAATTATAAAAAAGGGGAAAAGGCCTAACACATGAATGGGAGCATGAAAACTCACCTACGCGTAAACACATGACGAGAAGCTATCTCATGGAAGCTATCCATTAAATTTTCACACAGGAATGGCCCGAACACCGTAGGGTGCTACCCTAGATATGTGATGGCAAAACATCACATAAACGGGGTATAGTCTCCCACGCAGACAAAGAGACATCGCTCAGTTGCTAGTCTAAATCACATAAATGATCGTCATGATCATAAAGAAGTGTCAATCAAACCAAGCTAGTAAATATATGAGTTTAGCTTCATGTCCCATAACCACTTTCTTAACTTAAATATTTACGAACAAGCCGTAAATCTTCACTAGGAATTTGTCACAAAAAGGGTTCAATCGAACAAGTCCAAGAGCTAACCGACGAAGTAAACGCAAGCGTTTCATACCACTTGTTTTACTAGGCCGTTTAATTCAATTTCTCATACGAGTGAAATAAAGGCTTGTATATACTAATAGATTGGAAAATGATTTAGGAAAAGAGCTTTGTAGTAAAATAGTTTTTGAAATCGTTTGGAGAAAAGGATTTTAGTATTTACTACTAATATAGAAAACCTTTATATTTTTAAAGTGACAAATAACAAAAATGATTGTAGAAACAATCAATCACAAGAATTCACATACGAAGATGTGAATGGAATCCAAAGAAATCGATTCCAAATTTATCAAAGTAGGAATACCCAAAAATTCCTGAAAATAGAAGTTATCAAAATCAATAAAGGTGATAACAACTAATTAGAAAAGAAGAATCGATATCAACTGGAAAAACAAAGCAAAACGAGCAGAAATGCATAAATGACTTCAACAAAAGTAAGAATCAAGTCAATGTCGAAGCCAACAATTAATAGCCGCAGTCGAGTACAAAATGAATCAATCATCATAATCAAAGAAACCAACGGCAAACAAAATCAGAGTCTTGAAAATCAAGAAATTAGCAATTTCTCAAAAACAAAGTGACTGAAGTCGAATGGAATTCAAGATGAGGAAAACACAAAATATCAAGTTCAAAATCGCTGAGATTCAAACTAGATGTGAATGAGAAATCAAAATCACTCAATTTGCAACTGGTCCAGCTATTTTTCATCACAGTGTAACAGGTACACAACGACACTCATAGCATAGAACAAAAGTGGAACAAAGTCCAAAAGTCAAAATGGCTTTAATTTGCCAGATTAAAACAAAATCAACATCGGCTAAATCAATTCAAAGCCGAAAACACAAGAATAAGCGTTAGGAATTCATACCTAACAGTCAAAAATAATCATATGTAAAGATGAGAGATAAAACATCGACAAATAGTTGTAACACATGCTCCATCTAAGTTATGTTTTATAATTGTCCTAAACCCCAGGCTCTGATACCAAGCTGTGACGCCCCACCTCTATACCCACGCTAGCTAAGAACACTACGGTGTAGTGCTGTCAACTAGCACGGAGAATAAGGCTGTTGAGGAGCGACCATCTATGTAATTGCTTTGTGCGAGCACCGATGTGTCAGATAATAAAACATTGCATTACATCTTTAGAGGAAATCCGACATACCGATACAAACTCAAAGCTACTACACAGTGGCTATAATAGTTTAGGACAATAGATATAAAAATAACACAGATAACATAAATGCGGAATACAGATGGAACGAAAAGTCTCATATATATAATAACTGATATCAGTTACAATACATTTGACACAATACAAATGATACAACTACAACTGTCGATTCAAGAAGTTATATATATACAAGTACATTATCGACTAATATACATGAATACATTATCATCTTAAAACAGACACACTGACTATTGCAACAAGACGAAGACCACTTCAAATGATATAAAAAGTCTTCATAGCTCAAGCAGCAACCCAAAGCTAAAAATCTACAACCTGTAAATACTCGGTCTGACCCGAGTATTACATTCAAAAGAAAATAATACCCGGGTCAGTCTAATTCAAACTCAGTTATTAATGCATGGAAGCAATAATAATAAAATATCAAATGGACGACAGTCACAATAATTCCCGGCTATCCAATTCTTTAAACAAAGAAATCGGATAACAGTGAATATAACACTTAATAGTGTTAAACAATGAATCAGCAGATTTAAATCATCAACAGAGATAAATAAACAATTTATCAAATCGACTAAATCAATTCAAAACAATCGAAATTGTCACTTTAAAACCATCAAAGTTTTGACTGGCTGCGGTACACGCACGCGTGTACGGCCTCGCCAATACGGCATAAAAGATCAATGCGTCACGACGCAAAGAAAATTATCAATTCAAAACTGTCGATTCTGGGTGGCTGCAGTGCACGCACGTGTGCACTGCCTCGCCACCACCGAATATAAAGTCACCACCACAATGACACTGCAGTGGCAAACAGGTATAAAGACAAAGACAGGCTGCAACTAAACTGCAGAAAAGTCATCAACAGTTCAAGCATATACAGCAATAAAGACGAATTCGAGAACATCCTGAAGCAGAACCAAGTGCAGTTCAACTGAGATGGACAACTCGAGAATAAACATATACAAACTGTTTCAGTAATCCAATGCCAACAAGAACAGATGAACATCAGTGCAGACAAGTATGAATTCGAACATGAAATGGAGAACATCATTGCAAGTGCAACAGGTAGAAGATGATGCAGTGAAGCATGTACAAGGGCAGTACATATGAACATCAGTGAATCAACTGGACAGCAAAAGATTTCAAATCTATATGAAATACAGACCAATGTTCAACAATGCAGAAGTGTCAAAGCACAGAGTAAAACTTATGTTCAGCAATCAAAGAAATTCTCAACAAGGCAGAGACTGGGTCCAGACACATGAATGTACACCAGACCAGAGTGTCAACTTGCAAGTCAACAAGCAACAGGGAATTCATGTATGGAGGCTGAACAACAATGCAAACAACAGACAACGAATGAATTCAACATCAGTTCACAACTCAAGTGAAACAAGCCGGAAGAAAATGCAACTATATACAAGACAAACAAGACCAACAACAAAAGCCCTGAACCAATTCAAGCAAATGAAACATGACTCAAGAGTATATGAACACTGTCTCAAATGAAGACCGTGAACTATAACACTGCAGCAACTACAAGTGACAGCAGTGTGAAACTAAACCACAAGGAAAGAAATGAAAAAGAGATATGCAGTGACAATATGGAATAGTGAAGACCGCAAAGGACTAACCAATGCAGCTGTATACAAGTGCACTAGCTACTCGAAGACTGCAATAACTAAGTGATGATATGGATTGATACAAGTAGGCGATAACAAAATGTCAACCAGAGTAATGGGTCAACAATGCAACTGTAAGCGACTAACTCGAAATGAATGAAGACTATATGTCAAAAGTCAGAGGCAATACGACCTAATCATCAAAGTGCAGAGAAATGAAGTCAGTGCCCACAATAATGGCAGTAACGGTATGCACCAGCAACAGTGAATCAAGACTTGAGTATCAATGCACATAAATACACAGTGAACACAAATGGTCAAACTACAGGCAGGAACAACAAGGTAATGAAGCCACTGTCATATGGTCAGAGAACAGACAGGTAAACTCAAGCGATCAAGTGTGGAGCAAATCAATGAAACAGATAGTAACAACCGTAATCAGACAAAGTCAAGCTAAATGCAACATAGTGATATACAATTACAACATGAAGCACTGCAACTCAAGTTCAGTACAAATCTGAACTAATTAGACAGGGATATGAATGCACCAATATTAATGCAGACAGAACAACAAACCTTCCCAGTACCAAAGAAACGCATAACCAAAACCCCACATGTAACAGCACTCGAGATCCAGATTGAATACAAAATGTATCAAGATTCAGTGCAACAAATTCAAGACATGAACCAGACTCGAGTGTTAATGATGTACACATGACTACAGAATGCAAAGGCAACCACTGGAAGAAAATTGAACAACAGTATCAATGACAAATGCATCACATAGACAACATCAGAGCGATGTACGTGTACAAATAGTCAAGTGAATGATAAGGCATACATACGGATGACGATGAAAGTGAAGTTCACCAATACAACTCAAGATTTCAGAGTGCAGCCAATGATCATACAACTATATACATACATGAATGTATGTATACAAATGATTAGCCACGAAAGTACAGAGCAATCAGGGGATGAATACAACATGAGCAGTACAGACTACCATAAATGAAGACTACACGAGCTCAATGTATCAGTAAAACAAGCTCGGGAGTGTGCAACAAGTTCGACCCAGGAAATCGAACAAGTCAAGGCAACAAATAAAATTAGGGCCTCCTGCATATGTACCGGAGCCACAAAATCACGTATATATGGTTGAATTAGATGTGAGCAAATTACTCACCTCAGTTCGGTCGAGAATTGAAGTTTTGAAGCTTCAATCCAGCTGAAATCATCTCGCGTGACGATGATTTGAAAACGAGATCGCGTAGCCCTAATTTGGATGTTTGGGGACGAAGACGAAGAAACTAGGCTGCCATTTTTATTCTCTCGTTTGGTTTAGTTTTAGGGTTACGAAATGGAAGAATGAAAGAGAGGGGATCGGGTTTGCCCCTGATATCATCTCGGCAAAGCCAAGAAACATGGGCCAAGATTCAAATTGTAAAGCCCGGTCGACATTTTTATAAAAGAATTTCAAATTTGATTTAAAATCCCAAACAACGATTAACAGTTTTATTAAAGAATTTTAAATACGATTTAAAACTCAATATCAATTGTCAACTAGATTAAATCGTCATTTTGTCGATAATTAAAATTTACAAAAACTTGGGTTGTTACAGAAATTTACAGCAAGAATCGAAGTTTTCTAATTATTAGATAATTCCTATTTCCAATAGCAGAAATTCAAATCCAAAGTAAGTTTTTATTATCTCTGCTTAACTTTTCGTATTAACCTTTGATTTCTACATTCACCCAATTTTTGATTTGAAATTCTGCACGAACCACATAGAAATAATTTCAAGTTTTGTTTATGAAAATGTTCATTGATTTGTTTGTATTGTTTATCTTGTCATTTCTTCCTTTAATTCATTTTCTGAATTCATCCGTAATGTAATCTTTTAATTTCATAGTTATCTTATTTTTTGAAAAGAAAACAAGGTTCAAAAATAAGTTTTGGGGATTGTGAAGGTTATCGATTGTAAAATCGTGCCTAAATCAACTTAGTTATTGATTTTTGAAGTTTTAGGTTAAAATTGAACTTGGGGAAGAAGGGGATTTCTAATTACTTCGTAGAGAAGATTCTGCAGTTTGAACTGTATTTTGGCATTGTAATTTTACCCTTCTACCCTGTCAAAAGGGGTTAAGGAAGTAATTTTAGTTTTTCTTCTTCAACCCCTTTCTACGAGGTCGAAAGGTAGTCTAGTGCTTCTCTTAATTTGACCTCGTCGAAAGGTTAAGGTTACCATGAAGTGGACCTCTTCGAAAGCAATATTATACTTTAGTGTATTCTGATACCTTTCGAAGAAGTTGGCTAATGTGTCTTACTAAATAACTATCAAACACATGCTTTCGAAAGCATATTCTTTGTTTTATAGGTTTCAAAACCCTTAGTACATGCTTACTTCTAACCTATTTTAGGAAACGTGTGAAGTTAGAAATACATATATTTTATAAATTGGATTGAAGAAAGCATACTTTGTATAAGTCGTAAATCAAATCAAATGTTTCAATTTAGTCAAAACCTACTGTATTGATTCAAATTTTGTTGTTGGTATTCTTTCAATACCATGTACCCCTTTTTGAATCCGTCGAAACCTTTCGTAACAAATTGAGATTCGATCATCATCTTTTACCAACATTATAGAAACGTCCCAATTCCTTTTATATTTATCAATATGGTTCAAACTCAAAACCCTTCGACTTAATTGGCGTATAAGGTTTCGACAACATTCATATTCTCTTAGAAAAATTAAGTGCATGGGTTTCAACAGTGTCGAAAGGTTCTTTTGCCTTGTTTATTGAATGTTGGTAGCATATGTAGTATTCAATTTTATAGTGTAGGTTTCAGCTACTTCCTTTTAATAACAAAGTCTTTATTGAACTTTTGACATTATTAAAGTGTGTTTATTGGACGTCTACTTCCATCCTCCCTTTTGACTATGTAGAAAGCTCAACAGATTCTATTTTTCTAATTTAACTTTAACATTCTTTCAAGGATATGAAATTTCAGGTATTGATTAACGTTCGAATTGTTGTAATAGGTTTTCGATATCCTTGATAGAATATTGACTATATAACAAATTATAACTTTTAACTGAAATGATTTCACTTGGAAGGATCATGGGTGTTAAAAAGACTTCCTAAAAACAAGAGAAAGATACAATGCTTGTGACGGAATCTTCGCCTAAGAAGAATGAAGCCACCTCCAAACATTTCTTAATATCTACCCAGGATGAGGTAGATGCAATTCTCAACGACTTTGGCATTACTGTGGTGGAAGCTATTCCCCCTAATGTTAACGACACCATTCACAGCCCTCTTGAAAGATACTTTGCCTACACAGTAATCCATATTTGGCATATAGGATTCTTACCCTTCCCGGACTTCCTATCCAAGTTCCTGGCCTATTTGGATATTGCTCCTATACAACTATCACCAAATGTTTATACCTATCTTCTATCCTTGGAGCTCATGGCATTGGTGTCCGGCATCCCCTCTCTTAATGCTGAGGTGTAGAATTATCTTGTCTGATTAGTTAATCTTAGCAACCTAAATAACCAAATCTTTAGAGCTAATCCTCCTAAAAAGCTAATATCTGAGGGGGTGAACAAATTCAGGGACTGGAAAATGCAATTCTTCTTCGTTAAATGCTTTCCGAACATCAGTGGGGTTTTCTCTTCTCCCATAAGTTGAACATGGTCTTTATTTTTCCATTTAGTTACTTTCTTTTGCTAATCTGTGTTTCTTTGTTAGGTGCTTCAGTTAAAGAGCAAAATGAAGAAAATAAGGAAACAGTAAAGTCACTGATTGCCGCTTCAAGCAGATTGGAAACAAACCGACTATGTTGAACCCCTCCAATTTACAAAAGCATTCCCTTCTGCCTACTGGTCAGAAGGTGCTTGGCCAACCTCCTCTCGTCCAACATACATCGAGCAAGCGCTTTCTTTCTTTGGTAGATCCAAAGAACTTCTCCCCGATGTCACCAATTTGTCCCGATCACTCTAGTAGGCTTAACTGTAGTACTTGTAGTTTACTGCTGTATTACTTCTCAAATTACTTTATTGACTTATAATTTCTTTGGAATTTTCTACAGCTGCTCCTAAGGTTGAACAACCTACAAGTGATCCGGCTCTCCCTACTTTTACTTCTCGTGCGCCATCTTTGTCCCAGGCCATTGCTAGGTCGAAGATGGCCGCCAAAGGAAAACTGAAAAAGTGGCCATGGCAGAACCACCCCCCTATAAAGCCAAGATTGTAGAAGTTCCTGATTCTCTGCCATGAGAACAAGAGGAGTTTGTAAACATTGATAAATCCTTGGAGAGTCCAACTATCGAAGTTCCTCTCGATCAATCTAAGAAGACTCCCTCAAAGGTTGATCCCCTCTCTCGCATTGTCTTCTCGAGCTCTCCTAGTATGAGTAAGCAGATGTAAAAAGATTTTTGAACTTCTACCCCTTCCCAAGAGCTGATTCCTTCTAGACCATCATCTCCTACGCCTTCAAGCGATTTTGAAAATATAGTCCACTCTATCTTAAATTCTTCATATTTTCCTTTATTCACCCGCCTTCCTCTATTTCTGATCCGGCGGGTTTACCGGTCCCTTACAGAACAACAACTCTTGTTATGTTTTACTTCACTTAACTTTATTGCTACTGTTTTTCCTTAAGTTTCTGACTTATGTTGTACCTTTTCTTTCATATTTCCAAGAGTTGGCTTTCCTTGTATGAAAAGGCATCAAAATCCTTCGCTGAATCGTCTAAGCTTCGAGGAGAAATTTCACACTTAAATAGTCAAATTTCCTCCCTGCTCGTGGAGAAGAATGAGGCCGTGATAGAATTAGAGTGATCGAGGGTTTCTCTTGCCCATTCAGAATCTGTTATTTCTGAGGAGAAGAAAGCTCGCCAACTCCTTGCGAACGAAAATTTAGCCTTGAAAATGGCCTTTGAAGAATCTAAAGATGAAAAAGCTCGGATGGCAGCAAAACAATCGTCTCTAAAGAAAAAGTTGAAGAAGAATAAAGATTCTCTAAAATTGGCTATCGACAATATTTCTGATGCAAAGTAGTGGGTGTCTCGATTCCTTGATACTTTTCTTGAAGACATCATTGTCAATTCTTTTGAAGATGTTATGATGCTCGTTTATGTCAAAAATGTCGATAAATGCCCAGACTTGAGCTTTCCCTCACCCGACCCTGCTTTTGTCGATAGGGTTATGGACAAAATTAAAAGGATGGAGTAGGGGGTTGAAGTCGCTGAAAAAGAGGAGATCGATGCCTCTAAATTCTATCTTTCGAAGTCCCTTCCTTTGAAGTAGACTCCAACTTTGAAGATGAAGGTGACAAAGATGAAGTTGCTAAGGAAGAGGGTGGTAACGATGATGATGATAACGATAATGATTACGTTGATGACAATGACGATGATAACATAGATGGAGGTCAAGGTTCTAGTGGCGACAGGGGTGGTCACACTGATGCTCCTGAAAAAGATGATGATGAAAACACAAGAACTTCTAAAAAGGTCAATCCTGATCCATCTTTTCATGAAACAAGCCCATTTGAACCGCCTGCGCCTTCTAACCCTCAAGAGGAGCTTGCTCACATTAGTGTGGAAGAATCAAGGGAGAAAAAACAGGTCTCTCAAGCATCTATTCCCGTCTCTCAGGTATGGGATTCTCTGTTTAAACGACTTTCACTTCCAAGATAATAATAGCTTAAATCCTTTCTTTTAGATAAGGAGGAAACCCATTCACCCCTATAAAACCAAGCTTGAAAGAAAACAAGCGAAAATAAATAGCTTGTATAGGGAGTTAGGTAAACAGCTGAAAGAATAAAGTATACTTTCCGACAAATATCATAGGCTTAATAGAAGTGTGGCAGTGTTAGCATCCTTCAAACATCAAGAAGCTTCCCCACGACTGAGGAGGGCGCGCCTTCGATATGATGGTCTTTTAAAAGAGAATTGGGAGTTAATCATGCTCTTTTAGATGTTGATTGAGGAGAGAAGAATTTTGGTAGACTTCCTATACAAAGCTTATTGTCGGCACCCAACTGTAGATTTCTCATACTTAGGTGATTTTAGTCGGGGTCTACTTAGGCGTTTACACAAGAGATACTTGGAAGAATTTAGATTTGACCCACATCCTGGAGCATGTTGGAACTTACCACGTGTCAGATCGATTCCCCAAGAACTACCACCTGATAAATTCAAATACTATAAGGATAGGTTTATTTCAAAATTATTTGCAAAGTCAATTTTGTACGGACCAGACGAATAGTCATAATTATGTAATAATATTGATTTGTGAATTTTTGCTTTAATTTTCCTTTTATACTTAGCTGTATTTTATCCCATTATTATAGAATAAATGTCCCTCAAGCACTTTGTCTCTAAAGATTATCGAAGCCAGTATGTTAAACTAAGGAGAGATTATCTTGAAAAGGCATCAATATTGAAATCTTTAAAACTAGCCAAATATTGCTTTCTTAGAGACTTGCAAAAACTTTATATGAAACATCCTCGTCTCATTTCAATTTTCTCGATGAAGAAAAAGAAAAGCTACTTAAGGAAATCCGTACATATCATACCAAGTTAATATGCGGTTATGATAGTCCTCTTGCCGGGGAATGGGACTACTGCAAATATCCTCTGGTTATTAATCTAGAAGGACTTAATGTTCCTTTCGACTCAACAGTTATTCTTTCCGCTAGTTCATTGAATAAAGTTAGAAATGCAGTTTCCCAACTTTAGATGTAAAAAAAATGTCTAATTGTACTTTTTAGCTTCATTTTTACTTAAGTTGTAATCTTTTATTGTTATAATAAAGAGATGGATTATTCAAGTTTTGACTTTATTTTCTTTTTCTTTGTTTATTTAAATAGGGGTTACAGCTATCTGCAGTGCCACTCTTGTTGTATTCAACATCACGCTTTATTAATATTAAAGATAGGTTGTTAGCTGATCTTGAAAAGAGGAAGCTTATTAACAATCTTTTATCCACTCGATTCTAGGGTAACACTGAAGCACTAAAATGGCATAGGGATTTTTTCTTCAGAAAACAATTGTTAGAAATCTTAACGATCAGATCGCAAATCTAGAGGCAGACGTTAAGAGCAAAAACGAAATGATTTCCTCATTAAAGCGCCAAATTAAATCAAATCCTTCGATCGACTTTGACCATAACATGTCCGAACTTTTCCAACAAATAAGCGATTTGGAGATGAAATTAAAGGATAGTCAAGCTCGGTGCAAATCTCTAGAATTCATTATGAGAAATAATATCACAAACATTAATTTACAATTTTCTCCTGTTATTTCATCAGTCACAAAATCAACAAGGTCTATTTCCCTTGCCATCCAGAAGTTCCTTACCATGACTAACCCCCTCGTGGCTTAGACGAGAAGGTAGTAGGAGAATGGTGCAAGAAGTTAAATTTGAAATGATGAAGTATTTCGATGAATAGCAAAAATTAAATACTCGCAATGAATAAATGAATATGCAGCTAGGATTCAAAAGCTTAAACGCGAAAAGTATCTCCCCTTGAAGCGCATCGCTGATTTGGAAAGGGAGAATAAACTCTTAAAGGCGCAAACAAAGCTTTTAATCATGCTTTGAAAACAAAAATCGAGGCTATTGATGATGAAGACAAGATGAGCAAAAAGAGAATAAACTCAAACAAGTCCTTCTTATCGCTATTTATCACATTATGGATCTTTTAATTGCCGAGAATCTGAATAAGGCTGTTCAAGACTCATGAACAATTCATATTAATGAAATGTATATATTTGTTCTGTATACTTGTAAATAATTTCATAAATTATGCAAACTATGAAAATTCTGTAAATATCACCTAGTTTGAAATCCTTTCTTGTTGTTTTTGAATCATCTCTTTGATAACTTTTACCAAGATTTGTATTTGCTGGATCATTCAATCCTTTTTACTGTTCTGCGTTCCCTGAAAATCACGAAGTAAACAATATTTCTTATCGTTGGCTTGAAATCTACATGAAATCGTCATGTTAACATATGAAAAGTAATCTCGTAACTGTATAGGATTAAATGTCTTGAAACTCATCTTTGGTGATGGTGAGAGATAACCAAGAATATAACTTCAATTATATTGCAAGATTATTAGAAGTCCATTGGTAGAAAACCATAGATTCAACCAAGTATTTAATTATAGACGTTTAGAGAACCAATTTTTGGAGATAACCAATAGAAAATCGATAATGATCGTATAATAGAAGTCCATCGACTCAGATTCAGGCATTAATGAATGAAATTTGAAAGTTAGAAGATCTAAAACCCAGATTCGGGTATTTGTGGATGAAAACTGGAAGCCCATAATAATAATTCTCTTAATAGAGGTCTTTAGCCCAGATTCAGGCATTAAAGAGTGAATTCTAGTAAATAGTTATAGCCTTGAAACCCAAATTCGGGTATGATGAAGAGCGTAAATTAAAAGACCTGAAAACCCTGATTTGGGTATTAATGAGTGAAACCCATAACTCAATAATGGATGACCCGAAACCCATATTCGGTTATTAATAAGTGAAGTTTGGAAATTCTTCTTTAATGATTAGTCGGAGGTTGCAGATTCTTATTTGAGGTATGTTTGTAGTAGCTATTTGATCGGATGCTTCTTGAGCTTGGACATCTCAGTCCATCATTTGATATGCCACTTCTTGGGCTTGGACGTCTTAGTCCGTTGTCTGTTATGTCGCTTCTTGGGCTTGGACATCTTAGTCCGCTATTTGATATGCCGCTCCTTAGGATTGGACATCTTAGTCCATTATTGATGTACCGCTTCTTGGGCTTGGATGTCTTAGTCTGCTATTTGATATGCCGCTTCTTGAGCTTGGACGTCTTAGTCCATTGTTGATGTGTCGCTTCTTAGGCTTGGACTTCATAGTCTATTTACTGTCTGGTGCACTTGGTTAGCTTATTCAAGTAGGAACCAAGGACTTACCCAAGCTACCTCCAGGAGGTGCTTTGACCTGGCCATAGCATGGCACGGATAAAGGCTTACTCTTACCTCCCTCCATGAGGTGCCTTGACCTAGCCGTAGTGTGGCGCGACCAAGGGCTTGTTGATGCTTTAACCTGGCAATAGTGTGGCGCGGATAAAGGCTTACGCTCCTCCTTTCAGTAGGTGCCTTGACCTGGCCATAGTGTGGCACGGCCAAGGGCTTGTCAATGCTTTATCAAAGCCATAGCGTGGCGTGGATAAAGGCTTACACTCCGTCTTCCAAGAGGTGCTTTGCCCTGGCCAACTTGGCGCGGACAAAGGCTTTGACCGTTTAAGGTAATGTCCAAGTGAAAGGAGTATTTCACTCCCAACCATGTAGTTTCTCTTTACTAAAGTAGTTCTTTATTAATTCCATTTAGGTTCTCCTTACAAACCATTAAGTTTGCCTTGTTTGAAAAAGTTAATTATCATTCAGCTCTGTAGCGATTTGTTTCATGACCATTCATCATATGGTTGTGCAATAGGATTCTCCCAAGTTCTATTCCTATTTAGGCTTTTCTTCTGGTATGGCCAATAATTGAGTTCATCCTTGGTTTGCAAGTAGAGTTTCTCTATAGATGTTGTTAAGTTGTATTTTTTAGGAAGTCTTGACTTGAAGCTTGTTTCTTGAGGATGGTTTCTAGGTCTTTTATTACTTGGCTCTGGAGTTCCACCTTTGACATCTGGTTTTCTCTTTAAAACTCTTTGAAGCTCTGGTGTGCGTAGTGTCCCACTTACTACATGACCTCGTTTGTGTGCAAAGGTGTTGTAATTAGCCATTATTCATTCAAAGATTGTGCCTTTGGTATAATGTTGAATTGTTTCCTTATTTGATCAAACAAGTTGTCACTCCCATTTTTTTTTCTCCTAAGGCAAAGATTGGGGTGGGGCCAATTTGAAAAGGGTTTGAAGTCCATTTTAGTGGATCATGGGCTCCAACTTTCTTTTTCCTTATGATCCATAAAGCCTTCATCCTTAACAATTGTTCTTCTTGTAGATTCCTATCATTAATTATTTCATGGAAGAATCTAATTGGATGTGGCTCATTGAGGAACCTTTCTCGAATCCTCTGATTTTACCAATCATAATGAAGTAAAGTCTAAAATGGGTAAGCTTGAAATAAAATTGGGTTAGAGGAAAATGCTATGGAAGTTTTACAAGATTGGAGGTTCGAGCCCTCCTTATAGCGCCAAAATGTTAACAAGAAAACTTGTCAACACCCCAAAGTAGAATTAAAGGTATAGAAATGTCCTTCTAAGCTTCTTTTGGTTAAGTAGAATAGGTTGGGATCTTATTGCTTTCTTTAATTAACCTTTCAAATAAGTCTATGTTGTGAAAACTCTTCCTTGTCCGACCTTTCGACCCAGTCGAAACACTTATATCCCTTGTGTTTAACTCCTTTGAGCTTGTTGAGATTGTTTGGTTATTCTTTTGAAACCTCCTTTCGAAACGGTTATGAAACACTAAAGGTTAGCGCTAAGGGTTTAAGATTATAATTTGGCTGGGAAGGTTTCGACTTCTTCGAAAGCTGGTATTCTTGATGGGTTGGGTTCAATCCTACAATCTAAGGGAAAACAAGCTTAGGTTAAGGTTTCGACTCCTTAAAAGGTGAGTGTTTGATGAATAGTGGTTTGGAGCTAAGGACTTAAAGGTATTGGTAGATGAGAGGTTTCGACTCTCTCGAAAGGTATCCTTTCGACTAGGTTGATGCCAGTAGAACTAATTAAACCAAGTAATTTCACAAAATAGATGCATAATCACCAATATCAAAATACAGCCTTTATTGAACTAATGATGTACAATCTGGTTAATTTCCCCTAATTTGATTTCCAAATTAGGGTTTACAAGTTTAAAAATTTAAGAAAGTATAAGAGAAGAATGAATGAATTCAGATCCCCTAAACCAGACCCCTATGGTCTTATTTATAGATGTGGATTGGCACCTTTCGACTCAGAGCTTTCGACCTGGTCGAAAAGTGGCTTTATATACCTTCTGTCTCCTTTGACTCTTGTGTATCCCTTTGCAATGCTTTCGAATGGGTTTGAATGCTTCTGTCTTCATCGAAAAGGGAAGATGCGCCTTTTCCCTTGTATTGCTTTGTTGTTGCAAGTGTGTAGGAGCAAGAGCTTTCGACCACATTGATCCCTTCAAAAGCTTGTGACACGGGCTTTTGGCTGTAGCATCCCTTCGACTCCTTCGAAAGGTTTTGTTACTGCTATCATCTCTTATTACTTTTTCCTTTTAATTGTTTTGGTTTTGACAAGGTTGAAGTAGGAATTGGTGGTAAGAGTGGAAATTCCATTTTGCTGTAAGCATAGGGAATTGTTTTTCTTGAGTAAATACTTCTAGTCCATAGGAACCTGTACATAGCTTCTCTTATCATGATGAGAAGTTTGTTAGGCATCACATAGGCTCTGGCCCAGTAGACTGTCATAGAGAAGGCAACTGACTTGATTAGAACTAACCTTTTAGCTTGACTCTGCATCCTATTGACCCAGTAGTCCAGAGAGGATGTGATCTTAGCAAACAAAAGAAGACACTGGGCTGAAGTAATTCTCAATGTTGATAATGTAATACGCATATAGCTCATGGTAGAGTCCATTGGTTGAAGGCCAGATAAAAGATGAATATCATCTTTTATGGATTGAGGCACCCCAATATCATTATTTGAGATTTCTGAAGATTGATTTTGAGACTAGTAATAGAATGGAAGATGTCTAAGGTGTCAAGGATGCAAAGAATGGATCCATGATCAGGTTTAGTAAACAATATAGCATCATCAGCAAACATAAGGGAGGTGATCAGCAGCTCTTTACACTTGGGATGCAAATTGATTCCTTTAGCTATGACTCTCTGGTTGATCAATTGAGTGGAGACCTCCATGATAATGATGAATAAATAGGCAGCCATAGGGTCTCCTTGCCGTATCCCCTATTTTTTTTGAAGTAACCCACTAACTTACCATTAAAATTAAGGGAGAAAGAAGCAGTAGATATGCAGGTGTAAACCTAGGCCACAAAATGCTTCAGGAAGTTCATCCAAGCCAAGATTTTGACAATTGTATCCCATTGAATGGTGTCAAATGCCTTTTTAATATACAGCTTAAGCATGGCTCTAGGGGAGATATTAGTTCTATTATACCCTTTGATCAACTCATAGATCAACATGACATTGTCAAGAATCGTTCTTGTGCATAGGAAAGCTGCCTAATTATGAGATATAAGGTTGGAAAGCACCTTTTGAAGCCTATAAGAGATGATTTAAGATAAATTCTTATCAACTATGTTGCCACATGCTATATGTCTTACAGACTCTACATCATTTGCAGTTTTTTTAGGTATAAGGACATGGTTTGTTGCATTAGTAACTCCTAGCATCTTACATTTGTTGAAGAAATAATGTACTGCCCTATACACATCCTAAGAGACGATATCCTAACAGTGGGTATAGAATTAAATCCATACAGACCCCAGAGGAATTTTTATTCATAGAAAAGAAGGCATATATAATCTCTTTATTAGAAATATTGGTAGAGAGATACTGGAATTCATCAAGGGAGATTTTGGGCAGCTCAATATCAGAAAGAAGATCAAGGTTAGGATGAAGCTGGAGTTGTTTCCTATAAGATTGGTGAAGTAGGCTAAAAGGGACCCTTCAACAGCTTCAGGAGATAAATGTAAAATGTCTCTTTCATCAAGGATTGTGGTGATGTTCTATATGGCTTGCTTTAGCTTTAAGGAAGCATGATAGAAGGTTGTATTTCTGTCTCCTTGAGTATTCCACTTCTCCTAAGCTTTTGCTGTAACATGGTGTCTTCAATCTCGAAAGCCTCAGTGAATTCATCATGCAAACTGGTCTCTTTGACGGAGGTAGCAGAGTTACCAGGGGTTCCCTCATAAACTTCTAGGCTTCAAGGAGCTCGGCATTGATTTTAGATGATAGCAGCTATCTAGTGCCATGCTTTATCCTGGCCCACTCTCTTAAGGAAAATTTAGTTGCTTTAAGCTTCTGATTAAGAATGAACATAGGATTCCCAAAAAACCTGTTAGACCAAGCATTAGCAACAATGGAAAAAAATTAGCATCTTGTATCCATGAGCTAAAAAAATTAAAACTAGGTTTCCCTTTAATGGTAGGCAATCCATGGGAAAGGGTTTAAGGTGAGTGGTCTGACAGCAGTGGGTAGGGAAGGTGATTAGTGATGGTAGGCCAGGTTGATAGAGAAGATAAATTACAAAAGGCATGATCAATTTTTGAAATGTTTTAGTGCCACTCCTGCTCTTGTTATTCCAAGAGTACAAGGCACCAAAGATTTTAATGGATATAAGATACGAGTCAGTGATAGCTTGATTGAGAGGGAAGATGTCTCTAGGGTGAAGAGGGTTTCCACCCCATCTGTCGGTAAGGTTAATGCAATAATTGAAGTCCCCTATGACAACACAGGGGTGAGTATCTTATCTAAAGGAAGGCAAGAGATCAAAACGATTTTGTCTAAAAGCCACAGAGTTATTAGCATAAATGATAGTAAGGTAGAATAAGGTAGTGGTAAGAATGTGGATGACATGGTAATGTATAAGTTGTCTAGTAGAGATTTTAGGGGAAAGACAGTATATTGTGGGGTTATGGATAACAAGGATGCGACCAGAAGGAGCTTCATTAAGGTTATGAGAGGAGTTCCAGAGAGGGTTTAGATATTGAACAACTTTAGAGGAAAGTCTAAGATTAAGTTTAGTTTCCAAGATGGCAAATAGTTGAAGCTTGTGCATACTGATGAGGTTTTAGCCTGATCTTACTTCTTTTTCATGTGTGCCCCATGAATATTCCATACACCAATGTTATAACTCATTGGGTAAAAAATTTGTTTTGGATTTGTTGCTTTTGTCTGCTCCTTGTTGAAGGAGAGGAGATCTTGGGCGATTCAGGTATAAGGCCAAAGGTAGGGAGATTAAAGGAGGCATTTAAATCGGAGGAGGCAGCTGACTTACCTCTCTTAAGTTCTTTATGTTTCAACTTGGCAGTGGATATGGCTGTAGAAGATAAGATGGTGGAGTTAGAGAAAGCTAACTTGGTTGAGAGGAGTGAAGAGGGGGGAAGCCAGTTGTAATATCCCCCTACTTGGAGGCCGAAAACTAACGGCTACGGATGCTGCAGTCATCCATAGTTATTAATCTTCGACGACTAAATACGGCGGTGTCAGATACATTGATACACAGATCACAACAACATAGAAAAAATTTAACAAATCAAAACACATATCCACATTCCATTCAAAACATTTGATGTTCATTACATAATACCAAAAACGTTAACCACGTTCAGCAAAATATAATTATTACACATACGCCAAGAGCGACATATGAAGATACCCCCTTGGTTGATCAGAGTATATAGTAAGGCTAATAAATCTGCCTTTACAATAAAATACACAGCAGAAAAAGAAAACTCTAAATAACAAACTGCCACATGCACGCCTTCAGAAGCTTTATTCGTCTAAGAAGGAAACCTGAAAACCTTAAATCTTAAACTACTCAAAATCAATCAAGTGCCTTGGAGTTTAAGGGGAAAACAAAATCTTCGAGTCAGATATAAAGCCTGGTATGAATAATAATCTAACATCTCAATCCTTTTAGATATCTAGTGAGACCACGCCGCTTAGTGGAACTGGTTTTCCTCTACTGGTATACTAAAACCTTTTTTTTAAAACCATTTATTGTGCTGCTGTATCCACAATGGTTAAAACATAAATTTCAAAATATTATGGTGATATGCATACATATAAACATTTTGGATTTCCTATCCCCAGTTTAAATTGACACCCTGTCATAATTATAGTTTCTAGGGCCACTGTTAACCTATTAGTTTTCATGGGTTTACTAATAATCTTTTTGTAATTCATGGACACCCTGTCTTTTTCATAGTTTTCATGGAATCACTAAGAACCTATAGGCCCCTGCCAGTTAACTTAATTAATTCATGGGTCCTCCTGAACCTATTAGTCATTCCAATAACTAATCCCCTTATCCTAGTTTTTATGGGTTGACTAGGAACCTATGGATTTACCCAGTAACTCACTTCTTATCCTAGTTTTCATAAGTTGACTAGGTACCTACTGATGTCTCCATTAACTTCTTTCTTATCGTAGTTTTCATGGGTTGACTAGGAATCGATTGGCTGATGTCAATTCTTAATCCGGATATAGTTTTCATGGGTTCACTATAAACCAATTAGCCCCAGTCAACTATCCTTAATACATAGTTTTCATGGGCTTACTGTGAACCTATTCGTTACCTCCAATAACTACCTTATCATAGTTTTCATGGGTTTACTATGAACCTTTCTCCCGGACAACTTCATAGTTTAGGCATCCTATATTTTGGTCTCCCTGACTCCCTGGATGCAATTCTACTCATTTAGGAGTTTAATCAATTTATATTCACTAGTAGGTTAACCTAGCTGGTTCCTTTACCCCTTTATCTCCAAAATACAGTTATGGGTTCTTTATCAAGTGAATATATGCATATTTGAAGAAGCAAACATAACAATTTAACAATACCACTCCTGTGGGTTTAAAGTCCTTGAAATACATTTCATATAAAACATACTTAATCCCTTTAACTTATATTTTTTTATCAAGGCAATACTTCTTCAAATTTGCATACCTAAAGTCCTTTCAAAACTCCTATATTTAAGCCATGGGTTTTCCTTTAAAAAAATTTGAGTTTGGGTTTTTAAAACCTTGTGACACTTTCGAAACCTTTGCCTTCGACCTTATAGGATGACCTCCTTCAAAAGCATAAAAATCCAACTTTAAAACATTAGGTTCCCGCCTTTCGAATACTTTAAAACAACTCTTTCAAAACCTTTCGACCATGGTAAATTATTATAATATAAGTATATAAGCAAAGCTTCGAAACCATTTGAAAGTTATCTTTCAAAACCATTGAAGGTTACCCTTCGAAACCATTGAAAGTCCATCCTTTTGAAAGCATTGGGTTTATACTTAAAACATCATTTTGAGTCAAAGTGAACATAAGAAAAAGCATCTATTTCGAAACTATTCTTTAATTCAAAAAGTATTAGGGAAGCTTGATGGTGTCGAAACCATCCTTTCGAAAGCATTAAAACATCTGGGTAAAACTATTGAAGGTTAGCTTCGAAACCCTTTTCGAAACCATTGCCTTCGAAATCCCTAATCCCTTTCGAAAGCATTAGGATGTTGCTTGTATTTATAAAAACAACTGAACCTTTCGACAACAGTGATGTCTTCAATACCATCGGAAGGTCATCGATTCTAAGAAGGGTTTCGACTTGGTCGAAACTGACTACCCCTTTCGAAAGCTTTAAACAAAATCACAGTAACTCCTTCGGAAGCTACTTCTTTAAAACATAGGCGGTGGCTCTCTTTCGAAAGCATCTTTGAAATACCCTTTAGAAATCATAAGTTTCGACTGTGCTGAAACCTCTTTTATTAACAGGCAAGCATTTTTCCTCTAAAACAAAATAAACCAAGGAACCAACCCCTTCGAAAGCTAACTTTCGACACCCAAACTTCTGCCATTCTCCAATCCATTACGTACCATCTGAATGATACCATGTGTATTAGTTTAATGGTTTCGACCTAGAAGGTTTCGACTAGGTTGGAGGCGGAAGGTCGGAGTCGAAGGGTCCTTCTAAAGAAGGCAGAACCTCTTTTTCTGAGCAGATGGCTATTTTTACCAAATAAAGTAAACTTTTTTGTAACAAACTTGCCTACTTGTAAACATTTGATTGGCTATATTAAACTTTCAAATAATTTAGATAATATTTGCCACAATATTCTTAAATCTAAAACCAAGTAACATTTAACAAATAAGCCCTTCCTATCAATAAATTAATTAAATCATTTAGGTCCTCCTCTCAAAATAATTTAATTTCCATACTAAATCACTTAATAAAAATCTCCAAAAATTTCAGAAATTCACTTTAATCCTGTTATCTAACATATCAAAATTTTAGACCCAAATTCTTAATATATTTTCTAAAATTAATTTATAAACTCAAATAACCATATTTTCCTTTGAAATTCCACAACTAATTCTCCAAGGCTTGGAAAATATAAAAATTGAAACCCAACTCCAAAATCATGTTTTCCATAACATAAAAAATTTCCATGGCATTTAGAAATCATTTAATATTGGTTTTACCCTAAAACCATTCATATCTCCTTTTAAACCATTATGTTTAAACCAAATAAAACATAAATCAAGCATAACATCATCCATTATATCATAAAAACGAATTTACCCTTAAATCCAAAAACATATGATTATAAAACCAGAATAGAGATGTAGTGATTATTATTCACCTTAGATTGGATAAGGAATTGGAGACTGATTGAGATTGATTTCTTCTACCTTGAATCCTAAGCTTTAGATTTGAATTTCTCTTCTCTTCTTTCTTCCTAATGGCCGCTCCTTTCTTTCTCACAATTATATTTTTTTTCTTTTTATGATAAATGAACATGTATGGCTAAGGGGAATAGTATAAGGGTGAGAAATATGGGTGGCTATTTACAATAATGCCCCTAAGTTTAATTGCTTAACACTTAACCATTTATATGTTCATTCAATTAATAAGCACGACCACTACATTGTTTATTAATCAACCTTAATCTCCTTATCTACATTATTCTATTTAATTTATTCTAATTAAATCTCCTAAATAATGTTATTAAAAATTAGGGGTGTTATAGGCTCCCTCCTTGAAGAATTTCGTCCTCGAAATTCAGTAAGGACTACATAGCAAACATAGCAATCATCTGTAACATCTCCTAACAACCATACTAGCCTACCTGACTTTCAACTAATCTATATAAATCTAATATACACATACCATCAAAGTAGATCATAATAAGCCTCTCGATTCCTATCCTCTGTCTCCTAAGTACAGTCCTTCTCGTTGTCGCTCTATTAAACTTTCACAAATTTGACTGTCTTGGTCCTCAACATTTTCTCATCTCTCGCTACAACCCGAACTGATTGTCTAACAAAAGTTAAATAAGGCTCTACTACCAAATCCTCCAACTTTGTCTGAGGAATAGTAGCTTTTGGATCATGCACAAACTTGCGAAGATGAGACAGATGGAATACACTATGGACACCTGCCAAACCGCTCGGCAACTCTACTTTGTATACGAGCTTTCCAATCCTTTCTATAATCTGAAATGGTCCTACATATCTCGGGGCCAACTTTCCCGACTTTCCAAACTGTACCACACCCTTCATCGATGATACCTTAACGAAAACCCTGTCCCCCACAAAGAACTCTAGGTCTTTACGCCTCTTATCCGCATAGCTCTTCCGCCTAGATTGAGCTTCCTTCATCTGTCCTCGGATTAACTCAATTTTTTCTAATGCCTCTCTAACCAAATCCGGACCTAAGACCAATCTGTCTCCTGTCTTCAACCAACATGTCAGTGATTTGCATGGCCTTCCATACAAAACTTCAAAAGGCGCCATTCATATACTAGTCTGATAATTATTATTGTAGGAAAACTCAATCAAGTGTAGGTGATCTTCCCAAGATCCACCAAAGTCCAATACACAAGCTCACAATAAATCCCCGAGTACCTTATTGATTCTCTCTGTTTGCCCATCCATCTATGGGTGATATGTTGTGCTCATCTTGAGCTTGGTACCTAATACCTCTTGTATACTCCTTCAAAATTCGCTTGTGAATAATGCATCTCTGTCGCTGACTATGCTACTAGGAACCTCATGAAGTCTAACTGTGTTCTTCATGAACAACTTAGCCAAAACAGGTGTCGTTCTGGTTGACTTGATTGGAACGAAATGGGCATTCTTGGTCAACCTGTCCACTATCACCCATATTCTTTCATTTCCTCTGTTTGACCTGGGTAACCCGTGTATAAAATACATCAATATCGAATCTAATTTCCAAACTGGAATATCTAAAGGCTGAAGCAATCCACTTTGATTTTGATGTTCGGCCTTCACTTGTTGACAGTTAACACACTACCTAACCCATAAGCCAACATCCCTCTTCATACCTTCCCAATAGAAGCTCCTCTTCATATCTTGATACATCTTTGTCCCTCCAAGATGAATTGTAAACTTCGATCGATGACATTCCTCCAAAACTTCCCTCCTTAAGTTCTCTACATCTGGAACACATAATCGTCCCTTCTTTCTCAACCATCCTCTTTGGTCAAGACTAAAATCCTTTAGATCATCAATCTTTGATCCTACCTCAAGCCTTCTAATCCTCTTGGCTAAAACTGGATCCTCTTTCTACTTGGAAGCTATCTTCTCGATCAGCACTAGTCGAACTTTTAAACAGCAGAATATGGCAGTACCCTGACTAAAACTAGTAGTAGATCTCAACTGCACACCACAATTAGCCAAGGCTTCTAGATTCTTCCATTCTGCCAACATTGCTAACACCACATTCTGATGTTTTCTACTAAGAGCATCAGCTACCTTATTTCCTTTTCCAAGAGTATACTCTATACCGAAATCATAAGCTGCCAAGAATTCCAGCCATCTCTGCCTCATATTCAACTTCTTCTGAGAGAATAAATACTTTAATGACTTATGATTGGTGTACAACTCAAATCTCTCTCCTAAGGGATAATGCCTCCAAATCTTCAAGGCAAATATCACCGCAGCCAACTCCAAGTCATGAGTAGGATATCTTACTTCGTGCGATCTAAGCTGCCAAGATGCGTAGACAATAACTTTGCCCCTCAGCATCAACACTGCTCCTAATCCAGTCCCACATGCATCAGTGTATACTGTCAACCCTTGGTTTCCATCTGGAACTAATAACACTGACGCATTAGTCAACAAATGCTTTAACTTAAGGAACCCTTTCTCACATTTGTCGGACCAAACAAACTTCACATCTTTCCTGGTCAACTAAGTCAAAGGTGCTGCTATCCGCGAGAAATCCTTAATGAATCTCCGGTAATATCCAGCAAGTCCAAGAAAACTCCTGATCTCGGTTACCGTCTCAGGTCTCTTCCAATTGTTGACAGCTTCGATCTTAACTAGATCAATCGACAATCCCTCCTCTGAAATCACATGATCAAGAAACTTAACCTCTTTCTTCCAAAAATGACACTTGGAGAACTTCACCTTCAGATGCTTCTGCCTCAGCGTTTCAAGCACCACTCTAAGATGAATCTCATGTTCTCTTTCATCTTTCAAGTATGCTAAAATGTTATCTATGAATACCAACACAAACCTATCGAAGTGCTCTTGGAAAACCTGGTTCACCAAGTCAACGAAGAAAGCAGGTGCATTTATCAATCCAAATGGCATCACCAACCACTCTTACGAACCATATCTAGTCCGAAATGATGTCAAAGGAATGCTATCCTCCGCCGCTCTCAACTTATGGAACCCCGTCGCCAAATCCAATTGGGAAAACACTCTGTCTCCACTCAACTGATCAAACAGATCATCTATCGTCGGCAGAGGGTACCTATTCTTGATCGTTCTTTCATTTAACTTACGATAATCGATGCACATCCTTAACGACCCATCTGGTCTCTTCACGAACACCGCAGCCGTTCCCCAAGGCGAACTTCTTGGTCTAATAAAATTCCTTCCCTCAAGATCCACTAGCTGCACCTTCAATTCCTTTATCTCTGTCGATGTCATCCTGCTAGGTGGTCTACTAACAGGTTCAGCTCCCGGTACAAGATCTATTCGAAACTCAACAGCTCGTTTCGATGGTAGCACTATGACTGGCTCAAAGACATCTGCAAACTCTCTTGCTACTCGAACCTGACTAAACTCTTCCCCAACCTCCATGGTACTTAACAAAGCACAAACACTCTTACTGGAATTGTCCATTGAGAAAATGATTCAGTTATGACTATCTGGGTGCCTCAATGATATTTCCCTATCCTGGCAAAATATCCTAGCCTCAAACTTACCCAACCAATCCATACCCAAAATGATCCCGAAATCTAAGAAATCAAAAACATACAAACTGCATGCGAACTTATGACCTAACAAATCAAGTTCTAACTAGTCACATCTAATCCCTAGAATTTCATACCCTCCTATTGGATTCGCAGCCCTTAAGGAAGTAACAAGGTATGTGGGTTCTATGCATAACCTATCAACCAAATACTATGATATAAATGAATGTGATGCACCGGTATCAAATAGTACCCTAACTGGTATACTCTGAATCAAAAGCGTACCTTCCATCATAGTTTTCCCTTTTTCTACTGCAGTAGGCCTGGAAGAAGATGGTGGTCCAATAGAAAATACCTTCCCTCTGTCCGTCCTGACTGGCTTAGGACACTGGTTCTTATAATGCCCAACTTGGTCACAGCTGAAGCATTTCACATTCTTCTTCTCTACAGGCTTCTTTCCCTTGCCCGTCCGGCACTCATGAGCATAATGGCCCTTCTTTTCACACTTGTAGCACACTAAATCATCCTTTGCCTTCTTGGAAGCATCCCCTTTCTAGGCTCCTTTCTTCTTAAAGAATTTCCTTTTCTTTCCCTAAGGGCCCTGGGACTCAACTGGCTTCTCCCTAATAGCCACAGCAAGCATCTCCTCATAGCGGATGGTCATCTCAACCACCACATTACAAGGCTCTCTGACTTGAGTCATGGTCACTCTGCCTACCTCTAGCCTCAATCCTCGAATAAATCTCTCATTCCTTATGACATCAGTGTCAACCAAAGCATATCCATATCGAGATAGCTCATCAAACTTAGCAGTGTACTCGATCACTGACATATCTCCTTGAACAACATCCATGAACTTCCTCATCAATGCTGATTAGGCAACCTCGGACAAGAACCTCTACTCAAATCTTCTCCTGAAATCAGCCTATGTCAGCTCTTCCTCTGGAACTCCGGCTGTCGCACTATTTTACCAATGAAGCGCTAACCCTTGCAACTATCTAGAGGCTAGCCTTCTCTTTTCTCCATCATCCAAGCCTAAATCAGTAAAGATCCTCTCACAGTTCAAAAGCTAGTTCTCAACTTCAGTAGCATCCTCCGTTCCAACAAACGGCTTTCCATCCAGACTGGTGTAATCCCTGCTCATCCTAACATAGTTATATCCAATTGGAACTACAGGATTAGCTCCTCCAACATTACCAGCAGCTCCTGCTTGCAAAAGCTTGGCTAACAACTGATACACCATCCCCGCATCCACTGGCGGATTCCCAACACCTACATTGCCTTCAGCATTTGGATTAGCATTAGCCTGTCGACCTTGGTTTCTCCAGGTATTAGGTCGAGCATTTTCGTTGGTTGTGGTTCTTCTTCCACCCAGATTTCCTCTTCCATTTCCTGCTTCCATATCCTCTTTCTCGTAAATCTACATACGAACCTTAGTAAGATACAGAAGAACGGTCTAAGAGAGAGGGGATCACGTACTTAGATATATACCTATATATCAAATACAAGTATGTCGATATAGCGTTAACCCAAACCCTGATCATATTTCTGATTTATTGGATTATGTTTCAAAAAGCTTTTAGGGTTTAACTTTCTTTTAAAGTTTCATAAACCTATGCTCCGATACCAACTTGTAACATCCCCCTACTTGGAGGCGCAAAACTAACGGCTACGGATGCTGCAGTCATCTATAGTTATTAAGCTTCGACAACCGAAAACGGCGGTGTTAGATACATTGAACACAGATCATAAGAATATGGAAAAAGTTTAACAAATCAAAACACGTTTCCACATTCCATTCAAAACATTTGATGTTCATTACATAATCCCAAAAACGTTAACCATGTTCAGCAAAATATAATTATTACACGTACGCCAAGAGCGACATATGAAGATGCCCCCTTGGTTGATCAGAGTATATAGTGAGGCTAGTAAATCTGCCTTTATAACAAAATACACAGCGGAAAAAGAAAACTCTAAATAACTAACTACCTTCTGCACACCTTCGGAAGCTTTATTCGTCTAGGAACAGACCTAAAAACCTTAAATCTCAAACTACTCAAAATCAATCGAGTATCTGAGAGTTTAAGGGGAAAAAACTTCGAGTCAGACATAAAGTCCGGTATAAATAATAATCTAAAATCTCAATCCTTTTAGATATCTAGTGAGACCATGCCGTTTAGCAGAACGGGTTTTCCCCTCACTAGTATCCTAAAACCTTTTTTTAAAACCATATATAGTGCTCCTACATACACAATGGATAAAACATAAATTTCAAAATATTATGGTGATTGCATACATATAAACATTTTGGATTTAAAATTGACACCCTGTCATAATTATAGTTTCTAAGGTCACTATTAACCTATTAATTTTCATGGATTTACTAATCACTATTTTGTAATTCATGGACACCTTGTCCTATTCATAGTTTTCATGGGTTCACTAAGAACCTATATGCCCCTGCCAGTTAACTTACTTATTTCATAGGTCCTCCTGAACCTATTAGTCATTCCAATAACTAATCCCCTTATACTAGTTTTCATGGGTTGACTAGGAACCTATGGATTCATCCAGTAACTCACTTCTCATCCTAGTTTCCATGGGTTGACTAAGAACCTATTGATGCCTCCACTAACTTCTTTCTTATCCTTGTTTTCATGGGTTGATGTAACGACCCAGAATCTTTAAACAATTTAATTTGAAATATTTAACTAATTTTAAATATTTGAATGATAATTTGATTTGAATTTCAAATTATCAGAATAATTTGGCAATTTAATTTTATAAAATTTAATCTATTGAATGCTGAATAAAAATTTGAATCTTCAGTTTTTAGCTGAAGAAAATTATTTCAGAAGCTTTTAAAATTCGTATTGATAACACTGAAGATAATAGAAACTTTAGAATTGAAATGTACAGTTATTTGTTCAGTTTAAAATTTTATTGTTTGAACCGATATTTAAAAATAGTCAATTTTCAAACAGTCTCGGAATTCGACGAAACCAGTTCCATTGGGTCCGTAATAGTTTGTCATTACCGGATTTAAATTTTCGTATTTTTCAGAGTTAATACGTAGCCGTACGGAGAGTAAACGCGTTGAAGTTTTAAAAACAAATTCAAATTTAAAAACTTAAAATTTTAAATATTTAATCAACAACATACACACGTTATCTTCCCTTCTTTCAGCCTAAATTCACGCCTAACATCACGAAACAAATCGTGCCAGCCATTCTCTTTCGTTTCCAAATACTCTCCTCCCTTCCCAGTTCAAAAGCAATTCAATCGAAAGCAAAACTAAAAACTATCTCGTTCTAAACAATTAAAAACAGCCGAGTCTTTCTTTCCATCTTAAAAAACAAATGAAATTGAACGAAATAAAAATGGCAGTTCGTTCGAAAATCAAATTCACGAAATCAACCGCGAGCTCGAGGTCACGTACGACTTGTCGAGGAGAAGGAAGGATCTCGCGATTGCTTAAAATCGTCGATGGTAGCAGTCGTAATCTCGAGGCCGTAGGGGGAAGAGGCGACGATGATTTGGGGGTTCGAACGTCGATGGCGGCGACGCTGGCATGTGGGCTAGGGCTTGGAAGTCGTGGAGGCTCGAGTCGAGCGTGATGGCAGGAGCGGAGCGACGTTCGCGATAGGCGATACAGGCAGGCGACAACGTGGAGACTCTCGACCTCGGCAAGGAGTCAACGAGTTCGACTTCGAGGTTGGGGAATGCGGCAGCATGTAGCTCGAAGTCGAGCAAGGCAGGTTAGTGGTGAAGTCGACTTCGATTTTGTCAATGAGGTATTTTGGTTAATTCTGTTAATATGATATATTGGTTACAGAAAATAAACGAATCGATAAATATAAATAAGAGTTTAAATTTTCAGAGAAAAAAAAATTTAGACTGTCTAGTTTCAATTCGCAAAGTTTAAATTCATATATACGTAGGTAAAAAGATTTTAAATAGTTAGATAAACTTATTAAACAGAATTGGATAATTTAGATTTTTAAAGGAAGGTTAGTTTTGAATTTAAATTTTTGGTTAAATAAATTTATTTAAGAGGGATTTGTTTAAAATTAAAAATACTAATATAAGTTAAGAAATATCTATTTTTAATTTATAAAGAAATAAGTATGTATATTAGCAAGAAATTTAGTTTTAAAGTAAATTTTTAGTTAAACTAATTTTATTAAAAGAAACTGGTTTAAAATAAAAAAAATCAAAATCACTGAATGATTAAAACTATCAAAACGAAAATTGGTTACTCGATTTAATTCGAATATTAATCGATTGTATAAATTTTTTTATGCAAGGCCAAACTTTGGAGAAAACAAACTGGAACAAAAATGGATGGCAAATTAAAAGCTAAGGTGAGATTTTTCTCACTCAAAATGAATTGCAGTTATTATTGATTGATTCGATTGCTATTGATGTGATATTAGATATAGTAGGATATATATCTATATATATAGCAATATATACATATTGGCATATGTATATATTGGATTAATTGATTTCCCGCCTCGTATAGCGGATGAGACCCTATTGCGCCGTTAGTAAGCGGATATATTATAAAAACCCATATACCGCGATATTCCACCTCGAAGTGGAATTGGTATTGTGCTAACGTATTTGGATGCAGGGAAACAGGTTGGAGGGATCCAACTGGACCCCTCACATTGATTGAATTTATTTCTACTGTGATGTGATAATCTATGAATGATTATTAATGTTATTGAATTGATGTCTGGAAATTGTTTGAAAGCTAAAATTTAGCTGAATGGATGTTTGATATCATTGGATTCCAAAGATAAACGAAGTTGAATTTTTGAAATTCAAGTAGAAATTTCTAAGTGAATCAATTTTAGAAATTTAATAAATTTTGAAGAAAGGAATTTTAAAGTATAAAAAGTTAATTTTTATAATCTTATCGAATTAATTCCAAAATCAAGTGAAAATGTTAAATAAATGGATTTCGTAAAAATAGTGATTATAAATTGAAGAATTTAATTTAAAATTTGGATTTTTAAATAGATTGAAAGAAACAAATTGAAATTTATTTTCTTTATGAGGAATTTATTTAAAAGGAAATAAGTTGGAAGTCCAACTATAAATTTAATTGGAAAATTGAAACGAATTTGGAAAGTCAATATAAAATGAGTTGGGATGGGAAATTTATTTAGAAATGAAGATTGAAATTGACCTGGTATTGAAGCTTTTATAAATAGAATTTATAAATGTGTTTATAATTCCGAGATCACTTATTTTGTTAAGTAAAATATAGAAGTTAATATAAAGGAGATTTATAAATCGAAGTTGTTATAAAATAGACATAGAATTTATAAACGTTGTTTTATAAAATCGGAAATCAATTGAATTTGATAAATTAAATATAAAAGGTTGTTAAAGGAGATATATTCGCGATTTTGGATAGCGAATTATTATTGAAATAAAATGTGTAGAAAATAGTGAAATGTAATTAGTGAAGTATATTCACGATTTTGGACAGTGAATATATTATTGAATAAAATAGATTTATTTTTGAAGAAGTGATATTAAAAATGAAGTAAACATTTTAAAGATGTTTTAAAATGTATTATGAATCGAAAGCATAGATTTCAACATTCATTGTTGAAATAGACGTTTTCGAAAAATAAGGAAATGGTGGACTATAACACTGTTGTTATAGTAAATGATTTCCGAAAGGAAATGTTTTTATATAGTATTGGGATTTACATATCTATCTTAAATCTGAATCCCTATACTAGTGATTTTGAGTCGTCGTAACGATGTTTTACGTAACATTCGTTTTGACTCAAATAAATGTTGTTATAGTAAATGATTTCCTGAAAGAATGAATTTATACTTAAATTTGATTTAAGTATATTGAATATTTTCAAATGTTGAAAATAAACGATTTGTGAATTACTTATTTTTAAATAAGTATGGAAATGCTTTTCCAATATGAAATGAACTGTTTTGAGATTTTATCTTCAAAGATAAAATGAAATGTGGAAATTGATTTGAAAATTGTTTTCAAATGGTGAAGTGTGGAAATTTTATATCTAGTAAAGATATTTTGGAAGATAAAATAATTGGGAAAATTATTTGGAATCTGATGATGTTGCGCATCTTTATTGATAGTTAAATAACCGACTATCAATAATTACCTTTAGATAGGTATTTGTTGTGAATTGGATGAATTTGAATGCCACACTTATTTTTGAATAAGCGCTCACTATTCGGGTTAGCCGGGAAAGGACCATGGGGTCGTATAACCCATTCTGAATATGTGATACGTCGTTATGAATTGCATTCGAAGACCGGTGTTGAAGACCGGATATTTTTGAAAATGGAAGGATTACCGTCGAGTTACTCTACATCGGCTGATCTCCGATTTAGAGGTTTTATCACCCTTAGTGACGGAAAGTCCGGACGTGATTAGAAAATTATCCGGATGTGCAAGGGCTTCGTGAGAAGTGCCTTCGGTTCTGTTCGATCCCGGAACAGACTTGTATGGATTGTGTGTCTGACGTTACAATTTGAGATATAAAGCTGATTTCTTTCAAATACATTTCTATTGGTGGCGGAGAATTTATTCTCTTAGCTTAACACCCTTCTCTGAGACGTACGAGCTTAGAGGTTATGTAGTTGAAATTTATCAGCGATATACTCCCAATTTGGTAACGTGGCATACTGAGTGTTGCTGTGAAATGATCAGTGTTTGATCATTTGCGATATGATCATTTGTTTGATCTTATATCTTTGTGATCATAGGTTGATCATTTGTTTGACCCGAAGCATGGCTTTGTAGAAAGCGTAGCTTTGTGGACGAGACTTCGTCGAGCCTCACACCCCGGAAATGGTCAAAACAGGAAGGATGCGGCAAGGTTCTAGGGAGTAGCGCCCCTTAGTGTATGTCATTACTTATGGATAAAGGTGGTATCATGGAATGGAGCCCAGATACTTAACCTATGTTGATACTGCTTATTATGTAGTTTGTTGCGAATCGGGGATCCTCGGGAAGATCGGTGACGATCGGCGGATGGCATACACGTGTCAGTAGTTACCTATTTTTGCAGAGGTAACCCGGCCTTGTGTTGGCAGAGATCCGGTTAGGTTCTCGGGTCGTCTATTCCAGGGACGTACCCATCGTGGAAAAGGAAGTTCCTTAGCCTGACCATTTGTTGGAAATCCAAAGAAACAATACGAGCCTTTACGATTTCAATTGTATAACCTGTCTCCTCAGGAGGCAGCTATAGCAGGCATAATATAATGGTACCTATGCTGGCTAAGATTTATATTCTACTTTCGAAATGTTTTCCACTATGCACTAATAATAATAATATCAAAAATGATTTGATTTTTGCGTAGTAAGCATCTTTGACTAACATAAGAAGAAATCTCCTCCAAGTCTGCGTTTGCATTGTGTGTGTGGTGGGAGGTCTTATGGTAGTTTCATTTTCCAAAAGCATTGCGAATTGACATTAAAGTTTTCCTGTTGTTTATTCTAAAGATAAACTGTTTTACGATCTCAGAGCATATGGTTAAGCGACAACCCTGCTCTGTTGGGTGTTACTCATTAGAGATAGAGTCAGTAGTACTCTAGAATGAGTTGAGTGTAATAATAGATACGAGTGCGTATTTGTTAATTAATATAAAATTGTTTTGTATTGTGATGATTGGTTTATTGAGTGGTATATGAACCTTCGTCGGCACAGTCTGCAAAACTGTATCGAAGGGGTTTCTAAACACTCGAATAGAACAATTCGGCACAGTATTGTTTTAAATAGGGTGAATGAAATAATTTTGCCCTGGAACTATTTTTGTATAGAAAAGAAATGTTTTTCTATGAAGTACTATAGTATATGGTTGCATGGTTGCTAGAAGTAATAATATTTAATTATTCTCATTGAAATTAAATGAGAAATTGAAATCGTAACTCCAAAGTTAAGAAATAAATTCACATACAAATGAAATTGAAGAATGTAAATTTTAAATGTGAATTGTAATTTAAAACGGAACTCCAGAGAAGTTTTTGGAAATGTTTTGAAAAGAATTTGAAAATTTTGAGGATTTGGAAAGTTTAAATCTTTTTTGATTTGAAAATGAATTTCAAAGGTTTTGAAAAGTATTTTGGAGGGATAAAAGCTCTAAACTCTTTTCGGTCGCTGGAAAATAATTCCGATGATGATCGTGACATCACCGGTGTTCATTTTCGGGTTTCCAAAAGAGAAATTGCTGCCAAATTGTTTTTAAATGAAAGTTGTTTGGAAAATTTGGGTTTTTGTTTTGGAAATCCAAAAGATAATTTGAATTGTTTTCAAAATGATTTTTGAAATGTTGGTAAGACTCTGGAATACTATATAAAAATATTTATGAAATATTATTAAGTTGATACTTATACAAATTGAATTTTGATAGAATAAATTTAACTTAAAGATGAAGTTAAATTAATGTAAGTACAAGTGAATCAATTTAATGAAAGTGAAATTGAAAGTTGAGATTCATTTCAAATTTGTAAGCAATAGAATGGAATTGAATAATTATAAATGAAAGATGAATTAAAATTCATATGGAATTTGAAATCCAGTTTAATATAAGTGGTTATAAACCAAAAATAGTGAATTGAAAATAAAATTTTGGGAATGAATAAATGAAGATAAAACTGGAATTGAAACTGAATGCTGAAAACAAATTTGAATAAAGTGAATTGGAATTTGTGATGAATTAGTAAATGAAACTAATTTTAAATAGTGCAGTTATGAATGAAAGTTAATCGATGAAATTCAATATTCAGAAGTTAATATAATCCAAATTAGATTGGAATTGTGAATTGAATTCAAATAGAATTTGAAATGTAAAATTGAATGACAATAAATATGTTACTTCGGTAGTGAAGTAAAAATGTATAAGAAGTAAGTATCGAAATTTTGTAATAGAATTGCAAAATGGTTTGAATATGTAACTAGATATTATGGCTAATAGGATATACAGGTGTTATAAAGGAATGGGATTTTAATTTTGAAGATAATTTGAATTGCTCGACAAAAGGTAAGTATTTGAATTATAATATGAGTTTTTGATGATTTCTTGTCTAGCCGCTTGGCTTTTTCTTTTTCTTTTTGAAATCTGAGAGTCCGTAGGGACGTTTTGTAGTTGTGCCGTATTAGCCGCGCAAAGGAGACGCTGGTGAAATTTTTCGAAAATCTCGAGTGTTAGAAAAATTTTGAGAAAATTTTGAAAGTTAAAATTGGAATTTGAATTTAAATTTGAACTATGAAGTAAAACAATATTGTTTGAAAACTATGAAAGGTTTAGAAATTAAGTTGAATGATAACGAATCTTTAATAGAAAGATTTGTTTTGAAATTTGATAAAACTATTAGATGTTGAAAAATAGTAGACGAGTTAAGGACCATTTTTCCTAACTTGTAATTTCGGGACGAAATTCTTTTAAGGAGGGAAGTTTGTAACGACCCAGAATCTTTAAACAATTTAATTTGAAATATTTAACTAATTTTAAATATTTGAATGATAATTTGATTTGAATTTCAAATTATCAGAATAATTTGGCGATTTAATTTTATAAAATTTAATCTATTGAATGCTGAATAAAAATTTGAATCTTCAGTTTTTAACTGAAGAAAATTATTTCAGAAGCTTTTAAAATTCGTATTGATAACACTGAAGATAATAGAAACTTCAGAATTGAAATGTACAGTTATTTGTTCAGTTTAAAATTTTATTGTTTGAACCGATATTTAAAAATAGTCAATTTTCAAACAGTCTCGGAATTCGACGAAACCAGTTCCATTGGGTCCGTAATAGTTTGTCATTACCGGATTTAAATTTTCGTATTTTTCAGAGTTAATACGTAGCCGTACGGAGAGTAAACGCGTTGAAGTTTTAAAAACGAATTCAAATTTAAAAACTTAAATTTTTAAATATTTAATCAACAACATACACACGTTATCTTCCCTTCTTTCAGCCTAAATTCACGCCTAACATCACGAAACAAATCGTGCCAGCCATTCTCTTTCGTTTCCAAATACTCTCCTCCCTTCCCAGTTCAAAAGCAATTCAATCGAAAGCAAAACTAAAAACTATCTCGTTCTAAACAATTAAAAACAGCCGAGTCTTTCTTTCCATCTATAAAAACAAATGAAATTGAACGAAATAAAAATGGCAGTTCGTTCGAAAATCAAATTCACGAAATCAACCGCGAGCTCGAGGTCACGTACGACTTGTCGAGGAAAAGGAAGGATCTCGCGATTGCTTAAAATCGTCGATGGTAGCAGTCGCAATCGCGAGGCCGTAGGGGGAAAGAGGCGACGATGATTTGGGGGTTCGAACGTCGATGGCGGCGACGCTGGCATGTGGGCTAGGGCTTGGAAGTCGTGGAGGCTCGAGTCGAGCGTGATGGCAGGAGCGGAGCGACGTTCGCGATAGGCGATACAGGCAGGCGACAACATGGAGACTCTCGACCTCGGCAAGGAGTCAACGAGTTCGACTTCGAGGTTGGGGAACGCGGCAGCATGTAGCTCGAAGTCGAGCAAGGCAGGTCAGTGGGGAAGTCGACTTCGATTTTGTCAATGAGGTATTTTGGTTAATTCTGTTAATATGATATATTGGTTACAGAAAATAAAAGAATCGATAAATATAAATAAGAGTTTAAATTTTCAGAGAAAAAAAAAATTTAGACTGTCTAGTTTCAATTCGCAAAGTTTAAATTCATATATACGTAGGTAAAAAGATTTTAAATAGTTAGATAAACTTATTAAACAGAATTGGATAATTTAGATTTTTAAAGGAAGGTTAGTTTTGAATTTAAATTTTTGGTTAAATAAATTTATTTAAGAGGGATTTGTTTAAAATTAAAAATACTAATATAAGTTAAGAAATATCTATTTTTAATTTATAAAGAAATAAGTATGTATATTAGCAGGAAATTTAGTTTTAAAGTAAATTTTTAGTTAAACTAATTTTATTAAAAGAAACTGGTTTAAAATAAAAAAAATCAAAATCACTGAATGATTAAAACTATCAAAACAAAAATTGGTTACTCGATTTAATTCGAATATTAATCGATTGTATAAAAATTTTTATGCAAGGCCAAACTTTGGAGAAAACAAACTGGAACAAAAATGGATGGCAAATTAAAAGCTAAGGTGAGATTTTTCTCACTCAAAATGAATTGCAGTTATTATTGATTGATTCGATTGCTATTGATGTGATATTAGATATAGTAGGATATATATCTATATATATAGCAATATATACATATTGGCATATGTATATATTGGATTAATTGATTTCCCGCCTCGTATAGCGGATGAGACCCTATTGCGCCGTTAGTAAGCGGATATATTATAAAAACCCATATACCGCGATATTCCACCTCGAAGTGAAATTGGTATTGTGCTAATGTCTTTGGATGCAGGGAAACAGATTGGAGGGATCCAACTGGACCCCTCACATTGATTGAATTTATTTCTACTGTGATGTGATAATCTGTGAATGATTATTAATGTTATTGAATTGATGTCTGGAAATTGTTTGAAAGCTAAAATTTAGCTGAATGGATGTTTGATATCATTGGATTCCAAAGATAAACGAAGTTGAATTTTTGAAATTCAAGTAGAAATTTCTAAGTGAATCAATTTTAGAAATTTAATAAATTTTGAAGAAAGGAATTTTAAAGTATAAAAAGTTAATTTTTATAATCTTATCGAATTAATTCCAGAATCAAGTGAAAATGTTAAATAAATGGATTTCGTAAAAATAGTGATTATAAATTGAAGAATTTAATTTAAAATTTGGATTTTTAAATAGATTGAAAGAAACAAATTGAAATTTATTTTCTTTAAGAGGAATTTATTTAAAAGGAAATAAGTTGGAAGTCCAACTATAAATTTAATTGGAAAATTGAAACGAATTTGGAAAGTCAATATAAAATGAGTTGGGATGGGAAATTTATTTAGAAATGAAGATTGAAATTGACCTGGTATTGAAGCTTTTATAAATAGAATTTATAAATGTGTTTATAATTCCGAGATCACTTATTTTGTTAAGTAAAATATAGAAGTTAATATAAAGGAGATTTATAAATCGAAGTTGTTATAAAATAGACATAGAATTTATAAACGTTGTTTTATAAAATCGGAAATCAATTGAATTTGATAAATTAAATATAAAAGGTTGTTAAAGGAGATATATTCGCGATTTTGGATAGCGAATTATTATTGAAATAAAATGTGTAGAAAATAGTGAAATGTAATTAGTGAAGTATATTCACGATTTTGGACAGTGAATATATTATTGAATAAAATAGATTTATTTTTGAAGAAGTGATATTAAAAATGAAGTAAACATTTTAAAGATGTTTTAAAATGTATTAGGAATCGAAATCATAGATTTCAACATTCATTGTTGAAATAGACGTTTTCGAAAAATAAGGAAATGGTGGACTATAACACTGTTGTTATAGTAAATGATTTCCGAAAGGAAATGTTTTTATATAGTATTGGGATTTACATATCTATCTTAAATCTGAATCCCTATACTAGTGATTTTGAGTCGTCGTAATGATGTTTTACGTAACATTCGTTTTGACTCAAATAAATGTTGTTATAGTAAATGATTTCCTGAAAGAATGAATTTATACTTAAATTTGATTTAAGTATATTGAATATTTTCAAATGTTGAAAATAAATGATTTGTGAATTACTTATTTTTAAATAAGTATGGAAATGCTTTTCCAATATGAAATGAACTGTTTTGAGATTTTATCTTCAAAGATAAAATGAAATGTGGAAATTGATTTGAAAATTGTTTTCAAATGGTGAAGTGTGGAAATTTTATATCTAGTAAAGATATTTTGGAAGATAAAATAATTGGGAAAATTATTTGGAATCTGATGATGTTGCGCATCTTTATTGATAGTTAAATAACCGACTATCAATAATTACCTTTAGATAGGTATTTGTTGTGAATTGGATGAATTTGAATGCCACACTTATTTTTGAATAAGCGCTCACTATTCGGGTTAGCCGGGAAAGGACCATGGGGTCGTATAACCCATTCCGAATATGTGATACGTCGTTATGAATTGCATTCGAAGACCGGTGTTGAAGACCAGATATTTTTGAAAACGGAAGGATTACCGTCGAGTTACTCTACATCGGCTGATCTCCGATTTAGAGGTTTTATCACCCTTAGTGACGGAAAGTCCGGACGTGATTAGAAAATTATCCGGATGTGCAAGGGCTTCGTGAGAAGTGCCTTCGGTTCTGTTCGATCCCGGAACAGACTTGTATGGATTGTGTGTCTGACGTTACAATTTGAGATATAAAGCTGATTTCTTTCAAATACATTTCTGTTGGTGGCGGAGAATTTATTCTCTTAGCTTAACACCCTTCTCTGAGACGTACGAGCTCAGAGGTTATGTAGTTGAAATTTATCAGCGATATACTCCCAATTTGGTAACGTGGCATACTGAGTGTTGCTGTGAAATGATCAGTGTTTGATCATTTGCGATATGATCATTTGTTTGATCTTATATCTTTGTGATCATAGGTTGATCATTTGTTTGACCCGAAGCATGGCTTTGTAGAAAGCGTAGCTTTGTGGACGAGACTTCGTCGAGCCTCACACCCCGGAAATGGTCAAAACAGGAAGGATGCGGCAAGGTTCTAGGGAGTAGCGCCCCTTAGTGTATGTCATTCCTTCTGGATAAAGGTGGTATCATGGTATGGAGCCCAGATACTTAACCTATGTTGATACTGCTTATTATGTAGTTTGTTGCGAATCGGGGATCCTCGGGAAGATCGGTGACGATCGGGGGATGGCATACGCGTGTCAGTAGTTACCTATTTTTGTAGAGGTAACCCGGCCTTGTGTTGGCAGAGATCCGGTTAGGTTCTCGGGTCGTCTATTCCAGGGACGTATCCATCGTGGAAAAGGAAGTTCCTTAGCCTGACCATTTGTTGGAAATCCAAAGAAACAATACGAGCCTTTACGATTTCAATTGTATAACCTGTCTCCTCAGGAGGCAGCTATAGCAGGCATAATATAATGGTACCTATGCTGGCTAAGATTTATATTCTACTTTCGAAATGTTTTCCACTATGCACTAATAATAATAATATCAAAAATGATTTGATTTTTGCGTAGTAAGCATCTTTGACTAACATAAGAAGAAATCTCCTCCAAGTCTGCGTTTGCATTGTGTGTGTGGTGGGAGGTCTTATGGTAGTTTCATTTTCCAAAAGCATTGCGAATTGACATTAAAGTTTTCCTGTTGTTTATTCTAAAGATAAACTGTTTTACGATCTCACACCAGTCACCATGACTGACTCGGAGTTTATTGTTTCCCTTCTAAACTCTGGGTGCCCACCAATTTCCACACGGGTAGTCTAGAGTTATGTTATCAGGATATTCTGGATATTCTGGAGCTTTGGAAGCAAGCTGGATGGCGAGACGTAGTATTTGTATCTGATATTATTTATTCCGTTGTGTATTCTGTATGAGGACAAGTTTATATAACTGTCCATTGTTGTATTGAGTTGTATATTGACTCTGATGATTGATGTATGTATAAACTGATATAGTTCTTTGTTTTAAAAGACTAGTGTTTATCTATTATATATTGTTCCGCTGCGATATGTAAGATTCTGATATTGTTTTCTGTTTCTATTGTTGTTCTGTTGTTCTTCTCTTCTTCTTCTACTCTTTTCTTCTTCTTCTACCGTTTTCTTCTTTTTAAAACCATAACTTTTCGGGTTTCCGGCATTCGATGGCTCGGCAGTCGATAAAGTGAGTATCGATGTCGAATTTTCGAAAGTCGAAAATTATCGGGATGTTACAGTTGATTAGGAACCTATTGACTGATGTCAATTCTTAATCCAGATATAGTTTTCATGGGTTCACTACAAACCAATTAGCCCCTACCAAGTGTCCTTAATATATTGTTTTCATGGGTTTACTATGAACCTTTGGTTACCTCCAATAACAACCTTATCATATTTTTCATGGGTTTACTATGAACCAATCTCTCAGACAACTTCAACGTTTAGGCATCCTATATTTTGGTCTCCCTGACTCCTTGGATGCAATTCTACTCATTTAGGAGTTTAGTCAATTTATATTCACTACTGGGTTAACCTAGGTAGTTCTTCTACACCTTTATCCTCAAAATACGGTTATGGGTTCTTTATCCAGTGAATATATTCATATTGAAGAAGCAAACATTTCTTGTGGGTTTAAGGTCCTTGAAATACATTTCATATAAAACATACTTAATCCCTTTAACTTATATTTTTTATCAAGGCAATACTTCTTCAAATTTACATACCTAAAGTCCTTTCAAAACTCCCATATTTAAGCCATGGGTTTTCCTTTAAAAATTTGAGTTTGGGTTTTTAAAACCTTTCGACTCTTTCGAAACCTTTTCCTTCGACCTTATAGGATGACCTCCTTCAAAAGCATAAAAATACAACTTTAAAACATTAGGTTCCCGCCTATCGAATACTTTAAAACAACTCTTTCAAAATCTTTCGACCATGGTAAATTATTATCATATAAGTATATATGCAAAGCTTCGAAACCATTTGAAAGTTATCTTTCAAAACCATTGAAGGTTACCCTTCAAAACCATTGAAAGTCCATCCTTTTGAAAGCATTGGGTTTATACTTAAAACATCATTTTGAGTCAAAGTGAACATAAGAAAAGGCATCTCTTTCGAAACTATTCTTTAATTCAAAAAGTATTAGAGAAGCTTGAGGGTGTCGAAACCATCCTTTCGAAAGCATTAAAACATCTGGGTAAAACTATTAAAGGTTAGCTTCGAAACCCCTTTCGAAACCATTGCCTTCGAAACCTCTAACCTCATTCGAAAGCATTAGGAAGTCGCTTGTATTTATAAAAACATCTGAACCTTTTGACAATATTGATGTCTTCAATACCATCAAATGGTCATCAATTCTAAGAAGGGTTTCGACTTGGTCGAAACTACCCCTTCTAAAAGCTTTAAACAAAATCTAAGTAACTCCTTCGAAAGCTACTTCTTTAAAACATAAGCAGCAGCTCTCTTTCGAATGCCTCTTTGAAGTACCCTTTCGAAACCATAGGTTTCAACTATGCCGAAACCCCTTTTATAAACAGGCAAGCGTTTTTCCCTTAAAACAAAATAAACCAAGGAACCAACCCCTTCTAAAGCTACCTTTCGACACCCTACCTTCCGTCTTTCTCCAATCCATTACATACCATCTAAATGATACCATGTGTATTGGTTTTTTGGTTTCGACCTAGAAGGTTTTGACTAGGTTCGAAGCGGAAGGTCTGAGTCGAAGGGTCCTTATAAAGAAGGCGGAACCATTTTTTCTGAGCAAAAGGCTATTTTTACCAAATAAAGTAAACTTTTTGTACAAACATGCCTACTTGTAAACATTTGATTGGCTATCTTAAACTTTCAAATAATTTAGATAATATTTACCGCATTTTTCTCAGATCTAAAACCAAGTAACATTTAACAAATAAGCCCTTCCTATCAACAAAGTAATTAAATCACTTTGGTCCTCCTTTCAAAATAATTTAATTTTTATACTAAATTGCTTAGTAAAAATCTCCAAAAATTCCAGAAATTCACATTAATCCTGTTATCTAACATATCAAAATTTCAAACCCAAATTCTTAATATATTTTCCAAAATTAATTTATAAACCCAAATAACCATATTTTCCTTTGAGAATTCACAACTAATTCTCCACGGCTTGGAAAATTATAAAAATTGAAACCCAACTCCAAAATCATGTTTTCCATAACATAAAAATTTTCCATGGCATTTAAAAATCATTTAATCTTGGTTTTACCCTAAAACTGTTTATACCTCCTTTTAAACCATCATGTTTAAACCAAATAAAACATAAATCAAGCATATCATCATCCATTATATCATAAAAATGAATTTACCCTTAAATCTGAAAACATATGATTATAAAACCAAAATAGAGATGTAGTGATTATTATTCACCTTAGATTGGATAAGGAAATTGGAGATTGATTGAGATTGATTTCTTCTAGCTTGAATCCTAAGCTTTAGATTTGAATTTCTCTTCTTTCTTCCTATTGGCCGGCTCCATTCTTTCTCACGGTTATATTTGTTTGTTTATGATAAATGAACGTGTATGGCTAAGGGGAAAAGTATAAGGGTGGGAAATATGGGCGGCTATTTACCCTAATGCCCTTAAGTTAAATTGCTTAACACTTAACCATCTATATGTTCATTCAATTAATAAGAACGACCACTACATTGTTTATTAATCAACCTCAATCTCCCTATCTACATTATTTTATTTTATTTATTCTAATTAAATCTCCTGAATAATGTCATTAAAAATTAGGTTTGTTACACCAGCCAGGAAGATTGGTGGCATAATGGTCAGGGGAGTTTGTTTGGATAGTATTGATAACCATATCATCATGAATGGGCTTGTTTTGATGATGGGGAGGGACAGTTGGAAAAAGGAAATAACAAGGTTAGGGTTGGATGAAGGATCGGGTATTAACTTTTGTATAGATAGTAGGGTTGTATTTATGTCACCATGCATGCTTGTGGATTCATTAGTTCCACCAACAAGAACCTTTTGGGAAGCATGTGCTTTTTGAGGATCACATTGTTTTGAATTACTTGGTTTATTACACATTGGGTCCACTACTTTAGCATTATTATGCTGCTTTTTCAATAGACCAGGCACTTCTGTATCAGTTCACACATGCATAGAAATGAATATGCTCTCAGTTTTATTTCCCATATGCATTTCATTCACTAAGCCTTTTCCATTTGCACCAATAGTTTGAACTCCAAGTTCCTTGCAAATTTCTCCTTCCTCACATAAGACATCCACCTCTTCATTAGGAACTATATTTCCTTACCGATCAATGGAATTTATTAGGAGGCTCAACATCAGAAATTAATATATCAGGACTATGGGCCTTATGCATAACTTCAAGCTCCTTCTCACTTACTACTTTATTTAGTTCTTTTTCTTCATTCTATCTAGCTTCAATAACCACAAGGTTGTCCTTTTTACCTTGCACTTGTCTCATAACTTTATTTTTTCTTATATTTTTGTTTACATATTGCCATTTATGGATTCTCATGACACCCTTGGGTTTAACCTGGGAAGGATTAGACTCTGCTTGAAGGTTTGAATTGGCTTGTTTTTCCAGAACCATTAGCTCTTCCTTTTCAATTATACTAGTATTAGAACATGATAGGGTTGCATGACCAAAGTGTTTACATATGACATAGATCTCAGGCTTCCAAAAGTAACTGATATGGATCATTTGTTCACCTCCCTCCATTAATTGGACTAGGAACTGATCAATTAGCTCAGAATCAGGGGTAACCTCAATTAAACACTTTGCAAACTCAATATGCTCAAGTTTTCCGTAGATTCATCCATAAACACTGGTTTTCCCAATCTACTGTGAAGACCCAAATTATTGAGATGAGAATAATTTAAATAAAATCAGAAAAAGTAAAATAAAAAAAATAACTAAATATGAGTAAGTCTTATATTCATATGTGTATATATATATATCTTGAATATAAATAATGAGAAGGAAATGGTATTTCAGAGGGAAGAGGAAATATAACTGAGTGTATATATGGATTATACATTACCATACATTGTATTTATATACCCAGAAAGAATAAACATAAAGTAATAAGGAAAGAACACCAGGGTAATTAAAAATATGAATACATTTATATATCAAGAGAAAACAGATAGCTTGAGATATGTAACGACCCGATATTTTAGACCATTCGCATCCATTATAAGTGTATAGGTAGACACTCATGCCAGAGTTGAATTGCTCAAAATACCGCGTTGTTAATTTAAATTTGGCAAAAACTCAGCATATGCAGTAAATAAATTAATCATAGAATCACAGACACAGAGTAATACAATAATACGCAGCGGAATAGATAAAATAGTAGTTCATGAAGCTACTATATAAACATCAGAGTTAGAAATAAAATACAATAGAATATCTCAAATGCAGTGAAGTCTCCAGTACAACAGATGACTTCTCTGAACAAATCAACTAGAAGAGCTGAAAGCTGAGGCGATAGTTGGATCTCCAAAGGAAGCTCCAAACTCCAAGGGTGAGTCTCAAATGCTGTATCACTCGGTCTGACCCGAGCGTAAAGCAAAACACAAAACACTCGAGTCAGGATTAACATTCTTATATCAATAAATCCAACTCAAGTGCAATATCAACTGAAATACAAGTAACTTAAAGGATGTTTGGGATAACCATCCTCTAAGGATCTGTAGAACTATCTACAAGGTGAGAATATACACTATGACACCGTGGCCATTTTAAATTTATTTACTTCAAAACCCAAATATCATTTCATTTCAAATATATCTATTTTCCAAAATATATATATATATATATTAAATGATTTAAAAAGTAAAGTATTTAATTTCCTCAAGTCTAGCAAATCGATTCAAATCAACTTCAAATTCCAAATTCAAATTTATTCAAAGTTCAATTCATCAATTTAATTCATTTCTAAACAGATCATTTAAATTTTCAATATATTTCAAAGCTTTAATATTCAACATTTTTAAAGTTAAATTTAACGGTTTCCTATAGCTCTTGGTTCAACTTTATTATTATTTAATCAGGGAATATTCACTTAATAAATTCAATATCATTTAACTATCCTTAAATTTCATTCTTACTAAATATTTCCTTAAATTTATTTAAGCAAGAATTATTCATTAAATTATTTAAATAAAACCCAAGTTATAAATCATATCTTAAATCTCAATTTCAATAAGTTTCAAATTGGTTTAATTGAATAAATTTCTTTCCAACCTTAACTTATTCAAATTATTACCAAAATCTATTTTGAAATATAATTTTTATACTTAAACATATCATATGTATTAAATCCATCCTAATTTAAATTAAATAATTTAAAGCTCAACATTTATTAAAACCATATATTTCTTTCTGAAACCATAGAATTCATTTTCAAAATATTTATATATATGAACCAACGGTGTCTGTATATATACATCATATGGTTAAGTGATACGGATATTTATCATTTCAATCCGAAATTTAAATATATACGGGTAGATATCATTTCGACCCGTAATCCCAATTTCAATTCAATTGAAAATCGCTTGGGTTTATCATTTCAACCCATAACGATTTTCTCCTATTCTAAAGTCCGTTCGGGTATGTATCATTTCAACCCATAGTGAATTCTATACTAATAGGGAACTTGCAGAGTGATAACAGATAATATAAAATATAACAACAGGCATATATCATCAATATAAATAACAGATACTGGTGTCAGATGTCATAGGTGAACATATACAGATAATAGTAATAACAGGCATATAAATACTAGATACTGGTGTCAAATGTCATAGGTGAACATATACAGATAATAGTAATAACAGGCATATAAATACCAGATACTGGTGTCAAATGTCATATGTGAACATATACAGATAATAGCATATATAACAATTTAAATAACTACAACATCATATTTCAATTGTCGTTTCAATTGAAATCAAATTTAAATAATAAAAGAACGTTAATCGTGAGTGATTGCTCACCTTTCGAGGCTAGAGAAAATTGACAATGAACTTGAGTTACGAAATGCAAAGCAACGCTAGATGGACATGATTCGATGAAGGAACAGGCACGACGGACAAAGCTGATGGAAATAGATGAGAATGACTGAATCAGTTGATATAAATTGAACTGAATACATATATTAACATTTTGAAATCAAATTAAAACATATATTTATTTTCAAATTTATATTTACTCATGTTTGTAAAATAAAGTATACCTTTATACAACTTATAAAATATATAACTCAAATCAATATATATACACATTGTATAACAATAGGTCAACTTATACTACAAACTTGATATGTACTGACACACAACTTATATTATATATTAAACAACAATATTTACTTTATAAACTTAGTATGAATACAATACTTCTATATATGTAACTAATATATCAGTCAAATTATATCATTATTATAATATACATATAATTGGCAAAGACACGCTAGTGTGTTCCTATATATATACAACTAATACCTTAAGCATATACAGCTAATACCTTAAGCCCATACAATAACATATGTGCACTTGTACATATTTAAACCAATACTGACATTATTCAAATGCAACTGTTACTTTTAAAACTATATAAACTTTATAGTATACATTTATTTAAATCATACTTCCCTGGAACAATACATAGGCATATTTCATGAGTTAACTAACTAACATGTTGTACAGGTTGTATATATTAATATATATAGGCTGCCACTTATAAAACAATACATATATAATACATATAGCTGTAAACTAGGACAGACACATGCTTATACCTATACTACAGAATTAATATACCACTTATATATTATATTAAACCATATCTTAGACCACTATTCAAACAAAAATCAAAATTTAAACCTTTTTAAAAGTAACCTTTTATATATATAATATTTAAAAACAATATTCATTCAATATCATATATTTTTCTTTCAAAACATAAAGGCAAGGCATGCATGTATGAATTCATATGTACTAATCATCTTTAAAACAGCGCATATAATTATATACTTATATAACTCACAACTTAAAACAATATACTATACAATATATTTGACTAACAGTACTGAAAAGTTTAAGACATATTATAAAGCTTACTTATAAATACTTAACCTATACATAAATATTATAACAGTAACCATATACTTTAACATATATATTAATATATACTTGTATACATGTATATTTCACCTTAAAATATCAAACTCAGAATATAGTACAGATATATATGCATTCGAGATGTGCAAAACCCATACAAATGTGAAAACGTAAGCCTATCATCACCTACACTACATATATAAAACGTGAAAACACATGTTAGAGTTTTTTTTTCTAAACAACCCATACAACTACAAATATACAATATATACACTCACATATCCAGGCATAGAGGAGGAGAAGCCTGGCCATGGGGCCGAAGTGGCTGAGCCTACTGTCGAATGGGAAGAGTTGAGAAGTGGTCGGGCTTCACAAGCGGTAGTGATGTTGGCTTCGAGTTGAGGAGCAAGGAGGCTCAAGGCTTGGGGTTGCGTGTTGAAGGTGGAAGTGGTGACGTGGGGAGGAGGTGAAGCTTCGGTTGGGAGAGGAGTTCGCATGCTACAGGAAAAAGAAAAGAAAAATGGAGGCGGGAGGAAGAAAAAGAAGAAGGGAGAGGGTAGTGAAAAATGCAGATCTAAATAGGCTACTGGATATTTTTTATTAGTGGAGTAAAAGGTAGAGCAAGGCAGAGTAACGTACCAAAATAATGGCAACGGTTGAATTTCCTTGTTTTCAGCTGAAAAACTATTTACTGCAATTGATTATTAGCTTGTAATGCACGGTAAAGATTTGAAAAGGACGAGGAAGTTAAAAGTCACAATTAAAGGTGCCGTTACAACAAACAGTTTATTATTCCCGTCGCGTACCGGACCTCAAAATACAAAAATAAATATACCGTGGTGATCAACGCGACGAGACGATCAAAACGGTATACAGATACTAGTGGTACGATCATCCGATCGAAAGTCGATAATCGGTACCAGAAATGCTGCTATTTTGTCAGAATTAAGATAAACGGAGCAGTAGAAGTCCAAATTTGGAAAAACGAATTCCGCAGTCTGATTCAGAATGATCAGAATAAATTTTCTCCTGTTGACAAATTTTGGTTTCGGAAAACTTTTAAATTCACTGTTATTAACCGGTTTGATTTGAAATGAAATTTTACAGGAAAATAAACTTCAATACTATCAGATGAAAATTTTCCAGTTGCTATATTAAAATATACGTATTCCAAATAATATATTTTTAATTTCAAATTTTATTGTTTAAAATTTCATAAATTTCTAGTTAAATATACTTTTAAAACCATTAAATTTTGCGGGTCGTTACACTCTCCCCCACTCAAAACTTTTCGTCCCCGAAAAGGAAGGAGGTAGAAGAATAGAAACAACCAGACAGAAAAGATAGATTGAAAGTCAAGATTAAACAATAAATTTGAACTATATAAATTTTACTAAAAATTTGAAAACTTCATTTGCAATTCAATTATCTTATATACTTTAAAACCTTTCAAAAATCCATTTGTAAAATTTCTTGCTTCCTTTATACTACCATTTATGTTTAAATGACACCTTTATAAATGTATGAAAACCATTTGAAAACAATTATTTACATTATTACTTATATTTACAAAGAAGCTATTAAATCCACAATTCATAAATTTATTAATTCTATCTAAAATACTTTTCAAATATTATTAATAAATCAATAATCATTTCTTTAAATCTGTTTTATTTAATTAATAACTTCTAAAATATTTATAACACTAAAATTTCTATTAAACCATGTTTAAAAGGATATAGTCAACAAGGAAAAGAAGGGGGACTTGGAAAAACCCGAATATAGGTGAATAAATAAAGCTGAGCAGATAAGGTAGATTCAAGGAGTAGTATCGGGCATGAATAGTTAAATTAGAACCATAAGGGTTTTGATTCCAAATATTGATACAAAATTTTCTTTGTTGGAAATACTTTTATTATAAAATACCTTTATAACGAAACAAATTTTCTTTCGAAAATACTTTTATAACTCGATGTTTCAACAAGTTTATCCTTGTTCATGTAGACTCTGGTAGTGCGTTGATCAGGCGCAAAACTAGAATTCTCCAGGTACTTAGTAGACCTGTTTCAACACCCAGTGAAAATACTCGAAAAACCTTTAAAAACAGATATGGAAAGTACAATCCAAACAAAACGAACAAATCATGGATCGCAGATACACAATGGTTACGCCTGGGTCCCCCAGGAAACATCCGTACCTTTTAAGCATTCACTGCCTTGCGAATTTCACCATGCAACAAAACGGTGGACCGCAGGATACATAAAAATGGTTACGCCTGGATCCCCCAGGAAACATCCATACCCCGTAAGCAATCTCTGCCTTGCGGATTACGCCACTAACACGACCATAGATCGCAGATACACAATGGTTACGCCTGGATCCCCCAGGAAACATCCGTACCCTTTAAGCAATCACTGCCTTATGAATTACGCTATGCAGTCGAGTTCGTAAGACCATGGGTAACGCCATGGAATTCGAAGGACACTCGAGTATCATATCCGGAAAACCAAAAATCAGAGAGAATAATATCGATAGAATGAATCCAAGATGTGGCCACAAATCGGATATCAAGCAGAAGGCACTTTCCATATCTTTACTTCGAAAATATGTATCATATAGTACCTTTTCAAATCACTTTCAAATATCGTACTTATATAAAATCCATTATATATAAGATTTAATTTTCAAATCAATTACTTTCCAAAATCAATAGTATATCAAATCATACTTATATAGACTTCAATTATATAAGATTTCACTTTCAAATTGAGTACCTTTTCAAATCTATAATTTTTGAATCAATTTCATACTCATACAAATCAATTTTATATAAGTTCGACAACTCCCAAATGAAGTGTTTAGTAACATAAGGTTCTCAAATTTAAATTTGTTTCAATATCAGTTCAATTTCAAAATCATATACAATTTCACCAAATTATTTCTTCTCAAATTAATTATCTTTAGTTTCAAAGTTTCCAAAATAATAGATTTAGAAAATAAATCCAATTTCCAAGTCAAAAATTTTAAGTTAACCAATTCATTTCCAAAATCAAATGTTTCAAAATCATCTTATACTTACGTAAGGTCCATCTTATATAAGGATCAAATTTTTCAAAATAAATTTCGCTGTATGAAGAGCCATATGGGATTGAATATCTTTGCTTTTATGGGTTATATATCTTTGTAATTTAAATTGGAAATTTTCTTTTAGTAAGCAAAGATATTCTAACATGACAGCTTTCAATTTTAGCGTCAAAATATATCAATGATATTAGAATATAAGGTGTACATACGTCATCATTTCGCAGAATCTCATTTGATCGTTCGCTCGATCACACAAGTTCGCTTTCGAACTAGTATTGTCCATTCGACTTCCCTAATGCGGATTTTGATATGGTTTCTCGACTAGAAGCCATCAGTCTCCTTGCATAGTCATATACTATGATAGAGAATTCTAGAATCAAGCCCAAAATCCATATCAAATATTCGCCATCAAGAATCAAATGAAAAATCCTAACACGAAATGGTGTAATTCACCTCGAACTGGTGTACTCAAACTTGGATCAATTCAATTATGCGAAATAAACAGCATACGTACAACTTATATATTTATTCTAACTTGTTAAATATATAGTTTCATAAAGATGTTACTAAGTTAAATCATTTAAACTAAATTTTATTCAAAATATTTTGAAGACCAAATTCTTTTCAAAACATTTCAAATCTAAATTTCATATTAGAAAATTTTAAAATTTTCTTATTCATTTACTTAACCAAACAGTTTTAACTTATTTAAATCCTATTACTTCATACTTAAACATTCAAAACAAACTTATATACTTTATCAAAATACTTTTCAAAATTTCTTAGCTTTTAAAAAAATTAACCTCGATTTGGAAGTTCTCGAATCTTCAAAATAGTTGAAGAAATCATTTTCAAATTCAAGAGTTGGAAATCAGCAACAAATCAGTAAATCAATTTTAATAGATGGGGTTATATCGAATCCAAAACCCGAGGACTGAACACCGGTTCATTTCAATTCGTTTCAAATATATTTACATATATCTTTCGAATATCAAATCAGACTTCGGAATTTGAAATCAAAAATGGTTTCACAAAATCACTCGCATAGCAAAGCTATTGGAGTGGCCTATCCCCCACTCTAAAACTCGAAAATCAATGTCGGTGAGGCATGCACTCATCACCGAAATTATTTTCCAGCGACATAAGTGAGTTCTGGACTTTTTTTTTTCTTTCTCTAACTTCTTTTGAAATTTCTTTGAAATCATTCGAAACTTATTAAAATCATTTGAAACATTTCTTGTTCGGAAAATACTTTTAAATCATATTATTATTATATATTTCAAAATCTTAAAACCAATTTCGAAACACCGGGGTTCAATTCTCGAATTTCAAATTTAAAATCCTTCAGTTAAAAATCATTTTAGATAAATCAAATTTCTTATATAACTTTCAAAATTTCAATTCCTTTCAAACTTCGAATTCTCATTTTTAAAAGGTATATATAATCCTTATCGAAAACATTTTCACTTTTACATATATAGAATAAAATCATATTTGTCAAAATAATAATTTCGATATATATAACAATTTCTAAAATACAAACAAGCCCGATCTTCAAAGGATGATTCAAGAATGGATTTCAAAACAAAGATAGAAATTCAAACTAGAGGGACTCTAATCAAATAGGATTCTGATTCGAAGATGAGTTCGGACGAAAATGAGATAATTAATTTCAAAATAGAAGATGAATATACTTATATAAATCACGGATGACCCTAGGGTCAACCGTGACTTCAAGAACAAGATCGATGCAGAATTCCAAGAAAATCAACATTCGATCGCAAGAGATAGCGGCATCTAAACCAAAGATATATAAATCTCTGGTGAATCAATGCCAATTGTGAAGGAGTTTCACCCCTTCACAAATCATTCAAAGATTGGTGGGATCCTATTCTTATAGAGATCATTCGAAGTGGAGTTATGGGACACTCCAGAATCAAAAGAATACAAATAGAGAGAGACAAGAATGAATTTTGGAACCGTAGGGAACGTTCCAAAGTTCAAAGGAAATCGAGTCAAAAGGAAGAGATTAAACTCGAACGAAAGTGATTCTGTAAATAAATTTACAATATATGCTAAGTTTCGCCTAGAGCCAAAGCTCTGATACCAACTGTAACGACCCGATATTTTAGACCATTCGCATCCATTATAAGTGTATAGGTAGACACTCATGCCAGAGTTGAATTGCTCAAAATACCGCGTTGTTAATTTAAATTTGGCAAAAACTCAGCATATGCAGTAAATAAATTAATCAAAGAATCACAGACACAGAGTAATACAATAATACGCAGCGGAATAGATAAAATAGTAGTTCATGAAGCTACTATATAAACATCAGAGTTAGAAATAAAATACAACAGAATATCTCAAATGTAGTGAAGTCTCCAGTACAACAGATGACTTCTCTGAACAAATCAACTAGAAGAGCTGAAAGCTGAGGCGATAGTTGGATCTCCAAAGGAAGCTCCAAACTCCAAGGGTGAGTCTCAAATGCTATATCACTCGGTCTGACCCGAGCGTAAAGCAAAACACAAAACACTCGAGTCAGGATTAACATTCTTATATCAATAAATCCAACTCAAGTGAAATATCAACTGATAACTTAAAGGATGTTTGGGATAACCATCCTCTAAGGATCTGTAGAACTATCTACAAGGTGAGAATATACACTATGACACCGTGGCCATTTTAAATTTATTTACTTCAAAACCCAAATATCATTTCATTTCAAATATATCTATTTTCCAAAATATATATATATATATATATATATATATATATATTAAATGATTTAAAAAGTAAAGTATTTAATTTCCTCAAGTCTAGCAAATCGATTCAAATCAACTTCAAATTCCAAATTCAAATTTATTCAAAGTTCAATTCATCAATTTAATTCATTTCTAAACAGATCATTTAAATTTTCAATATATTTCAAAGCTTTAATATTCAACATTTTCAAAGTTAAATTTAACGGTTTCCTTTAGCTCTTGGTTCAACTTTATTATTATTTAATCAGGGAATATTCACTTAATAAATTCAATATCATTTAACTATCCTTAAATTTCATTCTTACTAAATATTTCCTTAAATTTATTTAAGCAAGAATTATTCATTAAATTATTTAAATAAAACCCAAGTTATAAATCATATCTTAAATCTCAATTTCAATAAGTTTCAAATTGGTTTAATTGAATAAATTTCTTTCCAACCTTAACTTATTCAAATTATTACCAAAATCTATTTTGAAATATAATTTTTATACTTAAACATATCATATGTATTAAATCCATCCTAATTTAAATTAAATAATTTAAAGCTCAACATTTATTAAAACCATATATTTCTTTCCGAAACCATAGAATTCATTTTCAAAATATTTATATATATGGACCAACGGTGTCTGTATATATACATCATATGGTTAAGTGATACGGATATTTATCATTTCAATCCGAAATTTAAATATATACGGGTAGATATCATTTCGACCCGTAATCCCAATTTCAATTCAATTGAAAATCGCTTAGGTTTATCATTTCAACCCATAACGATTTTCTCCTATTCTAAAGTCCGTTCGGGTATGTATCATTTCAACCCATAGTGAATTCTATACTAACAGGGAACTTGCAGAGTGATAATAGATAATATAAAATATAACAACAGGCATATATCATCAATATAAATAACAGATACTGGTGTCAGATGTCATAGGTGAACATATACAGATAATAGTAATAACAGGAATATAAATACTAGATACTGGTGTCAAATGTCACAGGTGAACATATACAGATAATAGTAATAACAGGCATATAAATACCAGATACTGGTGTCAAATGTCATATGTGAACATATACAGATAATAGCATATATAACAATTTAAATAACTACAACATCATATTTCAATTGTCGTTTCAATTGAAATCAAATTTAAATAATAAAAGAACGTTAATCGTGAGTGATTGCTCACCTTTCGAGGCTAGAGAAAATTGACAATGAACTTGAGTTACGAAATGCAAAGCAACGCTAGATGGACATGATTCGATGAAGGAACAGGCACGACGGACAAAGCTGATGGAAATAGATGAGAATGACTGAATCAGTTGATATAAATTGAACTGAATACATATATTAACATTTTGAAATCAAATTAAAACATATATTTATTTTCAAATTTATATTTACTCATGTTTGTAAAATAAAGTATACCTTTATACAACTTATAAAATATATAACTCAAATCAATATATATACACATTGTATAACAATAGGTCAACTTATACTACAAACTTGATATGTACTGACACACAACTTATATTATATATTAAACAACAATATTTACTTTATAAACTTAGTATGAATACAATACTTCTATATATGTAACTAATATATCAGTCAAATTATATCATTATTATAATATACATATAATTGGCAAAGACACGCTAGTGTGTTCCTATATATATACAACTAATACCTTAAGCATATACAGCTAATACCTTAAGCCCATACAATAACATATGTGCACTTGTACATATTTAAACCAATACTGACATTATTCAAATGCAACTGTTACTTTTAAAACTATATAAACTTTATAGTATACATTTATTTAAATCATACTTCCCTGGAACAATACATAGGCATATTTCATGAGTTAACTAACTAACATGTTGTACAGGTTGTATATATTAATATATATAGGCTGCCACTTATAAAACAATACATATATAATACATATAGCTGTAAACTAGGACAAACACATGCTTATACCTATACTACAGAATTAATATACCACTTATATATTATATTAAACCATATCTTAGACCACTATTCAAACAAAAATCAAAATTTAAACCTTTTTAAAAGTAACCTTTTATATATATAATATTTAAAAACAATATTCATTCAATATCATATATTTTTCTTTCAAAACGTAAAGGCAAGGCATGCATGTATGAATTCATATGTACTAATCATCTTTAAAACAGCGCATATAATTATATACTTATATAACTCACAACTTAAAACAATATACTATACAATATATTTGACTAACAGTACTGAAAAGTTTAAGACATATTATAAAGCTTACTTATAAATACTTAACCTATACATAAATATTATAACAGTAACCATATACTTTAACATATATATTAATATATACTTGTATACATGTATATTTCACCTTAAAATATCAAACTCAGAATATAGTACAGATATATATGCATTCGAGATGTGCAAAACCCATACAAATGTGAAAACGTGAGCCTATCATCACCTACACTACATATATAAAACGTGAAAACACATATTAGAGTTTTTTTTTTCTAAACAACCCATACAACTACAAATATACAATATATACACTCACATATCCAGGCATAGAGGAGGAGAAGCCTGGCCATGGGGCCGAAGTGGCTGAGCCTACTGTCGAATGGGAAGAGTTGAGAAGTGGTCGGGCTTCACAGGCGGTAGTGATGTTGGCTTCGAGTTGAGGAGCAAGGAGGCTCAAGGCTTGGGGTTGCGTGTTGAAGGTGGAAGTGGTGACGTGGGGAGGAGGTGAAGCTTCGGTTGGGAGAGGAGTTCGCATGCTACAGGAAAAAGAAAAGAAAAATGGAGGTGGGAGGAAGAAAAAGAAGAAGGGAGAGGGTAGTGAAAAATGCAGATCTAAATAGGCTACTGGATATTTTTTATTAGTGGAATAAAAGGTAGAGCAAGGCAGAGTAACGTACCAAAATAATGGCAACGGTTGAATTTCCTTGTTTTCAGCTGAAAAACTATTTACTGCAATTGATTATTAGCTTGAAATGCACGGTAAAGATTTGAAAAGGACGGGGAAGTTAAAAGTCACAATTAAAGGTGCCGTTACAACAAACAGTTTATTATTCCCGTCGCGTACCGGACCTCAAAATACAAAAATAAATATACCATGGTGATCAACGCGACGAGACGATCAAAACGGTATACAGATACTAGTGGTACGATCATCCGATCGAAAGTCGATAATCGGTACCAGAAATGCTGCTATTTTGTCAGAATTAAGATAAACGGAGCAGTAGAAGTCCAAATTTGGAAAAACGAATTCCGCAGTCTGATTCAGAATGATCAGAATAAATTTTCTCCTGTTGACAAATTTTGGTTCCGGAAAACTTTTAAATTCACTGTTATTAACCGGTTTGATTTGAAATGAAATTTTACAGGAAAATAAACTTCAATACTATCAGATGAAAATTTTCCAGTTGCTATATTAAAATATACGTATTCCAAATAATAAATTTTTAATTTCAAATTTTATTGTTTAAAATTTCATAAATTTCCAGTTAAATATACTTTTAAAACCATTAAATTTTGCGGGTCGTTACAAGATATTAACAAGGGGTTAATTGATAAAAGGATATACATGTATACATTACAGTTTAACATAAAGAAAATAAAATAATTCAGTAAAGAGAAAATTGTTTTCAACAATTAAGTGATAAGGAGAAAATGATATATTCTTTGGTAAATTAAAATGCCTAAAAACCAGTTTAATATTAGTTGTGCATAAGTACAATTTTGAAATAAGTCAAGAGTAAACAAATAGGCTGAGATAATAGCTAGGAATGGGGAATAGCTCGGGCATAATGAAAGGTATTAAAAAAATAAGCCACACGAAAATAATATACAAGTGAATCATGTAAATTGCATGCACATAGGAAAAGCAGTGGATAATTGCTTTTACCAGAAATAGAAACTAAGGGAAAATGGCACATTTAGCCATGACAACACACACATAATTCTCTGAGAAATGTGAGGATAAAATGGGTTTTTCCTTTAGTAAAACCCTAGTAAAATGATTTAAATCAAGAGAGAAAGCAGAGGTTTTCTCTGAGGGAAAAAAAACACAGTAACACATTAAAAAAAAAGAAGAACTCACACTGTTTGTAAGCTTAGGCAATCTCAGGGAAAAGAAGGAAAGGTGAGTGATTAATCAATCTCATGAGGCTAAGGCATTAAGACCCAAGTTAAGGGCAGCCATTTTATTTTTGTGCTTGATTAATTTTTTTTTCTCTGAATAGATGAATGCTGAGAATGGTTGTTGTATTGATAAATCTTTGGTTAATGCATTGATTTGTTTTGTTTGATTGTTTGATAAGAATAATGCCATGATCTCTGTTATGGATCCAAAACCTTAAACCATCAGTTTGTAAATATGTTTAGTAAGATAAATGCATTTTATTATGAAGTAGGGTAATATTGGAAGATAAGCTAGGCAGTGTGAACAAAGGAGGTTCATGCTTATGTCTAGATTGTTTTAAATTGGAGATGAACAATGCAATAAATTATTTATGTGCTGATTTGTTCAGATCTAAAGCTAAAATGTTTTATGGGTTTTTCTCTAAAACCTTACCCTATGTTCACAATAGAATTAAGTATAAGAATTTTTATAGAATTCTACTGGATTTGTTTAAGAGATCATAACATTCTTGAATATAGGAGATATGCAAGTGATAAACAAATTTTGAATGAGACAACTGGAAAAATGAATTAAAGCATTATTTTCATGAATGAAAATATGGTCATTTGAAATCCCTGAGTGAGTCTCACTCTCTCTGATTCATGGAAAAAGAAAGAAAGAATGTAAAAGCATTTCAAGAGTTAATAAATCTTTCTGAAATAAGAAATGAGACTGGTCACTAGATTATAAAACTAATCTAGGAGAGAAGCCTTGATCTATTCATCATAAGGAGTATGATGGGTATGTGCATGACTTGTTTAAGTCTTATAGGCCTTTGTGCAGGGGTTAACAGAATTAAGTCCCTTGCAATGCACACATGGTGTTCAATGGCAAAGAGATATGACCAAATTAAATTGATAAATCAAGATTTAGAGCTGAACTATGGAATTAAAATGAGTTAATTCCATAAGAGTATGTGTACATGTATACTGTATTGAATGATTGAATGGTTGCTTGTGTGCATGAGTGTAGTAGGAGCTTAGATATATATTTATATATATATATATACCCAGTTACATTATAAATCCAAAGTGCATTTAGCATATGAATACTCTGCACAACAATTTAAAAATGACAAGTTATTATATTTTGATTTCACTCATACCAGAATTTTATTTCTGCCCTATTTGTTGCTTTGTAACATCTGGGGTGTCTCATTTTTATTGATGCAGCTCTAGATGTTGTTGCAGGAAAGGAAGCATAAGAAACTTGTATGCATGGGCAATTGAAGATTTACTTGCATTTAGAATGTTTAAGGAATTTGGCAGAAATGTTGTAATAATTAGGCCAGGCCAAAGATTTCATTATGTTTTAAGTATTTTCTGGATTGATATGTGTTTGTTTTTCTGAGAAAAGAACATGTAAGAATTTTAGTATAATATATATATATATGCATATGTGGGTTTCTGCTTTAAGAAAACTTATCTGGATAGTCTCTGGTTAAGTATGATATAGGAGGTCATGCCATGTAATTTGATATGTGATCATGTCTCCCTTGGCAATGTCTGATGAACTCTTAAAATGGTGAAGTAGAATTTATCATAGGAAGAAAGGAATATAGAACAATCAATGAATCTTGAAAAGGTTGAGTTGAACCAAAATCGGGCTAACCAGAAATACATGAATATGACTTATAATTGATATAAATACATATCTAACCTGAAGGTGAAATTTATAACTTTAGTTTAGGCATTTAAATTACAGTAGAAGTTTGCATTTTCTCTGTGAAGTAGATCCATATACAATTTGGTAATATTTGTAGGTCTCACAGCACCATGCTTTATACATTTTATTACCTAAAAACAAGACTCAAGTCTGAGTGCATTTGATCATGATCAACCTGAGGCTATTAAAAATGACTTGCAGTCCTATTTGTAATAGACAAGGCCACCACCACACAACCCTTTAGACACAACCACATATTGTTTAGAATACATCAGTTGTCTACTTGATAAGTTCACCTGAGGATTTTGTGTTAATTTGGTTTGTAACATGGCTTTAACTATCTTGTCTTCAATCATATGCTAAGTCCTAAATTAGTATATGTGCTTGCATATGTGTTGTGCCTAAATACAGTGTTTCCTCTACTTGAAACTCAATCCAGTTTAACATCTGATCAATCATAGGATCCTTGTTTAACATATAAATCAGAACATGAATACCCTTACCTGACACAAAATTGTTTGAATATGAATTATGAATCCCAGGCTAATCTGTAATGAGTGAGTTATCTTAAATACCCTGATATGTATCATAGAATCAAGTAGTGGCAAATTACAAAATCCTAGAATCTGAATAATTGGCTTGTATGGTTCAAGGATCAAATAATCTGAGGAGTAAAACAAGAAAATGAGAAAAATGGAGTTATTTGATTTTATAATCAAGCTTGAGTTTTAAAAAAAATAAACAGAAAAGGCTATGTGACACCATATCTCTAATATGAGAAATAAGGTGTGATTGAATTTCTTTGTCAATTTAAATTACTCTGATAGACAAAGAGTCGTATATATATCTTCATATATATATATATGTGAATTAAATTAATTACATATACTAGTATTTTTATATTGGTAAAATAGAGAATCTTGGGGAAATTAAATTAAGAGAAGTGGTACATTGAAGTATATATATATACATGTAAAAAAAACTTAACAGAAAATTCTCTAAAATACTTAAAGAAGAAGTGGGTCACTTCAGTTGGTATCAGAGCTATGTTGTTAAAACATAGCATAAATATATTATCCAATTTTTTTCTGTAGGGATAAAATTATAAAATATATATATATATACAATAATGATAGAAATAAATTGAAGAAAATAATTAAATTAGAAATATAACTAACTAGCTATGCAATTGAATAGTGAATCATGGTAGGAAGACCACCAAGTCATGGAGCAGGACCCTCCAATACAACACCAATGGTCAACTTGCAAGTTTTGGTGAGGGCATTTAGAGAAGGAGCAATGCACAGGGAAGAGAATCCTCATGAGGAATTAGCCAAACTATTGAAGACATTTTCAAATTTAGGAGGCAAGGATTTTGAAGGCACTGAGGGAGTTATGGGAGTGCAGACGTGGTTGAGAACTTTGGAAAGGATATTTGCAGATATGCAAATTAATGACCAAAGGAAGAGGCAGATAGCTTCAAGGAGACTCAAAGGAGCAGCCTTAGCTTGGTGGGAGGTGATCATCACAGGAAGGCCAGAAAATGAGATAACATGGGATCAATTCAATGAGATGCTTGAGGCAAGGTTTGTTCCAGCAACAGTTAAGGCAACATTGCTTGAGGAATTCATAAGGCAGAGGCAAGGACCAATGAGTGTGACTGAATACACTCAACAATTTGAGAGTTTGTCCAAGTATAGAACTATGCTCATAGGAGATGAAGAATCAAAGAATTCAAGATTTATCCAAGGATTAAATGCAGGTCTGAGTAGAGCAATGTTACCATACAAGGATAAAACATTTGATCAAGTCATAGACCTTGCTCTTTCTTTTGAACAACATGACAATGCAAGGGAAAAATTTAGGAGCATGAGGGCTAACAATAAAAAGAAGGGGGAAAATAGAGCACATCCCTATGACAAAAAGAATATGGATAAGAAAATGGAAGGAGCAACCACTGGGGAAGCTAAGAAGAAGGTTACTTGTTATAATTGTGGCAAAGAAGGACACATGAGTAATAAGTGTCAAGCAGCCAAGAAGGCACCATTCAGCAGCTATAACTGTGGGAAGGAAGGTCATATTAAAAGAAACTGCCCAGAATTCAAAAAGGGAGCAAAGGTAGGAGCACTTGAGGGCAAAGCAAAAGCAACTGCAGTGGGAAGTTCTGGACAATTGGAAGGTATACTTCTAATTAAAGATCACCCCATCTCAGTTATATATGACACTGGAGCAACACATTCACTAATATCCCAAGACATAGTGAATAAATTGACTCTCACATGCTATTTAGTTGATAATCCCTTGTTTATTCAAAGCCCACTAGGTAGCTCTTGTTTGCTAGGATTAAAATGTTTGGGAGTGGAATTAAACATAGGAGGAAATGTGTTTAAATCTGATTTGTTTGTATTGAAATACCCTGTAATAGGAATTATTTTAGGGGTAGATTGGTTGAGTAAATTCAAAGCAATTTTGAATTTGGAAAATTTTACTATTTCTCTGAAAACAGAAAATGGTAAAAATATTATAGTCATGAGTGAAATTGCTAAAATCAATTATTTTAACCAAATATGTAGCATGACTGAGAAAGAATTAGAACTGGAAGACATAAAAATTATAAATGAATACCCAAATTTTTTTGGTGAAGTCATAGGTGTTCCAGAAAATAGGCAAGTAGAATTTCAAATAAGACTAATCCCAGGAGCAAGTCCAATCATCAAGAAGCCTACTAGGATGGGTCCTAAAGTATTAGTGGAGTTGAAACATCAGTTGGAAGAACTAGAGCAGAAAGGCTTCATAAGGCGTAGTAGTTCAAACTGGGGTTCTCCATTTGTATTTGTGAAGAAGCTTGATGGTACTTTGAGGATGTGCATTGATTATAGGGAATTAAACAAAGTCACCATTAAAAACAAATACCCACTCCCCAGAATTGATGATCTATTCGATCAATTAAATGGAGCAAAGGTCTTTTCAAGGCTAGATTTAGCCTTTGGGTTTCATCAGATGAAGGTAGAGGAAGAAAGCATTAAGTATACTGCCTTCAAAACAAGGTATGGATTATATGAATTTTTAGTGATGCCTTTTGGATTGACAAATGCACCATCATATTTTGTAGATTTAATGAATAGAACATTTAGAGATTTTCTAGACAAATTTGTGGTTGTCTTTATTGATGACATATTAGTGTATTCAAAATCAGAAGGAGATCATGCAAAACACTTGCATCTGGTTTTGTCTAGACCGAGGGCACATGATTTAAAGGCCAAATTCTCTAAATGTACATTTTGGCAGAATAAAGTTAAAAATTTGGGGCACATTGTATCACAACAAGGGGTTAGTGTAGACCCAAATAAGGTGATGGCAGTGCAATCTTGGAGTAGACCCAAATCAGTGACTGAGGTGAGATCATTTTTGGGAATGGCAGGCTACTATAGAAGGTTTATAAAAGACTTTGCAAGAATAGCCATCCCATTGACCAAGTTAACTAAAAAGGAGCAACCATATGTGTGGACAGAGAAGTGTGAACAAGCTTTTTCATCACTAAAGAAGGCACTGGTGGAAGCTCCAGTCTTACAGGTTCCAGAGGGTAATGAAGAGTTAGTTGTTTACACAGATGCTAGTGGATCTGGATTAGGGGCAGTGCTTATGCAACATGGTAGAGTCATAGCATATGCATCAAGGCAACTCAAGCCAAATGAAACTAGGTATGCTACACATGACTTAGAACTAGCTGTTGTAGTATATGCATTGAAACTATGGAGACATTACTTATTAGGTGCTAAGTTTGAATTGTTTACAGATCACAAGTCACTCAAATATTTGTTTTCCCAAAAAGACTTGACCATGAGGCAACATAGGTGGGTAGAATTTCTAGCTGCCTATGATCTTGATATATTATACACCCCAGGAAAAGCTAATAAAGTGGCAGATGCATTGAGTAGGCATCAAGCAAAAGTGGCAAGCTTAATGTTGAGTGAATTCAAGGATTTGACAATCCTCAGTGAAGTAGAAATAAAAGCAGAAAGTAGAGTAGCAGATAAGGCACATAGTGATATGATTGAATATGGTAAACTAAGCATCATTTCCTTAAGGTCAACTCTGGTTGATAAAATAGGACAAATGCAGGATCAAGACACAAATTTAAAAGAGAAGAAAGATATGATGTCACAAGGCATGAAAGTAGAGAATTATGAAGTAGATGATAAAGGATACTTAAGGAAAAAGGGGAAGCTCTGTCTACCTAATGTAGAGGAACTGAAGCAAGAAGTTATGGATGAGCATCACAAAACAAAATATACTATCCATCCAGGTGGTACAAAAATGTACCATGATCTCAAGAGAAATTACTGGTGGCCAGGAATGAAAGAAGCAATGGCAAGATATGTGGCAAAATGTTTAACATGCCAACAAGTTAAGGCAGATTATCAAAGACCCTCAGGTTTATTGCAACCTTTGGAAGTGCCTACTTGGAAATGGGAAAGTATATCAATGGATTTTGTGGATAGTTTGCCAAGAACAAGAAGGGAAATAGTATTTGGGTAGTGGTTGATAGACTCACAAAGACAGCACACTTCATCCCAATAAGTTCAAACAGAAATGCTCACAAGCTAGCTCAATTGTTTGTGAAGGAGATAGTGAGATTGCATGGCATCCCCAAGACTATCATTAGTGATAGAGATACTATGTTTACTTCAAGGTTTTGGAGTAGCTTTCAAGAAGCTATGGGGACAGAACTAAGCCTAAGCACAGCCTACCACCCACAAACAGATGGGCAAACTGAGATTGTTAATAAAGTTTTAGAGGATTTGCTGAGAGCATGCATACTTGATTTTGGAGGCACTTGGGAGGATCATATTTATTTAGCCGAGTTTGCTTATAATAATAGCTACCAGTCCACCATAGGAATGGCTCCATTTGAGGCTTTGTATGGAAAGCCTTGTTTATCTCCTGCATGTTGGATGGAGGCTGGTGAAAGGGTGTTGCTTGGACCAGACCATGTAAAAGAAACTTCTGCAAGAATTGAACTAGTGAGGCAAAGAATGAGAGTAGCTCAAGAGAGACAGAAAGCCTATGCAGATAAAAGGAGAAGGCCAGTAGAATTTGAGGTGGGAGACTATGTGTTTCTCAAAGTTTCACCAATGAGAAAAATATTGAGATTTGGCAAAGCAGGGAAACTGTCACCAAGGTATATAGGACCATATGAAATTGTTCAAAGAATAGGGACTTTAGCTTATAGGTTGAAGTTACCAGAGGAATTGAGCAAAATACATGATGTATTTCATGTATCCCAATTGAGAAGATGGGTGCATGATAAAGAGTCCATTCTTGAATCACCTACACATGTTGAAATTCAAGAAAATCTGGTTTACAAAAAGGAACCGGTGGGCATTGTGGCTAGAGAAGAAAAGAAACTGAGAAATAAAATAATTAAACTAGTTAAAATCCAATGGAGTTTGGATGGGAATGATTGCACTAGGGAGGCTGAAGAGAGGATAAAGGATAAATATCCTAATCTATTTTCTGCTTAAGGTATGTTTAAAATTATGATGAGACCTTAAAAATTATTTATGTATGTTTGATTGATTTAGAATGAATGAGTTCCTGAAATTTCATTTAATTGAAATTAAGCTTTGTATACATTTGGATGGAAATGTATGAGAGAATAATTGCGGGACACAATTCCTTTTAGGAGGAGAGTATGTGAAGACCCAAATTATTGAGATGAGAATAATTTTAATAAAATCAGAAAAAGGAAAAAAAAAAACTAAATATGAGTAAGTCTTATATTCATATGTGTATATATATATATCTTGAATATAAATAATGAGAAGGAAATCGTATTTCAGAGGGAAGAGGAAATATAACTGAGTGTATATATGGATTATACATTACCATATGTTGTATTTATATACCCAGAAAGAATAAACATAAAGTAATAAGGAAAGAACACCAGGGTAATTAAAAATATGAATACATTTATATATCAAGAGAAAACAGATAGCTTGAGATATTAACAAGGGGTTAATTGATAAAAGGATATACATGTATACATTACAGTTTAACATAAAGAAAATAAAATAATTCAGTAAAGAGAAAATTGTTTTCAACAATTAAGTGATAAGGAGAAAATGATATATTCTTTGGTAAATTAAAATGCCTAAAAACCAGTTTAATATTAGTTGTGCATAAGTACAATTTTGAAATAAGTCAAGAGTAAACAAATAGGCTGAGATAATATCTAGGAATGGGGAATAGCTCGGGCATAATGAAAGGTATTAAAAAAAATAAGCCACACGAAAATAATATACAAGTGAATCATGTAAATTGCATGCACAGAGGAAAAGAAGTGGATAACTGCTTTTACCAGAAATAGAAACCAAGGGAAAATGGCACATTTAGCCATGACAACACACTCATAATTCTCTGAGAAATGTGAGGATAAAATGGGTTTTTCCTTTAGTAAAACCCTAGTAAAATGATTTAAATCAAGAGAGAAAGCAGAGGTTTTCTCTGAGGGAAAAAAAACACAGTAACACATTAAAAAAAAAAAGAACTCATGCTGTTTGCAAGCTTAGGCAATCTCGGGGAAAAGAAGGAAAGGTGAGTGATTAATCAATCTCATGAGGCTAAGGCATTAAGACCCAAGTTAAGGGCAGCCATTTTATTTTTGTGCTTGATTAATTTGTTTTTCTCTGAATAGATGAATGCTGAGAATGGTTGGTGTATTGATAAATCTTTGGTTGATGCTTTGATTTGTTTTGTTTGATTGTTTGATAAGAATAATGCCATGATCTCTGTTATGGATCCAGAACCTTAAACCATCAGTTTGTAAATATGTTTAGTAAGATAAATACATTTTATTATGAAGTAGGGTAATATTGGAAGATAAGCTAGGCAGTGTGAACAAAGGAGGTTCATGCTTATGTCTAGATTGTTTTAAATTGGAGATGAACAATGCAATAAATTATTTATGTGCTGATTTGTTCAGATCTAAAGCTAAAATGTTTTATGGGTTTTTCTCTAAAACCTTACCCTATGTTCACAATAGAATTAAGTATAAGAATTTTTATAGAATTCTACTGGATTTGTTTAAGAGATCATAACATTCTTGAATATAGGAGATATGCAAGTGATAAACAAATTTTGAATGAGACAACTGGAAAAATGAATTAAAGCATTATTTTCATGAATGAAAATATGGTCAGTTGAAATCCCTGAGTGAGTCTAACTCTCTCTGATTCATGGAAAAAGAAAGAAAGAATGTAAAAGCATTTCAAGAGTTAATAAATCTTTCTGAAATAAGAAATGAGACTGGTCACTAGATTATAAAACAAATCTAGGAGAGAAGCCTTGATCTATTCATCATAAGGAGTATGATGGGTATGTGCATGACCTGTTTAAGTCCTATAGGCCTTTGTGCAGGGGTTAACAGAATTGAGTCCCTTGCAATGCACACATGGTGTTCAATGGAAAAGAGACATGACCAAATTAAATTGATAAATCAAGATTTAGAGCTGAACTATGGAATTAAAATGAGTTAATTCCATAAGAGTATGTGTACATGTATACTGTATTGAATGACTGAATGGTTGCTTGTGTGCATGAGTGTAGTAGGAGCTTAGATATATATATATATATACCCAATTACATTATAAATCCAAAGTGCATTTAGCATATGAATACTCTGCACAACAATTTAAAAATGACAAGTTATTATATTTTGATTTCACTCATACCATAATTTTATTTCTGACCCTATTTGTTGCTTTGTAACATCTGGGGTGTCTCATTTTTATTGAGGCAGCTCTAGATGTTGCTGTAGGGAAGGAAGCATAAGAAACTTGTATGCATGGGCAATTGAAGATTTACTTGCATTTAGAATGTTTAAGGAATTTGGCAGAAATGTTGTAATAATTAGGCCAGGCCAAAGATTTCATTATGTTTTAAGTATTTTCTGGATTGATATGTGTTTGTTTTTCTGAGAAGAGAACATGTAAGAATTTTAGTATAATATATATATATATATATATGCATATGTGGGTTTCTGCTTTAAGAAAACTGATCTGGATAGTCTCTGGTTAAGTATGATATAGGAGGTCATGCCATGTAATTTGATATGTGATCATGTCTCCCTTGGCAATGTCTGATGAACTCTTAAAATGGTAAAGTAGAATTTATCATAGGAAGAAAGGAATATAGAACAATCAATGAATCTTGAAAAGGTTGAGTTGAACCAAAACTGGGCTAACCAGAAATACATGAATATGACTTATAATTGATATAAATACATATCTAACCTGAAGGTGAAATTTATTACTTTAGTTTAGGCATTTAAATTACAGTAGAAGTTTGCATTTGCTCTGTGAAGTAGATCCATATACAATTTGGTAATATTTGTAGGTCTCACAGCACCATGCTTTATACATTTTATTACCTAAAAACAAGACTCAAGTCTGAGTGCATTTGATCATGATCAACCTGAGGCTATTAAAAATGACTTGCAGTCCTGTTTGTAATAGACAAGGCCATCACCACACAACCCTTTAGATACAACCACATATTGTTTAGAATACATCAGTTTTCTACTTGATAAGTTCACCTGAGGATTTTGTGTTAATTTGGTTTGTAACATGGCTTTAACTATCTTGTCTTCAATCATATTCTAAGTCCTAAATTAGTATATGTGCTTGCATATGTGCTCTGCCTAAATACAGTGTTTCCTCTACTTGAACCTCAATCCAGTTTAACATCTGATCAATCATAGGATCCTTGTTTAACATATAAATCAGAACATGAATACCCTTACCTGACACAAAATTGTTTGAATATGAATTATGAATCCCGGGCTAATCTGTAATGAGTGAGTTATCTTAAATACCCTGATATGTATCATAGAATCAAGTAGTGGCAAATTACAAAATCCCAGAATCTGAATAATTGGCTTGTAAGGTTCAGGGATCAAATAATCTGAGGAGTAAAACAAGAAAATGAGAAAAATGGAGTTATTTGATTTTATAATCAATCTTGAGTTTTAAAAAAAAATAAACAAAAAAGGCTATGTGACACCATATCTCTAATATGAGAAATAAGGTTGGATTGAATTTCTTTGTCAATTTAAATTACTCTGATAGACAAAGAGTCATATATATATCTTCATATATATATATGAATTAAATTAATTACATATACTAGTATTTTTATATTGGTAAAATAGAGAATCTTGGGGAAATTAAATTAAGAGAAGTGGTCCATTGAAGTATATATATATATATACATGTAAAAAAAAACTTAACAGAAAATTCTCTAAAATACTTGAAGAAGAAGTGGGTCACTTCTTCTACAAGCCAGCCAATTAATTCTAAGGCGAGACCATTCATAGAGTGGTATATTGTACATTTTTACCCAAACTGGGACAACTCGAATACTACTGCAAACATTTCCTACAGAAGGATCACATCTCTTGACGATGAATATTGTATTCTTCATTAGTATAGGATCACCATCTAGAATTCTTTTTTTGTCATCTTTACAGGATAAAAGAAATAAGAAAAGAAAGCTGTTAGATTTAAATTTGACCGAACCGTTCAGCCTCCATATCTTCTTCAGATGCTCAATTACGGCTGTATAGGAAGTGGCTTATCAAAGAAGAAGCCTATAAGATGATCTTGCCAAATTTCATTGCCAGCTTGGGGAACTTAAGGAGATGGAACAAGGACATCTCCTTAGAAAACCGAATTAAACTAAACTAGTGAATAGAGACCAGCATTTCGAGGTTTGCATTTGAAAAGAGAGTTTCGAGAAATGGAAGACGGAGGAGGACCACCTAAAGCAGGGACAGAGGCAAAAAGGGGCATTGGTTTGGGAGGAAGAAAAGGAAAGAACGGTTGGAGGAAAGAGCAAAGGAAGGGAAGGAAGATTTGGGTGAGGGAGGGAAGAGAGGGCAAAAGGTGAAGGGCTAGTGGCGAGGAGGAGAGTGGAGAAGGTGGTAGAGGGAGGAGCGACAAATTTGAAAAATTAGGGTTGAAGTTAAGGGCAGGAATATGGTTGGCAGCCATTAAAGGGATAAAAAGTGAAAAGGTTGATTTATAGCATGAAAAACATATATTTTTATATATATACACACACATATATACATTTTTGTATATTTATGAAAAATATTTGTTTTCGTGTGTGTGTATATATATAATAAGAAAATATATTTTATAATTTACTTAAAAAATTTAAATTCTGAGTTTGAACTTAAAAGATATTTTCAAATCTAGATCTAATTTTCAAATTTGAAATTTGAAATTTAAATTTGAGTTTTGCAATTTTTTATATTTATATTTACAAATATTACTTTATATGTATACGTATGTATGTATGTATGTATATAAGATTACTTCTACATTTTTATATGTAAATATATTAATTTAAATATAAACAAATTTGATATCATATTAAAATTATGTTTATATATATTATATGATAAATATGTATACGGAGAGGCTAACATGTCCATTTTAGTAGAAATCTCAACACTTTGACACAGGCATATTAAACCATGCATACGTATATTGTGCATTAGCACGTACATATGCATATGATACACATGTGCACATTATATATTACATATAATATCAAATAAAATCCTTTTAACAAAAATTAAATAGTGATTTTATTTTAAATTTATTTATATCAGGTCTAAATCAATTCAAACTTCAAGGCCCAATAAAATCCAAAATGGTAAAACAAAACTGCAATTTTCTCATTTAACCCACTGCGTGATGGCCCAGATCCAACATGATGAATTTTATCATGTCATGTTTTCTAAATGTTTTATTATAAATGATGTTATAAACTACAAGTCAATGTTATGATGCATGACCGTGACATCTATATGTGATGTAAAATGGGATGCAATACCATTTTAGAAATAAATGGTATTTGAATTTGAATGAATTTAAGCTATGAAGCAAAAAAATACAAGAAGGGACTACTAGATGCTAGAATCCATCCTAGCGGACATATTTCGGATCACAACCTAAATAATGAAAAACTAGTCTCACGTCACTTATTATCCAAACGATCTACTACACAGGAAAAACCATGATGTTAGGTGTAGTGCAGGCGGTAAATAGGAAAGAGTAAATGTAGTCTCATTGATGGATATGTGGTGGAACGGAGATGAAGATTACAATATAATTGGTTCAATGCCAATGAGAACAAGAAAAGACAATGCAACCGATAGATCGTGTGAGGACACCCACAACGTCCTATCAGGGAATATATGGACTAAATACAACATGATATTAGCTCGAGGCAAGGTCTAGTGGGAGTGAATAATAAGTAGGATTCACTAGTGATTACAGTCCTCTTATATAAATAACTTGAACAATGAAAATTTTACCGAGTAACGATTACAACTTAAAAATATGAATAGGATGTGATATTGTAACGACCCGGCTTTCCAGCCCCGGAAAGTCGAACCATTTGTGTTAAAGAAGAAGAGGTAGAAGAAGAAGAAACAGAAAATCAACAACAGAATCTCACATCGCAGCGGAATATAATATAATATATACAAAACAGATCTTTACTCAAACAGAAAAATATATCTGTTTATACAATATATTTACAGAATCCATCATCAGAGTTCATCACATCAATGATATACATCCAAATACACAGCGGAGCAATAAACAAATACGGAAGTACGAATCGCCATCCAGCTCGTCTCCTGAGCTCCACAGCTACAATCTGAACCTGTTTATCTCGGTCTGACCCGAGCATTATATAAAACAACACCCGAGTCAGTCTGGAATACCAGCGTGAGAAAATCACACTCAATTTGATTATTAAAGTTTCAAAATCCTTTGAAAACAAAAGCATCTCGTAAGACCACGCCACAAATAAACATGTCGGGTTTTTACCTTACGATAGCTAAAACACTTTATATCAAAATCCTCTGATATTATAATAGTGTCTACAGAAAGTAAAATAGAATCTAGCTGAAATGCTTGCATCTCACATTTCAACAATAGTTGGGCACAATCAAAACCGTACAGGCACGTAGGGAGAATGGATTTCCAACGAATGACTAGGCACTGGGGTACCACCTGTCACAGTACGTGGCCTAGATCACAGTACCGAGGAGTACGCCCGCTCCCCTGCAACACAAGGCCGGAATCATCCCTTACTGGATAATTCCAAATAAAATCACCCCACGGTTGGGATCAGCAACCGCACCACTAAGCCGAAATAAAAGGGACATCTAGACAGGGATGACCTTACTCTCAAGTGGGTGCTACCCACGAAGCCTTGCTGCATAACCCCTGATTTTCAGTCATTCCCGGTTGATGAGGCTCGAGGCTAAACGATACCTTTAGCACATATCCCTTAGAATGCCCATCGTCCACCTGACGATGTTTCGCAAGCATTCGTCCATACAAGTCCGTCCCGGGTCCGAACGGAACCGAAGGCACTATTCCTACTACATCCATTTTGGAAATATCCTCAGGATTAGTAGCGACTAGCCCTTGCACTTCACTGCTCCATCTTCGACTCTAAACACGTTACACGAAACGTACAAACCGAATCGAAGTGGTATTCGAGTCTCCAGACCTAGAATCCCGGTATACGGAAACTCGATCCCGGTCTCTTCGAAACGATCAGCGCATTTGGCCAATATTGATAGTCGGTTATTTAACTATCAATTAACATCCACAAGCAACCATCACACAATAAATAATTTCCCACATTATTTATTTGCCCAAATATCTTTCCAAGATATATTTCTATTTTCAAATCTCATTTGAAAACAATTTCAAAACAGTTTCCGCTTACGGAATACATTTCCCAAATAATTATTTCCACTGAATCACCAAGTACAAAATACTTTTAATTTTAAAATAATTTAAAAACACTTTATTTAAATATACTTTATAACATTGAAATTTTAAAACTACTTTAATACTTTATTAAAAATATATACTTTAAAATAAACCACTTTATAATATAACTAAATTTCTCCTTTTAAAACATAATAGCAAATCACTTTTATATAATTACCACAATAATAGATTTTTGAAAATACTTACTTTGGAAATTAACCTTTAGAAATAATCAAATTTCCTAAAACATGCATTTTTAAACAAATTAGAACTTTTAACTTATATTAAAAATTGCTTTGAAAACGTACTTGGCTATCCAGAGAAATACACTTCTCATTCCCATCCTTTAAAAATAAATCAACATTTATTTTTAAACCAAACCATATCTTTTTATAAATTCCCATCTTGAATTTATATTCTCAAATATCCACTTATATTTTATTTTACTTTATAACCCAGTTTCCAAAATCTCACTTCTCTTTAAATTTCAAATTCCCAAATATTTAAATCAATTTACAATTGATTTTCCAATTTATTTTACTTTGAAATAAATTTCCTTACTTAATCCATTTATTTCCAAATTCATTAACTTCCAGATTTTATTTCTCATTATTATTTAAAATCTTTAAACTGAAACACAAGTTTCAGATTTTACCAAGTTCCTTCTTTCTTTTTAATTACATTTAAACATTGAATTAAAATAAATTATTTATTCCTTTAAATAATATCCCATAAGTTTTCTTAAATTTCAATATTTCTCTGTTTATTCAAAATTCCTCTTTTCCATATTTATTAGAATTTTGGAAATCACTTTTATTCTTAATCAGATTTATTCCCAAATTTATTCCGAACTCTTTATAATTATTTTACTTAAGAATTTACTCTTTTATTTCTTTTCAAAAATTCCATTCTAGAGATTTTGATAATTCAGCACATCCAAATCGATCCAACCAAACCATAACATCCAATTTTCCATATAATTCATCACAGGATATCAAAAATCATATCACAGAATATTTAACAAAATTAAATATTTTGAGGAATCCAGTTGGATCCCTCCAACCTGTTTCCCTGCATCCACAGATGTTAGCACAATACCAATTTCACTTCAAAGTGGAATATCGCGGTATATGGGATTTAAAATAAATTATCCGCTATTATGCGGCGCATAGGGTCTCATCCGCTATATAAATGCGGGAATATCAATTCCAATATATACATATGCCAATATATATATATTGGTATATACTACTATATACCATATCAATCAATCAAATCATTCAACCAGACATTCAAATTTAACCAATTAAATTAAACATAATTTAACTGAGTGAGATTAACTCACCTTTTGCCCCCTTTTAAATTTGCAATCTGATCCAATATTGCCTTGGATTTTCTGATATGAATTTCATCCTAGAATAAATTCATTTAATTACTTAAACAACTTCGAAAAAATCAACTTATCACTTTTTAATTAAATTTACTTAATTCCAATGATCGTTACTAACTTAGTTAATGTTTTCTGCCCATTTAAAATTCAAAGATATGTTATATATATAAATTTAAGCAGACAGGGGAATTACCTCAAAGCTAACAACACCCCGGCCTCACCACTGATCGCGAACAGCAAAGCCATGCTCCTAGTAAACTCCCTCACGAGCTAGATAGCGAACGTCATTCCGACGAACGACGACGAAAGTAAGCACACACCCAGACCTCGCTGCCTCCTCCATTTTCGAGAAAGGAATACTTCGCGATTCACCGTAGTAGGCCACAGTACTCCCAGAAACCACCACAACTGCTCCTCCTCGCTCGCGACAGTCCCCAGTAGTCGAAAAGCCTCACTCGACTCGACATGTAAACCCCCAACAGTCGTGTGCTTCATCGCGAGACAACCCCAAATCGCGATTCTCGTTGGCTGCTCTGCCCTTGGCTACTCGATGTCGAACCACCATCGCCTAAAGACACGTCGGTCTCACGAGCTCCTTTTTCGTCGCAGCGTCTTCGGCCTGAATTCGAGTAGAACTGAAGACAAGGAAGCACAACCCCCTTTCGATCGAAGCCCTCCCTTGCTACTTCGTCGAACTCGAGTCGATGAACGAGAATTTGTGTTCGTTTTGTTTGTTTAATTCGATTTGCTAAACAGAGGGAGCAGCCATTTTGAATTTCTGATTTCGAACGAAAAAAATGATTTCGTTCCCTTGATTTTTATTTTTATTTTTAAACGGTAATCGATTTAAAGATTTTTGAGGATTTCGTTCGAAAAAGAGGAATTTTATTTGAAGATCGAACGAAAGAGGGGAGAAGATAAGGGAAATGTTGGCGTGTTGAAGAAGAGAAACTACAGTACTTCTGAGATAAGGGGAGAAGGTTCTGGTACAAAAATATCTGGCCAATCAAAAATATAGATAATTATCATTTGAATTTATACGTCTCGATATAAATTTCAGTGCGTTTTACAATCGTACGCTTACACAACAACTCCAATCACTACGGAAATTGAAATCCGACAATAATACAATATTACAGATCCAATGGAACTGGTTTCGTCGAATTCCGAGACTGTGCCCCGGAACGCATTTTTTTTATATCGATTTAAACGATAAAATTTCAAAACTGAACAAAACGCTTTGAAATTCAATTTTAAAAGTTTCATCACCTTCAATATTAACAATATAAATTTTCTGAACCTTTAAATTATTTTTAACAAGCTCGAAACTCCGGATTCTCTATTTTACCCTATATTCAATCATTTAATTCAATAATCTATCACCAAATAAATACTGTATATTTGAAAATAAAGTTAAAATTTAACCTTCGAATATTTAAAATAAATTAAATATTCTCATTTCAAATATACAAAAATTCTGGGTCGTCACATTCCTCCCCCTTAAAAGAATTTCGTCCCCGAAATTACCAGTCAGAGGAATGTTCCAATTCCCGTTTATCATTTCCCCTAAACAAAACAGTTTTATCAATTTATCATCCCAATCTTTTATTAAAGATTATCACTTCAACTAACTGTCCACCTTTTTCAACCGTAGTTCCCAAACAACATCAGTTACTTATCAATTCAAATTTAAATTTGAATTCAAATTTTAAATTATCAAAATTTTCTCAAAATTTTTCTAACTCTTCAAATTCCGAAAAATTTCGCTAGCGTCTCCTTTGCGCGGCTAGCTCGGTACTACTACAAAATGGCTCTACGGCCTCCCAAATCCAAAAGGAAGACAAAAAGCCAAGTGGCTGCATCAAAATCCAATCAAATTTCATACAGGAAATTCAAATACATACCTTTTTTTGGTCGAGCAATTTAATTTATCTTCAAAATCAAAAATCCAATTCAATTTCCCTTTAGCTTTACAAACCCTGTATATTTTACTAAACAATAATGTCCAAATTCACTTATTGGATTTTCCAATACCAATTTACTTAAGAATTCTATTCATTCATTACTTAAGTGCAATATGAGTATCACATACTTCTTATATTCATTTTCACTTCACTAGCAAAGTTATATATTCATTTCTATTAAATTTTGCATTTCAAATTTCATTTGAATTCAATTGACAATTTCAATTCTATTTGAATTCATTTTGCTTCAAATTTGCATTCAGATTTTCATATATCTCATTATACAAATTTCAATTGATTATCAATTACATCAATGTTCTCTTTATTTCACATTCATTGCTATTCCATACACTCATCCACAATTTTCTCATTTCACAACTTCAAATTTTAATTGTTATTCAATTATTCATCTAGAATAACTTTCCTCAATACCAAATTACTCAAGAATCTCACCATATTCCTTAAGTTCAAAATAAATATTTTACATACTGCTTATACTTATTTTCACTTTACTATCAAAGTTTATATCCATTTCTATTTACTCTTGTCTTTACAATTCCATTTGATTTCAATTTGGCTTTCACCCGAATATTTAATTAGTTGCACTTACTAATTAATTTAAATTTCAATTAACAGTTTATTCGCAAACTTCACTTCTTTAGTTCCTTCGATTTCACTTCACTTTACATTCACATTTTAATTAGATTTCAATATCCAGTTTCAATTTTATTTGCTTAGCAAATTTAAATCATTTATCGTTAATGAAAATTTTCAAAAATTTCAAAAATTTTCTAACTCCCAAAATTTACGAAAAATTTTGGCAGAGTCTCCCTTGTACGGAGGGACTTCTGCGATATCGCAGGATGCACAAAAATATATATACATCGGCCTCAGGCCGGAAAACAAAGAAAAACAGTTCATATCTCCTATTTTTAATTTTTGGCGTAGGCGTACCTTTATTTTTAGCATTTTAAAAGCAAAGCGGCTTATAAATTTAGCAATTTGCACCGCCAAACCAGCCTAGCGGCTCCCAAAATCCTGTATTTACTCAATTTAAACAGGTAAGTGACAAATATATGTGATTTATTAATACTTCATTTACTCTCAACAGTTAAACCATGGATTCTATAAACAATGCGCTTTATACACTTCCAATAGCACATATGGAATACTTCAACACTTATTTTGAATGTTTACAACCAATTTCCGATGCTATCTCATTCAATTCCAATGGTCTACAACCGAATTACTTACATTCAGTTCCTTTAAATTTAACAAACTTATATTTATTATAATTGATTCCCAAAATCAATTTTATTACCTTTCTATCAATTTATTGAATTTTATTAAATCTCATTTTCGCCTAACGACCAATTTCTTATACAAATTCGACGATATACAAACAAATAATCAATCACTAGGTTTTAAAACTATTCTAAATTGGTTCCAACTCAATTTATACTTAATGCTATTCATTCATTTTTATTACATTTCAGATTTGAATCCATTCATTTACATTTAAATTCATTCTGAATTTTCATTTCCTTATTCATAACTTCCCAAATTCTATTTCGATTCAATTTTTTTTTTAATTTAAATCCAACCCAGTATCATTAAACTTAGTTTAAGTTGAATTAAATTCAACTCCTCTCCATCTATTTAACTTAAGTTAATTTACTTCAATTCATTCAAATTTTATACTTAGGCTCAATTTCATTTTACAAGTAAATTCTCTCTTCTATTCAACTTAACTCCACCACAACCAATCTCATTTCAATCTACAATTTCTTTGATTATTTATTATAAAATTAACTTTCCAGATTCAACTCATTACATGGCCATTTCCAAATTATTTCCACTTAGTTGGATTTTATTTTCAATTCAAACCTTTACTATTTTAATCCATTTCCTGGAGTTCTATCCATTTAAATAATTCAAATTTTGGATTTCATTCATTTCTATTACAAACAATTCTATTTGGTTTATTTATTTTACTTCAAATTTTATAGGTCACCTTCTTTTTATATTCGCACTTCCTTCTATTAAAAATAAATTTTATTCACATTTTACCTCTTAACTCCGTTTATACATTTTTATTTAGTTAAGTATATATTTTATTCCAATACTGTTTCAATTTTATTATAAGCTGTCAAAACTTATTTATTCCAATTCAATACTTATCTTGTTACATTTATTTAGTCCAGTATATTTTATTATCCCATAATCCTTTAATTCAGATTCCAAGTTTTTAAACAATTTCCCAACATTTCAAAATCACCCGGTTTTTTAATTCCAAATCATTTTGGAGTCTCCACATCTCCAAATCACATTTCTCAGATTTTTAAACCAATCCTGGCTTTATTTCAAACAAATTTCCTTTGGAAATTTTCAAAAACAACTAGTTTTTCTGAATAAATCAATTTGGCAGCAATTCGTCACTCAGTAGTTCGAAAATGAATTCTGAAGATGCGGCCGTCATCCTCCGAATTATTTTCCAGCAACTGAAGTGAATTTGTTGCTATATTCCTTTTCAAAAATTTATTTGAAACAATTTCCCTTCCAGAAATACTTTCCAAAATAATAATGCTAGTGTTTATCTTCAAAACACTTTGAAAACACTTCCAAATATCCAGGGTTTAAATTTACCATTTTGATTAAATCAAATTTTAACTATAATTCATTTGTACAATTTTATATTTATACAAATTTCCGTTGGTTATGTAAATCATTCTGATTTTACAATCTTACCATATTTTTTTCTTTCAATTTTATTTGTTAGAATATTTTAATCCAAACATCCAAATATATAATAATTTACAGAAATACTTCTTTTATATCAAAATACATTTTTCGGGTAAAATTATTTCATCTACCCGTTTCAAAACAATATTGTGTCGAATTGTTCTATTTAAGTGTTTAGAAACCCCTTCGATACAGTTGCGCAGACTGTGCCGACGAAGGTTCATATGCCACTCAATAAATCAACCAACACAATATAAAACCATTTTATATTCACTAACAAATACGCGCTCATATCTATTAATACACTCAAAATTTCCACCAGAGCCAAGGTTATCGCCAACCTTTGCTCTGATACCACTGTAACGACCCGGCTTTCCAGCCCCGGAAAGTCGAACCATTTGTGTTAAAGAAGAAGAGGTAGAAGAAGAAGAAACAGAAAATCAACAACAGAATCTCACATCGCAGCGGAATAAAATATAATATATACAAAACAGATCTTTACTCAAACAGAAAAATATATCTGTTTATAAAATATATTTACAGAATCCATCATCAGAGTTCATCACATCAATGATATACATCCAAATACACAGCGGAACAATAAACAAATACGGAAGTACGAATCGCCATCCAGCTCGTCTCCTGAGCTCCACAGCTACAATCTGAACCTGTTTATCTCGGTCTGACCCGAGCATTATATAAAACAACACCCGAGTCAGTCTGGAATACCAGCGTGAGAAAATCACACTCAATTTGATTATTAAAGTTTCAAAATCCTTTGAAAACAAAAGCATCTCGTAAGACCACGCCACAAATAAACATGTCGGGTTTTTACCTTACGATAGCTAAAACACTTTATATCAAAATCCTCTGATATTATAATAGTGTCTACAGAAAGTAAAATAGAATCTAGCTGAAATGCTTGCATCTCACATTTCAACAATAGTTGGGCACAATCAAAACCGTACAGGCACGTAGGGAGAATGGATTTCCAACGAATGACTAGGCACTGGGGTACCACCTGTCACAGTACGTGGCCTAGATCACAGTACCGAGGAGTACGCCCGCTCCCCTGCAACACAAGGCCGGAATCATCCCTTACTGGATAATTCCAAATAAAATCACCCCACGGTTGGGATCAGCAACCGCACCACTAAGCCGAAATAAAAGGGACATCTAGACAGGGATGACCTTACTCTCAAGTGGGTGCTACCCACGAAGCCTTGCTGCATAACCCCTGATTTTCAGTCATTCCCGGTTGATGAGGCTCGAGGCTAAACGATACCTTTAGCACATATCCCTTAGAATGCCCATCGTCCACCTGACGATGTTTCGCAAGCATTCGTCCATACAAGTCCGTCCCGGGTCCGAACGGAACCGAAGGCACTATTCCTACTACATCCATTTTGGAAATATCCTCAGGATTAGTAGCGACTAGCCCTTGCACTTCACTGCTCCATCTTCGACTCTGAACACGTTACACGAAACGTACAAACCGAATCGAAGTGGTATTCGAGTCTCCAGACCTAGAATCCCGGTATACGGAAACTGGATCCCGGTCTCTTCGAAACGATCAGCGCATTTGGCCAATATTGATAGTCGGTTATTTAACTATCAATTAACATCCACAAGCAACCATCACACAATAAATAATTTCCCACATTATTTATTTGCCCAAATATCTTTCCAAGATATATTTCTATTTTCAAATCTCATTTGAAAACAATTTCAAAACAGTTTCCGCTTACGGAATACATTTCCCAAATAATTATTTCCACTGAATCACCAAGTACAAAATACTTTTAATTTTAAAATAATTTAAAAACACTTTATTTAAATATACTTTATAACATTGAAATTTTAAAACTACTTTAATACTTTATTAAAAATATATACTTTAAAATAAACCACTTTATAATATAACTAAATTTCTCCTTTTAAAACATAATAGCAAATCACTTTTATATAATTACCACAATAATAGATTTTTGAAAATACTTACTTTGGAAATTAACCTTTAGAAATAATCAAATTTCCTAAAACATGCATTTTTAAACAAATTAGAACTTTTAACTTATATTAAAAATTGCTTTGAAAACGTACTTGGCTATCCAAAGAAATACACTTCTCATTCCCATCCTTTAAAAATAAATCAACATTTATTTTTAAACCAAACCATATCTTTTTATAAATTCCCATCTTGAATTTATATTCTCAAATATCCACTTATATTTTATTTTACTTTATAACCCAGTTTCCAAAATCTCACTTCTCTTTAAATTTCAAATTCCCAAATATTTAAATCAATTTACAATTGATTTTCCAATTTATTTTACTTTGAAATAAATTTCCTTACTTAATCCATTTATTTCCAAATTCATTAACTTCTAGATTTTATTTCTCATTATTATTTAAAATCTTTAAACTGAAACACAAGTTTCAGATTTTACCAAGTTCCTTCTTTCTTTTTAATTACATTTAAACATTGAATTAAAATAAATTATTTATTCCTTTAAATAATATCCCATAAGTTTTCTTAAATTTCAATATTTCTCTGTTTATTCAAAATTCCTCTTTTCCATATTTATTAGAATTTTGGAAATCACTTTTATTCTTAATCAGATTTATTCCCAAATTTATTCCGAACTCTTTATAATTATTTTACTTAAGAATTTACTCTTTTATTTCTTTTCAAAAATTCCATTCTAGAGATTTTGATAATTCAGCACATCCAAATCGATCCAACCAAACCATAACATCCAATTTTCCATATAATTCATCACAGGATATCAAAAATCATATCACAGAATATTTAACAAAATTAAATATTTTGAGGAATCCAGTTGGATCCCTCCAACCTGTTTCCCTGCATCCACAGATGTTAGCACAATACCAATTTCACTTCAAAGTGGAATATCGCGGTATATGGGATTTAAAATAAATTATCCGCTATTATGCGGCGCATAGGGTCTCATCCGCTATATAAATGCGGGAATATCAATTCCAATATATACATATGCCAATATATATATATTGGTATATACTACTATATACCATATCAATCAATCAAATCATTCAACCAGACATTCAAATTTAACCAATTAAATTAAACATAATTTAACTGAGTGAGATTAACTCACCTTTTGCCCCCTTTTAAATTTGCAATCTGATCCAATATTGCCTTGGATTTTCTGATATGAATTTCATCCTAGAATAAATTCATTTAATTACTTAAACAACTTCGAAAAAATCAACTTATCACTTTTTAATTAAATTTACTTAATTCCAATGATCGTTACTAACTTAGTTAATGTTTTCTGCCCATTTAAAATTCAAAGATATGTTATATATATAAATTTAAGCAGACAGGGGAATTACCTCAAAGCTAACAACACCCCGGCCTCACCACTGATCGCGAACAGCAAAGCCATGCTCCTAGTAAACTCCCTCACGAGCTAGATAGCGAACGTCATTCCGACGAACGACGACGAAAGTAAGCACACACCTAGACCTCGCTGCCTCCTCCATTTTCGAGAAAGGAATACTTCGCGATTCACCGTAGTAGGCCACAGTACTCCCAGAAACCACCACAACTGCTCCTCCTCGCTTGCGACAGTCCCCAGTAGTCGAAAAGCCTCACTCGACTCGACATGTAAACCCCCAACAGTCGTGTGCTTCATCGCGAGACAACCCCAAATCGCGATTCTCGTTGGCTGCTCTGCCCTTGGCTACTCGATGTCGAACCACCATTGCCTAAAGACACGTCGGTCTCGCGAGCTCCTTTTTCGTCGCAGCGTCTCCGGCCTGAATTCGAGTAGAACTGAAGACAAGGAAGCACAACCCCCTTTCGATCGAAGCCCTCCCTTGCTACTTCGTCGAACTCGAGTCGATGAACGAGAATTTGTGTTCGTTTTGTTTGTTTAATTCGATTTGCTAAACAGAGGGAGCAGCCATTTTGAATTTCTGATTTCGAACGAAAAAAATGATTTCGTTCCCTTGATTTTTATTTTTATTTTTAAACGGTAATCGATTTAAAGATTTTTGAGGATTTCGTTCGAAAAAGAGGAATTTTATTTGAAGATCGAACGAAAGAGGGGAGAAGATAAGGGAAATGTTGGCGTGTTGAAGAAGAGAAACTACAGTACTTCTGAGATAAGGGGAGAAGGTTCTGGTACAAAAATATCTGGCCAATCAAAAATATAGATAATTATCATTTGAATTTATACGTCTCGATATAAATTTCAGTGCGTTTTACAATCGTACGCTTACACAACAACTCCAATCACTACGGAAATTGAAATCCGACAATAATACAATATTACGGATCCAATGGAACTGGTTTCGTCGAATTCCGAGACTGTGCCTCGGAACGCATTTTTTTTTTATATCGATTTAAACGATAAAATTTCAAAACTGAACAAAACGCTTTGAAATTCAATTTTAAAAGTTTCATCACCTTCAATATTAACAATATAAATTTTCTGAACCTTTAAATTATTTTTAACAAGCTCGAAACTCCGGATTCTCTATTTTACCCTATATTCAATCATTTAATTCAATAATCTATCACCAAATAAATACTGTATATTTGAAAATAAAGTTAAAATTTAACCTTCGAATATTTAAAATAAATTAAATATTCTCATTTCAAATATACAAAAATTCTGGGTCGTCACAAATATCCCAGTTGATCAGAGTCACATTAATGAGTTGCTTTATGTAGTGTTATGGTCGAATTTTCCACAGTCTTCGAACGGACTTAAACGATTGAAGTGAATGAACAAACGATGGAGGAATTACCCAAGGATGGAGAAACATCACAAAAAGGCAATAAAATCTATAAAAAAATAGTCAAAAATATTTGAAATATTGGAAAGTTGCATTTTTGGTCGGGGTCCTTAGGTCGGTACTGAATTGGCCTGAAGCACGTCCCGAAAAAAAATCGAGGATTGACCTGGAGTGCGACCTGAAGTCAAATCATGTCGGTATTGACATGGTTTGGTTGGTACCCACATGAAAGTAAGACTTGGAATGGAAAGAGAAGGATGAAAGGAGCATAAACACGAACTAAAAATTAGATTTGCATGCATAAATTCATATCGTACCGACCTGATTTTCTTCTCGTGAGTGATATGGCATGACTTGGTCTTCATGCTAGATTACTAGAGAGATTTGGACATTTTTAGAGCTGGATTGTGAGATCTATGCTATATTTTTCCTATAAATAGCAAGCTACCTACAACTTGAAGAGGACCTTTTTCTTTTGGAACTTTTTCTCTATCTTCTTCCTCAAACCTTCTTAAATCTGAGATCTACTATATTATAATCGGATTTGAGTTGTAATCTTTGTATTTAGAAGAAAAAACATAAGATAATAAAATTAAAGTGGATGTAGGTTGAAGAATTTGTTGAACTACTATAAAAATTCTGTCTTTTTATTGCTTATTGATTAGATCTGCTATATATTATCTATTTTGGAATACTGTGCCATTTTTCGGCATAACAAGTAATGTCGTGACATGTGTGTTTTCACGGAGAAGATTTGATTTGATGGGATGTAGGCAGGTTTAGATTATGAAGTGTGTGACATATTTATTTCTTTATATATATATATATATATCACATATATAACCGAACACCACACAATTGTATATTTCTGTTGCGTTGTTATACTCACAACTAGTTTCTAGCCTGACTCAAGGTTTTGTTTTACGATATCTCCTAGGGTCATGTTGAAGATTGTCACTACATATATGACGATTATTCTTGCTCATTTTTCTATTATGACTCTTGAGCACATAGTTGATGAGACCACCCACATTGTGTCTTTAATTACCATCACCCTTGTTTTAGAAGACTTGACTTTTACCTTGGAGATCAGTTTGCATTGTTCAGTTAGAGTCGTTTGGAATAGAGAAACTATAAACCTGTACCTGGAATCCACAGATTTGGAGAAGATAAGCCTGTAATATCGTATACATGTATGACTTCATAGTTATATGTCATCTTTGAGAAGCAGAGATTTTGATTATATAACTTTACTAATTATATATATAGTGATGTTTTGAGATGTCTAATGTATATACAATTCGATATGTATACATTTTCATTTGTGATGATATTGTACTTACCATTATATAAATGATATGTTATGTGAATTGCTCAAATCTTTGATCCACTCCTTTTGAGCCCTTTGATCCAAGTTAATGGACAGTAAACTACCTATGGTAATTCGGTCATTAGTACCGAGGCATCATAGCATGGTATCAAAGAAAATTTGTATCTTGATTGATTATAATTTGACTAAATCAAAAATCAAAAATCAAAAATCAAAACATAATTGACCTTAGATTAGAAAGACTTAGGAAGTTGTCACCATGAAAGAAGCCTAAGAAGAGTTTAAAGTAACTCATCTATGTGATAAACGAGTTATAATAAGTGTTCTAAAGGGTGAACGCTTAGATATTATATATATACAATCATTTGTATTATGAAACATATTTGTTAGTGGAATATTATATATTAAAGAAAATATTGTACATTTGTCTAATAAAGTGATATATGTTTAACAGAAAAATGGTAGGACCAAGTCATCCAAGAACAGGAGCATCAACAGAACTAACCGGTGGGTCAAATTAGCAGTTCTAGTAATGTCGAAGTCCTATTAACTATGGATAAATGGATGGAAGTTATGAGGCACATACAAGGAATAGGAGCAGAACTAGGAGCTCAAAATCTGAACTGAATCAACGTTCGAAATTCACAAAATCTTGTAGTGACTATATGAGCCTTAGAGGCTGGCCATTTTTGGGTAATGAAGGGTTAATGAGAGTTCATGCTTGGTTAAAAACTTATGAAAGATTATTTGATGTAACGACCCGGGATTTTCGAACCCGAAAATTCCAGATAGTTAGAAGAAAAAGAAAGAGATAGAAGAAAGAAACAGAACAAGACACAGATTCTCACATTCGCAGGGGATCAAAATACAATATCAAATAATAATATCAGTCATACAAAGAAAACTGTATTTTGTTAATTTTCATCAATACATCAGAGTTACAACATATACACAAATCACTGGACATATAAAATTAACATGTTCCAGACTACAATCTATATATACTACACAGTCTCATATACACAGCGGAATACTCCATACGTTTCTGTCATCCAGCTCGCCTCCTGAGCTTTCGAACGTCCTTACCTGAAAATCTGTAATACTCGGTCTGACCCGAGCATTACATCAAAGTAACACCCGGGTCAGGCTGGAAACCAGCGTGAGTAAACTCATCTAACAAGAAATTCCAATCCATATAACTTATTTAAAACCCGGGGTAACTCGTACTTACTACACGTAAACATCTCATATAGTCAACACTTATTTTCTCAAAACAATATCTAAGTATCCAACTTAGTTTAAATGGTCCATATTATCCCAAACTGGCCTATTTGATTTCACATATCAATCTATAAAGAATTATAGAAGATTTCAAATCGAAGTGGTTTCGGGTATTAACTAATACCCGACTCCTGTCTCTTCGAATCCAATGTCATCTTTAATCCAATTTGTTTAAGTGAAAAAAAATCCAATTTTTAAATACAGGATGTCACATTACAAAGCAATTCATCATCGATAGCTAACCCACATTATCCCAATTCAACACAAACATATCATATCATAGATCATCACAATATATCAGACTAGAGACATTAATCCAAACATTCAATACAATTCAATCATCCATAAGCAAAATTTATTTATCATACCATTTCTAATTAATAATTAATTTCTCTAATCACTTTTGAAATCCTGCTTACTTAACATTAATTAATTACAAATAAATTTATTAATCATCCTTTAATTATCATTTTTTTACATGAAGTAATTAGCCTTTAATTGATTTCACAAATTAATTAACTTCAACCATTCACATTAAGTAATCCTTTAATTACTCTCATAAAGTAGTTAACAATAATTTATTACATTGATCCTTAATTAATTACTCTAATTAATTATTATATAATCACTTACATTGATTAATTATCCTTAATTATTAATTAATTAACCTTAATTATTAATTAATTATACTTTAATCATAAATTAGTTAACCCTTAATTATTAATTAATTATACTTTAATCATAAATTAATTAACCCTTAATTATTAATTAATTAACCTTATTTATTCTTTAATTACTTACATTAAGTAATTATCCTTTAAGTAATTATCCTTTAATTACTTTAATTAATTAATCTTTAATTACTTATGATCTTAAAAAAAAGATAAACCATTATTTCAATTATCATTTAAATCTTATTTAATGACCTTTGGAATTTAACCATCATTCACTTATTAACTTAAACCTATAAGTTAATTAACAATTAAAACATTTTATCTTCTTAATTAACTTTCTTAATTTCAACTTTAAGTTTATTTAAAATAAACTTTAAAATTAAAGGTTATATATATTTAAAACATTTTAAACTTAATTAGTTTAAAATAATTTATTTTCAAAACCTTACACTAATCTCAAACTTATGTAAACAATTTTTATTTTAAAAGAAATAATTGAAAAATTATTTAAACTTGTTTTATTTCAAAATTTTAAAACTTAGTTAAAACTTTAAACCAACCCGAGTCGAACCCAGTACAACCCATACCCTAACCCGAGCCAACATAACAAAATCTCAAGCAACAACCCAAATCCACCTCCTTTCTTTTTAACTTTGTTTTTAGTTTAAAATTTTTAAAACCTGTTAACCATGTTACCCCACGCGAACATCCCGGAGCCAAACTCGAGCCATCAACCCAAATTCCCGAAAGAAAACTCGAGTCACTCACAACCCTTCTGCCACTTCGAGTCGAACCACCAAAAATCTTCGAGAAACTCACCAATATTCCCGATGCTCTCATCACGTAGCAACCATCAGATACCAAAGTATACGCGTGCACGTGCACGACTAGCCTGACGACCTCCGACCATCGCCGATCTTCCCAACGAGTCGCTGACGATCTCATCACCCTGAACAACAACCCAGTATCACCAAAATCACCACGAAACCTAAAAGAGCTATCGAGCTCCACCTGAAACCCGACTTCGATCACCAATTCACTTCGCACCTCCACGTCACTTCGCCAGAATTCTCGCCACTTCACCAGGGCCTCCGCCTGAGTCCCTAGCTCCTGCTCCCCCTTGACCTCACCTCAAAAACTTTGACGATGTTGCAATTTCCTCGAGAACCAATTCGACCAAAACCACAGTTCAAACCCTAAATCATCGCCACCTGATCACCACGATCATTAGAAAAATCTATAAACATTTTTCCGTGAATCCCCATCCCCTTGGCTACCTTCAGTCATGACGACGACATTCTCTACTTCGCCGACGACCAGTAATTCCCAAAAATCCCAATTTCGATCATCTCACGAATATTTAATATTCCCAAACTTAAAAATCAAGATTTGATTATTAAAATTCATTAATTTGTAATACGAATCAAATTATAAGTCTAAATCATGAATTCCATAAACTTTAATTTTTGACTTATATTTGGTTTTTACTGTAATTCATATATTTTAAGATAATTACTCATTAATTTCTTTCGAATCTATTTTTAAAAATGATGTTAACATATTACAAACATTTTTCTTTTAGACATCAGAGCCTAAATTCGATTGTACAATGAGCAATTAAATTTCTTTGTTGGCTTTGAACCTACAGTATGACAGAGATGATATATACACATATGCACAGACCTGCATATACATATACTCTATATATATCCACATGCAGCACATTATCATTCACATAAACTCAACTCCAAGTCATTCCTTAATATTAATCACATGCAAACCAATTTACATATAAAATTTTGAAAGTTTGCTCACCTCATTGAAGAACAGAGGCCTGGTTTTAATGCTCTGATCTTGAAAGCTAGATTTTGTTTTCTGAAACTTGGTTTATCTGGATCAGTTTTGTAACGACCCGATATTTTCAACCATTCGCATCCATTATAAGTGTATAGGTACACACTAATGCCGGAATTGAATTGCTCAAAATACCGCGTTGTAAATAAAATTTGGCAAATCTCAGAATATACAGTAAATAAATATAATCACAGATCATAGACACAGAGTAAAATAATGCAGCGGAAGTAAAAGAAATAGTAGTTCATGAAGCTACTATGAAAATATATCAGAGTTAAATAAGATACAATAGAAGAAACAAAGTACAGCAGAAGTCTCAATACAATAACCAAGTACAAGCTGAGTAGAACAACGGAACAGAAATAGATAGGACCAGACAAGCAGACAATCTCTAGCGATTCAAATCTCCGAGAGAGTGGAAATCCAAATCTGTGAATAACTCAGGCTGACCCGAGCGTAAAGCAAAACACAAAACACTCGAGTCAGGACAATATATACTTATATAATGTAAACCAACTCAAGTGAACTGTAATAAAGGTACAAGTAACTTAAAGAATGCTTGGGATCGCCCATTCTTTAAGGATCCGTTAAAATATCTACTATGTAGTAATATTCGCTATTATAATAGTGTCTACATAAGTAAAGTATAATCATATCGGAAAATAGCGTTAAGGGGATGGAGAACCTTAACGCGGTCGGATCTTAAAATCATAATCGTAGTAAAGCTCGATATGGTAGGTGACACAGCACAACTAGGCAATGCTAGGGTAGATATACCAATTACGCATCCGGACTAGTGGTGACCCATAGCAGCCACTACCGCCCACCTCGAACAACACTCCCAATCAAGGGTGGCCACCAAATCAATCACAAGTAATAGAATGGTATCGAAGAAGTGTGTTTGATAAGAGGTGCTACCTCATTGGTCCGTCAATCGCTCCTGTTTTAGCCACCTTATGCCAACTCACGAGAGTTGGGTCCACGTATATACCTTAGGATCGTCGCCACCATCCTACTTCATTCTGGAAACTCCACCGCGTACACAGTTGTCAAAGTGGTTTTCGGTATCGACAGAGAGTATGTCCATATCTGATCACGGTCTCTTTGCCAACCAATCGTTATTATAACCCGTGGTTATAACTTTTAAAAACAATACTTTACTTCAAAATAAGATATCATTTCAAAATCATGTCTTTATCAAAATAAAGATTTATCATTTCCAAATCATTTCAATATTCTAAAATATCGTATCCTTTCAAACTTCTTTTCAAATCATTTCAATATACCAAAATATCATATCTTACAAACTTCATTTCAAATCATTTTAATATATCAAAATATCATATCTTTGTTAGTTATACTTCAAAACAAAAATCATATTTATTTCAAAACTATGTTCATTTCAAAACAACATCATTTCCATTTCAAACATATATTCACCTTTCAAATAGTCTATACTTTCAAAGTTATAATTCTTTTGAAACTAAAACATTTGAAATCATTATACTTTGAAAATCACAACATTTCGAAAACATATATTTGATATCATCTTTTAATTCTACATATTTACAAATTTATTAAATTAAACCCAAATTCCAAATTTTAATTTAAACTTAATTCAAACCATCATTTTCAACTCACATTCAGTTTACTAACAAACCATTTCAAATATAGGTTTAATTCACAAATACAATATTCAATCTTTAGTATATTTCAAAGCTTAAATATCCCACATTTCATAAATTCAAAATCATTTATATACATTTCAAAATATCAAAATATTATTCAAAGCATCATTCATTTATATTTCATTTAAATACCATTTGAATCCATTCATTTTATTAAATTTAAATACCATTCTAAACTCACATTAAAATCAAATTCTTTCATTTAAAACCATTTAAATGTCTCTTCATTATCTTTAGAAATTTAACATTTAATTTCCAAAATTATATCATTTTTCAAAGATTATTTTTCATTAAAATTTATTAAAACAACAAAAATACAGTTTCCGTAGAACTTACAAATGCTACGTAAAGTTATAGTTTAAAATAGTTCATTTAACAAAACGACAGCACTTAAATGCTGTAATATATTTCCATTAAATTTAAAATAAACTTAAATGTTAAGTTTAACCACTACAGCACTTACAAAGTGCTATAATAGCCTTTATTTCAAATTAACTTTTTTTAGTTCATTTAAACAACTACAGCATTTGCAAAATGCTGTGATATCTTTTACATACATTTCAAAAATGCTGTCAAATCAAATTCAGAGTTTAATTACCTTTTCACAAATTTAACTAAATTTCAAATTTTATTTAATTAACTTAAACCTTTAATTAAAACTAAATTTCACATTTCCAAGTCAAGTTATATTTTAAAAGATCACTTTTAAACATTCATTTATTTAACCACTTAAATTCATAGAAAAATCAATAATACTTTAATAAATCATTTAAATTCAAATTAAATCAAATTATCATAATTACCATTTTCCAAATATAATTAAATTTCCATTTTATTTATATAACTTAAATATCATTTTTTAACCAAAATTCCAAATTTCCAAACTTGAGTTATATTTCAAAAATCCAGTTAAACCATTCATTTATTACATTTTTAACACATAGAAAAATCATAATTTCTTTAATTCAAAATATTTCAAAATAGGTTTAAATCAAATTTCATGAATTTATATTTTTTAAAATACTTAAAAATATCCAAAACACCTTATAAAATAACCACGGGCCTGTATATAATTTTCTAGCCTAGGTTAAGTGATACGGATATGTATCATTTCAATCCGCAGTTTAAAAAGAAAAATCCGGGTTCTATCATTTCAAACCCGCAATCCCAAGTTAAACAAAATAAATAAAAACCATTCAGGCCTATCATTTCAGCCCATAACGATTTTTCCCTATTCTAAAGTCCGTTCGGGTATGTATCATTTCAACCCATAGTGATTCTAATCTACAGGGAACTTGCAGTGTGATAAACAGATATAAATAACAGAATAGCATGAAATAACAGTAACATATGATATAATAAGTGTAATAACAGGTGTGAACATCATATGATAATAATATAAACATATATAACATGATGATATACATTACAGATTCAAATGGTGTCGGTTTATCAGTTATATAGGTACATATTGTCTGGTGAGAATAACTCACCTGTATTGAGCTGGAGATGACAACTAACACACACATCATAGGATCCACAAAGGCACGAGAGTATGATAGTGATTTGAGTGTGGGAGAGACAAGCCTAAATGCCTTGAATACATGAAACAAACCAATACAATATACATGAATAAACACTACACAACAATTTAAATAACTTGTATATTCAAGCACAAATCAATTCCAAACCAATTGCACTTGCCTCCATCTAGCATAGGCTCAGCTATGGATGGAAAATACATGAATAAGGCTTGCTCTAAGGTCTGGTTGTGGACCTATAGGGGTCGGCCTAACCTAGAGAAGGTGGTGGACAAGTTTGTGAAGCAAAAATCTAATATTACAAGGCAAAAGCATTGAATTCAAGGCAACTAAAGGGCTCGGCCTAGGTCATGGAGGACATGGCTATCTCAGGTGGGGTCAGTAGGTGGTGTGCAGAGGTGTCTCAGGTCTGAAACAAGTTGGTGGTGGTGGTGGTTGGTCGGCCTAGGTGGTGGAGAGAGGTGGTGGAAGGAGGATGTGCTTGGCTATGGGATCTAGGTGATGTTGCATCAAAACTATGGTGGTTCTTCATCACATAGGGGCTAGGCTATGGCATGGGAAGGGGCTGGAGGAGGTGTTGGTTAGAGGGGATGGTGGTGGAGGTGGCCAAGGTGGTGGATGTGGTGTTGGCCGATCCAAAGAAGAGGAGGACAAGTGCAAAATTATGTGAAAACAAAGGAAAACATAGAAAAGAAGAAGGTTTTTATCCAAAAATATTTGCAAATGATGATGGCCATGATTTTTGTGATTGAGAAGAGTTTGTATACGGAAATAAAAAGAAAAATAAGCAGCTGAAAGAAAAGTTAAGGTCGGCCAAAGAAATTGAATGAAAAAGGTTGGAAAACGAAGAGACGGGAAAACAAAGAGCCTTAGGCAAACCAAGAGTCACAAACTCTTCAAATTTCCATTATTAATTTAGAAATTTGTAAATACATATAAAACTGATAAATAAAGATAAAACTCAGTAAAGAAAAATTAATATATAAAATAAATAATTAAATTTTAATTATATAGCATTTAAATTAAGAAAATGGCTAAAATTTGCAAACTAGGCTTTAAAAATTTAGAAATAACCTCAATACACTTTGGAAACATTTATTTTAATTTGAATACATGTAAAATGAATAAAATAAAGTAAAACACAGCAAATAAGAGTGAATGCATAAAATAAATAAATAAATTTTAATTATATATAATTAAATTAAGAAAATAGCAAAGAAAATAGAAATTAGGCTTTAAAATTAGAAAACAATTTGAGTAGACTTTAGAAAAATTATATTATCATTTGTAAAAATATTAAAAGACAAAATATACATCAAATAACATATTAGCACATATTTAAAATAAAATATAACAAAGAAAAAGTAATTTATACAATTTAAAATAGGCAAAATTTCAAAATAAACAATTTATACTCAAAATTGAAATGTACATATCTTTTGCAGTTTAACTCCGTTTTCAACGAAACGAAAAGTAATATTCATTTTATTGAATCTATTTTCATAATAAAAGATAAAATTTATAATTTTAAATATTTAAAATTTAAATTTAAAAGTCAAAGTTTGACTATTTTAACCAAAATTCACTTTTAGGAAAATTATTCTATTCGGTCATATTTGGACCTCTAATCCATATCAAAATCAAAGTTTATATTTAAAATAACAAAATTTATTCTTTTTCATAAATAAAGCTTTTTAAATCTGGAAATATCAATTTAAAAATAATTGTAAAATACAGGGTTGTTACACTCTCCCCCACTCAAAGCTTTTCGTCCCCGAAAAGGAACGAGGTACGGGAAAGCACAAAAAAAGATAGAATGAAATAGAATTAAGACAAGATGATAAGAAGATTGGAATTACACCTGATAACTATTGTTATAGGTAAGTTTAACAAGATGGAGGTGATCAAATAAAGAATATAAGCACGAAAAAGATCCTCTAGAGTCTGAATCTCCCTTTTCACTTGACCGACGGTCTATGAATTGAAAAATAGTGCTCAAGGTTAAAATGAGTACCAAAAATTTTCAAAGATTACAGAAAGATTTCTAAACAGACTGGTATAAGCAATAGCCTTCCCATTCTGTAACAAGATAAGAGAAATAAGGACAACCAAAAGATAGTTTGAAAAAAAAAAAAAAAATAAGATAATAGATTTGTAACCATAATGTTTTGAAATCATAACAATTTAGAGATGTTATCATTTGGAAATCATACTACTAAAAATCATAACACTTTGGAAATGTTATTCTAAAAAAACATAACACTTAGAAAATCATAACACTTAAAAAAAAAACTTCATTTAAACCATTTTAATTCAAGGTCAAATAATATTCATTTTAAAGTTGTAACATTTCTAAGTTCATTCAATTATAAAAATTTCCAAAACATTGTCTTTTCAAAATAGCAGCACTTATAAAATGCTAAGTAGATATATTAATATTTCAAATCAGTTTAGTTCCAGAAATATTTATTTGGACATCATTTAACTTATGACTTATTAAAACAAACTTTTATGAATGGAATATCCAAATTAAACTATACTTCGTTTATTAACTTAAAAGTTCACTATTTTAGTTAGCTCTTAATTTAACACATAACCTAACACTTTATTTAAAATACCCATTTCTCAAATAGATATTCCTTTAATAAGTTACACTTAAAATTCCATTTGAAAACCAAATTCTCAATTATCAATTTTTAGTGATGTTAAAATACATTTTAACTATTTAAATCATAATTATTCATTTTTCAAGACATATCTATTTCATAAATAAAATATTTATCATAGCAAATATAACAATCAAATTTCTTTACACATTTATTCATTTAGACATCAATTAGACTATGATTTCAAGTTAAATAAACTTTATTACAAAATGTCCAATTCAAATGTATTTTATTTTATCTATTCAAAGATACATTATTTATTATACAACATATTCATTTCAGGAAATAACCTTTATTAAAATTCCTAGGTTAGACTTAAGGTTCCATATTAAATCAAATTTGATTATTAATTTATTTAAATAAAATCTCTTTAAATTCCTTTTTCACTATTTACCTCTGTTAATCTTTTATAACTAAAATTTAAGCGTATAACATTTATTATAACCACTCAAATTTTATTTATAAAATGTTTTTATATTGTATATTATCCAATTACATTGTTAACTTCTAAAAATTAAGGTAAGCTATATTGGAATGCAATTGAGAATTAAACAAATACAACTTTCTTAAACTAGTATACACTATAAACATTCTAATTCAATCATTTCAAGCTTTAATATTTATTCAAAAATTTGATTTTCTTTTTATACTTGAAGTTATTATTTAAGATAGAATTTAAGAATAAAATTTTCGATTCCTTTCAAACTATTTAGAGATAAATAAATGTATGTACATAATTTGTCAAATCAAATTTAAATCATATATCTATATATTTTATAAATCAAATCATCTTTTAGAAATTCAAATCAATTAAATTCCCCAAAATAAAGCTGTAGCAAGACTACAGAACAGTCTCTTCACTTCGAAACTCTAAAATGAACGTCGATGATGCTGCAGTCATCACCGAAATTATTTTCCAGCGACAAAGAGAAGAGCACTAAATTTTTAAACTTAAAAATCCTTTAGAAACAAATTTCTACTTGGAAATACTTTAAATAATATATCCTTTTAAAACTTTTAACACAAGGTTTGAATCCATTGGAAATTAAATTCTTAAATTTCTTGTTTTAAATTCATTTCAGTTCCCAAATAAATTTATAAACAACTATTTACAAATTCATTTGTAGAACAATAAATGATAAATCAAGTATTATCACTTCAAATTATCAATTTAAATCAATTTATTAAGTTCCATAATTTTTACTTATTTCAAAATTTAGTTCATTAACCAAATTTTTTAAAATAATATTGTGTCAGTTTGTTCTGTCAAAGTGTTTTAGAAATCCTATCGATAGCATTGATCAGACGAATCGATCGGAAGCCCAAATCAACATCAACAACTCAAACAACACAATATATAAAACAAACATAGATTTACAAGTACAATTCAAAATGTTTGGAGATATTTTGGAAACAAAAGACAAGATGATTAAATAACAAAATAGGGGATGGGTAAGCTTAAATAAATCGCGGGCAACTTTAACCGGGTCAACCGTGACTTAATGAATAAGATCAAATGTGTATTTTTTTTCTGGGGTAAATCTACCTTTGATCTCAAGAGATAGAGTTTGGAATAATAAAAGATATTAGCATCTAAACCAAGGATAAATATAAATCTCTGGTGAATCGATGCTGATTATAAAGGATTTTCACCCTTTTATAAGAAAATTAGAATATTGGCGAGACCGCCAATTCACTATAAAGATCATTGGAAGTGGATTTATGAGATACTCCAGAATCAAAGGAAGATGAATAGTAAGGGACACGAATGTATTTTGGAACCGCAGGGAACGTTCCAAAAGTTCAACGGAAATTCGAATCAAGAGGAAAAGATTCAAACTCGAACGAAAGTGATTCTGTAAATAAATCTACTCCATATGCTGAGTTTTGCCTCAAAGCCAAAGCTCTGATACCAACTGTAACGACCCGATATTTTCAACCATTCGCATCCATTATAAGTGTATAGGTACACACTCATGCCGGAATTGAATTGCTCAAAATACCGCGTTGTAAATAAAATTTGGCAAATCTCAGAATATACAGTAAATAAATATAATCACAGATCATAGACAGAGAGTAAAATAATGCAGCGGAAGTAAAAGAAATAGTAGTTCATGAAGCTACTATGAAAATATATCAGAGTTAAATAAGATACAATAGAAGAAACAAAGTACAGCAGAAGTCTTAATACAATAACCAAGTACAAGCTGAGTAGAACAACGGAACAGAAATAGATAGGACCAGACAAGCAGACAATCTCCAGCGATTCAAATCTCCGAGAGAGTGGAAATCCAAATCTGTGAATAACTCAGGCTGACCCGAGCGTAAAGCAAAACACAAAACACTCGAGTCAGGACAATATATACTTATATAATGTAAACCAACTCAAGTGAACTGTAATAAAGGTACAAGTAACTTAAAGAATGCTTGGGATCGCCCATTCTTTAAGGATCCGTTAAAATATCTACTATGTAGTAATATTCACTATTATAATAGTGTCTACATAAGTAAAGTATAATCATATCGGAAAATAGCGTTAAGGGGATGGAGAACCTTAACGCGGTCGGATCTTAAAATCATAATCGTAGTAAAGCTCGATATGGTAGGTGATACGGCACAACTAGGAAATGCCAGGGTAGATATACCAATTACGCATCCGGACTAGTGGTGACGCATAGCAGCCACTACCGCCCACCTCGAACAACACTCCCAATCAAGGGTGGCCACCAAATCAATCACAAGTAATAGAATGGTATCGAAGAAGTGTGTCCGATAAGAGGTGCTACCTCCTTGGTCCGTCAATCGCTCTTGTTTTAGCCACCTTATGCCAACTCACGGGAGTTGGGTCCACGTATATACCTTAGGATCGTCGCCATCATCCTACTTCATTCTGGAAACTCCACCGCGTACACAGTTGTCAAAGTGTTTTTCGGTATCGACAGAGAGTATGTCCATATCCGATCCCGGTCTCTTTGCCAACCAATCGTTATTATAACCCGTGGTTATAACTTTTAAAAACAATACTTTACTTCAAAATAAGATATCATTTCAAAATCATGTCTTTATCAAAATAAAGATTTATCATTTCCAAATCATTTCAATATTCTAAAATATCGTATCCTTTCAAACTTCTTTTCAAATCATTTCAATATACCAAAATATCATATCTTACAAACTTCATTTCAAATCATTTTAATATATCAAAATATCATATCCTTGATAGTTATACTTCGAAATCAAAATCATTTTTATTTCAAAACTATGTTCATTTCAAAACAACATCATTTCCATTTCAAACATATATTCACCTTTCAAATAGTCTATACTTTCAAAGTTATAATTCTTTTGAAACTAAAACATTTGAAATCATTATACTTTGAAAATCACAACATTTCGAAAACATATATTTGAAATATTCTTTTAATTCTACATATTTACAAATTTATTAAATTAAACCCAAATTCCAAATTTTAATTTAAATTTAATTCAAACCATCATTTTCAACTCACATTCAGTTTACTAACAAACCATTTCAAATATAGGTTTAATTCACAAATACAATATTCAATCTTTAGTATATTTCAAAGCTTAAATATCCCACATTTCATAAATTCAAAATCATTTATATACATTTCAAAATATCAAAATATTATTCAAAGCATCATTCATTTATATTTCATTTAAATACCATTTGAATCCATTCATTTTATTAAATTTAAATACCATTCTAAACTCACATTAAAATCAAATTCTTTCATTTAAAACCATTTAAATGTCTCTTCATTATCTTTAGAAATTTAACATTTAATTTCCAAAATTATATCATTTTTCAAAGACTATTTTTCATTAAAATTTATTAAAACAACAAAAATACAGTTTCCGTAGCACTTACAAATGCTACGTAAAGTTATAGTTTAAAATAGTTCATTTAACAAAACGACAGCACTTAAATGCTGTAATATATTTCCATTCAATTTAAAATAAACTTAAATGTTAAGTTTAACCACTACAGCACTTACAAAGTGCTATAATAGCCTTTATTTCAAATTAACTTTTTTAGTTCATTTAAACAACTACAGCATTTGCAAAATGCTGTAATATCTTTTACATACATTTCAGAAATGATGTCAAATCAAATTCAGAGTTTAATTACCTTTTCACAAATTTAACTAAATTTCAAATTTTATTTAATTAACTTAAACCTTTAATTAAAACTAAATTTCACATTTCCAAGTCAAGTTATATTTTAAAAGATCACTTTTAAACATTCATTTATTTAACCACTTAAATTCATAGAAAAATCAATAATACTTTAATAAATCATTTAAATTCAAATTAAATCAAATTATCATAATTACCATTTTCCAAATATAATTAAATTTCCATTTTATTTATATAACTTAAATATCATTTTTTAACCAAAATTCCAAATTTCCAAACTTGAGTTATATTTCAAAAATCCAGTTAAACCATTCATTTATTACATTTTTAACACATAGAAAAATCATAATTTCTTTAATTCAAAATGTTTCAAAATATGTTTAAATCAAATTTCATGAATTTATATTTTTTAAAATACTTAAAAATATCCAAAACACCTTATAAAATAACCACGGGCCTGTATATAGTTTTCTAGCCTAGGTTAAGTGATACGGATATGTATCATTTCAATCCGCAGTTTAAAAAGAAAAATCCGGGTTCTATCATTTCAAACCCGCAATCCCAAGTTAAATAAAATAAATAAAAACCATTCAGGCCTATCATTTCTGCCCATAACGATTTTTCCCTATTCTAAAGTCCGTTCGGGTATGTATCATTTCAACCCATAGTGATTCTAATCTACAGGGAACTTGCAGTGTGATAAACAGATATAAATAACAGAATAGCATGAAATAACAGTAACATATGATATAATAAGTGTAATAACAGGTGTGAACATCATATGATAATAATATAAACATATATAACATGATGATATACATCACAGATTCAAATGGTGTCGGTTTATCAGTTATATAGGTACATATTGTCTGGTGAGAATAACTCACATGTATTGAGCTAGAGATGACAACTAACACACACATCATAGGATCCACAAAGGCACGAGAGTATGATAGTGATTTGAGTGTGGGAGAGACAAGCCTAAATGCCTTGAATACATGAAACAAACCAATACAATATACATGAATAAACACTACACAACAATTTAAATAACTTGTATATTCAAGCACAAATCAATTCCAAACCAATTGCACTTGCCTCCATCTAGCATAGGCTCAGCCATGGATGGAAAATACATGAATAAGGCTTGCTCTAAGGTCTGGTTGTGGACCTATAGGGGTCGGCCTAACCTAGAGAAGGTGGTGGACAAGTTTGTGAAGCAAAAATCTAATATTACAAGGCAAAAGCATTGAATTCAAGGCAACTAAAGGGCTCGGCCTATGTCATGGAGGACATGGCTATCTCAGGTGGGGTCAGTAGGTGGTGTGCAGAGGTGTCTCAGGTCTGAAACAGGTTGGTGGTGGTGGTGGTTGGTCGGCCTAGGTGGTGGAGAGAGGTGGTGGAAGGAGGATGTGCTTGGCTATGGGATCTAGGTGATGTTGCATCAAAACTATGGTGGTTCTTCATCACATAGGGGCTAGGCTATGGCATGGGAAGGGGCTGGAGGAGGTGTTGGTCAGAGGGGATGGTGGTGGAGGTGGCCAAGGTGGTGGATGTGGTGTTGGCCGATCCAAAGAAGAGGAGGACAAGTGCAAAATTATGTGAAAACAAAGGAAAACATAGAAAAGAAGAAGGTTTTTATCCAAAAATCTTTGCAAATGATGATGGCCATGATTTTTGTGATTGAGAAGAGTTTGTATACGGAAATAAAAAGAAAAATAAGCAGCTGAAAGAAAAGTTAAGGTCGGCCAAAGAAATTGAATGAAAAAGGTTGGAAAACGAAGAGACGGGAAAACAAAGAGCCTTAGGCAAACCAAGAGTCACAAACTCTTCAAATTTCCATTATTAATTTAGAAATTTGTAAATACATATAAAACTGATAAATAAAGATAAAACTCAGTAAAGAAAAATTAATATATAAAATAAATAATTAAATTTTAATTATATAGCATTTAAATTAAGAAAATGGCTAAAATTTGCAAACTAGGCTTTAAAAATTTAGAAATAACCTCAATACACTTTGGAAACATTTATTTTAATTTGAATACATGTAAAATGAATAAAATAAAGTAAAACACAGCAAATAAGAGTGAATTCATAAAATAAATAAACAAATTTTAATTATATATAATTAAATTAAGAAAATAGCAAAGAAAATAGAAATTAGGCTTTAAAATTAGAAAACAATTTGAGTAGACTTTAGAAAAATTATATTATCATTTGTAAAAATATTAAAAGACAAAATATACATCAAATAACATATTAGAACATATTTAAAATAAAATATAACAAAGAAAAAGTAATTTATACAATTTAAAATAGGCAAAATTTCAAAATAAACAATTTATACTCAAAATTGAAATGTACATATCTTTTGCAGTTTAACTCCGTTTTCAACGAAACGAAAAGTAATATTCATGTTATTGAATCTATTTTCATAATAAAAGATAAAATTTATAATTTCAAATATTTAAAATTTAAATTTAAAAGTCAAAGTTTGACTATTTTAACCAAAATTCACTTTTAGGAAAATTATTCTATTCGGTCATATTTGGACCTCTAATCCATATCAAAATCAAAGTTTATATTTAAAATAACAAAATTTATTCTTTTTCATAAATAAAGCTTTTTAAATCTGGAAATATCAATTTAAAAATAATTGTAAAATACAGGGTTGTTACAAGTTTGATTGATGATGATCTGATGTTTGATTTACTTTGATGTTGAATTTGTTGCTTGATCCAGGCTTTTATTCGTTTCTAATTTTAAATGCATTGAATTTGTTTTAATCTGTTCAGGTTTTGATTTTATTTTACTTCTTTTCTTTGTTTTGAATTTTCAGGTTTGAGATGTTTTAAAACTGAAAATACTTTTTGTTTCTCTTTTCTATTTACTCAAATTAAAAGAATTTCATAATGCCACTTGCCTATATTGTTAACACTTGTTCATTTCTTAAGTTAAATGATTTACATTTGTTACTTTGTGTGTTAAAATCTTAACACTTGTCCTTAGCATGAGAATTTTTATTATATATTGTATTTATCCTTTATATTATTTATATTATATTTGTTTATTTATTTATATTTTATTATATATACTTATATAACTCAAAGAAAACAATATAAACTTATTTATTTATCCCCATTTTAAGCTTAAACTATTTATTTATTTATTTTTTAAAGAAAGTATTTTAAACCTTTAAATCTTAGCTTAAGCTATTATAAATATATATATCCTTAATGTTTTAAAAATATAGATTTTAACTTAAAATAACCTTTGAAAATTATTACATTGAATTCAAATCAATGCTTTCAAATCACAAAACATATATATATATATACACACACTTAAAATTTCCAACATTATAAAGTTTGCACATAACTACTTATATATTCATAAATTTACTATAAGATTTATCATTTCCAGATATTTAATTCAACATTTATTATAGTTTCAAACCACTTATTCATCCAGATATTATTAAATTATCAGAATTTATTTGTTCACTTATAAATCGGTATTTTATTTATTCAATCCTGTTAATTATCAATTTACAGATGTCCGAAAAATCCTGGGTTATCACATTCCTCCCCCCTTTAAATCTTTTCGTCCTCGAAAAGGAATGAAGCAAGAATTTTATTACAATGTTGATTATCAGTTAAATTATTCCTTAGACATCTTAACTCTTAACTCTTTTTATTATATAAATTTCAAAACACTTTTAAAACTACATAATATTACCAAATAGTTTTATAAAAATACTTTTATAACTTGTTGTCTCAACCAGTCCATCCTTGTTCTCACAGAAATTCGGTAATACGTTGATCAGGCGTAAGACTGAAAATCTATAAGGACTTAGCAAACCCGTTTCAACACCTAGTGAAAATACTTGGAAAATAATTTATTGAAAATATAGAAAACATTTTTGAAAATAGAGAAAATATTTTTGGTGAGAATGCTCTGGAAATCATCACCCCCATCCATGGTCACAGTTACATCACGGGTTACGTTGCCATCGCAGCAAAAGTCCATGTAACTGATTACACCATGGAACCCACAACAGATCGCAGTTACATTCCAAGGTTACGTTGCCACCGTAGCAAAAGTCCATGTAACTGTTGGCTCTCAACGGCACAAGCGATTTCGCTATCAAAATGAAACTTCTCCACTCTTACATAGGTCACAGTCTACCGATATAAAATCAAACGCAGACTGTTGGCTCTCAACGGCACACATGACTTTCGCTATGGTCTGTAGTAGATCGCAGTGACATTGAGTTACACTGTCGTCACAGCATAACCCAAATGCCACTGTGGGCACCAGCCCCTCGACTTTCACTACACAAATAATCCTCAGGAACTAGTTTTATTCGGACTCCTCACAGGATCAACTTTAGAAACCCCCCTTGGGGCTCAAGGCAGTACCACCCTGTGGCACTCCTGAGAAGTTCATTTCAAGGGAGCGCCTTTTTCCCCAAAGCCATTCTCAAAACACTTTATACTATATACTTATAGTATCTTCAAATCACACCCTTTATGATTTATATCAAAATCATCTTTACACAAAATCGATATCCAAAATCGATAGTTCCAAACTTGGTTTTCCAAAATCCAAAATTGATTTTCTCAAAAATCAAAAGCCTTTCCAAAATTACATAGGTTCCCAAAACCTTTTCCAAAATCATTCTCATAAAACCCTTTATATATATATAGATATATATAACTTTTGAAAATCTTTGGATCATTTCAAACTCCTATAAAACCTCTTTTATACTTCAAATATATTCAAAATCCTTTTCTTTTGGCAATAGATTTAACAAGGGAAGATTTATCTTATATAACAAGGATATATAACTTTGTTTATTCCAAATCAAATATTCAAATTTGACAAATCTTTTATAAAGTTATTAACCATATTACTTTTCATTTCAAAACCATTTTACAGTTTTTATTCACAATTTTCAATATCAATTGCATTCAAACTCGTATGATGTACACATATCATCCGTACGCAATATCAATCCGATCGCTCACTCGATCACACAATTTCTCTTCCAAACTAGTATCGTCCACCCGACTTCCTAGTGCGGACTCAGATCTAGTTTCTTGATTTGAAACCGTCATTCTCCTTGCATAGTCACAACTATGATAGAGAATATCCAGAACCAATCAAAAATCCATATCCAGGTTCGCCGTCGAAAATCGAGCGAAAAATCCCAACTCGGATCGATAATACTATCTTGAAATTCTGTGTTCGAATCTGGATCAAATCACTATGCGAATAGAATAATATACGTATATCCTACGTATTTATCTTTATTGGTTATTAGCCAAATCAATTCTCTTTTCTATCCACATTTCCTTTAATTCCATTTACTTATTCTCAATTGCTTCCATTTCCAATTGAGTTATTACTTCAATTACAAACAGTTTGAACTCTGACCTATTTAAATTTAAAAATAGCTTGAAAAGGTTTAAAATAGATAAGTAGTTGAAAAATAGTTATTAGTTTGTATAATAGCTGTAAAATAGTTAAGTAGGTATAAAATAGTTAGATAATTGCAAAATAGTTTTTAAAATAGTGATTAGATATAAGTAACTGAAAAATAGTAATTAGTTTATAAGACAGTTTCAAAATAGTTAAATAGTTTGGAAAAAAATATATTTGTATTAAAACAATTTATTTTGAAAATAATCCAGAGCCAAACTGTTTAATTTCCCAATCTCCATTTCCAATTAATTTCCCATCAATTCAAATTAAATTTCCACTTCCTTTTAAATTGACTCAATACTTCAATTTCCATTGATATTGATTTAATCCCAATACAAGTTGAATTAACCTTAATTCCTTTCCAAATTCAAATCAAATTCCATTTGATTTTTAAACTTATTCAACTTTAATCACAATTCCAAATTATTTCAAATCAATTTGGATTAATTTCAAATTGAACCAGCTTCAATTTCAAATCATTTCAATTCTAATTTACCATTTGAATTTTTAAACTTATACATCTTCAATCACAATTCCAATTAATTCAAATCAAATTTAATTTGAACTAATTCAATTCAAATTTCAAATTTAACCCATCCCGAATTATATAAATTCAAGTTAATTAATTAAATAATTTTTTTTTTAATGTTGATTTAATCCTTTAAATCAAATCAACTTATATCTTTAAACCATTAAATTATGAATCCAAATTTCAAAATTCCATTTTAAATTATCTTTACTTAACTTATTTCAAAGTTCAAATTAGAGTTCAAAACTTTTTAAATGATTAAATCTTCAGAATCCAATCAACCTTACTCAAATTTGAATTCTCCATTTCAAATTTTAAACTTCTTATTAATAAACTTCCCACTTATAAGTTCAAAAACTTATCACTTTGGGCTTTCATATCACATTCCAAGGAAAAGTTTAAAACTCAACACTTAGAGTTATTTCAAATCATCTCTGATATTATGTATATCCTCATATATACATTTTCTTTACACACCAAGTTATACCTTAAATTTTTAAACCACCTTTGGTTTTAATTCAAAACAAATTTCTTTAAAACAATATCAAGTTTTCTGGATTCAGATTTAAAATTTTTATAATTTTAAATTACCTTCAATTCCAATTAATAAGTCATACTCACCCAAAAGTTTTATTTCCCTAAAACATTTCATTTTGCTTAATCATTTATAACATTTCATTATTAAATACAACAACCATTTATGATAATAACCAAAATTATCATATCTGGAAATCAATTCATTATTATCTTTATTCTAATAACACTTCTACAAATTCAAGATTTAAATTTCAATTTGGATCCATTTCAAACTTATCTTCATTCAATTTCAGTTTGGTTGTATTTCTATTACCACTTAATTTAATTCCAATTTTTTAACAACCAATTACTTTAATATTTATTAGAAAGAAATATCATTTTATATATCAAAATATATTCTTATATAAAATCATTTAAAATCATAATATAAGAAAATAACAATTACGCACTCATATATATATACACACTCAACTCATTTTAGGGTACTATTGACCCTATCCTTAATGAGTAATCCCAACAGAGCCAAGGTTCTCGCTTAACCTTCAGCTCTGATACCAAATGTAACGACCCGGGATTTTCGAACCCGAAAATTCCAGATAGTTAGAAGAAAAAGAAAGAGATAGAAGAAAGAAACAGAACAAGACACAGATTCTCACATTCGCAGCGGATCAAAATACAATATCAAATAATAATATCAGTCATACAAAGAAAACTGTATTTTGTTAATTTTCATCAATACATCAGACTTACAACATATACACAAATCACTGGACATATAAAATTAACATGTTCCAGACTACAATCTACATATACTACACAGTCTCATATACACAGCGGAATACTCCATACGTTCCTGTCATCCAGCTCGCCTCCTGAGCTTCCGAACGTCCTTACCTGAAAATCTGTAATACTCGGTCTGACCCGAGCATTACATCAAAGTAACACCCGGATCAGGCTGGAAACCAGTGTGAGTAAACTCATCTAACAAGAAATTCCAATCCATATAACTTATTTAAAACCCGGGGTAACTCGTACTTACTACACGTAAACATCTCATATAGTCAACACTTATTTTCTCAAAACAATATCTAAGTATCAAACTTAGTTTAAATGGTCCATATTATCCGAAACTGGCCTATTTGATTTCACATATCAGTCTATAAAGAATTATAGAAGATTTCAAATCGAAGTGGTTTCGGGTATTAACTAATACCCGACTCCTGTCTCTTCGAATCCAATGTCATCTTTAATCCAATTTGTTTAAGTGAAAAAAAATCCAATTTTTAAATACAGGATGTCACATTACAAAGCAATTCATCATCGATAGCTAACCCACATTATCCCAATTCAACACAAACATATCATATCATAGATCATCACAATATATCAGACTAGAGACATTAATCCAAACATTCAATACAATTCAATCATCCATAAGAAAAATTTATTTATCATACCATTTCTAATTAATAATTAATTTCTCTAATCACTTTTGAAATCTTGCTTACTTAACATTAATTAATTACAAATAAATTTATTAATCATCCTTTAATTATCATTTTTATTACATGAAGTAATTAGCCTTTAATTGATTTCACAAATTAATTAACTTCAACCATTCACATTAAGTAATCCTTTAATTACTCTCATAAAGTAGTTAACAATAATTTATTACATTGATCCTTAATTAATTACTCTAATTAATTATTATATAATCATTTACATTGATTAATTATCCTTAATTATTAATTAATTAACCTTAATTATTAATTTAATTATACTTTAATCATAAATTAGTTAACCCTTAATTATTAATTAATTATACTTTAATCATAAATTAATTAACCCTTAATTATTAATTAATTAACCTTATTTATTCTTTAATTACTTACATTAAGTAATTATCCTTTAAGTAATTATCCTTTAATTACTTTAATTAATTAATCTTTAATCACTTATGATCTTAATTAATTAAAAGATAAACCATTATTTCAATTATCATTTAAATCTTATTTAATGACCTTTGGAATTTAACCATCATTCACTTATTAACTTAAACCTTTAAGTTAATTAACAATTAAAAAATTTTATCTTCTTAATTAACTTTCTTAATTTCAACATTAAGTTTATTTAAAATAAACTTTAAAATTAAAGGTTATATATATTTAAAACCTTTTAAACTTAATTAGTTTAAAATAATTTATTTTCAAAACCTTACACTAATCTCAAACTTATGTAAACAATTTTTATTTTAAAAGAAATAATTGAAAAATTATTTAAACTTGTTTTATTTCAAAATTTTAAAAACTTAGTTAAAACTTTAAACCAACCCGAGTCGAACCCAGTACAACCCATACCCTAACCCGAGCCAACATAACAAAATCTCAAGCAACAACCCAAATCCACCTCCTTTCTTTTTAACTTTGTTTTTAATTTAAAATTTTTAAAACCTGTTAACCATGTTACCCCACGCGAACATCCCGGAGCCAAACCCGAGCCATCAACCCAAATTCCCAAAAGAAAACTCGAGTCACTCACAACCCTCCTGCCACTTCGAGTCGATCCACCAAAAATCTTCGAGAAACTCACCAATATTCCCGATGCTCTCATCACGTAGCAACCATCAGATACCAAAGTATACGCGTGCACGTGCACGACTAGCCTGGCGACCTCCGACCATCGCCGATCTTCCCAACGAGTCGCTGACGATCTCATCACCCTGAACAACAACCCAGTATCACCAAAATCACCACGAAACCTAAAAGAGCTATCGAGCTCCACCTGAAACCCGACTTCGATCACCAATTCACTTCGCACCTCCACGTCACTTCGCCAGAATTATCGCCACTTCACCAGGGCCTCCACCTGAGTCCCTAGCTCCTGCTCCCCCTTGACCGATCACCTCAAAAACTCTGACGATGTTGCAATTTCCTCGAGAACCAATTCGACCAAAACCACAGTTCAAACCCTAAATCATCGCCACCTGATCACCACGATCATTAGAAAAATCTATAAACATTTTTCCGTGAATCCCCATCCCCCTGGCTACCTTCAGTCATGACGACGACATTCTCTACTTCGCCGATGACCGGCAATTCCCAAAAATCCCAATTTCGATCATCTCACGAATATTTAATATTCCCAAACTTAAAAATCAAGATTTGATTATTAAAATTCATTAATTTGTAATACGAATCAAATTATAAGTCTAAATCATGAATTCCAGAAACTTTAATTTTTGACTTATATTTGGTTTTTACTGTAATTCATATATTTTAAGATAATTACTCATTAATTTCTTTCGAATCTATTTTTAAAAATGATGTTAACATATTACAAACATTTTTCTTTTAGACATCAGAGCCTAAATTCGATTGTACAATGAGCAATTAAATTTCTTTGGTGGCTTTGAACGTACAGTATGACAAATATGATATATACACATATGCACAGACCTGCATATACATATAACTCTATATATATCCACATGCAGCACATTATCATTCACATAAACTCAACTCCAAGTCATTCCTCAATATTAATCACATGCAAACCAATTTACATATAAAATTTTGAAAGTTTGCTCACCTCAATGAAGAACAGAGGCCTGGTTTTAATGCTCTGATCTTGAAAGCTAGATTTTGTTTTCTGAAACTTGGTTTATCTGGATCAGTTTGATTAATGATGGTCTGATGTTTGATTTACTTTGATGTTGAATTTGTTGCTTGATCCAGGCTTTGATTTGTTTCCAATTTTAAATGCATTGAATTTGTTTTAATCTGTTCAGGTTTTGATTTTATTTTACTTCTTTTCTTTGTTTTGAATTTTCAGGTTTGAGATGTTTTAAAACTGAAAATACTTTTTGTTTCTCTTTTCTATTTACTCAAATTAAAAGAATTTCATAATGCCACTTGCCTATATTGTTAACACTTGTTCATTTCTTAAGTTAAATGATTTACATTTGTTACTTTGTGTGTTAAAATCTTAACACTTGTCCTTAGCATGAGAATTTTTATTATATAATGTATTTATCCTTTCTATTATTTATATTATATTTGTTTATTTTTTTATATTTTATTATATATACTTATATAACTCAAAGAAAACAATATAAACTTATTTATTTATCCCCATTTTAAGCTTAAACTATTTATTTATTTATTTATTTTTATTTTTTTAAAGAAAGTATTTTAAACCTTTAAATCTTAGCTTAAGCTATTATAAATATATATATCCTTAATGTTTTAAAAATATGGATTTTAACTTTAAATAACCTTTGAAAATTATTACATTGAATTCAAATCAATGCTTTCAAATCACAAACCATATATATATATGTATATATATATACACACACTTAAAATTTCCAACATTATAAAGTTTGCACATAACTACTTATATATTCATAAATTTACTATAAGATTTATCATTTCCAGATATTTAATTCAACATTTATTATAGTTTCAAACCACTTATTCATCCAGATATTTTTAAATTATCAGAATTTATTTGTTCACTTATAAATCAGTATTTTATTTATTCAATCCTGTTAATTATCAATTTACAGATGTCCGAAAAATCCTGGGTTATCACAATTTGATAACTTAGAAATGATAGAACAAGGTAAAAGGAGACTGGTGTCTCATCAACTACAGTCAAGTGCATTGGATTGGTATGATGCGGTGACTATTGAGATATATAAAAATGAAATTACATAATAATGTTTTAAAGACCTTTTCAAGGCACATTTTATACTAGAGGTTGAAAAAGCAGCATTTCTTTAGAAATATAGATCCAAAGCAAAGAAACTCATTAGTTACCAGGTATGTAATTGAATTCAATGCATTATCAAAATATGGTCCAGCTGTTATCGGCACTCCTTTAAAGAAAAATGATATTTGTTCTCAATCTAAATAACAAGTTGATAGATGAGTTATTAACTCAATCCAAATTTCCATTTGAAGAAATTTTGGATACGAAGTTGAGATATGAGAAGTTAAGGGAATGAGATTCATTTTCGGAGATTCAACCTACCCAGCAATTCCAACAACAAAATAAGAGGTTATTCCTCCTAAAGAAGAATGTAAAATTCCAAAAGAATAACCAAACATTTTGTCCTAAATAGTAGGATTAAAAAAAGAAACAAGATAGAGCCTAAGTCAAATGTTACTCGTGTGGAAAGAATGGTCATTATGATAATTAACATAGAAACATAAGTCGGTTCTATGAAGAAATGTTACAATTGTAATGGAATGGGTCATATAGCGAGATAATACACAACACTAAAGAAACAAACTCAGGGAAAAATGTTCGTTATAGAAGGTCCTAGTTCAGGAGCATTAGATAAGGGAAAGCAAGCTTCAGTCTTAGAAGGTACTATTTTATAGCATAGATTATACATTAAAATTCTTTTCGACACAAGTGCATTATATTTTTTTGTATCAAAAGAATTAGTAGAAAAGTTAAAATTTGATATTTCTCTTCTTGTTATTTCTCTTAGAGTGCCTAATCATTATGGATGTGCTACTCTGGGAATGAAGTATAATGAAGTTGCGACTTGTTTATCTGGATATTCTTTCTTGTGTGATTTATTTGTTATGGATGCTTTGAGTTATGATATTATCCTTGGAAATGGACTAATTCAAGTGTTACAAGCTCAATCATTCTTTATGGAGCAAGTATTTACTCTACAGCATCTCGATCACTCATAACGGATTCTTTTAGCTTTAAAGCGAGCGAATGCCAGTTCAGGTTGTTCTCTATTTGCCTTGGAATCAAAAGAAGATGAAATAAAGCAGATTCCAATGTTAGAGATTTCTTTAGATATTTTTTAAGTGGTTATGGGTTTACCTCCTCATTGAGAAGTTGAGTCCGGATAGACTTAAAACCCAGAGCTCAACAATTTAGTAGACCACCTAACCAAATTTGCACTAGTGAGATGGAGGCGTTGAGATCTTAGATAGAAGATCTCGAGCAGAAGAATTTCATCAGGACGTCTAGTTCTCCTTGGGATGCATCAACCATCTTTGTCAAAAAGCCAGATGGTTATCTTTGACCCTATATAGATCAATTTTTTTTAATGATCTCACAATTGATAATAAATATCCATTACCAAGAATATATGATCTATTTGATCAACTAAGTGGTGCAAAGGTGACGCATCGGATTAAAACAAAACAAGATAGATCGATGAAAGTAGCAATTGATGGAATGAAGAATATCGAAATGCCCAAATTCGTTGATCCGAAGATACCGAATTCTAGCTATCTTCGTCACGTTAATCGCGCACGATACCGTGAAGGAAGATCTACAATTCTTCGAGCGTTGATCAAGCGCACTTGATTCCGCGAATTGGCTTCAACAATCGTTGAATCGAGCGCACTCGATTAACCGAAAGTGGAGATAGGAGATTACACTCAACTGCCAATTTTTATGAAAGCACAAAGCTAACAAACAAATTTTATTTCAAAATCAACAACCATTACAAATGACCCGTCTCGCCTATTTATAGGCTACAACTCACACTAGGTCGTTGCCGACCTAACAACACCACACGACTCAACTTAGGTCGAACGCGACCTAACAACAGTACCCCGTGGTATCTCACATTTACAACACAACACTTAGGTCGTTGCCGACCTAACAACACCACACGACTCAACTTACAACACATACACCCGTCTTAGCCGACTTAACACACGTGCCGACCTATGACTTAAAGAGAAAAAAATACAAACACATTACAACATAGTATCAACGACATACGACCTAGACACAAACGACTTATCACTTCACAACAATAGGAATCTTCACGCGACTTCAAGACAATGTGGTACGCGACTTATCCTCGAGCGACATAAAAACAAGGCAGCGACTTACCGAGTTAACTCTTGAGCGACTTAAGGAAAGCGGCCGATGTAAGTTAGGTCGTTCGCGACCTAATGAAGCACATGAGTTAGGTCATGGCCGACCTAAAGATCTGGAACGACTTAAGATCTTGCGACCTAAGCAGTTAAGTCGTAACTCGTTAGCTATGAGTCGCGAATTATCATAGGTCACTGATCCACCTTCTCCCGCATAACTCGCATCCTCTGTTCCCCTGTTAGGTCGCGGTCGACCTAAAACTTCCCCCTTAGGTCGTGGCCGACCTAACTCTTGTGAAATTGTAGATCGTGCCGCATCATCCTCCCCGGGTTGAGAAAAATTCATCCTCGAATTTGTAAGCTCTTCCCCATCGGATTGTTCATCCCCATAATAAGGTACGAGATGTCTAACATTGAACACGTCAGACGTGTACACATCCTCCGGTAACTTCAATCTATAAGCATTTTCATTTATACGTTTCACAATTTTTACAGGACCGATTTTTCTGGCTTTCAACTTGTTATAAGCACCCACCGGAAAACGATCCTTTGTTAACACAGCATACACCAAATCTCCTTCATTAAATTTGACACTCCTTCGTTTCAGATCTGCAGATCGTTTGTACTTCTCATTCGCCTTTCCCAATCGTTCTTGAATGATTCTATGACACTATGTCTATCCTTCAACAAAATCAGCAGCTCGCTTGACTGTACCCTTTGGTTGTGGTATTATCGTTAAATCCAATGGTCCCTTTGGCAAACTAGAATATACAATCTGAAATGGGCTGAATCAAGTACTCCGATTCACTGCATGATTGTGTGCAAACTCTGCTTGACATAACTTCATATCCCAACTCTTCAGATTGTCTTCCACAAGACATCTCAACAACTTCCCCAATGATCTGTTCACAACCTCGGTCTGTCCATTTGTCTGCGGATGATAAGCGCTACTAAAGTTCAACTTCGTTCCCACCATCTTCCACAAACTTAGCCAAAAATGACTCAAAAATCTGGTATCCCTGTCTGAAACTATTGACACTGGTAATCCATGAAGACGATAAACCTCTCTGAAGTATAACTGTGCCACATGAACTGCATCTGCCATTCTCTTACAAGCAATAAAATGCACCATCTTTGAAAAACGATCCACCACAACATAAATAGAATCATTTCCTCGTTGTGTCCTCGGCAAACCCAACACGAAATCCATGCTCACATCTACCCATGGTTTTGTCGGAACAGGTAAAGGTATATATAATCCTGCGTTCGTAGCTGTTCCTTTTGAAACCTGACAAACATGACATCTTCGAACAAACCTTTCAACTTCTCGCCTCATCGATGGCCAATAATAAGATTGAGAAATTAACTGCACAGTACGATCTCTACCCACGTGGCCTTCTTCATGTAGCTCCTTTACAATCTTCATTCTCAAACTACAATCAGGTATGCACAATCGATTTCCTTTGAACAGAAAACCATCTACCATCATAAACTCATCCGTCTCTCCCTTCTTCACTTCATCTACAAACTTCATAAAGTATGAATCTTCAACAAATAATTCTGGAAGTATTTCAAACCCCGTCACTTCAATCTTCATTGTAGTTAACAAATGGTTTCTTCTGCTCAACGCATCCGCTACACGGTTTGTAACTCCAGATTTATGTTTCACAACAAACGTAAACTGTTGCAGGTACGCAATCCACGATGCATGCCTTGCTGAAATCTTCTCTTGCCCTTGTAGATGTTTCAAAGCCTCATGATCAGTGTATAGCACAAACTCCTTGTGAAATAAGTAATGTCTCCAATGTTTAATGGCTTGTACAATAACATAAAATTCCACATCATACGTACTATATATCATCTTTGCTCCTGATAACTTCTCAGTGAAATACGCAATAGGACGTCCCCTCTTACTCAACACTCCTCCAATCCCAACCTTGGATGCATCAGTATGTAGTTCAAATACTAACTGAAAATCTGGTAATACTAGAATTGGTGCTGACGTCAAGAGTTCTTTAATTTGCTCAAAAGCAACCCCTGCTTCCTCCGTCCATGCAAACTGTTTACCCTTCATACAATCCGTAACAGGTGCCATCACACTACTAAAGTGTGGAATAAACCTTCGATAAAATGAAGCCAACCCGTGAAAACTACGAACTTCTGTTATCGTCTTGGGCTGTGGCCAATCTCTAATTGCTTCGACTTTACTCTGGTCCACCTGTATTCCTCCTTCCGATACAACATATCCCAGAAATAAAACACTTCGTGCCATAAACACACATTTCTTCGTAGCAGCATAGAATTGTTCTTCACGAAGAATAATCAATACTTTCCTCAAATGTTGAACATGCTCCTCAATACTAGCACTGTAAATCAAAATATCATCAAAGTAAACCACCACAAATTTCCCAATGTACGGCCTGAAAATTTGGTTCATCACTCTCATAAATGTGCTTGGTGCATTCGATAGACCAAATGGCATGACCAGCCATTCATACAATCCTTCCCTCGTCTTGAACGCTGTCTTCCACTCGTCTCCTGGTCTAATTCGAATTTGATGATAACCACTTTTAAGATCAATCTTCGAAAAGATTACAGACCCGCTGATTTGATCCAACAGATCATCAAGCCTCGGCATCGGAAATCTGTATCTAATCGTTATCTTGTTCAGTGCCCTGCTATCCGTACACATCCTCCACGATCCGTCCTTCTTTGGCACTAGTAATGCTGGTACAGCACATGGACTCAAGCTCTCCTGTATACGTCCCTGTTCAAGCAATTCCTCTACCTGCCTTCGCAAGTCCTCATGTTCCTTCGGACTCATCCTGTAGTGTGGTTTATGTAGCAACACAGCACCTGGAACAAGATCTATTTGGTGTTGTATATCCCTCAACGGTGGCAACTCCGTTGGCAGCTCCTCAGGAAATACATCGTCAAATTCTTCCAGTACTGGTTTTACTTCTTCAGGTATCTCAACCACTTCACTGCTCTCACGCCCAATTAACAAAAACATTTCAGGCTCCTCTTCAACCTCCTTAACAAACTCCTTCAAGGATAATAAAGTTTTCAGCTCTTCAATCTCCTCCAGTTTGTTTTCTTCTTGTTGTCGCTTCTTTGGTACTAGAGTAATCTTCGTGCCTTCAAACATGAAACTGTAACTGTTGGTACGCCCATCATGTTGCACTGCCCTATCATACTGCCACGGTCTTCCCAGCAACAAATGACAGACATCCATATCTACCACATCGCACCAAATTTCATCTTTATATTTCTTTCCAATTGAAAAATTAACACAAGCTCGACGTCCAACTTTCACCTCTCTTCCTTTCCTCAACCAAGCCAACTTGTACGGTTTCGGATGTTTCTCAGTCTTCAATGCCAACTTCCTCACAGCTTCTGAAGAAATTATATTATCACAGCTTCCAGCATCAATAACAAATTTGCAAACTTTCCCCAGAATAGTACATGTCGACTGAAAAATATTGCTCCTCAACCAACTACAATCCTCCTCTTGCTTTGGTGTCAAACAAGACCTCCTCATCATCAGATTACAACCTTCGTCTCCCGACACTTCTTCTTCCTCCTCATCAGGTGGTGAATTGGAACATTCAGCTTCTTCATCCTCATCCTCAACCTCCGCTATCATAGCTCTCTTCTTCGGCTTTGGACATTCATTACTTTTGTGGCCCATTTCTTGGCAATTATAACACTTGAAACCATTATTGACTTTCGTCTTCCCAACCTCATTAACAACTGGTTTTGCAACAGCTTTTGAAACATTAGAACTTCCACTAACACCCTTCACCGGATTGTTGGAATTTGTAAACACACCACCTCCTCGTCTTCCCTGCTTCTCCCAAGCCAACGCCTTTAGGTGTGCTTCCGCCACAGATCTAGGATCAAACATGTTTACCATATCTTGAATCTGTATCCGCAACCCTCCAACAAATCTAGCTGTCAATTGTTCCTCTGTCTCCATAATATCATTCCTGGCAATCAGTTTATAAAATTCGTCAGCATAGTCATTCATAGATTTCGTCCCCTGTCTCAAGTTTTGCAACCTCTGATACATAAGCGACTGATAGTTATAAGGTAAGAATGTAGCTCTCATCAGTTTCTTCATCTTCTCCCATGATCCAATCTTCGACTTCCCCATCCGTTCACGTGTAAGTTTGGTTTTCTGCCACCATGCCAAAGCTCTACCCCTCAACCTTGTAGCAACCAACTTCACTCTACGATGTTTTGGAACCTCCTTGAAGTCAAAAATCTCCTCCACATTAGACAACCAATCCAAAAACTCCTCAGCTTGCATACCACCTTTGAATTCTGGAATTTCAGTCTTCATCTCTGATTCCCATCGACGATCATCCTCAACATCCATATATGCATTACATCCTTGGTCTCGATCTCGATAATGAATATTGCTTCTATCACTCTCTTCATCATAATCATGTGCATTTCGATATCGATCTCGACCATTAACATCTCTTCGATCATGCATGTCTCTTCTACTATGTCGTTCTTCATCATGATATGGCTCATACTCAAACTCACATTGAGTTCTTCTTTCATCATCTCTATACTCATGCTCATGGTGATCTCTTCTCATTGAAACTGATGATTCTCTTCTACCACGATCAGAATGTGGCGACACCCTCCTCGCTTCCGTAACCGATGGCGAACCTCTATTTCCTCCATGGTTCGTGATTGGCGACCTCCGTCTTTGACCTTGATTCATATCATTCATCAATTTCTCTAACTTCTCAATACCTTCTTCAAATTTTTCATTGATTCGTTTTTCCATCTGCTCGGCCTCTTCTCTTCTATACAATGCTTCAATGTTTTGATGTCGATTTACTCTTCTCGGTGGCATTGTCAAATTGTCTCGGCACTTCTCTTAACTCGGCTCCGACTTGCTCTAACTCGTCCACGACTCAACCGGCCTCGGCTCAATCTCAAATTTTGGCGTGCAAACAATCCCGTGCAAATCCAAACACTTTTCCAACTTCGATCCAAAATAGAATGGATCAAAATCTTCCAACTCGTTGCAACTTTGCGATGAACACGATGAACACCAAACTCCTCAAACACTTCAATTCTCGGTTAGAACAATAAAATGATGCTCGATCTACACTCCTACTTAGCACGGCTCACACTTCAACTTCGAAATTCTCGGCTCCAAGACTCGTTTAGCTATGATTGGCTAAAACAAGCTCTGATACCAAAACTGACGCAGCGGATTAAAACAAAACAAGATAGATCAATGAAAGTAGCAATCGATGGAATGAAGAATACCGAAATGCCCAAATTCGTTGATCCGAAGATACCGAATTCTAGCAATCTTCGTCACGTTGATCACGCACGATACCATGAAGGAAGATATACAATTTTTCGAGCGTTGATCAAGCGCACTTGATTCCGCGAATTAGCTTCAACAATCGTTGAATCGAGCGCACTCGATTAACCGAAAGTGGAGATAGGAGATTACACTCAACTACCAATTTTTATGAAAGCACAAAGCTAACAAACAAATTTTATTTCAAAATCAACAGCCATTACAAATAACCCGTCTCGCCTATTTATAGGCTACAACTCACACTAGGTCGTTGCCGACCTAACAACACCACAAGACTCAACTTAGGTCGAACGCGACCTAACAACAGTACCCTGTGGTATCTCACATTTACAACACAACACTTAGGTCGTTGCCGACCTAACAACACCACACGACTCAACTTACAACACACACACCCGCCTTAGCCGACTTAACACACGTGCCGACCTATGACTTAAAGAGAAAAAAATACAAACACATTACAACATAGTATCAACGACATACGACCTAGACACAAACGACTTATCACTTCACAGCAATAGGAATCTTCACGCGACTTCAAGACAATGTGGTACGCGACTTATCCTCGAGCGACTTAAAAACAAGGCAGCGACTTACCGAGTTAACTCTTGAGCGACTTAAGGAAAGCGGCCGGTGTAAGTTAGGTCGTTCGCGACCTAATGAAGCGCATGAGTTAGGTCATGGCCGACCTAAAGATCTTGAACAACTTAAGATCTTGCGACCTAAGCAGTTAAGTCGTAACTCGTTAGCTATGAGTCGCGAATTATCATAGGTCGCTGATCCACCTTCTCCTGCATAACTCGCATCCTCTGTTCCCCTGTTAGGTCGTGGTCGACCTAAAACTTCCCCCTTAGGTCGTGGCCGACCTAACTCTTGTGAAATTATAGATCGTGCTGCTTCAAAAGGTCTTATCACAAATCGTTCTTGCCACAGGTTTTCATCAACTTCGAGTTATGAAAGATAATATTCTGCCCATACCATTTCGAACCAATATGTTTCTTACGAATGGTTAGTAATGCCATTCAGATTGTTGAATGCCCAGTTTACTTTGTTGACTTAATGAATCAAGCATTCAAAACTTATTTGGATAAGTTAATTTTAGTTTTTGTCAATGGTATTCTAGTGTATTCAAAATCAAAAGAAGAATATTGTTCATTTGAAGATTGTGGTATAGACTTTAAAGACATACAAACACAAAACTGAATTCTTAAAATGTCACATTTGGTGGTAGAAACTTTAGTCGATCCTGCCAAGGTTGAAGACGTTCAAAAGTAGAAGCGTCCCGAGTTAGTAACTAAAATCAAATTTTCTTAGGAATGGCAGGGTATTATAGAAGATTTATAAAAGACCTTTTAAAGATATTTTCTTGGTTAACTAATTTGACAATGAAAAGAGTTAAATTTGTCCAATTAGACAAATATGAAAGTGCTTACCAGAAATTGAAAGAGCTGCTTTCCAGTGCCCCAACATTGATCGTTCCAGCAAGAAATCGGGATCTGATAGTTTACACAGATGTCTGTGAAATAAGTCTTGGTGTTGTACTGATGCAACGAGATAGAGTCATAGCTTATGCATCTAGATAGCTCAAACCCCATGAAGTAAGGGACGTAACTCATGAACTCGAGTTAGCAGCCATGTTGTTTTCTTTGATGCTATAGAGGCATTATCCATTAGGCAAATGGTTTGTTTTATGTACGAGCCATAAATCGCTTTATTTCCCAAATTGATTTAAATATGCAACAACAAAGACAGTTAGAATTTTCAACTGTATATGGCCAGGAAATTCTGTATACTCTGGGAAAAGGGAATAAGGTGGCCAATGCTCTCAATAGGAAGCATCAACCGATCATAGCAATGAGTTAATAGAATGGAAGGAGTTAGAAGTATTATCTTCCTGTGACCTTCAGTTTAGAAGGATAGTGAATACAACCCTATGTTAACGAGTTTAGAAGGATAGTGAATACAACCCTATGTTAACGAGTTTAGACATTCGACCAAGTTTTCTTGACCCAATTCAGAATAGTCAAAGTGAAGATCCCAATTTAGCTGATTGAATTAATAAGTTTCATAGTAGTGTTAATTCATACGATCTTTGTAAATTTGAGGTGGACTCGAAGGATAGTTTGATATTTAAAGGATGGTTATGTGTTCTCAAGATAACCGGCCTGAAGAAAGATATTCTCAATGAATGTAATAGGTCAGTACTCTTAATACATCCAAATGAAACAATATGAAAAGGATGTATTATTGGAAAGGCATGAAAAGAGACATCGAAGAATATGTAAAACGATGTGGAATATGCCAATTAGTGAAGGGTGAGCATCAGAAGCCTGGTAGATTACTTTTGCCTTTTGAAGTATCACCAGAAATGGGAGAAAATATCGATGGATTTTAATGATGGACTTCCCTGATCAAGATAAGGTAATGAAAATGTATGGGTGATAATGGATCGACTCACCAAAAGTGCCTATTTCGTTCCCGTTAGAGTGAATTGAACCATAGAAAGTTTACAAAATTATTTGAAAAGCATAAATTATGATTAAAGGAACCGAGTCAGTCCGCAGTAGAGTTAAAAGGTAAATTTCAAAAAAAAATCATGTTTTAGATCTATTGGGCCTATAAAGTTTAAAGGATTTATCAGTCCAGTCTTATTTTTTTTAGTTAAATCATATTTTATTAAAATTTTTTAGTTTTATTAATTTAATTATAAATTAATTAACTATGAGATATGAAAAGGTTTGTATATATCAAATATATTTATACTTTAATTATGTGGCAGAATTACTAAACATATGACAAGTATGATTAATTGATGACAATATATAGAAATAAACAAGAATAAATCTAGATGCAATCATATAAGGATCTAATAGGGATGGAAATAAAAGGTAGCATCGTTGATTGATTCCACCTTCCCTCTTTAGCAAATTTAATTAATATTGTATTTAATTAACATGTAAGAGGTATTATGACAACGTAAACAACAAACAACAATTAATATGTATATATTATTGTCTCACTTTTAAATTGTTTGATAATAATAAAAAGGGTTCAAATCATGCTTTGGAAATTTGAAATACAATATTAAATATTTATATGTACACACATATAGATAAAATTATATGTATATAAAAACTAACCAAAATTTTCTAATTAATTCAAAACAAACTTCCATACCGCATTAAAAATTTATGATGCATTTGTAAACTTATGTATACATGAATTAGTTAACAAAAATACATAATATAGATAAATTAAGAGATTTAACCTAATTTAAATTTTTTTATATAAAACAAAACAAAAGTGGAACGCAATAAATTAAGCAATATATTAACAATCCTTACTTAAATAAGGACATTTGAGATAATAATTAGGTAAAAATTTAGAATATTATTGTAATCAACTTTAAAGCTAAGATTCATTAGCAAAAAAATCTTTTAATCATATGTAAATTTCTATTAAAATTCATCAGATTAAGAATAAAACAATTTATTCAACAAAGAATTCAAATTGCATGATTATTTTTCAATTCAAGGTGAAGTGACAACATATGTATACAATGTTTCTATTTCAATACAAATGCAAATAATATGTACATACAAACTTCCAAATCTGAAAAATTACACTTTGATTTGAGAGTTTAAAACATAGATCAATAATTAAAACAGTGTTTTAATCATATACAAATTTCTGTTTTGATTTATCAAAATAAATATCAAATCAATTCATTCAACAAACGAACCAAATTACATTAACAATTTCAAACAAAATCAGGCGATATTATATACATACAAATTATGATAATAATTTTATATTTAATAGAACATTTAAAATACAAGATACCTCTCAGATATAGGAAAAAAAAGACCTTGATTTATGCCTTCTCCTCAGATCGCTAAGACCACATCCAATCCTTGCAAGAGATGGATGAACCAATTTTGTTTTAATATAATTTGATATTTCATTTCAAATTGTTACTATCTTTTACTTTATTTAGAGGAAGATGATGGAAGAAATTATTCTGGAGAGGAGGAGGAAGGATTTTCTGTATAAAAAAAGTGAAATGAGGAGATTTGTTTTAAATGGGATTAATTTTTTTTCCCGTTCTCCTTATTTAACTTCCTAATTTAATTCAATCAGTTAATCCTTTTATTTTTCTTCCATGTATTAGGTAGTCCTAGCATGCAACCATAGTTGTAAAGACCCGCAAATCCGTCTTCCGAAAACCCGACACTGCTACGTCCACTGTAGCAATTGCCGAACAATCGGATGGCGAAAACGCGAAACTTTAATATTTAAAAGAAGAGGGGGAAGAGAAGATAGAAGAAAAAGAGAAGAAAGAACAACAACAGAACAACAGAACAGCAACAGAAAACAATATCAGAATCTTACACATCGCAGCGGAATAATATACAATAGATAATTACTAGTCTTTTAAAACAAAGAACTATATCAGTTTATATATACATCAATCATCAGAGTCAATATACAACAATGGACAGTTATATAAACTTGTCCTCATACAGAATACACAGCGGAATAAATACTATCAGATACAAATACTACGTCTCGCCATCCAGCTTATCTCCAAAGCTCCAGAATATCCAGGATATCCTGATAATATAACTCTAGGCTGCCCGTGTGGAAATTGGTGGGCACCCAGAGTTTAGAAGGGAAACAATAAACTCCGAGTCAGTCATGGTGACTGGTGTGAGATCGTAAAACAGTTTAACTTTTAAAAATAAATAGCAGAGAATTTTAAAGTCAATTCGCAATGCTTTTGGAAAATGAAACTACCATAAGACCTCCCGCCACACACACAATGCAAACGCAGACTTGGAGGAGATTTCTTCTTATGATAGTCAAAGATGCTTACTACGCAAAAATCAAATTCTTTTTGATATTATTATTAGTGCATAGTGTAGAAAAACATTTCGAAAGTAGAATATAAATCTTAGCCAGCATAGGTACCATTATAGTATGCTTGCTATAGCTACCATATTAAATGGCAGGTTCTACAACTAAAACCGTACAAGTCACGTATTGTTTCTTTGGATTTCCAACAAATGGTCAGGCTAAGGAACTTCCTATCCACGATGGGTACGTCCCTGGAATAGACGACCCGAGAATCTAACGTTACGGTTAGATCTCTGCCAACACAAGGCCGGGTTACCTCTGCAAAAATAGGTAACTACTGACACGCGTATGCCATCCCCCGATCGTCACCGATCTTCCCGAGGATCCCCGATTCGCAACAAACCACATAGATAATAATAATGCAGTAACCACAGAGGTTAAGTATCTGGGCTCCATACCATGATACCACCTTTATCCAGAAGGAATGACATACACTAAGGGGCGCTACTCCCTAGAACCTTGCTGCATCCTTCCTGTTTCGACCATTTCCGGGGTGTGAGGCTCGATGAAGTCTCGTCCACAAAGCTACGCTTTCTACAAAAAGCCCTGCTTCGGGTCAAACAAAATGATCAACCTATGATCACAAAGATATAAGATCAAACAAATGATCATATCACAAATGACCAAACACTGATCATTTCACAGCAACACTCAGTATGCCACGTTACCAAATTGGGATATATCGCTGATTAATTTCAACTACATAACCTCTGAGCTCGTACGTCTCAGAGAAGGGTGTTAAGCTAAGAGAATAAATTCTCCGCCACCAACAGAAATGTATTTGAAAGAAATCAGCTTAATATCTCAAATTGTAACGTCAGACACACAATCCATACAAGTCTGTTCCGGGATCGAACAGAACCGAAGGCACTTCTCACGAAGCCCTTGCAATTCCGGATAATTTTTCAATCACGTCAGGACTTTCCGTCACTAAGGGTGATAAAACCTCTAAATCGAAGATCAGTCGATGTAGAGTAACTCGACGGTAATCCTTTCGTTTTCAAAAATATCCGGTCTTCAACACCGGTCTTCAAATGCAATTCATAACGACGTATCACATATTCGGAATGGGTTATACGACCCCATGGTCCTTTCCCGGCTAACCCGAATAGTGAGCGATTATTCAAAAATAAGTGTGGCATTCAAATTCATCCAATTCACAACAAATACCTATCTAAAGGTAATTATTGATAGTCGGTTATTTAACTATCAATAAAGATGCGCAACATCATCAGATTCCAAATAATTTTCCAAATTATTTCATCTTCAAAAATATCTTTACTAGATATAAAATTTCCACACTTAACCATTTGAAAACAATTTTCAAATCAATTTCCACATTTCATTTTATCTTTGAAGATAAAATCTCAAAACAGTTCATTTCATATTGGAAAAGCGTTTCCATACTTATTTAATAATAAGTATTTCACAAATCTTTTATTTTCAACATTTGAAAATATTCAATATACTTAAATCAAATTAAGTATATATTCATTCTTTAAGGAAATCATAAATTTCAACATCTATTTGAGTCAAAACGAACGTTGCGTAAAACATCGTTACGACGACTCGAAATCACTAGTATAGGGATTCGGATTTAGATAGATATATAAATCCCAATACTACATCAAAACATTTCCTTTCGGAAATCATTTACTATAACAACAGTGTTATAGTCCACTATTTCCTTAAATTTCTCGAAAACGTCTATTTCAACAAGAACTGCGGAAATCTCTGCTTTCGATTTATAATACATTTTAAAACATCTTTAAAATGTTTAACTTCATTTTTAATATCACTTCTTCAAAAATAAATCCATTTTTATTCAATAATATATTCACGGTCCAGAGTTGTGAATATATCTTTTCTTTAAAAATCTTCTATAAAGAGATTTATCCAATTCAATCTATTTCGAATTTATAAACACGTTTATAAATTCTATTCCCATTTATAAAAACTACGATTTATAAATCTTCTTTATTAACTAGTTCAATTCATAACTCAATTTTTTATACTAACGGTCCATCTTATAAGTTAATACTTATAATTCATTTATTTTCAAAAATCGTTCTTTTAAAACTTTACAATTGTAAAGTTCATCCCTTTATAAACCATTTTAACATCATTTCCATTTTAAATTCGCATTCCCTTATTTCAATTGGATTCATTTTCCCAAATATTCACTTTTGAATCTAAAATTGGATTTCAAATTAATTTCTAATTCTACTTTAACTCCAAATCAATTACAAATTGATTTCTAAATTTATTTTCACTACCAAAATAAATTCTTATTCTTTTCAAATTATTCAACATCCTGTTTTAAAAGGGATTCTTCAAATTGAAATCATTTTTCATTGATTTCCCAAATTATTTCAATTTACCAATTAAATTCCAAATTTGATTTCCAACTTATCTCTTTTCAAATAAATTCCTTTTTTAAAGAAAACCAATTTCAATTGTTTCTTTCAATCTATTTTAAAATCCAAATTTTTAAATTAAATTCTTCAAATTATAATCACTATTTTACGAAATCCATTTATTTAGCATTTTCACTTTATTCTGGAATTTATTCAATACGATTATACTTTAAAAATTCCTTTCTTCAAAATTTCTTCAATTTCTAAAATTGATTCACTTAGAAATTTCTACTTTGATTCAAAAATCCAATTTCGTTTATTTTTTTTGGAATCCAATGATATCAAACATCCATTCAGCTAAATTTTTAGCTTTCGATCAATTTCCAGCCATCGATATGATCAATAACATCCATATAATCATTCACAGATTCATACCACAGTATAAATAAAATCAATAAATGTGAGGGGTCCAGTTGGATCCCTCCAACCTGTTTCCCTGCATCCAAAGACGTCAGCACAATACCAATTCCGCTCCAGTACGGAATTATCGCGGTATATAGGTTTTTTATAAATCCGCTTACTAACGGCGCAATAGGGTCTCATCCGCTATACGAGGCGGGAATCAATCAATCCAATATATACATATGCCAATATGTATATACTGCTATATATATAGATATATCCTAAAATATCTAATATCAACAATCCAAACAAATCAACCAAATCAACAACTGCAATTCAAAATTAAATCTGAGTGAGAAGATCTCACCTTAGCTTTTTATTTTGCCATCCCATTTCCATTTCTGCTTTAATTTCTTGTTTTATAGACCTTGTATAAATAATGTACAATTTATTAATATTCAAAATAAATTGAACAACCTAATTATCATTTTAAAATTTTATCAAATCTAATAGTTTAAATTTTTAACTACTCCCTTTTATAAAGTCTTTTGGTATCAAAAATATTTACTAAATCTATTATTTAAAATAAACTCGTACATTAAAAATGTATATATGTATATATTATTTATTTTCTTTGAGATCCATTCGCTTATAAGAATTCATTTATATAAATTTAAAAATCTAATTTTACATATAAACTTCAAATCGTTTCAAAATTTCTATATTTATTATATCTATATATATATATATTAAAATCTGCAGTAAACATGTGTACATATATTTTAACTTTCCTATGAAATTGCTATTTTTTTTTTTTTGTAGATACGAATATCGATAAGTAAAAACAAAGTAAACAGCAAAATGCCTTACTGACCAAATTCGAACAACCCTAGTCATCGATTTCGCCTTCAGTCAGCCCCTCGACGAGCCATCCACAAACAATCAAACCAACCTTGCCTCGCCCCCCTGCCACGTGCCAACAGGCGACCCAAAATTCGCCGTGCGCCTCGACTCGTCGTCGATCACGAGCCATCGACCCACCCCAAATTGAACGCACCATCCAAAAATCACTGCGCCTCCATGCTCGAGTTCGCGAAGCTCCCATCGCGCTGCTCGCCATCACACCGCGACATCGTTGCCATTGGAAACGACGACACTTCTGCGACACCCCCTTGCTTCGCGAGCTTCCAGGTGTTGCCGCCTCGTCGATGTCGAACCCTAGTCGACTTGAAGCCCATCGCGAGCTCTCCCTCCTCGCGCGATTCGATCTGAGATCGAATTGATTTCGTAAAGAACTCGGTCGCCATTTTTTTTCTTTTTTAACTTTGTTCTGATTTCAAACGAGAGAAAAAAGGGGGGTGGTTCGTATTTTAGAGAGAAGGGGATGGTTGGCACGATTTTGTACCCGTGATACTTGGCGTGGTCTTTGGCGTGAAATAAGGCAGAGACAAAGGGATGCTGTCCCTTGTTTTTTTTTTAAATTTTTAAATTTAAATTTTAAATCAAATTCGTTTTTAAAATTTCAACGCGTTAAATTTCCGTGTGCTCACATATCAACTCCGAAAATTACGAAAATTGAAATCCGGTAATAATTCAATATTACGGACCCAATGGAACTGGTTTCGTCGAATTCCGAGACTGTTTGAAAAATGACTATTTTTAAATATTGATTCGAACGATTAAATTTCAAAACTGAACAGAACAGTTCGAAATTAAATTCTGAAACTTCTATCATCTTCAGTATTGTCAATACGAATTTTAAAAGCTTTTGAAATATTTTTCTTCAGCTTAAAATTGAAGATACAATTTTTTATTCAGCATTCGATCGATTAAATTATAAAATTTAATCGCCAAATTCAAATGGGAATCGGGGATTCAAATTAAATTACCGTTCAAATATTTAAAATTAATTAAATATTTCCAATTTAATTCGTTCGAAATTCTGGGTCGTTACAATAGTAGGCAAAGTTTCCAACAAAATAAAATCTTTATGTAATTATTTATCTTAAACCTTGTTTAAAAGGTGCACCAATATCGAATATCGATATTTGCAAATATAACTTTTATACACGCATTTAAATAATTACTAACAACATTCAAAACATCTAATAAATTAATTATAATTAATATTTCACAAATATAAATTAATTTAACTCATTTATAAAATTTCATAAATTAATTAAATTATGTAGTTTTTTTGGAGAAACCACAAATACGGTTGTATGACTCAGAGGTATGAACTCAGTCAACAATTAATATTGAACAATTCAAATATTACGGTACACATGTCACCTTAGCTAATGCTGTGATAGTTTGGCCAAATTCATCGCTTACATATCTTTTTGGTAAAATCCAATTTCACTTTTTCTTAAGTGGTATCTAGTAGTAACGATTGTTTACATCAATTCTCTTCGTCAAAACTATATCACATTAGGACTTATGAAGTTTGGTTATGGTAAAAATTCCAATATTATCCACATTCAACATTATAGTCCAAACACGAAGTCCTTGGTTCAATAATAACAATTATTATTAATTGAACCTCTGGCCAGAGATTTTAACTTTGACTTGACATCAGTTGACCATGATACTAACCCTACATAACCGAGGAGACGGGTCTTGTGTTTCACTTCCAGTACTTCCACTCGATGCAACTATAGTTGTTCGATGGATGTCGTGCCACGATTTCACTATAATCAAATGAAGCTTTCATATTGAAGATCAATAGTATTCTCAAGTCAAGAGAACTACGTAAATTAGTCGCTTTGATATTTTGTTGTTTGACCTTAGTTATATTAACCAATAAAAAACTATCTAGTGAGTAATTCCATAGTTATCCAATAACAATTATTACGTAATCTCTTGGTGCCCCCAAAAAGTCATAAGTAATACACTAACATTTGGAGAGCATTACATATTTTAATTTCAACGGATGTATCGATATGTAGTCTTGATACATCTTGACTAGAAATATTTAAAATGATATATTTATTTTATTATGATAAATCACTTATGATTACAGCACATTTTAATTACTATCACAAAGCATACCATTTATGAATTTTCTATTAAATATACTTTTAATTAAATTAATTAATATAACACATTATATCAAGTATATAATACAAAGAAAACCCCTTTTATTTCTAACAAGAGTGGTTATTGAGTTAGATATATGTAACAAATTACATAATTATCCCAAGAGCATACTCTTAACTCTGTCAATGATTGCATGGAATTCCAAAAGTATATTATGCGATTGTGATCCTTTATTTACAAGTCATTCTGACAAAGCCTGTAGTCAGTTTTGGGAGTACAACTCAACTTAAGTAATGGATACCTTCCTTAAACAAAGGGTCATAATGAAAGAGAAAACCATTGTAGAGGACATATTGAGAATGTGTATTCAAGAATTTAGAGGTTCGTGGGAAAAATTCAGTCGAATTCACTTGTAATAATAGTTTTCTATGTAGTAATCGCATGGCTCCATTTGAAGATTTATATTGAAGGCAATGTTGATCACAGCCTATTGCTTAGAAATGGGAGATGAATCAATATTAGGTTCAAATTTGTTAAAAGAAATACTGAGAAGATAGAAATCATCCGAGATAAAGTGAAAACAGCTCAGTCAAGACAAAAGAGCTATTCAGAAATGCAAAGAAGAGATTTGGAATTTTCTATTGGAGATGGTATTTTTGGAGGTATCTCCAACAAAGTGCATAGTTAGGTTTGGCGAAGCAGGAAAGCTTGCATACCAGCTTTGAATTCTGGAATTTCAGTCTTCATCCCTGATTCCCATCGACGATCATCCTCAACATCCCTATATGCATTACGTCTTTGGTCTCGATCTCGATAATGAATATTGCTTCTATCACTCTCTTCATCATAATCACGTGCATTTCGATATCGATCTCGACCATTAACATCTCTTCGATCATGCATGTCTCTTCTACTATGTCGTTCTTCATCATGATATGGCTCATACTCAAACTCACGTTGAGTTCTTCTTTCATCATCTCTATACTCATGCTCATGGTGATCTCTTCTCATTGAAACTGATGATTCTCTTCTACCACGATCAGAATGTGGCGACACCCTCCTCGCTTCCGTAACCGATGGCGAACCTCTATTTCCTCCATGGTTCGTGATTGGCGACCTCCGTCTTTGACCTTGATTCATATCATTCATCAATTTCTCTAACTTCTCAATACCTTCTTCAAATTTTTCATTGATTCGTTGTTCCATCTGCTCGGCCTCTTCTCTTCTATACAATGCTTCAATGTTTTGATGTCGATTTGCTCTTCTCAGTGGCATTGTCAAATTGTCTCGGCACTTCTCTTAACTCGGCTCCGACTTGTTCTAACTCGTCCACGACTCAACCGGCCTCGGCTCAATCTCAAATTTTGGCGTGCAAACAATCCCGTGCAAATCCAAACACTTTTCCAACTTCGATCCAAAACAGAATGGATCAAAATCTTCCAACTCGTTGCAACTTTGCGATGAACACGATGAACACCAAACTCCTCAAACACTTTAATTCTCGGTTAGAACAATAAAATGATGCTCGATCTACACTCCTACTTAGCTCGGCTCACACTTCAACTTCGAAATTCTCGGCTCCAAGACTCGTTTAGCTATGATTGGCTAAAACAAGCTCTGATACCAAAACTGACGCAGCGGATTAAAACAAAACAAGATAGATCAATGAAAGTAGCAATCGATGGAATGAAGAATACCGAAATGCCCAAATTCGTTGATCCGAAGATACCGAATTCTAGCAATCTTCGTCACGTTGATCGCGCACGATACCATGAAGGAAGATATACAATTTTTCGAGCGTTGATCAAGCGCACTTGATTCCGCGAATTGGCTTCAACAATCGTTGAATCGAGCGCACTCGATTAACCGAAAGTGGACATAGGAGATTACAATCAACTACCAATTTTTATGAAAGCACAAAGCTAACAAACAAATTTTATTTCAAAATCAACAACCATTACAAATAACCCGTCTCGCCTATTTATAGGCTACAACTCACACTAGGTCGTTGCCGACCTAACAACACCACAAGACTCAACTTAGGTCGAACGTGACCTAACAACAGTACCCCGTGGTATCTCACATTTACAACACAACACTTAGGTCGTTGCCGACCTAACAACACCACACGACTCAACTTACAACACACACACCCGCCTTAGCCGACTTAACACACGTGCCGACCTATGACTTAAAGAGAAAAAAATACAAACACATTACAACATAGTATCAACGACATACGACCTAGACACAAACGACTTATCACTTCACAGCAATAGGAATCTTCACGCGACTTCAAGACAATGTGGTACGCGACTTATCCTCGAGCGACTTAAAAACAAGGCAGCGACTTACCGAGTTAACTCTTGAGCGACTTAAGGAAAGCGGCCGGTGTAAGTTAGGTCGTTCGTGACCTAATGAAGCGCATGAGTTAGGTCGTGGCCGACCTAAAGATCTGGAACGACTTAAGATCTTGCGACCTAAGCAGTTAAGTCGTAACTCGTTAGCTATGAGTCGCGAATTATCATAGGTCGCTGATCAACCTTCTCCCGCATAACTCGCATCCTCTGTTCCCCTGTTAGGTCGTGGTCGACCTAAAACTTCCCCCTTAGGTCGTGGCCGACCTAACTCTTGTGAAATTATAGATCGTGCTGCTTCAAAAGGTCTTATCACAAATCGTTCTTTCCACAGGTTTTCATCAACTTCGAGTTATGAAAGATAATATTCTGCCCATACCATTTCGAACCAATATGTTTCTTACGAATGGTTAGTAATGCCATTCAGATTGTTGAATGCCCAATTTACTTTGTTGACTTAATGAATCAAGCATTCAAAACTTATTTGGATAAGTTATTTTTGTTTTTGTCAATGGTATTCTAGTGTATTCAAAATCAAAAGAAGAATATTGTTCATTTGAAGATTGTGGTATAGACTTTAAAGACATACAAACACAAAACTGAATTCTTAAAATGTCACATTTGGTGGTAGAAACTTTAGTCGATCCTGCCAAGGTTGAAGACGTTCAAAAGTAGAAGCGTCCCGAGTTAGTAACTAAAATCAAATTTTCTTAGGAATGGCAGGGTATTATAGAAGATTTATAAAAGACCTTTTAAAGATATTTTCTTGGTTAACTAATTTGACAATGAAAAGAGTTAAATTTGTCCAATTAGACAAATATGAAAGTGCTTACCAGAAATTGAAAGAGCTGCTTTCCAGTGCCCCAACATTGATCGTTCCAGCAAGAAATCGGGATCTGATAGTTTACACAGATGTCTGTGAAATAAGTCTTGGTGTTGTACTGATGCAACGAGATAGAGTCATAGCTTATGCATCTAGATAGCTCAAACCCCATGAAGTAAGGGACGTAACTCATGAACTCGAGTTAGCAGCCATGTTGTTTTCTTTGATGCTTTAGAGGCATTATCCATTAGGCAAATGGTTTGTTTTATGTACGAGCCATAAATCGCTTTATTTCCCAAATTGATTTAAATATGCAACAACAAAGACAGTTAGAATTTTCAACTGTATATGGCCAGGAAATTCTGTATACTCTGGGAAAAGGGAATAAGGTGGCCAATGCTCTCAATAGGAAGCATCAACCGATCATAGCAATGAGTTAATAGAATGGAAGGAGTTAGAAGTATTATCTTCCTGTGACCTTCAGTTTAGAAGGATAGTGAATACAACCCTATGTTAACGAGTTTAGACATTCGACCAAGTTTTCTTGACCCAATTCAGAATAGTCAAAGTGAAGATCCCAATTTAGCTGATTGAATTAATAAGTTTCATAGTAGTGTTAATTCATACGATCTTTGTAAATTTGAGGTGGACTCGAAGGATAGTTTGATATTTAAAGGATGGTTATGTGTTCTCAAGATAACCGACCTGAAGAAAGATATTCTCAATGAATGTAATAGGTCAGTACTCTTAATACATCCAAATGAAACAATATGAAAAGGATGTATTATTGGAAAGGCATGAAAAGAGACATCGAAGAATATGTAAAACGATGTGGAATATGCCAATTAGTGAAGGGTGAGCATCAGAAGCCTGGTAGATTACTTTTGCCTTTTGAAGTATCACCAGAAATGGGAGAAAATATCGATGGATTTTAACGATGGACTTCCCTAATCAAGATAAGGTAATGAAAATGTATGGGTGATAATGGATCGACTCACCAAAAGTGCCTATTTCGTTCCCGTTAGAGTGAATTGAACCATAGAAAGTTTACAAAATTATTTGAAAAGCACAAATTATGATTAAAGGAACCGAGTCAGTCCGTAGTAGAGTTAAAAGGTAAATTTCAAAAAAAATCATGTTTTAGATCTATTGGGCCTATAAAGTTTAAAGGATTTATCAGTCCAGTCTTATTTTTTTTAGTTAAATCATATTTTATTAATTTTTTTTAGTTTTATTAATTTAATTATAAATTAATTAACTATGAGATATGAAAAGGTTTGTATATATCACAACACCATATAGGCTATTTTGCAACATATTTTCGTCTTCAATTAGCAACGGTTATTACTGTTATTAAGTACCAACGGTTATTTCCATTAGGAAGTGTTCCAACGGTTATTTCCGTTAGGAAATATGGTAATTTCGTAAATGGATAAAACTAAAGGGGGCATAGTCGTAATTTCCTCTTTTATTTTCCTCTAACGCTTATGTTTTCCCCATTTCATTATTCCCTCCTCTTTCAGTCTAGGGTTACTGCCTCACCGCTTCCACCTCATTTTGTCGCCGCTAGGTTTTGTCGCTGCCTCCGCCTCCTTTTGTCACCGCCACCACTTCGTTTGTTAGCCTTCGCCTTGTCCAATCAACGTCCAGCGTTTCCGATTGCTATTTGAATTTCGATTCTGGTAATTTTATTTTGTTTTTTCTTGTTTAGCTTTTAAATTGAACACCCACTGTCAAATGTAAATCTGATATTGATGATCGCTATTTTTTATATAGCCGAATTCAAATAAAGTGATTTATTATTTAGATTAAGTTTTTCTTCGTTGAATTGAAGAAGCTGATATCTGATGCTTGCTCGATTTGCTTATAGAGTAAGACTAATGGTCTGAAGCATTTAAACCTTTTCATCTTTTAATTGTTGTTTTAAACTGGTGACAAGTTTTAGGTTACTGCAACAAAAGGTATTTTTATTTCAGACTGAATATGATATGAATATTATCATAAAAAGTCTGCTGCTCCACTTTTTTTTCAGTTTGCATTTTCTTTCTCATACGCATTCAAATATGTTGTTCTTGCATTAAGTTTTTATGTTTTTGTCGGGGAACTTATATATAACAAATTTTTTGTGCTTAGAAAAATAAGTAATTATTAGCTTTCTTCTTGTTTTTTCTTTTTCCGTTGGTAGGTTATAGCTGGCTCTGGTCATCTTCAGACATTTCGACTACTAAGATATCTTCGTGGTCGAAGTTCTACTGAAGGGAATATGAACTACGAAATACAAATGGCTGTATGTCTCTTACTGCCTCTTTTTATAGCCTCTTTAGCTTTATAGTAATATATGATACAAAGCTTCTTTAGTTGGTGCTTCAGTCATCAACTGAAGGTTATTTAATATGTTATGTTATTTCCTTATAGTCACTATCCTTTATAAATTTCAAAATTTCAAATCCCCAAAAGCTAAAACAAATAATTCTAGATGTGATAATAATACTTGTGTACTATTGTTATGCATTATGACTGTATATAAAGGTACATGTCAGAATACTTAGAGAAACTTTTGTATGATGTAAATGTATCTTATGCTCATTGAAATATCATAGATTTGTTTATAAAGTTTGGATATCCACTTTGATCTATATGCAACACATAGATAAGTTTCAGTTTGTTTTCTTTATATTTTTACTTCGGATTACTACTGAAACTTATGGTTTTCTGATATAGGCTAATGTTCACTCCTTTACTGATGTAGGTTAAATTTGGTGCACACACATATGTTGCCATAGTGGTTTAATTTTTGAAATAACTACCAATGTTTGCAAAGAGACTACTGTGACATTGAGATGCCATAGGAGAACTTTTTTTCTTCAAATATGCATATCTGAACTTCTAATCCCGAGATTGAAAATCAAACTATTGTTTCTCTACTGTTTTCATAAAGAAGATCTCCAAGTAATCCAGTGCTTAATGTCACTACTTTTGCTATCGATCATATCTGCTGCGAGAAATTGTGTCATCAGTTACCATTGTATGTACCATAAATGTCGAAGTAAATAATGGATAATTAGTCATAAATAATTCCTATAAACGTGTCACCGTTACATATAAAATTTGGTCCATTTCATGATAAGGATTTTTACAATCTTTCAACACGGTTGTACTTTAGAATATACTGTCTTATTAGTTTATCACTAGAAAGCATAAGTTGCTTTGAGTTCATTTGTTAATAGTTTTTTCTTACAACTTAATATAAAAAATGCACTCCTAGCTTGTTTATTACTGAAATGGTTGCTGCAGCCACACTACTCTTTTTTTACTTCGTAAATAAATTTTATTGTAAAATGCACATAGGTAAGCTTGGCAATTGGATTCTTATTTCTTGGTGGAGGGATGCAAACATTTTCAACTGGAAACAATGCAATTGCTGCATTGCTGATCACTTTTCGAAAAATAAAAATAAACTAGAACCGAGTTATTGGAGCAACTTGCAGCAAAGTTACTGCAACTGCATGCAACAAGTTTAATTGCTTCTCTGAGTAGCAACTTTTATTGTTGTTCTACGTAGCAACTTTTCGTTGCTACAATTGCTTGCAGAAATGGAACAATTTTATTTGTTGCTCTAAGCAACAATTTTTAGTGGTTGTAATTGTAGCAAAGTTGCGGCAGCTTCAACAACTTAATTGCTGCAGCAACTTGCATTAATGTTTCTGCAACTTCAGCAACTTCGTTGCTATTCTAAGCAACAAATTGGCTGCAGAAACATTCTTTTCTACTGAACATACAGGGTGCTCAATTAGTAGTCTGTCTGTTGGCACCCTTTCATTTCTTACTGAATATAACACCACGAGTTCATGATACTCTACAGGAAATATGCAAATGTTTTAAGACAAGTTGAGATTTTAGTGATATTGAAGAAGGCAATGTGATACTTGTAGATCTACTGAAACTAAATGAAGTTTAATATATATCCTCTTTTTACTATCTACTATTCAAAATTTAGGTAGGAAAGCAAATATTTTAGCTAAGAAGATATATTCTACTTATCCGTGTAGGATGAAGATCTGAAATATCAATGAACATACAAAAACTAAGATGTTATGTATACGTAGTATTATAATTTATACATATGCATATAAATCAACTAAAGATGCCACAGTGTAAAATTAAACTAAATAACGCTCATGTCATTTCAACCATTAAGTTATACATATGCATATAAATCAACCATTAAGTTGCTAAGGTTGTCAACTTTTTAAATGTTAAACGCTGTATGCTTTGAGTTATTTCATGTTCTCTAGACAAAAATGCTATTAGACAATCCTTAAAAAAGATCATGTCATGCTGTTGTACCCATTTTTCTCTAACAGCTTGCCCATGTAGATCTTGAATTCTTACGTTTAAATCTAAAACACCAGATGTTTCCACCTGCTGTTGATGATGTTCTTGTAACATATTTGTCCTCATTTCCATCCATGTAACATATTTGTGTTCTTGTCTGTACACTAAATATCTGTTTGTATTTACAGAGATACTTTCAAGATTTCGACTATCCCACAGCAACTTTCAGGTTCCAGTTCAATATGCAGCTCTCAATAGTTTGGAAAATGGCATTGTCCTATAGATGCTAAAATAGTAGTTTGTAACTCCTACCATTATGTCTAGGAGAACTGAAAATATTTATGGTCATGTTTTAATTAGTTCTTTTTAGCTGTTTTGTACGAGATTTATGTATTTACAAAAACTATCCATAGTAATGCACATGTCAATTGCTATATGAAGTTTATTTGTTTGCATGTGCAATATTGACGTCCATATTAATGCATGTGTTGGTAGGTATATATGCATATTATAAAACATAGTGTGCTGATACGTATTATCAACGATATGGATGGTAGGTAATGATTTGTGAATGTTTTGAATACTCACGCTTATAACCGTGGTGAAACCCCAGAAAACTCATGCTTATAACCGTTATACTTCAAATTACGATTAAATCCAGATTTAACACACTTATAAACGTGATAGATATGAAATTTCCCACGTTTATAACCGTGATTCATCATTCTCACGCTTATAACCGTGAGTAAACACCATAACTCTCACGCTTATAACCGTGAGCAATACCCAAAATTATCACGGTTATAAGCGTTATTTTTTCTGTGATAATATTTGCCCATGCCACTTGGGACAACGCTTATAACCGTGGGGAATTTAATTTATCACGGTTATAAGTGTGATAAAATGGCCTTTTTGGTGTTGTGTATCAAATATATTTATACTTTAATTATGTGACAGAATTACTAAACATATGACAAGTATGATTAATTGATGACAATATGTAGAAATAAACAAGAATAAATCTAGATGCAATCATATAAGGATCTAATAGGGATGGAAATAAAAGGTAGCATCGTTGATTGATTCCACCTTCCCTCTTTAGCAAATTTAATTAATATTGTATTTAATTAACATGTAAGAGGTATTATGACAACGTAAACAACAAACAACAATTAATATGTATATATTATTGTCTCACTTTTAAATTGTTTGATAATAATAAAAAGGGTTCAAATCATGCTTTGGAAATTTGAAATACAATATTATATGTTTATATGTACACACATATAGATAAAATTATATGTATATAAAAACTAACCAAAATTTTCTAATTAATTCAAAACAAACTTCCATACCGCATTAAAAATTTATGATGCATTTGTAAACTTATGTATACATGAATTAGTTAACAAAAATACATAATATAGATAAATTAAGAGATTTAACCTAATTTAAATTTTTTTATATAAAACAAAACAAAAGTGGAACGCAATAAATTAAGCAATATATTAACAATCCTTACTTAAATAAGGACATTTGAGATAATAATTAGGTAAAAATTTAGAATATTATTGTAATCAACTTTAAAGCTAAGATTCATTAGCAAAAAAATCTTTTAATCATATGTAAATTTCTATTAAAATTCATCAGATTAAGAATAAAACAATTTATTCAACAAAGAATTCAAATTGCATGATTATTTTTCAATTCAAGGTGAAGTGACAACATATGTATACAATGTTTCTATTTCAATACAAATGCAAATAATATGTACATACAAACTTCCAAATCTGAAAAATTACACTTTGATTTGAGAGTTTAAAACATAGATCAATAATTAAAACAGTGTTTTAATCATATACAAATTTCTGTTTTGATTTATCAAAATAAATATCAAATCAATTCATTCAACAAACGAACCAAATTACATTAACAATTTCAAACAAAATCAGGCGATATTATATACATACAAATTATGATAATAATTTTATATTTAATAGAACATTTAAAATACAAGATACCTCTCAGATATAGGAAAAAAAAGACCTTGATTTATGCCTTCTCCTCAGATCGCTAAGACCACATCCAATCCTTGCAAGAGATGGATGAACCAATTTTGTTTTAATATAATTTGATATTTCATTTCAAATTGTTACTATCTTTTACTTTATTTAAAGGAAGATGATGGAAGAAATTATTCTGGAGAGGAGGAGGAAGGATTTTCTGTATAAAAAAAGTGAAATGAGGAGATTTGTTTTAAATGGGATTAATTTTTTTTTCCCGTTCTCCTTATTTAACTTCCTAATTTAATTCAATCAGTTAATCCTTTTATTTTTCTTCCATGTATTAGGTAGTCCTAGCATGCAACCATAGTAGGCAAAGTTTCCAACAAAATAAAATCTTTATGTAATTATTTATCTTAAACCTTGTTTAAAAGGTGCACCAATATCGAATATCGATATTTGCAAATATAACTTTTATACACGCATTTAAATAATTACTAACAACATTCAAAACATCTAATAAATTAATTATAATTAATATTTCACAAATATAAATTAATTTAACTCATTTATAAAATTTCATAAATTAATTAAATTATGTAGTTTTTTTGGAGAAACCACAAATACGGTTGTATGACTCAGAGGTATGAACTCAGTCAACAATTAATATTGAACAATTCAAATATTACGGTACACATGTCACCTTAGCTAATGCTGTGATAGTTTGGCCAAATTCATCGCTTACATATCTTTTTGGTAAAATCCAATTTCACTTTTTCTTAAGTGGTATCTAGTAGTAACGATTGTTTACATCAATTCTCTTCGTCAAAACTATATCACATTAGGACTTATGAAGTTTGGTTATGGTAAAAATTCCAATATTATCCACATTCAACATTATAGTCCAAACACGAAGTCCTTGGTTCAATAATAACAATTATTATTAATTGAACCACTCTGGCCAGAGATTTTAACTTTGACTTGACATCAGTTGACCATGATACTAACCCTACATAACCGAGGAGACGGGTCTTGTGTTTCACTTCCAGTACTTCCACTCGATGCAACTATAGTTGTTCGATGGATGTCGTGCCACGATTTCACTATAATCAAATGAAGCTTTCATATTGAAGATCAATAGTATTCTCAAGTCAAGAGAACTACGTAAATTAGTCGCTTTGATATTTTGTTGTTTGACCTTAGTTATATTAACCAATAAAAAACTATCTAGTGAGTAATTCCATAGTTATCCAATAACAATTATTACGTAATCTCTTGGTGCCCCCAAAAAGTCATAAGTAATACACTAACATTTGGAGAGCATTACATATTTTAATTTCAACGGATGTATCGATATGTAGTCTTGATACATCTTGACTAGAAATATTTAAAATGATATATTTATTTTATTATGATAAATCACTTATGATTACAGCACATTTTAATTACTATCACAAAGCATACCATTTATGAATTTTCTATTAAATATACTTTTAATTAAATTAATTAATATAACACATTATATCAAGTATATAATACAAAGAAAACCCCTTTTATTTCTAACAAGAGTGGTTATTGAGTTAGATATATGTAACAAATTACATAATTATCCCAAGAGCATACTCTTAACTCTGTCAATGATTGCATGGAATTCCAAAAGTATATTATGCGATTGTGATCCTTTATTTACAAGTCATTCTGACAAAGCCTGTAGTCAGTTTTGGGAGTACAACTCAACTTAAGTAATGGATACCTTCCTTAAACAAAGGGTCATAATGAAAGAGAAAACCATTGTAGAGGACATATTGAGAATGTGTATTCAAGAATTTAGAGGTTCGTGGGAAAAATTCAGTCGAATTCACTTGTAATAATAGTTTTCTATGTAGTAATCGCATGGCTCCATTTGAAGATTTATATTGAAGGCAATGTTGATCACAGCCTATTGCTTAGAAATGGGAGATGAATCAATATTAGGTTCAAATTTGTTAAAAGAAATACTGAGAAGATAGAAATCATCCGAGATAAAGTGAAAACAGCTCAGTCAAGACAAAAGAGCTATTCAGAAATGCAAAGAAGAGATTTGGAATTTTCTATTGGAGATGGTATTTTTGGAGGTATCTCCAACAAAGTGCATAGTTAGGTTTGGCGAAGCAGGAAAGCTTGCTGCTCAATTTATTATTCCTTATCCTATGATCGAGCGAGTATGGCCACTTGCTTATGAATTGTAATTGCCTGAATACTTATTAGGTGTTTGTAATGTATTTCACAATTCACAACAATGGAAATGTATTCAAGATCCAGATAGTAGTGTAATAAAACCAAGAGAAATCCAAGAGTTAGAATTATAACTCGATCTATTGTATTCTACAGAACCTTCATGGATTGTAAATTTGAAACCGAAGCAGTTGAGGAACAAGCAAGTTCCATTAACTGATGTTCAATGGTCGAGTAACCCCAAAAATTGTACTTGGGAGATGGAGGAACAAAGAAAAACACATCTCAAGTTAAATGATATAAACTATAGCACTCTGCAGTAAATTGTAAGGATGCAACTCTTTAAGAAGGAGAGTCTTTAACATTCCAAATTTTGGTCAAATGTAACAAAATATATTTTGAATTTTATATTGGATTTTTGGGATTTTTATTGAATTTAATTCAAAAGGCAGTTTTTTGAATTTATTTGATAATAAAGGAATTTTTTTATTTAAAATTCAAATTTGATGTAGAATTTCACTTTTGGGAAAGTAAATTATAATTGTGAAATTTCGAAATTATTTTGATAAATAAAACAATTGTTTTAAAATTTGTTAAAATTGAAAGGCGATGTTTTGATAAATGAAAAATAGTTATAAGAATGAACTAAAAATTTGATAAAACACCTTGAGTCGAATTTCTAAGCGACTGTAAAGTGTTGATTTAAAGGCGGTCTGAGTGAAAGGTAGTAAAAGGTACAGATTTATTTAAAAAAATTAAATTCCTTATTGAACTAACGGATTAAAACATATGCAATTACTCATCATTCTCTTTTAACCTGTTTAAATCCAAACACCCTAAGATAAACCCTAAGCTATGTAAACCACTATTTGTGTGTTCCTTTTTCCCTTCCCAAAAGCTGAAAGGTAAAATCATCATAACAAAATTTTACTTTTCAAGCAAGCAAAGAAAATTAGAGTTTAAATTCTTCCCCAGTCAACCAGTTTCAAGTGGGTATAACCTTTTGTTTTGCTTAGCAATATGTGTGCTCCTATTTCGATATTATACACATTGATGAAACCGTTATCAATATCTTTAATATGCTGTTTTGATCTCAATTTGCTCAAATTTGACGATGTATTGAATTTATGATGGCTTGGTAGCCTGTTATATTTGAATCGACACCATTATACAGTTGATTTTTGATCGTGGCTTGAATTAAAATTGATCATGTTATTTTTAAACCAAAACCCTAGTTGCCTGATGAATTTTGTTTCAAATACTTGGTGTTTAAGTTTAAGGTAAAGTGCAGTGGTGAGGGGTAGTCAAGCTCAATCAAAGTCAGGCAAATTTAGTTAGAAAAGCATGCAGATTTCGACGAACAGTTGCATCAATTATGGAGCATACCTCTCTAGGATTGACATAATCGATTGACTGGTGTGCACAGCCCAGTCGATCGGTCTGTGTTTTCCTAGAGCAATAAGCTCAGGAATTAAATAGAGGATCTTTTTTTTAAATTCCAATTTTATGATTTTGAAATTTTATGAAACTTAAATCCTTGAAATTTTTAAAAATGAGTTTTGAGCTTAAATAATATTTTTAAAATTTTAAATTTGAAATTTTCAAATGAATCTGAAGTGTTAAATTCTAGTTTAAAGAATGGTTTTTAAGATTGAAATGTTTTATAAATAAAAGGAATTTTTTAAAATTAAGATTTTTGATCTTAAAATTATCAAAAACATATTTAGGTTATTATGAGTTGAAATAATTTATTTTAAAATGAATATGAATTATTATATAAAACTTTGGGATTTAAAAGTTTAATTGAATTTAAATTCCAATTAGTTTTAATTTGAGTAGAATTTGACGTGTGATTAATTATGGATGGGTTTTTGATACTATGCTAGTTTGTTGTATGAATTTAAATTTCATCGATGATATTTAATTTAAAGTGTCCCATATGTTAATATTCGATGAATTTTGTTATGTATATTTTATAAATGTTTGGAGTCGAATTTCAAAGCAGATGTAGAATGCTGATTTAAAGACAGTTTGAGTGAAAGGTAGTTAAAGGTACGAATTTATTTAAAAAATTAGAACTCCTCATTAGACTAATGGATTAAAAATATGCAATAACTCATCATTCTCTTTTAACCTGTTTAAATCTTAACACCTTAAGTTATATAAACCACCATTTGTAAATTCCTTTTTCCCTCCCTAAAAGCTGAAAAGTAAAATCACCATAACAGAATTTAACTTTTCAAGCAAGCAAAGAAATTAGGGTTTAAATTCTTCCCTAGTCAGCCGATTTCAAGTAGGTATAACCTTTTGTTTTACCTAGAAAGCTGCGCTGTGTAACCCTTAGGACGTGGAGTAGTTATCCCTTGAAAAAGAGAGAATGCTTAGGGGATTGATGCTCTATGCTGGGCTAGCTAAAAACGAGGGTCGATTATGGTGGACCATCTAAATCCCCTAGCTCTTCTCTCCGGAGTAGGTTTTTATTATTTTACAAATGTTCTATTACAAATGATATTATAAACTACAAGTTATTGTTATAATGCACGAACACGATATACATACATACATACACACATACATACATACATATATTTATATATGTGTGATGTAAAATGGGACACAGTACCATTTTGGGAATAAATGTTACCTTGAGAAGTTAAATACAGATGAATTTAACTTATGAAGTAAATGATATAAAGTGAGACTACTGGATACTAGAATCCATTCTAACAGACATATTCAAGGCTATGCCCTGAATCGTAACGAATTGGTCCCACACCATATATTATCAAAGCAATATATTACATGGACACAACCACGGTGACCTGCGTAGTGAAAATGAAAAACAGGAAAGAGTCGAGAGTAATCTCATTAATGGTTACATGATGTAATGAAGAAAAAGATACAACAAAAAACGAGGTGAGCGCTGATGAGAACGAGAGAAGATAGTGCAACCAATAGATTGTGTGGGGGCACTATATTGTCTAGTCTGGGAATATACAAATGATAGACCATGATATTGGCTCTTGGAAAAGTCTAGTAGGAATGAATAATGACTAAGATTCACTAGAGATTACAATTCTTGTATATGAATAACTTGAACAGTGAAATATCGATTGAATAATGATTGCAACTTACAAATATGAATAGGATATGATATACTAGTTGATCAGAGTTGCAGGTGTTAGTCACTTTAAAAGGTGCCATGACATGTGTGTTTTCACTGATATGATTTGATTTGGTGGGATATGGGTGGTATTAGATTATGGAGTGTGTGACATATTTATTTCTATACATATAACATATAAATCCGACAACACATGATAGTATTTTTCTGTTGCACTATTATTCTCACAACTAGTTTCTACCCTAACTTGAGGTTCTATTATGCGACATCTTCTCGGGTCAGACCGAGGGCTGTTACTATATACAAGATGATTACTCTCGTTCTTTTTCTACTGTGACTCTAGAGCACATCGTTGATGAGATAACCTACAGTGTGTCTTTTTTACCATCACCCTTGTTTTAGAAGACTTCACTCGTACCATGGAGATCAATTTTCATTGTTCAGTTAGAGTCATTTGGAATGGAGAAATTGTAGAGTTGTACGTGGATTCCATGTATTTAGAGTGGTTAAGATTGGGATATTTTATATACGTATGACTTGTAGTTACACGTCATTTTTGGGAAGTAAAGATTTTGGTTTTATAGTTCTACTGATGTATATATTGAGATGTTTTGAAACATCAAATGTATATTACAATTTGATGTGTATATATTTTCATTCCACCATGATATTTTACTTTTCATTTTATTTATGAATTGTTATGTGAATTACTCAAACCCCTGATCCACTTCTTTTGAGCTCTTTGATTTGAGCTATCGGGCAATAAACTCCCTTTGATAATTCGATCGTTGGTGTTAGGGCATCACAGAAGTGTTGAGGGTGTAGAGGCAAAATTGCTTGAAGGTAAAGATTTCTAAATCTCACTTTTGGATAAGGGAAGTGAGATTTTTCGATCATGTTGTATCTAAGCATGGGATTTCTGTTGACCCAAGTAAGGTTGCCGCGGTGTAAGATTGGAAGGTACCGAGTAGTGCAGTCAAACTTCGTATTTTCTTTGGGTTAGCGGTCTATTACCATATGTTCATTAAGGACTTTGCAAATATTGCTACACCTTTGAACCGTCTAACTAGGAAGAACCAAGTCTTCTTATGGGATGCACATTATGAGGACACTTTTATTAAGATAAAGCAATATTTGACTAGTGCTCCAATTTAAGTTATTTCGAAAAGAGCTAAACCATTTACCTTATAATGATGTTTGTGGAATGAGACTAGATATGGTTCTTATATAAGAAGGCAAAGTGGTTGTGTATGCTAGTAGGAAACTTAATAGCTATGAGAAGAACCGTCCAACTCATGATTTTGAGTTAGTGGCCATTGCCTTTGCTTTGAAGACATGGAGGTATCATTTCATGGTGAGAAGTTTGAGCTATTCACCCATCACAAATCTATAAAGTACTTATTCTCCTAAAAAATCCCAATCTTAGACAACAAGGATAGATGGAATTCCTAGCATCATATGATTTTGGAATTTCCTAGACTCCTAGAAAGATTAATGTTATGGTGGATGCACTGAGTAGAAGACATGCTATGTTAGGCTTTATGTTTATTAAATGAAAGTATTTGGTTTTTATTATGGATTTTCGACCTTCCAATAATGCATTCCCTAATTTGTTGGTAACTTTAGAAGTTAGATCTTCAATTATCGGCCGGATGGGCTCCAGCCAGAGTTGATACAAGCATTGTAGTGATCATAGGCCGAATCGAATAGGGAGAGAAGTCTAATTATACTAACTAGTATTCCATTGATGTGAAGGATTGGCTTCATAGAAATAGTAGGTACTATGTTTTTGAGATGGAAGGTTTGATTGACGAAGTGCTTCAAGACTGCCACCATTCTAGGACGACTATTCATCATAGTGCCAAAAAATGAATAATGATGCAAAGCACACTTATTTTTGGAAGCATATAAAATGGCATGTTTCGGAGTTCATAGATAAGTGCATGACTTATCAATTAGTCAAGATCGAGCAAAAGAACCCTAATAGATTATTATTTCCTTTGGAAGTCCCACTTTTGAAATAAGAGTGTATGGGTTATTGTAGACTTTAACGAGGAGCGCTCATATTATTCTGATGAAGTTTCGAGAATTTCTCCATTTCTAGCAAAGTTGTATGTGCATATATAGTGAGGTGTACGCTCTAGAATCATGAGTGGTCGAGATCCACTCTTCATAAGTGATTTTTGGAAGAGAGTGCAACAAGTATTGGGCATGTAATTGAACTTGAGTATGATCATCAACCTCGAACCAATAGCCAAATCGAAAGAGTGAAGCATGTACTTGAAGACTTATTGAGAGCTTCTACTATTGATTTTGGGAGTTCTTGGGAAGATCACTTGCCTTTTATGGAATTTGTATACAACAATAGCTTTCAAGTTAGCATCGGCATGACACCATTTGAAGATTTGTATGGAAGACCTTGTAAGTCACCTATTTATTAGTGGGAGACGACGATAAGGTAATACTTGGACCGAAAATGATCTATGAGACTTCGGATAAAGTCGAGTTGATACGAAGAAGGGTGAAAGCATCTCAAGATCAGCAAAAGTCTTATGCCAATAAGTGACATATTGATCTTGAATTTTAAGTTGGTGATTCAGTCTTTGTGAAAACATCGCCAATAAAGAAAGTTATGAGATCTGGCAATCCTGGAAAGCTTACACCTATGTTCATCGGATCACTTCCTATTGTGGAACGGATCAGAATCTTGCATTTATGGATTGATCTTCCCAAAAAGGTGTCCGGAGTACATAATATATTTCATGTTTCACATTTGCGAAGGTGTGCGCATGACACAAGTGTGGTGATTAAGCCAAGCAAATTAGAGGAAGTGGAACCGAAGATTTCTATGCTTAGAAAGCCTATTTGGATTATTGAGAGTGTAATGACCCCTCCCCTTTTCGACCCCTGAATGTCAACATTAATACATCCATGGTATTCGCGTGTTGAGCACCCAAGTGCCGGATAGACAGATTGTTAGAGTAAAATAAAAAGAAAAAGAAAATAGAACAAGAAAGAAGAGAACACAATAGCAGAATTTCATAAAGGAGTGATAACATATAATATCAAAAGACAGTACAAACTATCACTCTAAGATACATAAAATTTCGGAGTTACAATTCTAAATACTATTATCAGCCCACCCTCACAATTGTTGATATATACATAATAGTAATACAGAGAAAATAAAAATACTACGGTATATGAAAACATCTAGCTCATCTCCTCGAGCTCCAAAGACTATCAAAGAAAAACTTTCTTTCTTAGACTACATGAAAGAGCATCCATGGAAATAAGGAAAATATAAAAATATGAGTTAGACATAAATCTGGTATGAGAAACTTAAGAAATATGTAGCTAGCATATAACAATACATTTGAGACTGCATGGAATGCCGTAATGGTTATCCTCTCAAAAGAACCACCATCTAATAAATACATAAGGTGATATAATAGATAATGTCTAGGGTGTACAGTATAAATCAGAAAATAGCTATGTCGCTTGCATCTCACGACACAATAATATTGAAGTACAACTAAAACCACTAAGTTATGTTCACATAATGGATTTTTCATGGATATCTCTTCAATCAAGTCGAATCCAATCTTCTGCACATGGGTCAAAAACTATCTTCGAGTGCCGTATATCTCTAGGTAGAATATACCAACAAGGAAAACATAACCAGTCCACATATAAAACGTGATCCTGAATATCATCAACTCCCACCGGCTAACATATCGAAAGCATCTATGGATACGGAGTTGATATACCATATCATGGTTAGCTAAACCCCAAGTTATGCCCCTACTCTATTTTCTTCCATTTCTGATGTCGAGGTCACATTCGACATCTCTCACACGAGTCTTCATCACTCGAACAGGTCATAAATCCCCAAATGAATTCTAGCATCTCAAACAGATCATGAATCTCTACATGGATTCGAGCATCTCGAAAATATCTTGAATGTCTACATATATTCTAGCATAAATCATCCAATGAATGCTAACACCGACCTCTCACTTAGACTTAACCTTAGGATAGATAGTTCAACTCATATAGCATTCTACTTTACAACCGCTTCCAAAACATAGAACCTATATACTAGTTTTGAAGTGGTATTCGATAAGTAAAACGCTTATCGATCATGGTCTCTTCAAAACTAAATCGATAAATTTTCGGTTAACTCAATTTTGGTTCTTTTAGAAGTAAGCGAACAATATAAAAATAGGAGTCCTCCCTGAGGGATCTCATGTGTATATAAGTTCTTAAAGCTAGAGACGTTTCATATTAATGGTCCTCCCCGATGGTTCTCAAATCGTATAAGGCCACGAAGCTTTTAGATACTTCCAAAGTTAATTAGTCAAGTTTGATAGTTGACTATTCAACTATCTAGTTCAAAATAAATGATTGTATATGAAAACCAAGTCTCATATAGTTATCTCATTTCTGATCTTTTCAACTTACACTATCCCTCGATCATGAGTGAAGCCGGTAGGTAAGAGCACTGTTGCTACTAAACCCTACTCAAACATCAGTCTTAACTCCTACAGATAGATAAGTATAGTTCATCGGCTTTTAGTGCTAAGTACATGAATAAATACTTTCCGTAAATAAGTAAGTAAACAACATGATTAACACGTTTCCGACCTTTTTATCTTAACTATTCCTCGGTCAAAAGTGGAGCCGGTAGGTTAGAGTGTTGTTGCTTCTAAACCCTACTCGAACATCAATCTTAACTCTCACATATAGACAAGTCAACTTCGACATATTTTAGTGTTAAACATAGCTAATTGCATTTCATAACAAGTAACACACAAAGCACAATTAAGTCACACAAACCTCGATTAAGTCACATGAGTGACTTCTGATCCCTTTTTATTTAATTAATCGTTTTATTAATTAAAACCTCTTCGTAAATATTTGTATATATTTAAAATACCTTTACAAAATATATATACACGTATACTACTATTTTACTATTTATTTCTATTCTTTTCATACTTTAAAAAGTATTCATATACTTATCTCAAATGGTATAAGTATATTCATAAATCACTAACACGATTTCTTACTTTAAACCTTTACTTTTTCTGTCTTTTTTCAAAATATACCATACTTGTTATTACCTTTAAAATATCCATTTAAAAGGACTAATTACATTCACAAATCTATTTAAAAGGTATAAGACAAATGTCATTAACACATTGTCACAACAAACTCAAAACCATTTTACTTATAATCTAAAAGGTAAAAGACAAATGTTGTTAACACATTGTCACAACAAACTCAAAACCATTCCATACTTGTCATTATCCTTGAAACATCCTTTTTAAAGATCTAAGTATATCTACACTTATTAAACAAGGTACTATATTTTTAATCAACTTCACAAAAAAATTTATTATAACATAAGTATTATAATCCAAAAATTCTTTTATTCCTTTCTAAAATACTTAATTTACTTTTCTAAATTTATATGTATATAAAAATACTTATACATAGATTTTAAATATCTATATAAAATATTACTTAAAAATAACTAATTTATAAATTGACGAAAATAAATAAAAAGCATGTTCTATATTATAAAACGCCTTTACTTTAAAAATTCATAAATAATTACTAAAAATATATTTAAACTTCAAACCAACTTTAAAATACTACAAAATATGATAAAAATCCTAAATAGATTCGGGAAAAATAAAAAAATTAAATATCATTTTTAAACACTTGAAACCTCAAGCAAACTATTATAAATATTGTTAAAGTCCTTAATAAAGAGTAGCATAAAAAAGCACGTACTTTGGGATCGGTTTTCACTACTTAAACAAATGATATGTGACTTAAAATTTTTACAGTAAGTGCTCTACATAGGTTACTTAAAACCAATGAAAGAAATCGCTAAGGATATCTTCCAATTTATTTATAAAATTCCCAAAAACAAGGTATATTTTATAGTGTATTTATAACCACTTTTTTACTCTAACTTTAGTCACTTTGTTTGATTAATTTTAAAATCTTTTGAAACCTAGTTTTCTTAGTTATAAGTACACATAAAATACTTATTAAAAATGTAAAGAGACCCCTAAGGATATTTTTCAAATTAATTATAAAAAATGCCCAAAAATAGAACATTTCAAAGTGCTCATGTAGAAACCGTCTTCTCGCTAAAACTTTTTGCAACTTTGTTTCACAAGTTAATGGATCATTTAAACTTCAATATTATTTTGGTAATAAGTACACTTATAGTAATTATTAAAAATGAAAAGAAATCTCTAGGATGTCTTTCAAAATTTACTTCAAGAATCACCGAACATAAGGCATTTTTAAAGTGTATCCATAGCGACCTTCTCACTTCTAACTTTCACAACATTGTTTCACAATTTCTATAACTTTCCAACCGAATTCCTTCCTGCCACATACACCAAAATATGTGTAGAGAACAACCAAAATATATTACATCATAATATATTCCCAAATAATCACATAGAACAAGTTTAAACAAACGGGGATTCTAAGTGCACTTATAGCGACTATCGCTATATGGATCATTCCGTATCCATTCCAAATTCAACAAACAATCCAAATAACCAATTAAACATCAAGTCAAGGCTACGCCAAATGTTATAGAAGGTAATAGGAGTGATGTTATACAATAAAAAGTTGTTATTTGCTTTCAAAAGCAATAGGGTCCAAAGTTTATAACTTTAATTAGTTTATGTCAGTTTAACTTTATATTTATACACACAACGTGCACACACATGCAAGATGGTGAGATAATTCATCCAAATCCAAGACAAACACAAGCTCAAACACAAAAGAACAAAGAACCACTTCCTACCATCACCCAAATGCCTAAAGTTACCATCTTTAGCTCTCACAACACAAAGCCAAGCTCCCCCTCCTTCCCCATGCTCACAGCCAAACCATGCTCCCTTCATTTCTTTCATTGTTCTTCAACATTAACTTTAGATCCATGCTTCCTAAGGTGTTGGTGAAAGTTCGGTGGAGTTTGGAGAAGATTTGAACTAATTAGAGAAAGATTAATAAGAATAAAGTGGATTAGTGCTAAACCACTTCCACCACTTTTATTCTTTTATTTCATTTGAGATTTTGCAAATTATTAAGTGCAAATGGACCGTTAGTCCCCATTTGGCCAGCCAGAAAGAGCCTCCCCCCGTCTGCTTTGCGTGCTTTTCACATGTGCCACTTTACACCTCATTTTCACATGAAAATATCTCCTTCCTTTCACACTTAATCAGTTAACTTTTAGAAGCTTCTAGAAGCTTCTTTTTAATTTTTATAGAAAATATTTTTATTTTCTAATTACCTCAATAATGATTAAATATAAAAGCACAAAAAGTTCAAACAACTTCCATTGAGAAAAAACTTTATCGATAAAACGATTTTCGGTCATTTTATTGGTATTTCATCGAACTATATATTTTTGTAAACATTTTATTGAAACAAGTTTACCATCATTAGTTATTACTTAAAAGGAGTTAATAAAGTTATTAAATCACTTTTAGCATATTTAATCCAAGATTCAAATTTTAAATAATTCAAATTTTAAATAATTCAAATATTTAAATACGAATTATTTGAAATTTCGGATCGTTATAGAGAGTAGTGTCAAGAGACTTTAGAACAAAATTATGAAGCTTGTTTGAGTTTAATGAGCGAAGATTCTAAAAATAGCACTTTGGAATCAAAAGAGAAGATGAATTCTTCCAATCTGGAACTTTTTTCCAGTATGACTCCATTTTCCCTAAGTATTTCTTTCATTTAGTTGATTAGAATTGCATACTAGACTACTAGTATATATAGAATTTATTTTGTGTTGCTATGATTGGTTTGCTTTTTTGATAGTATGATGCTAAGTATGTGTGATAGGGGCACATGAGTATTAGTGTGATACATTATTCCACTCTTGATGATTTTGGGGGTGAATACTGTTAAAGGAAAGGAGACAATGTAACAACCCGAAATGTTTAACTTAACAATAAATTGCAATCAGTTGTTTAATTGAAGATTAAGCAAAACAATGAATAAAAAATAGTGATTTTAATGATGAATGAATTAGGATTCAATACCTATTCTGACGAAATCATAATGTCCTTTTCATATGAAATACATATAAAGTTTGCTAAAAGATAAAATGTGCAAGATGAGAACAAAAGGGACATTAGGGACAAAATTGTCGTTTGACCATAACTGTATCATACAATTCTGAAATAAACTTCCCTCTTTATCATTTTTTTCGTTCTAATTCCTCTTCATTTTGAAATAAAAAGAAATCAAGGGTTTCAATTTATAAACCTTTATAGCTTTTGATTTGCTCAACCAAAAATCCAATAAATAAAATATATAAATTCAAGTTAAAGATTCTATACGTATCAATACCGTCAAGTTTGCATTTTTGAGAAGATTGGAGTCATATATCAAGAATTAAACAGGAGCTTCATATTGGGTTTATTGATGCTTAGATTTCATTTGTATTCAGTGAGTGTAATCTTTCTCTAAGCTATTTGATCATTAGATATATTAAAATCATGGTTTGATGCCAATATTGGATAGGAGTTGAGTAATGAACTTGGTTAAGGTTTTTAGAGATGAGAATCTTATTGAATGAACGTTTTTAATATAAATTTCATAATTTGATGTGCTAGGAATTTGTAGAAATTGAGTGATGCTTGATATTGGTGTGTAGTTTAATTGTTGGTAGAAATGATAGAATTGTATTAAATGGTAGCTGAATTTTCCATTAAGTGATGGAATATGGAGTTGAAATGGTTGGTTGAGTTGTTAATCTCTTATGGTTTGTAAAACGTTTGAGTTCCGGAACAATTCGTCATATTACATCTAGTGGTATTCATCACATAGTGGATCATTAGAGATGTGAACTCGAATGTGAGGTGTAGTAGGTGGATGAAAGGTCCCAAAGTAGAGAGACTTGAGGTCGAGATGAGGAAAGCCAAGGTGATAAACCAAAGAAGTTTAAATTATGGGAAAATTTTCCTTAAATAAAATTTACCCTATCTAGTTTGTGGCCCACACCCCTATAGGCGGTCAATTGACTGACTGGTAGTGGACCATACATCGATGGATCGTAGGGGAAAATGTAGAGTTTTGCGGTCGAGAATATTTAGGCCAAATATGGCCTAGAATAGTCGATTTTCAACATCAACTAATCGATTGTCGATGAATTCAATCGAATAATTGACATCGACTAGTAGACCGGTTGGTTGTTGCCATAACTGGCTATACCAGGTTAATTGACCGATCGATTATGCGTTGGGGATATTGGGGTTCCTCTTTGAATTTTTGAGCAAACTTCAGGATGTGATATCTTTCCCATACAAAGTTGGATCAAGGCATGGTTTAGTATTCATTATTTTTCGAAGACAATGATCCATGGAGCTTTGGTAGGCTTTGGAGTATTTTGATTTTTAGGCCTACTCCGAACCAACTCTAATGTGTATTCCAAAGCCGAAGATTTGAGATAAACGAGGAGGGTATTACAAGGTGTTGAACGACATGAAGATTATAAGTGATGTCAGAGACAAGCTTCAATTTAAATTGGTAACTTTTATAGAGTCATTCGATGGTTTTGGGACATGATGACTAGGGTATTATGATATATGATTTCATACAACAGTGCGTATATGGGGTATGTTCATACCGATAGAGTTAGTGGTATGCCCTAGAGGCAATTATGTAATTTGTTAGATATATCTAACTCGATAACCAATCTTGTTCATAATGAAGGTATTTGATTTCTATTATATACTTCAGTATATAGTGATATAATTAATTTAAAGTACGTTATTTAGAAAATCCTTAATAATATGTTATGTGATAATTATTACAAAGACTTGTAATCATGAGAAACTTATCATAAAATAGAATAACATGTTATTTTAAATATTCCTAATCAAGATGATTCGAGAAAGGATATCAATGTATCTGTTCATACTAGAGTGCATACCACTCACCAAAAGTTGGGCAGTGTATTACTCAAGGTTGTTGAAGCGCACCAATGGTTTATGAACCATTAATTATTAGATAACTATGAAATAACTTATTTGATAGTTTCCAATTGGTTAATAAAATAGGTCAAATAGGAATTCTCGAGTGAAAATATTATACGGTTCTCTCGATTTGAGAATACCATTAAACTTCAATGTGGAGACTGTTGGAACTGGGCCAGCCCATAGCGGAAGTAATGGGTGAATTTCAATTTTTTTACTATTTTGGATCTTTATTGGGCCAATGAAGTCTAATTTATCTAGAATATTTCTAAATTTTATTTAAATAAAATCTCTTATTTTATTTAAATTTATAAAATGATATAATATTATATAAGTTATGTTATATTATATATATACATGTATCATATACACATATATATGTGTGTGCATATGTAACATATCAATCCGTGCAAGGTATAACATACCCGTGCATAAATGATGGGATTTACATTGCAACGGATACGTTAGTTCATCCAATATGTAAATATATCATTCAAATGTATGTTTATATATATACACACTTTATAAATAAAATATTACAATATATATATAAACTAAAATTTTATTTATATATAATTTTCTATAAGTATATATATATATATAATATTAACAATATGTATATATTTGTAACTATATAAATATGTTTAAATCATTTGTAAAATATATTAAACAAATAATTTTTTTTGCGATGTTGAAACCATTACATGTATAAATATAATTTTTTTATAACTATATATGTATATATTAAATACTTAAATATATATGTATAATAATAAGTATATATATTACTATATATAAAATCATTAAATAATTTGTTTTGACGTGGATGAGTGCATTGGAAGCCAATTCAGAATTGACTAAAGAGAACCTGAAAATAGATAGAATTTGTTATGTGGATTGCTACCATTCAAATATATCTGGTCTATAGATGCATGTGGTATATTCAGTTTAAAGTTATATAGTTCTACAACTTTTAGGTGCATCCATGCAAGAGATATACTTTATCTTGCAGTTAATTCAGAATTCACCATAGTCGTATTGAAGTTATACATGTGTGTATGTGTATACGTGGACGCCTATCGAGATCTATTACATATATTATGAAACGTAAACACCTCTGATGAAACTTATTTATTTAACATTAAGTTGTTTAGCATTGTGAGGGGAAAAATCCATTCCATGATTAAGCGTCGTTGTCTCATAATGCAATGTGATATGTACGAGCATATTACTAAAATTTCTTACACCAAACTACATTTGATTCAAAGTTTATCTTTTCCCTTAAACTCTCGAGTATTCGTTTGAGTAGGCTGAGATTATAAGCTTAGGCTTGAAAAATTTGGAGCTTACCGGTGACGAGAAAGAGGCTTTGGACGTATCAACTATTTTTTATTTCTGACATATTTGTAGATGCTTATGTTTGAACATTGTGAGGACATGTTGTTATAACTATCAATAGCTGAGGGTCGTACTAATGTTGTTAATGTTGTAACTCTAAGAACTCTATTTTTGGTAATCTCCATATGTACTACCTGTTTCTGACTATGTTATATTATTTTGATCGATACAATAAGCATAATTTTGTTGTTTAGAGTTCTATTGTTTTACTTTTACCACAACGACCTTGCATTCAGATGCTTTAGCATTCCAAATCTTCAAACCATTCTCTTTCCTCAAAAATCATTTTCTTTTCTTCTTAGGAGACTTGATCTCGAATTCAAATTTCATCCAAATTCTTCACGAGCAATTGTTAATTTGTCAGAAGGTACGTAGATTCATTATGATAAAAGGTTAAAAAATAGCAAACAAAGTACATCAGCTAGAACAAATTTCAGTTTTGTGAAACCATTCTGTTTTGATAAAGCATTAATCATACTGTCCAAAATAATAATATTGCAATAGTTATATTGTGGTTTCATTAAAATATATTGATCAAATTAAAGGCTCATTATGTCAGGCATCATTTATTACTACTATAAATATTTACTTAACAATAATGAGATCACAAGAATAATAAATAACATGCATGTCTAAATATTAACACCAATATCTCAGATCGTTGAACACTAATATCAAAATAATAAAATATGTTTGTACTTATGTTGTTCATCTCTATTTCATATGTTATTAATGAATGATATTAGAAGATATAAGTATAACAATTAGGGTTTTATTTTATTAAGCTTTGTTGGTTTTGCGTGACAAAGTGGTTATTTTTTTGCTTAGCTTTCCTAAATTGTGCAAAGCGGGTTTTTGTAGTGGCTTTGATGTATCAGTATTAAAAGGTTTTTAAGTGCCATTACTGATAGTTTTGGTGTATATATTGTGCTACACTTATTTTATGCATTGTAGGAATGTTATTTTTTTTCTTTTAGGCAGTGTTTGTTTTTCTTACGAAGTTATTAATGAAACTTCTAAAATAATAATTAAAACTTTTGATAATTTCAAATTGAGAGTTCATGTGTTATAAATTTTAGTTTCTAGAATTTACTAATTTGGAAATCAATTTAACTCTTGAAATCAAAAGTTGCAACATTCTACGAACTAATTATTAAGCCATAGTTCCTATAAAATTTAAAATTGTTAGTTTTGCAAGTGACAACTTTGAACATTAAAAATCCAATAATTAATAATATCGAAAATTTAATCTTTTAAAACAATATTATATAACTTTTCTAGTATTCAAATTTCCCTTGATAAAACCATTTGCCTTTAAAATATTTACATTTTGCCACTCTTATTCTTAAAAAATATAAACTTTAATATTTCAAATTTTGCCAACATGGTTGTGAAATTGGTTGATGGTCCAGATTACGGGACTAAAAGTTACGAGTTCGAATATCAAAACCGACAAACCCTGAAACAAATATTTAAAGTATGTTTTTGACAAACACATACTTTCAAATAGTTTACAAGCAAAGCTTGGGTTTCAGGTAATTAGAAAAGGTATTTTTACTTGCTTTCCAAATTTGGATATGTAGGGATTTCACGTTAAATATTAGCAGGGGTGTGCCGAATTCATGTTTGAAATTCGGATGGGTTGTGCCGAACGTAAGTGAAATTTGATGAGGATGCGCCAAATGTCCCTCTTATTTTCACTTTTGGAGTGTCCATGACAATACACATTTGAAACAAAAAGTCATTATTGTTAGAACCTCATATTTTGGTATTTTTATAGTGATAACTATACATCATTATATTGTGTATACTAACCACTTGCACATGAAAAGATCAATCAAACAAGGAGATATACTCGACAAAAAGATGACCATGATGGCATAATTATGTAGTATCAATCATAGTGTCTTAGTCTAAAGTTATATAAATAGTTAAAATCTCTTCTTGTGGTATATACAAGCACATACGATCACAAATTAATTTCAGAAATCAAATAAGTTAAAATATGCATCAGTCAGTTGATTGAAACACCCATGTCAGTCGATTGACCCAAAGGAATTTAAACAAAAAATTTATTAACAGTTTCAGATAACTGAAAATCCAAAACAGTGGAGAATAACTATATGCCATATCGATAGAAGGAGGGTATACTTAGAGGAGAACAATGTATATCGATTACTTTAAAATATATAGTTGTTATCGTAAAAAAGGGGGAGAATGTTAGAACCTCATATTTTAGTATTTTAATAGTGATAACTATACATCATTATAATGTGTATACTAGCCATTTGCATAGAGAATGATCAATCAAACAAGGAGACGTACTCTTACAAAAAGAAGACCATGATGGCACAATTATGTAGTATTAGTCATAGTGTCTTAGTCTAGAGTTATATAAATTGTTAAAATTTCTTATAGTGGTATACACAATCACATACGATCAAAAATTAATTTTAGAAATCAAATAAGTCAAAATATGCATCAGTCAGTCGACTAAAACATCCATGTCAGTCGACTTACCATAGGAATTTAAACAAAAAGTTTATTAACAGTTTCAGACGATTGAAAATCCAAAACATTCGACTAAATATATTTTTAGTCGACTAAATTGATGATTTCAGTCGACTAAAACTGCTTGTTTTTGAACTGTTTACTTTCTGTTTTGAATCGTCTATATTTACACAAATACAGTCAACTGGTTTATATCCTTCAATCGATTGAACGATCGTAACATCCATATTTTCAAATTTTATGAAGAGGTGTTCTTCTCCATGAAGAGTTAATCCACTTCCTTAATAGTTGCAATCGTTCCACTAACAGTTGCAACTAATGATTGTCTATATAAAGCAGTCTATTTCAAAGATTTAATACACCTATTTACAATTCTTTCTTTCTTAATCTTGAATTACTCTCCAACATTCAATTCACTATATTGCTTTAAGTTTTTGATCACGTATTTGTTTAAGAATAATTTTTTGTGATCAAATCAATTCTTTTCTTCACGACCACACGTGTATACCACTAAAGAAGAAGATTATAGGAAGGTTGTACTCAACGACTTATTCGTGCTATACATAGCATATACAGTCAAAGACAAATCTACTTATTTGTATTTGAAGTCCTGTTGGAGATCTTCAGGTAGTTGAAGTCCTATTCGGTTGTCTAGGTGGTTGAAGTCCTGTTCGGTAGCTCAGGCGGTGCAATACATGTTCCTCTAGGTTAAGAGAGGGTATCGATTTAAATCCAGAAGGAGTCTGAGACTAGAGGTAGAATGGGAAGTTCGAACCAGTATAAAAATCCCTAGTGTTATTTACTTATCGCTTTTACTTTTATATTTATATGCCACATAAGTTTATAACTTAGTTAATTATTCATATTACTCGATCCCACATAAACACTTTCAATTATAAGTTCAGTTCATAAGAAGGGTACTTTTATCTAAACAACTTCTTTCATCAAAAGTTTTAGGGTGCGTTTGCAACGAACGAAAACGGAACATTTGAGCTTGGTTATTTGAGTGGAAAAGTTAGTGAACGAAGAATGTGTTTGTGTGCGAACATGGTATTTGAACGGAGAACCTGAATGGAGTATGTGAAATGTATATTTAAAATTATAAATTGCTCGAATTCAGTTCAAACCAACTCCATAATATAGAGCACTTTGATACGATCATAACGCAAAAAAATGCACCTCAAATGGACATCATTTACACAAGTTATTAATTTTAGAAATTTATTAAAATTTAAATTTTATAATTAACATAATTAAAAAATGAACGTTCCTCATTTTTGCGTTCAACTCAACGGCTCTAAAAACGGTGTTTACCACCTTCGGACGTCCGACGCATCGGACGCGTGTCTCCAATGTAAACATGAGACGTTAAGCTTGCAAACGGTACCTTAAAATCTAAACTAATTAGCCTTTAAGGCTTTAACCTTCGGCCTTGGCAACCAGTCTCCAAACCGACCCTGCCCAACATCAATAACCCTAGATCTTTTTCCTCCTCCCTATTGAACTAACATCCTCTCTGACTTGCCTAAAAAAATGGCACTTGAAAACCCACCGGCACAAATAGAAAATCAAAAGGAGGAATTCCAAGTAAACAATGAAGAATCCGTCGATGAGTTTGAAGACAAATAATGGTCTTCTGATTCAGAAATTGAAGACGCATTATATTGGTTAGATTGCCATGACTTATCCGGTGGAGACGTGTCATCATTATCCTTTTCACACATTTCAGCTCGAGGAAGACCCAACGCTCATGGTGGGCTTTTGTCACGGCCTATGCAACCAAATTCTAATCGAAGCCAGAAACTCACATCTCATATTCGGGCAAATCCTTTAGAGGTATTAAATTGCAACTTTTATTATTAGTTCGGGGGTTAATTGTAAAGCTTGTTGTTTTGAGTGCAGGAGTGGGAAGGGAGAACGGATGTTGGAATGTCTAATACTGTGACTACAGCGATTAGAGAGAACATGAGAGAAATGGCTACTGGAAATATCAAGAAAAAAGAAAAATCTGATCGTGCGACCGTTGAGCAGGTTTGTTCTTTATCAAGTTGTTTTAGTTTGTTATTTCAAATTAGAAGGTGTTACTTTGTATATCATTAGCTTTACAATTAGGTGATTAACTTCATAGGTATTCATTTTGTAGATTCTGTTACTGTAAACTCATATTTTAGTGCCGACCTAAAACTCTGCGACTTATGACTCCACGACTTAACAAGCTACGACCTAACGGTTTAACAGGTTACGACCTGCCGACCTAAAGATTTTGCGACCTAAGGAAGTTAACGACCTAGTGGCTCCAGACTTAACGACTTAAGGGAGCTAACGACCTAAGGGACTTAGCGACTTAAGAGGCAGAACGATCTAACGACCTAGCAGACTTCACGACCTAACTCCAGAAAGAAGAGAACGACCTAACTAAAGAGACGACCTAACTTCACAAAGCAGCTTAACGAGCTAAAAGAAAAGAAAGGGTGCACGACCTATCTTAGGTCGCTCATGACCTATCTTAGGTCGCCTACGACTTACTGTTTCAGATGAAACCAAGTGCAACTCCATCAGACCAACTTCCTAAGTCGCGAGTGGACCATGACCTATCTTAGGTCGCTCGCGACCTACGACCTAACTTAGGTCGTACACGACCTAAGACTTGGGGCAAATTCCATCCAAAATCACTCCTATAAATACCCCCCTAACTCCAACGGCAAAAAGGACTTTTGGCCAATCATTTTATGAAGCGTCATTACTCTGCCGAATTCTCAACTGATCCAAGACTTGAAGAACTCCAAACATTGAAGATACTACAACAAGCTTTGAACGAGATTCTACACATCCGACATGGATTCAGCAAATCTCATCATCAAAGTTTGAGTTACTAATCTGAAGTGTTTGAGTGATCGAAGTGAATTGTATTCGAAGTGCATTGTATCAAATTGTAATCTGATCAGCAATAAATAAATATAAAGTGGACGTAGGCTCAATTACGGGCCGAACCACTATAAATCTATTGTCCTTTTACCGTTTTCTGCTATTTTTAGCTTATATTCTGTTCCCGTAACAACGGGTGGTGCTTTCACATTGTTATAACACACAACGGGTGTTAGCGTTCAATTTTCAACGTTAACATTTTGGTGCTTTCATTGAGAAACCAACTCAGGAATATTGTCATCATTGCTTTACGAAAGTTAGTGGAAAAAGTTTCTTACAAGACCAGAAGTTTGTTGGATATAATGGCTCCTGGAAGAAAACGCAAGTCTGTCAGATCTGAAGATGCTCACGATAACACTGCTACTTCTCTTTCTCCAAGTCAAGCAGCTCCCAGCATTGGAGTGACGCGAGAAGAGTTAGATGCTGCAGTGACCGGGTTGTATCAGCAAATTGAAACTCAGAATACTCTAATGATGGAGAAGTTAAGTGCTTTGCTCGGGGCTAGTCAAAGACCGGTAAATAATGAAGAAAACATCGCTGATGCTCTTCACAACTCCGAAGGAAGAAATATTCCTCAAGGGGGATCAGGTGCTGCTGAAGGGGCACCCCTCCAAGCTGAAGGATCCAGACCATCGCCAGTTTTCCGCGAACATTTGCTCGGACAAACTTCCAAGAAAATGGCTGAAGTTTACTCCGCAAAGTCATTAAACAATGAGGAATATCTCTCTGGCATGATTCGGCAAATAATGAAAGAAAGCATGCAGAGAAATGAAGATGAGAGCGAATGGGGATTCGCGCCGAGTAAGACTCCGTTTACTGAGAGGATTCTAAAAGCTGAGTTTCCCAGAAAATTTGTTTCCCCCACCATTCCTGCTTATTGGGGGACAAGTGACCCGAATCAATTCTTGTATAAATATGACTGGCACATGACCGGCGCAAGGGCAACCGATGAGATTAAGTGCCGGTATTTCCCGGTATACTTGGAAGGAGTGGCACTTCTTTGGTTTACCAAGCTTCCCGTTCGATCTGTAGACCAGTTTTCCGATCTAACCCGAAAGTTTAAAGAGCAATTCAGACTATACGCTTCAAAGGCGAAAGACATAATGTCATTGTGTAGTCTTGAGCAGAATCCGGGAGAGCCTATTAAGTCATTCCTGAATCGCTTCAACATAGCTCTGGCTGAAGTCGACAACGCGGAACCACAGATGATATTGACTTATCTGATGCGGGCTATCGATAAGTCAAGCGAATTTGGAAAATGGCTGAAAATGAAGGAGCCAAATTCGCTCGAGAAATTTTATAAGAAAGCTGATGAATTCATACGCTTGGAAAATCTCCCAGCACCAACGAAAGTGGTGGCGACAAGAGTAGAAAATAACATTGCTGCTTCAGCTAAGAAAGATTCTGGAGGTCAGAAAAGGTAAAATCATGATGGGAAGAAACAAAAGGATATAAAGAAACCTCGCTTCTTTAAACCCTCAGATTTCACTCCTTTAACCGACACTCCGGAGAATATCTTCTTTGCCACCAAAGATGCTGTGGAGTATCCTAAACCAGCTGAGATAAAACCCGGGAAGGGTGCTATGCGAAATGGAAAATTCTACCGATTCCATAACCAACCCGGTCATGATACCAACGAATGTCGTCATTTGAAGAGCTTAATTGAAGAGTTGTTCAGAGAAAACAAGCTGCAACAGTATGTTAAGAAGAACAGGAATGACCCAACTTCGTCTACTCAGGGGCAGCAACCCCCTACTCATTCATCTGGCCCAGGTAAAGGCACTACCGCACATGAATCTGAAAGGCCTGTTATCAATGTGATTACAGGAGGCCCACACCCAGCGGGCAGAAGCTGGGGTGAAATGGAACGATATGCTCGTGCTTTGAAATACACTCCAGCAGAAGAAGATGTTTTTGTTCTAGAAGACGCTGCACCCTTGAAACAGCAGAAAACGTCTGATGATGATATTATGTTCAAAGCCAGGGATTCTATGGGTATTGAAGCTCCAACCATAGATCCCTTGGTCATTTCTGCAGGAATTGGGCCAGCTATTGTAAGACGAGTTCTTGTTGATTGCGGTGCTTCCTACAATATACTCTTCAAGAAGACATTTGATCAAATGAAGATTCCAATGGCTGACGTTCAGGCTTCATCGCAGAAGATTGTTGGGTTCACTGGGGAACCGCAGCAACCAATCGGAACTGTCGACTTGTTTGTGGAACTTGGAGAGGGGTAGAAAAGGGTAGTTCGGAAACAAACTTTTGTAATTGTCGATGGGTTTTCTGCCTACAATGCCTTCCTAGGTCGGCCAACTCTAGTTGCATTCAAAGCCATTCTGGCCCCGTGGTGCCTAACTATGAAATTTCCTACAGATAGCGGTGTTGGTGTCATCAAAGGAGATCAAAATGCTGGACGTGAATGTTATCTTATAGAGCTTCGAGAAGCCAGGAAGAGAGAGAGATGGGTAAAGATGCGGCAGCCCCTCTCCGCATCAAAAACCCAACCTTATAGCAAATACAGGGTGGTCCCTGCACTGGCGAGCATAGTGGTGCAAGAAGAGAAATGGACCCCAGAAAAGTCAGTGCAGAGGAAAATAGAGTGGTACCGATGGAGGTAACGGTACCAGTACCTGTTGATCTTAAAGACCCAAACAAAGTGCTAAATGTGGGTTCGCAACTCAGTATGGCAGTCCAAAATATGCTAATATCATTTTTGAAAGCAAATCTGGACGTATTCGCTTGGAGCCACGCAGATATGTGTGGAATATCTCCAAAGATTGCTGTACATACTCTGAATATCGATCCAAAATTCATGCCCGTGAAACAGAAAAGAAGAACCCAAGGTCCAGAAAGGTCAGTAGCGCTAAAGGAAGAGGTAGACCGACTCATGGAAAATCATTTCATCAGAGAGTCCATATATCCAAATTGGGTTTCAAATCCTGTGCTGGTTAAAAAGGCCAATGGAAAATGGAGAGTGTGCATTGATTTCTCAGATTTAAACAAAGCCTGTCCCAAAGATTGCTTCCCGTTACCAAGGATTGATCAGCTGGTAGATGGAACAGCTGGACACGAGTTGTTATCTTTTATGGATGCTTACTCCGGGTATAACCAGATTATGATGCATGAGTCGGACCAGGAGGATACGAGCTTCATCACAGATGTTGGTTTATACTGCTACAAAGTCATGCCTTTCGGATTGAAAAATGCAGGGGCAACGTATCAAAGGCTTGTTAATGCAGTGTTCAAATCACAGCTTGGAAAAACTATGGAAGTCTATGTCGATGATATGTTAGTGAAATCAAAGAAAGCAGTTGACCATATGAACCACTTAGCAGAAATGTTTGAAATCCTCCGAAGATATGGAATGAAGCTCAACCCCTTGAAATGTTCATTCGGAGTAGAGTCCGGGAAATTCTTGGGATTTATCGTAAGCGCTAGGGGCATTGAAGCCAATCCTGCTCAAATTACTGCTCTAAGAGAAGTCAAAGCCCCTAGAACAAAGAAGGAACTGCAGAGCCTAAATGGAAAAGTTGCTGCCTTAAGTCGATTCATTTCCAAAGCTACTGATAAATGCATCCCCTTCTTTGGCGCTTTAAAGAAAGGAAAGAAGAACTTCGAATGGACACCTGAGTGCCAGAAAGCTTTCGATGAATTAATCCATCACATGGAAGTGCCTCCAATACTTTCCAAGCCCAACAATGGCGAAGACCTTTTCATATACTTAGCAGTTTCATCTCATGCCCTGAGTGCAGCGCTGGTACGAGAGGATGCAAAAGTTCAGCGCCCGGTCTACTATATCAGCAAAAGATTCACTGGGGCAGAAATGAATTATTCAAAGCTAGAAAAGCTCGCCTACTAGTTACTGATTGCTTCTAGAAAGTTGAGACTGTATTTTCAAGATCACCCTATCAAAGTTCTCACCGACCAGCCCCTAAAGCAAGTCCTATTTCGCCCTGAAACTTCGGGTCGTCTTCTGAAGTGGAATATCGAGCTTAGCCAATATGATATCATTTATCATCCCCGAAGAGCGATCAATGGACAAGCCTTAGCGGATTTCATCGCAGAGTATACAGATAAGGGTGATAAAGAGGAAGAGATTACAGTTGACATTCCGACCAAGTGGAAGTTATATGTTGATGGCTCAAGAAATGATTACTGTTCCGGAGCTGGGGTTGTGCTTGAAACCCCCGAAGGGCGATCGTTATGCTACGCATTAAGATTGGAATTCCTTTCGACAAACAATGAAGCAGAATATGAAGCTCTAATTGCTGGATTAAAGATTGCAAAGGAATTGAACATCAAAGCATTGCAAATCTTCAGTGATTCTCAGCTTATTGTGTGTCAGGTCAAGAAGGAGTTTCAAGCTAAAGGAGGAAATCTGCTCGCTTATTTGTCGAAGGCTTCTGAACTTCTCAATGATTTCGATCATTATTCGATAAGCCACATACCTCGAGAGGAAAATATGAAAGCGGATTCTCTAGCAAAGTATTCAAGCTCCGGAGAAGCTCAGTTATTGGGATTTGTTCCTGTGGAGGTTTTGTCAGCTCCAAGCATTGATGATATGGATATCGACTGGATCATGGCTGTATCTCAAGAACAAGAGTCGTGGATGACCCCAATCAAAGAATATCTTCTCAACGGCTCCCTACCAGAAAATTCTAAAGAACGCCAAAAGCTGTTAAGAAAAGCATCAAGATATGTAATTCAAGACGGCCGGTTATACAGGCGGGGATTCTCAATGCCATTACTCCGATGTGTAACCAAGGAAGAAGCTAGGACAATCTTAGCAGAGGTACACGGAGGAGAATGTGGGGATCATTCAGGCGGTCAAACACTTGCCAAGAAAGTTCTTCGGTATGGGTATTTCTGGCCCAATATTAATCGAGATGCTGCTATCTACTCCAAAAAATGTGACAAATGCCAGAGATTTGCAAAAATCCCAAGAGCACCTTCAACTGAACTAACACAGATGGTCAGTCCATAGCCGTTCGCCATTTGGGGGATAGATCTAATCGGACCTTTATCAATTTCCAAGTCGGGAATCAAATATGCTATTGTTGCTATTGATTATTTCACTAAATGGGCTGAAGCTGAACCTTTGGCCACTATTACTTCTAAAAAGATGATAAATTTTGTAACAAAAAATATCATTTGCAGATATGGTGTGCCACAGAAGATAATCACAGACAACGGTACTCAATTTGAAAGCGAAGAGTTCCAAGACTTCTGCAAGCAATTCAAAATCCGAAAAAGTTTCTCAGCAGTGGCTCATCCGCAGGTAAACGGGCAAGTGGAAGCATTAAACAAAATTATCAAGTCAACCATCAAAAAGCAACTTGAAAAAGCAAAAGGTGGATGGGTTGATAAGCTACCACTAGCACTATGGGCATACAGAACAACCCATAAAACTGCAACAGGGCACACTCCATTCTCATTGGCATACAGATCGGAAGCGATGATTCCAGTAGAGCTAGAAGTCCCTTCACACAGGAGAGTTCATTTCAACCAGGCTGAAAATGAAAAATTGCAACTCGAAGCACTTGACTTTCTTGATGAAAGAAGGGAAGAAGCTAGACTCAAAGTTGCGGCCCATCAACAAAGAATTGCAAGGCACTTCAACTCTAAAGTCCGTCAATGAAGCTTTGAAGTCGGGGACTTAGTCTTGAAAAGGATCATGACAGCAGTCGGAGTATTTGGACCAAATTGGGAAGGGCCATATGTCATAGGCAATAAACTTCTTGATGGTGCATTCAAACTCACAACTGTTGAAGGAGATCCAATCCCAAGAGCCTGGAACAGCAATCATTTACGCCCATATTTTACTTAAAAAGCTTTGCTTTAAATTGTAAAATGATTATGGATGTATCGATTGTATTGTAAACCATTGTAAAATCAGTGATGATGAATAAAAAGAGCTATAAAGTGGACGTAGGCCCAGTTCTTGGCCGAACCACTATAAATCTTTTGTTCTTAATTACTATAAAATGCCTGTTCCATTTCGATGTGTAAATACTCTAAATGTATTGCTAACATGGTTTTAAATCTCCTATATATCGCCCGAGATCTCCTCCGAGATCTCCTTTTCACACTTAAACGAGACGAGACATCAAATCTCCTCCATATCTCCCTCGACACTCATCTCGTCCGAGATATTCAAATCCCACCCGAAATATGGATCAAAATCTCAATCCGAGATCTCACCCGAAATTATACATTTTTGTTATTTTGCATAATATTTTTTATTTTCATAATGATTCAAAAGAAACTACTCACTCCAATTATACTTTACCAACTTCTTGAACATATTCTTTACTTTTTATCTTAATGAGTCATAGCGAAAGATTTCAGTTTTTTATTATGTTCAAATAAAAGGATATTATTCAATCATTACCAAATCAATTAAGCTAATCAAGCTACTACTATTCTAAAAATATTCATTTTTCCATGTAAATCAAGTATGTTATCATTTTTATTTTTACTAAGAAAGTTATAACCGTTAATCAAATTTTTGACACTTTAATTTTAGACACATAAGTAAATCCAAGATATTCCCGAGATGCATTATATGACCCGAGATGTCAATCCGAGATGTACACCTGATATGTACTCATCTCGTCCGAGATCTCCCCCGATACGAGATAACTTGTGTAAAAATTCCGAGACGAAACGTGACCGAAATTCGATATTTAAAACCTTAATTGCTAAAATATCGATTTAATATTGCAGGTCATTAAAACAAAGCTTACCCATCGCAATGCCAAGCGAACCCCGTAAATCACTCAATGAACAAATTTCAAGCCACAGAAAGTTCCAAATTCAAATCCAACATAAGATGAACTATACACCAAAAGTTGATGATTCCACCAAAAAGAAACTTTTCCAAAGAAAAGGAACTAGACGCTTGTTAACTAATTACGATCGTTTGTATAAACAGACATCTGATTGAATAACTTGCGCCTGTCCCATGGAATCAATCAATAGTGAAGTACACTCTATTGGATAAAGCAAACGACTTGCAAAGGAAAGGAACATAGGTGCGGAGACAATAACAGGGGACCATTAATGAGCAAACAACAAAGAGACATGGGCGAGTTGATCAACAAAAGCCCTCTTCGGAGGCACAAGACATCTTCGGAGGCGCAACTCTTCGGAGGATAAAGACCTCTACGGAGGCACAAGCCCTCTTCGGAGGCATGCCAATAAATGGAAACGCTCTTCTCAACAAAAAGGTTGGTGTAACCACTGAGGCAAGGCCTTCATTAACTAATTGCGATCGTTTGTGCAAACAAACATCTAATTAAATAACTTGCGTCCGCCCTGTGGATCCATTTAACTGTGAGAAAGTAATTTCCAAGCAATCAAATAAAGACCTCCCCAGAGGCACAAGACCTCTTCGGGGGCATAAGACCTCTCCCAAGGCACCACAAGCCCTCTTACGAGGCACAAGCCTTCCCCAAAGGCACACAGTGCCCTCTTCGGAGGCAGAAGACCTTCCCTAAGGCACACAAGACCTCTTCGGAGGCACAAGACCTCTTCAGAGGCACAAGACCTCTTCGGAGGCACAAGACCTCTTCGGAGGCACAAGACTTCTCCGGAAGCACAAACAAAAGACTTCTCTGGAAGCACAAGACCTCTCCGGGGGCACAACGCTACTTCACAAAGCATAATGCTACTCTTCGGAGTCCAAATGCTACTCCTCAGAAATAACGAAAAGCCCTCCTCAGAGGCACACTTCAACTCTCAAGGAAGATTTACTTGTTCATCTTGAAAAATTCTTCCCCAGAAATTGAAGTGCTAAGTAAAATCCTCTTTAGAGGCCCGCTCTACCGCGTAGGAGAATTCACTTCTCAAAAATATGAAGTGACCATCTCCGAAGGTTGAATCACAAAAACTTCTCCAAAAATAAGAGTACAAGTCTCGCCAAAGCAAAAAGATATTGCAATGCATTTGTGGTATAGGGGCAATATCATACAATACAACTACATCAATAAAAGTAGTATTCAAGCGACATACCACAAGCACATTACAATATCACGCGGAAAAGATGTGGAATAAATGCATTCTCAAACATAGACAAAAAGTTTGTACAAATAAAAAGAATCGCTTATTCTACACTAAAATGAGAAATAGATGCATTCTTACATATGCAGGAATTCGTACAAGTAAAAGAATTATTTTATTCAATACTGTGAAAATTCTTTACATATGCAGATCTCAAAAAAGCAGGGACCGGTACCCGCACAATCTCCGGTCGATACAAGCAAAAAGCAAAATAAAAAAAGTAGAATCCAGATTATCACTCCTTCTTCCTGCCACCCTTAGTACCCTTGCCCGGTTTGATGACTAGTTTCGAAATCCGGCGGGGATGGGTCGGAGAAGAAGGAGAAGAGGGTGCAGCTGGATCTTCTTCTGCTTCATCTTCTCCAGCGGAAATGTTCTTCTTCGTCTTCTTCATGACGCGCTTCCCTTTCCTCTTCGAGGAAGACTCACTTACCGGAGTAGTAAGTAGCGCAGAAAGCTTAGTGTTATCATCGAGAGACTGCTCCGGAGTCTTCTCACTGTCCTCAAGATCCTCCGCCTTTTGTTCTTGTGAAGCGGGTGGATCCTCCAAGCCTCAAAGGGCTTCTATTTGCTCTTCCTGCGAACCCGGTTGAGAAGCAGGAGTAACTTGAAGGGTTGGAGGAGGAACAGCTGGAAGAGGAGAAGAGTGTATAGCGCTCGGTGCCTCCACTACAAAAGAAAAGAAGTTAAAATCAATATTCTCCGAAAAAAGAGAAGATATTGGGTCATCAGAACTTAAGTAATAGGCGAGAAATTCATCAAAGTCAGTTGAAGCGAACAAGTAATCTGCTTGACCCGGTTGAACTTTGAAGTTACCTGGAGAAGTTGGCTTTGTAGTGACGATCTCATAATCTTGTGCTTCGGTGCTTTCTTCGTCCTCATTTCCGCCTTGTGCAGTTGTAATCTTAGTTATGATCTTAGCAGGAGGCGGGGAATGGGAACTGGAACCTATAATGTCGACATCAGCTGAAACCGGAGCACGAACAGGGGCTGTAGGAAGTACTTCTTTTTCGGAACGCCTCTCTCCCGTCGCTTCGGCTCGAGCTTGGGCAAGTTGCTCCTTTCCCTTGACAAGTGCAGCACGGGCATCTTCATCTAAATAAGTTGCTTCAAGATCTACTTCGGCATAACCGGCACCACCAAACATGTCGATTATCGCCTCCCATACTTCAGCCAAGGTGACTTCATAATCCGGCCCCAAAAATGAGAGGCTTCCGTGCCCCAAAACGCTATGGATATAGAAGTCAAATAGAGTAGAGCTGACTTTTTCCTTCGTTGCCTCATGCGATTGCTCAGCCGCTTCTTTTCCAGTGATGGCTGCAACTTGACCAGCAACAGCCTCATCACGCTCTTTCTCAACTTTAGAAAGTCGAGCCTTTAGCAATTCAATCTCCATGTTCTGGGAGTTAACTGTTTCCCGTAACTGAGCAGAGTTTTTGCGATATTCTTCAGTAACATGCTGCTCAGCCGCAAGTCTCATCTCATTATCCCTTTGAGCAGCATGCGCATCCCGCACTTGTTTTTGAAACACTTCTTCTTTTTGAGAGTAAGAAGTGGAAGAAGTGGCAAGCTCGTTCTTCAGTCTTTCAACTTCAGCTTCAAGCTTCCCATAATTATCAGAGATGCTCTTCATTTCAACATCGTGTTGCTTGCAAATTTTATCCCACTCTGACTTATCGTTCTCCATGGTCAGCATGGCTTCGAGATTCGCACGATTGACCCTTTGCAGCTCGTCAACAAGTTTTTGCCATCCAGACACCCTTTCGACATCAAGTTTGACGGCATCAAGGTTACGCAGCATAGCCGGTTTATCAATCGGAACCAAGTCAAGGTCAAAGCGTACCCCCTTTAAGCACCATTGCGGGAACCGACTTTGAAGAATTGGCGGACCCTGTCCAACTTGATATTAGGGTATGTTGATGATTGTTTGGATATCAGATTTCCGAAGAGCAGGAGAATCAAAGGGGATATCAAGAGGAATTGAAGCAGGGGTCTTCTCAGAAGTTGCAGACGTGTCACTAGGCTTGACCCGCTTGCTTGGATCTCCAGTAAAGTGACTCTTCTCTTTATCGTCATAAGACTTTCGCTTATGGGAATCATCGCCTCTATGAGAAGAGTCGTGTCGCTCATCACTCCTCCCGTATTGACGCTCATAGTCCCGCCTCTCTTGAGCTTTCCTAATAGCTCTTTCTTCATCTGTTTCCCTCGGTACATTAAGGTATCGCCTAAAGTCATAAGTTCCGCGGCCTCCATGGCGCTGAAACTTGTCATAGTATGAGCCAGAGCGTCCCATCGGAGAATCTGAAAATGGAAAAGAAATGAAGTTTAGAAATCTCCAGGAAAAGAGGATAAGTGCGTATAAGTGCCGAAAAATCCTAAGTGTGTGCGGCGTGCAAACTACGCACGTCAAACTACAAACCACGCTTTAATGTGGGAACGGCGACGACTGGTGTAGAAGGTGTCGAAGCTTGTTGTAAAGAAGAAGTCGCTTCAACAACAGGAGAGATCGCTTTTGAAATATCATCTTTAAAAAGCTCCTGAGAAGTTATCATTATATCACTCAAATTATCAAAAGTATCATCGCCGCGATGCCCAGTAGAACTCTCTTTTTCAACTCCCACGTCGGCCGTCTTTTCAGAAATGCGAGGATTTTCCTCCTCTTCAATAACTGGAGAAAGTGTTAACTTGCTGGACGACCCCGCAACGTCAATAGAAGTGGAACATTTCACCAGTGAAGTCTCAGTGGTGAGTTCTTTCAGTGAAAGTTCTTCGGCAAGGGCTGGGGCATCTGACGTCTTTGCTGGAGAATCAGGAACTTCGCGAGGCTGGATGGAACGAGAAGAATGTAGATGTTCGAACTGGTGCAAAAGTTCATCTTTCAACAAGAATTTGGCGCTTCTCTCTTCCATAGCCACAGCATTTAAAGTTTCAAAAATTGACTTGAGACTGGGATTTCTAAGCGGGGGAGGAAGTGCTGAAAAAAGAAAAGAATGAAGATAAGCATTTGATAATTCGGGTTTCGAAAAGCTCATGAGATGAACAGAGAAAAGTAATCTTACTCCCGACTCTCCAGACAGAGTAGAATCCCGGAGGACATCGGACAAATAAGAATTGATTTAGGAACCCGTGAGCACTATCGGGTAAATCCAAAATCAACTTCCGGTTTCTGGCGCCTCTTACAAGCACGATTGAAGGGTGATCTTTATTCTTAGCAAAAGTACACAAATAGCAAATTTCATCGAAGTTGGAACACGGTTGAGCGTCCTCCTAAACAGAGCACACAACCCCATTAAGACGGCATAACCGTTGGGATGTAGCTAGAAAGGCGAGATAGCTAATCGAAGAAAAAGTTCTCAGAGAAATTCATTGAAAGGGGGAATAGCTCCACTTAAGCACATCTGACGATTCACTGCGACAAAACCAAGAGGTGGCCTGTCAGCAGTGTCATTTGCTCTAGGAAATATAGCATCTGATTCGGCAATACCGAACTGGGTGCACAGTTGTCTGAAAACTTTGTGGCTCAGGGTGGTCGGAGTTCTTTCTGAAGGGTCGATCAATGGGTTGGCAATCGGAAAAGCTTCTCCAGCTGGTCCTGTGTCTTCTTGTTGAGATGTCATTCTACACAATCAACTGGATATTCAAATATGAAGGTGCACGTTTCCTAAAAGTGTGAAGTGTTGTGCAAAACTAAAACGATAACAAGCAAGTATAACTGAAATCAAGATAGTTAACATTTGTCGATTATAAAGTTTCGAGGCTAGTCATTTTAAGTCCAAATACAATGTTGTGTTGATGCAAATAAATCAGCTTAGATTGATTATTTCAGCTTTGCTTTAATACTTCATTTGAATTTGTCGTTTCACAGCATTTCATTCACAAAATTCGTTTAAGTTAATTGTTCTTTGTCGACTAATCTGTCATGAGATGTGGGCAGTCAATGGTAGTATATTTGTCCCGTTCTTCTGCAAATGTTGTTTTTAAACAGGTTATTAGCATTAAAGTTAAGACAATCTGAAAAGGAATGCAGCTCAGTTCATATTCAAAATTCAGTCAACTTCTAGCCAAACTTCACAAGTCCTAGGTCGTTCAGCGACCTATCATAGGTCGAGGCATTTTTAGGTCGTACTGTGCAAATTAAAACGTTCAGGGCAGTGCAGAGTTGGTTCAAGTCCTAGGTCGTTCAGCGACCTATCATGGGTCGAGGCATCTTTAGGTCGCACAGTGCAAGTAAAAGATTCAAGGCAAGTTTCTCAAAGTCCTAGGTCATTCACGACCTAGCATAGGTCGGAAACTACTTAGGTCGCAGGAATCCTTAGATCAGTCAGGTTTCTCACGACCTAACTTCTAAATCGTCCAGATTTGATAGATCGCTGACTTCCTCCCCACGCACACTTACTAAACCCGATAACCCAACAACGCCATTGAAAAGAAAATCTACCATCCTCTTCAAGAATTTCATTCATCTCCACATACCATCAAATCGCCTAAAAAATCAACTCCAAACCCCTCCAATCCCTTATAAAAATTTCCATGCATTCACGAATTACTACAACGAATCAAACGACGATCAAAAGTCGATCGAAATAACCATTCAAAATGAAGCCTGACACGTGAAATTGGACTTGGGTCGGAAAACATGGATTCACGATCGAACAGCGATTATGGTGGAGTAGAGATTGGATCCACTTACGTAGTATGCTGGCAGAAATGGATCGACGATTGATTGAATTGAGTTCGCCTTCGGAAGTTTGAAAATTCGTCAATTGCAGTGGAAGTTCGGAGCAGTAAGGTAGGGAGGAATGAGCGACCTAACTAATTTATATGAGGCTGAGAGAGGAAGGCGAGTAGGCGTTCGAGTTAGCATGAGTTTTAGGTCGTTCACAACCTAGCAAAGTTAAGTTGAAGCACACGACCTATGACATAGGTCTGCACTTCGAGGGGAAAATGTTAACTCATATTTTAGTGCCGACCTAAAACTCTGCGACTTATGACTCCGCGACTTAACAAGCTACGACCTAACGGCTTAACAGGTTACGACCTGCCGACCTAAAGATTTTGCGACCTAAGGAAGTTAACGACCTAGTGGCTCCAGACTTAACGACTTAAGGGAGATAACGACCTAAGGGACTTAGCGATTTAAGAGGCAGAACGATCTAACGACCTAGCAGACTTCACGACCTAACTCCAGAAAGAAGAGAACGACCTAACTACAGAGACGACCTAACTTCACAAACCAGCTTAACGAGCTAAAAGAAAAGAAAGGGTGCACAACCTATCTTAGGTCGCTCACGACCTATCTTAGGTCGCCTATGACTTACCGTTTCAGATGAAACCAAGTGCAACTCCATCAGACCAACTTCCTAAGTCGCGAGTGGACCACGACCTATCTTAGGTCGCTCGCGACCTACGACCTAACTTAGGTCGTACACGACCTAAGACTTGGGGCAAATTCCGTCCAGAATCACTCCTATAAATACCCCCCTAACTCCAACGGCAAAAAGGACTTTTGGCCAATCATTTTCTGAAGCGTCATTACTCTACCGAATTCTCAACTGATCTAAGACTTGAAGAACTCCAAACATTGAAGATACTACAACAAGCTTTGAACGAGATTCTACACATCCGACATGGATTCAGCATATCTCATCATCAAAGTTTGAGTTACTAATCTGAAGTGTTTGAGTGATCGAAGTGAATTGTATTCGAAGTGCATTGTATCAAATTGTAATCTGATCAGCAATAAAAGAATATAAAGTGGATGTAGGCTCAATTACGGGCCGAACCACTATAAATCTGTTGTCCTTTTACCGTTTTCTGCTATTTTCAGCTTATATTCTGTTCTCGTACCAACGGGTGGTGCGTTCACATTGTTATAACACACACCGGGTGTTAGCGTTCAATTTTCAACGTTAACATTTACAGTGGCATATAACCCCACTCACTCACATTCACACTTAGTTAGAACACATTCACATGGACAATGGCCCAATGTAGCCATAAAGTTTTGATTTTGAACAATATGCATTCAGAACCTCAGAGAGATGGGTAGCATGCAAGGGGAATTTAAACTCCCGACAAGGATTTCACCAAGGTTGTCAAGGTGCACGCTTAGGTACGCCTTGAAATAGGCGCAGCTGCTGCGCCTTTCTTACCGTCGAGGCGCCTCCGCTACTAGAGGTGCACAAAAAGCGAAATAAGATGCGCCTATTTCGAGGCCGAAGCGCAATAAGGCTCGCCTTGGTTAGTCAACTATTTTTTGTAGGCCAACCCAAACATTAAACCTGCAACCCATTTAATTTTGTCAAATTTCAAATAGACTACAGTCAACATTCTTTTTTAGGGTTTCTTCGAACAAAAAACAAAATCCACTGCTGCACTCCATTGTCGCTCGACTGCCGTCGCCCGGCCGCATGTTCTGTCTTCGCTACTTCATCCCCTCCCATCCCCGAACCTCTTTGAGCTTGTGACAAGTAATGTTCTTTTTTTTACTTAATTAATAGTTATTTAAATTAATTTAAACTTTAAATTGGATTTTAATTAGTTTACACTTTTAAGTTAGTTTTAATTAGTTTAAACTTTAAAACATAATTTCAATTAGTTTAAACTTCAAAATTAATTTTATTAATTTTGTTTAAAATTTAAATGGTTATGTTAAATAAATTTACATATGTTTAAAATTTAAATCTTAGCTAATTAAATAGTTAAATTTTGAATTTTAGTTACTGAAATAGTTAAATTTAAACTTTACTTAATAAAAAATATATTTAAATAGTTAAATAAATTATACAGTATGGTTTAAATTTAAATTTTTAATTAATAAAATAGTTTAAAAATATATTTAAACAATTGAATGAATTAAAAATAGTTAAAATTAAAATTTTAGTTAATAATTTTTTTAAATAGTTATAAATAGTTGAACTAAAATATAATTTTAGTTAATAAGATTGTTAGATAAAATATTTAAATAGTTTAATGAATTATAAAATGTGGTTCAAAATTTAAATTGTAGCTAATATAGTAACTAAATTTTAATTTTAATTTATAAAATATCTAAATTTAATTTTACTTTATAGAATATGGTTTAATAAATTAAAATTTTAGGTAATAAGATAGCTAAATTTAAAATTTAACTAATAAAATAGTTTAATTACTTTATTTTACTTTTTTTATTTTTGGTTGACATGGATCCAAACCCACATATTTAAGCGGGTTTTTCCGTCGCACCTAAGAATCGTAGAACGGATATTGTGTGAAATTATAATTTTTTTGGCGCATGAAAACAACCATAGTAGTGTTGTTTGCATGTATTGCTTGAAGGTGACATTAGGCGGAATAACTATAGCAAAACAACATTAAAATGCAAATGGGTTAGAGAACTATAGTTTGGAAGATGAAGAAACTGAAGAAGTTGCACTAACTAATAAAGGAATGAATATTGGTAGAAGGAACGCTGAAAAGAAGGCAAAATCAATAAGAGGTAATGCAAAAGGCCCAATTACTTGTACATGAGTAACATACAATAAAACAAAGTTAACATGATATAGTTTTAGAATCGTTTAAGTTGAGACAGTTAAGGAATAAATGTCGATGTGATAATGAATTGAGAGCTACAACCAATCAATATATTGCTTGTTTTTTTATCAAGCCAGCATCACATTTAATGTGTCTCGTATGGATCCATTCAAGTACATGGTTAAAACAATTGTTAGATACAAACATAATCTTAAACCTCATAATTATCATGAATTGAGAGTAACATTGCTAAAGAAAAAGTTGGATTGCACAAATATATCGATGAGATGAACATTGATTAACTTTATAATAAATATACCTACTCCATTATGTCAGATGGGTGAATAGATCGAATGAGAAGAACATTGATTAACTTTTTGATAAATTGTTCCTTAGGAACAATGTTCGTGCAATCCATGGATGCATTCTCTTATGTCAAAACGGAGAGAAGGTATTTGAGTTGCTTGACAAGTTTGCGGAAAGAATTTGTTTGAAGAAAGTTGTTCAAGTTATAACGTGTAACGGAAACAATTTTTAAATGGCAGGTAAGGTTTACTTTTAAACATCCATTTATAAAGTTTTAGTTACTTAATTTTGTTGAAACTAATTCAGTTCATATTTTTTTGAATTACCTAGGTGAATTGCTTATGGCAAAGTGATATTATATATATATATATATGACTCCTTGGGCTATTTACATTGATCTTATTTTTTAGAATACCGAAAAAATAATTAAGGTGGCAAACACAATTAGAAAATGAGTTGTTCTTTCGAGATTTATTTACAACCATAGCGGTGTTTTGGACATGATGAAGGTATTTAATGAAAAAAAGGAATTGATGAAATTTGGAGTTACGGTTTTTGCGGCTAGTTTCTTATATATATGGTTATAAAGTTTGTATAATTCAAAAAAATCTTCTTCATACTATATTCACTTTCGAAGGGCGAATTAGAAGCAAGTGGGCAAAAGAAATGAAAGGGAAAAAAACTTGTGATACGGGTTTTAAATGCACACTTTTGAAATAACGTGTCTTATATTCTTCAAGTGACGAGTTATCTTGTTCGAAAAGGATTCTTCACTTTCTTCCCGCTAAGAAAATAAGAAACATCATTTCAAAACGTGTATTCAAACTCATATCACAAGCTTTCTTCCCATTGTTCGAAATTGAACATAGCACGAAGAAGATTTTTTTGAATTATGCAAACTTTACAAGCATAGAAAACTAGTCGCAAAACACGTAACTTCAAATCTACCAATTTTTTATTTCCATTAAATATTCATCATGTTCACAACAACACAACTATGGTTATAAATAAATCCCGAACGAGCGACTCCTTTTCTAATTGTACGTGTCACTTTATTTATTTTTTCAACGTCCTCCAAAATAAGGTCAATGCATGTGCCACACAAGGAGATAATTTTTTTTGGTCATAAACAACTCACCTAGGTAATAAAAATTCAATCCATGAATTGGATTAGTTTCAACAAAATCAAGCAACTAAAACTTTATAAATAGATATTTAACAGTAAAACTCACCCGTTAATTTAAAATTGCTTCTATTATCCGTTATAACTTAAACAACGTTCTCCACACCAATTCTTTCCACAAACTTATCAAGGCGCTCAAATATCCTTCCCGTTTTGATGTCGTCTATGGATTCCATGAACATTGTGCCTAAAGAACATTGTGCAACCATATTTCACTCATTCGGTCTTATGTCATGTCATCAATTCATTTATGTAATCCGACTCTTTTTTAGCAATGATACTCTCATTCAATGATAGCTAGGAGGCTTTAGGTTATGTTCATATCTATCAATTGTTTCAACCATGTCCTTGAATGAACCCATAAGAGCCACATCAAATGCAATACCGACTTTGCTAAAAAAACGAGCAATAAATTGATTCGTTCTCGCTCCTAATTCTTTATCATATGCGTCATTTATATTTGATTGTCTCAACTTAAACTATCTTAAAACTTTGTCATGTTAACTTCGCTTTGTTGCCATGTTACTCATGTACAAGTCAAGTGTGCCTTTGCATTAGCCATTGCTGATTTTGTCTTCTTTCCAACATTCCTTCCACCAATACTCACTCTTATTAGTTAGTGCAACTTCTTCGTCTTTTAAACTATAGCTCTTTAACTCATCGCCTCTTCTAAAGCATCCATCTTTCTACGTTCCTTAGTAGTCATAGCTTCCAATAAAATAGTTCCCACTTCGGTTGGACACTTAGGACAAGCACTTGCATTTCTAAAGCCTTCAATTTGATGTTGGTTTGTTCCATTTATTCCGTCCGATGCCACCTTCAAATAATACATATAAGTCACAATATTAGGGTTGTTTTCATCATTCAAAAAGTATAATTCCACCCAATATCCGCTCTACGATCCTTAGGTGTGACGAAAGAACCCGCCAAAGTATGCTTTTGGATCTATGTCAATCTAAAATGAAAAAAGTAAAATAAAGTTATTAAACTATTTTATTAGTTAAAATTTAAATTTAGCTATATTAATTTTTTAATTTTTTAAATCATATTTTGTAAATTTAAATTTAGATATTCTATAAACTATAATTAAAATTTAACTATTTTATTAACTACGATTTAATTTTTTAAACAAAATTTTCTAATTCATTGAACTTTTTAAATATTTTTGTTTAACTATTTTATTAACTAAAATTATAATTCATTCAACTATTTATAACTATTCAAATATTTTATTAACTAAAATTTTAATTTTAACTATTTATAATTCATTCAACTATTTAAATATTTTATTAAACTATTTTATGAACTAAAAATTAAATTTAAAATCATATTCTATAATTCATTTAACTATTTTATTAAGTAAAATTTAAATTTTAACTATTTCTTCGACAAAAATTCAAAATTTAACTATTTAATTAATTTAAATTTAAATTTTAAACCATATTTATAATTTATTTAACAACTCTATTTAAATTTTAAACTACATTAACTAAATTAACTTTAAAGTTTAAACTAATTTAAATTAATTTTTTAAGTCAAAACTAATTAAAATTAACTTAAAGTTTAAACTAATTAAAATCAACTTTAAAGTTTAAATTAATTTAAATAACTATTATTTAAGTTAAAAAACCATTACCTGTCACTAGCTTGAAGTTGTTCGGTGACAGGAGGGAAGAAACCTTAAAATAGAATAATACCACTTGTAAATGGGTTTCGGGTTGGCATGCAAATAATAGTCGATTAACCGAGGCGCGCCTTATTGTGCTTTTTGTGCACCTCGATGGCAAGAAAGGCGCAACAGCTGCTGCTACACCTTTTCGGTGTCTAGGCACACGCCTTGACAACCTTAACTTGGGGAGATGTAACATGCCCAGGAGGGGGGGGGGTTGCACATGACCAGGCAACATGCCATTGCCAAGTCAAAAAGAAAAGGCTTTTAACTTCTATTATGAGACCTAGTTATATTGAAAATGAAGAATAAACTACTTTTGATGAGAGGAGGAAAACTACTACTTAGAGGATGGTTTGGAGGATGATGATCATAGTTTGGATATTGGTGATTAGAAGTTGGACTCGGATATCTCTATCATTTCTAGCTTTTTGTTGTTGTAACTTATAACTATTATGTTTTCGGTGTTGAACATTGTATTTGATATCGTTTTGGTTTAGAATTACCATTTGTGACTTCGTATCTATTAATCCATGTTTTTTTATTTGCAAAAAAATGGTTATAAACACGTTTTAACACTAGATTTATCATTTTTAGTAGTAATTCATAGTGCAGTTTTTTTCATCAAAAAAGCTCAAATATGTACAAAAGTCGCACAAAAAGGCTCAAGTGCAAAAAAGCCAAGGCACATGCCTAGTGCCTTAGGGCCTTAACTAACTTGAATTTCACTTGCCAAGCAAGCTTGTTACGTAGACCCAAAGCCACTGAATTTTGCAAAATGGAAGAACAAATTAGATCTACAATACTTGACAAGCAGTTTGGATAATATTTATATCATATAGATCATGATGTTCGTGATTGAACTAACCTGTGTGTATAGTTCTGATGAAATGTAGTAGCTCAATTAATTATATGTATATACTAGGGGTCCCATTACAGGTTTCAAGTTAAGCATACATTATTGAATCGGTTAAAAGTCCTTTCTGCCTATCGAGTTCAACTTCTTTTACTGCTGTTATGAAAAATATAAGTACAACTGATGCAGCCCAGACTGAAGAAGACTTAGGTCGCCAACGACCTAACTTCCCTGAGCTACGACCTAGCACATTAATCCCTAAGTCGCGCCATTTTAGGTCGCAAAAGAGCTATGAAGACCGACCAAGCAAGTCATGCGAGCTAAGTCTTTACTTAGGTCGTTCACGACCTAACGAGTCACGAGATAAAGAGTTGCGAGCTAACGCGTTAAAGGTCTTTTCCTTAGGTCGCTCACGACCTAACAAGTCACGTGAAAAGGAGTTGCGACCTAACTCTATCTGCCAGCTACGACCTAAAGTGCTACGACCTAAAGTGCTACGACCTAAAGAGGTACGACCTAAAGAACTACGACCTAAAGAGTTACGACCTAACAAGATAGGTCGCTCCAATATGCAGATAGGTCGCTACAATATGCCGCTTGACTTAGGTCGCGAACGACCTTCCGTCCTTAGGTCGCGAGAAGCTTTAAGTCGCTCAGGATGTACGAGCGAGCTACGACCTATGTTAGGTCGCTCACATATACCACTTCATGTTAGGTCACCGAAGATGTTATTCCTTAGGTCGCAAGAAGTTATGTCGCTCCTTCTTATGTTACTATCTTCTTTATGTCGTTGCCGTATCTCTTATGACGTTCCTACCTTGAGTCGCTCGACCATAGGCCGCATCAATTTTAGGTCGCTCAAGCCAAGGTCGCTCAATTCCTTCAGTCGCTCGTCCTATAGGTCGCATAAGTCATTCTGGAAGCTGATTCTCCTCATGTCGCTGAAGCTTATGCCGCGTGGTGATCTTAATGATGCAGCAGCGGATAACAGAAATGATAAAAACGGTGAAAGTAGCAATCGGTGGATTGAAAAATACCAAATGCCCAAATCCGTTGATCTAAAGATACTGGATTCTAGCTATCTCAAATACGTTGATTGTGCACGATACCGTGTTTAAAGATCTACAATTCTTTGTACGTTGATCAAGCGCACTTGATACCGTGAATTGGCTTCAGCGATCGTTGATTCGAGCGCACTCGAATGCTGAAGGTGGAGATAGGAGATCACACTCAACTACCAATTTCAAAAGAGGCACAAAGCACTCAAACAAATTTTATTCAAAATCAACTACTTTACAAATGACACCACCATCCCTATTTATAGGGTTATAACTCACACGACTCAACTCTGCACAACACTTAGGTCGTGAACGACCTAACACCTGCGACCTAAAAACAAACACATCACGTTACATCACAACACAACACGCGACCTACGACCTAAACAGAAAACAACACATGAACGTACAACAAAGTGATTCGACATATATACAACACGAATACAACACATAACGACATAAGAAATACAACATGCGACCTAAGGATACAACACACATGACCTAAGATCACCACGCGGCATAAGCTTCAGCGACATGAGGAGAATCAGCTTCCAGAATGACTTATGCGACCTATAGGACGAGCGACTTAAGGAATTGAGCGACCTTGGCTTGAGCGACCTAAAATTGATGCGGCCTATGGTCGAGCGACTCAAGGTAGGAACGTCATAAGAGATACGGCAGCGACATAAAGAAGATAGTAACATAAGAAGGAGCGACATAACTTCTTGCGACCTAAGGAATAACATCTTCGGCGACCTAACATGAAGTGGTATATGTGAGCGACCTAACATAGGTCGTAGCTCGCTCGTACAACCTGAGCGACTTAAAGCTTCTCGCGACCTAAGGACGGAAGGTCGTTCGCGACCTAAGTCAAGCGGCATATTGTAGCGACCTATCTTCATATTGGAGCGACCTATCTTGTTAGGTCGTAACTCTTTAGGTCATAGTTCTTTAGGTCGTAGCACTTTAGGTCGTAGCACTTTAGGTCGTAGCTGGCAGATAGAGTTAGGTCGCAACTCCTTTTCACGTGACTTGTTAGGTCGTGAGCGACCTAAGGAAAAGACCTTTAACTCGTTAGCTCGCAACTCTTTATCTCGTGACTCGTTAGGTCGTGAACGACCTAAGGAAAGACTTAGCTCGCATGACTTGCTTGGTCGGTCTTCATAGCTCTTTTACGACCTAAAATGGCACGACTTAGGGATTAATGTGCTAGGTCGTAGCTCAGGGAAGTTAGGTCGTTGGCGACCTAAGTCTTCATCATTCTGGGCTGCATCAACAATTATGATATATTATTTGAGGGTGTATTATTATTTGATGATAATTAAAATATAAACTAATGTTGCAAACTACTGATCTTTTTGTTCATTTTAGTATATATGCATGTCATACTACAAACCTTTCTGTTCATTTTAGTATATATGCATATAGGTCCATCGGCATCATTATTGTTATTAAATTCACCGATTTCAATTGTCTGGGCAAAATAATCACAAACTAACATTCTTTACTTGATATTTTCCATGTTTTGTAGGCCATTGACCCCAGAACTCGTATGGTTCTGTTCAAGATGCTAAATCGTGGAATTTTCAATGATATAAATGGTTGCATTTCTACTGGTAAAGAAGTAAGCACCTGTCCATGGGATATATGCACATACTATGCCAGTTAATGATGTCATTTTTCTATGGTCCCGTTATTTTTTTGTTTCAGATAATTAATATAAATAAATTTGGTATGGTCTTTTTACTGCCAGTATCATTCATATAAAATTATAAATATTTGGATCATTTTGATCCTTTGAGTCTGCCAAATTTATATAACTTGTGTCTATGTTAGAATTTTCAAGAGTTGTCTTTGTTTTCATTTTCTCTATATTCACAAATTTTCTTCCCGGTCTTTTTATTCATCTGTTGACTTCTTTCTTATTTCTGCAATTCTTTCGTGTTCTTTGCAAAACATTCAAATTCTACCCTAATAGAAAGACACCCTCTCTAGTGTGCTGGCATAATTGCTGGAAAAGCGAAAGCGTGATCAAGCTCTCACCATTGCTGATTGTTTCTTGAAACCAGCTACATGAATCTATCTCTATTGGATTTATACCAGAACAGACATGCTTCCTTATTGGGTCTTTCTCTTGTCTACATCCATGCGGTTTTCATTTATTTTCTTCACCTTTTATTGATTTTAGATACTATAGTGGATTATTCTATTCTCTTTACTTTTTATTAAGTGGGTTGTTAGAAGGAGATGTGGAAACCCCCGCTACACGCTCGCGCGCACACACACATGTAGAGGTCTTCTTCACATCCTTCTTTCCTTTAATTTCTTATTAACCCTCCATCAACTCACTTTTATCAAAATTTTGTTAGATGTGATCTTTTTATCATGTAGATCGTCTCTAGAGAAGTATATCATTTCAATATTTTCCACTCCTTTAAAACTACGTTATTAAAAATCGTATGACATACTTATTTTAACTATTATCAAAAATATATTTTTGAAAAGGTAAAAGTTTCTAAATAATCCAGAATTTTGTAGAAATGATTTTCTAAATTAGAAAAATACGTAATCAAAATATTAGTTCATTCTAAACCATTCAGATGCAAAATTGTCGAGACGAATGTACGATAATGAGTAATGAATGGTTATATTTATTCTATTTGAGGAACCAGTGGTCAAAACTCGTGCTTTTGGCCTCTTAATCTAATTGTGATAATATTTTCTGTTTAGCTTTGTATGTGTAACTCAAAATTTCCTATAACTACACAGGTGAAAATCCAGTTTTTTTCTGTTAAAGTAAAAATACAAACAATTATATACCTTAACTTAATTGCACTACTAAAAAACATCCATATAAAGACTGAAAATTAAAGACTGAATTTACTTAGTCTTTAAATAGAGACTTATTAAAAACTAAAAAAATCAGTCTTTAAAATTTCAAGTTAGAGACTAGGGTTCAGTCTCTAATCGGTTTATAAATATTAAGACTGCTTAAAGACCAAATCTCAGTCTTTATTTCGGTTTTTAATTCGGTTTTTAAGAAGTCTTAAAACAACTAAACATTCAATGTTTTTATCTTAAGCAAATCTAATGGTTAATATTTGTAATTCATGTGAATGCGGTTAAAACTTATTACAGTTCACATAACAACCAGCTTCATGAGTGATAATATATATTTAGTATCATCGTCCTTATAATAAAAAAAGTTAAGCTGTATTTATTATTGGTTAGCACAAACTTAATAGGACAATGCTCAAACTTATCAGTAAAAAATAATTATATCACAAAAATATTTGCTAAATATTCCTTTCTATACATGTTTAAGACCCATCTTGTAATAACTTGCTTTTTTGATCCTCAGATATCGACGCTAATACATCTACGGTATTCACGTGATGAACATCCAAGAACCGGAAAGATATATTTTTGGGGCAAAATGAAAAAAAGACAAAATCAGATCTTACAACATTGTGAATAATGTATAATATCTCAAATTAACTTTACAAAAGAAACCCTTGATATTCAAACAACATCAGAGTATAACATATCATCGGCCTGAACAATTATATAATAGCATGTCCTTACAAATGCTGATAAACACAACCAATAAAAATACAACGGAAATAGAATATTGGAATACATCTTGGGCATCCAGCTCAACTCCTGAAGCTCAAAAAGAATACAAAGCTAATTCTGAATAAATACTCGGATCTAACCCGAGCATTATAAAAAAATAACATTCGAATCAGTCTGGTAAACCAGCGTGAGAAAACTCAAATCACGAGGAATTGTTATATCTTATAAAATCCTTTTAAAATAAAAGGGTATCTTGTAAGACCATGCTGCATATAAAAATATTTTTAAGCAAAATAAAATGAAGAATCTAACCTTTGCAAAGTCATTGAAAAATCCAAGCTAACTTATTTTTAAGCAAAAATATGATTTTTCTCTTCTCCAAAGCTTTTGAGTGAAAAAAAATGAACTTGATGCTAAGGAGATGAAGTATGAAATAAAAGATGGGAATTGTGCATATTTATATATAAGGAGGTTACATAAAGAAAAAAAAATAAAGAAAATAGAATGAAAATACCCATAAATCACCATTTCAACTCTAATATCAAAGCTAAGTCACCCAAGTACCATTGCATATAAAACATGTTGGGTAATAGAGTGTCTCAAGTCCTTTTGTTAACTTGATTACTTAAGGAATATTACATCTTTTCATGTTCAAAATTCAAATACAGTTATCTTTTTTGTTGTCCTATTTTATTTATTCCTTTTTACATTCTAAAATATAAAGTATTTCTTCTTTAAACATGTGAATATTTTTTTAAAACCATATGCAAGGGTATTACGATTTTCTACAACTTGTCATTCGACGAAAAGTTGAAAATCCAAAAAAAAGGGTTTCAGCCACATTTTTAGTTTTCTGTCGAACTACCAATTTACATAAACAAAATCCAAAAATGAATTTTCTAATATTAGTTATAAAATTTAAAAGAGAGTTATTTACTTGTTAAAATCATTAATTGAATATTTAAAAGGAATTAAATATTCACAAATCAAAACGAAAAATTCCATATCTTTACATATCTTCTCTTTCCACTCTTCAGACATCCAAATAGCTTTAATTATACTAACTTAACCAACTTAATATTTGTTCTGCTAATCAAAACGTACTTGTTTAATATTTTAAATTGGTGGTTAGATTGTGGAATTAATTAACATTAATGGTTAGCTTATGGATAATAAAAATTGATCGGATAGTTGATCAAAAAATAAATAAATAAATTATATTTTAAAAACTTCTCAACCAAATCCTAGCACAACCTTATATGTTACTAGATTCAAATTATTATAAGTTTCATCCATATTCCTATAAAAGCTCAAACAAATTGTTCTTTTCACATTACTAATATGCCCCCCAACAAGAAATTATTGTCAATGATAAAATTTCTCAGCGTTTTAGCCTCAAGACAGACCTTCAGTATTTTAAGCTGAAGGACAACTTTCATTAGGTATCAGTTTTTAGTTATTGATAGTAACTTTTAGGTATCAGTTTGTAGTTATCGGTAGCAGCTTTTAGTTCGTTAGCAGTTTTGGAAGAATGTTTGTACTTATGAATAATTTTGGAAGAATGTTTTTTCTTATGAATAATTTTTAGAATAATGTTTGTCCTTGTGGTTAAAATATTGAGGTCGTGTCCTTAAGGCTAAAAATATACAAATTTTTGTCCTTTAAATTAACTCCCCCTCAACTCAAATACATTTTGATTGATTTAAAAATTACACTTAGTGGAGGGTTAGGGGAAATAGTGTAAAACATAGTCATTAATCAAAGTAAGTTTCCGAAATCTTCTAGTTCACATTTGCAAATTTTCAAATTCTACTACTTTAAATGGGATTTAATTTTGTTTAATCATTTATATAAAAAAATGAATTTTTTTATGGTAAGAGCGATACTTTACTGGAGCATTCATTTCGATGTTTCTGGGGTTTGAATGCATGACCTCTAGAATCAAATCAGAGCGTCATATCATTAATCAGTTGAGCTAGTGATTCTTGACCAATTTGAATTAAAAAATTTAAAATTAAAATGTAGGCTAATTCTATTCATAAACCATAAATAACTCTACCTACACCGTGAACTTTTTAATAGATCTTATGACAAAAATGCCTTTATTTAACAAAAAGTTAATACTAATATTAAAGAATGAAGAATTTACAATATACAAATCCTCTTCATCCACATTTTATATAGCCAAAAATTTTCCATAAAGTAATTAAAATTTCATCACATCATTAGTTAAATCAAATTTAAATTCCTTTTAATTACGAAGTTTGACTAATAAATATCAAGCTGTATTCATGCATAATCTATTTGACATTTTCACTTCAAATTAAACAAAAAAAAATATTTTTAAGATTCATACTATACCGATATTATTCATAGAATACTAATCCACTCTATCTTTTACATAAATTGAATCACGTTTAAATTTGACATCAAATTTTGAATTATTGAATATTTAAATATTGAAAATTTAAATTCAAATTTTAATATATGAATAATTATATAAATTTAAATTCCATTTAAAGTATTCATTTAAAATTTCCAAAAGTGAATTTGGAGAATTTTAGGAATACGTGACTTAATTTGAGTAACGCAGTAGAGAATTAGGAAAATAAGGTAATTATTTTGTTTATCCCAAAATGAGGGTAATTTTGTAATACGTACAATGTTCGTCAATTAAAGAATGGTGTATATGATTTTGGTTAATTTTTCGATGTACGTATATTAAATTGCTATGTATAAATAGACTTAGCCTAAAATGTAAATCTGTTAGTATATAAATGTTAAATTTGAGTGCCTTGATCTAGTTTGAAATAAGATAAAGAAGAATTTAGTATTTCATTAATAATACTATTACTTGTATGATTAATGGTATGAAATAATAATACGATTTATATCCTAATTTGAGTGTCTCGATTTAATTTGAGCATCTTGCTTAATGGTATATTTAAATTTAATATCCTAATTTTAAGAGTAAGAAATAATATTACCATTTATACATTTTGATTGTTTGATGTCCATTGTATCTCATTGGAAACAATATCTCTAAATTTGGTAATTAGCAATTACTTTATTAGGTTACCTTATAAACTAAAATAATTGTCGTATGAAATTATGGTACATGCCATGTACACGACCATGCCACTTATTAATAAGATAATATAACTAATGATAAACAATGATAATACGATCATTCCTTTGACCTATTCCCTTTCCACTCCTCAAATTCGCAGATCCAATTTTTCACGATCAAAATCCACAAATGAATTCCCATCTCGCGCTAAAAATCTATTTCCCCCTCTTTCCACGATTATTACGCGACCCCAGTTATCATCGATTCCACAGACATCTTCTCTCACATCTCCAGATTATAATCAAGGGGTAATTTCTTTCCTGTTTTTCCAAAATTTGTTTATTTATTTAGAGTTTCTGATTCATAAATGAGTAGCACTAAAGGAAATTAACATTGATTTTGCATCTTATTAATGTTTGTGAATTTCTGTAGACTTCAGTTCTGGCTCAAAACCCTAGTGCCTTGACTACCCCTTAAGCGACGACTCCAGCCTTCGCTTAACTTCTACAGCTCTTGGTAGGTAATCCGAAATTCAAATTAGTTTCAGTTTGTTGTTTGAGCTGCATTTGATTATGTTTGCTGAGTTTTGTTGTTTGCACTGAGTTTATAATTGGTTAACTTGTTTGATTTTGCTATTTGAATTGATAAAAAGTTACCTAAACTTAGAATATGGGTAATTCTTTTTATGTAGAAAACGTAAGAATTATGCAAAAAGCTATCATGTGTGTATGCTATTACATATATTCGTATATATACCTTTGAACAACTTTTTCTTCGATCAGACTTTTAAATTGCTAAGCAGAATAATGATACGTAGATTATCTTGACTTGTAAACTGCTTTGTGTTTTATGAAATCATGTTAATGTTTCATCTATACATAACTAGTATAAGACATTTTGAGTAATTTATAACTTCAAACCTTTTGTTAAGAAGATGCTTATTAATATGACAATATGCTGATGTTACAAACTGCATATTAAGTTACAGTTAATGCTTAAAACACTAAATTAAAAATTGTTCCTTTCAAAAAAAAAAATTGAAAAAAACATTGAAACAAATAATCATGTCATCAAAAACAGAAATTAAACAAAAGGAAAGATAAAATGTTTGTTTGCATACTCTACGAGTAAAGCTACTGAATCCTATCCAAGAGTTCTAACAAACATAAATTACATGTTGATAATCATTACTAACCGATATACAAAATAAGTTGAACACAACCAAATAAAAACGATAAGAGCATCTTTGTAATTTATTTTAATACGAAAATTATAGATTTCTCTAATTTGATAGTACTAAGTTACTTGTTCGATTTATTTTAATGGTACAAATCCGTTGTATTGTAGGGTTATTATATATAAATGGACGATCGACTATGGATGTATCATAGGGTTAGTGAAGGTTTTGTAACTCAAGAATTTTATGATGGTGTTAGAAGATTTGTTAATTTTGCATTTTCTCAAGCGTTGCCAGAAAGGGTTGTTAGATGTCCATGTGTGAAATGTGATAATAGAAAGTTTCAAAATAAAGAGTTTGTCATAGTACATTTGCTACAGAAAGGGTTTACTCCACAATACTCACGTTGGATATATCATGGGGAGATGGATATAGAAGAAACGTCAACGTCGGGATCTTTAAATAATAATAATGTGAATGATGTCAACCCATATAGGGAAATGATTATGGATGCAATTGGTGAAAGTAATATCCATCCAAATGAAGAATATGATTACATAAATGAAGAAGCACCTAATTTTGAAGCTAAAAAATTCTTTGATATGTTGAGAGCTGTTAACGAGCCTTTATATGGTGGTTGCAAAACAGAGACAGTGTTGTCAGCATGTGTGAATATGATGGTATTAAAGGCCCAAACAAGACTGACACATGCAGGTTTTAATTATGCTAGTTCCATGATCAAAAACTTTTTACCCGAAGATAATAAACTAACTGCTAATTTTTATGAGGCAAAAAAAATGTTGAAACCTTTAGGACTTGGTTATGAAAAAATCGATGCATGTCATAATTTTTGCATGTTATATTATAAAGAGAATGAGGCAAAGATTGTTTGTGATATTTGCAAAGAGCTAAGATATAAGTTTGATAATTCTAGTGGTTGTAGGAAAAAAAAATATGAAGTACAACTACGTTATTTTCCTATCATACCACGTCTAAAAAGACTGTTCATGTCTTCGAAGCATGCTAAAGACATGACATGGCATTATTACAATCGTTCCACCTGTGGTAAATTGGCTCACCCAGTTGATGGTGAAGCATGGAAGCATTTTGATCAGTGTTATCCCTTAGTTATAATCATATCCAACATATTGCTAACCATTCGAGCATGATATCGAGCAATATAAATGTATAAATAATGCAAGCATGTAGAATTTCACCCTTACTAATACCCATAATTTTCTAATATTTATATAAATGAATGCAGAAAGTGGTGACGGGAAAGGAACCAGCATTTCATGAGGCATTTCGATATTGGCACGTTTTGAAAGATCCATCGAACTCCTTAAAAAATACCAAAAAAATATGCAGGAGTAGCAAATATGTGGATAACAAATCTGTGAAAACAATGGTAACTATTTTATTTAGTTTAAATTGTTAATATGTACGCAATGTCGATTGATTTTCCTTATTGATCAGGAGAATTATCTCAGCAAAAAGGCCGAGTCAGAAGAAGAAATGGATGTTTTTAATCCACAACATTGGGTTGATTCATCGGGGGGACTTACAAAAGGAAAGTTGTATGGAGCGCCTCATGTAGACGTTAGTAGTTTACGTGGAGTTTCTAGGTCTTCTTCAGCCAGTGCTCATCAAGGATGTACTTCTGCTCCAACTCCATCTACTCAACCAATACATACACAATTTTCATTGGAAGAAATTGTTCAACGGTTAGAGCTATAAATCATAAATATGCAATTAATGTTGAATGTTTATGTAGTTGTTTGTTTTAATGCATGTATTATCTTTAAATAGGGTGTTGGATAAATTAAAGCAGTCCCCTGGTATACCCATCCAGTCCACTGTACATACGCAGACAACCGATCGTGTTGTAGTATCTTCGCAACCGGTTGTGCCAACATCGCCTTATATTCCTGATCAGTCCACCATGCCTACACAGGCGACCGTTCATACACAAGCCACCATGCCTACACAGTCACAGCAAATGGGATTTTCTCCATTTACTGGTACATTTCCTCATTTCACGGGTTAGTATATTTTCTCATAATTTCTATTATTCTTAGTGCTAGCCTTGTTGTAATTGTTGATCATCTATTTATATTATATACTATGCCAATTAGATGAGTCAATAATAATTTACTTGATTAATTGAAAAAGCATAGCATTATTGTTTGGACTGAAGTATGTGTTGATTGAACAAAATTATGTGCTCAATGGTTGTTTAGTATTCAAAATAAACGCTGTAAGCATGTTTAGCAGAGAACTCGATCTGCACTCGTCTTTAAAATATAATATGTAGATATAAGTATATTTCACAACTGCCCTCTGTGAGGCTGCCTTCATTATTTGATCCATAGTGAAGATGTATATTTCAGTTTATACAACGTAGATATAAGTGGGATAGAGAATGCAAGATTACAACTGAGGAAGATAGTTGGATGTAGAAACTTGAACTCTATTAAAGGTATCATATAGAAGTAGAAAGTTGGTCTCATTGATAAAGTAATAAATCTCTACTACTAATAATGAAAATTTGTTGAACTGTACGTGTATAGTAATGGCTGGTATTCTTTAAGAGCGAATGGAATCACAACTGGCCTTTTTTGACTGGATTAGCCGTTACTGGAGCTATCATCATTAAGTTCACTGATGAGCCCACTAAGGAGGATGCTAAGATCATAAAACAGTGGCTTTACCATGTGTCAGTAAAATTTATGATTCAATTTATGATTTATTCAAAGCTACTTAAAATTTATTCAAAGCAATGTTTTTAAAATTTATTCAAACATTGCTTCGAATATTGCTTTGAATACAAAAGTAACTGGTTCTGTGTTACTTAAATTTTAAGTAAATTTTAAGTAACATTGCTTTAAGGGAATACTTAAAATTTATTTTGCAATGTTACTTAAAATTTATTTTGCATTGCAATGCCAGATTGGGGATAAATTTACTTTGCAATATAAATGTTACATTGCAATAAATTTTAAGTAACATTGTAACTACAATGGAGAAAATGTTTGTGATATTCAAAGCAATTTTTTTCAATGTTACATTGCAAAATAAATTTTAAGTAACATTGCAATACACAAGTAACTTAATGACAGATTAGGGATAAATTTACATTGCAAAATAAATGTTACAGTGCAATAAATTTTAAGTAACTGAATGCCAGATTGGGGATTTCCCTGTTACAATGTTACTTAAAATTGAATACAAAAGTAACTGGTTCTGTGTTACTTTTGCATTGAAAAGCAATGTTTGAATAAATTTTAAGCAATATTCAAAGCAATGCTTAAAGGACTACAATGTGGCAGTTTTGAAGTCCGGCTACTTGCTGCTTAAAATATATCATCTTTAATTTATTCCTTTGCGAATTTATTTATAGATATACGTTACACAGAACCAGTTACTTTTGTATTTCCTTTAAGCTTTGATTTTCAGTGGGTGATTTTGTTTATGTATTAGTATCGGTGTGTATGCATTGTAGTCCTATGCTAAAAACTATAATATATATTCTGTAGCCATTCAGTTACAGATGCTAAAGTCTGTCCTGCACAGCTACTGTTGCCATTCAAATATAGTTTCTCGGTTTTCTCATTATCCAGTTTTTTGTATGTCTAAATTGGAGAAAATAAGAAAGAAGAGTGACTAAAAAAGGAGTAAGAATGAGCCTTTATTTTCCAAGTTTAATTTTCTAAATTTCGGACTTGCAAACTGCTATAAAGTTTTTAGTAAAGCTATCAAGCCCAAAAATTAAGACAGAAATTTGTTTCATAAAGCAACAAATTGGATATATGAATGGGTGGACTATCCTGTTCACCTATCTTTGTATATTGAATTAGGCAAGAGTTACTGTATTTTGATAAATGATTGGCCGTCAGACTTATCCACGTTGTAACGCCTTATCTTTTTGATGACGTCCACGCTTATTTCCATTAAATGACTTAATTTGCATGTATTTTGTGTAGCAGGTCACAGATCTATGTCGATGGGAGCATATCCATCGCAACAATCACCTTTGCATTCCAACACATTTGGGACTGCGCAACAAAGCATGCAATTTTTTGATCTAATGCAGCAACAACTACCACATGTGCAACAATATTCACATATGCAACAGTTTTCAGGAACATCTACGTCTTATCAGCCTTATCAGTCATCTCGCAATTTCGAAGAACATGGACATCATGGCGGTATGGAGTGATTAGTGTTCTCTACATCACTTGTTTGTTTTGTTTTCCTTGTCGAAATAATATATGTACATATATGTTAGTGGACTTATTTGCTTTGTTTTTTGTTTCTAAAGTAACATGTGTACTTCTTTTTAGCGAACATGTTGAATTACCTTTTTGTTAATGTAATACGTTTGGACATGTTATCTTAACTTTCTTGTTAAAATAATGTATATATATTCTAGTGAATGCATGTCTTATGTTAAATTGAGTATTTTATCATTTGTGTGTTGTTAGTTTGTATGTAGTTTTTATATAATACATAATAAATTTTGACATGTATGTAATTGTAACGTTGATATTTTGAATTCTTGGTGATATTCCACCGTTTATTATTGAGGGTACTGTATGTTCTGAATTATGCAAATTTAAGACTGACTAAAGACAAAATTGTAGTCTTTAAAATTCAGTTTTAAATAAATTTAAGACTGCAATATCAGTCGCTACATCTTGAGACTGAAATCGCAGTCTTAAATTTTTTTTGGGACTAGTAATTCAAAGACTGAAATTTCAGTCTTTGATCCGTCTTTAAATATGATTTAAAGACTGATTTGCTTTATTAAAGACCGGAATATTCAGTCTTTAATCTATTGTTTTTTTGTAGTGTTGTACCGACTTTTATAACGCACTTTGATAGACATCTGAGCCATTCTTGACCTTTGCTCTAATTTTTCTTTCCTACGAGTGAATTTTCCAAGTATCTTTGACAATGTTTTATACATTTAATATTCCAAAATAGAAGTTTGTTAGTTTCGACTATAAAATAAAGAATATCGCGTATCACACATCACAATATTCTTGTGAATATGCTTTAGATATTAATATGGCATGATCCAACCATATGGTGGACATATAGACTCACACCCATTTGTGTGTAAAGACTTGTGAGCTCTCTTTTGAATATATGGAACTCAATGAATTTAACAAATCCACTCCACTATTTAGACTTGCGCGTTAACAAATTTCATACGATCGATCAAATTTTATGCGATTCTGTAATATAGTCATTCAGTATTTAAACATTCAAAGACTTCTGTTTGTATTAAACAAGGCTATCAGAAACCATGCTAGTGATGTTGGATCAAGGCTTTAAATCTCGGATATCTGTCACACTTCTTCTCAAAAATTTTATACATGTTATCTCATATCGGACGAGATCTCGGGTGAGATGAGTGTATCTCGGGTGTACATCTCGGATTGACATATCGGATTTTAAAGTCCATTCTCGGGATTATTTCGGAATAAAATTTGTTATTTTAAGATTATTGTAATAATTGTTATCTATATATATATATATAAAAGTTTTTAACATATATAATTTATATAAAATGATAATATTAATTTTACATTTTAGATCAGGGTGATAACACGATTGATTTGGTATTAAATAAACGGTTCTCTACTCATTTGAATATTAAAAGTAAAAAATTAAATAATAAGTTTTTTTTGCTCACTCGTTACCCTGTAAAAAGAAGAATTAGAGGGTAAGTAAAAGTTACTGGAGTGTAAATTTTTTATGGACTTGCATAAGAAGTAATAAAAATATGTAAATGAAAAAACCATGGTTTAAGGTTCCGGCCGGAACCCCGAGATTCCGGCCACCTCGGTTCGGTTCCGACCGGAGGCGGGACGAGATTAGGTTAAAATCTCGTCTCGCCAACCTTCAGTACAAAAAATCAAAAAAAAAAAATCAAAAAACCAGCAAATCGAAACAAACTGTACATAAATTTACGAACTGTAAAGCAAAATTACCAATCGAGCATCAAAAATTCAAAATTCTAGAAGCAAATTCAGGCGCAGCACAAATCAAGCATCGAGATGAGAAAATCGAGAAGTCTTGTTGTCGATTTTCATCGCAGCAGGCATCGCGATGAGTTTACTGTAGTTGTCTAGTTTTTCTTTTTGATGATGCGTAGATAATTTAGGGTTAGGAAGTGAATAATAGTTTAGGTGGGTTTGGGTTAGTATGAGCTTGGATATGAATATGGGCTGGGCTTTTATTTTATTGTTTTAGAGAGTAACTACTAAAGCTTTACTAAACAATTCAACTTTAAGGAATGGTTTTTGGATGTAATAATATTATATGTTGTATTATTATCTCTTTATGCATTGTATTTTGTATTTTATTTGCACAATATTTATTATTACTTTTTAATTACAAATACAGAACGAAACCGAAACAAAAACCGAAACATCCGAAATTTTCGAAATTGACCGAAACCAAGAAAATATCAAATGACCGAAACCGAAACCGAAACCGAATTCTCGAACCTTGGAAAAAACATAACTTCGTATGAGATCTCACCACAAATTTCACTACCTTGGACGAGATGAGTATCAAATAATATATAAACAAAATTTAATGTCTCGTTTTGCTAAATCTCGTCTCGCTCAAGTTCGAAAATGAGATTTTGACCGAGATTTCAGGCAACATGAACGAGATTTGAAACAGTGTGTTGGATCCTCTGGGAAAATTGGTCACACATGGGTCTTCATTACCCATAGTTGGTCAAAATGTGGCGAAGCTCATGAGGATTTGCGTGTTTTGAAAGAGACTGCACTTATCACTTCTTGCGTCAGTTCTATCCATGAAACTTCGAGAAAACATATGATCTCTTTTGGAATCTGAAGATTCCTCGCTTTCATAAAGACTTGTTCAAAAAGTTGCTCATTCTAACCATCCTCATCTATCCAGTACACAAGGCACCCACTGGAGCATGGTCTTTGGTGTGCAAGTTTGCTTTCTTACCTCATTAGTCATTACTGAAGAGGCTGTTTCATAAACCAAGCGCCGCTTAGAACTGAATCCAATGATGCATGAATAAAAGTCAAATAAACTTTCATTTATCAAACAAATCGCGTTGCACATAACATGTATATCTCTATATGCCCATAAAGTGGAACGTCTAATTACTCATTCTGCTCATCCGACAGCTAAAAGATTTACTGTTTTTTAACATGAAAATTAGATAAGCATGCTGGAGATCTCAAAATTGCATTATGTTAGTATGTATGCACAATCATTTTAACAGGACAAATCATTATAATAAAAAAGTATCATTCATTTTTGAAAATTAAGGGACCTCATTGAGCTCTATAGCTCACCAGTTCATGAGCCCCAATCTACACACACATTCATACATACATTCTCTGCTGATATAATCGGGAAAATGATTGGCTAATTAAATTTGTCTTGACAGGCAAATGTTTATCATGCAACAAAAACCGATGGACAAGAATTGGCAATCAAAGTTTATAAAACTTCTGTTCTGGTTTTCAAGTAAGTCTGACATCTTAAGTGTACCATGATCTATAAATTATACTCCAGATTCTTTTAAAACTGTATGCCAATTTACAAATATTCGAACAAAAGAGAGCTGTTATTATAATACTTTCACAATTTCCCATACAAGTTTTATCATCCATCTTGTTAGCTGCATCTAAAATGTATCATTAATTTTTTAGCAGAACCTTTACGACTTCAAGCTGACCAGACAATGGTTTACAATTTTGGTCCCATTTCTGGAATTTTGTTCCAATTTTGGATTTTGGTACCTTTTGGTACGTTTTTGTATGAAATAAATTAATAAACAATACAAACAAAATTTTGTAATATATGTATGCATGTTACATGTATGTATATTCATATACACATACACCCAAAATTTCGAAGTATGTTTTTTTTTGTTAGTCGCTCTTCTTCTTTTCGGCATTGTAAAGTAGATTAAACCATTTGAGTCAACTGTTTGAGCATGTTTTTTAGGATAAAGTTGTATTTGAGTTGATTGAATTAAAATAAGATTCGATTTTGCACTGGATGTCTATATCAATATGATAAGATATTCAGCTATCGAGTAAGATTCAAAGCTTTCGGTGTTTTACTAATTTTTCTTGCATAGAAACATGATTTTATCTTCTTTTTAACTGTTTGTACCGAGTCTGAATTTTGTTCATATTTTGACCTGATCCTCACTCGATCCGGGGCTGAATCACTATTATTTTGACGTTGGCGTGAATCAGACCGGATATATAAGCTAATATATCATATGGGCTATACAGTTATGAATTAATGCTAACTGAAATTTGGGAGGATATGCAACGTTACAAGGAGATAAACACATATTAAAGTATTTGTCTACATAACTCAATTTCAATTTTCAATCGATCAAGGCATTTTACACGATCAGCATATGTACTTAGCCTCATGTCATATATCACTATCATTCTTGGTTTCTAATATTTCAACAATGTATCCTTTTACTTTGATGAAATTAACTTCTTTTTTATATTTTGAATGGCCAATAATCAACTTATGAACTCTTCGCTCTACTTAAAATAGTAACCTTGTATATTCTGTTGACCGTTGAGACAAATTGTCTCATTATCATTTCCCTTTCAGGGATCGAGAGCGCTACGTTCAAGGTGATCACCGCTTCAAACATTATAGCAAGGGTAATCCAAGACAAATGGTGAAGATTTGGGCGGAGAAAGAAATGAGAAATCTTATAAGGTAGTACTTGTTAAGAATTTTTGTACGGTTACCTATATAGCTTCGTATTATCCTTTGTGCACAAAAACTTGCATTTTAATTCGCGCTCCCTCTATTTATAGGAGTATGAACTCAATTATAATTTGTATGTACATGGTTCTATGAAGTAGTTGACTCCTTATTCAAAAACTGCACATGTTCCAATAGTCTCCTTCACGGAGTCCAAAGTAGACCTGTCAAATATAATCATGCAAACATAAATGATAGTAGTTAAGCAGAAAGTATAGTAGAGTGGTAGCTTGATAGCATGTGTAAAACCCTTAAATAGCACTTCTGAAACATGGATGTGAAACAGCATGGAAACAAAAACAAAAAAATAGTGCTGCACGTCGCCTTAAAGATGCTGTTATGTCTGATGACAAACTGCACGAATGCTATTTTGAGGTGATTGCCGTGTTTGGTTATAAACTGGCTTGTCAGCCTTGATTTTAATAACGTAAAAGAATTTCATAATTGAAGATTACTAGTTACCTTCTCTATATAATTAGCAATCATGTTCTTCGATAGCCTTCAATAATCGGATAAATTAGCCAATCTCCCCTCTAAAGAATAATGTTTCCTTTTATGCTATAATTACCTGTTATGCTCTTTTTTCTTTGCTTCTTATGACGCCTAGCTTCTTGGTATCAACTCCAAAATGAATTTTACTTTGCTTCGTTTATTTTCAAGTATGTCAATTATCAGTTTGAACTTCTGATAGTTGAATTTACCCTGACCACTTGGGATTTACTATGGAGTATGTTGCAGTTGTTTTTCTATTTATCTAAAAATCGTTAACAAAATATTCTTATTGTTGTAGATCATTACAATAATGCGCACATTATATCAAAAGTGCAAATTGGTGCATGGGGATCTAAGTGAATATAACATTCTTTATTATGAGGCAAGGCTTTTTTTTTCTTCTAAAGTAAAGACTGTATTGATATTTTTGCTATAATTTTTATTTTACTGCATGCCTCCTGATCAACTGTTAATTGTGCAGGGTCACTTATACATTATTGATGTTTCACAGTCAGTGGATCTTGATCACCATCTGTCTTTAGAATTTCTTAAAGAAGATTGTCTCCACGTTTCTGTAAGCTTATATATTCTTTTCTCAGTTAACAATACTGTATGGTGCTTAGACTAAGGTTCGAAGTTTTGGATGAAACACCGAAATTCCGGTCGTTCCGTTTAGATTTCAGTACGCACCGAAACTAAAATAAACCGAAACTCAGATTCAATAAAAAACGATTGGACTTCAAATTTTACATAAAAAACCCAAAAAAAAAAAGATTTTAAATATATGAATATTCAAAATCTGAAATTTTAACTTAGAAAACGTACAAATCCAAACTATATAAATGGTGTAACAAAAAAGGTTGAAAACGAAGTAATGAAAAAACATTTGTTTTAGTGTGTTATAAATATTTATAATTAATCAATATTGTTCGTTTATATCTTAATTTTTCAGTGGCTTAGACTAAACCTAATTTGTATTTTAGATGAAATTGTAGGATTTCTTTAAAAAAACGCGGTGTTCCTGTCATGACTGTTAAAGAACTGTTTGATTTTGTGATCGATCCATCAATTCCAGATGATGGCGTGGATGACTATTTAGAGAAGGTACATATTTTTAGATCATTCACAATTTATGTTTCCATAAATTAATGTAAAATGAAATATCCACTTATGAGCCCAATAAAAAGACTCTTCATCAGGAGGGTATGCATGACATCAAACCTTCCCTATTTGTTAAAAAAAAAAAAACTTTCACTTATGTCATTTGGATTATTTACTCAGGTTCAGCAAAAGGTTCTTGAAAGAGGAGAATCTTACCAAGAGGACCCTATTGCCCCAACACTCTTTGTTCAGGTATTATTCATCATGAACATACCATAACATATTTATATTCAACTTGAATGCTTATATGATCACCAATCACTTATATGTCATACAGCATAAAAGTGGAAATTTGGGTCCATCTCTTATTTTCAAGTTTGATGCACGAAAAATCCTTCTAAAAATGATGTTTTAAATTACTTCCTAAATTATTTTCATTAAATTTCTTCTTCATTATTTTTCCGAAAATCAAATATGCAATCTCAGGTTTCAATGAACATTTTTTTTTCAATGTTTGCAGTTTGGCTGAAAGTAAAAGCGTAGGTAATTTTTATAACAGGTTTTTGAGGAAGATAACTGTGTATTTTGAAACTTAAAAGAGGGTGTTATACAAAATTCCCCTACATAAAAACCTTGGTAGTTAAATATGTTTATTTTTCTTATCATTCACTCGGCCTAGTGATTATGTCTGTTCCTGCTTGTTCCAGACGCTTGATAATTTAAAGAGACACGAAGAAGAACTATCGAAACCTATGTCTTATATCGGGAACAAGAATTCATCAAAAGATTACGACGAACAATTAGTAAACTTCAAAGAAACCAAAATTGCAGCAACCAAACAAGAAAACCATGATAAATTAGTACCATTTGATGATATTCATGACGAAATAGCAGGAGAGGATGATAGGTCAACTCCCGGTTCTGAAGAAGATGAATCATCGGGTTATGAGAGTGAAGCAAAAATTGATCCAGCCGATAGGAAAGCTGCTCGAAAAGAACATAAGAAAAAGGTGAAAGAAGATAAGAGGGAAGCTCGGAAGTAGACCGTCAAACGGGTCGGGTCATAAATGGGTCGGGTAGAAATTGACCCGTCCCATTCAAGCCATAAAAATACCTAACATATTTGACCCATTTAATAAATGGGTTGACCCGACCCGACCCGATTATTAGAAGGGTCAACCCGACCCGATCCATTGAATAAAAAATTTCAGCAAAAACTTCGCCAAAAAATAAAAGAACTGCATACTACATAAAAGATGAAAAATAACACTGGAAAATTAAGAAACTGAACTGGATAATGCAAAAACCAGAAAATATTTGAATGTCCTACATAAGATAATTACAAACTACAACATAAAGAACTAAAAGATACAACATAGTACAATTTTAGTTGACAAACTCCATAGTTCAACACAAAAACTGCATCAAAAAACTAAACAAAATACTACAAAATCAGCAACATGTTATATAAGTAATAAAATTGCAAAATAATAGAAAGTTTTGCGGCATATGAGCATTCTCGTAATCGTGAAGCTTTAAGCATGACCCTGTAATCCTGAAGCAAGTCACAAACTATCAGTTCACAAATTTGGTAAGAATTAAGATGATGAAAACTCATACATATATGCAGGTAATCATCCTGGCAACGCGAACCCGGATTGTTGCTCCAACACTGTCAATAGTAAGTGATTGTATAGATGAACATAAAGTGTCCATGATGATGAAAAGTGGAAGAAAAGTTGTTGTTAGCAAGTGATTTGTCTACGTAATAGCTGGCTGTTAGGTTATATAAGATTGTAAATGTAATATTTGGTGACCTTTTGTAATCCTATGGAGTAAATATACTGTAGTTAAAATTAAAAGGAAACTGTTTGTTTTCATTTTCTACTGTTGTATACTTTACCAGTTACGAATACAAACAGGCATAAACGTAAATTCTGTTCACAGTAACTCTAATGTTAGCAGGCCAAAAGTCATACTTCTAAAAGTTTAATTTGATTATCTAAGTTGTTGGCTCTGAAGAAATAAATTCACCATTAATTGCTTCGCTTTCTATTGCAATCCAACATTGTTTCTTTTAATTTGCATGACAACTTATTGCTCTCCACCTCAAACATTAGTTTCCTTGTCTGCATAAGATAATCATTATAAAAAAATTTAAAATGAAAGTACCTAGATTCATTCATGATGCTAATACTTAGAAGAATAAATTTTTACATATTGACATGTGAGTACAAACTAAAGAATTTATTTTAGCAGATTAATAGACACTACTACAAAACATGTCATTTGTGTCGGTCATTTAACCCCTTTTGTGTCGGTTTTACAACCGACACAAATGAAGATGACGCAAAAGACCTTTTTTTGTTGTGTCGGTTATTCGACCGACGCAATTAAATATTATTTGTGTCGGTTTCTTACAAACGGTCGACGCAAAGTAGTCTATACGGTGAAGCAAATGACACTTTCTTGTGTCGGGCCTCTTATATCAACCGACACAAATGATATTGGTTTTGCGTCTACCCTTTATTGACGACCGACACATATGATTGATATTTGTGTCGACCTTTTTAGTTTGTCGACCGACACAATTGACAAACAGTTGTATCGGCCATCTTTGAAGTAACAACCGACACAAGATATATTTGAAAAAAAAAAATTTGCATCATAACTATTTCAGAATATAAAAACCACGTATGAAGTTGCAGTTAAAATTTTCACAAATGTACATTACTATGAAACTGATCGAACATAAAATATAATTATATTATCCATCAACATAATTTGTCACAATACTTCTCTATTTTGGCCTTGCCAAACATAATTTGTCACAAACATAATGTAAATAATAAAATACCAACGTGCATTACAAAAGATCAACGTACAGAATAAAAAACAACTACATCCAATTATACATGATATAACTAGCTAAATTGTCCCGAACCTCATCTATCTCTTGTTGGCTATAAGAACCGTCTTGTACCAAGTCCTGCAATTAAAAAAATTATTATACAAGTGAGTATGCAAACAAATTCAGCAGTGCACCAATGAACTTGCTGTGTATATATGAACTTGCTGTGTATATATGGCTAAACAATGAACTTGCTGTATTGACTTTACTTCAAAATGGAGAACCTGTAATTGTTTAATGAATTTACAGATTCTGTCTCCATTAAACAAATTTAGGCCCGTGTGTCTCCATCCAACCGACCGACCAATCTGAACCCTCGGATTCACAATCTGAGTAACTCCCTCCGTCAGATGGAACCAACACTACATCATACTCCATATCAACCATGTTCCTACTGTCTTTCCTATTTCTTGTAGAAGATTGGATTTTTGACCCTGATTTGGATGTAAAGTTTATAGAATCAGGCTCTCTATAACCTGATGGAAAATCAGAGGATGAACTCAAATTGTTCGAGTTATCATGTGGTTTGTCACCCCAAACCCAATATGAAAGGCGAGGGAATGCAATAGCCATTGCTTAGTTTAGGGTTAATTCGAGGCCTGTGGTAAAATTTTGGGGAAATGTTAAAATTGGGACAAAGTATAACACAACGAATCTTTAATTGAAACAGGAATATCAGATTTTGCTGTAGTTGCAACAAAATAAAAAATAAGCAAGATCTCCACTTAAAATCCTTCGCAAATATCTTGCTGCTTTAGAACTTACGAAAGCAAAAACAATTTAAATCAGACAAAATGAAGCAATTGAATCGTAAAATTGAAATGAATATCTGGAATAAATCACTTTTTGATAATATGATAGATGAAAGAGCACAAAATGAACCTGATACTATAAGAAAAGGGCGCAAAGATCCAATCTTTTTGAGGTTAATGGAAGTAAGACTAGAATTTGAACAGGAAACTACTATGTACAGATTACAAATACTCGATTAATTAGTTGGATATAAAAGGCAGGAGGGCAGGAGGGGATGGAAGAAAAAACAAAAGGAATCAGTTAATATATAATATGGTTATGTTCAGCTTTTTATCACTTATTCTATAAACATTGGTTAATAGCCGTCGATTAGTGATTGAGATTCCGTGTTGATTTGAATGGTTGTGATGAGTCATGACAATTTAAATTGAATCTGAGATGTTGGAAGTGGAGCCCAGACTAAGCCAATTGTGTAAAATTGCAATTATGTGCACATACATCCATTGAATGTATAAATGTGAACATTATGAAAGTCTATCATATTAAATAACAAGTACACTACACGAGAACAATGTTTTATACATGAGTGGAAAAAATCGTCAATCATTTAAAGTTTACTGGTACAACCTTGTTGTCGAAGGAATCACTTTCAAGCTGACATTATATGTAAACATTTGGACATTTGAAAACTGCAATGAAGTTTATATCAACATATATGTGTCCATGCGACATCTTAGAATTTTTCATTTGCCTGGATATGTACCTGAGACAATATCAACAGCAAGTTCATGATATTGTCTCAGCATGTGCAAAAGCAGAAGCGTTGATATTGTCTCAGCATGTGTATACTGCACTCTTTTATCATTTCCTCATTGGATTTTACAGTCAAGCGTTGATAAAACATAGTCACTAGTGCGCTATACTCAACGTATGAAGATGCAATACACAGGCCTCCTAATTCGTTTTCTTTTTGTAAAGTATATACTGCACTCTTTTATCATTTCCTCATTGGATTTTACAGTCAAGCGTTGATAAAACATAGTCACTAGTGCGCTATACTCAACGTATGAAGATGCAATACACAGGCCTCCTAATTCGTTTTTGACTTGATTTACGCGAAATCCAAGCAACCCATAAGCTAAGCGTACTCAATGAACCAAGGTAAATGCAATACACAACTACAATAACATTTGATTTCTTCTAACTAGCATTGCAGCAATGATATGATCGAAATATACCTATAATGTAACTGATATATAATATGAAGGAAAAAAACTAAAGTAGTACCTTTTGTAAATTGATGCTTTGATTGTAATTTTTCACTATGTCATGCATATACCTCATCACATAATATACACAGTCGGTTGCTCCTAATTGTTGAGGACACTATATCAATATTACAAGATAATTTAATAGTTAGTTTAAAATGAATTCATATACCAAACTATATATTATATTTATTTTATTTTTTCTTAGAAAATCAAATCACCTTAACATGCTTCCAAGTCAAGGTACTTCCTCGAGACTTGCCACCGAGTTTCTTGTAAATTTGGAAGGCCCTACACATGCAAGAATTTTTTTAATAACCACATATACTAACTTCACATAAGAGAGCAATATATACAACTTACAAGCTCACTTGCGGCTTAATTTCAAGTTTAAGTTTGAGTTCGGTCTGAGGATCAAAAACATAAACTTCATTCATTTGTACACGAAAAACAAGCAGTATACAATGTTTCCTGCATTCCAAGATTTATAGTAAGTTAAATTTGGCATCAAATATGTAAATTAGTTATTAAAAGTTTAAGGTTCATACCCTTCGTAGTGTGGGGCTAAAAGTAAACTTTTAGATTGCAATGCTTTCCATGTGTTCGACAAATATCTATTTGTCGCATCTGGATGTTTTCGCACTTGGGAAAGCATTTTGGGACACATAAACCCAATGGTCTCCACTTTGAGATCATTGCACATATGATTTAACCACCTACACAAATTTAAACATACATTGTTAGTTTTTTAAAAATTGACTATTCATCAAAAACTAAGATGGTTATATATGAAAAAAACTGATAAGGAAAAAATACTCACATGATGTAAAGCTGCAACCATGATGCATTCAACCACTTCATACTAAAGAATTGGATAATATCATCCATCGTGATATGAATTTCAAAGTCCTCATCATATGTGAATAAATCCTTATTCACTTGAATTGCATTGATGGCACTATCATTAGATAGCATCTGAAGTACTAGATCATGGAAATATCTGCATTCGCTCGTTAAAGTTTTGAGAATTTCTTCATCCACGATTGATTTGCTTTTTGCAGTCTCATTTGCCATTGTATTCACGACCTTGTCATTAATATTTTCAAATAAATCCTTGTTTGATTGAGATGTAGGCACCTAATTCAAAATTGTAAGTAGATGTCTAAAATGATGTAATATAAGAAAATTCATACTTGCATAAAGTAAAGCATGACTCTACGGATATGAAAGCAATATCTCTAGCATGTTCATATATGGAAATATATACAGAAATATATACTTGCATTCCATTTATAGTATTGATGTTAAATTAATTAATGGTTAGTAGTTTATTGTTGGTTAGAAAAAATCAAAAATAAATTATGTATTCATATATGCTCCTATGAGCAAATTTAAAATACACTTCAAACAGTGCTACAACGACACTAAAGACACATTACAGTAAGCTACAAATTCATGAATACTAGTACTAGGGAAAAAAAAGAATTGCAAACGACTTTTAAAACCAGTTTATTATGAATTCAAAAATAAACTCAATATAATTAAATGCATTCATTACCGTATCATTATCTCTTAAAAGCACAAGGCTTTTAGGCCATTGAACAAAACTCCCGACCGCTTCTCCTATCGTGTTGTGATGTCTAGTTGGAACAGGAAGTGGGGTTCCTTCATAACTAGACTCCACTGCATCAATTCCAACCTTTACATGGTCGACCAAAATTTGTTGATTATGGCATTGATCACTGGGCCTTGAAGAGGGATGTACCATGCCATGACCCACGACGACAATTTTGAAGTCCATATTCACAGCCAAACGACATTTAATAGGTTTCTAAAATGACAGGTGCACAATCAACATTTTTCACTAGCATTTGTCAAATACATAAAATCATATACGTTTATAAACTCAACTTTAAATTGTTTACCTGCAAGTCTGCATAGGGATCCCTCTCTTGAGTTTTGTTTGCATATTGCAATTTGCTCGGGTGCGTGGATTGACAACTACTACGATGATCAGTTAATGGTGGTGTTGTTGATCTCCACATCCTTAGGCATATTCATCGTGCTCAGAATGTTTGCAACCTGCTCTTGAACCATTGTACTCATCTCTTGTCTCAATTTTTGGCTCACTTTAGCCTCTATTTCCTGAGTGATAACATACAACTCATCAGCTGATATTACACCGCTTCGCCCTTTCCTTTTCTCTACCTCTCCAAATATGTTTTTTATACCCACCGTCCCACCAATCCCTCTAACTCGACCGGAATGCTCTCTTTTTTCAAGAGCACGACTCAAGACATCATCATGCCTATCTGGAACCCATGATCCTTCGATGGCTTTTCCTCTCCAATCGTTCTGCCAACCAGAAATAAATAAATTAAGATGCAGCACATGACAAATGTTCATGTAATATAAACACCCTACATGAATTTTGGTTTTCTACATGCAGACACACTTATAAATCATTAGAATTTCCATGGTGTGTGTCATGTACATGTCATGAGTTCTCATAGTCCATGCCCGCAAGAAATTATCTACAAAATTGTAAACAATTAACCAATTGCACATGCAAAATTGTAAACAGAACTCAACTCTGAGTTAATTTGGCCTCGTTAACCAATTGCACATACATCTGTTTTTGTTGGAACTTCGCCTCATTTAGTATATGCCAGTGATATGTATCCAATTGATCCAGCAACCAATGTTACAGAAAACAGACGAGACCCTTCTTTTTGGGTTATTGAAACTGTAAGCACATCTCCTGGCTGAAAGATTTATGAGCACGCATATTAGGATATTTTTTCTAAACGTATTTTCTAAACGTATTTTCTAAACTGTAAGGAGAATTGTACTATATAACTCCCGTGTTTTTTCTAAACGTATTTTCTAAGTAAATTTTGATCAAACTCAATTTTGATCAAACTCAATAACAATGAAAACAACAACATATTTCTAGCCATTTTTTCAGTCAATTATAAATCTTTCAAACCCCTTTTTTCGAGTATTACTCACGCATACAGTAGTTATAAAATATTAAAAGAAAAAAAAACTATTAAGGATGTCTCCTAAATTAGTTTAAAAATTTGCAAAAACAAGGCCTTTTTAAAGTACTCATACAGGGATCTTCCCGCTGTAATATTTTGCAACTTTGGTCCACAAGTGTTGATGCTTAAAATTAGTAATTTCAAATAAGGAATGTTGGGCAGTGTGTGTTTTCAGTTTAAAACATGTAAAGTGGTAATATACATGGAAACTTGTCATACCATTTTATCTGCAACCATCTTAGTTTTCTCATTAGGGATGGCATAATTTCCATCAGCTCCTTTTTTTGATCGTGCCAAAATCCAATCTTTACTCCGATCCATAGCAGGTCCACCTGGCAATGTGATAGAAGAACTATGGCCTTCAGTTATCCATTTAGCCTTCTTTCCCGCATACCCAGCTTGTCCTAAATAGTGAGGATGTTCGTTGCATGCCTGATTCTTCCTAGCCTTCTCACTTATTAGCTGTTTTATGACATTAACAATTCTAGCGTAAATATCAAAAAATTAAAGAGGAAGGATATGTTATTATTTTTGAAATTTAGCGCGAAAACTGGAAAATCAAATCGGTTACATTAAAAGAAAATGGAAGATGAACACAAATACATAAATGATATATTATTTTTTTTAAATTTTAGTATTTGATAATTTTGGAGCTTGGTATGACTACATATATATCAGTTTTCTTTTATAGTACACAATGTACATAAATATATGTTCCCTAAGATTTATAGTCCGCCTTAAGTAAGTGATATTAGAAGAGAAAATTTCAAAAACTAATCCGACTCAAGCGTAAATACTCTTGATTCAACCATTTATGTACTTCATCATATCAGAACAATGAAATAGCTGGTGACTTGTGGATATGGCATTAAAAAACATACCTTAAACTCCTCAGTTTCACAATACTTCTTAAAGGTCTCCCATTGTGATTTTGTAACACCATCATAAAATTCGTATGGCTCTTTACGGTTTTCTGGAAGCTTTCTGGTTTTCGTAATCCAACCACTAACCAATTTTGTTTTAAAATCCTTCCATGCTCCATGAACAATTTTTAACACATTCTTTTTCATTTGTTCGTCGATGTGGTACTCAATCTGAGATTAAAAAAAAAAACAACGTCAAAGCAGTAAAAATAAATCTGATAAACAATGAAAGAGGTCCATGACTCCAAACACAAAGGATCCAACTGACAATTTAACAAGGGAACAAATTAATGTATAACACCTTAATGTCTTCCCAGATGGTATTCTTAAGCCCTTGACTAACGCTAGCCCAATCTTTGATATTGATATCAATTCTAGATCTTGCTGTATCGCCTACGTACGCCTTAAAAGACTTCATCCATTTTCCAATAGGTTTTCCATTATCACACCACTCAATGAATTTTGGCTCGGGTGTTCTGTATTTCTTTCCGGTTGTTGGACCTCTTTGCCTCCTCTTAGATGATGGTTGTGAAACGGGAGCAGAATTGTTTTGCTCTTCAGTGTGTTCAGATGGTTGTATTTCCATTATTCCTGTATCACATATGAGCATCCGAAAGTTATAACATATTTCATGCAAAAGAAGAAAAATCCAACAATCAAACATGTAGATATCATGCGAAAGACCATACATGTAGATATTAGCAATTAAAAAAACAGCAATTATCTCTTTTATTTCTGTTTAAATCTTGAGATAAATCAAAGCCACCAAGATAAGCTTCCAGATCCTAGGTCGGTACAAAAGTTGAAGAAAAAAAGAAATGCAGCAGAAGACTACACATGCAATTGAACAGGAAACACTAGATGAGGAAATGAAAAACATTGATATAAATGATGCATCGGAAGCACGCTTGCAGCAAGTACTTCCGAAACCTGCAATAACATAATGCTTGACACTTATATCACCTTGCTATTTACTTCAATTCAGTAAAGCACGTATCATCCTACTATTTATTTTAATCTGCTATCTCAGGTTAATGATCCGGATACAAAGATCAAGCAACACATGTATAACCAATTTCGAATTAAAGTCAATTTTGCACTAGACTATAACATCCACTAGTCAATTTTGCTAACTGTACATCATTAACTCATGGCTGTTTTTAAATGGCAGTATAACATTCTTACATAAGAAAAAATTTGAGGAAAACAACAATTCTTAAAGAAATCATTGAATGTGTACTCAATGTTAGTATGAAAACAAGAGACCTAATGGCACATCCAATATCCTTAATGAAAAAAATTAACATAGAAACTAGATTAAATTATACTTGACTTAAATGCCTACTACAAAGTAAAAGCATACAACATGATACAAAAAAAAAAACATGAAATGCATGGGAAAGTATTCTTAATGCTATCTTCAACTTATATCATTCCATATGCTGTTTTCAGTGGCTTTTCTTTTGCTTGAGGAGATCTCCATGTCTTTTTTCTATATGTTGTTGTTTGACAGAATTTAGGCTGGTGTTTATGCTGACATTCATTATAAACGTGTGATATGATTATGGTAATGATTTCTTGGATTTTGTATTCTGCATGAACATATATTAGTCTGAGACTTGATAATCACTTCAAAAACATTTCGACTGTAAAATTAAAATTACAAACATGAGATAGTTAGACACATAAATATGAAACCCTGTAGTGGGATACTATTAGGTAGAAACGCCATAATTTACGAGGGAAGTCTGCTTCTATTTGAGTCTTGCAGCTATGACTTTAAAATAAGGCAGTGAAGTACTAGTACAATAAAATAATGGATTAATTAAAAGAATAATTTACTTTAGTAATAGTACTGTCGTTTCCCGTCTGGCCACTCATATGTTGTTTTTGGTCCATGGGAATTTTTATCAAATCGTTTTAAAAATATGAACTCTTCGTCATGAATAACCAGTCAGTATTATTATATTAATCATTTTTAGGTATTTTTTTTTCCAATAAGAACTCAACTATTGCGTCATGCATGTATGTGAATTTGCACTGATGGATAGTATTTTGGTATACCGGTAAGTATGTTTCAAGTGAAGATGTTGGGTGACATACATGAGAAGAAAATAGATGACCAGGATTAAGTACCTGGTTCACAAAATAAAGTGATTGGTGATGTTATCAGACAGGTGCAAGGATTTTATGTCTACTTTTATACTTTTGAATAAATATCGTATTAGAAGGTTAGAAAAAAAATTAAGTAAAATGGTGACAATATTAGAAGGTTGAAAACTTACCCCGCTATCCAAACCCCTTCATTGTGATCAGAACGTGCATAATTTGCATTTAAATCGACTTCTTCTTCTAATATACTTAAGCCATTGGAAAAAGGTGGATTCTCGTCAAATTGATTATACTCTTCTTCATCTATCACGTCGCCGATCCCAACAATGCGTCTTTTTCCAGGAAGGACAACAGACCATTTATGATCAGCTGGGTCGGTGACATAAAAAACTTGTTTCACTTGAGATGCCAAGATGAGTGGATCGTTATCATGACTCGCTCGACTAAAGTTAACAAGTGTGAATCCATGTTCATCCACTTGTACAGCACGATGGTTATCGGCCCATTTACATTGAAATAGAGGAATTGTGAAGTCTTTATATTCAAGTTCCCAAATATTCTCAATTACCCCGTAATATGACATTGTCACATTTATTGGTTTGTTATCTTTAGCACTAGCAAATTCTCTTGAAGATGCTACGACACTTACTCCACTATTTTGCATTTTGCTCTTTTCATCTTGACGGTTCGTATGAAAGACATATCCATTAATAGCGTATACTTCATAAGAGCTAACTTGAAATTTAGGCCCATACGCCAACCATCTTATTGTATCAGAAACATTATGATTTGTTTGAGACAATTGAGTCATTACCGTATTTTTAAACCATATGACGAACGAGCGGTTATGTTCATTTGTCAACCATCTTTCATTCTTTGAAGGATTTTGAGACTTTAGAATTGTCATGTGCTCTTCCAAATAAGGATGGACCTCACTAAGGTGTTGTAAAACAAGTAGGTGGGTTTTGTGAAACATATCATCGCCAATTGACATCAATTTAAACCCCATTATGCCTTGACCACCAAGTCGCCCTTCATGTCGAGACTTGCAAAGTCCAATAGGTTCAACGCCAGTTAGGTATTGAGTGACAAATTCAACAACCTCCTCGGCAATGGTACCTTCTACGATACTAGCTTCAGGTCTATATCTATTCTTTGTTTTTCTTTTTAAAGTTCCCATGTGCATTTCGAACGGATACATATACCTCATAAAAACAGGACCGCAAATCTTGATTTCTCTTACTAGATGAACAATCAAATGCACCATAACATCGAAAAATGAAGGGGGAAAATACATCTCAAATTGACATAAAGTGACAATAACATCAGCTTGTTGATCATCCAACATATCAGGATCAATCACCTTACTACAAATTGCATTAAAAAAAATACAAAGTTTTGTAATAACATGTCTAACATGCTTAGGCAATATACCTCGAATAGCAACCGGCAACAAATGTTGCATCAACACATGACAGTCATGGGACTTCATGCCCATCAATTTCAAATCCTTCATTGATACACGACTGCTAATGTTTGAAGAATAACCTGATGGAACCTTGACACCACGAAGACACTCGCATAAACTAGTTTTCTCTTTTTTGGACAATGTATAGCATGTAGGGGGCAAATAGATACGTTTACCTTTCTCCACTGGTGCTAACTCCTTTCGAATACCCATTTTCAACATATCTTGCCTAGCTTTTTCACTATCTTTTGTCTTACCAGGTATATTCAAAAGTGTTCCAATGATACTATCACAAACATTCTTTTCTATATGCATTACATCTAGACAATGTCTAACTTGTAAATGTTTCCAATATGGAAGTTCCCAAAATATAGATTTTTTCTTCCACGTGCCTTCTTGAAGAGGAAAGGTTTTGCCAAATACATTTTCAATATCCTTGATCTGTTCATATACATCAATTCCTGTTAATGGCAAACGAGCAACTCTGCTTTCTATCTCCCCATTGAAAGGTTTCTTCTTTTTACGATAACGATGTTCGCTAGGGAGAAATCTACGATGATGCATATATACATTTTTCTTGCAAAAATGCAAGCGCTCAACAACCATGTCGTCTTGACAAATTGGGCATGCTTTAGCACCTTTTGTACTATATCCAGACAAGTTACCATATGCGGGAAAATCATTTATGGTACAAAAAAGCATGGCGCGTAATGTAAATTCATTTCTACTATATGCATCAAATACACGCACACCTTTATCCCACAAAAGTTTTAGATCATCAATAAGAGGAGCTAGATAAACGTCGATGTCATTTCCTGGTTGTCGTGGCCCCGAAATCAGAAGAGACAACATAATGTATTTGCGCTTCATGCTCAAGTGAGGTGGAAGATTGTAAATCACCAAAAGAACTGGCCAAGTACTATGTTGACTGCTAAGGTTGCCAAATGGGTTTATGCCATCTGTGCAAAGACCAAGTCTGAGATTTCTTATTTCTTCGCCAAAACTAGAATACATGGTGTCAATATTTCTCCACTGTGGAGAATCGGCTGGATGTCTTAGTAATCCATCATTCTTCCTCACATCTGCATGCCATCTTAAGTTTTTTGCAGTTTCTTTATTTGCAAATAAACGTTTAAATCTTGGTATAATGGGCAAATACCATAAAACCTTTGCTGGAGGCCGTTTCTGATCTGAGCCATTATGAACATTTTCTCGTGACTTGTAACGGGATAATCCACACTTAGGACACTCATGCAAGCTCTCATATTCATTTCGATACAATATACAATCATTTGGGCATGCATGTATCTTTTTGTACCCTACGCCAATTGGGCACATAATTTTCTTTGCCTCATAATTAGAAGTAGGAAGCTCATTACCTTCTGGTAGCATGTCTTTTAAAAGTTCTAATAATGATGTAAAACTTCTATCACTCCACCTGTGTTTTGCTTTTAAATTGAAAAGCTTGAGCACAGCAAACAATATTGTAAACTTAGCACAACCAGAATACAAAGGCTTCTTAGCATCAACTGATATTTTTTCGTACAACTTTGGCTCTTCCATCAAATGTTCTTGAACATCATCAAACATCTCATTAACACGGTCGATATCATCATTCTCATCAGTTACCTCATAATTCACATTACATTCCTGATCATCCTCATCATTGTAATGATTACTAGAACTAGGTGCACTAACTATGCTTTCACCATGCCATATCCACCGTGTATAATTTTGCTTGAACCCATACCGAATTATGTGATCCCTGATCTGATCAATGTTACGAAATCTCCTTCTATTCTGGCAACGTCTACAAGGGCAAAAAATAGTTTCCTCTCTTCTTGTCAATTGATCATCCAACGCACATTTGATGAATCCTTCCATTTTTTCCAAGAACTCATCATCGCAACGTTTCACGTTATACATCCAATTACGATCCATGTGAAATTGCTAGAGATGCACTACATAAGCAAAAAAAACATAAGTGTTTTATTTAAAAAAGAAAGAAGCCATCACCAAGAAAAGAAAGGAAGTAAGACAAAAGCCTGCAAAGTATACCATTTTTGGCCGAAAGAAACTAGGCAACAAGAATCACATGAATATCTTATAGTAGAGATGAACCATGCACTGCCCTTAGTATTAGGTGATAAGGCCAACAAAACATATGTATTACTGTAACAAATCTTGAGCATTAATTACCTTGTACAAAGGAAAACATTCCATTCTTATCAAATTAATAGACTGCGATTTCGTGCGTACGAAAGCAGAGGCTCGTGTGTATTACATCTACTACAAACTCAACTATATATATACATCTAAATTCAAAGAGGAGTTCACTGATTAAAACAAAATCACTTTTAAAACCTGAGAAGAGAAGAAAGTAGATAATCTGTGAGTAAACTCCACCTATGCTCCTTTTCAAATCTATTCCATGATCGTGTATACTTTGGATTCAAACATATATATCCACATATGAACATCTGGTTGTGTTTTATCATTTGTGAACTAAAAATCCTGAAATATGGTTCGAATAAAAATCACCGACAATAATTATTTGTTATTTGAGTATTCAACACAGTGCAAAAATACTCAATCACTGTGAATTCAAAAATCAATAACTCAAATCCTAATAGGTTTTAAGATTGGAATTTAACATGGAAGTTGTTGTTTATGCCTCTAGTATGTTTTAAAAATTGTATCAGCTCAAACAGTAGCATATACACCCAGAATTGTTTAATTTACTATGAAGGGGTAATAAAACTTAAATTTTCAAACATCACCATTTTAAGTTTTGATTATATGGGTTTGATTGTCATGATAAACCATGATGTTTTATGGTCGAATAATGATTTTTAGTGGCCTAGACAATAATAATTTCAGAGTTTATCAGAAATCAGTTTTTGAGCAATTCACGGCGATAGCGGAGGTCGTGGACCATAGCGTCAGAGTTGGAGGAGCGTAGGGAGTCAGAGAACACAGGAAAATTACAACAAGTTTTTTCCAATGAGTAGTTCGCGTGTTTTTAGATTGAAATAGGTTGCACTATCGTTTTGGGTTGCATGTGTTTTAAGAATAACTACGCCGCCGTGGGGGTGAATCAGGCGTGCTCACCTAGGGGAAACACCAGGGGCGAATGTCACCGACTTCTAACCAGAGTTTGGTCAGAGCTAGAGCAGTATGGTGGCGTCTATGGGCATTTGGTGAAGAGTGCTTTGGTGAAGCTTCAATTGAAGCATCAGTTTTAGATTTAGGATAAATACCTTTTTATCTTGCAACCAGTTGTGTATTTTGAAAAAAAAATCATAACTTTTGATTTGAAAAACAAGTATATATCTTTTTTATCTTAAGTGTCAAAAGTGAAAGACAGAATTTTATGAACACATGTTTGTCATAAGATATTTTTGAAAAACATGTGTTCATAAATTTCGTATACTGTTATCAGAAGTGAAAGACAGAATTTTATGAACGCATGTTTGTCATAAATAAGTTTTATTTTCTAACTGAAATATGCATATTTCCAGTTACTCCGAGATGCACTTATTACTAATGAGTATGGTATCAATCCAAAATAGAAGCTCAAAAATCGATCAAAAGTAATCTGTCTTTCACTTCAAACAGATGTTTAGTATTTATCGATCCAACCCCTCTTTAAGTCATCATATATTAATGGAGAACGATTTCAAAATCTAGACAATTTATAAGTGTTTTTTGATGAATAGCTAAACATTCATTAAGTCATCATATAACGTTTACAGTGAATAGCTAAACATGCAAATTGACCGATGATCGAGCACAATGAATTGATCGTTTTATTAAATAAAATTTTAATAAGTACTGCTAACAGCTATTATCTATTTGGGTTATGAAGTTTATCCTATTTCTTTAACGTAATTTCTTTGTTTTGTCTGAATTTATGTCAGACAATGCACAACATTATATTATTGTGAAATGAACAAACAGTGACAAGGAGGTCTTTTCTTTCCTAAAAGAACACAACATCATTTCATTTACCTATAATGAATGTGTTTTATATTGTTTATCATGGATAACCTATGAATATAAAATATAAATATATAAAAATGCTTTCAAGGGTGAACATTGTTACTCCAAAATAACCACCAATATCTAGGACCTAACCTTCTTGTTGGCTCCAATTTGATGAGATCAGTCTGACATGCCACTTGCCATCTGCATAAAGACAGAACTCAGAAATTCTTTCCAAGAATTGAACTACTATGAACTTCATTATTTTCCTGCTGTTATTTTTATGATTTTTTTTAAATACGAATGTCATTCCTGCTGTTCTAATGCACATGTGGCTGTCAAAACTATCATTTTCCCCTCTTTCGGAATTACTAATAAGCATCATTTAGCCTCTTTGGTAACTGAAATCAAAAATGGAAAAACAAAAGTGCCAACTAGAAATTTTTACCCCCCTCAAGTGATGCTTTCCACAGCTAGGATCATATATGACTTGAAATGGTAAAAATACTTGAAATAAACATGCCTGTCCAGTATGCTCAGTATCTGTCCAACACCAGGTTCCCAATGTTTCGGAATTGCTGTCAACAGAGCGCGTCACAGTCACGGCAAGAGAAGTTCCTGCAGAGAAGTTATTAAAGAATGCATTAATTAACAATAAAAAGTTGGTACAGTGATCTGATATATGTTAAATTACAATAATGGAGCAACTGAGTCAATGGTCACAAGATGTGGAAATGCAGAAACGTTCTCCAACAGACGATTATATCAGTCAAGATTCTACGCATAAAAGTTTCATTTAGAAAGGTCTTCTCATTTGTAGTTCGGAAAAGCAACTTGACTATTACTAGTGCTTATTACAAGTATTAATGACATAAGAATAAATTATAGCTCGACATACTTAATCATAATATTATGTATATGTATAGGGTTATGGATAAAAAATTAACCATAAGTGCTTGAAATGCATGATAAAAAATGATTACATACTGATTAAGGCCACTCCACTTTCTGAACGAATGGGTGGAGAATTTCACGAGCACATGATACATGAATGCTGTAGGGTTAACCAAAATGATGTGGTGAGGTAGGAAGGTTAATTAGGGGTTAAAAAGTCTGAAATGCATAAAATGACATGAGGTTCAAATATAGTCGCAGGTGTGAAAAAAAATGGAAAAATGGTGAAAACACAATGCAGTATGAAAGTCATGAAAAGATGGATTTATCTACTCCAGATATCATAGTATGGAACACGGAACTACTGCACGCAAAACAAAAAATGTGTCAAAAATAATTTGTAGTGCTTTCAGGTAAACACAACGTGAAATAGGCTTAGTGTATGCACATTATTTAACTTATTCCTTAGCCGAACAAAATAATGTTTGCAACGCTACTAGTAAATGCAAGTTTTGCAGTGTATTATCCACGGGCGGACAGGCCCTCTGGTGGTATATTGCATTATCATTATGTTGATACTTACTATGTAATAAGTATACACAAGGCAAGCCAAAGTATATGTGTCTAACATAAACGCTATAGGAATCAAATATACAGCTCAAGTAATCTTGTAGTACCAAAATAACCAACAGACTAATAATCAGTAGTCCACATAGTTCAATATTCATGTTCCTTAACCTTTAAAATATAATCTAGAAACAAAATAGTTCAATATCCATATTTCCTGACATTTCTAACTTTTATAGCATTTGAAGTTCTGAACCAATTATAATATTACATTTATTGATCTTATCATCACCGTATGACAAATTGGCAAGTTTAATTGCAATAGTAACATTTTATACAATTTCCAATTTTAATATTTAAAACCTTGCAATATTAGTAAGTTTCAAGATCGAAAAACAGAATAATTTGTACATAATTTACTTAACAGTTGTTTTCCAGCTTTTCTCCCAAGCTACGAAATGAATAGTTAAAACTTTTACCAATATTAGTTTAGGTATTATCTATGAATTACTAGAACTTTCACGCTATTTTAAATCTAAAACAGTAATGCATCAATATGACGTTGTTTTACTAGAATCTCTAAAGATTACCTCCCCAATAGCAAAATAATCTTCGGTATAGGGTTTTGGGGATATGCTGTAGAAGCTGCGTAAAGGAGAAACTGGAGCAGACGCCGCGGATGGAACGTAGTGAAACAGGAGCGAGCGATTTTATTTTTTTTACTTTATTTGGTACCGAAGTCCTTTTGGTGGGGAAGAAGGAAAAGACGGGTCGGGTAAGGAAAATTTAGTGGGAACGTAGTGAAACAAGTGGCAGCAATTTCTTTTTTCCCTCCAAAATTTTAGTTTCGCGGGAGTAATAATTAGAGTGTGGCTCCCATACTTGTGTCGGTTCAAATAATAGTAGACACAAATTTGTTTATTTGTGTCTGACCGCAAAATAAACCGATACAAGTAAGTATATAGCCTCGACTCATTTGCGTCCAAAGTTAAAAAAACCGACACAAATTTAATTTTTTAAATTTTCTTCTACTCCCATTACTCAAATTCTTCGGTTGTTAATTAGGAACCGACGTAAATAACCATATTACTGTCGGTTTTAACTGCAACCGACACAAATGATACGAAGCAAGAGACCAGTTTTGTACTAGTGAGAAATCCAGGTAGGAACCAGTTGGTAAAAAAATAAAAACTCTCCTAGAAAAAAATTATGATGCACTTCTATATTTCGAAACTAAACATAAAGTATATTACGACCATGTGTTTTGAACACTATGGGGAGACCTGTTGAGAGATATTATATAATATGAAACCCAAAATAGCATTTTGATAATATCACACAATTATATTACATGTAATTTGAAAGACTAATTACAAAACGCAGGCAACGACTTGACACATTTGATTAACATATCAAAGGACAACTAGTAATATTGCCTAAAAAATTATAATAGTATGTCAACATGTAATAAACAGATTAATTAACTTTACCAACCATATTAATGAATGAAGAAGCAATTAAATTGCATTTCCACAAATTAATCATCTGTGGTATTTCTTGCATGCAAAAATAAAATATCATCTGTGGTATTTCCACAAAGACTCAATACAATCAATGCAAGGAAGAGGCCTGCGAAGTTCAAACTACAATGCTTCCGTCTACTACAACCATCCATGTGTAACCATCAACCACATGTTGTTTTCAGGAAAAAAAACTCATCTCTGTCTACTCATGGTATCAGCTTTATATTTTATTTTTTATTTGAAGCATGCATTCATGTTAATACTAGTGCTATGAAACAAACCTTGGGACTATTTGGTTATGCTTACAACCAAATGACCCACCTTAGTCACCTACTGCTCTTTTTCACTGTCCATTCTTACTTATATTCAGACATATTGTGATACCATTGCATGAGATTGAATTATATTCTAATATTTTCAAGTAATATTAATCATATGTAAAACTGAATATTTCTATTATGCTGCTGTATTTTTTGTCCATACAAAAATATTTACTCAACTAATAGACAAAAAATGCTAAGCTTGTTATATACTAAACCTTATATCAACAAATCTGTGCCAAGTAAATATCAACCTAAACTTAGATTACAACCGGTACCCCACGTATGAAGCCCGGCCCTCATACTAGTAAACATATAAATGAAAAGAAGATCCCTACCTAATATCCATATAGCTATGGAAAATAGCTTTTTAAGTGACCTCTGTTGTTTTATTTCACTGAGAAAGGTAGGAGAGTTATTTATTTCATCAATCATAAAGCACACTTATCAACATAAATCATCCTTTATCATTGTACTATAAACTGTCTGATTAATTTGTGGAAAGCTTTCTCTGTCAACGTTGATGCACAAGTGCTCCAGCTATACTATTACATCTATGGTATTTCCACAAGTTACCAACCATAAAATTTGTCTTACCAGCTAATAAAATATCATCTGTGGTATTTCTTGCATGCAAAAATTACAGTAAAATAAAATAAACCTTAAGAAAAAAAGGAAGGTAAATAGAAAAGAAAACAGACCCATTCGATAATTCTTTTCCATAGCTATACTAATCAAAATAAAATTTTGAAGTTCGCATTAACTGCATATCCAAAAAAATCAACAACTCATGTCCTAAATTAGGAATTTATTTAAGCATCAAAAATTCATATCATCTATAGCAAAATTCATGTTCTACTCATGTCCTAAATTAGGAATTCTGATATTTCGTCTGTAATAATGATAACCCTTTTCGAATTGAACTAATTTTCATCTGAATCCATTTGATTTGATACACCGTATACATAAACGCCATAATAATACATCATTTTAATCGCTTCGCGTAAATTAAAAATCAATTTAGGATCAATTTAACATCAATCAACAGACGCTGAAGGTTTACAAATCCTTGACATGAAAATTAGACAAAATCGCAAGAATTTAATTACCTAGGGTTTACAAATCTGAACGACGATGAAGCTCGCACTCTTCAGTCACTCGAATTCAAAGTTAGGGTTGTCGAACGTATTGTTCTTTCTCTTCGACTGATTAAAGTTAGAATTTAGGGTTGTGGAATGAAGGGAGAGAGGTCGTCTACTTTTTTCCATCGTGATCTCAGCAGAAATTAGGGTTGGATGGGTAAGCGGTGGGTAAGCGGGATTGGGTTGGTTTGGGAGGTTTAGTTTGGCAGCTGTAAACGGGTTGGGTATATAAAAAAAAATTAAATGGGTTGGACCCGACCCTTTTAATTTTAGGGTAAGTGGGTTGGGTAAATGGGTTAGGGTCAATTTTGACGGGTCTACTCGGAAGTCAAAAATTCCGAAAGCTGATAAAAAGAGAAGGAAAAAGTTGGCAAAAGCCAAGTGTACCAGATAAAGGGATTGGGATTGAGAAAATTTTGTTCATTAGCTATTAAGTTTATATGATTGTTCTTGGCTATTTATTAGATATGCTTTTGCTTAATAGGTTTTGTTCTGAGTGTAGTGGACTAGTTGATTTTTCACCTTGTTTCTGACATTGAAAGATTAGGAACTATTGAATTTTTTTTGTAATATCAGTTTTTTGGTATACAATTGAAGGGAGCTATGATTTTTCACTTGAATTAAATAACCAAATAAAAGAGTGCATGTGAGGCTACAAATACTCTTGCCCACGTGCGCGTGCACACATATATTTTACAAAGATCGGCCCTATTTTATTTCTGCTACACTTTCATTTCCTTTTGATTTCAATTATGTATTCCGATTTAAAGAATATAATCTATTTTGTCATCTCATTATATCATTAAAATCGAAATGTGTGGTTGACGTCAGGGAAAAATAGAGCTGTGGTATATATGTATATGGTTTATATTTATTTTGTACATCCCTAAAAGGGATGTTATATACCGTAAATTATGTATTAGTTCAACAGCTGTTGGTTGGAATACATGGAGAATATAATAATGAAATAGTGAGAACTTGTATATGCAACATTCAATTTCTTGTCTTTGAATGATTGTTAACAGCATTTTCAGAGCAAATAAAAAACTGTTCATTTATCTTTCCTCTTTAAAAGTAGATGCTAACAGTTTAAATCAAGGGCATGCATCTGAATTTCGTCCAAGGTAAAGAAAAATAAACAAACCATTATGTTGAGCTTTTAGAGCATCTTCGACTATTTGTAATATTACGACCGTAACGGAAATTTTATTTTAACCGTGAGCATATGGATCATAAGGTGGATGCTTGTTGAACATGCAATTGAATAAAAATTAGACGGACGCTTGTTCAACAGACACTTCGTTGATAGAAATTTTGAATTCTCAACATCTTGACATCAATTGAACATGTGCCTAAACCAAGGCCGATCCTAGGAGACCTGGTACCTAAAGCTAGTTGTGAGTTAGTGACCTATTAAAGTACTAATTAGATTAATAAAATTAGAGCACCAAAATAGTGTATATATGATATATATATATATATATATATATATATATAACAAATGGGTTGCAAAAAAGAAACAACTATCTTAGTAACAATACTTCAAATCATACAACAGTTCAAAAAAAATTATTTTTAGTAACTGATTTGTGTTAGAGATATTAATCATTAAGCAAAAAAGTTTATTTACCATGAATTTTAACATTCATACCATATTAATATTCTATAAATAGAAATTTATAACATAAAGTTAATAAAAATAAAGATAAAAAATATATCATTTTATGTAAAATTGCAATTTCTGAAATTGATACGATGTTCTAATTTTTCCTTCCAATTTTTTTCAATGGAAGTAAATATTAAAAATTATGAATTCGTAGGATTTCTGAAAATTATGATTTTTAAATTTAGGACTATGATTTGAATGAAAAGAGTACGAATTGATGATTTTCTTCCTTGCGCCTAGCGTCCAACGTTTTTATTGCGGTCTACTTTAAATTTGTACATCTTGATTTTAATATTTTTTTTTTAAATTTTGGTGCCTTAGTGTGAAAAGGGTCTAAAGTCACGACTTTAGTGACTTTACCCAAGAGTCACCATTGGTGTAAACAAAGATTGAGACGGTCACCTGTTCAACTAGCGCCCGATAAAATTATATATTTGTGGTCTCTTAATCCGTTTTTTGTAATGTTGCACCTCATAATCGATTGTCGAAAGTGGTTTTGGAATTTAAATTATAGAACTGTAATAGCATACCGACGGTTGGAGATGCTCTTATGACTTAAATCCTTGGACCTTGATAACAAACCTTTTAAACGAGTATTTTTGTTTACACTACAATGGACAATGTTCTATTGCTTATCGTCTTTTAATGGATAAACATTTAAAATAAATTATTCTAAGAAACTAGTTAGCAAAATAGACTGGTATGCAAATTTATTATCAAAATATATATGCTGGTTTGTCCTAACTACTAATCAGTTAAACATATCTATACCTGTTTGGAATATGCACTACTTTAAGTTGCGTAATACTTTAAGTTCATCAATATTTTACATCTTCCTACACACAACTATGAGTTGTACATACATACGTACACACGTGTACACAAACATACATGCACACACATCATGAAATACCATCTATTTTCCAAAGGAGAAAGTATGGGTTGCGCTTGTGCTATATAAGATGCTTTTCTATGTGCAACTTATACTTATGCTCAATGAGGGGCAATCATAAATATGTTGAGTTGGTTGCTAATTGGACTCAAACTAGCATATTTTGATGATAGTATCGAAAACCATCTTTTTTAAATAGTTGTTTTAAAGTGGCTTAATTTAAGATTTTATCCTCTTTTAAATAAAATAAACTAACTTAGATATCTCTTTTTTTAGTAGGTAGCAAAAGAGCAGGAATCGTTCTCAGTTTCAATTGACATTCTTTTTTATAGCAAATTACTCTTTATTTATTATGAAAGTCAGAAAGTACTAACAGAAACAACAATTTGATGCAAAGCTTAACCGGTGAGCTTACATAGCATTTGAAGCATAGTGAATGAAATTAAATGTGGAAAAGGATTTCAAATGGACGGAGAGATATTGAGTTGTTGACCTAATACTACAATCCATCTTCAATTTAAAATTTGAAGTTTACTTGACGTTTGTAACTTCTTCTAGCCATTGCAGTTATGTTATGGTTATAGAGCTTTGGGAAAGTTGAACGTGTCTTCTTTTCCATTCTCTTTCTTTATTTGCATTTGTTGAGGTTGGTTTTTTGACTGGTTTTTCACCCAAAGTTGAGAACGGAGAGGTTGATTTATTTTTAGTCCTTAAGAAGAGAGTGAAGGAAGACTTATTTTGATATTTGATCGTGATGTGAGGATTGGAATCATGTGAGGAGGATGAAGGGGTCGTGGATTTGGGAGGAGGGGTGGAGTAGTGGCGGGGAAGGGAAGAAACATGTGAAAGTGAGGATGAGGATGAAGAAGCAATGGTGGAAACTATAGTTACCTCGACGTGGGAAATCCAAATCATATATAGGGTAAAGGGGGAAACTCCTACTGAATTCAACTTAGTGTAACAATGAAATTATATGGATTTTTAATGTCATTATTTTCAACGAAATTATTTGAGTCGAAACGGCTGCTTCTATAAAATAATGGATTTAAGCATTGAAGTTAGAGAGATCATCAAAATTAAAATCTAAGGTCATGGTTGGTTTGCCATTTTTAGTTTTGGGTTTTCGTCCATGTAAAAGTGCGCACGAAGCATGTATATTTTGAAAAACAATCAATCTAGAAAATGAAGTTAACATACAAAATATAAAACAACTTTTATTTTTATTTTTCGTGTTTTGAGAAATAACGGAAGCACGAGAAATAATTCATCCCATCCATTGTCTCTCCATCGTCCTCTCCATCTTCCTTCCATCCACTCTGTCATCCCTCCACTCTTCTTATATTTGTAATTAATGTTGAAAACTCAAAACAAAAAAATACAAAGTAAACCAAATGGTCCCTAAGTTTGCACCTACATCGCTCTCGTTGTATGTCATTTTCAAAAGTCCTATGTTGGATTATTTTTTCATCTTATTATATAGAGCTTGTGAGAAGGGTGGTTTTGGTAGTTCAACTTAATCATAATTACTACTCTTCTACATCGTTCGAAAAAGATATGAATTAACATATTACACATTTTCTTATTCCAAAAACCAGACCATGTTGAAATATTAGAAGAACATGTGATGAGTTCTCCTTTAAATACTAATTTATAAATTATTGTGATTTTGACCTTTAAGGATCTAAGAAAGTTGATTCTTCACTTGTAGGTTGGTGGGTATCAGCATGGAGAGTAGCATGCGTGATGACTTGCTCTTAAATGTTAAGTTCTGTAGGAATCAGTAGTGAAAAATGAAAATCCAAGTTTCAAATTTCTGAAAAAGCATCTCAAGGTAGTAGTAGAAAATGCAAAGAAGGAGGATGTTAAGGAATGAATGATACAATTGTGGAGGTTTCCTGACTATGAGAAGTGGTAGCGGCGATTATGTATAAAGGACCACATGTAGTTGGATCTGGAATGTTTGTAGTTGTGCATTTATAGACTTCTAAAGCTTGTACCTCTTTCGAGGTAGAATCATCTGAATTCTCTAGGGTAGGCAACATTCCACAATCTCCTGCTTTATGGCCAAATTTAGGCCAATTACCACAAAATTTTGGAAAATTTTCATAATTGTTGGTTTGTAGCTTGGTCCTCCCATTAAATCTCAAGTAAAGCTTACTAAAATATGATTTTTAGATTTATAACTCCACATAAAACTATGCCAAGCTTGATCTCATAAGCTTAGTAGTAGCTTCATCCATTTTTAAAGGCTTATCATTTTGTTAAGCTACATGACGTAATGCTTTCTTATGATAAAAAGTAGTAAAAATCATTGGAAGGAAATCTAAATGGAATAATAGAATACATCCATCGTACATTTTAGGACCGTTGTCCAATTCTTAAGAAGCTAAAGTAGCATAAAGTTTTCCTTATAGTGGAGTCGCAATAGCACATGCCTATTAGCAATAAGTCTGTTATAGTTTTAATTTAGAGGGAATTTTACAAAAAGCTTTTCTCATAACTTCCATCAAAGGTTTCCTTTCTACAAACTTTCAAACAAGAGAAAATTTAAGTGGCTGAATGGATTCTTCAATTTCCTCATTAGTAAATTCCAAAAAAATCTTTCTTTTTAAAGGATGAGCAATTTAGGACCAAAGTAGCACGACTTTCTTTAGATACATGATATGCAAAGATTTTCATTGCATCTAAAGAAGGATCTGGAGTTCTATGAGGTTTAGGAGGTTGACAATAAGTTTTTTCATAACCAAGTCCTCTAAAACATTACGTTCTAGATTGGGAGATTAAAGATCTAATGTGTGTGTTGCGACTAAAAAATAGAGTTTGGAGAAGATGTAAGGGAGGAGGGAATATGGAATGAATTGAAAGGGGGAGAGAGGGTTTTGAATGTATAATTTTGATAACAAGAGTGATACTTTATTCAAGGAAGGTACTCATTATGGTATCTTGATGACTCGAACCTGTGACCACTGTAACCTTTGTCTAAAGCACCATACGTCTAACCATTTGAGCTAGAGGTCCTTGAAAAGGTTTTGAATGTATAAGTAAATTAGAAAAGATAAATCTCTAATAGATAATTTTTTAAAAGATGAAGAAAGCTATTAAAGAAGAGAGATGAGAGGAGGAAGCATAGAAAAAACTAGTGTGAACCCGTGCTTCGCACACGGTTTTCGTTTAAAATTTCAAAAATAAAAGGTAATCTATTTGTAACATGAATCAAAATGAAATTAGTAGTCAAATTATAATTCACTCGTTGTTGCATCTTTATACTTGTCAGATTAATTATTGACTGATATATTTGGTCGCAGTGCAAATTTATAGCGATTAGAAGGTAATTGCTTATAAGGAAATATCAAAGGCACAAAAACTCAAAAAGAATGAAAACATCTAAGATCAATAAGGCAACAAATAACACATCTTGAACCATCAAAAAGCAGTAAAGAAAATCTAACCACCCACAATAGAGCTAATACCATAATTTTTTTTAAAATAAATGCTAAAAACCAAGCTCAAAATAAAGCTCTCCCGTCTTTAATTAGTTCATTAGTACTCAAAAAAATTGAATTAAATGTTTCAAATATAAAGAGTTTTCTCATCAATGAAACGTTCCTCTCTCTCACCACTCCTACATACTTTTTCCTTCCCCTCTTTTATGTTTTCAACACATCTTTCTCATCCTTTGTATGCATTGTAATTTCATATTCCAGCTTTTCCTAATCTTCTGAAATTCTGAACTTCCATACATTAGCAGAAAACAATTTTCTAAAACTTTTCGCATTTATATTTGACTCCCGTTTTCGCTCCTCCAATATTGCAACGAATTATTTGCATAGTTGCAAATTTTATTACACCTCAATCTTAATTATCCTAACGTTAAACAAGGATCATTTAGAAAATGAATCATCTCTCCTACTGCGCTATGGCATAGGCGACGAATTAGCACGGTTAATATTATTGTACAGAAGACTGTTCATTTCACAAAATACTCCGGAGGCTTGTGCGCTCTTGAAATGTAACTCAGTAATAATATAATACTAGTGTGAACTTGTGCTTCGCACACGGGTATGACAAAAATTGTTTTGTTGTAGTTAGAAAATTATATTATTTGAAAAAATAAGCAGAATATACTATTTACAGGAAGGAATTAGAGATATAATAACAATATTAAATATAAGTATTAAAATTAGTACACAATCCTTATTGAGTCAATATAGTAATAGGACTGAATGCTCTCAAACATATATGTAGGCGAAAAAGTTAAAAGGGCAATGTGGACTTGTCAGCAGTAAAAAAAGCAGCAAATGCATTATGTTGAAAAATGAAAGCATTAAAAAACATGGGTCCTATAAAATAGCACTAAGGCGTATCATAAAATAATGTTTCCACTACACAGTATACTGTTCATTAAATAGAATCATATTTTAATGCAACGGGCAAAACATGACATATATTTGGTTGTGTTAGCCTTGTTTTTCAATTGCTTTTATAACATAGACAGAACAATCAATGTATAATCTCTCGATATACATGATAAGTATTGACAAAGAATCGGGTTTACTAAATTAAATATTAATAAATATATCTATCAAAGTTGTTATAGCAAATATATAGTTGTCTGCATCGTTGTCTGCTTTCATGACAGCAGTATGATAAAAAAATGAACGTAATAATTTTTTGGTAGAGCAAACTTTGGCAAATAAAGAAGCTTTCCTTGAGTGTTAATACCTTAATAATATTTTAAAGGCTTTATCTGCGCCTGACACTTTTAAAGTAATAGTATAAAGATAGAAGTTTTGGTTCCAACTAAATCCTTTCAGTAACCATATTTTTGGATAGGAAACTCAAAGTTGTCTTAGGATTTTTTAGTCCATCCATTAAACATTGTGGCTACAGGCTAACAATATCCTATAAAAATATGGAAACTTAAATTTAGCAATGAGGTATATATATTTCTATCTAAAAATTTCTGCAAATGTCAAAAATTAAAAAAGCCAATAATATAGATGGGAACATGGTTTTTGTTAAATCCAACATTTAGAAGTTATAGATTCACCCTATATTATATTAGGTAAACATAAAATCATCTGCTAAAGCGACATATGTAATGCGTCGCATCAAACTTTTCCAAACAGGCATGCTTTCCGCAGCATCGAACATTTCCAAACAGGCATGCTTCCCACAGCTTCAAAAAATAACAAAACAATAAGTAAATACTTTGAAAATATGAATATTTCCAACTAAAATACATTAAAATTTTATGTGCGCCCATAATCTATCCAAGCTTATCCATTCAGCTTAATATACTATACATAAAAATATAAAAGTTGCCAAATCTATTTATTAGTTTAGACAATCTATAAAGTTCTCAAATAACCTAACAACCTTGATCCTTATATCAAATCGTCAACTTGTTAAATAATTATATACACACCAAATTACCCTTGATAATATCAAAATAGTGACATAATCATGGCGGTCCTAATAATTCGAAAGGAAAAAATGGGTTACTACTTTAACTATTCATCTTATTTACATATTACAATCTTTAGCATCTTCAAGTCAGAAACTAATTTCATGATTTAATTCTTTTACCATTACCATCATATGGAAACAAAGTATACACATGAAAATTCCATATATAAACCATACTACATGTTCTTAGATTATGATTATTCCTTAAATGTACTACAATATACAAACATTATTATAATATAAAGATATCGCCTACATTATATGTTTCAGTAATAAAAGTTTCCAATAAAATAAAACTAAAATAAACTATTGTTAGAAAAATCTCTATATCCCTTACATAACTATCAATAAATTCTCTCATAATGCCTAATCTAACCAACTGTATGCCAGCTAAAATAAGAAAATCACAAATGCCATCATTGAAAAATAGCAAAACATGTGTTTAAAGGGAAAGAAATCGGATTAAATTCACGTAGTCTATCAGTCACTTCAAAGTTTACTTTTAGGCAGCACCAACACTTATATTTTAATTGATTTTGAATGAGTTTCTAACAAAAGTGCCTCACCTGAATCTATATTAAAATATCGCATAAAACATTCTATTTAACACCCATTAATACTATTATTAACCAACGCTAAAAACTCTTCAACTGGACAAACAATTAATATTCAGTTCAATAGCATCTTCTCCTTTAACCAATAATCTAATTTTCACTATGTTCAATTTCTAATAACCAATTTATTTTACTAATAGCCAACAATAAAAACCATTCAAGGTGTAATCCTTCTTTTACTAAACATTTTTAGCCTAGCAAGGAAGTCCTCAATCCTAATCAGTTTTGTTTAATATTATAATAGTTACAGTTAAGACTGATATTTGTAAAAATATTTGCATTTCCACACACATCGTACCTAGAAGTAATCTATATTGTTTCTTGAAAATTGCTGGAAGTTCAACAAATTCTCATAAACCCAACATGAAGAAGCACATCCATAACTAAAAAGAATACATTAGATGATAATACCCTCCGGTTACCAGTATTCAAAACAAAACATAATACAGTAGATAATAATAGTGAACTTCTAAGAAAGGAGGAGTATATAGGGATATGTCACGTTTGTTGATATATAAAACAATGGACTACAATATGCAAACAATATCTTCTTCAATGCTTGAATGTAAATGGAAATGCACAAACCTGCATTTATCTCCTTCATTGCTCTACGCATAGAAGGATTAGGTATAATGTCAACCATTAGTATTTGGTCTATGTTATAGCCATAGGCTCCCATATCCTATTTCATCATACCACATCATATATGCAAGTGGAATAAAAATATTATGAGAATAAAGATAACTCTGCATCACATAATAACTTCTCTTATGCTACTTTTCAAGAAACTCCCGTCTCGCTTCATCAATATTGGAAGCTATATCATTGATAGATTTTATATCCACTACACAATTCTATGTACCACTACACAATTACAAACTGCATTTATCTATGTATTACACTCTATGTAATTAGCTTCTCTTCTAATTCTTTATTTCTTTGTGACGTTCAATGTTTAATTCTATGTAAAATATCTAACCATTTTACTAATAAGTTATAAGAAAACTCAATATTTTTATTTTTATGAATCAATAAAATCCGAAAATAGATAGCACACAAAGCAACTAAAAACTATATTGATTACCTTTAGATCAAACTTATTCAAAAGACCGTGACGATGATATTATCTAAGTAAGATTGAATATAACTGGTGAGGAAACACAGAAAGCGTATGACGATGTACTAACTAACCTCGCTCGTACTGCACCACTAGTTCCTATATTTCGAAGAATGAAAGGAGATTAAGAATATGGCAAAGAGAATTTCATTGCAAATGCTTGGAAAAGATAATGTTACTAAATTTCTTATCTTAGAAATTGTTAGTGCAACAATTGGCGACTTGATGGGGAAGGAAAATACAAAGGTTAAGAGCCTATGCTAGACAATTTATACAGTAGAAGAGCTTGAATTAGCACTACAATTTTGCTTGATAGAATAGTAAGGAAATGCGTGTCGGTAGTATTTGTTTACACTCAAAAAAACTATGTAACGTATTCAACTAACTGCTCAAAACTGTTAACACTGCACTTTTGCTTAAATATCTTCCATAACTATAGTCTTTTTGAGAATTACTTATTTATTTGTTGCACTACAACTTGAACAACCATCTAGTCAATGATTTTAAAAGTAAGATGCATTAACGAATTTATATAACTCATTTAAATAATAAAATGATATGAACTAAAACAAAAAAAGCAGTGATAACTCTATGTTTGTTATAGTTTCAGATAATGTACCTCAACTTTCGTAAGCTTGGTAGCAGATTAAGAATACATTGACAATAGTTCTCAACTATCTCATAGCAATATACACGATTGATTTCCACCAAGATTGCTTCTATCTGTCCCAAAAATTAAAACAGCAGGAAATAAAATAGCACACGTTAATGATACCTAGTAATTCACATTCTAGAAGCGAGAAAATGAAAAAGGAAAAAAAAGGCATAAATTATGAATTACTGAAGTATGTTTAAAAGAAAGCATTAAAAAGTATTTTTAAAAGAACTACATGCTGTATTTTGAAGAACAACAATTTATCTACCAGTTCAGTCTTAATATTGTAACATGACTTTAAACTGTATTATAGTACCGTACCCATGATTTGTATTCACTAATCCCAAAAGCCCAATCTATTAGCGATTTATACTGCATGACGATTGGCTTTAGCAGAAAATATGACTTTTTACATATCATTCAGTTTTATGAGTGATTGTAGTGCTTAAGAAGCTATGTCAAGCAAAATCAGTTTTAAACATTTCAAAGTTTAGATTTGGGATATTTAGAACAAAAAATGAGAGACAATCAAACTGGTTATACAGCCTAGTACAATCTAACATCAGTCCACATTTCATCAGTCGTCATGTACACACAAAATAAATAAATGGATTACATTACAGGTTAGCATTACAAAATGGATAATAGATGGTCTACATATCAACGAATTTCAGTCAAGATGTCTTCATTGGTGTGTTGCTTAAAGATGTTTTGTTTGCTTAATGGCTGTTGCTTAAAAGATATTTTGTTTGCTTAATGCCTATGGCTGTTTATTTCCATTTAATGTATAAAAAATGTAGATCTTAGTTAGTACTTTGTTTAGTTGCAAAAACACAAATGGGCGAGTCACTGAAGATCAACTAAAATTAACTATTAGCAAACAATGCATGGGAGGGATATTCCATTAAGAGCCCAGGAGGGATTTTCTTTTAAGAGCCTTTGCAGTAGACATAAAAAGTTCTTTAATATAAAGTAAGTTTTTGGAAATAAAATATAAGTATAAGTGTATTTAAAAAACAATAATATATGGTACAAAAACATAATTAATATTAGTTAGAAGTCGCGAAACATTGATGTATTTGAAAATCATTATTTTTGGCCATCAAACAGATATTTCAACAATATTCATTTAAAAGCAGGAAAGTCAAACTTTGACGATAACATTCACCTTTAACAATTGAAATAATTACTGTCTTTCCTTGTACCATTTCATTGTAAAATACTATTAACACATAAAAAGGAAACCTTGGTTATAACTACCAAATGATAGGGTATTTCCTTCATTCATTGATCGTTTAGTGTTTGGACTTTAGGCTAAATAAATGGATTTGTTTATTTATATATAATAGTTTTGTGCTTTAGATTTTAGCATAGGAACGAACTCATGCTTACGTGGACTTCACCCAATAAATAAAATGTTTGTGTGTTGGTTGAATTATCATTGCTCATCGCAATGTGTACCGTTTTATGTTTTTAGTTGCCACTTGCATATGAATAATCAATGGGACAATGTAATATTCAAGCACCATTTAGACATGGAAATATGTTTGAATACAAAGCAATGGAAGGGTCCAAATAATCTGCATCATGGTGGTTTCCTACCTTTGGTAAAATGCAGTGAAGATCATAATTACAAAAACGGAGAGAGAGATAGATGTGCACAGTTAATTCTATTTTCACAACTTCAAATCAATGATACGTACATGTGTTAGCAGGCTAGTTCTTGAAGTATGTAAACTTGTACCCTTGTAGCATGTTACATATAGAGCTATCATATTATGTAGGACAGATTTTAATATTGCTGCTATTGAGCAGATTTTAATGATCAAAGTGTATGTAACATTGGTTTAGTCGTAAAAAGGTGTAACATGTCCTGTTAAGATGCATTTTTTTGTACGAAAACAATCTAAATTAAAATATCCTCGTTGATGTTGAGAAAATGTGTAACAACCTGGGATTTTATAATTTTTAATCATCATCAAAATGACGATCAAACTGTTTGCTAATTGCTATTGAAATTTAAATCGAATTGAAATTCTTTTGCTAAATTGTTAAGAGTAGGCGGGCTTTATTCTTGGCCCACGTTCCTCTTTGTTGTTGGTGCTGTGTTATCAAGCAAATAACCGGCCCCTTATTCATTTTCTTAACCCTAAAACAAACGAGATCGAACGAAAAAAAATGGCTGCTTCTCGTTTGTTCCTTTTCAAGTGAATTAGGGCTTCTGAATTTTGGAGCGCCGATTCTAATCAATTGCTGGTTGTTCACACTTGGCTTTGATTGCTTCTTCAATTTTGGTTGCGGTCGCCTCCAGTTAGTCGATTTCGAATGTTTCTTCGATTTGAACTGTCGATCCTTGATTCGTGTTATGGGATAAAAGGTGAGTGATTTATTTCGCTCACATCTAATTCAGTTCTTCATTTCGTGGTTTGGGTTTGATCACTGCTCGGCCCACTTTGAATTGAAACTGCTGTTCTATCATTTCTGTAGCATGCATGATTTCGGCAATGTCCTAGTTGATTTTAAATTTGACTTTTTATGGGCTTTGAGGATTGACTTCGGGTATTTGATATTCATCCCCGTAGTATACTTGACTTGTTCGATTTCTGCTTGCTGTTTGATTTTGTAAATTTTTGTCGGTCTTGCACTGTCGCCTGTTTCTACATATATGTGCATATATACATATGTTTGTGTGTATGCATATATGGGTGGATTGACTTGAATTGCAATCGAGCCAGGCACATTTGTTTGTAGACTTGATTATGTGAAAATGGTGACTTGGATTATTTCTCTCCAAAAATATTCCTTTTCGAATTGCAAACTTGATTTTGTGTTGGCCTCTGTGACTTCGGCACTGTGATTTTTATCATCTAACTTTGTTTATGTGTTATTTCTAAGGCATTGACTCATTTTGAAATTCGACCTGTACCTTGCTAACTTGATAAATTCAGATTGAATTTGGTCTTGACTTTAGTAAAGATTGACTCCGGCCATTTGAAATGATTTCTGGACTTTGCGATGTTTGAACATACGAATTTTGATTTCCTCTATGACTTCGGCACTGCCACTGCTAGGTTGAAATCCCCTCTGTCTTTGTTCGAAACTGTTATGACTTAAATTACTTTAGAAAAACTGTCTGGGTATATGTATTCATGTGTGACCTGTTTGAAACGTTGTTTCGTTGGTTATTTGATGTTGAGACCTTCACTTGTATTAAGTTGCCTCCGAGCCATTGAGTTACATTTGTGGTCTGCACTTTTTATGTTCATGTTTCAGGTTGTAGCATTGAGTCTTGTGATCTTCATTGCATATTTAACCAAACCTTGTTGTCTGCATTGCTTGATTCGAAGTCTGGCAATTGTAGTCTTCACTTCCATACTGCTTTGTTGACTTCAGATTTATTGCTAGACTTATCCACTTTGTTTCACTGCATATTCTAATGTGCCTTTGTACATGACTTGTATACCTATCTCTTCCCCTTACAGTCTATTTCACTGATGCACTATTGCTTGTTTTAGATTGTTGCACTTGCCTTGAGCATATGTATACTGCTGCAACTTTGTACATGCTTCGATTTGGGCTTGCTATTGTTTTTGTAACAACACAGTATTTTGCATCAATTTATTATCGTAATTAAACGATTAATTGATTGTTAATTTCTGTTGAATATTTAAATCAGCTGAAATTCTTTTGAAAATTGATTAAGTGTATTTGAGCTTTGCAAATTTGAATCTCGGCCTACCATTTTGATGCCGTATTGTTTGAAGTATAACCGATCCCTCTTTTCATTTGCATTCGTTCGAAAACCCTATAACCACTTAAGTGTTCAACTCGTCCCCTTTTATTTTTCTCTGGCCCGATCCCTTTTTCTTTTTGAGATAATGGCGATGTTCTTGAATTAGGGCTTCGTCTTCTTTCTGGCGACTCTGGAATTATGAGCTTCGGCTCCTTCTGTTTCTCTGGCGAATTGAGACTTCAGCTCCTCTTCGCTTGATTCTGGAATTAGGGCTTTTCTCTATTGCGATTTTGGGATTAGAGCTTCGACTCTCTCTGGCGATTCTCTGTTAAACTAGGGCTTTGCCCTGTTGTTTATGGTTTCGGCCTCTCGATGATTTGTTGCTCTGAATTAGGGTTTCGGCTCTTAGTTGTTTGGGGATTTTGGTTGATGTTCGTTGCTGTAGCTCTGTTGCTTCGTGATGATTGATTTGCTTGCTCGTAGAAGAAGGTGAGTAATTCTCACATCTAATTCATCCTACAGCTTGATTTCGTTCATACGTGCTCAATCTTTTTATTTGCGTTCGTATATATATATATATATATAGTTTGAATTGGCCATTGATGATTTGGGTTTTCTTTTCTCTGCATCCCCCAGTCGATGATGATATCAGGGGTTTATATACACGTCTGATTTGATTTACGTGATATTCACGTTGTTGATTCTTTCTTTTCTTATGTTTTGATATTTTGGGAAAGAACGTTGTATCCACGGCTTTGATATTCTGTATTGATTCTTGACTGTTCAAACAATTTTAAACTTGATTTCTTCACGTCTCTGACTAACTTCTCTGGCCTTCACTTGTTTACTGTTGATCTAAGCATTTCCGACTATGTTCATTGTTGATGATCACCAATCTCGTCTTTGACCATCTGACTTTGTTGATACCTGACTTGGTTTGATTTTTTACTACTGCACTTGTTTTGCTTTGTATTGACTTTATGCTATTACCGGTATACTCAAGTCAGTGGTTTGTACATTTTGTGCTTGGTGGAGTTTATTTGCATTATACCACTGTCTCGTTCATCCCTACGACATTGGTTTTGACCTGCAGCTACACTGTTCACTGTCCTTCACTTTTACCTGTTCACATGAATTACATTCATTCTGGTCTTTGCACTGTGTAGTTTCCATTGTATGTTTTCTGACATCACCTGTGTACATGCTTCACTACATCTTGAACTTGAGTCATTGACTTGATATTGTTGCAGTTGCTTTGTAGTTGTCACTGATTCTGTACTTCTGTTATATGTGCATGTGTCTTTAGCTTGTGTTCATTTGAGGCTGCTGTTCCACTTTGTTCATTACAGTTTCATTTGCATGTGTTCGTGTCCCTTGTTCATGTTGCTGTTGGTCTTCACTGCACTTGAATGTGTAGTCCTGTTCACTGGTCGAGTTCATTTGAGCCTTGTTGCAGTTCGTGTCTACACTCTTTTATTGATAGTTGGTTGGTTTGTTGGTTTCACTGAATTGAGTGGCACCAGTCTTCGTTCATGTATTTTCCTTTGAGCATTTCACTGTGGCTTTGGTTCTTCTTTGGTCATGACTGTCTGAATTTGCAGTCTTGTATTGACTTGTAGCATTCTTTGAGACAGTTTGCATTACTTTGTATTCGAGTCTGATGTTTTTGCAGCCTTGTACTGTCCTGTTTCACCATTGTACCTCTGATTCATTTGCCATGTGCAGTTTGTTATGTACCATCACTTGTGTACATATTTCGTATTCTCTTAGTTGAAGCTTTATGCTACTGCACTGCCTTTGTTCTCGAATCTGATACATTGGATTGATGCTTTGTATCCATTTGCATTTGGTCTTTGTGCTTCACTGGTGACCTTATTTTCTAATGAGGCTGATCTGCGTCTTTTTCTGTTGAGTGTTGTAGTGCCATATCCTTGGTGCTCTCACCTTCAGTTTGCTATTTCACTGTGCCTTGCTTTGTGACATGTTGAACTTGTTTCACTTGTTGCCTCTGATCTTGTTTAGTAGTGTTTTGGGTTGTTTTTTAGTGGCGAGGCAGTACACGCGTGCGTGTACTGCAGCCCTAGCAGGATTGACAGATTTAGTTGATATTTCGATTGTTAAATGGTTTCGTTGGTTAAATTCAATATTTTGAAGTTGTATTTTGAAATGGTTCATTTTGATTTGAGTTGGATCCGTTTGCTTTTGGATTCATTGATCTTCTGAGTATTTCGTAGACTGTACTGGCGAGGCAGTACACGTTAGTGTGTACTGCAGCCGATCAGCATTGATGTTTTTAAATGGACATTTCATTTGTTTAAATTGCTTTGGATTACTGATTTTTCGTTTAACACTGTTTAGTGTTATATCTGTCGTTATCTGATTTTCTTATCGAGAAGTCGGATATACGAGATTTCTGTGACTGTCATCTTTTTGATATTGATTATTATTGCTTCCGTGCATTAATGAATGAGTTTGAATTAGACTGACCCGTGTATTATTTTCTTTTGAATATAATACTCGGGTCAGACCCAAGTTATTTCAGGTTGTAGATTTCCTGCTTTGGGTTGCTGTTTGAGCTATGAAGACTTTTTATATATTTTGAAGTGGTCTTCGTCTTTTTGTAGTAGACAGTGTATCTATTTTAGGTTGATATGTATTCATGTATATTAGTCGATAATGTACTTGTATATATAACTTCCAGAGTCGACAGTTGTAGTTGTATCATATGTATCGTGTCATATGTATTGTAACTAACATCAGATATATATATATATATATATATATATATGAGACTTTTCTTTTTATCTGTGTTCCGCATTTATATTATCTGTGTTATTATTCTATATTTTGTCCTAAACTATTATAGCCACTGTGTAGTAGCTTTGAGTTTGTATCGGTATGTCGGATTCCCTCCAAAAAATGAAATGCATGTTATACTATCTGACATATCGGTGCTCGCACAAAGTAATTACATAGATGGTTGCTCCTCAACAGCCTTATTCTCCGCGCTAGTTGACAGCACTACACCGTAGTATTCTTGGCTAGCGTGGGCATAGAGGTGGGGCGTCACAGCTTGGTATCAGAGCCTGGGGTTTAGGACAATTATAAAACATAACTTAGATGGAGCATGTGTTACAACTATTTGTCGATGTTTTATCTCTCATCTTTGTATATGATTATCTTTGCTTGTTAGGTATGAATTCCTAACGCTTATTCATGTGCATTTGATTTTGATTTCGTGAAAGTATTTTGGCTTCTGCCTCCGTTTGCTTTGCGAACTCAAGTTGGGTTTTTGATGATGAGGATTTTGTTCTTGTGTTTCGACTTTGAATTGATTTAGCCGATGTTGATTTTGTTCGAATTCGGCCAATTAAAGCTATTTTGACCTCTGGACTTTGTTCCACTTTTGTGCTATGCTATGGGTGTCATTGTGTACCTGTTACACTGATGAAAAATAGCTCGACCGGTTGCAAATTGAGTGATTTTGATTTTCACTCATATCTAGTTCGAATCTCAATGATTTTGAACTTGATATTTTGTGTTTTCCTTAGCTTGATTTCCATTCGACTTCGGTCACTTTGTTTTTGTGAAATTGCTAATTTCTTGATTTCCAAGATTCTGACTTTGTTTGCCGTTGGATTCTTTGATGATGATGTTGATTCATTTTGTACTCGATAGTGGCCATTAATTGTTGACTTCAGCATTGACTTGATTCTTATTTTTGTTGAAGTCATTTATGCATTTATGCTCGTTTTGCTTTGTTTTTCCAATTGATAATCGATTCTTCTTTTCCAATTAGTTGTTATCACCTTTGTCGACTTTGATAACTTCTATTTCTGGAATTTTTGGGTATTTCTACTTTGATGAATTTGGAATCGAATTCTTTAGATTTTATTCACGTCTTCGAATGTGAATTTTAGTGAATTGATTTGGTTTCCAAATTTAATCGATTCTTGATCATTTCCCCGATTTGTTGCTAACATTTATTAAGCAACTTTAATGACATTTTCTTTGGGATTTTTGTGAACATACTTTTTGATGGAATCAGTATCGATTCCTTTGGAATCTATTCACATCTTTGTATGTGAATTCTTGTGATTGATTGTTGCTACAATCATTTTTGTGATTTGTCACTTTGAAAATATAAAGGTTTTCTATACTAGTAGTAAATATTAAAATCCTTTTCTCCAAACGATTTCAAAACTATTTTACTACAAAGTTCTTCTCCTAAACCATTTTCCAATCTATTAGTATATACAAACCTTTATTTCACTCGTATGAGAAATTGAATTAAACGGCTTATTAAAACAAGTGGTATGAAACGCTTGCGTTTACTTCGTCGGTTAACTCCTGTACTTGTTCGATTGAACCTTTTGTGACAACCTTCTAGTGAAGATCTACAGTTTGTTCGTAAATATTTGAGTTAAGCAAGTTGTTATGGGACATGAAGATTAACTCTTATATTCACTAACTTAGTGTAATTGACACTCCTTGATGATCATGACGATCATTTTTGTGATTTAGACAAGCAACTGTGCAATGTCTTTTTGTCTGCGAGGGAGACTAGACCCCGCTTTTGTGATGTTTCGCCATCACATATGACGCAGCGGATTGTACAAAAACAATGTAGATCGATGAATGTAGTAGTCGATGGATTGGACGATATTGAAATGCCCGAATTCATTGATCCGAAGATACCGAATTCTAGCTATCCCGAACTCGTTGATCGCGCACGATACCGGGTTCAAAGATCTGCGATTCTTCACACGTTGATCTAGCGCACTAGATTCCGTGAATCGGCTTCTGCAGTCGTTGAATCGAGCGCACTCGATTATCCGAAAGAGGAGATAGGAGATTACACTCGACTACCAATTGGGTGAAAGCACAAAGCTAACAAATCAAGAGTTTTATTTCAAATCAACTAAACTATTACAAATGACCAAACCTGTCTATTTATAGGCTACAACTCAACACGTCAACACAGAACAAAATTTCCATAACTCTTAGGTCGTGAACGACCTACGACCTAAAAATGGTGCGACCTATAAACCTAGCGACTTAGTATAGGTCGTTAACGACCTAACAGTTTACATTACAATGCAACCAACATACAAGACAACATAACGACTTTACAACACTTAGGTCGTACGCGACCTAACTACTCACGACTTAAGAACTATACAATCATATGACATAACATCTGTATCCATCAGCGACCTAAGGAATCAACGGCAGAGATTGAAGCGGCTTAAAGAATCTACGTCTTCAAACTTCAGCGACCTAAAATAAAGCGGCATCCAACCCAACGACTTAACAAGTTCACGACCTAAGGATTTCCCGCGACCTAACTTTCTTCGCGACTTAAGACTTTACGCGACCTATCTTAGGTCGTAGCTCGAGGCAGTCTTCTTCCAGAATATCGGAGCGACCTATCTTATGTCGTAGCTCGCTTACGCGACCTAAAGTAGGTCGTAACCCTTTATCCCGTTTGCATTCCATCACCTTGAAGCCCGTAACTCGCATGCCAACTTTGTTAGGTCGTGAGCGACTTAAAACTTCGTTAGGTCGGAGCATCCTTTTAGGTCGTTCCAGCGACCTATTCCTTTGCTTTAGCTCGCCATTCTCAAACCCATTAGGTCGTAGCTCTTTTCCTGGTGATTTGTTAGGTCATTCCCACGACCTATGCCTTAGCTCGTTAGGTCGTATGCGATCTAAAACCAAGTTAGGTCGTTTGAGCGCTTTTCCACTAGATCGTTGCTGATCTTCACTAAGTCGTTGGAGCGACTTATAGACTTCGTTAGGTCGGCCGCGACTTATGACTTCAACCTTCCACCATTCTTCACAAAATGTTTACTCGTTAGCTTTAGGTTGGATTCGACCTATCAACATGTTACGACCTATGACTTCTTTCTGGGCTGCATCATCCTCCCCAGGTTGAGAAAAATTCGTCCTCGAATTTGTAAATTCTTCCTCATCAACTTGTTCATTCCCATAATATGGTACAAGATGCTTAACATTGAACACGTCAGAAGTGTACACATCCTCCGGTAGCTTCAATCTGTAAGCATTTTCATTAATCCGTTTCACAACTTCTACATGACCAATTTTTCTGGCTTTCAATTTGTTATAAGCGCCCACTGGAAAACGGTCCTTTGTTAATACAGCATACACCATATCTCCTTCATTGAACTCAACACTTCTTCGCTTCAGATCTGCAGACCGTTTGTATTTCTCATTTGCCTTTTCCAATCGTTCTTGAATGATTCTATGACACTCTGTCAACCCTTCAACAAAATCAGCAGCTTTCTTAACTGTCCCCTTCGAGTGTGGTATTACCGTTAAATCCAACGGTCCCCTCGGTAAGCTTGAGTATACTATCTGAAATGGACTGAAACCCGTACTACGGTTCACATCATGATTATGAGCAAACTCTGCCTGGCATAACTTCACATCCCAACTCTTCAGATTGTCTTGCACTAGACATCTCAACAAATTTCCCAATGATCGGTTCACCACCTCGGTCTGTCCATCCGTCTGCGGATGATAAGCGCTGCTAAAGTTCAACTTCGTTCCGACCATCTTCCACAAACTTAGCCAAAAATGACTTAGGAAACGAGTATCAATATCCGACACAATCGATTCTGGCAATCCGTGAAGTCGATATATCTCTTTGAAAAACAATTGAGCAACATGAACAGCATCCGCCGTCTTCTTACAAGCAATAAAATGTGCCATTTTCGAAAATTGGTCAACCACCACATAAATGGAATCATTACCACGCTGTGTTCTCGGCAATCCCAACACAAAGTCCATACTCACATCAACCCATGGTTTAGTTGGTACAGGTAACGGCATATATAAACCAGCATTAGTTGCAGTTCCTTTCGAAACCTGACAGATATGACATCGCTCCACAAACCTCTCCACCTCTTTCCTCATCGATGGCCAAAAGTAAGACTGTGAAATCAACTGTAATGTACGGTCTCTCCCAACATGTCCTTCTTCATGTATTTCTTTTACAATCTTCATTCTCAAACTACAATCAGGTATGCACAATCGATTTCCTTTGAATAGAAAACCATCTACCATCATAAACTCATCCGTCTTTCCCTCCTTGACTTTATCAATACACTTCGCAAAGTAAGGATCATTGACAAATAATTCTGGCAACACATCAAACCCTGTCACCTCAACTTTCAGTGTAGTCAACAAATGACTCCTCCTACTCAAAGCATCAGCCACTCGATTCGTCACCCCTGACTTGTGTTTAACAACAAAAGTAAACTGTTGCAGATATGCAATCCACGATGCATGTCTCGCTGAAATCTTGTCTTGCCCTTGTAAATGCTTTAACGCCTCATGATCAGTGTAAAGAACAAACTCGTTCTGAAATAGATAGTGTCTCTAGTGTTTAATAGATTGCACGACAGCATAAAATTCCACATCATATGTACTGTATCTCATCTTTGCTCCTGATAACTTCTCGCTAAAGTATGCAATCGGACGTCGCCTCTGACTCAACACTCCTTCAATCCCAACCTTGGATGCATCAGTATGTAGTTCAAACACTAGCTGAAAATCTGGTAATATTAGAATTGGTGCAGACGTCAAGAGTTCTTTGATTCGATCAAAAGCAACCCCGGCTTCCTCCGTTCATGCAAACTGTTTACCCTTCATACAATCAGTCACAGGCGCCATCACACTACTAAAGTGTGGAATAAACCTTCGATAAAATGAAGCCAACCCGTGAAAACTACGAACTTCCGTTATCGTCTTGGGTTGCGGCCAATCTGTGATAGCTTCGACTTTACTTTGGTCAACCTGTATTCCTTCTTCCGACACAACATACCACAGAAATAAAACACTCCTCGCCATGAAAACACACTTCTTTGTAGCAGCATAGAATTGTTCTTCACGTAGAATAATTAACACTTTCTTCAAATGTTGAACATGTTCTTCTGTACTAGCACTGTATATCAGAATATCATCAAAGTAAACCACCACAAATTTCCCAATGTACGGCCTGAAAATTTGGTTCATCACCCTCATGAATGTACTCGATGCATTCGATAGACCAAACGGCATTACCAGCCATTCATACAATCCTTCCCTCGTCTTGAATGCTGTCTTCCATTCGTCCCCTTGTCTAATGCGAATCTGATGATAACCGCTCTTCAAGTCAATCTTAGAAAAGATTACGGACCCACTGATTTGATCCAATAGATCATCAAGCCTCGGCATCGGAAATCTGTATCTGACTGTGATCTTATTCAATGCTCTACTATATGTGCACATCCTCCACGTTCCATCCTTTTTGGGTACCAATAAAGCTGGTACAGCACAAGGACTTAAACTCTCCTGCACACGCCCATGTTCAAGCAATTCTTCCACTTGCCTCCTCAATTCTTCATGTTCCTTTGGACTCATTCGATAATGTGGTCTGTGTGGCAACACAGCACCTGGAACCAGATCTATCTGATGTTGTATATCCCTCAACGGTGGCAACTCCGTTGGTAACTCCTCTGGAAATACATCGTCAAATTCTTTTAAAACTGGCTTCACTTCTTCCGGAATTTCAACCTCTTCTCTGCTCTCTCGCCCAATCAACAAAAACACTTCAGGCTCCTCCTATACTTCCTTCACAAACTCCTTCAAAGATAACAAAGTTTTAAGCTCTTCAATCTCCTCCAACTTGTTTTCCTCCTGTTGTCGCTTCTTTGGAACTAGAGTAATCTTTGTGCCTTCAAACATGAAACTGTAACTGTTGGTACGCCCATCATGTTGCACCGCCCTATCATACTACCACGGTCTCCCCAGCAACAAATGACAGACATCCATATCTACCACATCGCACCAGATTTCGTCTTTATATTTCTTCCCAATTGAAAACTTCACAGAAGCCCTTCGTCCAACTTTCACTTCCCCGCCTTTCCTCAACCAAGCTAGCTTGTACGGTTTCGGATGTTTCTCAGTCTTCAACGCCAACTTCCTCACAGCTTCTGAAGAAATTATATTATCACAGCTTCCAGCATCAATAACAAATTTGCAAACCTTCCCCAGAATGGTACATGTTGACTGAAAAATATTGCTCCTTAACCAACTACAATCCTCCTCTTGCTTTGGTGTTAAACAGGACCTCTTCATCATTAGATTATAACCTTCGTCTCCTGACACTTCTTCTTCCTCCTCATCAGGTGGTGAATTGGAACATTCAGCTTCTTCATCCTCATCCTCAACCTCCGCTATCATAGCTCTCTTCTTCGGCTTTGGACATTCGCTACTTTTGTGGCCCATTTCTTGGCAATTATAACACTTGAAACCATTATTGACTTTCGCCTTCCCAACCTCATTCACAACTGGTTTTGCAACAACTTTTGAAACATTAGAACTTCCACTAACACCCTTCACTTGATTATTGGAATTTGTAAACACACCACCTCCTCGTCGTCCCTGTTTCTCCCAAGCCAACGCTTTCTGATGTGCTTCCGCTACAGATCTGGGATCAAACATGTTAACCATATCCTGAATCTGCATTCGCAATCCCCCAATGAATCTAGATGTCAGCTGCTCTTCCGTTTCCATAATATCATTCCTCGCAATAAGCTGATAAAATTCATCCGCATAATCATTAACATTCTTTGTGCCCTGCCTCAAATTCTGCAAACGTTGATACATCAAAGATTGATAATTGTAAGGTAAGAACGTTGCTTTCATCAATTTCTTCATCTTCTCCCAAGACTCAACTTTTGACTTTCCCATCCGTTCACGTGTAAGTTTGGTTTGCTGCCACCATGCCAAAGCTCTACCCCTCAACCTCGTAGCAACCAACTTCACTCTACGATATTCTGGAACTTCTTTGACGTCAAAAATCTCTTCAACATTAGCCACCCAATCTAGAAACTCCTCCGCTTGCATACCACCTTTGAATTCAGGAATTTCAGTCTTCATCCCCGACTCCCACTTGTGATCATACTCAGAGTGATTTCTTCCTTGTCCTCGTCCTTGTCCTCGAACACTACCACCATCATACTCCTCTTCAAAATCAGATGTATATCATTGTCTTTCTCGTCCACCCACATCTCTACTACCATCACGTCTTCCACCATCATCCCTTCTATCTACATTCCTCCGTTCACGATCATCCATGTTCCTCCCACGCCTTTGATCATTGTCAACACTTCTTTCTCGATTGTATTGTGGTGAGACTCTACTTCCCCCATGGTTGGATTCAGCTGAAATCCTTCTCCGATTTTGATTCATTTCTAACATCATCTTCTCTAACCGACCAATTCCTTCGTTAAGCTTTTCACTAAAGTTTTCATTGATTCTTTTCTCCATCTCATCAGCCTCTTCTCTTCGATATAAAGCTTCTACGTTTTGGTGACGATTAGCTCTCCTTGGTGGCATACTTGAAAAATTCACAAAACTCTTCAACACTTCAAAATTCAAACACCTTTCGGACTTTGATCCAAAATGAAATGGATCGAAAACTCCCACTTTGTTGCAACTTCACGATGAACACGATGAACACAACTTCTCCAAATGAGGCAAGTTTGATCTCCAACACTTCTACTAAGCTCGGCTTCTCACTTCAAGCTCGGCTATCACTTGATTTCTTCAAAACTCCAAAATGATTAGGCTCCAAGTCTCGATCTAGCTATGATTGGCTAGAACAAGCTCTGATACCAAAACTGACGCAGCGGATTATACAAAAACAATGTAGATCGATGAATGTAGTAGTCGATGGATTGGACGATACTGAAATGCCCGAATTCGTTGATCCGAAGATACCGAATTCTAGCTATCCCGAACTCGTTGATCGCGCACGATACCGAGTTCAAAGATCTGTGATTCTTCACACGTTGATCTAGCGCACTAGATTCCGTGAATCGGCTTCTGCAGTCGTTGAATCAAGTGCACTCGATTATCCAAAAGAGGAGATAGGAGATTACACTCGACTACCAATTGGGTGAAACACAAAGCTAACAAATCAAGAGTTTTATTTCAAATCAACTAAACTATTACAAATGACCAAACCTGTCTATTTATAGGCTACAACTCAACACGCCAACACAGAACAAAATTTCCATAACTCTTAGGTCGTGAACGACCTACGACCTAAAAATGGTGCGACCTATAAACCCAGCGACTTAGTATAGGTCGTTAGACCTAACAGTTTACATTACAATGCAACCAACATACAAGACAACATAACGACTTTACAACACTTAGGTCGTACGCGACCTAACTACTCACGACTTAAGAACTATACAATCATATGACATAACATCTGTATCCATCAGCGACCTAAGGAATCAACGGCAGAGATTGAACCGGCTTAAAGAATCTACGTCTTCAAACTTCAGCGACCTAAAATAAAGCGGCATCCAACCCAACGACTTAACAAGTTCGCGACCTAAGGATTTCCTGCGACCTAACTTTCTTCGCGACTTAAGACTTTACGCAACCTATCTTAGGTCGTAGCTCGAGGCAGTCTTCTTCCAGAATATCGGAGCGACCTATCTTATGTCGTAGCTCGCTTACGCGACCTAAAGTAGGTCGTAACCCTTTATCTCGTTTGCATTCCATCACCTTGAAGCCCGTAACTCGCATGCCAACTTTGTTAGGTCGTGAGCGACCTAAAACTTCGTTAGGTCGGAGCATCCTTTTAGGTCGTTCCAGCGACCTATTCCTTTGCTTTAGCTCGCCATTCTCAAACCCATTAGGTCGTAGCTCTTTTCCTGGTGATTTGTTAGGTCGTTCCCACGACCTATGCCTTAGCTCGTTAGGTCGTATGCGATCTAAAAACAAGTTAGGTCGTTTGAGCGCTTTTCCACTAGATCATTGCTGATCTTCACTAAGTCGTTGGAGCGACTTATAGACTTTGTTAGGTCGGCCGAGACTTATGACTTCAACCTTCCACCATTCTTCACAAAATGTTAACTCGTTAGCTTTAGGTCGGATTCGACCTATCAACATGTTACGACCTATGACTTCTTTCTGGGCTGCATCAACATATGTGGGGTAGCGCCCTACGGTCTTCGGGCCATTCCTGTGTGAAAATTTAATGGATAGCTTCCATGAGATAGCTTCTCGTTCCTGTGTGATACGTGTCGGTGAGTTTTCATGCTCCCATTTTGTGATAGGCCTTCCCCTTTTTATGATTTAGACTAGCGATTGAGCGATGTCTCTTTGTTTGCGAGGGAGACTAAACCCCGTTTTTGTGATGTTTCGCCATCACATATGTGGGGTAGCGCCCCACGGTCTTCGGGCCATTCCTGTGTGAAAATTTAATGGATAGCTTCCATGAGATAGCTTCTCGTTCCTGTGTGATACGCGTAGGTGAGTTTTCATGCTCCCATTCATGTGTTAGGCCTTTCTCCCCTTTTTTATGCGTTTTCTGGATTTCTGGTGATGATTTCTGGAATTTGTGCTTCACCAATTTTCATGATTTTCATTGATATGATATCAGTTTTTGTGCATTGGTGAATTTGTGTGTCATTGACTTGTTACGAATACAAGTTTAGGGTATGGTATCCCTTTCTATCTTTGAGAAGATTTTTGTGACATTTTTGATGAATGAAAATTCATTGGTATTATATTTTGATACCAGTTATTTTGATAAGATTTTGAAGTGTTAACTTCAGTAACCGTCAATTTTAAAATGGATTTACAAGCGGTTCTCCCGCAATGCTGATTTTGTTGTCCGTTTTTACGGTATTTTGAGAAGTGCAATTTCCTTATCAATGTTGCTACTGATGTTGCTAATTTAATCACGTGTTTTCAAAATTCGTTATTTTTAAAAGTTGATTCAAACTATAAATTAAAATTGTTTTCAAAATTTTTACAGTTTGCATTTTCAAAAGAATGAGGAAGCGATTTAAACGTTTCAGCAAAATCGAGGACTATGACCCCTTTCTTTTACCGATTCGCTTAATTCCGGACTTGTCCGTTTGAGAATGTGGAATGTTATTTTTAAAATACACAATTTTGCACTTTCAAGGAAACGATGAAGAGAATTAAACGATTTAGTAAAACTCGTGGTTATGGGACATGTACGTTTGCTATTTCGGTTAATTCCGGACTCGTTAATTGAATATTTGTGAATTTTGATTATCGTTTTTGATAATCGGATATTTGTGATTTTTGATTATCGTTTTTGATAATCGGATATTTTTTATTTCTGATTATCATTTTTGATAATCGGATATTTGTGATTTCTGATTATCGTTTTTGATAATCGGATATTTGTGATTTCTGATTATCGTTTTTGATAATCGGATATTTGTGATTTCTGATTATTGTTTTTGATAATCGGATATTTGTGATTTCTGATTATCGTTTTTGATAATCGGATATTTGTGATTTCTGATTATCGTTTTTTGATAATCGGATATTTTTTATTTCTGATTATCGTTTTTGATAATCGGATATTTGTGATTTCTGATTATCGTTTTTGATAATCGGATATTTGTGATTTCTGATTATCGTTTTTGATAATCGGATATTTTTGATTTCTGATTATCGTTTTTGATAATCCGATATTTGTGATTTCTGATTATCGCTTGTGATAATTAGATATTTGTGATTCTAATTATCGCTTGAGATAATTAAATGTTTTTTTTTGATTTGATTATCGTTTGTGATAATTGAATACTTGTGGTTCGTGGTTTAATTATCATTTGAGATAATTAAATATTTGTGATTTGAAAATTCGATTATCGTTTTTGATGATTGAATATTTGCGATTTGTGATCTGATTATCGTCTTGATAATTAGATTTTGCTGTTTTCTAATTATCATATCGATAATTAGATATTGCTGTTTTGTGATTTCTGAATTCTAATTGTCTTATTGATAATTGAATATTGCTGATTACTGCGTTCATTCAGTTTTGTTGTTTTCTGATTATCTATTAGATAGCTATATTTTGTTGAGAATTGTGAATTTCTTTTATGAAATTAAAAGATTTCTTTGATGATTGAATTCTCTACCTTTATTTTTCTAGCTTAACCAGTTATGTTAGAAAATTTATTGTTAATGACGACCTTAATTATAAAAATTGCGGGGACGCAATTTCTATAAGGAGGGGAGTTTGTAACAACCCAGTATTTTGCATCAATTGATTATCGTAATTAAACGATTAATTGATTGTTAATTTCTGTTGAATATTTTAAATCAGCTGAAATTCTTTTGAAAATTGATTAAGTGTATTTGAGCTTTGCAAATTTGAATCTCGGCCATCCATTTTGATGCCGTATTGTTTGAAGTATAACCGATCCCTCTTTTCATTTACATTCGTTCGAAAACCCTATAACCACTTAAGTGTTCAACTCGTCCCCTTTTGTTTTTCTCTGGCCCGATCCCTTTTTCTTTCTGAGATAAAAGCGACGTTCTTGAATTAAAGCTTCGTCTTCGTTCTGGCGACTCTGGAATTATGAGCTTCGACTCCTTCTGTTTCTCTGGCGAATTGAGACTTCAGCTCCTCTTCGCTTGATTCTGGAATTAGGGCTTTTCTCTGTTGTGATTTTAGGATTAGAGCTTCGGCTCTCTCTGTCGATTCTCTGTTAAACTAGGGCTTTGCCCTGTTGTTTGTGGCTTCGGCCTCTCGATAATTTGTTGCTCTGAATTAGGGTTTCGGCTCTTAGTTGTTTGGGGATTCTGGTTGATGTTCGTTGCTGTAGCTCTGTTGCTTCGCGATGATTGATTTGCTTGCTCGTAGAAGAAGGTGAGTAATTCTCACATCTAATTCATCCTACAGCTTAATTTCGTTCATACGTGCTCAATCTTTTTATTTGCGTTCGTATATATATATATATATTTTGAATTGGCCATTGATGATTTGGGTTTTCTTTTATCTGCATCCCCCAGTCGATGAAGATATCAGGGATTTATATACACGTCTGATTTGATTTACGTGATATTCACGTTGTTGATTCTTTCTTTTCTTATGTTTTGATATTTTGGGAAAGAACGTTGTATCCACGGCTTTGATATTCTGTATTGATTCTTGACTGTTCAAACAATTTTAAACTTGATTTCTTCACGTCTCTGACTAACTTCTCTGGCCTTCACTTGTTTACTGTTGATCTAAGCATTTCCGACTATGTTCATTGTTGATGATCACCAATCTCGTCTTTGACCATCTGACTTTGTTGATACCTGACTTGGTTTGATTTTTTACTACTGCATTTGTTTTGCTTTGTATTGACTTTATGCTATTACCGGTATACTCAAGTCAGTGGTTTGTACATTTTGTGCTTGGTGGAGTTTATATGCATTATACCACTGTCTCGTTCATCCCTACGACATTGGTTTTGACCTGCAGCTACACTGTTCACTGTCCTTCACTTTTACCTGTTCACGTGAATTACATTCATTCTGGTCTTTGCATTGTGTAGTTTCCATTGTATGTTTTCTGACATCACCTGTGTACATGCTTCACTGCATCTTGAACTTGAGTCATTGACTTGATATTGTTGCAGTTGCTTTGTAGTTGTCATTGATTCTGTACTTCTGTTATATGTGCATGTGTCTTTAGCTTGTGTTCATTTGAGGCTGCTGTTCCACTTTGTTCATTACAGTTTTATTTGCATGTGTTCGTGTCCCTTATTCATGTTGCTGTTGGTCTTCACTGCACTTGAATGTGTAGTCCTGTTCACTGGTCGAGTTCATTTGAGCCTTGTTGCAGTTCGTGTCTGCACTCTTTTATTGGTAGTTGGTTGGTTTGTTGGTTTCACTTCTGGTTTCACTGAATTAAGTGGCACCAGTTTTCGTTCATGTATTTGCCTTTGAGCATTTCACTATGGCTTTGGTTCTTCTTTGGTCATGACTGTCTGAATTTGCAGTCTTGTATTGACTTGTAGCATTCTTTGAGACAGTTTGCATTACTTTGTATTCGAGTCTGATGTTTTTGGAGCCTTGTACTATCCTGTTTCACCGTTGTACCTCTAATTTATTTGCCATGTGCAGTTTGTTATGTACCATCACTTGTGTACATATTTCGTATTCTCTTAGTTGAAGCTTTATGCTGCTGCACTGCCTTTGTTCTCGAATCTGATACATTGCATTGATGCTTTGTATCCATTTGCATTTGGTCATTGTGCTTCACTGGTGACCTTATTTTCTAATGAGGCTGATCTACGTCTTTTTCTGTTGAGTGTTGTAGTGCCATATCCTTGGTGCTCTCACCTTCAGTTTGCTATTTAACTGTGCCTTGCTTTGTGACATGTTGAACTTGTTTCACTTGTTGCCTCTGATCTTGTTTAGTAGTGTTTTGGGTTGTTTTGTAGTGGCGAGGCAGTACACGCGTGTGTGTACTGCAGCCCTAGCAGGATTGACAGATTTAGTTGATATTTCGATTGTTAAATGGTTTCGTTGGTTAAATTCAATATTTTGAAGTTGTATTTTGAAATGGTTCATTTTGATTTGAGTTGGATCCGTTTGCTTTTGGATTCATTGATCTTCTGAGTATTTCGTAGACTGTACTGGCGAGGCAGTACACGTTAGTGTGTACTGTAGCCGATCAGCATTGATGTTTTTAAATGGACATTTCATTTGTTTAAATTGCTTTGGATTACTGATTTGTCGTTTAACACTGTTTAGTGTTATATCTGCCGTTATCTGATTTTCTTATCGAGAAGTCGGATATACGAGATTTCTGCGACTGTCGTCTTTTTGATATTGATTATTATTGCTTCCGTGCATTAATGACTGAGTTTGAATTAGACCGACCCGTGTATTAGTTTCTTTTGAATTTAATACTCGGGTCAGACCAAGTTATTTCAGGTTGTAGATTTCCTGCTTTGGGTTGCTGTTTGAGCTATGAAGACTTTTTATATATTTTGAAGTGGTCTTCGTCTTTTTGTAGTAGACAGTGTATCTATTTTAGGTTGATATGTATTCATGTATATTAGTCGATAATGTACTTGTATATATAACTTCCAGAGTCGACAGTTGTAGTTGTATCATATGTATCGTGTCAAATGTATTGTAATTGACATCAGTTATATATATATATATGAGACTTTTCTTTTTATCTGTGTTCCACATTTATATTATCTATGTTATTATTCTATATTTTGTCCTAAACTATTATAGCCACTGTGTAGTAGCTTTGATTATGTATCGGTATGTCGGATTCCCTCAAAAAAATGAAATGCATGTTATACTATCTGACATATCGGTGCTCGCACAAAGCAATTACATAGATAGTCGCTCCTCAACAGCCTTATTCTCCGCGCTAGTTGGCAGCACTACACCGTAGTGTTCTTGGCTAGCGTGGGCATAGAGGTGGGGCGTCACAGTTTTGAACTGCGATTTGACTTTGTCATTTTCTCTGTTGGCTTCGGCATGACCATGTTTTGGAGTTTGGTTGAAATCTGCATGTAGGACTTTGTGAAAACATTTTTAGTTGAGAATTTATTTTGATTGTCCAATTGCTTTAAGTTTGAATTCGACATTTAACAGTTGCTTTGAATTCTCTGTTAACTTTGGAAACTACTACATCTGACTCTGTTCCAGTTCATATGTATGTATTTCGTCTTGGCTTATTTTTGTTGCATTTGGACTGGTTGTCCACTGGTCTGCGAGACATGATTGCATTCGTGGTTGCACTTCAGTTTCTTGTATATGTATACAAGTGTTCACTTGATTTTGAGTTTTGCACCTGAGTTGTTTTGTTGCATTCATTCTTCACTATGATATTTGGAGTCAGATACTTTTGTATACAGTTGCAGTAGCGACTTGCATTGAGGTTCACTGCATTTGTATCTTGCCGTTTCATTTGAAGTCTAGCACTTCACCATTGACAGTTTCATTGTATATTTGGAAATTTAGTCTAATTCTTGAGTTCACTTGAAACTGGGTAATTTTTCACTGTATTGGTTTCAGGATGTATCTTTGCATTGTATATCTCCTTTGTTTCATTTCGTTTTGCTGGTTTGCGGACTCGAGCTGTCTGCTTGTTTATTCGAGTCTGCACCGTGACTTGAGTTGAACCCGATTTTTGGGTTTGACCTTGTGGTCGTTTGTGACTTTCATTGAACTTTCGTGTATTGCATCACGGTAGTGGCGAGGCAGTACATGCGTGCGTGTACTGCAGCCACACTGAATTGTCATTTTATGTGACATTTAAATTATTTGGATTGTTTTGTGTTCATTTCAATATTTGGGAATTTTATTTGATTCAGTTCGATTGATCATTTTGTTGTGTCTAATTATCTATTCGATAATTAGATTCTGAGTTTCTAACTATTATTTAATAATTAGATTTTGTTGTTAATTGTCGATTAGACAATTCTGTGGTTTTCTAAATTATCTTTATTGATAATCTTTTTATTTATCTTGTTGATGATTTGGATTCACTGATTTGTTGTTTAACACTGTTTAGTGTTATATCTGCCGTTATCCGATTCTCTCATCGAGGAGTTGGATATACGAGATTTCTGTGACTGTCGTCTATTTGATATTTGATTATTATTGCTTCTGTGCATTAATAACTGAGTTTGAATTAGACTGACCCGTGTATTATTTTCTTTTGAATTTAATACTCGGGTCAGACCCGAGTTATTTCAGGTTGTTGATATTCTGCTTTGGGTTGCTGTTTGAGCTATGAAGACTTTTCATATCTTTTGAAGTGATCTTCGTCTTTTTGTAGTAGTCAGTGTATCTGTTTTAGGTTGATATGTATTCATGTATATTAGTCCATAATGTATTTGTATATATAACTTCCAGAGTCGACAGTTGTAGTTGTATCATATGTATTGTGTCAACTGTATTGTAACTGACATCAGTTATATATATATGAGACTTTTGTTATCTGTGTTCCGCATTTTATTATCTGTGTTATTATTATATATATTGTCCTAAACTATTATGAACCATCGTAGTTTGTTTTATACTAGAATTGGGTATGTAAATGGGAGTAAATAAATAAGAAATGAAAAATGAAAAATATATACCACTCCAATCGAGGTAACCAATACTAGTGTAAGGCCAACTACGGATGACTGCTCCTATCTAGCCTTATTCTTCGTAATAACAGACAGTATTTCTTTTAATACTCTTTGTTATTGTGAGCATAGAGGTGGGGCGTTACAGTTGGTATCAGATCTTGGGGTTTATGGACATAATATAAAACATAACTTAGATGGAACATGTGTTACAACTATTTGTCGATGTTTTTATTTGTGCTTTGAGTCAAAACTAAAGTTTTGAAATTTTGATGAAATTTTTAAATATCCTTATTTAAAAATAAAAGTGAAACTGTGTTTTGTTGATTAATTAATTCATGTTCTTTTTATCAGAGTGCGCAGCGGAAACAGTAAGACTGTTTTCGTTGAATACAGCTGACAATCTTTTTGATTTAAAAAAAAATGTGAAATTGAAATAAATTTCATTTGTTGTTAACATAGCTGTATTTATTTTGTTTCTTCGAAAATTTCGAATCCGATTGAAGATTCGAAGTGATTGCAGTTATGTGATTTTTGCTGAGATTTTTGCTGGGTTTCTTTTATGCTAATAATATATTGGTTAGATTTTGCTATTTTGAATTATCTTCATTGAAGATACATTCGAATGATTTCTTTGTTTATTTTGTAGTATACGTGTAAATTTGAGTTGCACATTACTGCATTAATTTAACGTTGAACCGATGTTTGGTTTAAACGTATTTTGTTGCCGTTATTTTTGTAACGGGATTTTTACATCGATGCTAAATTTTTGAAGCACGGTGTTCTGTTGACATTTTAATGAATGAAAATTCACTGGTGTTATATTTTGATGCGAATTATTTTGATGAGATATTGACATTTAAAGATTACTGTCGCTTTGACTTCAGTAACCGTCAAAATTTTAAAAGTGGGTTTTCAAGCGGTTATTCCGCAATGCTGATTTTGAGATCCGTTTCTACGGTGTTTTGAGAAGTACAATTTTCTTTTCGAAATTTCTACTGATGTTGTTGCTTTAATCACGTGATTGGAAAATCGTTTTAAAATGAAAATTGTTTTATAAAGTTTTTAACAGTTTGCGCTTTCAAAAGAATGAGGAAGCGATTTAAACGTTTCAGCAAAATCGAGGACTATGACCCCTTTCTTTTACTGATTCTCTTAACTCCGGACTTGTCCAGTTGAGAATGTGAATTGTTATTTTTATAAAATAAATAAAAATTGTTTTCAGAAATTTTACAATTTGCACTTTCAAAAGAATGAGGAAGTGATTTAAACGTTTCAGCAAAATCGAGGACTATGACCCCTTTCTTTTACTGATTCGCTTAATTCTGGACTTGTCCGTTTGAGAATGTAAAATGTATTTTTACAAAATACACAATTTTGCACTTTCAAGGAAACGATGAAGAGAATCAAACGATTTAGTAAAACACGTGGTATGAGACATGTGCGTTTGCTATTTCGGTTAATTCCGGACTCGTTAATTGAAACATCTACTGTTGATTATTGCTTGTGATTATTCCGTCATAATCAGATATTTGTTGATTATTGCTTGTGATAATTAGATATTTGAGATTTGATTATCGTTTTTGATAATTAAATATTTGTTGATTTGAAATTTGATTATTGTTTTTGATAATTAAATATTTGTTGATTTGAAATTTGATTATTGTTTTTGATAATTAAATATTTGTTGATTTGAGATTTGATTATCGTTTTTGATAATTAGATATTTGTTGATTTGAGATTTCTGATTATCGTTTTTGATAATTAGATATTTGTTGATTTGAGATTTCTGATTATCGTTTTTGATAATTAGATATTTGTTGATTTGTGATTCTGATTATCGTTTTTGATAATCGGATATTTGTTGTTTCTGATTATCGTTTTTGATAATCGGATATTTGTGATTCTGATTATCGTTTTTGATAATCGGATATTTGTTGTTTCTAATTATTGTTTTTGATAATCGGATATTTGTGATTCTGATTATCGTTTTTGATAATCGGATATTTGTTGTTTCTGATTATCGTTTTTGATAATTAGATATTTGTTGATTTGAGATTTCTGATTATCGTTTTGATAATCAGATATTTGTTGATTTGTGATTCTGATTATCGTTTTTGATAATCGGATATTTATTGTTTCTGATTATCGTTTTTGATAATTAGATATTTGTTGATTTGTGATTCTGATTATCGTTTTTGATAATCGGATATTTGTTGTTTCTGATTATCGTTTTTGATAATTAGATATTTGTTGATTTGTGATTCTGATTATCGTTTTTGATAATCGGATATTTGTTGTTTCTGATTATCGTTTTTGATAATTAGATATTTGTTGATTTGAGATTTCTGATTATCGTTTTAGATAATTAGATATTTGTTGATTTGAGATTTCTGCTTATCGTTTTTGATAATTAGATATTTGTTGATTTGTGATTCTGATTATCGTTTTTGATAATCGAATATTTGTTGTTTCTGATTATCGTTTTGTTAATTAGATAATTGTGTTTTCTGGTTGTCATTTTTGATAATTGGATATTTGCTGAGCTTGCTGATTATGAGATTTTCTAGTCTCTAATTGATTCTAGAGTATGCTGATTTTATTGAATTGCTGTTTTCTATCTATCTCTGTTGATAGTTAGGGTTTGTTGATTATGGAGTTTGTGTTTTCTAGTTATTTGTTGGATAACTAGATATTTGTGGTTTTGCAATTTGTGATTTGTGTTTCTAATTATCTTTGTTGATAATTAGATTTTGCTGTTTTCTAATTATCGTATCGATAATTAGATATTGCTGTTTTGTGATTTCTATATTTCTGGTTATCTAATTGATAATTGAATGTTGCTGATAATTGTATTTATTCTGTTCTACTGTTTTCTGATTATCTATTGATAATTAGATTTTGTTGAGAATTTGTAAATTTCTTTTATGAAAATAAAAGATTTCTTTGGCGTTTGTATTCCTGACTTTTATTTTCTAGCTTAACCAGTTTATGTTAGAAAAATAATTGTTATTGACAACCTTAATTATGAAAATTGCGGGGATGCAATTTTTATAAGGAGGGGAGTCTGTAACAACCCGGGATTTTGTAATTTTTAATCATCGTCAAAATGACGATCAAACTGTTTGCTAATTGCTATTGAAATTTAAATCGAATTGAAATTCTTTTGGTAAATTGTTAAGAGTAGGCAGGCTTTAATCTTGGCCCACGTTCCTCTTTGTTGTTGGTGCTGTGTTATCAAGCAAATAACCGGCCCCTTATTCATTTTCTTAACCCTAAAACAAACGAGATCGAACGGAAAAAAAATGGCTGCTTCTCGTTTGTTCCTTTTCAAGTGAATTAGGGCTTCTGAATTCTGGAGCGTCGATTCTAATCAATTGCTGGTTGTTCACACTTGGCTTTGGTTGCTTCTTCAATTTTGGTTGCGGTCGCCTCCAGTTAGTCGAGTTCGAATGTTTCTTTGATTTGAACTGTCGATCCTTGATTCGTGTTATGGGATAAAAGGTGAGTGATTTATTTCGCTCACATCTAATTCAGTTCTTCATTTCGTGGTTTGGGTTTGATCACTGCTCGGCCCAATTTGAATTGAAACTCCAGTTCTATCATTTCTGTAGCATGCATGACTTCGGCAATGGCCTAGTTGATTTTAAATTTGACTTTTTATGGGCTTTGAGGATTGACTTCGGGTATTTGATATTCATCCCCATAGTATACTTGACTTGTTCGATTTCTGCTTGCTGCTTGATTCTGTAAATTTTTGTCGGTCTTGCACTATCGCCTGTTTCTGCATATATGTGCATATATACATATGTTTGTGTGTATGCATATATGGGTGGATTGACTTGAATTGCAATCGAGCCTCGCACATTTGTTTGTAGACTTGATTATGTGAAAATGGTGACTTGGATTATTTCTCTACAAAAATATTCCTTTTCGAATTGCAAACTTGATTTTGTGTTGGCCTCTGTGACTTCGACACTGTAATTTTTATCATCTGACTTTGTTTATGTGTTATTTCTGAGGCATTGACTCATTTTGAAATTCGACCTGTACCTTGCTGTGACGCCCCACCTCTATACCCACGCTAGCCAAGAACACTACGGTGTAGTGCTATCAACTAGCACGGAGAATAAGGCTGTTGAGGAGCGACCATCTATGTAATTGCTTTGTGCGAGCACCGATATGTCAGATAATAAAACATTGCATTTCATTTTTAGAGGAAACCCGACATACCGATACAAACTCAAAGCTACTACACAGTGGCTATAATAGTTTAGAACAATAGATATAAAAATAACACAGATAACATAAATGCGGAATAAAGATGGAACGAAAAGTCTCATATATACAATAACTGATATCAGTTACAATACATTTGACACAATACAAATGATACAACTACAACTGTCGACTCCAGAAGTTATATATACAAGTACATTATCGACTAATATACATGAATACATTATCATCTTAAAACAGACACACTGACTTCTACAACAAGACGAAGACCACTTCAAATGATATAAAAAGTCTTCATAGCTCTAGCAGCAACCCAAAGCTAAAAATCTACAACCTGTAAATACTCGGTCTGACCCGAGTATTACATTCAAAAGAAAATAATACCCGGATCAGTCTAATTCAAACTCAGTTATTAGCGCATAGAAGCAATAATAATCAATCTCAATATGGATGACAGTCACAGAAATCTCGTATATCCAACTCTCGATACGAGAATTGGATAACGGCAGATATAACACTAAACAGTGTTAATCCACAAAACAGAAATCCAAAGCAGTTTAAGCAATTGAAATGTCAATTTAAAAACATCAAAGCTAATTGGCTGCAGTACACGCTAACGTGTACTGCCTCGCCAATACAGCCTACGAATTACGCAACAGGTCGATGAATCAAGAACAAAAGAAATTCCAATTAAAGTCTATCAATTCTGTGTGGCTGCAGTACACGCGCGCGTGTAATGCCTCGCCATCACTACAACTGCACAATAAAACAGCAGTTGAAAACAGGTACAAAGACTAGGCTCAAGAATTCCCAGTGCCAACAAATGCAATAAGCAAGTGACAGTAGAGAAGAGCTTCAACCAAGTGAATTGAAGTGATTGGCCATCTCAAGCAACGGAAACCAAACAAGTTCGAACAAGGCAGAGAAATGCCAAAATGGTTAAGAGAGGAAGAGACCAAACCAAGAAGATAATAGGGTCGCATCAATGCAATGAAACCCACAAGGACAAAATCTCAACAATAAAGCAATGCAGCCACCACACATATTTAAGGGCAAGACTGCACAGTGAAACGAAACAGTGCAACCAATAAAAGAGGCAACAAGTGATGCACAAATGAAAACATCACCAAAACAAGATAGGCTATAAGTCAAGTGCCATCATATAAGACAGCAAACACATGAATGTGCAAAAGTGAACATACATCTGTATACATACATGAATGGATGTATACAAACGGTCAAGTGAAATGCAGACAACACCAAGTAATGGTGAAGTAAGTGAAACAGGCTCAGTAATGAAGCAAATGTGATAAACAAACAGGCTGGTCAAAGTGATACTACAAGTGCAACAGGACAGTGTACACTACAACGAAACAGTGGACAGTGTCATCAAGAAACAACAAGGCCAGGCTTACAAAGAATATCAACATAAATGGGCAGTGACCGTATGCAATGCAACACAAAGCAAACCCATGTGAACATGTACACAGGAACACAATGCAACCCAATGAATAAGGGCAGAACATGGTCAACCCAACTTCAACAAAAGCTACCAAGCAGGCAATCTCAAGTGATCAAGTCTGTCGACATGATACTTGCTATGGACAGTGCAATCAAAAGCACATATATGCAGCAGCTAACTGGCATATGAACAAGTGAAACAATGACAGTTCAAATATGCAAAGGAACAATGGAGTATGAACCCAGACAACATATGCAAAGACCAAGGAACTACAACACGACATGAACCAATCTGACATGAACCAAGTACAACTGGAAACCCAAAACTGCACCAGTAACAATATATCATCGCAAGGATGCAACTAGATTTCGAGTCAAGCAGTGCACAGTGGAACGAAGAACAGTCATGGCATTTCACAAATACTATAAGGATTGCTACCAAGCTAATGAACAGAACACAAAGTACACAAGTGCACAGGTACAGGTCAATGCACCTGTAAGTCGAATGACAAAACAAAAGCACAATACAGTGAACTACCATGATTCAGAGCCAAAGTTCACAGTGAAGTCGACAAGGCCAGAATAAATCACAAAGACAACTATATTAGTGAAGGTCAGAGAAGAAACAAGTTGGAAGTACTTAGATCAACGGTGAATGGTACTAGTGCAAAGTCAAAGCAATGTCAACAGACGAGTTCAGAAATTCACAACCATGATTACCAAGGCAACAAGTTCGAACAATATAATAAAAAAATATACGCATATGAACAGGTCTGAAACGTGATGACCAGGGAAAGTTCGAACAGGGCAAATTCAACACCGTGGATATCAAGAAAAATATATATATGAATTGAACAAGTCGTAAATCATCTCAAACATCCATACGAAATCCAACGACCAAGCTATATCAGGTGACAAATTCAAACAAAGAATGTACGAACGAAAATCAAGGTTTCGAACCCATATAAATTCGAACCCAAAATCATGCACTGGAGAGTTAAATTAGATGTGAGTACAAGATTACTCACCTTCTTCGACGTGGCAACCGAGAGCAACGGGGAATCGAAAGCCCCAATTTCACCAGTTTGGAACGAGGAGAACGAAGCCCTAATCTGCTAAAGGCCAAAGTCCTAGCGAATCTCCAAGAACCCAAAAGCAAGGCCGAAGCCATAGCAAGACTCATAGGAACGAACGCGAGAATTGAAGGAGCAGCCATTATTTATTTTCTTCGTTCGATTATAATGTAGGGTTTCGAATGATTTCTTTAAAGAGGAGGGAACGGTTTATTTTATTTTATTTATCACGGCAAAAGGAAAAAGCATGGGCCAAAACAAGTTTCAAAGCCCAAACTATTTTATAAAAGAATTTCACAACTCTAAAAAGGATTTAAATCGATTCAAATCTGCAATAGCACTTAACAATCGATTTCAATCGTCTAGAGACGAAATTTAATTGGTACGAAATACTGGGTTGTTACAGACTCCCCTCCTTAAAGAAATTGCGTCCTCGCAATCATAAGGAATAAATAGATAAAAGGGTAACAACCATAAGAGCATGGCAATGTCGGATGCATAAGCAAAGCAAAGGTCAACAGGAAGGTATTGAAATCAAGGAAGTGTCAGATATGAAATCAAAAGGTTCGACTGCTTCAAATCAAAAGAATCAACAATCGTGGGGATCAAGGAATCAAAATTAGACGACTATCAAAAGCAAGAATCAATCGAGTTCCAGCATTTAAAAGAAAAGGAAAACAAAGCTGAAATCACATACAGAGCACGAATTGAATGTGAGTAAATCAGATTACTCACCTGAATCGTCAGAGAAAAAGACGAAGCTCAAGTCTCAAAATCGCAAATATTCAATCATCAAAAACGATAATTGAATTTTACAAATATCTGATTATCAAAAACGATAATCAGAAATCATAAACATTCGATTAATCAAATCGAAAAATATTTAATTATCTCAAACGATAATCAAATTTCACAATTATCTGATTATCAAAAACGATAATCAGAAACACAAATATTCGATTAATCAAATCGAAAAATATTTAATTATCTCAGACGATAATTAAATTGGAAAATATTTAATTATCACAAATGATAATCAAATTTCACAAATATCTGATTATCAAAAACGATAATCAGAAACACAAATATTCGATTAATCAAATCGAAAAATATTTAATTATCTCAGACGATAATTAAATTGGAAAATATTTAATTATCACAAATGATAATCAAATTTCACAAATATCTGATTATCAAAAACGATAATCAGAAACACAAATATTCGATTAATCAAATCGAAAAATATTTAATTATCTCAGACGATAATTAAATTGGAAAATATTTAATTATCACAAATGATAATCAAATTTCACAAATATCTGATTATCAAAAACGATAATCAGAAACACAAACATCTGATTATCAAAAACGATAATCAGAAGTCATAAATATTCAATTAACGAGTCCGGAATTAACCGAAGTAGTAAAAGTATGGTTTCATACTCATTACTTTTGCTAAATCGTTTAAATCTCTTTATCGTTTTCTTGAAAGTGCAGAATTGTGTGTTTTAAAAATAACATTTCACATTCTCAAACGGACAAGTCCGGAATTAAGCGAATTAGTAAAAGAAAGGGGTCATAGTCCTCGCTTTTTCTGAAACGTTTAAATCGCTTCCTCGTTCTTTTGAAAATGTAAACTGTAAAAATTTTTGAAAACAATTTTAATTTATATTTTTGAAACAACTTTTAAAAATAAAGAATTTTGAAAACACGTGATTAAATTAGCAATATCAGTATTGCGGGAGAACCGCTTGTAAATCCATTTCAAAATTGACGGTTACCGATGTTAACACGTTAAAGTCTCATCAAAATAACTGGCATCAAAATATAATACCAAATGAATTTTCATTCATCAAAAATGTCACAAGAATCTTCTCAAAGATAAAAAGGGATGTCATACCCTAAACTTGTATTCATAACAAGTCAATAACACATGAATTCACCAATGCACAAAAATCGATAAACATATCAATAGAAATCACGAAAATTGGTGAAGCACAAAATTCCAGAAATCATCACAAGAAATCCAGAAAACACATATTCTAGAAATCTACACACGAAATCCAGAAAACACAGATTCTAGAAATCTACACACGAAATCCAGAAAACACAAAGAAGGAGGAAGTCCGAGCACACGGACGAGAAACTATCTCATGGAAGCTATCCATTTAATTTTTACGAAGGATGGGAAGCTATTTATTTAATTTTCCGAACACACGGATGGGAAGCTATCCATTTAATTTTCCGAACACACGGATGGGAAGCTATTTATTTAATTTTCCGAACACACGGATGGGAAGCTATCCATTTAATTTTCCGAACACACGGATGGAAAGCTATTTATTTAATTTTCCGAACACACGGATGGGAAGCTATCCATTTAATTTTCCGAACACACGGATGGGAAGCTATTTATTTAATTTTCCGAACACACGGATGGGAAGCTATCCATTTAATTTTCCGAACACACGGATGGAAAGCTATCCATTTAATTTTCCGAACACACGGATGGCCCGAAGGCAAGTCCGACACACGGACGAAGAGACATCGCACAATCGCTAGTCTAAATCACAAAAATGATCGTCATGATCATAAGGAAGTGTCAATCACACCAAGCTAGTAAATATATGAGTTTAGCTTCATGTCCCATAACCACTTGCTTAACTTAAATATTTACGAACAAGCTGTAAATTTTCACTAGGAAATTATCACAAAAAGGGTTCAATCGAACAAGTCCAAGAGCTAACCGACGAAGTAAACGCAAGCGTTTCATACCACTTGTTTTACTAGGCCGTTTAATTCAATTTCTCATACGAGTGAAATAAAGGCTTGTATATACTAATAGATTGGAAAACGGTTCAAGAAAAAGAACTTTGTAGTAAAATAGTTTTGAAATCGTTTGGAAAAAGGGATTTTAATATTTACTACTAGTATAGAAAACCTTTATATTTTTAAAGTGACAAATCACAAAAATGATTGTAGAAACAATCAATCACAAGAATTCACATACGAAGATGTGAATGGAATCCAGAGAAATCGATACTGAATCCATCAGAAAGTATGTTCACAAAAATCCCGAAGAAAATGTCATCAAAGTTGCTAATAAATGATAGCAACAAATCGGGGAAATGATCAAGAATCGATTAAATTAGGAAACCAAGTCAGTTCACTAAAATTTCACATTCGAAGACGTGAATAAAATCCAAAGAATTCGATTCCAAATTCATCAAAGTAGGAATACCCAAAAATTCCAGAAATAGAAGTTATCAAAATCGACAAAGGTGATAACAACTAATTAGAAAAGAAGAATCGATTATCAACTGGAAAAACAAAGCAAATCGAGAAGAAATGCATAAATGACTTCAACAAAAGTAAGAATCAAGTCAACGTCGAAGTCAACAATTAATAGCCGCAGTCGAGTATAAAATGAATCAATCATCATTATCAAAGAAACCAACGGCAAACAAAATCAGAGTCTTGAGAATCAAGAAATTAGCAATTTCTCAAAAACAAAGTGACCGAAGTCGAAGGGAAATCCAGATGAGGAAAACACAAAATATCAAGTTCAAAATCGCTGAGATTCAAACTAGATGTGAATGAGAAATCAAAATCACTCAATTTGCAACTGGTCCAGCTATTTTTCATCACAGTGTAACAAGTACATAATGACACTCATAGCATAGAACAAAAGTGGAACAAAGTCCAAAAGTCAAAATGGCTTTAATTTGCCAAATTAAAACAATATCATCGGCTAAATCAATTCAAAGCCGAAAACACAAGAATAAGCGTTAGGAATTCTTACCTAACTGTCAAAAATAATCATATGTAAAGATGAGAGATAAACATCGACAAATAGTTGTAACACATGTTCCATCTAAGTTATGTTTTATAATTGTCCTAAACCCCAGGCTCTGATACCAAGCTGTGACGCCCCACCTCTATACCCACGCTAGCCAAGAACACTACGGTGTAGTGCTATCAACTAGCACGGAGAATAAGGCTGTTGAGGAGCGACCATCTATGTAATTGCTTTGTGCGAGCACCGATATGTCAGATAATAAAACATTGCATTTCATTTTTAGAGGAAACCCGACATACCGATACAAACTCAAAGCTACTACACAGTGGCTATAATAGTTTAGAACAATAGATATAAAAATAACACAGATAACATAAATGCGGAATAAAGATGGAACGAAAAGTCTCATATATACAATAACTGATATCAGTTACAATACATTTGACACAATACAAATGATACAACTACAACTGTCGACTCCAGAAGTTATATATACAAGTACATTATCGACTAATATACATGAATACATTATCATCTTAAAACAGACACACTGACTTCTACAACAAGACGAAGACCACTTCAAATGATATAAAAAGTCTTCATAGCTCTAGCAGCAACCCAAAGCTAAAAATCTACAACCTGTAAATACTCGGTCTGACCCGAGTATTACATTCAAAAGAAAATAATACCCGGATCAGTCTAATTCAAACTCAGTTATTAGCGCATAGAAGCAATAATAATCAATCTCAATATGGATGACAGTCACAGAAATCTCGTATATCCAACTCTCGATACGAGAATTGGATAACGGCAGATATAACACTAAACAGTGTTAATCCACAAAACAGAAATCCAAAGCAGTTTAAGCAATTGAAATGTCAATTTAAAAACATCAAAGCTAATTGGCTGCAGTACACGCTAACGTGTACTGCCTCGCCAATACAGCCTACGAATTACGCAACAGGTCGATGAATCAAGAACAAAAGAAATTCCAATTAAAGTCTATCAATTCTGTGTGGCTGCAGTACACGCGCGCGTGTACTGCCTCGCCATCACTACAACTGCACAATAAAACAGCAGTTGAAAACAGGTACAAAGACTAGGCTCAAGAATTCCCAGTGCCAACAAATGCAATAAGCAAGTGACAGTAGAGAAGAGCTTCAACCAAGTGAATTGAAGTGATTGGCCATCTCAAGCAACGGAAACTAAACAAGTTCGAACAAGGCAGAGAAATGCCAAAATGGTTAAGAGAGGAAGAGACCAAACCAAGAAGATAATAGGGTCGCATCAATGCAATGAAACCCACAAGGACAAAATCTCAACAATAAAGCAATGCAGCCACCACACATATTTAAGGGCAAGACTGCACAGTGAAACGAAACAGTGCAACCAATAAAAGAGGCAACAAGTGATGCACAAATGAAAACATCACCAAAACAAGATAGGCTATAAGTCAAGTGCCATCATATAAGACAACAAACACATGAATGTGCAAAAGTGAACATACATCTGTATACATACATGAATGGATGTATACAAATGGTCAAGTGAAATGCAGACAACACCAAGTAATGGTGAAGTAAGTGAAATAGGCTCAGTAATGAAGCAAATGTGATAAACAAACAGGCTGGTCAAAGTGATACTACAAGTGCAACAGGACAGTGTACACTACAACGAAACAGTGGACAGTGTCATCAAGAAACAACAAGGCCAGGCTTACAAAGAATATCAACATAAATGGGCAGTGACCGTATGCAATGCAACACAAAGCAAACCCATGTGAACATGTACACAGGAACACAATGCAACCCAATGAATAAGGGCAGAACATGGTCAACCCAACTTCAACAAAAGCTACCAAGCAGGCAATCTCAAGTGATCAAGTCTGTCGACATGATACTTGCTATGGACAGTGCAATCAAAAGCACATATATGCAGCAGCTAACTGGCATATGAACAAGTGAAACAATGACAGTTCAAATATGCAAAGGAACAATGGAGTATGAACCCAGACAACATATGCAAAGACCAAGGAACTACAACAAGACATGAACCAATCTGACATGAACCAAGTACAACTGGAAACCCAAAACTGCACCAGTAACAATATATCATCGCAAGGATGCAACTAGATTTCGAGTCAAGCAGTGCACAGTGGAACGAAGAACAGTCATGGCATTTCACAAATACTATAAGGATTGCTACCAAGCTAATGAACAGAACACAAAGTACACAAGTGCACAGGTACAGGTCAATGCACCTGTAAGTCGAATGACAAAACAAAAGCACAATACAGTGAACTACCATGATTCAGAGCCAAAGTTCACAGTGAAGTCGACAAGGCCAGAATAAATCACAAAGACAACTATATTAGTGAAGGTCAGAGAAGAAACAAGTTGGAAGTACTTAGATCAACGGTGAATGGTACTAGTGCAAAGTCAAAGCCAATGTCAACAGACGAGTTCAGAAATTCACAACCATGATTACCAAGGCAACAAGTTCGAACAATATAATTAAAAAATATACGCATATGAACAGGTCTGAAACGTGATGACCAGGGAAAGTTCGAACAGGGCAAATTCAACACCGTGGATATCAAGAAAAATATATATATGAATTGAACAAGTCGTAAATCATCTCAAACATCCATACGAAATCCAACGACCAAGCTATATCAGGTGACAAATTCAAACAAAGAATGTACGAACGAAAATCAAGGTTTCGAACCCATATAAATTCGAACCCAAAATCATGCACTGGAGAGTTAAATTAGATGTGAGTACAAGATTACTCACCTTCTTCGACGTGGCAACCGAGAGCAACGGGGAATCGAAAGCCCCAATTTCACCAGTTTGGAACGAGGAGAACGAAGCCCTAATCTGCTAAAGGCCAAAGTCCTAGCGAATCTCCAAGAACCCAAAATCAAGGCCGAAGCCATAGCAAGACTCACAGGAACGAACGCGAGAATTGAAGGAGCAGCCATTATTTATTTTCTTCGTTCGATTATAATGTAGGGTTTCGAATGATTTCTTTAAAGAGGAGGGAACGATTTATTTTATTTTATTTATCACGGCAAAAGGAAAAAGCATGGGCCAAAACAAGTTTCAAAGCCCAAACTATTTTATAAAAGAATTTCACAACTCTAAAAAGGATTTAAATCGATTCAAATCTGCAATAGCACTTAACAATCGATTTCAATCGTCTAGAGATGAAATTTAATTGGTACGAAATACTGGGTTGTTACACTTGCTGACTTGATAAATTCAGATTGAATTTGGTCTTGACTTTAGTAAAGATTGACTCCGGCCATTTGAAATGATTTCTGGACTTTGCGATGTTTGAGCATACGAATTTTGTTTTCCTTTGTGACTTCGACACTGCCACTGCTAGGTTGAAATCCCCTCTGTCTTTGTTCGAAACTGTTATGACTTAAATTACTTTAGAAAAACTGTCTGGGTATATGTATTCATGTGTGACCTGTTTGAAACATTGTTTCATTGGTTATTTGATGTTGAGACCTTCACTTGTATTAAGTTGCCTCCGAGCCATTGAGTTACATTTGTGGTCTGCACTTTTTATGTTCATGTGGTAGGTTGTAGCATTGAGTCTTGTGATCTTCATTGCATATTGAACCAAACCTTGTTGTCTGCATTGCTTGATTCGAAGTCTGGCAATTGTAGTCTTCACTTCCATACTACTTTGTTGATTTCAGATTTGTTGCTAGACCTATCCACTTTGTTTCACTGCATATTCTAATGTGCCTTTGTACATGACTTGTATACCTGTCTCTTCCCCTTACAGTCTATTTCACTGGTGCACTATTGCTTGTTTTAGATTGCTGCACTTGCCTTGAGCATATGTATACTGCTGCAACTTTGTACATGCTTCGATTTGGGCTTGCTATTGTTTTGAACTGCGATTTGACTTTGTCATTTTCTCTGTTGGCTTCGGCATGACCATGTTTTGGAGTTTGGTTGAAATCTGCAGGCAGGACTTTGTGGAAACATTTTTAGTTGAGAATTTATTTTGATTGTGCAATTGCTTTAAGTTTGACTTCGACATTTAACAGTTGCTTTGAATTCTCTGTTACCTTTGGAAACTACTACATCTGACTCTGTTCCAGTTCGTATGTATGTATTTCGACTTGGCTTATTTTTGTTGCATTTGGACTGGTTGTCCACTGGTCTGCGAGACATGATTGCATTCGTGGTTGCACTTCAGTTTCTTGTATATGTATACAAGTGTTCACTTGATTTTGAGTTTTGCACCTGAGTTGTTTTGTTGCATTCATTCTTCACTATGATATTTGAAGTCAGATACTTTTGTATACAGTTGCAGTCGCGACTTGCATTGAGGTTCACTGCATTTGTATCTTGCCGTTTCATTTGAAGTCTAGCACTTCACCATTGACAGTTTCATTGTATATTTGGAAATTTAGTCTAATTCTTGAGTTCACTTGAAACTGGGTAATTTGTCACTGTATTGGTTTCAGGATGTATCTTTGCATTGTATATCTCCTTTGTTTCATTTCGTTTTGCTGGTTTGTGGACTCGAGCTGTCTGCTTTTTTATTCGAGTCTGCACCGTGACTTGAGTTGAACCCGATTTTTGGGTTTGACCTTGTGGTCGTTTGTGACTTTCATTGAACTTTCATGTATTGCATCACGGTAGTGGCGAGGCAGTACACGCGTGCGTGTACTGCAGCCACACTGAATTGTCATTTTATGTGACATTTAAATTATTTGGATTGTTTTGTGTTCATTTCAATATTTGGGAATTTTATTTGATTCAGTTCGATTGATCATTTTGTTGTGTCTAATTATCTATTCGATAATTAGATTCTGAGTTTCTAACTATTATTTAATAATTAGACTTTGTTGTTAATTGTTGTTTAGACAATTCTGAGGTTTTCTAAATTATCTTTATTTATAATCTTTTTATTTATCTTGTTGATGATTTGGATTCGCTGATTTGTTGTTTAACACTGTTTAGTGTTATATCTACCGTTATCCGATTCTCTCATCGAGGAGTTGGATATACGAGATTTCTGTGACTGTCGTCTATTTGATATTTTATTATTATTGCTTCTGTGCATTAATAACTAAGTTTGAATTAGATTGACCCGTGTATTATTTTCTTTTGAATTTAATACTCGGGTCAGACCCGAGTTATTTCAGGTTGTTGATATTCTGCTTTGGGTTGCTGTTTGAGCTATGAAGACTTTTCATATCTTTTGAAGTGGTCTTCGTCTTTTTGTAGTAGTCAGTGTATCTGTTTTAGGTTGATATGTATTCATGTATATTAGTCGATAATGTACTTGTATATATAACTTCCAGAGTCGACAGTTGTAGTTGTATCATATGTATTGTGTCAACTGTATTGTAACTGACATCAGTTATATATATATGAGACTTTTGTTATCTGTGTTCCGTATTTTATTATCTGTGTTATTATTATATATATTGTCCTAAACTATTATGAACCATCATAGTTTGTTTTATACTGGAATTGGGTAAGTCGATGGGAGTAAATAAATAAGAAATGAAAAATGAAAAATATATACCACTCCTATCGAGGTAACCAATACTAGTGTAAGGCCAACTACGGATGGCCGCTCCTATCCAGCCTTATTCTTCGTAATAACAGACAGTATTTCTTTTAATACTCTTTGTTATTGTGAGCATAGAGGTGGGGTGTTACAAAATGCTTTTTTAAATCAAAAGTGCAAGTCGAGAGATGGATATGTGATCCACGAACTGAAGTCCGCATGTAGTGTAGAGGATGTAATATTAGTATATAATAACATAGCATGCTTGTGTGATAGTGACTTAAAAAAATGTGTACATTTACAATAAGAACCTTACCCGAACCTTCCATAGCACAAAGATTTCTCCACATTATTCCCAAATGACCAATTATTTTATTTATGTTACACACCACAAAATTTATTTCATCATATCTTGTTCACATTTTGTCAGCAAATCAGTGTTGACATCTTGTTCGTATTTTATGTTCATATTTTATCAGCAAATTAGTCTTGAGTGCCCACAGATTATCACTCAAACAAACTAATACTGGGAACAGATAAGTTATTTTTCTCAGAAATGGATCAACCACCCGATAAAGAGAAGAATAAGCCACAATATTTTTTTTCATATATAATGATCATTAATTCTTCCTGTCCACTTGAAAAACCATGTTGTACTCATGTCAAATACAAAATAAAAGGAAAATCCATACTTTATATTTCATTCTTCATAATCTTTCTTCATAGGCACAGTTATCTTTATCAATGATATGTGCACATGTTTTTCTTATAGAGGTCAAAATATAAAGCTAATTTATGCAATAAATATTTTGACAGTATGCTTTTTGTTAATAGATTTAAAATCAAATACTAAATGTATTTATTAAAGTTCTGACTATTGTAGAACAGAAAGACCCACTCTACTGCGTAATATATCTTTAAGTCCAAAAGAAAATAGCACAATAGTAAGCAAATAATAAATCCATGCTATGATTTCATATATATTTTTTTCTGTCTCAGTTCAAAATAGGCTAGAAATTATCTTGAAACCCCACCACAAATTTGTACTTGGAACTTCATGTATACATAGAGTTATTAGTGAAAATAACTATGCATGTTGTCATAAAATACAGAGATTATAGTTCAGTTCAACAGGACATACATTAATTTGAATTGGAATTATCAATGAATCGGTTCAAAAGTACAAAAAACCTCTGCCAAATCGCCAATAGTAGAGAACAAAATGTCGCTGAAGAAAGAATTATTCTATTTTGTGTTGGATTTACCAAATGAGCTACAACTATAATTGTAGTAGAAATTATGAACATGACATATCAATATACAATTCATGGAAATAAACTGTCAAATGAGCATCACATAAAACATATTTAATACACATGCCCAGAAAAAATACTTGAAGAACAAAAAGCTGAATATGGGATATGAATGGGCTAGTAAATGGGATCAAACTGATCGTAGTAAGAAATTTTTGTTAGTAAACTAAAACGAATCTTTTAATCTAATAGGATTTACTATGCATGGAAAAGATTAAAATAAAATCTATAAATGAGGGAAAATGCAAAATAGAGAGGAGCGATACAATCAAAATAAGCAAATTTGAACAGATATAGAGAAATTAATGTAATATTAAACATCTACTTCTATGCCATCACTTGAGAATCCAGAGGTATAAATGTTGCAAATGTCAAGTGATTGAAAATAATAATTCAATTCTTGTGTTCAAGTTTTAAAATAAACCAAGTGGTTAGTTGGGAATAACATGTTGGTTTTAGAAAAATAAAGAGTAAAGAAAGAAGTCTGAAATCAAAAATAAAGCGGTCAATATCAATTACTAAACTATACAAAATACTATTCACCAATTCAATTTAATTTACCAATACATGTGGGAGGGAAGTAGACAGCCATGGGGAGAATTCTAATTCGATAGTATTATTCTAAAATATTTTGATCTCAAATCCACTCTCATTTTTCAAGCAAAATTGTTGCAACTATAACAAATAAAAAAGAGTTATTCGGTAAATAAATAGGCAAGAAAATTCATGTTAGATAATTTCCACAACCAAACACAAAATAAAAAATCTAATACTAATTTAATCGAGCAATCAAATTCATTTACAAATTAATGAAATAGAATGATTTTTTATATTTAATTTGGATAATGCAGACAACAATCAAGAATAAATTGAATCACATGATGGGATTAGATGAGGCAGTAACAGATTTTAGGAATTAAAAGAAGAATTCAAAGAACCTAGGATGAGTAATGTTACGTACATCATTTTAAAGTAACATAGGACAATTCAAACTCAAGAAAAGCAAGCAAGAAATAATTACCTGACGAAGACCGGTGGGAGGGAAGCAGACATCCACAGCAAGGGTTCCAATTCCATAGCTTTCTTCTAAAATCCATTGATTTCAAATTCAGTCCCATTCTCCGAGCAAAATTATTGTAACTGCGGAGTTATTAAGTAAACAAATCAATGAGAAAGTTCATTTTAGATCATTTCCACAATCAAACGGAAAATCAAAAATAGAAAATCTAGTATTAACTTAATTAAGCAAATAGATTCATTTACAAATTTGTTAAGTGAACAATTTTATGCCATATCTACCAGATTTGGCCAACACGGACCACAATCAAGAATAAATAGAATCACACAATGGGATTAGATGAGGTATTAACAGATTTTTGGAATTAAAAATAGAAAAATTCCAGGAACCCTAGGATGAGTATTGAAAGGAGAAAGCAATAATTTGAAACTGAGAAGCAATCTATGTGCCATGAGCCGAAGAAGCTTTGATACCTAGGGAGAAACATTTCTATGTCATTCTAACTATTATCGATAATGCTATGGGTTGGAACAATCAAACATACCTTTGTATGATGATGCGTCGGCAAATTGCAGGAGTCGGGCGAGGGTGAATCGACGACTATCAATTGAATAGGTGGTGAAAACAGTGGAAAGGAAGGGGCGAATTCGATGGACGAATATCGACGAATTGTAGAAGTCTGGCTGGGTTGAATTTGGGGCTATCAATTGAATCAGAGCAGAAACAATGGAGAGGAAGGGAAAAAAATTAGTTAGGGTTTTGGTGGAGTAGGAGAAAGATTAGGACGATGTAGAAATTGTCACAAAATAAACGCGCAAGAACAAAAAATTGCGTCAGCGTAGATGAATTTTTTTTGGAGACTGTTCAGTTGCCAAAATTCAAGGGGGCCCGTGTGAGCTTGAAATTTAACTCACTAATAATAATATAGTATATATTATATATACATAATTGTCTTATTTGGTAAATCTACACTCTTATGCACTACACCAAAACAGGTGATTCCCAACGAGTATAATTGTCGCAAACAGTTTCAGCAACACTTATTAGCGTCGCTGTAGGGGCGTCGCAATTTATTTCTAACGCTTATAAGCGTTGGCGAGTTTAGTTTCCCAACGCTTATAAGCATTGGAAGGTTGTATTCGCCAACACTTATAAACGTTGGTGTATATTATTTAGTAACGCTTATAAACGTTGGCAAATTAACCATCCAACATTGTTTAATTTTCTATACTGACGCTTATAAGCGTTTTTAATTGCCAATGCTTATAACGCTTTAACAGCATTATTATACTACATTCAATAGGAACCCAAAATTTACAATATTCATGATCAAATAACATCATAAATTTCATTGTCAACTACTTCATAACAATGTCAACTACTTCATAACAAGTACAATACATAATCAAGTTGGTTAATTCAATACATAATCAACTACTTCATAACAATGTCAAATTGGAATACAAAAGACAACGTAAATTTCATAGTGAAATTCTACAAATACCGAATACGAAACTCCGGCCATATAACGAAACCTCCATTTGAAAAATCACATAACTTGTACATTCCATTTTGAGGACCATCATAAATTGGTGCATCCGGTTCAAGAACATCATCCACCCAAATTACTTTCTCTACATTCGGTATCACCTTCCTAAAAAGACGGTACAAACTCTATCGAAACTGCTTCTGTATGGAAAATAACATGTCTTATCATCATTCGACTCCAGTTGGAAGTAAGAAATGTACTCATGTCAGAAAGTTGAAGAAATCAGTTCATTTATGTGTACAATAAAGATAAAAAAAACTTTGTAAACTGAAATTTATATATAGGCCAAATGCAGTATGAATTTAAATGTTATAAATATTATATAACAGTAACCTAGTTTGACTGTAACTGGAATATTACAGGCATAGGGCAGAAGGAAGCAACAGTCCTTACCATGTTATATTAAAACAATGTTGGAATCAGACAGATGTCCAAATGCATCCATTGCAATTGATGAATTTAAAGGTTTACTTTGATCATGTAATATTCTATTTGACTAATATACTATTTCCTTTTGTCATTTAAACAATCAAAAGGAAATACATGAAAGTGATCCAGAAAAAGAATAAGTGGTATAGATTTCAGCAAACAAATATTAAGATTGAAACTTGTTGGCAGCATTCGCTGTATAAATTCAAAGAAAATTATTTTCTCAACGATACCAAAAAAGCTGAAACTAAACCATCTTTTATCGATGTAGAAATAATATAAACTTAAAACAATATTCAGGAAGTTTAATTTCCATTTCAACGTGTGAAAAAAACAAGACAAGTAGAGTAATTTTTGAATAGAGCTAAATGAACCTGTCTAAATTTTACAGAGAGTTTTAGGACAAAAATACCATGATTTAATTAGGAATGGATGAAAATCAGGGGACAATTTAGTTACTTTGTGTAATATAGTACGATTAATACAGGGCATAGATGTGCAGACTCCTTTCCCTCTTCTAAATATTAGTGTACTTGTTTTTTGATCATTTTGTGATAACATAAGTTTCTACTTATATACTTCACTCTTGCCTTATCTTCTTTCAACAAGGGCACAATGCATTCAATTAGTCTTCCACATCCTCAGATTTTGGAAAGTCACCCTTGGAAGTTTAGTTAAAATGTTATCATTTAGGATCTGATCCAAATTTAATTACCTAGACCACTATTAGGTTATTAGTTGATTCACGTCTGATATATAGTATATACAGCATTCCCTTTAAAATAAGCTAGCATACATGCTATTCTACGTGTGTGTGTGTAAGTTAACATGATGTTAGCTTATATTGATTCATTCCAATTGGTATTTTTTTTATATGTAAAACTACACAAAAATGAACTAGTTGTTCATTATATCTTGTTTTTTCAAAAAATATGAACTAGTTGTTTATTATATGGGCTTGTGTACCTTGGCTCTGAACACTGTAAGTGAATCAATTGTTTCCATTGATTTTGAGCTCTCAGGGATGACTTGGTGAATGAGGCACACAAATGATACATATTGACCTCGATTTAAAGAATCGCCAACAAACATTATTCGTTTACCATGAAGGCTTTCCATCATTTGTGTTGCATTGAAGCTGCATAAGTCAAAAAAATACTGGATACTGTCAGAACATAGTAAAAAGTTTATTAACTTAATTTTTTATTTTTTATAATTTCTTTTGGTTGATACAAATAAACACGTGCGGATGCCTCAAGCTAATTTTTTTTCCCAGTGATGCGAATAAGAAGGCTAAATTTTTTTCTTTTTTTTCTAAATGTGGCGAAGCCTTATTACCAAAATAGCGTTCAAGTGTATCATATTCAAATTGAAGTTCAAACCATAAGAATACCCATATTCACTAAGGATGTCATGGATAATTTTCTGATTGTAAAATGAATTACAAAATGAAAATTTTAAATTGAGAGAAAAAATTATCTGTAGTGTTCTGCCACCACTTTGACAATAAAATATTTCAGCAAATTTTAATTTTGTATCTAGAAATGAAGATTTTAACATTTTACATCTACCACATAGTTATCCGTATAATCAATATTTTTTCATCTGTTACGCCAATAAAACCACTGACTGGCTGTCAATAGTCTTTCCGTTTAGATGAACCAACGAAGGTTCCATCTCAAAACTGTTGAAAGAAAAGCCAAGTTCAAATTAAATTATTAGAACAATGTAACAAACAACATGAGATTTAGCAGATGAATATGGTAAGAATTCAAATAAAAGCATGGGACGAAAAACATATAACGTACCCAAATTTAAATGTTATGGTATTCAGTTGAATCGTGTAAATAATCAAGTTCACAACTGCTTAAGTAATTCGATTACCACTGTTAGATATGATAATAACTTATCTATACATACATATTCAAAATTGTGCAACAATAAGGAACTGTTGAGAGGCAACACAGATAGTTTTCAGTGGTAGTAACTACCAAAAGGACATTCAGATCAACATTAAGGAAAACTAAGTGACGTCAACATGTTATATGTAAAATATAGCAACAATTAATCTATTTTGAAGCTATATATGTGCCAAGTAGTTGAACCAAGATTTGAGCACATCAATCACAGTAAACAGTTCAACAAACAAAAAGTAGTTTATCTCTAAATAACAGTGAACACAAACTGCATGACCAAAGTTACAAAGATTTGTTCACCGACAACCGCCTACTCAAGCACATAACAATGACCAACAACAGGGTAAGGGTAAAGATGCACCTGATTTACTATGCCGCAAAAGATTTGATGTTTTAATAAAATTTGCATCTCAAACTTCATAACCAAAGTCCATATGAGTCAAGAAAAGGATTGGAAATGGACTAAAATGATAATTATGTAACATCTCTAAAAGAGTCAAGACGCTATACTGGCTAACAAACAACTAGCATGACTTAGACTAGATTTATATGGTTAATACAACCTATGTTATATTAGCCACTAAGCATCTGATATATTCATTAATATTCATTTATCTTTCATTATACTTTCAACAGTAATTACGATAGGGACATGAGCAGTAAAAGTTATTCGAGGAGCTTGGCTAAATAAAAATCAAATATAATCAAAATGTATGGACAAGCAAATAGTAGACGGCAAGATTACATTGTTTTGGTTTGATCCTTGGGTGTAGGTGGGGCGCATAGTTGACAAACTTGATAGAAATCTCATGTTCATCTGTAGTACAGAATAAGTATGTCACCTGATTTTTGAAGAGCAACTCGAGCATAGGATATGTGGAAGACAAATTTCCTTGGATAAACAATTAACTGCACCTTCAACATTTAAACTGCTTTGCCAATTAACTGCAATCCACCAGACCCCATCCTCCTTCATCATCTTAACCCAATCCTACATCCTTCGAGCCCTGTCTGAGTTTACCACTTTGAACTGTCGTACGTAGTGACTGCGTCAATATCTGCTCAAAATCATGCATCATCTGCAAATACACCTTGCGATCAAACACTTAACTCCTGCTTTTGCCATTTTATGAAATTAGCCCATGCTAATTTTGGGATTCGAACACCACTAATCTGAAGGTTGGTGACGTAATTCCATATCTCTGATGTTGTCCCATGATGTGAGAACTGGCATATGATTTGATAATAATACACTCGGTTTTGCCAGTAATATGAAACAAACAAAGGGTAATTTAATCATTTTGCATTTGATTTTCAGATCCCTGATAATAATACACTCAGTTTTGCCAATTGTACTTTTACAAATCAAATTTAGTTACCAGAATCTAAAGCTATCAGATCCTTTTGCCCGATTATTTGAATCTCAATCCAGATAAGGAATTTATATAACAAAGTGGCCTTTGAATCGGCATATGAACTGATAGTAAGAACCTCACTTCCGTTTCGCCATTGACAATAAGGGAAACATATAACTTTTGATTTGCAGATCCCATATCTAATTGGAGGAATAATTTTATGTCAGTAATTTATGTTCATGTGAAAAACAAAAAAGCGATATGCAGCGGGGTAAAAAAATGAAAAAAATGAAAATGGTGAGGAAACAGAAGATTAAAAAAGTACCTTTTTCATTGTGGACGTAATTTCACCGTCTAAGTTGGTAGGGAAGAACATGTAGGCTGGGACGTTCAATTCTCTGGCTGCGTCGAAGGTGTCTGCTCTGAACAAATCGGTGACGAAGGCGACCAGATTATGTTTGCTTTTGAGGTTTTTAAGGATAGTGGCGACGGAGGGGACGGATCGTACGGACGCGACGGACATGCGCGTTTCGATGGCGGCGTTGGAAGGGAGGTCGCTGAGGTCCACGGGTGGAAGAGAGATGGAAGTGATTGAAGGTGGTAGAGAGGAGAGGTATGCCTGGTAATCGAACGTGTAATTGAAATATCCTGGAAACGATTTGGGGAAAATGCGGCCAGGAGGAATAAGCGTGGTTAGGGTTAAGCGTGATATGTTATTTAATTGCAATTTTGCCCTAGTATATTTCAATTAACTCCAATTAAACCAAGGCTTACAACGAAAATAAGTGTCGCCGTATTTAAAAGTTTAAATTTTTATTTTCAGTAACACTTATATTGGATAGCGACACTTATTAGCGAGACTAAAATGCAACCCATATAAGTGTCGGCAAATGGAAAAAAAAGTGTTGCCAAATGACTGTTTTGGTGTAGTGATGCTAATCCATATGCATTAATTTTTCTTCTTCAAATTATTATGCTCTGATTTACAACATGATACTGGTAAAAGGTAACCCAATACAAAACATAATGCAGTTCAAAAATCAATTCAATACAATGCTAACTTGTTTGAAAATTAGATATGGTATATGGGACGAAATGGAGTAAGTATAAATATTAATGGGTAAATAAGGGATGGAATAGTTATAAATGCATAGTATTATGTATGTAATAAAGTTCTTTTAGATGATAAACATTGATAAATACAAAAGCTTATTTTCAAACTTTGACTAAGAAGCATGCACGTACGATTTGTTTAATATGTATTATTGAATGACATTTTTTTAGTACTATTAAGTAGGCATAATATTAAATGGAATATCACACTTTTATTCAATATTAAAAGATTGTTGGAATTTAAAATAAAGAGGAAGCATTAGATGGTTATTGTGACATGAAAGGAAAACTTCTTTGGAAGCGAAATTCAACATGGGACTATGGTGCGATCGATAATTATCGTCTGCTTATCAAGGTTAACAAAATGATCCTCCAAACTTATGCACTTAAGGTTGTAAGATATGGAGATTTTCAAAAACTATTGTTCAAGAGCATTAATTATATTTAAAGAACTATTGGATATAGAGAGATGAAGAATGTGATTCCTTTATGTTATTTTGTCTCAATGAAGAGAGGATAAAATAAACGCTCATTTTTTCTCCACCTCCTTTTATACTAATCATTCCTAATAAAAATAATCCCTTGAAATGTAATCAACTACTCATTAACAAATAATGGGAAGTAAAAGAAAAAAGTTTTGGAAGAGGGAAATTACTTTTAATTTTAATGTTGTTTGTATCCAACAATACCCCATTAACTACAACGAAACTCAAAGTATAACATCCATGAAAATGAAGAAGTTTCATATGTTAGTACCAATATCATTTAATTTTACTAACGTTATCTGACTAGTGAATGTCTATTGAAATATAAAAATTTATGCTTATCAGTTTAGCGCAAATAGTAAATTTCTCTTGAATTACAAAGATTTGGGTAGAGACCATAAAACATAGATTACACTTTATGTTTCTACCAACTCCACGGTAAACATGCACTTTTTATTGCCATGTTCTCACCTTGGGAATTCATGGGTTTTCAAGAGAGATTTTCTAAATGTTTCATAGAAGGTAGCCCAGCTTCACACTCAAATATTTGTGTTCACCAAGCTTATCTCTCTAACACCATCACATATGGCCATGGACTTATTAAGAGTCAAATGATCAACCATAAACCAAACAATAGAACTATTAGGTCATCTCAAAAACATCACCAATGCCGATTATGGATTCGATAAAAGAAATAAGGCATAGTCTTAAAAAAGCCAATATAATCTACTAAGTGCATCTCAAAAGCACAACCAATAATGATGATAGATTTAATAAGAGTTGGAAGCTCAATCTTAGAAAAATAAATGAAATTTATAAAGCACCTCAAAAACATCATAATAGCTAGTTATGAATTTAATAAGAATGAGAAGGTCGGCCTCAGTAAAATCCATCAAGTACATCTCGAAAGCACCACCAAAGATAAATTTGGATTTTATAAGAGAAAACTAGCTCAATATTAGATTAGTCAATATAACCAACCAAGTGTATTTCAAAAACACCGCCAATGTTGGTTGCAGATATAATAAGAGCAAAAAGACTCAATTTCAAATCTATCAATAAAATCCACTAGTGCTTCTCAAAGCACCACTAAGGCTGACTATGTATTAATAATGAACACAAAGCCCAAAACAAAGACTATCACTGAAGAATCTATCAAGTGAATCAAAAAAGTACCACTAAAACTAGTTATGGATTCATAAGATGCGTAGCTCAACTATAGAAAAAACAAATAGGGAAATTTAGTGCAAAGAGAAATCATATGGCTTCATTTGACCTCGAATTGGTACCCATCATACTTATCTCTACTCATGGTTAGAGGCTCGTCCCATGAAGATTCAAGTACTATTTTACTTTATAACTATTTTGTGAATGTATCCACTAAGTTCCTTTCCATTCTTATGAAATGTTTATCACTAGGATAGTAAGCACAATTACTCAATTAACTCATAGGATAAGAAATGTCAGGTCTATTATGCTTTATAAGGAAGATCACATGCGTGCCAAATCAAAACAATCAAACATTTTTAAGATTTTCTCAATGAAATGAGATTGATATAGCGAGAAACCATTTCCAATTTCTCTAATTTTTAGTATCTACTGTCACTTGTCCACCAAATGTACACGCTATCTAAGGTTCCTCATAGGGAAGCCAACAAATTCTGTTACTTACAATACCGCAAGGAGGTGATGCCAATAACAGGGACCCGTCGGTGCACTATAACAGTAAGGTCTCTACTTCTTTGTGTTCATTAGTAGGGTAGAGCACCTCTTGGACCTTTAACATATAACCTTACAGGTGTTTGGTAAATTTCCTTGTCCTTTGTAGCTTTCTAGCTTCAATATACGAGACTTGTTTCTTTTTTTCATTTTCAGTTTGTACCAGGATACAACCCAAATGTAAGTGATTATAAAGATCGCTTTGAGGACATATATTTGAAGATAATAAATTGCTCAAAGAGTGGAGGGAATATGGAGAACATTCCTATTAGTGTAACTCTAAGGGAAGCTGGACTCCTAGTTGGCTCTCAAAACATGGAATACATTGGCAAGAAGTTTAAGGCTGGCAAGAAGTTTAAGGCTAGCAAGTCATGGTTAAAGAAGGACAACGAGTTACAACAAGGGAAGGCCAGCACCCTCATGCCTCAAAATGTACTAGAACCTATGCAACGACTTGTATTCTACATATCAGATGATATTAATATTATCATATGAGGTCGTATAATTATATAACTTTGGAAAACGACCACTAGAGATATTGTTCCATCCTTAGAATTTTTATCAAACGATTTTGGCCTTGAAAAATCTTGTTTGTCCAATAACTTTTGATAGGAGTCGAATTAATATCTGAAACCACTTTCATTAAATTGGGATGATGGTCTCTCTCTCCGTAGAGTGGTCATAAGAGGAAAATGGACTTACCGTTAGAAAGATATGACTATTTGAAATTTTACTTGATTTTGAACAACTTAATAGGTGATTAGTGAGTTAATGGTTATGCCCAAAGCCCATTTCAGAATTAGCATTAGGATGGGGCTGATGGGACTTCTTCCATCATTTCACACTTCCCAAAAATAGAGAGAAAACCTCCATTAATCATTTTTTAGCCAAAAAGCCACTTTAAACCTTACTTTAATTAGCCAAATCTTATCATTAGAAGGAGATAAGCATAACTAGCACTTGAGATTTGAAGATTTTCTATTGGAGATCACTTAGAGCTATTATTCATCTCAGATTTCATGCATTTTGGGTTGCTTTTGATTGCTTTGGATCTAAGTGAGTGGTTAGGACCTCTCACTTATTAATTAGTCATTATACACCTAAAAATAATGTTTTAAAATGATTTTTGGATCCTTAAACATGTTTTAACCTTTAACTAATCATATATGTAAATTTTAAATGATTTGGAAAAGATTTATAAAATTCATATTCTTATGGATCTCCTTTATTCTTATAGTTATAACCCTAGATTTAGACTTCACTTTGATATGTATGGACGTATACTTATTAGGATATATGGTATATAATAATTGCTTGAATGTATGATGTTTGTTTAGTTGGAAATGCCGATCGAATGGCAATTTAGTTTTAGAGATGAGCTATGGAAGCTATGGATCGGTAATGATCCATAAAGTCAACTTGATCGAAATTTGGTGCAATACATATAAGACAACAAGGAAGGCCTCATAAGGCTACATTCCAAGTTTCAAGTTGTTTGGGGTTCCTTTTCTCGAGTTATGGATCTATGGCTATGGCTCGGTGGCTATGGATCGATGGAGGAGAGTTTCATGTGGAGGAGCATGACTTGTTGCATTGAAGTGTGGGATTGATGATGGGATGGATCCGTGATGATGGTGGTTATGGATCGGTGATGATAGATTGGTGGCTATGGATCGATGGAGGAGAGTTTCACGTGGAAGAGCATGGCTTGTTGCATTGAAGTGTGGTATCGATGATGAGATGGATCAATGATGATGGATCGATGGCTATGGATCAATTGAGGAGAATTTCATATGGAGGAGCATGGCTTGTTGCATTGAAGTGTAGGATCGATGATGGGATGGATCGGTGACGATGGATCGTTAGCTACAGATCGAGTATGATGGATCAACGACTATGGATCCGTGGAGGAGAGTTTCACGTAGAGGAGCATGGCTTGTTGCACTAAAGTGTGGGATTGATGATGGGATGGATCGGTGGCTATGGATGAATGGCTATGGATCGGTAATGATGGATCAGTGGCTATGAATTAGTGATGATGGATCGGTGGTAGGGAGAGTTCGAGCTACTCTGAATCATTTGCAGTCTTGCTTGGGGACATGGCGATGTTTGCTTCGAATCTTGGGTATGTTCGCTTTGAGCTTGTACCAACCCATACATTTAGCCAAACATGGTCAAGTGTTAGATCGGTACCGAACCATAGGGTTCGGTGGTGATATTGACGAGGACGATGCATGGTGTGACGATGATGATTACATGAGGGGAAGTGATGGCTTTGATGATGGATAACTATACTTCGAGACATAGAGTAGAGGACTATGAATCAGATTGAAGGAACTATTGGAGGGAAGTTACAGGGCGAGTGATGATATTCTACGAATAATGATAGTAGAGAATCGTCCCAACCACGACAACTTCTGACGGGAGATGTAAGATCAACTCTAGGAGGTGCTCTGCAATAGATGACATGTGCAAAGGGGTCATTGAAACGAGGGTTTGGAGAGTACTCGTAAAGCAAGGGCAATATGGGGTACCCATTCAGAATATGATGGGTCCTAATCTCTATGACAGGCGATCTTTTCTCCATGATGGGCGATCTTTACTCTGGATTAGCCATGATGGGCTATCTCGTTCCTGGCCAATCAAGCGGCATGGATTTGAGTAACGAGGAACAGGGCCTTGAGTAGTCTTTGACCATGATAGGTCATTCGAGTTATCATGTATCCAATGCATTGAGTGAGTGAATGTGAGGATGAATGATGGATGCTATGTTTTCTTGATTTCTTATCACTCTATGAATGTCACATGACATCGATACTATTGATATAAATATCTAGACACCCATTAGTACTTTGATGTACAATACACGCATGATGAGTATAATATAGAGTAGCCTATATCATGTGTATGTGCTAACTATGTTGATGTAAGGCACGTCAAAAATGATTTTCCATACCATTTGTCCTAGTATATTGACTTTATAGTATTTGAGATTTTCCACCGCTCACACCAGACTATTGTTTGACTTGGGATTTTATACTTTGCTTCATATTATTTCGGATACTCTTATATGAGTAGATTATGGATATCAGGTCTAGTAGGCACGTGGAGCTAGACAGAGGATGGGCTTGAGCTCATACTCTCGTACTACTATATTTACTTATTATGATTCTCTGTTCCGCTGCATAGCACTATGGAGCTTACTAGTGCCTTTATTGTTTAGAGACAGCTTGTTTATGAGTTGGTATTTGATGTATAACTCTAACGCTAATGCAATAAACTATAGGATTTATTTACTCTAATCTCTATGATTCATTCAACTATTACTGTCTTATCTATTTTATACCTGAGATTTTACTATTATATTTTATCGCTGTGAGATATATGATAGGTTCTATGGTGTTTAATTTATCTTACAACCTTAGATATCATCCTACATCGGTCGAGCACCGTTGCAGTGCACTATACATGTATGATTGCATGCCAGAGGTGGAGGTCGGGCGTCATATTCGGTATCAAAGCAAGGTTGCATGGTTTAACATAACGGATAACATGATCTAGCAGAGATAGGATATGAGTTCTCACCCTAAATTGGATCGAGAGTGTGTGTGTGTGTGCACAGGAGAGCATATACTTGTTAGATATATTTTTGTTTTCGAAACTATATAGTATATAAGTTGCACTGCACACATGAGTACTACTTAAGCAGAATTCCTTATAGAGTGACCGATCGTCCTTATCACAGATTGAAGGATGAGTTGTCAAAGAAGAAATGCTTTTAGGAACTCTATCTCTGGAGCGAAAGAGCGAGCTGGCTCGAGAGCTGCTAAGCCCGACTTGCAGACGATGTTCGATACCATGATGCAAAACATGTTGCAGAATGGTCAAGTAGTTGCTCCAAATGTTGCCGTTGATGATGGTCTCTAGTGTAGGCACCTAGAGCCGATTTCGCTAAGATGAACAAAGACTTTGCTAGTCTTGATGGGAAACTATTCCAAGAAACGTAGTCGGCAATGAAAGTGCAGGATTGGCTTGATACCTATGAAAGGATCTTCGACGACTTAGAGCTGAATGATGGTATGAAAAGGCAGTTGGCTTCCCGACAACTTCAAGGACGAGTCATGAACTGGTGGAAAATGCCGTGAAGGTCGCTACTGCCGAGGACCAGTTCACATGGGACTAGTTCAAAGTCTAGTTCGAAGAAAAGTTTATTCCTACAGCTCGAAAGTCATCATGTTTCATAAGTTCGTAGATCTGAGGCAGGGAGGTATGATTGTTTCTGAGTATGTTGCTGAGTTCGATGCTCTATCGAAATATGGGATGTATTTCATTGGCACTCTATTAAAGAAGAATGAGAAGTTTATCATTGGCTTAGATGACTACTTGGGAGAGAAACTCGTGAGCCATATTGATGAGACTTTTGAGATGATAGTCGAGAAAGGCTTTGAGGTATAAGAGTCTTTATCCGAGGGCGAAAGCTATTGTTCCTAAAGATGAGCCAAAGCCGCAATTAGATGCGGGAGGCAAAAAAAGTGGAACAATAAGGGAAAGCAGTTTCAGATAAAAGGTGGCCAACGGAAGAGCAAGCCAACTCCGACTTGCTACAACTGCTTAGAGAAGGGTCACTATAGTCGAGACTGCAAAGCCGGGGGAAGAAATGCTACAATTGCAATAAGTTTGGGCACATTCATAAGGACTATCTAGAGCCACTAAAGCAGAAGCATATTGTGAAAGCATATGCTCTCAACGCTGTCATAACTTCATCGAGTGCTCCATCACAATAGAGAAGGGAAATGGGGTCGTTATTCAAGGTATGTTTTCCATTTATGATATTCCCATACTTGTTTTGTTTGATACCGGGGAATCACATTCCTTTATATCTAGTGGCCTAGTAGATAGATTAGGATTGAAACCCAAAATTGTTGACTGACCTTTGATTTTGACAAACCTTGTTGGAGGCTCCACTAGCTTGTGTGTGGTTTGTCGTGGTTTGGTCTTATCAAGTCGTGGATGTTCTTTTGATTGTGATTACTTTGTTTTGGGTTACTTTAGGTTTGGTATTATTCTGGGTATGGAATGGCTTCATAGATATAGAGTGATCGTGGATTGTGAGAAGTCATTGATGATGATAGGTGTAGATGATGGGCAAGTGGTAGTGTTAGGTTGCCTACTAGATGGTGAGGTGATGGTTAGCTTTCTATATTCGCTCGATACCTCCACCCGATGTGTTGCCATTAGTACATATTGCTACGGTGTATCCAGATGTATTTGAGGAGGTGACCGGACTTCGGCCACACCGAGAGATCGAGCTCCGTATTTATTTAGTTAAACATGCCAGACCGATAGTGATGCCCTTGAGGAGGATGGCACCTAGAGAGCAGAGAGAGCTCAAGGTGCAAGTGAATGACCTATTGTGAAAAGGGTTCATTCGCATGAGTATTTCTGAGTGGAGAGCACCCGCAGTGTTCACCACGAAGGCGGATGGTTTCCTTAGATTATGTGTTGATTACCATGAGGTGAATAAAGTGATGTGGAAGAACAAGTATCCACTCCCACATATTGTCGACTTATTCGACCAACTTCATGGTAGTGGAGCATTTTCTCAGTTGGATCTTGCAACGTGATTTCATAAGCTAAGAGTAGTAATGGAGAGTGCCGATTAAAGTGTTTGTATGTCGTTTGGTTTCTATGTGTAAAGGTCTAAATTTCTGTACCCTTCGAGTCGACAATAAACCACACATGTCTAACCCGAATTGAACAAAAAAATACATCTTTAAAGGTAAGAAAGAAAAGTAGACAAAGCAGAATCTCACTCTAATGGAATAACATATATTATTGAATAATAATCTTTACAGTGGAAAATTTTAAAATACATATCAGAGTCTAACCTAGATTCAGCTTGGATAGTTATAATACCTGTTCTTACAATTGCTGAAAAAAACAACACACGATGCAGCAGAAAATAGAATACACCCAAAAATTGATGAAGGTCTCCAGCTCTCCACTGGGAAAATCCAAGCGTCTTCAGCTAATCCTAAACCTACTCGGATCTTACTCGAGTATAAAAATACCTGAATCAGTCTGGAAAACTAGCGTTAGAAACACAAATCTTAAATGACAATGTCATATATCAGAGATTGGTGACAAAACCTTTTGAAAAGAAAGAGTATCTCATAAGGCCACGCTGCACATAAACAAGGATGGGGTTTTACCTTTTGATAGCTAAAACATTTTTATCAAATCATTTGATATTATTTTTAATGACATTCTTTGAAAACACATTTCAAGCAAATATATTAAAATAGCCAAAATTGTTACGATCATTATATTCTAGCATTCTAGGCTCTACAATCAAAATGGTAGTTACATAGTGGAGAATGGATTTTCAACAAATAACCAGGTGAAGGGAATACCTTCTTGCAGTACATCTCTTGAGGAATGTACCAAATTCGCCATCACCCCGGTCGTTACTGATCTATCTGAGTGCGCTCTACCACAAACAACATTAATTTAAACCCGAACGTCATAGCGGGTAGAAATATATCTAGAAGGGGATGATCATACCCTAATGGTTGCGAACCACATAGCCCTGCTGCATCTACCCTATTTGGTGTTAAGCTAAGAGAAGTTGCCTTCTCCGCCACCAAACAGATGATACATTTATAGAGATCAATCAATGTGATTTTAAAATGCAATGTCAAACAATCATCCATCCAAGTTGTCCAGGAACAGGACAAATGAAGGCACTTCTCCTACCGCATCCTATTTGGGAATCACACATGGGATCAGTAGCAAGCAGTCCTTGCAAATCGAAGATTCACATAACGGAATACTACTTTTAAATATATGATATGGTAAATTTCACCTCGAGGGACTAGCGGCAAGTTGCCCTACATCATGAATATCCTCATCTTCAATGATCTTATCTTTAACTTGTTTTACTTCGAAAGCATAAATTAGTTCGAAGTGTTTTTCAGATAGGAATAACCCAAATTCGATCTTAGTCTCTTCGAAATCCAATCATCGATAAAAATCTGAATATGAGTACATAGGATTGTTAAGCTTCCTTTCATTTTAACCTTTTACCGGTAAATCAGAACCCTTTTAATTTTGGGAAACATCTGGTCATTTACTTGGGAAAATTTAATTCCTAAAAATTTCATCTTTCAGGAACATGTTTTGACTGGGTCAAATATAATGTTATTTAAGACATTGTTTACTGTAAACCCAAATTATTTAATATTGAGTAGAAAAAGGACATTATTTAAGACATCCTATTTCCAAAAACGTTTATTTAAATTTTTAACAAAGATTTCTTATTTTCCAAATCATATCCTTTTTAATAAGTTGAAACCATGTTATCTAACTTGGTAAATTCAAATTAGTTAGTATTCGAGTTAAATGGATTCGCAAAAATTATATCATTTTATACTCAATACTAATTTCCATATTCAGTAAATACTATAGGCAGAATAACCGTGAAATCATTTTTTTATCACATGGATAATACATGTTCCCTCCTTGGACTTTAATACAGAGTTTGTCCAAAACATTCCTTATATTACTAAAACTTTGTTCAACCGTTTCTATTTTGGAAAAAACTTAAATATGGTCTTTTCATTTAGAGCATCCGGGCATTCTCTTCGATCTGTTCCACCCCTCGCCTAGAAAAAGAAAACAAAGGCCAGGTAAGTTCAGGACACTGGTTTCTCCATTCCTAACTTAGTTACACATCTTGTTTTATCTTCCCATATCTCACAGGCGGGACAAATGTACTAGTCATTTCCGCATACTCAATTTGTTATTACATTCAAGGAAATGATTTCAATTATATTGTTTAAGTGTTATAAACAATTCCTTTTAACCATTCATTCAAACTCTTACTAAAACTTCCAAATCATCTTTAAAATACTCAATTGTTTATTTTGAAGACGTTTGTAAAAGGTTCGGTTGAGAACAATTAAGTTTAAATCTATATTTCAAAAGTTTATTAAAACTGCTGTAGAAAAGTGTTATGAAAAGTGCTTTTAAAAGCTTATTTGATTAAAACAACTTTTCTATCATTTGGAAATTTGTATTTATAACTCCAATCTCTTTTAAAACATTTTAACATATTTATAAAATTTATTTCATATTTTAAACATTTAAAATATCCATTTTAAAGAATTTTATACTTTGGTCACTTAACTGCAAAAGCGCGATTTTCTTGAAAACTTGATTTGGACATATTTTATAATCTACAAGATGAAATCTTGGTTTTTCTTTTCCATTTGAAAACTATGGTTATATGGATCTAGAAATTTTATTTTGAAGAATTCCGACTCCGTTTCTATCTTGCACGTTCATTTAGCTTTTTCGGCGCGAAATCGCGAACTATCATTACACGACGCGCCTATTTTAACTCAAGTTTTATTTTCATTTAAAAATTTGTTAAAACAATTTTAAATGTTTATAAAACATTTCTAAATCATTTTAAACCATTTAAAGAGGTTAACAATCTCATATACACCATTTCATTTTATAAAGGAAAGTGCTTTCCTTTGTGATATTTGTTACCCGACACTTTGGCCCGGCTATATGGCGATAGTCGCAGAGCCTATGGTTGAACCTAGGCGGGACTCGAGCTAAGAGAGGATTGAAAATATAAGAGACCGATGTAACTCAAGTTTGGATCGGCCTATATGCATGGGTCGGTGTATCTGTATGGCTCGGCCAAGGTGGGTCGGCGTTGGAGCATAGGCATAGATGGTCGGCCAAGTTAGACAGGAAAGAGCAGTTTGGTTAAGAAGGAGTTGGTCCTAGTGGCTCGGTGTAGATCAGGTCGGCCCTGGTGGTTCGGCTGATTGTGGTCCTGCTTCGGAAGTATTAGGGAATGTGTCGCTCGTTCAAGGAAGGGAAACCAAGATGGGTCGATCAGGGTGGATGAAGTGGAAGTGGGTCGGCCATGTTGGTTCGGCCTTAGCGGGTTGGTCAGGGTGAATGAAGAAGAGGTGGTTCGGCCATAGTTATTAAATCGGGGAGATGCGGCCGACATCCTTTCACTGCGGCTCAACCCACCACTTACTTCGAGTCACTCACAAGAAGACCCGAACTCGACCAAAGTGGGTCGGCGACCACAGTTCAGCATTGGAGACTCAGTATGCTCGGTTCGGTCTACATGAGTTGTTAGTAATGGGCTGGAGTGTCTCGGTCATAGGCCTATGTAGGAGAACCATCCAACCATCGTCTATAAATAGAGGGGCAGGGGTACATTTGAAGGGGCCTTTTTTGGGGGAACTCCAGGGATACTCTGCCATTTTTTGTACTCACTTCTCTTCTGTTCAAACTTGCATTCAAGTTGTTTGTTTACGGATTGTATCTGTACTCAAGTAATTGGAAAATTAATAAAGATCATATTTAAAGTGGACGTAGGCAATTACGCCGAACCACTATAAATCTGGTGTTTCCTTTTCTCTTGTTCTTTTTGAATTTGATTGCATTATTTCTCTGTTTTAATTTACCTTCTTCATTAATCTCTCTACACAACTCTATTCAAGGGTGTTAGTGACCCATTTTGGTGCTAACATTTTGGTGCTTTCACTGAGAACATGCAATCTCAGGCTGTTAGGATCTACTTTGTTGCTACTGGATTGAGGAAATCCCTCGAAGGAGATCCAAGTTCATATTCAAGAGTCCATAGGTACTACTCAGAGTTCCCGTAGATAACTCTAAGATGGCAAGACCACGTACCAGATCCGCCTCTCGCAACGTAGATGTTAATGAGACTGTCAGCGTCCAGCAAGTGAGACCTAGTAATCAGCAAGCTAATGCAGGTGCGGGGCCCACCACCATCCCAAACCAACCAGAAGCCGTCACCAGGGCAGAGTTCAATGTGATGATGAGGGAGCTCGTGGAAAGTAGGAGACAGCTTAACGAGCAAATTCAAAACAAATGCCAACCTGATGACCCAGATCGCCCAGCAGCAGCGTCAGAACGCTAGAGGAAGCCCAGTTTCCTACTCATCATCCGACAGCTCTGCTTCGTCGGACGAACACCACATGCGTGGATGCCATAGGATCGAAATGGCACAAACCGGCGCAACAGAGAAGTTGGTGACGACTCGCCAAGAACAAACCAACCGAAATGGCCCAGGTTCCCTACATAGAACCGTGGCTCCTCATCTGCATCTGGGGAGTCGCTCCCAAACTAGAGTGGGAAACTTGGGATCTAGAGCACAAGTGGAAGCTGGTCCACCACCTCGCCAGGGTCGTAGCGAAGCAGGTCCTCAAGTCGTGCACTTGGGAGATCGCCTACCATGGGGGCACCGGCCGGAACGGCCACGTAGGGTGGATCCCGACCTGCCTCCTCCCATCCTATCAGCTATGGTCAGACAACTGATGAGGGAGAATCATGGCTTGTGCAACTATGATTGGGGCATATCTAGGAGCCATAATTCATTTACGGATGCTATCCTACAGGCAGAGTACACTCGGAGGTTCAGTATGCCTACTATTCCAGCTTATGAAGGGAAGACTTATCCCCGACAGCATATAATGAGATATGAGTGGATGATGGACTCGACACGGGTGAATGATGTAACCAAATGCAGATGCTTCCCAATAACCATGGCTGGGATCACTACCATGTGGTTCACCAGACTTCCCTCGCGACCGATCTCCAGGTTTGATGAGTTAGCGGTGAAATTTGTGGAGCAGTTTAGAATCCGTGTCACTCGCCCAAAGGACATAATGTCTCTACCCAGTGTGATCCAGGCTCCGGGGGAGTCGTTAAAGGATTATTTGCAAAGATTTCACGTTGTTGCTACCGAAGTTAGCAATCTGAATGATCATGCTTTTCTTCTGGCCGTGATGCGAGGAGTAGATCCAGACTCAGAGTTTGGTGATTGGCTGGCAGGAAAACCTCCGACTACCCTGGAATGTTTTTATTTAAAGGAGAACCAATTCATGAGAAGAGAAGAGGCCAGGTGGACGAGGCGAAGCAGTGCGCCAGGGCCCAGCAAGGAAGCAGTGAAAAGCAACATTGCGGTAAAGCAATCTGGCGACAACTCTGGTAAGGTCCAGGTTCAAAATAAGCTGGAACAGTCTACAGGATCTAGAGGAGGAAATTCCGAAAGAAAGAGTGAAGTAGGAAAGTGGAAACCAAGAATCCCAACCTATGGCGAATACACTCCTCTGAACACATCTCTGTAGAATATTTATCTATCAACTTGTAATACATTCCAATACCGAAAACCATGCCCAAAGGAATCCACTGAGGAACAAAAACAGATTGGAAAGTACTATCGGTTTCACGAGACCTACGGGCACAATACTGAGGAATGTAGACACCATGATGCTATAGAAAAGTTGATTCGACGGAAGAAGTTACAGTAGTTTGTTAAGAATCTACAAGAAGGCGGACAGGGGACATCCGACCCTAATCGCGGCAGGCCCTACACCAACCCGAGGAACCTGCACGGACTGGAGGTAGACAAGTTATAAACACGATAGTCGGTGGGCCCCAGCAGATAGGACTTGGCAAGAAATGGAACGCCATGCTAGTTCCCTAAAGCATGCAGATTTCGAATGCTGCTCGAATATAGAAGACGGGACCCCAGCGAAACAACGAATGATGACGGATGATATAGTATTCAGGAACATGGATGTCGACCCAGTGTAGGCACCTACCATTGACCTGATGGTCATCTCAGCCATGATTGGGCCGGCGTTCGTGAGAAGGATACTAATTGATTATGGGAGTTCTGTTAATATTATCTTCAAAAAGGCGTATGACCTAATGAAGATGGAAGCGAAGGATCTGAAATCATCTAAAGCCCGCATTCACGGCATTAATGGTGCAACCACTGGTGCGATAGGTTTTGTTGAATTTCCAGTTGAGTTAGGAGAAGGTGAACGTAGGAGGGTACAGATCCTACCATTCATTGTTTTGAATGTTGATTCCCCGTATAATGTGTTTCTGGGCCGACTGGCCCTAACAGAGTTTAGGGCAGCTTTGGCCCCGTGGTGTTTAACCCTGAAATTTCCAACAGACAGAGGAGTTGGTGTGGTGCATGGCAATCAAGCGGCTGGTCGTGCATGTTATGTGGCTGAGCTAAGAGAGGCCCAGCGAAGAGAGAAGAGGAAGAGTGTGGACAACTCTATCCGCATTCATGCTGCTGAGAATTGACAAGTAATGCCCGAGCCTTGGCTCGGGCAACAAGGTCAGATCTATAGAGACTTAGATCCGAGAGACTATGATGAAGAACCCAAGGAGGATAAAGCAGCACCGGCTGAACTGACGATTGACATTCTAGTCAGCCATGATGACCCAACAAGGGTGCTTAAGATTGGATCACAACTCAACCCCTCGATGATTAAGGATCTTACCGATTTCCTCCGAGCGAATCTAGATGTTTTCGCTTGGACTCATTCCGATATGTGTGGGATTTCTCCCACCATCGCAAGTTATATGTTGAACATTGACCTGAAGTATGTGCCAGTGAAGCAAAAAAGGAGAGGCATGGACCCGGAGAGGTCCGCTGCTCTCAGAGAGGAGGTGGATAAACTCAAGGCCAATGAGTTCGTCCGCGATGCCCTCTATCCTGAATGGGTATCTAACCCCGTACTGGTGATAAAGACAAATGGGAAGTGGAGGACCTGTATTGATTACTCAGACCTGAACAAGGCGTGCCCTAAGGACAGTTTCCCTTTACCCAGAATTGATCAGTTGGTTGACTCGACAGCAGGACATGAATTATTGTCATTTATGGATGCGTATTCGGGATATAATCAGATCCCGATGCATATTCCAGATCAGGAAAATATTAGTTTTGTCACGGACATTGGACTGTACTATTATGTAGTGATGCCTTTTGGATTGAAGAACGTAGGAACAACTTATCAGCGTTTGCTGAATCTGATGTTTAAAGACCATATTGGTAGAACGATGGAAGTCTATGTGGATGACATGTTCGTGAAGTCACGATAGTCAAACAACCACATTCGAGACTTAGCGGAGATGTTTGATATACTCAGGTACCATGGAATGAAAATCAATCCACTAAAATGTTCCTTCAACGTTGCATCGGGAAAGTTTTTGGGTTTTATTGTCAATGCACGGGGAATCGAAGCCAACCCAGAAAAGATTCAGGCTATTCGAGACATACAAGCGCCCAGAACTATAAAGCAAGTACAAAGTCTGAATGGAAAAGTTGCCACGTTGAGTCGATTCATATCCAGAGCGACCGACAAGTGTATTCCTTTCTTCGATGCGATAAGGAAAGGGAAGAGAAATTTTGAATGGACACCGGACTGTGAGGATGCATTTTGAGCTCTGGTGGGACACTTGGAGAGGCCCTCGGTTCTGTCAAAACCTGTTGACCATGAGGAGTTATATGTTTACTTGGCCATATCTCAACACGCCATCAGTGCGTCTTTGATTCGTGAAGAGGACCGAATCCAAAAGCTAGTGTATTATGTTAGTAAGCGTTTAACGGGGGCAGAGAGAAATTACCCTAAGATTGAGAAGCTAGCCTACTGCTTGGTGATCGCATCACGCAAGCTCCGTCCATATTTTCAAGCACACCCGATCAGTGTTTATACCGATCAACCTCTGCGGCATGTGCTCCAACGACCAAAAACCTCTGGAAGGCTACTGAAATGGAACATTGAGCTGAGTCAGTTCGATATCACTTACCTGCCACGGAGGGCTATCCAAGGGCAAGCACTAGTAGACTTCATTGTAGAATTCACCATATCAGACGAGCCAAGTGGTGGTGATGTAGTTCCTGCCGTTCGATGGAAGCTATACACCGATAAGGCATCCAATGACCATTGTTCTTGGGCTGGTATTATTATTGTAACTCTCGAAAACTGATCAATTTTTTATGCTTTGAAACTCGATTTCCCAGCTACGAATAACGAAGCCGAATATGAAGCATTGATTGCTGGCTTGAAACTTACCAAGGAACTCGAAGTAAAATCGATTGAAATCTTTTGTGACTCACAATTGGTGGTGTACCAAGTACGGGGAGACTATCAAGCAAAGGGGCAGAGACTTGCCCCATATCTTGCCCGGGTTCAAGAACTGTTGGCAGACCTTGAATATTACGATATTTCGCATATCCCGCGTGAACAAAATGGGGAAGCCGACTCTTTGGCAAAATTCGCAAGTACTGGTGATGCACAACAGATGGGCTGGGTTCCCGTCAAAACCTTACATGCCCCGAGTATAAAAGAAATGGAAGTAGATTTTGTGTTAGGGATGGAAACTGAAAGGGAGTCATGGATGACGCCGTTCAAGGAATACCTGCTACATGGGACTCTGCCTGAGAGAAAGAATGAGAGACGATAAGTCGTTCGCAAGGCCTCATGGTATATAATGCAGGATGGAATAATGTATCGAAAAGGATTCTCAGTTCCCTTACTTCGGTGCATCGCCCACGATGAGATAAAGCGGGTCTTAAAAGAAGTTCATGAGGGAGAATGTAGCGACCATACTGGGGGGCAGACGTTAGCCAAAAAATCCTCCGCTATGGATACTATTGGCCGACCGTGAATCGAGACGCCGTGGATTATGTAAGAGGATGCGACAAATGTCAAAAGTATGCAAAAATCCCGAGATCCCCACCGACGGAACTCACGAAAATGGTTAGTCCATGGCCATTTGCAATATGGGGGATTGATATAATCGGCTCCTTGCCGATCTCAAAAGGTGGTGCGAAATATGCAATTGTCGCGGTCGATTATTTCACCAAGTGGGCAGAAGCGGAACCCTTAGCTACGATCACCACCAAAAAGGTTATTAATTTTGTTGTGTGAAACATTACATGCCGTTTTGGCCTCCCACGAACTATCATTACGGACTATGGAACTCAGTTTGAGAGTAGGGAGTTCAAGGAATTTTGCTAAAAATATTGCATTGAGAAAAGGTTTGCGGTAGTCGCTCACCCTAAAGCCAATGGACAAGTTGAAGCCGTAATTAAAATAATCAAGTCCATATTGAAAAAACGTTTGGAGAAGGCCAAAGGCAAGCGGGTGGATGAGCTTCCGATAGCACTCTGGGCTTACAGAACCACCCACAAGTCCGTGACTGGCCACACTCCATTCACCTTGGCATATAGCACCGAAGCTGTTATACCCGTGGAACATGAAGTTCCCTCTCACCGGGTGACTCATTATGATCCTAGGACGAATCAGGATCTCTTACCGGAATCGTTGGACTTTGCCGACGAAAAACGTGAAGAAGCTGATTTGAGGGCGGCTGCCTATCAGCACCGAGTCGCTCGATATTATAATGAAAAAGTTCGACCGAAAACCTTTGATGTGGGCGACCTTGTTTTGAAGCGAGTTTTTCCAGTCTCGTCACATATGAACCCCACATGGGAAGGTCCATACATCAACGAACGGAGGCTTGGAGAAGGAACCTCCAAGCTAGCGACCGTTGATGGCGTGATGCTCCCCGAGGGTGGAATAACGAGCATTTGCGTCGTTATTAAACTTAGTCTATTTCTTTTGCTTTCTAATAGAAGTTTTTTCCAGTATGTTTTTCCTTTTGTTGCTCTCTGTTTCCGACATGTAATAAGACAACTCAGTTTGTCCCTATTTTTTATAATCAATAAAGGCTTGAAGCTGTTTTTCTACGAACTATTGATGTTCCATGTGTTACAATTCCATGGCAAAATTAAATTGCATTGATCTGTCTGGCATATGAACGCACACATAAAATTAAAATTCGATCAATAAACGATTCGAAAATCTGTAAGTCCCCGAAGCGCAGACTAGAGTACTCTGGGTCCTCGGAGTGCGGACTAGAGTATAAACGATTCGAAAATCTCTAAGTCCCTGGAGCATGACTAGAGTACTTTGAGTCCCCGGAGTGTGGATTAGAGTATAAATGATTCAAAAATCTCTAAGTCCCCGAAGTGCGGACTAGAGTACTCTGAGTCCCCAGACTGCGGACTAGAGTATAAACGATTCGAAAATCTCTATGTCCCTGGAGCGCGGACTAGAGTACTCTGAGTCCCTAGAGTGTGGACTAGAGTATAAACAATTCGAAAATCTCTAAGTCCTCGGAGCGTGGACTAGTGTATTATGAGTCCCCGGAGTGCGGACTAGAGTATAAACGATTTGAAAATCTCTAAGTCCCCAGAGCGCGGACTAGAGTACTCTGAATCCTCGTAGTGCGGACTAGAGTATAAACGATTCAAAAAATTTCTAAGTCCCCAAAGCATGGACTAGAGCACTCTGAGTCCCCGGAGTGTGGACTAGAGTATAAATAATTCGAAGATCTCCAAGTCATATGAAAGCGGACTGGAGCTTACGTAACCCACAAGACTCTGAATTTCAATTACAAGATTAGGTGATAAGCTAAACAATGAGAGTCGTGGAATACAAAGAAACACAATTTTATTTACTAATCAAAAGTTAAGTTCCATTACAACTTTTCTGAAGTCCAGAACCAAAATCTATCTACGACGACTATAAAAGTGAAAAAAGAAACAACTACATGACTTAGGTTTATTCAGGCTGAACGAGGTATGGCAAGATTATAGCTACTTCTTTGACTTTTTCTCCTTCTTCGGCTTCTCCGAGGGCTCCTCAGCCGAACGTTTTCTCTTGGACCCTTTGCTTCTCAGTGAGGTGGTATCCAGGGGAGGAAGAGGGACAACCGGAGGTGTGCTCCCCCCGGGGAGAATTATCTTCAGGGGCCTATTTAGAGGATCATCAAGTTCCACCACCTGAGGTTCAACCTTAACTTCGGCTTTCTTTTTCTCCTCTTCCATGATTTGTTCCTCAATGCTAAGCTTCGAAGTATGTTCGGAGGCACCATTGATTTCAACCTCGTCATGTTCATCTACAGGCGAGGGATTTTCAAGTTTATCATCATCTAGCGCTCCGATCACTTGAGCATCAGGTCCAGGGGTATCCCCAGTGTGGAGTGCCTCAACCACTTTCTCTTCCCTCTCTGTGGCGACATCACTTCTTGGAGTTGGTTTGGGATCAGAATGGCCTACATGAGGTCATGAAAGACAAATGTTAGAATACATCTATTACTTGCCAAAAGCGATGATTTCTTGAGCTTAAGAAGGAAAAGCTACATACCAGCTTCCAGTTGACTCTCTTCTGTCTTGGGAGTCTCACCCTCAAGAATAGGGGATAGAATGTGAACACCGAGCCCAGGCTTCTCCAGGTCATAACCAACATGCTGCTCGGGAGGATCGAGTAACGAGCTATCGCCCGGCTGAGAGGGAGGAGGAACTAGAGACTCAGTGCCAGACGGGCCAGCAATATCGTCCTTACCCTTTGATGACGAGGAGTTTCCACCGAAGAGAGCTTTTGCTGCAGACAAGACTGAAGGCTCGTTTCCTCGAAGCACTTCCCTCACGAGAGCTCCCTCATCGACCTCTTCGACGCCCAGCTCAACCTTTCTAATTTTTATCAAAGTATCCCACGCTTCGGCCAATGATTCGAGGTAACCTTCACCTAGGAAAGATAGGTCGCGGTGCATGAGAACTCGCGCATTATACTCGGAAATGAGCAGACCAAATAAGCATTTAATTTCCTCTCTGCCAGCCTCAGTAGCAGCCTCGAGACGAGAGTCGACTTCTGTGAGCGCCATTTTCTTACCCTCCTCGGGAGCTTCCTCCTTTAGCTCTTCAACCTTGGAAAGTTCCTCATCGAGCTTCATCTTTACGAGTCGTGTTGCGATAATTTCATCGCAATATCGTTGTGACTCTTCCTACGTGGCAGTTTTCTCTTCTTTCTCTTTGGCAAGCAGCTCCTCCAGTTCTTTAACTCGTCGAGCGAGAATATCATTTTCTTTCTGGATAGAGTCCTTCTCTAAAGTTAAAGCACCACTGTGTTGGACTTCCTTATCGATTTCCTTCTTGTGAGCGACCTCCAAGCGACTAACTGCCTTAGCCGTTTCCTTAGCATTTTTCTGGGCGGCCTCAAGTTGAGATTTGTATGAGGATAGCTCTTTATCTTGGGCTTTGATGATATCTTTGTCGTGAATGGCTTCAAGTTTCAAGCGATTGATTTCGTGTTGACGTTCCATGGAAACCTCTAAAACTTTCTCCGCCAAGTGTATAAACGCATCATGCTGGACATAAACATCGTTGTTGCAGGCGATGACGCTTTGTTTGACATGTCCGGGAATAGGTTGAATCACAGGGAGAAATTTCAATCCATCGAAGCATATTTTCGGGAATGTGGCCTTAAGCTCAGCGAATTTGTCTACTGTTGATGGGTCATGTGCGGAGGCTGGAGGAGTCTGCCTAGCCGAAGTCATGGATTTCTTATGGGGCTCACGAGATTGCTTGGTGCTCAATGTGCCAGAATGTTGGTCGCGGGGAGCTTCGAATTGAGATCCCTTCTAAGCAAATTTCTCCCTACTGTGCTCTGACTGAGGGGGAGGATCGTTTGGATATGAGGAATGGCTATAAGTTCTTCTTCGAGAAGATGACGAATCTCTGGGACGGTAGTCTCTATCGCCGCTATCATCCCTATCTCGGCGTCTACCTGATCCTGAATCCCGACTGGAATGGTAGAAGATAGAGGATCCACGAAGATGATCAATGTCGTGTGTACGCCCCATATCACCTGAACAGAAACCAAGTACGGACGAGTTAGTGGGAATCATATGATGACTAAAATTTAAGTGTAGGGTGAAGTGGAAGTGTTTGTGTGTGTCCTAGTGATTCCCCCCGACGGACCGGTGTTTTTTGGTTTACTTATTGGAGTTTTCTCTCCTTGATGACGAGCCTAATCGCCTTCATCGCTTCTCGTGGGCGAATTAAGTCCCATAGCCTCTGGGTCGTTGAAGCCATAATTTAGTAAGTCATCAGGGATGGTCGGGTCTGATAGACCTTCTAGTGAACCCTCTAAATTTTGGGGAGATAACTATTTCTCAACTGGAGTAATTGTAACTTTTGAAGTTCCGCCTACTATTTTCTTTTTCAGCTTATAGGCTAGGCTCTTTTTCCTCTTTGAAGGTGGAGGCGGTTCGTCGATGCCGGGTGCGTCAGCTACTGGTTTTGAGTCAGAACTTATATTCTCGTCAGTTGCTTCTGGCACCTCGGTTTCTTTGATTTCACCTTCCTCGGTTGTATCGGGGGCACCTCTTGCTGGGGGCATTGAAGGCCCGGCCTGCTCTTTGCCTTTTCCCGTAGCGGATCCGGTTGTAGTGGCGCCAATTGGAAGGCTAGTTCGATGACCCTCCACCAGTAATCCAAACTTCGAAAGCAATTCATTGGAAATAATGGATTTAATGTCCCGGTCTCTCACGGGAATAGCTCGAATGGCCTCGACGACCTCAGAATACCCAGCACCTTCAGGTCGTGGGCAGATACCTATAAAAGTCGAAAGAAGTTTTGAAAGGATGCACTTAGAGCCTTAGACAAATATTAGTCTAGGAATGAAACTTACTCCCTTCCAACCATCTTCTCGCAAAACCGGGGGGCAGCCTACGTAAAACCACTCTTGCTTATACTGGGAAAATTTACTCCACGCCCCCATCAGAATTTGACATTTGGAATGTGGCTCGAGAAATATGAAGGATGGACTGTCGGACCATCTTTTGAAGCGGTAGATATAACAAATATCCTTGGGAGTAGGGAGTCTGGATATGGTGCTCATAAAGAGGACATAAGTGCCATGAATAAACGCATGACTATTAGGGTGTAGCTGTGTCGGAGCAATCCCAATATACTGCAACACTTCACGGAGAAATGAATTAAAAGGTGGCACGCTTCCGACCCAGCACATAAATTTATTGCACGCTGTATACCCGGCTGGGGGCAGGTGAGGCCGATCTTGTCCTGATGGAACTAAAACATCGTCAAAGGGGATTCCATGGATTGAGCACAACCGACGAAGAGCGGTTTCGCTAATTTTTGAGGCTTGTGAATCAATGGGATTATCTAGAACAATGGCTCCATCTACGGCGTCTGGAGCCGGGCCTATAACTACAGCAGATGGATTCGAAATGCCATGTGCAGAGGTTGTCGGTGGATTCAAAGTTCCTACTACCTCCTGCCGAGAACTTGGCTCAGGCTTATCAGAAACTGTAGCAGAGCTTGATTTTTTGGACATCTCCAAAGAATGCGAATGTGAATAAATGCCTGTTCAAACTATACTTGAAAGACAATAGATATCAGATACAACAACAAAAATATTCCCCCGCGTGGTGTGTGAGCTAGTGCGATGGTTTAAGTAAAGAGTACAATAAATTAGAGTTCCAAATATAAAGCATAGCGCAACGAGCTTTAAGTTGTCATCTTTAAAAAGCTTTAAGTCCACATTTACAATGGTTCAAATTGTGAAGTTATTAGTCCTAATCAGTTCCATGTGCCCTTGAACTTAGGTTCGTATCATAGATTTATTGGTATATGATTAGGTATGGAAATAAGCAGTGATATTATGTTCTATGAGTCGAGGTGAGGTAAGTTTGTTTGTCAATGCCGATCCCTGAACCAAGGACTGTTCATCCATTCAAGTGCATGTATGCCGAGCCATACTACCTCGCTCGGTGCCAACCCTTAAAACCTATCCCGCTTCACTCGCTCTTTTCCTCTCTCTGCTCACTGACCCACTCTTCTACAGACTACCGAATGCCTACCTAGACCAAGGCCTACCGATCCACCCAACTATGAGGTACCGAACCACTCGGTCAATCAACTTGTACCGAACCAACCTCAACCAATCTTTGCTGACCTCCTCTTCTCCTAGACTCCTACCCGTTATACCGATGAAATCCTACTAACCCAAACCTCCTTGGATGATCTATTGGCCCACTCCCGTGCAAAGTATAGAACTCATCTCTCTCACGAAACACAACTCGCTTCTTCCTATCAATGCCTATGCTAATTCCTCTCAATCTAGTGTAAACTCACTTCGAAAACACTTCGTTGTCCGCTCCTATCACTCATGCCTCGCCACGTTTTTCTCCTCTTCCCTTTTTATTATGCATGGATGCATGCGCCTAAGGTTCAAACCTAGTTGTTAAAAAGGGGATGGCCTAGGAGTTCATAATAATATGTGAAAGCTCACCTATATGTGTGTTAATTTGGAGTGAGGGCAGGCGATTCTCGGAGTTTAGAATTAAGAGGTGTGGTGGAATCCCGTTTGGAGAATGTTAGGATGAGGAGACGAGGTAGTTCGGTGGAGTGAAGGAGACAGAGTTTGGAACAACACTAGGAAAAATGATATATGAAGCGAAAAGTGGGAGGAAAGGTACAAAGGAGTGGATTTTTATATGGAAGACGGGAAGTTGAACAGGTATTCTCCTTGAGAACTGATCATTGTGCTTTGGTAGGTCGGTAAGTGCACAAACCGATCGTGTGGTTCGGAAAGTAAGCTGAACATGTGGGTCGGTCTGTATACGCTAATTCACCCTTTGTTTTAAATGTATATATATATATAAATAATAATAAATGAAAATGATATTAAAATAAAATGTGTATATATATGTGCATGTAATAATAGTCAAAGATGATAGCGCAATGGAAAGACGGATTTCATCCGATAGGTGGAGAAGAGTGGGTTTGAGAAACCCAATGTGATTCAGCCTTCAAGAGATCGTATACATTCAACTTTTGAAAAGTTAAGAACATGATATAAACGACTGCTAATTATCATTCTGAATGAAATAGCTCCTGAAAGCAAGAACTAATTGCTGATTCAAAGCACGCCGTGTTGATTCCCACGATGCACTTTGGGAGGCAAATGTTACCCCGTACTTTGGCCCGGCTATATGGCGATAGTCGCAGAGCCTATGGTTGAACCTGGGCGGTACTCGAGCTAAGAGAGGATTGAAAATATAAGAGACTAATGTAACTCAAGTTTGGATCGGCCTATACGCATGGGTCGGTGTATCTGTATGGCTCGGCCAAGGTGGGTCGGCGTTGGAGCATAGGCATAGAGGGTCGGCCAAGTTAGATAGGACAGAGCGGTTCGGTCAAGAAGGAGTTGGTCCTAGTGGCTCGGTGTAGATCAGGTTGGCCCTGGTGGTTCGGCTGATTGTGGTCCTGCTTTGGAAGTATTAGGGCATGTGTCGCTCGGTTAAGGAAGGGTAACCAAGATGGGTCGGTCAGGGTGGATGAAGTGGAAGTGGGTCGGCCATGTTGGTTTGGCCTTAGCGGGTCGGTTAAGGTGAATGAAGAAGAGGTGGTTTGGCCACAGTTATGAAATCAGGGAGATCCGACCGGCGTCCTTTCACTGTGGCTCAACCCACCACTTACTTCGAGTCACTCACAAGAAGACCCGAACTCAGCTAAAGTGGGTCGGCGACCACCGTTTGGCATTGGAGACTCGGTATGCTCATTTCACTCTATAGGAGTTGTCAGTAATGCGCTGGAGTGTCTCGGTCATGGGCTTAGATAGGACAACCAGCCAACCATCGTCTATAAATAGAGAGGTAGGGGTACAGTTGAAGGGGCCTTTTTTGGGGAACTCCAGGGATACTCTGCCATTTTTTTACTCACTTCTCTTCTGTTCAAACTTGCATTCAAGTTGTTTGTTTACGGATTGTATCTGTACTCAAGTAATTGGAAAAGTAATAAAGATCATATTCAAAGTGGACGTAGGCAATTACGCTGAACCACTATAAATCTGGTGTTTCCTTTTCTATTGTTCTTTTTGCATTTGATTGCATTATTTCTCTATTTTAGTTTACCTTCTTCATTGATCTCTCTACACAACTCTTTCAAGGGTGTTAGTGACCCATTTGGGTGCAAACAATATTCGACGTGTATTAAACGTGAATTATATCCGTAACAAGCAAACATATAATCAACATTCATCATCCATATTATCAATCCAAACATAGTTAACAACCGTGATAATATTATCACTAATAGCAAGCAATATTTCAACAAGTTTTGGTCTTAACTTGTTGCCAAGTTTATAGTTTAATCAAAGTGATAAATCTAGCAATATTCAAGTGATATTATTAAGTGATTTAGCAAGCAATTTATCAAATAATTAAATGTGAAATTAACTAATCTATTTTTGAACCGATTTCTTCCTACCATCATTCAACAAATCAACACTTCACTAACACTTTTTACTCCATCAAAACATCGTCTAAAATCATCTTCTTCCTTCACAAAGCCCACGACCATCATCACCACTCCAACTTTTGCTCACGGGCTCCACCTTTCACCACCCAATGCTCATGGCCTAAGGCCTTAGCTCCCGCTTCCTCCAACATTTCTTTACTTTTTAAGTGCTAAACCATGTTTAAATGATATTCTAAGGTCTTTGGTAAAGTTTGGTGGAGTTTGGAATTGGTTTGATATGTTTTTAAGAAAGTTAGTAAGGAGATAAGGGAGAAGAAAGCCATTAGAGAGGCTTTGGAGAAGAAGAAAGTGAGGAAGAATTGAAGAATGAGATGTGAAAAAGTGAAGAGAAGGTGATGCTATTTATAGTTGAAGTTTACAACAAAAAGACCTTACCACCCTTAACCCAAAATTCATTTTTAACCGCGTATTAGCTCCTCCTTTCCAATGCAAGATTAGACCCTTAAGTACTAACATTTAATGAGATGGAAAGTATGTGTAAGAGGTGAAAGGTGATGGTAAGTTTGCTTTTTATTACTTAACATTTAAGTATTTTTATTTAATTATATTATGAAAATATCTTAGATATTTTCATAGCTTTTGATGTGACTGATTATGATTTTTTTAAATGTGTGTATGCATGTGTACATATGTGTACCAAACAACTTTGCAATGATTTGAAACAACTTTTGTTCGATGAACGATCGAAAATTAAAAAAAACGGCCATTGGTCATATTTTCAGTTTTAAATTAAACTATTTATTTATGTAAACAAAATCTTGAAAATTTATTTGTTATCATCTTTAAATAATTAAAAAAAGTTTATTTAAGCTATAAAACCATATTAAATAATATTAAAATTTCATTACGAAATATGACGTCGAATTGACAAAATACGATGAAGTTTGAACATCTTTGTAAAACAAGTAAATATATATATATATATAATCATTATAAGTCAAAATACTATTGTTATATAACAATTTTAAAAATAATTATTTATCATTAAAACAGAAATTGAACGTATATCCAACTTTATCGAAAACCGGCTTTTTTCACTTTTATGACGAAAATCCAAACTTCATGAGTTTGTAATCAAATTCTAAAAATAAGTTTATCATTTTTATTTATCACATAAAACATGATTATTTAAGTTTGAAAATTCTATATCTGAATATCTAAAATAAATTAAATATCTCATTTTCAAAGTGGTAAAATTACGGGTGGTTACATTCTCCCCTCATAAAAAGAATTTCGTCCCCAAAATTAAACCGAACCTAAAATCCAAAAGAGTTTGCCTAAAATATTATTTCATGAACTTAAACCCATAAGATGTACCCAAATCATCCGTATAAAATATCTGATTCGACCTCCTATTCGAATATATAAATTTTCTTCCGAACTGGTATTGATCCCTCGATCCTATAATGCGGACTCTAATCAGGCTTCTTGATCAAAAACTTTTGGATTCCTTGCATAGTTCTCAACTATGATAGAAAACTCAAGTACCCAACCACAAACCCTCATCAATGTTCACCATCAAGAATCGAGTGATAAATCCTTTTTCCGACAAGTGTAAAACCTCAAAGTTTCATACTCGAATCTTAGAACAAATTGGTGTAACGAAATGATCTACGTACAACTTACATATTTATTCCTATTGGTTTTTCTTAACTATAACAAATTCCTTTTATTCATATCCTTTATTATTTACCTTCATTTTTTCCTTAGTATATTTCTTTTGGTACTAATAACACTTAGGAATCCTTCCTTAAAATTTTACTTAAGTTTATAAGCACCTACAAACACAACTTTGACTTAAATCAACACTTTAAAACTTACGTTTCATAATCATTCACTTCATATTAAATCCATTATCTCTTACAACATTACTTAAGTGTATAAATATTTCATGACTTAAATCTATATTTGTATAATGCAACTTTATATCATAAGAGTATATATACAAATCCTAAATTTTCAAATTGGTTTTACTTAAATCAGGATGTTTAACAAATTTAAAACTTGTTGTAATTTAGTATCATCTCAAATCCATAAGTTATAAAACTTATTCCATATATTTTTATAAAACACTTAGCTTCCATTACCATATCGAATTTTGAAAATCCCGACTGTCCAAAATCTCTAAAGATTACATCTTGTCCTATCAATTTGAGATCCAAAATTATCTTTGGTTTAAAAGATGCTTCTTTAATATTAATCAATTTATTAATTAACGATTCATATTATCTCTCAATCTTAAGAAAATTATATAGATCAAGTAACTCCAAAATGACACCAAGGAAGTAGGTACTACCAATAGTATCATATATCCCCTTAAGTAGAAGGATAATACTTAAGAGAAGTGTTTTACCATCCGAACACATCTCTTGCCCATTTTGAGTTACTTCCGATCCAGTCGAACTAGTTATCCTAAGATACTTCATTTTAAATCCTTTATTTGAAATAATACTACACGTATCTTTACAAGTTATTTACTATTACTTTTGTTTATAAAAATCCCATTTGTAAATTCATTCCTTAAAATCATCTTATATTAAATAAATTCCTTTTAATCGTATTAAACTTTCAAAATTCTTTTCCAAAATACCAGGATTTAAATTCTCAAAATTTATATAAAATACTCTCCACGTTTAGCTTCTACAGAATCATTTTATTTGTAAAACATGCTCATAACTTTGTCTTAAATAAACTTTTTGACCTAAACCAATTTTATTATTAAATACCTTATAGTCAAATCGTGAAACTTAATTCACAAGGTATTTGTACTTAAACTTTTTAATTTAAATAATTGATTATTTTATGATTATAGTTTTATCATACCTTAACAACCAAATACTCAATAAATAACTATATCATTTTGAAAATACCTTTTATATCCAAAATATAATCCTAGGTAAAATTATTTCAACTACCAATATTTTTTCAAAACAAAAATCATTTTATATAACATTAACAAATACTCACTCATATGTATAATACTCTCAACTCATTCTATGGTGTCACTTACCCTATCTCTAATTAGTTACTCACCCTAAGGTATTACTAACCCTATCTCTGATGAGTCTTTATCCCTATCAGGCTTAGGTGTTTGCTTAACCTAAGCTCTGATACCAAATGTAAATGCCTAAATTGTTGTACCCATTGAGTCGACAAAAACCACACATGTCCAACCCAAATTGAGCGAAAAAATACATCTTTAAAGGTAAGAAAGAAAACTAGACAAAATAAAATCTTAATGAATGGAATAACATATATTATTGAATAATAATCTTTACAGTAGAAAATTTTAAAATACATATAGCAGAGTCAAACCTGGATTCAGCTTGTATAGTTATAATACATGTCCTTACACTTGCTGAAAACAACAACACACAATGCAACGGAAAATAGAATACGTCCATATATTGATGAAGATCTCCAACTCTCCTTTGGAAAACTCCAAGCGTCTTCAGCTAATCCTGAAACTACTCGAATCTAACCCAAGTATAAAAAATACCTAGATTTGTCTGGCAAACCAGCGTGAGGAGCACAAATCTTAAGTGATAGTGTCATAGATCGGAGACTGGTGGCAAAAACGTTTTGAAAATAAAGAGCATCTCATAAGACCACGGCGGACATAAACACGGACAGATTTTTACCTTATGATAACTAAAACATGTTTATCAAATCATTTGATATTATTTTCAATGACATTCTTTGAAAGAACTTTTCAAGTAAATATATATTCAAATAGACGAAATTGTTACCATTATTTAAATTCCAGCATACTAAGCTCTACAATCAAAATGGCAGGTACGTAGTGGAGAATGGATTTCCAACAAATGACCAGGTGAAGGGACTACCTTCCGGCAGTACATCTATAGAGGAATATACCGAGGCTACAGAACATCTACACCTCTACCAACACATAACCGATCTACCTCTTCCTAGATAGTACCGAATATGTCATCACCCCGGTTGTTACTAACCTATCCGAGCGCGCTCTAGCATAAACCACATTAATTTAAACTCAAACGTATTAGCGAGTAGAAATATATCTAGAAGGGGATGATCATACCCTAATGGTTGTGAACCACATAGCCTTGCTGTATCTACCATGTTTTGGTCATTTCCGGGTGTGAGGCTTGAGGTAACGATTACCTTTCATAGAACATCGACTTTTTACTTTGAATTCCACATTGCCATTCCATAATCACACAACTAATTTCTATAAATGTATAACTTCTGAGTTCGTATGTTTTAGGAAAGGGTGTTAAGCTAAGATAAGTTGCCTTCTCCGCCACCAAACATCTGATACGTTTATAGAGATCAATCAATGAGATTTTAAAATGCAATGTCAGACATTCGTCCATACAAGTTGTCCAGAAACAGGACAAACCGAAGGCATTTCTCCTACTGCATCCTGTTTGGAAATCACCCCTAGGATCAGTAACGAGCAGTCCTTGCAAATCCATGATTTTCATAACGGAGCACTACTGCCAAATATATGATACGGTAAATTTCACCCCGAGGAACTAGTGGAAAGTAGCCCTACATCATAAATATCCTCGTCTTCAATGATCTTATCTTCAACATGTTTTATTTCGAAAGCGTAAATTGGTTTCAAGTGGTTTTCGAATAGGAATAACCCAAATCCCATCCCGGTCTCTTCGAAATCCAATCGTTGATAAAAATGTGAATATGAGTACACAGGATTACTAAGCCTCTTTTCATTTTAACCTTTTACTGGTAAATCAAAACCCTTTTAACTTTGGAAATCTTCAAGTCATTTACTTGGAAAAATTTAATTCCTAAAAATTTCATCTTTCTGAAACATGTCTTAACTGGGTCAAAAACAATGTTATTTAAGACATCGTTTACTATAAACTCAAATCATTTGATATTGAGTAGAAAAAAGACATTATTTAAGACATCCTATTTCCAAAAGCGTTTATTTAAATTTTTAACAAAGATTTCTTATTTTCCAAATCATATCCTTTTTATAAGTTGAAACCACGTTACCTAACTTGGTAAATTCAAATTAGTTAGTACTCGAGTTAAATGGATTTGTAGAAATTATAACAATTTATACTTAATACTAATTTCCATATTCAACAAATACTATAGGCAAAATAACGGTGAAATTATTTTTTTATCACGTGGATAATACAAGTTCCCACCTTGGACCTTAATACAAAGTTTGTCCAGAACATTCCTTGTATTGCTAAAAACCTTATTCAACCGTTTCTATTTTGGAAAATAATTAAATATGATCTTTTCATTTAGAGCATCCGGGCTTTCCCTTCGATCTGTTCCACCCCCCACCTAGAAAGAGAAAACAGAGGCCAGGTAAGTTCAGGGCACTGGTTGCTCCATCCCTAACCTTAGTTACACACCTTTTTTTATCTTCCCAGATCTCGCAGACGTGACAAATGTACTAGTCATTTCCGTGTACTCAGTTTGTTATTACATTCAAAGAAATGATTTCAATTATACTATTTAAGTGTTATAAACAATTCCTCTTAACCATTCCTTTAAACTCCTATTAAAACTTCCAAATCATATTTAAAATACTCAATTGTTTATTTGGAAGACATTTATAAAAGATTCGAGAAAGAATAGTTAAGTTTAAATCTATATTTCAAAAGTTTATTAAAACTGCTGTAGAAAAGTGCTGCGAGAAGTGCTTTTAAAAGCTTATTTGATTAAAACAACTTTTCTATCATTTGGAAATTCATATTTATAACTCAAATCTCTTTGAAAACATTTTAACATATTTATTAAATTTATTCCATATTTTTAAACATTTAAAAATATTCATTTTTAAAGAATTTTATACTTTGATCACTTAACTGCAAAAGCGCGATTTCCTTGAAAACTTGATTTGGACATATTTATAATCTACAAGATGAAATCTTGGTTTTTATTTTCCATTTGAAAACTATGGTTATAAGGATTCGAAAAATTATTATTTTGAAGAATTTAGATTCCATTTCTATCCTACACGTTCATTTAGTTTTTTCGGTGCGAAATCGCGAACTGTCGTTACGCGACACGCCTATTTTAACTCAAATTTTATTTTCTTCTCAAACTTTATCGAAACACTTTTAAATGTTTAAAAAATTTCTAAACCATTTTAAATAGGTTAACAATCTCATATACACCATTTCATTTTATAAAGGAAAGTGACTTCCTTTATGATATTTGGTATGTATTAAACGTGAATTATTTCCATAACAAGCAAGCATATAATCAACATTCATCGTCCATATTATCAATCCAAACATAGTTAACAATCATGATAATATTATCACTAAGTTTTTGGTCTTAACTTGTCGATAAGTTTATAGTTTAATCAAAGTGATAAATCAAACAATATTCAAGTGATATCATTAAGTGATTTAGCATGCAATTAAATGTGAGATTAACTCACTTATTTTCAACCCGATTTCTTCCTACCATCATTCAAAAAATCAACGCTTCTACTAAAACTTTCTACACTATTAAAACATCGTCCAAAACCATCTTCTTTCTTCATAAAGCTTAGGGCCATCATCACCGCTCCACCTTTTGCTCAAAGCCTCCAACCTACACCACCCAATGCTCACGGCCTAAGGTCTTATCTCCATCTTCCTCCAACATTTCTTTACTTTTTATGTGCTAAACCATGTTTAAATGATATTTTAAGGTCTTTGACAAAGTTTGGTGGAGTTTGGAATTAGTTTGATATGTTTATAAGAAAGTTAGTAAGGAAACAAGAGAGAAGAAGAAGCCATTAGATAGGCTTTGGAGAGGAAGAAGAAGACGAAGAAAGTGATGAAGAAGTGAAGAATGAGATGTGAAAAAGTGAAGAGAAGGTGGTGCTATTTATAGTTGAAGTTTACAACAAAAAAACCTTATTACCTTTAACCAAAAATTCATTTTTAACCACATATTAGCTCCTCCTTTCCAATGCAAGATTAGACCCTTAAATACTAGCATTTAATAAGGTGGAAAGTATGTGTAAGGAGGTGAAAGGTGATGGTAAGTTTGCTTTTTATTACTTAACACTTAAGTATTTTTATTTAATTATATTATGAAAATATCTTAGATAATTTCTTAGCTTTTGATGTAACTAATTGTGAAGTTTTTAAATATGTGTATGAATGTGTACATATGTGTATCAAACAATGTTGCAACGATTCAAAACAACTTATGTTCGATGAACAGTCCAAAATCAGGAAAACCGATCGTCGGTCACATTTTCAAGTTTAAATCAAACTATTTATTTATGTAAACAAAACTTGAAAATTGATTTTTTTTTTTATCATCTTTAAATAATTAAGAAAAGTTTATTTAAGCTATAAAACCATAATAATAATATTAAAATTTCATTATGAAATATGACGTCGAATTGGCAAAATACGATGAAGTTTGAACATCTTTGTAAAACAAGTTTATATATATATAATCATTATAAATTAAATATCTATCACTTCCTCCCCCACTTCACAAATATCTACCATCGCCACATAACCAATACAACCAAACCACTTCATTTCTCAATCACTGTCAACCCCTTGCTACTGCCATACCTCTTATACAACCATTTCATCCAATTACTCCTGCACACAATAACTGCCATGCCAACAACAGTTCTGCCCTCCTCCCCCTTCAACGCACTTCAAACAACATACCATCTGCTACATACCTTACTTGCCTATACCTTACTTACAACTACAAAACTCACTTCAAACCCTCTGCCACATTTCAGCATACATACAAGCTGTCATCTGCCTTCAACTTCCCTGCAAATCTCCCTTCAACCCTCCCACAGTCACATAACAGTGCACACAACTAGTCCATAACCAGTCCCTCCATGCTGCCACCAGTCTCACTAAATCACCACCCACTTCTCACAACTGCCAGCATCATAAAAAAAACTACACCAACACCTAACTCCCCTTGTTCTATATACTGCTACAACTTCACCACCACCAAAAGCATCTCTCAAATCACCACATACCAACCAACCATTTCACTGCAATATTCATAACTCTACCTACAGTCCGCACTGCCTAACCATTCACCAACCACAGCCTTAAACAGTCACCTGAACCATCTTCACACCATCCAACAAACAAACTGTCTCACCTTCCCTCTGCCCACTGCCTTCTGCCCATTCGCATTATATTACTATCTTGTTCATAGTTTCTATTTTTTTCACTATTTTGTGTATTTGCAAACTGTTACAAATACAGTTTTCACCTCTGCCCTCTGCCCGTTCACACCAATCAGTCATCATAGTCAACTTCCCACCACATACATACAAATCTTCCTACCTGAAACCATCTCTACCACATACATCCTCCTCTAACAACTCCATACAGCTCCTCCAACAAACAGTGCACTCTCACACTTCATAACAAACCAACTTGCCATCACATACAGTTACCATCTCAAACTACCATCAACAAATCACCCAACATCCTCCTCCATCACCCCTAACCACCACTGACCACCAACTACATCACTACTGCACTCGGCCTGTGTACATCCTTGCCACTAACTGTCACTCCTGCACAAACTTCTTAACCACTGCCTGCAACCATACTACCACCATCATCACACTACACCAGCTCCGACCACACTGCAAACAACATGATTGCCTGCACTACTACTCACTGCCATCCTCCTTACAAACCCACAAACACTTCTTCAACATTTCCATAAAATTTACTTCCTCTGGCTATATCATACAAACATTCACCACCCCAACCATCTACTGCTGCTGCTGTAGCTCCTCTGTCAATCAACTTACCGCAGCACCTCTTTTCAACCACGCAACCTGACACCTTAAATCGCGAACTCGCAACAACCCGAAACCACCGTAACCACATCGAAAATTCCAACATACCTGATTCGCGACCTCTACCAATTCGATTCGCTACTTCACCCTTTCCTTTTGATTTTGATTTTAGGAATTTGGTTTTTGGAATTAACGTCAGAATTTATTTTAATGAATAGGATTGCGGAAAATCTGGTTTGGTGAATTGTGAATTTTTTATTTTGATCGTGAATTTTGATCGCGAACAGGGATCTTTTGTGTAGTAAGATATTTCAACTAGGCTGGCCCTAGTGTAGTTAGATAAAACAAAACTAACAAGCAAGATTTTTTTTTAATTTTCAGTTGTTTTGTTTTCATTTAGCTTCTTCTTTCGTAAAAAAAAAGAAGTTTTATATATCTTGTTCAAACTTACAGGTGGCAGGAAATCAAAAAAAAAAAAAGGAATTACTGCTATAAACTGCTCTACACTGTTTTGCTTGCTTGCTAAAAATTGATGCTTTAAAAAATAAATAATAAATTGCTAATAATTCTGTTGGTTATTTGCATTTAAAAAAAATTCAAAAAAAAATAAAAATCAAATTACCTTCGTAGTTGCATTGTTAATTCACGTTTAATTTCTGCTTTGCATTCATCTCATCTTATTTTTATTTTCTAAGGGCAACACCCAAATACACATAAGGTGGGGAATTTCATCACCCATTCCTTGGCCTACAAATCGCATTTCATTTTAGAATTTGACTAATAATAATGGTTAGACATTTGACTTAAGAGAGTCACGGGATCACCTAGGGCTTAATTGTATCTTTACAGTTGTCTTCTTTGAAAATTTTTATTTCTTGGTGTCTAGGCTACGGCAGAGTAATAATAAATTATAAATATTATGGTGATTCGTAAATATTATACTGATTGTTTCTTTGAAGTTACTCAAACCTTCGGCTACATTGCTATGGTGATTTGTGGTACACCGATAACTCCTGCCCGTTACTTGGCTAAGAAATATTTTGTTAGATTAAGACAAAGTGTGATTATGCAATTTTGCGTTAGGAGCTACTAAGGACAGAAAATTTGCAATTAAGTCCTTGCATTCATTTAGTTGCATTAGTTCATGTATATTTAAAAAAAAGAAAAAAAACCAAAATCCAAAACTAAAAAAATTGTACATTTTACTTAATTTAGTTCTTGTTTAATCCAAAATCCAAAAAAAAATTTAAAATCTTTTCCTTTGGAATTTCTCAATTAAAATCAAAAATTTAACAAAAAAATTATGTCAGTTTTTTTTAAAACCAAAAGTTCAAAAAAATATAATCATTTCAAAAACTAAAAATAAGGGCAAAAACATAAAAAAAAAATTTGAAAATCCAAAATCTAGAAAAACAAAAATCAAAATTTCCTTTTGAAAAATAAATTCTTTTAGTAAATATTTTTTTTCCTTTAAAAAATGTAGTAAAAAAACCAAAAACAATTTCTCACTTCATTTTCTAAACCTTGCTTCATTCTCTTAAAATCGATTCTCACTTCTTTCTCTCCTTATTCTTCTCGCTAGTGCATGAGTATTTGGATTCATGACACTTCTATGAATCGTTGGACTCGTGACCCTTCTACTAATCATTTAACTCGAACAAACGATCCTCCTGAAATGGCAAACGAAAACGCCCCTCGAACTCTTATGGATTGAATCTTTCCCGATAGAGTTTCTATTCCTTCTTGCATCATGTTACCCGCCCCTATGGGTAATCACTTTGAAATTCACTCAAACCATATTGCCACGCTTCCGAAATTTGGCAATTTTGAACACGATGACCCTTACATTTTCTTAAGGAAATTCGAACAAGTTTGCGCAACCATTACACTCCAACAACTTTCTGATGACCGAATCATACTCCGAATCAAAATCTCTTAAACAATTTTTAATTTTAAGTAGCGTCCCATGATTCTGTTGGGTATTAAATTAGATTAGATACAATGATGGGAAATAAATTTAGGGTATTGAAAAAATAAGACATGTTTTTTGATACTTCTCTTCAAAAGGAATGAGTTGTGATAGAATACGTCTTGTTTATCTCGACGAAATGAGGGGAATATCCATTCCAATGCCAAAAGTATTTACCATGTTTAGTAGTTTCTCGATGGCTTCTCTTGCATTGTCGGGAATGAGGAGTCGCTTTTTTAGTCATTACATTTCAAAAAAACATCGATTTTTTTTAGAAGCAAAAATTTATTAATATTAATTAAGTCATTTTTCTTTGGGAAGATTGAATACTTGAACGAAAAAATAAGTGTTGTTAAAATCACTTCTTTTCTTTCATTTCCAAATTATTATAAATATCAATTAATTCGACGTTTGGATTATTGGAGTTATCGTGTAATTAGTTACTTAAAATTAAAAATTGTTTAAGAGATTTTGATATGCTAGTCTTTTATATAATCTTTTATTCTAGTAGTAAAAATGGGATGCCTCTTAGAATCTTTGTATATCGAGATTTCTGATCTTGTTCCATCGTCTCACTGGCCGACCTCGGCCCCTGTAATTTTGGGGTCATATCTAGTATTCAGAGTTTGCCTCGATTTGGTATCGCTCTCGCGGCCCGCACTGAAACAGTGCTTTACCCCAAGATGTCCAATCAACTGCTGCGCCTCAACGCATTTCGGGGAGAACCAGCTAGCTCTAGGTTCGAGTGGTATTTCACCCCTAACCACAACTCATCCGCTGATTCTTCAACATCAGTCGGTTCAGACCTCCACTTAGTTTCACCCAAGCTTCATCCTAGTCATGGATAGATCACCCGAAGAATTTTTCCATAATAGTGCGAAAAGAAGGCCCAGCTCCAAGTTGTTTAGGAATAGTGGCGTTGAGTTTCTCGACCGTTTGCCATTCCATTTGCTCTTACTGATTACGCTGAAAAATGGTTGTATAGCTTACCATCAAAGTCGATTAAAATTTGGGAAGAATTTGTTAAGATTTTCTTAAAAAAGTTCTACCCCTTGGAAAAAAAATAAAATCCGAAACGAAATCGTAAATTTTCATTAATTTAGGGGTGAACCATTTAGAAAATATTTTAAAAGATTTAAAGAACTCTTGATAAAATGTCCAATCTTATTAGATGGACTCGAAAAGATTTAAAGAGCTCTTGATAAATTTTCATTAATTTAGGGGTGAACCATTAACTTCGAAATATGGACGCCTTGCCAAATCTTATACGATGGACTCGAAAATAGCTCACGAACCATGCTCGAATCAATGTGCCAAGGCAACTTTCTCGCCCGACATCACGATGTTGTGTGGCAATTTCTTGAAAACCTAGCCGAGAAATCGTCCCAATGGGAACGTTCTAACGAAAAATCAATTTACTCATGATCGAGCGCACACTCGATAGGATCAACTTTAGCTTTGGAGGCTAAAATCGACGCAATGATTAATAAATTCGACAATGTTTTCTCATCAAACCAAATGAACTAAGCTTCCTAACCCATGTGTTATAAATGTAATGATCCTAATCACATAGCAGATCGGTGCCCTAATTTGGTTGAACAACTCAACGCTTTCAATAAGGTTAAAAATGACCTGTTTTCTCCAACGTACAATCCTGGTTGGAGAAATCATCCGAACTTTGCTTGGAACCAAAACAATTCCAACACGAATTTGGTTCGTCCCAATTTTCAAGCATTCCTGAATAATGCTTTGAATCCTCCCTTTCAGCCCAATCATTTTCAACCAAACTTTGCGGGTCCATCTCAAAATCAACCGCAACAATCAAACAATAATTTTGCTCCCCCTCCCCAAGACGATAAACGTTTAAGTTCACTTGAAAAAAGTCTCGAAACTTTGGCTAAAGCAACGACTCAAAATCTCCAATCAAATAGTAGTTTGCGAAAGTTGTTAACCTCATACATGCAAAATACAAGTCGATCGATTGCTAAACTTGAAATGCAAATGAGTCAATTATCCACATCTGTAAGTGAACATGAACGAGGCACATTCCCAAGTCAGCCAGTTCCGAATCCTAGAAATCAAAACACGAATTTGAATCAAACCCATATTGTTCAAGATAGCAACATAACCCAAATGAATGCTATCACGACTTTGCATTCCGATAAACAAATCGATAATCAAGTCGTTAATCCAAACGATTTACCGAAAACTCCTCTCGACACTTCTAAAATAACAAATGAATCTGAACAAAACATTGAATCCAATGCTAATCCAAATTCTTCTTCTACTCAAGTAGACCCACCTACTGAGTATCGTGTGCCATTTCCACATCTTCTTCGACCCAAGAAACACTCGGACCAAATGGAAAAGATGTTGGAAGTTTTTAAACAAGTGAAAGTTAACATCCCGCTTCTTGAAATCGTTCAACAAGTCCCAACTTATGCTAGGTTTCTCAAGGACTTGTGTACCCAAAAACGACACACTCATGTATCCAAGAAAGTTTTCTTAGCCGTCAGACTAAGAAAAGCCTTGTCTTAAACAATTCCTGTTAAATACAAAGATCCTGGATGTACGACGATCCCGTGCATGATAGGAGACAAAATGATTAACAAATGCTTACTCGATTTGGGTGCGAGAGTCAGTTTGATTCCTTATTCCGTTTACTAACAACTTGGCTTGAGTGAACTAAAACCGACAAAAGTAACTCTTCAATTTGCCGATCGTTCGATTAAGAAACCCGTGGGAGAAATCAAGGACGTACTTATGAAAATTGGTCAATTCATATTTCCTGTCGATTTCATCGTTTTAGAGACTCAACCTATGAATAATCCAATGAATCAAATTCCATTGATTACCCTTCTTGGCTACTTCAAAAGCTTTAATCAATTGTGGAAACGGTTCGATGAAAATCTCTTTTGAAAACATGACTTTGGATCTTAACATTTTCAATCTTGAAAATCAATCAAATAAACCACGCGACCAAACGTTGGAAGTTAGTGCCATTCACGAAAACTTTGAATATGAGGTGCTTGACCTTAACGATGAATGCGAGGCCGAGTACGAAAGATTGTTTCACGAAATCCCCAACGAGATTGATTACATGCTCTCTTTTGAATCGCTTCCGGTTAAGTCCGAATCTCAACCTAATTCTTTGATTGAGCAACCCCCAAAGTTGGACCTCAAGCCCCTTCCCGAACCTTAAGTATGCATACTTAGGTGACAATGAAACTTTTCCCGTCATAATTTCTACATCTCTCTCTTTTGATCAACAAACTTCCTTACTTTCAATCCTTTCGAAAAACGAAGAAGCAATTGGATGGTCAATCACCGATATAAAGGGAATTATTCCCTCTCTTGTTCAACATCGCATCCATTTAATTGACGATGCCAAGCCTGTTCGTGACACGCAACGACGGCTAAATCCAAAAATGAAGGATGTTGTTTGTGATGAAATTCTTAAACTTCTCGACAATGGAATCATATTCCCAATCTCTGATAGTTCATGGGTTAGCCGACTTCATGTGTACCGAAAAAGTCTGGACTTACCATTGTCAAGAATGATTCTAACGAACTAATTCCAACTCATACTCAAACGGGTTGGCGTGTTTGCATTAATTATCGAAAATTAAATGCTGCAACACATAAGGATTGCTTCCATCTTCCTTTCATCGACCAAATGCTTGAATGTTTAGCCGACCATGAATTCTATTGCTTTCTTGATGGTTATTCGGCTATAACCAAATTCCAATCGCTCCCGAAGATCAAGAGAAGACAACTTTAACGTGTCCCTTTGGCACTTTTGTGTATCGACGTATGCCTTTTGGCCTTTGCAACCCTCCTGCTACGTTTCAAAGATGCATGGTCAGCATCTTTTCTGATATGATCGAACGAATTCTTGAAGTGTTTATGGACGATTTTTCTATCTTTGGAAACTCTTTTTCTAAGTGCTTGCACCATTTTGAATTGGTCCTTAAATGATGCAAGGATAAACACTTAACGCTATATTAGGAAAAATGACACTTTATGGTCACTCAAGGCATAGTCCTTAGACATGTCATTTCAAATAAAGGCATTAAGGTAGATAAAGCGAAAATCAATATCATTGCTAATCTACCCATTCCCAAATCTGTTAAAGACATTCACTTTTTCCTTGGACACACTGGTTTTTATCGATGTTTTGTAAAGAATTTCAGTAAAATTGCTCGACCTCTTACGACTCTTCTTTCAACTTCAATTCTGACTGTTATTCTCCTTTTGAACGTCTCAAAAACGAACTTGTTTCTGCTCCTGTAATTTGCTCACCGAATTGGGATCTTTCATTTGAAATAACGTGTGATGCTTCGAACTTTGCTGTTGGTGTTGTCTTAGGACAATGCATCAACAAAATTCTTCACGTTATCTACTACGCCAGTATGACTCTGAACGATGCTCAAGTTAATTACATAACCACTGAAAAAGAGCTTCTAGCGGTAGTCTTCGCACTTGAAAAGTTCAGACAATATCTGATAGGCTCACACATCACCGTTTACACTGATCACTCTGCTCTTAGATATCTCTTCGCTAAAAAAGATGCTAAATCTCGCTTAATTCGTTGGATCCTTTTACTACAAAAATTTGATCTTACAATTAAAGGCAAAAAATGATCCGACAATGTCATAGCCGATCACTTATCCCGTCTTCCTAGCGCACCATCGCCTTTACCAATCAATGAAAACTTCCCGATGAACAACTCCTTTCAATTTCCATCGATCCATGGTACGCTGATATAGTGAATTACTTAGTCACTAAGGAAACTCCATCATCTTGGTCCAAACAGGACAAATGCAAATTCATGTCCCAAGTGAAATATTTCTATTGGGACGATCCATACTTGTTCAAGTATTGTCCAGACCAAATCATTCACCGTTGCATCCCGGATAACGAAATCAAGAGTGTTCTCTCATTTTGTCATGATCAAGCATGCGGTGGACATTTCGGTCCTCAAAAAACTACTGAAAAGGTCCTTCAATGTGGTTTCTACTGGCCCACTCTTTTCTAAGATTCATTAGAATTTTGTAAAAGTTGCGATTGTTGCCAAATGTTAGGAAGAATTTCTCTACGAAATATGATGCCTTTAAACCTCATTCTTACGATCGAAATCTTTGATGTTTGGGGTATTGACTTTATGGGACCTTTTCCCAATTCTTTTGGAAATCTATACATTCTCCTTGCTTTCGATTACGTCTCAAAATGGATCAAGCCATTCCGTGTAAAACCAACGACCATAAATTTTTTGTGAAATTCCTTAAAGGAAACATCTTTTCGAGGTTTGGAACACCTCGCACAATAATAAGTGATAACGGCACCCATTTTTGCAACCGTTCATTTGAAACTTTAATGAAGAAATACTCGATAACCCACAAGTTATCCACTCCGTTTCATCCTCAAACTTATGGCCTAGTTGAAGTTTGAGATCGTCAAATAAAACAAATTTCGGATAAACTGTTAATAGAAGTCGTAAAGATTGGTCTTAGAAATTGACTGACACTCTTTGGGCTTACTGTACCGCTTTTAAAACTAACCTTGGGATGTCCCCATTTCGTTTAGTTTATGGGAAAGCATGCCATTTACCCGTTGAAATCGAACACAAAGCGTTGTGGGCAATATTGAACTTAAACTTTGATCTTGAAAAAGTCGGTGAAAATAGAAAATTGCAAATCAATGAATTAGAAGAGATTAGGAATGACGTGTGTGAAAACGAAAAAAAATTACAAAGAAAGAACAAAAGGTTTTCATGACAAGTCAATCCTAAGAAAAACGTTTTCTCCAAACTGAAAAGTTCTTTTGTATGACTCTAGACTTTACTTATTCCCTAGAAAATTAAAATCAAGATGGACTAGACCATTTGTGGTTCGAACCGTTTTTCCACACAGTGCAATTGAAAAACCCCAGGGATGGAACTATTTTCAAAGTCAATGGTTATTGCTTGAAACTATATTTAGAATTGCCAAGTAATCAAGAGGAGGAGCTCATGATTCTTCATGAGCCATACTACGTCCAGTAAGAAATGTTAACCCTCTTTTGTAAATATGTACATATTTTTCCCCGTTACACTCATTATATAATGCATTGATTACAGGGACAAAGTCAAAATTAATTGGGGAGGGGGGAGTCTCATCTTCGTTTTTTTATTTTTCATGGTTTATTTTTTTGCATTCTCTTTCCAGAACCTTAAAATTAAAATAAAAACCCCAAAATTTTTTTTCTTTTTAGCATTTACTTTTAGAGAAACCCTATGGGATAAGTATATGTTTTGGTTATTAAATTGAAATTTTTGAAAATTTATTTGTCTCAACGAAAATAAAAATAAAGTTTGATTATAAGTAACTATGGTTTAACTAGTATATAGGAAGGTTCATGGGTGTTGATTATGAAGTATATCCTAATTGTAAATCTTTGTTTCAAAGGGTGGTTGATTTAAAGTAAAGGCGATAACGTTTTTGATCTTCTAAGTTAAATGGTGCTAAGATAATTTTGCAAAACTCTCTTCACAAAAAAAACATAAAAAATGGTTTTTGTGAAAATAAGAAACACCTAGAGTCATGTGTTCACACGCAAGTGTATACACTCAACATGCTCTATACCCTTCTCACGTAAGCTCGAAAGGCAGTGCAGGATCGGTATATCTGGCCTTAGTTTATCTGAGTTAGGTGTATGTAAATAAATTTAATAAAAATAACCACCTAGAGTCATATGTTCATATAAGTGTATACACTCGCCATGCTTTGTACTCTTCTCACATAAGTCCAGAAGGCAGTGCATGATCAGTATTTCTGGCCTCGGTTTATCTGAGTTAGATGTGTAGTTGCACTATTTTCACTTATTTGATTCGATTTGTTATTCAAAAGAAATAAAAATACCACTTTGAAAAACTTTGATAATCAACTAAGGATCCATTTCATAGTTGCACTATGTTATCAACTGAAATAACTAGCTAAACTCGAGTCTAATTGGGATGAAAACTTAATTTTTGTTGAAAGTTTTGACGAGTAAAAGGATTAAAATTTCATGATGATAACCGAAACTTATATTTAACATATTCTTGTCAATTTAAAAGTAAATTCTTCATTTGTAAATATTTTGCATTTATCTCTTTGTAAATAAATCTTGCATTTAGGAATTTTTCATGTTGCATTTGGATTTTGTGGGTAGTATTCGCTAAAAACCATCACAAGACCACACTCGTCCTATTAGGGATACCTAGAGGTTTAACGGCTTGTTGCATACGCTCAATGCAATCGTGCTCCCTACGAAAACGGATTTATCTTAGTTTTAGTTTATTCGAGGACGAATAAAAAGATAAGCATGAGGGTATTTGATGTGCATGTAAATGTGCATATTTTTACTTTCATATATAATCTACTTTTATTTAAATAAATGTCATAATTGAGTATTCTTACATGTTTTTACCAAAATCCAAATATCATCAAATCATCACTTATTCATCTTCATTTAGGGGCAAAATGGTAATTTTGTGCATGTATTTAATTTGAGAAAAGTTTACTTGCACATTTTAATTTTAATTTATAGAAATTTGGATGGAAAATGGAAAGAGCTTTCATATATGTATGCATGTACAAGGATGGAAGAACAAAGGAATGAAGAAATAAATCAATTCATGCATCATGGAGGACCCACCTACTCACTAACCATATACTTCAATTAGGAGCTAATGCACATGTTAGTGGGGATTAAAGCTACATGCACATTTAAATGGAGGATTATGCTCATGCTAATGATTACTTGGAGATTACATTTCCTAAAGGGCAATTTGGGTAGCTCCCACAAATATGGATTAGAGTTTTATGCATGTATAAATAGTCCTCTTATTTTTATGTTATGGATCTTTTTAATCACTTATCATATTATGCAAGTTGTAGCTTCAAATCAAATGAGAAATAAATGGCTTCCTAAGCCTCTTTATTTTTCTACATGCCCTTTCATTTTGTGTTCACTTTCATTTACATGCTTTCTTCATTTTCATGTTTGTAGATTAGCTTTCTTTTTTATGCACTTAGTTTAATTTTATTTTTATGCAAGTAGTTTAGTTCTATTTTCTATTTTCATTAGCTCTTACTTTCTTTGCTTGTGTTTAAATATTGAAATTTACATGTGTTGATATGATAACACAAATGAGTAGCTAAACCCCTTCAATTTAGGGGTAATGAAACTTTCTAAAATTATGTAAATTCAACATATTTTATGATTTATGATCTCTTTTATGCTTCATGAAAATGTGGATGATTGATGTAAGTTTATTAGTGAATTTGATAGCCTACGTAGTATTCACAAATAGGCTATTTTTACTCAAATATAAACACAATTTACATCATCATTTTACTAATTTTTTTATATTATAAAATTAAAGTAGAATAAAAATTTGATGATCTATGTTACTAAATACAATAATAAATAGATCATACTTAAAATAGCTTTTGCTTTGACTTCATTTTCATGAGAATTGATAAGTGGTTTTGGTTGTTGTATTACAGTTTGATGGTTTAAGTTATGTTAATTAATAACATAAATAGACCATACTTATGATAAATACATCACTATTTCCACTTAAGGTCAAAATAGAGAGATCATAGATTTTTTCTATGTTGATTTATGTGAGAGAATGAGAGTGGATTTGCCTCTAAATTGTTTTCTAATCTCATATTTTTATTCACTTTGTTTAGCTAGTTTTTTACATTTTTAGCTTAAAACAACTTCAAATCTTGGTTTAATTTGATTGAGTAGGATTTTAAATCATTTCAATTCCCTGCGGATCGACCCGTACTCGCCACGTACTAAAATTGTACGTCGTGCGCTTGTGGTTATTTTTATTACAATTTTTGGCGATTTTCTAACCAATAGAAAACCATCGATTCAACATGTCATTATATAAAAAATTTAAATAGAATTATTTATCATTAAAAGAAAAATTGAACGTATATCTAATTTTATCAAAAAACGGCTTTTATCACTTTTACGATGAAAATCCAAACTTCTTGATTTTGTAATAAAATTCTAAAAATAAGTTTATAATTTTTAATTATTATATAAAACATGATTGTTTAAGTTTGAAAATTATATATCTGAATATTTAAAATAAATTAAATATCTCATTTTCAAAGTGGTAAAATTACGAGTCGTTACATTATGAGTGGTTGGTTATGCCAATCGGGGTAACTAATGCACCAGCTTACTTTGTTGATCTCATGAACCTTGTTTTTAGGGGTTGGGTAAATAAATTTGTGCTTGTGTTCGTCGATGATATTCTTGTTTACTCATGGACAGGGAGAAAACAAGATGCATTTGAGGATCGTGTTTGAGGTGTTGAGAGAGCACCGACTGAAAGCAAAGTTTTCAAAGTGTCACCAGAGGAGAGAAGTAAGATTGTTGGGTCATATTATTTCTAAGCAGGGCACTGCCATCGATCCTGCAAAAGTTGCAGCAGTTCAAGATTAGACTGGACCCAAAAGCGCTATGGATGTGGGGAGTTTCTTGAGGTTAGTTAGATAATATAGATGATTCATCCAGGACTTCCCTCTGTAGCGACACCATTGACTTAGTTGATGAAAAATAATCAGATTTTTAGTTGGGATGCAAGATATGAACATGCATTTGTGAGTCTGAAGGAAAAGTTGACCAATGCACCAGTATTGACCATTTCCAGCAGGAATGAAGAGATAATGGTATATACCGATGCTTGTGGTACTAGATTAGGTGTGGTATTAATGGAGAGGGGGAAAAGTTGTTGCATATACTATTCGACAACTGAAGACTACCCGACCCATGATTTAGAGTTAGCAACAATCATGTTTGCACCGAAGACTTGGAGGTACTATCTTTTAGGAGAGAAGTTTGAGCCGTTCACTAACCATAAATCATTGAAGTACCTCTTTTTGTAGAAGGATCTTCACCTTCGTTAGCAGCTATGGTTAGAGTTATTAGCCTACATGACTTTGATATTGCATATACACCAGGCAAAGGGAATTTAGTTGCCGATGCATTGAGTAAGAGACATGGCAGCTTGGAGCTAGGTTCCTAGAGTGGATTCAGTTAAAGCATATTACTGGTTATGATTTCCTACCGAGATGCGAGTTAGAGCCAGAGATATTAGCAAGCTTGGCTATTAGACCTACTCTGATTGAGCAGATTGATACTAATCAGAGGCATGATGGCAGATTTGCTAAGATCATTGCTAAGATTGAAGCTGGAGTATAGTATGAAGAGATGAGACAGTACCGACTTGACCAAGATGATTGGCTCCATAAGGATGGGAGATTGTTTATTCCAGATGTCGATGGGTTAAGTGTTGAGGTGCTACAAGAGTGCCATCATTCGGGATTGACTATCCATCTTGATGGTAATAAGATGCACTATGATATGAAGCGGACCTATTATTGGAAGGGATAAAGAAAGAAATTGGGACATTCATATCAAAGTGCATGAACTTCTAGGTTGTTAAGGTAGAGCGGAAGAAGCCTATGTTTTAATGCAACCACTAGAAATTTCCAAGTGGAAACTAGAACAAGTTTCGATTGATTTCATCGATGGACTGCCAAAGACTGGAGCAAAGTATGATAGCATTTGGGTCATAGTCGATTGATTAACCAAGAGTGCAGGATTTATACCCGTTAAGTCAAGTAGATTGACAGCCAAACTAACTAAATTTTATGTGGAATGGGTAGTACGATTCCATGGTGTGCCAAAGAGCATTGTGAGTGGCTGAGACCCATTGTTCACTAGTCGATTTTGGAAGAGCTTACAAGAGGCATTGGGGACAGAGCTAAATCTAAGTATAGCTTATCACCCTCAAATTAATATCCAAACTAAAAGAGTGAATCATATCTTAGAGGATCTCTTATGGGCTTGTATACTCGATTTTGGAGGCTCGTGGGATGATCACTTATGCCTCGTTGAATTTGCATATTACAACAGTTATCAGTCTAGAATCAATATGACACCATTCGAGGCATTGTATGGCCGACCGTGTAATGGTCCCTCGTGATGGTGGGAAGTAAGCGAGAAACTGATATTTAGGCCAGATATGATTACAGAAACCTTAGAGAATATCAGGATCATTCGGCAAGAAATGAAAGTTGCTCAAGATAGATAGAAGAGCTACGCTGATAAGAGACGTAGATATCTAAAGTCTCTATCAGAAATATGGTATTTGTCAAGATATCTCCATTGAAAAATGTAATTCGTTTTGGTAGTAAAGGGAAGTTGGCACCGAGATTCATAGGTCGTTTCTCGATAGTACAGAGGATTGAGAACCATGCTTATAAAGTTGACTTATCTCAAAGAATGGCAGGAGTGCACAATATGTTCCATGTTTCTCACTTGAGAAAATTTGTGCATGACTCAGGTATAACTGTCGCACCGGATGAACTAGATGATATCAAGATTGAACTAGAGGCTTCGAGACCTTGTAAGCCTATATTTATCGTCGGACGTGATATGAAGTAGCATAGGAGGAAGACGTTAAAGTTGATAAAGGTTTAGTAGGGCAAAAGCGAAGATGATTGCACTTGAAAGACCGAGGAGAGCGTGAAGATAGTTTATCCAGAGCTCTTTACTTGGTGAGACTTTCTATTTATCACTTTACTTTCACTGATGATATCAAGTATACACTAGTGTAGTATCTTTTATGCTAGGATAGGCTTGAATGTTACCTTTTACATTTGTTTTATGTGCACGCATGTTCATGTATAAGGTTGCATATGCTTGTATATGGTTATTAAGCGTGCGGGATAACCTTATTGATTTTGTTTGGGATTTTGGGGGTGAAATTTCTAAAAGAGAGAATGTAACGATCTGTATTCTGTATATCGGAGAATCGTAGAATATTAATATTATTTTTATATGAGGTCGTATAATTCTATAACTTTGGGAAATGACTAGTAGAGACATTTTTCCATCCTTAGAATTTTTATCGAACGATTTTGGCCCTAAAATTTTTGTATCAAGAATAAATTTTGAAAGGTTCCAAATTTGGGTCTGAAACCACTTCCATTAGATCAGGATGATGGTTTCTCTCTTCATAGAATGGTCATAAGAGAAAAACTGACTATTATTACGGAGATATGACTATTTGAAGTTTCACTCGATTTTTGAAATCTTAATGGATAATTAGCTAGTTAATAGTTATGCCCAAAGCCCACTTTGGGATTATCATGAGGGTTGGGTTGATGGGATTTCTCTCCATCATTTCACACTTCCTAAAAATAGAGAGAAAAATCTCCCTAATCACTTTTTAGCTAATAAGTCACTCTAAACCCTACTTTAATTAGCCAAATCCTATCATTAGAAGGAGCTTATTGTAATTAGCATTTGGATTTGAAGATTTACTATTGGAGATCACTTGAAGCTACTATTCATCTTGGATTTCATGCATTCTTGGGTTGCTTTGGATTATTTTGGATTTAGGTGAATGGTTAGGATCTCTCACTTACCAATTAGTCATTATACACCATAAAATGATGTTTTAAAATGACTTTTGGATCCTAAAATGTGTTTTAAACTTTAACTAATCACATATATAATTTCAAATGATCTAGAAAAGATTTGTAAAATCTGTGTTCTTAGGGATTTCCTTTTTTCTTATGGTTATAACTTTAGATTTATACTTCAATTTGATGTGTATGGATGTATGCTTGTTAAGATATATGGTATATAATGATTTCATGAATGTATGATGTTTGTTTAGTTGGAAACTCCGATCGAATGACGATTTATTTTTAGGGATAGGCTATGGATCGGTGATGATCCTTGAAGTCAACTTGACCAGAATTTGGTGTGATCCATACAAGGCAACAAGGAAGGTCTCATAAGGATACATGCCAAGTTTCAAGTCATTTGAAGTTCGTTTGCTCGAATTATGGATCAACGGATATCGATAGGTAGATATGGATCGGTGGAGGAGAGTTTCACGTGGAGGAACATGGCTTGTTGCGTTGAAATGTGGGATTGGTGATGATGGATCAATGGTTTATGGATTGGTGATGATGGATCAGTGGCTATGGATCAATGGACGAGATTTTCACTTGGTGGAGCATGGCTTATTGAGTTGAAGTATGGGACCGATGATGAGATGGATCTGTGATGATGGATCACTGGCTATGGATCGGTGATGATGGATCAGTGGCTATGGATCGATGGAGGAGAGTTTCACATGGAGGAGCATGGTTTATTGCGTTGAAGTGTAGGATCCGTGATGGGGAAGTATCAGAAATAATGGATCGGTGGCTATGGATCGATGGCTATGGATCGGTGATGATGGATTGGTGGCTATAGATCAATAAAGGAGAGTTTAACGTAGAGCGGCATAGGTTATCGCATTGAAGTGGCGGATCGGTGATGGGATGGATCAGTGATGATGGATTTGTGGCTATGGATCGGTGACGATGGATCGATGGCAATGGATCAGTGATGTTAGATCAATGGTAGGGAGAGTTGGAGGTACTCCGAGTCATTTGCATGCTTGCTTCGAGATGTGTTGCTGTTTTCTTCGAGTCTTGGGTGTGTTCGCTTTAAGCTCGTGCCAACCCAAACACTTGACCAAACATGGTCAAGTGTTGGATCGGTACTGAACTATAGGGTTCGGTAGAGATTTCAATGATGACGATGCATGACGCGATTATGATTATATGATGAGAAGTGATGGCTTTGATAATTGATAACTATACTTCAGGATGTATAATAGAGGGCTATGAGTCGGATTAAAGGAACTATTGGAGGTAAGTTATGGGGCAATTGATGACATTCTACGAATGATGATGGTAGAGAATCGTCCCAACCGCGACGACTTCTGATGGGAGTTGTAAGATCAGTTCCAGTAGGTGATCTGCTATAAATGCCGTGTGCAAAGGGGATATTGAAACTCAAGGGTTCAGAGAGTACTCGTAAAGCAAGGGAAATATAGGGTACCCATTCAGACCATGATGGGTCATGATCTCCATGATGGGTGATCTGATCTCCATGATAGGCGATCTTTACCTTGGATCAACCATGACGGGCGATCTAGGTCCTAGTCTATTGAGTGGCATGGATTCGAGTACTGAGGTATTGTGACGTTAAGTAGTCTTTGACCATGATGGGTCATTTGAGTTATATGCTATCCAACGATTGAGTGAGTGAATGTGAGCATGAATTGTGGATGTTATGTTTGCTTGATTTATTATTGCTCTAGAGATGTCACATGATGCCGGTACTATTGATGTAGATATATAGACACCCCTTAGTACTTTAATGTACAATACACCCATAATGACTATGATATAGAGTAACGTATCTCTTGTGTATAAGCTAACTTCGTGGATGCAGGGACAGGTCAGGTATGATTTCCCATACCATTCGTCCTAGTATATTGACTTTATAGTATTTAAGATTTTCTACTGGACCATGGTATGACTCGGGATTTTATGCTTTGCTTCCTATTATTCTGGATACTCTTAAATGGTTAGATTAGGTGTATCAGGTGTGGTGGGCACGTGAACCTGGATGGAGGATGGGTAAGAGGTCATATTCTTGTATTACTACATTTACTTATTATGATTTTTTATTCCGCCGCCCAGCACTACGGAGCTTGATAGTGCATTTATTATTTAGAGACAGTTTGTTTCTGAGTTATTATTTGATGTATAACTCTATCACTTACATTGTATACTATATGAATTTATTTACTTCGATTTATGTGATTCATTCAGTTACTATCATCTTGCCTGTTTTATATCCGAGATGTGTACTATTATATTTTATTCGATGCTATGAGATATACGACGTGTTCTACGATGTTTTATTTATCTTATAATCTTGACTATCATCCTACATCGGCCATGCACCGTTGTAGCACACTATATAGGTATGATTGGGTGTTGGAGGAGTAGGGCGGTCGTCACAATCCGAGTCCACTAGCTAGACCATAGAGAATGAGGTGACAAATGAAATGACCCAAACATGCATATAGGCTCTTTGAGGACATAAAGGAGGAGGGGGACATGGCATGCTTTATTCAAAAATTAAGCTAGTGGATTTGATGTCCCTCACTGATGAAGGTATCTCTTGAGCATGAGCGATATTAGGACATGATGATATGTCATTCTCCAGAAGCACATCGTAGACACATGAGAAAGATAATATAGCAAATGCTCCGACTACCCACAATGGATCAGTGGATATATATGCTTGCTCAGTAGGGTAGAGATTGTGCAGAGTGAGTTAAAGTGCACTCCTCTTGTGGAAACAAGAAAACTAAGGGTGGTATGTACTATAGGTACATACACAGTCTCTGACACTTTAGGAATTTAATTTTACTGTTTTCCCAATATTCTGCTTATTATGTTGTGCTCACTCGTTTTCTCTTTCTTTCTTTTTTGCAATAAAATTCAACTTCCTAGATGTTCTTTCCCATGTCAATTCCACCCAAACTACTATGTACCAAGTTTTTGATGCCATAGCTAGGGGTAAGAAATATTTGGTTATAACCGAATTAATCGACCAAACCGGTTCATTTCGGTCATTTTGGTTATGAAATTATATCAGTTTAAATTTGATTTATAAAATAATTTTATTTTAGTTATCGGTTTAATCAGATTAACCAAACTTTTATTGTATTATCCAAATTCTTGGCATTGTAATACTCTTAACAATGGGTTTAGTTATAAAAAACAAACCTTATCTATTAAAAATAGGTTAATTTTTCTTATAAACATAAAATAAATACTTAAAATAGTTTATTTTTAAGAGAAATGTGTGATCCTCTAAGGTAGAGGAGAGCACACATGTACATATATATAACACCGATAGAAAAGGAGCGGCCAACATGTCTGGCAGTGACAAATCATAACATAGAAAAATCTAAGATAACAACAACATGTAACTTCTTGAATGAGCTCAGGCAAGGCCACCGCCCATTACACCTCAGTATCGAACTCCGGTAAGGCCACCGCCCGATAATGAAGTGTTAGAAGTACCCAATATAAACCATGATGAATCCAAGAGAACATATGAGATCCACAAGTAGCTCCACTAGAGAAGGAAATGCCTCATAGCTAGCGCGGATGATCCTGATCAAAAATATGAAATCTCTCCTAACAACGGTCATACGAACAGCAATCTAGCATCATGGCAACAATATCCCTAAAACCATGCAAATAACATTCTAGCACCATTTCTAGGCTAAACCTGTACCTGCAGATGGAACTAAACAAAAAAAAATAAGAATAATACACATATATATGTATATAAATAAAATTATATACATATATATGCATTAATGAAATAAAAGTAAAAAACTAGAGTTAAAACTATAAGACAACAAAGAAACAATAATATGGGTTAGACTAATAATAGGCATATGTGAATTATGAGATAATGAACACAAAATCTAAAGGCATAGATATTAACAGAATATGTAATTATATACTTATAAAATTTTAAAAAACATAAAAAATATTAGCATTATGCTCCATTGATCAAAAAAACATTATGATAATCAGAATCTTCACTCAAATTTGAATAAAAGCTAATCCTGTAGTTATTTATGTTAAAAATATTGTGTTTTCATTTAAATAATTCCATGTTTTTTCTAACCTCATTAAGATAGTCATTAAAATGTTTATTTTTGACCAATCTATATTTTGGATTTGAGATCCAATTGAAACAAAATGAAGCTGCTGCAATTACCAATCTATTAATATAACTGTTATTATTATTATTAAATAGTCTCTAGTTTCTCTCAAACCAAATATACCAACATATTATAGAGGACAAAGTATCTAGTAAAAAATCTGTTTTCCTTTTTAAACTTAAATCTTAAGTTATTCCAGTAAAAATCCCAATCATTAACTTTAGTTGTAAGAATAAAGTTAAAAAATTTAAGGGTATTATTAAGAATGTAGCAAGTATCCATGCAGTCATAATATATATGATTAATATTTTCAAAATACAAGTTACAAAATGTACATTTATTATCAATTGGAAAATTCTTTCCTTTTAAAAATTCAATGGTGTTTAGCTTCCCATGCATGATTACCACATACGAATCTTAGCTTTTGGGGTGCATTTGTTTTCCAAATAAAATTAAAAGAGTTATTAGTAATTCCTGAAAAATTAAGAAATTTATACAAAGAATTAGAAGTGACTTTCTTACTTTTATCTCATTCCCAGTTAATAATATCATTTTCGTTATCAATGTTATATAAATTCAATCTTGCACAATAAAGAGAATTGTCTGAGAGTTGTACCTTCTAAGATTTTATTAATGCTGAAGTTCCAAGGGGGATCATTATCCGGAGAGAAAACATCTTTAATTAAAGCAATTTTAAAGTTACAAATTTCGAAAAGCTCTTTAAATTCAACCCTAAGAGGAATGACTAAAATCCAACGATCATGCCAAAAAGTTGTATTATTTCCTAAATGAACAATCGTATTAGTACCAAGGTTATAAATATCATGGCATTTTAAAATTGATTTCCAAAAATTAGACAATTTATTGCTAACCGAAGGTGTAATTTGGTATAAATTATTATTACCATTATAATAATGTTTAGATATAATTTCTTTCCAAATAGAATTATCATTTATATCCTTAAATTTCCACAACCACTTCCCTAATAAAGACAAATTCATGTTATGTAAATTAATAACACCTAGTCCTCCCTCCTTTTTTGATTTACAAACAGTTTCCTAGTTTACTAAACATTTTAGACTACTGTTAGGATTATCGCTGCTCCATAAGAAATCCCTTCTTATTTTACCTATTTTATTGATTACCAATTCTGGAAAAAGATGCATAAACATCCAATAAATCAGAAATGTAGATAAAACAGAATTGATAAGAACTAATCTACCATCTCTCGATAAAAACCTCCCATTCCAATTAGAAATTCTATTTTTAATTTTATCCATTATAATTAGCCAGTCATCTTGCTTAAGTTTAGTTGGTCCAATCAAAAATCCAAGATAATCAATAGGGAAATTCATAGTTTTACAATGAAGCGTATTAGCTACTAAACCTTCAACCTTATCAACGTCATTTAGAACTAAAACCGAACTTTTATCAAAAATAATTTTTAGTCCTGAAAGTATTTCAAAGCAGTATAAAATAAATTTAAGGGTAATGACATGATTAGGAAAATGAGAAGTAAATAATAAGGCATCGTTCACAAATTGAAGGAGAGACCATTACATGAAATTTCGCTACCAACGCACCCTAAAGATCCATTTCCGACGGCTTTTTTAATTATCATGGCGAAAATATCAACGGCTAAATTAAAAAAGAGAGGCGATAAAGGATCACCCTGTCATAAGCCATGTTTTTATTGTACTTTATTCCTAAAAATCCTGTTAACCATTATACTAGAATTACTAGTTTTAAGCAAAGTCATAATCCAACCAACCCATTTACGACTGAAACCTCTAGCCAGTAACATATCAATTAGAAAATCCTAATTTACCGATTCAAAAGCTTTCACAAAGTCAAATTTTAGAATCGCACATGTAATTTTAATCTTACAATAGTGATTAATATACTCTTAAACAACAACAAATCCATCCGTAATATTTCTACCCTTAATGAAAGCGGTTTGTGAACGATCGATTAATTCATTCATTCTTATACTAAGTCTATTGGCTAAAACTTTTGAAATAATTTTAACAGAACAAATAACTAAAGAAATTGGTCTAAAATCTTTTAAATTATTAGCGCCGATTTTTTTATGTAACAGAATGACATTCGAAAAATTAAATCTTCCTAATTGTAGTTTCTCATTATAAAATTCATTGAACATGCTAATTAAATTAAATTTTAATACATCCCAAAATAGCTTGTAAAATAAAATAGGAAAACCATCAGGACCCTGGGCTTTATCACTAGGCATATCGTTAATAGCCTTCAAAATCTCTTCTTCAAAAAATGGATTATCAAAGTCATCAAGATTAATTCTAGACTCAATAGGATATAGTTCATTCCATCTAACGTTTATTCTATGCTTGTTCTTATTGCTAAAAATATTTCTATAGTAATCAGTAATGGCCTTATTTAGATCCCTTTGATCAACCAATTCAACATTTTTCAAAAATAGAATTTCTTGTGTTGCTACGTTTTCTACCGTTAGCCATATTATGAAATTTTTTTGTATTATTATCACCTTCATTAATCCATTGAATTCTAGATCCCTATTTCCACATAACCTTTTCTTTTTCTAAAATTGAATTAAGCTTTTCTTTTAAATTGGTGAGTACATTACGCTCTTCAAGATTTAGTTGTTTAGTTTTTTCTATCTTATTAATTTTAAGCATTTCAAAAAGTAAATTTCCTTTTTTAATTTTAATACTGCCAAATACATTCTTATTCCAATTTTTAAGAAAATTCCTAAGACCTGTAGGGTTTAAAACAAAAATTTTTGTAAAGTTATTTGTATTTCTGATATTATAAAAATTCATTGATATCCATTTATTTTTAATTAGATTAGGGAAATTAGATTCTAATAACCACATTTTTTCAAATTTAATAGTTTTATTAATAATTTTATGATGATCACACATAAGAATGATAGGGCAATGGTCAGAATATGTATACGACAAACCAGTGACTCTATAAATAGAAAATTTATCTTCAATTTCGTCACTGATGAAAAATCTATCTAGAAGAGCCATTGAAAGGGATTCCCTAGTATTACTCCAAGTGAATTCTCTATTAGTTTGTGCTAATTCAATAAAATTAGCACTGATAATAAATTGATCAAATTCTTCCACAGAAGCAAAATCACCTTCTCGGGGTGATCGTTCCTCCAAAAAACGCGTAACATTGAAGTCACCACCCATAATCCAAGATCCAGGAGCGAATGATCTAAATTCTAGACATTCATTCCATAGAACTCAATGACCAATTTTCTAGTTTGGTCCATAAACATTAGATATATTTAATAAAGAGTTATCTTTAAGGTTAATGAAAATAATATGTAAATAGTTTTACTTAGTAATAGTTTGAAGAAGTTTAAAAGAATTATCATGCCACCCTATAAGTAAAGCCCCAGAAGCTCCAATTGAAGGTAAACATGCCCAATGTCTAAAATGATAACCACCTAATCTTCTATAAAAACGAATATCAGGACAAACTATTTTTGTTTCTTACAAAAGGGTATTATCAATAAAATAATCTTTAAAAAATGCTCAAATTTTATCACATTTATTTAAATCATATAGACCCATAATATTCCAGCTAATAATCCTTATAATCCAGATGATCTAACCCTCTCTATTTCCCTACTCCTAATGTAGGCAGTATCTATTCATCATTAGTAAAAACAAAAGCAGTATCCCTACCTAACCGACAAAAATCACTAGTGGATAAACTACCTAGAGCATAGAAAGAATAAGTACTGCCTAAAATAGAAATCATAACTGAGCCTGAATTTGTAGTGCCACTCATAGCACTCAAATCAGGTGACTCACCCATACACGAAGAATGACTGTTACGGACCCTGGCACTACGATGAACAACACCATTGACATCAACTGGTTTTCTACGTCTACCTCTCTTTGTCGATGAAGATAAAAATGAAGCTTTTTTATCAATATTACATTCACTAACAACTACTGTTGAAGTGCTTGATGCTCGTTGTAATACATCATCTACAACATTACCATCCACTGAGTCATCAATGCCAGAGATTACACCATTACCACTAACCGATTTTGCATTTATATATTTTCTTTCTTTGAACTCATCAATCACAGGAACACCAGTGTTTACAACTTTGCCATTCACTGCATGTAAAATGTCAGTAGCCACGATTTGATCACCATCATCATTCTGAATCCTCATAACCACATACTAAAACTTCACTGCATCAGAATCTGACAATCTTCTAACATCCACTTTATCTAGAACCACAACCTCATCACTTAAACGATTACTGCTAATTACTACATCATTATCCATGTGCATATCATCCCCATCCAGCAAAACATCATAGCTTGTCAACCGGCTCTTAGTCACTTCATTTATATCCCCAACCACATCACAGAAATGATCACCATAAATAACCAAGCAATTTGATATAACATCATTTACCTTGTGCATATCATCATCTAAAGCATCAATAGCCTTATGTGTATCATCACATAATTCACTAGAATCACAATACACATTATCATCATCCAAACAGCCATATGAAACAATCCAATCGTCTGAGACATGAGCATCAAAAATCTGATTACTTTCAGGACATCCTATGCAAAAATCAACCACCTTGCTAACATCTCTACCCACAAATTTCTCGATTCGACAGTCAGAAATAACTTGAATCTGATTCTCAACTCTGTTTTCATATACCAAAGGTTCTAAAGATGAAGGAAAACTAGTTTCAACAACATTACGCTGAGAATTCACGTCTACTCCTTCGATCGAATAAGAATTCTTACTTAAATCTTCCATCGACTTAAGACAGTCAAAACGATTAGTAGTAATTAACCCAAAACTCCCCACTTCACAAAATTTTGCACTGGAATTTTTTATTATGAACATAAAAAATTCATTGTTCAATTCACTCAAATGAAATTCATAACCAGATTCCCCATTAGAATAACTTGCAAATATTGTATCATTGATTTTTAGAGAAAGTAATATAGTAGGATCCAAGAGTAATGGATCAAAGTAATTAAACTCCTCCCTTTGAACTGTAACAGAGATATTAGAAGCTTCATTAACACCTTCAAACCTATTCGAAATACCATTAATCACACTAGAAACTGCCACTATATCAATAGCCGAAACATCACCATCCAAAGAATAATAAGATTTCCCAAAATAATCTTCAGGATCTCCAAATTTCTTTCTATAATTTTTACCAATATTAACCACGTTGATCACATCAAAGTGTTTGAACAAATCCTCCAAGAATTCAATTCCTTCTTTCCTCTGAATCCATAGATGATCCAGCAATATTCTCTTAAGTTTCATACATTTTAGAACAAAAAGTAATCCATGATCAGATATAGAGAGATTTTTACTCCTGTAAGAGGTTGGAATGAATTTCGCCGAACATTCGATCTTTTTGTGACCAAAATGGTTGCACCCAAAACATCTAACAGGGTCACGACAATCTTTAGCCAAATGATTATAGTCCCCACAACGAAAGCAAAATTTTCTTCCTCTTCTTGATTCGACCCAATTCTTGGATTAGATTTTTGGAATAAAGATTGTAGAGAAGATTACTTGAAATCCTTAACCACCTGAGCATAGGTACGATTATATGAAGAATCACGATCGAAAAGAGAATAAGAATTGGGAAATTTGGAAAAGAGAGAAGGCGAGATTGAGGAATATTGGTATGGGTTCGAGAAAGCAGTTGACGCCACGATTTCTTAAATACAAGAATATGGATCCTTACGCAAAATAGTTTATATAAACATATATTAATATTTTCCATTGACTAAATCAATCATTTGAATAATAACATATAGTAATTTCTCTTACTTGCTTTTTTAGTATGGTTAAATCGGTTACCAACCGAATTAACCGAGATTAATTCGGGTCAGTTCAGTTCGGTTTCAATTCGGTTTGACATTTTTTACCTTAAAACCGACCGAACACTCATCCCTATTAGCTACGCACGACCCTTAATCTACTACTTCTTTAACTCCTCTTCTCTTTGGTAGTGTTAGGGGTATTCCCTTGGGGCAATTTTATAATTTACTGTAAATTATTAACTCTATAATAAAATCTCATTTGAAATAAACAATATTTTGTTTTTGTTATATACTTGTTATAATGTGTTATAATTAATTAACTATTTAATTTAAGTGTATTTAACTGAAAATTTATAAATAATGTGTTTTTATAGTAGTTACAATTGTTGCAATCATGAGTATTTTATCACAATGCATAATAAACTCATCGTTTTAAATATTCCTAGTCAAGATGTATCGAGACTGGATATCGATTCATCCGTTGAGACTATAGCATGTAACGCTCTCCAAAATTTTGGCAATGCATTACTCATGACTACTTGGGGCACCAAGGGGTTGCGTACTAATAGTTATTGAATAAATATGGAATGACTCACTCAATAGTTTTCAATTGGTTAATATAATTAAGGTCAAGCAGAAAATATCGATGTGAAAATATTACACAGCTATCTTAACTTGAGAATACTGTTGATCTTCAATATGGAAACTCCACTTTGATTATAGTTAAATCTTGGCATGGATTCCATCAAATGATTATAGTTGGGTTGAGTGTAAGTATTGGAAGTGAAATACTATTCATTAGAGGATTCGGCTCCTCAGTTATATGAGGTTAGTATCACAGTCAACCGAAGTCAACTCAAAGTCAAAATTGCTAATACCACAGATATTGATTTTGATGACAACAATCATATAAATATGGGTACTAATGTTTTTCCAAGTTGTACAGAATATTTTGTAGAATATTACATAGGTTTATACAAGTACAGGAAAATCGAGTTTTAAGACTGATTAGTAAAAAGAGTAGAGATTAAGATTCGGATGACCAAGATAAAAGACGTGAAGAGTTCAAGACTATAGATTATAGGTAATAGACATTAGATTAATTTGTTAAAGTCCTTGAGTAGCAACTATCTTTTCTTTGAATCCTCTCTTGTCAAAATATTTATTTCAAAATGTATTTCTACAAATATTTTATATATTAAAAAGTATTTAAAACTATTTTTAAATGATTTTACAAATATCATAATTTTATAACACTTTAAATATATTATTGTTTTTCTCAAAATACAAGGGTATGTTGGCATGCCCTACCTAGTTATGTTGACATGTGTACCGTTGAAAAGATGTTTTTTAAATTATAATAATTGTGCTTTTTGGCTCTATCTCTTTGCAAATAGACATGTCCCTTCAAACACTATATAAAGAGGACTGGAAAACATTACTCTCTCTCCATTCTTCTTACTCCAAATTCTCATTATATATTTTACAAAATCCACTTTCTACACTCTTCAAGTTCATTCAAATTCAGTCTCTACTTTACTATATTCATTCTCTATAATCTACTCACTGATTTACAAGTATTCTCTCATCAATTTAAAGATCAAAGTGCTATCAAAAGGCTATAGGATATTATATATCCAAAGTACAACTATTTATATTTGGAATCAATAACTCTCTACTACTATTTACGTAGGCGTGTTTGTTGTCCATTTAAATCAAGAGGGTGTGCTTGTTGATCATTTAAATCAAGTGGATGGTCTTGTTGCCTAGTTAAATCAGGAGAGTCTACCCTGATCTCGAAAAGTCAAGGAGTATATCTTGTTGCATTGAAATCAAGATCGTATTCTGGTTTGCTTGCTACCTGATTAAGTGGGTGTTTGAAAGGAAATCTGTACATATACTATACAAGATTGGACTAGGATTGGTTAAATCTAAAGCGATATAAAACTCTTGGTGTCATATCCCTTACTTTTAATTTATTTTTCCTGCATTTATGTATATCTATGACTGGCTGTTAATATATATCTGTGTTTGGTTTTAAATCTTGAAACAAATTAGAAAAGTTCTATATAAGTTATAAAACAATAGTTCACCCCCTCTAGAGTTAAAGCAGCCTTAAGATTCATTCACACTAGTATAATTTATATTTCCCACATTTAGTATAAGAGCCTTAGGTTTTCAAAAAATCATTATTTGATTTCTGAAAAATATAAATGGCTAGTAATACTGGTTGTACACTTTTTAACACTATTATAAAAGGACAATCAACTGCTAGACCCCCACTATTTAATGGTAGTAATTATGCTTACTGATCATGTATGATGAAAATATATTTGGAATCCAATGGTTTAGATATTTGGAACATTACACAAAGTGAATACACTAAACCCCAAACTGAATATTCACATTGGAGACCAGACCGAAAGACACAAGCATTCAATAACTCAATAGCCATGAGTATTTTATTTTTCTCTTTAGATAATCTAATCAAGTTTCTGCTCGTAAGAATGCTTATGAAATTTGAAGAACATTGCAAGTCACACATGAGGGAACTACTAAAGTAAAACAAACTAAGATTTCCATGCTAACCGATCAGTTTTAACTTTTTAAAATGAAACCGAATGAGTCTATTTCTGACATGTGCTCTCAATTTTAGGATATAGTTCATTCATTAGTATCATTAGGGAAAACTTTCATAAAAGAGGATCAAGTTAGAGAAATCCTTAATTCACTCTCTTCTAAATGCGATCAAAAGACTTTAGCGATAGAGGAAGCCAATGATATTAGTATATTAAAATTGAAAAATTAATTGGTAATCTAATGTCCTATGAAACACAGTTGTAGAGTAGAAGGGAAATTAATGCAGCCAAAAAGAAATCAATTGCATTCAATGCAACAAATGAAAATCAAGGTTTAGATAACGATGATAATAACGAGGAGATTACTCTTATGTCTCGAAATTTCAGAAAATTTTTGAAATACAAAAAGTTGAACAACATTCGTGAAACTGAAAATAAAATTTTCAAAAATGAAAATGTTTTTATATGTTACAATTGTTGTAAATCTGGTCATCTATGAAGAGACTGTCTGCATCAGAAGAAAACAGAGAATTCACCAAACACCGATTCATTCAAAAAGAGAAAAAGGGATTAGAATACAACTTTGGACAATTCTGATACAACATACAGTGACAATGAGTCGGGTATTGAAAATGTCAATATGTGTTTCATGGTGATAGAAGATTAAATGTGTCAAACAAAGGAAACAACAAAATCGTCACCTTTTACATTTCATATTTATATTTATCTTTTGTATATTAAATATATAATAATAATAAGTATATATATTTACATAATATATATATATATAATTTTTGAACTTTGAAAATTTCGGTTTATATGTCGACATATGCCACTTAGATATGTCAACATATCTTGCAGAGTTTGAGGAATCTTTTCAAAATTTGAACTTTTGAAATTCCCTCTCTTTTTGCATCAAATTCAAAATTTGAAACGCCACCTTTTACCTGTTACATGACAATTCAAACTATATTTATTCACTCCGTTTTACCTCATCTTCTACACACTCTTTGTTTCAAAAATCAAACATATTATTCCCCATCTTTCCTCCAAAACGAACCAATAATGTCTTCCTCAAACCAACTCCCTTCATCCAAAGTCATTAGGATTACCAAAAAAATCCCAAAAGTCAACTTTTGATGATCAAGAGTACATTGAGACATACGTTGAGTATGCAACTTATGGAAAAGTCTTTCTAGGAAATTTGCTAATTTAAATGAGTTTTATTCTTATGGTTAACAAGATCTTGCTTTAAAAAATGGTATTTTTGTTTTAACCGATTTATCCCAAATGATTTTGATGGCTATCCTGATTTGGTCAAAATGTTTTACGCTAATTTGAATGGAAGGTTTTATCAAGGAGAAGAAGATCGAATTCGGAGTAGTATCAAAGATACAACTATTGTCTTAGATTTTGAAAATCTTGGTCAAATTTGTAAAAGTAATGGAAATGACCACTCGACATTTGAAATTGGCTATGGAAATGGAGAAGTTATGCATGATTTGTTCTTAAATAATGAAGAGTATGGTTTTAAAGGCAAGAATCTTATGCCAAACGCAAGACTAATGGGTCCTATTTTACAACAAAGTATTACACCGAGAACAGGGAATTACAAAAATATCACTCAAAAAATTTTCAAACCGTGTTTTGTTATTATAAAAAAATATGATATAAATTGAGCTCAAGTGATTTTAAATGACTTTGTTCAAATTTTTTTTCAGATATGAAAATACACTTTACCATGGTGTATATCTTACTAAAATTTTCAATTATTTTGGTATTAACCTAAGCATTGAAAATATTTTTCCTCGTAAAATTTTTGAAAAAAACAAACCTCTCTCTCATGCACATCCTTCGAACCATATAAATCTCTTACCGAAAAGGAAGAAAATTTGGCAAGAGAAGAAGAGCAAGGGATTCTTCAAGAAGAAGAAAGCGACGATGGAAATAGAAGAGGAGGAAGAAAAAGAAGAAAAGGAGGAGATGGATACATCTCTTAAAACCTACAAAAAACCATGTCGATATTCAAACAAAGAGATACTTAGGAATCAAGAGAAGCTTCTTAACAATCAAAAGAAGCTTAAGCACTGTTTTAGTAAGAAGTTTCATAGCCTCTCAAACAAAGTTACAAATATTTTGGGAAGATAATGAGAAAGCTTGGTGGAAATTCATCATCAACATCGTCATCATTCTAGATCTACTTAGCTATATTTATGTCATTTTCTTGTATTTTCATTATATTTATGTATCTCTCTATTTTATCAATGAAATTTGCTTAGAGACTTCATTTTTTTTGTTAATCATGTTCATTTGTTCTCTAGAATTGCAAACTAAAAAAATAAAAAAGTATAAATAAAAATTAACATAAGAAGAAAAACATACTAATTTATGCATATATGTCGACATAGGCTACCCATGTATGTCGACATACTTTGGTATTTCTAGAATTTGAAATTCAGAAAGACTAGTAATCTTTTGGAGGGATTAGAAGTTAATCCAAATCTTCACTGCTATAAAACCACATCTCTCCTAGAAAAACCCAAAATTAATTCATCTTCTGATCTTATTCCTCTCTACTCATCTCTTTTCATCAAATGAACTCAAATATAAACTTTTCAAAACAAAAACTTGGTGATAATCTAGAAGAAACTCTTCAATCGCTCAAGAATGCTATTTGCTTCATTCTTCATAATCAACGACACTTGGAAATGGTTAAATGCGAATGATCAAAGAACAACAAAAATAATTAAATTCAATTCGATGTTTGATTTCTTGTTTCGCTGAAGAAGTTCAAAGCAATGCCCCAGAATGCTCGAACTCTAAGGCGAAGGTGGAACATGAAGATTGGGAAGTTATCAATACCAATCCAATCTTTGGATTCGAAAGATGGGTTGAAGTTCCCATTAAAATCTAGTTTTAATTTATACTTATAATGTATTTATAATTTGTATTTATTATACATTTTAGTGTGTATAATTAACTCTAGTTGTATTTGTACTTTTGTATAATTAGTTGTGTATAAGTGTGTATAGATGTAAAAAATTGGGATTAATGGTTTAAACATATTTGTGCGTGTATATATATATGGTTATTTCTTAGAAATATTGTTTCGCAATTAGTATTGACTTTAATTCCATATACAAAATTATTACATTTCACAATATTTGATATGTCGTATTTAAGGGGAGTTTATTTTTCAATACCCATTTTTGTTGATGACAAAGGAGGAGAAAATATAGAACATAATCTATGCATATACTAAGAGGAGTTATTCAAACTAAGGAGAGTTAACCAATTTAGAAGGAGTTACATTATATTTTAAAATAAAAAATATTTACATGGTTGTCATCATCAAAAGGAGGAGATTGTTAATACCACATATATTAATCTTAATGACAATAACCATATAAATACAGGAAATAATGTTTTTCCAAGTTGTACATAATATTTTTCAAAATATTACATAGTTTATACAAATACAGGACAGTGGAGTCTGAAAACTTGTAACGACCCATATTTTTGGGTCTTCAAATTTGAATATTTAATTTATTTAAATATTCAGATTTGGATTAAATCATAATAAAATATATTTCAAATTTAGACCTAATTTTTGATGATGTATTTTTTATTTAATTTATAGGATTTTTTTTCATAATTTTTAATTTATAAAATAATAAAATTTCCTTTTGACGATTTTTGTAGCAAACGTTGGTACTTTTGAAACTTCACATAATAAGTTAGCATGTCTATTTTATTATTGTTTTATGATCGTCTCATATTATTGTGCGCGATTGTATTTTTACTTCTGTCGATCGTGGCCATACATGAACGTGATATTGTGTGGCAGGGTACTACAAATCCAACTTTTTCTAAACTAATTATACATAAACGCTCCCATTCTTTCCGTGTCATTGGCCATATTCACACATGCAGCCTATAGTGCTTTCATATCTTTTGACCATACTCACTTGTCCTTACTCAATCTTTTCTTACTTAGCCCAGAAGAAAATGTTTACACATTCATCTTTCTCTGCAAATTCAAAATGAGCACTTTCACATACATTTTTACACATTCTTTTATATTTTTCGTCTCTTACTCTCTACAAATTCTTTTCACACATTCTTCTACACGCATGGAACATGTTGCATGCAACAATAACATATATTCATATTCCCTATTTTATTTAATAATTCAAATAACTCTGTCCACACCAAGATTTAGCCAAAACTTCCAACATGGAAGTTGTAGAGGGGAAGTAGAGCTTCATCTTTTGTTTATGGTGAAATGGTTTTGGTTATCATAAGGTAACAACCCATCCGTGCTTATATGCGGCGTGGTCTTATGAGATACTCTTGATTTTCAAAGTTTTTCTATAACTTTAAAATCCGGTTGGGTGTGTTTTCTCTTGCTGGTTTTCCAGATTGACTCGGGTGTTATTTTATTATAATGCTCGGGTCAGACCGAGCATATTTACAGGATTTTAGTTGGATGCTTGGAGCTTCAGGAGACGAGTTGGAGGTCTAGAGACTTATTAACATATATGGTTACTTTTCCGCTGCATTTGTTGTTGTATTTATCAGCAATTGTAAGCACAGTCTGTTATAATTGTGCAGGCTGAATAGGTTAGTATACTCTGATTGATATCTGTATATATACATATTGAAATTTTTGTGTATGTAAAGATTTGATGTATATTATAGATTATTCGTTCCGCTGTGAGATTCCATGTTGTTTAGTTTTCTTCTTATCTTCTTCCTTCTTTGTTTTTCCCTAATAATCGGGTTTTCCGGCATTCGATTGCTCGGCACGCAATATAGTGGACATATTAGTGTCGATTTTTGAGGGTCGAAAACCCCGATTCGTTACAGGTAGAGTGATAGAGTTAGGGGTATGCCCTAGGGGCAGTTATGTAATTTATTATATATATCTAACTCGATAACCAATTTTGTTCAAAATAAAAGGTGTTTTTTTTCTATTATATACTTGATATAATGTGTTATATTAATTATTTATTTAATTAAAAGTATATCTAATATAGAAAATCCTTAAATAGTATGTTTTTTGATAATAGTTACAATGTGTTGTAATCATGAGTGATTTATCATAATAAAATAAACATACCATTTTAAATATTCCTAGTCATGATGTATCGAGACCAGATATCGATACATCCATCGAGAGTAGAGCACGTAATACTCTCCAAACATTAGGAAGTATGCTACTCATGGCTATTGGGGACACCAAGGGGTTACGTACTGATGGTTATCAGATAAGTATGGAGTGAATCACTCGATGGTTTTCTATTACTTAATTTAACTACGGTCAAACAGAAAATATTGATGTGGCAATTTTACATAATTCCCTTTACTTGAGTATATTGTTGAGCTTCAATGTGGAAACTCCGCTTTGATTATATTTAAATCATGGCACGTCGTCCATTGAGTGGAAGCATTGGAAGTGAAACACTATTTAAGATATAATTCGTCCCCTCGGTTATATGGGGTTAGTATCACGGAATCAACTAAGTCAACACAAAGTCAAAGTCTCTGGACATAATTGTGTAGTTAGTAATAATAGTTATTATTGAACCAATTGTGTTTGCATTTACAAAGTTGAATGTGGAAGATGTTGGAATTTTGACCAAACCCAAATTCCATAAGTCCTAATGTGATATAGTTTTGACAAAGAGAATTACTGTAAATAATCATCACTATTAGGTATTGCTTATGTTAAGAAAAATTATATTTTACCAAAAAGACGTGTAAGCGACAAATTCAGCCAAAATGTCACACCACTAGTTAAGGTGACTTGTGAACGTTAATCTTCAAATTGTTTAATAATAATCACTGACTGAGTTTACACCTTTGTCACACAACCATAATGATGAATACTCTGAATAAACCATATAATTTAATTAATTTATAATCGTTGTAAATTAATTAATATTTATAAAATTTTATTTAAATTTTGAATATCGTTAATATTTAATGAAAAGTGTATATATAAAAGGTTAAGCATACACATATCGATATATGATAGGAGGTTAAATGGAATGAATACTTAACGGGTTTGAAAATTTTTTAAGCCCATTTGCAACATGCTGTGGTTGGCCAAAGAAATATGATAGGAGGTTTCAAATTGGATTTGAAAAGGCAAGAAATAAATAAAAGGAAGACGAAAAATCCCTAACAATGATTCTCTCCTTTATTATTTTTAAAAAAAAAAACATTTCATTCATTCAGTTAGAAGGCAACTCTCTCCCATCAAGGAGTACCCAAAATTTTAATAGCCTCTAGGGAAAAATAATTCCAAAATAAAAGACCAAACAAAACTAAAAAAGGTGGTTTTTCCTCTTGACCTTTACAAAATCCAAAGGTTGATTTCTAGATCCAGGAGCTCTTGATTCATCATTCAAGCTGTGATTTATAGGCAAAATCCTAAGGTGATTCTCTAATTTATGTATTTATGTGTTTTATCATTCATATGTTTGGATTTGAATGATTCATTATGTGTTTAATTGATTATTTTTAAACATGTGAATCGAAACCACTTTATCTCAAGTAAAAGCATATTTATTATATTGATTCAATTAAGATCTGTGCATGTTCTTCATTCCCTAATAGCATATGTTCATTTATGTTAATATTGTTAGATCTGTCACCCTTTTGTTCTTTTGTTCACATTGTATGTTTAATTTAGATTTGAATACTATTGCCATGAATTTATATGTGCCTTGGTTGTTTAATTCTTTTCTGTTTTAAAAATTATTATTTGAACAATATTATATTTGAAAATTGTTTTGATTAATTGATTTAAATTTTATGTACAAGTTTGAGAATCAAATACACATGTTAAAGTTATTTTAAAACAACTTTTGTCATTATATACATAAGAATAAAAGTGAATTCATTCTAAAATTTGCATATGGACTTTCCTATTAAATCTTAAAACTTTTATTTTAAGTCAACAATTAAATCCAAGGTTGTTATTTTGATTGAATGTATATATATTTTTAACTACAAATTAATTGAATACATATATTACATTTTGTTTTTAATTTCAAACATTGATTCAATTATTGTACACATATATGTGAATATATTAATATGTATGTATGAATATACATATATGTATATATTATTAATTTAAATTTTGCAAAATGGACCTTTATGAAAATTATAATTTTTATTTTAAACTATATTTTAATTAAAACTTGTTTAAAATTGTTTGCTTTACTTTAAAACATGTTAAACAGCTAAATCAACTTCAGTGTAAACAAGAACATGTGTGTGTGTGTGTGTTTGATTGTGTGCGTACGTATAATTTGTGAATTTATACATATGTTTTTTTTAATAAAAAAATTATATTTGTGGACAACAAAGGCATATATAAATGGAATTATTAACTATGCACACTTCTTATATGCTGCACTTGCACAATATACATTGTGAGTATATTTGGATATATTCATATTTCATGCTATGTTTAAAGTTATCATTAATGACATTTAATGAATCATTAATCTAATTAGGGAGAGATAAATGAAAGGTTTCTCTCTCTAAGTAAAGCTATTTCTTCCCTTAATTAAATGGATTGGTTTTAGAGAGGGAAACAAAAGGTATTCTTCTCAAATTAACTTTAATGAGTAATTGTTACATACATGGGTGTATTTGATATACTCATACATTAAATTTATTCCAAATTCGAACTCTTTAAAACTAATTAAATAAAATAAAACATTTTATTTAAAACATCTTTTAGATTGGATCTAAAATCTTTTTAGACTCCATAGGTCCAATAGATCCAAATAGGATTTTTTTTTGAAAATCTACCTATTTCACCTACTTCTGGCTGGCTCGGTTCCAATGATCATAACGCTTGCCAAATCTTAAGGAACCTCATCTATAAAGGGCACATATGGAACTAGTGGAAATGGTTGTTGAGGTTGGGATTGAGGGTTTCTTGCTCTAGAAGGGGTCTATGTGGAAGTCGGTGTGGAAAAAGAACCCGCCGTTGGAAGTGAAGAAGGGCCCACAACAGTGGAGAGATGCCCTAAATGTCTAAGATATTCCATTTTATACTAAAATCTTGGGATATAAGCATGGTCAGATATGATTTAAATATGGTATTACTTTGACTACATACCATGTAGTCGATGTAGAGAATCCAACGAATGTCGACTTATGGTGACCAATCAGGTTTTATACATTGACCGGGATGGTGATATGTTATTCAGTCTATGCAATGTGTGTCTTGTGTCCTTGGCATAATGAACTTGTGTGCTCTATATAAATATCCCATTCGTGCAGGTAAACGAGCTCCAGCATGCAATGGAACCGTGTGTCTGATATTAACTTAGGATTTACGTTAACAAAACTGGACAACCTCCAAGGTAGTGCATAGCTCTTCTTTGTAGGATTACAAGAATTCGATATCGATTTTGAATGTCAATTCGAAAACCGTCCTAGAACATCGACCCTTGATATCAATGAATGCTAAAGAACATTCAAGAAGCTGATCTTTTTAAACATCTCGGTCGAAGTTAAAACATCATGGAGTTTGAGCCAAGAAGCAGTTCCTCCCCTTCACCATCTCCTCCTCCAATAAATGTTCAAAATCATGACTTTCATTTGATGGAAGGAGGAAACAATCATGGTGGAAAAAAACCTTAGATCTAAAATTTATTGATGGGTCAGTAATTATGAGACGGATGAGTGAGATGATAGCGGCAGTCCAAAGAGGTGGTGGCGGTCTACCTATTTGAAGTCAGTGTTGAGGATCTAAAAGGAGAGGGCGATTAAAAAAGTAGAGATAGGGCTTAGGATTTGAAAGAGGCGAGCACTCAAATTGATGTGCGGTTCTTATTTGTCGGTAGCAGAGGATTGGATGTTGGCCGAGAAAATTGATTGCTTATGGTGGTGGTGGAAATCTAGTCCCAAAACGAGGAGGATTGCTTAGGCACAAGAAAGAAGGATGCTTGAAAATGAAAGTGAATCTCAGATTTTCTTTCTACGTGTTATATTTATATAACACTGAAAAAGTCGATCGGTATTGACCTATATGGATTGGTACCGACCAATACGAAACTAAAATTTTTGTGAAAAAAAGGAATTGAACTGATATGAAAAAAATAGAGATCTACCAGGAATTGAACTGATATGAAAAAAATATAGATCTACCTAGCCAGAGGATGAAGCAGTTCTCAGAGATTCTCAATGATGATTGAAGACATCAAGTGGAGAACTAAACATTTATATCTGTAGAAGGGATGCAATCTAGTAGTTGTTTGAAATGATGTTCCAGTATTCTCAGGAAAGATGCAACATTTCACAAAAATAGTTCAGATGATAGAACCGTCTTTATAGATCTGGATTCGATCGCGTGTCTTGATCAAAAGCAAGCTTTGTTATCATAGAAGCATATTTTTAGGGGCAAGTGTTATCTACTATTCTAACAAAGTGACATTTAGATATCGACTATGAAATGATGAACAAATAGATTAAGAAACTTATATAGTATCAAGATTGAAGGACTTAAGAAAATAAGACAAGAATTGTGCAAGTCGCATTAGCCAGTAAAGATCCATGTGATCGGTACCAACAATCCAATGAAGGTAGGGGGACTAACTTTACTCTTGTGAAGACTAATGCTTGACGTTAAAAAGGCAAGTATAATGTATTAGTATGGATAGGTACAAACAACCATATGAATCGGTACCAAACCATATGGACTTATTTAGGACATAACTATTCCAGCTAGGGAATTTGTGCTAGCCAAGGAAAAAGATATGGGAATGTTCAAAGATATGGGTCGGTGCCGATCTATATCGATCAGTACCGAACCATATTAATTTCTAGACTTCGGTCATTTTGACATGTTCTTCATGTTGGAACCTGGGATCTGCTGATATTTGCTCATTTAAACAAGATCCAATGATATTCCTGCTCAAATTCATCTATAAATAAAGAGCATGCATCAACTGGAAAGGGTATTTTTAACTTTATATCTTCTCTCGGATTTTATGCATAGCTACTGCTAAATTTGGCTTGATCTAAAAGCAATTTTAATTTGGTTGTAATTGTGAATCTTATTAGAAACAAAGTTGATTGTGGACGTGGGCACAAGGTATTGGCCTTACCACTTTAAAATTTGTGTCTTATTTCCATCATCATTTGAGTCATACTTGTTTAATATTTTCTATTGAATTAGGGGTGTTGACCAACTTTTTGGCTAACAAACTTAATGGAAGATCATGCTTTTATTCCCCATGAGCCTCTAACATAAGATATTACCCTTGGTGTGGCCCGCTCCTAGTACGTCACTTCTATCACACCTAGGATATCCTTGTCCATCTCTAACGCTCCAACCTCTACTACATCAACATCCACTACTGCTCTAGCTTTATAATTCGAGGGGTATAATCTCAAGGATCTTGGATTCAGCTGCCATTATTTGTTCCAACTCTCCTAACTTTTCCAACAATATATAAAGGGAAGCGGATGATAGCGGTCTCTCCTCTACCCACTTCTTCTCCTAGAGGTATATTCTTAACCCCATAATCTTTGAGAAGCTCCAAATGTTGCTCATCGACATTTCTAACCTTTTTTCCTTTATCTTGAAACTTACTGGTCCATTGCCGTTGTTTTCCCTGCCTGGTGTCATCTTTTACCTAGGTCCTACTGCTACTTTCACATTTTCTATCGCCATCTCTATTCCACTCATTACCCCAGCACCCTCCTCCAAGTCCGATCTCGAAACCGATGCTGAAAAGATTGAAGCTCTCTTAGAGGAAAGCATAGATGAGGTTGAATCCTCTTTGGGTGACGAAGATGACATAATCACATATGTTAATGCCTACAGTCCCTCCATTGCAGCACGAAAGGAAGCTGATGTTCTCAAACTTAAGAATGTCAAAATTGAGCCAGGCTTGGAAAAGATTACTCTATATATGCAATTTCCTACAACTCAAGTTCAATTTTCAACCTCGACTACTCTAGAGTTTTTACAAAGGTTCCCAAATCTCCTTCTGCATCAACTAGCGACTATGACTATATGCTTGACCCAAAAGGGTGTCTTAGCCCATCCAAAGGAGCTAACATAGGGAAAAGGAAGCCTATAACACACAAGAAGGATAAGAAGATGCCAAAGAGGGGAAAGTATCACAAATAATTAATGACACTTTACTTCAAAGACAATTTCCTTTAGTCCTTTTGGTTTTTGGATCTTATGTACATAGGCCGTTATTGTGAGGGTAAAACCCCCGCAATTTGTGCTCAAAAGATAACGTAAATTAGAACTTGTTCTCGGTTCAATTCTATCTCATTTACTTTAACACATCTTTATATTTTCGCCTATCTACTTTCCTCCAAGTATAAATATATAATTATCTGTAATGAAATTACTTATATATCATACACATTTGTGTTTGTGATCTATGTCATGCCTTTATTTATTATAATTTTTACATATAAACAAGTATCTTTTATTTCCAAATGTTATTTTATTATTCAATCTTATTTATTATCGGTCATACATTTCCTATTTTCCTTGACAAAACTATACTTTATCGACCAACCTCGCTTATTTTCGATCAAACATATCTTTCTTGATTATAGAAAAGGCCTCACTCTATCGATGCAGCAGAGATTATATGACTTATCTTCCCATGTTAGCACGAGCACCGATGTGACTTAGTATTGTACCCATGGAAAATTGGAGTATACACTGCTTCCTATCTCCGTGAATCTTTGTCTGCGATGCCCATCTCCGAGAATCTATCTATAACCTCGCCTCGATCAAAGATAAGATTTGTAGTGGTGAATCATTGGATCGACCCCAATTCGATTGTAATCCAATGATCCAATCATGGACAACCGGGATTGATCGGTACCTGTCTTTAGATACCTAGACATTCGGTTTTCAAAACAAAGAACGTCTGATTATTTTGCTACTCTTGCAACACAAAGTCAATCTTTAAGTATGCGGCTCTATTGATTCAAAATGCTAAGTTTATTTATGAAAAAATAAATCACATTTATCAACTTATTACATCAAATCTTAATGACTAAGACTCTTTATTTACAGAAAGAAAACAAGTGAAATAGTAGCACATATGCCCATTAATCCATGTTTATGGAAATATGATCCTATTGACCATGGATAGCTTGAAAGTGCTATCTCCAAGCTTTTGTCCTATAACATAGGGTCCTTCCCAATTTGATTAAGTGCCTTTAGATTTTAGACCTTGGCATTGAACTACCTCTCTACTCTTTGCTGGTGAGAAACTGCCCTTAGATTATCCTCCTGCCATTTCTCTTCCACTAAGTCAAGGGAAAATAGAAACATCTCCTCGTTCACCTTGGGGTCAAAATGCATTTATTTGTGAGAAGGGAGTTCATCTTCAACTGGAATCATGATCTTAGTTATATAGGCCAGTGCAAATGGAGTATGACCAATTATGGACTTCCGGGTAGTCCGAGAAGCCGATAACACCAATGTTAACACATCCACCCAGTTGCTCGTAGCTCTTTAATCTCTTCTTAATGATGGATTTGATGATCTTGTTCACGGCCTCCACTTGCCCATTTTCCTGTGGATGTGTTACTGCTGCAAAGTTTTTCTCAATTTGATATCAAGCACATAATTCATGGAGCTCTGCACTTTCATATATAGTTCTATTGTTAGTGATGATCTTCTATGGAATTTCAAACCTACATAACATGTTCTTCACCACAAAGTTGATCACTTTTGCCAAAGTGATTGTCATAAGAGGTTCTGATTCTATCCATTTGGTGAAGTATTCAATAGGCACTATTACATACTTTGTACCCTCTCAGGATATCAGGAGCACTCTGATGATAGCAATTCCCCAAATTGCAAATAGCCATGGGCTAACCATCTGTGTAAGCTTGTTGGATGGGCTCTCGGAATATTCGCCAATCTCTTGCAGTTTTCATATTTATGTGAATATTCAACTAAATCCAGATTGATAGATAGCCAAAAGTATCCATAGCTAAGAATCTTCTTTGCAAAAATTTGCCCCTAGATTCATCGCCATAACTTCTTTTTTGAACATCCGTAAGGATCTTCTTTGCCTCATCTTTATTGACATACCTTATTAAGGCGGTAAAGAACCGTCTCGTATATAGCACTCCTTCTTGCATAATGAATCAAGGTACCTTACATTAGAGTTATCATCTCTCATTCTAACTTTTCAAGAGAGTCCCCTTTAGCAAATAGTCTTTGATTAGAGCCATCCATAACTCCTTTTCTTCTTAGACCTCCAAGATACAATCAATGTCCATCTTCTCGATGCTTGGAGTCTTCAATACCTTTACTAACATGATTCCTAATAGATGTGCATCTCCAGACTTGTTAACTTAGCTAATGAATCAACATTTGTGTTCTCCTCTCTGGGATTGTTTGGTATCGTGTGGTGCTCAATGTCGCCCGGTAACTCTAATGTAAGGGGCTAGTTGTTCGCCCTTAACTTGAAATTCTTTCTTCACTTAAAAAACCATCAGTTGAGAGTTGTTATAGATATGAAATGTCTTCAACTCCCAATTTTTTCACTATCTTGAGTATGATATTAGTGCTTCATACCCAACTTCATTATTCATCACACGAAACTCAAGCTTCAGTGCATAATAGGTCCATCGACCTTTCGGAGTTATCAGAACTACCTAGCCCTAGAATTTTGGTCATTGGATGCTTCATCAAAAATATAATTTTCACCTTGAAAGCTCGACCAATTCTTCTTCCACCTCATCATCCAGGATGGTAAATTCGATAATGAAATCTACTAATTCTTATCCTCGAATTGCCTTCTTAGGATGAAAGGTAAGGTCATACCGACTCATCTCAATGTTCCACTTTATCAATCTTCCTGAAGTCTCAAGACGATGTAACACTTTTCTGAGTGGTTGATCCATTAACGCATTTATTGGATGAGCCTGAAAGTATGGTCTCAACTTCCTCAATGCTATCAACGCAATTCACCAACTTCACTAGCTTTGGATATTATCTCTCTACTATAGTAAATCATTGTTCATATAATAGATCGACCTTTGGATTTTACACTCCTCGTGCAACAATGTTGCACTTAATATGTGAGTTAAGACTGTTGTAAGTATAAATATCTTCTCCATTCAAAGCATTTGACAATATTGGTGGTTTTTGTAACATCCCTTTTTGAAAGTTAAAACAAATATCTTTTAGCGTAGTGGTTAGTGCATGGCGTTCCTTTCTAGAATGGCAGGAGTTTGAGTCCCATGGTTGACCAAATGCTGGTAAGTAGCTCTAGCATTCTTTAGATTAAATGACAGGACTCTAACAATATAGTCCCAAATCTGTAATAAAACTTATAATCTCTTGATCTGATACATACATCACAATCTGATTATAGCCAGAGTAACATCCATAAAGGAAATTAGTTCAAGCTCGTTTGTTCCGTCCACTAATTGGCCTATTCATGGCAAGGGGAAGCATTTATTCGTGCATGTCTTATTAAAGTCAAAATAATCATTTCATGTCTGCCATTTCCCATTTGCTTTCTTCACCAACCTAGATTCGACACCCACTCCAGGTATAGTGCATTGCGGGTGAAGCCATTTGCCTTTAGCATTTCCACTACTTCTTTCAATGCAACATATCGCACCAGTTCCATGTTATGCCATTTCTATTCCAATGGAGGGTAACTTCGATTCAGATTCAGTGCTTGATGTGCAACTTCAAGCGATGTCCCACACATATCGAAATGTTTCCAGGCAAACACATCTATGTTTTTCCATGGAAATCCTACCACCTCCTTCCTTATCTTTAAACCAAGTGAGATCCGACTTTGACAATCTTCGAAGGATCATCATCATATATCGTGACTTCAATCGCCAGCTCCACCGGTGCCGCCTTTACCTCTTTTGACTCCTTCCATGGATCCATATATTTATAGTATTTATTGTTGGACCCAAGCCAAGGCTTGGGTGGTAATTGCTATGCATCTACAGATTTGATGTAGAGAGGCATCATCGCATCTTTTTCTTTACCTCTTTGTCTTGCCCCTCTGAGCTCAGCAATGTAGCTCTCATAACCTATGCTTTGGTCTTCCTAAATTACCCTCACTTTGTTCTTTATTGGAAACCTCATCATCAACCACCACCAAGCGAGTGCAACTCTAAAATTAGCATGTGTTGTATCGATGTCTTTTTCTTGATACATCTTGACTAGGAACATTTAAGGAATAAACATTTAAATATAAATTCAATACTCAAGAATACGAAAGCATTCACAATTATAATCGATAAAATACTTTTTCTAAGGATTTCCTACATATATATCGTATATATAAAACATTACTTATATCCAATATAACAATATATGTGATAGAGAAATAATATCATGTACTTCATTTTGAACAAGATTCCGTATAAGGGTTAAGTTATATAATCAAATTACACAATTGCCCCTAGGGCACACCCTTAACTCTATCAATCTCCTACTTGCAATTGGGGATAATTGTGGAGCCTTATGCTCATACCTTTGACTATCTAGATTAGACTTAGAAAGGGCCTTAGTGAATGGATATGTGATACTATTATTTTGTACCTACTTTTTGATTACACTTCTCCATTACTGATAAACACTTTTATCACATGTTAATTATGAAGAATATATTTCAACCTCTTATCAAGCTATCAGTTTCCATTGCAATCTATATTGCATTATTGCTATCATAATATGTTATTGGATTCCTAATGGTAGGAACCATCAGCTAGAAAGTTGCTAAATTTTTGAGCTAATGACTTGATGTTGAATGATCTACAATATGACAATTATATATAAAGATAGCTAAGCAGATAATAAAGTAAATGCTGTAAAAGTAATGCAAACTAAATTTTTTATATTGGTCGGATGCTGTCTTACTTCTAGTCCTAGCGCTCTTCATCTGGATTTTCAACAATCAATGACCCTCGCATAACCTAAAGAAATAGGTGTACAAATTCTGCCCAAACTTCCCGAATAGGACTTCAACTCACTACTTGACATACACTGGACTTTTCCTTTTTGAATAATATCTATTCTTGCGACATTATATCTATAAACACGGATTTTCCTTTCCGACCCATTATAAAAATCTTATAACCACTTAAATGATCATGGAATTGAATGTGTAGGGTAGGATTTAATTTATCATAAAAGATGTCAGTTTCAAAGATCAGATTTTTGCAATAGTTAGAAAATGAAAGCATTAAATCACTTTAGAAATAAGAGATGGGAGAGTATGGAAAAAATTATTTTGAACCTTAGAGTGGCTTGGTTTATAAAGGTAATGAATGGATTTGACTAGGGGATGCTTCTTTAGAATTTGGAGCCAATTACAAAGAGATATGACCACTGGAGTAAGAAGAGACACGAGGAAATTTAAAAAAGAATCACATTAGATTTAGGCATGGCTTACTACTATAACAATCCATCATTTTCATCTTTCTAATCTAACACAACTCATGGTGTGTAAACCCTGAATGTTGAGAATGACATGTTCTTAGGTTAAGATAACAAGAGATAAAAAAGATAATAATGTTTATCTATCTCTTTCTAAACTCAAAGCGGAAGGAAATAACATATGACATATATTAAATATAACTTTACTTCATAATAACATATTTAATGCATATACATAGTCAGATACAACCAGATCTAACCCAAGTCTGATACATACACGATATCAATGTCAGATGATTATTTATATACAGATCTATATATAATAGTAACGCCTTCGTCATTTGCATCATCCAATGTCATTCGATACAACACTCCATTTTGCATCAACATAATGATGAAAAAAGGAAAAAACTAGGAAGAGGGTCAAACTACAGTCTGGTGGGTAATGTAAGTCTAATCTACTACATACTCTTGACATTCCCAAATAATACCAAGGTAATCATGGTAACTAATCATAACTTAGTCCTATTTCACCTGCATCTAACAAGTTAGTCAGACATGATACATGGCTAAATTTGTGAAGTAAGGTTTTAATCCTATACATTACAATGGTCGATGGTATGGTCTAGCCCATGCTCAAAGCCAAGACCACACTATTACATTAACACATGGCAAAATCATCGAATAGATACGATTCCATACACAGCTTGTGGACCATTTACGTACAACAACACACACCTCAGATTTTCTACATATACTAGGCGATCGTGTTACCATGATAACCAATAAAGATCTTAGAATCAATAGCCTAACAAAACATCAATAATAATAATGGTAGACAATTCATATGTATATATTCATATATATCACATACACACACATTCATCCATATATACGTCCAAAACATTCCAATTGATGAGGTTAGGAACCCACTTTTAAAACATCACTTAATCGATGTCTACAATCCAAAGGAAAATCTCCCTGAATTGGTATAATTAAATATATTAAACTTGGCCTTAATAGCCTAGGTTTATTGGGTAGTTCTGCCTCACATTGGTGGACCAGTATACTACACACTAGTGGACATGTGTACGTGATTTTTACAAAAACCTACTGCTTTCTAGGAAGTTATATATATAATTTCAGTTTTTCATTTAATCATATTTTCTTCATTTTTTACTTGTTTTCGAAACCGATTTCTTTAAAATTCAAAATCGAAGTCTTTACTAGCTATTTACTTCGAATTCATCAAAAGTTCAAGTTGAAATTTCAAAACTACTTTTTAGGTTTTATAAATATAATTTCTGGTGTGTGTGTATCAAAATATACTTTAAAAACAAGGTAAATTCATATAAAAGATCATTTTATCACCTGAAATAACATTTTCCACTTCACTAACATTTTATATAATTTATATATGTACATTTACACATATTTCAATATATTCAATTTCTAGTGCAAAAAGTGAAATCCTTTCACAGTACATAATAATTCATATAAAATACATTTTATAATTTATATATTTATGAAACTTATTAACATATTTCTAAAATTATTTTATAAAGTTTTATCATGATTTAAACAAGTATTATTGTACATATTATATATATGTCAAATCTCGATTTCCAATATTCCTCTTCACTATATCCTCACATATATATATAATATATATATATATATACATATATATTTGTGTGTGTGTATAATCATCATAATTTCGAATTTTATTCTCTAGTTTATAAAGTTATCAATCATAAACCTAAATTTATATTATCACTTGCATTCTATATCGGTTATTAATTATATATAAACCATATTCAATCTCCTATTTATATTATTTTGCATTGTTTGGCAAACATTATCAAATTTACTTTCATATTGATTCTATCACTAATTTTTATTTTTATTTCAGATTATACTATTATTAATTTTTATAATATTTTAGTAACTACATTCATAATTCATATTTACTAATCCTAAACCATAATTACTTAGAGCCTTTTAAGATTGAAGAGAGTGTATTATTAGACAGAACCACTCATAATAATCCAGAAGCCTTCACATTACTCTTTATCTGAAATTTGATTCGCCTCCAAATCTCTGAATTACTCTAATCGGTGTAGGCTTCGACTCGCTCTTTGATTCGATACTTAAATTGTTGAATTTGATGAAGGATTGGGGGAGAACTTAATGTTGTAATTGAAGAGGTTTTTTGTTTCTAAAATAGGAGAGGAAGAAGAAGATACGTCATTTAGAAAAGCATTTTAAAATTTTAAATGGAATAACTGTCCAGATATATTTATATATAGAGTAGCGTGTCCATTCAAATTTGCTAAGTTAGCACACTTTAAAAAATCAAATTTCCAAAATACGAAAACCGCGATATCATTCACATCTAGACTCCAATTCAGACAAATGCATATATGACACACATCAGGAAAACAGGACGGTCGTAAAGTCGTCAGTTTCATTTTCAAATTCAAAAGTTTGAATAATGATGATTTTGCCCTTCGATCAAAATTATTTAATTTATTTCATTATTTTAAATTATTAAAAAATACAGATCTTTACACTCTTCACTTAAAAGGAATTTTGTCTTCGAAATTACAAACATAACAGCCAAGTCAACCAATTCACACCAATTCAACAAAATCATATTAACACACATACATACGTGTGTGTGTGTGTGTCTAACATAGATAAACAAATAGGAATGCATGATCATGTCTTATAATACTTGACCAAATGCAAAAATGCAATTCGGTGGTCCGCAGCCTGAACTAGTCGGCCTCTTGGATGTATGTAATATAGATGACATGTAGGCATGATGCAATATATCCCTAGTATATCAACATAGATGAAATCCATTTGAATGAAATAGTTTATATCATACCATAAGTCAAGGGTTCAAACATTCTAATAATATATGCTTACCTAAGTTGACCATGAAGCAACCAAATCCTACGCATCCACAATCTTACATCCAAACATAAATCCTAAAGAAACAAAACTAAGAAAGAAACATTCCAGTAAAGAGTTGGGAATAAGAAGCCTTTGTCTTCTCCTCAGGCTCCCATGTGCTCTCCACCGGGTCGTTTTCCCACTGCACCCACACTAACTTCTCCACCTTGATTCTAAGTCACTTCACTCCATGCTCTAAATGCTGCTAGGGAACCTGGTAATAACACTCGTAGATAGATCCCGATCCGACGTAGCTGGACCACAGGATGAACATGACTCAGCCTCCAACTCTACATCCTCCAACCGACTAGGCTCAATAATAGTGGCTGAATCATGTACACATATTCACAAATATTACACATGGAACACATTATAGACTCCTACCATCTTCTCTGGCAGTTCCACTCTATAGGCTAGACTTCCAATATGCTCTAATATTGAGAAATGTTCGATAAATCTTGGTGCTAATATTCTCGAACTTTTGAATCCCATTACCCTCTTTAATAATGAAACTTTTATAAAGACCAAATCTCCAACCACATACTCCAACTCAGTCCTGCCCCTATCGGCATAAGATTTTTGCCAATCTTATGTGGCCTTCATTTTCTTCTATATCAAATCCACCTTCTTTGAAGTATCTCAAATCTTCTCCGATCCAAGAATTGTCTTATCTATCGACTCCTACCAACACAAGGGTGGTTTACATGGCCTTTCATACAATGCCTCATATGGTGCCATCCCGATACTAGCTTGGTAACTATTATTATATGCAAACTCAACCAATAGTAGACGGTCTTCTCAAGTTCCTCCAAAATCAAGTGTAAAAGCTTTAAGTAGATCCTACAAAACTCTATTCACTTCTCTCGTCTGTCCATCCTTCTGAGGGTGATATGCTATACTCAGGTTCTGTTCCATTCCTAATTCTCCATGTAGACTTCTTAAAAATTCACTCATGAAAGTGGATCCTAATCACGTACTATACTAACTAGACCTCCATATAGCCAAACTATTTCCTTTATATACAATGTTGCTAAAGATGTCACTGTCCTTATGCTCTTTACTGGAATGAATTGTGCAGTCTTCGTTAACCAATCCAGAATACCCAAATACTTTCATTACCTCTCCTACTCCAAGTAAAACCGTCGATAAAGTCCATAGATATGTTTTCCTACTTCCACTATTGGTGCAGCAGCGGAATAACAAAATGATGATTCTGTGAAAGTAGCAGTTGATGGAATGAAGAATACCGAAATGCCCAAATTCGTTGATCCGAAGATACCGAATTCTAGCTATCTCTGACACGTTGATCGCGCACGATACCGTGACGAGAGATCTACAATTCTTCGAGCGTTGATCAAGCGCACTTGATTCCTTGAATTGGCTTCAACGATCAAAGATTCGAGCGCACTCGAATGTCGAAGGTGGAGATAGGAGATTACACTCAACTACCAATTTGGTGAAAGCACAAAGCTAACAAAACAAGAGTTTTTATTCAAATCAACTAAACTATTACAAATGACTCAACCCCACTATTTATAGAGTTTACAACGCACGCCTCACAAATCTGAACAACACCTAAGTCGTTTCCGACCTAACAACCACGACCTAAAAAGTAGTCGACTTAAAAACCAGACGACTTACGACTTACTATAGGTCGTACACGACTTAACAGATTACAACACATAGTCTTATGATATACGACTTATTTACAAGCGACTGAAGAAAATACAATACAACACCATACAACGACTTAACAACCATCTCAGCAGTATCTTCATGCGACCTAACTCTTCAACGACTTAAGACAGCAGCGACTTATCGAGTTATCTCTTGAACGACTTAAGAAAAGCGGCCAGTGTAAGTTAGGTTGTGGCCACCCTGAAGTTCTGGACGACTTAAGACCTTGCGACCTAGGCAGTTAGGTCGTAACTCGTTAACTATGAGTCGTGGCCGACTTAAAGTTCTGGGACGACTTAAGACATTGGAGGCGCTAGGTTTTTTGGATGCTTTAGACTCCCCCACGTTAGGTCGTGAACGACCTAAAGCTTCTTTGTTAAGTCGTATAACTTCTTCCTTAAGTCGGTGGCGATTTATGCCTTGTAACTTTGTAGCTCGTGCTGCATCCTCCTCCCCAGGTTGAGAAAAATTCGTCCTTGAATTTGTACTCTCTTCCACAACGGATTGTTTATCCCCATGATAAGGTACAAGATGCTTAACATTGAATACGTCAGACGTGTACACATCCTCCGACAGCTTCAATTTATAAGCATTTTCATTGATCCGTTTCACGATCGTTACAGGACCAATCTTTCGTGCTTTCAGTTTATTGTATGCTCCTATTGGAAAATGATCTTTCGTTAGTACAACATATACTAAATCTCCTTCATTAAATTCAACGCTTCTTCGCTTCAAATCTGCAGATCGTTTATACTTGTCATTTGCCTTCTCCAATCATTCCTGAACGATTTGATGACATTCCATCAATCCATCAACAAAATCTACAGCTCGTTTTACCGTCCCCTTCGGTTGTGGTACTACCGTTAGGTCCAACGGTCCCCTAGGCAAACTTGAATATACAATTTGGAATGGACTGAAACATGTGCTACGGTTTACCGCATGATTATGAGCAAACTCTGCCTGGCATAACTTCATGTCCCAACTCTTCAGATTATCTTTCACCAGACATCGCAATAAATTCCCCAGCGATCTGTTAACCACCTCCGTTTGCCCATCAGTTTGAGGATGGTAAGCACTGCTAAAATTCAACTTCGTTCCGACCATCTTCCACAAACTTAGCCAAAAATAACTCAGAAAACGAGTATCCCTATCCGACACAATGGATTCTGGCAATCCATGAAGTCGATAGATTTCTTTGAAAAATAGCTGAGCAACATGCACAGCATCCGCCGTCTTCTTACAAAAAATAAAATGTGCCATTTTTGAAAATCGGTCAACCACCACATAAATGTAATCATTACCACGCTGCGTTCTCGGCAATCCCAATACAAAGTCCATACTCACATCAACCCAAGGCTTAGTTGGTACAGGTAACGGCATATATAATCCAGCATTGGTCGTAGTTTCTTTCGAAACCTGACAGATATGACATCGCTCAACAAGCCTTTCCACTTCTTTTCTCATTGATGGCCAAAAGTAAGATTGTGAAATCAATTGTAATGTACGGTCTCTTCCCACGTGGCCTTCTTCATGTAGCTCCTTTACAATCTTCATTCTCAAACTACAATCAGGTATGCACAATCGATTTCCTTTGAACAGAAAACCATCTACCATCAAAAATTCATCTGTCTCTCCCTTCTTGACTTTATCAACAAACTTTGCAAAGTAAGGATCATCGACAAATAACGCTGGTAACACATCAAACCCTGTCACCTCAACTTTCATTGTTGTCAATAAATGACTCCTCCTACTCAAAGCATCAACCACACGATTCGTCAATCCTGACTTGTGTTTGACAACAAACGTAAACTGTTGCAGGTACGCAATCCACGATGCATGTCTCGTTGAAATCTTGTCTTGCCCTTGTAAATGCTTTAACGCTTCATGATCAGTGTAGAGAACAAACTCTTTCTGAAACAAGTAATGTCTCCAATGTTTAATGGCTTGTACAACAGCATAAAATTCCACATCATACGTACTATATCTCATCTTTGCTCCTGATAACTTCTCACTGAAATATGCAATCGGACGTCCCCTCTGACTCAACACTCTTCCAATCCCAACCTTGGATGCATCAGTATGTAGTTCAAACACTAACTGAAAATCTGGTAACACTAGAATTGGTGCTGACGTCAAGAGTTCTTTGATTTTCTCAAAAGCAACCCCTGCTTCTTCTGTCCATGCAAACTGTTTACCCTTCATACAATCTGTAACAGGCGCCATCACACTACTAAAGTGTGGAATAAATCTTCTATAAAATGAAGCCAACCCATGAAAACTCCGAACCTCTGTTATTGTCTTGGGTTGCGGCCAATCTCTGATAGCTTCAACTTTACTTTGGTCTACCTGTATTCCTTCTTTCGATACAACATACCCCAGAAATAAAACACTCCTCGCCATAAAAACACACTTCTTCGTAGCAGCGTAGAATTGTTCTTCACGAAGGATAATTAACACTTTCCTCAAATGTTGAACATGCTCCTCCGTACTAGCACTGTAGATCAGAATATCATCAAAGTAAACTACCACAAACTTCCCAATGTATGGCCTAAAAATTTGGTTCATCACCCTCATGAATGTACTTGGTGCATTAGATAGACCAAATGGCATTACCAGTCATTCATACAGTCCTTCCCTCATCTTGAATGTTGTCTTCCATTCGTCCCCTGGTCTAATTCGTATCTGATGATAACCGCTCTTCAAGTCAATCTTAGAAAAGATTACGGACCCACTGATTTGATCTAATAAATCATCAAGCCTCGGCATCGGAAATCTGTATCAGACTGTGATTTTATTCAATGCTCTACTATCTGTGCACATCCTCCACGTTCCATCCTTTTTGGGTACCAATAAAGCTGGTACAACACAAGGACTTAAACTCTCCTGCACACGCCCCTGTTCAAGCAATTCTTCCACCTGTCTTCGCAACTCTTCATGTTCCTTTGGACTCATTCTGTAGTGTGGTCTATGAGGTAACGCAGCGCCTGGAACAAGATCAATTTGATGTTGAATATCCCTCAACGGCGGTAACTCCGTTGGCAACTCCTCAGGGAATACATCGTCAAACTCTTCCAGTACTGGTTTTACTTCTTCTGGTATTTCCACCACTTCATGACTCTCCCGTCCGATCAATAAAAATACTTCAGGCTCCTCTTCAACCTCCTTAACAAACTCTTTCAAGGATAATAAAGTTTTCAGCTCTTCAATCTCCTCCAGTTTGTTTTCTTCCGATTGTCGCTTCTTTGGAACTAGAGTAATCTTCGTGCCTTCAAACATGAAACTGTAATTGTTGGTACGCCCATCATGTTGCACTGCCCTATCATATTGCCACGGTCTCCCCAGCAACAAATGACAGACATCCATATCTACAACATCGCACCAGATTTCGTCTTTATATTTTTTCCCAATTGAAAAATTCACACAAGCTCGACGTCCAACTTTCAGCTCTCCTCCTTTTCTCAACCAAGCCAACTTGTATGGTTTCGGATGTTTCTCAGTCTTCAATGCCAGCTTCCTCACAGCTTCTGAAGAAATTATATTATCACAGCTTCCAACATCAATAACAAATTTGCAAACTTTCCCCAGAATAGTACATGTCGACTGAAAAATATTGCTCCTCAACCAACTACAATCCTCCTCTAGCTTTGGTGTCAAACAAGACCTCCTCATCATCAGATTATACCCTTCATCTCCCGTCACTTCTTCCTCCTCCTCATAAGGTGGTGAATTGGAACATTCAGCTTCTCCATCCTCATCCTCAACCTCTGCTATCATAGCTCTCTTCTTCGGCTTTGGACATTCATTACTTTTGTGGCCCATTTCTTGGCAATTATAACACTTGAAACCATTATTGATTTTTGTCTTCCCAACTGGTTTTGCAACAACTTTTGAAACATTAGAACTTCCACTAACACACTTCACTGGATTGTTGGAATTTGTAAACACACCTCCACCTCGTCTTCCCTATTTCTCCCAAGCCAACGCTTTCTGGTGTGCTTCCGCTACAGATCTGGGATCAAACATGTTAACCATATCCTGTATCTGCATTCTCAACCCTCCAACAAATCTTGCTGTTAGCTGCTCTTCTGTTTCCATAATATCATTCCTCACAATAAGTTGATAAAATTCATCAGCATAATCATTCACAGACTTCGTGCCCTGCCTCAAGTTCTGCAAACGTTGATACATCAGAGATTGATAATTGTAAGGTAAGAATGTTGCTTTCATCAATTTCTTCATCTTTTCCCATGATTCAACCTTTGACTTCCCCATCCGTTCACGTGTCAGTTTGGTTTGCTACCACCATGCCAAAGCTCTACCCCTCAACCTTGTAGCAACTTACTTCACTCTACGATGTTCTGGAACTTCCTTGAAGTCAAAAATTTCTTCAACATTAGCCACCCAATCCAAAAACTCCTCAGCTTGCATACCACCCTTGAATTCAGGAATTTCAGTTTTCATCCCCGATTCCCACTTGTGATCATACTTAGAGTAATTTCTTCCTTGACCTCGTCCTTGTCCTTGAACACTACCCCCGTCATACTCCTCTTCAAAATCAGATGTATATCGATGTCGATCCTGACCACCAACATCTCTACTACCATCACGTCTACCACCAACATTTCTATAAGAATCTCGATCCATACTTCTATGATTACTATCGATACTTCTCTCTCGATTTGAATGTGACGAAACTCTACTTCCCCCATGGTTAGATTCAGGTGAAACCCTTCTCTGATTTTGATTCATCTCTAACATCATCTTCTCAATTCGACCAATCCCTTCATTACGCTTTTCATTAAAGTTTTCATTAATTCTTTGCTCCATCTCGTCAGCTTCTTCTCTTCGATACAAAGCTTCAATATTTTGATGTCGATTAGCCCTTCTCGGCGGCATGATTTGAAACTTCACAAACACTTCAATTCTCGGCTTTGACCTTCAAAACGATACCAAATGATGTACACGGCCTTCACTTGATCTCAGTTCTACTTCACCCTTCAAGTTTTGGCGCGCAAACTCCCACGGCCAAATTCAAACAACTTTCGAACTTTGATCCAAAATGAAATTGATCGAAAACTCCAACTTTGTTGCAATTTGCGATGAACACTATGAACAACAACTTCTCGGCCTTGATCAAAATGGCACGATTTACTTGCGACTTCAACTCGGCCTTGAATGGTATAGCTCGGCTCGACTTGATCTCTTCAAATTTCTTCAAAAGAATTGGCTCCAAGACTCGATTTAGCTATGATTGGCTAAAAAAAGCTCTGATACCAAATGGTGCAGCAGCGGAATAACAAAATGATGATTTTGTGAAAGTAGCAGTCGATGGAATCAAGAATACTGAAATGCCCAAATTCGTTGATCCAAAGATACCGAATTCTAGCTATCTCTGACACGTTGATCGCGCATGATACCGTGACGAGAGATCTACAATTCTTCGAGCGTTGATCAAGCGCACTTGATTCCGCGAATTGGCTTCAACGATCGAAGATTCGAGCGCACTCGAATGTCGAAGGTGGAGATAGGAGATTACACTCAACTACCAATTTGGTGAAAGCACAATGCTAACAAAACAAGAGTTTTTATTCAAATCAACTAAACTATTAAAAATGACTCAACCCCACTATTTATAGAGTTTACAACTCACGCCTCACAAATCTGAACAACACCTAAGTCGTTTCCGACTTAACAACCACGACCTAAAAAGTAGTCGACTTAAAAACCAGACGACTTACGACTTACTATAGGTCGTACACGACTTAACAGATTACAACACATAGTCTTATGATATACGACTTATTTACAAGCGACTGAAGAAAATACAATACAATACCATACAACGACTTAACAACCATCTCAGCAGTATCTTCATGCGACCTAACTCTTCAACGACTTAAGACAGCAGCGACTTATCGAGTTATCTCTTGAACGACTTAAGAAAAGCGGCCAGTGTAAGTTAGGTCGTGGCCACCCTGAAGTTCTGGACGACTTAAGACCTTGCGACCAAGGCAGTTAGGTCGTAACTCGTTAACTATGAGTCGTGGCCGACTTAAAGTTCTGGGACGACTTAAGACATTGGAGGCACTAGGTTGTTTGGATGCTTTAGACTCCCCCACGTTAGGTCGTGAACGACCTAAAGCTTCTTTGTTAAGTCGTATAACTTCTTCCTTAAGTTGGTGGCGACTTATGCCTTGTAACTTTGTAGCTCGTGCTGCATTAACTATGGAATCACTAATGGAAGTATTAGCCCACCCGGCTTCTTGTGTTCAGCTTTTACCCATTAACATATCAAACACATAGCAACAAATTCCATTATATGCCTCTTCATTCCTAACAAGTAGAAAGTCCTCTTTGTATCTCGATGCATTTTATCTCCACTCGGATGAATGGCCATCCTTAAATGGTGACACTTTCTCAAGTCTTCTTCTATTAACTCCTTGACTTGAGGTGCACACAACCTACCATCATGCCTAAAGTATCATTTCTGATCTTTAAAGTAACGATCTAAATGACTCGATCTTTTACCCCGTTCCAATTTCTCCAACTTTTCAACTAATGTTGCATCTTGTCTTTGATTCAATCTAAATCCATTCATCAATATAGGTCTAACTTCCATTGCAGCCAATAAACTTGGTGTATATTCCGATGAGGGTTGGAAATCGAAATCTGAAATAAAATCAAAACATTTTCACTCCAACTACAAATAACTCATCATGGCATGCTTCCTACGTAATGCATCCTCAACCATGTTCCCCTTTCTTGAAGTATAAGCAATCCTAAAATCATACGATGAAATAAACTCCTTCACCTTTGTTGCCTCAAATTCAAGTCCTTCTACAAAAATAGGTACTTAATGGATTTGTGATCCGTAAATAGCTCGAATCTTTCTCCCAATAGATAGTGCCTCTAGGGTTTTAATGCAAACACAATTGCGGCTAAGTCAAGGTGATGCATCGGGGAATTGTTCTCATGTACCTTGAGCTATCAACTAGCATACGCTACCTCCTTTCCTTCTTGCATCAAGACTGCACCATGATCGGTTCCGCAAGCATCAACGCAGATGGTAAACGATTTGGTACCATCGAAGAGGGTTAGGATAGGTGCACTCATCAATGATTCCTTCAACGTAACGAACACCTTCTTATAAGAAATGACATAAAATTTCTGTTGATCCATTTGATGTGCACGTAAATGTGCATATTTTTACTTCCATATTTAATCTAATCTAATTAAATAAATGAGCATATTGGGTATTTTAATATGTTTAAACCAAAATTTTAATTATTTTCAAATCATTTATTCATCTTCATATGGGGGCCAAATGGTCATTTTTGTGTGTGAATTAATTTGAGAATATTTATTTTCACATTTTATTTTTATTTGTAGGAAACTGGATGGAAAAATATGAAGAGGCATCATGAAGATATGCATGCACAAGAGAATGAATAAAATGAAGATGGAAATAAATCATTTCATGCAATATAGAGGACCCCACCTACCCACTTACCATGATCTACAATTAGGAGCTAATGCACATGTTAGTAGCTATTAAAGTTACATGCACACTTAATGGAGGATTAATTCAAGCTAATGATAACTTGGTGACCACACTTCCTCAAGGGCAATTTTGGTAGTCCCATAAAATATGCAATATGGTTTTAGGCATGTATAAATACCCCTTATGTTTCATGTAATGAGCTCTTAGCCTCCTCTTTAGTTAGTTTAGTTTTAGGCACAAATTGTAAATATAAACTCTCTTTCATGGCTTCTTAGCCTTTTTCTCTTATGTAATTTTCTTAATGCAATTTATTTACAGGCAATTTTAATTCATGTTCTTCTCATGTTCTTTTCTTTTATGTTAGTAGCTTAGATTTAATTTATGCAAGTAGTTTAATTCTCTTTTTATTTTAATTAGCTTGCATTTTCTTCTTATTTTTATTTCATGTTTCAATCTACATTTGTTGAAGTGATAACAAATATGAAAAGCTAAACCCCTTCAATTTAGAGGCAACGAAGCTCTGTTAATCATGTAGATTCAACATATTTGCTAATTTATATTCTCTTTTTGTGCTTAATTGAATGGTTGATGTGGTAAATATTTTTTTGTTTAGCTTTGAATTTGATAACCTATGTTATTGACACCAAATAGGCTATGCTTAAACAAACATAAACACAAATTACCTCTTCATCAACATATGTAATGAAGTGATTTTAGAATCAAAATTTGATGGTCTATATTACTAATCAATAGTAAATAGATCATGCTTAGAATATATTTTATTTTCATGTTCATTGTCAATTTTCATGAGAATTAACATGTGGTTTAGTGGGTGTGTTATAGTTTGAGGTTTAGTTGGGCTAATTAATAGCATAAATATTCCATACTTATGATAAACATATCAACTAAATTCACCGATGACCAAAAAAGAGAGATCATAATTTCTTGATTTATGTGATCATGAGAAGGAAATTACCTCTAATTTTCCTTTTACTCCCAGAATTTTAAATCACTTCAATTCCCCGTGGATCGACCCATACTTGCCACGTACTAAAATTGTACGCCGCGCGCTTGTGGTTTCGGCGATTTTGTAACCCGATAGAAAACTGTCGATTCAATAAGTTTTTGGTGTTATTGCCAATATCGTTTAAAATCATTCTATAGATCCACTCATGCAATTATATTTTATTTAAACTCGTTTAAAATCATGCGAATATCGTATATTAGCACTCACAAAATTACTTTTACAAATGCATTTAAATAATTACAAACAACTCCCAAACATCAACTAAATAAAATAATAATTAATATTTCTTAAATATTAATTAATTTAATTAATTAACAAAATTTTATAAACTAATTAAACCATGTTGTTTTTCCATAGAGTTCATCATTACGGTTGTGTGACTCAAAGGTGTAAATTCATTCAGCGATTAACAATTCAAATATTAACGTTTATACGTCACCTTAGCTAGCGGTGTGACATTTTGGCTGAATTTATTGCTTACACCTCTTTTGGTAAAATCAAATTTTACTTATTATAAGCATTACCTGGTAAGAATGATTATATACACCAATTCTATTTGCCAACACTATATTACATTAGGACTTATGAAGTTTGGTTTTGGTCAAAACTCCATCATCATCCACATTCAGCTTTGTAATTCCATATATAAAATCCTTGGTTCAATAATATCAATTATTGTTAATCGTACTGCTTTAGCCAAAGACTTTGATATTGATTTAACTAACGTTGATCGTGATACTTACCTCATATAACAGAGGAGATAGATTTTCCATTGAATAGTGTTTTACTTTCAATGCTTTAATTCAAAACCAACTGTAGTCGTTTGATGGACGTCTTCCATGATTTAACTATAATCAAAGTGGAGTATACATACATTGAAGCTCTATGGTATTCTTAAGTCGTTGAAATTATGTAACAACATCACTTCGAGATTGTTTGTCTGACCTAAGTTATATTAACCAGCAAAGAACTCTCGAGTGAATTGTTCCATAGTTATCCAATAACTATCAATACGTAACCTTTTGGTGCCCCAACAGCCATAAGAAATACACTGCCCAACATTTGGAGAGCGTTATGTACTCTAGTCTCGATGGATTAATCAATATCCTTTCTCGAAACATCTTGACTAGAAATGTTTAAAACAATATGTTATTTTCAGTGTGATAAAATTCTCATGATTAGAACAATTTGTAGTTACTATCACATATCATACCATTTAAGAATTTTCTGTTTATATACTTTAAGTCAATTACTTAATTATTCATATCACTATATAACAAGTGTATAATAAAAAGGAAAACACCTTTTATTTTGAACCAGATTGGTCATGGAGTTAGATATATGTACCAAATTACATAATTACCCTAGGGCATACCACAAACTTTATCAGATATATCTTTATAGATACTTATACCAAGTACATAGGTCCCTTCTCCCAAATCCTTCATATAGAAGTATTTGAACAACCATGCTTTTACCGATTACGACAACGCAATGTCGTTGCCAATCAAGATAAATTCTTGACATATAAGAATAAGAATACAATGGCACTTCCTTGCTCTTCTCGATATACGCATGCTTCCTCTACACTTTGAGAAAACCAAACTGTTTGATTACTTTATCAGAAAACTTATTCCAACTCTTTGAAGCTTGTTTAAGACCATCAATTGATCTTATCAATTTGCATATCTTTTCCTTGATCCACTGACCTCAACATCCTCATAATATGACATGTGAATGGTCTCCTCTAAATCACAATTTAGAATTGATATTCCACATACATCTACCATATTTCTTAGTTATAGAATGAAGCAATAGTAAGTATTATCCGAAAAGATTTAAGCATAGCTACGGGCAAAAACATTTTATCATAATCAACGCCTTGAATTTAACAAAACCCTTTCGCAACTAGCCTTTCTTTATAATCTCTACCTCTCCATCAACATTTATATTTTTCTTTAAAATACATTGACAACTGATGGGTTCTCTCCCTTCTGGTATGCCAGCTAAAGTCTATAATTTATTGTCATACATGGAAACCTCCTTGGATTTCATAGCTTCAGGTGTAGAGTCTTTACTCTACAGTGCTTGTTAGAATAAGAAAGAGGAGTGTCATCTTTTAAGATGCAACCTTCTTTCTCCCCATCTATGAGAAAACTGTAGTATCTCTCTAGAGTGTGAGATTTCCTATCTGACCTTCTAATAGGCTATGTGATTTTGTATAATGGTGAATTTGATTATTATATTAGTTCGGCCTCTATGTTTACTTCTTTGATCTCATCAAGTCTACAACTTTGTTGTTAATTTCTTTTGATAGAAATTGCTTTTTTTAAAAGATAATGTGTTGAGAAAAAAATAACTTTTTGTTTCTCAGTGTTACAGAAAATATACCCTATTGAATTCATATCGTATAATTTTGCATGGAGTCGATCTTGTCTCAAGTTTATTAGGGCTAACGTTCTTAACATAGGTCGGACAACCCCACTCCTTTAAATGCTTGAGGTAGGGTTCTTCCCATGCCCTATCTCATATGGTGTCTTAGGCACAAATTTAATAGGAATCATATTCAACATATACATTGTGGTTTCAAGTGAATATCTGTAACGACCCGCTATTTTGAACCATTCGCATCCATACATGTCAGACTTGAATTGCTCAAAATATCAGATTGTTAATTTATATTTGGCAAAACTCAGCATGTATAGTAAATAAAATCAATCACATAATCATAGACATAGAGTATTACAACAATAAGCAGTGGAATAGATAAATAGTAGTTCATGAAGCTACTATATAAAACAACAGAGTTTGAAACAAAATACAACAGAGATATCAAATACATATGAGTGTCAATACAAAAGTCAGTGATAAGTCTGAATAAAACAACTGGAACAAACTGAAAATCTAAATAAATATATGATAGATCTTCAAGAAAAGCTCTAAACTCCAAAGGTGAGTCTCAAATACTGTGACGCTCGGTCTGACCCGAGCATAAAGCAAAACACAAAACACTCGAGTCTGGATTAACATTCTTATATCAGTAAATTCAACTCAAGTGAAATGTCAACTGAAATACAAGTAACTTAAAGGATGTTTGGGATTTCCATCCTGTAAGGATCCGTGGAACTATCTACTATGTAGTTATATACGCTATTATAATATGTCTATAGTAAAGTAAACTATTAAAATAGCGTTAAGGCATTACCCATATCCCCCTTAACACATTTTATATATTCCCGTAGTCTATACAATGCGGTAGGCTCCACCAAACCGGTGGTTTACCCAAAGGACACCCTATAGGTACTGTACAAAACAAACTTGTAGAAGGCGCTCTAGGGCATGTGAACACAGCACTCGAGGCAATGCCAGGGTAGTTTTACCAATTGCAGAACCGGGCTGGTGGTAATACATAGCAGCTACTACCGCCCACCTCATAACACACTCCTAAATCAAAGGTGAACCCAATCAAATCACAAAGTAATAGAATAGTACCGAAGAAGCATGTCTGATCAGAGGAATGACCTCACTTGGCCTAGGTATAGCTCCTGTTTTAGTCACATCTAAGTTTTGCCTAAACCAGAGCTCTGATACCAACTGTATCGACCCGGTATTTCGAACCATTCGCATCCGCACATGTCAGATTTGAATTGCTCAAAATAATAGATTGTTAATTTATATTTGGAAAAACTCGGCATATACAGTAAATAAAAACAATCACAGAATCACAGACATAGAGTAATAAACAATAAGCAGTGGAATAAATAAATATATGTTCATATAGTAGCTTCATGAACTACTATTTATTTATTCTGCTGCTTATTGTTCATTACTCTATGTCTGTGATTCTGTGATTGATTTATTTACTGTATATGCCGAGTTTTTCCAAATATAAATTAACAATCTGTTGTTTTGAGCAATTCAAGTCTGACATGTGCGGATGCGAATGGTTTGAAATACCAGGTCGTTACAATATCCCCAACATGAAAGAGGTAACTCAGTCTTACCCATCATGGTATGAACCATATATAATAGGGTTCGACTCCTTCTTTCCAAAATAACATTGTGTTGTGGAGTAGTCTGAGAGACAATCCCATTATTATTTTTTAATTATTGTTGGAGCTCTTATCCAACATAGCCACCTCCTTGATCTAATCGAAGTACTTTAATTTTAAGACTCCTATGATTTTCTACCTTATTATTATACTATTTAAATTTCTCATAGATATCGAACTTATTCATCATAAGATATACATAACCTAGTATCGATAAATCATTAGTAGAAGTTACAAAGTAAATTGAATTGTCCATAGTAACTATAGGGATTAAGCCACATACATCAGTATATACGTGACCCAAGAGTTCACCAACTCTTTCATTGCTCCGAATGAAGGATGCTAGGTCATTTCCCTTTGAAATATGACTCACAAGTGTTAAATGATTCATATTCAAATGATGGTACAAAACCTTTAATTTTTAGATTGTGCATTTTTGTCTCTAATATGACCTAGCCTACAATGCCATAGGTAACCATGGAATCTCAATCTCAACCCTTCGACCAGTTTGCTCAACTAATCGAGCCAGTCCCTTCGAGAATGTGTCTGTTATGTTGTCTTTAGTGTCTACTCTTTCAATCAATATTTCTTTATTATTGATCGACGCTTTATCAAATGAAAGTTTCAAATAATGTGCCTTAACTTCTTGTGAGTTCTAATAGAGTTAGGGGTATGCTCTAGAGGCAATTCTGTAATTTACTGTAAATAATTAACTCTATAATAAAATCTCGTTCGAAATAAAGGTGTTTTTCTTTCTGTTATATACTTGATGTAATATGTTGTATTAATTTTTTTCTTAATTTAAGCATATTTAATAGAAAATCCATAAATGATATGTTCTATGTTAGCAACTACAGTGTGTTGTAATCATGGGAAATTTATCACAGTAGAAATAAGCATATCATTTTAAATATTCCTAGAAAAGATGTATTGAGACTGTATATCAATACATCCGTTGAGACTAAATTACATAAAGCTCTCCGAATGTTTAGCAGTGTATTACTCATAGCTATAGGGGGCACCAAGGGATTACGAACTAATAGTTATTGGACAACTATGAAATGACTTACTCGATAGTTTTCTGTTGGTTAATATAACTAAAGTCAGATAAAAAAATATCAAAGTGACGATATTACACAGCTCTCTTGACTAGATAATACTGTTAAACTTCAATGTGGACACTTCACTTTGATTATAGTTAAATCATGGCATGACGTACATTGAAAGACTATAGTTGGGTCTGAGTTGAAGCATTGGAAGTGAAACACTATTCAATAGATAATTAGTCTCCTCGGTTATATAGGTTTAGTATCACGGTCAGCTCAAGTCAACTTAAATTCAATGTCTTTGGCCAGAGTAGTTCAGTAAATAATAATTATTATTATTAAACCAAGGACTTATTGTTTGGACTATATAAGTTGACTGTGGATAATATTGGAATTTTGATCAATATCGAATTCGATAAGTCTGAATGTGATATAGTTTTGGTGGAGAGAATTGATATAAAAAAGTGTCATTATCAGGGACTGCTTTAAATGGTAAAATTGGATTTTACCAAAATTGTGTAAGCAGTAAATTCAGCTAAATTGTCACATCAATACCTAAATTGGCGTGTGAACGTTAATATTCAAATTGTTCGATATTGATTGTTAACCGAATTTACGCCAAAGGATCACACAACTACAATGTTGAATACTCAGAATACCACCTAATTTAATAAAATATAAATTCTTATAAATCAATTAAATTAATTTATATTTATGAAATATTAATTATAAAATTTTATTTATTTTCTGTTGATCGGTATTGAAAATAGTGCGTATATAAATGGTATATACATACATTTCAATATACAATACCGATGTACATTTGAATTTGATTTAAAAATAAATTAACTGATATGGTTTGAAGAGGCATGCACGCAAATTAAGCCCAGCTCTAGCTGACCATGGAGAAGGGGAAAATGGGGTGATATATTTTAGATATTAAGGTTTGAAATAGGAACAAACAAGATTTTCGACCCTTGAAAATCGACACCAATACGCCCACTATATTATGTGTCGAGCATTCAAGTGCCCAAAAAACCGATTATTAAGGGTAAAAAGAAAAAGAAAACAAAATAGAATCTCACATGGATGGAATAACATATATTATTTCAATAATCTTTACAGCAGAAAAACTTTTAAATACGTATATCAGAGTCTATCCTAAGCTCAGCCTGGATAGTTATAAATACATGTCCTTACAAATAGTGAAAAACAACAAACACAAAGGAAATGTAAATTACATCCATGAAGATCTCCAGCTCTAATCTGGAAACGCCAAGCGTTTTCAACTAATCCTGAAACTACTCGGATCTGACTTGAGTATTAAAAATACCCGGATCAGTCTGCCAAACCAGCGTGAGAAATGTTAATCATAAATATATATGATAGTGTCATAGCTCGACTTTGATGTCAAACAAAACCTTTGAAAATAAGAGTATCTCATAAGACCATGCCGCACATAAACATGGATGAGTTTTTATCTTATGATAACTAAAACATTCTATCAAATCAATTGATATTATTTCTAATGACGTTCCTTTGAAAATTCTTTCAAATAACATATTAAAATAGCCTAAATTGTTATGTTTGCTAAATTTGAAAGCATATTTAGGTATACAATCAAGTCTGTAAAGGTACGTATTAGAGAATGGATTTCCAACAATGACAAGGTAAGGGACTAGCTTCCGACAGTACTTCTCTAAAAGAATGTAACGAGGCACAGCCTCGCTGCCCTCTACCAACATAGTACCGGCCTACCTGTACTATAGATAGTACCGAATATGTCATCACTCCGGTCGTTCTCAATCTATCCGTGGCCACAGCATACACACAAAACCCAATATATAGAGGGAAATCTAGAAAGGTGATGATCATCTCCTAATGAGTGCGACCCACATAGCCTTGCTGCATCTACCCTGTTTTTGCCATTACCGATGTGTGAGGATTGAGGTAACGTTTTACCTTTTACATGACAAATCCCACTTTGAATGTCAGATTTCCATTTTCGAGGACACGCTAATTGGTTTCCACAAAAGTACAACCCTCGAGTTCATACGCCTTAGGAAAGGTGTTAAGTATAAGAGGAGTTACCTCCTACACCACCAAACAGATGTACATTTGTAAAAACCAATGTATGTGGTCTTAGAAATGCAAAGTCATACATTCGTCCATACAAGTTGTCCAGGAACCGGACAAACCGAAGGTACTCCTACTACATCCTATTTGGGAATCACCCATAGGATTAGTAGTGAGCAATCCTTACATTGAAGATTTCAAAACTAAGATACCACTACCACCACATGTATATAATATGGGAATCATGAGGTTAGCGGCAAGTAGCCTTACATTATGAAGATCTTCGTCTTCAAAATCACTGCCTTCAACATGTCTTCACTTTCGAACGCGTATATTGGTTCGAAGTGGTTTTCGAATAGGAATCATCCAAATCTGATCTCGGTCTCTCCGAAAAATTATCGATAGAAAAGAGGTTAAGTATGTGTATACAGAAATGTTAAGCCTCTTTCGTTAAATCTTCTTTTCTTCTTTTACTCGAAATATTATTTAACTTTGAAGATATCTTTTTATCCAATAAAATATCTTTTAGAGATATATATTTTTAAACCATTTTCATTTCGGAATATACAAAATTATTAAACCTCTTTTTAACTTTGGAAATACCAATCATTTCCTTTTAATTACCTAGGGAAAATATTTCCATATTTTATTATTAGCATAATTAATAAAGATCTTTTCTTCCAAAACATGTTTTAAATGGGTCAAAAACAATGTTATTTAAGACATCGTTTACTATAAACCCAAATCACTTAGTATTGAGTAAAAAAGATTCATGGATTTTAGATTAATTATACTCAATACTAATTTCCGTATTCAACCTGTACTATTCATCAAATAACAATGAAATCACTTTTTAAGTTCACACGGATAGTATAAGTCCCTCCTTGGAATTTAATATAGAGTTTAACTAGAATGTTCTCTTTACCATCAAAATCCTATTTTAAACCTTGTTTAACCTTTTTGGAAAACTCCAAATCTCATTTCTTTTATCCTAAGAAATTGTGATCCGAGTAAATCAAATTAACTATCCCCTCCGTCGGGCCAGTACGGATAGCTAGGTGGAGCAGGCAACCGGTTTCCCAAACTCCTGCCTATAGACTATCTCTCTATCACCCATAAGGTGGTCAAGGTATTTGATCGACTTTAAACTTTTAAAAGAATTCGATTTATCATTTGAAAAACATTTCAAATATATTTGGGAAGGAAACCCAAGTTCAAATCATTTATTCAATGGTTACCAAATTCAATTGCTAAATTGTCGGTGAATTATCCATGCCAAAACCATTATAAAATAGGTTTATATATTTATAAAACCATCATAAATCACTTATTATTATTATATAATAATTAAAGTGAATTATTCGTCATTTAAAAACAATTATCTAAATATTTAAAATAATCAAAAATGCTAATTCAAAGTGATAAAATTACGGGTCGTTACAGAAATGGAGGAGAAAGAAGTGGTAAAAAATCAGATTCAGAACTCATCTTTTCCCTCTTTCTCTCTTCATATTTAAACCCAACATTCTCTTCCATTCAGAGTTTACACTATCTAGTCCCCTCCTCTCTCATAACTACATGCCCTATAGCATCCTTCTCCTCCATTTTCACGCCAAAAATAAGATTAAATAAAATTATATCAAAAGGTGTGTAGATCTCTTCAGTTGATAACTTTCTGGAAGAGGCTAGATTCAAGTTAGGAGTTCCATCGATTCAACATTTAAAGTGTTATTAGTAGGCTACAACTAAAATAATACTTCTATTTACTTCAATTTCATAGATGTACTTAATTATGTAATTATATCTAAATAGGATATATTATATCATGAATTCTCATATGTGTTATTATTGATTTGTATTTGTAATATTGTTAATAAAAATAAATTGTCCAAAAAAGAACATTCTACTTTCAACCATGTTGAAAAAAATATAGAAACTAAAATTAAATTTGAAAAGCTTTTTATATTAAAAAATATACACATAATTTGATTTTATAACCTATTTATAAATTCAAAAATTGAATTTGGATTATATAGATGTTTTGAATTTAGATCTGGTTTTAAATTTGAATTTTAAATTTAAACTTTGAATTGTTTTATATTTAAATTATAAATAACCATTTAGTATATGAATATGTATGTATGTATAAATATAATTACTATTATTGTGTGTAGGTGTGTGTGTGTGTATATATATATAAATGAATATAATTTATATTTTATTAATATTATATTATTGAAAATAAATATGTATATCAAAGGGCTAACATATCCGTTGCGGTGTAAATCATAACACTTAGATACAAGCATGTTAAACAATGTACACCGTATATTTTGCACGTGTACGTACATATACATGTGTATATTATATGCATGTGCACATTATATATCATATATAATCAAATAAATTCTTTTATTAATCTATTAAATATAATAATAATTTTACTAAAATGTATTCATAGATTAAAATCAATTTTGACTTCATAGGCCCAAAAAGATTAAAAATGGTAAAAAATTTTGAAATTTGCCATTTAACTCGTTGCTTACTGGTCTACATCAAATAATGGTGTCGGAGGCAAATAACCTATGTGGTCTAAATTAGCAGTATTAGGACCAACTAATTAAGCTTACCGGTTTAGTATGGTGTATAGGAAAATAATGTCTAAGTTAGGTTATTGGGTAATCAAGTAACCTGCCCTACCTGGCTACTGGCTTGACCCAAAAGGTGAAGCGAGCCCAAAGGTTATCCCTAGTACAAAAGGCTTAATTTGAATTTGGGACTTGGGCTAATTTTCAAAATCTATATTGAAATTAAAATAAAAAATTTGAAGTTAAAGGTTAAATTTAAAATAAGAAATTTGTAATAAATATTATAAAATAATTTTTAATTTTTTTTCGAAAGTTTATAAATTAAATTTCAAAAATTGTATAAATATTAATTAAATTACTAAATCAAAAATTAGCCGAATAGTTAATCGATTAAATTATATATGACATATATATTTATATATGTTACATTATCTTGAATTGTTTGAGGTGATGTATGCATATGTGTAATTTTCAGAATATAATATAACTAATTAAAATAGTTTAATTGAATAAATTAATTAAATGTTAATTAATTAATAATATAATACATATATAATGATATATGTGCATAACTATAAATGTTATGGTATAAATATTCTATTAAAATTGTTTAATTAAATAGTATATAATTAATGCTAACTAATTAATTAAGATTTAATTAATAAAATTAATATAAGATTATACATAAGACTATTGTATAGGTTAATTAAATTATGAAAGTTATGCGATAATTAAAACTTATATAATATGAATATATAATAAAAGTGGAATAATAAGAAACTCTAATTAGATTTAAAGAATAAGTACATATGTATAGTACATATACAGTGATTTCAGAAGTGTCCGACACTTGAATCACGTGAGTATTTCAAAAAAATACATTATTTCAGAAGTCGATAACACTCAATTAAATATATTAAAGGTTATGAATCTTTACCATTTATATATTAATAGATTCCTAGCATAATCCTTAGTTGTCGAGCTTTCCCCAAGCTATGTGTTTGGACCAAAAATGGCACAAACACCTAATCAAGCAATATATGTAAATTCCAGAGGATAAAGTTTAAAAGAGAGGAAATAACATACAAAATTTTGTAGTGGTTTGGCAAATACTCTAGTCTACATCCGCTTATTCATTTTCTATTGCTCATACTTTGCTCCTAAAAAGTGTAGTTTACAACTCAAGTATGAGTTATACAGCATTTAATTCGGGTTTGAATATTTCAGCTAATCGTAATTTAGAATAGTCAAAAAAGGATCCTTTTTAAAGTGCATCTCCTTAATTTATAAACTAAAGTCGCCATCGAAATCGGCTGAAATTTTCACCCACATTCTCCATGTCACACCGAAGTCTTAGCTAGAAGATAGTGGGTAAAACAACATCTCTTTCTCAACTCGATAACAAGTTGAGGCGATTCAACCCAGAACCTAGTTGACCTTCCTTAGCCACTTCATGGTTTTATCTTTTTGGTTTTTTATCCTTGGAAAATGCTTGTTTCTGTGTCACCATCTTCAACTCGAGTCTAATCCAAAAAGGGCCGAGTTGACCCCTTAAAATTATTTCCTTTATCTCCTTTTGTTCCTTCATTTTTCTATGACGCTTGCTTGCCTTGCTTTTTCCCTTGTTTCTCTTCTAAGCATGTCAAGTTGGCTCATGGTTTTGGCCTCAAGACTCGGCTTAAGCCACAACTTGGGTCCGAGTTGTAGGGGACCGGGTCAAGATGATTGAGTCATAAACCTTTGTCCAACTTTTGCTATCTATTTCACAATTCTACACCTTGTTATTTTGTGGTGTTTTCCAAGTGCTCGTATCCATTTCTCTATTAATCTTCAGCCCGGTTCAATCATTCGAGTCTGTTTGGAGAGTGTGGAAAGTTGACATATAACACTTTGTCCACCAAAATACGCCTTGTGAATATAAGGTATGCTTTGCTTAAAAATAAATATCGAAAGTTGGCGAATTATCAACAGTTGAGCTCTTTAGCTATCCACTGGACTGATCATTGTGAATCAGCTAGTTCCTTCAGAGTCACCTACAAACCAAATTTCGTTCTAGACCCATCGTAGCTAAGGACTCAAATCCTTATATGTTAGTCATAAATCAAAATCATCTCATGTTCCTTCGATATTATCATAACATACATTGATACCAATATCCTTCTATGCTCTCTTAGGATTTAATGTATAATATATTATAAATCAGGGTCATCCCATGTTCACTCGGGATCGGATTATCATACATCAGTGTCAATGATGTCCTATGTTTGCTTGGGATTTAATTGTCATATATCATGCGATCAGGCATCATCAATCATTGTCGTACATTGCCACCGATTGGAACGTCACTTGTAAATCCTCTAGTATCACCCAACCTTCCACTATAAGTGAGTCCAACCGAATCGAGGTAATGAAATAATCCAGTATTCATTATCGAATCATTTTGAGGCATTCAAATCATTGGGTTTAGTTTCTGACTATCTAGATGACATAATTAATATCCAGTTTAATTTCTGACCTCCTTGGATAACACAATCATATATCCATATTAAGTCCAAGCCACTCGCTCTTCGAGGAGGGGAACCAATATCCGAGCAAGTTCATCCACTCACTCTTCGGTGAGAGGACTCAATGTTTGAGAGAGTCCATCTACTTACTCTTTAGTGAGTGGACCTGCTATCTGAGCCAGTTTACCCGCTCACTCTCCAATGAGAGGACTCACTACCCGAGCCAGTCCATCCGCTCACTCTCCAGTGAGAGAACTCACTATGTTGTACAAGTTCATCCACTCACTCTACGACAAGGGAACATGCATGAACTATTTCATCACCCCCATCTCTCTGGTCGGGGAACCATGTCCTATTAATTTATATATCATCTTTTAAGGAATAACCGATCTCCGTTGGTACCCCATAATAATAGCAATATTAGCCATCCTTTTGAACGATTTTCAAGTCCAAATAACCATCAACTAATCATTGAATTCAAATTAGATGTATCAGGCAAAATCAAAAAGTCTAATCTAATCGAGGATTAAACCTGGACCTTAACCCAGAGCATGCCTATGGGATCAGGATCCTATGCACGAGAGTGTAGCTTGGTGATTATCCTTTATATCTTATTTATAGAAAGAAAAGTATGGAAATCAAACTAAACTTTAGTCCATCCCGATTGTGGAATAACGAATCTTGACCCAAATCCATGGCCTGCCCAGATACATCTATAGTAGATGGCGGTCGCTCCTATGGGAACACCACAATTTGTGCTATGATAACATGATTTTTGACATATTATTGCAAGTAGTTACTCCAAACCTGCTCCACTATAAAATCACATGGCGTTTGCACTTATTCGTCTCGTGCTCATCCAGCTCATGGAATAGGTAGTACTTCCTAAACCTATTCGCCCAGTCCATCGACTATCTCTTCGTTGGTTTTTGTAGGAAATTTGTCCCTTAGTGTCCAAATAGATCCTCTATGGAGTCTTTGTTAATTCAGTATAGGAGGAAAACTTCGACTCCTTCTTCGTTCGCTTAAGTCCTCTTAAGCCATCATCAGCTTTCCATTTTCCTTTATCCATCCCATATCTTGTTTTTGATGGTCCTCTATCATCCACAGCATTCACTTCAGCACTCTCAACTTTAGCATCCTCTTGGCGCAAATATCTCTCCACTTGGTAATAAAAATCTACAAGATCCACTGGTGGATGTAACACCCCTAATATTTGATAACATTATTCAGAAGGTTCAATTAGAATAAATTAAATAGAATAATGTAGAGCGATAAGGAGATTGAGTTTGATTAATAAACTAAGTAGCCATGCTTAATTAAAATGAATGAGCTTATAAATGGTTAAGTTTTAACTAAATAAACCTAGGGGCGTTAGGGTAATTGCCGCCCATGTTCCCACCCATATACCATTACCTCTAGGCCATACATGTTCATTTTAGCATAAGCAAAAAATTTAAAACGTAAGAAAGAAAAGGAGCCGGCCATTAGGGAGAAGAGAAGAAGGGAAAAATAAAATCTAAACCTTAGGATCAAGCTAGAAGAAATCAATCTCAATCAATCTTCAATTTCCTTATCCAATCTAAGATGAATAATAATTATTACATCACTATTATTGGTTTCTATAATCATATGTTTTTGGATTTAAGGGTAAACTCGTTTTTATGATACATCGAATGATGATATGCTTTATTTATAATTTATTGGTTTAAACAAGATTGTTTAAAATAGTGATAGGCACGGTTTTAGGGTGAAACCGAAGTTAAATGATTTTATTATGCCATGAAAAAATTATATATGATTTTGGAGTTGGGTTTCAATTTTTATAATTTTCCAAGATATGGAGAATTAATTATGAATTTTCAAAGGAAAATATGGTTATTTGGGTTTATAAATTTATTTTGGAAATTTCACTGAGAATTTGGGTCTGAAATTTTAATATGTTAGATAACATGATTAAAGTGAAATTCTGGAATTTTTATTGATCTTTACTAAGTAATTTAGTATGGAAATTATATTATTTTGAAAGGAGGGCCTAAATGATTTAATTGTTTTATAAATAGGAAGGACTAATTTGTTAAATGTTACTTGGTTTTAGATCTGAGAAAAATGCGGCAAATATTAGCAAAATAATTTGAAAATTTAAGGTAACCAATCAAGTGTTTACAAGTGGGAAAGTTTGTTACAAAATGTTTTCTTTATTTAGTAAAAACAGCCTTTTGCTCATAAAAGTTGGTTCCACCTCCTTTGGAAGGAGCTTTCGACCCAGAGCTTCTACCTCCGACCTAGTCGAAACCTTCTAGGTCGAAACCAGTAAACCTATCCACATGGTATCATTTAGATGGTACGTAGTGGATTGGAGAAAGGCGGAAGGTAGGGTGTCGAAACGTAGCTTCCGAAAGGGTTGGCTCCTTTGTTTTTTTAAAAGAAAAGGCACTTGCTTGTTTACTCAAGGGTTTCGAAGTAGTCGAAACCACTGGTTTCGAAAGGGAGTTTTCAAAAAGAAGCTTTTGGAAGAGAGCTGCTGCCTTTGTTTTAAAGTAGTAGCTTCCGAAGGAGTTACTTACCTTTTAGTTGAAGCATTCGAAAGGGGTAGTTTCGACCAAGTTGAAACCCTTTTGTGATTTGTTGCCTTTCGATGGTATTTAAGACATCAATCCTGTCAAAATGTACTGTTTGTTTTTATAAAAATGAGTAGTTTGAGTAGTTTGAGGTTTAAACTCTCAGGTACTCAATTCATTTTGAGTAGTTTGAGGTTTAGGGTTTTCAGGTTCTCTTCTTAGACGAATAAAGCTTCCAAGGGTGTGCTGGTGACAGTTTGTTATTTAGAGTTATCCTTTTCCGCTGTGTAACTTGGATGTAAAGGCAGACTTATTAGCCTTATTATATACTCTAATCAACCAGGGGGCATCTTCATATGTCGCTCTTGGCGTATGTTGTAATAAGTATATTTTCTCTAAACGTGATTGGCGATTGTGGGATTACGTAATAAATTGGAAATGTTTTGAAATGGAATGTGATTTAGTTTGAAGTTTAAATTTTTTCCATATTCATGTGTTTCTATGTATCAATGAATTTAACTTCGCCGTATTTGGTCACCGAGGATTAATAACTATGGATAACTACAACATCCGTAGCCGTTAGTTTTTGGCCTCCGAGTAGGTGGATGTTACAAGTTGTATCAGAGCTTAGGTTTATGAAAACTTTAAAAGAAAAGTAAAACCTAAAAGCTTTTTGAAAAATAATCCAATAAATCATAAATATGATCGGGGTTTGGGTTAACGCTATAGTAACGTACTTGTATTTGATATATATAGGTATATATCTAAGTATGTGTTCCCCTCTCTCTTAGACCGTTCTTCTATATCTTACTATGGCTCGTATGCATATTTGCGAGAAGGATGATATGGAAGCAAGAAATAAAAGAGGAAATCTAGGTGGAGGAAGTACCACAGCCAACATAAATGCTCGACCTAATACCAGAAGGAACCAAGGTCGACAGGCTAATGCTAATCCGAATGCTGAAGCTAATGTAGGTGCTGGAAATACGCCAATAGATGCGGGGATGGTATATCAGTTATTAGTCAATCTTTTGCAAACCGGGGCTACTGGTAATGTTGGAGGAGTAAATCCTGTAGCTCCAGTTGGATATAATTATGCTAAGCTGAGCAGAGACTTCACCAGTCTGGGTGGAAAGCCGTTTATGGGAACGGAGGATGCTGTTGAAGTTGAGAATTGGTTTTTGAGCTACGAGAGGATCTTTAATGACCTATGCTTGAATGACGGAGAGAAGAGGAGACTGGCCTCTAGACAGTTGCAAGGGACAGCGCTTCACTGGTGGAATAGTGTGACAGTTGGAGGGCCGAAGGAAGAGTTGACATAGGATGATTTTAGAAGGAGACATGAGAAGAAGTTTTTATTTGAGGTTGCCATGTCTGTATTGATGAGGAAGTTCATGGATTTAGTCCAGGGAGACATGTCAGTAAGCGAGTACGCTGCTAAGTTTGATGAGCTATCTCGATATGGATATGCTACTATAGACACTGACATTAGAAGGAATGAAAGGTTCATTCAAGGACTGAAGCCAGAGCTAGCTAGAATGACTATGACACATGTCAGAGAACCTTGTAATGTGGTGGTGGAGATGGCCATTCGCCATGAAGAGATGCTTGCTGTGGCCGTTAGGGAAAAGCCAGTTGATTCCCAGGGTCCTTAGGGAAAGAAGAGGAAATTCTTTAAGAAGAAAGGAGCCTAGAAAAGGGATGCTGCCAAGAAGGCGAAGGATGATTTTGTGTGCTTCAAGTGTGATAAGAAGGTTCATTATGCCCACGAGTGCAGAACATGCAAAGGGAAGAAGCCTGAAGAGAAGAAGAATGTGAAATGCTTCAACTGTGACCAAGTTGGGCATTATAAGAACCAATGTCCAGAGCCAGGCAGGGCGGACAAAGGGAAGGCTTTTGCTATTGGACCACCATCTTCTTCTAGGCCTACTGTAGCAGAGAAAGGGAAAACTATGATGGATGGTACGTTTTTGATTCAAAGTATACTAGTTAGGGTACTATTTGATACCGTGCATTACATTCATTTATATCACAGTATTTGGTTGATAGGTTATGCATAGCACCCATATACCTTGTTACTTCGTTAAGGGTTGTGAATCGAATAGGAGGGTATGCAACTTTAGGGATGAGATGTGAGCAGTTAGAACTTGATTTGTTAGGTCATAGTTTGCATGCAGTTTGTATATTTTTGATTTCGTAGATTTCAGGATCATTTTGGGTATGGATTGGTTGGGTAAGCATGAGGCTTGGATATTTTTCCAGGATAGGGAAATATCATTGAGACACCCAGATAGTCATAACTGAATCATCTTTTCAATGGAGAATTACAACAAGAGTGTTTGTGCTTTGGTAAGTGCCATGGAGGTAGGAAATAGCTAAGTCAGGTTTGGATAGTAAAAGAATTTGCAAATGTCTTTGAGCCAGTTACTGGATTACCACCGAAACAAGATGTTGAGTTTCAGATAGATCTTGTGCCAAGAGCTAAACCTGTGAGTAGACCACCTAGCAGGATGACACCGACAGAGATGACGGAATTGAAGGTGCAGCTAGTGGATCTAGAAGGAAGGAATTTTATTAGACCAAGAAGTTCACCTTGGGGAGTGGCCGTGGTATTTATGAAGAAACCATATGGGTCGTTAAGGATGTCCATCGACTATTGTAAGCTGAGCGAAAGGATGATCAAGAATATGTATCCTTTGCCGAGAATTGATGTTCTATTTGATAGGTTGAGTGGAGCCAAAGTGTTTTCCCAGTTGGATTTGGCGATAGGGTTCCATCAGTTGAGAGTGGCGGAGGATGGTATTCCTTTGACAGCATTTCGAACTAGATATAGTTCGTATGAGTGATTAGTGATGCCATTCGGGTTGACGAATGCACCTGCTTTCTTTATGGATTTGATGAATCGTGTCTTCCGAGAGTATTTGGGTAGATTCGTGTTGGTGCTTATAGATGACAATTTGGTGTACTCTAAGGATGAGAGAGAGCATGAAAATCATCTTAGAGTTGTGCTAGAGACGTTGAGGCAGAATCAACTAAAGGCGAAGTTTTCCAAGTGCCATTTTTGGAAGAAAGAGGTTAAGTTCCTAGGTCACGTAGTTTCAGAGAAAGGATTGTTAGTCGATCCAGTTAAGATTGAAGCTGTCGATAATTGGAAGAAACCAGAGACGGTAACCGAGATCAGGAGTTTTCTTGGACTTGCTGGCTATTACCGGAGATTCATCAAGAATTTCTGACAGATAGTAGCACCTTTGACTAAGTTGACCAGGAAAGATGAGAAGTTTGTTTGGTCCAACAAATGTGAGGAAGGGTTCCTTAAGTTAAAGCATTTGTTGACTAATGCACCAGTGCTAGTAGTTCCAGATGGAAACCAAAGGTTGGTAGGATACACTGATGCATGAGGGACTGGTTTGGGAGCAAGTATTCATGCAGAAGGGTAAAGTTATTGCCTACGCATCCAGATAACTTAGATCACACGAAATAAGATATCCTACTGATGATTTAGAGTTGGCTGCGGTGATTTTTTCCTTGAATATTTGGAGGCAATATCTCCTGGTGGAGAGATTTGAGTTGTTTACCGATCATAAGTCTTTAAGATATCTATTTTCTCAGAAGGAGTTGAATATGAGGCAGTAGAGGTGGCTGAAGTTTTTGGCTGCTTATGATTTTGGTATAGAGTACACTCCTGGGAAAGGAAATAAGGTAGCAGATGCTCTTAGTAGAAAACATCAGAATGTGGTGTTAGTTATGTTGGAATAGTGAAAGGATCTAGAAGCTTTAGCCAATTGCGGCGTGTAGTTAAGATCTACTGCTAGTTCTAGCCAGGGTACTGCCACGTTGTCTTGTTTAGAAGTGCGACTAGTATTGACCAAAAGGATAGCTTCTAAATAGAAGATCCAGTTTTAGCCGAGAGAATTAGAAGGCTTGAGGTAGGATCAGAGATTAATGATCTAACAGATTTTAATCTTGACCAAAGAGGATGGTTGAAAAGGAAGGGACAGTTATGTATTCCAGATGTAGAGAACTTAAGGAGGGAAGTTCTTGAAGAATGTCATCGATCCAAGTTTACGATTCATCCTGGAGGGACCAAGATGCATCAAGATATGAAGAGGAGCTTCTATTGGGAAGGCATGAAGAGGGATGTTGGCTTGTGGGTTAGGCGGTGTGTAAACTGTCAACAAGTAAAGGCCGAACATCAAAGGCCAAGTGGGCTACTTCAGCCTCTAGAGATTCTAGTTTGGAAATTGGATTCGATATCGATGGATTTTATAGACGGGTTGCCAAGGTCGAATAAGGGAAATGAAAGTATATGGGCTATACTGGATAGTTTGACAAAGAGTGGCCATTTCATTCCAATAAAATCGACCAGGACGGCACCTGTTTTGGAAAAGTTGTTCATGAAGAACATAGTTAGACTTCATGGGATTCCTGGTAGCATAGTCAGCGACAGGGATGCATTATTCACTAGTGAGTATTGGAGGAGTCTACAAGAGGTTTTAGGTACCAAGCTCAAGATGAGTACAGCATACCAACCATAGACTGATGGCCAGAAAGAGAGAGTCAACGGGTACTCGAGGATTTGTTGAGAGCTTGTGTATTGGACTTTGGTGGATCTTGGGAAGATCACCTACATTTGATTGAGTTTTCCTATAATAATAGTTATCAGACTAGTATAGGAATGGCGCCTTTTGAATCTTTGTATGGAAGGCCATGCAAATCACCAGCATGTTGGTTGGAAACAAGAGACAGATTGGTCTTAGGTCTAGATTTGGTTAGAGTGGCGTCAGAAAATATTTAGTTAATCCAAGGATGGATGAAGGAAGCTCAATCTAGACAGAAGAGTTACGCAGATAAGAGGTGTAAAGACCTAGAGTTCTCAGTGGGAGATAGGGTTTTCATTAAAGTATCATCGATGAAAGGTGTGGTACGGTTTGGAAAGTCGGGAAAGTTGGCCCCGAGATATGTTGATCCATTCTAGATTTTAGAAAGGATTGGAAAGCTCGCGTATAGAGTTGAGTTGCCGAGAAGTTTGGCAGGTGTCCATAATGTATTCCATGTGTCTCATCTTTGCAAGTATGTACATGATCCAAAGGCTACTATTCCTCAAACAGAGTTGGAGGACTTGGTAGTAGAGCCTGATTTGACCTTTGTTAGACAGCCAGTTTGGGTGATAGCGAGAGATGAGAAAAGATTGAGGACCAAGACAGTCAAGTTGGTGAAAGTTCAGTGAAGCGACGATGAGAAGGACAATACTTGGGAGACAGAGGACATGATCGAGATGCTTATCCTAATCTGCATTGATGGTATGTCTGTATTAGATTTATATAGATTAGTTGCTAGTCGGGTAGGCTAGTATGGATGTTAGGAGTTGTTACAGATGATTTTTATGTTTGCTATTTAGTCCTTACTGAATTTCGAGGACGAAATTTATTAAGCAGGGGAACCCATAACACCCCTAATTTTTAATAACATTATTCAGGAGATTTAGTTAGAATAAATTAAATAGAATAATGTAGAGTGATAAGGAGATTGAGTTTGATTAATAAACTAAGTGGTCGTGCTTATTTAAAATGAATGAGCTTATAAATTGTTAAGTGTTAACTAAATAAACATAGGGGCATTAGGGTAAATTGCTGCCCATGTTCCCACCCATATACCATTAACTCTAGGCCATACACATTCATTTTATCATAAGCAAATTTTTAAAAACGCAAAAAAGAAAAGGAGTCGGCCATTAGGGAGAAGAGAAGAAGGGAAAAATCAAATCTAAAGCATAGGACCAAGCTAGAAGAAATCAATATCAATCAATCTTCAATTACCTTTCCAATCTAAGATGAATAATAATTAATGCATCTCTATTTTTGGTTTCTATAATCATATGTTTTCAGATTTAAGAGTAAATTCATTTTTATGATACACCGGAAGATGATATGCTTGATTTATAATTTATTGGTTTAAAAAAGATTATTTAAAATAGTGATAGACACGGTTTTAGTGTGAAACCGAAGTTAAATAATATTTTATGCCATGGAAAAATTATATGTTATGGAAAACATGATTTTGGAGTTGGGTTTCAATTTTTATAATTTTCCAAGTTCTGGAGAATTAATTATGAATTTTCAAAGGAAAATACGGTTATTTGGGTTTATAAATTTATTTTGGAAATTATATTGAGAATTTTGGTCTGAAATTTTAATATGTTAGATAACATGATTAAAGTGAAATTATGGAATTTTTGGTGATCTTTACTAAGTAATTTAGTATGGAAATTAAATTATTTTGAAAGGAGGACCTAAATGATTTAATTGTTTTATATATAGGAAGGGCTAATTTGTTAAATGTTACTTGGTTTTAGATCTGAGAAAAATGCGGCAAATATTAGCAAAATAATTTTAAAATTTAAGGTAACCAATCAAGTGTTTACAAGTGGGAAAGTTTGTTACAACAAGTTTACATTATTTAGTAAAAACAGCATTTTGCTCAAAAAAGTAGGTTCTGCCTCCTTTGGAAGGAGCTCTCGACCCATAGCTTCTGCCTCTGACCTAATCGAAACCTTCTAGGTCAAAACCAGTAAACCAATACACATGGTATCATTTAGATGGTACGTAGTGGATTGGAGAAAGGTGGAAGGTAGGGTGTCGAAACGTAGCTTCCGAAAGGGTTGGCTTCTTTGTTTTGTTTTGTTTTGTTTTGTTTTTAAAAGAAAAGGCGCTTGCCTGTTTACTCAAGGGTTTCGAAGTAGTCGAAACCATTGGTTTCAAAAGGTTGTTTTCAAAAAGAAGCTTCCGAAAGAGTGTCGCCGCCTTTGTTTTAAAGTGGTAGCTTCCGAAGGTGTTACTTAGTTTTAGTTGAAGAATTCGGAAGGGGTAGTTTCGACCAAGTCAAAACCCTTCTGTGATTTGATGCCTTTCAATGGTATTAAAGACATCAATGTTGTCGAAAGGTACTGCTTGTTTTTATAAAAAATGAGCCACTTCCTACTGCTTTTGAAAGGGGTTAGAGGTTTCGAAGGGAATGCTTTCGAAAGGGGTTTCGAAGCCAACCTTCAATTTTTTTACGTAGAATTTTTAAATGCTTTCGAAAGGATGGTTTCGACACCATGAAGTTTCCGTAATACTTTTATAAAATAAAGAATGGTTTCGAAAGAGATGCTTTCGCTTATGTTCACTTGACCCATATGATGTTTTAAGTATAAACCCAATGATTTCGAAGGGTAACCTTCAATGGTTTCGAAACGGTACTTTCAAATGGTTTAGAAGCTATGCTTCTATACTTATATGATAATACTTTAACATAGTTGAAAGATTTCGAAAGAAGGTTTTAAAGTATTCAAAAGGCAGGAGCCTAATGTTTTAAAGTTAGATTTAATGCTTTTGAAGGAGGTCATCCTATGAGGTCAAAAGCAAAGGTTTTGAGGGTGTTGAAAGGGCTTTTTAAACCCAAACCCATTTTTATAGGAAAAAATCATGGCTAAGTAAAGGAGTTTTGAAATGACTTAAGTATGTAAATTTGAAGAAGTTATGCCTTGATAAAAATATAGGTTAAAGGGATTAACTATGTTTTATATGAAATGTATTTCAAGGACTTTAACCCACAGGAGTGGTATTGTTAAGTTTTTATGTGTGCTTCTTCAATTATGAATATATTTACATGATAAAGAACTTGTAACTATGTTTGGGGATAAAAAGGGTAGAAGAACCAGCAGGTTAACCCAGTAGTGAATATAAATTGATTAAACTCCTAATTGAGTAGAATTGCATCCTGGGAGTCAGGGAGACTAAAATGTAGGATGTGTAAAACTTGATGTTGTCCGGGAGATAGGTTCATAGTAAACCCATGAAAAATATGATTAGGAAGTTATTGGGGGTAATCGACAGGTTCACAGTAAACCCATGAAAACTATGTATTAAGGATGGTTGGCAGGGGCTAATTCGTTTGTAGTGAACCCATGAAAACTATATCCGGATTAAGAATTGACATAAGTCAATAGGGTCCTAGTCAACCCATGAAAACTGGGATGAAGAAGAAGTTATTGAAGACAACAATAGGTTTCTAGTAGACCCATGAAAACTAGGATAAGAATGGAGTTATTGGAATGACCAATAGGTTCAGGGGAAACCCATTAATTAATTAAGTTAATTTGCAGGTGCATGTAGGTTCTTAGTGATCCTATGATAACTATGAAATAGGACAGGGTGCCCACGTATTAGTAAAAGGTTATTAGTAAACCCTTGAAAACTAATAGGTTAATAGTGACCCTAGAAACTATAAATATGAAAGGGTGTCAATTAAACCGGGGATGGGAAATCCAAATTGTTTATATGCATATCCTCATAATATTTTAAAATGTTATGTTTTAACCTCTATGGATGCAGGGGCATAGTATATGGTTTTTAAAAAGGGTTTTAGGATACTAGTGAGGGGAAAACCAGTTCCGCTAAGCAGCGTGGTCTCACTAGATATCTAAAAGGATTGAGATGTTAGATTATTATTCATACCAGGCTTTATGTCTGACTTGAAGTTTTTGTTTTCCCTTTAAACTCTTGGGTACCCAGTTCATTTTGAGTAGTTTGAGGTTTAGGGTTTTCAGGTTCTTATCTTAGACGAATAAAGCTTCCGGGGGCATGTAGGTGGTAGTTAGTTATTTAGAGTTATCTTTTCCCGCTGTGTAACTTGAATGTAAAGGCAGACTTATTAGCCTTATTATATACTCTGATCAACCAAGGTGGCATATTCATGTGTCGCTCTTGGCGTATGTTGTAATAAGTATATTTTCCCTAAACGTGATTGGCGATTGTGGGATTATGTAATGAATTGGAAATGTTTTGAAATGGAATGTGATTTAGTTTGAAGTTTAAATTTTTTTCCATATTCATGTGTTTCTGTGTATTAATGAATCTAACTTCGCCGTATTTGGTCACTTAGGATTAATAACTATGGATAACTGCAGCATCCGTAGCCGTTAGTTTTGGGCCTCCAAGTAGGGGGATGTTACAGTGGATCTCACTCCAAAGTACTTTTAAATTAGTCTTACTCGTAACTCCTGGAACCATCGCCATCATGACTATTGACGGGTCTAGTTTTTGCACTATAGTGGCTGTTGCATTAAATCTAGTTAGGTAACTTCATTGGGTCTCTTCGGCCCATTGTTTCATATTCGAAAGCATCAGCACATTTTTTGTTCATGATGTATGCACTCTAAATTGTTTCATGAACTCATCCACCAATTTAGTCCATGTGCCAATGGACCCATTCTCCAACTGTAGAAACCACATTGCTGCCATATCTGTCGAGTACAAGGGGAAACACTATTCCATTACTATCTCCGAAGAACCAAACACTCTCATATCTTGAATACGTCTCATCAAGTGAATGGTTGGATAAGTCCTTTCGTTATACATCACCGGCATTGGTAGTTTGAAATTAGGTGGATTTCTTATATATAAGATGTTTGAGGTAAACGGGTTTCTATTTACATCCTCCAAACTTCGATCTAGGGGTCCACCTCTTAGTACCTCTCTTATAATCTCAACAATTATGTTGTTATCATTCAATGGTAATCCTTGGGGCTTTATATGTTCATGATCCAAATTTTCACCATGTCCTTTGTTCCTACGGGGAGCTTCCAGTTCTAATCATTGTGGTTGTACATTTTCATTTGGACTTATGCTCAATAGCCCAATATCATTTCCAGTTATTTAATTTAAGTATATTAAATAGAAAATACATAAATGGTATGTTTTGTGATAGTAATTACAATGTGTTGTAATCATGAGCACTTTATGACAATAAAAATAAACATATTAATTTAAATATTCATGGTTAAGATGCATCGAGATTGGATATTGATACATCCATTGAGACCAAAGTACATAATGCTCTCCAAATGTTGGGCAATGTATTACTCGTGGCTTCTAAGGGCACCAAGGGATTACATACTGATAGTTATTGGATAACAATGAAATGACTCATTCGATAGTCTTTTTTAGCTTAATACAACTAAGGACAAAAAGAAAATATCAAAGTGACAATATTATGCAGTTCTCTCAACCTGAGAATAGTGTTAAACTTCAATGTGGATGTTCCACATTGATTACAATTATATCATGGCACAACGTCCATCGAATGTGTTGCAACTTCGATTTTTGAACCGTTATAATTAAATATTGGAATTATTTGAATATTTAAATCTTGAATTTAATGTGAATAAAAATTATTTCAAAAGCTTATTTAATTTTTTTTTAAAATAAGAATGATATGGAAAGCTTTTAATTTAGAATTAAAAGTGATTTAAAATTGTTTTAATAATAATTTGTTTTAATTAACGAGTGAAATTATCATGCTGAGGCACTGTCTCGGATTTTGATGAAACTAGTGCCATTGGATCCAGAATAATGAACTATTGTACATCGACGAGTTTCGTGACGATCAGACGTATTGTGTGATCATGCGGGCTCGAAATACGCAATGAAAATAAAAAGAATAAAATATATTATAAATTTCCTATAAATACATGTTCACTATAAAACCTAATTTCAATTCCCTCTTTCTCTCCCTTTTAAATTTTGCCTGCCGCCACCACTTCCCTACCTTCCTTGTATCGAGAGAAATATGCAACAGAATCAGGCGTTATTTTATTCTTTGGCTTCGCATTGGCCAGAGCTTCGATGTGGCATGCTTGAATTTGTGTGCGACATTGGTTGATTGTGTTCGACCTTGTTTGCCGCGATTTTGGTGGGTTCTAGTCGGATTCATAGGCAAAATTAGGGCAAATCAATGGTGGCATGGGGTTTCTCGACCTAAGATGGAGCGGTGGTGACAGACTGGAGATGCACGGCGAGGGTTTGGTAATCGTGACTTTAGGGCGACAGTAAATGGAAGTTATGGGCATGATTTTCTAGGGTTGGATCGAAGGGTATTTGGATGGTGGGGTTGGATGCATGGAAACAAGAAGAGGTGAATGGCGTTGACGGTGGGAAGTATCGATCGCTGTGGCGACATAGGTGCTTAATCAAAGCACGGTCAAGGGTTAGGCGAAGGAGATGTTGCAATCATTAGGAGTGGTGTTGGAGGTGTCGAGTTTTTGTGGACAAGTCAAGTGCAGTAGAAGAAGTCTTGTGACAAGGTCGGTTTTTAGAATCGGCGAGTGGGTGGCCGTATCATTGGGAATCGTGCATGCTAGTAGGTGTTTCGTGCATATCAAGCGCGAGTGGTTTGAATAAGGGAGAAAGCGATGAGTGAGGGTTTAGGAGGTAAATTAAGTTTAAATGGTTAATTATGTTTATTAATTAAATTGTTTAATTCACAAGCTTATATAAATCGTATCTTGTTCATACGAGATCCGTTTGAGGCGTCATTTTCATAGTTGTGTTCATATTTGGGTTATCTATGCATTGGAGTTGGATTCGTTGGGTTTGGTTCTTGTAGGAATTTCAGTCAAAATCGAACGACATTCGATTTTTGACTGTTTGGAAATGCGTAAGCGTTAGCTGGAATGTGGATGACTTTTATTCACCAGTTGATTGAATATTATTGTGTATATAATTATTGCTGTATGAAAATATAAACTATATAATGAACAATACAAGTTATTACTTTTGGACCCTAACTTGTTTTGTAAAATAAGTGAGAACATTATTATTGAGTATAATTTATGTTTGATCATCTATAACGTGTATTGTGGCCAAGACTACTTGTTTACATATTTGATATTGCTTTGTGAAAAGTGATAGCACAATATAAATGTTTGAAGCGATATAGTCATTATAAACGTGCTTTGAAATCCCCGATATTTGACATATGTTAAACTGGATACAATGTGATATATTGTGGAAATATATATATATATATATATATATATATATATATATATATATAAGGTTGTTCTACACATATTTTGCTGTGTTTGACATAAACAGGATTGGTTTAGACATTTGTGGTAAATTGGAAATGGAAAATGAGAAATGTTAGAAGCGAAAAGGTCGCGATGGACGCACTTTGAAATCGATATGATCTGCGATTTTAAAGTTAACTTTAGAAGACATCTTAGGGCTTCTTCGTATTGTTAATAAGTACTATAAGCGTACTTAATATCCAGAAGTAATAAGGTTTGAATATATTGTTGAAAATCATTTATGGATTTATAAAGTGGTGGTTTTAAATTATAAAACAGTTTTTAAAGTGATGTTTTAGACAAAGGTTTTCAAATATGTATAAATATATTAAAAGTATATTTTTAGTATATAAATGGTTTTAGAAATTGTTAAAGATTTATCTAAGAATAAAAGGATTTTGTATTATAACATTTTACAAATAGTTTAAAGTATTTTATTACATGTGAATATTAGGCTCAGGTCCTTAAATCAAACTTAATACACGAAAACTCTTCCCTAAAAAAAGATTGTAAATTAGGTCCCTAGAATTAAGTTACTGAATAATTGCAAGCATTTATGCAATTATTCATTGAATAATTCAGACATTTATGCAATTATATCCAAAAATTGCATAAATTTATGCAATTATTCAGTGAATAATTGCGGAAATTTCCATAATTTTTTGGTGAATAATTGCAGAAATTTCTGCAGTTTTTTGAAAACATTGCGAAAATGTCCACAATTTTTCGATGAATAGTTGTAGAAATGTCTAAATTTTTTGGATATAATTGCATAAATGTCTGCGATTATTCACTGAATAATTGCATAAATGTATGCAATTATTCAGTAACTTAATCCTAGGGACCTAATTTAGATACTTTTTTTGGCAAGGATGTTTGGTGTATTTTGAAACTTAATAGGAACTTTAGCCAAACTGTCCCTTATTAAATATCTTTATTTTATAAATAAACTAGTATATGTAAAGTTCTATCTTTTTAACGGTATTTTAATATGTTTAGAAGTTTTAAAAAAGAAGTTTAATATTTTGTAAAGGGATTTAAAAGGAGTTTTTAGATTATAACACTTATGTTATAATGGATTATTTTGTAAAATTGATTAAAAAGGTATATAACCTTATTTAATAAATGGAGATGTACTTTGAACTTTAAATGGATATTTTAAAGTAAATGGCAAGTATGAAAGTGATTTTGGGTTTATAGTAACGATGTTTATGCAAAATTTATTTTAACCCATTTAACAATAGTTTTGAAAAGTAATTAGATCTTTAAAATGGAGTTTTAAAGATAACATGATATTAAAGTGTTTTGGGGTTTGTTGTAAACAATGTCTTAGTACATTTTGTTTTTAAACCCTTGGATAATATTTTAAGTGTTAAAATATTGTTAAATGAGTTTGGAAAATACTTAGATCTTTAATAGTAGAATTTTAGAGAGAATAACGAGTACGATTTGTTTTTTTGTTGTTGTGACAATGTGTTACTAACATTCGCCTTTCACCTGTTTTGATTATACTTATGAACGTAAATGGATCTTTAAAAAGAATGTTCTAAAGATAATCATAAGTGAAATGGTTTTGAGTAACATTTGTCTTAAGCCCTTTGAAATTGATTTGTGAATATACTTGTATGGTTGAGATAAGTATATGAATACTATTGGGAAGTATAGAAATGTATTGAAAATGAATAGTAATGTTTTAATTAACTAGTGGAGTTTAATTAACAAATGGAGTTTTATTTATAAAGAGTTTATTGAGTAAAAATGATTTTTACTAATAAAAGAGGATTTTAATTAATAAAGGAAGATTAATTGAAAAGGGTATTAGAAGTCATTTATATGACTTGATCGTGCTTGTTTGTTTTGATCGTGCTTTGTGTGTTGCTTCTTATGGACGATATACGGGAATTAATTTCCCGTATGCGATTATTCTCATTGTTATTTGATTTGGCTAAATATACTATGGAAATATCTAGTAGAAACGAGAAAATTATATGATACGGTAATCTTCGGTGATACTATACTCTACATATAAACTGGTTTTTCTCTTCTAGGACAAATGATAAAGAAATCCAATCGCATAAATGGTTAAGAGGTGATGTACGATCTTATGTATTGTCTATTTATTTCCTATAAAACCAGGGTTGAGATTACCGAGAAGTCGATTGTTTGGTTTTGGAGCACCAAGTAAGCGGAGGAGTGTACTTAGATGAGATGACTTAAAATCATAACCATTACAAAACCATATACGTGTTCTATGCTTTGGAACAAGTTCGTGAGAGGTTTGTGATTGGTTCATGATTGGGTTGTGATTGCTTCGTGGTGCTAGAATCCTTGTGTGATTCTGATATCTGTTGAGGAATCCATGTGTAACGACCCAGTGTTTCAGTCGTTCGAATTTAGAATATTTATTTGATTTTAAATATTCACAAGTTAATTTTATAAGTTGAATAACTTATATTTCGAATATAATGATTTATTGGATAATTAAATTGTTTAATTTAATAAATGAAATTGTTTAAATAATTGAATCTTGAATTCAAAATGAATGGAAATGATTTATGAAGTTAATTTAAATTCTATTTAAATTAGAATGAAGTTAGTAACTTTTAAAATTGGTTTAAAAGTGAATAAATAGAAATTGGAATTTATTTGATTTAATTAACATGTAAAAATAGTCATTTTGACACTATCTCGGATTTCAACGAAACCAGTTTCATTAGATCCGTAATAGTGAATTATATTATGCTGTCGAATTTTGTGTCGATTGGACTTACCGTTTGATCGTGCGAGTTCGAAACGCACAAAAATTGATTAAAAGAATCTAATTAAAATAATTCGATTTTGAAAACCTATCTTCTGTATATGATGGAATTGGCCTCCGATATATATTCCATTATGTTCAGAATAGGGGTAAAACATTAGAAATGCCAGGCGGCACGCTTCGTTTGGAGTTCGGAAATATTTCGGGTGAATAGTGTTTTATAAATAGCTATATAAGAATCCTAAACTAATTTCATTTGCCCCAAGCCCTGGCCCATAACTCTAGCCGCCAGTTAGAATTCAAAGGCCAGAAATTTTCAAAACTTCTCCTCTAAATTTCTCCCTATCCATCAACTATTATGGAAAACGTTCAACTACAATATCGTAGAGCGTAAGGAGCTCTACAAATCCAACGGCTACGATCGTCTTGGTGAACTGTATCGGCCAGGATCTGGAGAGGAAGGCGCTGCGTTCAAGTGGGTGCTGCGACACATGGGGATGGTCGAGCTCGACGAGGTTGGAGGCGTAGGTGTGGCGAAGGATAGGCGTTCATTTGGTGGTGGCCGATCGTCGTCTAAATCAACCTGGAGGGTAGTGGCGATCAGATGTTTGCATGCGTGAGTGGGTTCGGTCGCGCACGTATAATCCTAGAGCATGTAAACGTGATGAGGGGGAAGGATTAGGAAGGTGAATTAGGTAATTAACTTAAGATAATCGTTAATTATATTACATAATTCGAATGTTTAAAAATTCATAACTTATTCATACGAGATCGGATTCGCATGAAACAAGCGGCATTGGATTCATATTGTCGAACACTACGCTATGGAGTTGGATTGGAAGAATTTGGAGCTAGTAGGAATTTTGGTTAAATTTGAACGCCTGTTCGTTTTTAATCGAAATAAACGCTGCAACAACGAATGCAACCAAAGTGAGTAAAACTCACTCTCTCTGGCCCGCTTATATTTTATATAAGTGGGAATATTTTTATTATGCTATTTTGATGATTGTTTGGATGTATATTATATATATGTATATGTGTGTGTGTGTGTGTGTGTTGGTTGGTTGGATTTATTCCCGCATATTTTAGCAGATGAGACCCTATACGTTTCCTTGTATGAGCGGATGACCCTTTGTACGCGCTTCTGCCTCGAAGCAGACATTGTACATTTTTATCACATGCTGTATTTGTTGTAGGTTACAGGTTGGAGGGATCCAACAGGATTCCTTACCATTGTTGATTATTTATTTACGCATATTTGTTTATATGTCGTAACATATGATTTGTGATGTAGGGAAATAGATTGGAGGGATCCAGACCAACCGGATTCCTCATTATTGTTGATTATTTTTCATATATATGTGATATATGATACGTTTGGATGCCATGTTTGTGAATTGGATGTTTATCCCCTTGTTTAGTGCTTAAGCAGCATTGGGCCATGTTTTCAGTATTTTTGAAATGCTTTAAAAATGATTTCAAAGTGATTTTTGTTTAAAAGTGATTTCAACATGATTTTTGTTTAAAAGTGATTTCAAAGTGATTTTTGGTTTAAAAGTGATTTCAAGTGATTTTGAAGTATTTTTTTATAATTAATTTTGAATTATGAAAAGGAGTTTATTTTAAATTAAAATAAAAGTATGGGTTTTGTTATTTTAAATATACAGTTTTATGAATTTTTTCAAATAGAGTTTTTGAATAGTTTTATATATAAGATTCATAAGTAACGTTTTGTGAATAAGTAATGGATTTCTAAATGGAATTTTATAAGTATTAGAAATGGATTTGAAACCAATATTTGTGTAAACTTTTTTATATAATGGATTTATAAAAGGGATGTGTATAGAAATGGTTTTATAAGTTAGTTTACAAATTAGATTTGCTATTGATATTCTAAGGATGGTTTTATAAATGGATTTAACATCAATAAATTTGTAAATGATTTTATAAACGGATTTTCGTAACTAACGAGATTTTAAAAGAACAGATTTATAAATGAAACTTTGTAAACAAAAGGATTTTATATAAAAGAAGTTTTATAAATATTTAAATAGATGGATTTATAACCGAATAAGTTGTAAAATAATGGGATTTGCAAATTGATATTTAGAAATGGTTTTATACATGGACTTCGGAGAATTGAAAGTTATAAACGATGTTTGTAAATGTATATGATTTATTTTGATAAGTAAGTATGGTTTCTATAAAGTAAGTTTATTCATGTATTGAAATGAATAATATTTAAGGCGATAGTTTTGAAATGATATTTTCAAAATGAAGTTTAAATTGTTTTGAAGAATATGTAGCTTTCCTAAAAGGTTGTAAATATAATTATTTTTAATTTAAGTATGTGATGATATTTTCTAAGTGTTGAAAATAGAAAGATTTGTGAATATGCTTATTCCGTTGAGATAAGTATATGGAAATGTTTTCCAATTATCGAATATTTGAGAAGTTTTGAATATATATCTAGTATATGGAAATGTTTCCCAATTTATTAAATATTTGAATTAGTTTTGAGTATATATATTTTTAAAGATATTTTTGGGTATATATATTTGGGAAGTGATTTGATTTAGAAAGAATTATAAAAAGGGCCTAATAATTGCTTTAGTACCAGATTATGCCTATTGGCAAAGTTCGGTTCCTTCACTTGATGTGGAGACTGATTAGTCATGCACTTAGCATGTAGCACGTAGCCAGCTATGTAGGCTTGATTACCGTTTGTGTTGAGAATGTTGATTCGTGTAGTGAGGAGTGAGTTTACTACTCCAATCTACCGATCTTCCTTCTTGGCCGAAGGATGGCAAGTTGAAAGTTGGAACCGTGATAGGTCTACGAGACTTGGTTTCTGTATGAGGTTAAGAGCCACTTTTCAATATTAGTACGGAGAGACCGGGATCAAATTTATCCGAAAACCACTCCGGACCAATGTACGTTTGGAAGTGCAGATTATTGATGATGATTTATGAAGACCAGGATCTTCATAGCGTGAGGATTGCTTGTTGACATTCTCTGGGTCGCTCCCATTATAGAGATATTTATAGCAGTGGTCTCCTCGTTGTGGAAATCTTTAGATTGCAAGGACTACTCGCTACTAGTGGTAGTAGGAGAGTGCCTTTGGTTTCGTTCAGTCCCAGAACAAACTTGTGTAGATGTTTGTCTGACATTGTATTCTAAATCACATTTGAGTGGTTTCTATAAATGTATATCAACCGGTGGCGGAGAAGACAACTTCTCTTAGCTTAACACCCTTTCCCGATACATATGAGCTCAGAAAGTTATACTTTTCTAGAAATCAGTCATGTGATGTGGAATGACAATGTGACATTTAGAGATGTGATATGTGATATGAGAAAGGTAATCATAACCTCCCAAGCCTCACTCCTCGGTTTTGATGGGATACTATGTGGTCAGCTGTATGCATATTTTCGATTGAGGTTTATATAGGTGACCAGATGTTTTGGACCTTATGGAAGAGATACAGCGATGTCTTAGCCCTTGGATGTTATTCGCAGAAGGTATCCTTTTTTAGCCATATATGTGGATGTATAGCGGTGTTTGAGTCATGGATGTTAGCCGTGGATACAGATTGATCTTTCCACTAGTCCCCTATCATGTTGGAAATCCAATTCCAATACGTGCTTGCCATTTTGTTTTGTAGAGCCTTAAATGATTAGGTCCGAAATGCTATATGGGTAACCATTTCGGATATTTGATATTATTTGTGAAATAGACACTATTATAATATAATAGAATTTGATATAAAGTGTTTTAGTTATCGTAAGGTAAAAACCCGTTTGTGTTTATGTGTGGGCGTGGTCTTACGAGATACTTTTGTTTTGAAAAGAAAAGTTTTGGAAATTTTATAAATTCAGTAGAGATGTGTTTTCTCACGCTGGTTTACCAGACTGATCCGGGCATTCTTCCCTTTCAATGCTCGGGTCAGACCGAGTATATTCTTAGGTTCAGATTTGGTGCATTGGAGCTTCAGCAAACGAGCTAAAAGTCTTCAAATCATATTCCCGTATATGTTTATATTTTGCTGCATTATTGTTTATGTTATCAACATTTGTGAGGATGGGTTGTTATAACTGTCCAGCTGATGATTTTGTTTTATGTACTCTGATATGATTGATGTATGATATTACAGTTTATCTTTTTGTCAAGATCATTGATATTATATTATATGTTATTCCACCGGGATGTGAGATTCTATGTTGTTATTGTTCTGTTTGGTTTTCTTCTTCTCTCTTTCTTCTCTTCTCTTCTTCTCTCTTCTTTCTTTCTCATGATAATCTGCAATCGGTGCACTTTGGATCGAACATGTATGGTTTAATGTCGGATTCAGAGGGCGTTGGGTGCGGATCGTCACACCATGTGTGGTTCCGAGATCTATTGAGATATGGTGATCCATGTATGGTTCCGTGATCTGTTCAAGTTGGAGCTCATGTCAAAGATTTGTTCGAGTGGTGACTCGTGTGCTGATACGTCGGACATAGCCTCACTAATGGGTATGACTAAAACCGGAGGTACGAGACATAGCCAGTATGGTTGGCAAACCCATGGGGTGTATGCGACTCTATTTCTAGAGATACTTATTGGGATATGTATGCGGGAGCGATGCATCAGGTCGTAGCAAGACCAGTTATGGTTTTCCTATGGTGCATTCACTAGAGATGTGCAACGCTTTGGAAGGATATCTCTGATCCTTATGCACTAGTTTAGATTCGGCTTCCCCAAAGAGATTTACGTGGAATCCTACATAATTAGCGAACGTGTCTTAGCGGTTGTGTTTGTGTACCTATCATTGTTGTAATGTACACTCACTTACATCGCAGCTATGTGATTGTTTATATTTCACACATTAGACATTATTATATTGTCACTAAATTTTATAATAGAAATGGTTTAGTTATCGTAAGGTAAAAGCTCGTCCGTGTTTATTGGTGGCGCGGTCTTATAGGAGACCATTATTTTGAAGGGTTTTAAGATATAATAAATCTATATGAATTGAGTTTCTCAGGCTGGTTTAGCAGACTGATCTGGGCGTTATTTTCAGATTTAGTTGTGATTCACTGGAGCTCTTGGAGAGGAGCTGGATGATTTTCTATCGTACTTTATTTCCACTGCATTACCTGACTTGTTTCTATCAGCATTTGTGAGGACATGATGTTATAACTGTCAATGCTGATGATATGTTAGTTTACTCCGATTGATGTATGTATATCAAAGTTTTTTTTTGATAAAGACCTTTTGAGATATTATATATTATCATTACGTATGTGAGATTTTGACATTGTGTTTTTCTTTCTTGTTCTATTTCTTTTTCATTTTCTTTTATCCCAACAATTCGTCTTTTTGGCACTTGGGTGCTCAGCACGTGAATACCGTAGATGTATTAATGTCAACATTCAGGGGTCAAAAAGGCGAGTCGTTACAGAATGACTATAGTTGGTCTGAGTTGAAGCATCAGAGGTAAACCACTATTCAATAGAGAGTTCATCTCCTTAGTTATATGAGGTCAGGTATCACGGTGAACTAAAGTCAACTCAAAGTAAAAGTCTCTGGCCAGAGCAGTTCGGTTAATAGTTATTATTATTTTTGAACCAAAGGCTTTGTGTTTGGACTATGTAAGTTTAATGTGGGTGATATTATAATTTTAACCAATACCAAATTCCATAATTCCTAATGTGATATAGTTTTAACCAAAACAATTGGTGTAAATAATTATCTCTACTAGGGACTGCTTAAAATAGTAACATTGGATTTTACCAAAACCCTAGAAGCGATAAATTCAGCCAAACTATCACACCGCTAGCTAAAGCGATGTGCGGATATTAATATTCGAATTATTCAATATCAATAGTTGACTAAATTTACACCTAAGAGTCACACAACAACAATAATTACTCCGAATACCATCTGATTTAATTAAATTATAATTTTTATAAATTAATTTGTATTTGGAAATATTAATTATAAAATTTTATTTTATTTATGTTGATTAGTATTAAATATAGTGCATATATAAAAGTTATATACACACATATCGATATATGATATTGATTTACATTTGAATTTGACTTAAATGCAAATTAACTGCTATGGTTTGATGTGGCAAGCCTATGGAGCCTAGGTATGCCCGGCCATGGAGAAGTGAAAAAAGGGGTGAGATATTCTAGATATTAAGGTTTGAATTGCTATAGAAAGAAGTGGTAAAAGATCAAATTCAGATTTCCTCTTTTCCTCCTTCTCTCTTCTTATTTAAAACCCACCACCCTTTTCCATTAAGAGTTTAAATTCTTTAGTCCTCTCCTTTCTTATAGCCATAAGTCCCATAGAATTCTTCTCATCCATTTTCAAGCCAAAAATGTGATCAAATAAAATTATACCAAAAAGTGTGTAGATCTCCTCCATTTCAAAGCCAGAACATGATCAAATAAAATTATATCAAAGGTGTGTAGATCTCTTTGTTTGGTAATGCTTTCTAGAAGAGATCTTATTCGATTCCAGGAGTTTCACTAATTCAACATTCAAAGTGTTATTATTAGGCTACAAAGGTAATACTTCTATTTACTTAAATTCATAGATGCAATTGATTATGTTATTATATCTGAATATGATAGATTATATCACGAATTCTTATATGTGTTTGTTGTCTATTTATATATTTGTAATATTGTTATTAAAAAAATTTGTTTAAAAATGAACATTCTACTTTTAACAATGCTGAGAAGAAAAAAAATCTGAAAATTAAAATTATTTTTAAAATATTTTTAAATTAAAAATTAAAATTTTAAACTAGTATGTATGTGTATATATGTTTATAAATTAATTTATATGTATGTTATATATATATGTATGTATGTATGTGTATATATAATTTCGAAAGTATGTAAATAAAAAACATAATTTATAGAATTTTATTTCATTCAAAATTTATTATTAATATATACAAACTTTAAATTAAAATTTGTTTATACAATTATATACATGTATGTATTTTGTAATTATAATATTGTACGAAAATTTTAAAAATAAATTATTTTGTATGGATTTTTAAATTTTAATATTTTTTTAAAAAGGGAGGAATTAAATCCGTGTGGATCTAATATCAAAAAAATTGTTTTAGTTAAAATAATGTATGGCCAAAAATAGATGTTCAAAATATAATTTTATTTTAATAATTTATATATATTTATAATGTAATATTATTTAAATATATAAATGTTTTTTGATTTTATGTAATATATATATATATATATATTTATTTATATTCATGCACTTTCGAGTTTAATAAAGAACAAATTAATTTTTTTATGTATACATGTGTGTATGTGATTTTATGAGGAATTCATTTCACAAGAGAGTCCTCTTTATGTTAAAAGGATGGGGAATTATTTTCTATATTCAAAAATTCTTTTCCTCCCTGTTAGTTATCCCCAGATATACAAAGCTTTCACTATATTTGGGTGGTGATAAAAGTTTAAATTTGCCAAATTTACAAGGATATCCAATGGCAAATGAGTTCCATAATACTGAAACAGATTGAAGTACATGCACTTAATGAATATTATGGTATTTTCTCAGTGTAATGGTCTCCGTTTATTGCAAGGGTATTCTCAAATCACCAAGACACTGCTAAAACACTACACAAAAAGGCAAAGTGATCCTTCCATTCTCAAGTGAACAAATTTCAGATCCAACAAAATGCCAAAATTAACAAGGGCCTGGCATTTTCCGCGACAATGGTAGGTGTAAGGGTCAGAGATACTGTTGGCAGAGCTTCTTTGTGGCTACACATAGAGGAGTTAATGAGATGAGGAGGAGACAACATATGAACAACGATGGGTGAAAATGATCTGAGATGTGGCAGAACTTCCATGGACCCGTTATGTTTTATGGTTATAATAACCATAATGAAAGGTGGAAGAAGATACATTCATATTGTGTCATTTGGACTTTACATTCAAAATTCAAAAGAATGATGATGTGGCTGCAAGAAAAGCTACACGGGCTGAATGGGTTTTATTGAATGATTATGCATTTGTATTTAATTATTATTGTTAGCTAGGCATAAGTATGTATTTTTATGTATACTTTGTATTTTTCCTTTTTGGAATATCAATAAAGAACCAAATTTAAAAAAAAATATGATTTTATAACCTATTTATGAATTCAAAATATGAATTTGAATTTTAAAGATATTTTGAATTTGATCTAGTTTTAAATTTGAATTTTAAAATTAAATTTGAATTTTGAAATTGTTTTATATTTAAATTATAAATAATTATTGTATAGGAATATTGGTACATATATAAATATAATTACTATTAGAGTGTATGTGTATATATATATATAATTATAATTACTATTATAGTGTATGTATGTGTATATATAAATATATTTTATATTATTTTAATATTTTATTATTAACAACAAATATCTATCTAAAGGGGCTAGCATGTCCGTTATGGTGTAAATATTAATACTTAGATACATGCATGTTAAACCGTGTACACAGTACATGTTGCACATGCACGTGCACGTACTTATGTATATTATACACATGGCACATTATATATCATATATATAATCAACTAAAATTCTTTTATTAATCTATCAAATATAATAATGATTTTAGTTTGAATTTTTCTAAAATAGATCTAAATCAGTTTAGATTTATAGGCCTAATAAGATCTAAAATGGTAAAAAAATTTGAAATTCACTCATTTAACTCATTGTGTGCTAACCCATATCCAACAAGGTCTTAATTCTTGAGCAATCTACATTGCGACTTCGTTATCATAGATTAATGATATAGGATTATTAATGTTGGTAATCACCCCTAGCTCATACATAAACTTACACATCAAGACCACTTCTTTAGTTGCTTCGTTAAGGGCGATGTACCGGCCTTCATCTTTGAATTAGCTTATGCTTCTTACTTGAAACTTTTCCAACTGTATGCTCCACCATTCAGTGCAAAGACATAACTAGAACAACAATTTACAGTCATCGATATTGCTCTGAAAGTCGGAATCTATGTACCACTTCATTAGGAGGTCTTTATTCCCATATATAAGGACTAAGTCTTTAGTATTTCTCAAATACTAAAGAATACACTTTACTATTGTCTAATGTTTTTCTTCGGGAATATACCAATATCGTCTTATGCATTCTAATGCATAAGCCACATCAGATCCAGTTCAAAAAATGGCATACGTGATGGAACCAATTGCAGAAGCATAAAGTATCCACTTCATATGCTCCTTCTCCTCATCCGCATGAGGAATGTCCTTAGAAAGGATGATACTAGATTGCATCGGAACATTTTTGCGCTTGGAATTCTCCATAGTGAATCTTATCAATATGTTATCTATGTACATGGGTAGGGAGAATTCCAACAACCTTTTAGATATATCTCTATAAATCCTAATACCAAATATACAGGTTGCCTAAATTCTTCATGGAGAAGTTCTTGGACAACCATGCTTTCATCGATTGCAATAATGCAATGTCATTGCCAATCAGAAGCAAATTGTCGACATACAAGACTGTAAACATAATACACTTTCTTGTTCTTTCTCATATATGCATACTTCCTCGGCATTCTGATAAAAACCAAACCGTTTGATTTCTTTATTAAAACACTTATTCTAACTTTTTGAAGCTTGTTTAAGACCATATATTGATCTAAACAACTTACATGCTTTTCATTCTGTAACGAACGCAAATTTATCACTTGGATAAATTATATTAATTTTTAAAATATTAAGATATGGGTTTAAAAGTAAGAAATAATCATGTTTTAAGTGGTAAATAATAATAGATATTTTGTTTGCGAAAAATATTTGCGGACAAATTACCGAGGTAGAATATTGATAATTTCTAAATACCGTCCTAAGTAAAATATCGATAAAACAACCGGAAATCATTTTATTTAGTAAAACTGCTTTTAAACAATGAGGATCATGCATGACTCTGGATTCATACACTAATATATGTATTCAAACAAGATTATGAAATAAAATAATTTATTTTATTTTTTGAAAATAAAATGTATTCATAACATTGACAGTTGATATCATCGGTTTTATATATTTCTTCGGAATTCAAGTTAAGTTTAAATAATAAATAAATGTGATTTTATTAACAAATAAACCTATTTTAATTATTTAATAATGACGGTAAAAAAAATTTAATTTTTTTTACCAAAATAGATAGTTCGTAGAAAAATAGCAAATGTGACCGAAGAACGTTTTCCAGAATTTTGACTTTTCGACAATGGAAAGTTGTCAAGAACGTTGTTTGCCTTTATGCACTATATATACACATATATAGTAGAACCATATAATAATACAATTAATAATATATTATCTTATGTTAATTATGTTTAGAAAGTGATGTGACAATTCATGGTTTTAAAAATAATAACTTATATATATCTATACTATAATGCAAAACCTTGGTCAAACCGGTCAAAGTGAAGCCTTTTATCCGATCCCTATATTGCCCACCATTCACAATAAGAAGAAATCATTCTACAAGGATACCTTAGTCTTCTTCCATACGCTTCCCACGTTGCCGACAGTATTATTCCCACGTCTCTTTTCCAACCACTTTCTTCGTCTTCCACTTTCCTCTAACCCCACTTTCCCCTTCCCCTTAAAACATGTCTACTCCCATCCTTCACTTTTAAAGTCGCCACACCTAAGATGACCCCCCTTGACCTAGGAAAAAAATGGCTACTCCCCTCCTTCAACTGTCCACCCGCCACGCCTACAGTGACCGTTCTTTCCTTTCAATTCTCCAATCCGTCCACGTCTGCCACTACAGCCGATGTCGCCGCCCGTTCTCTCCATTGACCCAGCTCCGTTGCCAAATATTGCTCAGAGATCCACCACCGGCCGTCTTTACCTCCGAAGGTATGATCTACTTCCTCTTTTTATGTTTTGATTTAATCTATTTTTACGTCCTTGCCCTAATTCCACTTTACTCTGTCTCCACTCACGTCCCCATAGTTCTCAAGTGTAAGATCTTCAACATACTTTAATCATTTGATTTCTAGGGCTTTGCTTTCATTGTTTTAGGATCGATTTTAGTTTGACTTCTTTAATTTCATTTTGCCCTCTTCCAATTTTTGTTTTTGGATAACTAATTACAGATTTGATACAAGTTGCTTTCTCTCTTAAATGTAATAACCGCAGGGTGAATTCAATGGCGGAAAATACTATGAAAAGCTGCAATATTGCTCTATCATATTTCTGAAGTGTAAGATCTTCAACATACTTTAATTATTTGATTTCGAGGGCTTCGCTTTCATTGTTTTAAGATCGATTTTAGTTTGACGATTTTATATCTGGACAATTCTATGTAAATTTTACTTCTTTAATTTCATTTTGCTCTCTTCCAATTTTCGTTTTTGGATAACTAACTACAGATTTGGTTCATCTTCCTTTTTCTATCACAAAAAATTCCAAATCTGGGAAGTTTTCCATTATTCTTATTGTTGCAAACTGATTTTACTGCAATGGTGTAGCAGCACAGGCAGAGCCAGCTTAGAAAACACGGTTTTTCTCCCAATTTTTCATTCGCTCCTCAATTTTCAGATACAACTGTAAGTATGCAACCTGCCCACTATACTATATATAAGACGCATACATTATATAGTGTTATATATGTGAGAATCACTATCACTTATCATGTCATGGAATTTAACCAAAATTTGTGTTTTGTTGCCTGACCTCTTTATGTATTCCATGTAACATATTGCCTAAGTAGAATATGATTTCACAACCACAAATTTTTTTGTTAATATTCTTCTAATTAAAATCATTATTTGATGAACTTATATGACTAGGTCCATGTTTAGGTAGTAAATCGGTGTACTTTAATAATTAACCATATTTGTGTAATTGTTTCTTTTGAATATGATCAAGGATTCAAAATCCCTTATTGACACATAGGAAAATTCAAAATATTATGTTGTAAAGATGGGTGACAAGACCGTTGTGAAATAAAATTGACTTTGGTGGTTGTATTTTACATATAATTGATACACCTTCATATTACTTATACATATATTCTTTTTGTTAGGTTTAAATGTTGAACTCCTTTTTCGAAAATATATATAGCTAATTCAGATAGCCTTAGCGCATGCCTTCAACTTGAGATTTTGATTTTTTCTGTACTCATTATTCTCATATGTTGCACTAAGTAGATGGCATTGCTGGATCTTTGTTTTCCACGCACAGAGTGGGGGCTTTACTTTTATTTTGTACCCGAACCTTACAGACTTCACAGTAAATGGTTTTAGATTCAAATATAGTATGAAAAACTATGCCCAAAAAAATACTCCATTTACCAGATGAAGTTAATGATAAAATGAAATGCATGGAGTACGAAATTATTAACAGTGTCGTATTTTATCTCACACACATATTCCCATAATGCTTCAGTTTAATTTCACTAAAATCATTTTATTGCAACCATAGAGTCATCTCCTATGAAAGAAACAAGGTTATTACATTGGTTAAAATATTTTCGGTGATTATGTTGTATATTTTTTCATCAAATATTGCTTAGGCTCATATTCATTCTTCTCACTGAGATGTGCGTTGTATGCTTATATGATGAATTTTATGTATGTTCAATTACGTCAACTTTGTATAAATTAGTGTGTATGATTAAAAAAAATCTATATGCATAGCATAAATTGCTAACCATCCAAACCGCATAAATTGCTAACCATACAAACCAAATAATTTTCAATTTGTAATCATTCAGACTGTTTTAATATCATTCAGATCCATAAAACTATTTGCAACCATTTGTTTCAGTGTGTTTTATGTCAATATCCATGTCTTTCAGCCTGTTGCACCATGAGGAATTATGTTACTCTGAAGTCCCATCATGTGTTATATGATAAAAACCCGTACTGCTATTACCTTTTGCAGACAATACTTAACTCATTAACCGATTATTGCATTCATACAAAACTAAACACACTTTTTTTGCCTTACTATGGTTATACAATATGTCCAACGTATTGAAACTTCCATCCTATTATTAGTGTCCATATGCTTCACATCACTCTGCATATTATTATACACTAGCTCTTCTCTTAACTTACTCTATAAGTTCAAAATAAAATATATATAACCGATGTGTGCAACATGGATTCTTCAAATTAGTAGTAATAAAGATACTATTCAGAGTCGGATAGTGAAATTGATGTTTGAGATGGTGATGTGGTTGCTAACTTATTACTGTTTGAAATTGCTAGACCTATGACTGACATTCATTGCTAATTATATATGCAGATTGTGGATGATAAAATGCTTTGAAGATTGTATGGTTTAATGGCCTAGATTGCAGATGCCTTCCAGATTGCTTATTATGTGTGATGGTGCGGGTGCTGACTGTTGAGTGTAAAGAATTAAGCATAAGGCTGTAAAATAAGAGAGGCTTGCAGGAAGTTAAATGGACTAGAAAGCAAAAAGAGGAAGACATTGTAAATTAATAACTTAGAAATTAAAGTTGGATTAAATGCAGCATATGAAAATTCACAGTATCATAAGAAATATATTATATGCCTTAAGGTGCAAAGTTAGTTCTATTGCATTAGATAAATTATTTGAATAATCAAGTAATATAAATGTATTGTACTACTGTTTGATATGATTTCTTCAAAAAAAATTGATATGAACTTTTCTAAACAAAAAGGTTGTCATAAATTACTTTTGTTGTATACGCCTTTCGATCAGAAAGCAGTCTTGCCTTTTATTGTAGCAATTATATATACTAAACTCTAAATTTGCTTCCATTTTTCCATTGGAGTGCAATGTGCTTCTGCTTTCGTGTTTTATACCATATTCTAACATTGTAACGTTGAGGAAGATATAGCTTGATGCTTTGGGATGTAATGTCATAACATTGTCTGAACATGAAAATGCCTAGGTTTGAAAACACTGAAAGACATTTGACAGTCTATCTAAAGAATTACAAGCAACATGGGAGGGTTTGCATTGAAATATATTTTAAAGTATTATCAATTTTTGGAGGGTTTGCCATGAGTAACTTTTGAAGTATTATTACTATCTTGGCAGGACCTTACGCATATGATATGTATTTAGTGTCATCAACGTTACTACAGTCTCTACGGCTTATCTTGCCATTCTTTATTATCAAAAGTTGAATAGCTGAACATCTTTTGGTTTTCCAGTGCATTAACTCATTTCCTATTGGCCGTGATGTTAGCAATTCACATCCTGTATGTACCCATACTGCTACCAAATCGACAAATGGTTAGTGTTTTATTATTTTCTAAGATAACTTAGTCTCATTAGTGTTTTGGCAAACGGTTGATTTGTGAACGTACATACATAAAAATATACCAAATTTTGTATACTTCAAATTCATGTTGTAAAATAATAAAAAACTTACAAACGATGGCTTTTAATACCAGTTGCACATGCACACGTCCTGTTTATTGGTATGCATGGTTAATAAACTTAGCATTTTATTTCAATCAATGACTGCAATCTTTTTTTTTCTGCAGAGAGAACAGTAAAAAAAAGAACCGAGATCTGAAGCACCCAGTCATCCAATAGTTTAAATTCAACGTGATTCCTCCATCTTCATCCTTTAAAGAATACTAAAGGAAATAAAGGTGCCTATAATTCAATTGATAGGTGACGAGTCACATTACCTGATATAAAATAAAATTAAAGGTTATTTTGTCACATTAATTATTTTATAGTGTAAATCATTAATGTATATGACATAGACACCAAATTTATGTACTTTTATTTGTTTTGGATGTTATTTGTTGCATCGTAGCTTCGCATATTTTATATAATAATATGGATATTGATTGCAAAAAGTAATATTTTGCTTTAGTTGCTATCATAATTTAACTAGCCCCTGGATCTATAACATAACAGGTTATTGATATATTTTAGCATAACAATAAAATGCGGTTAAAAATAATATTTCAGAGGCAATTTGATAACTTTTCTTTAATATTTTTCTACTGAGATATATTCTATCAAAAACGGAGAAGATATCGACCATACATAAATGAGTGCTAACTGACAATAATGCACCGATAGGTTATGCTCTTACTGATTGATGTATCTTTGAATAAAGAATCCAAGAAGATGTGGGTGTGTGTTTTCTTTATGTCTAGACTAGATAATTCTGTCCCGCATTAATTATGTAAAAATAACTACATAATTAAATTCCAATGCGATGTAAAATATTCACTTCATTTTCTAGAAAATGTCGCCAATTGACTTTAAATATTGCCAACCTACTTCTGCCATTATAAAATGCAGACAAGATATGTTTAAAAACTTACTTTGTAATGAAACAAATTAAAATGTGATATCATAAGACTTCATTGTGGTTACTTCATAACTTATAAGATTCTCTCCCAGTACACTGCTTTTTAGTTTTTGGTATGTTAGGACGATGTAAGTAACCACCACAACTTCTAACTTCACACATATATAATTCCCCCTCTATACTACCAAACCTATCCCGCTGCCAACTTACTTTCACGCACACACTTTTGTCGGTCACGTGCAGAGAAGTATGCATGCATACTTTAAATGTTAAACACTTTTATTTGACATTGACGCTAAGAGTTTTCTTCCTCTCCAGGTATCATTTTATATCTTAAACAATGATGATTTTTACTTTTTGTTTTATAGGTTATAATATGATAATGGTCTGATCCTGTACAAAATGGTTCTACTGTATTCACATAACTAAATATTGCATGCGTATACCCCAGTACTGTAATGATCCAAGTACATGATGCTTGGTACAACTCTTAAGATCAATGCATGTACAAATAGCGTTCCTCACTGAATCAGACTTGACTATCTGAATTGTCAACTACAGATCAATGCATGTACAATATAATTCCTTATTAAATCATTTCTTGAAATGCTCGGCTTTTTGGATGATGCTAAATTTTGAATGGCGGAGCCATAACTATTGTATATATCATATAACTCTCCATTTATATACAAAATACCAACATTAATGTAAAAAAAAAAATTTGTGCATGTACGCACATAAAAATGCAACATCATATACAATGTCATTTCGTAAGGTGACAAAAAAAACTAACAAACAATGTTTCATAAAGAATTCCTACAAAGGTGCTTCATCATTATCGGGTTTACCTATCGTCTTTCTTACAACATCTTATTTTTGTTTATTTGTCATATCCTCTTCCTTTTTTTTCCCGTAATTAACGAGAACATTACTATAATCTCTCACAATATCATAATTGTAACAAAGACAAAATACGTCACTTCCTTCTTTACACACGTCCAACGGACGTGCCACCATACTTGTATATATATATATAAGTATATATCATTATCTCTTGTCATATCTTACCATTATCATCATTATTCATCATGACCTAGAGGATGTTACTAGAGAAGGGGGATGTGACATATGAGGGGAAGGAAGGTGGTGATGTGACTTGTCAAAATAATGACATGTTAGGATATTTTAAAAACTATGGTTAAAATGGTAATTTTCCTACTTTCTTTCATCAATAAATACACCCTCACACACACATTTTCATTTACATTCCAACTTTATTTTTTATATGCCTTCTTCTCTAAAAATTCCATGGCTTCCACAGTAAAAAACAATTAGAAAAAGTTAGCTTTTGTGTTGTAACTTACTTACATACCTTCTATACTTCTTATACTTTCATTTCAACATCCTTTCTTCAAAAAACCAAGGCCATCACTACCCTACAAAGCCCTAGCCAAGCCAAATCACCTCTGGTCAAACCCATTCTAAGGCCTTAGCCCTTCCAAAGTTTCAACTTTTTAAGCTAGAGTCGAGCGTAGAGGCATTGCCGAGTTATAGTCGAAGTTCGAGCGAAGTTAGTTATCATAAAGGTGAGTAAACTACTTTATTTTAGAAAGGTTTTGACTTTACTATGATATGTTATTGTGGTGATTATACTATGAGAAAATTGAATGGTTATTATGTTGGTCGATGGTGATTTGATGGATGTTTGCATTTGGTGTTGAATTTGAGATTTGAATGTGATGTTGTCGAGTTAGTAAGTGTATAACCTTATGTTTATATATGTGTTTCATTGTGATGTTAAAAGTATGGTAGTATGTATGTATGATTGTGATCTAAGAACCAAAGTATGTTGATTTGAAACAAAGTTAACAACTTGGTGTGTTGCGACGGACGTGATATCCGATTTGAAATAAAAAACTATGTTTTCTTGTTTTAAAGTTCGGAAATTGTTTCAAAGTTTCTATCTTTGTTTCCAAGTCTCAAAACCTTTAAAATTTACATTTCTAAACATGAAATAGGAAATAATAAGCAAGTGTTTTCGCTTAAAGTATTTTTAAGCGAACTGCGCTCATAGCGATAGTCGCTATGGACGAAGTTCGATAAAATTGTCGATTTTCATTATAAAGCATTTTCTTTTGAAATGGTTTTGCAGAAGTTTTTCAAACTTAATTCGTAATAAAAAAAAAGTTTAGCTAAATTAATATTTTATTATTTAATAAATTAATTAAAAGTAGTTAGTAATTAATTGATAATTAAGTAAGTGATTAAGGGTTAAGTAACACTTAAAGAAGGTTAATGACTAATTAGTGATTAATAAAGTTTTAATTAATGATTAATGAACTTAAGAAGTAATTTAATGATTAATTATTATTTAATTAAGTTAATTAGTTAATTAATTATTATTTAATTAAGTGATTATTTAATTAATTAGGGTTTAACTAATAATGAATTGTTTAAACCTTAACTAAGATACACTAGGGAGTTAATTAGGACTTAACCAAGTCCATTAAGTTAATTAAAGTTTAATTATGAATTAATCCTGATTTAATTAAGATATAATTAGGGTTTAAGCTAATTGAATATACTTTAATCTTTTCAAAGCTATTTTTAAACTTAATTGGTTATGTTTTAAATCAGTTTTCTTTTTAAGGTTAATTGATTTTAAATCAAAGAATCTCTCATCTAGACCATTAAGTAGCCAAATGAATGAAAGTAGTAATTATAAAACGTTGACACATTTTATGGGAAGTAAGTTGACTTGTGTTTAGCACAAATGTTGAATATCGGTAACGTGATAAACACAAGGAAGTTAATTTCAGTAAGCGGGTTATGGTAACTTAAGCATATAGAATGTACTTCTATATGTACATTTTTCACCTGATTATGGATAATCTATATTTGTAACTTGGACATCTACCTATGATTGATCGTATGTTAGGTGTGAATCCCTTACATATCTAATGTTAGGCAATACCCATGATATAACTTGGACAAGTAGACCCAAATTTAATGATTCATTGTAGTCATTAAACCTCCGTTTGATTTTGGAAAGTTAATATTTCACATTTAAAATGGTCTTCAAGGTTATTCTATTTTGAAAAAGATATTTGTAGAATGATTCGACAATTGTTTTGAATATTATATAAAGAAGTTTATGAATAATTTTGCGGTGTTCATAAAAGGGGTTTTAGAAATAGTTTTGAATGTTTATAAAAAGATTTTATAATTGGGTTTGGATGTCTTAAAAGGGTAGTTTTATACAAGGTTTGAAAGTTTATAAAGAAGTTTATATAACCGGGTTTGAATATAAAGAGTCTCATAAATGAGTATGGAGGTTGATAAATGTTTTGTAAACGGGTTTGCGTTAAAGCAAAAAGGATTTCATGGGAAAGGGAAATTTATAAAAGGATTTATTTAAGATAATTACAACAGGAATTCGAGGTTTGGGTTTCTCGAGGTTGACCTTTTAAAAATGGTGGATTAGAACATCCATTAGAACATCCGTTCCACACTTAACACCGAAGGGATAGTGCTTAGAGTTATCCTTTTCTCCAATTTAAATAATGTAGTTCAATCCTTTTTATGAGATTTGGTAATGGGAAATCTTAAAAATGTTTTGTGAATATACTTATGTAAAGGAGATAAGTATATGAATGTTCATAAATGTTTGGGAAAAGAGATTTAATAAATGAAAATGGTTTTGAGGCTTAGTGATTGCTTTGGGTAATTAAATCTCTAGATTTTATTGTTGTTATTTGATAGTCAAATAATCGACTATCAAATTTGGCCTAATATAACTTAGGAAGTATGAATGTAAAATGCGAGTTTTCGATAAGGACTCGAATACTTACTTCCAAAAGAACCGGGAATGAGTCAACTGTAAATTATCGTTTGTTGGTACGGAGAAACCAAAATCGGATTTATACATCTGAAAACCACTCTGAACAAACATGTACGTTCGAGTGGAAGACATCTTGGTGATGATTGAAGATGGTGCTCTTTGAAGTGCAAGGGCTACTACTACTAATCCTTAGGGTAATTCCAAAATGGATGTAGTAGAGTTAGTGCCTTCGGTTTCATTCAAATCTAGAACGAACTTGTATGGATGAATGCTGGCATTGCATTGACGCCTAGAGGGTAGTGTTAGCATTCCAGGATGGATTACTATTCAGAAAGGTAAAACGTAGCCTCAAGCCTCATCAACCGGGAATGACTAAAACAGGGCATCCAGTAGAGTTGTGTGGTTAACTACCATTATGAGCTGTCGCCCCATTCTAGATGTCCAATTTAGAGTTGGTTTGCATGCAAATACCGTGGTAGTATAAGGCCTTGTTGTCAAGGTGGTGAGGTAATCTGGTCTGCCATGTTAAAGGGACAACCGACTCTGTGTTAGCATAAGTGCATTTTCTAGAGGTGTATCATCGGAAGGTAGTCTCTTACCTTGCCATTGTTGGGATCCAATCTCCAATAGGTGCCTTACGTTTTTGATTGTAGAGCCTAGTATGTTGGAATGTGAGATGCAATCATTTCAGCTATTTTATCTATTTACTTTAAACCTAGACACCATGATAATATCACTGGACTTTTATATAAAATGATTTGGTTACCGTAAGGTAAAAACCCATCCGTTTTTATGTGCGTATGGTCTTACGAGATACCCTTTGTTTGAAAAGTTTTCAAATGTAGAAATCAGTTTGGTTGTTACTTGTTATCGAGTTTTACTCATGCTGGTTTACCAAACTGACCCGGACGTTATTCCATGTAATGCTCGGGTCAGAACGAGCATGTTTTCTCGGGTTTAGCTGGATATTTTAGAGTCGGAGAGGAGTTGGATGGTCAAGACGTATTCACGTATATTTTTCTTCTGTTGTATTATAGAGTCTATATGTTTGTCAATGTAAGGATAGGTTTCTATAACTATCCAAAATTAGGATAAGTATAGTGTACTCTGATGTTGTATATATGAATAAAGATGTTTCGTTTTTGTAAAGATCATTGTTGTAGTATATATTATTCGCTGCGTTGTGTGATTTTGTGTTGTTTAGTTTTCTTCTATCTTCTACCTTCTTCTTTCACCCTAACAAATCGGTATTCCCGACACTTGAATGTTCAGCATGTGATACAGTGAATGTATCAGCGTCGATTTTCGAGGGTCAAAAATTCAGTACGTTACACCCTCGGTCCTACTAACCTCGAAACCCTCGATTTGTGACATGTAAACCAGTCTCTTCCAAATATCCATTTAGAAACAACATTTTCATATCCATTTGTCGTATTTCATAGTCATAGATTGCAGTGATAGAAAGCCTATCCGAATGGAATTAAGCATGGCTATGGGCAAAAAAAAATTCATCATAATCAATGCCTTGAATTTGATGAAAACCTTCTGTGACTTACCCTGCTATATAGTTGTCCACCTATCACTACAAACCTATTTTTAGTTGCACATATTGCTAGCTTTTGTAAGCTAAGTGCTCCCATATATGTTTGGGTTTTTTTTATTGATGTGGTAAATTCTACATTAAGTTTTGCTTGCCCGGTAAAACCTTTCACGAAAAAATTGAAGTACCTCGTCTCCCAATTTTCATATCCCTCCTTTTCCACTTTGCACCATAATAATCCAAAACCCTAAATTGCCATCTATACTCCATCAGTCCACCTTCAAACGAAAATCCAAAAATTACATCGTCGATCTAATCCACCTTCATCATTCAGAAGGCCCACCTTTACTTATTAGTGATCTACTCCACCTTCTCATTTAGTTTCATTTTGCTTGATGATGGTAAAGGATGTTGACTATGTCATTGCCTTCTCGCGATACCTAGCAGAACTCGTCCCTACTGTTCTATTGGAGACCAATATTCATTGCTATAATATTAGCTAATTAAAATATAAAAAATGATGTATTATAGAATCATGTTTGGAAATTAAAAACTTCTATGGTTATGAATTTCCTTTATTTATTTATCTTTTTAATGAATATAACCTCTTGGATTTAAAGAATACATGTGCTATAAAAAATCATGTTGAATTTTTATAGATCGTGTATGTGTGTGGTTGTAGGTGTTGGTTTGTTTCTTCAGTTGGATTCTACAACTTAGGAAGCAATGTAATTAGGTGCTATTAATTTTCTAGAATTGTTTCCTTGTAAAACTATTTCACTACTATAGACCTTCGATGCTAAAAACGCATGAAACAATGAATTCTCTATAGAAGGATTTATGTATTTCCAATCAGTAGCTTTACCCCTTTCTCTAAGACATGAGTTTTGTTTTTTGAAATGATGGGCACTATGTATAACCATATAGTTTAGTTAATGGTATGTTCTAATAGTCAATGAAAATGATGTCTGATTTTATATCATCTCATGTCTCCTTTTACTATCCATTTATTCGATAATCGATACTTGATATGGTAGTTCTGTAAGTTCATTATATGTCGGTCTATTCTTATCCATTGACAAGCAATGTCATTTCTATGACTACATACGTGTACTTTGTTTCTTTCTATATTATTTTCATTTATCTTCACTTCAAAGAAATTTATATTTCTTTTTTGATGTTGGATATTTCTATATATGCATTGTGCCCTAACCGAGGTATTTATAGTTTAATAATGAGAAACAAGATTACTTGCAAAATGCTTATACATACATGATAAATTAGTGGAAAAGCCTACTATATTATCTTATAAGGAAATTTAATAGAGTATCACTTTATATTAAATTCTTAAAATCTTAAGTTTTATTACACGCACTGTATAGGTTCATACTGTATGGATAGCTGCAAAAGCTTATTCTTCTCCTTCTATTATTCTAACATCCCACTCGCATAATGGTTTAGCTGTATTTGGCGTGTAACGACTCGCCTTTTCGACCCCCAAATGTTGACACCAATACATTCATGGTATTCATTTGCCGACCATCCAAGCACCAGAAAGTCGAATTGTTAGGATAAAATGAATGAAAGGAAGAAGAATAGAACAAGAAAAGAAGAACAGAACATCAAAATCTCATAATAGAACTATAATATATAATATCGAAGGAAAAGTACTAAGGGTTATTCTGAATATAGAAATTTCAAAGTTACTAAAACCTAAGTACTATCATCAGCCTGGACAGTTATAACTATCTGTCCTCACAACGTTGATATATACAATCAGTAATGTAGCAGAAATAAGAATACTATGGCAGATAATCATCTAGCTCTTCTCCATAAGCTCCAAAGCATCCAAAGCTAAATTTAGAAGCATACACGGAGCTGACATAAGCATTATAAGAAAATAACATTCGGATCAGTCTGGTAAACTAGCATGAAAAACTCAAGAAATATGAGTGACATATAACAATAACATTTCAGACCGTACGGAATCCTGTAACGGTTTCCCCTTCAAAGAAACCAACCATTCATTAAGTTTAACATATAGTGATATGATAGATAATTTCTAGAGTGTAGTACATAAATCATATCAAATAGTTGTTGTGTGAACGCCATGACAATAATAAGTATATAATTAATACCGCTAAGGCGCATCCGTATATGGATTAATTTCCGTGGAGATGCCTCTAGTGAACTGAAGCGGATCTCCATGACATATACCTCTAGATAGGATATACTCTAAGGTAAACACAACTGGCCTAACGATGAAGTTCGTGGTACGAAGTATCAACAACTCCCGTGCGCAACATATCGATAACCATACTCTAGATATGGAGTTGATATACCCTCATGGGTAAGCTAAACCCAAGATGATGCATCCTTCTTGGGTTTTAGTCATTTCCAATGTCGAGGCTACATTCAGCATCTTTTACACGAGTCGTCATCCTTGAACAATGCACGAATCCCTAGTTGGATTCCATCATCTCGAACACTTCACGAATCACTACATGGTTTCGAGCACCTTGAACAGATCTTGAACCTCCACATAGGTTCCTCGCATAAGTCATCCAAAGAATGCTAACGATGTCCTCTCTCTTTGAATACTTCTCAAGATAGACAATCCCACACTATAGCATCGTTTGAAATATTAACGCTGACCTTTTCCTTGGACTTAACCTTAGGATAGAAAATTCAACTCTATATCATTTCACTTCTCAACCGCTTCTAAAATATAGATCGCATATATGGTTTTGAAGTGGTAATGGGATTGGGTCATCTCATATAATTACACTCTTCCCTCTTAACAAACACTCCAAAATCAATCAATGAATTTCCGATAAACTCAACTCAGGTTCTTTCGAAAATAAACAGACAATATATAAGAGCGGAGATCACCTCCTAACCATTTAAGCGGATGAATTTCCTTATCATTTTGTAACATACCCCATTTTGAGGTCTGAAACTAATCGCTACAGATGCTGCAGTCATCTAGTATTAATTTCCGATGACAAAATACTGTAATGTTAATGGTATCCATAAAATCAGAAGCATTAGAATATGAAATATTTCAAACACAATTTCAAAACAACTTTTCTCATTACATTTCAAATCGGCCTTTTATATTCAGTACATAATCCCAAAAGGTTGCCTAGGTTCAGATAAATATAATTATTACAAAATACGCCAAGAGCAACATAAGCAAATGTCCCCTTAGATGATCAGAGTTACTAAATAGACAGTTATAACATCTGAATCCCATAACGTTGCCCAGGTTTAGATAAATATAATTATTACAAAATACGCCAAGAGCAACATAAGAAGATGTCCCCTTAGATTATCAGAGTTACTAAATAGACAGTTATAACATATGTGATACATACAACATTCAATCACAGCGAAATAGATAATATCCTACGTATCTTGGCCTCCTGCACGTCTTCGGAAGCTTTATTCGCCAAAACCTACTAAACCTGAAAACCTTAACTCTTAACCTACTCAAATTAAATTTTGAGCACCCGCGAGTTTAAGGGGAAAACATAAACTTCGAGTCAGACATATAACCTGGTGTGAATAATAATATGACATCTCAATTTATTGACATTTAGTGAGACCACACCGCCTAGTGGAATGGGTTTCCCCTCACTAATATATTTTAAAAGCATATCTTTTGCAATCAAAATGCTGCAACTAAACTGGTTATAATAAACAATATACAATAACATGTATGCATACAAAATAGGTAATTAGTGGACTGTTTGTCCCAACATCATAGTTTTATTAGGCTAACTATAAATCTGTGGCTGACTCGGGCCTACCAAACATAATAAATGTTCTAACTTGCTATTAGAGAAAAACTGGATGGTCTATCCGTAACTTACTACTTCTAGGGTCAACCGATTCTAATGGTTTTGTCGGCTCACCAATAACCTATCTCTACTCTATGTATTCCTTTTTGTATTTAACCTTCTTTTAGTCTTACCCATGACAAAGCCCTACACACTGGAATTTTGGAATTATATTAACTAAGGGCTACTAGCTAAAGTATAGGGGGCGACCCTACACCAGTTTCATTTGGTTTTCTAATCTCCGGGTCATTCTTTTAGTAAAATCCCAGGTTAACTACCCTATCCATATTTCCTTAAAAACAACATCTGTGTAAATGATTTAACCCTTGAAATCATATTTAAAATAAGGAAAACACTGGTCCCTTACCCTACTCAAAATACTTATGCCATGATATATGCTTTACAAAACATTGTTGTTGAAACTTGAAATTATTAGGGTCTTTGACCCTCTCAAAACTTAGGCTATATGGCCAAAACTATGTAATACCTTTGCAATTATAAAACTCGGTGACGTCGTCTCCATTAAAGAGTTTTGCCCATTCTAAAGCATGTTGAAGTCTTTTATTTGAAAATATATGGGGATGGTTTTGAAGTCATAACTTCGTAAGTCATAGTGATAAACTATAAAAATTAAACTTCTGCGACACACAAGAACCTCGGCATCAAAGCCTCATTGAGATTAAAAATAAATTGGGATAAGTGCGGAGTTGATATCAATGACATCGACTTAGTCAAAAGCAGTATAGGTTGAGCTTGATGACTATAAAAAACATGGGTTAGGCTCGATGACTAGTTAAAAGCGGCATTGACAAGGCTTGATAACAATATTATAAAGCGGCATAGAGTAAACTCAATGACTAGTTAAAAAGTGGCAAGGGTTAGGCTCGATGACAAGTTAAATGCGGCATAGATTAGGCTAGACAACAAGGTGAAAGCGGCATGGTGTAGGCTCGATGACCATCTAAGTCTTCGAGTCAAAACATTGAATATTATATGCGTTAGCATGCTTTCCAGTATAAAACGCGGCGGAAAGCCTCTTAGTATAAAACGTGGCATGTATAAACATCGACATACCTATGTCGAGTCCATTTCTTTGTCTTTGTTACTGTGACCTCGACGAGATCAAAAACTAACCCATTTCGTGTCAAACTCGTTAACATCATATGCATTATTTTATTCCGTGTCGATGACACTAAGATGCAGTGAGTTGTGGCCTGCATAGCCAATCTCGACATGGCAAAGTTGTAATTATTGCAAAATTACTATAAAAAGTTGTTTCTTTCCACAAAACCTCTATAATTTGTCAAAAGCATATTAGCTAGCAAAACTTTATCAACTTCTTTTGCAGTTTGCATAAAAACTACCGCACTTAATAATTATCATTACTAAAGATTTTTGCAATTTAATCCATTTTATAAACTTATTAATTAAACAAATAAGCCCTTTAGGCTTAAGCAATTTATTTATTATTCCTAAACTCTTAGGAAAAATCTCCAAAAATCATAATAAATCAAACTAATCATACTTTTCGACATATAAAAATTTTAGGGACAAAAACTTATTTTAATTTTTTATAATAATTAACTCGAAATTAACCAATTTCCCCACTTAGAAAATTCATATAAAATCCATACTTGTTTGGAAAATTATGAAATTAAAACTCACTTCTAAAATGATATTTCTAACATCATATCAAAATTGCAATTCATTTGGGTATTATATGATAGGTTTTCCAACTCAAATATATTACTAAATTTCATATATAAATTCAATAAAATCGCCAACAAGCATATAATCATTCAAACTTCTAAAACATGGCATAATAGAAAAATTAAATTTGGATTTCCTATTAAAACCAAAACACAATTCAAAACATGAGATGTATATGTATTATTCACCTTATATTGATTAAGAAAGTTGAGATTTGAACCTAATTTACTTTTCCCTAAGCTTTTCCTTGATTATCTAGCTTTTCTCCCTTGAATTTTTGTTAATAGCCGGCCGTCACTTTTCTTTTTTTCGTTCTCTATGAATGAAGTGTGTAAATGAATAAAGGAAATAATGATAGAAGGGTTTAAGGGGTAGGAATGAAGGTTATTCTCATTTTGCTCTTATCATATTCCTCCTTATTATCCTATCTTTTTATTTCTCTAATTGGTTTATTAACTAAGGCACGACTTACTTATTACCAAATCTCAATTTCCTCATCCCTTTATATTATTTTATTTAATTTATCTAATTAAATGTTCTAAATAATGTTAGTCAAAATTAGGGTCATTTCAGACTCCCCTCCTTAAAGAATTTCTTCCTCGAAATTACGATAAGGTACACACATCAATCAAACATAAAGGTAAAACATACCATCAAACAAGTCAGGATAAGTGTCTCTAATCCTGCTCTCTGTTTCCCAAGTACAGTCTCTCTCGTCCTCACTCTACTAGATTTTTACTAATTTAACTGTCTTGTTACTTAGCTTCTTCTCATCTTTAGCCACTGTACGAACTGGCTGTCTAACTATAGTCATGTCTGGTTCCACTACTAAGTCTTCTAACGCAATTGGAGTAATAGTAGTTTCTGGATCTCAAATACACTTCCTTAGATGAGAAATATGGAAAAAATTGTGGACCAAGAACTAATCTATCTCTGGTCTCTAACTAACACATGGGAGATTTACACGGTCTTCCATCTAAAGCTTTAAATGGTGCCATCCCTATACTAGTCTGATAACTATTGTTATACGAAAACTCGACTAAGTGTAAATAGTCTTCACATGATCCTCCAAAATCTAGAACACAAACTCTTAACAAATCTTTTAAGACTTTGTTAACTCTTTCCGTTCGTCCATCGTCTGTGGATGGTAAGCGGTACTCATCTTGAGCTTGGTACCTAAAACTTCATGTAGGCTCTTCCAGAACTCACTAGTGAATAAGGAATCTCTATCACTTACTATACTTCTAGGAATCCCATGCAGTCTAATTATATTCTTCATCAATAACTTAGCTAAGATTAGTGCCGTTCTAGTCGACTTAATGGGTATAAAGTGTGCACTTATAGTCAATTTGTCCACTACAACCCATATACTCTCATTTCCTCTATTCGACCTTGGCAACCAGTCAATGAAATCCATAGATATATAAACCCACTTCCAAACTGGAATATCTAAAGGTTGAAGCAATCAACTTAGCTTCTGATGTTCAGCTTTTACCTGTAGATAGTTCAAATATTGCTTTACCCAAAAGCCTACATCCTTCTTCATACCTTTCCAAAAAAAATTCTTTTAATATTCTGATACATCTTAGTTCCTCCCGGATGAATGGTAAACTTTGATCGATGACATTCCCTAAGAAATTCCTTCCTTATGTCTCCAACATTCGAAACACATAATCATCCCTTCTTTCTCAACCATCTATTTTGGCCAAGACTAAAATCTTTAAATCATCAATCTCAGTTCCCCTCTTTAAACTTATAATTTGTTTAGCTAGTAATTGATCATCTCCTCGCTTAGAAGCAATCCTTTCGATCATTACTGGTCGAACTTCCAAACACGACAACATAGCAGTTTCTTGATTAGAACTAGCTGTAGATCTTAACTGTACTCTGCATGTAGTCAATGCCTCTAAATCTTTCTACTCAGCTATCATTGCTAACACTGCATTCCGAAGCCTTCTACTGAGTGCGTCAGCTAGTTTGCTCCTTTTTCTTGGTGCGTATTCAATTCCAAAGTCATGGGCACCTATAAACTCTATCCATCTCCATTGTCTCATATTCAACTCCTTCTGAGAGAATAAATATCTTAATGACTTGTGGTCCATGAACAGTTCAAATCTCTCTCTCAGCAGATAATGTCTCCACACCTTTAAGGCAAAAATCACTGTGGCTAACTCTAAATCATGCGTTAGGTATCTAACCTCATGTGGTCTGAGCTGTGGAGAAGCATAGGCAATAACTTTACCCCTCTACATTAATATAGCTCCACATCTAGTTCCTCGGCATCTGTATACACTACTAAATTTGTTTTCCCATCTTGAACAACGAACACCGGTCCATTGGTCAATAAATGTTTCAGCTTCTGGAATGTCTCCTCACATTTATCAGTCCAAACATAGTTTACTTCTTTCCTTGTCAGCTTAGTCATCAGTGCTACTACCCATGAGAAATCCTTAATAAATCTCTGCTAAAAACGTAATGAATTGAACAAGGTTGAAGGGTTCTTATTCGAAAGGTTTAATGGTTTTCAATATTAAAAAATTGTAATGGCTTTCAATAGTATATACATATTTCACTCGTAATCATTTTCAAATTTAATCAGATTAGAAGACATGATCCATTAGTTCAATGGACCAACAGATTTGGAACTAACGAGTTAACAAATGTGAGAGAAAAAATTCAAATTAAACGTCGACTTCTTATGATCGGTCTTGTTCTTGTGCCGCCAAGAATCAGCATAATATCTAAATGTCGACTTGCATTCAGCTACATTACACTCGTAGGTTGCTCCTGTAACGACCCGCTATTTTGGACCATTCAAATCGACAATAATCCACACATGTCTGACTTGAATAATTCAAAATATCAGATTGTTAATTTAAAATTTGGCAAAACTCAGAATATACAGTAAATAAATCAATCACAGAATCACAAATACAGAGTAATACAATAATACACAGCGGAATATATAAAATAGTAGTTCATGAAGCAACTATATAAACATCAGAGTTAGAAATAAAATACAACAGAATATCTCAAATGTAGTGAAGTCTCCAGTACAACAGATGACTTCTCTGAACAAATCAACTAGAAGAGCTGAAAGCTGAGGCGATAGTTGGATCTCCAAAGGAAGCTCCAAACTCCACAGGCTCAAACGCTGTATCACTCGGTCTAACCCGAGCGTAAAGCAAAACACAAAACACTCGAGTCAGGATTAACATTCTTATATCAATAAATCCAACTCAAGTGAAATATCAACTCAAATACAAGTAACTTAAAGGATGTTTGGGATAACCATCCTCTAAGGATCCGTGGAACTATCTAAAATGTAGAAATATACACTCTAACACCGTGGTCATTTTAAATTTATTTATACTTCAAAACCAAAATATCATTTTCATTTCAAATATATCTATTTTCCAAAATAGTATATATTGATTAAATAATTTATAAAGTAAAGTATTTATAATTTCCTCAAGTCTCACAACTCAACTCAAATTCCAAATCCAAATTTATTCAAAGCTCAAATCATCAATTCAATTCAGTTCTCAATTGACCATTTAAATTTTCAATATTTTTCAGGCTTTAATATTCAATATTTTCAAAGTTAAATTTAACAGTTTCATATAGCTCTTGATTTAACTTCATTATTATTTAATCAGGGAATATTCACTTAATAAATTCAATATCCATTAACTAGCCTTAAATTACATTTTTACCAAATGTTTCCTTAAATTTATTTAAACAAGAGATATTCATTAAATTACTTAAATCAAACTCTAGTTATAAATCATATCTTAAATCTAAATTTCAATAAGTTTCAAATCGGTTTAATTAAATAAAATTATCTTCCCAACCTTAACTTATTCAAATCATTACCAAAATCTATTTTGAAATATAAATATACATACTTAACCATATTATATGTATTAACTCAATCTTAATTAAATTAAATATTATTATTAAATCTATATACATCATTACCATTTATAGATAATTATTTAAGAATAAACATATATTAAAACTATATATTTCTTTCTAAACCATAGAATTTATTTTCAAAATATTTATATATGGACCAACGGTGTCTATATATAATTTCCTATCTATGGTCAAGTGATACAGATATTTATCATTTCAATCTGTAAATTTAAATACATACGGGTAGATATCATTTCGACCCGTAATCCCAAATTCAATTCAAATGAAAATCGCTTGGGTTTATCATTTCAACCCATAACGATTTTCTCCTATTCTAAAGTCCGTTCGGGTATGTATCATTTCAACCCATAGTGAATTCTATACTAACAGGGAACTTGTAGAGTGATAACATATAATATAAGATAAAAAACAAGCATATATCATCAATAACAATAGAATATAAACAACAGGATATGGTGTCATATCCCACAGGTGAACAGTTACATGATAAATTATATTTTAAGCACATACAGAAAGTTTCTATTTAATAGCGATGCCAATACATCAAAACATCACACAGTAATTTATACACAACTATTAATGACTATTATTGCTTTTTTGTTTTTTTGTTCCATGATTACAGCAGGACTAAGGAATAAATAGCATTACATTGATATTATCCGTTCATTTCATGCTTTAATGTGTAAACTTGATTAATCATTTTGAGTACTAACAATGCAGGTGTTCCCATTTGTCGTAGTTGTTACGTGCTCATTGTTTATTTCATTTTAACACATAACATCATGAGCTGCATACTTAAATATCTGCATACTTAAATACATACATACTTTAATCATTTTACATTCCTTGCATATTTAATTGTATATGTGCAACATAAATACCTGCATACTACTTAAAAAGATCAAGACATCTTACAATTATGAACAGTTCAGCACTATTTTTCAACATATTTTATAAATAATTTCTCAGTTATTTTAATAAATATTGCAGGCTAGAATTACACTGGACGAGGAATGATAAAAAGTGCCCATATTTCAGCAAATGGATGTATTTTTTATCTTCAAAAAGCATACTAGTTCGTAAAATAGTAAATGCAAAGAACGAAGAGTAGAGACTTCAGTTGAAACTATATTACATCAAAACTATGACGGAGTGGAAGAAGTTTATTAAGTTGAAAACAACTCTGGACTTTAAGGTAAATCGGTTATAATACATTTGTCTCTCTATTTTTTTATAAATGCATTCAAATATCAACACAATACTTATTTCTCTTTGATTTTATTAACTTTATTAGATTACGGTTTGAATATGCTAGAGAGCATGTTAGATCCACTCCCAGTTAATTTTTAACTACCAATAGAAAGCAAACGTTCATATTTACAAAATAATGGTTTGTGCTTATCTACTGTGAATTGTGATATTAATTTTCTAAACAATCTCTTCTGTGTTTTTGAATATTTCAGGTGGTAAGTGATAAATTCAAAGCTATTAGACACAATCAGATACCACACACTTGCAGCCATAAAGGAATGGCTCGATTAGCTGAAGATACGGTAAGAAAATTTAATTTATTTATCATAATGTTTATTAACTAGTTAGATAATACGGTTTTTTATTTTAATGATCTTTTGAAGGTAGAAAGAGAAGAGTAACGATTCCTCTACCGTCTCTAGAGTTAAAGTTTGGATCAAATCTCTCACTAGAAAAGATGGTAAACCAGTGAACATGATTTCTGCAGATACTATTGTAAGTACTTATAATTATAATGCTATAGTTTGACACTAGCGTATAATATCAATGTTAACCTTTATAGGAAAGATAATAAAAACGTTGGCGATGGATCACATTTGGGCTCAATAATTGGTTCAAAGAAAATGAACCGTCGCATGTGTTAGGTCCTGATAGACCAAGATGATTGAGAGGAATAGGAAGGGGTATGACCTTCACTAAGGCAATTTGGTCAAATGTTAGGGATAAACAAACAATCCGAATGCAAAGCAAAATTTCAGAGTTACAAGCGGAGGGTCACATGCTAATGAAAAATCTAGTAATATAATTTTAGCTACCATATCTATTCTATAATTTTAACCATGCTAAAATTTTATCTACGTAAAATAATAACTAGATTACTTCACTACAATGGTAATTATTTTAACTTTATACTAAAATAAAAAAAATGGATTGTTTGTAACAAATTTCAAAATAAAGGAAAGAGACCTACTAGAATAAGAAATATTCAAGTTAATAAAAATTTAAATTTTAAATAAAGAGTACTGATTATTTTAAATATTTATTATGATGAAATAAAAAACCTACCACAACAAATTTAAATATTACAAATAAAGGAAAGAGACCTACTGGGATATGAACCATCATTTTAATATTCGCTGCGATAAATCATGTTTTGATCTTTTCACATATGACCTTGTCAAAAGTGTGGTCACAAATAGATGGGAATATGCTTCTTTTGTGAAGAAAGCATTTTGATAATATAACCAAAATTTAAAATAATGAACATTTCTTCAAAAAAAAGATATTGTTTACATATTTAGCAACAAATTATAAAAACGAGATTCAATTGTAACTCATAAATTTCAATTTGACATTAAAACTAAATTTAATCGTGGATCGTAGACGGAGTAAATTCATATTGTAATGTAAATATACATATTGTAAGCTGATAGATGTGTTATTCAATGCAGGTTTTCAAATGACATTTAAATGCGAGAAAGGATAAAACCTTTCTTAAAAGTAATGACTTATATTTATGTAAATTGACTGCAATACATGACTTCTATAGCTTAAATCTAAAATTTAATTTTCTCTTATTTTCATCATTTTTAACAACAAAATTTGAACTATAGATTCAAATAAGTAGTTTGATAATTTAATTTTGGCATAGATCGAATTGTTTTCTCAAATGCGATATGACTTGAGATTTCATATCTTTAGAATCATATCAAAATTAGACAGTAATTTGTAACAGCAACTCGTAAGATATTCGTACCTTTTTGTAATCTAAATGGATGAAGAGAAAAAAAATTACATTACATGTTCCTAATAGTATTAAAAAAACATTTCAGTTTCAAACAATCTATTACTTTATATTAAAGCAAGAACTTCCCCAATCTGACGTGGACTACTATATCTTCCTCATTTCAAAATAATCCATCCTTATCCACTTCCGCGTTTTTTTTACTTCCCCCAAACTGCTGCAGCACGTGACCTCAAATTCCTTATTAATTTTTACTTTTTACCCACGACCTCTGATTCGTGCAATGCAGTTTCCTTTTTGCCCTCTCAACAACTACGTCCACTGCATCTTATATTTTTTACCCAATCCCTTAAAGTTTTTCCCCAAAACCATTTTTATTATTATCTTCCAAGATAGTAATTTCCTCACCGAACAAATTATTTCCCTTATTCAGTGGCATCAACCATAGTGTAAGAAGTAAAGCCCAATCAGATCTACTGATCGATCACAACTATCGACCTCTTCAGGGGAAACCTGTGGTAAATACTGGGCATAAATTTATGGCTTAGTCCAGTCAGTGTGTCAGACGAGATTATAATTTCTATATTACCAACAAACTTTCTTACACTTCATTGTTTTCAATTTTGTATGCATTGTTGCTTTTGCAAAGTTGTGGTTTTAGTTATGCACCTTACAAGATTCTGTGTTGATGCCTACAGGACCTGACAGTTGATTTTTTACATTATATTACTACTTTCAGTTTGTATGCCTACTTTGAAATAATGTAGAAGTAATTGGTCATAAAATTAAACTGTGGTACATACTTGCACATTGATACTCATTTTAAATAATTAAAAGAATTGGTAATCATTGTCATTTTGCCTGTGGACAGTTATATGTTCGTTTTTTAGTTTTGGGAAAGTATGTATCCCTACCATATGCATGTACGATACATGCACACAATATTTCTGGCCCTTGATCCATCAAAATGCTGTTAAATGATTCATTCAGCATGTCAAGCATCTTTTGTTAAATCACTTAATAAACATGTTACCTTATTTCCTTCCACCGTATTTTAGTCAACTCGATGTTGATATGGTTTTAATAAACAGGATACCATATTTTCATCTGATTTCATGTATTATACCTTTTGAAAGATGAATTGGGAGTCGAATGTCCATTGAATCAAGCTTTCTTGGAAACATTTCTACTGTATAGGTGTTACTATCTGTAGCAGTGGTAATTCAAATATACTTGACAGAATTATGTACATTAGTTTTCATGGTAAATTTCCAAGTGCAAACGAGTTAATTAAAAAAACAATTTTGTGATTACTATGTGGTCATAGTTAGCGTAATATATTAACATTTGCATTTCTATCCAATGTAAGTGCAACCTGATGGTAAACATCCCCTTCTAAATGGCAAATCTTTTTTTTCTAAATTAGTTTTATTTTTGCTTCTATTTTAAGGCTACGTGCAACATCTTCGTGGAGCTACCTATCCATTGTTGTTTGCAAATAATCCATCCATTTGGAATGCACAAATTTTATTTGTGCAAAGCATCATGATGATTGACAGTCAAGTTAGCAGGTGTTGAACCATAAGTTTTTAAACAGCTTTGTAAAGACTCTTCCGCCTTCAACTGCTACATCTATAAAGTTATCATCCAAATGTGGGTAAAAATGACTCGAGTATGTCAACAATAATCCCGGCCTTTGACAAGGAAGCGGAAGGCGTTATAGGTCAAGATGCCGATGGAACGATTACATTCTCCAAAATGGTTAGGTTTAATCAATTTTCCTACTTTATTGTTAAATATTTTATTGACCCGTTTCTGTTATGAATCTATACATAAAAGTAATTTTAAATATTTAAATTCTAAATATCCACATAGAAATCAAAATGTAGTAAAAATTTAATAGCATTTATGAGTTTAGATTTAAACAGTGTTTAACTTAAATACGTTGGAACTGGGTGTATATTAGTTCAAATGCCCTATTTTATGTAATCTTAAGAAGTATATATAATTATCTCATGGATAAGCACTACATTGTTCTTTGAAATTTTGATAGCAGGATCAATAGTTGTTTATAAGAAATTTGAGAATCATTCAAATTTAATTTTGCTTCTACTAACACCAAAATGGTTTTGTATCCATTTTAGCAATTATTCCATATGGTTAAATATATTTTAAGCATATTTTTTTTGATAAGGTAAAGCTTTTAAATAGTTCAGTATCTCATATTTTTCTTTAGAAGTGTATTTCCTTTCAACATTTCTTTGCATATATAAATTCGGTATTTATTGTTTATAATACTTTTATCATAGTAAAAATGTTCTTGGTGATTGACAGTCAAGTTAACAGGTGTTGAACCATAAGTTTTTAAACAACTTTGTCAAGACTCTTCCACCTTCAACTGCTACTTCTATGAAGTTTTCGTCCAAATGTGGGTAAAAATGACTCAAGTATGTCAACAACAATCCCCGCCTTTGATAAGGAAGCGGAAGACGTTATAGGTCAAGATGCCGATGGAATGATTGCGTTCTCCAAAATGGTTAGATTTTTACCACTTTTTCTACTTAATTGTTAAATCTTTTATTGACCCATTTCTATTATGAATCTGTACATAAAAGTAATTTTAAATATTTAAATTCTAAATATCCACCTAGCAATCAAAATGTAGTAAAAAATTTAATAGCATTTATGAGTTTAGATATTAACAGTGTTTAACTTAAATACGTTGGAAAGGGTGTATATTGGTTCAAATGCCCTATTTTATGTAATCTTAAGAAGTATATATAATTATCTCATGGATAATCACTACGTTGTTCTTTGATATTTTGATAGCAGGATCAATAGTTGTTCATAAGAAATTTGAAAATCATTCAAATTTAATTTTGCTTCTATAACACCAAAATGGTTTTGTATTCATTTTAGAAATTATTCTATATGGTTAATTATATTTTAAGCTTATTTTTTATGATAAGGTAAAGCTTTTATATAGTTCAGTGTCTCATATTTTTCTTTAGAAGTGTAATTCCTTTCAACATTTCTTTGCATATATAAATTCAGTATTTTTTGTTTATAATACTTTTATCGTAGTAAAAGTGTTCTTGGTGAGTGGCAACATCTTATTTCTACTGAATGGTGCAATAAGTTTATATCGGCATGGGAGTTAACAACATGTTTCGCAATAGTTGTTTGCGCCAAAAATGGTCGCAAACCCCAAATATCGTGAAAGCACTAGTGTATGAACACAAATCAGCAATATATAATCACAGATCTCAGATCTAAGTATTGTAGAGGATAAAAATGAAGAATAATAAACTTAAAACAGAAAGAAGTAGACAGAGACACAAGATTTATAGTGGTTCAGCGATCTTGCCTACGTCCACTCTGAAGTAGTTTGCTTTATTGATCTTTCTTTGCTGTTTACAAGTGAATTCAATGAATTACAGCAGATGATTATGATTTGTAGCAGTGAAATTCGTTGGTAGCAGCAGCAATGGAGTTTGGACCTGGATCCGGCAGAGTCTGGGCGTTGGAGATCTCAAAGAAGAAGAAGAACCCCTTTTCTGTTGGCTTTGGGGGTCTATTTATAGGTGTAGGAGGCTGATATTTCACTCAGATCTCGGGAGACCCTCTCTGGCACGTGACCAGGCCCGCACGCCTAAGCCCGCGAAGTTTCAGTTCGATCCGTGATTGATACGAACAGATTTCGTATCGATCAAGATTTCATCCAATGGAGTCGAAATTTGGCGTGGACCTTTTTAGCATGCATGTAGTCTTCTGTGAAAATTTCATAGCATTTGGACTTGTAGATTGGGAGATATGATCGATACGAAATGGTGTTTTTGGTAGGCTGTTGTGTTCGACTCGCTCCCCTTTCGACTCGCTTTCGTTCGACTCGATAGCTGGGCGCGATTGTCAGATGACGTGGCGAGCATTCCTCATATTGATCCACTTCCTTGGTCGAGTTATTCTTGAATCTCACTTTGTTTGTATCGATGGCAATAGGCTTTGCTTTGCTTCGATGGATACGAAGTAGAAGTCTTCAGATGGATGCGAGGCTGATCGAGTCAAAGTGTTGTTTTCTGAAGGAAGTAGAGCGAGTTGAAGTGTTATTCTGTGTGCGAGTCGAAGTAAGCAGACGGAGCGAGTCGAAGTAAGCAGACGGAGCGAGTCGAAGTAAGCAGACGGAGCGATTCGAAGTAAGCAGACGGAGCGAGTCGAAGTTGTCTTCTCTGTCTGTTGCGAAGCAAGTCGAAATGTGCACTCCTTATGGATTCGAACTGGAGCGAGTCGAAGGAGGCTGTTCTTGACTGATTTTGTATCGTTCACAACTTGAGCATACGAACTCGGATTGACTTGAGATTTGGAATGTTGACTCTCATAGCTTAGCTTGTCATGTCATATAAATTCTGGCTTGATCCGGATTCAGACAAAATTCATCGATATCCATAGCGAGCCTATGTATAACTGATTTTATAGACGAACTGTCTTTGATCTCTAGTTAAGTTTTTGGTGTCACGGCCTTGCCAAAAGACGGGATAACATTTGCCCCCCAAAACACGCATTGTGATAAGAAGGTGTGTTTTGTAATGCCATAAGCTGGATGTTCATGTCCTGTTGATGACCTACAAAGGAATTGATAGTTTTATTTGACCACGAATGACGATCGTTCGGGATCGTATGTCATTCGAGGTGAGATGTGACTGTTCGCGGTCGGGGGGCGTTCGAGGCGATTTGTGACCGTTCTCGGTCGGGTGCCGTTCGCGGCGATTTGTGACCGTTCGCGGTCGGGTGCCGTTCTCGGCGATTTGTGACCATTCGCGGTCGAGTGCCGTTCGCGGTGATTTTTGACCATTCGCGGTCGGGTGCCGTTCGCGGCGATTTGTGACCGTTCGTGGTCAGGGTGCCGTTCGAGGCAAAATAAGTGTGCCCGGGGGGGACTTAGTATTAACAATGTCAGATTTCACGTTCGAGTGAGTTTCTGAGTTGTTTGTGGTGGCTGTTTATCGCCGTCTCAGAGCATGCCTAAGGACCGTTCACAATCCCTTACATGTGTAAGTGGCTTAGCCGTCATGACATCGCAAATGGCATACTTTTATTAAAAATGAGTTTTTCAACAGAAATGTTCAACGAAACCAAGTTTAAACATCAGAAATGGAAAATAAAAGTAAAATAGGGACGTCAAAGTGCAAACACCTGCACCGTTGCGATCAGTAGTCCTATCAGAGCATGCCTAAGGATCATTCGTGGTCCTGTACATGTGTAAAAAGACTAAGTCGCGTTGGTGTGGAGTTTGCTACTTATTCGTCATTATCCCAATCAATTGATGACAAGCTGACGCCTCGATCCTGAGCCGTCCCCAGTAGGTGCAGGTGGTGGTCGCTCCCGTTCCACCGTTGTTGTTCCCATTCTTACATACTATGATAGCATACCATTCCGGATATGTCCCTCAACCTCATCCTTCAAGTGTCTGCAGTCGTTCATGTTATGACCATTCAGCTCGTGGAATAAACAATACTTGTCAGATCTTCTTTCATTGTTCGTTGGATCCCTTCTCATCGGCCTTCGATAGGGAATCTGCCCCCTAGTATCCTGGTAGATTCGCTCCAAAGTCTCATTCAACTCCGTGTAAGAGGTGAATCTTGGTTCTTTCCATGGTCGCGTTGATCCATCACCGTTATCCTCAGCCTTTCGTTTCCCTCTGTCAGTTCCTGAATCTGTTTTAGGAGGGTTTTCACCCTTGACTGCGTAAACATCAACTCCTTCTCCTTCCTCTCTCTCAGCATTTGCATCCTCTAATCGCAAAAATCCCTCAGCCTCATGATAAAATTCTCCCAGATCCATAGGTGGATCCCTTGTCAATGAATTCTTGAATTCTATGCCATCAGCTATGCCAGATACAGCTGCCATCAAAACCATGGATGGATCGGGTCGACCGACCGATGCTGCCGCTGCATTGAATCGTGTCAAAAAGTTCCTCAAAGATTCCCCGGTTCTTTGCCTCAGTGTTGCCAAACTCATCACATTTTTGGGTCTTGAAATGTGAACCCTGAACTGCCTCATGAACCTTTTAGTCAAATCGGTCCATGTTCGAATGGAACCGCTCTCTAGCTGTCTGAACCATAATGCTGCTATGTCTGCTAGGTACAGTGGGAAGCATCGGGCCATGACCTCCTCCGATGCCCCCAGCACTTCCATGTGCCTCATATACTTCGTTAGATGAACCGCAGGATCCGTCCTTCCGTTATACATGTCCAGTGTTTGTAACTTGAATTATGGTGGATTCCTGGCTTGCCTGATCGTAGGAGCAAAGGGACTCCTATTCACATCCTCTAGATCTCTATTCACTAGTCCGCCTCTCATGGCTCGTCTAACCATCTTCGCCAATCTGTCACTATCTCCAAGATGTAGTCCTTGTCCGTCGTTTCCGATTTGCCCCCCGAGTCCACGAGGGAATCCTGGAATCTGCTCTCCTGGTTGAGCATTCATTTCTCTGTCAATGCCGCGTTGCGCAGTTCCTCCTGGTACTCTGCCCGGGATTGGGCCAACATGCTCTGGGTTATTGCCCCCTAGATCCGGCGCTGTGCCAAATGGTCCTGCTCCGTTCTGAACTCTGGTTGCTCCTTGATTTTGCGCTCCAAGCTGCCCAATTTGGAGAAGCAAATTTGGATCATTTCCTCTTGCCTTTTCATCATTGTCTCCATCTCATCCCTGGTGATGAAGATTGATGTCTGATTTGCACCTGAAGAAGCCTCTTGACTCCCTTTATGCTGACTTCTCTCTGGCCTTGGTCTTCTGTTTGATTGCCTTGTCATAGTTCTTTCAGATCTGAATTCTTCAAGCCTCCAAGTCTAAACTCAAAATCTGGTATAGCGGGTGCTAGTTCAATTCTTAGTGAAAGCACCAAAGTGTTTGCACCAAAAATGGTCACAAACCCTAAATGTCGTGAAAGCACCAGTGTATGAACACAAATCAACAATATATAATCACAAATCTCAGATCTAAGTATTGTAGAGGATAAAAATGAAGAATAATAAACTTAAAACAGAAAGAAGTAGACAGAGACACAAGATTTATAGTGGTTCCGTGATCTTGCCTACGTCCACTCTGAAGTAGTTTGCTTTATTTATCTTTCTTTGATGCTTACAAGTGAATTCAATGAATTACAGCAGATGATTATGATTTGCAGTAGTGAAATTCGTTGGTAGCAGCAGCAATGGAGTTTGGACCTGGATCCGGCAGAGTCTGGGCGTTGGAGATCTCAAATAAGAAGAAGAACCCCTTTTCTTTTGGCTTTGGGGGTCTATTTATAGGTGTAGGAGGCTGATATTTCACTCAGATCTTGGGAGACCCTCTCTGACACGTGACCAGGCCCGCACGCCTAATCCCGCAAAGTTTCGGTCTGATCCGTGATCGATACGAATAGATTTCGTATCGATCAAGATTTCATCCAATGGAGTCGAAATTTGGCGTGGACATTCTATAGCATGCACGTAGTATTCTGTGAGAATTTCATAGCATTTGGACTTGTAGATTGGGAGATATGATCGATACGAAATGGGGTTTTTGGTATGTTGTGTTCGACTCGCTCCCCTTTCGACTCGCTTTCGTTCGACTCGATAGCTGGGAACGATTGTCAGATGACGTGGCGAGCATTCCTCATATTTATCCACTTCCTTGGTCGAGTTATTCTTGAATCTCACTTTGTTTGTATCGATGGCGATAGGCTTTGCTTCGCTTCGATGGATACGAAGTAGAAGTCATCAGATGGATGCGAGGCTGATCGAGTCGAAGTGTTGTTTTCTGAAGGAAGCAGAGCGAGTCGAAGTGTGATTCTATGTTGGAGTTGAAGCGAAGAAGGCTGAGCGAGTCGAAGTAAGCAGACAGAGCGAGTCGAAGTAAGCAGACGGAGCGAGTCGAAGTAAGCTGACGGAGCGAGTCGAAGTAAGCAGATGGAGCGAGTCGAAGTAAGAAGACGGAGCGAGTCGAAGTAAGCAGACGGAGCGAGTCGAAGTTGTCATCTCTGTTTGTTGCGAAGCGATTCGAAATGTGCACTCTTTATGGATTCGAACTGGAGCGAGTCGAAGGAGGCTGTTCTTGACTGATTTTGTATCGTTCACAACTTGAGCATACGAACTCGGATTGACTTGAGATTTGGAACGTTGACTCTCATAGCTTATCTTATCATGTCATATCAATTCTGGATCGATCCGGACTCGGACAAAATTCATCGATATCCATAGCGAGCCTGTGTATAACCGATTTTATAGACGAACTGTCTTTGATCTCTAGTCAAGTTTTTGGTGTCACGGCCTTGCCAAAAGGCAGGATAACAATAGCTAAGTTTCCCAATGCTCTATGAGCCAAATTAAACAATTTTGCACATAGAAAATTTTCTATAATACATATTAGCAACTACCCATGTTCTTATCACATTACTATATGGGGCATTTCACCAAAAGGACAAACTTGATCGTGTTGAAAATATGGTGGCCGCTCTATCTATATGGCGAGTAATTTCATTTTTTACCTTGAGCGGATTATTGTACATGTTACACACTGTTTATTATCCTTGTTGGCCATACTATGTTTTCAAAAAGATTTGTACCAACCTTTTTCTACCCGTGTGTTCACAATTTGTATTCAAATGGATTACTGGGATCATGTCCGAACAAGCTTGAACATGCGTTTCAACATTCTATTCCTCCAACAGTGCCATTTTACTTATGCCCTTCCAACTGTCGAAAATTTTTATACTGTTCAAACGATTCTACTTACTATGTATTCTCTTCCTCTGTTTCAAGTATGCTCATCCATTTCTGCAAACCGATAGTTCAAATAAATATTTGTGGAAACTGCTCTGTACATATGTGTTTTTTGGTATTAATTCATATAAAAAATGTTTCTTTAATTACTGCTCTTTACACGACACTTTTTCAAATTTATGTACAGTCCATTTTCATTCCAAGTTTCAACAAATATTTTTAGCACTTACCATATTATATGGTAAATTAAATTTTGAAATATAGTCATACGGTGGCCAATCTAGCTACGTGGTGCATTACCTTTTAACAGGTATATACACAAATTTGTGACCTGTATGTTAAAAAATAAATTTTTATGGCTTTCTAAGGAATCACTGACATGTATGAAACTGTGTACAACCATATTTAATACTCTCCATGCGGCTAGCTAGACTGTGATGATTTATAATTGATATACACCTTATGTTGCACCTCCTTCCACTTACTCTTGAATTATTTAATAACTATCACTTCCCAGCTGACTGTTTCCCTACACTGCAGTACGCACACACGTTAGCCACATCTGAATGTACATTTTTGTCTCCCACATTGAGTATCAACCTAAAAATGACCTCTCATACATATGCACTTATGCTCCAAATTTGAACAGCTATATTGGCAACAACATCGGTAACTACATGATGTCCCAACATTGTTCCCCAACTTAAACTATTACATGCTGCAGGAAAATGGGGTATAAAAAATTGAAAAAATTTTCCACCACCTCGCGGGATCTGAAGTATATTTGAATTTAGACCGAGTGATTATGAGATGAATAATCCGAACACTTACCTCACGACTAGAAAAATCACAGAAAACGTCGCAGTGATTGAGATAGTACATTCTCAAACTCGATTGTCTATTAAGTTATAATTTTTGTACTTACCTCTTCACTCTTACTTGTGTATTTTGTTCTTTTACATTTTTTGAAATTTACAGTTAACTTCACCTAGCGATCAAATTTCTAACTTAGTTTGTACCTCAAATACGGATAAGCATAACATACAGTCTGGAACAGACATCAAAGGAAAGAAACAGATTGCTCAGGTTTGATTTACAGTCTTGGACGCTCTTCTGTCCATATTTAATTGGTTGCATATAAATGACAGATTGTTCTATTTGGTAGGACGACATTACCGTGAACCATCCGGTAATACAGGCTTTTGATCCACCACACCCTAGAAAGACACTAAGAAGAGGAAATGTGATTCTCGTACATATTTTTTCACTTTTTTACTACCTATTTACTACTCCCATTAATTAGTTAACATCTATTATATGTCACGCCTGACGTTGCATTGTACATCCTCTACTATGTTGTTTTACCAAATAATAGTAACTGACTTTGTCCCTACCAAATCCTACCCTATTGTTGTGCTTATGGATACCTATACTTTGAACCGTTATACCTTTCAAACATATTCTTTCTCTACATGTCTTAACTTGATATTGAAAACTATTATTACTTCAACATGTTTCTTACTAACGAACTTAAATCATATTTTATTTCCGTTATCCGCAGGATGGTGATATAGATCAACATGGTGCAGTAGCTCCTGGGATCAAGATTCAGAAGAAGAAGCAGAAAAATTAATTTGTAGCCGTTTATGATTTCATGTTTATGGTACATTTATTTTTTTATGTCTGCAGCTACTAATTTTCTCACGTCTTCCTTTTCTTTTCTGCTACCTCATTTTGCAATTTTTTACAAGACTGTACGTCATGACGTATGATGATTGAATTATTTTGCTTTCGTCCACTATATATATGTTCAATTTTTTTAAATCGCAACTCCAGCTTTGATCTACTATTTTCGTTTGCCATGCTCAGTTGCACTACTGCTTTAACTGCATGCAATGTCTGTGCTGACATATGTTTATGTTTTATACTGTGCATCAATATGCATACGAACGATATGGTCACTTTTCTGCTCCAACATCGTCTTTCACGTGTTTTGATTAAACTTTACAGAGTATAACAATACCTATGTGTGTAGCACAGGCTACTCACTAGTTAACTTATACAATTTTTTTATTATCAATGCATATTTCCATCTTGTTTCTAAAATTAGAATTTTCCAAAAGCAATGTCTCCATGTTTTCCTACTTCCTTGTTCTGATTTGGAGTTTTAAATTACTTCACCACTAGTTTAGGTAATTTGTAAGATATTAGCAGCCAAAATAATATTTTTCAGTTACATCGAATATTTTTCCAGAAGCATTTCCCTATCAAAAGCATATTTAAATAATACGACAAATGAACCTGTCACAGCGAATATGTCTATTCGCGGTTCTGTTTGTGACCATGCTTGACTTCATATTTTAAATGATGGTTTATATTTAAATGCTTGACTCCAAGTATACTTATCTTTATGAAGTAGAAGATCAAGTACACCAAGTCTACTTATTATACTTATCTTCTTCTTGTGTATGTTCTTGCGTCATGATATGTTAGCTTATAGTTGATTAAAGATTGATTCCATCATTTTTAACTTAATTGTGGTATACAACATATCGTTTTGTCATTTTAATGATTTATTAGACCAAATAATAAATACTAGTTATTTATATTTATGTAAAAGGTTAAAATTTTAATTTAAGAGAGACGGGAGAATAAAACAAGGAAAGAATAGGAATCTCTAAAATTAACAAGCGTGCCTTCCTTTTACATTAACATTATTTAATAGATTCCAAAATAAAAACAAGCAAGGGATAAGTTGATTCAGAATTCAGCGTTAATTCAGATTTTAAAGAAAACAAGAGTAAACTCGTTTTCCTTGAAATATTCATTTTCATCAGGTTTCCCATTGGCATTCCACCTTTAGGTCATACAAGCTTACGCGTACTCGGGCATACAAAGCTGGATGGAAACACCTAGCATACAGAGAGAGATAACAAAGAATCTAAGGATGGAATGCCAATGGGAAACTTGATGAAAATGAATATTTTGAGGAAAACGATTTTACACTTGTTTTCTTTAAAAGCTGAATTAGCACTGAATTCTGAATCAAATTATCACTTGCTTGTTTTTATTCTGAAATCTATTAAATAATGTTAATGCAAAAGGAAGGCACTCTTGTTAATTTTAGAGATTCATCTTCTTTCCTTGTTTTATTCTCCCGTCTCTCTTAAATTAAAATTTAAACTTTCTACGTAAATATAAATAAATAGTATTTATTAATTGGTCTAATAAATCACTAAAATGACAAAACGATATGTTGTTTACCACGATTATGTTAAAAATGATGGAATCAATTTTTAATCAACTAAAAACTAACATCAGGAAAGAAGAACTTACACAAGAAAAAGATAAGTAACAAGTAGACTTGGTGTACTTGATCTTCTACTTCATAAAGATAACATTTTCCAAGTATACTTCGAGTCAAGCGTTTAAATATAAACCATCATTTAAAATATGAAGTCAAGCATGGCCAAAAATAGATCCACGAATAGAAATATTCACCGTGACTAGTTCATTTGTTGTATTATTTAAATATGCTTTTGACATGTAAATACTTCTGGAAAAATAGTCGTTATGACTGAAAAATATTATTTTGGCTGCTAATATCTTACAAATTACCTAAACTAGTGGTGGAGTAATTTAAAACTCCAAATCAGAACAATCTAGTAGGAAAACATGGAGACATTGCCTGTAGAAAATTCTAATTTCAGAAACAAGATGGAAATATGCATTGATAATAAAAAAAATTGCATAAGTTAATTGTTTGAAACTGAAATTTTTTTATACTATCAGGAACATGTAATGTAAATTTTTTGTTCTCTTCATCCATTTAGATTACAAAAAGGTACGAATTTCTTACGAGTTGCTGCTACAAATTACTGTCTAATTTTGATATGGTTCTCTAGTTCTGAAATCTCAAGTCATATCGCATTTGAGAAAACAATTCGATCTATGCCAAAATTAAATTATCAAAATACTTATTTGAATCAATAGTTCAAATTTTGTTGTACAAATGATGAAACATAAGAGAAAATTAAATTTTGGATTTAAGCTGTAGAAGTCATGTATTGTAGTCAATTTACAAAAATATAAGTTATTACTTTTAAGAAAGGTTTCATCCTTTCTCGCATTTAAATGTCATTTGAAAACCTACATTGAAAAGCACATCTATCAGCTTACAATATGTATATTTACATTAAAATATGAATTTACTCAATCTATAATCCACGATTAAATTTAGTTTTAATGTCAAACTGAAATTTACGAGTTACAATTGAATCTCGTTTTGATAATTTGTTGCTAAATATGTAAAAAAATATCTTTTTTCTGAAGAAATGTTCATTATTTGAAATTTTGGTTATATTATGAAAATGCTCTCTTCACAAAAGAAGCATATTACCATTTATTTGTGACCATGCTTTTAACAGGTTCATATGTGAAAAGGTCAAAACACGGTTTATCAAAGCGAATATTTAAATGATGGTTCATATCCTAGTAGGTCTCTTTCCTTTATTTGTAATATTTAAATTCACTGTGGTAGGTTACTTTATTTCAGTACAACAAATATTTCAAATAATCAGTAAGTATTCAAAAGTTAAATTTTTATTAACTTGAATATTTCTTATTCTAGATGGTCTCTTTCCTTTATTTTGAAATTTGTTACAAACAATCCTTTTTTTTAGTATAAAGTTAAAATAAATACCATTGTAGTGAAGTAATCTAGTTAATATTTTACATAGATAAAATTTAGCATAGTTAAAATTATAGATCAAATATGGTAGCTAAAATTATATTACCTGATTTTTTATTAGCATGTGAACCACAACCTATAACTCTTAAAAATTTCTTTGCATTCGGATTGTTTGTTTATCGCTAACATTTGACCAAATTGCCTTGGTGAAGGTCATACCACTTCCCATTCCTCTCAATCGTCCTGGTCTATCAGGTCCTAACACATGCAACAGTTCATCTTCTTTGTAATCAATTATTGAGCCCAAATGTGATCCATCACCAACGTTTTTTTTATCTTTTCCTATAAAGGTTAACAATGATATTATACGCTAGTGTCAAACTATCACATTATAATAAAAATTTAGAAGTACTTACAATAGTATCTGCAGAAACTATGTTCATTGGTTTGCCATCTTTTCTAGTGCGAGATTTGATTCAAACTTCAACTCTAGAGACGAGAGAGGAATCGTTACTCTTCTCTTTCTACATTCAAAAGATCATTTAAATAACAAACCATATTATCTAACTAGTTAATAAACATTATGGTAAATAAATTAAATTTTCTTACCATATCTTTAGCTAATCGAGTCATTCTTCTACGGCTGTATGTGTGTGTCATCTGATTGTGTCTAATAGCTTTGAATTAATCACTTACCATCTGAAATGTTCAAAAACACAGAAAAGATTGTTTAGAAAATTAACATCACGATTCACAGTAGATAAGCACAAACCATTATTTTGTAAATATGAACGTTTGCTTTCTATTGGTAGCTAAAAATTAACTGGGAGTGGATCTAACATGCTCTCTAGCATATTAAAACTGTAATCTAATAAAGTAAATAAAATCAAAGAGAAATAAGTATTCTGTTGATATTTAAATGTGTTTATAAAAATATAGAGAGACAAATGTATTATGACTGATTTACTTAAGGTCTGGAGTTGTTTTCAACTTAACAAACTTCTTCCACTCCGTCATAGTTTTGATGTAATATAGTTTCAGCTGAAGTCTCTCCTCTTCGTTCTTTGAATTTACTATTTTGCAAACTAGTATGCTTTTAGAAGATCAAAAAATACATTCATTTGCTAAAATATGGCCACTTTTTGTCGTTCCTTATCCAATTTAATTCTAGCCTGCAATATTTATTAAAATAACCGAGAAATTGTATATAAAATATGTTGAAATATAGTGGTGAACTTGTAACAACCCGAATTCCAGTGGGTCCGGATTTTTCACAAAGATGCTAAAACCCAAGCCCACTGAAACTCGAGTTGGGAATCAGGTATCCTGTAAATAGGCAAAGAAAAATATATAAGAGCTCAATTAAATATCTCACAGAGGAATTGACTAAAATATAATAGTAAGTAAATACTCACCCAAATAATAACACTTTCTAAGAAAGTGACATAAAGCTAAGAAGTCTCTGCCATCTACCTAACTTGTAGGATGTTATGAGGAGGGAGTTTGAACAAAAGTTCTGGTTATACACTTCTAGGCTTAATTCTACATATATCATTTTATTTCCATTTACTCTTATATTAGGTTCATTAGGTTACAGTACTCTCGCCTCTGTTCATGAACCGTGCCCATCTACTCCACCATAGATTAAAACCTAATAACTAATACATACATGTAGCTATATGCCCAATGACCATTTTGGTCCTAGGTACCACCCATGGTACCATCCGTACCCTCCTCGAAAAGGGCTCTATAACCTTGCTTCAAGAGCATTCTGTAACTACATATGTAAAGTACTTCTTCGTAAGGCCTACAGTACAGATGCTCCATCGTCTTGCTTCGTAGCTATATCTGTAAAGGGCTGCTTCATAAGGCCTACAATACAAATACTCCATCGTCTTGCTCCGCTATCGTTCTGTAGATACATCTGTAAAGGACTGCTTTGAAAGGCCTACAATACAGATGCTCCACTACTTACTATGAAAACGTAAATCGCGTCCGCACTAGTCTATGCAAGTTCTCGTACATCCACAATGTGCCACCCAATACGTACATTGAGGACTACGTAATCGTTTTGTCTACTATCTGAATCCTACCATCAAGGTTTACCTTGTACGGAATTCAGTCGGGGATTTTCTATATCTGTAAAGAACTGCTTCGTTGGGCCAATAGTACAGATATTTTAGTTGGTCTGTCTCTTTTTCATCATGGCTATGGCCCCACGCAGCCACCCCTCAACTAACCGAAAGACTTCTAAAGAGTTAAGTGGTCGTTCCCTACTGCAAACAATCTAACATTCAAATGGTGGTGCCCCTCATCCAATGTCTCGATAGTGAAAGAATCAGGTTTAACTCTAGTCTTTCCTAAAATCGCTCTTGGTCTTGATGCTGGCCGATATCCGCATGCGACTATTCTTAAACTTACTTGCAAGTACTGGACAAACGAATACCCTACTCCGAACACCAAGCCCTTCTAACTGTCTACAAAGGTCTGCTTCTGTTAACTCCCTTTTAGCAACGACCTACGAGTTAAGAAATGAACAAGTCAGGTGCCACGACTTATAAGAAGCCCACGAGTTAAAAAGCCTAAATCCTGAGAGGATTCGACGACTTACGACTTAGAAGCTGAAAGAGGATCTATGGCTCGAACGACTTACGACCTACCGAGTTAGGGAGCTGCGACCTAGAGGAGCTTGCGACCTAACAGCAGGAAACTTAGAGACCTAAGGACTTAGGAAAGGTTTGTGACCTAACAGCAGGAAACTTAGCGACCTAAGAACATAGCGACCTAAAGAATGTCGCGACCTAACTGTTGGAGGAGGCTCTGCGACCTAAGGGAGTCTACGACCTAACTATCAGAAGACCTTGCGACCTAAGGACTTGGGAGAAGTTTGCGACCTAAGGACTTAGGAAAGGTTTGCGACCTAACTACAGGAAAGACCTACGACCTAAGAGGCTAACGAGCTAGGGCCTCAGCGACTTAGAACTCCCACAGCTATTCCTTAACTCGCCCGCGACCTACCACTTAATCAAATAAAGCCAAGTACTGCTTGACCAGCTAATCTCTTAAGCCGCAAGGAGACTGCGACCTAGCTTAGGTCGCTCGCGACCTACGACTTAACTAAGGTCGTACGCGACCTAAGACTTAGGCGAATTTTCTGAATCCAAATCAGCTCCTATAAATACCCCATCACTTCCAACATGAAGGGGACTTTTGGCCATTCATTTCTTCAAGCGCCGTTACGCTGTCGAAGTCTCCTCTCATTTAGCAATCAAAGATCTTCAAGCATTCAAGACACTACAACAAGCTTCGAGAAGAACTCCTTACATCCAACACGGATTTGTCGAGTTCCATCATCAAAGATTGAGCTAGTAGTCAAGAGTGCTTTCGTGATCAAGTTGTATTGTATTTGGAAGGATATTGTATCAAATTGTAACCGAATCAGCAATAAAAGATTGTAGAGTGGACGTAGGCTTAATTACGGGTCGAACCACTATAAACCTGTTGTTCATTTACTGCTTTTCTGCTATTTTCAGCTTATATTCTGTTCCCGTACCAACGGGTGGTGCTTTCACGATTCTATTACACACACCGGGTGTTAGCGTTCACTTTTTACCGTTAACATTTTGGTGCTTTCATTGAGAGTTGAACTCAGGCGATCATCCACCGTTGCTTCGCAAAGATTCATAAAAAGAACCTCTCTTAAAGACCAGATCCGAAATAATGGCTCCTGGAAGAAGAGGTAGACCTATCAGATCCGGAAATGCTCACGAAGGGACTTCCGCTTCCCCGACGACAAACCAAGCAACTCCAACCGTTGGAGTCACCAGGGCTGAATTGGACGATGCAGTTTCTGGATTATACCAACAAATTGAAACTCAAAACGCTTTGATGATGGATAGATTAACTGCTTTGCTCGGGGCAAATCGTCAACCAGAAAACCATCAAACTACTCTTCCTGAAATGCCACCTTTCCAAGCCGATGGTTCTATGCCGCAACCAACTTGTCATGAACATATGCCCGGGCAAACTTCCGAGGGAAGAACTGATGCTTGCCCGGGGCTGTCTTTGAACAATAAAGAGTACCTGTCTGAAATGGTTGGCCGCATCATGAAAGAGAGCATGCAAAGGGAAGAAGATGAGGCCGACTGGGGATTCGCGCCAAGCAGAACTCCGTTTACTGAAAGGATCCTAAGAGCGGAGTTTCCAAGGAAATTTACACCTCCTACTATCCAAGCCTATAAGGGAACCAGTGACCGTAATCATTTCCTATACAAATACGATTGGCATATGACCGGTGCAAGAGCATCAGACGAGATCAAGTGTCGATACTTTCCAGTATACTTGGAAGGTGTAGCTTTACTTTGGTTCACAAAGCTTCCAGTTCGGTTTGTAGATAAGTTCTCCGATTTAACGCAAAAGTTCAAAGAACAGTTCAGATTGTATGCTTCAAAAGCTAAGGATATAATGTCACTGTCTAACCTTGAACAAGCGCCCGAAGAATCAATCAAATCTTTCTTGAGCCGTTTCAATATAGCTTTAGCCGAAGTAGAAAATGCGGAACCACGCATGATCCTGACTTATTTGGTGCGAGCCATTGATAAATCGAGTAAATTTGGAATATGGCTAAAGATGAAAGAACCGAACTCACTTGATAAATTTTATAAAAAGGCCGACGAGTTCATTCGCCTTGAAAGCCTTTCTACGACATCGAAAGGGGTTGCTGCCCAAACTAATAATAACAATGTCCCATCTAATAAAAGAGAATCTGAAAGTCAGAAAAGGGAGAATGAAGGAGGAAAGAGCCAGGGAAATGAAAAGAAACCTCGCCGCTTTAATCCTTCGGATTATACTCCTTTAACTGATACACCAGGAAATATCTTTTTTGCGACAAAGGACGTTGTCAGGTATCCTAAGCCACCTGAGATGACAGGAGGTGCAAAGCGTAATGGAAAATTCTGCCAATTTCACAATCAACCTGGCCATGACACTGACCAGTGTCGCCAATTAAAGAATGTGATTGAAGAATTGATGGAGTAGGGTAAACTCCAACAATACGTTAAGAGAAGCGGAGTCAATCCAACCTCATCCACTCGGGACCAACAACGTCCTACCCATCAATCCGATTCTCACAACAACACTACAGCACAAGATTCAGAAAAGCTTGTCATTAATGTTGTCACAGGGGGTCCACACCCAGCAGGCAGAAGTTGGGACGACTGCTAATGGTCCACAAAACTGCAACTGGGGCATCTTTCACTTTCTCTGGCAAATAAATCCGAAGCTGCAAATCTAGCACAAATGGAAATCCAGCTTGGAGATTCAGAAACAACAATAACTAGCATCCATTTTTTACTTAGCAGCATTGCTTGAATTTGTAAAAATGATAATGGATGTGTAACTTCTACATTGTAAACCGCTGAGAAATCAGCGTGACTGAATAATGAAAAACTATGCATTCTGTGTTTTCTATTATAAAATGCCTGTTATATTTCGATGTGTAAATACTCTAAATGTATTGCTAAAATGTCGATCTAATATTGCAGGTCATTAAAGCAAAGCTCACCCATCGCAAAGCTAAGCGAGCCTTACAAATCATTTATTAAAGCAAATTTCAAGCAACAAAAATTCCAAACTCAAGTCCCATACAAGAGGAACTTCACATAAAAAGTTGACGGCTCCACTGTATCAAGCCCTCGTTAACTGGTTGCGATCGTTGATATAAAAAGGCATCCAACCAAATAACTTGCGTTTACTCTGTGGGGTCATTCAACAGAGAAGTCTACTTCTTCGAATAAAGCAGTTTACTTGCAAAAGAAAGGAAGACGCGCTTGGAAACAATGATAAAGGATCGCAGATTGGCAGATGATGATACAACATGAGCTGGCAAACATGGAAGCAGCCAAAGGGAGATTACAAAAAAAACGGAGACCGGTATCCGCACAATCTCCGGTCAATACAAAAAGCATAAAAGACAAAATCAGACTCATTTCTCCTTCTTCCCACCCTTGGAGCTTTTACCCGGCCTGGTAAATAGTTTCGAAGGCCGTATCGGAGAAGAAGGAGGAAGAGACTCAGCCGGATCAATCTCTGCTTCATCTCCAGCAGTAGAAGAACTTTTCTTTCCTTTCTTCGAAGCCACACGTTTCCCCTTCTTCTTGGAAGAAGACTCACTCCCCGGAGCAAGAAATGTAGAAAGCTTTGTGTCATAGTCAAAAGACCGCTCCGGGGTCTTCTCGCTATCTTCCAGATCTTCTGCTTTCTGTTCCTCGGAAGCAGATGGTTTGTCCAAACCTTGAAGGGCTGCTATCGGTTCTTCCTGTGAACCTGGTTGAGAAGCTGGAAGAGGAGTAACTTGAGAAGGAGGAACGGCAGCTGAAGAAGGAAGAATTGGTGCAGTTTCCAGCACATCTGCTGCATAATAAAGGAAATCAAAATCAGTATTCTCAGAGAAAAAAGAAGACCGTGAATCGTCAAAGTTACCTGGAGAAGCCGGTTTGGCGAGATCAATCTCAAATTCCCGAGCCTGAAAGTCCTTCATTGCCTCTTCTCCTGTAGGAGTGGTCACAACTGGATGTGAAGGATGAGAGCTGGAATCCATAATGTTTGCATCAGCCGAAGTGGAAGTATGAACAGGGGCAGTTAAAAGAGCTTCCTCTTTTGAGAGCTCTTCTCCCAGTGATTCAGCCCGTGCTTTAGCAAGCTGCTCCTTCCCTCTAACAAGAGCCGCGCGAGCCTCATCATCCAGATAGCGAGCCTCAAATTTTGCTTCCTCAAATTTTGCTTCATCATAGCCGGCACCTTTAAACATATCAAGTGCGGCCTCCCACACTTCAGCCAGAGTGATTTCATAATCTGGACCCAGAAAAGCAAGGCTCCCACGACCCAGAACGCAGTGTAAATAAAAGTCGAATAAGGTAGAACTGATGTTTGCTTTCGTTGCCTCATGAGATTGCTCAGCCGCTTCTTTTTCGGCAATGGCAGCAACCCTACCAGTAATAGCCTCATCACGAGATGTCTCAGCTTTGGCAAGCCGAGACTTTAGTAACTCAATCTCCACGTTCTGGGAAGTGACTTTTTCCCGCAGTTCGGCGTTTTCTATGCGATACTTCTCATTAACGTGCTGTTCGGCGGCAAGCTTCATTTCTACATCTCTTTGTGCAGTATGTGCATCCCACACTTGCTTCTGAAAGACTTCTTCTTTTTGAGTATATGATGCAGAAGAAGAAGCGAGATTTTCCTTAAGCTGCTTAACTTCAGACGCAAGTTTTGCATTGTCGTCTGCAATGCTCGTCATCTCCGCGTCATGCTGCTTACGCCATTTGTCCCATTCTGATTTATCGTTCTCCATGGTCATCATCGCCTCAAGGTTAAAATGGTTGACCCTTTGAAGTTCATCAACCAACTTCTGCCATCCAGACATTCTTTCAATATCAAGCTTGATAGCATCGACATTTCTCAGCATTGCCTGCTTATCAATGGGAACCAAATCTAAGTCAAAACGGACTCCTCTTAGACACCAATTCAGAAATCGGCTCTGAAGCGTTGGAGGGCCGTCTTTAACTTGATATTGTGGCCTGTTAATGATAGTTTGAATATCAGATTCCTTTAGAGGAGGAGAACCGGCCGGAATGTCAGAAGAAATGGGAGCGTTAGTCTTCTCAGAAATAGCAGACGCGTCACTTGGCTTAGACCGTTTGCTCGATTCATCAGTAATATGAGTCTTCCCTTTGTCATCATAAGACTTTCGCTTATGAGAATCGTAAGTTCTGTAAGAAGAATCATATCGATCAGCATCTCTTCTTCTCTGCCGCTGCTCATAATCCCATTTTTCTTGAGCCTTCCTTTCGGCCCGTTCCTCATCTGTCTCTCTCTGGTCACCAAGATATTTCCTGAAGTCATAGGATCCACGGCCTCCATGGCGCTGAAATGAGTCATAATATGAGCCGGAGCGTCCCATTGTAGAACCTGAAATTGAAAAGGAAAGGCAAGTCTTAGAAATTTTCAAATTTAAGGAGCTAAGTGCATATAAGTGCCAAAATCCTAAGTGTGTGCGGCGTGTGGGCTATGCGCGTCGGACTACAAACCACTTTTTTGTGTGGAAATGGTGACGGCTTGTATAGAAGGCGTGGTGGCTTGTTGCAAGGAAGAAGTTGCTTCAATAACAGGAGAGATCACTTTAGAAACATCATCTTTAAAGAGCTCCTGAGAGGTTATCATAATGTCGCTCAGACTGTCAAAAGTATCATCGCCATGATGCACGGGAGGATTATCTTTTTCAACCTCCACTTCAGCCGTCTTTTCAAGAATATGAGGACTTTCCTCCTCTTCAATAACCGGGGCAAGTGCTAACTTACTGGACGATCCAGCAATGTCGGTAGGAGTAGAACACTTTACCAATGAAGTCTCAGCGGTAAGTTCTTGCGGTAAAGGTTCTTTAGCAGGAGAATTAGGGACTTCATGTGGCTGAGTGGAACGGGAAGGATGTAAGAGTCCAAATTCGTGGAGGAACTCATCTCTCAATAGAAACTGAACACTCCTCTCCTCGACCGGCACGGCCATAAGCCTCTCAAAGGTAGTTTTGTGACGAGTTTCCCTAGAGGGGGGAGGGAGCGCTGAAACAGTAGAAAAAGAAGTTAACACTTGACAATTTGGACTTCGAAGAATTTTAGAAAACACAGGGAAAAGATAGATAGTCTTACTTCCCACTCTCCAAATGGCGTAGAATCCCGGGGGACAATGAACAAAGAAAAACTGGCTCAGAAACCCAGGAACGCTTTCGGGAAGACCAATAATCAGTTTACGGTTCCTGGCACTCCTTACAACTGTGATAGAGGGATGGTCTTTGTTCTTTGCAAATGAGCACAGGAAGCAAATTTCTCCAAAACTGGGAAAACGGTCCAGCGTTCTCCTAAAAAGCACACACAATCCCAACAGGATGGCGTAGCCATTAGGGTGCAGTTGAAAAGGGGAGATAGATAATCGAAGGAGAAGTTCTCGAAGACAGTCATTAAACGGGGGAATCGCTCCACTCAAGCACATTTGGCGGTTAACTGCAACAAAGCCGTGGGGCGGCCTATCAGCAGTGTCATTTACTCCGGGGAGCAAAGCGTCAGATTCAGCAATGCCAAACTGGGTGCATAGTTGACGGAAGACTTTCTGACTCAGAGTGGTAGGATTCCTTTCCGGGGGATCATTCAGCGGGGTAGCAATTGGAAAAGCTTCTCCAGCTGGTTCCAAGTCTTCTTGATGAGATGTCATTCTACACAATCAGCTGAATGTTCAAAAGTGAAGGTGCATGTTTCCTAAAAGTGTGAAGTGCTGTGCAAAACTAATGAAAACAAGAAAAAGCAAGTATAACTGGAATTAAACTAACTAACAATCAGTCGATTACGAGATTTCAGAACTTGTTAATACTCAAGTGTAGTGTTAATGCAGACAAATCAGTTTTAGTTTACCATTACGATTTTGCTTTAATACTTCACTTGAGTTGGTTACTGTGTGGCACTTCACTCATTCAGTTCATTTAATTTAATTTTCTCTTTATCAACTAATCTGTCATTAGATGTGGGCAGTCAGTGGCAGTATATTCGTCCCAGTATTCTGTGAATGTTGTGATAAGCAGGTTATTAGCATTAAAGTCAACACAGTTCAAATTCAAGAGTTCAGCCAACTTCTGTGCAAAATCATCTAAGTCCTAAGTCGTTAAACGACCTATCGTAGGTCGGGACTTTTAGGTCGTATTGTGCGAGTCAAGATGTTCAAGGCATATTCTCTTTAGTCAGATCATTCAAGTCCAAGAATTCGAAGTCATGGAGTTCAAGTTATTAAGTCGTTCAGATGGGTTCGCGAGTAACGAGTTAAGGGCTATCTCATCCACGACCTAGTCATTCAGATGCGCTCGCAAGTTAAATCCTTAAGTGCTAACTCGTCCACGACCTAAGGGCAAGCTACGAGTTAAGTTAAGCCATCAGTCTATTAAGGAGTGCTGCATAAGAAAGGTCTCAAGGCAATGAAAAATTGTCAAGTCTTAGGTCGTTACCGACCTACGACCTACTTTAGGTCGTATATGATTTAGGACTTAGGTCTCAAGATTTCTATTCAGAACGCGAAGGCTTTAAGTCGTTCGTCTTCTCCCCAATACATCAATTCACTAACTCCTTAACCCGTTAACCCATTAGCTTCTCCTCCAACCAAAACTCTCGTTCCCTCAGCGCATTTAATCATCCCAAAATCACCATAAACCCGGTCTAATGTCATTCCATCACAAACCACGAATCAATCAAACTGAAATGCTGTTGTTCATCGTCTTGTTCTAACCGACTATCCAAAACCAGGACAAGCCGTCTCAAACCCATCAGTAATCAATTGAAACAAGGATTGCAGAGAAGTATGGCATGAGAAAAGGGGGGTCGATGGTGAAAATGGGATTTGTAGTTGGGTGATAATCGAGGAATGAACAGTAATCGAATCCACTTACGCAATACGAAATCGAAGATGTCTGGCGATCGAGTAATTGAGTTTGTCTGAGAAGAACTTGAATGCTTGCAAATAACGGAATGAAACAGGTGAAGGAGAAGAAGGAACGACCTAAGTTATTTATGCCCTGGGACAGTGAAAGGTGAATCGACACATCTGACTTACGACTTATACTAAGTCGTTCGCGACCTACGACTCATCTTAAGTCGGTCACGATCTAGCGCACTCATCAAGAAGCGAGCTAAGGAAATCGAAGCACACACCTTACGACTTAAGGCGTGTACTTCGAGGGGCAAATGTTAACTCCCTTTTAGCAACGACCTACGAGTTAAGAAATGAACAAGTCAGGTGCCACGACTTATAAGAAGCCCACGAGTTAAAAAGCCTAAATCCTGAGAGGATTCGACGACTTACGACTTAGCTGCTGAAAGAGGATCTATGGCTCGAACGACTTACGACCTACCGAGTTAGGGAGCTGCGACCTAGAGGAGCTTGCGACCTAACAGCAGGAAACTTAGCGACCTAAGGACTTAGGAAAGGTTTGCGACCTAACAGCAGGAAACTTAGCGACCTAAGAACATAGCGACCTAAAGAATGTCGCGACCTAACTGTTGGAGGAGGCTCTGCGACATAAGGGAGTCTACGACCTAACTATCAGAAGACCTTGCGACCTAAGGACTTGGGAGAAGTTTGCGACCTAAGGACTTAGGAAAGGTTTGCGACCTAACTACAGGAAAGACCTACGACCTAAGAGGCTAACGAGCTAGGGCCTCAGCGACTTAGAACTCCCACAGCTATTCCTTAACTCGCCCGCGACCTACCACTTAATCAAATAAAGCCAAGTACTGCTTGACCAGCTAATCTCTTAAGCCGCAAGGAGACTGCGACCTAGCTTAGGTCGCTCGCGACCTACGACTTAACTAAGGTCGTACGCGACCTAAGACTTAGGCGAATTTTCTGAATCCAAATCAGCTCCTATAAATACCCCATCACTTCCAACATGAAGGGGACTTTTGGCCATTCATTTCTTCAAGCGTCGTTACGCTGTCGAAGTCTCCTCTCATTCAGCAATCAAAGATCTTCAAGCATTCAAGACACTACAACAAGCTTCGAGAAGAACTCCTTACATCCAACACGGATTTGTCGAGTTCCATCATCAAAGATTGAGCTAGTAGTCAAGAGTGCTTTCGTGATCAAGTTGTATTGTATTTGGAAGGATATTGTATCAAATTGTAACCGAATCAGCAATAAAAGATTGTAGAGTGGACGTAGGCTTAATTACGGGCCGAACCACTATAAACCTGTTGTTCATTTACTGCTTTTCTGCTATTTTCAACTTATATTCTGTTCCCGTACCAACGGGTGGTGCTTTCACGATTCTATTACACACACCGGGTGTTAGCGTTCACTTTTTACCGTTAACAGCTTCGTTAGGCCTACAATGAAAATGCAGTCAAGGAATACTCTCTTGATGGAACACCCACAGACCTGCCTCCGGGGGTGCAGCTTCGTTAGGCCTACCTAGAGGGCCATCCTAGAGTACCCTCACGTCCCGTTGAAGTCTCGTACTTCCTTGAAGCCCAAAAATACTAAGTTGGACGTGCTTCTCCATTCCTAAAATCCATGATGAACTGCTTCGTTAGGCGCTCCATCCTTTGGGCTGCTCCAAACGCATCTCAATTCTTTTATTAGACCCTAAGTCTAATCTTTTAATTTACATTTAGTTTACTTTCTTATTCTATTGACTACTTATTTACCCTAATTAGCATATTCTTGCCCTCATCTCACCTCTATCTATTGTGAGACTTCCATTTATTTAATAGGGAATGCTGTTGGTATGAGCCACATTCATTATCTTGCTTACTTAACTTAATATAAATCTTAAGTTCATTAAAATAAGCCTCTTTTATCATTCCTACTTTATTTTCTTATTGACTTAATATAAATTATTTAAATAAGCTTCTACCATTATTATTGCTCATTAATTTATTCAAAGTCTCAAAATAACCTCTTCCGTTCTTATTACTTAATTATAACCTATGTTTTAATTCTACATGTAATTGTCATTTTTTCTTCTTTTATAGTTCGTACATAATTCCAGCATTTCTTTTCTGTTCTAATCTACCTTCTTTTATTATGATATAGAATATTCTTTTATTCTCTTATATTATATAATTCACTTATCATAATAACTATCTTCTTAAATAGTCTGCACAGTGAATGCAGACCTACGTTCATTATCGTTTATAGCTTCAAGTTCTTATCTAATAATTTACTTGATTCATGTCATACTTTGCTTTATTATCTTCTATTCTAGGAAGTAATTCTATTTTATTTGGTTGGTTATGAAAATCATATTTAAAAATCCATTTCCATATTTTAATATTAAATAATACTATAAACAATAATCCATAACTGCTAGATATTTTTTTTACTATTTTAGAAGTGTAAAATACAGTGGTTTATCTATTTTACAATAATTCTCTTTTTCTTTCTTTTATTCTAGCAATTACGTTCATTGTTGTCTTTTAAATATTAAATTATAGAAATGTATCCTATTTTCTAAACCAACTAATTAACCTTTCAGTTACTCCAAAATCCAGTTATTAGATTAATTAACTTTTCTCATTTTAACGTAATTTATTACAGTAATTCCATTCCTCAAACTTTTATTACTTTACATCTTATTTCCTTTATTTCATATTCTTAATTATTTAATCCATATTCATGTTTAATCTATTCTAATCTATAGATGAAGAAAGAGAAGAAAATATAAGAAGAATGACGCTTGCATAGAAATCCAAAACGTAGAAACAAATGTAAATAAATACTAATACTGTAAGTAAACTGTAAATTCCTTATAGTTCAACATAACTTAATTAATAGGATTAATTATTGAATAAAATTATCTAAACGGGAATTTAACGATAATATATCTTAAACTTAAAAGATGTATAAATAAATCCATTCACATTGCTAGCTTTCTAAATCTCCCTGTTTTTATTTCAGATCCATCCCTAATATCTATATTCACCTCCCTTGTAATTCCTATTTGGAATTACAAACGATATATTTATAGATCTATAATATTTAAAAGAGAAAATGAAGATATTTGGATTAGAAATAGCAAATAAAACTCAGATCTAGGGTTTTACCTTTGACATAGCCTTCTGATTTGAACCAATTCCTAATTCCCTAATTAATTCTATTCTCTTTCTATTTAGATCTAAATTCGTGTGAATTAGATCTAAAATTTTGTTATTAAGAAAGTGTAGAAGAGATAGAAAAATGGCAGAGTTTCTTTAGGCGAGAGAAAAGTAATGAGAATAAAAATGAGGCTCCGCACCTATATTTATAGTGGTTCAAATCAGTGCTAACCATTAGATATAAAACCCTAAAATCTAAAGCGTACGCTCAGTCTATGGACATTAAATTAATATGTTTTCTTATGCGTTTGTTTTTATTTCAAATTGATTCTCAGACAATCTTTTCTTTAATCACTTTCCCCTTTTCTCTCACAATCTATGGAAACATATATTTTTAAATGTGGCATTTCTTTTAAATAAGATTCCTCTATTAATCACCCAATTAATAGATTTCATATATACCTAGAATTAATTTACTATCCAATTAATCCCTGGCTACACTATGATTTCTTACTAAATTAATATGCCAATCAACACCATATTAATTAGTCACATGTATGCATATTAATTTATTTTATTCCCATAATTATTGCATGCATATATTCTACAATTGAATTTTGAATCACAATCTTAATTATATATATGTTACCATAAGTCTCCATGTTTATTAATTGACAATTGATTACTTGAATAAATTACTCTTCCTCCATTTTATTCTCTTGCACCAACATATATGTTTCTAATCATATCAATTAGTTGCTATAATATATGTTCCCTTTCTTGTCAGTTCCTGTCAATTAATCACCTCTACTAATTAATTGAATATTTAATTTCTCTTTTAAACAAACACCGTCAATTAATCTTCCCTATTAATTGATTTTATATAATTTCTCTCACTAATTTATTTTTTATACAAATATATATGTATTCCAAATAATATTAATTAGTTGCCATATTTACAAACATTTCTTTGTTTTAAAATTACAAACGTATATAACATAATTAAATTATTTGCATATATAATTGTAATTTAACGCTGGGTGTTACAGAACTGTTCGTAATTTTATGATGTCTTGATCTTCTTAAGTAGTATGGAGGGATTTATGTTGCACATATACAATTAAATATGAAAGGATTGTAAAATGATTAAATTATTTATGTATTTAAGTATGCAGATATTTAAGTATGTAGCTTATGATGGTATGTGTTAAAATGAAATAAACAATGAGCATGTAACAACTACGGCAAATGGGAACACCTACACTGTTAGTACTTAAAATGATGAATCAAGTTTACACATTAAGGCATGAAATGAACGGATAATATCACTGTAATGCTATTTATTCCCTAGTCCTGCTGTAATTATGGTATAAAAAACAAAAAAGCAATAATAGTCACTAATAGTTGCGTATAAATTACCTCGTGATGTTTTGCTGCACTAGCATTGCTATAAAATTGAAACTTTAACAATATAATTTATCATGTGTGCAACTAAAAAGCTGTTTTATTTATGCAGGCTATCTGATGATAAAAGCATATATTCAAGCTATTTTAGAAGTGGTTGGTATAGGACTCAACATTAAAGATGTTCCTTTTGAAAACACCTCACCCTAAGATTTGAATCTAATAAGTGGCTCGATTAATGATAGAGAAAATGAAGATCATAATTAAGACTGGACCACATCAATAGGAGTAAAATTTCTTGATAACTATCATGCTGACAGTCCTATTAATATGGAGTCACCCTTAAAAATTGAAGATTTTGTTGAAATGAATGTGGAGAATGTTGATTCTAATACCTAGCCTACATGTCAAGGAATTATTACTTGTTCAAGCAATTAGAAAGACATCCAAGGTTCCACTTTAGAGGAACAGAAACAAGAAAAGAGTGCAAGCCATGATTTAGGAATGCTAAAGGAGAAGAATGTTGGCAATCTGCATACAACACTATGATGTAACACGTAGGAAGAGACTAGAGAAACATATAACAATTTACAAACCAATACAGATAACATGCAGTTAGATGTCGTGAAACTTACTGATGCACATACTATCTCTGGCTTTGAAACATAGGTAAAAGATCAGGCTTCAAATGAAACAGGGATAAGTAGTAAGGTTACCTTATTCAAGGCTGCCATTGAAATGCAGAAGTTTGAAACATCTTTAAACTCCAAAGGAGATTACTTTGGAAATCAAGAAGCCTTATGCATCAAGATGTATTTGAGAAAAAGATTCAAAGAAAGAAAGCTTGAAGAAGAGCAAACACTATGTAGTTAATAACGTAAGAATAGAAGTGTTTTGAACAACTCAAATAGTGAAAATGTTACGGAAGGGTTCATGTGCAGCCTATGTAAGGGTTTTAGACATAGGGAACAAGATTCTAGAGTTAACATGGAAGTTCAAAGCCGATCAAGGATTAAAGAAAACGTAAAATATAAAAAGATGCAAATGTGCAAAATAAAGAATATAGGTTTAGATAGATAGTACGTAAAATATCATTTAAGTCATCATGGGCGCATACTAAGCATGACAGGATCAACACAGGGGAGCGACCCTATGAGTGTAAGGTTGCTAAATGCAAGTCGACATTTAGATATTATGCTGATTTTTAGTGGCACAAGAACAAGACCGTTAATAAGAAGTCGACGTTTAATTTGATTTTTTTCTCTCACATTCGTTAACTTGATAATGTTCCATATCCATTGATCCATTGAATTAATGGATCGTGTCTTCTGATCTGATTAAATATGAAAATGATTACTAGTGAAATATGTATATACTATTGAAAGCCATTACAATTTTTTAATATTGAAAACCATTAAAGTTAAAATAATAATAGTAGTAGTAATAATAATAAAACCATTACATTTCTTTTAAATGAATGAAGATATTTGTTATTAAGATAAAGAAAAATACTGTTGGTATATATGTATGTAAGATATCTATTAATCTGGTTGGTCAAACGTTCCATTATCCTTAAATATAGTTTATACTACCAAATTAATCACATAAACTTAGCCATTATAAACACTATATTTAAATTCAACCAACAAGAAGAAAAACTTAAGCCAGATGTCATAGAATACGCAGTGTAAGCTACTAGACTATCGTTGTAACAAAATGATTGCCATGACTGTAAAGATTTAATGTTAGTTATTTTCTACATTTTATAGATTTTTAGTAAATAAATCACGTCAGACTGAAAAACTGAATATTTTCAGTCAAATGCAAGAATAAAGATTAGAAATTGCACATGCTAGGCTGCTGAATTTGCTCTATGTTAGCATGCTTCATAGGGAAATGAGGATTGATAGGTCCATCCACATTAAATTTTACTATAAATCCTGTTTGTAGAAGAATTCCAATTGTGGATTACCAATTGAGGTTTTAGAGATCCCAACCTATTAGACTTGATTGCTAAATATAATTGATTGCTAAGTTTCAAAATCAGATTTTAGTTCAACATGAAAGTGAATAAAAACAAAATTACATTTAATTGATTATTTCTTACCTAAATGGATTTCCAAAGAACAACCTTTAATTCGTTGCTTAGATGCTTCCAATTATCCAGTGTAACTGGAACACGCTTGTGTACAGGCAGACCTAAATAAGAAGATAACTTGACTGACCCATCTTCTATTGGTTCACCTTGCCCATTAAACTCAACTTCAATTCGACTTAAAATATTTGAAGGAAATCAAAAGGCTTTAGTTGTTCCTCTAAAAAAAATTCACAATTGAAATTGCATTGACATTGCCCTTTTTCTCGCTTTCTTCAACAACTTCAATATTTCCTTCTTATTGCATTGTAGTGTCATTGACTGCTTATGGGTTGTCTTGAATTTGAGCATCATTATTTTCAAAATTATCTGCATTCTGAGTATGTGTTGACTGTAGTCCTATTTCTTTTTGTACTTTTACCCAATTTCTACAAATTAAAACACAACATTAGATTGGCCTAAGAAACCTTTATTACTTAGAAAATAACAATCAGAAAAATAATCAAGTACATGACACATAATACCATGAATACCATCATATAACAGTTGAATTTATGGTTTTATGGCAGCCATAACAATCAGCATCTCCAGGTATCGACAGTATTTGGTAACGTAGATTAAGAGAAGAGTTATAGCCACTAACTTATTTGTCATAGAACCGTCTAATTTACATCTTGTGGTCTACTGCAAGAGTTATACTAGCATATTATTTAAAGACAAAAGAACAAGTTTGTAGTTAAACTATACTGAGAATCCTTTCTAACACACAGGGACCATATTTGAATACCAAAATGAGAATAAGATCTTTCCTTATTCTTTACAGTCAACATTTACATGGCATCAAGTTTAATTATATGCATATAATTGTACAAGAGAGTAAATCACCCTCACTGATTTCTTCTCCATTGTTTTACAAATATAGTAAACAGTACATCTCTTTCAAGACACGATAACAAATATGCATAAAAGTATACATAAAAAATAGAAAACTAGAAGGGAATATATACTGCCAAGTAAATAACTTGATATGGCCTTAAGAACATCGTTTTTTGGGTTATGCATAAACATACAAAGGATGGTTATATTTTAACAAATTGTATCAAAAAAATATTATAATCCTTAACACCTTGAACATAAATGACGTGTGGTTGCTTATTATATTTTTAGGATTTCTTCTTTCAATCGCATAGAATAGAAATTTTTTATTTTATAGTATTATCATTATGATTCGCATCAAAACTATGCATAATTCCCATTTAAGTGGGAATTTATTAAAATTATAGTTATTTCAAGTTTGAGAGTTTATTTTAAAAAATTTATTTGATTTATTAAAATTTGACAAATGTTAGTAGAAAATTCAACTCGTTTGAACAATCAAGAGGATTAAGCAAACTAAATTCATTAAGATTACTTACCTATAAATGATGATGGGCCTGCAAATGGTGATGAGCCTGCAAATGGTGAATTCATTGTACTCTATTGGACCCAAATATTAGTTAATCGTCACTATTGCAGCCGTTGCCATTACAACCGTTGTTTAACCATTGCAGCCTGCAAATAACAGTACATAAATGCTGATGGTGACCATTGCAGACTATTTTATTATATGTTTAAACAACAGTCGGATCACCATTGCAGGCTCGTCACTATATATAAATCACATATAGAATATAGAGTGAAACAAAAATAAATCCATTTGAAATCTTGGACGAGGAAGACAAGAACATAATATTGTTGAAAAGAAATTACCTAGGTGAACAAATCGAAGTTAGGGTTTTAAAGCCTGGTTTGATTATGATAGATGAGCCTGAAGAGAATAGAGGCACCAATTATAATTACAACAGCATTGTGGGATCAAATCAATCAGAAATCCCTTTGACCATTATCATTTATAAAAGGTAAGTTAGGAAAAAATGTTTATCAACTCTTGGAGCTATATAGCGGAGACTAGGGCTAACGGTCGCTTCCACTGACGAGCCTGTAACGGGGACAAGGATGTGGACAAATGGAGACAAGCATACAAAAGTGACGATTGACTGAGACGGGAACGAATGCAAACGGGAAAGTGCCTGCAAAGGGACGACTGCAACCTGCCACGGCGCCACTCGACTAACAAATTTTCTTTTGGAGGACGAATATGTGTAATTTAATTTGGATTGGTGAATTGATATTTTGGTAAAATTGTTTCTTAATGGGAATTATTTGAAATGGAGGGAAAGAAAATATATTTAGAGTCTTTAATTTCTGACGGCGTTCACAGCCATGCTAAAGTAATTTATGGTCAAATTATCATTTTCTACAGCAGCCCACTCAAAATCGTTGTACTCTGCTAAGAAAATAAACTTTTGTTGTAGTGTTACGTGATGGAAATATAAAAGATTCTTTTTCTTCTAATGTCTACAGTGTCAAATCATTTCTTTCTTTCTTCTTCCTTAAGCTTTCTAAACACCGACAATCTACCATAATACTCATTCAATCAACCCTCGAGATACCCCTCCTCTTCAGATCAACTTATGCAGATGTTCTCAAATCTGGTCATGGTCACTCTCGCCTATTTCAGATTCGCCCTTCAATCTTAATGCCTCAACCCCATGGATTTAACGTCACAAACACAAACCCCTTTTCTAACGTCGTGGGAGCTCAAACTATCAAGTTTTGGCAGGCCGCGACCCTCTCTGGTACTTCTTATGCATTGTTGTTCACAAAAGGAACGAGTGTGCTATGCGATTCAGATCTAAATATATTTGCTGGCCTTCTTCGAATTCTCTGCTCAAGTCCAAATCTCTCTCAGACTTTAAACTTAACTTTTGCATTAATCTGGAACTCCATACCTTTATCAGAACTCAATTTCCTTCATCTTCAGTTGCCCTTGTTCCAAAGCTTGAAGCTTTATTTGGTGCGCATGATAAACGCACCTCATCAACCCCTGAATAAGATTTTGAAAGGAATCAACTCAATCAAGTAATGAGACAATGGAGATTATCAACAAAGCATTAGAACAATAGTACTGCCTCTAACGAGCCTTGGGTTGCTCACCAAACAGTAGACGAGACGCCTAGTAACAACATTGGTACATTGTTTTTAGGTCCTTATGTATTGGCTTGCCAGCAGTTAGTTGGGAAAACTTTGATAGTGCACCTAAGTATCTAGTAGATGAAAATACTAGTGCACCTAACAATGAAAACCAAACCTTCTCGGAATTTGAGAGTGTTTCCAAGCACTCACTAAAGCGAAGGAATGGGTACGTTTTGAAGCTCAAATTCACAATAGTTTTGATATACTGTATGATCAGGACGGTGAGGAAATGATGTTGAGAGTGGATGGTGATGTTAGTGAAATTCATCTAGAATGTCTTGAAACTGTTTCTATGGATGGCAGGTGAGGTGATTTCATCCTCAAATGGTAGGCTTCTAAGTGCTGACAAGTTGAACAAAGGTAGGAGGAAAAAGTATTTGGCTTTTGTTAAGGCAAATGAGATGCAAAAGGAAAAGCTTGTCCCTGCTGTTGACGATACATCGTACGATGTGCATGTGTTGTCGAGGTTAAGCTTAGAGAGAGTAATATTGAGAATTCTGGCTGTAGGGAAAATAAAGGTGGTGTGGGTTTTTAAAAATTAAAAGAGAAGGAAAGTGAATTTCTTGTTAAGGAAGGAGAAGCTGAAAATGCACGTATAAGGCATGTTGCGTTGGATTCATCAAACAAATAAGTGGAGGGGTATGTTGGTGGCACCAATGCATTGGCTACTGATAAAGAAATAGTTATTCACAGAGAGTGTAGATGTATATGCAGTGAGTGTTATTGAACTACAATCTGACATAGATAATGGCATTCAGACCGACTATGTGGATGTGGTTACTCAGCTAATGGGATTAGAGGCGAGCGCTAAGATCGGAGCTCTACTCGAAGATTGCAGTGCAGGATGCCCTGAGCTCGGATTCTCTGGGTGATGCTTCATTGGAGCCTAAATGCTCTTCAGCAAAATGATCTATCTAGCATGGGGGCTCACTGAAAAGAAGTGCGCGGCTGCAGGGGCTCCTTTGACTTCGACTACTAGAGCTTAAGATACAAGAGAGGGTTGGATCTCTTAGATCATGAGATTCATTTGTTAGAACGTTAGGAGTCTTCATGATTCAGAAGAATGTAACAGAATTAAACCATTTTTCGGAAAATAATTACATTGATATAACACTTTTACAAGAAACTAAAATAGAACTTCCCGACTACCATTTCTATAAAAGACGAGGGGGCATTTTCATTAGTAACTGGATTTGCCTCCTTGCCCGAGGTAACGCAAGAGGGTTAATGGTTGGTTGGAATCACAACTGTGTTAAACTTTTGCAATTTATTAATAACAATCCCTCAATGCACCTTATTTTCATGGATTTAAGAGACAAAACTCTCTTAAATGTCACTAATGTCAAGGGAACGTACAATAATATCGATAGAAGGATCCTTTAGAGCAAGTAACTAGAGTTTAGATTTCTCACTATCGGTCCTTATGTATTGGCGAGACTTCAATGTAACCAGGTTTTTAGTCGATCGTTCTCCTTGAGAGGGTGACTTCTCCATGATGGAAGAATCAGATCAGTTTATTGCTAGCGGTGACTTGATTGAATTACCGTTAGAGTAATAAAAGATTCACACGGTCGAACAAAAGAGAGTCCCCTTCCCAGGCCCTCCTCGATCATTTTTCATAAGCAAGGAGATGGAAGATAACTACCCAGCATCACGAATTAGGGGTCTTCAAACTATATACTCTTATCACTATCCCATTATTCTTACCTGTGAGTTTCATCACATGTTTCAAAGCACCTTCCGATTTAAAAATATGTGGTTTCTAGAAAGCAATTTTACTAATTTAATTACCAATAAATGAATTTCTATGGGCTAGGATAACATTAAATACTTTGGAAATATCACTAAAGTTCTCGTTAGTAAGCCTAGGGACTTAAGAATCTAGAACGATCCGATGTTGAGAAGTAATTAATTAAGATCAATAATAGAAATTTAAATGATTAATTGAGTTTGAAATAATAAACTGTGAATGATTTGGGATTTAATAATGCATTTATATGGAACTTTAAATGATAAAGTATTTTCGAGATTTATATTTATAATTTAAATTCGAAACTACTTTGAAGTAGATTGAAAAGGTGAATTAATAATTTTCAGTAAAGACAAACGTAGATTTTGTAGTTCGTTTTCTTAACTAAATTGGGTTAATAAATTATTTTAAATAATATGATTAATATTTTATATTAATTTAAGTAAATAAATTATGGAAATACTAATTATTTTGTGTAATTAAAATATAATTATTTTGTGCAATGAAGTAAACGAAGTATAAATGAGTTCTTAATCATTTTTGAGCCCAAATTGGTTTAGCTGAAACACTAATTTTATAATTTTTGGATTATTCTATATTAGAGACTTCATTCCAATCCTAAGAATAATATCTCATATCTCACTTTGGTTACTGAACTTTATTTTATCATCTTCCAGTAAAAAGTTTAAAACTTAATTTCCTATTCTAAAATCAAATAAAATGGAATAAAATTATATAAATTCCGAAATCGAGAAAATAAGCTACTCAACATTATATTAATCATTGGATAAGGAGAAATCGAAGCTTTGATCATTATTTCTTTGGATTGGAATTGTCTGTAAGAGGAAGGAGAAGAAGAAGAAGAAAGAATGTGTTGCTACTTCTAGGTGAGTGATCTAACTCACAAATCTATGTCGATCTTGAATTCTTGGATGAGTATATTGTTGTTCCTTGTATATGTGTCGAATTATACAATGATTTATATGTGCATCGAATTAAATGGTGGAAGAAGGGAAGCAAATGATTAGATTTCTACTTCAGATATTAGCGACACTGGTAGGGTCATCGGTCAACCGCCAACAGTAGACAGTGGTGCCACCAGTGTAGTAATATGTCCCTGCATTTGTTTAAAAAAAATATAAAATAAAATAAATAGTATATATACTTTGTGATTTGAATTATTGAACATGTTGAAATTATTTTATGGTTTGAGTTTATTCATAATTTGAAATGCAAAGGAATTTTTTTTATAGATTATTAAATTATTTTATAGGGTATTTAGTTGTAGAAAATTGGGATATGGTCTTTATAATTATAAATGACTTGTAAAGTGACTGTGGAAGTTACATATACATACATACATACATATATCAGGATTTGAAAATGAATTTAGCATTTAATATGTGCTAGTGATTATTTAAATAAAATGAATGTATTATTTATAATATAAATGTTTCAAAAAGTATTGTTATTAGAATATATAGTTGATTTCAAAAGTATTGTTATTTTAAAAATACTCATGGTTTCGAATGCATCGCTCCTGCATGCATACCGGTACGTAATACTAGATGGAGTCGTCTTGTAACGACCCGTAATTTTTTATAATTAAAAACTATTAAATTTAATAAGATTTTGAAATTTAATATTATGAGGAATTAAAATTTATGATTTATTAAGTAGAAAAATAATCAGAATATAATTTAATAAGGTTGATTGAATGAGATTTGACAACTGTTTAAAGTTATTGCAATTCATAGGAATAATAAAGGTAAATAAAGATTTAAATCAATGTTGTAGTAAAAAGATAATTATATGTAATTAATTGAAATTGGTTAATATAGAATGGAATCAATATTTGGTAAGTAATTTATCAACCTTTGTTTGTAAACAATAGGTTAATAGGGATGAATTATTAATTTATTACAATTGATTGATTATCATCTTGATATCTAATCCGTTTGAAATTAATTGTAAATCAATTGAAATTAAATATAATCAAATATTGCAGTTAATATGAGTTAAGATGATAACTATAGAATACGATTATAATAAAATGTAAACTGATGTTAATTATATTCATAAGGTGATGGTTTATTGAATAATAAGTGTCTAAATCGAAATAAAAGAAATTGATTAAAATTAAATTATTATTAACTGGGATTTTACTATAGTTGTAATTGAACTCTGAAATTAACGTAGTTTTTAAATATTGGATTTAACATGGAAAATTTATTTTAAAGATTATAAATTTCTATGTAATCAAAAATGATAAAAATTGTTAAGTTTTAAATTTGAACATGAAAAGTGATTAAATCAATTTAATAATAATTTATTTCATTAATGTGAAAATAGCCATTTTGGCCATTATCTCGGATTTCGACGAAACTAGTTTCATCAGATCTGTAACAGTAGATTATTATAGGATTTCAAGTTTCGTATCGATCGGACTTATCGTTTGATCGTGCGGGCTCGAATCAACTAAAGGAATTTAAATTAATATAATCTGATTTTGAAAGCTAACTTCTTTATACAGTGGAATTTGGATTTGAATTTAGTTCCATTGAATTTAAAAATATCGAAAACATATATTTCGATATCTTGGATGACATACTTTCGTTTCGGAAATGAAACGGGCTTTTCGAGACGTTGTTATCGTTCGACCCAAATTGATCTGTCCATTCATTTCTATTTCAGCTCTGCATATATATAAGCTGTTATAAATCCTAGCAGCCTTTTATATTATATTGTCTGTATGTACATTTCTTTCTCATCTCCTCTTTCCAATGGTAGAAACTTAATTCCCAATTCCAAAACCCTAATTTCAAATTTCAAATCAAAATAAAAAATTTAAACTCCTCAAACCATAGCAAATTATATATCGTTGGAAAGCTCTCAACGAGCGTAATCTACTACAGCAATTCGTTTTTCGATTTGATGCATCATTTGACTAGAAAATGAGGAAGAAGCCTTGGCCGTCCATAATAGAGCTTTTGATTTCAACGGTAGATCGTCAATTATATGACGATCAGAGGGTACTGCATGGTAGAGGGCGATTAAAGGAGTGCATCCATGGGTTTACTTTGTGTCAAAGGTCATCAAAATCGCCAGAAACGGCGATTAAAGGTGCGGCTGCGGCAGCGTTCTCGAGGGGGCCAGATGGTCGCGCTTGGACATGGTGGGAGCGGCGTGGCGAGGGCAGCGTTGTGGTGTTGCCTAATCGAGGTGTAGCGACCTCTAGGTGGCGGCGGTAGGCGTTCTATGATCGGTGGCTACTCTATTGGTTTCGATGCAGGGTTGAACGAACGTTTGGGGTTAGGGTTTGTGCAAGGTAAGATAATTACCAAATTGCCCCATCTTATTTTAATTTTCAAACGTTCTAACATATATAACTTTTGCATACAAACTCGGATTTGGACGCGCTTTTCTCCGTTGCGATCGTATCGAAATTCTAGACAGTGCGGAACAAGTTTGGCTCCATTCTAAGACTGTTGGAATTTCGGGCTTTAATAGGATTTTAAATCGACTGTAAATCAAAGGTGAGTGATTTAATCCACTCACGAATACTAAATCAACTTATATTAGTTAAATTGAATTTATGATGTGATTAGAAGGTAAAACAAAAAAGAAGCGCCTAGCTTCTAGAGTTCGCTTCTTTTCTCAGGCCGGATTTATTGATTGCTGTTTGGTATTTTAAATTGTCATTTAAATTTAATTTGAATTTCTATTGGATTAAATTGCTATTTAAATTAATATTGAATTTAAATTGTTAGTTAAATACCTAATAATGATAACCAGTTAATTGTTGTGATTTATTGGTTGATTTGAATGATGATTGTGATGGATGCTTAATTGTTGACATTTTGGATGATTTGATGTTATGTTTATTTTATGTTATTATCAAACTACAAGTTCTCTTAGTTATTGTTAGGAAAATCACTATGGGCTGAAATGATACATACCCGAACGATCTTATAGATTAGGGAAAAATCATTATGGGTTGAAATGATAAACCCGAGCGATTTTATGGATTTGGAAAATTGTGATTCGAGATACGGGTTGAAATGATATATATCCGGAAATTTAAATTTATCGCGGGTTGAAATGATATATATCCATATCACTTGACCATAGGGTAGAAAATTATATACAGACATCATTAGTCGGTATTAAATTATTTTATAAATGGTAAAGTATGTTTGATTTATAACTTTGGTTTTTTTTTAATTTAATTTAATGATTTTGTTTAAAAATTCATATTTGGAAAATAATTTATTTTTATGTTTTAAATGCTTCAAATTATAAGTTAATATATGGTTTAGACGTAAATTTAAGATTTTAACTTATGATTTTGTTTAGTTTTAAATATATTTTTTAAATAGTTTAAAATTTTACTTTGATAAATTTTTTAATATAGTTTTAATATATATATATATATATAAATTTAATTTAATATAATGAATATAGTTTTAAAGATTTATTTAAAATTTAATTTAAGATAGTAAATATAGACTTTTATAATAACTTAATAAATAAAATATTTTGTAAAAGATTTTAGAATCTTTGTAAAAGGTTTTGTATGGAAATTATAAACGTTTTGTAACAGATTTTATAATGGATTTTATAAAAGGATTTTTATAAAGGATTTTATAATAGTCTTATAAAGTAGTTATAAAGGTTTTAAAGGATTTGATAAAGGGGTTTTATAAAAGAACTTGTATAAATGGATTTGGAAGCGTATAAAGGAATATGTGTAAAAGGTTATGATAATAGAAAAATTGTAAACTGTTTTGGGAATTTATAAATAGCTTTGTAAATGGTTCTAAAGCATATAAATAGTTTATCAATGGTTTGAGAGAGATTTATAAATTATTTTCGAAATTGATTGAAAGAAATATTCCTCGGTATTTATGAATATATCTATACTTTTGGAATAAGTATATGGATATCTCGATATGAAGGTATAAACGTTTTCTGGATTTTTATTTATAAGATTTCAAAAGATATGATTTTAAAATGGAATAACTCGATTTGACAAGAATGGTTAGGTTAAGCGTTTCAAAACTAAAATATAATTGAAGTTAAATGTTTTGGTATTGATTAAATTTGTAACTTGAGACTTTATTGAAATGTTTTATAAAATGGCCACGGTGTGAAATAAGTGTTTGGTTGTTAAAGAGACCGAAATCGGATATTGTCATACTCTCTGCCAATACCGAAAACTACTTTAACAATTGTGCACGTGGTGGAGAATCCATAATGAAGTAGGATGGTTTGGCGAACGCTGCAGGAATAAAGTATGAGAATGATGATAGATGGCTTTGACTTTCGGGTCATAATTAAAATGACTAAAACAGGTGCTATGCTTAGGCCAAGTGGGGTCGCTCCACCTATCGAGCATGCTTCTTCGAACCATATCTATTACTTTGTTATTTAATTGGTGCGCACCTTTGATTATGGGAGTGTGTCATGAGGTGGGCAGTAGTAGCTGCTATGCGTTACCATCAGCCCGGTTCTGCAAAATGATAGTATCCTATCTTGGACATTGCCTCGTGTGTCTTTTCATATTTATTCTGATCGAGCCCACTACGAGTTTGGTTTGTGTCGTACACTATGGAGTGCCCTCTGATAGCCCTCCAGTTTACGGAGGAATTACTATACTGTATAGACTACGATGCTTATATAAAAATGTGTTAAGGGGGATATGGGTAACGCCTTAACGCTATTTTAATACTTTTCTGTAGACATATTATAATAGTGTATTGTGTTATATATGTAAATATTTAACGAATCCATAAGAGATGGAATCCCAAATATCTCTTTAGTTATTGCATGCACGTTAGACACTAGATATGAGATGTAAAATCTCATAAACATCTTTGAAGCCGTTACACTCATATTTACTTATTTTGATTTAACTTACATAAGATCTTTTAGTTCTGACTCGAGTGTTTTGTCTTTTCATTACACTCGGATCAGCCTGAGTATTTCAGTGTTGAAGACTCTATTTCTGGAGGACGAAGACGGAGTTTGGTATTATATTACTAGTATTATTCCACTGCATCATATTGTTCTACTGCATTTTCCTATTATACCTGTTGTATGTATAACTCTAATTTGTATTGTAAAGTGTAATCAAATGTATTTGTAAAACAGTTTCATTAATTTTTTATTTGATTATTATATTTTGTCATTCCATTGTGAGATTCTGTATTTTTCTTTTCCTTCTTTTCTGTTATTTTCTTATTTACCCTATTAACAATCCTCCCTTTTGAACGGTTTTATTTAACATGTGTGGTTTATTGTCGATTTAAACCATCCAAAAAGGTGGGTCGTTACAGTTAGTATCAGAGCTAGATTTAGCGATAACTTTAGCTTTGTGGGGTTTAACTCATTAGACACTACACCATACAACTCAATTTGCCACACCCAAATGAGGAAAAATTGCCACGGTCCAGAGCCGTGGCAATTTTACCATGGTCCATAGCCGTGGTAAAATAAATTACCACGGGTATTGGCCGTGGCAATTTTGGAACGACCTTAGACCGTGCCAAAGCTGTCAAAAAAAATTCAGCCCCCACTCCCCGTGTACAGATCTCGACGTACACTACAAGAAAAATTACCATCAACAGCATCTACCCTCAGCGTTCTTCTTTGAAATGCAGTCAATTAAAATTTCGCGTGGTAAAAATTTACGTCCAAACGCTGAGAAAACCTAAATAGGGATTTGCCGCTTATTTTTTCCACTTTCCCCAATTAATTTTACCGCCCTCTCATTTCGTTAACACTCACAGTTCGGAACAAACTATATCGCTACTCCAATCACCGAAGTTTGCCTTCGTCGCCACCCACCGTTCATCCTTCGTTCATATTCGTCACTGCTCATCTTCAGGTAATTAGCGCAGCTATTTATCGATTCCTATTTAGGCTTTTATGTTCGTCGATTAGTTTAATCATTCTCGAGTGTTCGTTGATTCGTAATTAGCGCAACTATTTTGTTTCTCAATTGCCCTCAATCAAACTTCGTTACGTCGACTTTGTATGTAAACTGATGTTAATGAGTTTATTTAGATTTTTGTACGTTAATAAGTTTATTTTAATAGGTTCTTTCTTGCAATTTGGAATGTTAACATGATTATTGGTTTACTGGTGTGGTTTTTTTTTTGTTTTTTTTGTTTTTTATGTAAAAATCTGGATTCTGAATTCTGGGATTTGAGATAAATGTCGTTGTTGTTGAGAGAGTACATTGAGGTAGGAGTTGAGACAAAATATTATTGTTCTTGTATAGGAGTGTTAAGATAGAAGTAGAAGCAAAACTTTATAATTCAAATACATTTTGGCTAGCAGTCATCCACTTACACCATATATCAGTGCCTAAGGAAAATGAAAAGGAGTCTAGATACACTTTAACATATATCAGTGCCTAAGTTAATGACTCACTCAGTTCAACTTTATAATTCAACTCATATCTGAAATTATACAATCCTATAACAAATATCATTTCACAAAATTATTTTTTTGATGGAAACGAGTATAACCATAGAACATATTTAGATAGATGATCTACTTCAAGCAACATTTGGGATTTCACACAAAATTTCAAAAACTCTAATTTTCAGCATTTAACTAAAGTTACATATATGCTCTAATCCATGTATATATACGTTTCCATGTACGTTCATATACTCCCAAGTGACTATTCAAACATGTGCGTACAGAAAAAGTTACTAAAATATTTTTATTAAGAGAATGCATCGTGGTTCTAATTATGATCACTCACTTACTGAATGCACTTAAAATAATTCATTCATTAATGTGTTGCCATAATATTATGGTATAAAAATGGATAAAGTACAGTAAGTATTATACTGCCAACTATGTTCAAGTTTGAACCATTACTCTTTTTCCTCCTTCTAATATGTTAAGAGGGCCTCCATGATTGTGAGCATCTGATGAGGTAGTGGAGTAGGTAAGTTGACCTTATTTTGACCTGATTTTGAACCATTCACTGATAATTGCTATGGGGGAAGAGGTAAAGGTTACTGAGGCAACTATTAGAGTGTTGTAGCTTTATTTTGCATGCATTGCTGAAGTCTCTATTTAATCAATAACTTGATTTGAACTCTCAATTGCCAACATTGATTGGTATTATGCCATGTAGAATTATGAAAGCAACAAAATTTTCCATACAACTTATCTTTTTATATCTCTACCTTTAGGTGTGACCTCCAATAGTTTGATGTACGTCGAGTAGCCATTTAAGTGTTGTCTTTTTCATCGATTAACTTAGGATATGCATTAAATCAAAGCTCTAAACCTTTTCCATCTCCATACCTCTTCCACCCTCCATTACCGTTTGTTCAATTTCGACCATTGTTTTCCCCCATTGTCATTTTACTGGTGAGATTCAAAAAAACTGCTTTGAGAGTATTTTATTGTCACTAATAAAAAAGTTGTACTGCTTTGAGAGTTAGAAGTGTACAAGTGCGAGAGACCGAAGACGCATCTGCTCTTTTATTTACAAAGCAATCATGTAATAAGCAGGCTATCGGGCTTGTATTTTTTTTTGCCCAAAACCATATAATGTTATTACGTACAGCTGTTATATAAACAGCAACATGTATCACACTCTGATATAATAATTTTGCAAAGCTTTCTTTCTCATTTCATGCAATTCAAACATTCTTCTCAAAACATCAAAGTAGATCATTAAATTGTAAATCTTATATGGTATCGGTGCTTCAGCCTGACGGCATATTAGTAGCCTGAATATCATCAGAGTTATCATCATTTGATAATTCATGAGTTTTTTGAAATCTCACCAGTAAAATTCACAAGTAGTATGCTTATAGTAACACCATTATCACTTTTTTTTGTTGTATGCGTTTTTTGTTAGGCCAATTTATTTTTCATGAAACTCATAATTTACAATTTAAGTGTACAATGATTACTCTACGTAGGTGAAAGACCCCAAGCTGACAAATAAAAAATAAAAGATATCTCAACGAGCTGTTTCAACTATATAATATGTTTTAACCTATATAGTTTTCTTTGCTATATTAAGAACATAATATTTAGTCTAAACATGGCTAATTTATAAATTATAACCATAAATCAGGAGATTTCCCCCTTTTCACACACTATTTAAATAGTGATTGCACTATATGTACATACACTTAAGTGTGAATGCTAATCCATAATGCATTGTATTTAAATATAATATTTTATCTGTTCTTGTGACAATTTCAGGTTATGTATTTTATTTTTATTTGAACAGATAATATTCAATGTGGTAGTGTGAAATAAAAATACTCAACATTAACACTGCATGATTCACTCTTGTTTCCATTTTTTTTAGCATTTGTCCACTTATTCATTTTGTGTTAGCTTTCATTTAAAAAAATATTAGTCCATTTGTTTTCATTTATTTTTCCTTTTGTGCATTTTGTTGTTTCATTGTTTTCTTCTGTGTTTTCCACATTCCATTTGAATTTGTTTTGTATGTTTTATGCATTTGCATTGTTAATTCCATAGGAAAAAAATCACATTGCCTTGGTTACTTTGCATTTGTTTATAGTGACATTTTGTTTACTATGACACTTTGTTCTGTGCATTTCTGTTCAGAATTCTATAATGCATTTTGTATACTTCTGTTCTTGCATTCAGATTCACATTTCTACGTTTCTTTTTACATTGTTTTGCATTTTTTCTTTTTTTGGTCCCTCTGCATTTACATTGTGTGTTCAAGTTCTAACGTGAATCCACTACCTCAAACTTTAACATCACCCTTCCATCTCCTAACTCCTCTCTTCGACCATCTCAGTCCAGCACCTTCCCCACTCACAACAACCATAACTCCATCATCTCCCATCAACAAAACCACCAAGCTACTGATTCTAACCCACCAGCATTCATCTCCAAAGACTCCGCAACCTAAAGCTTCCAGCAACAGTACCATCAACGACAGCCTCCACTCTCCAGTACAACCCTAAAATCCACATGCAATCCCCTACAACCATCAAACATTGTCGCTTCTCATTCACTAGAAAATCCAAATATGCCACAAACTGCCATATCAAATCTGCATTCCACCCTCATATCAGCAAACACAACCACCACACCTGCATCTCACAACCAAACTGCTACCAGCGAGTCCCCTATTCATCGGTGCTTTCACCACATAACTACCATATTCACTGCCTTCACCTTACACTTCCGACCAGACTGCCTGCAAACACCAAAACTCCTGCCTGCACCTCCCTAGGCAAACCACCTTATTTATAATAAATAACATATTTATTTTATTTTCCTCTGCTATGTGTTTACAGAGTGAATATAGTGGACATTTTGTTATTTTTTTCATAGATTTATATTACAAACTAGGTGTTTTCATATGAATTTTATGACCTAATTGTTGGCGACCTTCGATATTTTTTCTTGCAGCTCAGAGCTTCCACGATCCTTTTAACCCAAGCATTAATTCATCAAATTGATATGATTTATACCATTGTTCATTTTTATATAACAGTTTTTCATGCTGTCTGCAGTTTAGTTTTTGATTTTTTTTTGTTTTTTCGAAACTTTTGGAGCCTAGCCTTTGGCAGAGTTGAACATTAAACGGGAGGAGCATGCTTCTAAAACAAGTTTTGTACTATATAATGATATCGATTTCCATGTTTTTAATGATATGTTGTTCTATAATGAAGCTTACATTTCTATTTCACGCTACACAAGTCTTATACCATTGTTCTATAATGATATGTTTTTAATGATATCGATCGTAGCTAAGAAAATAAACTAAGTAGACAAGAAAGTAAAACAAGATTGCATTTTTTTCATAGTGATATCACACTATTAATTTTAGAATATAATTTCCATGTTTGTATAATTATTTATTTATATTTTCAGTTAGTGTTAAATGAATTACCTTTCAGAAATGTTGAACTTCTGTCCAATTTGCATGAAAAATGTCTGTAACTTTTCTTAAAGTTAATTTACAACTACATAAATTCTGCACTTCGATTTAACATTTTCTGTGCATTTTTCAAAAGATGAATGATATATGCATTTTCCAAAATATATGATTCTGCACTTTGATTTAACACTTCTGTTACTGTTTCAATTATAGTCTGAAATGTTTCTGTTTTTGAAACAACATGTTCTGTTTTGTAGGCTAGATTTAAACTAGATGAAGTATGGCAAAAGGTCCCCATTCTTCGGCAAATGGGATGTATTTGGAGGTGTTCAAAAAGCAAACTAGTTGACAAGTTATTAAAAGCAAAAACCATAGAGGAACGGCTTCAACTAAAACTAGATAATGTCAAAACTACGAAGGAATGGAAGAGGTTTGTTGAGTCCAAAACGAGTAATGAGTTTAAGGTAATTATTATATAGTAATTGTTTTAGTCCTTTCTATATATAAAATATAAGTGCACAAAGAATGCAAATTAACTAATTAACGTGATAAATCTTTATAATCTAGTTACGAAGTGAAAAATTCAAATCCATGAGGGATAAACAAATGCCGCATACTTATAGTCGTCGAGGAATGGCACGATTAACTGAAGATATGGTGAGAAAAAATATTTGATTACTTTACTATGATTATTTGTTTTATCTAATGTTATGTTTATTTTTAATGCAGAAGGAGGAAAGTGTAAATCCCTCTTCCATTTCTAGAGTTGATGTTTGGATTAAATCTCACACCCAAAAAATGGCGAACCCGTGAATGTACATGTTGCCGAAGTTATTATAAGTGCTTTTGACCTTTTTTAAAGTAATTATTTTGAAAATAATATAATTTAGAACTCATATGCAAAATATAATTTTTGTAGGAGAAAATAAACAAAAAGGTGGAAAATGAATCACAATCTAGCTTAACATGTAATTTCAAAAATGATGCTCTCTCACAAGTGTTGGGACAAGACAGACCGGGACGACTACGTGGAATGGGAAGAGGCATGACTGCGGCCAAGGCGGTTATCTCACAAATCAAAGATACTCAAGTAGCACAATGTCAACATAGTATTTCAGAACTGAAGCAAGTGGTTAACATGTTAATGAAGCGTCTGGTACGACTTTTAATTTATATTTTAAATGTTTACAAATATGTTGGATAAGATCGATGCATTCTAGTTTTTCTTTAACATTGATCCCTAGGAATGTACGAACATCCGGATGCTACCCCTTAATTTTATTTTACTTTATCATTATACTATCTTTCCCATTAAATCCTTGCAACAAATGAGATTATAGAAATGTGCATAGCTAAGGTTCAATTAATATCAGATACTCTATTTTCTATTTTAATTTGGAAAACAAAAATAATCTATCACCTAAATCAATCGGCGCCATTCAAAAATTTGATCTAAAATTCAGATAATGTTCTCCTTTTTTGTGCAAATTTATATTTAAATGATACAACTTCTTTATAATTTCTTGCATAAACTCAAAGGGATATATATGTAAGCAAAGCATGCTATCTAACCCCAGTTACAAAACTGAAAGTGGACTAAACTGGAGTGAAACTTCGGTGATTATTAGTTTCAGGGGAGTAAAAAGTTGATACAATTTAAAGTTGATTTTTATATGTTTTTGTTAGTAGATTATATCTATATATAAAAACCAATATGTATGCCTAAAACCTATAGTAATTTATTGTCAAATAGTTAAGCATGAAAATTCTATTTCATAGTTTTTAGTTAAATTTATAAGATTTGAACACCAGAATTGTAAAAGACTGTAAGTCGAGCTTTCTAAGTTGGATGTTCTTTTCATTATATTCAATTGTGACGTGTTATGAATTAAATTGGATATCTGGAAAAATTATTATCACATTAACGGATTATTTTGCTGCTACCTTACATATAAACATCACATAGATATATGAACTATGTTGAAACTTGGAACGTTTATGTCATGAGTAAGCAGGCCTGGCCCTAGGTAAGGCTGGCTATCAAGCCTGCTACTTGGGGCAACAGTGCAAAAGTGGGCAACAATTTATGGGTTTGGATGATTTTTTTTTGTTGATATTTTTAGTTTGCTGACACTACTGAGTTCATATTTTCAGTTTGCTGACACTGCAATATTAACATGAAATATTTTTCGTATTGTGTGCATCAGTAAATAATCAGTGGTTGGATGTGATACCAATTTCTGTTCTCAGTTTCCGTGTCTTCTACAAAATCTCCTTCATTCATTATTTATGGAAATTAATAATTGGTGGTATTCACACATAGAAAATATGCTCTGTGTTATGAAAGAATAGCCCAGGATAAACCTAGGACTGTGTGCGGTATGTAGTTTTGGTCTTTGAGCTGTATGTGTAACGTCCGTATAAATAAAATAAACATACATGTATATTCATCTATACATGTATATTCATCTATAAAATAACGAGCTAGATTTTGATCGAGCCATAATCCAGAGGGTCCAATGGCCGAAGAACCAACAAACTAAAGTTCGCATGATGCTTCGGATGAGCATTCAATGCAATACCTGCAACACATATATTAATAAAGGAACCAAATTTAATTCTTTTAATGGGGTATGAATATGCTTTTAACTCAAGTTATTTTACTGCATTGTAGCTAGGTTCTCCATGTACACAAATTTAATCCAAACTTCTCATTGAGCTCATCTGTTTTGGAAGATATTCTACTGATTCTATATATAAAAATTGATTATGCAAACATATCGAGGAATGCAAATATTCAGGTTTTATTTTAAATGTGCAAAATGCTCTGCAGAGTTGACTATAAAGACAGATCCTCGGAATTCTGGTTTTGTTGTAGAGTCGGGAGCAGCCTGGAATTATGAGCCTTGGCGGGCAACTGATGAGGTGAGATATGTTATTTGTACTCTAATGTCTTGTTCATATAGAATTAATATCTAGCATGTGTAATTTCAGGCAGTAGAAATTGAAAAAAAAAAGGGAGAAAAAGAAGAAATGGGAGGTGGAATGAAATCATAAGAGAATAGGGCACAAGATTCAAAACAAGATATGGGCATGATGGCTAGTCTTGAAGAACTGAAATCTCTGAAGGTGAATGTTTTAACAGATCACCGTTAGAATTTACTTGTGACTATATTTCTTTGTAAACCTTGTGTAATTCTAATTCATTGATGTTCTATTCATCAGTGCAGGCATGCAATTGTAAGTATAAATGATGTGCTAGCAACGTCGCAGCAAAAGGTCAGTATATCTTTATTTTTCTTGTTACTTTACTTTGTGTAGACTCTGGAAGCATTCATTTTCTGTATGACATTTGATTGATGGCAACATGTAAGAACTGACAGCTAAACTAGCACATATATTAGTATAAAATCTTGATTTTAAATGAATGCATTAATTTTTCCAAAGCAAAATAAACTTATAGTTTGCTAGATTAATCAAGTATTTGCCATGTTGGATTCACTGAATGATGCGTTAGTATAGATGAATATACATGATGTGCTAGCACCATTGCATCTCAAAGACCAAAACTACATACCGCACACAGTCCTAGGTTTATCCTGGGCTATTCTTTCATAACACAGAGCATATTTTTCATTTACTGATTGGTGGCTTTGAACTAGACTTCTAGAACATCCTAAGATATTCACATGATGTCTTGACAATAAATATAGCTTGCTTCCTACTCGTTTGAAATTTGGAATCTTTTATCCATAGCCTTCTTGGAAGTTACATCCACTCTAGTTTTCTTTTTCATAAATTGCACACTTTTGGAAAAAAATGAATACGCAGTTTACAATACTCTTTTGTTTGAAAAAGGTTTCATATAGATCAATTAATATGAAGTATCAACCCACATCTTCCTACTGTATGCTCTTTTGAAACCTTTTTTACCATTTCTATATGAACTACTCATTTTGTGTAGGAGATCTTTTCAGATAATCTTCATCACCACCGAAGATTCTTTAATTTCTAAAGAACATGTGGTTAGAGTTGGAATATATCAATAATATAAGATTCTATTTTTGTATGCATGTTCTATATATCTGTTTCAATTGTTTTCACAATGTATGGTCGCTAAGTTAAGCAATTTTATAATATATCATACTCATTGTACACTGTGATATTTTCTTCCTACACGTTTACAGGTAAATTAAAATAAACAATAACCAACGAAACTGACCATATCCTAACTATGTACTTAGGCATAGCTATGATCATTATTATCAAACAAGTTCACAGTACTTTAAACAAATATTTTCAGGAATATATAGCAGCAAAGGTTCAGACGAAGATTGCTGGCAAGTTTCTCACTAGGATAAGAATCATTAAAAAACTTAGCAATACCCAATCGACTAGTATCCTCCCCGAGGTAACAAAAATTTGTCTGAAAAATCTATCACCCAATTATATTGCTGTAAATTTGGTATAAAATAAATTTTTACATCCTATAACCTGTGCCATTAAATTGCAGTCTACCCTCCACAAAAGGGTTGGTAAATTGAAGTTCGGTGTGCTCGCCATTTACTCTTTCTTATTCACACTTTATACTGTTATTTAGTGATAATAATGTGCTTAATCACTGGCCCAGAGTTTGCGTCCAGCTGTGACTTGCCACCAATCATTTAGACTTATTTATTTCTGTCTTCAATTATTGTTAGTTATTTTTACATTATTATATCATACTTGTGAAACACTTAATTGTGTAATATTGTTGGATACTACAATAAAACTCATCTATGTAAATCATACTTAACAATAATGTTGGATACTACAATAAAACTCATCTATGTAATATCTATTAGTGTAAACCGAGAACTGTGATAAAAATATTGATTTGCTTGTAATAATTGTATTGAGATTATCAGATGGGTTTAGATTTTAATTTATGTTTACTCACCGACTTCAAATTTTTTCATCGCAGGTAATTAAAGATGGCGATGGCACATTCTTCTTCCGTAGCAAGTAGCAAGCATATGAAACTTTTTAGATGCACGTTTTGTTGTTGGCATTTGGTGCGGAATTACTTTATTGATATTATATTTTTGTTTAACATATACCTTATCTTTGTTTAACAATATTATGATAACTTGGTCTACTGTGTTATTTTTGTTTATGGATATTATTGAAACTTGATTTATAGATGTTTTTTGTATATTAATATTGTTTTAGCTAGTTTATTTAACAGATTATTATTCATTAGAACATGTTATATATACTGGTTGCTTGATTATACTTAAAATGTAGTTCTGAAATATGCAAATATAGTGGAATGTTAATGCTGTAAAAATTATATAAATAGAAGACAGCATTTATTTTAATGCTGTCAATGAAGAAACAATAGCGTTTAATTCGTGTTGTAATTATCATTAAATAGTGAGTAACAGCGTTTATTAAACGCTGTTGTAAGCTGTAGTAAAACATCATCCCAACTGTAAAAACATAACACAGCACGCATTAAACGCTGTAATAAAAATATTAACAGCCTAAATAAAACGCTATCAAAAGAATAATTTCCACAGCGTTTAAAATTAAGCTGTTGTAAGTTTTCTTTATACGATAGCTTGTCGTTATACAGCGTTTGTTCTAACGCTGTTGTGTCATATAACAGCGTTTAATAAACGCTGTGGTATCAAGTTTTTTACAGCGTTTTCTATTTTGCTGTTAAAACTTTTGCATCTACGACAGCATGTCATTATACAACATTTATAATAACGCTGTCGTATCATATAACAGCGTTTTTGAAACGCTGTCAAAAGCTGTTTCTGGTGTAGTGGTATTCCCTTCTTCAAAAAATAGAACGTTCCTCTTTCACAAAAAAATATAGAACGCCTTGCCCTAAATCGATCTAAATCAATCACCGTCCCAGATCTCATCCATTTTCACTCCCCTCGTGTCCAGATCTCATCCATTTTCACTCAAATCGATCACTACTAGCCTGTTTTCATGGTATAAGGCAACTAGTTGAAGTTGACTACTGGTGAAGGAGCTTCTCGACATAGAAGTAAGTGAATTTTTATTTTAATTGATGCTGTCGTTTGAAAGCAAATCTATTGATTTGTTATTATTTCGGAAGTAATTAAATATTGTGGGATGATTGTTGGTAAAGTTGGGTTACCCAAATCGAAGTGATTTTGTTTTTTTCATGAAATATAAGCATTCGGTTTTTTAAATTAGTTTAGTTCAAATTTATTATGGTTTTCCATTACCAATTGAAGTGGGAAAAGTTGATTTTCAGTTGGTTTTTTGCTTTGCTGTAGAATTTGAGAGTACTCGGTTTTGATTACCAAATAATATGAAAATTTTGAGAATTTAGAAGTGTAGATGATTGTATTTTGGCTTCCTCAAGAACCGCGTATATCTTAAATTCAACAACTGAAAAACTGCGAAGGAATCAGAATGACTGTTCCCAGTTTGTTTTCTTAACATATATTAAGATCACTTTTAATTATAAATTGAGTTAAGCATCTTAAATATTGAGAGGTTAGGAAATAAAAATAGTAGTTTAATGACAATCCCTCTTGGGATTGAAAGTACATAAGATCAAAAACCTAATACTACTATACAAGAATCATAAACCAGAGATAGTGTAACGACTCGACTTTTGACTCGACTTTTCGTCGCTCGAAAATCGACATTAATATGTCCACTGTATCAACTGCCGAACAATCGAATGCCGGAAAACCGAATTGTTATGAAGAAAAAGAAGAGGTAGAAGAAAACAGAAGAAAAAGAAAGAAGAAACAACAGAAAAACACAGAACGATATCAAAATCTCACATTCACAGCGGAACAACATATAATAGATAAATGAATAATCTTCAAGTCAAAGAACTATATCATTTTATACATTACATCATCATCAGAGTTTACAACAGCAATATACAACACAACGCAACACTGGACAGTTATATGAACTTGTCCATACACAGAATACACAGCGGAATAAATAATATCATATACAAGTAATACGTCTCGCCATCCAGCTCGCCACTAAGCTCCACAGCATCTCTTGAATCCAAAATGACCTCATAACCTGACTCTAGACTGCCCGTGTGGAAATTGGTGGGCACCCAGAGTTTAGGAAGGAAACAATAAACTCCAGGTCAGTCATGGTGACTGGTGTGAGAACTAAAACAGTTTATCTTTAAAACAACAACAACAAAGCAAGTAGAAAAATATCCGCAATGCTTTTGGAAAATAAAAGATCGAATTGAAATCCTTTTTACAATTTGTTAAGGGTAGTTTGGGCTTTAAAAATTGAATTTCAGCCCACTTATGTTTAGATGCCGAGATTCTATCTGAGGCAAAACCCATTCTCCTTTTTGTTCGTTCAAAAACCCGGTCCCCCTTTCATTTTTTCGTGAAACCCTAAATCAAATCGAAGAAGTAAAAATGGCAGCCTCGTAAAATAAGGGCTGCTCGTCGCTCGTTCTTCAATTCGATAGCTAGAGCTTTGGAAAATCGAGGGTGCTGACTTCAATCAGATCGATCGAAAGCTCCATCGATCGTCGTGTGCTGCGCTTCGGAAAAGGTGAGTGATCGCATCACTCACATCTAATTCAAATAGCTTGAGCTCGTTTGTTTATTTGTTCTCGTTGGCTTCGGCCATTCTTGTTCATGGTTGGCTTTAAGTTGGCTATCGCTGCTTTGAACTGATGATTTTATCTATATTGGGCTTCGGCCATTAGTTTTTGTTTTGATGCCTGAGATGATGCTTTGAATGGCTTTAAACTGCTAGTGCACCTGGTTTCATATGTATAATTGAAATTCTCTTTGTCTTTACTTTGTGACATCGGCTTTGAATTGCTGGCATTTTTGGTTTGTGTGAAATTCTGGTGACTTCAGAATTGATTTTTATTGGCCGTGACCACACACTGGTTCGTACATGCTTTGACATTGGACCTTTCTCAGTGATACTGGCCTTGACTTGGTTGCTAACTTGATTTTGTGAAAATAATTGTGAATGGAATTTGGGTTAGGCTCTGCCTTGATTTGAAACCGCAGTTCCCTGTTTTTGAACTCGTTTCGTTGTTGTTGATTTCTTGTTTTTCTGGTATTCATGGCACTGCCTTATATCGTGAACGCCACTGCTCGACTTCCATCTGACTTCGGTCACGTGGTTGTGTGAATGTGATTTCATAACTTCGTATTATCATCAGCTATCACTATTGCTTTGTTATTGTTTCTGACCATTTCGATTTGAACTTAATACTTTTTGTTTATCGAAGGTGGTTTTTGAAATTGAGCCTCGGTCTTGGTTGTTTGAATTCGTCTTTGACTTCGGTCTTGATTTGTATATGACACTCCAATGTGTGTCAGTTTTGTTTATTGAGTCATGATGCATTGCTTTGGCTGCCTTGTCGATCATAGCGATTCATAGGTCTTGGACTTTGTTGTTGTATATTTGACCTTGCTGTGCTTGTCACTGCATTTGGTTAAGGCTCGATCGACATCACTGTTGGTCTTTGGGTTACATTGTTGACTTTTGTCACTTGAAAACTGTTCTTGAACTTGACCTCGTTTATTTAATTAACTGTGCCGATGAGTGGGCTTTTGTGCAGTATTTTCTGGTTTGGATTGCATTTACATTATCTTTGTTGTAACTCGGAGTCTGTTGATGCTGGTTCATGTATTCATTGAGATGTTCAGGTTGCAATTAGGCTTGCTGCCTGGTCATCATTGTATGTTGTCACTGCTCTTGTATTTGCAGTTTTCATTTTGTGCATTTGCGTTTGGGGTCATTACTTTGTGTATTCCTATAGTCTGGTGGCATTTCACTGTTGCATACATGTTCTTGAATTCGTATCTTGTACAACTTCCCTGAGTTGAACCCGTCTTTTATTTGGGTTTGACCTTGTGCTCATGTACTGTCTGGAGTTCGAATACATGTATCACTTGTGTCTATTGAGTTTGAACATCCACTGCATTAGTTCATTGATATAGCTCGACAGTTTTGGGTCCATGTGCATTGTCACTGCATATTTTGTTGCATTATTAACCTGGTTGTTCTGCAGTTCCTTGTTGCCACTTCTGTTTCACTTTTGTTCAGGTTGTATTTATTATTTTACTACATCATGTGGGCAGTCTTTGCCTGTGCATGTTTGTCACCTGATCTGGTACACTTGATGTTGTTGTCTTCATTTGGCATTTGGATTTGTTTGTGTACCTCACAGCTATATGTGCTTATTGTATATATTGGATGCCGTGCACCGGTTATCTCCACATCATCGTATAATTCGAAGTCCGGTTTAAGTTGCAGTAATACCGCTTGCATTCTGGTTTCTCTATACTTGATCTTCTGAGTTGTTTTTAGTTGTGTTGAGTCACGATAGTCATGACTTGACCTCTACAATTTTGATTGCTGTTAGTATTCACTGTTGTTATGATTTCACGTACTGTGTGGCGAGGCAGTGCACGCGTGCGTGTACTGCAGCCACACAGAAATTTGATTTGATTGATCATTTTGAGTTTGCTGATTTGTTGTTTAACACTGTTTAGTGTTATATCTGCCGTTATCCGATTCTCTTATCGAGAAGTTGGATATACGAGATTTCTGTGACTGTCGTCTATTTGATATTTGATTATTACTACTTCTGTGCATTAATAACTGAGTTTGAATTAGACTGACCCGTGTATTATTTTCTTTTGAATTTAATACTCGGGTCAGACCCGAGTTATTTCAGGTTGTAGATTTCTTGCTTTGGATTGCCGTTTGAGCTATAAAGACTTTTCATATCTTTTGAAGGGGTCTTCGTCTTTTTGTAGTAGTCCGTGTATTGATTTAGGTTGCTATGTATTCATGTATATTAGTCGATAATGTACTTGCATATATAACTTCCAGAGTCGACAGTTGAAGTTGTATCATATGTATTGTGTCAAATGTATTGTAACTGACATCAGTTATTATATATATGAGACCTTTTGTTTTATCTGTGTTCCGCAATTACATTATCTGTGTTATTATTATATTTATTGTCCTAAACTATTATAGCCACTGTGTAGTAGCTTTGAGTTTGTATCGGTATGTCGGATTCCATCCTGAAATAAAAATGAATGTTATACTATCTGACATATCGGTGCTCGCACAAAGCAATTACACGGATGGTCGCTCCTCAACAGCTTTATTCTCCATGCTAGTTGACAACATTACACCGTAGTGTTATTGACTAGTGTGGGTATAGAGGTGGGGCGTCACACAAACCCATCTTGTCGTCCAAAACCCTAATGCACGTGACCCAACCACTCGCCTAAACGACGATCAGATGATGTCATATCGAAGCCCCACTCCACCTCGACTTCCGTACCAAATGCCATGAATTCCGGTCGCCCCCTTGCCTTGATTTCCGAGCCCAAACGTGCGACTTTGATTGTGAATTGCCGTTGATTTTCTCAACGAAAATCGATCATCCCCGTATGGATTTGTAGATCTCACTTAGATCTACAATGTTGTAGTTGAAATGTTTTGCTAAATGTTTATGGATCGAGAGAGATTAAGGAGGAAAGTTTCAAAAGTTCTTAGCCATTGGAAATTAGGGCCGGCTGAAGCTTTAGAAGGGAGAGGGTTTGCAAATGAAGAGAGTGAAGTCCTTTTATAGAAAATTTACCGAAAATCACTATTCACTCGATTTTCCGAACTCCAAATCTCGCGCGATGACCGGCGTTTCTAGGGTTTAACCCACGTTCCGGACACAATGGAATAGGTTTCGGGAGCTAATTCGATCATCTGTGCAAGTTACGGTAATAAATGATCAAATTTAAATTAAACCGATTTAAACAGATTTTGATGCATTTTCACTTGCCCCGGACAAACGGTAAATCCAGTTGACACGAAATTTGAAACCATACAATAATATCACATTACGGATCCGATGAAACTAGTTTCGTCCAATTCTAAGACTGTTCGAAAAATGGCTAAATTTCACTAGTCGATTAAATATTAAAATATTCAATTTTCATAATTTAACTTTAAATTCGATTTTAAAAGTTCTATAACATCACTATAACTTCAATATGATTTAATATAACTTCATAAATCATTTTTAATCACATTTAAACCCAATTTTCAATTAATTCTGTAATTTCAAATATTAATTTATCAATTTAATTATCCAATTAAATCCAGATATTCGAAAAATAAATTATTCGACTTATTAATTTTACTTGTTAATATTTAAAATTAATTAAATAAATAAATTTAAATTGACAGAAATTCCGGGTCGTTACAAACTTCCCCCCCTAAAAGAATTTCGTCCTCAAAATTACCAAGTAAGAAAAATTCACAAAACCCATTAACTTTCCAAACCAACCCGTTCAAATTAGATTTACAAATCTCTTAAGTGTTTAACTTTTCCAAAATCCATAGTTAAACTTCTTTCAATAACTTTTACTAAGTTTTCCAAAATTTTCCAATTTTCTCAAAAATATTCTAACGCCTTAAATTTTCAGAAAAATTCGCCAGCGTCTCCTTTGCGCGGTTCGATCGTAGTAGGATCACAATAGACATAAATATGTATACATCGACCCACCCGGTCGAAAAAGCAGAAAAACAGTTCATATTTCCTATTTTTATTGCGTAGGCGTACCTTTTTAGCATTTTTAAGCAAAGCAGTTATTTATTAAGCATATTTGCACAACCAAACCAACCGAACGGCAGCCGCCGCACCTGTACTTACTCAGTTCAAATATGTAAGTAACATATATACAAAGTTATTAACAATTTTACTCTTTTAAACAACTACAACATATGCATATTAAGGGAAATGCATACTAACAAGGTTATAAGCAACTTATAAAATTTCAACATTACTTGCAACTGTTTACAACCAATTCATATTCAACAACATTCAATTATTCATTCTTAATTAGTTTACATTTACTAATTTAAATTCAAATTGGTTCACTTTCAATTCAAATCAATTTCTATTTAAATTTACTTCACTTTCAATTTAAATCCAATTGCTTTAGTTTTCAATTTTATTCATTCAAGTGCATATGAATTTATATACAAATTAACTAACAACCATCAAACAATCAATCATAACCAACACAACCAAATTTTATTCACTTTACATTCAACATTCATTTTCACTTTGTTTACCTTCAATCTGGTTTAATATCTAATTGATTTTTCTTTCAATTATTCAACTTCCAATTGCATTAGCTTTTAATGAATTAACACTTACATTCATTATTCCATATCAATTTACTTACATTTGATTGATTAACATTCCTTCATTCATTCATTAATTCAATTGCTAATTTATTTTACAAATAAAGTTGAATTCCATTTATATAACTCAAGTTCACATTCATTTAATAAATTCACTTTATTAATTTACTTTGATATCAAAATCAACTTCATTTAACATTACTTAAGTTATTTTCCATTTCAAACATCATTTGTTCAAATTAACTTAAGTTTCCACTTATAAATCCAATTCAGATTCAAATTTTATTTAACCTTTACCAAAGTCAAATTTATTATCTCATATCATAAGTTCAAAACTTGATTACTTATATTCAACAATTTCAACTTGGATTTTAATCGATTCACTTATACTTACTTAAATTTAACTCCATCGTTTAAGTTAAATTTATTATATCAAAATTCAAATTATATAAGTATCAACTCATTTATCATTCCCATAAATATTTTAAATAGGATTCCAGAGTCTTTTCAACCTTTCAAAACCATTTTGAAATCAATTCAAATTATCTTTTGAATTTCTAAAACCAAATCCAATTTTCCAAACAACTTCCATTTAAAATAATCTAGCAGCAATTCCTCTTTTGGAAACCCGAAAATGAACACCAATGATGTCGCGATCATCATCGGAATTATTTTCCAACGACCTGAAAAGAGTTTAGAGCTTTCATCTCTCCAAAACAATTTTTTCCAAAATATCAAATCCTTTCAAAAACATTTCTCTGGAATTTTTATTTTAGATTATCAATCACATTTACAAATCTTTTACTTATAAAATTTCACTTCTCATATATAAGATTATTTTTACCATTGTAAATCATTTTAATTATAATTCCATATTTATAATTCATTTGCTTATACACTTTATTCTTTTACAATTGTTGTTTTCATTTAACTTATTCAAACAACTTTTATTAACTTAGATATATTTATATTTTCAACAACCAAACAATCAATTATATATATTTTCATAATTTCTGAAAATTTATTTCTTTATATACAAAATATGATCGAGGTAAAATTATTTCATTTACCCAAGTTAAAATGATACTATGTCGTCTTGCCTCGTTTAAGTGTTTAGAAATCCCTATCGATAATATGGCATCCCACATACCGACCAAAATTCATAAACAGCTCAATGGATAAGCAAACACAATATAAAACATTTTTATATTCACTAACAAATACGCGCTCATATCTATTATTACACTCACACTCATTCTAGAGTACTACTGACTCTATCTCTAATGAGTAATTCCCAACAGAGCCATGGTTATCGCTTAACCATATGTTCTGATACCAGATGTAACGACTCGACTTTTCGTCGCTCGAAAATCGACATTATTACGTCCACTGTATCAACTGCCGAACAATCGAATGCCAGAAAACCGAATTGTTATGAAGAAAAAGAAGAGGTAGAAGAAAACAGAAGAAAAAGAAAGAAGAAACAACAGAAAAACACAGAACGATATCAGAATCTCACATTCGCAGCGGAACAACATATAATAGATAAATGAATAATCTTCAAGTCAAAGAACTATATTATTTTATACATTACATCATCATCAGAGTTTACAACAGCAATATACAACACAACGCAACATTGGACAGTTATATGAACTTGTCCATACACAGAATACACAGCGGAATAAATAATATCATATACAAGTAATACGTCTCGCCATCCAGCTTGCCACTAAGCTCCACAACATCTCCTGAATCCAGAATGACCTGATAACCTGACTCTAGACCGCCCGTGTGGAAATTGGTGGGCACCCAGAGTTTAGGAACGAAACAATAAACTCCAGGTCAGTCATGGTGACTAGTGTGAGAACTAAAACAGTTTATCTTTAAAACAACAACAACAAAGCAAGTAGAAAAATATCCGCAATGCTTTTGGAAAATGAAACTACCATAAGACCTCCCGCCACACACACAATGCAAACGCAGAATTGGAGGAGAATTCTTCTTATGATAGTCAAACATGCTTACTACGCAAAATCATTGGATTATTATTATTAGTGCATAGTGCAGAAAAAACATTTCGAAAGTATAATATTAATCTTAGCCAGCATAGACATTCCGAACAATGCCTACTATAGCTACCATCTAAACAGTGGTGACCACCATAAGTAAATGGCAGGTTCTACAGCTAAAACCGTACAAGGTTCGTATTGGAAAATGGATTTGCCAACAAATGGTCAGGCTAAGAAACTTCCTATGCCACGAAAGAAACGCCTTTGGCTGGACGCTCCGAGAGACAAACTGCTCTCTGCCAACAAGGCCGGGTTACCCCTATAACTAGGTAACTCACGAATATGCCATCCCCCGGTCCTTTGGGACCTTTATCCGAGCGCTCGGTAACAACATCACACTTAATAAATAAAGTGTGTCCACATGAGTAAGTATCTGGGCTCCATACCATGATACCACCCCTTTCTAGAAGGAAATGACATACCCTAAAGGGCGCGACCCTCATAACCTTGCCGTAACATTCCTGTTTCGACCATTTCCGGGTTGTGAGGCCCTGACGAAGTATCGTCCACAAAGCTACGCTTTTTCACAAAGCCACGCTTTGATCACAAATGATCAATAAATGATCATCACACAGCAACACTCAGCATTCCACATTACCAAATTGGGAATATATCGCTGATAAATTTCAACTACATAACCTCTGAGCTCGTACGTCTCAGAGAAGGGTGTTAAGCTAAGAGAATAAATTCTCCGCCACCAACAGAAATGTATTTGAAAGAAATCAGCTTTACATCTCAAAATGTAATGTCAGACATGTAACCATACAAGTCTATTCCGGGTTCGAACAGAACCGAAGGCACTTCCAAAAGAAGCCCTTGCAATCCGGGTACTCACAATCCCGAAAAAACTTCCCATCACAAAGGAAATCTCTATACTGTAGCTAACGGTGCAGAGACAATCGATAGGTCATCCTATCGTTTTCACAAATACCCGGTCTTCACCACCGATCTTCAATACGATCCATATCGTCGTATCACTAATTCGGAATGGGTTATATGACACAAAGGTCTTTTCCCAGCTAACCCGAATAGTGAGCACAATATTTCAAACATCTAGATATGGGATTTCAATTAAGTCACAAATTATTACCCAAATCCTTTCCTTTAAATGGTTTAAACAATCTACCATTTTAAATCTTTAAACAAAAAGATTTACTTCACAAAGTTTCATTTACAGATTTCCAAATCAATTTCCATTTACATTGAATCAACCCATTAAATCTTAAAGTTAAGATTTAATTTATAGCTTTCAAAACTATTCACAATTCAAGTCTTTTATAATATAAAAGATACACCTTTTGAAATACTCTTTTATTTCAAAATAAAGTTTAATTATCGTTACAAAGGTTAATTCATAGTTTTCCAAACTATTTACAATTTCATTTCAACTTGAATTGTTTTAAATACAAAAATTGGAAATCTTTTCATCTTATAAAAGCTATTATTATTTTGGAAACAGATAGTTTCCATTTTGGGAAAAACTGGTTACATTTACATAGGTTAAAGCCATTCAAGTATAAACTTGAATATAAATTCAAATTTCCCCAAGACCGTATTTTAATTGGTAAAAACCATAAAAACACCTTTTATACTTACAAAATCTTTTAAACCAAAATTCCCAATTCATTGAATTCAATTCAAAATATTGAATTCAATTCAAAATATTGAATTCAAACTTAAATCAAATGATTTAAATTCCAATTCCATTAAGTTATTTAAAATAACTTTTATTTTTTGAAACTCATTTTCAAAAACTTTCAATTTCAATTTCAAAACAATTTTGGATTCAAAATCTCAATTTCCCAAAATTGATAAAAAATCTGTGACTTAATCGATTTCCACGTGAAATCCACTTTTGTGTGTGTATTATGCAGTCCAAGGGTTTAACACAATAGTGCCACAACATTCAATCATCACAGATCAAATATAACAATATAATTGATAAGCGGTATAGATTATAACGCTTATCTTCATTCACAGATCACAGATATATATCACAGATAAATAGATCACAAATCACACACAAATCAAAATATATCACAAAGCATCACACATCAAAGATGTCAAACAATTCCACATCCAATATAATCCAAACATCCTTAGATAGGATTAATATAATCATCTGATAATTTTAAATTAGATAAATTTTTAATAAATCAATTTTACTAGTTATAGTAAATTAAAAATCATTTAATTTCAAATTTATTTTCAAAACACCAAATCAAATTTCCAAACATTTAAAATATTTCCCTTTTTAAAAATAAATTCCTTTATCGTTTCAAATCTATTTAAAAATCTCATTTCAAATAAATTCTTCAATTTATAGATAATATTATTGAAATCGATTTTTATTAAGTCCTTTTTCATACAAATTTGAAATTAAATCCAATATAATTCAAAAATAAAACTTTTATCTTATAAAACCCCTTTTATTTTATCCAATTATCAAAAATAAACTTTCCGATAAATTTTACAACTTACATTTTTAAAAACCCAAATTTTCTTATTTCTGGTATCCATCGATACCGAAAATATATACGGCTAAATTTTAGCCTTCAACGATTTCAACACAATATAATCACACAATGATTATAAATAAATCAACACACAACATTGAAATAAATTCAAATATTCGAGGAATCCAGTTGGATCCCTCCAACCTGTTTCCCTACAACCACAGATGTTAGCACAATACCAATTTCACGTCAATGTGAAATTATCGCGGTATATGGGATTTATAAATATTATCCGCTATTATGCGGCGCAATAGGGTCTCATCCGCTATACAATGCGGGAAATCAACTCCAATATATACATATTCCTCTATATATATATATATATATATTGCTATATACATATATAATACCAATTCCACTTCAATGTGAAATTATCGCGGTATATGTTTTTAATAAATAACCTCCGCTTAATATACGACGTATAGGGCCTATTTAACAATTTATCATCCAATTCACACAATCAACACTATCAACAATTTTAAATCTAACTATTTAAAATTTAAATCGAAACAAAACATTCGATTGAGTGAGAAGTTCTCACCTTTGCTTTTAAAATGGTTGCAGCGTTTTATTTCGGATAAAATTAAACACGCGTTTAATTTTACCCAAAATTTTCACTGACTCCAATTGACTCCAAACCAGCTCCATTGCGTAGTGCTCGACAAAACGAAGCCAATGCAAGTCGTTTCATAATTTTCCGATCTCGTATGACAAAGATATGATTTTTTTAAACATTCACGAATTATAATATAATTAAATTTACATTTTCTTTTAAAATTTTAAACCTAATTGAATCTAGACCGCACGTTTTTGTGAGATTGCATCAGGGCCGTGCCTTTTCTCTTCTCCCCCTCACGTTCTTTCTCCCAGGTAAATGTCGCGTACCCAAACCCATCTTGCCGTCCAAAACCCTAATGCACGTGACCCAACCACTCGCCTAAACGACGATCAGATGATGTCGTTTCGAAGCCCCACTCCACCTCGACTTCCGTACCAAATGCCATGAATTCCGGTCGCCCCCTTGCCTTGATTTCCGAGCCCAAACGTGCGACTTTGATTGTGAATTGCCGTTGATTTTCTCAACGAAAATCGACCATCCCCGTATGGATTTGTAGATCTCACTTAGATCTACAATGTTGTAGTTGAAATGTTTTGCTAAATGTTTATGGATCGAGAGAGATTAAGGAGGAAAGTTTTGAAAGTTCTCAACCATTGGAAATTAGGGCCGGCTGAAGCTTTAGAAGGGAGAGGGTTTGCAAATGAAGAGAGTGAAGTCCTTTTATAGAAAATTTACCGAAAATCACTATTCACTTGATTTTCCGAACTCCAAATCTCGCGCGATGACCGGCGTTTATAGGGTTTAACCCACGTTCCGGACACAATGGAATAGGTTTCGGGAGCTAATTCGATCATCTGTGCAAGTTACGGTAATAAACGATCAAATTTAAATTAAACCGATTTAAATCGATTTCGATGCGTTTTCACTTGCCCCGGACAAACAGTAAATCCAATTAACACGAAATTTGAAACCATACAATAATATCACATTACGGATCCGATGAAACTGGTTTCGTCCAATTCTGAGACTGTTCGAAAAATGGCTAAATTTCACTAGTTGATTAAATATTAAAATATTCAATTTTCACAATTTAACTTTAAATTCGATTTTAAAAGTTCTATAACATCACTATAACTTCAATATGATTTAATATAACTTCATAAATCATTTTTAATCACATTTAAACCCAATTTTCAATTATTTCTGTAATTTCAAATATTAATTTATCGATTTAATTATCCAATTAAATCCAGATATTCGAAAAATAAATTATTCGACTTATTAATTTTACTTATTAATATTTAAAATTAATTAAATAAATAAATTTAAATTGACAGAAATTCCGGGTCGTTACAGATAGCAATAGGGGAGGAGGTTGATTTGCAAATGACTAGCACTAAAAACAAAACTGCATAAATTCAGTATGTAAGCATAACATGGTAGAAAAAATATTACAATTCCAGCAATTTATATAAAACAATAGCATTCATGTATAAAGTAATGCACTGCCCATCCTTTGCCATTCACCTTCAAGACAAACCTTAGTAAGATTTTATATAACAATTTGCATCTCTGCCGAATTTGCATGCTTTACAAATCTAGCGATCTTTCTTGTTATATATATATATATATGGTCTTCTTATATTGGACTATCTATAAGGTTCAGTAATCTATAGGCTCTATTCTTATTGCATTTTTAGCTATCAAACTATTAATACAAACCATGAATGAATATGTATAGAATTGTTTTATAAGTCCATTGAATCCATCTGTTTTGAGTAGTCACTTATATATGCGACAGTACATTTTAGTTTGGTTTCAGATTTTCAAATTTAGTTCTAATATATATATATATGGTTTTCTTAGATTGGACTATCTATAGGGTTCGGTAATCTATAGGCTCTATTCTTATTGCATTTTTAGCTATCAAACTGTTAATACAAACCATGAATGAATATGTATAGAATTGTTTTATAAGTCCAGTGAATCCATCTGTTTTGAGTAGTCACTTATATATGCGACAGTGCATTTTAGTTTGGTTTCAGATTTTCAAATTTAGTTTTAATATATATATATATATATATATTATTTGCACTAGCAACTATTAAACTGTTAAATAAGAATGAAAGAATATTTATAGAACTACCTTGTAAGTATAGTAATTTTAAAAAAATGTGAATAGCAGTATATGACTTTCGAAATGTTAAATGTTCAAGTGTATAGCCTAACATTTCTTTAAATCACATAGCATTATATATACATTGCTTTGAAGTTTTATGTAACACGTTTCAACTTGGAAGTGAAATAAACTTACCTTTATTTTACAAATCTATCATGTTGTCCTAACATATTTTATATTTTATTTCCTTGATTTGTCTTGTCCTGTTCACACTACAAGAAAACATACTATCAACAGCATCCAATATCAGCGTTTCTCCTTAAAATGCGGTCATAGAATTTCTGGAGGGAAAATGTTTACGTCCCAAACGCTGAGGAAAACCTAATTATCATTTGCCGCCTACTTTTTCCAACTTTCCCCAATTAATTCTATCGCCCTTTCATTTCATTACCACCTTCACAACCCAGAGCAAATTAAGTCTCTCTTCCAATCACCGAAGTTTCCCTTCGTCACTGCCCTCATCGTTCATGCATCTTCCTTCACCTCTCTTTCGATTTCGAATCTGAAGCGTCATTGCTAGCTGCTCATCTTAGGTACGTGTTTCAACTAATCGTCGATTTTTTTTTTCAACTAATCATTTCTGTCGATGTCTTTTACATACAGTTGAATTAGGATTCACAACCGGATTTCATTTCAACTAATCATCTCCATCTCAGGTACAAAGGGCACCTCAGATCGACTTTGTATGTAAACTGTGTGGTTTTTTATTTGTTCTTTTCTTTTTATAAAAGTTAAAAGTTTGAAGTTTATAAAAAACCTTTCCGAGAAAGTAATGAATTCGAATTTGATACTGTATTGAAGTATTGAATTCGAAAGTATTGAAGTTGAATTTCAAAAAGATTTTTTATGTACCTGAGTCGAATTCCATTATCTATTACAGTAACAACCCTTCTATGGGGAAAGTATTGAAAAGTTTGAAGTTTATAAATGTATTTAAATGTGTAGGCTCTTCGGAGAAGAAGGCTCAGAGAAGAAGAAGCTCAGGCTGCTGCTAAAAAAGAAAACAACGGGTGTGCAAAATCTTTACCAACACTAAATCCACTGATAAATGGCAAAGAACTTGTTGTTTTGGATTGTGCATGCTCGGAAAAAAAGTGTATTCGAACTTAACAGGGGAGCATTTTGTTTTAAAGCTCAATAGAATGCATTTTGAGACAGACATACAAATATGAAATCATAGTGACATACATCCCAAAGTCAAACGTAATAAACGCTAAAAACTTTAACACATATTTAAGGATTCATGTGTATTCGAACTTTATCATCGCTAAGAAACGTGATATATACACAACTTATATGAAGTCTGTAATATGCCACGTTGAAATAGTCAGAAGTGAACACTTCAAAATACACACACACACAAAGAGCTTATTCTTGCATAAAATCCTTAACATACTTGTAGACTTAGTGAAGCTTGACCTTCACATATACCCAAAAACCTTTTCAAGCATTTGAAAGATTTTACATTTAAAAATTTCAGACATTTAGTCACTTTGAACTCGAAAATAATATATTTTCACAGTTTGGCATATACATCCAGGAAGAACCATGTTTATGAAATTAGCTTTGAACTCTAAACTTTTATGTTTTCAAAGCCCATTTATACATAAGATATTCCTTCTTTTGAAAGTCATGAACACATTGTTGAAACAAACGAACGAATCTTAGGATGTGACTTCACTGCCTGAAATAAAAACAAAAAGACTGTTTATGACTGGTAATATGTTGCTCAATACTTTTTCTTCATTGAGTTGTCTGTTTCCTTTTTCTCCTAATCTAGGAATAAGAGAATTGTAAATACTAGATTCCATCTAACGTTGGTTTTTTGCAAAGAATTAAATGGAAGTGCATGCTCGGAAAAAATGTGTAGTTTTCTAAGTAACAACAGTTGTATTCATTCATTTCAAGTGGTGTCATTGGCACTTACCCAGTTATGCATGCCATTTGTCAGTATAAAGCTCAAGTTGAAAGGATAATAAATAATATTTATAATAAAGCATGTGAGAAAGTTAGAAGGTCGGTAAATTATTTCATAAATGGTGCATGTAGAGACTATTTATTTTGTTTTACCACAATTACCATCAATTTTCTTAGATTTGTGGCCTGATAATTTTTCTTCCCACAGTAATGTTTAGACTTTGCATCCAACATCTATTTGTTCTTATATATGTAGATACGAATTTAAGTTTTGTCAACATGTAGTAAAAGTTGTAATTACTCATATTTGTTCCATTTATTAGTTTTCTAAATAACTGTTATCAAACATTTATTCAGAGGCCAACAAATTTTTTTTCCATTAACCATACTCTTTATGGATCATGAAGCCTATCTTAGGTGTGATTTACGTAACTTTGACATATTAATAAAGTAATAGCTCTTTGTTTCTTACCATGCCTAAAATGTGGATTTGAAAATTGGAGTACTTCACGGTAAAAAATAATGAAGCAATGATGTAAGTGTCCTGAATTTAAGTAAGAGTGCTATTTTCAATTGCATGAAATCTAAGTTTATAATTTTCTTTCTTATCCAAAAAATGGCAATCTGACTATTTTATAATTTATGTAAATTTACACATATGTTGTAAAACCAATTACTATTTTGAATTTTAGATACTTGATTGCTTCCATATTATATATGATGATGGAGAAAGACTGGTTGCGTCTACACAGGTAATCATATAAAAGTAAATTTACACATAACTTTAGACTTAACATGTTTTGATAATGAAAGCTAACATTCTTGTTGCTTTCAATTTTAAACATAGAACCAGTAAAGAGTATGGACAAGGAGCTCAAAATTTTGTACGTGTTGCGAAGAAAAAGTTAGGGGATGTAGAGAAAATTTTGTGTCCTTGTTTAGATTGTCAAAATCTTAGTCATCATTATGGTGAAACCGTCATTGAGCATTTAATTATAAAGGGAATGGATCCTAAGTACAAAGATGGTAGGTGGTATAATCATGGCGAGCAAGTAGATGTTGAAAATAATAATAAAAAGAGTGAGGCGTACGACTTACTCAAAGCAATTCACTATGAAGATGAAGACTACTTTAATCATAATTTTTTTGATGATGATAAAGATAAGGATGATGCACAGAGACGACATGATGATTTACTTAAGAACTTGGAAGATGCAGAAACCCCATTATATCCTGGCTGCATAGATCATACAAAGTTATCTGCCATCACTATTTTGTATAACCTTAAATGCGAAACTGGATTATCCGATTCTGGTTTTGATAAGCTTCTTAATGTGCAACAACTGTTTTTGCCAAAGAATAATGTACTTCCTAAGACTTTATATGAAGTAAAGAAATTCCTCAAACTATTTGATATGGGGCTTGAAAAGATTCATGCATGTGAGAATGATTGTTGTCTTTTTCGTAAAGAGTATAAAAATTTGAATAACTGTCCGAAATATGGTTCCTCAAGATGGAAAATGAATCAGGATACAAATGAGATTATGCAGGGTATCCCGGTTAAGGTGTTGAGATATTTTCCAATAATTCCAAGATTCAGAAGAATGTTCAGATCTGAAAAGATGGCGGAAGCATTAAGGTGGCATTTCAATAATAAAAGCAGTGATGGAAAGATGCGACATCCCGTAGATTCTGTAACATGGAGCACAATTAATGAAAATTGGAAATCATTTTCAGCCGATCCACGTAGTCTCAGACTTGGTCTTGCAACAGATGGGTTTAATCCATTTTCCATGTTGAGTTCCAAATATAGTTGCTGGCCAGTAATGCTTGTGACATATAATTTGTCGCCTATGTTGTGCATGAAGAAGAAAAATATTATGCTAACACTTCTAATTCCAGGTCTAAAGCAATCGGGGAATGATATTGATGTATATATGGCGCCATTAGTAGAAGATTTGCATTACTTGTGGAGTAGTGGAGTTGAGACGTACAATGCATTTAGTAAGACACTTTTTAATATGAGAGCTATTTTATTATGGACGATAAATGATTTTCCAGCTTATGGTAATCTTGCTGGATGTTGTGTAAAGGGTAAAAAAAGGCTTGTCCATAATGTGGTGTCAATACTCATCATCGATGGTTGAAATATAGTCGAAAGAATGTTTATATGGGTCATAGAAGATTTTTGCCTACTTCACATCCATTGAGGAAAAAAAAGCTTGGTTTGATAACACTATAGAGGATGGAAAGATGCCTAGAATTCTAACAGGTAAAAACATCTCTCTTATTTTGAAGGACTTTCCAAATGATTTTGGAAAAAGGCAGATTAAGGGAAAAAGTAAGAAAAGGAAGATCGATGACATTAGTGAGGATGAAGATAATGAAGATAATAATTCTGTAAAAAAGGAGCTATCAAGGTGGAAAAAAAGATCAATTTTTTTTGACTTGCCATATTGGGAGGTTAGTATTCAAATCTCATTTTTCTTTATTAATCTAAAAAAAGAATATATAGAAAATTTAAATGCTAATTTTTTTTCGTAGGAACTTCCATTGCGTCATAATTTGGATGTAATGCATGTTGAGAAAAATGTTTGTGAAAGCACACTAAGTACAATGTTGCAGATAACAAATCAAAAGATGGGATTAATTGTAGACATGATTTAGAGGATTGGGGTATTCGGCATGGTCTTTACGCACAACCTCGTGGAACCAAAATATATCTTCCACCAGCTCTGTATACATTGTCAAAATTGGAGAAAAAAATATTTTGCAAAAGGTTGTATGATTTCAAAGGCCCCGATGGTTATTGTTCAAATTTCAAAAAATGCGTGTCGTTGGTGGATTGTAAAATTAGTGGTTTGAAGTCTCATGATTATCATGTTTTAATGCAACAATTATTATCGGTTGCAGTAAGAGGTTTATTGCCAACCACACCCTGAAATTCAATAATTCGTTTATGTTCATTTTTCAATAAAATATGTCAACATGTTCTTGATAGGGAGAAGTTGCAACAACTTGATGATGATATCGTTAAAATATTGTGTGAACTTGAAAGATATTTTCCACCCTCATTTTTCGATATTATGATACACTTGACAATTCATCTTGGAAGAGAAGCACGATTGTGTGGACCAGTTCATTTTCGTTGGATGTATCCTTTTGAAAGGTATATGAAAACACTCAAAGACTACGTAAGAAATTATGCACGACCTGAGGGGTGCATTGCAGAATCATATCTTGCCGAAGAATCCATGAGATTTTTAGTGAATTTTTGAGTAAGTCAGTAGATGTTGAAAAAAAAGATCAAAATGAAGATTATGAAGATAACGCAATACTTGAAGGGCGTCCAATTTCAATGTCCAAATCAATTACATTGTCTTCCAATGAGAAAGAAATTGCTCATTTAGCTGTGTTAATGAATATGGCTATGGTGGAACCATTTTTAGAGTTAGTATATGTTATGGCCCACTTTCATTGATTTGATGTGCTTGTATTGGCAACTATAATTTAACATCACTTTTATCATACTAGTTTGCAGTTGGAGGAGTTGCAAAATTCAAACAAGCGCTTAGAAAAAAATGCGACCTTACTGTGGAAAACCCATAGAGATAACTTTGCTGATTGGATTAAAAGGAAGGTTTGTTAAAGAATTTCAATATTTTCATATATGAATTAATGAAATTACTTTTAAAATATGTCTGAATATTTCTTTAGATACCTATTGACTCAAAGGATCATGATAAAATATTAAAATGGATTGCATATGGTCCTAAAAAGACGGCTTTCTCCTGCAAAGGATATATTATTAATGGACAATGATTTCATACAAAAGATGTTGATAGAGAAACCTAGAATAGCGGAGTGACTTATGACGCGACTACCATGTGTAGAGCAAGTGCAAAAGACATTTCTCAAGTGGTTGATGTGGTTACTTACTATGGGATACTGACTGAAATAATTTTACTAGATTATAATGTTTTTTATATTCCTATTTTTAAGTGTCATTGGGCGAACATAGGAAACGGGATAAAAGTTGAAGATGGATTCACTCTTGTTAATTTACATCAAAGTCAGGTTTCATTTTCAAAAGATCCTTATATCCTCGCATCTCAAGCGAAACAAGTCTTTTATTCAAGAGAAAATGATTCTTCTAATTGGTATGTTGTAATGAAAGCACCGCCAAGAGGTTTTCATGAATTAGAGATAGATTATTTTGTTGAAGAAGCTAACTATGTTGCGAGCGGCCCTGAAGAAAACAATATGGATGCAGATGATTTAGTTGAGAATGTTAGTTATGTCAGGGAGGATTGCGAAGGCATATTTGAGTAGTTTTGATGTCTTGTTTTCTTATGAGAAGTTTAAGTTAGATTTGAAGTCTTATTAAATGTTGAAATCTGAAATTTTGGTTTGAACTTTGAATAGACAAATATGTACCTTTCTTTTTGTTTATGGTTTTGTTACTCTTAGAATGTTGCTTTTGTATTCCAAACTTCAAGTTTTTATGTCATCCTTCATTTTATCTTCTCTTTTTGGAGTGAGTAGTCATTTGAAGTAGAGATTTATGATTAAAAAGAATGTATATTCTGTTTGATTCATAATATGAAAGCTTTCCAATGTTTAAATTCTAATAAATCTATAAGAAATATATAACCTGGAAGAAAATTATTTCCTAAAAGAATAAAGCTACTAATCAACTGAAGACACTAATTCAATATTCTGAGTACAATTAATCAACTTGCCAACCATTGCTAAATCAACATATGGAACCGCTTCACTAACAAAATCAATTAAGTTGAAAATTTTGAATATAAAAGTCCTATTAACTTGTATGGTTTTCATACAGGTTTAACTATTACAAAATCTTACTTCAATTGATTTTCTTATAGGAGAGGGCCTTCCATATAAACATGCAATTAGTTAAGCATAAACGTGTCCATCTTACTAAAAAAATCTGATCATATATGAAGTACAAGTTCTCAGACTCACACAACCTGCTTAATTCATTAGTAGGTTCTTTTTTTTGCTGGTTTTGCTATGTACAGTATCCATGTATCTTGACATAGTACCTGATGATGGGTAACAAGGTGGCTGTTTTAGAATACTACATTAACCATCACAAGCACATTGTTTTTTTTACTGTATGCCCGGTTATATATATAGTTCTCTACGCTTATATTCTTTTTTATGTGAACAAGTTAATTATGCAGTATGTTGGCATTGTGATGTATATACAGATCATATGTTGTCATGTTACTTTGAATTTTATAGCAAAATATAAGTTTTAGCACACGCTGTGTGTGCTATTTTGTGTGTGAATATCACCTTGCTTTATATTTTTAAGTACTCTGCAGTTATTTTGTCAGGTGGAAATCATCATTTAGTAATTTACCTATTTTTAAAAATAGGTTAATTATCAATAACCCGTGCTAGTATCACTTATATGAATCTGCATTACTTATGAAATTATCATATTCTGTTACTACAAATAGGTAAATTTTCATCTTCTGGCACTGGAAATTGGTATAGACTTAAGCTTTACTTTAGAAAATATACAAGGGCAATGTTTTAAATGGACTCCATGGGTGGGGAGCATATTTTTGACAATGCCTTGTATAAATATCTTTGAGTTCATTTTTTTATATTATACAATAGAAAAATCATTACTGATGTTTAACTAATTACATAATTATGGTCATGTTTAACTAAGTTTATGGTTCATTTGTCTGTCCTTTTCTTTATGCATGCTTTTGGTCATAACATTTAAAGCTTGGTCCTTTTTTTAGCTTAGATATGAACACAAACCAATTTCCATCATTCTTTTCGAGCTGCTATAGTGTTGCCCTTGCACATGTACTTTTGGTTGTGATGTGTAGTTGTTTTCGCTATAATACACGAATATGAACAACGCATTTTTCCCAAACGCATGAAACAAAATATATATATAAACAAACAAACACGCACGCGTTGTACAAAGTATAGCCGCAACTTTGTCTACCTGCTTCTTGTTCCTTTCACCATGGCAGCCAAAATGCCTCCATGTTCCCTTGATCTTTTCCCCATGGTCCTTGCTTTCGAAGTAAGAAGCATTATTAGTACGCTGTGCTTCATTTGCTTGTTCTTGGCTGAGATTTTTGCATCAACTTTCTTTTTAACAGACTGTCGCCAAGAAATCTAAACCATGCAGAAAATTTAAATTTTCATCAGAATGCAGTACTCGTTGTATATGATCAATTCTTATTGCTCAGAAAAGGTGAATAAAATCCAGGAACGTTGCTAGAGAGCTAGAAAAGAAAGTGTAGGAAAGTTGCAAAAAGTAATCTAACTGTGGAATTCAGGAGGGAAATTACTGTTCAGCGGCTATGATTTTTTCGGCCTTAATCCCTATCCATGTTCTTGGGCCTTGTAAAATCTTAATAATTTTCCCTACACGGACAGAATTGGAAAAATAGACTGCAATCAGATAATTGTGCTATTGTAATACCAAAGGTGTCATTGTGATTTTGTTCACACACTTTAATGTGTGCTAAAATAACACACGTTAAAGTGTGTGAACAAAATCATACTCCAAAGGTGTTGGAACTTTCTTTTTTATATGGTTGATTTTATATTATGCATTACTCCAGTTTAATTAGGTACAATCCAAATCCAGTATTCTACATTTATATACACACATTCTATTGGGCATATACACCATTCTAGTCAATTTTGCTTCTTTCGGGTGGCAAAACATTGATTCAGAGTCCAGTTCGAGGATAGAAGCAATCTGCCTTCACAGCTAACAGAGTTAAAATCAATCAAATCAATGTGGCGACAAAGGAAATCCAATCCCATGTCTAGTAGTTGAAAAAGTAACAAACAACATACTGCAAATAACTCCAACGGCGACTGGCATCACAACTAGCACCTGCTCAACATACTGCAAAGTATATACTTCATGGTGCTAGAAAAATTGTTATTATTTTCCATAGCCTAAATTTTTGGTTGTATAAATATTTATTTGACTAATATGTCATTGCTCATATTCGATTTCCCAAAAATTGCTTGTAGTTTCACTAATATGCTCTTATAACTTGAAATTCATATGTTGATATGTTATACTTGCAGAAAATGGTTAGAAGTATGAAAAAGACAATGGATAAGAGGATTACGCGCAATCAAAAAAGATTCGAACAATCCACATATGCATTAGATGGGTCTAATGCAATAGGAGAGCATATTGAGCCACCTTTGGAAAACAATGATGTTGGGAATGCAAACAACTCAATCGCAGACACTGCTATGCAAGTCGATGGAAATCCTGAAACAACAATGGAAATCGATAGAACAATTGAAGACATTGATGCAAATCAGATTTCAAAAAAGAAGACTAGAGGCCCAACTAAAGTGAAAAGACTTCCTTCAGATGTTGCAAGCCGAATCGAAGTCGAGTTTAACTCATCGGGCGAACCGATAGGAAAAGGGTCGGTAAAGCTATCTTCTTATTTGGGGCCACTTGTGCATGAGCATGTTCCATTTACATTTGAGGACTGGAGGCAACTTGGTAAAGAATTGAAATCAGTTCTATGGGAATCCGTTCAGGTTTGCTTATCTTGCAATGTTCTTAGTTAATATAATAGCAAACTTTTGATACAAACTTTTGATACAATCTTATCCGTTGCCTTATCACATATACTGTCTTTGTCTTTTAGAAGCTAACACTGTCTTTTATTTTAGAAGCTACTGATATTTTCATTTCAATTACGTGTGTTGTAAGCACTACGATCTGTACGTTAGTAGTTGTTTTTTTAACCTTTTCTTTTTATTCAGCTTTCTGCCTGGAATGTGTTACGTATTTTGTTACCTTTCCTTGTTGGTTCTTAACCGGTTGTGTGTTATCCTGTATCTGTTGACCTTAAAAATGCTACTCTTCTTCAAGTCTTACTGGCCAGTTATTTCAAAATTTATCCATCTTCAAAATTGGCTTTATCATTGGCTTGCATTAATTAGCTACTTGTTCTTTATTTATGATATTATTTATGATAAAGTGGACAATGTTAATCTGATTTCATTTACTTTTAAAAAAGTCTAGAGCCTTTTTTCACTATTTTAAGATAGTCATAGAGACGTATCTTTGTTTATCCTTCTCTGGACATTTTTTAGAAAAAACCAAATCATGCTCTGAACATCATGTTGGCATTATTGCTTTGAGCCATTTTCATTATTAATTTCTTTATTCAGTTTTTAAATAAAGTTACTATATTTTGATATTTTTCTTTGTTACAGGCTAGATTTAAACTGGATGAAGAATGGCAAAAGGTTCCCATTCTTCGGCAAATGGGATGTATTTGGAGGTGTTCAAAAATCAAACTAGTTGACAAGTTATTAAAGGCAAAAACCACGGAGGAACGGCTTCGACTAAAACCAGATAATGTGAAAACTATGAAGGAATGGAAAAGGTTTGTTGAGTCCAGAACGAGTAATGAGTTTAAGGTAATTATATAGTAATTGTTTTAATCATTTCTATATATAAAATATAAGTGCACAAAGAATGCAAATTAACTAATAAATGTGATAAATCTTTATAAATAGTTACGAAGCGAAAAATTCAAATCCATGAGGGGTAAACAAATGCCACATACTTGTAGTCGTCGAGGAATGGCACGATTAACTGAAGATATGGTGAGAAAAAATATTTGATTAATTTACTATGATTAGTTGTTTTATCTAATGTTATGTCATTTTTAATGCAGAAAGAGGAAAGTGTAAATCCTTCTTCCATTTCTAGAGTTGATGTTTGGGTTAAATCTCACGCTCAAAAGAATGGCGAACCCGTGAATACACATGTTGCCGAAATTATTGTAAGTGCTTTTGACCTTTTTTAAAGTAATTATTTTGAAAATAATATAATTTAGAACTCATATTTAAAATATATTTTTTGTAGGAGAAAATAAAAAAGGTGGAAAATGAATCACAATCTAGCTTAACATGTAATTTCAAAGATGATGCTCTCTCACAAGTGTTGGGACAAGATAGACCGGGACGACTATGTGGAATGGGAAGAGGCATGACTGCGGCCAAGGCGGTTCTCTCACAAATCAAAGATACTCAAGTAGCTCAATGTCAACATTGTGTTTCAAAACTAAAGCAAGTGATTTACATGTTAATGAAGCGTTTGTTACGACTTTTAATTTATATTTTAAATGTTTTTGGGGTTCAGAAATTTCGAGAATGATTTTTAATTTCATAGAGATAACCTAAATGACAAAACAATATATCTATGTTTTGGCGTCCATTGTCCTTAAAAAAAGAAAAAAATGTAAAAAGAGGGGGAAAAAGCACTGTGTATAATACCTTCTAGCAAAGATCTAAGTTTAAGAAAAGTATACAAACATTATGGAATCATATAGAATGTAAAAATAACATATATAAAAGTACATAAAAAAAATCTGGAAACAAGACTTGAACTATAAAATTAAAGGTAAAAAATCTGTACCATTTAACATGCTTAATATTCTTTGATTCATGTACCGATAATGTATCATTTAAATATTCTATATCTTTAAAACTAATTTGTTATGTATTTTAACGAAGGGTAGAAATTGTTAACTGCAGCAACAAATTAGAGTATGGAGTAGTAAATGGAAAGTGAAATTTGAAATCTGGATCATGCATAGCACAGTACAGTACTAATCAAAATATGAAATTATCTTCCTAATTACTCTTTCCTCATCGATTTCATTTTCCTCTCCTATTTGATATTATCTTGTTCTTGTGCTTAAAAAGTAAAGATCTTACTTTCAGTTTTTTTCTTTTCTTTTCAGATTCCTACTTTATAACTTTGATATATAATTTGTAGCGATGACAAAGACATGGAAATAGTAAGAATAAAAGGTAAGGTGATACTGTTTTGGTAAATGGATCAAAAATTTGGAAAAAGATAGAAACTAAAATCGCCTAAAGGTACTATCACGTTTCGATGTGGCTTCTACATCAACATAGGATATTCAGTTTCAAAGAAAGAAATAGAAAAATATTTGGTAAAATTAATTAAGATATATTTAGCTTCAAATTAATTAGATTGATCATATTTGATTAAAATGTAATTAAATTGTTTACTGAACAAATTTACCAATCAAATAGTCAAATTTTAGCTTCAAATTAGGTGAATGTAACTTAGTAGCTCTAGTACCCAGTTAAGGAATGATCGGAAGTTAAGCTATAACAACAAATTACACATTGATGATGATTAAAATACATTAAGGTTATACCAAATATAGGTTTTTAACCAAAATTGGGAAGTAATTTAGCATTTATTGACCAACATAATTTACTTTTAATTATAATCAAATTGGCTAGTAAATTTGATCAAAATTGTAGGCCAATTAATGTAAATTAAGTTGACCAAATTTAAAGGAAAAAATAAATCTATTAATAATGTTGGGTATTTTTATGTACTATTTTTTGTGGGTACATGGAATCTATATTAGTGCAAGGATAAATACATTGTTTAAGCACTCTACATCAATAATTGGTATCAAAGCTTTATTATAAGTTTCTATGATTATTTTTCTGTGATTATTTCAACAATATCAACACTAATTAAACTAGATAAATAAAGTTTGTTTTTACTTGGTTAAATATTTATTCAGAATATTTCTCTATTTGGCTTGAGTTATGAAAAGATAATCTCTTTGTATGTTGACATAAATTGGGGAATGCAAATAGTTGCGTAAATCGAATTCTGGTAGTCAATTTATACTTTGGTTAAATGAATGTCTATTTATTTTTACCTTTAATTTGCAATATTATTGATTTGGCAGGATAAAGGAAGTTGGGAAGAAGAGAACACATCCGTAGTGGTAAAAATCAACTATATGACGGTTGCAACAACATACATAATTTGATATCTAAATCAATAATCAATATAATCTAGTTTTGGTTAATTGCAGAGAAAGTATAGTCAAACAGGTGATAATTTTAGTTTACTGCCTTGTCATGGAGATGATGATGAGGTTGTCGCCGAAGGAAAAATTGTGTCAAGCGATCCGAAAGAACTGTGCAATGAAGTCCCTTTAGGTCCAAATGCCAAAAAAAATTTGATTGTCCATCCAAGAAAATTAGATGTTTTCTTGTGGAGGCCTTCTCCTGGTTTGGTATATATAAGAGATGCCAAGGATGAGATAGTAGTATGGCCAGCTGATAAAGTTGTTATACACAAAAGTGAGGACTCCAGAAAACAAAACGAGGTAAGTTTAACACTAATTAGCATTTTTTTTAATATGTAGGGCCATCGTGGATAATAATCTCTATCCATAAATTCAGCATTTTATGGTAGTATGGTTTAGCATTTTTTTTAATGGTAGTATGGTTTAGCATTTAATGGTCCACCGATCATTTTCTGGTACAGTGATAATAATCTCTATGTGGGCCATCGTGGATGCGTTGCTATCACGTTGTATATTTTATTGATATGAAAGTTAACTATATGTGTCTGGGTACTTCAACTTCGGCCACATGCGTCTTTTTCATCACATGAAACTTTAACTAAAAAATTGAAATGTTTGATAAATTTATAAGAGTAATAAACCTGATTCGGAATGTGCAAAAAAACTAAGGATACTCCGAACATAATGATCAGATTTGCTTTATAAATTGCAAGTTTCAAAGCTCTGGGTATCAAACCTTTTATTTTCCAGCTGGTAATGTTGTTAATGTAAATCTGTGTAGAAAGGGGGACAAACCTCCGGGTAACAAAGTTTCTGAAGTAACTAATTTCCAAAGCGATGAATGAATTGTCAACTGATCGCATACTCTTTGTAAAATAATGAAAAACATGTTTAAGCTAGGGAAAAAATGTTAAAAAAGAAAAGAAAATAAATTATATATCAATTACAATGACATCTTTGCTACAACAAAGATAGCATGGTTGGGTTTCATATGTCAGTTTAGCGACTAGATACAAAGCCAGTTTATCTGAAAATTAGAGACTTGATTACCCCTAATTTCTATTGCTACAACGCTTTAAAGATGTATTACTGAAATTTGTGCAATGTTTTTGTATATTTCTATGTTCAACTTAAACAAATGTATTTTTTTAATAGAGTAAAACCAATAGCATGGAAACCAATTGCAAGCTGTATGATTGGGGTGGGAGCAAAGAACTGGTTGCTGAAGGACGAGTGTACTCGAGTGATCCAAATCAGATAATTAATGGTATTCCTCTTGGACCAGATGCCAAGATAGTTTGGGTGGACAATCCGAAAAAAGAAGATGCATTTTGTGGAGGCCTATAGTTGGCATGACATGTATTGGAGAAGCTATTGGTAAGAAAATAGCATGGCCAGAATCAACAGTGGTTGTTGAAACGGTTAACGCTAGCACATGTCCTGCTCCTATGATCAATGCTCCAACATCTCTTACGGTAACATGTTCATATTGCTAATATTCCTCTCAAAGAAATGTTCATAGCGTATTACCATTTTTTTTGTTATATGATAGAGTGCAAATTTTTCTGCAAATACCAAATGCAAGTTGATTGATTTAGAGGGTACGGGAAAAATAGTAGCAGAAGGAACCGTGTCTTCAACAGATCCAAATGCTTTGGTACATTCTGTTCCACTGGGACCAAATGCGATAAGAGTTTGGGTGGATGTTGTAAAAGTCCCAAATGCACCTCTATGGCGGCCTACATCCTTCATGGAATGCTTATCAGATGATATTGGCTCGACTGTAGCATGGCCTGTTGCGAATGTTAGAATGGGCTCAACTTCCATGTAAGTTTCACATCTTGTTTATATGCAATAGACAACAAAAAAAACTACTATAGTTTCATTTGATTAAATATGCTAGTGTAAATGAGCATTGATTGGCTGTGAGCGGTTTTATTAAATCTCATAAATTCAAATCCATTGTTAATTCTCACTGACTTTGGGAAAAAATGTCCATTTAAAAAAATTCTGACATTTTCTTTATTGATAGAGATATATAAATTCTGACATTTTCTTTATTGATAGAGATATATAAATTCTGACATTTTCTTTATTGATAGAGATATATAAATTCTGACATTTAAAAAAAATTATGACATTTTCTTTTCCGCCAAATAAACACAACAACCTAGCTATAAAATTTTGACATGAACACTCACACACCTCCAAAGGCCCAACACACACACCAAACTTGCATGCTACTTCCTTTTATCCTCCCTCATGCATACTTCTTTATGTCACACCTGTATCCTCTTTTTCCTTCTTTCATTTTGAAATGCCTGTACACCATGCTTTACTCATGGCTATGCATGCAATACCAATGCTGAGCTTTCTCTGTCCCTTGCATACAACTACCCCTTGTCTTTCTCCCCCTTGCAAGCTACTTTAACATTAGATAGAAAGCTGTTCACCTGGTTTTGCTATCAAGTAATCTAACGTCACCACGAGGAAAACAATTTTGACCATAGAAGCTGCTGCTTTGAAAACCTGTAGTACCTCTAATGTTCATATGTCAAATTTTGTAAGCAATACTATAGGTTGCCATGAAACTGTATTTTTGATGTTCACTGGTGCAAACATTTGTTCACTTGGCTTCAGCGATTGTTATGTGAACTGAGACAACAATGTTACAGGCATAGACTTCCATATTTCAAAATCTAAAAATTGAACTGAAGGGTTTCTCTCAATTTTGGGTAGACAAATGAATTCATTTTTTAGTTTTATCTAGGTCCTTTTATTTTTCCCTTCTTTTTTTGTCAAAAACCAAATTGGGACTTAATCCTAGGTTTATATGACAACATTTTGTTTCTTTTTTTTGAAATTTATTTCCTAAGTTTGTACTGCAAAAATTTATAGTTTTATCAGTTTTGATTGAAATTAAAAGTAGCACTGATTTAGTAAACTTGTTTAATTATTTTTAGAGAAAGAGGCGCTGTATAATTTGAAACTTAAAATGGCGATTTTAAAAAATTTCTTTTCCCATCTCTATAATTTTATCATTATAATTAATTGTTTTTAGGTTTTATACTATAAAGTATAAGCTTATCTTCCTATATTAAAGGGCTAATATAAGTGAAAATCGTTTCTAAAATTAACTTTTTTTTCTTTCCCTTCAAACCTTTTAGCTAGATAAATGATCAATAAACATTATTTTTGGTATTTATGTTAATCAAAAATTGATCAAACCCATAAACACATATTGTACATGCAACTAAAAGAAAAAAGATGGATATAACTGGGAATAACAATATCATGAAAACATTAACTAAAACCAGATCATCAACATTTAATTTCATTAAATCAAACAAGTATCATGCAGTTTGATCACACATTATTCCCTGCATATCTTAAACTAACTGTTGGGAAAGGGGTGGGGCAAGGCGCATGCAAGAAAATAAAAACCAAATACAAATAATATAGTATTATACTGATATTACTAATGCAACTAATTATAATAACAATTATATTAAAATTAGAAGCAAGAAAATATATCTGTTATAGTTCCAATAATATTGTTCTCAGACAATAAAACTATTGTCACTCATCTTATTAGTTCTACTAATTCCATAATGTCTCTAGAATTCTCTCCATTATTTATATTCTATGCTCGATTTATTTAATTCGTACAGTTATCCATAAGCTTCTCCCAATTTTCTATTATCGATTTAAATTGAATTGCATATCAGTTATAATTTCTACAATGTTTTTGAACTTGGTTTAGTTACCACAAGGAGCGAGGATTGAACTAATTTATAATTTTTACAGTTATACTTAAATATAAGGTCTTTCAGGTTTCTTACTATTTTATGTTCATTTTCATATGATTAAACTTGTAATGTTAAAGTTTAATCTAGTTAAATGAATTCAAGTAATTAACATGTTTAACCACACATATGACATACCTATCTAGTCCAGTTTCAGTTAGCATACATGAGACTTGAACCTGAACGAAACACAAGAAATTTGAGTGGAAACAAATGTCAATTTATTACTGGTAGCATGTAGCAAACGATCCATGCTCTTCCTCCTCCATTAGATATTGAAATGTGTTATTCATTTGCTATCTTCTTTAAGCATGTGTGGATTAGTGACATTGCTCTAGGTAGGAAAGTTTGCTTTTGGCAGGAAGATTTGGATTTAGGAAGAATAAATTGAATTTGAAATGTATGTCTGGAATTGATGAATTTGTTGGTTTTGTGTTTACTTTGGTAACAAACGCAGCTCAAGGGGTTAGAGCTATGTTTCTTGCTAGGAATGTTTGGGCCTTATTTTATTAAGAAATGGCGACGCAGTCTAAAACTGTTTTGTTAGTCCAGTTCAGACTGGATATGTGAGTTGTGATCCAATTTCCACATGTCGGTGCAGTCTAATTTCGAAGTGGCTGCATAGTCTCATTTTGAGTTGGAGGTGTGGTTTATTTTTATTTTGGGTGTTGTGAGGTGGAACTGGGGTGTTGGAGTTGTGATGCGGGTGGTGTTTGGTTGAAAATGACGAGTGAAGGTTTCAAGTGGTTGATGTATTCGGATTTACGGGATGAAGTGGTGATAATAAATATGAAGGAGGAGTCTGTGCGAGTGATTGACAGGGAGTGTTTTCTATAGTGAGTGTTGAAGCAGAAGATGGTGTATAGAAATTTGCTGAAATATGCGAGTTAAAAAATTGGTTTGCTGGTGAAGTGTTTGAGGAATTGATGGAGAAGTTTGGGGTGGTAATGCTAGTGGAGGAGTTTACGGGTGGTGGGATGTTTTATGGAGTTAGGACAGTTGGAAATGTGCATAGGAGAAGATACAAAAATGTAATAGTGTAGCAAATTGAAATATGCATTGCAGATTTTTTTTTAAAATACAAATGAAATGAGATGCAGACAATAACACAGAGATGAAAAGAGAGAGTGCACAAATGAAAAGTACAGTAGACAATGAACAAATAGAAAAGGAAATAACAGAACAGTGAATTGTTTTTTAGAACAAAGATGTTTTGAAATGCAACAAAGACAGGACACGGAAATGAGAATGCAACAATGAACTGAAAAAGTATGTAAACAATGTAACATGATTTCTTCCTTTGGAGCAGTACTACTTAGTCAAGGCTTCGATAAAATTATAGCTATGCAGATTTGCATATTGAAGTGGTTTCTTTCTTTGGAGTTGCTGATGCATGTGTGTAGTTTAGTTTGTAAATATAGTGCAGTTCCTCCGTTTTGACTTGTCTTTGTGCATTTGGTTTGATCTTGGTCATGCGTAGATTTTATATTAAGAAGGACTGCTTCTTCACTTAGTATTTAGGTGATCAACTAGATCGTGAAATATAACTATGTTACTGTAGAGCAGCTTAGCTTCGTTAACTGAGCTAACCTACTAATGCGTATATTGGCTAGGTTCCGGCTTAACATACCATATAGTGATTTTTTGGCGTAGTTAAGCATTTTAGCATACGAAACTTCAAATTTTTAGATGGCGTTTACTCACTGACTTCAAATTTCTTCATTGCAGATAATTAAAGATGGCGATGACACATTCTTCTTCCGTAGCAAGTAGCAAGCATATGAAACTTTTTAGATGCACGTTTTGTTGTTGGCATTTGGTGCGGACTTACTGTATTGATATTATATTTTTGTTTAACATATAACGTGTCTTTGTTTAACAGAATTTGTGGCAACTTGGTTTACTTTGTTATTTTTGTTTATGGATATTATTGAAACTTGGTTTATGGATGTCTTTTGTTTATTAATATTGTCTTAACTAGTTTATGTAACTAATTAATAGTTATTAGAACATGTTATATATACTAGTTGCTTGAATATACTCAAAATATAGTTCTGGAATATTCAAAAATAGAGTGGAATATTAAAGTTGTTATATAAATAGAAGACAGCGTCTGATTAATGCTGTCAATGAAGAAACAACAGCGTTCAATTCGTGTTGTAATTATCTTTAAATAGTCAATAACAGCGTTTAGTACATGCTGTCGAAATAGTTGATGATTCAATAACAGCGTTTATAAAAAGTTGTTGTAAACAGTTAAAGTAGAATTAAAACATCTCCGACAACTAAATTATTAACGCTGTAGAAACATAATACAGCTTGTTTGAAAACACTGTAAAAACATTATTGATAGCTTGTACGAAACGCTGTCAAAGTGAAGTTTCAACAGCGTTTATCAAAAAGCTGTTGTAAGTTCTGTATATACGACAGCATGTCGTTATACAGCGTTTGAACTAACGCTGTTGTATCGTATTACAACGTTTATCAAACGCTGCTAAAAGCCTTTTGTGGTGTAGTGTCATGTCCTTTACTTGTTTCGTTTTGTTACAAGTTTCCATTGCTTTGAAATTGGTACATACGTCATCATGTAGCTTAGATGTCATTACGTCCTTGTCTTTTTTGATGTTATTGTGTTGCTTTGATAAGTGATCACATAAATAAGCATATTTGCTTTTGAATTTTTGTTCTTGCCGGTAGCATAAGAATTGGTCACGTATATTTGCTTTAACATTAATGGCATGTTCTGTTGTGCATTGCTTAATTTAATGCACATGGACACACTTCCTTTATATATACTTTGCTTTGAAAATGTCACATACTTGGATATGGGCATGCATTGATTAATTAAAGTAAGCATCCTTAGATTGAATTATTTCGTCCCTACTTGCATGTGCATGTTTTAGTAGCCACTTGACATCACTTTGTACACTTTATTTGCCTTTTCATATAAGTAGACTAGCTTGACTATTCATATATACCATATTGCTTTAATACTTCACTTAACCTTCAAATAAATAAACAAAAGCATTGTCTGTGGTTGCATATATTTTGTATATCTATATGTCATCAGTATATGTTGACCTCTAGTGTTTCATTTGTAAATGAATTTGTACTAATAGGCAAGCAAGGTACAAACAATAATATCCCATTTCACCAACCAATATATAAAATATTTGATTGGTATCACTTACATATTTAAATAGGCTGTATTTTTCAGATCAAAAAAATAGAATTTCACTTCTGAATTCTATTGACTCATCCAACAAAGATAGTTTATATTTCTTTACTTTGTTTTTGAAATCAACTGAAGAAGATGACGATGACAGTGAAAATGTTCCAACAGTTGATTCATTATCCAGTTATTCAGGTACTCTTAATATCGTAGACATAAATTTTTCTGTAAATTTGGAGTAGGGAGATTCAGACAGTTATATTTTGATTTTGCAGGATCAAGAACATCCACTAGAAGCAGCAGCAGTCAATCTAGGCTTACCAAATTTAGCAGTTCCTACACTGTCAGTGATGCAAAAGGGTCAACTGAATTCTTAATTTCCATCTTATGCAAGGCTACTAAAAATTTCTCTGCAGAAAATATAATCGGGGAGGGTGGTTTTGGTACTGTTTATAAAGGAAAGCTCAAGGATGGTACTCTAATTTCTATTAAGCGCGCCATAAAGGTAACAAGAATTTGCTTCTTAATAACTTGAAATCAGTAGGTGCTAATTTCATTTTTAATTCATCTTTTGATAGTATTTACTTCAGCATTTGTCATTTGAGTTCAAGACAGAAATCCAAATTTTTTCAAGAATAGACCATTTAAATTTGGTGAAATTTCTTTGTTTTATAGAGCAAGATGATGAAAGGTCAGTTGTTGTTGAGTACACTGGCAATGGAAATCTACATGAACATCTAGATGGTCAGTACATATACATTTACTCTGTAAGATGGTACGATACTCTGATACATACAGAGAAGAAACTGTCTTGTTAGTAAAGCTTCATTGTGTACTGACTATTGAGAAACAATATAAAATGTAATTATAATGCAGGCATTCACGGTGAAGTATTAGAGCTTGCAGCGTGGCTAGAAAATCTTTCAAAATTGTCTTTATATTCAAGACAAATTTTTCAAATTTAATTAGGGGGTTCTATGCTTTAATTTTAAGTTAATAGCAAGTAGTTTTATTTAAGTAAATGAGAATCAATGTCTCACGGATCATTTTATTTCTTTAAAGTTAAATTTATGTACAAAATTTTTCTGGACTGTATCCGGTGATATATTCTAAGATTATAACTTAATTCTGTCTCAAACACACGTGTTGAACGGAGTTCTTAGCAAAAATTCATTATATTACACATAATACTTAAAAGAAAGGAATACTTAGCCATGCATGCAAGCATCGATTACAAACTAAGATTATGCATCTTAAGATCAGAAAATTAAGCTTGTTATTTTTCAAGAGTTTATGTTATTTCATTAGTTATTACTCTATCATAATTCATAATCATGTATGTAAGTAGTGAAAGGAGAATATATTACTCTGTAGTTTTAAATGCTGGGTATCTCAAACGTACTAGGACTACAGTCAATAAGCATTATTTATTGCTCGTTTTGCATTATGTAAATAGTATGTTCACTTCTTTTAGATGCAATGTGTTATATACTTTTTATACCTTTTCTTCTGCTTCAATAAGCTATGTATATTATTTAGTGAACTAATATATTACACTTATATAAGTACGTAATTATTAATTAAGATTTGTCATAGACTCAAAGTATCATACTATCGTATATATGTAGTGGTAGTTGTAATTAAGTACTTCGGTTAATATATATTTAAGCATTTTCATGGTTGTTTTCAGTATAGTTACTGATTAACTATTTTCAACATAAACCTGTTAATTCCACAAGATCATGTCATGGTAAAAGCTTCATGGATTCTCCAAGCTAGTCTACAATTTAACCACTCATTTGTAAAATTAATCCCGCCACTTAGACGGTTAAAATTACATTTTAGTTACAAATATACCAACTACGGATGAGCATATATATCATGATTCGTGAACATATATATTAGCGCACATATATATATATATAACATAACATAACATGTAAATATGTTCATTGGTAAAACTCATACTTCGGTGTCATAGCACTCCTTTGCTGAACTTTTAGCTGTTCATAAAACATCTTAATGAAATTTTTAGCGCATTCATCAACTCTGAATTAATCATTAGTCTCCTTATCTTTCAATGCAAAAGGCAAATCTGTAACTCTAACTTTTCTAGTCATTTTGGAGTAACATTTCCATGCAAAATCATCGGAGAATCCAAAACAGATTCTGAATCACACATCTCATAGTCCTTGAAACTGAACTCAACTTCGCAAGAATTATGTATCATATTATCAAGTATACACTTTTGAAAGTTACTTTTAACTTAATATGGTAAGGGCTTTTTTGGTTTAAAAAAAAGATTTGACTAATTTAGTTTATTATTTTAACCTAAACACGAGTGTTTCGGCAAATTGACTTTTCAATTTTTACAAAAATGTAAGGTCTTTGGAATGAGCAAACTCAGTTCTGTTTCCAATTGTCAAAGAGGCTTTAGCTTACTTTATTTCCCCTTTTTTACATAAACATGTTTTTCAGCTTTTAAGTTTCCAAAATTATACAAAAACAATAATAATAATAATAAAACTGTGATCATGGCGAATTTCGTGTGTTTGAAATTATAACATGAGTAAATCGATGTGTTTTACATGCTATATTATGATCATATACTACTTTTAACATCTTCATTAACTCACCTTTTGTTTAGTACTTATGGCTTCTTTACAAGCATTGCTATAGTCTAATTGCAAATAGAGTTTATTTTATTTGCTACATTACCTGTATTATTAGTGTGTTGTTTGTTCTCTAACACAGCCACAAAAGATGAATTATGACTCCTTAAACTTTTGACTAATGTCTAATTTTTTAGTTAGGGAGTTCATTCCCTTTACATTCCAAATTATGAATTCTATAAATCAAATAATTTTAATTCACTCCCATTTTCTGAATAACTCCTATTTTCTTTGACTTTTTAGCTTTTCTGCCCTTCGTCTTAATCCGATTTATCATTAAATTCCATCATGGGTTATCGATAATGTATGATTGAGATGCTTTAAATTCAATTGAAGATTCATTCATAGTTGACTTTCTGCATGTTTTTTGTTTATTTTGCAGCTAGGGATTTTGCTTGGGGAGAGAAGCATTTGAAATATCTTTAATTTGCGTCAGCACGTGGGCTACTGAGTTCAATTTGTTGCCTTCACTTATGTATTAGATTCTACAGTTAGCTTGGAGTTGTCATTGCTTCACTAAGAAATGCAGTCGTTATACTATGATGAAGTATATTATACTATGATGAAGTATATGCTTGGCAAATTCAGGAATCATTTCTTTCTTGTTGTTTAGTGTTTACATGTACAATAGATGTTGTTTACTTGTTTTACTATGAAATGATGGTTTCACTATGAAATGAAGTTTATTATGAACTGAAAGTTGTAAGTTTGTAATCAAGCACTTGTAGTAGTTGTATTATAAATTGGGTTTGTCATCTATTACTGGTTTTGTATTCACGTTATTTATTCCATGTACTATATATAGTTCGAAACTGCATGTAGAATGTCCGTGTATCATGAAACTGCATTTAGGAATGGATCTGAGCTATGGTTAAAATGGTTATAAGTTGTGGATTTTTTTAATTTCGCCACGGCTCAGGGTCGTGGCTAATTTATATTTAGCCATGGCTATGAGCCATGGCAAAAGTTTAATTTGCCACGGCTCTGGGCCGTGGCAAAATATAAATTAGCCACGGCCTGGAGCCATGGCATAATATTTGCCACTGCCAATTTTGCCACGGCTCAGAACCGTGGCAAAATTATTTAGCCACGGCTCAAAGCCGTGGCAAAATCGCTTTTCTGGTGTAGTGAGAGATAAGGTAGTAATACCATAGAATGAGTTTGTCTGAGTGTGTATATATATTAGAAAGCGTACTTGTTAGTGTTATAAAATGTTTTATATTGTGTTAATTTCTTCTGTTTAGTATTTGTAAATTCCGATCGGTACATAGGACGCTATGACATCGATAAGGATTTCTAAACAATTAATAGGGCAGACCGGCACAATATTGTTTTCAAATATGGGTAAATGAAATAATTTTACCTAGTATTATATTTTGCATATAAAAGAATAATTGTTATAAATGGATATAGTTGTATGTGTTATGTTTGTTTGTTAGGAAGTGAAATTTATAAATATTGATTGCAAAATAGGATTTATAAATAAAATGAATTTAATTGGAAATTTGAGAACTTAAGTTTCGAGGTTTCGAAATTGGTTTTCAAAGATTTTGGAATAAAATATTAGAATTATTTTTAAAAAATTTCAGATATAAATATTTTCAGTGCGATTTCAAAGAAATGTTTTAAAAGGAAATAAGTCATGTACTCCCCTCTTCTGTCGTTGGAAAATAATTTCAGTGATGACGGCCGCACCATCGACATTCATTTTCGAGTCTCAAAGTGGGGGAGGCCAGTAGTAGCTTTGCTACACATTTTCTTGATAAACAGATTTTAATTTTATTTTCTTAAGTATGATTTGATATATATAAAAGATATGAATATATATATATATTATTTTAAAATGATTTGAAAATGGAACCCGGTATTTAGTTCTTAAGTTTCTGTAAATTTGAAATTTTAATTATTATAACGAATGAAATCTTGACTTTTTTAATAGTTAAAAACTCCTAAAGGGATAAATAAGAAATTAGAAGCTAAGTGATAAATGGAACTATAAAGAAATTGAAGATTTGTAACTTGTAAATTAAAAGATAGTGAAATTTAAGAAGATGTGAACTATTGAACATTTTTGTTAACTAAATTTAAATAAGATAAACTTGTGTAACATTTAATTACATTCTAAAAAGCATACATAAAACTTACCTGAAATGTTTAAAAAGTTGAAATGTTAATATGGATATGTAATAGAATTTTATACTAGCAAAATCTTAATAACAAAAATGCTTCAAAAGGAACATATGTTTATAAATGAAAATTTTAGATGTACTAGGAATATATAAACTTAAGTAAATGGTTGAAATGATTAAAAATCAAATTGAATAATAAAAGTGAATATAACTTAAGTAAATGATTATAAACTTAAGAAATTGATGAAATGATTCATAAAAATATTAATATTAAGTGATACTATACATGAAGGAATGAATGTAAATTTAAAAGTTAAGAGACTTAAGTTGAATGATTCATTAAATTGAAATTAAGCGGTATAAACAATGAATGTGAATAAAAGGATAGAGAAACTTAAGTATGAATTTATTCACTAATGAATATAAATATTAAATGGAAATCAAGTTTTATAAGCAAATAATAACTGTGAATAAATTTGCAAAGAAACTTATATAATATTCTAAGAATTGGTTATTGATGTTCTAAATAATTGAATGGAAAATAACTTATGTAAGTAAATGAATGCAAATTAATGGAAAAATGACATTGTATGAATGAATGAAAATAAATGAAAAGTAAATAATGATGTGAAAAAAAACCAATAGAACAAACTTAAATAACATTTAAATTCTGTATTGTTTGGCTTATGGGATGTTTGGGAAATGATACTTCAAATTGTTTAGGGTTGTATGAATAATCTATTAAGTAATTATTTAAGGCTATTGAGCGTATGATACACTTGATAGTTTATTTATCACCATTGTACGATGAAAAGTTTCTGAACCTGAACAAACCATTTGTTTTGGTTGTTATGGATGTATGATTGATTTCTTTTGTTGCATATAATATTATATGTACTGCTTTTGGTTGCATATGATTGTATAAGTGTTGTGTTGCTTGTGCTACAAATTGAAACAACTAATATATTACACTCTTTACATAATTTTAATTCTTTGGATCATATAAGTGAAATACAGGTTTATGGAAGCAATAGCTACTACTTTTGGTTTAATAAATAAAGTGTTTGCCCAACAAATAGGTACGTTTTCGGATTACGGTTTTTGTAACGATATTTTATTGTTTTCTCATGGTTGGGATATTTATATATGATATATATTGTAATTATTGATATTATTATTTTTCCGGACCTAACCGCGCAAAGGAGACTCTGTCGAAATTTTTCGTAAATTTAGAACTTAGAAATTTTTTGTGAAAGTAAAAATATTTTCAAACTTTTATTAAACTTGAATATGAAGACTTAAATAAATTGATATATTTTATTTAAAATACTTAATTATGTAAATTAATTGTTTCTAAATTGAATAATTTGAATAAAATTATATCAAACTTCTTAATTCCTTCTTTTCCTTTTCGAGAATGAAAAGTTTTGAGTGGGGGAGAGTGTAACGATCCGTAATTTTTAATAATTATAAACTATTAAATTTAATAAGATTTTGAAATTTAATATTGTGAGAAATTAAAATTTATGATTTATTAAGGAGAAAAATAATCAGAATATAATTTAATAAGGTTGATTGAATGAGATTGACAACTGTTTAAGCTTATTGCAATTAACGGGAATAATAAAGGTAAATTAAGATTTAAATCAATGTTGTGTTAAAAAGAGAATTATATGTAATTAATTAAAATTAGTTAATATAGAATGGAATCAATAATTGGTAAGTAATTTATCAACCTTTGTTTGTAAACAATAGATTAATAGGGGTGAATTCACTACGCCATAGATGGCCTACTGCAACGAAATTACATGGTGTTGCTAGCTATAATGTAATGATAGGTATGCTGATTTTTGTCTATTACAACACTCGCTTCAAGGTGTTAGCATAGGTATCAACAAGATGTTGCAGTAGCTATAGATGTATTCAAATTAAAAAATTAATAAAATTAGCAATCCGCGTGAATACGATCCAACGGTCTACATTTAATCTGGTTGTTAAAATGGATCACCACTGCAATTTGCCCCAAAATTTCGTTTTACCACCTGAACTAGTTTAGAGTAGATCCCGTTTTCTCGTATGTGATAATGGCTGCTCCTATCTTGTTCCTCTTTTGCTCTGAAATTAGGGCTTTGGCCTCGTGTTCGCTCCTATGAGATTAGCTAGGGCTTCGGCCTTGTCTTCGCTCCTGTGAGATTAGCTAGGGCTTCGGCCTTGTGCGATTAGGGCTTCGGCTAATATCGAAGGACTCGATTGATTGTCGATCGATTACAATTGCTGTTCTTCTGATTTGCTTTGGCAATCGATCGTCTCCTTGCTTCGAATACAGCTCCTTCGATTTTGCTTGAGTTCAACTGTGTATTCGGGTATGTAATTTGTTGCTTTTACTTTACTGTATTGCTTGCTTGAACTCGATACTATCTGCCGATGATGTTAATGTGTTTATATAGGGTTCGAACCCCTAGATTTCCGTTCGTATATATCTGTTTGAATTTGTCAACTAATTTATCTCGGCCACTTGATTTAAGTTGAATGTTTGTGATGATTTCTGACTTTGTCAATTTCGTATATTTGTTACTTGATTCCCACGATGTTGATTTCTGACTTGGTTCGATTTCTTGGCCACCACGGTTTTGGTTTGACGATGGTTGACTTTGGCTATGTCTGTTCATCCTGTAGCTTGAACTTGTAATATATCTTCTGGTTGACATCCTGTAGCTTGAACTTGTAATATATTTCACTTGAGTTTTTGTAGTCAAGTTGCTTCACCATACTGTTTCCATTGGTGCCACACACACACTTGTGTACCTTTCTCTTTGTGCTTCACTTGTTCACTGATACTGTTGTATCACTTATGTTTTCCATTATCATGTATATATATGCATTCATGTATGTATATATGTGTTTGTTGTTGCACTTGAACATGTATATATATTGCACTGGGTTTGTTTTTTATTTGATGTTGAGGCCTTCTCTTGTATTTAGTTGCCTTCGAGTCATATAAGTTTCTTTCCCTTGTGCCAGTCTTGCTTTGTTTTGGTCTTGGCCATTCACTTGTTAAGGCTGCTTGTTTCATTGATGCATGTTTTTGTATTCACCACTTTGCATTGGTCATTGTATATCTATGCACTGGTCCTTTGAGCCTGTTTGCACTGCATATATATATACATGCTGTTTCACACATGTATATATGTATGGTTGCTTTCATATGGTAGCTGGACTTGCTCGAGTTCATATTTCTTATATTATCTGACTTCGGTCATTTTTGAAATTGCTGCAGCTCATTCACTTGACACTTCTGTTGGTCTGTATTTTTGAATATGGTTGGAGTTTTGGTTTAATTGTGAGTTTGAGTTCTTTTGTTGAGCTCTGTCCACTGTTGTTTTATGTCTGGCATACAAGTCTGGTATAGTTTGCTCTGACCAATTCATTGAGCATGCTGTTTATTTCTGTAGCATGCTTCTGTTTCATTTTTGTTCTTGTGCATTGTCAACTGCTTGGACCAAATTGTCACCCAAATAACCGAGGCAAATAATATTTTCAAAATTACATTTTATTTTATACTGCAAAAATATTTCCTTTTCAATTTTACTACGTCAGTGTGTATTTTTGCAGATTGCTCAGATGTTGGATTCAATCTGAAATGGAGTTGAAGACAGGTTTCAAAGAAGGTTTCAAAGAAGGTCGATCCCCGCCGGGACTGCGGTGCCCCGGACCCCCGCCGGCGCTGCGCCCGGACCCGCTTCTCGCCTCGCCTTCGGCTCGGCACTCGGCTCATTATATATTTGTCAGTGTCAGTGTCTGTATAAATTGAAACTGCATATGTAATGAGTGAACTGAGTAATGTAGTGAGGAATATCTGTATATGTGAATATCAGTGTTATTTATCATTGAATTGTAAAATAGTGGAGTCAGGAATTTGTACTATTTTAAATGTTGAAATAAAATATTTATTTAAATAAATTACTGTTTGAATATCAAATTCTGTGCAATAGCATTTTATTAAATAAATATTTATTTCTATTAAAAAATCAAATATGCTCTACATTGTGGGCCCCACAAATTCAGAAAGTTAATATCTATAGCAACATTTTGGAATGTTGGTACAAACATCTATGGATGTTGCTATAGACCCAAATAGGTTTCTATTGCAACAATATTTCTTATGTTGCCTTAGATAGTCAAAATGTTGCCTTTGAGGTCTGCGGCAACGCGGCAAAATGCATCACCGAGAAAGTGTTGCCTTTGCCCTTTTTTAGCCTTCAGCAACATTTTTTGGCACATCCTGCATCACTTCTTTGGTATTGCAGTATGCAATCTATGGCGTAGTGATTATTAATTTATTACAATTGATTGATTATCATCTTGATATCTAATCCGTTTGAAATTAATTGTAAATCAATTGAAATTAAATATAATTAAATATTGCAGTTAATATGAGTTAAGAAGATAACTGTAGAATAAGAATGTAATAAAATGTAAACTAATGTTAATTATATTCATAAGGTGATTGTTTAGTGAATAATAAGAGTGTAAGTCAAAATAAAAGAAATTGGTTGAAATTAAATTATTATTAACTGGGATTTTATTACAGCTGTAATTGAACTCTGAAATTAATGTAATGTTCAAATATTGGATTTAACATGGAAAATTTATTTTAAAGATTATAAATTTCTATGTAATCAAAAGTGATAAAAATTTTGAACTTTTAAATTTGAACTTGCAAAGTGATTAAATCAATTTAATAATAATTTATTTAGTTAACGTGAAAATAAACATTTTGGCCACTGTCTCGGATTTCAACGAAAGTAGTTTCATCAAATCCATAAGAGTGACTTATTATAGGATTTCAAGTTTCGTAGCGATCAGACTTATCGTTTAATCGTGCGGGTTCGAAACGCGTCGAAATCAATTAAATGAATTAAATTAATATAATCTGATTTTGAAAGCTAACTTCTTCATACAATGGAATTTGGATTTGAAATTAGTTTCATTGAATTTAAAAATATCGAAAACATATATTTCAATATATTGGATGACCTACTTTCGTTTCGGGAACGAAACGGGCTTTTCGGGTCGTTATTATCGTTCGACCCAAATTGATTTGTCCATCCATTTCTATTTCAGCTCTGCCAATATATAGGCTGTTATAAACCCTAGTAGCCTTTAATTTTATATTGTCTGTACGTACATTTCTTTCTCATCTCCTCTTTCAAATGGTAGAAACCTAATTCCCAATTCCAAAACCACGATTTCAAATTTCAAATCAAAATCAAAAATTTAAACTCCTCAAACCACAGTAAATTATATATCATTGGAAAGCACTCGATAAGCGTAATCTACTGCAGCAATTTGTTTTTCGATTTGATGCATCGTTTTACCAGAAAACGAGGAAGAGGCCTCGGCCGTCCATATTTGGGCTTTCGATTTCAACGGTAGATCGTCAATTATATGACGATCAGAGGCTACTGCGTGGTAGAGGGAAATTAGAGGAGTGCATCCATGGGTTTACTTTGTGTCAAAGGTCATCAAAATCGCCGGAAATGGCGATTAAAGGCGTGGCGGTGGCAACGTTCTCGAGGGGGCCGGATGGTCATGCTTGGACATGGTGAGAGCGGCGGCGAGGGCGGCGTTGTAGTGTTGCCTGATCGAGGTGTAGCGACCTCTAGGCGGTGGCGGCAGGCGTTCTATGATCGGCGGCTACTCTACAGGTTTTGATGTAGGGTTGAACGAACGTTTGGGGTTAGGGTTTGTGCAAGGTATGATAATTACCAAATTGCTCCATCTTATTTTAATTTAATTTTCAAATGTTCTAACATATATAACTTTTGCATATGAACTCGGATTTGGACGTAGTTTTCTTCGTTGCGATCGTATCGAAATTCCTGTAGCATGGAACTTGTTTGGCTGCATTCTGAGATAGTTGGAATTTCGGGCTTTAATTGGATTTTAATCGATTGTAAATCAAAGGTGAGTGATTTAACTCACTTACGAATACTAAATCAACTTATGTTAGTTAAATTAAATTTATGATGTGATTAGAAATTTATTGATTGTTGTTTAGTATTTTAAATTGTCATTTAAATTTAATTTGAATTTATATTGGATTAAATTGCTATTTAAATTAATATTGAATTTAAATTGTTAGTTAAATACCTAATAATGATAACCAGTTAATTGTTGTGATTAATTGGCTGACTTGAATGATGATTGTGGTGGATGCTTAATTGTTGACATTTGGATGATTTGATGTTATGTTTATTTTATGTTGTTATCACGCTGCAAGTTCACTTAGTTATTGTTAGGAAAATCACTATGTGTTAAAATGGTACATAACTGAACGATCTTATAGATTACGTAAAAATCATTATGGTTTGAAATGATAAACCCAAGCGATTTTATGGATTTGGAAAATTGTGATTCGGGATACGGGTTGAAATGATATATATCCGGAAATTTAAATTTATCGCGGGTTGAAATGATATATATCCATATCACTTGACCATAGGGTAGAAAGTTATATACGGACACCGTTAGTCGGTATTAAATTATTTTCTAAATGGTAAAGTATGTTTGATTTATAAATTTTATTTTTTTAAATTTAATTTAATGATTTTGTTTAAAAATTCTTATTTGGAAAATAATTTATTTTATATGTTTTAAAAGCTTCAAATTATAAGTTAATATATGGTTTAGATGTAAATTTAAGATTTTAACTTATGATTTTATTTAGTTTTAAATATATATTTTAAATAGTTTAAAATTTTAATTTGATAAAATATTTAATATAGTTTTAATATATATGTATATATATTAAATTTAATTTAATATAATGAATATAGTTTTAAAGATTTATTTAAATTTTAATTTAAGATAATAAATATAGACTTTATAATAATTTAATAAATAAAAGATTTTGTAAAAGATTTTAGAATCTTTGTAAAAGGTTTTGTAAGGAAATTATAAAAGTTTAGTAAGAGATATTATAATGTATATTATAAAAGGATTTTTCTAAAATATTTTTATAAAGGATTTTATAATAGTCTTATAAAGTAGTTATAATGGTTTTAAAGGATTTGATAAAGCGGTTTTATCAAAGTACTTGTATAAATGGATTTGGAAGCATATAGAGGAATTTGTGTAAAAGTTTATGATAACAGAAAAATTGTAAACTATTTTGGGAATTTATAAATAGCTTTATAAATGGTTCTAAAGCATATAAATAGTTTACCAATGGTTTGAGAGAGATTTATAAATTATTTTTGAAATTGATTGAAAGAAATATTCCTCGGTATTTATGAATATATCTATACTTTTTGAATAAGTATATGGATATCTTGATATAAAGGTATAAACGTTTTCTGGAATTTTATTTATGAGATTTCAATAGATATGATTTTAAAATGGAATAGCTCGATTTTGACAAGAATGGTTAGGTTAAGAGTTTCAAAACTAAAACATAATTAAAGTTAAATATTTTGGTATTGATTAAATTTGTAACTTAAGATTTTATTGAAATGTTTTATAAAATGACCACGGTGTGAAATAAGTGTTTGGTTGTTAAAGAGACCGGGATCAGATATTGTCACGCTCTCTACTAATAATGAAAACCACTTTAACAATTTTGCACGTTGTGGAGAATCCATAATGAAGTAGGATGGTTTGGGGAACGCTACTGGAATGAAGTAAGAGAACGATGATGGAAGGCCTTGACTTTCGGGTCATAATTAAAATGGCTAAAAGAGGAGTTATACCTAGGCCAAGTAGGGTCGCTCCCCCCATCGAGCATGCTTCTTCGAAATCATATCTATTACTTTGTGATTTGATTGGTGCACACCTTTGATTATATGAATGTGTCTCGAGGTGGGCGGTAGTAGCTGCTATGCTTTACCACCAGCCCGGGTCTACAAAACGTTAGTATTCTACCCTGGGCATTGCCTCGTGTGCCTTGTCATATTTATCCTGATCGAGCCCATTACGAGTTTGGTTTGTGTCATACACTATGGAGTGCCCTCTGATAACCCTCTAGTTTGTGGAGGAATTACGGTACTGTATAGACTACGATGCTTATATAAAAATGTGTTAAGGGGGATATGGGTAACGCCTTAACGCTATTTTAATACTTTACTTTACTATAGACATATTATAATAGCATATTGTATTATATATGTAGATAGTTTAACAGATCCTTAGGAGACGGAATCCTAAACATCTCTTAAGTTATTACACGCACGTTAGACACTGGATAGGAGATGTAAAATCCCGTAAACATCTCTGAAGCTGTTACAGTCATATTTACTTATTTTGATTTAAATTATATAAGATCTTTTAGTTCTGACTCGGATATTTTTTCTTTTCATTACACTCGGGTCAGCTTGAGCATTTCAGTGTTGAAGACTGTATTTCTGGAGGATGAAGACGGAGTTTGGTATTATATTACTAGTATTATTCCACTGCATCATGTTGTTCTGCTACATTTTCCTATTATATCTGTTGTATGTATAACTCTGATTTGTAGTGTAAAGTGTAATCAAATGTATTTGTAAAACAGCTTCATGAACTATTTATTTGATTATTATATTTTGTAATTCTACTGTGAGATTCTATGTTTTTTTCCTTCTTTTCTCTTATTTTCTTATTTACCCCATCAACAATCCTCCCTTTTGGACGGTTTGATTTGACATGTGTGGTTTATTGCCAATTTAAACCGTCCAAAAAGGTGGGTCGTACACGCCTGCACTCTTGGGATTGCTAAAATTCTACGTTCCCTTTGGCTATGCATCCTATCTCTGGTTTTAGTCATTTCCGCTGCCGAGGCTACGTTCGGAATCACTCACTCGAATAGAACACGAATCCCCAAATGGATTCCCACATCTCGAATAGATCACGAATCATACATGGATTCAAGCATCTCAAACAGATCTTAAACCTCCATATAGATTCCCCGCATAAGTCCTCCAACGAATGCTGATGTTGTCTTCTCTCTTGGAATACTTCTCAAGATAGACAGTCGCACACAATAGCATCGTCTGAAATGTTAACGCTGACCTCTCCTTTGGACTTAACCATAGGATTGACAGTTCAACTCTATAACATTTCACTTTCCAACTGCTTCCAAAACATAGAACTTATTTACCGGTTTTTTAGTGGTATTCGATAAGCATAACACATACCGATCCCGGTCTCTTCCAAACTAATTCAATGAATTTCTAGCTAAATCAATTCCCGTTCTTTCAAAAGAAAGCAAAAGCTAGATATGTTTCTTACTAATGCCCTTCCTTAGAGGTTCTTATTAATATGAAATCGCAAAGCCTTTCGATAACTTTTTAAGTTATATTTAGTTAAGTTCGATAATCGACTAATCGATTTTCTAGTCAAAACAATTGCTTATACAAATCGCGATTTGTATGTTTAACTCGTTTTCAACATTCCAACTTAACTAATCCTTGTCCAAGAGTGAAGCTAGGTAAGCTAGGTCATTGGTTCCATAAAATCTTTGCCTAGACATTTATTCTTGAATCTCACAAATAGATAAATCTACCGCGTTGGCTTTTAGTGTTAAGTATAGTATTAATGATTTCCATAAACAAGAATAAATCAAGACGATTAACACGTTTCTGACATTTTCCAACTTACCATTCCTTAGTCAAGAGCGAAACCGGTAGATTAGAGCACTATTGCTCCATCCCTACTCGACATCAGTCTTAAATCTCACAAATAGATAAGTCTAACTACGTCGGCTTTTAGTGTTAAGCACAGTTAATTACTTTTCAAACAGGTAATTAAACAATCAACCATTTGGGCATTTAGCAATTCTTAACCCCATTTTGAAAACATTTGTATATACTTTTAAAACCTTTGAAAATTCTATAACAGGTTTTAAAACATTTATTCAAAATATTACTTGAAAATATCAAGTTTACAAAATCCCTTAAAAACTTGAAAACGACATGATTTCCCACAAAATATCTCTTCTTTAAAAATTCACAATTAATTTTTAAAAATTCATAAAGGTCTCATGGAACTTTTAAAATACTCTAATATTAGTTAGTAAACATTCTTAAAAAGAATGAAATAAAATATTTAAATCTAGCCTTGTGGCAAAGTTTGAAGTGATTTGATGTTGATTTGCAACTATTTTATTTAGAACATAAGAGAGAAAGAAGATGAAGAAGCCATTGATTTTCAACTCCAAGCTTTGTAAATATTTGTGAATGATAGCTAAAGGTATGCCCCTCCTTATATAGTCTTAGGAACGGTGTTGCCTAAGCTCTCACTCAACTCCCCACCATGCCATGGAAGCTTCACCTCCCATCATTTCTCCTTTAAGTCACTTCTCCTTTATAGTAATTACCATTTTAACCCTCTCATGATATTTTTTCTTTTGGAAGCTTCTAGAACATTCCAAGCTTTATGAATAGAAGAGTGCGTTAATTGGATCCTAATGTGCTCATTTGATCATTAGTCAAGTGCATAAGAGTTCGAACAACTTATATCGATCGAAAAGCTGTTTATCGATAAACTGATTTTCGGTCACTCGATTTTTCTTCGAAGAATATATTTTTGTAAACAATTTTCAAAAACAATTTTCTTATCATTATTTATTAATTAAATAATGTCCAACAAAGTATAAAATAATATTTATAACACTTAATTATATTTCAAAACGTCTCGATATTCAAAGATGAAGTGTTTGAATTTATGGGTCACTACAAAAGCCATCCAAAATACCATATATTGATGATTTTATTGGTGAAAGAAGGCTAATAATTATTTAATTATGTAAGTTTGCAAACTTGACTTATAATATAAACACCGATCTAGTTGATTGGTATTAAATTCAACGGTGAATTTGTTTTTCTTTTTAACGGCTTTACATATGGACAATGGAAACAAGGGTCTGTTCTCATGAATGTGGAGAATAAGATCAATAAATAATGGAAGGTATGGAAAATATACTTAATTAATATATCGATAGTACAAAAATAAAATTATAAAAAATACAATAAAATTTTCTTAATAACTCTAAATTATGGGAGATTAGGCAGAAGTATGCAGACGCTACTTGATTTACTATTTTATATATTATAGAAGCTAAATGGTAGAAGTTATTGAGAAGAAAGGAACCTAGATTACATGAACGTCCATTTCAGAATAATATCTGACTCTTCTCATATATCCTTCAAAACCCACAAAAATAGATCTAACAACACAAACCCGACATCGGCAACTCTTGCCACACCAAATCCGAATCTCACAGTTGTTCTTGGCTAAAGCAGGCCTTGTCTCTAGGAGCTGGAGTAGGCTTACGGCTCTTGCAAATGATAATGTTGACTGCCTACAATCATGATTGTTCCTGGCCAAAGCAGGCTAGTTAGCTGCTTCCTATTATTGTGGGGGTTTTGATTTATACATGCTATTGAGAAATTAGTAAATTAGGGTTTTCACTATTTGGAGGGATTTAAGAGTTATGATTTATTTTGATGAAGTGGTGCATTATGTGAGACTAATTTTGACATAACTAATTTGTACGTAGATCATCGTTACCAGCCATTGGATTGGAGGTTGAATAAACGATGCATATTAACAAAATGCGGATTGATGGTAATAAATTTCTTTGGCTGTTACCAGCCATTGGATTAGAGATTGAATCAACGATGCGTATTAAAAGAACGTGGATTGATGATTGTAAATTTCTTTGTCATTAATTAGGTGCAAGTAAGTCCTGATGTCTTTGTGATGCCAGAAAATTTAAAACAAAAACCTAAAGGTGATGTTACTACGGCGTCACTAAATTCCTTTGGCGTCACAAAGTCGTAGACAATTTCCAATGCCTTTGCGACGCTTATTTGAGAATATAGTAAAACCTTTGCATCACTAAGCCGTAGCTAATTAGCGATGCCTTTGTGACGCCTTTGTGACGGTAGTAAATTTAGCGACCCCACGCCGTTGTCGGGTCACTATGCCATCGGTAATCGACATCAGAAATCTACTGTTTTTCTTGTAGTGAGTGCACACATAGGCATGTTAAGTTTCGTTAACTTCTGTATTTATAATGCATTCATTTACTATATTATTCGTTTGTAAATAGTTATGTGAATGTCATACTTAAAATTGGAGTGGAATTGTCCTTTAAGACATACAGAAGATAGAAGTGATCAATTAGTTAATAGACTAATTGTAAAACAGAATTAATTTTTATCTCCATAATGGCATAGCCGAACTTTGAGAACACACAAAAAATGTTGTAGGAAGATCAATTACCTTACTTATATAAGTTTAACAATATACTGATAGTAATATAATATATTGAATATTAGCAGTAGCAGACACAGGAGCTGTCGAGGAAGTAAGGAGCGGAATTAGTCAAAGTGGTAGCCTAAGACTGAACATAAGGAAGACCAACAACTGATGTTGTGAGAGGAGATGATTGAAGAACATGAGCATCATCATATGTACCAGAAGCATGAAGCATTAAATTACCTCGAGCATTAGAAGGAGTAGGAGGAATACAATTCTAAATTGATGTATGATTATTTGAAGCAGCAACAACATGATGTATAGGCATAGGTTGAATAATGTGACAACATGAAATTCATTAGCATGCATGGTGGAAACTGATTGAGCATTCTATAAAGCATAAGAAGCTTGCTACATCTAAACAGCCAAATAACCGTGTTGCTCAAGAAGTTGAACATCGATATTTGTAGCATGATATCAACAGTTTAATGAATAGGTGCAGAAATTTGGTAAGGGGCGGAATTATTGAACTGCACGTTAGCACGAGGTGTCACAGCATATTGCGTATTAGTTTCCTTATAATTTTAATGTGTATCAGCATGTGCACACACATGTGCACTCGAGAATGATTTCTAATGATCAGTTTGAGCAAAAGGATCGGCTTGTTGAGGGGGAGATACATTGGCTTTTGTAGCAATTTGACCTTAAGCTTGAGCAGGAACTTTTGAGGCTTTAGCCTGAGCATGAGGAGACCTAGCTTGTGCATATGCATCAGATATTGCACGAGAAGAAGTAAGCGGCACACAACAAGAGATATTGATCGCAGCAGCACTAGCTTCAGCTTGTGTACTCAACAACGGTGTAGTAGACTGAAATAATCACTATGGATAAAAAAGAATCAAACGACAGAGATGCTCCGTTGTCTAATTGCATAACTATCTGTCATTAAATCTCATGCCGTCTCATTACACAGCAGACCACAGATATGCCCCGTCGTATGATATGCACTAACACATCAAAAGAAAAAAAACCATATGGTGTCTGATGTTATAGTATCATTTCTGGAAATTTCTATTAGACAACATATATAAATATTGACTGATATGCATACCAATTACAATTATGTTATATATTTGAAGAATGAAATAAATGAATCGCAATTTTATTTAAATAAATATTTTTTTTCAAATCAAATTCACATACAAAACAACTTTCACTATACTTACACTTTCAAATACAATACAACTTTCACTATCACTCTCATATATTCAAATTTTCACTACACTCTCATATATAACTTTTTTTACTAGCACTCGCTCACATTTAGTCAAGTTTATTTTTGATCTTGATTTGCTAGCTCCAGCTTGTGTCCAGCCATCTCCTATACTGTCAAATAAACAACGCAGTAAAATGGAAAAGGAAACAAACTTAAATCGCAAAAATAAAATTGAATTTGAATATTATTATTGCCTCAGTTTATGGGTTTGTTTTCTCTTCATGGTTTAGACAGGGAAAAATATGTATATATGCACGGACAACTTATGATATGCATAATGTATCACTGTGAATATCAAAAGGTCGGGCATCGATTAGATCTCACGGACTATTACAAAAGTCAAGCCCGAAGGCTCAACACAGTGCAAATGTGCACAAGGTCAAGCCCAAGCCTCCTCGGGCTCAACTCGGGTGCACAAGGAAATGCAACTCCAATCAGAAAACCAAACTAAATGAAGCAACATGGTTCAAAATGGTAACATCTAGTAACAAAGCATGTGTAACACAATTCAAAGTGGTAACATCAAAGTAATTCAAAATCTGGTTTAGAGATTTTACATGTATAAACAAGGGCTGCCAGAAATATACAAGTGCAGCAAGGAAAATGCACACTCAAGTGCTCCAACTAATAAACACATAAACAATTCAAAAGCAGCTCAAAGCAATTCAAAATCTGGTTAAGAGATTTTACATGTATATATGTATACATGTATGTATATGCATGTATAAACATACATATGCAACAACTTTAGCCAGGAAAATGCACACTCTAGTGCTCCAACCATAAATATACAGGTGCAGCCAGGAAAATGCATACTCAAGTGTAACAAGAATTGAAAAATGTCAGTTATCAGGCATGCACATATAATGCAAGTGATGCAAATGAACTGCAATCAAGTATCAACGGCATGAGTTATCAGTTCAATGGAAGTGCTGCGAACACAAGTGCAGCGAACATCATCAAATGGATAGTTCAATAGAAGTGAAGACCAGAATATGGTGTAGCAAACACAAGTGTTATGTTGTTATGTTTGTTGTTTCTCTTGGGTTCTGGTCTTGTGAACATGCAAGTACATATATACATATATGGATATATGTCTGCATATACATATGCAGCCAATCATAAGCACATACACACAATGACCAAGGTTACATATATGTATCAGATACAAGAAAGATAAGTCAGTAGCTAGCAAGACAAGATCAACTAAAAGGTGTTGAATACACATATGTATATACAAGTGCCAATGCAAATGCAGTAAACAAGGGACAGTTTCGACATAACCAAGCACACACATTTCAATATAACCAGGCACACTAATATACATATATACACATATGTATATACATGTATATATACACACAGTGAGTAGAAAGGAAACTCAACAACATGTATGGATGAACCAAGACAGCAAAAGCAACATGGACCATCAAAGTACACAAACAAGGCATCACTAGTGTACACTGCCTTTTCAAGCATGTATATACAAGTATGAACATACAAGTGTATACAAGTTGAAATAAGTATATACAAAAAACTCACAAACCAGTTCATATATACAAGTATATACAAGTGTATGTATATATATATACAAGTGTACACAAGTCAAAACAGTTCATATACACAAACTAGTTCATATATACAAGTGTATACAAGTTAAAACAGTCTAAGCATGTGCATACAAGTATGAACATACAAGTATATATACAAGTGCACACATATATAAACTGCAACGAGAATTATCCAAATAGAACAAGTGCACACATATATACATACATATGTATGTGTGTATATATATGGAAGTTCTATGTGATGAATTGATATAGTGAAATGCATGAAATCTCAAAACAGTTTAAGCATAGTGCACATGTATATACATATATATAGAACCATAAGCACATATGCACACAACCAAGCATGGTGCAAACATATATGTACATACATGTATACATAACTAGCAACAAGCAAGAAGACACTTCAAGCATCAACTAGTTCAACAACAACTAGCACTAATGCAACAGGCTAGCATCAACTAGTTCAACAGTGATGATTTGATACAGCGAACCATAAGCACACTACTTCTACCACTTCAAGCATCAACTAGTTCAAGAACAACAAGCACTAATGATACAACAACAATGGAGCATCAAAAGAGATACAAACCAACAAAGTTATAAACCAATAGAGAGAAAAACTCATATATGTACAAACCAATAGAGATAAAACTCCAGGAAGCACACAAATCATTGCAAAGATCAAGTCAGAATCATAACCCAACAGTTCAAAAGAGATAAAACTCTAGGAAGAACACAAACCAACAATTCAAATCATAGTATATAATCGAAAATATAGGAAATTGATTCCTATACCAATATCATCATTGGTAGAAAAAAATTAAGTCGAGTTTGAGCATAAAATTGAAAAGGGGCAAAACTATACACATATCAAATCGACAACAGTCTACGTAGAAGCAACCGAAAGAAAATCCAAGCAATCGAAAGCAAATCCAAGCAATCAAAAGCAAATCCAAGCAATCGAAAGCAAATCAAAGCAACCGAAAGCAAATCCAAGCAATCGAATGCGACCACAAAATATAGGAGATCAATTCCTATATAAACCCAAATCATCGCCGGCAAAAAGTGGAAGTCGAGAATGCTGCAAAAAAATTAAAAGGGGAAAAATCATACCGAACAATCTAAATAACTCGACAAGTAAAAGCAACCGTGCAATCAATCACTGGTAATCGTAGTGTGAGAGCATCAAAGAAGAAGGAGTACTGTTCGCACTTCAAATTCCAAGCAGCAGCTTTCGATCTAGAAACCCTAAATCGAAACGAAGACTAAAATCCTAAACCGGAACGAAGACAAAAACCCTAAATCAGAAAGAAGGCTATGGGCAGTATAAGAAATTTTATTTTTTGTGGCGCTCAAAAAACGCTACAAAAACTTTTGGTGGCATTTTGATAAACGCCGCGAGAAAACATGCGACTAAAAATCCATGATTTTTTGTTGCATTTATTTTAACGCCACTATAAATGCATTTTTGGCAGCGTTTTTCAAACGCCACCATAAATCTTTTTGTAGCGTTTAAAAAACGCCACCAAAATATTTTTTGGCGCTACTAATAGAATTTCCAACTTTACCCCTGTTTTACGGTTGCATTTACTCAACGCCACTATATATATTTCGATAGCGTTTTTGAAACGCTACTAAAAGTTGTTTATTATTTTACACCGTTTTTTCATGCTATTATTTCCTGTCAATGGTCTATTTTGGTTCTATTATATCAATCAACAATCACTCACATAATCATCATATTCAAATAAGTTAAAAAAACACATTAACCATATAATCAAATAAAATATCCATAACCTTTCCAATACAATAGTTTTTCGACAAAATGACCTAACTCACATACAATAACCATTTGTATACAAATTTATACATCGGGTACTAATAAATGTTATATCTAACTAGTGCTAACAAAATGTTTGATTACCCATAATTCTTTGTTGCATACACAAGTGAAAGCTAGCATCATCAAGTCCAAATTTGCTCTCTTCAAAAGTCCGATGCCTACACAAGTGAAAGCATAACAGATAGTCAAACAATTACGTTAACTCGTAGGACTTCAAATATGAGATCAAACATCTACAACATTATACAAGTATATCCTACTATAAATGATATCATATAAATTATCAAAGTTATAAAAAAAATGAAATAAAGTCCTTTCTTGAGCTTAAATAGTAGGAATCAATTTTGCACACTTACGAACCCTCCTTTGATAAAATGGTGAATCCAACAACCTGAGCATGAAAAAAATAACAATGTAAGCACCTAAATTCATAATACTTTTGTAAATTGTAATTTAATGCATAATATGTAAAGCAATTAGTTAACAGTAAAGCAATTAGTTAACAGTTTAGTTGAAGGTACTAAAATTTTAAGTTTTAAATTTAATTTAAAGTTCTAAGTTAATTTAAAGTTTAAAATTAAAGTTAATTTCAAATTAGAGTTAATTTAAAGTTAATTTAAAGTAAAACTAAAGTTAATTTAAAGTTAATTTAAAGTAAAATTAAAGTTAATTTAAAGTTTTAAGTTTAAACGTTTAAAAGTTAATTTAATTTTGAATTTAATTTTTAAAAGTTAATTTATTTTATATGTTTTAAGTTTTAAATAAATTAAATTATAAGCTTTGATTTTTAAGTTTTGAAAGTTAATTTAAAAGTTTTAAGTTTCGAGTTTTAAAATTTGAATTCTCACAACAATTAGATATGATATCTAAAGAGATTTTAGTTGTTTGAAATTTGAATCACTTGTAAAATATAAGATACAGTATTCTTATACTAACATAACATATATACCTGAGCGACTTTGCAAAGCATAAGGGCTATGCCACCTGCTCCATGAGACCACTACACTAAAAGATCGTTCTTACTGCCCTCACTTGAAGGGTAGTTCCCTCCATGTCCATACTAACATAGACCATGGCTGTATTGAAGTCAACAGAAGTAGATACATACAGAGTCATAGACTGAAAGTTATGCGAAGAACTCACAAGGTAGACAAATCCTTCCGAAGCTTCAACAATCTCTTGGGCTCTCTAACTGGAGATGTTGACCTACTTTTTGGGCTTTTGCTATCGTCATGTGAAGGGCTCCTGTATTTTCTAGATTTTGGCAGAGGGATTCTTGACCGTCAGGTGAAGCAAGCAACCTCATCACTTCCTCCTCAATCCATACATTCGACCATACCATTCCCTACATTCTACAATGATATACATGTTGTAAAAACGTTGAACGTCATAAGCTATTTCTCAAATACGACATAAGGCTGTTTCTACATCATTTGGTACAGTGCTATCATTTCTTACAGGATACATGGACTGCATTATTTTTTTTAATATAATCTCAAATATAAGATTGACACCTTAATCAAGATATGCCAGCTCATATTGGTTTGTGTTTTGGACTCATTTAACCAACAGTGTATCACAAGACAATATAAACTAGTAATGTAAGTTAAAATTTGTGAATATTACAGCTCAATTTTTATAATTGGCTAGAACAGTCGAACAGAAACCTGCAAGTAATCGCCTAAGCCTGTAAAGTAGCCATTGAATTTATTCGTTAACAATAACATGTTTTTTTGCATCAACAAATTTAATAACTCAAATTATCTGCTCTCTTACAATTGAATATAGGACTTGAAGTGCGAATTTAAATGTGTTGCACAGTAAATAAAAAGGTTGAAACCTATCAAAACAAAAAGGGATGAATGAAGTAAGTGAACAAAAATTGTTCATTAAGACAATTCACTGAAACCTAATTGCCCTAAATCAAAATATTAAGTTAAAAAAAGAGGAAAACCTAAGTAGTTTAGAGAAAGAAATTTGAATTTTCAACTCTCTCCCGCTTAAATTTTTAAAAGCTGAAATCATAAGCTATATAGTACTAAGATATGTCAGTTGAACTAACATATCAACTGATCCTCATGTAAAACATTTCAATTCATTTGCTGTATGTTTTTTAATTCCCATAACAAAGTCATGAAATAAATTAACGAGAAAAGTATAGTCACCTCATAAAAGTATCCAACGCACTAATTGGTTGTAAGTAAGATGTGTACCTATGAAAGCAAACACTGAAACTGGAAGCATTTTGAAAAGTTGCCAAACAAAATTTACATTTTTCTTAACCAAAAAATCGCATTTGCTCGAGCATGCTTAACCGTTAGACTTCTAAATCGAACTCTTCTGATGCCAAATTTAACTGCCAATTTAGTTTACAAGGAAATCAGTTCATCCGAACCAATCCCATTCAACAAAGTATACAACTTGGAAAAATTCAATTCCATGTGCAAAGGATTTGTACAAATTGGTCTTCATTCGACAATCTCAAACAAAGGCAGTTCAATTGAGCTCAACAAAGGAAGTGGAAGAAAATGGACTAAAGAAAAGGATATGAATCAGTTGACACAATTTGCACAAGACTCATATGATAAGTACGAAGTTGTTAAAGTTGTAGGCAAGAATCCTTTCCTCTGGCACGACCACTGGCCCATAAAAGTTTATGCCAAAGTGTTTCAATGCTTAACTTTAGTTGATGAGATAGAAGAAGATGCAACAAAAGTCATTGAAAAGCTTAGACAAGGTGGAGATATAAATGTCCCATATATTGCTGTTCATATGCGAATAGAAATTGATTGGATGATCCACTGCAAGAAAGTAGAGCAGAGGTACAATAAAACTCAAAGAACAAAGTGCAAAGTGCAAAGAGCAAACTGCAGTCTCCTATATCAAGCAATATGCTAATTCTCTCTTTCACTTTTCTTTTCATTTTAAAACCACAAATGATGCAACTACTTCAACCTCGTATTCTCATGTTCATTAACTATTTTGCACTCGAATCTTCAAATTTACCAAAAGTGTTAGCTGGATTAGATTCCAAAGGAACGATATTCATTCCATAATCCTCCAGTTAAGATCTATGTTTTAACAGCATACTTCAATAAATCTACAAAAATCAATCATCTTTCATGATGTTATTATATGCATAAAATTTTAACTGCTCAAACCAAAATTACCTTAACATCCAGATCTGTTGAATCATCTAACACTTGAATCATCAACCGATTGCGAGGCCATGCCAGCTCACACGCTGCCCCAATTGAAAGCTTATAAACCTATTCCCAAAATCAGTAGCTTGTTAATATCGATAATGGCAGAAACTTCAAATTAGAAGTGAAAGTTGGTTAAGCTTTTCCAATAATATATATACCAGTACACATTTCACAATCATTTGTATAATCTACATACATTCGACCAGTAATCAAAATGTACAGATGTATCTCGTCGTAGGGCCATTGCTTTATCTACGTTTTTACTTGATGGTTTAATTATACATTGTGTCACTATCTCATTATTCATTAGCCATTACTATTTAAAAAATGTAAATCGAAACGAAGGGAAAAAAAGGCATGGGAAATACAATGCGCTAGAAACAAGAAATTTGTACGCATTCAAGTACCTTCTTTTCATTGAACATAGGAATCTGAACAAGCACCATAGGAAAACCAAAGTTATTTTGTTGTGTCGCCAGAGGATCCGGAGATGGGGTAGGCGAGTCTGGGGAGGCGGGAGGAGGTAGAAGCGGGAGGGATAGGGCGGAGCTTGGATTCGAGGAAGGAAGGGGATGAGAGGAGGGAGAAAGGAGTGGAAAGGAAAGAGAAGGGGGAGAGATGGAGGAGACGAAGAGGATGAGGAGGACGGCCATCAACACGAGGATCGTCGCCGGAATGATGTACTTTCGGCGGTCGGTGGCTGATGCTACAGTGAATGAGGGCTTTTTGTGGAGGAATGCGGCTGTTGCCGCTGTTGTTGGGTTCTTCATCGCTTTATAATTTGTTGCGGAGAAGAATGAGATTGGATTATGACATTATAATGATTTTGGAGGAGGAGGAGAAATGTAGAGCTGGGTCGATTTTGATTCTGTAGTCATTAAAAAGTGGTAAAGGAAATTTGAGCGGCCACAAAAAACTTTAGCAAAAAATTCCATGAATTACTGGCGGGAGAATTAGCCGCGTTTCTTTGTTTATTTTTATATTGTAAAATTACCAACAGTTGCACAAAATTTAAAACGCCACCAATTAATGCAACTAAAAATAGTTTTTCTTGTAGTGGGGTGGCAGCAGATGATGGGTAGGAGAAGGCAACGGCGAGGGCGGAGAGGAGGGAGAAGATCTTTTAGGCCGTCATTTTTTTCTTTTAGCTACGAACGAAATAAGAGAGGGAAATAAATGAAAAAACGCGGCCATGAAATATCAAGAAAATTTTTAGAAAGGGAAACAAAATATTGATAAGGAGGAAAAACCAAATTTTTGACAATTTCAATCAGACAACATATGAAATATAGTCTGAATAGAATTGATGAAATCTCAATAGATCAAATATTTCACGGGCCATGACACACAACAGATGGTTTTTTAATGTGTTGTGTGAAACGGTTGTAAATATTGGGATAACAACAACTCTAGCTTATGTTGTGTGATGGCTGTCGTCTAATTCACTTTGTGGCATAGTGAATGTAGAGAACTCATCATGAATTCAAACTTGCTGCATAGCATCGGCAGTTGGCTAATCAGAGTAATGTGGAATAAGGCCGATGATAGTTGCAACTTGATGAGAAATTCGCTGCACAGTCTGAACGTGATACAAAGCATTGGCCAATAACATTCGCAGCGCCAGATTAGCATTAGAGGTAGTAGCGTGATACTCGGGATTGTTATGGTAATGGTAACCGTTATCGACACAACATATTTTTACCGTGTCGACATTATCGGTAAGTCAAAAATAACTACTAATAATTTATCATCACCGATGTAGTTGGTATACCGATAAACTGATATACAATATAATGGTAATGCTAAATTTAGTAGTACATAAAACATTAAAATTTGATTGCATTATAATTTTGATAATTATAATAATGATAATTTGTTCCTGATCCTAACTCTATTAATATTGATATCAATATTTTGATTTATTTTAGTTAACATTGAAAATTTTCTTAGTTCATCGAACTAATTTACAATAATATGAAGTAATAATTTTGATAGTCATAGACTTGGAACCGAATGAAACTAAATAAGAAACATAATTATAAATATCACTGCAAATATCTTTTTTTTAAATCTGTATACTGTCATAAGTGTTTGTGGTTATAACTAATTTAAATAGCGTAAAAACCAAATTAACATGACGTTTAAATTTACTGTTACCATCGGTTTTGACATTTTTTAGTGCAATATTTACCGTTAATAATGTTAATTTACCATTACCATACCGATACTATTGGTATATCGATAAAACTCGATATTGGATACCAATTGCTTAGTGTTTGTATTGTAATGTTAACTTTACCATCAGTAATTTTTTGTGTAACGACCCTGAATTTTTTATATTTGAAATGTGAATATTTAATTGAGTTTAAATATTCGAATGATAGTTTAATTTGAAATTCAAATATCAGAATGAATTTGGCAATTTAATTATTGAATTTAATCGTTAAATCTGGGTAAAGATTTGAGTCTTCAGTTTTAAGCTGATTAAAAATAATCTGAAGGCTTAGAAAATTTATATTGATAATTCTGAAGATAATAGAAGTTTCAGAATTGGATTTGGAAATGATTTGTTCAGTTTTGAAATTTTATCGTTTAAATCGATATTTAAAAATAGCGTTCCGGGGCACAGTCTCAGAATTTGACGAAACCAGTTCCATTGGATCCGTAATATTGTATTATTATCAGATTTCAATTTTCGTAACGTTTGGAGTCGTCGTGTGGCCGTACGATAAGCAAACGCGCTGAAATTAAATCGAAAATTTAATATTTCAACTGGTCCAAAAAGCTATCTTTTCCATACGATTGAATTTAGACTAGAAACCTTTTCCATTGTGTTCGGAATAGGCGTATAACATTACAAACGCCTAGCGGCATGCCTCGATTGGAGGTCGAGATTTTGAGTTGCATTTATCGGACGTTTTGAATTTGAATTTAAATTAAATAGATATATATATATTTATTCTCCTACAACCCAGCATCCAGCTGCCTTTCCTTCAAATCACTGTCTCCACTCGTACACACAAACATCATTTCCTCCCCTTTATTTCGTTTCACAACAGAACAGTTCATCATCTCGTCCAAAAATAAAGATCTCGTTCAAAATGAAGATAATGGCCGAACAAATAAAAATATAAATCCCTCTCGTTCAAAAAAAAATCGAAACCACACCCTTCCTTTCCACCTTCATTCGAATTCGTTCGAATCAAAATAAAAAAAAATCGAGCAGTTCATTTGTTCATTGAATTAAAGCTTTCCCCTCTTCACGAATAAAAAAAGTCTCGTGCTCTATTTCATCAGAAGCTCGATCTCGAGCAAGGAAAATGTCAGAAGGCAGGTGATGTCTTCGCGATGCAGTCAAGTTGGAGTCTCGCGAGGCTCGATTCAAATTCGCGGAGGTAGGTGCGAGCGTGCACGGCGGCGAGTTCTTTTCGTTCGAACGCTTTGAAGTCGAGATCGAGAGATTTCGGGGGTCGCGACATATTGTCTACCACCAGTTCGAGAGCTCGGCAGTGAATTGGGGTTCTAGGCTTTCGTCATTGAGCATGGATTCGCTAGCACGTATGGCAAAAATCTGGAAGTCACGTGCGATGGTTAGGGTTGAACATCGATCGACTCAGTAAGGTATTCGATTTATTTGTTCGATTAAACTTAGCTAAATTTGGATGTATATTGAAAAAAAATATAGATATAAAGTTAAAGCAGGAACTTGTCTGGTTTGAAGAAAATACATATATTTGCAATAATGTATATTAACATTAATTTTAAAATGTTGTTTTTTCTGAAAACAGTAAAGTAGATTCTTGTTTTGCTTACTGAAGAGGAAAATATGTACACGATTTTAAACTCACAATTTAATTTTAAAATGATATTTGAGGTGATTAAATTATTAGTTAATCAAATTGTTAAATGACAATTGATAATTCGATTTATTTCGAATATTAATAAAATTGTATAAATTGTTTATACAAGGTCTATAGATCATGAAAAACAAACCGGAATGGAAATGGGATTGCAAAATAAAAAGCAAAGGTGAGATCTTCTCACTCAAACAAAGGGTTTGTTTAATTTTAAATAGTTATATTTAAAATTGTTGATTGTGTGCTTGAATGATAGTATATATATTAATATATATCAATATATATATATATTGGAATATGTATATATTGGAGTTGTTAATTTCCCGCATTATATAGCGGATGAGACCCTATTGGGCCGCATAATAGCGGATGATATTTTATAAATCCCATATACCGCGATATTCCACCTTGAAGTGGAATTGGTATTGTGCTAACATTTGTGGCAGGGAAACAGGTTGGAGGGATCCAACTGGATTCCTCAAATTTTATGAATTTGTTTCATATGTTGTGTAATTATTTATTTATAATCTGTGAATGATTATATTGACGATTGAATGTGTTGAAGGCTATAATTTAGCCGAATGTATTTTTGGTATCGTTGGATACTAGAAATAAATAAAAATTGGATTTTTGGAATTAAAATTTGAAATTTTAAGTAAATTCTTTTGAAAGAATTGGTTGAATTTAAAAGAAGGAATTTAAAAGAATAAAGTTGATTTTTTTGTAATCTTATCGAATTATTTCCAAAATATGGGAAAAGATTTTTATAAATGGATTTTGAATAGTATTATTCGAAAGTTGGAAAATTGATTGAAAGTGGAATTTTAAATGGTTTGGAAAAGATTAAGGAATTTATTTTTAAAAGTGATAAATTTGTTTGAAATCCAATTTGTAATTGATTTGGTATTTGAAAATAAATTTTTGGGAAATCGATATGAAAAATTTATTTGGTGTTGAATTAAAATGGATTTTGTGTTGAAGTAAATTTTGAAATCAATTTGTAATTGATTTAGCGTTGAAATAAATTTAGAAATCAAATTTGGAATTTGATTTTGTGTTTGAAAGTGAAGATTTGGAATTTACATTCATAATGGAATTTGTAAAGAAAAAGTGGAAATAAATAACATTCAGAAATTTTATTTCGCGAGTGAAAATGTGATTTGAAATTGGTTTTCAAATGTGAAGTGTGGAAAAATATATATCTTGCGAAGATATTTGAAATTTAATAATTTGGGGAAAATTATTTAAATTGGTTTATTTTTGTGAATGTTGTTGATTGTTAAATCACCGACTATCAATATTTGCCTTTGAAATGGCACTTGGTTTTGTTTTTAAAACAAACGCTCATTATTCGGTTAAGCCGGGAGAGGACTTTGTGTCATATAATCCATTCCGAATAGTGATACGTCGTGAATGGACATTATTTGAAGACCGGTGTGAAGACCGGGTATTTTCGAAAATGAAAGGACAACCTGTCGAATGTCTCTGCACCGAGTTGCTCCGGTATAGAGATTTATATCACTCTTCTTGTGATGGGAAGTCCGGACGTGATTAGTGAATACCCAGATTGCAAGGGCTTCTTTGGAAGTGCCTTCGGTTCCGTTCGATCCCGGAACGGACTTGTATGGATGTGTGTCTGACGTTACACTTTGAGATGTAAAGCTGGTTTCTATCAAATACATTTCTGTTGGTGGAGGAGAATTTATTCTCTTAGCTTAACACCCTTCTCTGAGACGTACGAGCTCAGAGGTTATGTAGTTGATGGTTACTAGTGATACATTCCCAATTTGGTAATGTGGCATACGAAGTGCTGTTGATCATTTGTTGATCAAAGCGTGGCTTTGTGAAAAAGCGTGGCTTTGTGGACGAGACTTCGTCGAGCCTCACAACCCGGTAATGGTCGAAACAGGAATGTTGCGGCAAGGTTTTTAGGGGTCGCGCCCCTAGGGTATGCCATTTCCTTCTGGTTAAAAGGTGATATCATGGTATGGAGCCCAGATATTTTACCTATGTTGATGCTGCAAATTTATTATACTTTGTGGTTGTTGCTTTGTGGTTGAGGATCCTCGGATAAAGGTCGGTAACCACCAGGGGATGGCAGAGCTTGTGTGGTAGTTACCTAGTTACAGCTTGGTTAAAGCGTGAGGTAGCATCGGCCTTGTGTTTGCAGAGATCCGGTTAGGTTCTCGGGGCGTCTTTCCAGAGGCATTTCTATTTCGGTGTAAGGAAGTTCATTTGCCTGACCATTTGTTGGAAATCCAAAGAAACAATACGAATCTTGTATGGTTTTAGTTGTATAACCTGCTATGGAATGTGGCGGTAACCTGCTATTGAACATAGTAGCTATAGTAGGCATACAATAATGGTTGTATGTTGGTTAAGATTGATATTATACTTTCGAAATGTTTTCCACACTAGACATTAATAATAATATCAACTGCTTTTTCGTAGTAAGCATCTTTGACTATCATAAGGAGAAATCTCCTATAATTCTGCGTTTGCATTGTGTGTGTGGCGGGAGGCCTTATGTTAGTTTCATTTTCCAAAAGCATTGCGAATTTGTTTTATTTTCTTTGTGAAAATAACTGTTTTACGATCTCACACCAGTCACCATGACTGACTCGGAGTTTATTGTTCCCTTTCTAAACTCTGGGTGCCCATAATTTTCCACACGGGCAGCCTAGAGTTATGTTATCAGGATATTCTGGATATTCTGGAGCTTTGGAGATGAGCTGGATGGCGAGGCTACTACCGTACTTGTTTATTTATTCCGCTATGTATTCTATATAGGGACAAGTTTATATAACTGTCCATTATTGTATTGAGTTGTATATTGACTCTGATGATGTATGTATAAACTGATATAGTTCTTTGTTTAAAAGACTAGTGATTATCTATTATATACTGTTCCGCTGCGAATGTGAGATTCTGATATTGTTTCTGTTTCTGTTTTTATGTTTTCTCTTTTCTTCTGTCTTCTTCTACCTCTTCTTTTAACCCTAATGGTTCGGTTTTCCAGCATTCGATTGCGCGGCATTTGATACAGTGGACGTATTAATGTCGACTTTCGAGCGTCGAAAAGTCGAAACGTTACATTTTGCCTCCCATGTCGGTAGTCATTTTATCTTTTTAACCAATCTGTAATACATGTCCTACTGATTACAAATACCACAGAGAATGCAATTAGATATTTCACTAAAATGTTGGCATTGTTAGTTTACCTTCAGTCATAGGTTGTAAATTTTTAAGTTTGGTTCGTATTACAATAATTTTGTACTTCATACTATTACGCTATTTTCATTACCTTGCAACTATATTTGTCAAACACCATGCACAATTTGCATATAGCAGTACAAAATGAGTAGATAACTTTTGCTTTCTATTTAAAGAAAAATATTTTGTCCAATCTCATAAAACAAGCTTAAATGAAATAAATATTCAACAGCAAGCATAAATTAGACTTCCCATCTCACAAAGCAAGCTCAATCCAGTTTTATCAAATAAAAATGAACCTGATGAAGAGATTTTTTTTGCTTCTCTTCTTCCTCTTCATCTTCGCCAACTTCTGGTGATAATCAAACACAATAACTTTCACAACAATAAGCAATAACATCAACAACACTAGAGCTAATTCATGTGCAACTGATGGAGGAATCTTCCGAACAAGGTGGTAGTGTTACAGGGTGGAAAGACATGAGAATGAAATGAGATTATCAATTGGTGCATGATCGAATTATGGCAAATTACTTTAATGACGATTGATGTTTTGGCGTTGGGAAGTTCAGATTAAGATACTGAATATTCAGAAATATTTTTGAGCGAGTCATGCCAGGGTTGGCTGGGATGAACTTATATTTCATACAATAACATAATACATGTGGCCAGTTGGGTCTTTTGACACATCAAAAAATGACAAGTGCTTTATGAATATTAACATATGGAGAAAGTGTTAATAAACAAGACGAGTACATCTGAATTGGTGTTTCTACTGCGAACAAATTCTTAAAAGAACTCTGTAAAACTACCGTTCTAGCATTTGGTGCGGAGTACCTTAGAGCGCCAAATGATAATGATATCACCTGATTAATGGCTATAGGCGAGCAACGTGGATTTCCAGGTATGTTGGGTAGCTTAAATTGTATGCATTGGTGTTGGAAATATTATCCAGTTGCAATGCAAGGACAATACACCAAACATTACCACAAGGCAACAATTATTTTGAAAGCCGTAGCTTCATTTGATTTATATATATGGCATGCTTTTTTTTGGTATACCTGGTTCATTGAACGACATTAATGTTCTACATCAATCTTATTTGTTTAGTTCCTTGTCTAATGATACTACACCAGCTTGCAATTATATGATAGGAGACATATAACACAATATATGATACTACCTTGTAGATGGAATATATCCTACTTGGAAAACTTTGGTCAAAGGTTTCAAAAAGTGTTATAATGAGAAGGAATGCAAATTTACATTACAATAAGCTAGTTTAAGAAAAGACGTTGAATGTTCTTTCATGGTTTACAAGGTAGATTTCAAATTCTAAGAAAGGTGACGTACTACCATGACCCTGAAATAATATTTGACATTATGTACTATTGCATAATACTTCACAACATGATTGTTGAAGAAGAGAGAGGTGGTTATAAGTTACAGCTTTGCACATTTGTAATTATTCAAAATTAGCATATGCTTTTGAGAGTCCTTTTAAAAAATCAAACACCTTTGCACATTACATTCAGAGAGTTATGAAGATCGGAGATCCTGAGGCTCATACAGATTTACGTGGAGAACTATCGGAACACTATCATCAATTTGTAGGTAATAGTTGAGTATGAATTGTATGAACTTATTGCAGTTATTGTAATTTAATTATAGTTGTTATACCTTATTGTTCTATCAAAATAGTATCAGTATTATCATGTACTTATTGCAGTTATTGTAACTTAGTTGAATGAATTTACTTAAATTATGAATTGTTGTTACATATGAGGTTAGAAGAATACTACCAACACAACCAACTACTGACTTTTAAGAAACAGATCAATACATAACACTACTAAGCACGTGCTAACCACACATACAAGGACAAACACAAACAAGGATGATCATGGTACTACAACCACCAATAAGGACGAGAATTACCTACAAAGCATATTACTAAGCACACATACCATGTACAATTGTTACGTAGAAGCTCTAATCTTCTCACCCTCTATTGCATGTCATATGCATACTCTCTTCCTCGACGACAGAGTCGTGGATCAATCCATTGGAAGTAGCCATATTCATTCCAGTTATACCTACATGCGAAGTATCTTCGACCTACATTTTCATATGATTCAGAAATGAGTATGATCGCTTCAATTCTACATTCGCAATGCACTCTTCTACTTTGAACTTGTTTGTTTTCAGGGTTATAAAATCCATCGATAATTGGAGCATTATCAAAGTCTGGGTTCGACATTGTTCTGTTGATATTTTTGGTAGAAACTAGTTGGATGAAGACATTGTGGCAAAATGCATTTATATACAATTATAATCGAAAGTTTATTTGAATTGTTTGTTGGTTCAAAGTGATTTGGTCGAACACTAAAATGATTCGAAAATGTACACTATATCGTTTGGTAGAAAGTAACAATTTGATTCAAAGTGATTTGGTCGACATTGGAAAGATTCAGAAATGTACACTGTACCGTTTGACAGAAAGCAGCATGGTTCAAAGCAATTTGATTGAACGTTGAAAAGATTCGGAAATGTACACTGTATCGTTTGACAAAAAGCAGCACGATTCAAAGTGATTTGATTGAAAACTGGAAAGATTAGGAAATTTACACTGTACCATTTGACAGAAAGTAGCACGGTTCAGAGTGATTTCATCGAACACTGAAAAGATTTCAGTTGTACACTGTACCATTTGACAGAAAACATCATGGTTCAGAGCGATTTGATCGAACATTGAAAAGATTCCAGCTGTACGCTATAGCGTTTGACAGAAAGCGACATGGTTCAGAGAGTGATTTGATCGAATACTAATAAGATTTCTTGTGCTATACACTATAGCATATGACAAAAAGCTGCATAGTTCAGAGAGTGATTTGATCGAATACTGAAAGGATTCTAGCATAGTTCATAGAGCAGCTTGGTTCAGGGTGAAAGTTTATTTCATTATAAACATCTATTAGTTTAAAATTTGGTACTTCAGTCTGCAACTATAAACCACCAACTCTTAAGATGCCTATTTATATAATCATACAATTATACCGACCATTTATATGGACCGTCAAATTCTAATCCATCTCCACCTAGAACCTCTATTACATGATATATTGAAATGGAAGAACAACGTTACGAAGATATGTGACAAAGAGAGCATGAAATAGGGATGAAACAACAACAAATAGACCATCAACAACAACAACTGCCTACCCACCATATACAAGAGTTACACCAGGTAATACCACTAGTACAAAATGCAATTGAAGTCGACGAGGTACAGTCCGCAAATGTTATGTGCTTCTGTGGTTTTGAATCTTCGATTGTAGTCATCCGACATAGGGATAATGTTGGTAGTCGATACTTCCGTCGTCCACTTTACCCACATGGATGCGAATTTGGATATTGGATAGATGACTGATTCTCTTCTTGGACAATTACTTACACTTTGGAATTGAAGAAGAGATCGGAAGGCTTCGTAATTAACTCAATGACGTTATGCAGCAAAACTACCATCTTCGTAATGGGTCAACCTAGATGCTTGTCCACTTCAGGATTAACTAGATTTATTATCTGTATTTTTTCTTTTTTATGTATCTTTCAATTTTATGTGTATCTTCCCATATTTGAAATCATATTTCCAGTTATTATCTTAACATCTTAAGTACAAGTCATGTGTCGAACATATAGAAAATTAATCTTAAGTACTAGATAAGATTAGAGCCTTCCCTTTTCATATATCACCAACTACTCGAAGAACAATTGGGATAAAAATACTAATTTAGTTTCATACCATGTTCAAGCACGATGCATGCCCACTGACTTCTTCATGCTACTACTATTATCAACCAACATAGGTAGAGAAATTGCATATGGAAATACAATAATTCATAGTTAACCAAAAAGCGTAAGCCAGCTAGATCGAAGTTCAAATGCCTCATGATAGATGAATTCTGATTGGTACTCCAATATATAAAGCGAATCAAAAGTAGATCGAGCTGCTTGAAACACATTTTCCTCTTCAATCACTTGAATTATTTTGCATTACCTATCGCAAGTTGTCGTAAATTCACGTAAGCTGTTTTGGTTTCTAAAGTCGAGCGCCTCCTTGTACAATCAGGATGATTGTTGTAAACCTCATTCAAGAAGTTTCAAAACCCTTCATGATTTACATACACACCTCTACACAACTTCATTTCATGTATACGATCAGCTTTGATGTAGGATTTCATAAGTACCAGCAACTCTGAAGATATCAAATAATGACAAACATTGTACTATTAGTTGAGCTTGTTTACTAATTTCGTTAAAAAGTTCTTTTTAAAATAGGGAGAAAGACAAGATTTTATAATAAATTAACTTTGCCATGTATATTATCCGGCGGATAACAAGACAAAGTTAGTTCAGACTCGTTATCTAAGTCAAAAGTTTGCACTCTACGAGATCCAGTTACCACCTCCCGCCTTCACTCCACACAAGATCAACAATAAAAAGCTAAAAAAAAATCAAAAGAACAAAGAAACACGCATGCATGCATGCATTCATCAGATGCGATCATCACGTGACGAGAACACCCCATTGCAGATGTCAACAAAAGCACCCAAAATAAGATGATGCTGCTCCGGCGAATTCAAACTCAGCAGCCTATGGACCAGACCGTCCACATCTTGCGACGTGTACAGCTCCTCTTCCACGATCATCTGCACCATCGACTCTCTGAAGTCAACGTACGGCTCCATTGAGTCCTTCACCACCGCTATGCTTTCTTCCACCACCTTCTTCTTCTTCTCCCTCCTCTTTCTAAAGCTCAAGCACGTGGCATCGTCGCTGGATGAAGAGAGCTTGCCCAGTGCTGACTTTGACTTGGAAAAGAGAGATAATAACAGCTTGGAGCGGCGTCCACGTCTTGCATGAAGAGAATGATGAAGTAGAAGATGACATTGATTGCCTACTGTTTTTTATTCTTTACGTTAAAAAAGTTAAGAGTTTTGTAACTGGAATATTTATGATGTAAATGGTAAAGTGCTGGGATCTATGATTGAGTTAAGAGATGGAGAAGTTGGGCCACGTGGTTGGAGTGGGCTGATTTGTTAAGGTTTTTAATGTAAAGACTTTGTATTTGTACTATTGAAGGCTAGAAATTTATTTTTAAGTAATGAGCATGCAGATTATATAAAAAAATTATACTGGGAAAGTCAGACGTGGTATTATGCCAACATTTACTTTGATCTGAAAGATTTTTGCAGTGTGGCAGTTTCTAAATGGGAAAGAATTAGTAGATGTTTAATATACAAATTACGTTAATATTAGGGTTATGCTACCATGTACTGCTACTAAAATTACAAGTAGTAGGGATATTAATTAAGAGCATCACTAATCGGAAAATTTGCACGTTGGAAATGCGTTCTTATGGTGGCGTCACCTCCGGTTGGCTTAACTGATAATAGATATACAACCACTTGCATAAAATATCTTCAGACATACATTTATCCCAAAATCTCCCTCCTGTAACTTTCAGCATTCCAGCACAGCTATAGGAAAATGGTAGACACGGCTCATTACAAGTTGGAATTATTCCTAGCTACTCCCAAGCATTTCAATGAGGGTTAGGAATTTTTTTCTTTTTTTCTTCTTTTTGGAGCATATAAACCGTTTACATAAAACCATCTACGTCTATCGTATAGATAAAAGCGTTTAAAAAGAAGTAAGTTTAAAGTGCACATTTTAGAAAGAAAAAAATTAGATCTAAAGATTTGGAACTTTAATAATTAGATTAAGGATTAGATTATGTAAATATCAAGTTCATTTTAATTACTTATCTTCAGTATAGTAATAAAAAACAAAGATGCTCGAATTTATGGGAGGGAAAAATAATTTCAAAAACATATTTTAATCGATTAATGTTAGTATAAAAATATATAAGTTAATAGCTTAGAAAGCTTAATGAATATAGTTTTATAATTGAAAGAAAAATATCATATTATATCACTTAAAATATAGAACTACCCAATTTGGAAAGCTATTTCCATTTAGTACTTTAAAAATAGTAGTTGTAGATAATAATGCTATATGAATTTAGCTTTTCGTGTTGTTTTTGCACAATTAGTTTTGTTAAGTTTTTGGATAATAGATATTTATACCGAGTCTACTAATTGTTTTCATATCATATTTTTTACCTTTATTATTGATATTAAAAGTTTAGTATATTGGTCAAAATTATGCCAACAAATTTAGATAGCTAAAGATATTTTATATGACTGTAGGATCACTACTAGAACAACAGTAAATAGCGACGGAGGCTTACGACGACCGTTGATGGCATTTTCCAAAGGCTAGAGATGGCGGTCGAACTCCGTGACGTTTTCATAAATAAAATATACTAGTCGTTGCTAGCCATCGAAAACCGAAATAACTAAGTTGTCGGCGGCCATCACTAGCCGTAAAAAATTATCGTGCATACATGCCACCTAGTTGAGAGCTGCTGCTTCATTTCCATTTCCCCCAAATCAAAACAATACCACCACCTCCTCCCCGTCGTCAGCCAGCCGCCGTGCCTCCTCGAGCTTCTCCGGCTTCATCATTCTCCAATCTCAACAAGTCTAGCCCCTTTATCAATCTCCAATCAGGTTTTATTTCCAAATCCTAATTAATTTTGATTTGTAAAATTAGGATTAATTTGTTGTTATAGTTGTATAATACCCCATTGATTGTTTGGTATACCCTATTGAATGTTAATTAGGTTGTTATTATAATTGTTTATCATTGAAATGTGGAGAGAAAAAATTTGTTTAGTGTATATGTGTGTTAATTGGTGTATATGCGTTGATTAATTAGTGTAAACGCGCATTAGGAACTACAACAAAAACACCTTTTAAAATTTGCCAAAAACAGTTGTTATAGGTCTATTACAACGGACAACCAACCGTCGTGGTATTCAGAGTTGTAATAGGGCTATTTTTTTACAACGGTTTTCCGCAGTTGTTAAATAATTTTTTACAACTGCCCATCGCAGTTGTGAAAAGGTCTTTTACAACTGCTATTAGCAGTTATAAAAGACCTTTTCACAACTACTATAGGTAGTTGTGGTTAAAAACTGTAAAAAAAAAATAAAAATTTCTAAACACATTTTGCAATGCAGCAAGAACATATAAGCAATAGAAAAAAATTGACATAAATTCAAAGGGATCATAATTCATTCATAGAGAAGCCGTCACAACTTTATATTCAAAATACAATCTATAAATTATACACCATCATAGTAATATATATCCATTCTTTATTGTTAAAGATGATTGCAAAAACAAACATCCGCTTGAAGGGCATCTACTTATCCATATTTACTGCAACAAATAACCTGAAACAAATTGGTAATTTTTTTATTGCAAAAGATCCTAGTTTCTAAGCATAATACTAGCAAACTTAATACTCTAAAACACAAATGCAAATTTTTCTCGAATCAAACATCTTCTGAATGCGATGGTATCAACGGTTGAGATAGAAAAGAAGCCTTGTACGGAGCAGTTGATGTAGGGATTATAACCCCAACACCCAAGGCAATGGAGACCAATACTCTAATCTTGATTGCATAAACTGTCTACAGATACAGATGTCAACCAAAAGTGATTTATCAATTGAAGATTATAAGGAACTGTCTACTATATTGTAGCAAGACAACAATAGTGGACATCGTGTAAAAAGAGAAACCCAAGGAAAAAAGTAAGATTAGCATTGAGTGTATCCAAAAAGTAGATAATTCAATTTGTTGAAAGAACATAATATAAAACCTGTAGAACTTGAACCAATCGATAAAAGTAGAAATCGAATCGGTTTTTAGAGTGTATATGAATATATAGATAAAGATAATAAACAAACTGACAAACACTCTAGAATCGTACATACGGGTATCCGAGGGATTATCCATTGAAAGAAAAATGTGAGGCAGGTTATTAGCGTTGAAAAAACTCATTTACCATAAAGTAGAACGTGTTATTATAGTTTTTTTCATCACAAACTACAGATCCTTCTTCATTTTCAGCTAAATTCTAATTAACATTTTTGGTTATCCAATAAATCATGGATGTAAAAAAGGTCATAGTCACCGTGGTATTTCAGCATGACATATTCAAATCTTCATAATAGATAATTTTAACATTAACGGTTCTTCATTAAATTTATACCATGTATCAATAACTCGATAAGAAAACAATGTCTTGTATAATTTACGTACCAATAAACAATAGATCCACAAGCAAATGAATATGTTCGTTGACAACATTCAGCAAGCATCCATTTCTGATTGTTCGTATAAGATCTCTATTACATCAAGGAGTTTGATAACAAAAGCACCAAGTTACACCATCTTCTTTGATAATAGAAGTACCAAGTTACACTATTTACATAGAATTCAAAGTATTTTGGAACATTTTGTATCTGTATTTTGCAGGGTAGAATTTTTAAATTTTTGCAATCTATACTCGTTATAATATTGCATTTTTGAAAAAGAAAAAAATAATATAATTCTAGTGAAGGGATAGTTCTAATAGGCAAACAAATCCCAAGAAGAATATAAAGTTGAGCATGTAATATTAAATATACGTTAGATCACAACATCTCTTGCATAAATATCAGGTAAATTACCTTACAAAATTTTTGGTTCTTATAAATAAATTTAGGTGGAATAAACTACACCGACATATGTATGTTCAATTCAAGTTACATGGTGCATCAGAATTCTTCATTATCATGACAAAATGCAGCAAACTAACACTGATCTCAGAAATGGTAAGTTGATAAATGGTTTAGGATTAAATGAAGTGACACCAAAATAATAAGGTGTCAAACAAAATCTTTGACAAATTCATGGTAAAACATCTGCAAGAAAAAATAGTTATTTAAGTTCATATGCATCTTGGTAAAATTTGCAGAGGTTTCTATCGCTAAGATTTCACGGTTGAGTATTTCGAACCATTTGTATTAGTATTTTGCATGGATAACATTTATAAGTTTATGCAATCAAGACTCCTTTAAAAAAGATCGTGTTATATAAAAAGTTAAATCATAATTACCATAAAAAAATAGTTTTAATGATCGAATCATACTCCCAAGAAGAATAGAAATTTGGGCTTTGTTAGAATATACTGAATATCACATTAGTTGACGTAAACTGTCCTATTGTTTCTTTTTTTTCTCTTTTTTTCCTTTTTTTGTCAAAATACAGTTTACTGCAGTGAATAAGTCATTAAACCGCTATAGTTTGAAGGGTTAATTGTAGTGCAGTAGGTCAGCATAGGACAACTAAACATTAAGAATGAATAATGAATTTCGGCAGGAAATTGATTTGAGGAACCCAAATTTTGAAATCCAAGAAGACTTAGTCTCCTAAATCGCCCAAACGATTTCGACAGCAAAGATGATATAAAGGTACTGTAATATTCAAGTACCATTACCCTTTCTTCTATTAATTTAAAGACGGGTTTCAATGAAATCTAAACCAAGCAACGAATAGTTTATTAAGAAGGTGAATAAAAATAACGAATTATCATGCAAGTCATCTCCATTCCATCCCAACTGAATCTGCATGCTGCTTCATGATGATTATAAGATTAAACTGTTCAAAAAATATGATATAAAAACCAACACTATAACAAAAATACCCTATTACAACGCCCTTTTTACAACGGGCATTGGTTGCCCGTTGTAATAGAAGGCTATTACAACGGTCCATTTAGGCTCGTTGTAAAAGATGCCATAAACAATGCCCTTTTTACAATGGGCATTGATTGCCCGTTGTAATAGAGGTCTATTACAACGGTCCACTCAGGCCCGTTGTAATAGATGCCAACTTTACAACGGTCAAACATGCCCGTTGTAATAGCCTTTACTATATCGGTCCACTCAGACCCCTTTATTGTATCGGCGATTTTCTTTTGCAAGCGACTACTCGTTCTCTTTCGTCTTCTCTTCAACTAAATTAGGGTTTCTGAAAGCACCGACGTTAGTATCTCGATCGAATGATGATTTACGTCCCTTAGCTTTGTCGATCGATGCTTTCTTCTCTTTGCGCTCGTTTATGGCTGCTTCCAGTATTGAGTTCAAATCAACGAATCGGGTATTTGAATTATATCCTTTAAATGCACTATTGTTTTGCCTTGATTCGAACTCGATTCGAGTTGTTGATTTATTGTTCTCTGTTTAGCTTCGAACTCGAATGCTTTACGGCAAGTGATGATTTGGATTAAATAGGATTTTAATTCCTATATTCTCGTTCGTTTAAATTTGTCATCTACTATGTTCTGGCCATTCGATTTTGTTTGATTGCTTGAGATGATTTCTGACTTTGTCACTTCGTATATTTTTGATTTTACTTGATACTCACGGCTTTGAATTGTCTTGCTCACCACGGTTTCGATTTTTTTCTCTATAACTTGAATTCGGCCAGTGCTTTGATATTGAACTGCATTTGTTTACTTGATAATTACGGCTTTGATTTGTATTGTAAAACCTGCTTCCTGAAGATATTGATTTATTTCATCTCTGTAACATGTTGGAATTTGACTTGTTCGATTTCTACTTGCCGTCCCATGACTACTGTACCATGATTTTTGAAACTGTTGTATAATTCTGTTTAGTCGTATGTATTTTGTTAGATATTTCATCTTGAACTGCACCTATGTCATAAATTATAATAAATAAGAACTCCATTTGAGTTTCTTACAGTTTGTTCATTCTATTTGTTTCTAGTAGTATTATTTAGCTTGAACTATGTCAACTCGGAATTAGCTATATATACAAAGCCGCTACTCATTTGACATAAAGGAACACAATTCTGTAAAAAAATTTAGCTAAGTTAGACATGTTATTGCAATGTATCTTTCTTCAACATTACGCAAGAAACTGGAACAATGAATTCCTAGCCTAGAGCTATACCATGCTCCACATATCATATTTTTCTCAAAGTCCAGTTCTTGTTTTTCAAACTTAGTATGTTTTATATCTATGTTAAACTTAAATTCAAACCTACTATGAGTTATGTCTATGTTAAAAAAATTAAAAGCAGACTAGAAGATGATGAGATGCTTTGAGATTGATTATTACTGGTTAGTGGCAGTAGGCAGTATGTGTAGTAAAATAGTACTTAATTAGGTCTAATGGTAACTGCTAATGACCACAAAGGCTATGCGAGCTTGTCTTGGTTTGTCGAAACCATAGTGGCATTTGCATATATATTCATCCACTTGTGTATACCTTTTGGTTCAAGCTACAAGGTGACTCGAGTCTGGTTGCATCTGCAGTGTAGCAGTGTTGTTTCATTGAGTCTGATTTCAAGACTTGTTTGCAGTCTTGTGTCATATGCATGTTGTATCATTGAGTCTGTACATTCACATTGCTATGTTGTAATTGAATCCATGTTTGACCTTGACTACACTTGATTTTTTGTAAATGTATTACTCTGACTAGAACCGACCCTGATTATATTATATACAATTTTAACCTCATTCTTTTTTTTAGTATTAACTAAAAAGATGGGTAGGTACGAAATTGAATGCCCGGATACAGCTAGTTCGAGTTCTGAAGAACTTGATCCGTGGTGGGAGGATTTTTAACCCGATCCCTTACCAAACTTAGAACCACCACAACATCATGATCCTGTCCTTGGATACCTTGTCGATTTCCGAACCGCCACAACCCCAAGCATGCAAACAAGTGGTGTGTTTTTGTGGAATCAATGCAGTGACCAAAGTCGCTGAGAATATATGTTTTGTCGGACGTCGATTTTTTGCTTGTGCAAATATATCAAATTGTTGTGGGTTTTTGGAGTGGATAGATCCACCACTTTGCCAAAGAGGAAGCGAGTATGCGTTGGAGATGCAAATTGAAAAACATAGACTTGAGGCTATAATTTGGAGGTTGAAAATTGAAATAAGTAGTCTTAAATCATCTTAGTCTTTGATTGTACTGTAATTGAACTGTGTATCATAAGCGAACTTGTATTTTGTTAAGCTTGATTGTAATGTAGTTGAATTATGTTTATCTATGTCCTCTATTGTTTGTTGATACAATGTTTGTGGTTCGGAGTGTTCTTTTTTATTATTGTTTTATTATATACATTCCGATGATTGACCGGAAGAGGTGATTTTCTTCTTCTTTTCATATTAGCTTATAATTAATTCGCTGATACATTAAGTAATTTCTACATATTTATTTGTATTCATTTCAGGCATCAATGCTCCTACTTCGCAGTCGTTGTACAATTACTTTTTATTGGCCGTGATTTATGGTGGCCTTTTGATCTATAGGAAAAAGCCTCTGCATGTGAATTCTTGTTTATATATACTAATATACTATCTGTTTTAGATATATAATTCATTGTTAATGTTCACTGTTAATGCACTGTGGGTAGTGAATGGTGGATGATGTTGAATGTGTAGGTAGGGGATTGTGTTTGTAGTGGTTTTATGAGCAAGAACTGCTAGTTTGGTCGAATGTTGTGACAGTTTTTGTAATGAAGTATGTGTGTGATGATTGAGTGGTTGTTTGATGCTTGTAATGGGTTTGCAATTTTGCTTTAGGTTGATGATGTATATGGAGATAGAGGGGAGATGGTGATGAAAGGGTTTAGACATGTTATGAAACTTGAGGTCTGGGTTACAGGCTCTGTTGAGGAAGGGTGCACTATGTGAATGAAGCTTTGGCGGAGGTTTTCAAACAGGGTGGTCCAGGTGATGTAGAGATGTTTGGGGAAGTGGTGGTTCTAATAGCTGACAGGGAGGCTCAGGTGAACAGTGGATTGGAAGGATGCTATAGTGCATAGTGGTTTGGGAATGGAGAAGTGGAATGTGAATGTAGTTGGCGGTAGCAAAGATGGATGATGAAGCTAGCAGTAGTTTGTTGAAAAAGAAGTGGTCAATAGGAAATGGTATGATTTGTGGTGGAGTGATAGATGTTTTGAAGTTGTATGGTATGATATGTAGTGAGCTATTGATATGAATGGAATGTTTTTGCACATGCAGGGAAGTGATATGAGTTGATGAAGTTGGTTGTTGTAGTTGTTTGTTGGTTGGAGGAACTGTTTGCAGATGGAAGTATAGGGTTTTTAGGATGAAGGAATGAGTGGTAGTAGGAAATTGAAGTGCACAGAGATAGAATTGTACAAAGATGGGATATATATGTGCAGTTTGGTTTTGTTTGTGGTGGAGTGAAGTTGTGAAGTTGTTGCTATTTTGTTGTGCAGTGGAGAAGTGAGTGGAGAAGTGATCGCGGCTGGTGATGATGTCGAGGAGTTATTGCGTGCACTGAGATGCACAGTTGCACGGAAGTTGACAGAAACAGGTTAGGCAATGTGAAATTGTAAATGTAATGATGAAAATATGTGGAAGTGGAGCAGTTTCTGGTGGAGTGGAGGTTGTAGGCAGAAGACAGAAGACTGTTGATGATGGAATATTGGTGGAGTTTGTTCGAGAGTGGTTGGTTGGTGAATGTTGGTAAGGAGGAGCAGTGCAGAGGGGTGAAATAAAGTGCTGGCAATGATGTTGGCAATTGAATGATGGGAGGTAGGCATAGAATGAGTTTTGGTAGAGAGGTTGCTGTGTTTTGATGGGTGATGGCAGAGGGTAGTTGGAAGTATGGTATGTGTGCAAGCTGGATGTGGAAGAGGAGGTGTACGCATGGGTATTGCAGTGGAAAGAATGCATTGGAGGAATGGAGACGGTGTTTGTTTATTAAGTGGATGCTCAAATATTGTGCATTTTCTTCATTTTTTATTTGCTCTAAGATACATGTTTTATTTTCTCAAATATTGCACATGTTTTATAAACGTGTAAAACTATGCTTTTAGTCTTTTCGTATGTGATTTTAATTATTTTACGACAATATTTAGTATTAGTATGGATGTATTGCATGGATGCTGCTGTAATTTTTTTAAAATTTGCAATTATTTTGCAACGGTTAGAAACCGTTGCAATATCATGTATTACGACTGGCATTGCCCGTTGCGAAATCAATATTACAACGGGCGTTGCCCGTTGTAAAATATGGTCGACCTATTACAACGAGGCCTAATATAACGGGTGCATGCCCGTTGCGAAATCCATATTACAACGGGCATTGCCCGTTGTAAAATGGCTGTTTTGTTGTAGTGCAAGTATCCAAGCTTACATTTCAAAAATGAAAATACTTAACTATTTCTCTGCTTTTTTACTTTTTCCTACGAGGTAAATTTAAGGGGAAACAACATTAATATTAATTATATCATTGTTCACATGATACTCTGTTATTACATCAGAGCATGTGATCCAAAACCACATATTCGATTTGCTTATCAAAGTCAAAAGGTGTATCATTATCCGTTCTCATGTAAAATCAAAAAGTAATATTCCAGTTTGATTAATTTTTAGCCTCCAAATTTACTTGTCCATTTTTTTTTTGCAATTTTGTACATAAAGCTTAATTGATGGTCAAACCAGAGAACCAAATGAATATAATGATATGCAACCTATTTAATAAATATAAATACCTTTCACGATCATATGCATAGGCAAGAAACCACCAACGGCAGCATCACCTTCTTTAAGCTCATCTGGAACAATGTCAGTATCAACAGACTAAAATATATATGATCATATTATAGACGTATCTTTACTAAAGGGAAGAAGGAAAAACTAACCACTTTGCAGGGTCATTTAAATTCAGAAATTGTTGCTGTTTGTTTTTTTGTTTAATTGCTTGTTTAGGAGATTTTGGCTCACTTTAGGTTCTGGCAATGGATTCGCCTATTCACCTGAAAAGCATGCATTCAATATGACAACAATGTAAAAAAGAGGAAAAACGTGGGTACTAAATTGTAACCAAAATAGATACTAAACATCATCCACAATTTTGATTTAATAATCAGATATGTTCATTTTGATCTATACATAAAGTAGGAAAAAAATAATACGACCTAGAGTAGGGCAAATGTAACATATCAAACCTGTAAACATAGTGGAAAAAACTCATCTAAACTCATTTGAGTATTGTGTTTTGCATTTACATCTTATCTTACATCTGAAGCTCTTTTGAAAGAAAACTTAGTATTATACAATATAATGGTGGTTCAAAATTAATCAATTAAATTTGCTTTTTGGCTAAAGAAATTCATGACAATAATAAGAAGGTAAAGTACGCATAGTGCTAGATACTTAAAAATTAGGAACTTAGCTGACAAAGTATCCGGTTGGAGTAATTTCCTTGGTAGTTGCATCTTGGGATTTAAAGAAGGGCATTAAATATAGGGGAATTAAAGAAGCCAGATCTAGAGAATTCAAGAAAAACTATCATCATTGAAACAGAAGAGTGAAAGCTATGCATTTCAAAAATCAAAGATCAATAAAACCTCAAAAGAAGGGCAAGTGAAGACAAATACAATCGTAGACTGCAATAGGATAAAGAGAAGGCAGCTAGTGTTATCAGATATGTGGACTGAAATTTGTTTTCTAATAGAACTAGAAGTGAAGAAACTAAGTTTGAATTTTACAGATATTTCGCAATGTTCAAAGCACAATAAAGAAGCTGCAATAGCCCTTAGTGAACAACCACTAGATTTCCTTCTTTCTGAGTTGGTAAAAGAGTTAGTTATTTTGTAAATTTTAAATAATGTATTTTATTTTTACTTTGCAAAATTTTCTATATTTTATCCTGTAACAAATGTAATATATGCTCCCTATTTTCCATGTCCATGCAATTCTTTATTTTCCATAACCACCAAAAGTCTTCTAAACAAAACAAAAATTTATTGCACCTAGTTTGATTCTACTTGTTTCATAATTTTCTACCACTAAGCCCCTCATATAATTATTCTAAAAATCAATAAAAACTTAATCGTACATTGAAATCAGAATTTTGGCTGAATGCTTGTAATATATTTTTGGAAACTGGATGCAAAAATTATGCTGAAACAGTCGTAACAGCCCCTATTTTCATGCATCCATCTAAAAGATTCTATATTCAATCTGCAACGATTATATCTCTACAACTCTAACTACCCAAAAAAATATCCAAATGCAAAAAATGAATCAAGACAAAACCAAGCAAAATATATGTTCCTTCACCATCTCAATAACAATAATTGTAGTTCTAACTTCTCTACTAGGTTTCATTCTCTTCATTTTCACATACAAACCTCTTTATAAAGACAAAATTCATGACAAAGAGGCCTTCATCATCTACAAATGCATCAACCTTTTCGGTCTTGTACTCATGCCACTCTCCATTGTACAACATGTCTATTTTTTACTTTATAAATATGCTGGGTCTTTTTTATTCTATTGTCATGATTATAGTTGTTTTTTATTCTTGTAAGGTACTCGACTTATCTGTACCTAACATTTGAACAAACACTTTGTAGTCAAAATACAAATATCAAATGTTACACCAAAATAACTCACCATATAAAGCACATATCACCTCAGGAAAATAGCCTTTTTCCCATTCAGATCTCTCAAAGAATGTGCAACACGTCTGTACTATGACATTGATACCTAATTAAATGCTAGTTCTCATGCAATTAATGTACTGAAACTCAAAGGATGTCATTTTAGTTCTTTACAAACCAACTAACAGTAGTGATATATGGCTACGGGCCCATAATTATATATCCTTAATACCGTGAAATTGATATGAATTTTCATTTAAATTCACGGTTACAAACTCAGCATTCACATTTTACTTTCACCTTTTAAGTAAATATCCATTATTATATAACTAACCGCAAATAGTAGTCCCAAATCATGATAACAGATTTTTACTAAAACCATTTGAGCTTGGTCACAAACTTTTAAAATATAAGAATCTAACAAATTGTAATTGAAAGTACATTTTAGATGGCTCACTTTATTTACTGGTTAAATTTTCCTAATCATTTCAGCTAAAAGCCTTGAACTTTATATATGTGAACATCTAGTACTAGCAGATTCTTTCAGCATAAAATTACATGTAATCACTAACCAGCAAATAATTTCTCTAAAATTTCACAACTACTTGAATAAGTAGCAGTAAGTGCTTTCATGGCTGCAAGCCTCCTGGGATGAACTGCAAAATAGTGATGATTATATGAATATACAGAAACATACAGAAACAAATATATTTACTCAATGAAATTTGTTCCTGCAATTTTATTCAGGTTCTAATTAGATGGTATTAGCTGAAGAAATATAAGGAAACAAATATATAGACAAACAATTGAAATTGAAAGGGGGAACAGTCAAAATTCTTTCGACAATAACAAAGAGCATACCACTAAAATCGTTTCCACTACCAAACCTGCAATTAGACAACCATCCTCACTTCCAAATCTACAACCCCACTAAGTTGCTCGAAACTGCGCACTTCATTTTGCATGTGAACACATCCCCGATGTCGAGGTCCAAACAGCAGCGAGTGACGTCGAACTCCCCGCAACCATGCCCGTTACTGATCTTGTATAGGCGCACGAACTCTTTGAAGGATGAAGGGTTGCGAAGGACGAACGGGTTATGGTCGGAGTAGGAAAGGAAATGATTTCTTTTAGGGTAAGGGATTTTTGGGAAGTTAGCCATTTAGCCATTTAGGGATATTAGCAGTGGAGAATGACATAAATCCAAATGCAAAAGGATTTCTATTATAAAGCAGGAAAATGAAAAAAATAGCGTGGATAAGAAAATTTGATAAAAGAGTGCTGCTAGAGGGACCTATTATTTACTCAATGAAATTTGGTTAAAAAAGGCTTCTTTAATTACTAATAATAAATTGCTAATGGTTAATTATTACACTATTTTAAACAACTATAATTAAACATATTCAAAACTTGCATATGTCAATAAAGATGGTTACAAAAGAAAACTATGCATATGGAAGCAATGATTTGGAATGTAATTTTTATATTTCTCTAATTTTGAAATCTTTCAACAATTTCGAAGTCTCTAAAATTTAGAATATTTTATGAAATTTAAAATTATTTAAAATTTTAATTTTTGTATTTTTAAATTTTATGAAAATATCTTTTTTTCAAGTTTTATGAATATTTTAAATTTATTTTATAGATTTAAAAGTTTAAATTTCTTAAAATAGTAGATATTAAATACAATTATCAATTATAATTATTAAATATTAAACACTAAATAACAAATATTACTTCATAAATAATAAATATTACTTCTTAGATAATAATAAATACTTTTATTACTATTTAATATTGGTTTTTTACTTTTAATTTTTATTTATTATAAAAATATTATTATATATTAATTATTAGTTACTATTATTTAATAGTAATTATTATTTAATAATAATTATTATTTAATAGTAATTAATATTTATAAATTATAAATTATTAATTAAATGTTTATTGTTTATTTATTGATTATTAATATATCAATTATTAGTTTTTTTATTAGTCTTTTATTGGTTATTTAATTATTAATCATTATGTATATGTTATCGATTATTAAATACTAAATATTAATTTTTGAAAACTAATTACTACTTATTAATTATTAAGTATATTCAATAATGATTATTAATTATTAATAATTATTATTATTAATTTTTAAGGTTATTATCAAATATTCTTATTTATTAATTATTTAAGTTATTAGTTATTAATTATCGAATAGTGATTATTAATATTAATTATTCATATTTTCAAATTAATTATTATTATTTAATAGTAATTATTAATTATTAATAAAAAATTATTCATTGTTAGTTACTATTATTAAGTATTATTATTTAATTATAATTATTAATTATTACAATGGGCAAACGGAAAAGGTTGTAATAGACATCTATTACAACTGACAAAAAAAGAGTTGTTAAAAATAGATATCTATTACAACTAGCAAATGAAAAAGGTTGTAATAGGCATCTATTACAACTAACAAAAAAGGAATGTTGTTAAAAATAGGTATCTATTACAACTGGCAAAAAAGAAACGTTATAATAGGCATCTATTACAACTGGCAAAATAAAAGAGTTGTTGAAAATAAGTTTATAACAACTTTCTGAAAAAAAGAGTTGTAAAAAACCTTAATTACAACTGCCATTTTTTAGCAGTTGTAAAAATACAGTTGTTATATGGTCTTTTTGTTGTAGTGAGGGCTACTTTGGATTAATTAGCGTCGATGCTCAGAATTTGGAGCATGTGATTTCAAGATGAGTAAAACGACGATTTAGTGTATACGTGTTTTAGAATATAAATAAATTATTATAAAAATTGTTGTATAATATGCTTTGCTTTTTGTAAATTCCTTAGAGAATTTTTGGCCCCGTTTGAAAAATATTATATATGATCGTTGTATGGATATTCGTTTTTATCATAGAACAGATATTTATATTCATATGATACAATATTTGTCGGATTTGTCCCTGTATTGGACAAGTTACAAACACAGTATTCAGTATATTTTGCAAATCGTTTTATTTTAAACGGTTTACAAAATTTTACCAACACTTTCTTTTTGTTCCCTATGTACACACATATGTGTAGGATATAGAAAACAAAGGGGAAGTGCTGCCGAAATTTTGTATAATCGTTCAAAATAAAAGGATTTGCAAAATATAATTACTGTTGTGTTTGTAATGGGAAGTAGGATGACCAACCATCAAAGTGTAAAATAATATCCTAAAAATTGTAGATTATATTCATATAATAATTTGTGTAAATCCATTTGAAAGTAAAATTAAATAGAATAATATTATATATTTGCGAAGATTTAAATGTATGGTTTATTTGAAAAATAAAAAGTCATGAAGAAACACGAGCATTTTCTTTAACGCATGGAAGAAAATTTCGTGGTTTGACTGTCATCGACGTTTTCTCCATATTAATCATCCTTTTAGAAAAGATAAAAAAACTTTACAAGTAATAGAGTTAAGACCTTGCGACCACCAACTATTTGGTCCAGCGAAGATATTTATGACCTTGTAAGGATTATCCAAAGATACATGAAACCGGCGAATAAATTGAAATTCAAGGTAAATCGATGATTCATAATTAGTGCAAACAAAATATATTTTGGAAGTTGTCTTATTAGAAAAATCTCCTAATTCATCATAATATCAACGTGATGCACAACGAGAAAAACGTGTTTTATAATGTATTTAACACAGTTCTGAATGCTAAAGGAAAGACTAAAGACGATTTGAAATCAAGACGTGATATAGAAGCAATATGCAATTGTCTTGAACTTCATATGAAGCCAAATGACGCAAAAAAACCCAAAACATGCTACGAGCTAGACAGTAACCAAGTTAAAGTATTGTTAAAGTGGGCGGAAGGTTTCCTGATGGGATTTCCTCTAATTTTCGTAGATGTGTCGACTATAAGAACGGTAAACTAAATTGGTTGAAAAGTCATGATTGTCGATGGAACATTTGTTATCTATCGCTTTTAAAGAATTGTTGCCCACAAAAGTTTGGACGGTTGTAATAGAACTTAGTTTATTTTGTAAGGAGCTTTGTTCAACTACCTTAAAAGTTGATCGTCTATGTAAACTTGAGAAAGAAATTCCTATACCGCTCTGCAAACTAGAGAAAATATTTCCTCCTGGTTTCTTTAATGTAATGGAGCATTTACCTATTCATCATTCATTTGAAGCACGTCTTTGAGGTCCTGTGCAATATGGATGGATGTATCCGTTTGAAAGTTATTAATATTGATTTGTTAAATTTTAGTTTAACCACATGTAATAAAATTTAATTATAATTATTCTTAATAGGTATTTAAATCATCTAAAGAAAAAAGTGAGACAAAAAGCACGAGTTGAAGGTTCAATATGCAAATCATATATCGAAGAAGAAGCTTCGTTCTTTTACACTCATTATTTCAGTGACCATGTGAACTTATCTTTCGAAAGTGCTACGCGAAATGAAGAGGGTATTGATCAAGGTTCTTCTGAATCAATGCTATCTATTTTTAGATAGCAAGGACGCCCTATTGGAAAATGTGTGGAAGTATGGTTTGACGACAAAGATTATAATGTAGTACACACATATGTTCTTCTTAACTGTGCATAAGTTGCGCTATTTGTTAGGTAACAATGAATAACACATCTAAAATTATTTACTTGAATAATACATGTGTGTATTAATTATAATGCAATATATTATTTATATATGCAATATTTATGAATCATAGCATCCAAGCGGGGATATCAGCAAAAAAATTGCTACTTGGTTTTCGAACCACGCATATGATCTGGTAAATTGAGTTGTCTACGAAGGGTTGAAAAATCTTGTGATGGGACCAAAAAGAAAAGTCAAGACACATCCAATATTCTTTGTCAATGGATGCAAATTCAACACCAAAGAATACGAGACTGAAAAATTAACTAACAATAACGGTGTATATGTTAAAGGTAGTGATGATCCAAATGATCACATAAATGATTTTTACGGTGAGTTAACTCAGGTTTTGCATTTAAAATATTTGATCAGACCAAGGGAAGAAGTTTATTTTTTTAGATGCAACTGGTTCAGTAATGTTTCAGGTTCTAGAATCAACATGCACCAAAAATATAATATTATTGAAATAAAGCATACATCACGTTATGATAAGTACGATCCATTTATACTAGCAAAAAAGGCCCTACAAGTTTATTATGCTTCTTATCCATCTCTAAAATGATATAAAGGAGATTGGTCTGTGGTTTTTAAAACGACGGCAAGATTTACGTTTGATGGAAAGAATATTCCGGACGAACAAGCGTACCAAGAGGATATTGAGGAAAATGGCTAATTTGCAATAACAGATGATCAAACCAATTTAGGACCTCTAAATGATGAATCAAATGTATTAGTAGAAGCATTTGAAACCATAGAGGAAAAGATTATAGAGTACGAGATAGAGTCTGAATCAGAAAACAATGAGGACTAATTTAATAGTATACTTGTTGAAAAAAGTTAATTTATGGAAGTATTGATGTTACACCTTCTTTGTATGTTACATGCGATTATTGATATTAAATCTTGATATGTTTACTCATAATTGAATGATATATTCTACCATAATAAAATAATATGTATCTAACAGGTATTACAGATGTCCTTCTTTAGGCGGTGGAGTTCTTCACAGTCTGCTTCCCCCTCTAGGTCTCGGAGAGGGACAGGTCGTAGCGGTGGTGATGGTAGTGGCCCTTCGTAGGAGGCGCCGTGTACGGTAGATAGATTGCTACCAAAAGCTGATGGCTCGTAAGTATTAAATTTACTTCAACATTGTAAATATTTTGTATGATATATTTAGGGGTGGGTTTTTTCCATTATTCTATTTTCCATGAATTTCCATCCGCTAATTTCCTGGAATCTCAACTTTCTTTTTTTTTCCACCAAAAGAACGCTATAAGGAAATCCTTCCGTTTGAACCTGGAATACTTTGGAATTTCCGCTGGAAACATATTCCTTTCATCAACTTAAGTCCAATTTAATTTAACGGGCCAAGCCCGTATATTTATAAAATACACGGAAGTAACGAGTAATCATTTCATTTTATTTCTTTCTCGCTCGCAATTTCAGACGCCGTTTCTTCGAAAAATTAAAATCCCTAACCCTAATTTTCTTCTTCCCTCTCATCCTCGCTTGTTCTGATCTGGTTCGCATCCTTGTCATCAGTGCTCGCATCCTTCTCATGCTTGCGACTAGGGTATAGTTAAAAACCTTAGCCCTAATTGGTTATTTTTTCTCAGGTACTTCAATTTTATGTTGTTTCTTTTAACCTTGTGAGTGATGTCGATGCCTATTCTGATATTTCTAATTTTGGAATACATTAAAACATGGAAATATCTGGGTTCTGAATCAGTTGTTTTAGAATAGCACAAAATTATTCACTCTTTTCTGATGACCCAATAAAAATGGGATAATTGAATCTGCTTTGAATTACTTTTGGAGAGGAGGTACGATTTTTATTTACAATCAAATTAAATTTAAATGTGGATCTTTGAAGGTTCTGTTTTTACTTCTCAACGCACCTTTAAGCGTTTTACTGTATTTTTTACATATCAGTGTAATTTTCAGGTTTATAGTTGTACAGTCAAATTCAAATAGTCTACGTTAAAGTTATTATATGCATATTTATATATGGGGTTGTAACTGGAAAGGAATGAGGCTGAAGTTGATGTGATAAGCTCTGTTATATACAATAATAAATGTGAATATAAAGCTTGAGTAGAATGTTATAATAAACCATTACCGGTTAAGTTGATTAAAATTAAATGATTGGGATTTAAAATTCACGCGTACAGCTGTTGGCCACACGTATTTAAATGTAATGGGTTATATGACTTAGGATACTTAAGAACATGTCTGATATTGATTATTTGGTGTTAGGTAAGATCAAGATAGTATTATTCATTACATTTTTTCCTCTTCATGTCATCAAAATGCAAGTTTATGGTTTCTGGTGCGTTGTGGGATCCAATGCTATTATGTTTCAGTTCCAATGTTCCAAGTTTTTTTAAGTTATTACTTTATTCATTTGAAATTTAATCAAAGCTTATACAACATGTTGTCTTCAAACTTACCAGTTGCATGTGTATGTGAAAGTTAATTTGGGATGTTTGAAGGTTATGTTTTTTTTCATACTGTCTATTGCAATAACATGGTTGAAATATTGTAACTGAAGCAAGTTTTATCTTTAACTGACATAATTTTGGCCTATATTGATAACACTTTAAATGTATGCAGTCAAAAGCTCTATCATATTGCAATTGAAGCTGAAGATAAAATCCTGATAGCAAGGATATATGATAGTGGAATTAGCACCATTGTTGAACCTTTGATGCATTTGCTTTGGTATTTGCTACCCTCAGGAATGAATCTGCCATTTCGCAATCTACTTCTATAAAGAAGCTGATTCATAGTTCAATTCTGTGCAGTTTAAGTTATTATTTGTTTTGTATTATGTTAAGGTTATACTGTATTTTTCTTCTGAATTATTAGAAATCATAATGTATTCAAATTATTACTTTGTTCAAATCATTCCAAATCATTACTGTTTTGTATTGTTTTAGAGCTACATTGTGTTCAATTTATTACTGATTTATATTCTATTGGTAACTGATGTTTTATGTATATGGTGTCTTCAGTTTATTATGGTTTTGTGTTTTTGCTGATGTTTGATGTATAATTTACATCTGAAAACCTTTTTTTGGAAAAAATGGAATTCCACGTTTCTTCCGCTTTCCACCTATTGGAATTCCGGGGTTAGCGGTACGGAATATGAAACATGTTGTGTCATTCCGTCAATGATCGGAAGAAACGGAAAATATCTCGGTTGGTACGAAAACTTTCCCTACCCACCCCTAGATATATTAGTCGTGATTTGTCTGTATAATATTTAATGCAGGGGTTTTGAGGTTGAGCCTTCTAACATTGTGCTAAGCATATCGAAGCAGGCATACATGAGCCGTATGACTGAATGCTGGCCGTATTGGAGCAGGATCCCGGACCATGTACGGGAGAGCATGCATATGGCAGGACTTCCTTGTAAGTGTAAAATTATATACCATTATATATAATCACTTTACAAATTATTGACAAATTATAAATGTATAACTTATATTTTTTTTCAACATATATACATTGGAAAGTAAACTTACAAGAGGAAGACGTGTCTCTTTGCCAACGCAACTGAAACTCAAAAGTGGCATAGAATTATAGGGTTACGATGTCTACCAATAGAAAATCTTGGAAGAAGCCACGATGGATGGGCGCCAGCGTCTAGGATGCTTGGGTCGCATGGTGGGATAGCGACGAATTCAAGGTAAGTCTATCAGATATCACCTTAATTTATTCAGTATAGAATACATAGTTTATACCTATAAAATATAATCTTAATTTTTAATTTGCAAGCAGAGTCGGACATGAACTCTGCGAATAGGCTGAAAAATCCTATCATACACCGTGGTGACTGAAAATCATTCCAACACCATCGCGAGGGCCTGGTAAATTAATTAATTGCAATTACGAACAGTTATTATATTTTTATTATAAATTTGTATGAACAACAATAATATTCACCAATTATTGTAGGAAAGAGCATGTGGGGGTCCCGTCCCGTATATGGACGTGTTTGAACATACCCATACCATACGCAGACAAACGACAAGGAATCAGTATCGTATGCCTGGCATGAGGATGATAGAGCGTACACTGCACATGTAAGTATATTTTAAGTTATAAGTTATTAATAGTGATCATTTTAATTAATTAGCTATAAAGTAACATAATAATGTCATGTAATATTTTTTGTATTTAATTTTGCGTTGTAGGAAAAATTTATGCAGGCACATGCGTAAATGCTTGAGCATTCCAAACGGAAGAAGTTGACCACTGATAAGCAGGACGCGATCTTTGACTCTGTTATGGACCTGACTCAGAGAAACAGATGCTATGGGTACGACAACCAATCGGTAATTTATAAAAATTAACTATGTTGTAAAATTTTCTTAATTTTTATAAAAGTTACGTAATAACTTAAACATATTTCGACTTTTTCTGTAGGCTCGGACATCACAAAGGGCTTACCGAATGGGTTCAGGACAACGCAAAGATAAATGAGCTTAGACAGCAGATTGCACTGCTATAGGAGCAAGACCGCCTCCGAGTAGTGCAAATGGAGCAGCTCAACCAGCGTTTGGCCGAGTATGTGGAGCATCATGGAACATTTCCTTCGTCCGGTGGTTCTGGAGCCAATGATGAGTCTTGAGGTATGATTTGCAGTTTTTTCTTAAACTGGTGTATATAAACATTGAGTGATGGTGAGGTTAATTTATGGACATATGGTGTTTGACATTGATTTGTGTGGTTGATTTGGTTGTTGATTTGTGGAGTTGATATGTGGATTTTGATGTTGGATGTTGGATGTATATATTGTACATTGATGTTGGATGTAAATATTGGAGTTGGATGGGTGAGACTGATGATGGAAGGTTTGTTTTGTTTTGATTGAATATGTTTGTGTTTGATATGATGATGTTTGAGTTTTATATTGATATCAATATTGATTTCAGCATATAAATCTGACTTATATATTGATTTTGTTGAGTTGTGTTATATATTGGTATGGAAGTGATGCTATGCTGCAGAAGAAATTTTTTTTTACCCAGATTACGATGGCCTATTGGCCCTTTTTTTCCACGGCGAGCGACTGCTTCCGACGGTTTTTTGGATGAAATTTGCGATGCCTTGCGACGGCTTAATAGAAAATTTTCATGCCACGTGGTCATCTTTGCCGTTGGAATAGCCGTCGGATGTACCGTCGAAAGAGCTACTGCTAGCCGTCGTAATACCTTCATCGATGCCGTTGGAAGTGGGCGAAATGCATGGTCCATATTCCAACGGCTCGCGATGGCCACCAACGGCTACGAGCCGTCGGAAATTGCCCTTTCTCTTGTAGTGGATATTATTCACCAAAGGGTCTATACATGAGGGATTCAATTCCTTTGTTCCCATTTTCCATGTCCCCAATGTGAAATTCATCTCAGGCATCAAATTTGATATGATCTACCAACTTTTATGGTATGGTGGGATGCACTGAGGAATTAAAGTATATGATGTTTGATTGAGATTTAATTGAACATACGAGGACAGAAAAACTGGGGACGGAGGAATTGAGTGCATATATGACTGAGTTTGGTTAAGCAAACCGAGTAGTCCAGTTTAGTTGGAGTAAATTAAGTGATTGGTCTGTTGAAAAAGTTGCAAATATAATTTAAGGTTAGACACGTTTTAATACGTATACCACAAAATTTTTGCATTTAAATCGGCTTTAATTCACCTGTACATGACTCCATGCTTATCATTATAACAAAAAAAATTATTTAGCTATGGTCATTTGTATTTTGTACTTCATTATTTTTAACTTTTCTCCTATGTTTAAAATCTTATTCACTCTTCATTGCAGCATATACCACTTCGTAGCTTAGTACTTGATTTCAGTAAAATACATTTACAATGCAACTTTATTATGAAGAGAAGGCAGGAATCAAGAGTGCACGCTGATAGGGATATAAGGCAGATCTGTAGGAGGAAGGAGGAATGAAGGGGAAAAGAGGAGGAAGAGGAAAAAAAGACTGAAAAGAGCACAAGAAAATGCTAATTACAACAGAGCTACTTTCCTTTCATTACCTCCGGCTATATATAGCCATGATTACATTTTTGGTTACAACTTGTACAGCTATCAATATAATACCCACCACCTAGCAACAAACTTTTGAAATAAAGCCAACAAAAGAAATAAAGAAAAATATCAAAGATTAGCAATGTTCTGCATAACTAATTCTGCTGTCCTCATTCCAAGATCCTTCTAGGCTGCCCAGTAATGCGTTTGGGTCTGGTATTTGCTGCATTTGGTAATGTCTGATCCTCTATGCATGTATCCATAACTATGTCTGTATCACATGCATGCGCCTATTAAGTTTTGGTATTTTTGTAATTATAATGCATTCATTACTGTATTATTCATTTGTAAATAGTATAGATTTTTGTAAATATTTGTAAATATTGGTGTAATATTTTTGTAAATATGGTCACACAGCAAACAGATGTTACTTTAGATTTGATGATCTTTTTTGTTCAAGTCTACCTTCATGTGCCAATAGTATAGAGTGAACATTCTGTAGATTTGGTAGTCTTTCTGTTGATGATATTACAGCTACAACAGATTCATATTCTTCTTCTAAACCACTTAGTAGATACAATACTTGCTCTGTGTCACTTACATTGTGTCCTGCAGAAGCTAACTGATCACATATGGTTTTAGTTTTAGACAAGTATTCTCTCATTGTCTGATTGCCTTTCTTCAAGTTGTGTAGTTGTCTTTTATACTGCATAATTCTTGCACCAGATTGAGAGCTGAAATTTTGCTCTATTGTGTGCCAGATCTCATATGCAGTTTTGCATCCAATTAGCTGTGGCAAGAGATTTGCACTTATAGAGGATAATAGCCAAGAACTGACTAAACTATCTTGCCTTTCATGAATAACATATTCTTGATTATCAGTTAACTTTCCTTGTGTATCTGCAGTGAATCTTGGAGGCTTACTGATAGTTCCAAGAACATATTCTTGGAGACCATAGGCCTTTATTGCAGTTTCCACTTGAAATTTCCATAGCAAATAGTTGGTTTCATCAAGAGGGATGGTTATGATTTGGCTATGTGGTTTAATGATGGTTTTGAGGAGTTCTTGGGTACTGCTGGATTGATTCTGGGTGGATTTGGATGCAGATGTGGGAGAGACAGCACTGTCATCATTTTCTTCGGCCATTATCAAAGCAAGAAAGCAATATTATGGAAAAAGATTACCAGAAAGAGGAGCTGCAGCCAGAGACTGACTGGATGATTGAAATTGACAGCAGTTTCTTGGCAAGGCACTCCAGGTATGATTCAAACTGAATCTTTGAATTCTGATAGTCTGATGCAGCCAAGAAGATAATATATGATGATACTCCTCTGATATTATCTTTTATTGGCACGGCACAGCACTAGATGATGAATCTTCTTGTTGATTTGTATACAGTTGTTAAACTGTATACTTTACTCTCAAATGATGAAAGTTTTCTGATGAGAGAAGAGATTTTCAGATCATATGCTGTTAAGCATTAACCTGGCTCTGATACCATGTAAAGAATATGAGAGTATTGAAATGAAAAGAGATTGTATTATTTCTTGATGATGAATACAAGTTACAACAGAATGTATTTATAAGTAAATACAATAGACTTGGTCTTATATGGGCTTGGCCCATTACTATGTGATACAAAACTATTACAGGTTTGATGAGATAACACTATACTCCGATATGTACTAATGTCGTTTTTCAAATTGGAGAGGCATCGTCCTTTAAGACACACAAAAGATAGAAGTGATCGGTTAGTTAATAAATTAATTGTAAAACATAATTAATGTTTATCTTCGTAATGTCAGAGCCAAACTTTGAGAAACCACAAAAATATGTTACAGGAAGATCAATTACATAAGTTATATATATAAGTTTAACAATATACTGATAGTAATATAACAGATTTAATAATAGCAGTAGTAGACACATGATCTGTTGAGGAAGGAGCGGAATTAGTTAGAATGGAAGCCTGAGATTGAACATAAGGAAGACCAGCAACTGATGTTGCGAGAGGAGATGATTGAAGCACATGAGCATCTTCATATGTATCAGGAGCATGAAGCATTACATTATCTCGAGCATTAGAAGCAGTTGGAGGAATACAATTCTAAATTGAAGTAATATTGTTTGAGGCAGCAACAACATGATGTATAGACAAACATAACTTAATTTCTCTCAGAAGCTTTTTTTTTTTAAATCCAGGAGAACCCGACGGACCGATAAACTCCTGAGAAGGGTATAGTAAAGCCGTCCGCTGATCCAAGCCGCCATACCTCTGGGTAAATTTATGTAGGATAAGGAAATGCATGGTAGAAATCGAACCTAGGTCTTTTTACCATAACCCAAGCCTTTCTACTGCGCCGCACCCACGGACAATAATATCTCTCAAAAGTTTATCGGTCCATCAGGTTCTCCTGAGTATGTTCAAAAAAAATGATGTATATGCATAACAGGTTGAATATTGTGACAACATGAAATTCACTAGCATGCACGGTGGAATCTGATTGAGCATTTAATAAAGCGTAAGAAGCTTGCTGTGTCTAAACAGCCAAATAACCGTGTTGCTCGAAAAGTTGAACATCGGTAATTTGTCGCATGACATCAACAGTTTAGTGAACATGTGCAGAAATTTGGTGAGGGGCAGAATTATTGAACTGCACTGCACATTAGCACGAGGTGTGATAGCATATTGCGTATTAGGTTCCTTATAATTTTAATGTGTATAAGCATGTACACACACATGTGCACTCGAAAACGGTTGCTAATGATCAGCTTGAGCAAAAGGATTAGCTTGTTAAGGGGGAGATATACTAGCTTTTGCAGCAATTTGACCTTAAGCTTGAGCAAGAACTTTTGAGGCTTTAGCCTGAACAAGAGGAGACCTAGCTTGTGCATAGGCATCAGATACAACATGAAAAGAAGCTAGCGGCACACAACAAGAAATACTGAACGCAGTAGCACCAGCTTCAACTTGTGTACTCAACAATGGTAAGTTTAACCGTTGCCGGTAAAAAATCTTTACCGTCTCGACATTATTGGTAAGTCAAAAATGATTACTGATAATTTATCATCACCGTTGTTGTTGATATATATATATATATATATATCGATAAATTGATATACAATTGATTGGTAATGGTAAATTTAGCAGTACATAAAACATTAAAATTTCAATGCATTATAATTTGATAACAATAATAATAGAAATACTTTGTTCCTAATCCTAACTCTATTAATATTGATATCAATATTTTGACTTATTTTAGTTAATATTGAAAATTTTCTTAGTTCATCAAAATAATTTACAATAATATGAAATAATAATTTTGATAATCTTAGACTTAAAAACTCACCTCTTGTACTAATATCAATGTCTGGCTAAAATGAATGAAATTGTGAAATGCTCGCTGTTAGTGATCTATTGTTATCAAGGCTTTCTAAATCAATCATTATGCTTTATACTTCACCATCATTCAATTTTATGATTGCTAAGTAAATCCTTGCCAAATGCATGCTTGTTTTCTAAATCCATATTGCAATTTCATGTCACCGAAAGCGGTAGATATCACGTTGGAAATTAGTGAAGTACACTGACTATTGGGGGGAAACAGGACCTGGAGCATATAGCTTGAGGATCCCGCATCAAGTTAACTGAACATGCGTGTCAGTCGACTGGGGAACCGAATGAAACTGAATAAGAAACATAATTATAAATATCATTGCAAACATCCTTTTAAAAAATTTATATACCTTCAAAAGTGCTTGTGGTTATAATTAATTTCAATAGCGTAAAAAGCAAATAAATATGACATAAATTTACTGTTACCATCGTATTGATGTTTTTTGTTGCTATATTTACTGTTAATAATGGTTAATTTATCTTTACCATACTGATAGTATTGTCATATCGATAAAACTCGATATTTGATACCAATTGCTTGGTGTTTGTATGGTAAAGTTAAATTTATCACTAGTTATTTTATGTCTTGCATGTATGTAGTCATTTTATCTTTTAACCAATCTTTATGTCCTACTGATTAAGATCGTTACAAATACCAAAGAGAAAGCAATTAGATATTTCAATAATTTTTTATTTTGGTTCGTATTTCAATAATTTTGTACTTCATACTACATACTATTACACTACTTTCACTACCTTGCGACTGTATTTGTCAAACACATTGCACAATCATGTTTTTGTATATAGCAATACAAAATGAGTATATATAAATTTTACTTTCTATATAAAGACAAATAGTTTATCCAATTTAAATACTATTGCATCCATATTGGTACAGCTTATATAAAAATCTAAAGCGTTACTAATTACTTATTAACGACAATAAAGTAGATAGTGCCCCAAATTGAGAATATATTTTGCAGCATTATCATTTATCATAATTTAGAAAGAGAAAAAACAATTGATGTTTAACCTGTCTCTGTTCCAACTGACAGTTATTATTTTGTAACAATGTCTGCTTTGTTGTATTAGATTTGGTTTATTGTTACCTCTTTCAAAGATAGTGTAATAGAACTATAGTTCATTTTTTATTAGCCTAACTTTCTACATTCCACTATCATTACTAATCATTTGATTCAATATACATTCAGTTCAGTCCGCAGGTGCGGCACAGTGGAAAGGAGGCTTGGGTTCTGGTAAAAAGACCCAGGTTCGATTCCTACCATGCGCTTCCCTATTCTATATAAATTTACCCAGAGGTATGGGGGCTTGAATCAGCGGACAGTTTTACTATACCCTCCTCAGGAGTTTACCGGCCCGCCGGGTTCTCCTGGGTTTTCAAAAAAAAAATATACATTCAGTTCTAATCTAATATTATGATTACAGCTCTTAATTTCAAATTTTCAACACAAATTAATGTATTGTTCTCAAGGCCGGTCCTACGAATTGGGTTGTCTGAGACGAGATTTATTTTATTGCTCACTGTATTGTAAAGTATAAAGTAGAAAAAAGAACATAAATAAAAAATTAGTGTTATATTCACCATATCACTTGGTTCACGTACAAAAAATATAGTTAAGACAAAATGTTGCATTATAACCTCCTACAATATCATTTCAACCAAAAAAATTTCTTATATTCTTTATAGCAAATTCTTCAATTGTGTAATCTAGCCCATTCAAATATTCATTTTCGATGAAATCATAGCTAATCCATTTAATCTCTCTTATGACATGGTAGTCCGATATAAGTTTTGATTAACTTCTATTTTGAAAAACTCTTTTCCATCCGAAGCAACCGTGACCGGTATAGTCAACAAAATTTTATAAACCACCCACAGGTTCAAAAATCCTCTTACATCACCATAAGATTTTAAAAAATCAAGAATATCAATGGATTTTGTAATTTCCAATGGTAGATTCTTTTCAATTGTCAAAGTTCATGAAATAATTATTCACCGCAAATACCATGCTCTTCATCATGTTTCAAATAAGTTTCTAAATTGAAACATTGTTCTTTTAATTCTTCACAATCGATATTTTTGAATTTCCATTCAATAAGATCCCAAATGTCCCTTCATAAAGCTCAAATTGCTTAAATCGCTCTTTAAGTGAAGAAAGAGCTTGATCAATAATGTGAAGAAAGTAAAGTAATTCTAAAGTTATCATTTGGAGATTGGAGATCGAGAGCATCCACTTCCATATCTTCGTCAAATTGTTTCCTTTTACGAACTACATTTTTTTGTTTCAAATTTAGGATCAACAAGACCATTTTTTCTGCAAGTTCCTTAGCATGGTTCATAAAACTTTCGAAACCATCTTCCCTAAGTTTTTCAAATATACAATAAGATAATTTTTTCTTGCAATGACACCTTCTATATTCATATCCTCTCGTTGAAGTATTTTGCTAACTCGATTAATATTATCAAGTATTAAATACCAAACGCATAGGCTAATCAAAAATTAAAAACTCTCCAAAGCATTATGACACAAACCTTTAGCCTACATCATTACACTACCATCTTTGGAATTATTTGCAATTTCAATTAGCACATCTCCAAGCTCTAGAGCTTGATTTCTTATTGCTTTTACACTTTCTATATGACTTTTTCAATGTGTAGCGGATAACGCTTTTGGAGTCAAACCTTCACATAATCTCTAAGCCATCGATGAGTTGAACAGAAAAATAATGTATAAATTTTTTACACATAAGAAAAAAAACTTCTAGCTTTAACGCATGATTTGGCCATATCACATAGTGATTCAAGCTATGACATCTACATGAAATATGAAAAGACCTAGGATTAACATCAAGTTGTCTTTTTTGAACACCTTGATGTTTCCCTACAAAATTTAATAAGAAATGATCAATCAACACATCAAAATTGAACAATATTGTTAATCAAAATAAAGCAAATCATACCTTTCATTTTTAAACCATTATCATAAACTTGACCTCTTACATCATTAATGTTGAGTTTAAGATCCATCAACACATTTTTAAACTCTTTAAAAAGACCAAGTCCTGATGTGTCATTCACTTTAATATAACCAATAATGAATTCTTCCACTGTTGTATTTCTTGCATCATCAACATCCACACATCTTATGATGATCGACATTTGTTCTTTATGGTTCAAATCTAGAGTGCTATCAAGGATAGTAGAAAAGAACTTTGCTTTTAAATGTACGCTATCACCTAGTGTGATTTGTGATATAGCGAAAGCACCACCCATTGGTACGGGAACTAAAAGTAAGCAGAAAATAGTAGAAAACAGTAAAGAGACAATAGTTTTATAGTGGTTCGGCTCAAAGTCAAGCCTACGTCCACTTAATCTTTTCTATCACTGATTTGATTATAGATTTTACAATAATCCTTCGATTACAACACAATTAAGACAAGTCGTTAGAACTTTGATGCAGAAAAGGTCTTTGAATTCATGTTGAATGAACTTGATCTTTTTCGAAGGTTCTTTGAAGTGCCTTTTGCCTGTGAAGTGTTGGAGAAAGTGTAGAAGTCGTGAAAACATCAAAGTCTTGGCGCTCCAGAAAATTCATCCCCCCTTCAAGTGCGGAGTAGGCGGGGTATTTATAGGAGAAACTGGGCTTAGGTCGGTTAAGTTTTAGGTCGTGAGCGACTTAAGAGTGATCCCGAGGTAGCATATGTCGTTAGCGACCTAATGGAACCATTCTGGACGAGATATAGGCTGTGAGCGACTTAGTATGCGTAGCACAGGGGTTATCTTGGCATGATTAGGTCGTAAGCGACCTAATGGAAGAAGTAGTGCATATGCGGCTTAACTCTGAAGCTCGCTAGGTCATTAGGTCGCTTTTTCCTTAGCTCGTTAGGTCGTTGGGTCGCTATCCCGTTGAATTGCAGGAGTCTTTTAGGTCGCTAGGTCGCTGGAGCTTCTTAAGTTGTTGAGTCGTGTCATACTGAGCTGCTCTGTGCTTTAGGTCGTTAGGTCGTGCCCTGCTATAGGTCGCTTATTCCTTGGATAGTTAAGTCGCTCATTCCTTTATGTCGTTGAGTTGAATAGGTCGCTAAGTCATGAATAAGAGAGGGTTAACACTGCCTCTCGAAGTATACGCCTAGGAGCTAGGTCGTGTGCTTCGATACCTCTTAATTCGCGCCATCCTGAGTCGTTAAGTCGTGAGCGACATTTGAGAGAGCTAGGTTGTTCGTGCCGATTCGAGTTCCACTGCCCCTGTATATAAGTCGCTTAGGTCACTCCTTCTCTTTACCTGCTCTAACACTCTAACCCGCCATTGAAGCATTTCCGAGCTTTCGAAGAAGAATTCAAACTAACCAATCGTCGATCGTCTTCACCATCACACTACGTAAGTGAATCCGATCATTATCCAACCACGACCATCATCGAATCGTGAATCCTTCATTTTCCGACCCTAATCCGATTTCACGTGCCGCATTTCACCACGAGCCATGTTACGATCGATTTTTGATCATGATTGGACAGGTTGTCGTTGTAATTCATGAGAGCACAGTAGTGCATCAGATTTATGATGGATCCAAGGCGATTCGAATCGGTCTTGGATGATCTGGTGGTGTGGAGAGATGGTAGATTTTATTGTGGAGATGCTAACGGGTTATCGGGTTAGTGAGTTAGGCGAGGTAGGAAGTGCTCGACTTAGGAGCTTCGAACAACCTAGGACTTAGTAGTTTAGACATGAATCGCACGACTTAGCTTAGTGAACGACTTAACGACTTAACATCTGAACTCTGAACGACATAAGGGACTGCGACTTAACTTGCCAGAATAACACATGACTTAAAGCAGAACGACTTAAAGAATTAGCATGACCTAATTTAACCCGCAGCATAGCTTTAACTCGTAGGAACATGACTGATGAAATCTATAACTCGAACAGAGCGACTTAGGGAAGCCCGACCTATGTTAAGTTGTTTGGGCATGATCTGGACGACCTAAAGAGTCTCAAGCTAACTTAAGTCGTTCCTACGACTTAAGGAATGAACAGGACTTAAACACTTGTAGAATTTGATAGAACTTGATTGAATTTCCAATTTGAACTGCCAGAATGAACTGCTTGATCTTGTTGCACTCTTTCACAGATTATATTGACTTTTAAGCTAACAACCTGTTAAATACAACATTTGCAGAAAACTAGGACAAATATACTCATCATCGACTGCCCACATCTAGTGATGGATTAGGTCAAAGAGAGAATATTTTACTTTAAGTAAAGCACTTATGAATCTAATTAAAAGTGAAATGTTGTGAATCAACTGTCTTAAATGAAGCATCAACGCAAAATTCATACAGTTATAACTGCTTATCGCTGAATATTATCTGCATTGACACTACACTTATTTTTGGCCCAATAACAAGCCTTGAATCTTCCTGAATTGACGTGCGCCAACCAGTATTATTTCAAGTTTTACTTTATTCACTAGTTATGTCAGTAGCTTTGCACAACACTTGACACGCTTTTAGGAAACGTGCACCTTCATATTTGAATATCCAGTTCCTTATGTAGAATGGCTTCTCAACAAGTACAAGAAGAGATAGTAGATCGGACCGATGAAGTTTTCCCAATTGCTGACCCTTTGGATAATCCTCCGGAAAGAGTTCCAACTACATTGAACCAACGGACCTTCAACCAGCTATGTATTCAATTTGGCATTGCTGAAGCGGATGCTCTACTTCCTGGAGTAAATGACACTGCCGATAGGTCGCCACATGGCTTCATTGCAGTCAATCGTCAAATGTGTATGAATGGAGCTATTCCCCCCTTCAATGATTTTCTTAGAACACTCCTCCTTCGACTAACTATTTCTCCATTCCAGTTGCACCCTAATGGCTATGCCATTTTGATGGGGTTATGCGTACTATTCAGGAGGACGCTTAACCGCCTCCCAAGCTTCGAGGAGATTTGCTATTTGTGTTCATTCGGGAGGAAGAAAGATCACCCTTCCATTACTCTTGTAAGGAGCGCAAGGAACCACAAGCTAATTACGGATCTGCCCGAGAGCGCTCACGGGTTTTTAAACCAATTCTTCTATGTCTGTTGCCCCCCGGGATTCTACGGTATCTGGAGAGTAGGAAGTAAGACTACCTATCTTCGTTTACTTCATTTCTGAGCCTTTCAAAATTTGAGTCGTCAAGTACTAACTTCATTCTTTACTTTTGCAGCACTTCCTCCTCCCTCTAAAGATTCTAGTCACAAATCAACTTTTGAAAGATTGAGTGCCATAGCTGCCAACGAGAGAAGTATCAAGTTTCTACAAAAGAATGAATTTTTGCACCAATTTGGACTCTTGCACTCTTCTCGATCCATTCAGTCTCGTGATGCCCCCAGTTCTCAAGCACGAGCGTCAGATGCCCCAGCTTCCGTAGAGGAATTTGCACCGAAGGAACTTATTATAGAGACTTCTTTAGTGAAATGCTCCAGTTCTGCTGACGGTGTGGGGTTATCTGGCAAATCTCAACTTCCCCCAGTTATTGAAGGAGAAGAATTTTCTCAACACTCCGGGAAGGCTACTAAAGAAGCTGATGAGGGAGTTGAGAAAGAAAGTTCCGTTTCGAAGAGTGTGGAACGTGCTAAAGAGGGCACTGCTGATATGACCCATTCCGTTGGGCATGATGGTGATGACATCTTTGGAGGACTGAGCGATTTTATAGTGACTTCCCATGAGCTCTTTAAAGATGATACCATCACTCCTAAGCTTGTTTCTCCATCAATCGAAGCGACATCCGTCTTGCGGCCAATCCCATCAACTCAGGAGTTGACTCCTGCTGCAAAAGCCGACATCACTCCTAAGCCAAAGAGTGGTTTATAGCTTGACGTGCATAGTTCGCACGCCACGCACACACTTAGGATTTTTGGCAATTATGCGCACTTAGCTTCTTTATTTTGAAGATTTCTAAATTTTGTCTCTTCTTTACTTTCAGGTTCTCCTATGGGATGCAGCGGCTCGTATTATGATGACTTTCAATGCTATGTGAGGCGTGATTCTTATGATCCCAAGCGCTATCTTCCTGCCCCTAGGGAGACTGATGAGGAAAGAGCTGCTAGGAAAGCTCGTGAAAGGCAGGCTTATGAGGAGCGGTATGGAAGAAGAGATGACCGACATGACTCTTATCAGAGGGATGATGACTCCTATAAAAGAAAGTCTCATGATAATAGGGGAAAGAGTCATATAGCTGAAGATTCAAGCAAGCGAGCCAAGCTCAATGAAAAGTCTACATCTGAAATTTCTCAATTGCCTGCTGCTTCTATCTCTCTAGACATCCCTTCTAGCTCTCCTGCCCTTAAAAGAGCTGACATTCAGGCAATCATTAATAGGCCTCCTTATCAAGTCGATAAGCTTCCGCCTGCACTCCAAAGCCGATTTCCGCATTGGTGTTTGAAAGGAGTACGTTTCGACCTGGGCTTAGTTCCAATTGATGAACAAGCCATGCTAAGAAATCTCGATGCTATCAAACTTGATATTGAAAGAATGTCCGGCTGGCAAAAACTAGTTTATGAGCTTCAAAGAGTAAACCGCCTGAATCTCGAGGCTATGCTGACCATGGAGAGCGATAAGTCTGAATGGCAAAAAGTTCTTGATCAGCATGATACGGAGATGAAAAGCATCACCGCCCACAACGAGGAACTTGAGGCTGAAATCAAGAAGCTTAAGGAAGATCTTGCCTCCTCTTCCACTTCTTATACTCAAAAGGAAGAGGTTCTCCAAAAGCAAGTAAGAGACGCCCACGCTACTCAACGAGATGCTGAGGCTAAACTTGAGGCGGAGTGGAAAATTGTAGAAATCTACTGCAAAGATGCTGCTCGGCTGCGGGAAAAGACTAGCTCTCAAGACTTGGAGATTACAATGTTAAAGGCCCAGTTTTCTAAGGCTGAAAAAGAGCGTGACGAGGCCATCGTTGGAAAAGCAACAGCTGAACACTCACATGAGGCGAATAAGGCCAACATTAGCTCCACTCTATTCGAGTTTTACGTTCTCAACGTCTTGGGGCATGGCTGTCTTTCATTTTTGGGCCCAAAATATGAGGTTACTCTGGCTGAAGTGTGTGAGGCAGCAGTTGAAGTGCTTAGAGATGCTGGCTATATTGAGGAGGATTTTGAGGCTCATTATTTGGATGATGAGGGTCGTGCCGCCCTTGCCAGAGGGAAAGAACAACTTGCCAAGGAACGAGCCGAAGCGGCGGAAGGAGAGCGTCCAGGGAAGGCACCTTTGACCGACCCAACTCGTCCTTCGACTTCGGTCGACCTTGATATTATTGGCTCCAGTTCCTACTCTCCACCTCCTGCCAAAGCCGAAACCGAAGCTAAAACTGCTCATGCCGAAGACGAGGCCCAAGAAAGCACCGAAGCCCAAGATTTTGAAATTGACGTGATAAAGCCAAGCTCTCCAGGTAACTTCAACTCTGATCCAGCTCAAGTGGACTACTCGTTTGCTTCACATGAGCTAGATAAACTTCTTGCTTTTTACTTAAGCCTCGACGTGCCACTATCTCCTCTCTTTGCGAGGAATACTGATGTTTAACTTTTCTTCTTCTGTAGTGAAAACAACAAGTGTTGTACAGGCTTCACCTCCTCCAACTATTTCCCCTCCACCTCTTCAAGTTACTCCTCCTTCTGCTTCTCAACCGGGGTCGCAAGAAGAACAAATAGGAGCTCTTCAAGGCTTAGATGACCCAGCCGCTTCACAAGAGCAGAAAGCTGAAGAACTTGAGAAGGGTGAGAGGACCCCGAAGAAATTTACTGCCGATGATACAAAGCTGATTGATCTTATCACTTTGGGCAGCGAATCTTCTTCAAAGAAGAGGGGAAAGCGCGGAATTTCAAAGAAAAAGAAGGACGCTTCTGCTAGCGATGAGAAAGAGGAAGAGGACCCAATTGAACCTATTTCTCCTTCTTCCTCGACTCGTTCAGGCCGACTCAAGAAGTTAACTATTAGGCCAGGCGAGGGCTCCAAAGGCGGCGGGAAGAAGAAGTAATGAGTCTGGTTTTGTCCTTCTTGTCCTGCTTTTTTGCTTTTTGTTTGTATATAAAGACTTGTATCGGCCGGGGATTGTGCGGGTACCGGTCCCCGCTTTTTGAAACCTGCACATGTGTACAAATCTTTTATAGTATGGAATAAAATGATTCTTTTTACTTGTACAATCTTTTGTCAGTATTTGTGAATGCATTTATTCCTTATTTTAGCACAGGTTTCTTCATTTTCTTTGTATGATACTGCAGTGAGCTCGTGGTATGCTACTTGAGCGTTATTTTTATTAATGTAGCTATATTGCCCCCATACCATGACTTATTGCAATCTTCTCCTTTTTTGAAAAGACTTGTACTCTTACTCTGGAGAATAATTCTTCCATTTTGAGGAAATATTATTCTGCTGTAGTAGAGTGTGCCTTGTATCAGAGAAGTTTTTTTTTTAACACTTCAACTTCCGGAGATGGTCACTTTTATTTTTGAAAAGTGGATTCCCCTACGCGGTGAAGCGGGCTTCCAAAGAAAGCTTTGATTTGTTTGCCAGAAAGTTATATCTCATCGCTAAGTGGGCCCACGGGACAGGCGTCAGCTTTTTTATCGGATGTTTGGTTTGCACAAACGATCGCGAGCAGTTAGCTGTGACCTAGAACCTTCTTTTCAAGAAGGTGCCCCTTTTGGTGGATCCATCAATGACTTTTTCAAGAGATAACATTTCTTTTTTAGGCGTGCCTCGTTAGAGGGCTTTATTTGGCACTTCAACTTGGTGAAGTGTGCCTCCGAAGAGGGCTTTACTTGGCACTTCAACTTGGTGAAGTGTGCCTCCGAAGAGGGCTTTATTTGGCACTTCAACTTAGTGAAGTGTGCTTCCGAAGAGGGCTTTATTTGGCACTTCAACTTGGTGAAGTGTGCCTCCGAAGAGGGCTTTATTTGGCACTTCAACTTGGTGAAGTGTGCCTCCGAAGAGGGCTTTACTTGGCACTTCAACTTGGTGAAGTGTGCCTCCGAAGAGGGCTTTATTTGGCACTTCAACTTGGTGAAGTGTGCCTCCGAAGAGGGCTTTATTTGGCACTTCAACTTGGTGAAGTGTGCCTCCAAAGAGGGCTTTATTTGTTTGCCTAAAAGTTATTTCTCACAGTTAATGGATCCACGGGGCGGACGCAATCCACCTAATTGGATGTTTGTTTGCACAAACGATCACAATTAACTAGCAAGGGCCCGGTGCCTTCACTTTGGGAAGGTGCCCCTTCGGTGGTTCCACCAACCTTTTTGTTGAGAGACAAGATTCCATTTCGGCTGTTTTTGACTGCTTGCCCATGTCTTTTCACTATCTGTTCCTCAACGATTCCTTGTTATCACCTCTAAGTACATGTTCCTTTCTTTTACAGGTTATTTGATTCTTCCAGAGAAGTGTACTTCATTGTTAAGTGAATCCATGGGGCAGGCGCAAGCTACTTAACCGGATGTCTGTTTGCACAAACGATCGCAATTAGTTAGCAATGGCCTAGAACCTTCACTTTGGGAAGGTGCCCCTTCGGTGGAATCACCAACTGTTTGTGAGAAGCACTTCTTATGTAAGAATTGAATTTGGAATTTTTGTGGTGTGTTGAATGGGTAAGCTTTGCTTTGATAGCCTGCAATATTAAATCGATATTTTAGCAACATCTTTAAGATATTCGCACATCGAAATGAGACAGGCATTTTATAGTAGTAGAAAACACAAGATTTATTGTGGTTCGGCCAAGAATTGGGCCTACATCCACTTTATAGTTCTTATTGTTGATTGGCACTGATTTTACAATGGTTTACAATACAAGAATGATACATCCACAATCATTTTACAAATTTAAGCATAGCTTCTAAGTAAAATATGGACGCAAGTGATTGTTGTTCCAGGCTCTTGGAATTGGATCTCCTTCGATGGTTGTGAGCTTGAAAGTGCCATCAAGAAGCTTTTTGCCTATGACATATGGCCCTTCCCAGTTTGGCCCAAACACTCCTGTTGCTGTCATGACCCTTTTCAAGACTAGATCCCCAATTTCAAAGCTGCGTTGGCAAACTTTAGAATTGAAGTGCCTGGCTATCCTTTCCTGATGAGCAGCAACTCTAAGCTCAGCCTCTTTCCTTCTTTCATCAAGCAAGTCAAGTGCTTCAAGTTGCAGCTTTTCATTTTCATCTTGGTTGAAATGAATTCTCCTGTGTGAGGGGACCTCTATTTGCACTGGAATCATTGCTTCTGATCCATATGCTAATGAGAATGGAGTGTGCCCAGTCGCAGTTTTGTAGGTAGTTCTATATGCCCATAGTGCTAGTGGCAGCTTATCGACCCAACCACCTTTTGCTTTTTCCAGCTGTTTTTTGATGGTTGATTTGATAATTTTGTTCACTGCTTCCACTTGCCCGTTTGCCTGCGGATGAGCCACTGCGAAGAAGCTTTTTCAGATCTTGAATCGCCTGCAAAAGTCCTGGAATTCTTCGCTCTTGAATTGGGTACCATTGTCTGTGATTATCTTCTCAGGCACACCATACCTGCAAATGATATTTTTGGTCACAAAGTTATCATCTTTTTAGAGGTAATAGTAGCCAATGGTTCAGCTTCAGCCCATTTAGTGAAATAATCAACAGCAACAATAGCATATTTGATTTCGGACTTGGCAATTGGCAAAGGCCCGATGAGATCTATCCCCCAAATGGCAAATGGCCATGGACTGACCATCTGTGTTAGCTTGGTGGAAGGTGCTCTTGGGATTTTTGCAAATCTCTAGCATCTGTCACACTTTTGGGAGTAGCTACCAGCATCTCGATTAATATCTGGCCAAAAATACCCATAGCGGAGAATTTTCTTTGCAAGAGTTTGGCCACCTGAATGATTCCCACACTCTCCTCCGTGCACTACAGCTAAAATTGTCTTAGCCTCTTCCTTGGTTACACATCGGAGTAATGGCATCGAGAATCCTCGTCTCTACAAATGGCCGTCTTGAATTACGTATCTCGGGGCTTTTCTTAACAGCTTTTGGCGCTCTTTTGAGTTTTCCGGTAGGGAGCCATTGAGTAAATATTCCTTGATCGGGGTCATCCATGACTCCTGCTCTTGAGATACATCCATAATCCAGTCAATATCCATCTCATTAGTACATGGAACTGACAAGACTTCTACAGGGACCAATCCCAATAATTGAGCTTCGCCAGAGCTTGAATATTTTGCGAGAGAATCCGCCTTCATGTTCTCTTCCCGGGGTATACGGCTTATTATATAATGATCAAAATTATCGAGAAGCTCCCAATCCTTTGACAAGTAAGCAGGCAGATTTCCTCCTTTAGTTTGAAACTCTTTCTTGACTTGGCATACAATAAGCTGGGAATCACTAAAGATCTGCAATACTTTGATGTTCAATTCTTTAGCAATCTTCAAGCCGGCAATAAGAGCTTCATATTCGGCTTCATTATTTGTCGAAGGAAATTCTAATCTCAATGCATAACACAATGACTGCCCTTCGGGGGTTTCAAGCACAACCTCAGCTCCGGAACAATAGTCATTTCTTGCGCCATCAACATATAATTTCCATCGGATCGGGATGTCATTAGTCACCTCTTCCTCACTGCCACCTTTATCTGTGTATTCTACAATGAAATATGCTAAAGCTTGTTCATTGATTGCTCTTCGGGGATGGTAGGTGATATCGTATTGATTGAGTTCAATATTCCACTTCAGAAGACGACCCAAAGTTTTAGGGCGAAATAGGACTTGCTTTAGAGGTTGATCAGTGAGGACTTTAATAGGATGAGCCTGGAAATATGGTCTCAACTTTCTGGACGCAATCAATAGACAATAGGTGAGCTTTTCCAGCTTTGAATAATTCATCTCTGCCCCAGTGAATCTTTTGCTGATGTAATAAACCGGACGCTGAACTTTTGCGTCTTCCTGTACCAATGCTGCACTAAGAGCATAAGATGAAACCGCTAAGTATATGAAAAGATCTTCACCATTGCCGGGCTGAGAAAGCACTGGAGGCATTTCCATGTGACGAATCAGTTCATCAAAAGCTTTCTGACATTCAGGAGTCCATTCGAAGTTTTTCTTTCCTTTCTTAAGAGCGTCAAAGAAGGGAATGCATTTATCAATGATCCTGGAAATAAACCGACTCAAAGCAGCGACTTTCCCGTTGAGGCTTTGCAATTCCTTCTTTGTTCTAGGGGCTTTGACTTCTCTTAAAGCAATAATCTGAGCAAGATTAGCTTCGATGCCCCTAGCACTCATAATGAAACCCAAGAATTTTCCGGACTCTACCCCGAATGAACATTTCAGAGGATTTAGCTTCATCCCATACTTTCGGAGGACCGCGAACATTTCTGCCAAATGATTCATGTGGTCTATTGCCTTTTTCGATTTTACCAACATATCATCAACATATACTTCCATAGTCTTGCCAATCTGGGGTTTGAACATGGCATTAACAAGTCTTTGGTAAGTTGCCCCCGCGTTCTTAAGTCCGAAGGGCATGACTTTATAGCAGTAAAGACCAACATCAGTGATGAAGCTCGTGTCCTCCTGATCTGGCTTATGCATCATGATTTTGATTATATCCTGAGTAAGCATCCATAAAAGACAGTAATTCATGCCCGGCTATTCCATCCACCAACTAACCAATCCTGGGCAATGGGAAACAGTCTTTGGGGCATGCTTTGTTCAAGTCTAAAAAGTCGATGCATACTCTCCACTTCCCATTTGCTTTTTTAACCAACACCGGATTAGAAACCCAACTTGGATAAGTGGATTCTCTGATGAAGCCATTTTCCATGAGCCGATCTACTTCTTCTTTCAATGGTGTCGACCTTTCAGGACCCTGGGTTCTTCTTTTCTGCTTTATGGGTGTGAATTTTGGATCAGTATTCAAAGCATGCACTGCGATTTCTGGAGATATTCCACACATGTCGGCATGACTCTAAGCGAATACATCCAGGTTTGCTTTCAAGAATGATATCAGCATATTCTGAACCGTCATACCAAGTTGTGAACCCACATTCAGCACCTTGTTTGGATCATTTGGGTCAACAAGTATTGCTACCATCACTTCCACCGGCACCACTCTACTCTCCCCTACACTGGTTTTTCTGGGATCAACCTCTTTTCGTGCATCACTATGCTCACCAGTGCAGGGTCCACCTTGTAATTGCTACAAGGTGGGTTCTTTGATGTGGAGCGGAGCTGCCGCACCTTTACCAATCTCTCTTTTCTTTCTTTCCCGTAACTCTATGAAATAGCATTCTCGCCCGGCGATTTGATTCCCCTTCACAACACCGACGCCATTATCGGTGGGGAACTTCATAGTCAGACACCATGGGGCGAGAATGGCCTTGAATGCGGCAAGAGTCGGTCGACCTAAGAAGGCATTGTAAGCGGAGAATTCATCAACAATCACAAAAGTTTGCTTTTGGAACACCTTCTTTTCCCCTTCTCCGAGCTCTACAAATAAGTCAATAGTCCTAATAGGCTGTTTTGGTTCTCCAGTGAACCCAACAATTTTCTGTGAGGAAGCTTGGACATCAGCCATGGGAATTTTCATTTGATCAAATGTCTTTTTGAAGAGGATATTGCAAGAGGTGCCGCAGTCAACAAGCACCCTTCTTACAATGGCTGATCTGATGCCTGTAGATATCACCAAGGGATCCATGGTGGGAGCCTCAACACCAACAGAGTCTCTAGCCCGGAATATGATGTCATCGTTAAAAGTTCTTTGCTGTTTTAAAGGTGCAACATCTTCCAAGACAAAAACATTTTCTTCCGCCAGGGCATATCTCAAAGCGTGAGCATATCTCTCCATCTCACCCCAACTTCTGCCCACTGGGTGAGGACCCCCTGTGATAACATTAATGACAGGCCTCTTAGATTCCTGCGCTGCAGTCCTCCCACCTGAGTTGGATTGATGAGCAGGAACTTGCTGCCCCTGCGTAGATGAGGTCGGGTCACTTCTGTTTCTCTTCACATATTGTTGTAGTTTATTCTGTTTCAACAGCTCTTCAATCAAATTCTTTAAATGGCGACATTCATTAGTGTCGTGGCCAGGTTGATTGTGGAACTGACAGAATCTCCCATTATGCACAACATTTTTCCCAGGCTTCATCTCAGGTGGTTTGGGGTATTCAATAGCATCCTTGGTTGTGAAGAAGATATTTTCTAGAGTATCAGTCAAGGGAGTAAAATCTGAAGGTTTAAAGCGGCGATTTTTCTTCACATCTCTCTGCTCTTTCCTACCGTCATTTTCCCTCTTCTGGCCACCAGATTCCTTTTTGTTAGAAGCAACATTGTTATTCTTAACCTCAGCCACGTCTACTTTTGCTGGCATAGGATGGCTTTCTAAGCGCATGAATTCATCGGCCTTCTTGTAAAACTTCTCAAGTGAATTTGGCTCCTTCATCTTTAGCCATTTTCCGAATTCACTTGATTTGTCAATAGCTCGCATCAAGTAAGTCTGAATCATCCGAGGCTCTGCATTATCAACTTTGGCCAAGGCTATATTGAAGCGGTTTAAGAAAGATTTGATAGACTCCCCAGGGCTTTGTTCGAGGCTGGATAATGACATTATGTCCTTTTCCTTCGAAGCATATCACCTAAACTGATCTTTGAATTTCCGAGTTAGATCGGAGAACTGATCTACGGATCAAACTGGTAGCTTTGTGAACTAAAGCAAAGCCACTCCCTCCAAGTACACAGGAAAGTATCTTCACTTGATCTCATCTGTTGCTCTGGCACCTGCCATATGCCAGTCATACTTGTATAAGGACTGGTTAGGATCGCTTGTCCCCCGATAAGCTGGAATAGTGGGGGGAACACACTTCTTCGGAAATTCAGCTTTCAGAATTCTTTCAGTAAAAGGAGTTTTACTTGGAGCAAACCCCCAGTCACTTTCATCTTCCTTCCTTTGCATGCTTTCCTTCATAATTTGTCGAATCATTCCCGAGAGGTATTCCTCATCGTTTGGAGGCCCCGCGGGACAGACGTCAGCTACTTTTTCAGAAGTTTTTCTAGGAAAACGTTCACGAAGAGTTGGCTGCGGCCTTGAACCTCCAGCTTGGGAAGGTGCCCCTTCGGCGGTGCCATCTGCCCTCTAAGGAATACTTTTCCCTTGGGAATCATGAACAACCTCAGCAAACGTTTCTTCATTATTTTCTAGTTGCTGGTTAACTCCAAGAAAAGCATTTAGCTTGTCCAAGGTCAAAGTGTTCTGGGTTTCCATTTGTTGATACAACCCAAACACTACAGCATCCAATTCTGCCCTTGTGACTCCAACACTAGGAGCCGCTTGATTTGATGCGGGAGAAGTGGCGGTGTTGTCAAAAGCATTTCCAGATCTAGTAGATTTACTTTTCCTTCCAGGAGCTATAATTTCAGATAGACTTATGGTTCTTAGGGAGAGTCTCTCCACAAATCTTTTTGAAGCAATGATGAGAGCATTCTGAGTTCAGTTTCTCAGTAAAAGCACCAAAAATGTTAACGCTAAAAATGTACGCTAACACCCCAGTGTGATTTGTGATATAGCGAAAGCACCACCCATTGGTACGGGAACTAAAAGTAAGCAGAAAATAGCAGAAAACAGTAAAGAGACAACAGTTTTATAGTGGTTCGACTCAAAGTCAAGCCTACGTCCACTTAATCTTTTCTATCACTGATTTGATTACAGATTTTACAATAATCCTTCGATTACAACACAATTAAGACAAGTCGTTAGAAATTCGATGCAGAAAAGCTCTTTGAATTCATGTTGAATGAACTTGATCTTTTCCGAAGGTTCTTTGAAGTGCCTTTTGCGTGTGAAGTGTTGGAGCAAGTGTAGAAGTCGTGAAAACAGCAAAGTCTTGGCGCTCCAGAAAATTCATCCCCCCTTCAAGTGTGGAGTAGGCGGGGTATTTATAGGAGAAACTGGGCTTAGGTCGGTTATGTTTTAGGTCGTGAGCGACTTAAGAGTGATCCCGAGGTAGCATAAGTCGTTAGCGACCTAATGGAACCATTTTGGACGAGATATAGGCTGTGAGCGACTTAGTATGCGTAGCACAAGGGTTATCTCGGCATGATTAGGTCGTAAGTGATCTAATGGAAGAAGTAGTGCACGTGCGGCTTAACTCTGAAGCTCGCTAGGTCGTTAGGTCGCTTTTTCCTTAGCTTGTTAGGTCGTTGGGTCGCTATCCTGTTGAATTGCAGGAGTCTTTTAGGTCGCTCACTACACCATACAGCCCATTTTGCCACACCCAAATGCGGAAAAATTGTCACGGTCTTAAGCCGTGATAATTTTACCACGGTCTAGAGCCGTGGTAAAACAAATTAGCATGGTTGTTGGCCATGGCAATTTTGGAACGGCCGTAGACCATTCCAAATTTACCAAAAAAAATTCTAACCCCCCTCTTTGCTTCTCAGAATCGATACACCCTAAGCAGAACTCCCTTTCTAAATTAGCCCGTGTACGCAAGAAATATTTTCCATCCCGCGCGCCCTAACTCTCATCCATTTTCATCCAAATCCCCATCGATGTTCCTTGAATCGCCCAGATACATAAATCGCTTCTTGGATCGCTTAAATCAAGTTCTCACTCAAATCGTCCTTGAGGTATTAATTTGTCTCTTTTATTAGTATGGTTTGATTCAAAGTTCTTTGATTGAGATTGATTTTTGGTTAGCGGTTAGATGATTAGAATGGACTGACTTTCAATTCCGTTGATTTATCAAAGAATAACCAGTTATCCATATTTTGGAAAGTTGCCTTTCAATTCCGCCTTGAATCTAAGGTGCAGAGCATCAATGAATACGTCTATGTCGGTGTAGTATAGACATCTCTTTTCACGAATTGCAAGAGATCTCATCCGTTTGTTTGATGGTTTCTATTTTAATAGATGGTTATTCTCTTTGATTTTCAATTCTTAGTCAAATTTATAGAAACATTAGAATTGATGTTTAAAATCTGGAATGTTTTGTAAACTATAGGAATTATTTGGAAGGAGGACAAGCTCATTGATGGAGTTAGAATAAGCCCTCTACAATCTCTTTGATCCATGGTGATTCTCATTTTATCTTTATATTTATGAGATGGGTTTCTCTTAACATTGCTGGATTTAAGCACCTAACAATTTCAAAATCAGTCAAACTATTGTAGATGGTAGAAATCATATTAATGCTTCAATGTTTCTTTTGATATCTAATCAATTCTATTAATAAAACACAACATGCTAATACCCTTTTCCTTTGCTGCTATTCATTCTCAGACTCAATACTTAATTCTCAGCCATTTCAAGGCTTTTTAGCTATGTAGCCCTCTGAAACAATTATAGTTTGCAAAATTCAAACCCTCTGATTTGGTCAACATTAATTGCCCACTTACGCTTGGTGAATGCCGTTTGCATCTGTACGTGAATTCCCCCTTTCATCTTCCCTACGCCCAGACCTAAGAGTATGTGGAGCAACCGGTGGATGCTCAACGAGCACAAAAGAATGCAAAGCTCCAGGTGAAGACTGCCGAAGGCCAGATCAAGTTCGAAATAGTGCCTACCTTAGTTCGCTTCTATGTGAATGTCATCAAATATGGGAATTTGAGGTGGCTTGGTAAGGGATACCCCAAAGCCATATCTATGGCTTGGGAGAAAATAATTAAGCAAGAACGAGAACATTCAGATGATGTTGAGGTTGATGAGGGGATGTTGAAATACAGGCTCTTAGAGGATGAAGATTTGGAAGCACTTGTTGTAGGAAAAGTTATGTTAAAGTTTGAGGTTGTTGCTCTTGATGATGTGCCTGCTAGAGTCCTTCCTGAATTTAGTTCTAAAGATTTAGGTGAAATTTAAACTTCCATTTCTAAGGGACTCTCAGCAGAGATTCCGATTGTAACGGTGACTACTTCATATGTCATCACTTCTTCCACATTAGGGCCTCTCCTCACTTAATCTATTACTTCTTCCTCTGCCATTATGACAATTCCAACTACCGTAGTGATTTCGGAAACATCTACCGTAGTGGTTGGGTAGTGTGGAACTCTACAAAAGTGTGATGCTAATCAGTTGTGACAGGAGTATTAAAATTTTGAAATATCACAAGCTTTTCACAAATTAGTTTACTTCCCTGTATTATATTTGCAATTTCTATATATTTTACACAGGGCCATTTGTTTTTATCTCCATAACTCCATTTCACTATGAATAAAACTAATCTTCTTCCATCATGCATTTATTAAAATAACTTCTTTTTTTGTAACGATTTGTCCACAGGTTCCTAGAACCAGTATTGATTGAATTGGAGAAGAGAAATGGTCTATAGTGCAACCCCTGTTAGCATCATCTTTTACTAGATATGGCACTTCTTTGGTAAATCGCAAAATATAACTTATTCATGTTTTAAAGGAAAGAATTGATCATCTTTTCTTTGTAGAGCTAATATCGATCATGTTGTTATAAGTTATGTAACTTGTGTTGCTCCAAAGTTATGAAAAGTGATGGAAACAACTCCTTTGCAGTGACTTATTTTGATATACTTCAGGTAAATATGCAGGACCGGTATGGTCGGATTTGGAAGAATCAACCAAATTGACAGAATGGTTCTATGACCTTGGTACATTTATACATGGCACGTCAAGCCTTATAATTTGCCCACATTTTCAAGAATAAAAGCTGTATTCAGCAAATGCTATTTTCTGTGTATACCATGTGATAAAATGACTATGTTCTAAATGAACTTTCACATGCTTGGTGTGAAAGAAATATAATGTAAAAAACAACCACGTTAAGGGCAAGCGTTAGCTGGTAATCTATAGGGTTTCTTCTTTCCATATTCATAATCTGCAGTTATACCTGTGACAATAAGAGTGGCCATGATTCCACACAAAATTAAAGGCAACGAGTTAACTATAAGGCTGGTTAAAATTACTGCCTTTGGATGCTGTTTTGACTTAGTGAAACAGAAAGCACGTCCGTATCAAAATTTTAGTGCACACACTTGCTAATATCAAAATTTAAAAAACTACCAAAATATCAATTTCAACTTATTTTCCATATTAAACAACCATCAACCAACATCATTTTCCAGTACTATTGACCAATAAATCGACAATTGATAACCATGAAAAATAATTAATGTTGACCAACAATGGTTACCACTAACGCTATAGTTTCATCAACAACCCGTGTGCGAAGCATGTACTACATCCTTAGTAGTGGGAAGATGGTTATATTACATATCGATGTTCATGAACAACCAACTATCTATCAACCAGTGCTTAAGCTTAGATAAAAACAATGTTGAATATTTTAGAAAAAACTGAATGTTTATAAATCCTGTCTTTATATGCAATTCTATTGCACTGAAACGTTAGTTACTGACTGAAGCAAGATTGTAAGGTTCTATGGCCATTTCAACTTTACTGTCTACTCCAAATTTATTTGCAACAGACACGGAAGATGATTTATATCACATTGTATGCATGTCTACCTGAACTTTTGTATTCATTTATACATCCAATAACTTCTGGTTTTTTAGACGCTCTGTTTCGACTACGTACACTACTCGTCCTTCCGACTCACTTGCTTCTATTTCCGGGTTGATATTCTCTGGGCTGACCACTCCGGATCAGATCTGGGAATTTAGATTAGGATGATACTGTTGGCGTCGGTACTAAGTATGTATAATTATTTATCATTACTTGAATATTTTGATATAAAAGTAATGTTTGATTGTGTCATGCAATGATAGGTTGGTGGTTCCATTACCTTGTACTTGCTTTAATAACACAGACAATCTCTTGCCTGCTATTTATTTGTCGTATTTGGTGGAGAAGGGGGATACAGTGCCCGGGATTGCGAGGAGGTATATGACTACTGTTACTAATGTAATGAATGTGAATGCAATAGGGAGTGATGCAGTGAAGGAGGGAGATATTCTTGCTATCCCTCTTCCAGGTTAGACCATGTTCATGAATTTCAGATTTGTAGGCCCGCTTACTTTTAATGTACTTAGCTGAGATGAAATTAATAAGGCATGCATTTGAACTGGCTGTAATGGCAATTTCTGTTTTTTAATGGCAATATGATATCATTAAAGTAGTTTCCTAATTCAAGCCTGAAATTTAAATAGAGTTTGCAAATTTAGTTGCTGATAGAGTTTGCAAATAGAGTTTGCAAATTTAGTTGCTGAAACTAACGAAGCAAAAGTTTGGCAAAACTGAGGTTGCAAACTCAAATTGAAAAACTAAGGTTGCAAGTCAATGTTACAATTGCAACTGGGTTCAAATCAGTTTTGCAAACTGTGTTGCAAACTCACTATTGAAATTGTAACTGAGTTACATACATAACTTCTTTCCTCAAAACAAAAGCGTATTTGAATGACCAAAGAGGCATTGATCTTGAAAATTATATATTTAATAAATAAATAAAGAATATTGCATGATGTTGGACTATTCATTTTCCTCTTCTTTTTCTTTTTATGTTCCTCCATAAATAAATCTTATAAAACCCACACTAATACGTTCAAATACTTTACAAATTTATAATCAAATTCAGTTAGCTGTTATTTTTTATTGGAAACATCGTTGTTTGAAAATGACATGGAAGAACTTTGAGCAAACAGGGGCTGTGATGATTTTTCATCACGGGCAGTTAAATAGTTTACTATTGACTTTGATATATAAGATTTTCTTTAAAATCAGCAGAGATGAATTGAAAATGAACAAACTGATATGTACTTAAGACTTGGGATCTTTATGCAAATAAGTAAGCCTGTTACTGATATATTTATGCTAAATGTTAACTATATATTACAACTTAAGCCATAAATTAAATGTCTTTTAATACAAATCCTATTCATTTATAAAACCATAAATTAAATTGTCTCTATATAGACAATTTTCGGTAGTTATGTTGCTCACTTAAAAAAGAGAAATGAACATGAACATTGTGATAATTAAATGTTTATTGCAACTTCAAAGGTCTATTCAAAACCCAAAAGAAAAACCAACAGGCATATATAATAAATTGATAGTGTAAGCCATCCAACCACCATTACCAACTAAATACTTATTTTACCGAGTTTGTTATCTAAGAAAGTATATCTAAATCAAAACAAAATCATAGATAATAGATTTCATTTTATATACGTGGGAGTAAAACACACCCAATAAACAATTACTTCATCTTAAAGACAAAGCTCCTTATTCACTTCAAATAGAGTTTGCAAATAGAGTTTGCAAATAAATTTCATCATCTCTAAATTATACCTTAACATTAGCATAGCTTTTTTTCTTTGGTCCATATAAAATTGTCATAAGAAAATGTAAAAAAATGCATGCATGCATCTGTTAGAATTGATCTCTTTAAAATTGGTAGGAAAAATATATGCATAAGAAAATAAATTACTTGTTTCATGACATTTTGAAGCTGCTGAATACAAGAAATAATTTTAGAACAGTGATGCATAATTGAATTTTGTAAGCCTTCATCATCTGTCACGACCCGCAAATCCGTACCTCTTGATTAAACACTAATCTCCATTGATTAACTCAAAATGAACGGAAATATGACCCATGATGGTTTAAGAAAGAAGAAAAAGGTAGAAGAAGAAGAAAATAGAAGAAGAAGAAAGAAGAACAACATCAGAAACAGAACCAATATCAGAATCTCACATTCGCAGCGGAACAAAAAGATAATAGATAATCACTAGTCTTTTAAACAAAGAACTATATCAGTTTATACATACATCAATCAGAGTCAATATACAACACAACACATCAATGGACAGTTATATAAACTTGTCCTCATATAGAATACACAGTGGAATAAATAATATCAGACACAAATACTACGCCTCTCCATCTAGCTTGCTTCCAAAGCTCCAGAATATCCAGAATATCCTGATAACATAACTCTAGACTGTCCGTGTGGAAATTGGTGGGCACCCAGAGTTTAGAAGGGAAACAATAAACTCCGAGTCAGTCATGGTGACTGGTGTGAGATCGTAAAACAGTTTATCTTTAAAATAAACAACAGGAAGATTTTTAAAGTCAATTTCGCAATGCTTTTGGAAAATGAAACTACCATAAGACCTCCCGCCACACACACAATGCAAACGCAGAATTGGAGGAGATTTCTCCTTATTATAGTCAAAGATGCTTGATACGCAAAATCAAATCATTTTTGATATTATTATTAGTGCATAGTGTAGAAAACATTTCGAAAATAGAATATAAATCTTAGCCAACATACGACCAGTATCGTATGCCTACTATAGCTACCATCTAAACAGTGGTGACCACCGTACGTAAATGGCAGGTTCTACAACTAATACCGTACAAAGTTCGTATTGGAGTTAGGATTTCCAACAAATGGTCAGGCCAAGGAACTTCCCATTGCCACATGGAAACGCCTCTGGAATGACGTCCCAAGAAATAACCTAACATTACGGTTAGATCTCTGCCAACACAAGGCCGGGTTACCTCTGCAAAAATAGGTAACTACTGACACGCGTATGTCATCCCCCGATCGTAACCGATCTTCTCGAGGATCCTCGATTTCTAACAACCACAAAGTAATAAACTCGCAGCATCAACATAGGTTAAATATCTGGGCTCCATACCATGATACCACCTCTATCCAGAAGGAATGACATACACTAAGGGGCGCTACTCCCTAGAACCTTGCCGCATCCTTCCTGTTTTGATCATTTCCGGGGTGTGAGGTCCGACGAAGTCTCGTCCACAAAGCTACGCTTTGTCACAAAGCCATGCTTCGAGTCAAACAAATGATCCAAGTAATGATCACAAAGATAAATGATCAAACAAATGATCATATCTCAAATGATCAAACAACGATCATTTCACAGCAACACTCAGTATGCCACGTTACCAAATTGGGAGTATATCGCTGATAAATTTCAACTACATAACCTCTGAGCTCGTATGTCTCAGAGAAGGGTGTTAAGCTAAGAGAATAAATTCTCCGCCACCAACAGAAATGTATTTGAAAGAAATCAGCTTTATATCTCAATCTGTAATGTCATACACACAATCCATACAAGTCTGTTCCGGGATCGAACAGAACCGAAGGCACTTCTCACGAAGCCCTTGCACATCCAGATAATTTTCTAATCACGTCCGGACTTCCCGTCACTAAGGGTGATAAAACCTCTAAATCGGAGATCAGCCGATGTAGAGTAACTCGACGGTAATCCTTCCGTTTTCAAAAACATCTGGTCTTCAACACCGGTCATCAAATGCAATTTATTACGACGTATCACATATTCGGAATGGGTTATACGACCCCATGGTCCTTTCCCGGCTAACCCGAATAGTGAGCGCTTATTCAAAAATAAGTGTGGCATTCAAATTCATCCAATTCACAACAAATACCCATTCAAGGTAATTATTGATAGTCGGTTATTTAACTATCAATAAAGATGTGCAACATCATCAGATTTCAAATAATTTTCCATATTATTTATTTTTCCAAAATATATTTACTAGACATAAAATTTCCACACTTCAAAAATAAATCAACGTTTATTTTTGAAACGAATTTCCATTTCTTTTATAAATTCCATAATGAATTTATATTTCAAAATATCTACTGATATACGATTTTCAATCGATTTCAAATATTCACTTTTAATTTATCTTTAAGAAGATAAATTCTCAAAACGTTCATTTCATATTGGAAAAGCAATTCCATACTTATTTAAAAATAAGTAATTCACAAATCTATTTATTTTCAACATTTGAAAATATTCGATATACTTAAATCAATATTAAGTATACATTTCATTCTTTAAGGAAATCTATTTGAGTCAAAACGAATGTTACGTAAAACATCGTTACAACAACTCAAAATCACTAGTATAGGGATTCGGATTTTTAAGATAGACATATAAACCCCAATACTACAAAAAATATTTTCTTTCAAAAATCATTTACTATAACAACAGTGTTATAGTCTACCATTTCCTTATTTTTCGAAAACGTCTATTTCAACAATGAATGTTGAAATCTATGTATTCGATATTTTATACATTTAAAAATGTCTTTTTAAAACAGTTAACTTTGTTTTAGAACATCATTTTCCCAAAAACATATCTGTTTTATTCAATAATATATTCACTGTCCAAAATCGTGAATATAATTCTCTTAACCAAATTTTAATCATCTCTACACATTCTATTTCAATGAAAATTCGCTATCCAAAATCGCGGATATATCTTCTATAATAATCTCCTATATTTAATTTATCAAATTCAATTGATTTCGAATTTATAAAACAACGTTTATTTTTTCTATTTCTATTTTATAACAACTTTGATTCATAAATCTTCTTTATTAACAATTCGATCAATATTCCATTTAAAGGCAAAAAAATCCAATTTATAAGTAAATTTCTTATAAATCTTTTATTCTACAATTTCATTCATTTTATAACTTCATACTTTATAAATCTATAAACTTCATATCTTTACAATTTATAATTCTATAAATTTCCTATCTTCACAATTTATAATTCTATAAATTTCCTTATTGACACTTATAAAAACTCGATTTAAAATTCCAATAATTTTATTTGATAAATATCAATTTTGTACATCTTTTATATACATCGTTTTTAATAATTCAAAAATCCAAATTTAAACTATTTTATAATTTACTTAACTATTTATTTCAAAAATCACCTTTCAGTTATATTTCACAATTTATAATTTTCATAACTTTAAATTTATAACATTTATTTATTTAAGATAAATAAATTCAAAAATTTAAAAAAACGTATACTTTCCAAAAATCACTTCAAAATCCTTTTTAAAGTAAAAATCGTTATTTTTAAACTTCAAAATTGAATCCGATGATGCAATAGCACCAATTAGTCAATCACAACATTCAATATCATATATCAATATGATAACAGAATATACATCAATATCTGTAAATAAATAAATACTGGTGAGGAATCCAGTTGGATCCCTCCAACCTGTTTCCCTACATCCACAGATGTTAGCACAATACCAATTCCACTTCGAGGTAGAATATCACGGTATATGGGATTTATAAAAATATCAATCCGCTTAATAACGGCGCAATAGGGTCTCATCCGCTATATAGTGCGGGAATCAATCAATCCAATATATACATATGCCAATATGTATATATTGCTATATATATATATATATCCTACTATATCTAATATCACATTCAAACAACAATCAATAAAATCAATAACTGTAAAACCCAATTTTCATTTGAGTGAAAAAAATCTCACCTTAGCTTTTATTAGCAATCCATTTTCCATCTTGACTTGTTTTCTCGATTTATAGCCCTTGTATGAATATTATACAAATTATTAATATTCGAATTAAATCGAACTACAAATTTCCATTTGGTAATTTTTATTATCCCAAGATTTTATTTTAAACCAGTTTCTTTTAAATAAATTTGTTTAACAAAAATACACTATTTATTATTTCACTTATATACATTTTCTGTTTAGCCTATATATTAAACACTAATAGGATAAAATTTTCTTTTAAATGAGTATACATGTATCAGATTAAAAATAGATCAAAGTTGTTTACTAAATCTTACTGCTATATGTATTTATCTTCTTTGAAACAGCGTTAACTAAGCCAATAATTCACTGAAATGAACTAACCATCAAATATACCTTTGCCAAAATCAGCGACTAAACAATGATAATGGTGCTGCCAAGCCATCCATCATCACTGCCCAAGGTTACTGCAGCCCTAAAACAACAACCCAGACATCTGAACGCAACTGCATCATCCCTGAATCTTCGACGCGATTGATTTGCGGCCTCGCTCACCCTTGCTCAGATCCGACATTCGATAATCCTCAAGAACGAGGTCGAGCACATCACGACTGACTCGAAGAACCACTTCGTGAACCCTAAATCATACGAGGTTCACTGCTCCACTTCCGTCGTACGTCGATCTCCGCTAACCTCGCCCACACGGCATTTCCCGACTACCTGCTCTCGCGATGGAGTCGCGATAGACCCCGCCTCCTCCTTGCTCGAATCGAAAAGATCGCTTCAGGCTTCGACTACACCTCCATCGAACCCTCCTACCACCACGTTACCTCGCGCCTCGACTTCACCACCATTTGTACGCCTCGCGATCGAACTCAAGTTCGATCCTCCAAAACCCTAGGCACTACGGCCGAGCACACGCCGCGCTTCGATTGAGAGACGAGAGGAATCGAGCGCGATTTGATTTCTTTTGAATTAAAGAAAGAAAGAGCTCACGTGAAGTTGGAACGGAAGGAATTGGGATATATGTTTTCGATCGGCCATTTAATTTCTCGTTGAAGTTAATTCATTCTCAGAGGAATGGAAGGAGATAGTATGATTTTGAACTGAGGAATGAGGGAGAGGAATATATAAAAATGATCTCAGCATGCTTGGCACGATTTTTCTTCCTTGATTCACTGCGTGATTAAAGGAGGGTAACGTGCTGAGGTGACCAATTACAAATTTAAATTTAAATTGAATTTCAATAAAAATTCAATGCGTTTACACGTCGTGTGCTCACATATCAACTCCGAAAAATATGAAATTTGAAATCCGACAATAATTCAATATTACGGACCCAATGGAACTTGTTTCGTCGAATTCCGAGACTGTGCCCCGGAACGCTATTTTCAAATATCGATTCAAACGATATGAATTTAAAACTGAACAGAACAGTTTCAAATTCAATTCTGAAAGTTCTATTACCTTCAGAATTATCAATATAAATTTCCTAAGCCTTTGAAATATTTTTAATCAGCTTAAAATTGAAGATTCAAATTTTTATTCAATTCAATAGATTAAATTATAAAATTTAATCACCAAATTCAAAGTTATATTGGGATTCAAATTAAATTATCGTTCAAATATTTAAAATTAATTAAATATTTCCAATTTAATTTGTTCAAAATCCAGGGTCGTTACAATCTTCCCCCCTTGAAAGAATTTCGTCCCGAAATTACAAGTTAGGAAAAATGGTCCTTAACTCGTCTACTATCTTTCAACATCTAATAGTTTTATCAATTTTTCAAAACAAATCTTCCTACTAAAGATTCATTATTAATTCAACTAAATTTCAACTTCAACTTTAAGTTTCAAACAATCATTGTTTTACTACTCTATTCAAATTTAAATTTAAACTTTCAAATTTTCTCAAAAATTTTCTAACACTCGAAATTTTCAAAAAATTTCGCCAGCGTCTCCTTTGTGCGGCTAATACGGTACGACTACAAAATGTCCCTACGGACTCTCAAATTTCAAAAAGAAAAAGAAAAAGCTAAGCGGCTAGAGAAGAAATCAGCAAATCTCATATTGAAATTTAAAATACATACCTTTTTCGAGCAATTCAAATTCATCTACAAAATCAAAATTCCAATTCCTTATAACACCTGTATATCCTACTAGCCATAATATCTAGTTACAATATTCAATTATTTTGCACATTTCATTATACAATTTTCAATATATACTTCTTATATCATCTCTAATTCACTATTGAAGTTATATATTCTTTTCATTTCAATTTTCATTTGAATTCAATTCACAATCTAATTTGGATTCAGTTTAACTTCTGAATATCAAATTTCTTCAACTATTCTTTATTCGAAACTGCACTATTTTAGATTAGTTCTAATTACTAATTCATTACAAATTCTAATTCGCTTTATTCAAATTTGTTCTCAATATTTAGTTTGAATTTCATTTACTACCAAATTCAAAGAAAGTTTAACATTCAGTTTTAATCTTATTTACTTCATTCAATTAGCTTCACTTACTAATTTTAGTTTAATAGTTCACTTTGTTTTCCACAAATCTAAATTCAATTCAGTCTTACTTACAAATTCAAAATGAATCTCAACTTTCAATTTCACTTTCATTAAATCACAATTGTAAATTTATTTAGTCATTCACAATTTACTTCCATAATTCAAATTTATTTACTTATGCTTACTTTAATTTAACTCCATTCTTTAAGTTAAATTTATTCTATCAAAATTCAATTTGTATAAGTTATCAATTCAATAATATTCCATAAATATTCTTATATAGTATTCCAGAGTCTTTTCAACTTTTCAAAATCATTTTGAAAACAATTCAAATTATCCTTTGAATTTCCAAAACAAAACCCAAATTTTTCAAACAACTTTCATTTAAAACAATTTGGCAGCAATTCCTCTTTTGGAAACCCGAAAATGAACACCGGTGATGTCATGATCATCATCGGAATTATTTTCCAGCGACCGAAAAGAGTTTAGAGCTTTTATCTCTCCAAAATACTTTTCAAACCTTCGAAATCCATTTTCAAATCAAAAAGATTTAAACTTTCCAAATCTCCAAAATTTTCAAATTCTCTTCAAAACATTTCCAAATACTTCTCTGGAATTCCGTTTCCAATTACAAATTACATTTATAATTTACATTCTTAGATTTCATTTGTATGTGAATTTACTTCTTAACTTTGGAGTTATGATTTCAATTTCTTATCCAATTTCAATGAGAACAATTTAATATTATTACTTCTAGCAACCATGCAACCATATACTGTAATAATTTACAGAGAATCATTTCTTTTTATATACAAAATAGTTTTGGGCAAAATTATCTCATTTACCCTATTTTAAAACAATACTGTGTCGGTTTATCTTGTTTAAGAGTTTAGAAACTCCTATCAACACAGTTAGCTAGACTGCACCGACCAGAATCTATAAACAATCAACCGATAAGTCAACACAATACAAAACAATTTTTATATTCACTAACAAATACGCACTCGTATCTATTATTACACTCAACTCATTCTAGAGTACTACTGACTCTATCTCTAAAGAGTAACACCCAACAGAGCAGGGTTGTCGCTTAACCATATGCTCTGATACCACTCTGTCACGACCCGCAAATTTGTACCTCTTGATTAAACACTAATCTCCATTGATTAACTCAAAATGAATGGAAATACGAACCATGATGGTTTAAGAAAGAAGAAAAAGGTAGAAGAAGAAGAAAATAGAAGAAGAAGAAAGAAGAACAACATCAGAAATAGAACCAATATCAGAATCTCACATTCGCAGCGGAACAAAAATATAATAGATAATCACCAGTCTTTTAAACAAAGAACTATATCAGTTTATACATACATCAATCAGAGTCAATATACAACACAACACATCAATGGACAGTTATATAAACTTGTCCTCATATAGAATACACAGCGGAATAAATAATATCAGATACAAATACTATGCCTCGCCATCCAGCTTGCTTCCAAAGCTCCAGAATATCTAGAATATCCTGATAACATAACTCTAGACTGCCGTGTGGAAATTGGTGGGCACCCAGAGTTTAGAAGAGAAACAATAAACTCCGAGTCAGTCATGGTGACTGGTGTGAGATCGTAAAACAGTTTATCTTTAAAATAAACAACAGGAAGATTTTTAAAGTCAATTTTGCAATGCTTTTGGAAAATGAAACTACCATAAGACCTCCCGCCACACACGCAATGCAAACGCAGAATTGGAGGAGATTTCTCCTTATGATAGTCAAAGATGCTTGATACGCAAAATCAAATCATTTTTGATATTATTATTAGTGCATAGTGTAGAAAACATTTCGAAAATAGAATATAAATCTTAGCCAACATACGACCAGTATCGTATGCCTACTATAGCTACCATCTAAACAGTGGTGACCACCGTACGTAAATGGCAGGTTCTACAACTAATACCGTACAAAGTTCGTATTGGAGTTAGGATTTCCAACAAATGGTCAGGCCAAGGAACTTCCCATTGCCACATGGAAACGCCTCTGGAATGACGTCCCGAGAAATAACCTAACATTACGGTTAGATCTCTGCCAACACAAGGCCGGGTTACCTCTGCAAAAATAGGTAACTACTGACACGCGTATGTCATCCCCCGATCATAACCGATCTTCCCGAGAATCCTCGATTTCTAACAACCACAAAGTAATAAACTCGCAGCATCAACATAGGTTAAATATCTGGGCTCCATACCATGATACCACCTCTATCCAGAAGGAATGACATACACTAAGGGGCGCTACTCCCTAGAACCTTGCCGCATCCTTCCTGTTTTGACCATTTCCGGGGTGTGAGGTCCGACGAAGTCTCGTCCACAAAGCTACGCTTTGTCACAAAGCCATGCTTCGGGTCAAACAAATGATCCAAGTAATGATCACAAAGATAAATGATCAAACAAATGATCATATCTCAAATGATCAAACAACGATCATTTCACAGCAACACTTAGTATGCCACGTTACCAAATTGGGAGTATATCGCTGATAAATTTCAACTACATAACCTCTGAGCTCGTACGTCTCAGAGAAGGGTGTTAAGCTAAGAGAATAAATTCTCCGCCACCAACAGAAATGTATTTGAAAGAAATCAGCTTTATATCTCAATCTGTAACGTCAGACACACAATCCATACAAGTCTGTTCCGGGATTGAACAGAACCGAAGGCACTTCTCACGAAGCCCTTGCACATCCGGATAATTTTCTAATCACGTCCGGACTTCCCGTCACTAAGGGTGATAAAACCTCTAAATCAGAGATCAGCCGATGTAGAGTAACTCGACGGTAATCCTTCCATTTTCAAAAACATCCGGTCTTCAACACCAGTCATCAAATGCAATTCATTAAGACGTATCACATATTCGGAATGGGTTATACGACCCCATGGTCCATTCCCGGCTAACCCGAATAGTGAGCGCTTATTCAAAAATAAGTGTGGCATTCAAATTCATCCAATTCACAACAAATACCCATTCAAGGTAATTATTGATAGTCGGTTATTTAACTATCAATAAAGATGTGCAACATCATCAGATTCCAAATAATTTTCCAAATTATTTATTTTTCCAAAATATCTTTACTAGACATAAAATTTCCACACTTCAAAAATAAATCAACGTTTATTTTTGAAACGAATTTCCATTTCCTTTATAAATTCCATAGTGAATTTATATTTCAAAATATCTACTGATATACGATTTTCAATCGATTTCAAATATTCACTTTCAATTTATCTTTAAGAAGATAAATTCTCAAAACGTTCATTTCATATTGGAAAAGAAATTCCATACTTATTTAAAAATAAGTAATTCACAAATCTATTTATTTTCAACATTTGAAAATATTCGATATACTTAAATCAATATTAAGTATACATTTCATTCTTTAAGGAAATCTATTTGAGTCAAAACGAATGTTACGTAAAACATCGTTATGACAACTCAAAATCACTAGTATAGGGATTCGGATTTTTAAGATAGACATATAAACCCCAATACTACAAAAAATATTTTCTTTCGAAAATCATTTACTATAACAACAATGTTATAGTCTACCATTTCCTTATTTTTTGAAAACGTCTATTTCAACAATGAATGTTGAAATCTATGTATTCGATATTTTATACATTTAAAATGTCTTTTTAAAACAGTTAACTTTGTTTTAGAACATCATTTTCCCAAAAACATATCCGTTTTATTCAATAATATATTCACTGTCCAAAATCGTGAATATAATTCTCTTAACCAAATTTTAATCATCTCTACACATTTTATTTCAATAAAAATTCGCTATCCAAAATCGCGGATATATCTTCTTTAATAATCTCCTATATTTAATTTATCAAATTCAATTGATTTCGAATTTATAAAACAACGTTTATTTTTTTCTATTTCTATTTTATAACAACTTTGATTCATAAATCTTCTTTATTAACAATTCGATCAATATTCCATTTAAATGCAAAAAAATCCAATTTATAAGTAAATTTCTTATAAATCTTTTATTCTACAATTTCATTCATTTTATAACTTCATACTTTATAAATCTATAAACTTCATATCTTTACAATTTATAATTCTATAAATTTCCTATCTTCACAATTTATAATTCTATAAATTTCCTTATTGACACTTATAAAAACTCGATTTAAAATTCCAATAATTTTAATTGATAAATATCAATTTTGTACATCTTTTATATACATCATTTTTAATAATTCAAAAATCCAAATTTAAACTATTTTATAATTTACTTAACTATTTATTTCAAAATCACCTTTCAGTTATATTTCACAATTTATAATTTTCATAACTTTAAATTTATAACATTTATTTATTTAAGATAAATAAATTCAAAAATTTAATAAAACGTATACTTTCCAAAAATCACTTCAAAATCCTTTTTAAAGTAAAAATCGTTATTTTTAAACTTCAAAATTGAATCCGATGATGCAACAGCACCAATTAGTCAATCACAACATTCAATATCATATATTAGTATGATAACAGAATATACATCAATATCTGTAAATAAATAAATACTGGTGAGGAATCCAGTTGGATCCCTCCAACTTGTTTCCCTGCATCCACAGATGTTAGCACAATACCAATTCCACTTCGAGGTGGAATATCGCGGTATATGGGATTTATAAAAATATCAATCCGCTTAATAACGGCGCAATAGGGTCTCATCCGCTATATAGTGCGGGAATCAATCAATCCAATATATACATATGCCAATATGTATATATTGCTATATATATATATATATATATATCCTACTATATCTAATATCACATTCAAACAACAATCAATCAAATCAATAACTGTAAAACCCAATTTTCATTCGAGTGAGAAAAATCTCACCTTAGCTTTTATTAGCAATCCATTTTCCATCTTGACTTGTTTTCTCGATTTATAGCCCTTGTATGAATATTATACAAATTATTAATATTCGAATTAAATCGAACTACAAATTTCCGTTTGGTAATTTTTATTATCCCAAGATTTTATTTTAAACCAGTTTCTTTTAAATAAATTTGTTTAACAAAAATACACTATTTATTATTTCACTTATATACATTTTCTGTTTAGCCTATATATTAAACACTAATAGGATAAAATTTTCTTTTAAATGAGTATACATGTATCAGATTAAAAATAGATCAAAGTTGTTTACTAAATCTTACTGCTATATGTATTTATCTTCTTTGAAACAGTGTTAACTAAGCCAATAATTCACTGAAATGAACTAACCATCAAATATACCTTTGCCAAAATCAGCGACTAAATAATGATAATGGTGCTGCCAAGCCATCCATCATCACTGCCCAAGGTTACTGCAGCCCTAAAACAACAACCCAGACATCTGAACGCAACTGCATCATCCCTGAATCTTCGACGCGATTGATTTGCGGCCTCGCTCACCCTTGCTCAGATCCGACATTCGATAATCCTCAAGAACGAGGTCGAGCACATCACGACTGACTCGAAGAACCACTTCGTGAACCCTAAATCATACGAAGTTCACTTCTCCACTTCCGTCGTACGTCGATCTCCGCTAACCTCGCCCACACGGCATTTCCCGACTACCTGCTCTCGCGATGGAGTCGGATAGACCCCGCCTCCTTCTTGCTCGAATCGAAAAGATCGCTTCAGGCTTCGACTACACCTCCATCGAACCCTCCTACCACCACGCTACCTCGCGCCTCGACTTCACCACCATCTGTACGCCTCGCGATCGAACTCGAGTTCGATCCTCCAAAACCCTAGGCACTACGGCCGAGCACACGCCGCGCTTCGATTGAGAGACGAGAGGATTCGAGCGCGATTTGTTTTCTTTTGAATTAAAGAAAGAAAGAGCTCGCGTGAGGTTGGAACGGAAGGAATTGGGATATATGTTTTCGATCGGCCATTTAATTTCTCGTTGAAGTTAATTCATTCTCGAAGGAATGGAAGGAGACAGTATGATTTTGAACTGAGGAATGAGGGAGAGGAATATATAAAAATGATCTCAGCATGCTTGGCACGATTTTTCTTCCGTGATTCACTGCGTGATTAAAGGAGGGTAACGTGCTGAGGTGACCAATTACAAATTTAAATTTAAATTGAATTTCGATAAAAATTCAATGCGTTTACACGTCGTGTGCTCACATATCAACTCCGAAAAATACGAAATTTGAAATCCGACAATAATTCAATATTACGGACCCAATGGAACTGGTTTCGTTGAATTCCAAGACTGTGCCCCGGAACGCTATTTTCAAATATCGATTCAAACGATATGAATTTAAAACTGAACAGAACAATTTCAAATTCAATTCTGAAAGTTCTATTACCTTCAGAATTATCAATATAAATTTCCTAAGCCTTTGAAATATTTTTAATCAACTTAAAATTGAAGATTCAAATTTTTATTCAATTCAATAGATTAAATTATAAAATTTAATCGCCAAATTCAAAGTTATATTGGGATTCAAATTAAATTATCGTTCAAATATTTAAAATTAATTAAATATTTTCAATTTAATTTGTTCAAAATCCAGGGTCGTTACATCATCCATTTTGGTATCATTTGTTTTCTCAAATATTTTTCTTTGATATGGGATATTTTGTTTTATGTAAACAGTTCCTATATTCTACTTTGGTGCAATATGATGAGTACAATTGATTAGGAATTTTTTCATGTCTGATGTTTTCCTTTCAAGTGGACAGCCTGTTAAGTCTATATCACACCAATAAAGTCACAACGAATAACCCTTTCCTGGAAAATTGATGATTCTGTAAAGGTTTTATTTTTCAAAATTTAAGTTGACATAAAAAGTACGGAGAGAAGCAAATTTCATGATACATAAAAAAGTACAATAAATTTTGTTGTTGCGAGTCCTTTAAATGCAACTTTTATATGATACATTTGATATCTTATGTTATTTCTTCATAAACTTAATTATATTTATGCACAGGTTTGGTGCTTGGTCAGTGCTACTACACGTTAATGCTTCACTAAGAACTGCAGTCGTTATACTATGATGGAGAATTCAGGAATCATTTCTTTCTTTTTGTTTAGTGTTTACAATGTACAATAGATGTTGTTTACTTGTTTTACTATGAATTGATGGTTTCACTATGAAATGAAGTTGTATTATGAACTGAAATTTGTAAGTTTGTAATCAAGCACTTGTAGTAGTTGTACTATAAATTGTGTGCACTATGTAGAATGATGGGTTTGCCATCTATTACTTGTTTTGTATTCATGTTATTTATTCCATGTACTATATATATTTCGAAACTGCATGTAGAATGTTTGTGTATCATGAAACTGCATTTAGGAATGGATTTGAGCTATAGTTAAAACGGTTATGAGTTGTGGCTGTTTTTAATTTCGCCACAGCTTAGAGCCGTGGCAAAAGTTTGATTTGCCATGGCTTTGGGCCATGGCAAAATTTTATTTCGCCACGGCTTAGAGCCGTGGCAAAAATTTTATTTGCCACGGCTCTGGACCGTGGCAAAATATTATTTCGCCACGGCCTAGAGCCGTGGCAAAATATTTGCCACTGCCAATTTTTCCACGGCTCAGGACCATGGCAAAGTTAATTAGCCACGACTCAAAGCCATGGCAAAATCGCTTTTTTGGTGTAGTGGCTGGAGCTTCTTAAGTCGTTGAGTCGTGTCATACTGAGCTGCTCCATGCTTTAGGTCGTTAGGTCGGGCCCTGCTATAGGTCGCTAGGTCGCTTATTCCTTGGATAGTTAAGTCGCTCATTCCTTTAGGTCGTTGAGTTGAATAGGTCGCTAAGTCGTGAATAAGAGAGGGTAAACAATCAACATCCACACATCTTATGATGATCGACATTTGTTCTTTATGACTCAAATCCAGAGTGCTATCAAGGATAATTGAAAAGAACTTTGCTTTTAAATTTTTTGCAAGTATTGTTTCTTTAACCTTCTTAGCCAATAGACCTATCAATTCATTTTTAATTTTGTGGCTAATGTAATGATTGTTGGTTTCATTATTTACCACATGCCTTAAGTGATGTTCCATTATTGGATCAAATTCGGCAATAAATTAGATAAATTGAAAAAAAAAAGTCCATTGTTTTTTCATAAATTCTCCCATTAGATCCACGAAATGGTAAATTATTTTGAGATAAATTCTTTATAATACCAATGATACACACAAGCACTTGCTTCCAATGTTGTCTCTCTTTATCAATTTGAGATTCCATTCTTTTATCAATGGTTTCTTTTTGTTTGAGCCCTCTATGTAAAAGAACCCATTTTATAAGATTTGTGATGTGTATTTGATTGCTTTCATGATCTCTAACTTTTAAAGAAAGATTATGCCAATCATTTATCCCTTCTTTAGCCAGCTTTGATGTTTTTTGAGTGTATTTGAATAACTTAAAACAAAAACAAAAAACTTTGTCCCCACTACACCATAAACGATATTTTGATACGGCTAAAAGCTGTATCTAGCTGTATCTAATCTTATTAGATATGGCTTAAAGCCGTATCAAAATATGCCGAGCTTAATATTTTGATACGGCTTTTAGCCGTATCTAATGAGCCAATTAGATACGGCCATTAGCCGTATCTAATTGACACATTAGATACGGCCAGAAGCCATATCTAATTGACAAATATAATGAACCAATTAGATATGGCTAAAAGCCGTATCTAATTGTCAATTAGATATAGATATATAATCAATATCCAATATATAATCAATAATCATTCCGAGAAATCAAAACAAATAATATTATAGATAGTGCACATTCAAATGATTCAATAATATGCATTGCAGTGCGTAATAACTTAACAATATCATTACATAATACTAGCATTTAGCACATTAATATATCGCAGTAGTGGATACTAGAAAACACTATCGCTCCAGTACCAAGATCCAAATACACAACAATAATACAAATGTATCACATTACTACATAATACAAATACACAACAAGCCTCTGTATAGTAAGAAAAAATCATAAGGTGCGTAGCAGCTCTCTATGTTTGAAGTTTGAAATCATCATCATCAAACAAAACAAATCTACTTCCTGCACTGAAGCAGTAAGCCTACCTGCATAGCAAGTGCTTCGGAAACATCAGAATCAGCTCCAGACTCCCTATCAAGACACAACAAAACTGAAACTGTAAATATTTCATAAGGTGATGTAAAAAACATAGCAAGTGCTTCTGCACAATGTATCAGGACAGAACAAAACTAAAAGCCGTAAATATTTCACACTGAAATCGAGAGTGTCCTATGTTTTATTTTAGTTGAACTCAATAATAAAATAGTAATAATTTATTTGAAAAATCAATATGCAACACTATACAGAACAAGAGTAATTTCATTCAAAAAACCACTAACATCTGTATAGAGGTAGAACGAGTTCAAGAGACAAGTACACCATTTTTTTCATTTCAAAATTGATGAATGAATGAACATACAATCGATATTCACAAATGTATTTGACAGTCAGATTCATTTGTGTACTGAACAACTTCATACAGTTCAAACAGTGAACTGCTCTAATACATATAAATTACGATGATGATGAACATAAATACAAGGAGAATATCAAGGAGTTGATTTAGTTATATCCGATGCCCGGAAAGATCTTTCGAGTAGTTCTGGAACAGTGAGTTTAAGCTGGAAAGTCATTTTCTGAAGTACGTGCGCTAAGTTTGAAAAATAAATTATTACTAAGTCATTCCCATAAATTTACTGGTAGGTATATTAATTGTAGCACAACTTCCATTGTAACACATAAAAGTATTTCAACCTTAAATGCAAGACATATTTCCATTTATTAAGTAAACTGAAACTGCTATCTTTGGTATAAACTTCATCAGGAGACTTGTTTCCATTTCCTGCAACCTTGCCATTTTTAATTTCATATTTTTGTCTAAATAAAAAAATGCATGACACGTGTATTTTTTGAACACAAACAAATAAAGAAAAGGTAGCACTGGTGCAGCCACAATAGTGGGCAGTAGTAGCAGGATTCATTGTCACTTCGTCCACTGTAAGTAGTGCTTTTACCTCTTTCTGTTCGAGCTGCAGATTATGTGAAGAAGATTCATTTGAGACTACTATTTTTCTTCAACCTTAGCGTTTAAAATCACTAATGTATTCCACTAGCGAAGTCAATCTTCAGATGCCTTGGATAATATCACGATTCAGTGCTTGTGAGTTGTATATTGCTTTGTTGAGTTTCAGTTCTTATTTGCAACAAATCTGGTTTCGAAATGAATTTCACATTGTTTTTGTTAAAGGTTACAATCTCAAATTTGTATTGGATTTCATTGTTAAACTTCAGAAGCATCGATACATCATTACATTCATACAAATTATGCAAAGAGCCAGTATACTGCGTTGTTACGTATGATGTGGAATAATAATAAATCTTAACCTTAAAGAAATAACATTAGATTCGGTCATCTTTACGTTTACTATGTATACTTTTAACTTCTCACTTGTGAGAGGAAGGTGTCAAATTGTACAGTAATGGAAGCCAACTTATTTGACTGAATATTGTAAAACGTTAAAATTCTTTCATTCGAGTCAATGACTGTAGATCGATAGATATCAAATGCTTACTTAAATTAGTTTGATTCATAACTTCTTTCGAGTCAATGCCTGCCACTTTAATTTTTTAGTTTTTTTTCCAGTACTGATTTTTTCACTCCAATTGGTACCGCAAACTTTTTTGTTGCTATTATTATATTTTAGAATATGAGTGATCATACTTGATTCTAACATTGTTTGCAATTGATACATTAGATTAAGTCCTTTCTTCTTTGTTCAGCTGTTGTTTGTGTTTTAATATGTAAAGAAGTTAATATTTTTTCATATTTTTGCATGCAAATTTTAACTTAATTTTTTTTGACTATCAGTATTTGTTGTTACATCTTTTTTTTTAATTTTGAGTATCATTTTCGAGTACTTAACATTCATCATTTAGCATTTTGAATATCATTTTCTTCTTTATTTATCTTGTGTTAATTTTTCAACATGATTGCTGCAAACAGTAAACATATGATCATACTCCAACGATCATGGTTGTTTACTTGGCTACCAAAAAACAAAGAACTTTCTCTATATATTTATTTTAAAATAAAAAGTTTACTAATGCTTTAATTGAACTCTCATTTTGTTCTTAATCTTCACATATTTGTTTTATGCACCCTTTATAAGTAATTTTCTACCATTAGATTCACTTTGTAGCATCATTTGCTTTATAGTGGTTAGATATCACGCAGTATACATTATATCTGTCATGCCATCAAAAAATTCATGTATTTTAACATGATGCAAAATCCGATCGATCTCTCTACAAGCAAAATATTTTCTGCCCTTTTCCTAATTATAACTCTAGTCGCCACTGTTACTCTTTTTTTTCTAGAACCATGATTGTTCTCGCAGTGGTCTGACAATTGGGTTTTTGGGATTAATTGATGTTATTGATTAGTTGCTGAGATTAGGTTTTGTTCCAAGTTTTCTTTCTTTCTTTTTCTAAAATCTGTATGATAAATTTTGTCGTGGGGATCTTAAGCACGTGTTTGGTGAATAAAACTGTGAATTACCATGTTTTTGCTTCCTATGTATAGGAAATAAAACTATAAGTTATTATGGAAGTGTGATGATTTTATTTCTATTTTCAAAAGAAAAAAATTAAGGTATGGCAATTTTGCTTGCTAAAAACTAAGTGATATAACTGTGTATGGCAATTTCAAGCAAAAAGTTTTGAGCCGGGAAAGGTCAACTCGCTAGATGTTTTTAATTTTATAATTCATTTATCTAAAACGATGTTTTATGGTATATTAACAACTTAAACTATATTAATCTGAATTGGAATTAAATTCAAATCAATTTAATGGGACTTGAAATATCGACCACATAAACAGAAAATATACCTGCTCCATCATCTAGAGATATCAAATAAGACACTTCGGATGGCACACATATCCACCCACTCCAACATTAGCAAAGGTCTCTGCAAATTGATGATTCATTTTGCTGGTTCTCTCATCTGGTAGCAGTATACTGTCCAACACCACTTTTTCATGTGTGGATGGTACAGATTTCCCATAGATGTTGGACAATGTAGAATCTCGGCATATAGTACCTGTTGCAATAAAAGGGAATATTTATTATTATTTAAGTTTTCTACTTATTATGTCATAAATGTTTAAATGTTAAAAATACATGTTCCTATTACTTCTAAATTAGAGTTGAGGATTTCACATTTTTGATTGTTCGTAACATTGGTCGAATCCTAGAACTGTGAAGCAATGAATTCAGGAGCATTGAATTGTGTGGCGCGTCCTCCATCAGAAGAATTGATCGGTGCACGAATTCCCTGTTCAATATTTCCCACCATGTTGATAAAAACCTCCATTTGCCCAGACAAATTTCCCACTGTACCCTCCAAACTTCCCACCCTCATTTTCAACTCATCCTGCTCGCCATGAACATGTCGGAGTCGTTTTTGTGCAATGGCACAAGCCTTAACTTTAGTTTTGGTATAACGGTCCCAACACCGTGGCTCCTACCCCTTGCATCCTTACCAAGCACTTGTGATAAGATGTCTTCATCCACTGTCAATTTTTCTTCATCACTATCAGTGATCTTTTCCTTCGCTTTTGCAGTTTGATCCTGTAATATGATAATACTTACATGAATAAGGAATTTTAAAGAATATGCAAGTTAATATTTGTTTAACTTACAAAGTACGAAGAAGTGGCATCTGATATGCTACCATCTTTTTTCCTGTGTGTCTTCTCCCATACTTGACAACGACTGATATTTGTTGATGGACTAGCAACGATCTGCAATACAAGTTGATGCAACGACATGAATATCCAATCACAATGTGTAAATCATTTGAATGAAAATGAATATAAATTACCATTTCTTGTTCTATTTTAGCGTGACTTTTACGTCCTGCATGATGAGCATAACTGAGCAATGTTCTGTTCTTTTTGCCTACCTCCCTTCTTCCGCTCGCTTCAGACGTTGCTTCATTTTTTACGAACTCTGCCCAATCTTCTTGAGCAACTAAAGGTGGGCAATTTTTCAACCGTTCTTCGTCATTATTGAAAGGGTCATAATAAACTACTCTCAAGTTTTTCTTGTATCTCCTAAAAGCCTCGGCCATTCTCTATAAAAACATTTCCTTTGAAAGCGGATCGAGCTCATAAATTTTCTGCAAAAAAATATATTAAATTATGTTTTGTGCAAAGAGTTGAAACCATAAGGCTATTGAATGAAATAGTTGTTGTCAAACAGATAAGGATACTTACCACCAATTCATTCCAAATGTTGTCCTTGTATATTCCAGGTACTTTATTCCAACTTATATATGATATCGGCACATGAGCTCCTACTAGTTTACCGAGCATAGTAGCGATTTTTCCAGCGTTATCTGAGAATGGAATACCAAGTAAGTTTTGATCAACTTTCTTCGCCTCTAAATATGACGAATGTGAAGATGGTGGATTTTTTGACATAGTTTCCTGCAAAATATAATATTACTAATTATTTTAATAAGTCACGATAATAATTATACATGTATCAATGTATCAATGTCAACACTCCATAATATAACACACTTGCACATACAAAATTATTAAGTGACAACACCTGGAATTGCATTGGAATGTATAAAATATTCAAAACCATACATACACACAATCATGCAATTAAAAATATACAGACACACAATCATGTGATGTACGAATACTAATAAGTTAACATATGGATTTGGTAAGGTCTTCTAATTTTTCATTGTCTTCAAAAGCTGATTGATAGACGGTAGGGAACTCAATGTCATCCACATTTGTAGTCAACCGTTTTGGTGTATGCAAAACCACAGACCATCCGTTATTTTTTAAATCTTTTGAGTAGACAACTTGACTCGCTTCTGATGCAAGAATAAATGGCTTGTCATTCACGTTATTTTTGTTCTTCAATTTCCCTAAATTTACCATGATGTGGTTTGAAATAGGATCTATTTTGCAACCATTGACCTTATCCTCGACTTTTACCCAATCACAATAAAAACTATTTGTTTGAAGTCAGTGTAATCCAACTCAAGTATCTGTTGAATGACTCCGTAATACGTTGTTTCTGCTTCCTTATAATTTTTATCCTTGCCACTCTCTCTAAATTTTGTAATTGCTCTCATGCATACACCGCTATTTTGTGTTACCATACGGTCTTCGTACTTTTTCGTGGAAAATGAAAATCCATTCACTTGGTACTTCATATAACTACGCGTTATGAACTTTGGCCCATGCACTAACCGCCACAGAGTTGGATCAACATCGATGGTCTTTAACAGCTACATAAATTTTAATAAGTAAAAAAGCATGGTCAAAAAGGTGTATTGCAAACTTATAAACACATGAAATACTTAAGACGAAGTTAAACCTTATTACGTAACTATAGATTAAAACTTTGAACTACTTCCACGGTGGTAGCCCTGCCTCTAGGTTGAAATCTAGTACTTTTCACATAGGAGTTATACCTCCTACGAAAAACACATATCAAAATGTATATATAAATTGAATTAAAAAAATTAAAATTCCAAACAAGTTCGTGAACTTACTTCTTCCATTCATCCAATCCATCATACTTATTAAGGACCAATCTACGCACTTGTTCAAACTGCACTTGGGTTAACGTTATGTCTTTACCATTATCCAGAGGTATCTCACCAGCAAACTCATCGTCCTCGTCTAAAAACGCTTCGCGGGTATGTTTATGATTGCCATCACCTCCGTTTGGCATATATTCCATGCAAGTTAGACTAGCTTCTTGTACGATATATCCTTCTGCAATACACCCTTCAATGTATCTTTTGTTGCATACATATCCTTTATATGTTTTCATCAACCTATAAATGTGGTCAATTATATACTGTAGACGGTAGCTATTTATATGAAATAATGATGTGCATAACTGAAATTAGAAATTTACCGTTCAAATGTATACATCCATCTATATCTGATAGGGCCACAAATCAATGCTTCATCGGCTAAATGAACCATAAGGTGGACACTGATATCAAAAAATGCAGGTGGAAAATGTTTTTCAAAAACACACATTGCTTCTACTAAGCTAGCCTTTGCTTTTAAAAGATGTTCCCTATTGATCACCTTTGAACACAAAATGTTAAAGAATAAACTAATACGATGAACAGCATTTCGTAGATCCTTATGTTGTGGATAATAATGTTGAAGCAATACCGGAAGCAAATGCTGCATTATGACATGGTAATCATGTGACTTCATATTTCTTAGTTCAGGAGGATTGATGCTCACATTGTTGTGAAAGTTAGAAGAAAATTTCTTAGGCACTTTCGGATTTTTCAAAATGGTGCAAAATCGTATCTTTTCTTCTTTTCTCAAAGCGAAAGTTGTCTTTGGTATGATTGTTTTATTTGTTTCAGGATCTTCCATCACCCACAACTTTTGTTTTATACCCATGATTTTCAAATCCTTGCGTGCATTGATGCCATCTTTTGACTTATCTTTATGGTCCATAATGGTGCTGATGAGATGCTCCGTGACATTCTTCTCCGTATGCATAACATCAATATTATGTCGGACCAAATTTGCTTTCCAATATGGTAAATCAAAAAAGATAGACCTCCTATACCATCCAGAAATATTGTCAACATCTTCATTGGTTGACTTTTTCCGTTTTCGACCAATTTCTTCTTTTTGTTTACCAACTTTCATTTTGATATTCGCTACTTTCTTTTCAACTTGAAAACCAGTCAATGGCCATTTAGGACGATGAAGTTCTTGTTCGTTGTTGAAATTTGTCTTATCGTATCGAAACTTGTGTTCGTTAGGAAGAAACATTCGATGTCCCATGTAACACATCTTCTTACTTTCAGGAAGATAATAAGAACAAGTGTTTTCCCCACAAATAGGACATGCAAAGTAACCGTGAGTTGTACATCCCGATAAAGTCCCAAAAGCAGGGTAATCATGGATTGCCCACAGCACCCTAGCTCTCATTGTGAACTCAGATTTATTTAACGAGTCAAATGTAACTACTCCTTCCCATAACTGCTTTAACTCGTCTATCAATGGCTGTAAATAAACATCAATATCCTTTCCTGGTTGTTTTGGCCCAGAAATCAACAATGTTAACATTGAGAACTCCCTTTTCATGCACATAGACGGAGGAAGATTATATGGTACTACAATTACTGGCCAACAGCTATAAGGGTTAGAGAGAGAAGCATGTGGATAGAAACCATCTGTTGCTATTCAAAGTGTGACATTTCGTGGCTCGACAGCAAAAGTTTGATCAAATGAATCTGCGACTTTCCATTGAGAAGTGTCACATGGATGACGCATTACGGTTGGATCAGACTTGGCACGACCATGCCAGGTCATCGCATCTGCCATCCATGGTACAATATACAGTCTCTTCAATCTAGAAATGAAAGGAAAATGTCATAATGTCTTTCGAGGTACTTTGGTGCATTTTCTCTCTTCGTTTAATGATGTCATATATCTTGGTTCATTGCAATTTGTACAAGACACTTTGTTCGCATCATCTTTCCAGTACAATATGCAATCATTGATGCATGCATCATAAGTTTTGTAATTCATCCCAACTTGCTTAATGATCTTCTTCATGTCAAAGTACTTTGTCGTCAGCGTGTTACCTTCGGGGAGTAACTCCTTTATTAGTTCGAGAAGTGCAGTCATACCATTATCTGAAAAGCTGTATTGGGTCTTCAAGCTATTCAGTTTCACAATGACATATAGCTTCGTAATCCCTTTTTAACATGAAGGATACAATGGCTCTTTTACGCTACCAAAAAGCGATTTATACTTCTTACTTTCATTGGCCTGCCAATCTGGATAATCAGTAGACTGCTCTCCAACATTAGCATGATCAAGCAACGAATTTGTAGGTTGAAAATGATGAAATCTATCTGCATCATTGACCAGATCTTCCATCCTAATATGTTCAGACTCAGTAGTAGTTCGGCCATGACTAACTGGTTGTTGTTTTTCCATCTCTGCCCTTTTTTCCCCATGAAAATACCACGCTGTATACGATTGGATAATACCCCATCTAAGAAAATGAAAATGAATGTCATCTAATTTGATCGTCTTCATATTTTTGCACTGGGTGCAAGGGCATAAATACAATCCTTTCTTACCATCGTTTTCTTCAGCAAAACTAATGAACTTCTGCACCCCGTCTATATAGTATGTAGATCTTAGATCTGATTCATTTATCCATTGTTTGTCTATGCTGAAAAACATACTGCCCTCCTATATCATATTTAACAGAACATGAGACTTGCCCTTCAATGGGTCCTCGTTCCAACTGCTCGAAAATAATATTTTTGAAATTATATTGAGAAATTTGTTGTAAGATTAATTCTACATATTTAACTTTAGTAAATTATATTGTTCTTGTTAAATATAATAGTTATTTTTTTTTCTATTGCCGTTTTGCTAGTTCGGCATAGTTAGTTTATTAAGAAGTCCAAACTATATAGTTCAACATAGTTTTGCGTATAGATGGCCGAACATTTTTCTATGATCTTGAATCCGATCAACTTCTAGCCGACACGTCAGTAATTGTTTGGCTTGATGAAACCATGATATATTCATAATATGAAATATACACATCGAGAATGAACGTTTGATCATTAACGTATGAATTAATCTTTAACTTTATCACTCCTATTAGACAAATATACTACTAATTAACTTCTAAAAGATAATAACTCAAATGTTGTATCAGAGTTACGAGTTAAACTACATTTTTTTTCTAATGGGTAACACTTATTTTTCTTTAACAAACAAACAGCAAACTCAAAACTTTTATACGAGTTTTTGGTGGACTTCTTTTTATTGTTCAGCTCGGTGCCTTCATTATGAAAGCTATTTATAAATTTCAGCATTGCCATGTTAAATTTGACACCGAGTACAAAGGGCAAAGGTAAAAAAAAGAAAAAAAGGCAGTGCCCACTTTGTAGGTACTAGGTGTTACCGATGGCAGGTGACCTGATGTTTACTGGGGATGGAACGTACTCGTTATCTTAAGCTCTTTCACTTCTTGTTCAGTGATATTATAGTTTAACGCGAACGCAAGTTATTTAGTCATAACATAATTGAGACAAAAGAGAATACGGAGTGTAAAAAATGAATTAAACTACCTCTGTCTAGTTGCTAAATAGTTGATATAATTATTCCTTCAACTACCTTTAACAATGCAAGTTAATTAAACCGATATCTCCAACTTGACATATTAATATTAGATTCTGTGGTAGTATGAGATAAATAATACAAGCTCTCTTTGCTAAGCAATTTATTGCAGTACATCTTACATGCTACTAAGAAATCAATTTTGTGGAATTCATTTCTGTCCTTACTCCTTAGTGTATTGAAAAGGGAGGAAAATGAAAGAATTAACATAAAAGACGTATGTCTACCTCTAACATTCTCAGCTAGACTGGAAATAACTCAATTTTACTCAAAAGAAGCATATTTAAGTAACAGTAATTATTTACAGTACTTCATATTGGAGCACATCAGATATCGGATTTTAAAATATCTATTGTTCAATGCAATAAGATTCAGTGATATGCAATGCTTGTTATTTAGTATAACCAGTTGCAACAGGCGTAAAAGATTAAATTAAATTAAATTAAAAGGTCTTTGGGGGTAAAAACAAGTCACAAGCAAAGCATATAACTAACACAAATATCGCCTGTCAAATTTGGGCTAGTATAGAAGCGGACATATATCCAATTTCTTTAATAAACTAACTACAAATACAATATTAATTCGAGCTTATAATACCTTACTATCCAATTTCTTTAATAAACTAACTACGAATACAATATTAATTCGAGCTTATAATACCTTAATATCAGGAGCGGTGAGAAGAAGATAAAACCCAAGCATGTGGTCAACAGGCAAGCTGCCATTAAATTCAACCACATCTTTTAGAGCCCTTGTTTATGGAATGACCATTTTACGACAATGTTACAGAAATAATTGTTAAAATTTTAATGTTTGATTTTTCTATTATATTTCCGATACAAATATGTTGTTTTGGTTATAGCGTTTGTTTCAATATCAAGTAAGATGGGAATTATGCATGCATCTAAGGAGGAAATGGTAGTCAATTACAAACATGATGCAAACTTGGAAAAAGAAAATGGAGATTGGTCGGAATCAATTGCTCTAAATAATATTATCAATGAAACTGCAGAACCAATAAATGGATACAATAAAGATACTAGCACTTAATCACTACGGGATCTTTGTCCTCTCCTGCCTTTTCATTTTAAAAGTAGCCAGAAGTTGCAAGATAACAAAACATAAATATTCTATTACATACAGACTCAATTGACTTAGCATTGCATCTATAGGAGATATCTAAAATTCGTTGAAAAGGAAAAATACCTCATAAAGGTGTGCCAGGCAAAGTGGGGTAGAGCCATCTTTAAGACTACGGTAAATAAAAATTCCGATGAGTGGAAAAGCTTCTTAATTTTGAAAAATAAGAAAAAACCCAACTCGTACTTGTCACAAAGTGCATTTCCATAGAGTATCACAAAATTTCAGTACAAGTAAAATCGAAATTAATTTGATTGAAAAAAGTATTTATAGAAAACATACATCCAAGGGATCATCAGTGATCATCAATTCATAGATCAATTCATACATCACCAACACAAAATATAAAAACAAGAAACAAAATAAAATGGAGGCTAGGTTTTTACAAAAGCAAATAACATCTAGAGTACAACACCTAAACTCTAAACATGAACAGATAATTTATAAGTCAAATAGTTAAAGAATTATAAAACACTAATGATTATAATATAATAATAAAAAGCAAAAGATATTAGAAAATATTTTCTAACATTTGAGTTGAAAGATTTTTTTAGAATATATACTACATGATTTGATAAAAAAGTTGTGAGCAAAAGTGAAGAAATATAAAACCGAACAAGCTCAGAAGTGCTAAGCTCAGTGTGCCCACGGTGCATTTCGACCATTGATTTTATTGATTTAGTCAATGATTATTGGGACAAAGATTACTATAATAAAACAAGTTATAAGAAGAGTTTTATTCTTTAATCTGAAATGCTGAAGGGATTATCCATGTCGAGTCTCTTTTTTAAACCATTTGACCTTAATAAAAAATAAATATAATCATTAGTTGATTCTATCTTGTTGTTCTAACAATAAAAAACGTGAAGGGCAAGATTCGAAGGTAGTATTCACTGAAAGCTAATAGTTTATATGTACTTGGTCGAACAATAAAAGAGAATCAACCTAGAAAAACCTCTCTAGATACATGCTCCATCATTACTATGTTACATGATATGCTTAACCATCCAATAAAACCACGTGTTTGCATTAGATAAAGCTTCTAGAGAAAGAGAAATGAAGAGTAATAACACATCAGTAATTTGTAACTGCTAAAGTAGGACCATGGATGAACAGCAAGCATCAACAATTCGACGATCAACCCTAACTTGATGTGCCACATCATCATTTGCATCCACTCCAAGATATTATAATTAAACGGGGATCATATAGCAATCATCAAACAATAATTTAGATACTAAAAGACTATGTTCTTTTCTAAATTAAAGAAATTGCAAAAGCTCATTAATGACTTTTAGTCTCGTCGATTTGTTTCCGCAGCCCTACATAAACAAAACAGTACATTTCCACTTCGACTTTCCCAAATATGACAAAGCAAAACACTTCAAATTTTGTAGTATGATTTTAAACATTTAATTAATTTTAAATAGTTAAAATATATGGACTATTTAAATTTCAATAAATGGAACTCAAAATATAGGGTTTATTTTAAACATTAGCACCAAACTATTCTAAAAAATTTGCCATTACAACGGCGCCATTTTGTAGCATCGGAGTAATGTCTATGCATTACCCCTCTCCTGATACTTGGCTTGCGCCATTAACAACAATTTTATCCACTTATACAACAATGTCAGAACAATATATAACATTAGCACCAAACTGTTTTCAAAAAATTTGCCATTACAACGGCGCTATTTTATAGCACCGGAGTAATGTCTATGCATTACCCCTCTCCTGGTACTTGGCTTGCGCCATTAACAATAATTTTAACCACTTATACAACAATGTCAAAACCATATACAATGTCAAAACCATATACAACATTAGCACCAAGCTGTAAATTATGCAAGGAGATCAAAGTAATACAAAATAGCATAAGATTGACTATTGTATTAGACATGGTATTATTGAAAAATAGAGTTCAGCTTGTTTTGATCACTTCAGATCTATGAATCGGATTAGGCATAATTGTTCATGTACCGCACATGAGTTAGTTGTGTCAAATTTCAAACTAGTACTTTTATATGTCTGTTGTAGGTAACTTTATACGTTGTACCAAAAGATTAAATCTCATTATTTTATATGCTCATAATTTTCATCAAATGTAATAAAAACCACATTCACAATATAATGAATGTATGAACAAATTGATTAAAAAGTGTCTACATGGTTCAACAAAAGAGCACAGACTGACACTGATATACTAATAATTTCAATCACAGTACGAAGCAAAGCACAGGCAGCAAACAAGAGTGCATGACAAAATTCGAGGAGAAGAGCTTTGGTGCTATCTTACTAACCAGACTAGTTGTATTAATTTTCCATGGATCATTATAGGGGACTTTAACTCTATACTCTCTAATCAAGAAAGAATTAACCAAGGCAGCTTTTCCACTGTGGGTGATATTGACTTTATGAATTGTGTAAACTCGGCTAACTTAATTGCACCAGAGTTTACAGGCAATTTCTACAGTTGGAGGGATGGTTCTAATTTTTCAATTCATAGCAAAATTGATAGAGTATTCATTAATGAATGTTTGGAACCGTAAATTCTCTGAATACGAAATTCATTTTTGGTTTTCACTCTCTAAGCAACCACACTCCCATTCATGTTAAATTTAGTCCCAACCACTCAATAAATTCCAGAATCCCCTTCATATATAACAATTCCTAGCACTTTAATAGGGATTACAATGAATTTGTTCAACATTCATTAAACACTCATGCTCAAGGTAACCCCCTTTTTCTGTTTTTGAAAAAACTTAAAGCTACAAAAATATCACTTGGAGCCTGGCAAAAAACTAAGTGTTCTACTCAAGCATTGTGTGATCAGATCAAATCAGAAGCAAATGACTGATATGAGTAGATACTGAAAAATCCTCTAGATGATCATATTGTGTCAGAGTATTCAAAGAAAAATGAGCATTTATCTAATCTGATAAGGAAATTAGCAACTGAAAATGTTCACAGAATGAAAATAAAATGGTTAACTCAGGGTGATAAAACCACAAAATTTTTCGCAATAAAATGTCAATTACCAAAACAAAATGACAAATATACATAGGGTGCGTGACCATATTTCAAAGCAACAGCAATAGGGGACATACAAAAGCAAGGCTGCAAGCATGGATGCATGACAAATTTTCAAGGTTCAGCATAAATAAGGATGTACAAAGTCAGGCAGCAGGCAAAATGAGGGACGTGTTCTGGAAGCATGCGAGCAATAATAAACAACATGGGGGAAAATGCGAAACAATTCAAGGCACAAGAGCGTGATAAATTTTCAAGGCAACAGGACATTGGGCAACCGATTTCAGGACAACAGGTTAATTTACAATGAGCAACTGAGTGCGTATAAACAACAATAACACTAGATCATTAATAATCACCCATCACTAAATTCAACCAGCACTTAAAATCAGTACAATATATGAGTTTTACTAACTTGAAATCTAAAGATACGCAGTAAGATATAGATGGATTATTACTAGTTTCTTTCAACTCTTGCTCTAACCGAACATACAAAAAGGAATAGGCACAAGTAAATTGAATAATTGAAATTAGGGACAAAATAAACTAGAATAGGGATTTCAGTTTGTAGAGGAATTACCTAAAAGATTATCTACAAGATTCAGCAATTCACTTTCTAAATTCTAGATGAAATTTGGGGATTCAATTAGCCTAGGATTTTAGCAAGAGGAGGAAGGAAGCTATGACATCCCGGAAATTTTGACAATATCAATTTAATAATCTGCAGTAGAAATTAAATTGATATGATAATAACTGTTAATAAAATTCGAGTTTGATTTAATAATCTTCTTCTGAAAAGATGTTTAACTAATAATTTATATTTTTAAAGGCTAATAAATTGTTTTCTGTTTATAATCTATATATAAATCTGTATATATTGTAAATAGATAAGATCTGATTTGAATTTTAATAAAAGAAGATATATTTTCTTATTTTAATATTTTGGTAATTTTGGTTTGATTTAATATATATATATATATATATCTTTTTAAAAGTTATTAAATAAATAGTCAGTTGATTTTGATATATATACAGGATAAGTTAAATTGTTTAAAATTGATTTTTACTTAAATTTAAATTTAACAAAGGTGGTTTGTTCTTTTTAAATATAATTGATATAATGAGTAATTTATTTATATAGTGATAATTTCTTTTATAAAATCATTTTTTATTTTGGTAACGAGTTTTATTTATTTTTATGGAGATAATTTCTTTGTAAATTATTTTAATTTAATAAATATTTTTGTGAATAGATTTTTAAATAAATAGAAATTGTTATATAGATATGAAATTGGAAGAATTATATTTTGAAGTTTTAAAGTGAAATCTTTATTAATGTTTAAAATTTAAAATAAACTTTGTAAATGTTTATATAGTGTAAAATAAAATATTAGTAAATGAATATAATATTGTATAGTTAAGTTTTAAAATGAAGTAAACTAAGTGTATAATTGTTTAAGTATTAAAGCAACAATACAATAATACGAGAATAAACATACATAAGTGAATTTGATAATTTGTACATTACAAGACAAACACTAAAACATTTAAATACCATCTCAACTATATTTCAAAATATGAACAAAAGCAAACCAACACTTGAAAATTTTGTCAATATAGCAAACTTAAACAAATGAAAAGCTGAAGCAATAAAAAAAAAAAAAAACAAGTGTTCGAATGGGGCTATGCATGCAGACCTGATCACAAAGCAAGAAAATGTGATTTTGCAAATGGCTTGTAAAACAAGATACAAGCAAAGAAAATATCTATGACATAAATAATAAAATGGGAGACACAAGTACTAATGGCATTTAATACAAGCATGGTATAAGTCAAATTCGAACTGGTTCATGTATCATCTCAGCCTCCATTTCTTATAAAATATCACTGACCACTTACAAAAAGAAGAAAAAGAAATTATAAACCATCTAACCACTTCATTCTTCAGCCTGTAAACAATCTTTCATTTGCCACCTTTTATTTTCAGATCGAACTAAAACAAAACCAAAATGAAAACTCTATTTAATACTAAAACAAGAATTCAAACATCACCAACAAGTCAATATAGACAGAGAGCAAGATGATTAAGGTGGGAGCATGTTTCCAGTTTCAAATTCAAGACAGATTTCTAAATCAAGTCTCTGTTCTTTTGCAAAGCTAAGGTGAGTAACAATTTTTGTTTAAAACTACTTAAGTATAAGATGGTTACATGTTTACATCTGGCATAGTTATGTTTATGTGATTACCTGAGTGATTGTATATGTGTACATGATTATATGTCTCTCTCTGTTTTGTTTTCAAGCTTCAGTTTTTAGTTTAAAAACTCATATCTTTTGATTTGGTCTGTGATAGGGTTTAAGATTCAAACAAAATTTGTATGTTTTATCATAGTATAGTTTTTAAAAGTTATTTAAGTTGAATTAAAATTTAAATGTCACTGGAATTTAAAAACAACAGGCAAACTTGAATTATAGGTAAAATTTAAATATTTAAAAATGTTGATTCAGGATCACAGGTTAAATCACTACCCTATAACATGATTTTTAGAATGAATATCATAAATTTTAACAGTGTATTCAGGGTGTAGTCTGGGGTAGAACAAAAATATGTTTTCGTCGAATATTGGGTGATCAAGTAGACTGGAATGTTTGGAAATTCTTGTGATGATGGAGTAGTGAATGGAGAAGCCGGGAAAAATGGTAGAAGACGCTGTAGATCGTTGTGGTGGCAACGGCGACGAGATCTTTCCTGTAAACCTAGTTTTTGTGGTGATTACATTTTGGCCTCGTTCGAATGCTATAGGGCATCGAGTTCAACCGGAGTTTGGGATTTCGTAGAGGGATCGTAGGCGAAGCTGTAGCCGGAGACGCTGGTGCTCAGGCGATCGGAGAGACGAGGACGAGGTGATGACAGGTTGTGGAATGGGTTCTGTCTGGAGTTCCAGGCTGACATAGGTTGCTCGATTTTGATTCGAGTGAAGGTGGTAGATTTTGGGGTTTGCGACGTGATCGTGGATCGTTCGCTGATTGGTGGCGACGCTGGTGGGTGACCGGAAGCGACTGGAGGCACGGTGCACGTGCACGTGCAAATTGGTGATGGCTGTCAAATTTTGGAAGGTGTAGTCTGGAATACTCGGGGTTGCGCTCGGGTTCGAGAACGATTTTCTCGAGTCAGGTGAGCGAAAACTTGAAGTAGTTTAATGTGTTTCAGATCGAGCTGTTAAGTGATTGCGGGATATTTTCTCGGGAAATACTCGGGTAAATCACGAGTTATACTCGAAGCAGGGACGTAAAAATCTCGGAGCAGTCTGGTTGGTCTAGAGACAGAGAAATGTTTCCAGTTTAATAACTTAATCTTCCAGGTTTAAAGTTTTAGTTCAAAAATTTAGGATAGGATTTTAACAGTAGTTTAAAATCCAAATCTAAAATTTAAATTTATTTTTATTTTGAATGTTTAAGTAAATATAGTTTAATTAAAACAGTTTTTAAAAAGTAAATTTTTGTTTAAAACAAATATTGACGAAATTGAGAAATTCTTTTATAAAGGTTTTTGAATGGAAGAAATGAAATTGCGAGTTAAAAATATATTTTTAAAAGAATTGATTTTTCATAATAATTTAAATTTAAAAGCTCTTTTCTTTATATAAATTTTATTTTAAGTAATAAATGATATGTACATTTATTTAAAGAAATTTTAAAGTGAATTTACACTAGATTAATGTTTAAATCATTAATCACTTTAAATCTTAAATTTAGAAAGGAATTGGAATTTAAATGTGGAATGTTAATTAAGTCATTTATTAAGGAATTAATTATCTTAGAAATGAATTAAATATTGAAGTAATTAATAAGATAATTAGAAAATGACTTATTTATATTAAGTAATAATCAATTAAAATTAAAGAGGAAATTACAAAGGAAGAAATCAAGCAATTGTTTAGTTAATAAATCAGTTAACTAAGGATTTTAAATTGATTTATAAATGTGATAAATATTGATAATAATTAGATGAATTAATAATTCATTGAAACTGTTAAATGAATATTTAACAAAAGTAATTGAAGGGTTATTATCTATTGGAACTAAATTGGATGATATGATCAAATGAATGAATCTATTTAACTTAGTCAAATTTATAAATCATTTAATAATCCGATGAGCGGAATTACTCGGTGTAATTAATGGAGCAGAGTTACTTAGAGAAGTAATTAGAGGATAATCACCGGATGTGATTAATAAAAGTTAATGAGTAGATAAAGTAATATGGGAAATTACCTTTGAAATTAATCAAGGGATTAATAAATGAAGATAATTAATTATGGGATAATTAATTTATTTAGGAGTGTTAATTACTGATGTTATTAATCCAGGATGGTTAATAATTGTTCAATTTAAAGATTAAACTACTTAAAGTAATAAAGTAGTTTAATTTACAATAAATTAGAGGTCATTAATTTATATAGTTAATGATATAATTATGAATTGTCAAAATAAGTAATAATTAATAATGAGGTGATTAATTTATGTAATTAATTAAGAATAAATGAAGTTAATTATATTTAATTAATAAATGAAGTAATTAAATATTAATTACTATAAATGATTTACATTAATTCATCTGTGGAATTAAATTAAGACTAATTACTTATTGTAATTAGAAAATGGTTGTATAAGCAGGATTTATAGATAAGTAATTAATTTAATTTACTTTAAATTAATTAGGGACAGAAGTAGTTAATTTAATTCATTTTAAATTAATTATAATTGTGAATAATAAATCATTGCTTATGAATGATATTGATATCCCATTGATTGATTTTGATCTCAGATATGAGACGAGTGATATCTGTTGTGATTTGGATGTTTGTTTGAGATGACATTGATTATCTGATTTATAGTGATGATGTTGTGATATCCATTGTTATATTGTGATTTATCTATCTGTTGATATAGATAATTGAATTGAATTGTTTTAACTTTAAAACAACTTGGCCTTAAAAGACACGGTTTGGATTTCGATGAGACCGGGATTGGGTTTCCGTATACCGGGATTCCAGGTCTGGAGACCCGAATACCACATCGATCCAAATTAACGTTAGGTCGTGAAATTCAAGTGGAGCAAGTGAAGACTCGAGGTATAAGAACTATTCGTCAGTATAACTCTGTGGGTGATTCCGTAATGAGTTTGACGGAGATAGTACTTATAGATTCGAGATGGTGATTCAGAATGCAAGGGTTATTGTCGTTAACTCTGAGGGTGATTCCAATACGAGTGTAACGAGATAATGCCTTCGGTTTCGTTCGAACCCGGAACGAACTTGTATGGATTGAATGCTTTCAGCACATCGTCAGGTGGACGGTGAGCATTCTAAGTGATGAGTTCTGATAAAGGTAATCGTGACCTCAAGCCTCATCAACCGGGAATGGCTAAAACAGGGGAGGTGCAGCAAGGCTTCGTGGGTAGCACCCACTTGAGAGCGAGATTTTCCCCTGTCTAGATGTCCCTTTTTATTTCGGTGTGTGGGCAGTTGTTGACGTCCTACTGCCGGGGTTGTCTCGTTTGGAACTGTTCAGTAAGGAACGGGTCCGGCTTTGTGTTGCAGGGGAGCGGGCGTACTCCTCGGTACGGTGATCTAGGCCACGTACTGTGACGGGCGGTACCCCAGTAGCCCAGCCATTGATGGAAACCCATTTTCCCTACGAGATCTTACTGTTTTGATTGTAAACCTAGTATGCTGGAATTTAATCATGTAACAATTTCAGCTATTTTCTATTTACTTGAAAACCCTAGACACTATTATAATATCATTGGATTTCCTATCAAATGTTTTGGTTAGCGTAAGGTAAAAAACTTTTCCATGTTTATGTGTGGGAAGTCTTACGTGATACCTTTTGTTTCAAATGATTTTCAAAGTTAAACAACTTTACCCTGTTACTCATACCAGACCCATGTCTGACCCGAAGTTTATTTCTGTTTTTCATAAACTCTCGGGTACCCAAATTTTTACGGGTAGTCAAGGGATTCAGGTTAGCTTTGACGAATACTGGAGGAGCAATGGAGCAGGAGGCTTCAGCGTGTAGATATATATTGGTTCCGCTGTGTTAGTGTTCATGTGTATTTCCGCTGTGTTGTATCTCTGTGTTGTTGTGTTGTATCGAGTTGTATCGAGTTGTATTAACTAGACAGGTGTTTATAACTGTCTAGTATGTGATGTATTATCTGTGTACTCTGATGTATATGATTCTATGTAATATTTATGTGATATATTATATTTTATTCGTTCCGCTGTTGAGATTCTGATGTTGTTTCTTCTTCTTCTTCTTCTTTTCTACTTTCTCACCTCTTTCTTTTCTTCAAAACGATACGATTTCCTGGGCATAGGAAGTCGGGTCGTGACAGAAGCTCAGGTTCTTTTTATTGTAATGAGGAGTTGCCGCAAAAATGAACGTATACTAATTTTATCTCAAAGTGGAATAAAAAAGGAGGGAGGGTGTGTGTTTTGGGGAAAATTTTCCCACGAAAAGAGGCACAGATTTTGATATGGCTATAAGCCGTATCAAATGTTAATACGGCTTACAGCCGTATTAAATAATATAGATACGGCTTTAAGCCGTATTAAAATTTGATACGGCTTATAGACGTATCAAATGTGCCGCCTAAGGTTGCGCTGAAATCCTATCTGTGGTGTAGTGCCCATTCGTTTGAATACACTAAACATTTTCTTTCATGCTCTTCTCCACGTGGATAATACCAACATAGTGTTTAGAAGTAAAATGTATACCATTAGCTTTGTTTTTTGGAAACATGTCATTTTCTTTTATAATTTTAATAGGTCCTTGTTGAACAAGCATAATTCTCTTCGTGTCGGTAATCTTTCCCCACAATCCAGAAACATAATTGACATCAACATCTTGTTATGATCATCCATGAAAACATCTTCATTATGCTCCTCTTCATTCATAGTTATGTCATTAATATTTGCATCTTCATTTGCTACTTTAATGTATTCAAGACCTTCATCTATATCAACTTTTTCATTAATGTAATCATCTCCGCTATTACTTTCTCTAATTTTACTTGAAGATGTAGGTTGAGATTTTTGAGCTTTTGCTTGAAATAAATTGGAGATTGAACCGGTTAATGATTTAGCTAGTTTGTCTTTTCATTGTTTAACCTTCTTGTTGTAAGCTTTGGAATTTTGTTTTCAAAACCTTATACACATTTTGTCCTCTTTATTCTTCATCATTATCCTCTATTTATAATAAGAGTACAATGATATAAAAAGTTGCATGATAAACATATTTAAAAGTTGCATAACAAATATATCTGAAATTGTTAATATTCATTTTACTTTCTAATCTAATAATTATTCAAATTCAAAATCATAAAGAAACATAACATAAGTTATTAATTTTATTGTTACCCAATCTTGGCTCCAAAATTTGTTTCAATTCTACTTTAGTTCATCAAATTGTATTCTCTTCCATTAATCATCTTAATGGACAAAGGCTGCTTGAATATTTGATATCTATCTAAAGCATAATTTATCAAAAAAAACAGCGATAAAAAAAATCAAAGGAGCGATAAATAAACAACAACCAAACCCTAATTATATAATTTGCCCCAAATTGAACTCAAATCGGTGAATGATCTACCCCAAGTTGAATCGTCTACACTCATTTGATTTTTTTTCCCTCCCTCATTTGATCGCTGTTTTTTTCCCTCGCGGAGGTTGCTATTCAGAGGGGGGTTGCCCTAAGCATTAGTCTTGGTTGCCTTCTGCATAGGCCGGGCCTGATTGTTCTGTATTACACAACACAGCAGTCATGTGTACTCCTAGATTGTACCTTGAAATACTATATTAAAAATAAATACATTAAATAATATTGTTTACCAACATTGATGAATAAAGTTGCACCATCAACTGTACATGTTCATTTCAAGAAGGGGAAGAGAAAAAAGGTGATGCATGAATCATAAATAATTCGATCACAAATGCTCCTATTAAACTAAAAATCAAAACGACACAAAATTACATTGCAACTGCACATACAACTAACTAACACACTAATTATCTAAGTCAAAAGATTACACTCTATGAGATCCAATCACCATCTCCTGCCTTAAAAGGTGATCCGCATTCCACTCCACACAAAATCCATAAATAGAACTAAAAAGGAAAACCCACGCACACATGCATGCATCACAAGCGCTCATCACATGACGAGAACACCCTATCACAGAAATCAACGAAAGAAGCCAAAATAACTAGACGGTGTTATTCGTAATGTCAGAAAAGTGTTACGAAATTGTTAGACAGTAATGTCAGAAAAGTGGTACTGAAATTGTTACACAGTAATGTCAGAAAAGTGTTATGAAACTGTATAATTATGTTGCAAATTGCAACAACAACAAACTGCCACAGGCACATCGCAAAAATGTTACGAATAGAACTATGTAGTTAACAAATAAAGCAGTAAACAACGTACCAATTGTATTGTCCGAGTCCAGTGTTTAGAAAATTGTTTCATTGAAACAATATTGCTCCCTCTATGGCGCTTAAGGATATCGAGCAATTGTTTTTCAAGATGAAACAGACCTTCTCAGCGATGCTGCGCAACAATCGCAAAGCACTAACGAACACACAAGAGTATTTTTAAGGACAAAGTGCTGTGAGGAGAAAGAAAATTGGAGAAAAAATTAATGTACGTTCACTGCTTTCTTTTTGCATATATATAGGCGCGGGGAGGTGCACCTATTCGTTAATAGGTGCCTGTTATAACGGATGCGATGGTTGGAAAGGTTGCGACCCTTTACCAGGCGATGCGACCATTTGAATTTGAACGGACATAAATAAAAACTGTTCGGTCTGAACAGCCACCTGAAGCCAACTACCAACTGTCAAATGCAAAGTGCTAAGTGTCTCTAATACGCCTCAAACGACCATTCGCCCACACCGTGGATGCGAGTCCAGGCTCGTGTCTCTCTTTGTCTATAGGAATTATCATAATATCTACATCTTAGTATATAAACACAAATAGTTTATTTTATTCTAAGATGTAAGACTATTCATCTTCCAAGGCAATTAATGCCTTGACATTCCTCAATACTACTCATTCATTTCTAACAATCCCCCACATGAATGAGTAATTGTTCAATTTGTTCTTAAAACTATGTGAAACATTTATCGTATCGGTTAAAGTAGCACATTGGCCTTGAACTTCCATGGTGTTTACCCTTTTGACTTACTGGCGAATCAGTGGACTAGATTGTCTTTGAACTATAAGCCTTTTGTGTAAATGTAAAATAGACAACATGCAATAAGTGTTTCTAATCCTCCTTGGTTCTTTGTTTGTGTTCGTTTTTTCCATGAACACCAGCTTGGTCTCATGAGTGCTTTGGAGAATCTGGCCTTACAATTCTCCTTGAAGCGGCGCCTTCGCACTCACAAAGTGATTCTATAACAAGTATTTTCTCAATACCCTGCTTAATTCTATAATATTACCAAGTATAGACATCATTAAAAGTATCAAAACTAACCCTATTCTCTAGTGAGTAGTGCACTGATTTATCATAGGAATGGTTTAAATATTTACAGTACTATCAAGTCTATCTAAACTTAGTTGTCCTTTTGAACCTAGATCTTGGGATCTCTAGTCAGCTAGGTGGGGTTTCCGTTTAAAGAAAATTTTAGTTTATAGGCCTTAATCCCATTCTCATCGATATGATATTAACCTTCTCTCTAGGTAAACCTTTTTCTAGTGGATCCGCAATGTTATCATTTGATCTTACATAGTCAATTATGATAACCCTATTAGAGAGAAGTTGTCTAACAGTTTTATGTCGACGACGAATATGTCTAGACTTGCCATTATAAAGCTTACTATTGGCCCTTCCAATAGCTGATTGGCTATCGTAATGTATGCTTATTGGAGGTACAGGTTTTTCCCAATTTGGAATACCTTCTAAGAAACCTTGAAGCCAATCTGCTTCTTCTACGGCTTTGTCTGAGGAAATAAATTCTAATTCCATGGTTGATCTTGCTATATAAGTTTGTTTAGAGGATCTCCAAGATATTGCCCCACTAGCTAAGGAAAATACATATACACTAGTGGATTTTGTATCTAATGAACCAGTTATCCAGTTTGCATCACAATACCCTTCTATTACAGATGGGTACCTATCATAATGTAGTCCATGACTTTGTGTATAACTTAGGTATCCTAGTACTCGAATTATAACTTTCCAGTGATTCTTTCCTGGATTGCTAGTATATATGCTGAGTTTACTGACAGCATATGCTAAATCATGCCTAGTGCAGTTCATTATGTACATAATGCTGCCTAGTATACGAGAGTACTCAAGTTGATAAATACTATCATCACTGTTTTTAACCCAATTTTGATTCAAATCTACGGGTGTTTTTGCTGATATTATATTGTGTTATTTAAAATTTTCATGTATTTTTCCAATGTAATGTGATTGGGACAACACATATCATTGGTTGATTTTATATATTTTTACACCAAGTATCACATTAGCGATACCCAGATCTTTCATATCAAATCTGGCGGAGAGCATATCTTTTATAGATTTTATTATCTCATTGTTGCTTCCAAATATTAGTAGATCATCTACATATAGACATACAATGACATATCCCATATTTGTTTGTTTAGAATAGACACATCTTTCACATTCATTTATATGAAATTCATTTACTAGCATATTTTCATCAAATTTTTCATGCCATTGTTTAGGAGCATATTAAACCCATACAGTTATTTTCTTAATCTACAAACCTTACTTTCATTTTCAGTTTTTAGGAAACCTTCAAGATGTTTCATGTATATTTCTTCTTCTAGTTCTCCATTTAAAAAATGTTGTCTTTACATCCATTTGATGTATTTCTAAATAGAGTGTGGATGCAATTGCTATTAGCATTCTTATTGATGTTATTCTAGTTACTGGATAATATGTATCAAAATAGTCCAGGTCTTCTTTTTGTCTGAAACCTTGAACCACAAGTCGAGCTTTATATTTGTCTATTGAACCATCAGGTTTCAATTTCTTCTTAAATATGAATTTATTACCCAAGTTCTTGCATCCTTGAGGTAAATCAACTAATTCTCATGTATGGTTTGCCATAATGGATTTGATTTCATTGTTAATAGCCTCCTTCCAATAAGGGGCATTGGTGGAGGACATAGCTTGTTTGTATGTTAATGGATCGTCTTCACATAAATGTGTAGAAGTCTAGACCAAAGGTTTTTGATGTCCTTGATATTTTGCTTCTCCTTGGTTCCTCATCTTGTCGATTAGCACTATTTTGCTGATCATCATCAACATTTTGTTCAGTATTCTCAAGAGAATTGGAGATTTCAGTTTCCCTTGGTCTCTTTTGAGGATAATTTTCAGTACCCTTTTTACAGGGTATACATGTTCACCTTTTCTTCTTCCTCGGGCCTTGACCACTTGATTCCACATTTCATTAGTATGAAGACCGCATTAGAGTCGTCCATCTTGAAATTCTTCAGCACTTCCTTAGCATAGCGTTCTTGAGTGAATAGGATGCCTTCGTCGTCTTATTTTACTTCAATGCCGAGCTAGTAAGACATGAGCCTAATATCGGTCATCTCGAACTCCTTCAAAATCTCTTTCTTTAACTGATTAAACATACTTGGATTACTACCTATGAAGATCACAACATTTACATATAAGCATATAATTAACGTGTCATCGTTTTAGGTTTTGATATATAGTGCATGCTCATATAGACACTTGATGTAGTTTCTCTCTTGGAAGTACTTATCAAATTCGAGCATTCCAAGCTCTTGGACTTGTTTCAAACCATAAAGTGCCTTCTTGAGCTTCAAAACCTTGTCTTCTTCTTCCGTGATTTCGTAGCCTTGTGGCTACTCAATTTAAACTTTTTCTTCAAGAACTTTGTTTAGGAAGGAAGATTTCACATCAATTTGATGTATTTTCCAATTGTTTTGAGCTGCCATCAAATTATTAGTTTAACAATTTCTAATCAAGCGATTAGAGAAAATACCTCATCATAGTCAATGTCGGCTTTTTGACTATAGCCTTTTTCCACCAATCTCGTCTTGTTTCTTTTTATTTTTCCTTTGGCGTTCTTCTTTGCTTTGTACACCCATTTCATGCCGACTTCCTTATGCCCTTGTAGAAGTGAAGCTAACTTCCATGTGCCGTTTTCTTGATCACCTTTATCTCTTCATCTATAGCAATTCTCTAATTTTTCTTTTGCAAAGCTTCTTGGAATTTCATGGGCTCAAAATCCGCAAATAAACAAAAAAGAGTAAGGTTGTCTTGATTTTCTCTTATATCACAAATTTCTTGAAGGCTTCTAAAGTGTGGAGCCCTTTCACTTGAGCTTTTGTTTTCTTCACAACTTGTGGCTGGTGAAGCTGGTCGGGAAGTAGGCTCCTTACTTGATTGTTCCATCCTTTGTTGTTGCGTTCCATCTTCTTCAAAATGTGGAAAGAATTTGTAGTCTTCATTATGTGATCTCCAATCCCTTTCACCTTCTTCATCGAACACGACTTCTCAATTAGTGATTCTCTTCTCCTTATTGGGATTGTAAAGCTTGTAGCCTTTAGAGTAGGTGTGGTAACCAATGAAGATGTACTTCTCACTTTGTCATCTAACTTACTTTGCTTCTCGTCCAGTACGTGTACGAGAGCTATTCTTCCAAAGACTCTTAGATGAAAAATGCCAAGCTTCCTTCCACTCCATGCTTCTTGTAGTGTTTTTCCCCCACACACTTCTTATTGAAGATCGGTTTGATAGATAAATCGCACGTGTAATTGCTTTCGCCCAAAACACCTTTGGTAGCCTTTTACTTTTGAGTATGCTCCTCGCCATCTCAAAGATTGTCATATTCTTCCATTCCGCTACTCAATTTTTTGAGGGATACAGACACCGTTAGCTGTTGTTGAATTCCATTATCTTCACAATACTTCTGGAATTCTTTTGATGTTAAATCTCCTTCATGGTCGGATCTCATGGCATTAATCACAAGGCCGCTATCCTTCTCGACATGGGCTTTGAACTTCTTGAAGTTCTCAAACACCTTTGATTTCTCCTTTTAAAAACACATTCATGTTTTTCTTGAAAAATCATCAATGAAGAGAAGGTAATAGTTGCTCTTACAAAGAATCTTGGCTTGGCCGGACGTTGTGTGTATGAGTTTTAGTGGTTTTTTAGCTTTTGAGTATGACTCCTTTGGAAAGCTCATTTTGAAATGCTTTCCAAGTAGACCTCCTTCGCACACTTGATCGGGATGGCTGATGCAAGATAATCCTCTTACCATTTCCTTCTTGGAGAGCAACTCTAATCCTTTGAAATTGAGATGCCCAAATCAAAGATGCCAAAGCCAAGATGCATCTTTGTAGCATATCTAAAGACATTGTGTGACATTATTTTGAATGTTGAGCACAAATGTTCTATTTCTTAACATCTGCACCTTAGCAATGAAATTACTTGCACTATCTCTTATAGAAAGGTTATTATCTTTTAATCGGATATCATAATGTGTAACGATCCACCTTTTCCATCCTCAAAAGTCGACACTAATACATCCACGATATTCATGTGCCGAGTATCCAAGTGTCGAAAAGACAGATTGTTGGGGCGAAAGAAAAGAAAAGACAGAACAGAATCTCATAGCATAATGAGTAATATATAATATACAACAGATCTTTATAGAAGAAAACTGTAATATACATACATCAATCAAAGTAAACTATCTATCATCAGCATGGACAATTATAACAACATGTCCTCACAAATGCTGATAAATACAAAACAACAAATGTAGCGGAAATAAAATATACGTGAATACATCTTGGAGGCATCCAACTCATCTTTTGAAGCACTAAAGCATCCATAACTAAATCTGAAAATATGCTTGACCTGACCCGAGCACTATAAGAAAATAACATCCGGATCAGTTTGGTAAACCATCATGAGAAACTCAAACCATATGAATTTGTTATAAAACCTTTCAGAATAAAGGTATCTCGTAAGACCACATCGCACGTAAACGCGGAGAGGTTTTCACCTTATGACAACCAAACTATTTTATAAGAGATCTTATGATATTATAATAATATCTAGGGTTTAAAATAAATATTTAATCATTGTTGAAATGGTTATTGATTTAATAAGATTTTTTTGGATTAATTAATTTAATTAATCACTTAAATGTTAATTACCCCTAAATCATCTTCTTCCCCATCCCAAACCCTATACACGCACGTTCACTCTCCCGTGCATGCATGCTCCATCTCAAACTACACACCACGAATCGACAATCTAACTTCACCGACGAACTACTCTTCACCTCCTATTCACATCGGACACCACCACCTTAAGCTTGGCCCCACCTTTCAATTTCCGACCTGTAGCCATGCTTCCCTCGTCCTAAACAAGTCCCGACCTCCAAATGACAATCATGCTCCACCAAATTCGATCGCAAGATGTCATTCTCACTACACCACAGATAGGATGTTGGCGCAACCTTAGGCGGCACATTTGATACGGCTATAAGCCGTATCAAATTTTAGTAAGGCTTATAGCCGTATCTATATTATTTAATACGGCTGTAAGCCGTATTAACGTTTAATACGGCTTATAGCCGTATCAAAATCTGTGCCTCTCTTCGTGGGAAAATTTTCCCCAAAACGCACACCCTCTCTCCTTTTTTTTATTTCCAGCTTTCATTTTTTTTCCCGTGCTTATTTAGGGTTAAATCGCCAGAGAGCCTTCCACCTCGATCGATCGAACGTTGCTTTGACGTCGTCCATCAGAGCCTTCCACGTCTTCTCGAATTCGATCACTGCTCTCAGGTAATTTTGTTATGAAATTGCGTGCTTAATTCCGTTGTTTTTGTTATGAAATTGCGTGCTTAATTTTGACGGGTACTATTATGATAACAGAAGGGATTGATATGTATAGTTTAGACTAAACCTCAATCTTAATGAGTTGCTGTAGGTAACCTAATTTATGTCCTTCCTTTTCTGCTAATGTTGGTCTACTAATCGAAATGTTTGTCCTTTTTTAATAAAGAATCTACGATTTTTATCTATGTTTGAATTAGGAAGTTATTTGGTTACCCGTACCTTGGTGGATTAGTGACATGTCAATTGAATTACTAATTTTATCAGTCTAATTTTCTGTTTAATTCTTATGTACTTTTGTTTGAAAATGTTTTATATTGCATGCTTAACCTTCTTTCTTGTTCCAATAATTGATGATTTACTAAACCTGGCCTAATTAAGAAATAATATAATTATTAAAACAATTATAATTCTTGTTACTTCTTTTTATCTTCTTTTAGTTAGCTTCCAATTTGAAAATAGGCAGCCTTTGACAGAATTTATGTTTGATATAATTGATTCTTCATTTGCATTCTATAATGATTACTTATTATGCATGAAACAGATGTCGTAATAGAATTACGAGAAATATAAACATGAATATTTAAAATTCTAGAGGATTGTGCTATTAAGTATTCAAAGTGCATTGCAAATATTTCTTTGGTAGTGAAAAGATATCTTTTTAATGAATATTCGCGAGAATAAATAAATCAATAGATAGGTAATTTTGGTATTAGTGAATATAATTGAGATAAATAGACAGGCTATAAATACAAAAAGATGAGAAAAACATATTTATTAATGTCTCATTGTATTTCTATCAATGCCTAATCGAGGTCTAAAAAATGAAACTTTTGTCTTTGGTAAAGAAAAACCACATAACTAGCCCTGTTCATGGCATGGCAAGAGCACCATGTACACAGAGTCTACTTGGTCTTTATTTTCTCTAGGCAAATTCTATTTGAACTCGTAAATTTGTTGAGTAACCCCATGTAATTTGAAAAAAATGAAGAAACCCAGTTTTTTTGCTGAGTAGCCCCATGTCTAATTAAAAAAAAACCAATAATACCATGTCTAATACAATAGTCAATCTTATGCTATTTTGTATTGTTTTGATCTCCTTGCATAATTTATAGCTTGGTGCTAATGTTGTATATGGTTCTGACATTGTATATGGTTTTGACATTGTTGTATAAGTGGATAAAATTATTGTTAATGGCGCAAGCCAAGTATCAGGAGAGGGGTAATGCATAGACATTACTCCGGTGCTACAAAATAGCGCCGTTGTAATGGCAAATTTTTTGGAAACAGTTTGGTGCTAATGTTGTATATTGTTCTGACATTGTTGTATAAGTGGATAAAATTGTTGTTAATGGTGGAAGCCAAGTATCAGGAGAGGGGTAATGCATAGACATTACTCCGGTGCTATAAAATGGCGCCGTTGTAATGGAAATTTTTTTGGAAACAGTTTGGTGCTAATGTTTAAAATAAACCCTATATTTTGAGTTCCATTTATTGAAATTTAAATAGTCCATATATTTTAACTATTTAAAATTAATTAAATGTTTAAAATCATACTATAAAATTCTAGGTCGTACAGGAAAACAAAAAACGATCATGAAAAAGGCATGCGTATAAATCTTACAAGGAAGTTAATTGTTTACTAAATTATATTGTTCTTTACTAAACAATTTATATTATGAACGATCAAGTAGCTTGAATCATGTAAAATTACTAACTTAGAAAATGAAGTTACATCTGTTTCCCTATAAAGCTTTTTTTAAAACAATGATGATATCAAGTTTAGATATGTCCTCACAATTTGATGATGGTGAATTATCATGTGGATTAAATCATGTTCTAATTTGGAAAGGAAAGTTACAGACTTATTTATTTTCTAGAAAAAATGCTTTTATGATAGTGATTTCAAATTTTGAAATATTTTCACAATTTGATAATAATAAATGACACTTTACGTTAAATCTTATAGTTATCACTAAATTAGGAAAGGTTTATGAAATTACTTTTTTATAGAAAAAGGAAATTTATGCGTTGTCCCTACATTATCTTGTTAATTTATTATACAATATGACAATTCAAATTCGGAAAATAACATTTTTGGAAACTTTAGGTAGTGGTGGAAATGGAATGAGGGGAAGAGGTAATTTTATCGTCAAAGGTAGTTAATGTGACAGGGAGGAAGATGGTAGCAAGGAAGTTGAATTCTTGGGTGACTGTGGTTAAGGACTGCATGTTTGAGGAGTAGGGTTGTGTTCGAAATTATGAGGTTGTGTTTGGCAGTTTGAATGCATGGGAAGTGGCAGTGAATGTTGAGTGTTTGGTTGCAGTATAGTGGAGATTGGGTGGGGATATTTTGCTGGTGGGGTGTTTGGCAGAAGTAATAGTGCAGTGTTGTGGGAGGGAATGAAAGATGAAATGTAGAAATAAAAAATGTAAAGTAGTGAACTAGGAAATACAGAGAATGCAATGTAGCAATGGAAATGCATAAACAAAGAATGAAACTTAAATGCAAACGGATTTGAGTATTTGGTTCTTAATAAAAGAACTTAAAAAGTATAGTCCTCTCAACAGCAATTAACATTAACCATTAACACATCTATTAATCTTTGAAGCAAAATTCGAATTTAAAAAGTTAGAAATGAATTACTTTTAGCCCAATTTGACAGAGTAAGTCTTCTAAATTTTATTTTAAAGTTTTATTTCACGATTATTTTATAACTACAAACTTTGGGGGTTAGTATTTACTATTTACTCTCACATTAGTTGAACTATCAAAGAGAACGTGCACGCAAAAAAATGGCCCAACCAATGGTAATCGGTCAATACAATTAATTTTCATCAATTATTTGCGTTCACGGTTCACTTATTGTTTCATTCACATAAACTCTAATAAGTATAATGAATGAATCTGAATAATATCTTAGGTTTCACCCTAAAATCTCAAACTGTAGAAATGAAATGGTTGTTGATATTGATGTTCACTTTAAATACATTATGCTTGGGACATCTTGAAAATAAAGGTTATATGGAATCTGTATTTACAAGAATAAAGATATTTCGATGTACAAATGAATGGCAGATTGTCATAGTTTAAAAGCATAATGAGAATTAGAAAATGAATATGTGTTGTATATAGAAAAGAAGTAATTTACTATAGTAACATCTTTTCCATCCAAAAAAGAAAGAAAAAGAAAAAGCTACTTCATATAATAAACGGAAATAAATAAGAATTGATTTGTCAACATATGTACATAGTTACTACAATGTGATAGCACTATCTTGTTCTCATAAGAGGATCCAAATTCTTGAAGAAAAAGGTAAGAATTTAGATTCAATAAGCAATTGGTTCCTGTTAACCCTCTTTTATTCAGCGACCTAGTGACCTAATGGTTCAGCGACCTAGCGACCTAGCGACCTAATGGCTCAGCGACCTAGCGACCTAACGACCTAATGACCTAATGACCTAATGACTTAATGGCTTAGCGACCTAAGGATCACGACTTAACAATCTATAACAAGCTAGCGACCTAACGAGATAAGAAGGCTGCGACCTAACTCTTGAAAGAAGGCTACGACCTAACACCAGAAAATCTCCCGCGACCTAACTCCAAAAAGCGACCTAGCGACCTCACGAGTTAGCGACCTAGCGACCTCACGAGTTAGCGACCTAGCAACTCAAGAAAAGGCAACGACCTAACATGCTCCAGAGTAAAGCCGCACGACCTGCCTTTTCTATTAGGTCGCTCACGACCTAATCTTGCCGAGATAACTTCTGTATTTACTATATTAGGTCGCTCACACCCAGTATCTCACCCAGAATGGCTCCATTAAGTCGTCAACGACTTAATCTAACTCGCGATGACCCTTAGGTCGCTCACGACCTAAGCCCAGTTTTCTCCTATAAATACCCCACCTACTCCGCATTTGAGAGGGGACGAATTTTTGGAAACACCAAGACTCTGTTGATTTCTCTACTGACTTCAACACTTCAAAGACAAAGAATACTCCAAAGAATCTTCAAAAAGAATCAAGTTCATTCAACATGAATCGAAAGAGCTTTTCTACATCGAAGTTCTAATTACTTGTCTTTATTGTGTTGTAATCAATAGACTGTTGTAAATTCTGTAATCGAATCAGTGATAAAAGAGATTAAAGTGGACGTAGGCTTGACTTTGAGCCGAACCACTATAATTAAACCTGTTGTCTTTTACTGTTTTCTGCTATTCTCTACTTACTTTTATTTCCCGTACCAACGAGTGGTGCTTTCACTTTATCACAACTCAAGCCGGGGTGTTAGCGTTCATTTTTAGCGTTAACAGTTCCATTTTAGTTGAGGATAAAGAACTCAGGCCAACAAAATTACAAAGGTCGAACTATGCTGAACTGTATAGTTTAGACTTCTTAATAAACTGACTATGCTGAACTAGCAAAACGGCAATAAAAAAAATAACTATTATATTTAACAAGAACAATATAATTTAGTAAAGTTAAATATGTAGAATTAATCTTAAACAAATTTCTCAATATAATTTCAAAAATATTCTTTTCGAGCAGTTGGAACGAGGACCCATTGAAGGGCAAGTCTCGTGTTCTGTTAAATATGATATAGGAGGGCAGTATGTCTTTCAGCATAGACAAACAATGGATAAATGAATCAGATCTAAGATCTACATACTATATAGACAGGGTGCAGAAGTTCATTAGTTTTGTTGAAGAAAATGGTGGTAAGAAAGGATTGTATTTATGCCCTTGCACCCGGTGAAAAAATATGAAGACGATCAAATTAGATGACATTCATTTTCATTTGCTTAGATGGGATATTATCCAATCGTATACAGCGTGGTATTTTCATGGGGAAAAAAGGGCGGAGATGGAAAAACAGCAACTAGTTAGTCATGGTAGAACTACTGCTGAGTCTGAACATACTAGGATGGAAGATCTGGTCAATGATGCAGATAGATTTCATCATTTTCAACCTACAAATTCGTTGCTTGATCATGCTAATGTTGGAGAGCAGTCTACTGATTATCCAGATTGGCAGGCCAATGAAAGTAAGAAGTATAAATCGCTTTTTGGTAGCGTAAAAGAGCCACTGTATCCTTCATGTTAAAAAGGGATTACGAAGCTATATGCCATTGTGAAACTGAATAGCTTGAAGACCCAATATAGCTTTTCAGATAATGGTATGACTGCACTTCTCGAACTAATAAAGGAGTTACACCCCGAAGGTAACATGCTGCCGACAAAGTACTCCGACGTGAAGAAGATCATTAAGCAAGTTGGGCTGAATTACAAAACTTATGATGCATGCATCAATGATTGCATATTGTACTGGAAAGATGATGTGAACAAAGTTTCTTGTACAAATTGCAATGAACCAAGATATATGACATCATTAAACGAAGAGAGAAAATGCACCAAAGTACCTCGAAAGACATTAAGACATTTTCCTTTCATTTCTAGATTGAAGAGACTGTATATTGTACCATGGATGGCAGATGCGATGACCTGGCATGGTCGTGCCAAGTCTGATCCAACCGTAATGCGTCATCCATGTGACACTTCTCAATGGAAAGTCGCAGATTCATTTGATCAAACTTTTGCTGCCGAGCCACTAAATGTCACACTTGGAATAGCAACAGATGGTTTCTATCCACATGCTTCTCTCTCTAACCCATATAGTTGTTGGCCAGTAATTGTAGTACCATATAATCTTCCTCCGTCTATGTGCATGAAAAGTGAGTTCTCAATGTTAACATTGTTGATTTCTAGGCCAAAACAACCAGGAAAGGATATTGATGTTTATTTACAGCCATTGATAGACGAGTTAAAGCAGTTATGGGAAGGAGTAGTTACATTTGACTCGTTAAATAAATCTGAGTTCACAATGAGAGCTAGGGTGCTGTGGGCAATCCATGATCACCCTGCTTTTGGGACTTTATCGGGATGTACAACTCACGGTTACTTTGCATGTCCTATTTGTGGGGAAAACACTTGTTCTTATTATCTTCCTGAAAGTAAGAAGATGTGTTACATGGGACATCGAATGTTTCTTCCTAACGAACACAAGTTTCGATACGATAAGACAAATTTCAACAACGAACAAGAACTTCGTCGTCCTAAATGGCCACTGACTAGTTTTCAAGTTGAAAAGAAAGTAGCGAATATCAAAATGAAAGTTGGTAAACAAAAAGAAGAAATTGGTCGAAAACGGAAAAAGTCAACCAATGAAGATGTTGACAATATTTCTGGATGGTATAGGAGGTCTATCTTTTTTGATTTACCATATTGGAAAGCAAATTTGGTTCGACATAATATTGATGTTATGCATACGGAGAAGAATGTCATGGAGCATCTCATCAGCACCATTATAGACCATAAAGATAAGTCAAAAGATGGCATCAATGCACGCAAGGATTTGAAAATCATGGGTATAAAACAAAAGTTATGGGTGATGGAAGATCCTGAAACAAATAAAACAATCATACCAAAGACAACTTTCGCTTTGAGCAAAGAAGAAAAGATACGGTTTTGCACCGTTTTGAAAAATCTGAAAGTGTCTAACAAATTTTCTTCTAACTTTCACAACAATGTGAGCATCAATCCTCCTGAACTAAGAAATATGAAGTCACATGATTACCATGTCATAATGCAGCATTTGCTTCCGGTATTGCTTCAACATTCTTATCCACAACATAAGGATCTACGAAATGCTGTTCATCATATTAGTTTATTCTTTAACATTTTGTGTTCAAAGGTGATCAATAGGGAACATCTTTTAAAAGCAAAGGCTAGCTTAGTAGAAGCAATGTGTGTTTTTGAAAACCATTTTCCACCTGCATTTTTTGATATCAGTGTCCACCTTATGGTTCATTTAGCCGATGAAGCGTTGATTTGTGGCCCTGTAAGATATAGATGGATGTATCCATTTGAACGGTAAATTTCTAATTTCAGTTATGCACATCATTAGTTCATATAAATAGCTACCATCTACAGTATATAATTGATCACATTTATAGGTTGATGAAAACATATAAAGGATATGTGCGCAACAAAAGATACATTGAAGGGTGTATTGCAGAAGGATATATCGTACAAGAAGCTAGTCTTTACTGCATGGAATATATGCCAAACGGAGGTGATGGCAATCACAAACATACCCACGAAGCGTTTTTAGACGAGGACGATGAGTTTGCTGGTGAGATACCTCTGGATAATGGTAAAGACATAACATTAACCCAAGTGTAGTTTGAACAGGTGCGTAGATGGGTCCTTAATAAGTACGATGGATTGGATGAATGGAAGAAGTAAGTTCACGAACTTGTTTGGAATTTTAATTTTTTTAATTCAATTTATATATACATTTTGATATGTGTTTTTCGTAGGAGGTATAACTCCTATGTGAAAAGTACTAGATTTCAACCTAGAGGCAGGGCTACCACCGTGGAAGTAGTTCAAAGTTTTAATCTATGGTTACGTAATGAGGTTTTAACTTCGTCTTAAGTATTTCATGTGTTTATAAGTGTGCAATACACCTTTGTGACCATGCTTTTTTACTTATTAAAATTTATGTAGCTGTTAAATACCATCAATGTTGATCCAACTCTGTGGCGGTTAGTGCACGGGCCGAAGTTCATAACGCGTAGTTATATGAAGTACCAAGTGAATGGATTTTCATTTTCCATGAAAAAGTACGAAGACCGTATGGTAACACAAAATAGCGGTGTATGCATGAGAGCAATTACTAAATTTAGAGCGAGTGGCAAGGATAAAAATTATAAGGAAGCAGAAACAACGTATTACAGAGTCATTCAACAGATACTTGAGTTGGATTACACTGACTTCAAACAAACAGTTTTTTATTGTGATTGGGTAAAAGTCGAGGATAAGGTCAATTGTTGCAAAATAGATCCCATTTCAAACCTCATCATGGTAAATTTAGGGAAATTGAAGAACAAAAATAACGTGAATGACGAGCCATTTATTCTTGCATCAAAAGCGAGTCAAGTTTTCTACTCAAAAGATTTAAAAAATAACGGATGGTCTGTGGTCTTGCATACACCAAAACGGTTGACTACAAATGTGGATGACATTGAGTTCCCTACCGTCTATCAATCAGCTTTTGAAGACAATGAAAAATTAGAAGACCTTACCAAATCCATATGTTAACTTATTAGTATTCGTACATCACATGATTGTGTGTCTGTATATTTTTAATTGCACGATTGTGTGTATGTATGGTTTTGAATATTTTATACATTCCAATGCAATTCCAGGTGTTGTCACTTAATAATTTTGTATGTTCAAGTGTGTGTTATATTATGGAGTGTTGACATTGATACATTGATACATGTATAATTATTATCGTGACTTATTAAAATAATTAGTAATATTATATTTTGTAGGAAACTATGTCAGAAAATCCACCATCTTCACATTCGTCATGTTCAGAGGCGAAGAAAGTTGATCAAAACTTACTTGGTATTCCGGTCTCAGATAACGTTGGAAAAATCGCTACTATGCTCGGTAAACTAGTAAGAGCTCATGTGCCGATATCATATATAAGTTGGAATAAAGTTGTAACAACCCGCATATTTGTCGATTTTATATTTAAATATTTTATTTAAATATAACATCGTTCGTCGGATTTTAGTCCGAAAAGCTACTTTTTGCATACGGTCAAATTAGGACTCGAGACCACCCCCATTGAGTTCAAAATGACGTTTGCGATCTTTTTGAGTATAAACTTCGATATGTTTGGAGATAGTGAAATTTTCAACACTTTTTCCCGCCTTTGACTTTGGTTTGGACTGCACCCCTTCAGTTCAGCCCAACCATCTTCTTCACTCTATCAAAACACTTCAAGCTTTGTCAAAAATGGTGGTGGGAAGTGGAAATTAAAACTCCAAACACAAATTCTATTACAAATCCGAGATTCAACATCAAATTCACGTGAAGACCATTGATTCAAGCTTGTTGGTGTTCTTGCTTTGCTCTCAAATCTCCATCTTCATCAAATTCCGTGAAAAGGTGAGATTTTTGATCTCACATCTTGCCTATATCTATCTTGGACTGTTGGGAATGATCCTCTATTGTATTTGCATCAACATTTGCATTTGGTTTGGATTGGATTGGCGAAAAACTTCAATTTTCAGCGTTTTGGTGATTTTTCTGGCCTTAAGTCGTTTCTGGCCTTCGCTGAGTCGTCCACGAGTTAAGCCTAAGTCGTGAGTCATTCACGAGTTAAGGGCTTAAGTCGCGCGCGTGCATTTCTGTTCGCCTGGCTTGAGTCGTTCACGAGTTAAAGGCCTGAGTCGTTCACGAGTTAAAGGCCTGAGTCGTTCACGAGTTAAAGTGTTAAGTCGTTCTGGGTGTTCTGCCTTCGCTAGGTCTTTCGCGAGTTAAGTGATAAGTCGTAGCTCGTATTTGAGCTTAAGTCGTAGCTCGTATGGCTCTTAAGTCCTAGGTCGTTGGCTTTTAAATCGTTAAGTCGTAGGTCGCTGCTTCTACTATGTCGCTAGGCCATGCCAACTCCGCTAGCTCGCAACTGTTAAGTCGTATGACCTTAAGTCGTAGGTCGTCCCCGACCTAACTCCACTAGGTCGTTCCAGCCTTAGCTCGTAGCTCGAATTCAAGGCTTAAGTCGTAAGTCGTTCGCGAGTTAGTACTTGGTCGTTTGACCTGTTTTTCCCCTAGGTCGTTCGACCTGTTCTTCTGCTAAGTCGCGTGGCATTCTCCACTTAGGTCGTATGACCTTATCCCTTAAGTCGTAAGTCACTTGCCTCCCTTAAGTCGTAAGTCGTTCGCGAGTTAGTACTTGGTCGAACCCCGTATTACTCTGTGTAGGCAATCTCTTCTGAAAAACATTTATCAGAAATTCTACTTTGATGGTTTTGGGATTGACTTCTTTGGACTTTACTCACGTCTTCGAACGTGAATTGATTTGTTCTACAATCGTTTTATGACTCGTCACTTTAAAGATATATGAAGGTTTCAATACTAATAGTAAATATCAAAACTCTTTCATCAAAGCGATTTCAACACTATTTTAAATATCAAAAGTTCGTTTTCTCAAACCGATTTTCAATCTACTAGTATATACAAGCCTTTACTTCACTCGAACGAGAAATCGACTTAAACGACTTAGTAAAACGGGTGGTATGAAACGCTTGCGTTCACTTCGTCGGTTAGCTCTTGGACTTGTTCGATTGAACCCTTTTCGTGACAATTTCCTAGTGAAGATTTACAGCTTGTTCGTAAATATTTAAGTTAAGCAAGTGGTTATGGGACATGAAGCTAAACTCATATATTTACTAGCTTGGTGTGATTGACACTTCTCGCTGATCATGATGATCATTTTATGATTTAGACTAGCAATTGTGCGATGTCTCTTTGTTTGCAAGGTAAGACTAGACCGCAATAGTGTGATTCCGACTCACACACATCTCTTTGTCCGCAAGGTTAGTCTAGGCCGCAGTAGTGTGATTCCGACTCACACATATCTTTATGTTTGCGAGGTTAGGCTAGACACCACTTGTGTGATTCCATTCACACATACCTTTCTGCTTTTTGGTTAGCCTAGGCCTCAATCAGTGTGATTCCGACTCACACATATGGGGTAGCTCCCCATGGTCTTCGGACCGTCATGTGATAGGCCTCTTTCTCTTTTTATGATTTCTGGATTTCTTGTTTGATTTCTGGATTTTTATGTCATTGACTTGTTATGAGTACAAGTTTAGGGTATGATGCCCTCTTTGGATCTTTGAGAAGATTCTCGTGATATTGATCATTTCTCATCGGTTGATCTCCTGTTGATCATCATTTTCATACTTATAGTAGTATGTCAGTATGGATATTCTATGTTTATGCCATGTCTTTTATTATATATCATGTCATCTGATATTTATAGTTAGACTGATCCGTTTATTATTTTCTTAAATAATACTCGGGTCAGACCGAGATGTTACAGGTGCTTCTGCTTGACTTCCTTCCGGGATTTGCTACTCTGACTTTTGGCTGACTATTTAGTTTAGCAGTTTTTTGTTGTATACACTTGAGATATGGACTCATAGTTGTATTCTTTTTGTATAGCACATGTTGCTATTCTTTTGTATTATTGTGGAACTTTTTGACCACTACTCTGATGTACACTTTCATGTGTTAGTTATATATTCATATCTTCTTCCGCCTTTGTGATATGGATGTCTGTGACTGCTTTGTGTTATGTTTATTTCTATGTTTGTTTCCGAAGATTATTTTATAGCCACCGTGTGATAATCAATTACATGGATGGTCGCTCCTCAACAGCCTTATTCTCCGTGCTAGTTGACAGCACTACATCGTAGTGTCCTTGGCTAGCGTGGGTATTGAGGTGGGGCGTCACAAAAGTACCTGGAATATACAAGGACAACGTTTGGAACGAATTGGTGGTAAGTATCCTTATCTGTTTGACAACAACTATTTCATTCAATAGCCTTATGGTTTCAACTCTTTGCACAACACATAATTTAATATATTTTTTGTAGAAAATTCATGAACTCGATCCACTTTCAAAGGAAATATTTTTAAAGAGAATGGCCGAGGCTTTTAGGAGATACAAGAAAAACTTAAGAGTAGTTTATTATGACCCTTTCAACAATGACGAAAAACGGTTGAAAAATTGCCCACCTACAGTTGCTCAAGAAGATTGGGCAGAGTTCGTAAAAAATGAAGCAACGCCTGAAGCGAGCGAAAGAAGGGAGGTAGGCAAAAAGAACAGAGCATTGCTCAGTTATGCTCATCATGCAGGACGTAAAAGTCACGCTAAAATAGAACAAGAAATGGTAAGTTATATTCATTTTCATTCAAATGATTTACACATTGTGATTGGATATTCATGTCGTTGCATCAACTTGTATTGCAGATCATTGCTAGTCCATCAACAAATATCAGTCGTCGTCAAGTATGGAAGAACACACATAGGAAAAAAGATGGTAGCATATCAGATGCCACTTCTTCATACTTTGTAAGTTAAACAAATATTAACTTGCATATTCTTTAAAATTCCTTATTCATGTAAGTATTATCATATTACAGGATCAAATTGCGAAAGCGAAGGAAAAGATCACTGATAGTGATGAAGAAAAATTGACAGTGGATGAAGACATCTTATCACAAGTGCTTGGTAAGGATGCAAGGGGTAGGAGCCGCGGTGTTGGGACCGTTATACAAAAGTCTAAAGTTAAGGCTTGTGTCATTGCACAGAAACGACTTCGACATGTTCATGGCGAGCAGGATGAGTTGAAAATGAGGGTGGGAAGTTTGGAGGGTACAGTGGGAAATTTGTTTCGGCAAATGGAGGTTTTGATCAACATGGTGGGAAATATTGAACAGGGAATTCGTGCACCGGTCAATTCTTCTGATGGAGGACGCGCCACACAATTCAATGCTCCTGAATTCATTGCTTCGCAGTTCCAGGATTTGACCAATGTTACGAACAATCAAAAATGTGAAATCCTCAACTCTGATTTAGAAGTAATAGGAATAGGTATTTTTAACATTTAAACATTTATGACATAATAAGTAGAAAACTTAAATAATAATAAATATTCCCTTTTATTGCAACAGGTACTATATGCCGAGATTCTACATTGTCCAACATCCATGGAAAATCTGTACCATCCACACATGAAAAAGTGGTGTTAAACAGTATACTGCTACCAGATGAGAGAACCAGCAAAATGAATCATCAATTTGCAGAGACCTTTGCTGATGTTGGAGTGGGTGGATATGTGTGCCATCCGAAGTGTCTTATTCGATATCTCTAGATGATGGAGCAGGTATATTTTCTGTTTATGTTGTGTATTTGTATTATATAGTAATGTGATACATTTGTATTATTGTTGTGTATTTGGATCTTGGTACTAGAGCGATAGTGTTTTCTAGTATCCGCTACTGCGATATATTAATGTGCTAAATGCTAGTATTATGTAATGATATTATGTAATGATATTGTTAAGTTATTACGCACCGCAATGCAGATTATTGAATCATTTGAATGTGCACTGTCTATAATATTATTTGTTTTGATGTCTCGGAATGATTATTGATTATATATTGGATATGAATAGGTCTATAATATTATATATTGGATATGAATATGTCTATAATATTATATATTGGATATTTATTATATATCTATATCTAATTGACTAATTAGATACGGCTTTTAGCCGTATCTAAATGGTTCATTAGACGCTGCCTATCTGTTAATTAGATACGGCTAATGGCCGTATCTAATTGATACATTAGATACAGCTTTTAGCCGTATCAAAATATTAAGCTCGGCATATTTTGATACGGCTTTTAGCCGTATCAAAATATCGTTTATGGTGTAGTGTCTCCTCCATAAACCCAACCCCAACCCCAACCTCCGACTTGAACAACTCCGCCTAAATTGACGGCAAATTCAAACCCTAGCTTCGTTGTAAATAGTCAAACTCCACCAATGTTGACCGCACCCATCAATCCTTACATGGATTTGATCCCCACCTCGCCACGAATCCAACAGATCCGACTGTTTTAATTTTTGTTGAATAAATGATTTGATTTTGATTTTTGTTTGCGGTGGCTAGGTATTTTGTTTACCGTAAACGTGAATAGGGGGAAGAGGGAAAGAATTGATGAAAAATGAGAATTGTTTAAGTGTTTAGTTTAGTTTATAATATGATTTCTGGCACAACGCTACACAGAATCTCATTCGCGTACGTACCTCGAACGATAGAAATAAAAATACAATCGTGCACGAAAATACGACATGATCTCAAAACAACAATAAAATACACTGGTTATCTTATTCTGAGAATTTCAAAATTAACAACATTTGCCATAAATTATGTCAAACTATAATTTAAATATTTTTCGAAATAAAAATTATAGAAAAATCCTATAAATTTATTCAAAAATACATCACTAAAAATTAGTTCATTTTATTAACAATTGATTTTCTTTTTAGTTATTATATTTGTATCAAACTTAAATATTTAAATAAATTAAATATTCTCATTTGAAACATAAAAAATTTGCGGTTCATTATATAATCTTTCTTTAAGAGTTGTCCTAGGTTCAAGATGTTGCTTTTCATGTTTGGCACACATCAAACATTGGAAATGAACTGGAGTTCTCCATTCTTTAATCGAATGAGAACATTTCCTTTACCACTCACCGCTACTTTGGATTCATCTTCAAATTCCATGTTGGCCTTCATCGATTCATCAAGCTCTGCGAATATGCTTCTTCTTCCGCACATATAGTCGTTTGCATCGCTATCTAGACACCATTGATTATCCTCACCTCTTTCATTTTCCTTGTAAACCAGCAGTAAGGTATCATCTTCTTGACTTCTTTGTTCAATGTAGTTGACTTTCTCTTCAACTTTATTTTTTTTGAATTAGGTACTTACATACAACATAACACATATCACCTGTCAATAAATGTTCGAATTACGCTGCGCAAGTTTCGAACTTGTGACCTCTCGCACCAAAGTCGAAGCACTTAACCATTGGGACAATGGTGCTTGTCTTCTCTTCAACTTTATTGTTGTTGGAGCTCTACATTCAGAAGCATAATGTCCAAAAATTTCACAAATGTTGCACTTGGCGCATGACTTGTCATACCTTGATTTTGAATTTCCTCTCCTACGTCCTCTTGTTCATCTTTCTCCTCTTTGGTCGTTATTGGACATCCAACCTCGTCTGTGCCCATATCTACGACCTCGTCCTCATTCTAGATCACAATCTCTTTTTTGTTGGCTTTGATTGTTTTCTTCTCTTTTGAATAAATCTATGTCTTGAGTACTTGCTTAACGATCTCTTCCTTCTTCGTTTTTTTTGCATAAGCTTACAATGAGCCGATAAGTTTCTCTATTACCATGACCTTCAAGTTTTTTTGTTTCTTTGATGATGACAACAATATGTTCGAACTTTAGATCCAATGATCTAAGAATCTTCTTCATAATTCGTATGTCATCTAACTTCTCAACATTTCTTTTTAGGTTATTAGTAACTCTTAAAACTCTTGAGAAGTAATCAGAAACAAGTTCACTTTCTTTCATACACAAAGTTTCAAACTCTCCTTTAAAGATCTGAAGGTATATCTTTCTAACTTGATCGGTTTCTCTGTAAGATGTTCGAAGCTTCTCCCATGCTTTTTCGGCCGACTTTGCTTCAGAAATCTTCTCAAAAGTATCTTTATCTAATCCTTGATAGATTAGATAGAGAACCTTCTTGTCTCTCTTTCTTGAGTCTCCGATACTATCCGTTTGAGTGTGAGATAGATTACATTCATTCTCTTGTTCAATTACTACTAGAAAATGGCTGAAGTAGCTACGAAATTTTCTGACGCCATTGCGATGCCAAAAAGGCGAAGCGTCAGAAAGGCTTCGGAAAGTCGTAAATCAAAACAATGGCGTCGAAATGACGTCGGAAATTTCCTACGCCATTTCGACACCATTTATTTACCTAACAAAAATAATAAAGACGTCGGAATGGCGTCAGAATATTCCTACGCCATTCATTTATTTTTGTCACGTAAATGAATGGCGTTAGAAAGACGTCGGTATTTTTTGACACCGTTGCGACGTCTTGTTACCCCTTTCTTCCCCCACTTTTCCGTACTGATTTACTTGGATTATATAATTTTGGTAAATAACATTACATAAATTTCAAATTATATGTAATTCAGTTAATTCAAATTATATATTTTATATTGTAATAATATATATTATTGTAATTTAATTTTTTAATTTAAATATTTTTATTTTATTCATACTTTATATTCAAATTTGTGAAATCGGACCGTACACATTCGTTACTACCGTATGAGTAATATAAATATATGATTTCATATCGATTTGACCATCCTACTTGTAATTTGATTATTTAAAATAATTGATTAAATTACGGAAACTTAGATCATATTGACTCGGAATGCAACGAAATTTTATACTTAAGCATCGATGACAACAATGTCTATTTATAACGGTCAAGGTTCAAAAGTTCATAATGTAGACGAGACTGTTGATTTAAATTGGTTGTTTTCTAATTTATAAGTTACTAAGAGTTCTATTTACTTACGGGATTGTAGATCAAACTGACTCAAAATGACATAAAATTTTATATCTAAACATTTGAGACAACAGTATTGATTTTTAATGATCGGATTTTAAAATTCTGTAATTGTGCTATGTTTGTTGGTTCAAATTGATCGTTTTTAATACAAGTTATGTAAGTTCTGTCGAAAACGATCAGTTCGAACTGAGATTTTATATATTTTACGATATTTATCGATACAAATTTTTTAAAATTCCAATTCAATGGTTTTTAAAAATATATAAAATAAACATGTTTATTATCTTGAAATCTTGCGTCGGAACAGCTTTAGAAATTTTCGACCCTTGGATGCCTTTGTCTTCCTATAACCCAAATAAACAACACCCGCCACGTCTTTTTTCATTTTCATTTTATGCGGCCATACCCAAAACCAAAACCCAAAACCTAACCTCGATTCGCGCCTCCTCCTCGCTAATCGCCAGCCACCACCTCGCTAATTGCAACCGCCGTAACGTCAGTCTCCGCCTTGCTAACCACGACCGACGTAGCCAGAACCGCCTGCCCCTGCCTTGCTAGCAACCGGGTATGTTTAATTCGATTATGTTTAGTCTTTCTTTCACTAAAACTACTATCTATGTTTAATTCGATTATGTTTAGTGCTACTTGCTCCTAATAGTTGTTTTCCAGATAAAAAGTTAAACAGAAATTTTCAAATTAGCCTATTTTTGATTTGTTCTGATTCCGATGCTTTTAACTAATGAGTGCTGATAAGCCTGATATATATTTTTATGTGTGATATGATTTGTTTCTCGCTAGTTTTTGGACGAAATTACCCCTAGCTTGTTATTTTGCTATTTGTGAGTGATACAGCATCTACTTGTTTGATTTTGAAATGACCATTAAAATATAAACTTGTTGGAATTAATTGTAGGAATGTCAACTATTTATCAAATAATAATGAATTAAGTTTTCTGCTCTCGTTTGATAAAACCCAGTTTTCATTCAGCTTTTTGTACCACAATTTGATTCTTTTACCTTTAGTTAACTACTGTTTAGTTTAGATCAATATATACTTTCTTCAATAGGGTTGGTTTTCGTTTTTCATTCATGTTCATTTATGGTATCCTTCTTGTTTACTATGTTCAATTATTTGATATTAAATAAGAGAATAAGATCACTATAACCAAAATTAAATATATGCTTTTGTTTATCATTGTCAAATATGTCAGAGCTTCATGAATATTACTCTGGCAAAACAAACTTATTAGTTTACTAAAATGACTTCATGCATGCCTTTCATTGCTCTGTTTCATTTGGTTGAAGTGTTTGTATAACATGCAATTTGCTATACATGTCTCAGCTTGAAAACTTTAAGTTGTGATTTTCTGAAGTAACACAGTAGCAGTCCATAATCAAATCTTTCTTTTAAGGTAATACATACCCCAATTAAACAATTCGCATATGAATCCATGAATTGATTAATATGCATTTAGATCCATGATGTTCTGTTAAAGAAATACTCTCAAATTCAAGTAAACTTTAATGTGAGTTAGTGCTGCGAATCTCTCACATTTATGGCCTTAGTAACTTGTCCATTTTTTAATGCAAACTGTTACTTACTTTAATTCAAGTAAACTGTTACTTTACTTATTTGTATTACAAGATTTGATTTTCATTTCTAAGTCGTGTGCTGTCACTTTTATAAACATTATATACAAGTTTATGTATTCACTTTGTAGTTTGCTGATGTTGTTTACTTGCCGATGTTTACGTGTGACATTATATTGTCACTTGATTTCACATTCCTATCATCTGCCTGAATGCATATATACTTGATTTGTTGTTTGTGTGATATAGACATGTGTGTGCGTGTGACAAAACATGAAATAAACAAGCTGAAGAGGGAGCATGATGATAGGTAGGAAAAGGGTTATGTGTACTAAATGAGAAATGTTAGTTGCAAATTGTTGAAATGTTAGTTTTGATTCAAATTTATTCTTAAAAGTCCAAAGTAGTTACCAATTGTTAGTTATATTTCAATAGTCTTGTGTTAAAATGTTAATGTTTGTTGCGAAAATAACAAGCTGAATGGTAACGTTTGTTGCGAAAATGTTAACGATATTCAGATGATCATCACACATAAAAGACAAGCTGAATGTTAACGGTTGTTGCGAAATGAAGCGTTAACAGCAGCAATAAGGATAACAATGAATTTTAAAATTTTCAAGACTACCGCCGTGTGATTTACTTAACAAAATTGAACTAGCTTTGCAACATGATACTTATACGTATCCGTAGGCCTTACATTTAGGAACCCCGCTATATGAAGCATGAATTCAATTAATTTTTGACCACGACGGCTGGCTTGTCCCACGTTGTTGCGTTCACTGCCCTTAAATGGCAGTGAAGTAAGTCTAAACATATTAGAGACAAGATAAGTATTTAATATCTGCTTTCTCCTACTCTATTGTTTTGTCTTCTACCTTTCACTATTGATGCGATGCTTCTCCATTTACGCAACAAGTCCTCTGTACACATGTTCAAAACTGAACAATCTTTTATCAACAGCATGACTTTTTTCCTTGTTCTGGACTAGATTATTAATTAATCCAACTTATAATGTTGTTTTAAAACATGTTTCAATAATCAATATAACAACATATATATATAACAATAATAAAATTTATTGATTTACTTAATTTTATATAACATGCAAAAACAAGCGATACGAACTTTCACTACAAGACACACAGTGTATTCCAACGGAGCCTTCCAACGGCCTCCAAAATCATTGATCAACGTCTTTCAACGTCCAGTGTTTTCTCGTATATTTTATTAGTTAAAAACTGTAGGACGTTGGTAGACGTTGGCGTTACTAGACGTTGGCAGCCGTTGAATGACGTTGGAAATCCGCGAGCAAAACAGAAGTCCAGCTTCTTCTTCCCCATTCGGCTGAAACATCCCCCCTCAATTCTCAAATTTGCTCCGATTTTGATCCCCCCTGCTCCGACGATCAACGGCTCCTCCGACTCCAAGCCTCCCTCTCGTCCTCTCTAACTCCCTAATCTCTCAAGAAAAGGTATAAACCCTAATCTCTATATTTAATTAAATTTGTTAAATTAGTGTATTAAATGTTTGTATTGCCTTATTGTATGTATAATCTAGTTTATTGAGGCATAATTTATGTTATTAACTTATGTATTGCAAGATTATATATATTTAAGTTTGTGTTAACAATAGAATAATGTGCATACAATTAGTTTTAGGTTTGTTTGGAAATGTTAGTTGTTAGTGAGCATACAATTAGTTTATGTATTTTAGAAAATTTCAAAAACGATATTTTATATTCATGAAACCCTTAAAGTGTCTTTCAGCCCCGTTTGATAAGTATTGTATATGATCGTTATGTGGATATTTGTTTTTTAACAGAACGGACATCTATATTCATCGTATACAATATTCGTTGGATTTGTCCCTGTATTGGACAAGTTACGAACACAATAACATAATTAAATCTCGTAAAACATTTCATTTTAAATGGTTCATAGAATTTCGACAGCCCTTCCTTTATGTTCCCTGTGTACACGCAAATGTGTACTGTTCAGGGAATTAAAGCGAAGTGTTGCCGAAATTTTGTTGAATCGTTTAAATTGAAATGGTTTATGTGATTTAATTACATTATTGTATTTGTAATGGAAGGTAGGATGATCCATCGACAAAGTGTCAATGATCTATTAATATAAAATTCACCAATAATATTGTTTTAATAAAATGTCAAATTTTTAAATTTATATCGTACTTTTTAATTATATACGTAGGTAAATGGATAATTATTTTACCGATCGAAGCTGGATGTACAAAAAAAGAAGGGTCGAAAATGGAGGCTCAATAAGTGAACAGTTTAATAACGGTGTTCGCGTATTTATTGATTTTGCTTTAAGTAATAACAGAAACGACGAAGAAATCCGTTGTCCATGTACTAAATGCAAAATGTTAAAGCATTTGATACCAGAAATGGTTAGAATTCATTTGCGTCAATACGGTTTCGTGCCGAACTATTTGGTTTGGGATCGTCATGGAGAACAGCAAAAGTTTCAGCAAGCACGGACTTCCATTCTCGAGGGCTCTGGGCGCGACGAGTTGACCGCCGATGAGGAGGAGGCTATTTTTGAGTCTGCCATAGATCCAGCGGCACATGGAAGACGCTATGGTTTTGGGAATCAATCGGTAATAACTTTAACTTAAATTTTAAAATAATTATTCTGAACCAACTGTTGCACATTGTGATGGATTATAGTAAACACGAATTACAATTATTAAACGCTGATAATTTAAATTTTATTTACAGGCTAAAACGGCTCAGATTGAGTATCAGAGGGCTCAAGATAAGGAGGAGATTGCACAGCTCAGAGCTCAGGTCGCTGCGCTCGAGGAACGCAGTATTCGCACCGAAGCCAAGACGGAGGAGCTGAATAGGCGTCTTACGGAGTTTATGGAGCAATACAGCCGGTTTCCGTCTTCTGGTGGTTCTGGAGGAGAGTGATTTCAGGTATGATTTGATTTGTTTTGCTATGGACATGTATATTTGGAGTGTGTGAGGATTTGATACATTCTGATGTTTTGGATGTTGGTTTGAATGTGATTTTTGAGATGTTGACGTAGTAGTTTGGATATTGTTGGATTGGACGTTTTGTTGGATGTTGATGTTAGATGGTTTATGTTGTTTATATTGATTTGTATTGTGTATATTGATTAGTATATATGCTTATTACTTAGATTTACTATTATGATTGATTATATGTGAGATATGATGTTGTATATATGCTCGAAATTGAGCTTTTATAATATATACGATGTTGGAGGTGGCTGGAAGCATGCATTGTTGGTTCTGTAAAAAAAACATCCAGATTTACAACGTCCACCAACGGTTTACTGGCACATTTATTCCAACGTCTTACAACGTCCTCCATCGGATTTTCCAACGTCTATTTGGTTAACATCTTCCACGTGGACAACCTGAACGTTGGAAGACGTTGGTATATGGGCGTTGAGTCCGTTGGTAGACGTTGAACGCCGTTGAAATGTATATCAACGGCGCTTCCAACGTCCATCAACGGCTTTTCAACGGTCGTCAACATCTGATCGCCGTTGGAATGCACTGTGTGTCTTATAGTGTTTACATTGAATTTAAGATCTAAATGGAAATATCCTAGCCATTTATATATGTGTAATGTCTTTTTAGAGTAGTAGATACATTCAAGCAAGTTGCTTTTGGACATTCAATTATGTTTGTTATATGTTCACAAGACTACACTTTGTTTTCTTTTGCTTATTTTTTTGAGCCGTTGATTTCAACTAGAGCCTGTAGTTTTTGGAAAATGCAATTGCATCATCACAATGATCTATTTATGTGCTAGGAAGCAATTTATTAATATCCCGTAAACATTTACTACTTGTTATTTCCTGGATATAACTTATAAATGAGTTAATTTATGTTGCCATACTGAACCTCTATCCTAAAGAAAATGAAGAGGGCAACTTTAAAGAATAGTCAAGACTTAATTTTAGGAATACAAGTCTCATGTACATCTCACTGAGCTTTGGACCAGATTCAGCTTGTGAAACATTGAAATATTTCATGAGCATATTCAAAAAAAAAATCTAAGTCTTGTGACAAATATGATGCTTATGATATCTAGTTAGAAAAGTCCAACATGTATAAATGTCTAGCTTCATCCTGATTTACTTAGTATTTTTTTTAGCATAAAACTGAACCTACTCCGTTCTGCAGAGATGTGATCTATTTATATTCCATATGACTGACACAGGTTATGACATGTAATAAGGAAGCATGCAATTAACATGATGAATATGAAAACTATATATTAATTGTTTGAAAACTATGCTTTTAGTTTTAGTTGAATATTGTCATATTTAATATTCTGTTTTCATTTTATCAGTGGGAAGATCTTCATAGGGAACCAACATCTTGAGAGGTTTATCGTAACACTTGACTCAAGCCGTGATGGATCGACCACCGTTGGATGGGTTGACGATGCCGCAAAGCTCTTTGCAGTAAGTCATTCAGAAAACTTGATTTAAAAATACATGCATATTTTTGTGATGTTAATAAGTATGAAAAATAAAAAACAGACAAAATATGAAGCTCATGGTTAAAAAGTAAAGGCATGGATATCACATTTGAGGTTGAAGAAGTCTTTGCGCCCTTAGCACTTCTATGGCCAAAAGACCGGACCGTGGACCCAATTATGGGAATGTTCATGCGGTAATTTCTAAAAGTTTAATTATATAATTACATTACTCGATAAAATTTTGATTATTGGTTGACACTTTAAATTATCAAATAAATGTAGAAGTATAGACGTAGAGATCACAACAACAATGTTCATGACCATTTAGCGTAGTATATCGTCCACATGGAACAGAAGTTGGTAGCGACGGAGGCCAAAGTCGAAATACTACAGTCAAATTATGAGCGGTTTAGCTGATTGATTGAGGAACACATTAGTGGACAAACAGACGAACCCCGTCAGGACTAGAACCACGTAGAAGACAAGTGAAATTTTTGTTTGATATGCAATTATGACATTTTTACTTCGGACGTTATGATTGTGATGTATATATCTATCTATTAAGTCGACATGATTTTCGTTTAGATTTGCATGTACATGATATTAGTTTAAGTTGTATTGGATAATACTATGAATCTTAAGTGTTATGTTAATGTTTCATCAATTATATCATTGTTTTTTGTTGTTTTATAATGTTGTTGGTGGTATTATATTGTTTAATTGAGACATATATGTATCATAGTATGCTCGGTATTGTAGAAATGAATGTATTTGATGTTGAGTTTGAGGGTTAAGAATATAGTAAATTTTTTTGACAAATTGCTTCAGAAATGGCGTTGGAATGGTATCGGTAAGGTGTGGAAGAATTGAAATTTGTATTTTAAATTTGGTGTCGTCATGGCGTTGGTAAGGCGTCGGAATGACGTTGAAAAAACGAAGTCGGAAAACAACTAATGCATGGCATCGGAAAGACGTTAGAAATCCTATTTTCGACGCCATACCAACGCCATTTTGGCGTCGGAAAATCAATTCTCCCTTGTAGTGAATGCAGCAGTTTTCGTCTATCTTCCACACGTCATGTGTTCCAAGTAGGGCCATTATTCTTAAGTTCTGATTGTCATAATTGATTTTGGTAAGCATTGGAACTTGGATTGGAACGTCGCTATATTAGTCATTTTTTATGAGTATCTTCAAGCTCTGATATCAATATTGAATATTTTGAAAGAATGATGAAAATAATATATGGAAGAGACATTTTATTATTGAAAACTTTCTTTTTTCTACTTGATACAAACAATAATACTCCACTCTTATTCATACCAGCGACATCACGTAAACAATGGTTAACATTTTGCCAACGAAACTTCAATCTAAGAGTTATAATTAACTTTTAGAAATTTCTCCACGTTACTAAAGATATCTTTGTTTCTACATAATTTTAAAGACTAACTAGAAAGTTGATGCAGCGCGATCTGCTAACTTTTTAGATTTGAATCATTCAAAGATTTCAGGCCAAATTGGTGAAGAGTTAGGTCGCGAACGACCTAACGATTCCTTAAAGTCGCTGAAGCGACTTAGTGAAGGTTGCGAACGACTTAGCGGCTTACGAGCTAACGGGCCAAAGGAAAGGGCATTCAAACGACCTAGCGAATTACTCATGTCTTCAGGCCACTCCGAGTTACTCGAACGACCTAACGAGTTACGACCTAAGTTAGGTCGCGAGATGGAATTACGACCTACTTTAGGTCGCGGAGATATGTTTCGACCTAAGTTAGGTAGCGTGAACGAGTTACGACCTAAGATAGGTCGCAGGAGAATTAGGTCATGTGAAGAATTCCAGGAGCCAACTTCTTAGATCGCTAAAGCTTAAGCCGCATCCATTTTAGGTCGCTCGACCTTATGTGTTGAGAAGTTAGGTCGTTGCCTTGTTTTGAGTCGTCAAGTGTTAGGTCGTGAAGGTTTTGTGATGTGTTGTGTTGTAATGATGGTCTGTTAGGTCGTTAACGACCTATAGTAAGTCGTAAGCCGTTTGTTTTTAGGTCGACTGTTTTAGGTCGTTTGTTTTTAGGCCGTTTGTTTTTAGGTCGACTGTTTTAGGTCGTCTGTTTTTAGGTCGTGATGTTTAGGTCGTGAACGACCTATGTGTTGTACAATTTTTTTGTTGTGTGAGTTGTAAGCCTATAAATAGGCGGGTGGTTTCATTTGTAACTCTTGGTTGATTTTGAATAAAACTTTTGTTTTGATAGCTTTGTGCTTTCATTAAATTGGTAGTTGAGTGTAATCTCCTATCTCCACTTTCGGTTAATCGAGTGCGCTCGATTCAACGACTGCTGAAGCCGATTCACGGAATCTAGTGCGCTAGATCAACGTGCGAAGAATCGTAGATCTTTAAACAAGGTATCGTGCGCGATCAACGTGTTTGGGATAGCTAGAATTCGGTATCTTCGGATCAAGGAATTTGGCCATTTCGGTATTTTCTACTTCATCGATTGCTACTTTCATCGTCACCTACGTTTTGAGTATTCCGCCGCTGCGTCATTTGGTATCAGAGCTAGACTTAGCCAATCATAGCTAAGCCGAGTTTTGGATCCAATTCTTATCGAAGAGTTTGAGGAGTTAGTGAAGCTGAGCTACATTAAGCGAAGCCGGGCTAAGTGAAGAGTTTGAAGCCGTGCATCATTTTGAAGTTGAAGGTTGTGCGTCATTTGGTATCATTTTGAATATCCAAGCCGAGAATTGAAGTATTTGTGAAGATCCAATCATGCCGCCGAGAAGAGCTAATCGCCATCAGAATGTTGAAGCATTGTATATAAGAGAAGAGGCCGATGAGATGGAGCAAAGAATTAACGAAAACTTTAATGAGAAGCTTAATGAAGGGATTGGTCGAATAGAGAAGATGATGTTAGAGATGAATCAAAATCAGAGAAGGTTTCACCTGAATCTAACCATGGGAGAAGTAGAGTTTCACCACATTCCAATCGAGAGAGAAGTGTCGATAGCAATCATAGAAGTATGGGTCGAGATAGTTATAGAAATGGTGATGATCGAAGTCGTGATCGGAATGTGAATGGTCGTGATCGGAGGAATGATGGTAGTAGAGATGTTGGTGGTCAGGATCGACATCGATATACATCAGATTTTGAAGAGGAGTTCGATGGTGGTAGTGTCCGTGGAAAGGACGAGGTCAAGGAAGAAATTATTCAGAATATGATCATAGATGGGAATCGGGAATGAAAACGGAAATTCCAGAATTCAAGGGTGGTATGCAAGCTGAGGAGTTTTTAAATTGTATGGCTAATGTTGAAGAGATTTTTGATTTCAAGGAGGTTCCAGAACATCGTAGAGTAAAGTTGGTTGCTATAAGGTTGAGTGGTAGAGCTTTGGCGTGGTGGCAGCAAACCAAACTTACACGTGAACGGATGAGGAAGTCAAAGGTTGAATCATGAGAAAAGATGAAGAAGTTAATGAAAGCTACGTTCTTGCCATATAATTATCAATCTCTGATGTATCAACGTTTGCAAAACTTGAGGCAAGGAACGAAGACTGTTAATGATTATGCGGATGAATTTTATCAACTTATTGCCAGAAATGACATCATGGAGACGGAGGAACAACTGACAGCTAGGTTTGTTGGAGGGTTGAGAATGCAGATTTAAGATATGGTGAATATGTTTGATCCCAGATCTGTTGCTGAAGCACATCAGAAAGTGTTAGCTTGGGAGAAGCAAGGTAGACGAGGAGGTGGTGTGTTTACAAATTTCAACAATCAAGTGAAAGGGGCTAGTAGCAATGTAAATGTTTCCAAGGCTGTTGCAAAACCAGTTGTTAGTGAAGTCGCTAAGACCAAAGTCAATAGTGGTATCAAGTTTTTCAATTGTCAGGAGTTTGGTCACAAAAGCAATGAATGTCCTAAGCCAAAGAAGCGAGCAATGATTGCTGAGGTTGAGGATGAGGATGTGGATGCTGAATGTTCTAATTCATTACCGGTTGAGGAGGAAGAATTATTGTCAGGAGATGATGGATATACATTAATGATGAGGAGGAATTGCTTGACACTGAAGCAGGAGGAAGAGACTAGCTGATTGAGGAGTAACATCTTTCAATCAACATGCACTATCTTGGGAAGGGTTTGCAAATTTGTCATTGATGCGGGAAGCTGTGATAATATTATCTCTACAGAAGCTGTGAAGAAGTTAGCATTGAAGACAGAGAAGCATCCGAAACCTTACAAGTTAGCTTGGTTGAGGAAAGGTGGGGAGGTGAAAGTTGTACGAAGAGCTTGTGTTAATTTTTCAATTGGGAAGAAATACAAAGATGAAATTTGGTGCGATGTAGTTGACATGGATGTATGCCATTTGTTGCTGGGGAGACCGTGGCAGTATGATAGAGCTGTGCAACATGATGGGCGTACCAACAGTTATAGTTTCATGCTTGAAGGCACGAAAATTATTTTAGTTTCAAAGAAGCGAAAGCAAGAAGAAAGCAAGTTGGAGGAGATTGAAGAGCTAAAACTTTTGTTATCTTTGAAGGAGTTTGTTAAAGAAGTCGAAGAGAAGCCTGAGGTATTTTTGTTGATTGGACGTGAGAGTCATGAAGTGGTTGAGATTCCTGAAGAAGTAAAACTAGTACTGGAAGAATTCGAAGATGTATTTCCGGAGGAGTTACCAACGGAGTTATCGCCGTTGAGGGACATCCAACATCAAATTGATCTTGTTCCAGGAGCTGTGTTACCTCATCGACCACACTACAGAATGAGTCCAAAGGAGCACGAGGAGTTGCGAAGGCAGGTGGAAGAATTGCTTGAACAAGGGCGTGTGCAGGAAAGTTTAAGTCCATGTGCTGTACCAGCATTGTTAGTACCAAAGAAGGATGGAACGTGGAGGATGTGCACTTATAGTCGAGTATTGAACAAGATTACAGTGAGATACAGATTTCCTATGCCTAGATTGGATGACTTGTTGGATCAACTTAGTGGAGCTACTATATTTTCGAAGATTGATTTGAAGAGTGGTTATCATCAAATTCGGATCAGACCAGGGGATGAATGGAAAACAGCATTCAAGACACGTGAGGGGTTGTACGAATGGTTGGTGATGCCGTTTGGTCTTTCGAATGCACCGAGTACATTTATGCGGATGATGAATCAGATTTTTAGACCATTCATTGGGAAGTTTGTGGTGGTGTATTTTGATAATATTCTGATATATAGTGGAAGCGCAGAAGAACACTTGCAACATCTGAAAGAAGTGTTAATGGTACTGCGACATGAATAATTTTATGCTGCAACAAAGAAATACGTGTTCATGACGCATAGTGTTTTATTTTTGGGTTATGTAATATCGGGATGAGGTATACAGGTGGATCAGAATAAAGTTGAAGCAGTCAGAAATTGGCCACAACCCAAGACGATAACAGAAATTAGAAGTTTTCATGGGTTGGCATCATTCTACCGAAGGTTCATTCCACACTTCAATAGCGTGATGACACCAGTGACTGATTATATGAAGGGGAAGCATTTTCTATGGTCAGAGGAAGCAGAGGTTGCATTTGAACGAATCAAAGAACTTTTAACGACAGCACCAATTCTAGTCTTACCAGATTTTCAATTGTTGTTTGAATTACATACTGATGCATCCAAAGTTGGGATTGGCGGAGTGTTAAGTCAGAAGGGACGTCCTATTGCATATTTCAGTGAGAAATTATTAGGAGCAAAGATGAGATACAGTACGTATGATGTGGAATTTTATGCTGTTGTGCAAGCCATTAAACATTGAAAACATTACTTATTTCACAAGGAGTTTGTGCTTTACACTGATCATGAAGCTTTGAAACATCTGCAAGAACAGGAGAAAATTTCAGCAAGGCATGTATCGTGGATTGCATATCTGCAGCAATTTACATTTGTTGTGAAACACAAATCTGGAGTGACAAACCGTGTGGCGGATGCGTTGAGCAGAAGAAATCATGTATTAACTTCAATGAAAGTTGAGGTGATGGGATTCGAAGTACTTCCAGAGTTGTGTGTTGAAGATCCTTACTTTGCAAAGTTTGTAAGTGAAGTCAAGGAGGGAAAGACGGATGAGTTTGTATTGGTGGATGGTTTTATGTTTAAAGGAAATCGACTATGTGTACCTGATTGCAGTTTACGGATGAAAATTGTCAAGGAGTTACATGAAGAAGGCCATGTAGGTAGAGACCGTACATTGCAGCTGATTTCTCAATCTTATTTTTGGCCATCAATGAGAAAAGAAGTGGAGAGATTTGTGGAAAGATGTCATGTTTGCCAAGTTTCGAAAGGAACAGCTACAAATGCAGGATTATACATGCCTTTACCGGTTCCGACAAAACCGTGGGTGGATGTAAGCACGGATTTTGTGTTGGGTTTGCCTAGAACTCAAAGGGGAAATGATTCTATATTTGTTGTGGTAGACAGGTTTTCAAAAATGGCACATTTCATAGCATGCAAGAAGACAGCGGATGTCGTCCGTGTTGCACAATTGTTCTTTAGAGAGATTTATCATTTACATGGTTTACTAGAGTCCATAGTTTCCGACAGGGATAACCGATTTCTAAGCCATTTTTGGTTAAGTTTGTGAAAGATGGCGGGAACAAAACTAAATTTCAGTAGTGCTTACCATCCGCAGTCCGATGGACAGACCGAAGTTGTTAACAGATCGTTGGGGAACTTGTTGAGATGTCTCGTGAAAGATAACCTGAAGAGCTGGGATATAAAGCTATGTCAAGCAGAGTTTGCACATAATCATGCAGTCAATCGAAGTAATGGATTCAGTCCGTTTCAGGTTGTATATTCAAGCTTGCCAAAAGGACCGTTGGATTTGTCAACAGTGCCATATCAGAAGGGAGTTGTTAAGCGAGCTGGTGATTTTGTGACTGAGTTACAGGAGTGCCATAGAACTGTTCATGAACGATTGCTCGCATCAAACGAGAAGTATAAACAACTGGCGGATAAGAAGCGAAAGAGTGTGAATTTCAGAGAGGGTGACTTGGTTTATGCCGTGTTGACAAAAGATCATTTTTCAGTGGGAATGTATAATAAGTTGAAGGCTCGAAAAATCGGTCCAGTGGAAATTTTGAGGAAAATCAATGAGAATGCATATCAGTTGAGATTGCCGGATGATGTTCATACTTCTGATGTTTTTAATGTCAAATATTTGATTCCGTATCATGGAGATGAGTTTGTTGTGAAAGAGGAAGGTGTGAATTCGAGGTCGAATTTTTGTCAACCGGGGGAGGATGATGCAGCGCGATCTGCTAACTTTTCAGATTTGAATCATTCAAAATTTTAGGCCAAATTGGTGAAGAGTTAGGTCGCGAACGACCTAACGATTCCTTAAAGTCGCTGGAGCGACTTAGTGAAGGTCGCGAACGACTTAGCGGCTTACGAGCTAACGGGCCAAAGGAAAGGGCATTCAAACGACCTAGCGAATTACTCATGTCTTCAGTCCGCTCCGAGTTACTCGAACGACCTAACGAGTTACGACCTAAGTTAGGTCGCGAGATGGAATTACGACCTACTTTAGGTCGCGGAGATATGTTTCGACCTAAGTTAGGTCGCGTGAACGAGTTACGACCTAAGATAGGTCGCGGGAGAATTAGGTCGTGTGAAGAATTCCAGGAGCCAACTTCTTAGGTCGCTAAAGCTTAAGCCGCATCCATTTTAGGTCGCTCGACCTTATGTGCTGAGAAGTTAGGTCGCTGCCTTGTTTTGGGTCGTCAAGTGTTAGGTCGTGAAGGTTTTGTGATGTGTTGTGTTGTAATGATGGTCTGTTAGGTCGTTAACGACCTATAGTAAGTCGTAAGCCGTTTGTTTTTAGGTCGTTTGTTTTTAGGTCGACTGTTTTAGATCGTTTGTTTTTAGGTCGACTGTTTTAGGTCGTCTGTTTTTAGGTCGTGATGTTTAGGTCGTGAACGACCTATGTGTTGTATAATTTTTTTGTTGTGTGAGTTGTAAGCCTATAAATAGGCGGGTGGTTTCATTTGTAACTCTTGGTTGATTTTGAATAAAACTTTTGTTTTGATAGCTTTGTGCTTTCATTAAATTGGTAGTTGAGTGTAATCTTCTATCTCCACTTTTGGTTAATCGAGTGCGCTCGATTCAACGACTGCTGAAGCCGATTCACGGAATATAGTGCGCTAGATCAACGTGCGAAGAATCGTAGATCTTTAAACACGGTATCGTGCGCGATCAACGTGTTTGGGATAGCTAGAATTCGGTATCTTCAAATCAACGAATTTGGGCATTTCGGTATTTTTCTACTTCATCGATTGCTACTTTCATCGTCACCTACGTTTTGAGTATTCCGCCGCTGCGTCAAAAGTACTTTCTATATAAGAACTTTCTAGAATATATTTTTACGATCGGGGGATTATTTATATAGAAAAAATATAATGGCTAGTGCAAGTAGTCGTTGGAAGTTACTTTGATATTATTATGAATATCGGGTATTTATACAATATACTATATGTTGCCACTGAACTGGGTAGTTGAACGTATGATGTCACTTTGTAGTCACCTCAACCCAAGCTTCTTACAGAGTTGTTTGGGATGTTTAACTGAATCGTGTAAGGTGTGGTGTTGGTTTACACATTCTTGGGTCTGGTTAGTTTAATAGCATGGCCATTTTTTCTATATTTGAGCTAGTGTGTTCACGTCTCAAATACCTTACCAAGAAAACCCGTTGGACTTTGTCAATGCCAACGTTTGTGTGTAAGATATAGAATTACTTTTCTTTACGTTGCTTCACTGTAAAACGTATAAACGAGCAAACTTTAGAACTGTCTAAAAATATTTACTTGTTTAACCAGAAGTCTCGCTGCAAATTTGTTATGAAAACGAGTGTTACGCCACACGCCTCGCGCGTGACAATAGTACCCCCTTCGTGCATAAATTGATTCTTTACAAATTATATATACTTAACATATCCAAAAAAAATAATTGATTTTCATAAATATTTGGTTATGATTTTAGGTTGGAATCATGCGGAGTCAGTTTGAATTTTTATTTCTACGTTACATCGTTTAATTTTTTTGTTAGTTTGAATTTTTGTTTCTAAATTGTATCGTTTTAGGCCTTTAGGATTAGGTAATTTTGTTCGAGGAGAGGATATATATGGTCATGACCTAACACGCACGGGCACGTCACCCTTCCATCTCGAACTGGGTCGGATGCGAGTCCAATAAGAGCAGATCATGCCACGTGTACAGCTCCTCCTCCACTATCATCTGCACCATCGACTCCTTCAAGTGGACGTACGGCTCCGTTGAATCCTTCACCACCGCTATGCTTTCTTCCACCACCTTCTTCTTCTTTTCCCTCATCTTTCTAAAGCTCAAGCTCATGGCATCGTCGCTGGATGAAGAGAGCTTGCCCAGCGTTGACTTTGACTTGGAAAAGAGAGAGAATAGCTTGGATCGCTTTCCTCGTGTGCAGCAGCAGTTCAGGTCGACAACTGCCGGGTGTTTGATTTTGTACCGGCTCTGGTATGAAGATAATGAAGATGACATTGCCTACTGTTTTTTCTACACGTTAGAAAAGTTGAGTTTTTTAACAGGTTTATTTATGATGTAAATGGCGAGGTGTTGGGATCTGTGACTGAGTTAAGAGATGGAGAAGTTGGGCCATGTGGTTGGAGCAGTGTTTTGAAAACCGGACCCGGCCGCGGTCGGACCGCGAAAAACCGTGAACCGTGAAGCTAGTCGGTCCGGAGTTTAGTTAGACCTCTTTTCTGTAAGAACCTCTGGTTGAATCCGCGATTTAGGGTTGAACCGCTCCAGGAAAGGGCAATCGAACCGTTGTTATTCTCAAATCACGCATTGTTTTTTCTGCTCAAAAATAAAATGGCGGAACCCTACAGCCTCAAATCTCGCCCTACTTCCTGATCGTCCAACCTTCTTCTTCCATTGCCGCAACGTGCTGCCTCGACTACCATCGCATCCTGCTGCATCGGCCTCCGTCATAACATAGGGTGTTGGCTAATTTGCTGAAGATTGGGTAATTGGGTTTTAAATTACTTTAATTTTTGAAATACTGTTAATGATTTCTGCTATTGAACTACTGTGTTATAATGATTTGGTTAATTTTTTATATATTTTTTCATGGTTTCAGATGGATGATAATGAATACTGTGAATGTTGAATATAAGAAAGAAGTGATTGATGAACAACTTTGAAATTGACAAATTGCTTAATAATGGACTGCTGTTAATAAATACTATGGTGTGAATGGTCAACACTAAACACAAATATATTTTTGATGATGTTGTGAAATTATGGGTGGGAGCTTTGCAGTGGACGTTGCAGGTTCATGCTTTTTTGGTATTCATATCTAGGTGTCAACTATTAAACCTGTTAACTTCTATGTACGTCAGTTTAAAATCATGATTTAAAGTTTGAGTTTATGTTATTTTGGTATTTATATGAAGTTATGTGAATTATTATTATCAATTTGTATATGTTTGATTATGTTATTTTGAGATTTGACTCTATAGTTTAGGTTTTGAATGTACAGTGAAAATTGCACGGTTTCGACGGTTCAATCGGTTCGACCTTTTAAACCTTGAACCTTAAGGCGTCACGGTCCGACTTGCGGCTCGGTTTTCAAAACATTGGGTTGGAGTGGGCTGATTTGTTAGGGTTTTTTATGAAAAGATTCTGTAATATTAAAGATGAGAAATTATTTTAAATAATAAGCATGCAGCCTACATAAATATTTTGATACTGGGGAAGTCAAACGTGGTATTATGCCAACATTTACTTGGATCTGAAGGATTTTGTAGCGTGGCAGTTTCTAAATGGAAAAGAATTAGGGGATGTTTAATATATTAATGTCCTTTTATTGGTGTTAAGCTACCACGTACAGACGTACTACTACTAAAATTACACAAGTAGTAGGGATATTAATTAAGGGCATCCCTAACCAGCTAATTTTTTACATTGGAAGTGCATTCTTATTGTGGCGTCACCTCCAGTTAACTTAACGGATATATATTAGATATACAACCACACCTTCACACAGACATTTATCTCTAAATCTCTAATTTCAGTGAGGAAAATGGTGGAGATAGCTCAATATAAGTTGGAATTCCTCCTACTCCCAAGCATTTCAGTGAGGATTAGGACCTTTTTTTCTTTCTGGAGCATATATACGTACGGTTTACATAGGAACGTCTACGTCTATAGATAAAAACGTTTTAAAAATGTCTAAGTTAATTATAAAACAGTTTTCCAGAAACTATTAATAGAAACAATTGTTAATTAGCCTAGTTTAATGTCACACTGACCCTCAACGATCAATAACATGCTTGGTTGGGGGCATTCGGTTTACAGATGAAACAACAAGTGTTTAAAAAGAAAAATTCCCAATCCATAATTAATCGCATGCTATACTGCGTACAGTTAATTAATGACATTTATGTTATATTACTGCTAACGCATGCCGATGAAGAAGTGAAAAACTCCCAAGCCATAGTCTCAAAAAATCGACACAAAGATGCCACACGGTTGAGAAAATGAATTTCAAAACCATCCAACTATCCGTGTCCTTATTTCTACCATCTTCAAACAGACATTTAACTCAAAATCTCCCTCCTATTACATTTTTGATCATTCCTGCCCTATACCCTATAGTTTTCGTAACCAGTCCGTGACCGTGAGTTGAACCATGATGACTTAGATTTTAAGGTTTTGATGGTCAATTGGTCAAACCGTCTAAATTTTTTAGAAAATTTACATATTTAAATGCAAGTTTTACGCAAAAATATTGAAACAAAAATGTAAATTAAGCGAGCCGTAGAGGACCTTCAAGATTTCCTACTGATGTTGTATACCGTTATAGTGTAGCAGTTCACAGTGACAGAAGTTTATTGACGAACTTGACGAAACTTTTTATAGTTTGGAGAAGTTTGCAGCAGCGAAAATCGAAGTGGTGAAGCTTACTGTTTAGGTTTTGGAACAGTGGTAATTTCTGCTATGTGGATTCATTTTCTTTTCAAAACAGTACAAAGAATGTGAATGAGAGAAAATGACGCGGTGAGAAAGTATGAGAAAAATATAAAAAACGGTGGTTCAACAAGGTAAAATAGATGGTTGAACCAATGGTTTAAAAGTCTGATATGAGTTCATGCATGACCGAGGTTTGAGTTCCGGACCAAAATAGTCCACGATCTAGAATTATTCGAGTTCGGACTGCTGCTGGATCAAGCCATGAAACACCGATTCGCACACCAGTAAGAAAATGGTAGAGACTATTCATTATAAGTTGGAATTATTCCTAGCTACTTCAAAGCATTTCAATGAGAAGTAGGACCTTTTTTCTTTTTTAAGCATGTAAATGGTTTTTACAGGAACATCTACATCTACAGATAAAGATGTTTAAAACGAAGTACTCAGTTTAAAGGACACATTTAGAAAATAAAATTAGATCAAAGAACCTTAATAATTAAATTAAAAATGAAATTTCATTAGAGTAGGTAAGCATCAAGTTCATTTTAATTACTTTTCACCAAATTAATAATAAAACCTAAAGAACGACGTTCGAAATTACGAGAGAAAAAAGTGATTTCAAAATCATTTTAATTGATTAATGTTAGCATAAAAATATAGAAGTAAATAATTAAACATAGCTTTATAATTAAAAGAATAACGCTATATTATATCACTCAAAATACAGAACTAAACAATTTGAAAAGCGATTCTCATTTAGCATTTGAAGAAATATTAGTTGTAAATAATAATGTTATATACACTTAGCTTTATGTGCCGTTTTTGCACAATTAGTTTTGGTAAGTTGTTGGATATCTATGCCGAGGCCACAAATTGTTTTCATGTCACAATTTTTTACCTTTATTATTGATATTAAAACTTCAGTATATTAGTCAAAATGCCAACAAATTTAGACATCGAATGATACTTTATGCGGCTGCAGAATATTATCCACCAAATGGTGTGAGTTTGGTCGAGCAGATTGAGCAGTCCAATTCAGTTGGAGTAAATTGAGTGATTGGCCCGTAGAAAAAGGTGCAAATACAATTTGAAGTTAGACACATTTTAATATGAATAACACAAAATCTTAACATTTACATCGACTTTGATTCACATGTACATGACTCATGATTATCATTCTAACTAGTACAACCTTTCAACGGTGGGAAAACCGACCGTTTCGATGTGTAGGTTCCAAAAAATATTTTAAATTTTCATTAATTTTAGTTACATTAAAAAAATTAAATTTTCATTAATTTTAGCTACATTTTAATGATAATCTATCTATATATAATAGGAATACTATGATTTGAACCTTTTGAATTTATAAATTTAACAATTTCCAGTAACAAAATAACATGGATAACACGACGAGTATTTTGACAACTCTTTCTTACCCACGTTTGGTTTTACTATTACAACATGTATTATATATAGTGCATACCAATACTTAGTATTCATTAGTATTTGCTTGTATTGTATGCACTTCATATCAATTTTGTTATATTTTAATATTACCGACTTCATCATGTATGATTCAAGCGAATCCATTATTACAAAATTTAATTTGAACATTTATTTTCTAAGTTTTTAATATTTTTACTCTTAACTAAAACAAAACAAACACTAAAGCAATCTTTTTTACAGAAGTTCAATCTAGGAGTATTTTGATACTTTTTTTATAACATGGCCTGAATAACATTTCATAAAGGTAACTAAGCTTTTTTAATCTATTTAAATCTTATTCAAGGATGTTAACGAATAACTAAATAAATGTGGAAGTTAAGACCATTAAAAAACGTACAAGAATTCAGATTTAAGACTTGAAAAAAAAAACTCAAGAGAGACAGAGAGAGTTGTGTTCATATAATAGTACGCATATTCGAATATTAACGAAATTTCAGTTATGTCAAAAATAAAAATTGGAATTTCGGTTATAACTGAAAAGATACGAGGTTCCAGTTATAATCTTCACCATAGAAGGTCATTTAAAGAAAAATAATTCAGTCAACAATTCACTAAATGTACTTGCACTGTTGGTTCAGATATATCTGTATATGGTATCAAAAAGAGTTCAATGAGAAAGGAAATGAAATAAACGCATTACTTGAATTGAATTTCTAGGCTAAATCTGGTCATTTACTTTACTATGAAATATATGTAATACAACTAATGCTATGGATATCCAAGTATAATTACACAATTTAATGAATTTCCAAGCAATTTGCTTCTCCTGGTTAGGATCCAACAACCCTGATAACCAGTAAAAGCACAAGATTACATTATCATAAAAGAAATTTTTTATTCACTTGAGGCTGACGATGGCTTACAGGTCAACATTTTCCAACGGCTTCCGACAGCTAGTGGTGATTTTTTTGCTTCCTCTTAATCGGCACGTGTCTTCGACGGTAGTCGAGAGACGTTGGGTTTTCCATCGACAACCATCAAAATGTTTACCACGGAGGCTGTTGGAAGCCGCCGGAAAAACTGTGCGGCGACGGGACAAATTGCGATGGTTTTATGCGTCAGTTTCCGATGGCTACCGGCCACCGACGGTTTTCAACCGTCGAAAATCGTACATTTTCTCGTAGTGAACGCAGTCACCCACATATGTGTGCGCGTATGTATATATATATCTTATACTATAAAGCAAAACTCTGGGTCAAAGGGTCAAAGTGAAGTCTTTTTTGGACTGCCCATACTGCCCACATTTACATTCCAGACAAACAATTCTGCTAGGGCATTTTCGTCTTTCCACCACCGCCTCAACCCACGTTCCCCAACCCATTTCCTCTCACGACTCTACAACTTCAGCTGCCGTTTTCCTCCCTTCCCCTTCTCCCTGTTCGTTTTTCATTTACTCCCCTTCTCCCCTCCGCCGAAAACAATGGCACTTCCCTTTTTGAGGCCGTCTCCGTCATTTTGCTTGCGCACGTTTGATGAACATGTCGGTTAATGTCCAGTTGTGCGGAAATTGCACCAATGCGGAAAGACAATAAACAGGATCTAGATTTGCCAATTTGAACATCACTTAACTAGCAGCAATTATTCTATACTCCAAATAAATAGCAAATAACTATAAAGAAAAAGTAGACACAATATTTATACTGGTTCCACTATCATCTAGATAGTGTACGTCCAGTCCAAAGGAGAGAGATTTTATTCCACATAAGAGAATTACAAGAGATTACAAGATAAGAGTTTACATACCAAAGCCCCAATTAGGGATAAAAAAGAGACACTCTATCTGGAGATCACTGGCTGAATACCAGGATAAGTTTACAATGAAGTCTACCCTCAATATATAGCTAATATAAATTCATGTGAGTCATCAATCAAATTACCAAAATATGGTAAGAAGATAATGGAGGCAAATTACAACGGTAACAAATCACGCAAACATAGCAAGTAATTCACTCGTTTCAAGGATGGAAGAAAATAATTCGAAAGCAATGCGATTACGAAGAAAGAAATAATATGCATATCTTTGCATATATATTATTCCATAACGTGCGCATGCATATATTTTCTTGCCATCTCATTCAAATTCAATCCAATTATTTATGCATTCCCATAATGAACAAACGTGATTACTTTCCCTTTTGCATATTTGTTTCCTTCTATTGTGATTTTGTATCACCAAAATTTAACACTCCACCTTGATGCAAAATCACATATTTCCAACACTCCACCTCGAGTCAAATTCTCTTCTCAACATAAAACTCTTCAAATCAAACTCTACCTTCAACCAAAATCTCTTAACGAGATACAGACCAAAAATGAATATTTACCAAATGGGTTCCGGCAAAGCCACCCCCCATCACACATTGCTAACGAGCTCAGACTATGTCCCCGCCCGCCAACAAAATGTTGCAGATATCCAAAATCAAAAGAAGGTAGATATCAAAATAATCTCAAAGCCACGAAGGCCAAAAAATTCTCTCAATCACCAATCAAATACAGAGCTAGAAAACAAAAGCCAATAGACAAGGCTAATCCAAATCTCTGTATACAAGACAAATCTCTCTCCTTCCACATACTTTATCTGCCAAACAATAATTTTTCCATGAAAATCAACATAAGACTCTCACATCAACATCGAGCCATAAAGCAGATACAAGTTTCCAAATCCACTTATCTGCCAAACAACAAATTTCCCATGGAAATCAACATAAGACTCTCACATCAACATCGAGCCATAAAGCAGATACAAGTTTCCAAATCCAGATGTCTCTTCAACACAGTAAACTCCTTATCATCAAATTTCCAAGACTGGAACACTCTTCTCTCTCAACATAATCTCCTCCACTCCATATTGCACAAAATCTCCTTTTTCCATCCAAATGAGTAATAGCATAATCACCATCAGATCTATCGCTCTTTCTAGAAGCCATTGATGCACAAATCTGAACAAATCGCCTAGCTCCGATACCAATCTGTTGTGCGGAAATTGCACCAATGCGGAAAGACAATAAACAGGATCTAGATTTGCCAATTTGAACATCACTTAACTAGCAGCAATTATTCTATACTCCAAATAAATAGCAAATAACTATAAAGAAAAAGTAGACACAATATTTATACTGGTTCCACTATCATCTAGATAGTGTACGTCCAGTCCAAAGGAGAGAGATTTTATTCCACATAAGAGAATTACAAGAGATTACAAGATAAGAGTTTACATACCAAAGCCCCAATTAGGGATAAAAAAGAGACACTCTATCTGGAGATCACTGGCTGAATACCAGGATAAGTTTACAATGAAGTCTACCCTCAATATATAGCTAATATAAATTCATGTGAGTCATCAATCAAATTACCAAAATATGGTAAGAAGATAATGGAGGCAAATTACAACGGTAACAAATCACGCAAACATAGCAAGTAATTCACTCGTTCCAAGGATGGAAGAAAATAATTCGAAAGCAATGCGATTACGAAGAAAGAAATAATATGCATATCTTTGCATATATATTATTCCATAACGTGCGCATGCATATATTTTCTTGCCATCTCATTCAAATTCAATCCAATTATTTATGCATTCCCATAATGAACAAACGTGATTACTTTCCCTTTTGCATATTTGTTTCCTTCTATTGTGATTTTGTATCACCAAAATTTAACAAATGTCCAGTCTTATCTTCTTCGATTCTTCTTCCCATTTCTCTCACTTAAATAATACCTACTATATCCACTTTTCAGTTTCAATGGATCTTCAATTAGCATGGCAATTTACACTGAACTGTCAAGGGCTACGATTCAAAAGCACCACATGTTTACCATTCCTATCAACTCTCTCTACCTAAGAAATTATTTAGTTACTGGTTAAAAAATTTGTATCTTCAGGTCGATTACATTAATTTTTATTATTTTCCGACACTAAAAACTTGGTTGAACTTCATACAGCTCTTGAGCCTTTAATTCCATCTCCAAGCTTTATTAGTTCACAGCTGAAATTTTCATTGCAGTGAATTATTCAAGATGTTTACAGCACAGCAAGCCATTTTGGGATTCCTGTACAGCAAAAGCAAACTAAGAGGTTTTACTTCATACCGACATGGAAGATTAGTTTTTACTTTCTATTTTTAAATTACCAAAATCGGCAATTTCTCTATTTACGTTTAATTTTGGCTCTGTTTGCATATAATCATATTAAGTTCAATTGTATAATATGGGTGCTTAGGATTATAAATTGAAGTTCCTTGAAACTATATATCCTCAAAGTAAGTTCTTTCACATTCAGAATTCCAGATACAAAGTTATTCTTGCATTTTAACTCAAACGGTGTGTAAAAAAATTTGATATCAATTTTTTTTATTATTAAACTCTTAAACTAAAACTAAAACAATAGAAAACAATTGAATTTGAAATTATTATTATTAATTTGTTAGAACTCTTTAATATTTCTATTCCATGATTTCAATTGTTTATGATTGCAGTTGCACTCAACGAAAGTGAATAGTATTTAATTAAGATGAATTGCTTCATTTCAATAGAACGTACCCTTTGACATTTTGGTCATATAACACGTCAATATGATGAAAATCAGTTGATAAGGCATGAATACTTATGAGTAGCATGTTTGAATAATTTATATTCTAGGAAAGTTCTGTTGAACCATCTTAGACATGCATTGTCAAAATGCTTTGAGTTTGTTTTTCTATGTTTCCATGGTTTTGGTTGATTACATTAGGATAACAATTGCACTATTTGTTCTATGCCTTGCACTATTCTATAATTAATCCTCCTTCCAATATTGATTGTTATCATGATTAAAAAGTGATGTCTTTTTTACTTATCTATATGTATCATAATTATATCTTGGGTCTTCAATGTGTCTTCAGGCAGCTCTGTTCTCCACTTAAGGCATTCATCGCTTTCAATTATGGTTGCAGCAAACAATCTTTAATGAAGAAGCTTTAAAGGTAATAACTATCTTACTATTTATTCCCAGTAAATAAAACAAGTTTTTAGTTGTATTTTACTATTATTTATCTCCTGTAATTAATGCTTTCGCCTAGAAGCTGCAGTATTTTGAACTTTCAATTTAATTATGTATTATTTGGTTGAGTACAGGCAACGTTTTCCATAACTTCATCACAATGAATGCATTAAATTACAGATGTAGCTACGTTTACTTCGTTACTGTAATAGTTAAAATATTATTATACAATCGTATTTTTCATGGTTTCATATTTGGATAGGACCGTAGTCTGTAAAAGCTATTTAAATTGTACACATGAGAAGCTGGACAGTAATGCAATCACTAGAGTTTTTTATATTGAAGGAAAAATATAATACTTTTGTTTTAATAGAAAGATAAAAGGTTAGAAAAGAATTAAAGTAGTTTACCCCTATAATTATATTACTAAATGATATAAGACTACAAGGGTTTGCTAGCATCAAGTTTATGCATTTCAATGTTGGTTTATAGCAAGAGTCTTATTTCATTAATTATAATTAAAAAACAGTATTGCCTTCTTAAATCTCTATTGCATTTTGATCAATCAAAGTAATATTTGGAATGGTTTAGAAGTAAAGCAACAATCTCATGTTTTACTCTAGAAATCAATCCGATATCACTTTCATGTTTATATAATTTTCATTTACCATTCAGTTGCTATAGGTTACTTTAAGAAAACTTCAAAGATAGAGATTAAAGTGAGAGGCATATTGCTAACGGTGGAAATTTTTTAAGAGACAGTAAGCTCATTTTACATATATATAATTTAGGTAAACATATGTTCTTAACCCATTATGTAACACCTAGCTTAAGCTTGGGAGGTTTATGAAAATCAAGTAAGTTTACAACAGTTATAAAGTGATATTTTTTTAGAGTGTTCGTAAACGATCCATAAGTGGGCAAGGACAAATCATGTTAAGTCAAGAAGTATATTTACTACACTTACATATATCCATTAAAACTAACTCAGTATCATATCTTACTATTATGTACAAGAAATTTATTTTTATGCTCTTCTAACTTTAATATATATTAGTTGGTTCAATAGAAGATCATGAATTTTTGGACAGCTATGAGTGTCAATGGGTTTCCAAGATAATGTTATTTACACCGATGTTAGTGAAAAAGGAAGCAAATATTGTATGTTCCTTCTTATGTTACCTCCAAACAAATATATTTTTTCATTTGATACAGGTTGTAGATGAAATTTTAATTTTAAGCTATATTCCAGATATATTTCAACTTTTCATATTACAGAATAGCCTCTTTTGCATATTTTGACTCATTTTATCATCAGTATGATATCTTCATATTCTATTGTCTAAATTATCGTCAAATGTTTCATTCTACTTTTTTTATTGAATTCACCATGGTCTTTAAATTGCATAGTTGTTAAGTTTAAGCCTAAAGCGCACCTTTGATCAGTGTAGTTCTTCAACTGCTTTATCCTGCATAATAAGGGTTCTGATATGAAATTTCATTTAAAATTTACTGAGTTGAAATCTAAAATATTACAATGTGTTTAATAATGTACTATTTATTGCAGATATCTATGAAACATTCCCAGTTAAGTAGCCACACCAAGTTTTATTGTTTCAAGTCCATCACACTAGCACAAATTTGGAGGAGTTGTGGATATCATTTCAACAGCAAGATGGTAGCTATGAATCTTCACCTTGCATGCAAAGTTTGGTAATCAGATGAGAAGCAACCGACAATTAAATAAATGGAAAAATGTACAAATGGTCACATCCATCCAAATTGAAAATGATTATACACTTGAAGAGGAAGAAGGGTATAAAAGAAACATAAGAGCATATAATATGAGCAAAGCTCAATCTCTGAGTTTGATTGTGTATGGTTTATTATTATTTTCTGCAGTTTTGATAAACATTCTTTACTGCTCCAATTTGTTGATATGTCTAATTTCATTTAATACATGATAGAGTTATTTAAAGTTTTGACTTAGAGTGTTGGAAGACATGACTGGACACATGCAAATTCTGTTGGGTATGTACAGAAAATAAAACTATGTTTTTTATGTATCTCAATGTAACCATGTCCAATGTACAAAGAACATCATATTTGTTGGATTAAACTGTTTTGCATTTCAATCTTTTCCAAATATTTTTTTTTGCGCAGACGTACTTTAGTAGTTAGTACTACCACTATATAAAGTAAGATGCCCAAGAAAACTATCCCCATAATAGCACTATGCCAGCCAGATATCTTGGCTACTTTTCAAGTACCAAATACCTTTGTAATAACATTTATTTCCATCCACGATTCATTGCTGAAAACTATTTAAAATATTATGATACCTTCACTTTAAAACATGATAGTTCTATTCTTTGAATATCAAGCTAGAAGTACTTAAGGATGAATCCCCTTTGCAATATTATGATACCTTCATTTTAAAACGCGACAGTCCTATTTTTTTCAATATAAAGGTAGAAGTACATTGGCTGAATCAATATTTGTGGTGGTAATTACATTTGTGCATGTGTTAACTATATTAACATCACTTTCTGATTACTGTTTTGTTCTTTATTACTGTTTATTACTGTTTTTGTTTGTGGATTTTATATTGAAAAAAACTATAGCATCTTTTATCTAACCTTTAGTTTAAAACAGGATAGTACTTTTATTTTTAATATCAACCTAGAAGTACTTTGCTGCATGTGGCTGTAAATACATTGCTGCATGAGTTACCTATGTTAAAACCATTTTCTGAAGGTAGAAGTACTTTTTCTGAAGTGAATGTATACAATGTTAAAACCAATAATGTAAATTTCATATATTTAACATATCCTTACCATGGCCTCTTATAGACAGGTTGTCAGTACAGATGCATACTCCTCAAAACTCAGTTTTGACAATATCCAACTTTTGTACCCTTTCTCTCAAATGAAAAATATAGCATTTTGACAACTATGTTACCACTCAGTACATGTATACACGTATAACTGAAAGATGTTTGTTTTAGTGAAAAATGTTTTGATGAAAAAAAAATGTTTGCTACAAAAGAAAATGGTTTTTAGAGTAAATTCACTAATATTGAAGTTAGTCGAGGATTTATGTTTTATATGACTTACAATTGAGTTTATAAGTCACTATTTAGTTAATATCATTTATTATTTTTGTTATTAACAGATATTAGTGGTGGTGAATTAATTAGGAACCATGGGATTCTATCTCTGGAGAAGGAGATGGTTGCTATATATGATGAAAATAATATAGTAATCTCTTTATAAAGATGGTATCCAACTATAACTCAAACTTACTTGACTTTCGTCACCACACAAAATATAACCTGCAAGATTCACCCAAATAATGATATGTATGCTGATGCGTGTGCTTCAGATAATTCAAGATGGGAAATATTTGGTTGGGTTTGTAAACATGATGGTGTAACCAAGTTTAGTAAGGGTCTTAAGTATACAAAAATATTGAGATGAGAAAATGCTTTAACTCATCTTTTCGTAGATTAATGAAGCTACAAATAAATTTGATGGTTTAAATGAACACAACCATTTTTTACTTTTCATTATATGAATTGGCTTGCACGTGTTAGACCAAGACATGATATTGGTGACTTTGGTCCTCCAAGATTATCATAGGAAAACTTGAATATAATTTCTGTTTATGAGCTAAAATAAATAAGTATTATAGTAGAAGCATCAAAACATGGAAACACATCTCCAGTCATAATGAACACTTCTCCGGAATGAAAGCGAAAGTGCAAGTTCATATAGTTTTTGCACAACCACCTCAGGAAGCATGCATTGGTATCAATCAACGATACCTTTACTAGACAAACCAAAACATATATAACATGTGCTTACTATTTTGCAGTAAAAGCATACAACATTACATATACTTCAAATTCATGTTGAAAGATCCAAAAATCTACTACACGTATTTTTAATATCCGTTTTTCATATGCATGTGCATCGCATGTGCCAATATACTCGTGTGTGTGTGTGTGTGTAGTATTTATGTGTGTACACATATCATTTCTAACCTTTAATTGTTTGTCGTTTTGAACAGTTGGACATTTTCTCTAATGGTTTTATTTGAGTAATGCAATTTTTTTGTTCTACATATTATCAGTACGTATTTAGTTTAAATTAGTGAAAACTTATATTATAATAAATATTGATTTTTTTAAAATTATATAGTTAAACAATAGGTTTATCCATATTGTACGGTTATACTAGTATATTTGTGCTACTAATTCGAATGCCATTGTTAAAAAGACAAATACCTTGTCATAATTCCACAACACCAAGTTTTCTGTGTAAAATAGAAAATTACGCTTCATTATAAAACGATAAACAATAAACAAATACCTTGTTCGATTCCTACCATGCGCTTCCCTATCCAATATAAATTTACCCGGGGGTATGGGGGATTGGATCAGCGGACGGCTTTACTATACCCTTCTCAGGAGTTTACCGACCCGCCGGATTCTCCTGGTTTTTCAAAAAAAAAAACTTATTTATAAGTGACATTGCAAAACACAAAATTCGATCCTGTGAAAAATAAGTTTATATTTATGATAAATTGGCAATGACCATTTTTTAGGCATAACTCTAAAATTTACCCAAAGTAAAAACACAATGTTTAACTTATTGTTTGAACTTCATGCATAGCAGACCACAAATTAAATGTTCATGTCAAGAAGGGAGAAAAGAGGATGCATGAATCACAAATAATTCGATGACAAATGTTCCCATTAAACTAAAACTCAATACGGGACACAAATTTACTTTCCAATTGCAAACACAACTAACAACACTCATTATCTAAGTCAAAAGATTACACTCTACGAGATCCAGTCACCACCACCCGCCTTAAAAGGTGATCCGCATCTCGGCTCCAAACAAAATAAAACTAAAAGTTGAAAGAAATAAAAATCAAAAGAACAAAGAAACAGGCATGCATGCATCAGAAGCAATCATCATGTGAGGAGAACACCCCATCGCTGATATCAACGAAAGCACCCAATATAAGATGATGGTGCTCCAGCGAATTCAAAATCAGTAGCCTATAGACCATACCTTCTAGATTATGCCACGTGTACAACTCCTCTTCCACTATCATCTGCACCATCGACTCCCTGAAGTCAACGTACGGCTCCGTAGACTCCTTCACCACCGCCATGCTTTCTTCCACCACCTTCTACTTCTTCTCCCTCCTCTTTCTAAAACTCAAGCTCATGACATCGTCCATGTGTGCAGCAGCAGTTCAGGTCGACGACTGCTGGGTGTTTGATTTGGTACCTGCTCTTGTATAAAGAAGCAGAAGATGGCATTGCCTACTGTTTGTTGTTCTTTACATTCAAACAATTGAGTTTTGTGATTGGAATATTCATGATAAATGCTAAATGTTGGGATCTGTGACTGAGTTAAGAGATGGAGTGGGTTAATTTGGTTGGATTTTTAATGAAAAGATTCTGCAATATTAAACACTGGAAAACTATTTTTATTTAGGAGATTAGAATGTAGATGTTGTGGGAAATTCTAACCACAGTACCCATCTAACCCAATTTGGTTTAACTATGATTAACCTTCAACCACAAAGTGCTATGTGAAAATAAAATAATCCTACATATGCATGAACCCACGATCTAATCTCAAAATCCTGAAAAAATGCTAAACCGAATCCTTGAACCCCACAGATCTTTAAATTTATGGAAAAACCATTGCTTCACTTTTCATTTTTTTTTCACATAATCAATTTAGCAAATAATTTCATAATCTTAGCTATTAAATTATTGGATTATCTTATCAATTTTGGATGACTTGATATATTATTAGTGTACGTTTTGTGAATAATTGTTGAATTGAAACTTTTTCATCTTAAAAAATAAGAAAATTTACAATTTTCCACTACAAAAATTATTATAGAATTTTTCCAATTAATATTTGTTATGAAATGTTCAAAAACAATTGTTTCAAAATTGAATATTAATTATAATTGGTTAAATTTTAATATTAATTAAAATAATATTCCACTTAAATTAGAAAAATAGAAAATAACGATCATGGCGATTTTCACGGTCTAATGGGTTTAACCAGGAACCTTTGATCTTGCACCAACGCAGTTCGACTCACGGTTCTGTCTTCGAAACTATGGTGTAGAGTATTCGATGTTGTATTGGTTAAATTTTTATTATTCAGTGTTTTAAAAATAAAATAAATGCGGACCCCACCATGCCTGATCAATGAAATGAGCGATTGTGCGCTAGTGCGAACATGAGCGTGTGTGATGATAGTAGCGCTTATATAAATACTTTGAAACCGGGATAGTCAAAGGTGGTATTATGCTAACATTTAGTGTTGTTTGCAGCCAAAAATTGGAACGCTAGCATTTTTGATGCGTTCGACGCACCGAACGTTCCACCGCCTATTTCCTCCCTCAAGTCCGTTCGACCCGTTGGAGAAAAAAGTGTTGTTGGCATTTGACACATTAGACGCCAACGACACTGATTTCTTAAATGGCTCTTCCTTCTCCTTCACCAATCTTCCTTCTATATAATCTCCCTTCTCAACCTCCATCTTCCCTACTCCAAACCAACAAATATCAATTTATTTCCATCAATCCGCTCAACTATTCAGGTAATTTTTAGCACACCTGCCTTTGTTTTTTCTGTACATCATATATTTTTTTGATAATTTTTTCAAACATAATGGCACACCGAAGAGCTCCTCATCAGTGGGCGTTCCAAGCTAGTTTGATTATGCTGAAATATGTTGTAGAAGCGTATTCAACCTAGTTGTATAAGACATTGACAGTATTGAACCGATAGACGAAGCAAAAATCCGACATAAATATGACAGTATAAGAAGAGATTGGGTTAGATGGAAAAGTTTGTGCAATAGAACTGGTGCTGGCTGGGATACTCGTAAACAAACTGTTAAAATAACGAGGAGTGGTGGAGTGATCGTGTAAAGGTATTTTCATATATGTAATTTTTTTGTTTGTAATCTTTTATTAATTTTATTTCTTGTAGGAATTTGAAATGACTATTCAAAAATTAAGAAAAGCACCACTTGAAAATGTGAAGCCGATACAACAATTGTTTCAAGGGATAGAATTCAACTGGACAGACAACGTATATGCCTGCTTCTACACAAAAACAACCGCAACAATTTACTCTTCCTTCTGTGCCAACCCAGTTTGATAGAGCATCGGCTTTTGAGGGGTTTTATAGTCAGCTAGATGATACACAAGAACAACCGCAACTAATTTCAAATTTGAATTAACCGACCAATCCTTTATTACAACAAACTCCAGCGCAACAAGCTCGGAACATTGGTTAATCTTTTGATGCACGTAGCAGTTCGAGAAGACATCATGGAGAAGCTGATGAGAAGTTGTATGACATCATTGACATAGTGCACGAAAGACGTGAAAAGATCTCGTACGACTTCAGACAGTCTGAATACAAACAACGTAGATTCAACATGAAATTTTGTAAACTACGTGGATATGGTTGCTCGCGTTAAATGTCATGGAGGAGGAGGAGAATTTAATTTTGACGAAGCGATGATAGTTTTTATGCAGCTCAATAATAAAAATGTATTCCATGCTCTTAACAACAAAATGACAAAAGAGTGGTTAACGTCAACAGTTGCAGGCGAAGGACATTCTGCAAACTACAAATCTTATCTAATAAACCAAGGTGGTGACAACAAATAGGATTTTTACTATAGTTGTATTTCTATTATGTAATTTATGCATTTTATCAGTGTATTTTTAATGCATGTTAATTAATTTAGATGTATTTCAATTTTTGTACTGTTATTTCATTTTAATTAAACTCATAAAACACAACAAAATAAATAATTAGTTACACTACACCATAACAACCATTTCGTAACACTTATTTTTTTGAGTTGCGACGCTTATTTGTGTTATAAATTAGTCACATCAATATGTGTTGCTAAGCTAAAAATGTGTGACCAAATACACATTAAAACATTTTTCATTCCTAACATATATATGCGTTGGGAAATCTGGTTAAATTGCAATTTCTAAAATGTTGCTAGGGCAAAAAATAAATCAGCCGCTTTTGTCATCCCTAACTCTACTCCTAACTTCTCAACGCTTGTTCCATTTCGGCCTCAACATCCGTAACCCTAATCTCAATTGCAATTTCGACTTGCGATTCCATTTCGGCCTCAAGATCAGGCGAATCAATTTCGGACAAAACTTCAAGCTCTCGATTTCGCCATCGACTCCATGCGCTAGCTCTCAATTTCAGATGATTACTTCAGGTGATTCGATTTCAGATGATTACTTCAGATGATTACTTCAGGTGATCCATGGTCTAAGCTTTGGGCTTTTGAAGTATTAGCGAAGGTTTGTGCTGTTGATAGCTAAAAATCGGACAGTGATCTAACAAAGTCGATCATAGTTTGTTTAGGTGATGATCCATGTGGCAGGGGCACTGGAAGGTATTGATATAGAACTATTTCGAGTATTAAAATTTGAAGCATTCGTTGTTCACGTTGTGGTGCTTACTAAGAGGAGATGTAGGCTTTTGGATCATGTTCAGATATATTTCATTGTTTATATCATAACGCAAGAATATGCTGTGAACATTTCTTAGTCCTGGAGACATGCTTATCTGCTTATTGTGGGAAAATTTTATTTAAATGAAATGCTGCTAAATAAAGAATGGTAAGACAAACAAGTAATTTTAGTTGTTTGATTATATTAACCTTACAGCGATAGACAAATCATAAAAAGTGAAACTGAAAATGTAAAAAGTTTGATTTTGGAATACTTATCAAGTACCAGAACTTATCTTATCGTCATAATCAAGACTTACGTCACCACACCAAGATAGTTAGTGATCCATACATTCTTAATTCAGCCTTATTATTCAATATAATGTACCGTAGAAAGATCTAGGAACTTTTATTTTTTATTTTATCCCTACAGTCAACTAGTTCTCCATTGTTCTAAAATCTGAACATGTTTTAATTTATTCAGTTTCATGTTCAATGTTTTAAAGAGGTTGTACTTATATTATTAAGAGTGAAGCTCCATTCCTGTTTAGTTTTTCAGATCTCCTATAGTGGTAGCATTATGAATTAAACATAAATTACTATGCAGTTGTTCGTCTTTTCCAGTAAGTCTAGTTAGTGCTCGCCTGTTTATTCCTATGTTAAATATGCTATACTGTCAAGAGTTTTTCTTCCAGTTTTATTTTATTGGTACTAATATAAAGAAAACACTATTTGGTAATTATGATTTATGAATGCAGTAAGTATGCATTATTGAAGGAACCGTAAACCGTACTATCTAGTGGTTAATTGTATGTATATTTTTGTGTGCAAGCTTTAGTAAAATTTTAATATATTGATTGGAACTATATTGCACGTATTTTGTTAACAAGTATGTTTTTCAGTATTATAAACTTTGAATACAAGTTAGAATGATGTATAAATTTTGTTTCAACTGTTCAACATATGGTTGAGTACTCAAATATAAATATGAAACCTGTTTTGGCTGATTACCAAAAATACAGCTTGAGCATGAAGCAACATAATACCATAGATATTTATTTGTTTTTGCGTGGATATATACACACTTTGATTTAGAGACAGAGAACAAAAGATAGCCTTTTTTTATACTTGATTCCTTGACTTAACAATAAATATGCATGTTGTTCATTTGTATTAATTTGTATTACAGAGAACTGTTGGAAGACAAAGGTTCTAAAATCAAGAAAAGCAACACCAGTTTTGAGCTATACACCTGTACAAGATATCCGATACTTTCTTTGATTCTAGAAGACCTTAAGGTACACATTTTTTTTTCATTGTACATGCTAACAAGATACATCAATATAGCTTATTATTTCCATATGATTGGGTTAATTATTGCGGATGCAATGTTGTTGGAAATGGGACAAGTGGGTTGATTTGACTGGGTATAAGTCGAAGAGTTATTAATTTTTTCTATATAAGTTTTCTAAAACTTTGTATGTGACTACCTCTGATTTTCTCTCTAAATATTTTTCCCATTTACTTTTCTCCTGTAGCTCCACTGATTTGGATGCATGGCAACTTGTTTCTTTTTAATCACTTGATTCAACTTTTAATTGTTTTGCTAAACATTGCTAGCATTCACATTACGTGGACAAACGGTGATGTTGTGACCAGATGCTATATTCTTTTTGCTTCTACCAATAATGAATATATATTAGATGAAAAAGGTTTAAGCCAATGGTATTAAAAATTAAATGTTATCGACATTCTCATCTAACCAACCCTTTTATACAAATTTGTTCTTTGGTTCTAACCAACCCGTTTACACTGATTAGGATATTAGTGAGGGATCTGATCTATTGAAGAGGTCAATCCCACTAACCGCATATTAAAATCACTTGCTATGTAAATAGAAAATACGAGGACAAAAAATAGAAACAAAAAAACATTTGCTCTATTTTATCTGTCTCTATTTAACAGGTTAAAAAAAGAAAAATTATTTCAGCCTCCTACTAACACTCCTATTTTTTACAATTTTTTCAGCTTCCGCAAAAGGGAACTGCCTGCGTTTTCAGCTCAAGACATGCAGTTCAAAAAACCAACTGGGATAATCACTGATAAGTGCATATCCGAAATAATCAGCTCAGATCTCCCATCTGTGTATGAGGTAAGTACAGTACTCCTTACTGCCTGCCTAGCTTGCCTTAACTGGAACAATTTTTAATTTCAATACAATGCGCTTCCTTCAAATCCTATCATGTTGATTACCTTTTTCTTTTGGGCTTTTTTTATGGTTAATAGGTCTTTAGTTTATAATATTGTATTATATAATGCTAATCCTATAAGGAATTTTTTGTTTACTGTGATTGTTTAAATTCAAATTAAGTTTTTGGAATTATGCTGTGTAATTCATACTAGTTTGTATTAATTGTATTCTTGTCTATTATTATTGGTGTAGGCTAGCATAATTCATATGTTTTTTTGTTCTTTATGGTTTTAATTCTGGTCTAAAGCATTTTTAGCTTGCTGTAGGGATATAGTAGTTACTGTAGGGATTTATCTGGTTTTTTAATTTTTTATTTATAACATTGTAGTTTGTTTTTCCTTTGTTGTAGGATTATATTAATTGATGTGAATGAGTATTTTCAAATTTTATTGTTAACACCGTGTTCCATTATTTATGGTATATAAGCCTTTAATTTACGTCTTTGATTCATTTACGATATTCAGCATTTTTAATAAACTGTTTAAGTTTTTTAAAACCTCTTGATCATTAGACCTATTTTTTTTAATCTATTGGTATACATGCCTTTATGAGTTATAAACAGTATCAGATTGGGATAATATTTGTCTTGTGTAATAGGCATAACCTGTTCATTGTTTCAGGCTTTATTCAACAGTTATTATTTTGTTTTTTAAACTCTTTTAATATAGGAGTTCTATACAGTTTTATATTGTATAACATTGTAATTTGTTATTCTTTTGCTGTAGGGTTATATTAATTGCTGTGAATGTGTAATTTTAATATGAGTTTGCTTTTCTTGTTACTAATGAGTTCCATTTTTGGTATATCTGTCTCTAGTTCATGTCTTTGACTCATTTATGTTATTCAGCTTCTTTTTATAAACTGTTTCGGTTTTTTAAACTATTTTGTTCTTTAGACTTACTTCCTTTTTAATCTATTGATTTGCAGACCTTTAAAAGTTAAATGCAGTTCAGATTTAGATATTATTAGTTAAATGCAGTTCAGTTTACTCACATATGCGTGAAAATACTTATGTTAATTCTACCAACCCATGCTATTCTCCCCCTTGATTTATTAATACAGTGAGATTTCAATTTCGGTGCTGATGATATCACAAATTTCTGATGCATTGACATAGGACTTTTTATTACTTACTTATAGGTTCATTTTTAATTCTTAATTAGACTTATTTTCTTTTTTAATCTATTGATTTGGAGGCCTTTAAGAGCTATAAGCAGTTCAGTTATTGATATTATTAGTTTGTGCAATAAGTGTTACCGGTTCTCTGTTTCAGGCTTCTTAATAGTTGTTACTTTGATTTTTTATTTCTTTTACTGTAGGTGTTATTATATTAGTTGAGTCTTTTATAACTCAAATTGAGTTAATATAATTTTTGTGTGGGTTTCATAATTGTTTGGAGGTAGGTTTCTTCTTATCTACTGCATTTTGTGTATGCGCCTTCTTGTTTACTGCATTTTGTTTAGGTTAGCTTGGTTTTTATATGCTTGAAACACGCTCTTGACATATAAGGAGTTGCAGTAGCTTTTTTATCACCTTCGCGTGACATTACATGTGATAATATTTCCAACCTATGTTGTTCTCCCCTTTGTATTTTTGACACAGTTTGTCTCCAATTTATGAGCTGATGCCATCTCAAATTTTCGATGTAGTGACATAGAAACAATAGGAAAATATTTTATTGCTTCAACTGGATTAGCATAAAACCTGCTTCAAATTTAATGTTGTATCGTTTGGTTACTTAATAATGACAATAGTTTAATGGATCAACAGAAAATTACACGAAAAAATAGTTAGAGCACTTCAGACTTGTGCATGCCTGTATATATTGTAAAATCCCACTGGCTATCCACTTTGTGCACACTAAAAGTCTACAACATGGTGTTGTAATTAACCGTTGTCTATTCTTTTACATGGTCAATGATTTAATATGTAATCCATAAAAACAGAATGAATCATTTTTAGCCAACGGTTGATATAAACGGGGAAAATTGGGCCACATTTACTGATTTAATACCGCATAAAGGAATCAAATCATACATAAAATATATTAAGATTGTTTAATGATTTTGCAGGTTAGACTGCTTGTTAGTTTGCTGAAGTGTGTTGGTACTGGTGAAGTGCCCTGTAGGAAAATGTTAAATATGTTCATTTTCTCTTGAATTACATTGCTTTTAGCATGCATCTTTTTTTTTCAAAATTATAACATGAGTTTTCATTATTAATTATCAACTTAATTTAATGTTCAATTTAATTTTTATAAAGGAACTGCAAATTCAATTTAACGTGATATTAAATGCAGGCACTTCTAGAGGAAGCGGAAAAAAAGAGGAAGTTGGATGATAGTTCTAAGGGTGGAGTCGAAGATCTTGAAGATGACCCAATTGCGGAAGTTTTTAGTTCCGACACGAAGAAAAATTATTGTCGAGCAATTACTTCTATGTTATCAAACAGTTCCGACAGTTTTTCGTATTCGGTATTTGTAGAATTTCACTATGAAATTTACGTTGCCTTTTGTATTCCAATTTGACATTATTATGAAGTAGTTGATTATGTATTGAATTAACCAACTTAATTATGTATTGTACTTGTTATGAAGTAGTTGACATTGTTATGAAGTAGTTGACTATGAAATTTATATTGTTATTTGATCAGCGGACGACTTTACTATACCCTTCTCAAGAGTTTACCCACCCGCCGGATTCTCCTGGTTTTTCAAAAAAAAACTTATTTATAAGTGACATTGCAAAACACAAAATTCGATCCAGTGAAAAATAAGTTTATATTTATGATAAATTGGCAATGACCATTTTTTAGGCATAACTCTAAAATTTACCCAAAGTAAAAACACAATGTTTAACTTATTGTTTGAACTTCATGCATAGCAGACCACAAATTAAATGTTCATGTCAAGAAGGGAGAAAAGAGATGCATGAATCCTAAATAATTCGATGACAAATGTTCCCATTAAACTAAAACTCAATACAGGACACAAATTTACTTTCCAATTGCAAACACAACTAACAACACTCATTATCTAAGTCAAAAGATTACACTCTACGAGATCCAGTCACCACCACCCGCCTTAAAAGGTGATCCGCATCTCGGCTCCAAACAAAATAAAACTAAAAGTTGAAAGAAAATAAAAATCAAAAGAACAAAGAAACAGGCATGCATGCATCAGAAGCAATCATCATGTGAGGAGAACACCCCATCGCTGATATCAACGAAAGCACCCAATATAAGATGATGGTGCTCCAGCGAATTCAAAATCAGCAGCCTATAGACCATACCTTCTAGATTATGCCACGTGTACAACTCCTCTTCCACTATCATCTGCACCATCGACTCCCTGAAGTCAACGTACGGCTCCGTAGACTCCTTCACCACCGCCATGCTTTCTTCCACCACCTTCTACTTCTTCTCCCTCCTCTTTCTAAAACTCAAGCTCATGACATCGTCGCTGGATGAAGAGAGCTTGCTCCGCGTTGACTTTGCCTTGGCAAAGAGAGAGAATAATAGCTTGGATCACCGTCCACGTGTGCAGCAGCAGTTCAGGTCGACGACTGTTGGGTGTTTGATTTGGTACCTGCTCTTGTATGAAGAAGCAGAAGATGGCATTGCCTACTGTTTGTTGTTCTTTACATTCAAACAATTGAGTTTTGTGACTGGAATATTCATGATAAATGCTAAATGTTGGGATTTGTGACTGAGTTAAGAGATGGAGTGGGTTAATTTGTTAGGATTTTTAATGAAAAGATTTTGCAATATTAAACACTGGAAAACTATTTTTATTTAGGAGATTAGAATGCAGATGTTGTGGGAAATTCTGACCACAGTACCCATCCAACCCAATCTTGGTTTAACTATGATTAACCTTCAACTTCAAAGTGCTATGTGAAAATAAAATAATCCTACATATGCATGAACCCACGATCTAATCTCAAAATCCTGAAAAAAAGCTAAACCGAATTCTTTGAACCCCATAAATCTTTAAATTTGTGGAAAAACCATCGCTTCACTTTTCATTTTTTTTTCACATAATCAATTTAGCAAATAATTTCATAATCTTAGCTATTAAATTATTGGATTATCTTATCAATTTTGGATGACTTGATATATTATTAGTGTACGTTTTGTGAATAATTGTTGAATTGAAACTTTTTCATCTTAAAAAATAAGAAAATTTACAATTTTCCACTACAAAAATTGTTATAGAATTTTTCCAATTAATATTTGTTATGAAATGTTCAAAAACAATTGTTTCAAAATTCAATATATTAATTATAATTGGTTAAATTTTAATATTAATTAAAATAATATTCCACTTAAATTAGAAAAATAGAAAATAACGATCATGGCGATTTTCACGGTCTAATGGGTTTAACCAGGAACCTTTGATCTTGCACCAACGCAGTTCGACTCACGGTTCTGTCTTCGAAACTATGGTGTAGAGTACTCGATGTTGTATTGGTTAAATTTTTATTATTCAGTGTTTTAAAAATAAAATAAATGCGGACCCCACCATGCCTGATCAATGAAATGAGCGATTGTGCGCTAGTGCGAACATGAGCGCGTGTGATGATAGTAGCGCTTATATAAATACTTTGAAATCGGGATAGTCAAAGGTGGTATTATGCTAACATTTAGTGTTGTTTGCAGCCAAACACTACCAGAAATGTAACTAGCAAAGGCATTTTCCTAAAGCCCTTAATATTGATAATAGAGGCTAAAACAATAATCAAATTGCCTGCAAAAGTATGAGAGGCAAATTAATGATTGTCCCAAAAAGTGTTGCCTCTAAAAGCATATAAGGGAAAATAATATTTTTAACTTGCCTCTGTTACTGAGTCATATTATGACGTGGATATATACTCAAATCTGAAAGCAGGCATCAACTATTGCCTTAAATAATTGCACTAAAGACAAATAAAAAAGCCTCTACAACTCACTACAATAATTTATAATAATTTATAGTAATGGCAAAACAAACCGCCTCTAATAATTATCAGATATTATTGTCACAGGTCTATACAATCTAATCATGAGTTTGCTGAGCATAAGGAATACAAATGGAAAATAATATACACATAACATTTTACATTTACGCAGATACAAACCAGTTCAGATATAATAGAGGAATGTGGTAAAAGACATAATTCACATGCCATACACTAACAAAAGAACACCGTCTGTTAAATTAAAGTAATATAGTTTCATCCTTAAACGCGACAAACTAGTATTAAGCTGCAAACTGCAGCCTTATTCAAACACAAACAAGAAAAGAAAAAAAAGTATTCTTAAAGATACATGAAAACAAACATTCCAAAAAAAAGGAGACATAATATAACCGTCAAATCTGTTAAACCAATTACTTATCTGAAGTTGATCCTTGAGCCATGAATTGTAGAAAATCCATATCATTAAGGGTTGCTATAAAGTCTCTTGTAGGTTGAGACACTTGAGCATACGATGATGGATAATACAGGTGCGGATAATAGATAGGTCCAAACGGTGGATACGATAAATTTTGTTGGAAGAGTGGTTGTTGTTGGGAGGATGATTGCTGTTGATTGGGTGGTTGATGCTGGTTTACTAGGTGCTGACTTGTGTGAAGGGGCTCTTCTTGTGCAGATGATGGTTGTTCAGGTAAGGATCGAGGATTTGATGACAAATTTTGAGAAGATTGTATCATATGTCGTAGCTCCTCTATCTCCTTCTCTTGTTTCTCATTGATCATTTGTTGTTTTTCATACATTTCTTTTAGACTCAAGCATTCAGATTGTAGTAAAGCGTAAGCTTGACCTCTGCGTGATCTACGAACCATTGATGCAGGTTGAGTTTCTTGAACCCAAGGAACCATGTCTGGCGTTACAACTTCTCCGTAACCGCGAACTCTGCCCCCGGTCTCAACTCCCCTTGCTGATACATATGCTTGTAGCCTTACCTCTGGTGTAACCTCTCCATTAATATCACTTAGTTCAACCAACTTCTGTGATATGAGTGCCTACAAAATATTGCATCAGCACAAAAGTAAATTCACTTTCATCATTCATGAATATATAATATAATACTATGAAAAGAATAATCTGATGGTATATCAATATGCTCATTACTAGTGATGATGCCTATACTACAGCAAAAGTTACTGACAAAGTACAAGAATGTATAGGGACGGGCCTTCTCTATCAAATATACAGTTCAAACTAACATTGAGATAGCTACTGCCAGCTTTACATAAAGTCTTAGTTAAATAACTCTAAATAGTTCTGATATTTTACAAAATGTAAACGTAAAATTTTCATATTAATTGCATCAATTCGATTCACCCTATGAGCTAACTAATGATATTTACCAGCATTGAGATATTTCATTCAGTATGAAAGTGAATAAATTGAATATATATTCAAAAGAAGCTATTGAATTCCATTAAAAATATATCATTTAGTATCTTAAAATTTTGGGACTTACTCTGGAAAAACAGCTAATCATAATTATCATTGAAACAGTATTGGTAAGGTACAGGAAATGAAACAGTATTGATTCAAGATAGGCACGTCTTAATTATTGAGCTGGCACCAACTCTGTTTTTGTATTGCATTGCATTGCAATATGGTTTTCAAAGGCAAAATGTTTAACAAACAGAAAGCTGAGAATTCTGGAAACGCACTGAATCAAGTTCAACATTAAGATGTTACAAACAACTAATCATAAATAACCATTGAAAATTTTATCATCATATTGTATCTTTGATTAACTGGTAAAAAAAAATCAAATAGTTGATATACTGATGTTACCTGGAAAAGGATTTATATAAGATAGTTTTAAAAAACAATATAATGAGTAAAAAATATTATCAAAACTCTAAAAATGCTTATGAGCATACCAAGGGTGAAATAATATTTTCAGAGTTTTCCCTTATTGACTTCCTTGTTTACAACAAAACCTTAACTATGTATCAGATCAAATTCAAATATTACACGTAAGTATTAACACCATCACTGTGTACTTTACCTCAATACAAAAGGCCTTCTATTTATTTTCTTTTTGTTGCCAGATTTCATGTAAAGCAAGTACTTTTAACTAAGGATAATACAGTTGAGTGTGTATTTTAACTAAGGATAAAGATAATTATTTGCTGGAAAAATAATGCCAGATCTCGTACATTAATGATATCTTTATCTTTTATATAGAGAAAAAATGTTATTTTAAAATATAGATAATTGTTTGCTGGAAAAACAGTTGAGAAAAAATATTAACCTACTAATTAACTAATTATTTGTTTTGCAGATATTCCGCAAGGAAGCACTTTTCTACGGACATGATAACGAAGATCTGCTTGTTAAATTTGCAAAGGTAAATTTTGGCTTTAGTATGTTTTGAATGCTAAGCTAACCATAACATATACAAAGCCTATAATGCCTCCTTCGAGAGTCTGTCACAAGTATTTATAATACATTTGAAATTAGATATCAATTCATTTGTAAACAAAATATTATACCTTACACTATAAAAATATTGGTCTTTACTGCAGTTCAACTAAGTTTTTATATGCTAAACTAAGAGACGCATGAACCTACTTGATAAAATCCATGTATTATTGTTCAATTGCAAACCGCACAGCAGTAGCAATAGCATTCTAGGAAACATTAAACAAATAACTTTGTTTTATAAAGGTAATTGAAAAAATTGTAGTGGTTGATCTTTTGATTGACTTACTATATTAAAATGATGCGATATATATAGCAATTAGCATAATCTGGAAAAAGATGAATAGTATTTTAAGAAACAACAAATTTAACCTCAAAGGATATCATACGTACCCCCATTTGCTCAGAAGCATCGTCGACCCAACTTCTTTGCTCATCCTTTCTCTTATGAACTAATTCATACGCCTCAATTGGATCGGGTTCGTGGCCATGCTCTTTTTCCTGTTTCGACAAAAGATACATCAACCAGCAATAAAAACTGCATGATGAACAAAAAAAATTTAATCCAAGAAAAACTAAGGTTTTATAATGAAAGCTTAAGATTCATAAGTTATATAGAACAGTTATATATTAGATATGTGACTTGTAATAGAACTTATTCTTCGACACAAAGAGAACAAAACTGAGGATTCGGCGAACATAATGTTGTTGCATTTATTAGAAAAATTGGAAACTACTTTTCTCTAGAATAAGTAATGGGTATTCTATTTTTGTAATAAAAAAGTTAAAAGTTCATATACAATTATTTTAGTTTGTTAAGTAAACAACCTAAAACGATCACAACAAGAGATATCTGCAATAATTAAAAAAAGAGTAAACCACATGTTCATATGAAAATAATATGACTAGCTCATTATAATGATAAAAGGAATGCAGCAAACACGATTACTTACAAATCCAGCATAGTGTCGCACGAAGCACTTTGATCCACCTGTGTGACTCATTTTCAGTTTCTTACGATTGTCAGTGTTTCTTTCAACCCTTATCTGATATTATTAACAATATTGATCATAAAAATTATATATCTTTATGTGTACATATGAATTTAAAAGGGATATATGTCTCTTACTTTATTTTTGGAATCATTATCCCAATAGTTTACCATTTCCCTCCATTGATCGTTGTCTACACGATCATCTCCACATGTAAAACGTGATGGTGACCCAATATGTGGAGTGTAATACTTATCTTTTAAGTTGGCTCGGTTGTTCCGTACTCTTTTGGACAGTCTCTTTAGCAGTGAATGACGAATTTTAGGAATGTGAGGGATATCTTCAGGACGCCAATTAATAGTATCCTTGAAACAAACATAAATTGTGTTACATTTACCAGTTATAGTTGCATATTAAAGCAAGAATTATATTCTTACAGTAAATAAAATTGACAGTAACGTCTGGTTTCATTTTAAATTAGCATGAAATTTCAAATTACACCAACTTACCGATATTACTTTCCATAGTTTGTCCATATATGCATCATCATATGCTCTCCAGTCTGTTGGTGATAGGGGAAGAAGATTATAATTTCTCGCCAAACTACCCAAGTACCTTCCTAATTGAGCATCTTTTGGTACCACACACAATCCATCCTTTGTGAACTCAATGCTCTCTTTCCCTAATTTGCCCCATTTAGGTTTGTTGTAGCCACGTCCTTTTCTCTTTATTAATCTTGTTAAGTAGAAGATAGGGTACATCAGTGTATGAGTAGTAATCAGTACATGTAGGCATAAAAAATAATTAATTATAAGTTGCAAAATCATACCGCCATTTTGAGAGCCATCATTTTCTTGCATGTCATCATCAAAATTAGAATGTCCATAGGTGCTCATCTATTAGTTAATAATATATTTGTATAGCAAAATCATGTACCATTAAATTGGAAAATTCTAAGCATTCACACTGAATCTATAACAATTCACAAGAAAAAGGAATAAACACACAATGCATATGCAAATTAAAATGAAAAACATGTCATAAATAGTAATAATGAATTCCAATTTCAGAGAAAACTAATATAAGAAAGCATATCATAAATTTAAACATGAATTCGATTATTATATTTCGTCCTCACTCTCGTTTTCAGTCTCTCCTTCGTTAGAGGCATCCTCTTCAAATGTGGAGGCATCTACTGTGGTCATTGGTAAAACTTTGTTAACATAAACACCATGAACATCCGTCCTTAGCTGGAGCTCTTCATTATCTAAATTCGGATCATCAAGATTTAGTGTGGCATAGTAGTCGTCTATGTCTACTTCGTCATTATCTTCTATTAAATCATAGAAATCTCTCGGCTTTGTTTTAACCACAACACTCCAATCTGGCTCTTTTGGATCAACAACATAAAACACTTGGATGGCTTGTGATGCCAAAATGAATTTATCCTTATTTTGTGCCACTCGATTAAAGTTCACTAAGTTAAATCCATAAATATCTTTTTTTTCCCTGAATTATTTACCCAATCAGATTCGAATAAAATAACTTTGCATGCTTGATCATCACTTTCACCTAGAAATCTATAATCAAGCTCATAAATCTTCTTTAAAACCCCATAATAATCGACATTACCAATGATTGGGCTACAATCTCTTACGCTCGAATAACTTGAGGTTTCAGCATTCACAAAGACGCCACAATTTTGATTTTTATATCTATCATCCATAGATTTAGTTCGAAACCTGTAACCATTTATAACATATTTATTATATTCCTTAACGGTCATATTTGGACCATTCGCTAGTCGAAGCAAATCTTTTGATATTGAGGAATCTCCCATAGCATAAAGATTATTTACCTATAAATATAACAATATTATATTAACAATAATTTTAAAATACGGTGTATAAATTGAGAAAGATATTTACGTGATGTCGAAACCAAGTAGTAAATTCTTTGTTTCTCAAACTCTCCACTTCTCGAATCGTTCTACGTTGATGAATTCTACGCAATTCCCTCAACCTCTTACTGTCAAAACAGAAGCCGAGAAGAAAAAAAGAGTCGGTCATTCATTGCTAAAATTGAAGTACATATTTGATATTAATGAATGTGATCTTACTCTAGAAAAAATGTGACTTCGCTACAGTTGAATAAGACACAAGTGTGGCATTGTTCCCTAACGCTTTTTTCCAAATTAACTTCTGTACATTTGCCTAAATGATGACTAGAGTTTGCAAAAATTAATAGACCCTCTTCGATATTGCGAGGCAATGATGTATCAGCATTCCGACCACGTCGATTATTACGAGTTTCAATACCTGCCAAATACATCGAACAAAATGACACACACTCTTCTGCAAGGTATCCAACAGCAATACTTCCTTCTGGATTACTCTTGTTGCGAACATATCTTTTTAGTGTCTGCAAATATCTATGAACGACAACAAAAGATAATTCTTAAAGGGTATTTACAATGTTTACAAATATCTTTTTAGTTTTTGTAAAAACATAATTTTATGATGTATATTTTAATATGTGAATTATGCTTTGATACTACCTTTCAATAGGGTACATCCAACGATAATGCACTGGTCCAGCAATTGCAGCTTCATCCGCTAAATGAATAATTAGGTGAACAGATATGGTGAAGAAGGAAGGAGGGAACATTTTCTCCATCATGCATATGACTAATGCAACCCTACATTTAAGTTGACTAATTGATGAAGCATATTTCTTTTTACTACATAGTTGTCTAAATATTGCAGATAACTCGAGCAAAACAAGAATGAGTGGTCTAGGCAAAACTCGTCTAATTGCAAGTGGAAGTAAATGTTGCATAATTATATGATGATCATGACTTTTCAAGCCATGTAACTTTTTCTCCTTTACATCTACACAACGTGCAATGTTAGTAGAATATCCATCAGGGACGCGTACATTTGAAAGAACTTACAAAACAATATTTTTTCCTCATTGGTTGTGAAAAATATCACTGGAGGTATATATGTCCTATTTCCTTCACGAATAGGCTGAAGAGATTTTCTTATATTTAAACTTTCCAAGTCAGCTCGAGCTTGAAGTCCATCCTTTCCTTTTTTTGGTACACCAAGTAATGTCCCCAAAATATTTTCATTTACATTTTTCTCCAAATGCATAACATCTATGTTATGTCGCATTAGAAGATGTTGCCAGTAAGGTAAGGTAAAAAATATGCTTTTTTTCTTCCATGGTCCAATAACTCTTGATTCCCTGGTGGAATTGATCATCCTTCGTCGTTTTTTTCCAATAATCTGCTCATGTATTGGCGTTTTACCGAATGTAAATTTTAAATTGGATAGTTGTATCAAACATTCAATTCCGGTTAATGGTTTAGGTGCAAGATCATTCTCACGCTTCCCATTAAATGAGTGTACATCAAATCGAAACCTATGTGTTACAGGCAAAAATCTTCGACTTCCTAAATAGCCTTGCTTTTTACTATTTGGTAAGCGCACTGAACATGTTTCGTGGTTACAATGTGGACATGCAAGTTTTCCAGATGTACTCCATCCTGATAAATTAGCATAAGCAGGTAAATCATTTATAGTCCATAAAACAGCTGCTCTCATATTGAAAGTTTGTTTGGTTAAAACATCATATGTTTTGGTACCAACTTCCCATAACTCTTTTAACTCATCTATTAATGGTTGCATATATACATCAATGTCCTTTCCAAGTTCGTGAGGTCCAGGAATTAGCAGTGACATAACAAGATAAGGTTGCTTCATACACAACCATGGAGGTAAATTATAAATAGATATGATAACTGGCTAAGTGCTATGTTTACTGTTCATGTGTGAAAATGGGTTGAACCCATCACTTGCAAGTCCAAGTCGAACATTCCGAACTTCAAAGCCAAAATCAGGGTATAGAGAAAGTAGATGCTTCCAAGCTGGAGAATCTACTGGATGTCTCATAAAACCATCATTTGAAATACCAACTGAATGCCATATCATATGTTCTGCAGTATGCTTAGACATGTACAACCTTTTCAATCTAGGAATTAAAGGAAAATAACGAAGCACCTTAGCTGATACTTTCTTCCCATTATTTTTACCTTTAGTGCCTACTTTGTATCTTGAGACCCCACAGCGAGAGCAAGCATCCAAGTTTGATGTTTCTTTCCAGTATAACATGCAATCATTTATACAAGCATCAATCTTTTCATAAGGTAGACCAAGTTCATTAATAATTTTTTTTGCTTGAGCATGTGATTTCGGTAAACAATTATCTTCGGGTAACGTATCTTTGAATGCTTCTAAAAGCAGAGAGAAGGTCGAGTTACTTATATTCCCCAAACACTTGATCTGGTACAATTTTACAACCGCGTCCAATTTTTTATACTTACTTCCAACATATAACCTCTTATTTGCTTCATCTAACAACTTGTAAAAGCTTTCAGCCTCGGGTGTTTGTCCTTCACAAGTAAAAGGATGTGATGATGAATCGACACTTTGTGTATGTTGCATAAATGTTTCACTAAGAAAATCATACATGTCACATCCCTCTCTTTCATCATTAATATCGACCGGTGTATTATTAACCGAACTGACATGAGTTTTGCTTTCTACATAAGACTCATCAAGATAAGTTTCACCATGATGTGTCCAACGAGCTGTCATATATAAGGGATCCATTCCGTACCAAAGAAGATGACCACCAACATTAACTCTATCATTGAAATAACGATTGCAACATTTTTTACAAGGACATATGATCTTATTCTGACGTGCGGATGTGGAAAAGGCCTCGTCCAAAAATAGTTCCATCCTTTTTTTATACTCATTTGAATTCCGATCCAAATTTACCCAACTTTTGTCCATTATATAATACCAACTGCCACAATAACATAGCAAAGCAATCTTTAAACAAAATTTTATGATTTTAATACAATACTATTATTAAAAATAATTTTAATAAAATGATAACAATTTCAATATTAAACTTTCCTAAACCAACTTTCTTTACGATACTATTAATTTTTTAGACTGCATTTCAAAGTTAATAAACAACTTTCCCTGTTACAAAATCATCATTTCTTAAACTAACTTTCTCTAGTACATAATCCCTTATATTATTGAAGGGAACATAAACAAATTTTACATAGATAGGTTGCATTTGAAATTTATTCACATAATTTTTTTTAATGAAAACCCATAAAGCTTTATCTTACAACCAACTTCCACATGAATGCGTCACAACGTTGAAACTTCCAAGATAACTTAGTTATGAACGTTTATAAGGGAATCCGAGCTAACATATACTTCATGTAATGGTAGGGCAAAACTGTAATATCAGTATATAGTAATATGAAAGTAAGTTAGTAGAAAATGGTACAAGGCCGTACTCCATAGAAAACTATAACAGAGCGACATTTTACGCTGTCTACAAGTGGCCAGAGCCCAATTGATAAGTGAATAGGAATAACATAGTCCAACATGTTTATAGAGTATACTTTAACGTCATATATTGAAAATATACAGCATATCGTTATAAACGGTTCACAAAATTTCGACGGCATTTCTTTTTACTTTTTGTTTGTCATATATTGTGAATTCTTGCTATAAATCCTTGTATTTTTAATCCTTTCATTATATGTTGTCTGCCCTTGCATTTCCATTCATGCTTCTATCCACAAAACAAAAAAATCAACCTTTAGTGCTTTTCGTACATGTTTCTACAGCTTAAATATAAACTATAAAGTATATCAATGTTCTTTTTTCCTTATTATATGTCTATTTCTGTTTTGCTGCAATACAAATTAGACGATGCATTAGTGGTTTTGCTTACTCCGTTCTCAAATACCGTAACAAGCGTGCAAATATATATTACTTTCTATCCATTATAAGCTATGATCAACACCATACTTTGCTTTTACACTGCTACCTTATGTACACTGCAACTACAAGCCACTGACAGAACAAATAAGAGAATAATTTAGTAGTAGTAATAGTTTAACTCATATAATACAAAACAGAAATTTATCTTTTGATGTATATGGCTACATATAAGATAACTGACCTATGAATTTTTGTTTTATTCATGATAAATCTTCTTCTAAGTTTGCATTGATAACAAATGAAAGCTAAGGGTCACTTTATGTAGCCAGTCATAATTTTTTACAGCCAAATTATTGCTCACTCATGCGCTAACGCATTTTCAAGTATTTTTCTCTTCTGAAAACATGTACCATGAAGAAAAATAATCTTCATTCATATTCTTCAAAATTATGCTTCAACTGTACAAAAATGAATTTCTTTAAAAGATGATTGGAATGTAAACAACATTCTATTTTAGCAAAACTAAATAACAAAAGAGATACATGTTATCCTTTGTCTTTTTTATCATTCATGAGGGAGAGTTTGACTTAGCTTGAGTAGTACTAGCAATGTGATAGAAGCAACCGTTACCAATATATAACATAATCAACCTTAATCATAGGGTTTATGTTAATATTTCATTACCTTCATATTATGTTAAAAGATGATTGAAATGTTAACAACATTCTATTTTAGCAAAACTAAATAACACTTTAAAAAATTCTTTTTAACAATAATGAATGATGGGCTTAAAATTGAAGGAAACATAAAAGCAGGTTAAGGTGACGTAACACTCTTCTCAAACCTGATTCATAATCAAAAGCTTCTATACTTGCATCTAATTTAGTACATAACTATAATTAGGTCACTAAGAAAATAAAAACATGCATACCCAGTCCTGATTATAGCAAGTTAAGGTAGTTTTCCAGAAACAGTCGGCTTAGCTTTGTCAAAGACCTTGGTCTATGATGCCCATGCTACCTTAAACTTTCTTCTTCTCTTTTTGAGAACTCTATATTTATTCACATAAAATGTGTTTGTTCCTAGTTATTTAAAGTGAAAAATCTTGGTTTCAGTTGCTGGTTTCGTAGTTTATTATTGTTCCCTCGAAATAGTTGGATTTTTATACATTTATGTTTAATATGTATTTTTTGAGGGTTCATTTATGTTTAACATGAATATGATTGTCATGTTAAACTATATTTATTGCATATGGAAGCGGGCAAGAAATATATAAGCTGAGCAAAAATGTATCAAACTGTGCTCCAACTGACTTTGCAAACGTAACTGCAAATACAAACTAAATTTGCACTTACAACTAGGTTCAAACTTGATTTAGCAAATGAGTTCAAACTTGGTTTGCAAACCGACTGTGCAAGTGCATGCTCGATTTTGCAACATTCGGTTTTGCAAAACTGAGTTTGAAACTCAAACTTGCAAAACTGAGTTTGCACTCAGTTTTGCAAACAGAGTTCGCAGACTCAGTTTTGCAAACCGAGATTCGATGCTTAATTTGCAAAATTGAGTCTACAGGCTCAGTTTTCCAAACTAATGCAAACTGAGTTTGCAAATGCTAGCCAAGTTTGTAAACTTGGTTCATATGCGCAAACAAAGTTTTACAAATTCATGAGTACAAAAAAAGTAGGCTTGAGTTGTAACTAAGTTTTCAACCTCTTGATTTTGAAGTTAAAAGTTTTTATTGGGTGTTTATATTAAATGCAGGAACTTGTAGAAGAAGATAGATGAAGTGTATGGTATGTTTGTATATGCACAAAAGTGACGATTTGATATAAATAATCCAATAACAAAATTAGCAGCTGTTATTCACCTCCTCACTCAGCACTTACGCAGTGATACAAACCGCTCCCCAACGTAGATGCACAACAATGTATGATATGCCCACAAAACCATTAATACTTTTTAAACTAACACATGATTTTCCCTAATGTTAGTCAACTGTAAATTCAAATTAACACACAAGATTATTTTACTGGAAAATTAATATGGAACAATATGAATAAATTATCCCTAATTTTTCATTAAATCATTTCATCTCTTTAAAATGATGAAAAGTCAGACCAATTTCAACTCTATATAATGGTTCGTTAGGAAACTTGTTTTAGCCATGGCTGTATATCAAGAATACAAAAAAAATTCATACGAAATCGGTAATTACGAAAAGTTTTATGGCTTAAATTTCTCCAATTATCCAAAAGAATTTAAATTTCTATAATATGATTTTAGGTATCTATTCTTTCCCTTTTTTTAATAATTTAATCCACGACGGCGTCAAATTCATACATCTTGAACTTTCCGAGCATTGAACTGCACCGTACTAAAAGCATATAATACCATGAGGTTTTACTATGTTGTTTTACTAAAAGCATATAATGAGTAACATGAGATTTTACTCATTAGTTCTCAAATAGACATTATATAATGAATTTTTACACAAGCAGCTAAAAAAGGTATACAGACGTGCAAACCCTAATGCCACTGCAAGTAGCCAGTAATTGTAATTAAGATTGAACCAAATAATTAAAAAAACTTTTGTCTAGTTCAATCAATATAGGAGTAAGTGTTTACATTTCAAACAAAACTGAGATAATCCTCAAAACTTTAGTTACATAAACCAGACTATATAAGTACTGTGCACTAACAAATAATGACTACTACTACATAAAAGATAAGATCAAAAATATTCAATCGGATAGTATCGTACACTCAAAGCATGCCATGGAGCTTTTTTCTGATTATATATGTTCCATCTATAGAAGAAAAGAGAACCTGCTTACTACAAAGTCAGGATTTGATTTTATAATAGGCCTTTTCTAACAAAGTGATAAAAAAAAGTAACTTCTTGACAGTAGATACATTTTGATTTCATAATAAACATTTGCAAACAAAGAGAGCACAGGTTGTATTTTTTAAAGGTTATGATCTGAAAGTATATTTTTATCTGCGTCTACAGAGCAAGCTGGAAGTTTGCCCTATTTCCTACTGGGATAAGGAAACAAAAGAGTAGGATGGTATTCTTCTTGCTACTCCAATGTGTAAAGTAAATTCGTTTGTTACTCGTCTTCTTCTTACTATAAACTGTAAAAAACCATAATTTACCCCGAATTATAACACCTATCCCCTACCGAGCTGTCCCTACCGCCTACATGAATACACTACAAAAGTTAAGATGCCCCATTATCGATTTTTTTTTCTTCTGATTTGTGCATCAACAATCAATTTTAACCACTTTAACTACTACAAATCTACATGGAAATTTAGGAAAACATCAAACAATGGAAAAAAAAAATTAATCAGTAAAAATCTTTGATGAAATAACTGTACGGTGAAAAAACAAATTTCAATTGCGAATAGGATTAAAAAATAAAGGTAAAATTTACCTTAAAAAGCACCTGTTGATATGCTATCTAGGGTTTTGTCTCCGGAGTGATTGCAAATGAACGACGATATGATATGAATTTGGCGGGGAAGGAGGAAAATGAAAAGCATGAACTCCATCGCTGATCTATCGCCACTTTCCACCAGCCGTATTTTTTAATTTAATTTTAATCTGAGAAGAAAAGAAGTGGAGGCGTTTGAATAGGCAATTTTTATTTTAATCGGAGAGTTAATATCCTTTTGCCCTTAATATAGGTAGTGACGTGTCTAGTTGATTTTTCAAATTAAGATAATTTCTTGGAATAATAATAAAGACGGTTTCATGTGACTGTACTGACATTATTAGAGCCATTAGTTTTTTTTGCCCGTAATTGATTATTAGTAGGGGGATAAGTTATATTTTGCCTCTACTTGTTTGCCTTAAATATTCATAATTTCAGTAGTGAAAAATTGGAACGCTAGCATTTTTGATGCGTTCGACGCGCCGAACGTTCCACCGCCCATTTCCTCCCTCAAGTCCGTTCGACCCGTTGGAGAAAAAAGTTGTGTTGGCATCTGACGCATTAGACGCCAACGACACTTATTTCTTAAATGGCTCTTCCTTCCCCTTCACCAATCTTCCTTCTATATAATCTCCCTTCTCAACCTCCATCTTCCCTACTCCAAACCAACAAATATCAATTTATTTCCACCAATCCGCTCGACTATTCAGGTAATTTTTAGCACACCTGCCTTTGTTTTTTCTGTACATCATATATTTTTTTGATAATTTTTTCAAACAGAATGGCACACCGAAGAGCTCCTCATCAGTGGGCGTTCCAAGCTAGTTTGATTATGCTGAAATATGTTGTAGAAGCGTATTCAACCTAGCTGTATAAGACATTGACAGTATTGAACCGATAGACGAAGCAAAAATCCTACATAAATATGACAGTATAAGAAGAGATTGGGTTAGATGGAAAAGTTTGTGCAATAGAACTGGTGCTGGCTGGGATACTCATAAACAAACTGTTAAAATAACGAGGAGTGGTGGAGTGATTGTGTAAAGGTATTTTCATATATGTAATTTTTTTGTTTGTAATCTTTTATTAATTTTATTTCTTGTAGGAATATGAAATGACTATTCAAAAATTAAGAAAAGCACCGCTTGAAAATGTGAAGCCGATACAACAATTGTTTCAAGGGACATAATTCAACTGGACAGACATCGTATATGCCTGCTTCTACACAAAAACAACCGCAACAATTTACTCTTCCTTCTGTGCCAACCCAGTTTGATAGAGCATCGGCTTTTGAGGGGTTTTATAGTCAGCTAGATGATACACAAGAACAACCGCAACTAATTTCAAATTTGAATTCACCGACCAATCCTCTATTACAACAAACTCCAGCGCAACAAGCTCGGAACATTGGTTAATCTTTTGATGCACGTAGCAGTTCGAGAAGACATCGTGGAGAAGCTGATGAGAAGTTGTATGACATCATTGACATAGTGCACGAAAGACGTGAAAAGATCTCGTACGACTTCTGACAGTCTGAATACAAACAACGTAGATTCAACAGGAAATTTTGTAAACTACGTGGATATGGTTGCTCGCGTTAAATGTCATGGAGGAGGAGGATAATTTAATTTTGACGAAGCGATGATAGTTTTTATGCAGCTCAATAATAAAAATGTATTCCATGCTCTTAACAACAAAATGACAAAAGAGTGGTTAACGTCAGCAGTTGCAGCCGAAGGACATTCTGCAAACTACAAATCTTATCTAATAAACCAAGGTGGTGACAACAAATAGGATTTTTACTATAGTTGTATTTCTATTATGTAATTTATGCATTTTATCAGTGTATTTTTAATGCATGTTAATTAATTTAGATGTATTTCAATTTTTGTACTGTTATTTCATTTTAATTAAACTCATAAAACACAACAAAATAAATAATTAGTTAACTATATATCAATTAAATTACAAATTACAACTTAAATGCCCTGCTCAAATGCCTCGTTCAAATACACTATTCGTAGCTGCAAATGCATTTCTCGTTTCATCAATCTACCCCACTCAAATACTCCATTTTCTTTCGTTGCAAACGCACCTCTATACGAAATATGTTGTAGTGTGCTAGTTTTTAAATTGAAAAAAATTAGTTTATGCTTAATGTATTTATGTACTTTATTAGTGTTATGCTACCTAATATTACAATAAAATTACATGTAGGAGGCATAACTCTAAAATATGCCCAAAGTTAAAGCCTTATGTTAACTTTATGTTCTCCTGCATAATCGCAAGTGATAGCATACCACAAATTACATGTTCATTTCATAGAGGGAAAAAAGTGATGCAGATAAATAATTGGATGACAAATGATCCCATTAAACTTAAAATTAAAATGGAACACAAAATTACTTTGCAAGTGCAAACACAACTAACACATTATCTTAAGTCAAAAGTTTACAGTTTACGAGATCTAGGCACGCCTCCAGCCTTAAAGGGGATCTGCATCTCCACTCCATACAAAATAAATAAGAAAATGGGGAAAAAAATACACAAATGCATGCATGCATCAGAAGCGCTCATCACGTGACGAGAACACCCCATCGCAAATATCAAATAAGCACCCAAAATAAGATGATGGTGCTCCGGGAAATTCAAACTCAACAGCCTATGGACTAGACCATCCAGATTATGCCACGTGTACAGCTCCTCCTACACTTACATTTGCACCATCGACTCCCTGAAGTCAACGTACGGCTCCGTTGACTCTTCACCACCACTATGCTTTCTTCCACCACCTTCTTCTTTCTGTTCCTAAAGCTCAACCTTATAGCATCGTCATTGGACGAAGAGAGCTTACCTGGCATTGACTTTGACTTGGAAAAGAGAGAGAATGTTGGGAAATTTGTGATTCGAGTTGAATCCGACGAATATAATGTCGTACTTCTGACTTCAAGGAACTATGAAATAGATTATTTCAGACAATAGTTCAACCCTACAGGTACAAATGGGTTATCGAACCGTCGACTTTCAGGATTCAACGAAGCCTTGGAACAGCGTAACCAGATTTAAAATTTGTACGGTTTTGATCTGGTCAAGAACACTTTAATCTGATCTGAAATGATGCAAAATACGGAGGCAGGACAGAGTGAAGAAATGGAATGCAGTCTGCAACGCCGCACAGGCGTGATAAATTTTACTAAATTTGCAACACCTTGTAGGCGTTACAAATTTGTTGATAAGAGAGTGCTCTGTAACACTCTAATGGCGTTGCAGATTTGTGTGGGAAGAAGAAGGAGATTTTTCTGTACTGAACAACAGTTCTGGCCGACCTATATATAGAGATGAGGAGGTGTCTGTTCATCAAGGGTTGCGTCCGTTCGGTTCAAAATCATTAATCAATGGTTGCGCCCTTTTAAATGTTGCATCCGTTCGGTTAAGAACCGTTAACAACAGTTGCGCCCTTTCCAACGTCCTGCCTTATTTAAATATAATTTTGGGTCCATAATAGGCTGAAATTTGGCCCGTTGCTGTTTTCATATTTGCTCCAAAAATATCGTCATTTGACCCGTACCCGGCTCGGTCGGACGGCGGCTGCGGCACGCGCGTGTGTGGTGGTTATGCATGACTTCCCTCCTTTCAACAAAGCAAACATTTGGGAGCCCCAAGAACTCCTTTATGAGAAACCCATACTTAAACAAGTATGGTTCCCAATATCCCAAGATGTGGGACTTTTGCTTTTCTTCTTTCTTCTCTCTTTATGAAAACAAAAACAAGGGAAAACTTGAAAAATATCCAACATTCTCCCCCTATTTTTTAAGTTTGAATAATTTAAAAACATTTTAAGGTTTAAAATCGGAATAGCTGCATCACTTGAGTGATTGCCTACGTATCCAAGTTGGATCAAGCCAAACGTAGTTCAAAGATCAAGAATTGCATCATCGTGAAAACCAACACATAAATAAAAGGTATCTTTTGGATTTAAACCTTTACTTAGTGTAAACCATTCAAAGCTTTATCGAGATTCTATGGTGAACGAATCTTGAACCAAGTATCCTTTATGAAAAAACTGGAACAATCACACATGTTGATTTTCTTAGGTAAAGTATTCTGTATTGCTCAGCATTTTAATGGCCATGTGCTTTAATCTTGGTTTCATGAGTCTACCTTAGAAAGCAGTCTTACTTTCTTAGAAAATGGCATGATTTCCATACTCTTATAGATAAGTCTCTTAAGGTGTTTATACGATAACCTTTTTAAGGTAACTAGACTTATTAAGGATATATTATCCATCCTTTGTTCTTGTAAAATCCAACACTAAATTTTCTGGGATTATTGATTTAGTGTTCCATAATCATTCTCTTAACTTGTTGGTACCCATTGAACTTTGTCTATCCTTTTCAAAACATAAGTTGGGTTTCTGTTAAGGATGATCAACCTTCATTCACAGACCTTAGTCCCATTTCCTTTGATTTATCGAAACCATTGCCTTTGGAAGACTCTTTGTGAGTGAGTCAGCCAAGTTTTTCTTTGTTTCTATGTAATCAATAGTTATTACTCCACTTTTGAGTAACTGTCTTATCATTTGATGTCTTAGACTCACATGTCTAGACTTCCCATTATATGTCTTATTAGAGACATTGTTTATTTTAGCTTGATTATCACAGTTAATCAGGATTGCTGGAGATGGCTTCTTCCATAATGGGATTTCTATTAATAAATTCCTATGCCATTCTGCTTCCTTACATGCATATGCTAATGCAATCAACTCTGACAACATTGTTGAGTCAGATATACAAGTCTGTTTCTTGGAAACCCAAGACACAGCAGCACCTCCTAATGTAAATATCAGTCCAGTCGACTTGGATTTGGATTCTACATTGTTCCAGGTTGCATCTAATGCAGTAGGATATCCTTTATAAGATAAACCATAGGTAATGGTTCCTTTCAAATAAGCTAAAACTCTGGAAATGTCTTTCCAATGTTCGAAACCTGGATTACTCATAAATCGACATAATATGCTTATAGCATGTGCTATGTCTGGTCTAGTGCAATGCATAGCACACATAAGACTCCCAATAATACTGGAATACTCAAGTTAAGAAATGGTACGTCCAGTGTTTTTTTCTAATTTAATGCTAGGATCTAAAGGAATTGGTGCTGGTTTGTCATTACAATGACCATACTTTCGGAGGAACTTCTCAATGTAATGAGACTGAGTTAGTAACAACTCCCCCTCTTTCCTAATGATTTTAATTCCTAAAATTACGTCAGCCTCTCTTAGATCTTTCATATCAAACTTAGAAGATACAAACCTTTTAGTTTCATTCACACAGGATATATTGGAACCAAATATTATCATGCCATCAACGTATAAACATATTATAACATAATCGTTGTTGTCTGATTTGCTATAAATACATTTATCAGCGCTATTAAAATAAATCCATATGACAATGCTATTTTATCAAACTTCTCATGCCATTACATGAGAGCTTGCTTCAGGCCATAAAGAGACTTTACTAATTTGAAAACTTTCTTTTCTTGGCTTGGGGTTTTGAAACCATCAGGTTGTTCTATATATATCTCTTCTTCTAAATCTCCATTTAGAATAGCAGTCTTTACATCCATTTGATGTATGACTAATTTATGAATTGATGCAAGGCTATTAAACGTCGTATAGAAGATATGCGAGCAACTGGAGCATACACATCAAAATTCTTGTCAAGAAGAAGGAATTGATTATGATGAAACCTTTGCACCTGTAGCAAGACTAAAAGCTATCAGTATTCTACTTACTTTCACAAATCACAATAATTTCAAGTTATATCAAATGGATGTTAAAAGTGCTTTTCTAAATGGTTTTGTAAAAGAAGATGTTTATGTTGAACAACCTCCACTTTTTGAAAATAATGAATTTCCAAATCATGTACATAAATTAAAGAAAGCTTTATATGGTATGAAACAAGCTCCTAGAGCCTTGTATGAAAGACTAAGATCTTATTTACTACAATCTGGTTTTGAAATTGATAAAATAGATACAACTCTTTTTATTAAAAGAAACAAAAATGATATTCAATTAGTAAAAATATATGTAGATGATATAATATTTGGGTCAACTAATAACATAATGAATAAAGAATTTTCAGATATAATGACTAAAGAATTTGAAATGAGTCATATGGGAGAACTAAGCTTCTTCTTAGGACTTCAAATCAAACAATTAGATAAAGGAATTTTCATTAGTCAAGAAAAATATGCTAAGGATTTAATTAATAAATTTGGATTGACCACTTCTAGTGGGAAACCAACTCCAATGACAACTAATGTATCTTTAAGTAAAGAAGATAAATCAAAAGGAGTTGATCAAAAATTATATAGGGGAATGATTGGCTCGCTGCTTTATATAACAGCAAGTCATCCTGACATCATGCATAGTGTGTGTCTCTGTGCAAGATACCAATCTCAACCTAAAAAACTCACTTAAAAGCTGTTAAATTTTTTATAAGATATGTAAAACATACTTTAGATTATGGTTTATTTTACCCTAAAAATGATGTATTTGATTTAATTTCATATTGTGGTGCGGATTACGCTGGTTGTAAATCAGACCAAAAAAGTACAAGTGGAACTTGTCAGTTTCTAGGACATTCTCTGGTTTCCTGGTTTAGTAAGAAGCAAAATACTGTATCCTTGTCAACAACTAAAGCAGAATATATATCTACTGCTTTGGCTTGTTCTCAAGTTATATATATGCAACAAACTTTAAAATATTTTGGATTAACTATAACTAAATCACCAATTTATTGTGATAATACTAGTGCAATAAACCTATCTAAAATCCAACTCATCATGCTAGAACAAAACATATTGATATTAGACATTATTTTCTTAGAGATAATATAAGTAAAGAATTCATAACTCTTGAATATATTAATACTGAAAAACAAATTACGGATATATTAACCAAACCATTAAATGAACAAAACTTTACTAAATTTAGAAGAGAATTAGGTATATGTTCATTAACTGAAATATAAATTATAAATAATACAAGTATAGTTAATAATTAATATAAATAAAAATTTCTCAAAAATTGAACTGGGCATGTCGACATGACCCATCCCCCTATGTCGACATACAAGCCGAGATTTTCAAATTTAAATTTCCCTCTAAAATTAGTTATTTGGTTATATATTTATATATTTCGACTTTTACTCCTTTTCTCTGTTCTATTCTCTGTAATAAACTTCCAAAACAGTAAATTAATGGCTTCCTCTTCTAATAATGAACCTTCTTCACCCACTTCTCCTCATTCTAGCCCTTTTCAACGTTCCACACACGTACGAGTCATCAAATTACAAGAGAAGATGAAAGATTTGCTTCAAATGATGACGAAAATTCAAGTGAGTCAACTGCGAATGGCTAGAGAACAAGATAGGCAAGGCAGAATTCTTAGGAATTTAAAAAATTCTTTATGGATAACCATTCCAATCCCATTGTCATCGAAGAATCATCACAAGCCATGGATTCTGAAGAAGAAGAGCCTCTAGAAGAACCATAAGAGGATCAAGTAGACGAACATCCTCTGCCGAATCTGGATGTTCATATGGACAAAGACGATAGCGTGATTTGCGTTGGAGAGGTCCTTTTTGACGCTAATTGGAACTTGGTCGAACAACGTGGAAACTTTTGTCTCCACTATCCAAATTGTTCGGTCCATAAACCACCAATAGTTAAGGGTCCTCGTTAAATGTTTTTCGTTTTTGTTTTTCTCTTTCTAGATTATATATTGGTTTGTTAGTTTGTATATAAAGTGTTATCTTAATTAATGTCCTTCTAAAAACAATCTTTGGTGTATAAAATCTTGAATTCCATTAAACTTAGGATGCTATATTTCACTCATATATAGTTATTATTCTTATATCATATGTTTGTTTATCTCATTTTCTGTTAAGTTCAAGGTTTATAGGTTATTGTTTTGTTGATGACAAAGGGGAAGAAGTTATATAAAATAGTAGGCTTGGAGTAAGTGGGGTTGTTGTTCTAAGGGGGAGATATGGTATGATCGAAGTGGTAAGTATATTTTATAAGGTTGTCATCATCAAAAAGGGGGAGACTGTTAGGAACTGGAGATAGTAATTTTGATGACAACAACCTTTGTAACTTATTTTATTATAACTTATATACTAACACTATTGTCTAGATATATATGAATGTTATTATGCAGGATATATATAAGGCAGGTATTGCTTATTGAAGACTGTACAGTATAAAGATCAAGTATGAAGAGGTCAAGTTTGAAGACTCATGAGTATCAAGATCAAGATTTCAAGATAATTGTCTAATTTATTGTTAAAACTTCATAATAGCATGGAAATCTTCATTCCATATTTCATTTGGGATGGAACCCATTTCTATCTTCTTAGTGGCTTACAAACCCACGACAAGTGGCTTACAAACCTACGACAAGTTGCTTACAAGCCCACGAACATCCTGGTTTTGTACAAGTTCTCGAGTCCTGATGTGATGAGATATTCTATAGGAAGAAGCTTGCAAAACTACTTCAAAATTATTTTTCAAAATGATTTTCAAAACTGCTTTTCAAAATGTTTTAGCCTTAAAATATTCTTTGTCTTTGTTTTTATATAAACTTTTGTTTTAAATTTCGTTTGTATTTAAAACTCTCTTCTGCTTTTAAATATTCTTTTATAATATATATATACTTGAGATTTAAAATCAAATTTATATATACATTCTAAAAATATATTTTTATACTCTTCTTTATTTCAAAAAATAGAAAAATTAGTTTATTTTACTCCAGAATCATTACATCTTGTTTTCCTTTCAATACCATTTTCAAAACAAATTTAACATTGTTTTTAACTAAGGGATGTCGACATCATGGGATAACCCATGTCAACATGGTGGCCGTTAAATTCAAAAGTTTCAATTTTCAAAAGAAGTGTCTATTCGTTTAAATCTCTTCACGAATGATTATGATCGTTACTGGTCTATAAATAGCCTTCACAAACGAATTTTTTAACTAACTATTTTCATACTTTCTTCACTCCTTTTTCTCCATAAATCCATATTCTAAAATTTTCATATTTTTAAGATCGTGCCGAAATTCTACCGAATTCTCAAGTCAATCAAATTAGAATCTCATTCTTGTTTGATTCTCTTCCCTCTCTCGAAGATCAAAGTGCTATTCAAAGTTATAGGATCAATTTGTAATCAAAAGTTTATCGAGTCTCTCTATAAGGTGTGGTTGTGCCTGGAAATTAATTGGGTAATCTTGTGGTCCGTAAATCAAGATAGTTTGCCCCAGACTCATGAGACAGGAGGGTACCTCAAGGCCTTTAGAAACTGAGGATTGTAATCACGACTTTGGTATAATAAAAATCTGTATGAGGTGTTCTGCCTTGGTACAAGAATGGATGCAGGGTAACTCCGAACCAGTATAAAATCTGGTGTGTTCTTTCCTTTTACTGCTTTTTATTTACTTTCTTCATCTGTGTTTGATTCTATGATTGTTCTGTGATTAAGTTCTGCATTTGTTTGTGTCATAATTTTAATTTAGTCCATATAAGTCGTAGAATCCATTAAACACTATTCACCCCCCCTCTAGTGTTAAATTAGCCTTAAGATCCTTAATCCGCACTCCCTTTCAACACACATATATCATATATGTGTGTATTTTATTTAATTAATTAACTTTTAATTAATTTATTCAATTAAACAATTTTTATTAAAATTTATTAATTTTAAAATTTATCTTGTATACATACATGTATACTTATGTTATCTTAAACATTTTAAAATAACATAACATATATCAACATATGTAATACATGCATATATGCATTAATTAATTAACATATTTAATTAATTTATTTTATTAATATTATTAATAAATTTAAATTTTGAAATTACTATATAAATATTTTCAAACATTTTAAAAATATCATTATCCTTTCAAACATTTTGAAAACTTATGTAGTATTATAATTTTTTATAATAAACATGTTTTATTTTAAAGTTTAATATTAAATTTAAAATCTTTAACTTTAATTTTCAAAACAATTTTGAAAAGTAGCACAAGGCCCAAATTAAGTTGGACCTTTTCTATTAGGGGTAATCTTTGGGCTCACTTCACCTTTCGGGCTAGGCCGATAACCAAGTAGGATAGGATACTTGATTACCCAATTCTAATCCCAAACATTACATTTCTAGACACCGTAATAAGTCGACAAGCTTAATTAGTTAGCCTTTATATGACTAATTTAGACCGCATAGACTATTGGGCTCCGATACCATTGTTGGAACCGGACCAGCCCGCAACGGAAGTTATGGGTGAATTTCAAAAAATTTACCCTATTGGATCTTTATTGGGCCGATGAAGTGTAACTAAATTAGAACATTTCTCAATTTAATTTAAATAAAATGATTTAATTTATTTAAATTCAAATATATTAAAATTTGAAATTAATTTTATTTGATTTAGTTTATATATATATATGTGTGGGTGTATATGTAACATAATAATCCATGAAGGTATAATATGCATATATGTACATGTTGTGATTTACATCGCAACAGATATATTAGCTCATTTTGTATGTCATTTACGTTGTCAAAATATGTGCATGTATATGTGTTACAAATACACACACACATATGTAAGTGTGTATATATATAATATGAACATAAAACATTTATATATAGATCAATATATATATATTGAAAGAGAGAGTGAAATTATTTATAATTCAAAATTAACTTAGTTTTGTAAACATAATAATTTTAGTATTTTAATTTGTGTATATTATGAATAAAATAATGTTTTCATCCATAAATAATTAACATAAAATAATCTATTGATGAAAATTCAAATTTTACAATTTTCAAAAATCTAGGATCATAAAATAGAGCTTAGAAAAAATCTGGAGATTTTTCAAAGTTGAAATTTTTTTTTAAAAACGAATACATTGATTTCGGCAATAATTATTTAATATAAATCAATATATTATTAAAAATTCTAATTTTAAAATTTCAAAAATTCTAGGATCATGAATGAAAGGTTAAGGAAAATTTTAAAGAATTCATCAATTAAATTATTATTTTTAATAAATCATAAACAGTTTTTTCCAAATAATATTAATCATTAAAAATAATAAAATATATTGAAAAATTACTAAATTTTTTCTATATGTTTCTGAAATGATATAATATTTTTTTGAAATTAGAAAATTGAATTTTTAATGTAATAATTATTTTATATATAATAAACAATTCAAAAATTCAATAAATGTTCATTTAAAAATATGAATATATGTATGATAATTAATTTTCGAATTTGTAAATTCATATTATATATAAATAAGTGTACTAAATTTTTTAAATCATATATATCTTATATATGCATATATGTTATTACGGGAGAGAAATATAAACTAAAAAATATATATATGAATATATTAATAAATATATATAAAACAATTATTAATGACAAAAATTGATTTTGTACAGTAAACAACATTTGTCTATACATAAATCAAATAGTATAATAAATAAATTATGCACATAACCAAACAGATTTGTGACAACTACATCTACTTACAAAATCTCACCTAACTAAACATATAGTAGCAATATACTTAAACAGATATAAAATTGCTTATTATATGATCATAGAATATAATTTAATTACTGTAATATGAATTAAAATTACCAATTTAATGATCCCTTTGAATCCACGTTGAAACAATGACTTCCCTTTCTTTTACCGTTCTTGATTCGTCAAATTGCAAGTCCGGAATCACCGACCTCTAACTATCGAATAATATTATTTTAATTTGAAATATATTTGAGAATTTTGGAGTGGATTAAGAGCTATGTTTTTACCAGCAATGTAGAAGGTAATGGAGATCAAAAGGTTAGTATTATATTAGAGATACATACATACATACATACACAGATATATATACATATATATAGGGTTGTATTAAAGAGAAACGAGAAAAACCTTTTTACCCATTCTCACTTGATCTCAACCCACTATCTCCAAGCCAATTCCCTATGTTTTAGCCACTCCTAGACCTTACCAAAACCAAAATTTTGTAACCCTAATGATGGGCCTTAAACCCATCTAAGCCCAAGCCAAAATACTATGCAATTAAATCTAATTTAATCACTTGTAGATATTGTATATCGATCGATATATTTATAACTGTTATAAATATATATAACATTATTTATTTCTCAAATCATATTCAAATTTTATAATTAAAATTTCATAAATATTAATTAATTTAATTAATTTATAACAATTATAAACTAATTAAATCGTTCGGTCTTAAGGGAATTCATCATTTCGGTTGTGTAACTCTTGGGTGTAAATTTGGTTAGCGATTAGCATCGAACTATAATAATGCTAACGTTCAAACGTCACTTAGCCTGTGGTGTGACATTATGGCTAAATTTATTGCTTATTCATTTTCGGTAAAATCCAATTTTAGTTTAATAAGCGTTATCCGGTTGTGACATTTGTTTATACCAATTCTCTTCATCAAAACTATATCACTTTGGACTTATGGAATTTGGTAATGGTCAAAATTCCAACTTCATCCACATTCAACTTTATAGTCCAAATACAAAGTTCTTGGTTCAATAATAACAATTATTATTAATTGAAATGCTTTGGCCAGAGACTTTGACTTTGAGTTGACTGTGATACTAACCGCATATAATTGAGGAGACGAATCCTCTCTTGAATAGTGCTTCACTTCCAATACTTCCACTCGACCCAACTATAGTCACTCGATGGACGCCATGCCATGATTTGGCAATAATCAAAGCAGAGCTTTCATATTGAAGGTCCACAGTATTCGCAAGTCGAGAGAACTATGTAAATCAGTCACATCAATATTTTCTGTTTGACCTTAGTTATATTAACCGATAGAAAACTATCGAGTGAGTCATTCCATAGTTATCCAATAACTATTAGTACGTAACCCCTTGGTGCCCCCAGCAGTCATGAGTAATACACTGCCCAACATTTGGAGAGCGTTACGTAATCCAGTCTCAACGGATACATCGATATCCAGTCTCGATGCATCTTGACTAGGAACATTTAAAATGGTACATTTATTTCGTTGTGATAAATTACTCACGGTTACAACACTTTATAACTACTATCACAAAATATACCATTATGGATTTTTTTATTAAATATACTTTTAATTAAGTTAATTAATTAATATAATCACATTATATCAAGTACATAATAGGAAGAAAATACCTTTTATTTCGAACAAGATTGGTCAATGAGTTAGATATATGTAACAAATTACATAATTGCCCCTAGGGCATACACCTAACTCTATCAAGCCAGTCGCCGCAACTCCTCGAGCATCTCCAACTTCATCATTCTCCTCTCTTGAAAAGCCTAGGCCCTTCATCAATCTCCAATCAGGTTTTATTCCTAAATCCTAATTAATTTTGATTTGTTAAATTAGGCTTAATTTGTTGTTATAGTCGTATAATACCCCATTAATTGTTTGGTATACCCTATTGAATGCTTATTAGGTTGTTATTATAATTGTTTATCATTGAAATGTTGAGAGAAAAAATTGTTTAGTGTATATGTGCGTTAATTGGTGTATATGCGTTGATTTATTAGTGCATACGTGCATTAGGGCTAGTCTGGATTAATTAGAGTCGATGCGTAGGATTTAGTGTATGCGTTTTCAAGATGACGAAAACGACGATTTAGTGTTTGTGTTTCTTTGAATGTAAATAAATTATTGTAAAAATTGTTGTATAATACGATTTACTTTTAATAAATCCCTTAGAGAGATTTTGGCCCCATTTGACAGGTATTGTATATGATCGTTGTATGGATGTTCGTTTTTATCACAGTTAGGACATTTATATTCATCCGATACAATATTTGTCGGATTTGTCCCTGTATTGGATAAGTTACAAACACAATAAAGTAATTATGTTTGCAAATCATTTCATTTTAAATGGTTCTTAAAATTTCGACAACACTTTCTTTTTGTTCCCTGTGTACATGCATATGTGTACGATATAGAGAACAAAGGGGAAGTGCTGCCGAAATGTTGTCGAATCGTTTAAAATAAAATAATTTGCAAAATATAATTACCACTATGTTTGTAATGGGAAGTAGGATGACCAACCATAAAAGTGTAAATAGCAACCTAAAAATTATAGATTATATTCATATAATAATTTGTGTAAATTCATTTGAAAATAAAATTAAATAGAATAATATTATATATTTGCGAAAATTTAAATGTATGATTTAATTGAAAAATTAAATGTCAACAAGTAAATGATTAATACATTTTTATGTTTTAAAGTAGGAAAAATGGTCAATTATTTTATCGATCGGAGCTGGATGTACCAACAAAGAAGAGAAATTGGAGGCTCAATAAGTGAACATTTTCAAAATGGTGTACACGTCTTTATTTAATTCGCATTAAGTTATAGTGGGAACGACGAAGAAATTCGTTGTCCATGTAATAGGTGCAAATTATTGAAGCATTTGATACCGGATATGGTAATAGTTCATTTACGCAAATATGGTTCATGCTGAATTATTTTGTGTGGAATCGTCATGAAGAACTTATAGCACCTAATCCCATACATTTAGAGGAGGAGGTGGATAATGAAATTGTTTCGACGAATCTCATAGAAGATATGGTTGAAGATGCACCACGTTCAATGTTTCCTAGTTTAGAAGTTGATGGTAACGATGTTAATGTTGAAGAAGAACCAACTATTGGAGAAAAAAAAATTATAATTTATTGGATGCTGCTAAGAAACCCCTTTGGGATGGTTGTACAAGCGGTACTCAACTATAAGTAACTGCGGAATATATTGCGATGAAATCAAAATACAACTTCACAAAAGATGAGTTTACAGCTATAGTACAAGCTGCAAAACGACATATGCCACCCAATAATCTAATATGCGAAAATCATTATGAAGTGAAAACACTTATGTCTGCTTTGGTTTGCCATATCAAAAAATAGATGCATGTTTAAATAGTTGCATGTTTTTTTGGAAAAAAGATGTCAATCTTATGAATTGTAAAATATGTAATCAGGAAAGATACAAACCAAGAAAAAGGAAGGTAACGGAAGTTCCGTAAGGGCATATGCATTACTTACCCATCACTCCTAGGCTTCACAGGTTATATGCATCTTCTGTAACCGCGCATCATATGAGATGGCACTGTGTGAGAACACATGAAGAATGTACGTTAACACACCCAACTGATGGAGAAGCATGGAAGCATTTTGATAAGACATACCCCGCTTTCGCAGTGGAGAACCGTAATGTTAGACTTGGTTTATATACGGATGAATTTTCACCGTTATCTCATTCTGGTTCAAAATATTCATCTTGGCCTATATCGTTACACCTTACAATTTACCTCCGTGGATGTGTATAAAAACTCCGTATATGTTTCTTGCTATTGTCATCCCTGGCCCTGATGATCCGATATAAGGAATCAACGTATATTTACAACCGTTGATTGAAGAGTTGAAAACATTGTGGTATGAAGGTGTTGAAACATACGGCATTTAAAAAAAAGGAATTTTCATATGTTCACTTCTCTACTGTGGACTATAAGCGATTTTCCTACGTATGCAATGCTTTCGGGTTGGAGTACGGCTGGTCGTCTAGTTTATCCTTATTGCATTGAAGAAACACGAGCATTTTCTTTACCGCATGGGAAGAAAATTTCACGGTTTGACTGTCATCTGTATTTATTCCATATTAATCATCCTTTTAGAAAAGATAAAAAAATCTTTACAAGTAATAGACTTGAGACCTTACGACCACCAACGATTTGGTCAAGCGATGATATTTATGACTTTGTAAAGGATTATCCAAAGATACATGAAACTGGCGAACAAATTGAAATTCAAGGCGAATCGACGATTCATAATTGGTGCAAACAAAGTATATTTTAGGAGTTTCCTTATTGGAAAAATCTTCTAATTCGTCATACTATCGACGTGATGCCCAACGAGAAAAATGTATTCGATAATGTATTTAACATAGTTCTGAATGTTAAAGGAAAGACTAAAGACGATTCGAAATCAAGACGTGATATAGAGGTAATAAGCAATCGTCCTGAGCTTCATGTGAAGCCAAATGACACAAAAAACCCAAATCATGCTATGAGCTAGATAGTAACCAAGTTAAAGTTCTGTTAAAGTGGGTGGAAGGATTAAGATTTCCTGATGGGATTTCCTCTAATCTGCGTAGATGTGTCGACTATAAGAATGGTAAAATCAGTGGGATAAAAAGTCACGATTGTCATGTAATGATGGAACATTTGTTACCAGTCGCTTTCAAATAACTGTTGCCCATAAGGTTTGGACGGTTGTAACAGAACTTAGTTTGTTTTATAAGGAGCTTTGTTCAACTACGTTAAAAGTTGATCGTCTACGTAAACTTGAGGAAGAAATTCTTATACTGCTCTGCAAACTGGGGAAAATATTTCCTCCGGGTTTCTTTAATGTAATGGAGCATTTACCTGTTCATTTTTTGTTTGAAGCACATCTTTGTGGTCCTGTGCAATATGGATGGATGTATCCATTTGAAAGGTATTAATATTGAGAATGTTAAATTTTAGTTTAACTACATGTAATAAATTTTAATTATAATTATTCTTAATAGGTAATTAAATCATCTACAGAAAAAAGTGAGACAAAAAGCACGAGTTAAAGGTTCGATATGCAAATCATATATCGAAGAAGAAGCAACATTCGTTTTCTCTCATTATTTCAGTGACCATATGAACTTATCTTTTAAAAGTGCTATGCGAAATGATGAGGGCATTGAACAAGATTCTTCTGAATCAATGCTATCTACTTTTAGACTGTAGGGACGCCTTGTTAGAAAATGTGTGGAAGTATGGTTAGACGACAGAGATTACCATGTAGCCTACACATATGTTCTTCTTAACTGTGCAGAAGTTGCGCCATTTGTTAAGTATTATTAAATAACACATCTAAAATTATTTACTTGAATAATACATGTGTGTATTCATTATAATGCAATATATTATCTATATATGCAGTATTTACGAATCACAACATCCAAGCGGCGATATCAGCAAAAATTTTGCTACTTGGTTTTCGAACCACGTATATAATCTGGTAAATTGTGTGGTCGATAAAGGGTTGAAATATCTTGCGATAGAACCAAACAAAAGTCAAGACATATCAAATATTCTTTGTCAGTGGATACAAATTCAAAACCATAGAATATGAGGCTGAAAAATTAACTAACAATACTGGTATATATGTTAAAGGTAGTGAGGATCCGAATAATCACATAAATTATTTTTGCGGTGTGTTAACTCAGGTTTTGCAATTAACATATTTCACCAGACCTGCGGAAGAAATTTATTTGTTTAGATGCAACTAGTTCAATAATGTTCCAGGTTTTGGAATCAACGTGCACCAAAAATATAATATTATTGAAATAAAGCATACATCATATTATCATAAGTACAATCCGTTTATACTAGCAAAACAAGCCCTACAAGTTTATTATGCTCCTTCTCCATCTCTAAAAAGAGATAAAGCAGATTGGTCGGTAGTTTTTAAAACGAAGGCAAGATTTACGTTTGATGGAAAGAATATTCCAAACGAACAAGCGTACCAAGCGAATATTGAGGAAAATGGCGAAATTACAATAACAGATAATCAAACCGGTTTTGGACCTCTAAATGATGAATCAAATGTATTAGTAGAAACATTTGAGACCACAAAGTAAAATAATATAGAGTACGAGATCAAGTCTGAATCAGAAAACGACGAGGACTGATTTGATAGTATACATGTTGAAAAAAGGTAATTATGGGAGTATTGATGTTACACTTTTTTTGTATGTTATATGCGATTATTGATGTTAAATCTTGATATGTTTACTCATAATTGAATGATATGTTCTGCCATAATAAAATAATATGTATATGATAGGTATTGCAGATGTCTTTCTTTAGACGGTGGAGTTCTTCGAAGTCCGGTTCCCCCTCTTCGTCTCAGAGAGGGACCGTTCGCAGCAGAGGTGATGGCAGCGGCCCATCCCAGAAGGCACCGCGTATGGTAGTTAGATTGCTACCAAAAGAAGATGGCTCGTAAGTATTAAATTTACTTAAGCATTATAAAAATTTTGTATGATATATTAGTCATGATTTATCTATATCATATTTAATGCAGGGGTTTTGAGCTTGAGCCATCCAATATAGTGCTCAGCATATCTAGGAAGGCATACATGAGCCGTATGATTACATGCTGGCCGAAAGGGTGTAGGATCCTTAAGTATGTCTGAGAGAGCATCTGGCAGGACTTCGTGGTAAGTGTAAAATTATATATCATTATATAGAATCACTTTACAATTTGCCGATTAAGTATAAATGTATAACCTATATTTTTTCAACATATATACAGGGTGCGGTAGACCTGCAAGAGGAGGATGTTGCTCTTTGCCAGTGCTACTGGAACTCCAAAATTGCAAAGAATTACCGGGTTACGATGTCGATCATCAGAAAATCCGATAAGAAGCCAAACTGGATGGGCGCCATTATATGGGATGCTTGAGTCGCATGGTGGGGTAGCGATGAGTTCAGAGTAAGTCTATTAGTTGCCACCTTAATTTGTTGAGTAGAGAATACATAATTTATACCTATAAAATATAATCTTAATTTTTAATTTGTAGGCGGAGTCAGACTGGAATTCGGTGAACAGGCAGAAAAATTCAGTCACATACCGTAGCGGCTCGAAATCATTTCAGCATCATCGCGAGGACCTGGTAAATTGATTAATTTAAATTATGAATAGTTATTACATTTTTTGTATAAATTTGTATGAATAACAATAATATACACCAATTATTGCAGGAAAGAGCGCGTAGGGCTCCCGTCTCGTATATGGACGTATTTGCGCATACTCATGCTGTCAAGTAGATCGACGACGAGGGATCGGTGACGTATGTCTGGCGTGAGGATGATAAAGCATACACTGTACATGTAAGTATATTTTAAGTTATAAGTTAATAATAAGGGTCATTTTACTTAATTAGTAATAAATTATTATAATAATGTCATGTAATATTTACTTGTATTTGATTTTGCATTGCAGGAAAAATTTATGCAAGCACGTGCGCAGATGCTTGGGGATTCGAGACGAGAGTAGTTAACCACTAATGAGGAGGACGCGATCTTTGACTCTGTTATGCACATGAATGAGAGAAATGGGCACTACGGCTACGGAAATCGATCGGTAATTTGTAAAAATTAACTACGTTGTAAAATTTTCTTAATTTTATAAAAGTTATGTAATAACATAAAAATATTTCGACTTGTTTTGTAGGCTCGGGCATCACAAAGGGCTTACCAAAGGGCTCAGGACAACATGGAGATTAATGAGCTTCGATAATAGATTGCACAACTACAGGAGCAGGACCGCCTCCGAGCAGCGTAAATGGAGCAACTGAACCAGCGTTTGGTCGAGTATATGGAGCGTTATGGAGCATTCCCTTCGTTTGGTGGTTCCGGAGCTGATGACGAGTCATGAGGTACATTTTGCAGTTTTTGTTTTTAAAACTTGTGTATATATACAGCGAGAGATGGTAATGCTTGAGTTTTATATTATTATTGATATTGATTTTAGCTTATATATCCGTTATATATATATATTGATTTTGATGTGTTGTGATACATATTGATATTGATGCGTTGTTGGGCTGTTGAAAGAAAAAAAAATTACCAAGATTTTCGACGGCTACCGACGGTTTCCGACGGCTTATAGGTCGACATATTCCGATGGCTAACCGTTCATATATACCGACGACTTCCGACGATTTTCAGGCGTGCTTTTAAGCCACGTGGACGCCAGCACCATCAGAAAAAAAGTCAGAACTGTCGTCGAAAAAGCCATTGAAGGTCATCACAAATTTGTCATCATTTCCATCGAAAATGGACGAAAGCCGTGTTGTATATACTAATGGCATTTCCGACGGCTTCCGACGGCTAGGAGCCATCGAAAATGACCGTATTCCTTGTAGTGAGACAAACAAGCGTATCAGGCAGATTTAGAGCAAAATAATAAAATAATAACAACCGATGTTCATACTGATTTTGGATCTCTAAATGATGAATCAAATGTTTTAATAGAAGCATTTGAGACTACATAGGAAAATGATATATAGTACGAGACCAAGTCTGAATCAGAAAATAACGAAGATTGATTATTAATGTACATTTTGTTAGAAGGTAATTTATCTGATTATTAACGTTACATTTTCCTAAAAAAAGACATGTTTTCCTATGATTAAATGATATATTCTCGCTTAATAAAATGAAATGTCTGTGACAGATATTATGTGGCACCATCATAGATCTTCATAGTCAGGTTACCCCTCTTTTAATCAAAGAGGGACTGATGTGAGAGGCGATGGCGGCGCCCCATTACAATAGGTGGACGTCCCGTAGTGACACTGATAGTTAGAGCGAGTGGGTAAGTATCAAATTTATTGCAACATCATAAATATTTTGTATATGATATATTATTCTTAATTTATTAAAGGTCTATATTATATTTAATACATAGCTTTTAGCTGGAGCCATCAGAAGTAGTTCTGGATAATTCCAAGGCTGCTTACAAGAGCGGAATGGCTGGGTGCTGGCCTAGGTGGGACTAAATTGCACCTCACATCTTAGAGTGTATCTATAAGGATTTTATCATAAGTGTAAATCTGTGTTTCATTATATATTTAGCCACTGTACAATTTGTTAACTAAGAATAAATGTATAACTTAGTTTTTTTCAATATGTAGTGGGTGGTAGAGCTATAAGAACCTGACCTTCTCCTGTGATAAAATTATTGGATGAAGAAGATATGGAAAAACTGTCGTGATACGATGTCGAGCATCAAAAAAAAGGGAAAAGCTTGACTGGATGAGTGCAAGCGTCTAGAAAGCTTGGGTTGCTTTTTGGGACAGTGACGAAGCGAATGCAGGTTTACTAGTTTAGTATATTTACTAAAATTTTAGTAGAATTAGCATAATAATTACATCAATTTACAAATGTCAAATACAATGTTAATTTTATACTTACATGCAGAGTCATGGAGGAATTTTGCGAATAAAAATAAAAATCCAACCACACACCGCAAGGTTCGAAACCATTCTAGCGTTACCGTCAAGAGTTGTAAATTTAATAATTGTGATTGTAAGTAATTATTAAATTGTATAATTACATATATAATAATAATACATAATAATTATTTCCGGAAAGAGAGCGTGGTCAACCTGTTTCGTACAGGGATGTGTTTGCTTGTACTCATGCCATCGAACATGAAAATGAAGATGGCACGGTAACATACACATGGCACGACACGAAATCACAACAAGTCATGGTAAGCATATTTTAAATTATATGTTATTAATAATCACTTTAAATAATAAGGCATGAATAATTAAAAGTATGAATTTTAATTGTAATTTTATTTGGAATCGTATGAAAAATTCATGCGAGAATGGAAGAAAGTGGTTGAGGGATCAAGATGGGAAGATTTGACTGCTGATGAGGAGGATGTAATCTTTGACGTTGCCATGGAGCCGGCAGCACGGAATAAGCATTATGGTTTTGAGAATCAAGGGTAATGTTTATTTATATTATATTTATGAATAACGTATAACATATTCATTTTATTAATCACAATATATGAAACTTATGCACTTTGTTAAATCATGTTACTGGCCAGACATAAGCAAAGCGCCTACAAAAAAACTCAGGACAATGCGGAGATTCAAGAGTTGAGAGCTAAGATTGTGGAGCTGGAGGAATGAGACAGGCATCGGGCTTTGGAGCTGGCCAAGTTGGACAAGCACCTTGCTGCATATGTGTAGGAGCATGGCACATTTCCCTCATCAGGTGGATCCAGAGGCGATGAGTAGGATTGATAGGTATAATTTTTTTCTGTTTATGTTAGAACATTGTACATATATGAACTTTGAGATGGGTGAGGTAGTTTGACTTTGTTGGTATGGTGTTTGAGAGTTGGATATGTTTGGATATGTTTGAGATTTGTGATGTTGATTTGAGTCGTTTGACACATTTTGTGATAGTAGATGCTTGTGAGGTTGATTTGAGTTGTTTTAAGATTTTTCACTACACCAGAAAGGCGAATTAGGAAGTGCTTAGGGCCATATCTAATGCCATTAGGCACGGCTGTAAGCCGTATCAATTGAAAGCGTGTTTATTAATTAGATACGGCCATGGGCCGTATCTAATTTGCTAGTTAGATACGGATCAAGGTCGTATCTAATTCACTAATTAGATATGGCTCATGGCCGTATCTAACTAGCAAATAAGATACGGCCCATGGCCGTATCTAATTCGTATACTAAGCACATGAATTAGATACGACTTTTGACCGTATCTAATTGATGTAATAGATACAGCAATAAGCCGTATCTAATTCACAAAGCTCATGACCATAAATTGCAATACCATAGATGTAGTATAATACAATAAAAGCAGTATCTAATTCACACAACTCATAGCCGTGAATTACAACAGCATAGATGCAGTATTATACAATAGAAGCAGTATTTAAAGCAGTAATAGATACGACAATAGTTGGATTACAATAGAAGCAGTATTATACAAAATATGGTCAATATTATACAAAAGCAGTATTATACAAAATATGGTCAATATTATACAAAAGCAGTATTATACAAATACAGTCAATATTATACAAAAGCAGTATTATACAAATACAATTACTCTGTCCAAACCACTACGGTTAAATATGGTCAATATTATACAAATGCAGCAGTTCTGGAACCCAACATTAACACAGAAGAAAAAAATCCCTTGTAATAGTGATGCAGCAGTTCTGGAACAGAGAAATGCTGGAACACAAACAACAAATAGGCAAAGGTTAACAAGGAAAGCCAGCCCAGAAGAAGCAATCTTTGAATTTAAAACTACAGGTAATAGTGATGTAATAGACAACTATTGGAATATTAAAATTACTTGTTAATAATTTCAATAGACAACTACAAGTAATATCAACCATAACAATGGCTAGTGTAAGTAGAGCACATCAGCTGAGGGAATATAAATTTCTCAAACATAGAATGTATTCTTTATTAGTACTTTATGCTTAAATCCAAATTGTTCCAAAAGGAGAAGAAAAAATTAAATAAGACAAGTTAATTCCAAAATGTCTCTCTTGTAATATACTCTACTGCATATCAGCTACAACTTGACTAATAAGTTAATGTTGAAATAAATTAAACATATTAGTACGTCGCTAGGTTGGTCGATTGTGCATTAAAATACGTATCAGCAACTGCAATGTAGCTTTGAGTTGATGTGCATCAACGCATGCATGGGATGTTAGCCCATAAAAAATGCAAGTTAATTCACCAAATCTCGGTTCTTTTACTAAATTGCAACTTAATATAATTTTTGCTTTTTACTGTTTTCTTGTCTATGAATGGGCAAACAATTTTACAGTGGTTCAATAAAAGATAGGTATAGCAGGTGAGACAAAGTAAACTTCATTATAGTAAGGACTACAAAGAACAATGCAATAAAGAACAAGAAGAATAAGAAAACACTTTCTATGCACAATGAGATGAAAATTTTGAATGTACATCTCTCAAAAGGGTAAAAACCAATAGAGACACACAATTGTGAGAGCAAAGAGGTATAACAGGAAAGGAAATGGTCAAGATTTTGCATCCAAGGGGTATGTTGTTGTATTTTCTAAAATAAATTAAAGCCTTTTGGGACTAAAGGCTTTAACTTGTTGTTGTGTTTGTTAAAATAAATGCATTTCTAGGTGGTTAAGAAAACTTCTCTTGTATAGAAGCTGAGTCTAATTATCAAAAATCAGAAATATATATCAAGTAAAATGGGTATTTAATAATTCTCATGGATACAGCTTGCTTTCACATGTTTAACTTTAACCATTCTCTCTTATATATTTCTAACTACCCTTACTTTTATAAATTTTTTATTTCCTTTATACTTTTACAGAATTGTCAATTCAAAGTTCTAATTTGTTACATTGATTTTGCAGTTCGAAACCAACATTCCCCACCATATGCATTGAGTATACTTTTTAATAGCCCATAATTAAGGAGCTTGTAATGTTGCAACCTTGATGCATAAGATGTCATTGATATTCATGTTCTAAGTTCTAACACTTTTAACTATTATTTTCATTACTTCTGTATAACAGTTCTACAGATCAGGAAGAAATTATTTCATTAAAGTTGAGAGAAAATGAGAGATGTATGACAGACATATATACTTTTTGGATATAGGCCCCCTACATTACTTTTTTTTCGTATTCCCACAAAGCATTCACATTTTCAATAGATATGTGATGCTCCTTGGTCCTCCCTCCCATTTGTTTTCTACTTGCAAACCGCGTACTTATAACTTGCTCTTGGCACTGCTTTCATATCCTTTATCTCTCTAATATTTTAGTGCCATCTTTATGATTGAAAGCATTATTGTATAAATAATACAATGCATATTTTTATTCTTAATCTATTTATTTCACGGATTACATCAAGAGCAGTATTGCCTTCCTTCATTTTCACAGAAATTCAACGGATGTAACTTATAATTGCAGAAATTAGAGTTATACTTCAGACTTAATTGATAAATGCTTTTAAAGATACGTCGTCGGTTAAATTTTTCATTGTTACTTTTAATAAGAATGGAATAATTTTCAAAAATCCCAAAATATAATGCATAATATTTTGCAAAGAAACTTTCTAACCATCACTCATTCTGAGGTCTAAGGTACATGCGACATACAGAATCTATGTTTTTGAACTTTCCAATCAAACCCTAAATGATTTTTACCCAATAATGAAAATCTAAGTAAGACTTTTCACAATCAAACCCTAAATAAACCAATCTCATCATCGGCAATTGGGATAAATCGAACATGAACAAAAATCCAGATATAATCAGAGAATAATATTTTTACCCAATAATCCACAGCAAAAGAGTTCGACAGTGGGAGCAAGCGCAACCTTCAATCACCAGCAAATCGATCCGAACTGAGGTACAACAAAGTGATTTAGAGTGTGGTCGTGAGTTAGGGGAAGAGAAAAGTGATTTAGAGATTTGGGATGCAACGGACGTGAATTTGGGGGAAAGAGAACGACATTTATGTTTTGGAGGGAGAACGGAAAAAAACGATGGAAGCAATGAATTTGGGGGAGACCGTGCTTTCCAGGGTATTTGATTTTCCAGTCAAAATAGGCACGAATTTGATACGGCTCAAAGCCGTATCAAATTTGATACAGCTAAAAACCGTATCTAAACGTTTAGATACGGCTTTTAGCCGTATCAAATTTGATACGGCTTTGAGCCGTATCAAATAAGGCGGATAGGGGTGTGGCTAAAACAGCTTTGTGGTGTAGTGTTTTTAGACTTGTTTGATACATTTTGGGATGTAGTTTGATATGTTGTTAGATATTTGAGTTGAAATTCACTAGACCAAAACCATATTTATCATTTTTCTTTCCAGAATTGTTTAACTAATCACACTATAAAACTACTTTACAAGCTTGATCGTCAATTTCTCCTGAAATCTTAATCAAGCTCAAAAACATTCTTTTAAACATCATAATAGTCGACATTACCTGTAATAGGATTACAATCCGTTGTAAAGTGGTGTAGATGTATCACTCCAAGGCACGGTTGAACCGCTTCCTTTCAAGAATGTTTTCCCCTATCTCAGATCATCAAGGATTGTCAAAAAATGTTCTTTCAGGATACAGTGGAGTGAGGTTTTCAAGTTATAACCACCTCCACAAATCAAAAGAACACTCGAAATGATCAAATAATGCATATATTAATTTCTTTATTCATGAATGCAAAAAAGGATTTATGTTACAGGTACGAAGTATTGTCATGTATTTAAAGGGAGGAGGCTCTTATTAGTAGTGACTATTGAAATGAACATATACCTTTTGGTCCCAATAGTCATACACATTTGCTATTTGAATTCAAGTTCAAGCATAAACGTGATATACCATTTTCCGGACGGGGCTCTATCCCGAACTTCGCCATGGGGCAAATCCTGAGGTGTTAATACCATAAATATGGACAACAACCGTATAAATATAGGTACTGATGTTTTTCCAAGTTGTATAGAATATTTTGGATGATATTACACAGTTTTGCATATGTAGGATAATCGACTTTGAAGACTGATCAGTAAAAGAAGTAAAGATGAAAATTCAAAGATGGTCAAAACAATTGATGACTCATGAGTTTAAAGGTAAATACATGAAAAGTTCAAGATTTTAGATCCTAGTTAAGAGATATTAGACAAATCTATTAAAGTCCTTTAATAGAAACTTTCTTTTTTTGAAAACTCTCTCACCAAAATATCTATTTTATTTTCAAAATATATTTCTATAAATATTTTATAAAAGCATTACATATTAAAATGTATTTAGAAACTGGTTTTAAATGATTTTATAAAATATCATAATTTTATAACACTTTAAATTAATTATTATTTTTCTCAAAAAACAAAGTTATGTCGACAAACCCTAATGTATGTCGACATATGACCATTGAAGAGTTGTTTTTCAAATTTTAAACAGTTGTGATTTTTAGCTACATCCCTTTGCGAATAAATATGTCCCTTCAAACACTATATAAAGGGCACTGGAAAACTAATTTTAATAACTACTTTCTCTCTATTTTTCTTCTCCAAATTCCCACTATATATTTCACAAAATCCACTTTCTTTGCTCTTCAAATCCACTCAAATTCAATCTCTACTCTACTACATTCATTCTCTATAATCTACTCACCAACTTGCAAGTACTCTCTCATCAATTCAAAGATCAAAGGGCTATCAAAGGGCCATAGGATATTCTGTATCCAAAGTATAACTACTTGTATTTGAAATCAACAACGCTCTAGTACTATTTTTGTGGGTATGTTTGTTGCCTGTTCAAATCAAGTTGGTGTGCTTGTTGCCCATTTAAATCAATTGGGTGTGCTTTTTGCTCATTCAAATCAAGTGGGTGATCTTGTTGTCTGGTTAAATCAAGAGAGTCTACTCTGAGCTCGGAAAGTCAGGAAGGTGTATTTTGTTGCTTTGAAATCAAGATTGTTTCAGGTTTGTTGGCTACCTGATTAAAGTAGGCCTTTGAAATGAAATCTGTACAGATATTCTACATGACTAAATATAGGAATGGTCAATCCGAACCGGTATAAAACTCCTGGTGTCATATCTCTTATTGTTACTTTATTTTTACTGTGTTTATATGTGACATCCCGGAATTTTTGGCAATATCAATTTAATAATCTACATTAAAAATTAAATTGATTTGATAATATTTGTTAATAAAAGTTGAATTGGTTTAAAAATCTTCTTTTAATAAATATGGAATGGGTGATTTTATCTTTTAAAAAGCTAATAAATTGTTTTCTATTTATAATATAAATATATTTGTATATATTATAAATAGAAATCTTGGTTTAAATTTAATAAATAAAGGCATGCTTTCTAATTCTAATATATTTTGGTAATTTGGGAATTAGGATTTAATTTAATATAGTTTTAAAATATTGTAGATAAATGTTAATTGATTTAATTTTATCTTAGCTTAAGTTTAAGATTAGTTAAAAAGGTTTGTTTTAAAATATTGTTTAGTAAATATGATATATTAATTCATTTAATAATAATAGGGATTTATAATCTCTATTTAAATTATTTAAATTTGACAAATTATTATTTTCAAATAACATTATTAATGTATTGTTATATATATATAAATATAAATAGATTTTAAAATAGAAGTGTTTTCTTCAAAGTAAATATGTTGTTATATATATATATACGAATAAACTTTTATTTGTATATATATATATACACACATAGCTTTATTTTATTTTCTCTAAAATGTAATTCATAAATATAAAATAAACCTTATAAATATTAAGCATAAGTGTAAAAATAAATAATAATAGGTAATTAAATATTTGATAGTTTAAGTTTTAAAATAAAAATAAACACACTCATGTTAGAAATAGAATTTAATACTTAGGTTAAAATTTATAACAAATAACTATAGCAACTTTGTATTATATACATAAGGTATAAGAGCATGACCAGGCTTTGTATAATTTGAATATAGCCTGTAGGATAAGTATGAAACAAGACATAAAGTATATTTGCACATATAATATCTCTAAAACAAAGTAAAGCATAAGACTAATGCAAGGCAAGAAAATGAAACACTTAGATAATTATGGAAATCGAACATAGGTGGCAATGGATTTAGATCTAAAGCAAAGGACTGAAAAAAGGATAAAACAATAAGTATGCAGGCAAATAAACAAGGCAAGAAAAATAGATTCATGTTGTACAGGAAAATAAAGAAGACTATCATATAGTACCTGTAACGACCCAGAATTTTGAACAAATTAAATTGAAAATATTTAATTAATTTTAAATATTGGAACGATGATTTAATTTGAATCCCCGATATAACTTTGAATTTGACGATTTAATTATAAAATTTAATCTATTGTAAGTTGAATAAAAATTTGAATCTTCAGTTTTAAGCCGATTAAAAATATTTCAAAGGCGTGTAAAATTCATATTGATAATATTGAAGATAATCGAAGATTCAGAATTGAGTTTGAAATTGATTTGTTCAGTTTCGAAATTTTATCGTTCGAATTGATATTAAAAAAATAGCGTTCCGAGGCGCAGTCTCGGAATTCGACGAAACCAGTTCCATTGGGTCCGTAATATTGAATTATTGTCGGATTTCAAATTTCGTAGCATTCGGATTCATTGTGTGATCGTACGAGATTAAAATGCCTGGACAATAATTAATCGATTTAATTTAAAATATAAAATTTATACACAAATCAACAGACAGCCTATTATCTGATTTGCGTCGACCTATTCCCTGAAACATCGTGTACTCTTGTCCCCTTCTTCTCTGATAAAATACACGAAAGGAAATCATTTCGTTCGCAGATTAATTCGAAGAAAAAATGGCGTCCACCTTCTCCTATTTGTTCGAACGAAAACAAATGAAAGTCGTTTTTCCTCCAGTTTCCAAATATCGTTCAAAATCAAAGAGAATAATGGCCGAGCTTCTCGTTCGTTCCCCTTCATTTTATAAACGAAGTTTTCCCCCTTCTCTCTAAAATACGAAACCCCCCTTCACTCTCGTTCTCATCCCCAATTTCATTTATTCGAGTTGAAGTGAGGGAGCTCGGCCGAGACAACTTGGCAATTAGGGTTGTGAATCGATGTCGTCATCTGGTAGAAGTCAATTTCAGTCGCGACTAGGGGGGGATCGCCTGGAAGCACGAAGGCGAAAGCATCGCGTGGTCGGTCAGCGAGCGTGGAAGATCTAGAAGCTCGCGCGAGTGGAGGGATGGAGTCGCGTCGTTCGTCTCGAGGCGAGTGGATTCGCAGGCGAAGTCGAGGTCGCGGCGAACGTCGCGAGGCAGGGGATTCAGGGCGATGTCGCGATGGGTGCAGTGGGTTGGTGATGGAGGAAGCTTCGGCGTGTTCGCAGGAGACACGCGAAGCGGCGATGGTGGCAGGGCTCCACGAGTTCGAATCAACGGCAGCGTTCGACGAGCTGTTCTTGGTCACAGTGAGGTATATGAAATAAATTCAATTCAATTTAGATTTGAATATGAATTTGAAAATATGTACAGAAAACATATCTCTATTTCGCTAGATTTTAAAATACATCCATGTGTATATATTTAGATTTAAAAGAAAGAAATTTAACAGGGAAAATAATTTCTGTTTTATAATAAATACACATTTTAAATCTGTGAATTATTTTAAAATAATGTATCTAAAGTAATTAAATTGCTTGATAAACTTGTTTTGATTATTTTTACTAAACATAATTTATTGAAGGAAATTTAGCTTCGAATTTAATTTTTTGTTAAACAAAATTATATGTATTTAATTTACTGTAAATGATAAGGTTCTGTAAGATCAAAAATAAATAAGTATATGTATATAACTTTAGGAATTTACAGTAAACAAAAGATTTGTTTATATGGATAAAATTTAGTGATGGATAAATTACATAAAGATTCGATTTTTAAAATCTATCTAACGGGAAAATAGTTTAGATTGAATTATTAGTTTAACTGGAAATTTTAGTTAAATTAAAATTGTAAATGGCAGATTTAATTATTCGATTATTTCAAATATTAATAGATTGTATAAATTGTTTATACAAGGTTAAAAATCGAGAAAACAAAAGAAGGATTGGATTGCAAAATAAATAGCTAAGGTGAGATCTTCTCACTCAGATTTATAATTGAATTACAGTTATTTATTGACTGATTGTTGCTATTGGATGTGATATTAGATATAGTAGGATATATCTATTATATATATAGCAATATATACATATTGGCATATGTATATATTGGATTGATGATTTCCCGCCTCGTATAGCGGATGAGACCCTATTGCGCCGTTAGTAAGCGGATTTTTATAAAACCCATATACCGCGATAATTCCGTACTGGAGCGGAATTGGTATTGTGCTAACGTCTTTGGATGCAGGGAAACAGGTTGGAGGGATCCAACTGGACCCCTCACATTGATTGAATTCATTTCTATTTTGATATGAATCTGTGAATGATTATAGTGATGCTATTAATCATATTGATATCTGGAAATTGTTTGAAAGCTAAAATTTAGCTGAATGGATGTTTGACATCATTGGATTCCAAAGATAAACGAAATTGAATTTTTTAAATTCAAGTAGAAAATTTCTAAATGAATCAATTTTTGAAATTGAAGAAATTTTGAAGAAAGGAATTTTTCTAAAGTATAAAAAGTAAATTTTTATAATCGTATTGAATAAATTCCAGAATAAAGTGAAAATGCTAAATAAATGGATTTCATAAAACAGTGATTATAAATTGAAGAATTTAATTTAAATTTGGATTTTTAAATAGATTGAAAGAAACGATTGAAATTTATTTCCTTAAAAAGGAATTTATTAAAAGAAGATAAGCTGGAAATCCAACTAGAAATTTAATTGGTAAATTGAAATAAATTGGGAAATCAATGTAAAATGATTTCAATTTGAAGAATCCATTTTAAAACAGAATATTGAATAATTTGAGAAAAAAAAATGAGGAATTTACTTAGTAGTGATAAATAAAATTTTAAATCAATATCGAAATTGATTTGGGATTGAAGTTTTTATAAATAGAATTGAAATTTATAAAAGTTGTTTATAAATCCGAAATCACTTATTTTGATACGTAAAATTGTAGAAGTTGACAAAAAGAAGATTTATAAGTCGAGGTTGTTATTAAAATAGAAATAGAATTTATAACCGTTGTTTTATAAATTCGAAATCGATTGAATTTGATAAATTAAATATAGAAGATTATCAAAGGAGATATATTCGCGATTTTGGATAGCGAATTATTATTGAAATAAAACGTGTAGAAAATAGTGAAATGTAATTAGTGAAGTATATTCACGATTTTGGACAGTGAATATATTGTTAAGTAAAATAGATATGTTTTGGGAAAGTGATATTTAAGAGGAAGTTAATTGTTTTAACGATGTTTTAAAATTGTTATATATCGAAAACATAGATTTCAACATTCATTGTTGAAATAGACGTTTTCGAGAAATAAGGAAATGGTAGACTATAACACTATTGTTATAGTAAATGATTTCCGAAAGGAAATGTTTTATATAGTATTGGGATTTATATATCTATCTTAATTTCGAATCCCTATACTAGTGATTTCGAGTCGTCGTAACGATGTTTTACGTAACATTCGTTTTGACTCAAATAAATGTTGTTATAGTAAATGGTTTCCTTAAAGAAATGAATATATACTTAATTTTGATTTAAGTATAACGAATATTTTCAAATGTTGAAAATAAATGATTGTGAAATACTTATTATTTAAATAAGTATGGAAATGCTTTTCCAATATGAAATGAACTGTTTTGAGATTTTATCTTCAAAGATAAAATGAAATGTGGAAATTGATTTGAAATTGTTTTCAAATGGTTAAGTGTGGAAATTTTATATCTAGTAAAGATATTTTTGAAGATGAAATAATTTGGGAAAATCATTTGGAATCTGGTGATGTTGCGCATCTTTATTGATAGTTAAATAACCGACTATCAATAATTACCTTTAGATAGGTATTTGTTGTGAATTGGATGAATTTGAATGCCACACTTATTTTGAATAATCGCTCACTATTCGGGTTAGCCGGGAAAGGACCATGGGTTCGTATAACCCATTCCGAATATGTGATACGTCGTTATGAATTGCATTCGAAGATCGGTGTTGAAGACCGGATATTTTTGAAAACGAAAGGATTACCGTCGAGTTACTCTACATCGGCTGATCTCCGATTTAGAGGTTTTATCACCCTTAGTGACGGGAAGTCCGGACGTGATTAGAAATTTATCCAGAAATGCAAGGGCTTCGTGAGAAGTGCCTTCGGTTCTGTTCGATCCCGGAACAGACTTGTATGGATTGTGTGTCTGACGTTACAATTTGAGATATAAAGCTGATTTCTTTCAAATACATATCTGTTGGTGGCGGAGAATTTATTCTGTTAGCTTAACACCCTTCTCTGAGACGTACGAGCTCAGAGGTTATGTAGTTGAAATTCATCAGCGATATATCCCAATTTGGTAACGTGGCATGCTGAGTGTTGCTGTGAAATGATCAGTGTTTGATCATTTGCGATATGATCATTTGTTTGATCTTATATCTTTGTGATCATAGGTTGATCATTTGTTTGACCCAAAGCAGGGCTTTGTAGAAAGCGTAGCTTTGTGGACGAGACTTCGTCGAGCCTCACATCCCGGAAATGGTCGAAACAGGAAGGATGCTGCAAGGTTCTAGGGAGTAGCGTCCCTTAGTGTATGTCATTCCTTCTGGATAGAGGTGGTATCATGGTATGGAGCCCAGATACTTAACCTATGTGGTTGCTGCAAATTTATTACTTTGTGGTTGTTGGAAATCGGGGATCCTCGGGAAGATCGGTGATGATCGGGGGATGACATACGCGTGTCAGTAGTTACCTATTTTTGCAGAGGTAACCCGGCCTTGTGTTGGCAGAGATCCGGTTAGGTTCTCGGGTCGTCTATTCCAGGGACGTACCCATCGTGGATAGGAAGTTCCTTAGCCTGACCATTTGTTGGAAATTCAAAGAAACAATACGAGCCTTGTACGGTTTTAGTTGTAGAACCTATCATTCACTTATGGTGGTCACCACTGTTTGGATGGTAGCTATAGTAGGCATAAGTGCAGAATGCCTATGTTGGCTAAGATTAATATTATACTTTCGAAATGTTTTCTACTCTATGCACTAATAATAATATCAAAAAAAATGATTTGATTTTGCGTATCAAGCATATTTGACTATCATAAGAAGAAATCTCCTCCAATTCTGCGTTTGCATTGTGTGTGTGGTGGGAGGTCTTATGGTAGTTTCATTTTCCAAAAGCATTGCGAATTTGTTTTATTTTCTTTGTGAAAAATAACTGTTTTACGATCTCACACCAGTCACCATGACTGACTCGGAGTTTATTGTTTCCCTTCTAAACTCTGGGTGCCCACCAATTTCCACACAGGCAGCCTAGAGTTATGTTATCAGGATATTCTGGATATTCTGGAGCTTTGGAAGCAAGCTGGATGGCGAGACGTAGTATTTGTATCTGATATTATTTATTCCGCTGTGTATTCTGTATGAGGACAAGTTATATAACTGTCCATTGTTGTATATGACTCTGATTGATGTATGTATAAACTGATATAGTTCTTTGTTTTAAAAGACTAGTGTTATCTATTATATATTGTTCCGCTGCGATATGTGAGATTCTGATATTGTTTTCTGTTTCTGTTCTGATGTGTTGTTCTTCTTTTCTTTCTCTACTCTCTTCCTTCTGCTTTCTTCTTCTTCTACTTTTTCTTCTTTTTAAAACCCTCACTATTGGAGTTTCCGGCACTCGATTGCTCGACAGTCGATAAAGTGAGTATCGATGTCGAATTTTCGAAAGTCGAAAATTTTGGTATGTGACAGTACCATACAAAATAAGATAGAATATAAGTTTGTAGACATGAAGAGACATTGGCATTTAATGTTTATATCTCTAATACATTGTATAGATCACTTCAGCCCCCATAGAGGAAAAAATCTCTGACCCAAAATTTAATTTAATCTTATACAAACAAGTAATAATAATCCTGTGTAAACATTTATCTATATATTAATCTCCTCTATTTTATTTCGTTTACAAAAAGAAACTTAACATTCCAGTAAAGACATTAACAACTGAAGCTTCAGTTCAACTCAAAACAAACATGGAGATTTAAAGGAGTTCCAGTTAGCAATTTTCCAGTTTTTAAAGTTTTCAAAAGCCTGTTTCAAAATAAAGGCTGCTCTGTTCTTCATTTTCAAATAAACTGTGAGTAACATCTTTTTCAAAGCTTAATTATAAATCTGGTTGCAAGTTGAGATCTGGAATGTGTTTTTGTGTGAATATATCTTGTGAAGTTCATGCATATACTGATATACATATATGAATGAATGAATATGTATGCATGCTGTTGTATTTTGGTGTTATTCTGTTTTTAGTTTTCCAGGCTCCTGATTTAAACAAGAAATCAAAACCCCATGATCAAACCTTTGTTAGGATTTAAGATTCAATCAAAAGCTGTTTGTTTCAATATATATTATTGATTAAAAACTATAATTAAGTAAACTAAATTTTGAATATCTCTAGAAAGCAAAAAGAACAGAACAAGTCTGATATTAGTGGAAATTTGAACATTTTAATTTAGCAATCCAGGAATATTAATTGAAACCTTATCCAAAAATATGATTTTTAGAAGTGAAATTACAAATTTTAAAGCTAGCAATTGACAGCAGTTCGAATTGAACTGGAAATGGCATTTTGGGTTGCCTCTGGTGATTTTGACGATCTGAGAAGTCGGGATTGCTTTTGGTTGTAGCGGAGTGATCAAGGGTCTTGGCAAAAATAACAGATGGATGATCAGAACCTTGTGATGATGGCGGCGATCAGTTTCTGGTTGTAACCCTAGTTTTAATTGGGTTTAAAATTGTGATCGGCGAGGCTTCCCTAGTTGATCGAGTGTAATGATACTTAGGGGAAGGCTAGTTTGGGGGTTGTCGTAGACGTGGCCGGAGGTGGCGATGCTCTGGTGGCCGGAGGAGGCTATGCTTTGGTGGTCGGTGGAGGCTATGCTCTGGTGCTCTGGTGTTTCCAGGTTGGAGTTAAATGCTTGATTTTGAATTTCGAGTGGTTGTCGAAGTTTGGTGATCGGGTTTTGGTTGGAGGATGATCGGCGACTGGTCTAGGTCTAGAAAGATGGTCGTCGATGGGTGGAAGTGACGTGCACGTGTACGCGTGTACGTTTGTACACTGGAAAGTGTTGCGCTTCGGGGAAGAGGAGGGAAACTCGGGTTTGTGCTCGAGTCTTTTTTAGTTCGACTCGAAGTAAATAGGAACAAGTGATTGTGTTTTGCTCGGGTTTGGGTTTTTATTGTGGGTTGCCAGGTTTGGGGTTTAGAGATTTTAACCTGATTATTTTAAATCTAAAGTAAATCAAAACAGTTTTCAAAAAAAATTGTTAAGCAAGTTTTAAGTTTTAAAGTTTTAAATTCTGTTTTGTTTTTCAAAATGAAATTTATATAAACATGTGTTTTTTTAAAAGTTATTAAAGAAATTAAGTTTTCAAAGGGAAGTTTTCAACTTGTTCCCAAGTAAAAGTTTTCAAGGATTTAAAATGTTTAAGTGAAATGTTTTTAAAAATTGTTTGTTTTAAAAAGTAATTATGTTAGATTAATTATGTGATGCTTTAGCAAAATGAAATTAATTAAGAATATAATTAAGTAATTAGTTGAAATAAGAATTTATCTTTAATTACTTAAGGTGTGATTAATTAGGGAAGATAAATTAGGAAATTACTTAAAGGATTAATTAATTAATTAAAAGGGGTTAGTTAATCAATGTGATTAATTAAAGGATAATCAATGAAATTAATTAAACAATAATTACTTAATATAAAGTAATCAATGGATAATTACTTAATGAAGTAATTAAGGAATAATTAATAATGTAATTAATTAAGGGGCTAATATCTAAATGAAATTTGTTTAAGTATAAGTTTTAAAGGTTAATTACTTAATGAAAAGTAATTAAGGATTAATTACGTAGTATAATTATTTAAGGTTGATTGATGAGTATAATTAATTAAGATTAATTAATTAAATGTGATTAATAAAAGGTTAGTAAATTGATTAATGAATGATTAATTAAAGGTTAATTAATTAATGAATATGATTAGTTTTAATAAATAATTAGATTGACTAATTAAAGATAATCAATTATGAAAATGTTTAAGTATAATTACTTAATGGAAGTAATTAAGGAATTAATTACTTAATATAATTAATTGAGGTTAAATTGATTAGTTAAGTTAATTAATTAAGTTTAATTAATTTTAATTAATCACTGGATGATTTGATAAGTAATTACTTAATGTAATTAATTTAAGATGATTTAAATATGGAAGTAATTTGGATTAAATTACTTTGTGACATTAATCAAGGGATTAATTATGATAATTAATTATGGAGTAATTAATTTATTTAATGAAGTAATTAAAGGTAGTTAATTACTGAATGGGATTAATCAAGAGTGATTAATAAATGTTGGTAAATTAAAGATTAATTTCTTAATGTAGTTAATTTAAATAGGGTAATAAATTAAAAATGTAATTAGGGATCATTAAACTATATAATTAATGATGTAATTAAGGGTTGATTAATTAAGATTAATTAATCTATAATAATTGATTTTGAGTAATTAATTAATGTAATTAATTAAGGATTAATGTAATTAATTATAGTTAATTAATAAATAAAGTAATTAAAGGTTAATTACTATATTTGGTTATGGATAATTAATTTGTGAAATTAATTTAAGAATAAATTCTTGAATGTAATTAAAGGATAATTAATCAAAGATGATTAATTAAGATGGAAATTAGAGAATGATTAATTAATTGATTAGTAATTAATTAATGGTTATGTAAGCAAGATTTATAATGATGAAGTAATTAATTTAATTTACTTTAAATTAATTAGAGATTAAGTAATTAATTTAATTCATTTTAAATTAATTATAAATGGTGTGATTATTAATCCTTGCTTACGTATGATGGATGATATTGATTTCCTTGAATGGTTTGAAATCTCAGATATGAGATAAATAATGCGGTATGATATGGTTGCTTTGGTTAAAGTATATGGATAATGTAGATTATCTATTTATGATGATATTATGAATTATCTATTTGTGATATTGTGAATTATCTATCTGTGTGTATATAGATAATAGAATTGAACTGTTTTAACTTTAAAACAACTTGGCCTTAAAAGATACGGTTTGGATTTCGATGAGACCGGGATCGGGTTTCCAGATTTGGATATCCGAAAACCACATCGATCCAAATTAACGATAGGTCGTGAATCTCAAGTGAAGATGAAGATTCAGAGTGCAAGGGTTATCGTCGTTAACTCTGAGGGTGATTCCAATATTTGTGTAACGAGATAATGCCTTCGGTTTCGTTCGAACCCAGAACGAACTTGTATGGATTGAATGCTTTCAGAACATCGTCAGATGGACGATGAGCATTCTAAGAGATGTGTTCTCTAAAGGTAATCGTAACCTCAAGCCTCATCAACCGGGAATGGCTAAAACAGGGGAGGTGCAGTAAGGCTTCGTGGGTAGCTCTCACTTGAGAGTAAGATATACCCCTGTCTAGATGTTCCTTTTATTTCGGCTTAGTGGGCAGTTGGTCTGCAGCCAACTGCGGGGTTATCTTATTTGGGACTGTCCAGTAAGGGATGGTTTCGGCTTTGTGTTGCAGGGGACTTAGGGTGGGTCCTCGGTACGCTAATCTAGGCCAGGTACTGTGACGGGCGGTACCCCAGTAGCCCTGCCATTATATGGAATCCAATCTCCAATAAGTGCCTTCGGATTTGATTGTATTACCCACTTGTTGGCTAGTATGCTGGAATTTAATCATGTAACAATTTCAGCTATTTCTTATTTATTTGAAACCCTAGACCTATTATAATATCACTAAATTTCCTATCAAAGTTTTGGTTAGCGTAAGGTAAAAACTTTTCCATGTTTATGTGTGGGAAGTCTTACGTGATACCTTTTGTTTTCAAAGGTTTTTCAAAGTTAAGCAACTTTAACCTGTTACTCATACCAGACCCATGTCTAACCCAGAGTTTATTTCTATTTTTCTTAAACTCTCGGGTACTCAAATTTTTACGAGTAGCCAAGGGATTCAGGTTAGCTTTGATGAATTATGGAGGAGCAATGGAGCAGGAGGCTTCAGCGTTGTAGATATATATAGTTTTCCGCTGTGTAGGTATCTTTGTGTCATATTTGAGTTGTATCGAGTTGTATTAACTAGACAGGTGTTTATAACTGTCTAGTATGTGATGTATTATCTGTGTAACTCTGATTGATGTTGCATATTATTTTATATTTATGTGATTAATATAATTTATTCGTTCCGCTGTTGAGATCCTGATGTTGTTTCTTCTTTCTTCTTTATCTCTTCTATTTCTCACCCCTTTCTTTCTTAAAAATGATGCAACTTTCTGGTAGTAGAAAGTTGGGTCGTTTCATTATATATATATATATATGTGTGTGTGTGTGTGTGTGACTGTCTGTTAATATATATCTGTGTTGACTATCTCTATTTTGAATTGAATTTTGAAACAATTCAGAGAAGTTCTATATAAGTTATAAAACACTATTCACCACCCTCTACTATTAAAGTAATCTTAAGATCCATTCACACTAGTATAATTTATACTACACCGTTTCCCACATTTGGTATCACTATCAGAGAATTAGGTTTTTAAAAACTCGTTATTTGATTTTTGAAACTTATAAATGGCTAGTAACACTGGTAGTATACTTTTAGGACATTTTATTCACCATTACATGCCAAGTGATCCAACGTTATTAGCACCGGGTAACTAAGTCGGCATAATTAATATCGGCTAACTCACTCACTCACCTTTTCATCAAAGAAATCCTATAAGCCAGTTGTGAGCTCAAATTTAGCCTTACTGACCCTGTTAGGACTATTCTAATGCCTACATTCTCTACCACATTTCTACAAGCTAGCAATATCCTAATATCTCTTTAATTCAGCCTTTTCGAATACTCTTCTCGAAACAGTTCTAGTACCACAGAACTCTTTTAGTATCTCGGTTGCAACGGACTAATGTGGTCAAAGTGAAGGTCCACCACAGTTCTAAATAGAACATTTCAAGATTGACTATTACACAATATTTGAAGTCGGAACTTTCTCGTATTTTTTTGAAAAAATTTCTTTGACATTACGAAGTGATGGTGGAATTTATTATCATTTTGAATTACTTAAGAAATCAAGTTTCACTTATAAACTCTAGAGAAGTATGCGCCTACCAACGCATACTTCAGATACTTATTATCAAGTTGTCGATTTTGAGGTTTGAAGTCGTGACATCTAGTCTTACAGTCCAAACCATCAACCAACTACACCAACCTGTTGACTGTCATTATATGTTTTAAGAATAATCTAGCTATCACTAGCTGACCTTGATCCCATTTCCAATTATTTTCTTTTACGTTTCCTCCTGTATTATTGTTCTTTTCTAATATTAAATGTTTTAGAATCAACTTCGTCTCTATATGGTATTCTAGATGCGCATTAAGCTTGATTTCTGGATGTTCTTCATCTTCCTCCTATCATATTAAGACGCATGTTGCTTTTGACATTATAAAAATAAACTATATTTTTGACGAATTTTAATGAAGTGAGTAGAAGTTGTATTTGTTACATGTATTGAGAATGAGGTTTAGGGCTTTGTTGAATATTTTAGGAGAAAGATGAGGAGAATACATGAAAGAGACTTTTTATTATTGAAATTTTTTCTTTTTTCCTGCTTGATACAAAGACTTCACCTTTATTTATACTAGTGGCATCATCCAATAATGGTTAAGATTTTTCCAACACAACTTCCATTTAAGGATTATGATTAACTTCTATAATTTTCTTCATATTACTAAACTTATGTTTATTTCTACACAATTCTAAATACTTACCAAGAAAGACCATTCTAGATTATACCTCATTAAAACATGTTTCTAAGATTTGGGCTTATTACATCGAATAATTAAAATCAAAACCAAATATCCAAAATCAATTTAATATTTCAACATCCCTTTTAAACTTGATTTTGCTACTGCAAGCAGACTCCACAACTTGACAAAATCTTCTTGCTTGAGAAGCTTGGTGAAGATATTAGCTACTTTATCATGCGTTTTCACGTATTATAGCTGCATAACCTTTTTGGAAACACATTTTCTAATGCAGTGATAGTGTATATCAATGTGCTTGCTTCCATCATGTAAGGCTAGAGTCTTGGCCAAAGCAGTTGCTGACTTGTTGTCTACAAAAATCTTGGTCGGCTCCTCTTGTGGCAGATTCAACTCCTTTAAAAGGTTTCCTAACTAAATTGCATGACAAACATATGAAGTAGCAGCTACATACTCTACTTCGCATGTAGAAAGTGTGGCAATTGACCAGTTCTTCGACATTCATGTGAAGGCTATGTCTCCCACGTAGAACAAGAAGCTACTTGTTATCTTTCAATCATCCATATCTCTACTCCAATCGCTATTGTTATATCCAATAGCTTGTAATTATCAGTAATAGAGTAGTACAAGCCAAAGTTTGTTATCCTTTTGACATAGCAAAGAATCCTCTTTGCAGCCTACAAATGAGTTTTTGTTGGGTTCTCCATGTATCGATCGACAACTCTTACCGCATATAGGATGTTGGATCTTATGCACCTTAAATATCACAAGCTTCCAACAAAGCTCTTAAAGAGTGTTGGGTCCACCTTGTCTTCTTCCTTATGCCTTGACCAATTGATTCCACATTTCATTAGTATGCAGACCGCATTAGAGTCATCCATCTTGAAATTCTTCAGCACTTCCTTAGCATAGTGTTCTTGAGTGATTAGGATGCCTTTGTCTTCTTGTTTTACTTCAATGCCGAGCTAGTAAGACATGAGCCTAATATCGATCATGTCGAACTCCTTCAACATCTCTTTCTTTAAATGATTAAACATCCTTGGATTACTACCTATGAAGATCAAATCATTTACATACAAGCATATAGTTAACGTGTCATCGTTTTAGATTTTGATATATAGTTCATGCTCATATGGACACTTGATGTAGTTTCTCTCTTGGAAGTACTTACCGATTCGAGCATTCCAAGCTCTTGGGACTTGTTTCAACCCATAAAGTGCCTTCTTGAGCTTCAAAACCTTGTCTTCTTCTTCCTTGATTTCATAGCCTTGTGGCTACTCAATTTAAACTTTTTCTTCAAGAACTCTATTTAGAAAGGAAGATTTCACATCCATTTGATATATTTTCCAATTGTTTTGAGCTGCCAATCAAATTATTAGTTTAACAATTTCCACTACTAGAAAAATGCTAAATACCGATGAAGGGGGGCGACGGCTTCCCACGGCCTATTTCCGACGGCTTCCGACGGGCCGTCAGCGACCGTCGGAAGCCGTCGGAAATTTGCGAAATACCGGCCCAGCCGAGCCCTCTTCCTCCTCAGTTTTCATATGAAAATAATTCACCATAAATCCCCAAATCTCTTCCCCAAGCTTCCAATCATCAATTTCGAGCTTTCGGATCATCCCCGGCTGCATAATCAATGTCTATTGCTCTCTAGATCAGGTATAATCTCTTATTTTCGCCAAAATCTATTTTTTACCCTAAATCTTGATTTGCATAAGTTGTTAAATTAGGGCTAATTGGTGATTGAAATTGTTTCCAATAGTGTTATAATAGTTTCTAGCATTCCATGGTATTCCTATTTCATCTTTTATCGTGAAATTGTAGAAAACATGTATAATTTGTGGTTGTTCGTGTATATGTAAATCGTTGTATATGCCTTGATTCTACGATTGTATATGTGTGTAGCGCTGCTATCATTGTATTGTGTTAGTTGGAATAAGATAAAATGAATGCACGAGCTAGGAATATTATATTATGCATGTATTGACTTATGCAACAAAAAAAATGCATCGAACGAGCCTTAAGTTGATGTAACACGTCGAATAAATGTGTTAAATTAAAATATATTTTTGTAAATGTGAACAGTTAGTAAAACTGTATTTTTTCGTAAAATGCGCACATTTAATTAACTAATGTCCCTTAGATAGTTTTTGGCCCCGTCTGACAAGTGTTGTACATGATCGTTATATAAATAGTCATTTTTTTTCAAAAAACGACCATTTATATTCATCTGGTACAATGTTTGTTGGATTTGTCCCTGTATTGGACAAGTTATGAACACAGTAAGCATTTACATTTTATATTCTACTTCGTCTCAAATGGTTCATAAAATTTCGGACTAACTTTTCTTTTTTGTTTCCTACGTACACGCATTTGTGTACAATGCAGGGAACAAAAGGGAAATGCTGCTGAAATTTTGTTGAATCGTTTGAGACGAAGTAATATACAAAATGTAAATGCTTACTATGTTTGTAATGGGAAGTAGGATGCCTGACCATGGAAAAAAAAATTTATACAATTTTTTATATCGATACGTTAAAAAATAAAATGTGCCCTATTTGAAAATATTTTTAAATTTGTGAAGTTGTTCTTTAAATTCAAATATTATACGACCATGAAAATAATCTTTTTCGAATTTGTATTCTTGAAAATAAATATTAAATTTTGAACTTCTAATTTTCTCAAATAGGAAAAATGATTGATTATTTTGTTGATTGGAGGAGATGGATGTACCAAAGAAAAGGACTGAGGGGCTCAATAAAAGAAGAATTTTATAATGGTATAAACGTGTTTGTTGAATTCGCTTTAAGTAATAACGGGAACGATCCAGAAATTCGTTGTCCGTGTAGTAGGTGTAGACATTTGAAGTATTTGTTACCAGATATTGTGAAAGTTCATTTGTGCCAAAACGGTTTCGTACCCGAGTATTATATTTGGGATCGGCATGGAGAAGTTGTAGCAAATACTTCTGTAGAGTCTGATAGTGTCGTTAACGAAATAGTTAGGACGACCCGTATAGAAAATATGGTCGAAGATGCAGCACAATCAATGTTTCCTATGGTTGAAGTTGACGACGATGATGGAAATGTTGAAGAACCAAATATTGAAGCAAAAAATTTTTATGATTTACTAGATGCTGCTAAGAAACCTATTTGGAATGGTTGTAAAAGCGGCACTCAGCTGTCAGTAATCGCAGAATACATGGCGATGAAGTCAAAATACAACATCACTGAAGCTGGGTTTACGGCTGTTGTACAAGCTGCAAAAAGACATATGCCGCCCGATAATCTAATGTGTGAAAATCACTATGAAGTTAAAAAACTTATGTCGGCTTTTGGTTTACCTTATCAGAAAATAGATACATGTTTAAAAGGCTGCATGTTGTTTTGGAAAGAAGATGCAAACCTTAGAAATTGTAAAATTTATAAGCAGGAGAGATACAAACCAAGAAAAAAGAAGGGGAAGGAAGTTCCGTACAAGCGTATGCATTACTTACCCATAACTCCAAAACTTCAAAGATTATATGCATCTTCTGTAACTGGATCTAATATGAGATGGCATAGTGTGAGAACGGAGGAAGAGGGTACGTTGACACATCCGGCCGATGGAGAAGCATGGAAGGATTTCGATAAAACGTATATAAATTTTGCAGCGGAGAGTCGAAATGTTAGATTAGGATTATGTACGGACGGTTTTTCTCCATTTTCTCAATTTGGTTCTAAATATTCATCCTGGCCCATTATCGTCACACGGTATAATTTACCTCCATGGATGTGTATGAAAATGCAATATATGTTTCTTACTGTTGTCGTTCCTGGCCCCGACGATCCGACACAAGGAATCGATGTATATTTACAACCATTGATTGAGGAGTTAAAAATACTGTGGAACGAAGGAGTAGAAACATACGATGTGTCCAAGAAGAAAATTTTTCGTATGTTTGCTTCTTTGTTGTGGACTATAAGTGATTTTCCTGCCTATGCAATGCTTTCAGGATGGAGTACCGCCGGTCGTCTAGCATGTCCATATTGCATGGATGAAACACGAACGTTTTCTTTACCTCATGGAAAGAAAATTTCATGGTTTGACTGTCATCGATATTTTCTCCATGTAAATCATCCCTTTAGAGGAGACAAGAAAAAGTTTTTAGCTAATAGAGTAGAAACCAGACAACCACCGACGATATGGTCAAGCGAAGACATATATGAACTTGTTAGGGACTATCCAAAGATATATGAAACTGGAGAGCAAACAGAAATTGAAGGCAAATCACTTGTTCATAACTGGTGCAAACAATCTATTTTTTGGGAGTTACCGTATTGGAAACATTTTCTGCTTCGTCATAATATAGATGTGATGCACAATGAGAAAAATGTATTTGATAATGTTTTTAACACAATTTTGAATGTGAAAGGGAAGACAAAGGATGATTTGAAATCAAGACGTGATATTGAAGAATTATGCAAACGTCCTGAGGTTCATATGAAACCAAATGACAGTAAAAAAACCCAAAGCATGTTACGAATTAGATAATAATCAAGTTAAAGCTGTGTTAAAATGGATGGAAGGGTTAAGATATCCTGATGGGATATCATCAAATCTTCATAGATGTGTTGACTTTAAAAATGGTAGATTGAGCGGAATGAAATTAAAGTCACGACTGTCACATATTGATGGAAAATTTATTTCCCGTTATGTTCAAAGAACTACTGCCGTTAAAAGTTTGGAAGGTAGTAATGGAGCTTAGTATGTTTTACAAAGATCTTTGTTCGACTACTTTAAAAGTGCAACGTCTACGTAAACTTGTAGTGGATATTCCTATATTGCTTTGCAAATTAGAGAAAATATTTCCGCCAGGTTTTTTTAATGTAATGGAACATTTACCCGTTCATCTCCCATCTGAAGCACGACTTCGAGGTCCTCTACAATATGGATGGATGTATCCATTTGAGAGGTATGTAATATGTTATCACGTAATTTAATTGCATTTGAAAGATGAAGTTAATATAAATTAATTTTGCATAGATATTTGAATCATCTGAAGAAAAAAGTGAGGCAAAAAGCACGAGTTGAAGGTTCGATATGTAAATCTTACATCGAAGAAGAAGCTTCGTTCTTTTTCTCTCACTATTTCAGTGACCATGTGAATATTTCATTTGAAAGTGTTCCTCGTAATGACGAAGGCGACGAACAAGAGTCCTCTCAAGCAATGTTATCTATTTTTAGACAACATGGCCGGCCTTTTGGAAAATGTGTAGAAATATGGTTAGACGATAGAGATCTTCATATAGCACACACTTATATTCTTCTAAATTGTGCCGAGGTTGCACCGTTTGTTAGTTAATATAAAATAATAATTTGTGTTTTATTCTTTTCTATAATGCATGCGCGTGTATAACCTAATGTAATAATTTGTTTATATAAACAGTGTTTATGAACGTGAACATCCGAACGGAGATCTCAGTAAAGAATTTTCCGGTTGGTTTTCAAATTACGTTTATGAGCCGAGAAATTGTGTTGTTGACGAAGGGTTGAAACATCTTGCGTTGGGACCAAAAAGAGTGGTTAAGACATATCCTATATATTTCGTCAATGGATATAAATTTAACACCAAAGAATACGGTGCAGAAAAATTAACAAATAATACTGGTGTATTTGTTAAAGGTAGTGACGATCCAGAAAATCACTTAAATGATTTTTATGGCGTTCTAACACAAATTTTGCAACTGACATATTTCTCACAACCCGCGGAGGAGGTGTTTCTATTTAGATGCAATTGGTTTAGCAATGTTCCAGGTTCTGTAATTAATGTGCACAAGGATTATAATCTTATCGAAATAAAGCGTACATCGCACTATCACGAGTATGATCCTTTTGTACTAGCCAAACAAGCATTGCAAGTTTATTACGCTCCTTATCCGTCTCTAAAAAGAGATAAAGCAAATTAGTCTGCAGTTTTTAAAACAAAGGCCAGATTCACATTAGATGGGAAGAATATTCCGGAAAAGCAAGCTTATCAGGCAGATCTTGAGCAAAATAACGAAATAATAATTATAGACGATCATACAGATTTTGGTCCTTTGATCGATGAATCAAATGTTTTTGTAGAAGCGTTTTAAGTGCAGAGGAAAATATCGTAGAAAACGAGACCGAGTGTGAATCAAAAGACGATGATGACTGATATAAATCTGAATCTGATTTTTTTGCAATTGATGTAACCTTGTTGAATTCTGGATGTATTATGAAATTGATGTGACTATGAAACCAAATCTGTACGTTTACCATTGTTTACATGTTTTATGTCATTTCCATTTGTTATTTATTTAGCAATTTTTATTAAAAATGCAATGTAATCTGCTTATCGTCGGAACATGAGACCCATTATGAATTAGGTATAACACACTTCCATTTCTATTTCCATTTCAATCATTAATTTAGCAATTTATACCGTTGATGTCATTCACGTATGAAATATATTTCATTATCATGTTATTATTCTCTTTTGAAATGATGTGTATATACATCACAGGTTTATCGTACTGTCATCTAGAGGTAGGAGCTCTTCCCGATCTTCAGGAGGTGATGGTAGTGGTCCATCGCAAGCATCACAGCGTCCTGTAGTTTCTTTAGTACCTAGAGTAGAGGGGTAAGAATTAAATTTTATTCAGCATCTTATTTTTTTTTGATATACGTACGTACTTATCTGTATCATATTTAAAAACAGGGGGTTCGACCTACTGCCCTCGAAGGTTGTGTGGATGTTTCTAGAGCTTCTTACCGGAGTAGGATGAGTGCTTGCTGGTCGAAGTGGGATAACATCCCTCCTCACATCATAGAGTGCATATGGCAGGATGTCCTAGTATGTATATTTTTCTGTTTTCCATTTTTAATTCGTTTTTGTCGTTTTTCTACTGTTTATCGTTTACAGTGTAATCTATTTTTTTTACTTTTTATCGTGAAACACAGGCTGAGATAGACATCCAGACAGACGATATGCTGCTGGCACCAGGATACTGGATGAAGAAGATGCGCAAGAACTATAGGGACAGGATATCTGAAATTAAGAAATCTGGTAAGAAACCACGGTGGATGGGGGAGAGCGTATGGCAAGCATGGTTGGGATACTGGGAAACGGACGAGGCGAAGGCAAGTATACTAAATTTTTTTGAATTATTAATTTGACGTGATCGAAAAATAATGTATCAAATTTTGAATGTACAGGCAGAGTCGAATAGAAACTCTGCAAACAGAAATAAAAATCCCGTCATTCATCGCGGAGGGTCGAAGTCATTTCAGCAGTATCGGCAGGAGTTGGTAAATTTACTGATTGATAATTGTAAATAGTTTATGCTATATAATTTTAAATTTATAATAATTGTATGTAAAAATCAACTTTAGGAAGCTGAGGGGCATGGTCCCGTGGGCTATATGGATGTGTTCACTCGTACACATGCTATCGAGCATGTAAATCCGGATGGAACTGTTTCGTATACATGGCAGGACGATAAATCCAGCAAGAGCCATGTACGCATATTTCAATTTATGCAGTATTAGTAATTGTTCTGCTTATTAAACTATAATGAAATAAGATATGATGTTATTAATTTGTTAATGCAGGAAAAATTTATGGAGCAGCGCCAAAAACTCCTTGCTGATATGGGTCGAGAACAGCTGGCGACTGATGAGGAGGATGCTATTTTTGAGTCTGTTATGGATCCAGCAAAGCATGGCAGATGATACGGATTTGGCAATCAAGTGGTAAATAATTTATTTGAGTGCTAATTTGATATTTAAGTCAAAATTCTATGTTGGAATATATAACTTTATCTTGAATACTTCAAATATTCTATTTGGACCTTTTTAAAACAATAAACTTGAATTTTATTCATTTACAGAGATATGCACATACACTTACAGAGATCACACAGCTAAATTTAATATTTATTGCAGGCTAGTAGTCAGAGACGGGGTCGGCGGAATAGAGATCAGAGCGATCTAGCAGATATAGAAGAATTGCGGACTAGAGTGTCCCAGCTGAAGGAGCAGAACCGCCAACAGGCCATGCTGACCACACAGTTGTTAGAGTACATGCAGCAGTTTGGTGGCCGCTTCCCTTCCTCAGCTGGCTCTGGATCTGGAGGAGATTGATTCATTGCTTTCTTGCTTTTTCAGGTATGTTTTTTTTAGTTTTGTATGATTATTTTTGATACACTTGGTTGTGTGGTTGTATAATGATGTGGAGATTGATTTTGTGTATGTATGACATGGTATAACACTTATTGTTGGGGTTGTTGGAATGGTTATTTATATTATGTATTTTATTTTGATGTAATTTGATATATTTGTGTGTTTGATTAATTTTGTGTAGTTTGGGTCTTGATATTTGGTTGGTATATTGTATATTGGATTGTGCAGTATTGGTGTAATAGTTTTTGGAAGAGAAATGTGTATGGAAGTCTACATTTGCAGCAGTAATAAAAAAACAGCAGATTTCCGACGGTTTTCGACGGCTTCCGACAGTTTACCGGTATGCAATTTCCGACGGCTTCCGACAGTCTGTAGGACATTTTTTTCGACGATTTCCGACGGATCCTGACACGTGTTGGAATCCGTCGAAAGTCGTCGGTAATAAGTACGGCGCCCTCTATCGGAAGCCGTCGGAAATACTGTTCCCCGATGCCGTATATTCCGACGGCTTTTCCCGACGGCCGCCGACGGTTTCCGATGGCCGCCGACGGTTTTCAGCCGTCAGAAATCACTGTTCTCCTTGTAGTGTTCTAATCAAGCGATTGGAGAAAATACCTCATCATAATCAACGTCGGCTTTTGACTGTAGCCTTTTGCCACCAATCTCATCTTGTTTCTTTTTATTTTTCCTTTGGCTTTCTTCTTTGCTTTGTACACCCACTTCACACCGATTTCCTTATGCCCTTGTGGAAGTGAAGCTAACTTCCATGTGTCGTTTTTTTGATCGCCTTTATCTCTTCATCCATAGCAATTCTCTAACTTTTATTTTGCAAAGCTTCTTGGAAGTTCATGGACTCAAAATCGCTAGATAAACAAAAAAGAGTAAGGTTGTCTTGATTTTCTGTTACCTTACAAATTTCTTGAAGGCTTCTAAAGTGTGGAGCCCTTTCACTTGAGCTTTTTTTTTCTTCACAACTCATGGCCAGTCAAGCTGGTCGGGAAGTAGGCTCCTCACTTGATTGTTCCATCCTTGGTTGTTGCATGCCATCTTCTTCAAAATGTGGGAATAAGTTGTAGTCTTTATTATGTGATCTCCAATCCCTTTCACCTTCTTCATCGAACACGACATCTCGACTAATGATTATCTTCTCCTTATTGGGAATGTAGAGCTTATAGCCTTTAGAGTTAGTGTGGTAACCAAGGAAGATGTACTTCTCGCTTTGTCATCTAACTTGCTTCGCTTCTCATCCAGTACGTGTACGAGAGCTATTCTTCCAAAGACTCTTAGACTAAAAATGTCAAGCTTCCTTCCACTCCATGCTTCTTGTAGTGTTTTTCCCTACATACTTCTTATTGAAGATCGGTTTGATAAATAAATCGCATTTGTAATTGCTTTCGCCCAAAATACCTTTGGCGGCCTCTTACTTTTGAGTATGCTTCTCGCCATCTCAAAGATTGTCATATTCTTCCATTCCGCTACTCATTTTTTTTGAGGGGATATAGACACTGTCAGCTGTTGTCAAATTCCATTATCTTCACAATACTTCTGGAATTCTTTTGATGTGAAATCTCCTTTATGGTCGGATCTCATGGCTTTAATTACAAGGCCACTTTCCTTCTCAACATGGGCTTTGAACTTCTTAAAGTTCTCAAGCACCTTTGATTTCTCCTTTTAAAAATACATCCATGTTATTCTTGAAAAATCATTGATGAAGAGAAGTAAATAGTTACTCTTACAAAGTGATCTTGGCTTGATCGAACCGCACATATCTGTGTGTATGAGTTCTAATGGCTTTTTAGCCTTTGAGTATGACTCCTTTGGAAAGCTCATTTTGAAATGCTTTCCAAGTAGACACCCTTCGCACACTTGATCGGGATGGCTGATGCAAGATAATCCTCTTACCATTTCTTTCTTGGAGAGCAACTCTAATCCTTTGAAATTGAGATGCCTAAATCGAAGATGCCAAAGCCAAGAAGCATCTTTATAGCATATCCAAAGACATTATGGAACATCATTTTGAATGTTGAGCACGAACATTCTATTTCTTAACATCGACACCTTAGCAATGAAATTACTGGCACTGTCTCTTATAGAAAGGTTATTATCTTTTAATCTGATATCATAATATGTAACGATCCACCTTTTCGATCCTCGAATGTCGACACTAATACATCCACGGTATTCACGTGCCAAGTATCCTAGTGTCGAAAAGACAGATTGTTGGGGCGAAAGAAAAGAAAAGATAGAATAGAATCTCACAACGTAATGAGTAATATATAATATACAATAGATCTTCATAAAAGAAAACTGTAATATACATACATCAATCAAAGTAAACTAATCTATCATTAGCATGGACAATTATAACAACATTTCCTCATAAATGCTGATAAATACAAAACAACAAATGTAGCGGAAATAAAATATATGTGAATACGTCTTGGAGGCATCTAGCTCGTCTTCTAAAGCACCAAAGCATCCATAACTAAATCTGAAAATATGCTCGGCCTAACCCGAACACTATAAGAAAATAACATCCGGATCAGTTTGGTAATCCATGATGAGAACTCAAACCATATTGATTTTTAATGTTATGAAACCTTTCAGAAATAAAGGTATCTCGTGAGACCACGTCGCACGTAAACACGGAGAAGTTTTCACCTTACGACAACCAAACCATTTTATAAAAAATCTTATGATATTATAATAATGTCTAGGGTTTAAAATATATATTTAATCATAGTCGAAATGGTTATTGATTTAATAATTTTTTTTTGGATTAATTAATTTCCTTCATCACTTAAATGTTAATTACCCCCAAATCATCTTCTTCCCCATCCCAAACCCTATACACGCACGTTCACTCTCCCATGCATGCATGCTCCATCTCAAACTACACACCACGAATCGACAATCTGACTTCATCGACAAACTACTCTTCACCTTCTATTCGCATCGGACACCACCATCTTAAGCTCGGACCCACCTTTCAATTTTCGATCTGTAGCCGTGCTTCCCTTGTCCTAAAAAAGTCTTGACTTCCAAATAATGATCGAGCTCCACCAAATTTAATCGCAAGATGCCATTCTCCTCCATAAACCCAACCCCAACCTCCGACTCGAACAACTCTGCCAAAATTGACAGCAAATTCAAATCCTAGCTTCGTAAATAGTCAAACTCCACCATTGTTGACCGCACCCATCAATCTTCACATGGATTTGATCCCCACCTCGCCACGAATTCAATAGATCCGACAGTTTTAATTTTCGTTGAATAAATGATTTGGTTTTGATTTTTGTTTGCGTTGGCTAGGTGTTTTGTTTACAGTAGACGTGAAAAGGGGGAGAGGGAAAGAAGTGATGAAAAATGAGAATTGTTTAAGTGTTTAGTTTAGTTTATAATATGATTTCTGGAACAACACTAATCGCGAACGACGGAAATAAAATTACGATCGTACACGAAAATATGACACGATCTCAAAACAAAAATAAAATACACAGGTTATCTTATTCTGAGAATTTCAAAAATACCAACATTTGCCGCAAAATACGTCAAACGATAATTTAAATATTTTTCAAATTAAAAATTATAGAAAAATCCTATAAATTTATTCAAAAATAAGTCACTAAATACTAATTCATTTTATTAACGATTGATTTTCATTTTAGTTATTATATTTGTATCAAACTTAAATATTTAAATAAATTAAATATTCCCAACATAAAAAATTTGCGGTTCATTATATAATCTTTCTCTAAGAGTTGTCATAGTTTCAAGATGTTGCTCTTCATTTTTGGCGCATAGTAAACATTGGAAATGAATTGGAGTTCTCCATTCTTTAATCGAATGAGAACATTTCCTTTCCCTCTCACGACAACTTTGGATTCATCTTCAAATGCCATGTTGGCCTTCATCGATTCATCAAGCTCTACGAACATGCTTCTTCTTCCACACATATATAGTCGCTTGCATCGCTATCTAGGCACCATTGATCATCCCCACCACTTTCATTTTCCTTGTAAACTAGGTGTAAGGTATCATCTTATTGACTTCTTTCTTAAATGTAGTTGACTTTCTCTTCAACTTTATTGTTGCTTGAAGCTCTACATTCAAGCATAATGTCCAAAATTTTCACAATTGTAGCACTTGACGTATGACTTGTCATACCTTGATTTTAAATTTCCTCTCCTAGTCCTCTGGTTCATCTTTCTCCTCTTTGGTTGTTATTGTTATTGTTGTTGTCGTTATTGGAAATCCAACATCGTCTGTGCCCATATCTATGACCTCGTCCTCATTCTTAATCACAATCTCTTTTTTGTTGGCTTTGATTGCTTTCTTCCCTTTTTGAATCAATCTATATCTTGAGTACTTGCTCCACGATCTCTTCCTTCTTCGTTTTCTTTTTTGCATAAGCTTACAATGAGCCGATAAGTTCCTATATTGCCATGACCTCAATGTTTTTTTTGTCTCTTCGATGATGGCGACAATATGGCGAACTTTAGATCCAATGATCTAAGAATCTTCTACATAATTCCTACATCATCTAACTTCTCACCATTTCTTTTTAGGTTATTAGTAACCCTTAAAATTCTTGAAAAGTAATCTGAAACAAGTTCACTTTCTTTCATACACTAAGTTTCAAACTCTCCTTTTAAGATCTGAAGATATACCTTTCTGACTTGATCGGTTCCTTTGTAAGATGTACGAAGCTTCTTCCATGCTTTTTTGGCCGACTTTGCTTCAGAAACCTTCTCAAAAGTATCTTTATCTAAATCTTGATAGATTAGATAGAGAACCTTCATGTCTCTTTTTCTTAAGTCTCTGAAACTATCCGTTTGAGTTTGAGATAGATTACCTTAATTCTCTTGTTCGATGCAACATTTTTCGTCTATCTTCCACACGTCATGTACTCCAAGGAGGACCATCATCCTTAAGCTCTGATTGTCATAATTGATTTTGGTGAGCATTGGAACATAGATTGGAACGTCGCTATATTCGCCATTTTTTATGAGTATCTTCAAGCTCCGATATCACTATTGAATATTTTAAGAGAAAGATGAGGAGAATATATGAAAGAGACCTTTTATTATTGAAATCTTTCTTTTTTTTGCTTGATGCAAACAAAAATACTCCACTCTTATTCATACCAGCCACATCACCTAAACAATGGTTAGCATTTGCCAACACAACTTCAATTTTAGAGATACAATTAACTTATAGAATTTTCTCCACATTACTAAACTTATCTTTGTTTCTACATAATTATAAAGATGTATCTATAAAGTACTTTATATATAAGAACTTTCTAGAATACATTTTTACGATCTGGGCTTATTAAATCAAATAATTAAGACTAAAAAAAGGATTTAAAATCAAGTAAATATTTCAGCAGTATTGTTTATATAAAAAAAATTAATGGCTAGTGCAAGTATTTGTTGGATGTTACTTTGATATTATGAATATCGGGTATTTATATGATATACTATCTATTGCCACTGAACTGGGAAGTTGAACGTATGATGTCACTTTGTAGTCACCTCAACCCAAGCTTCTTACCGAGTTGTTTGGGATGTTTAACTGAATCATAAGGTGTGGTGTTGGTTTATACATTCTTGGGTCTAGTTAATGTTATCCGATCAGTATACCAAAACAGAGACCAATATGTTATAAACTCATCACACAAGTTTACAAATCAGATTTCCACTACTTTGGAATTCTGTATTAGTAATTTTGAACAATAACTATGTTGTAATTAATTTACAACAACAAACTATAACAATAACAACAACAAATTGCTGTATTAAACTATAATGATAAACAAACATTGTACTACTTCGTAGAAATAGCACAACGTTGAAACGGAAAGATTACGGAATGATGTATAGAAATATATAAGTAAACAGAAATCTAACCGGATGAAGAAGGAAATCTAACCGGGTAGTAGAACGTGCATTTCCAATCCACTAGTCGCTTCTATTTGAATTTAAACAGTAGAAAACTGTTTACTTCTATACAACAAAAATATAACACGGTCCACTCTTGTTGGATTTGGACCCGCAACCGGTCCGGTACGGGACGGGCGGTGCGTGTGGGTTAGTTCATGGCCATATAGGTCCTCACTCTCGCACAAAATTAACTGATCCTAGGGATCAATATGGGTATGAGAAAGTAGTATATAAGCATAAAAATTAAATTATTTTTGACGATGTGGAACAATATCTCATTCACTACAAAGAGCCTCTAACAGTTAAATCTTGGTCATTTTTTTCTATATTTGAGCTAGTGTGCTCACGACTCAAATACCTTATCCAGAAAAACCTGTTAGACTTTATCAATGCAAACATTTGTGTGTAAGATATAGAAATACTTTTCTTTACGTTGCTTCACTGTAAAACGTATAAAGGAGCATACTTTAGAACTGTCTAAAAATATTTACTTTTTTTTTGATGAAAAGCAATATATAACAAAATGGAGAAAAAACGCCTTTCTCCGATGGCTTACAGGAAAACAATAAACAAGGAATTGCGAAGGACTGCAAAACATCAAAACCGCCAACAAACAGCGGAAAAGCAAAACTAAAACTACAAAATATGAAACAACAGAAGAGTACAACAACACCACCCGAAGAAGAAGCAGTAGAAGGGATAATCAATCCACCACCATACACAAACCCGCCTTGTCCCAGAGGAAAAGGCAAGACCACCAAACCAATCCAACAAGAGAGCTAATAGTAAAGCGCAATAACAACAGGACCAGGGGAACCCCATATCAAGGAAGAGAGCCAGTAGCAACGAAGATAAAACTCCCAGAAAAATCGAATAGAAGACGCCAATAGTGGACGGAGCCAAGCTGAACAGCCAATACGCCACCACCAAGCAACGAGCAGCAAAAAAAAATAGGAATACCATCCGAACCAGCCGTACTACTGAAGAAAACCACCAAAGAGCGAGCAGATAAAAGGAAGCTGGTCCTCGAAATCAGACAACTAGATCACAACCCGGGCCAAAGAAAAGCCAAAGAAATCTGTAACTGGGAAACTAACAAACACATTAAAAACCAACAGGAGGGGGGAGGGGTATAGAGCGTCGGGAGCTGGCCAACGCTCGAACGCAGAGATCAACCTATTCCCAAACGTGCGTGAGACAAATCACATGAAATAGAGAGTAGACCAACAAGACGCTCCACTCGGGAGCTCAAACGACCCCTGAAGGGTCTACCACGGAAAGCAAGAAAGACGTCGTTCCTCACACTCCGAATAATAGATGGGGGGTCCATTCGAGAGTTCTCGAAGGTTGCCTTGTTCCGCGCGCACCAGAGGTGCCAGCAGATGAGGCAGGGAATCAGGCGGAAAATGATAGCTCGAAGAGACTTGCCAGCGTTCCTAGACCACCATGAGTTACGGAGATTTGAGGACGAGCTGGCCGACCGACGAATGCCAAGAAGGTTTCCGAAGTAATTCCAGCAACATCTGGCAGAAAAACCATTAAAGAACAAGTGATTCCGGGATTCGGAGTCCCCGTTGCCGCAGCATCTACATCGAGAAACGAAAGGAATACCGATAGATTGGAGGTTCTCATCAAGTGGCAATCCATCATGCAGAATACGCCACATCAAAATAAAGATCTTAGGGGGAATACGAGAGTCCCAAATGAAGGAAAAAGCAGGGCGAATGGGTTCTTGGATTCTAATCGAAGACCAAGCTTTTCGAATGGAAAAGGAAGAGCCATCCCATCCTGAAGATCCACCATGAGTGTCAGAAAACTGTTTCACCGACTGCATGTGTTTCCAGGTCTCACTAGCAAAAGACGGAGAGCCTGAGAAATTTGCACCCGCAAGACTGCGGTATTTTGCATGAAGGAAAAAGGCCCAAAGGGAGTTGTTAGCACCAAATCTGTGCCATAATTTACAGGCAAAAGCTGCACATAGGTCCTTAGGATTGCGTAGACCCAGTCCCCCTTCTTTTTTGGGTCGACACACCACGTCCCACGACACCTAGTGATGTCGACGGACACTATCCTTGTTGCCCCAGAAAAAAGAAGAAGCCAGAGACCGATACGAACGAAAGAAAGAAGAAGTAGGGGTCATAGCCGCGAAAACATGAGTTCCCATCGAGTCCAAAACGGACTTGATAAGAACAAGCCTACCAGCTTGAGAGATTAGAGAAGCATTCCAGCGTAAGATTTTACCCCTTACTTTATCAGTCAAAGGGTCAAAAATAGCATTGATCTTTCTTCCGCGGTACATGACAACACCCAGGTACGGAAGGGGGAGAGAGGCTTCCTTGAAGCCCGAAACCGGCTCGATCCAAGTAGCTCGAGCGGGGGGCAAATCTTTCGCATGAACGAAACAGCTTTTGGCGGGGTTGACTAACTGGCCCGATGCCCGCTCATATTGATGAAGAAACCTGAGGAGCCGCTGGACAGACGAGATGCTGCCATTAGAGAAAATGACAACGTCATCAGCGAAGGATAGGGAAGAGATTAAGGGGCAACCTCTTGGAATCCCGAAGCGCTGAATCTGGCCGTAGATAGTTAAGGATTGGAGACCGCGAACGAAAGCCTCTGCCGCAATCACAAAAAGAGATGGCGAGAGAGGGTCTCCCTGACGCAATCCCCTACCTGCCTTAAAGTACCCATAAGCTGAACCATTGATGAGCACCGAAAACCAGCAGTTGGAGATGAGCCTCCACACCAAGTCAATAAGAGGTTCCGGGAAACCGAAAGCTCTTAAGACCTTGATGATGAAAAACCAGGACATGCGATCGTAGGCCTTAGCCATGTCCAGTTTGAAGACAACATTAGAACCCCTGGTCTTCCGCTCGATCTGGGAAATAAGTTCCTGAGCGAGTAGGACGTTGTCAGTAATCAAACGTCCCTTGACAAAACCCGCCTGAGAAGGCGAGATAATGCGCTCAAGGAAGGGAGCCAAACGAGAAGCCATGATTTTAGATATCACTTTATTCAAAAAGTTGCAGAGACTGATAGGCCGGAAATCCAAACACGACCTGGGATTCTCGCATTTTGGAATAAGGATGAGGTTGGTAGAAGTCCAACCAGAAGGAAGGGACCCTCCAGAAAAAAAGGATTGGACAGCAAGACAAAAATCCTCCTGAATAATAGACCAGGCACACCTGAAAAAGACTCCGTTGAAACCATCTGGACCACTGGCACTATCCTTGCTTAGGGCAAAGACAGAAGCACGAATCTCCTCAGAGGATGGGAGTTCTGCGAGAACGTCCCTTTCCGAAGAAAGCACAACAGGAGGAATGAAAGCCAGCAGAGACGGGTCAGATACCGAGACCGAGGGAGAACCCAAAAAAGATTGAAAATGGGACAGAATGGTCTCTTTACCATCTTCTGGCGAAGAGGCCACAGATAGATCCGGGCGCAAAACCTCACGAATCGTGAGGAGATTATTCTTCTTACGAATAGTGGAATGGAAGAATTTAGAGTTAGAGTCACCGACGACAACCCATTTGATTCTAGCCTTTTGACGAAGGTAGTCATTCTCGATACGAAGTTCCGAGGTGAAAATGGTTTGAGCAAGAGCCCAAGCCTCCTTGTTAGCCTCGTTAGGCTCCTCGTCGAGAAGGGATTCAGCAGCAATAAGAGATTCTTCGGCCAAGCGAACGCGATCGAAGATATTCTTAAAGACCTGAAGATTCCAAACCTTAAGGCAATCTTTCAACCGCTTAAGCTTACGACCGAACAGCTCACAGGGAGAAGCAGCAATAGGAGCGCTCCAAGAATTGGTAACAACTTGAAGAAAGGAATGGTGAGATCTCCACATGCTCTAGAAACGAAAGGAAGATGGGCCCGTTAAAGATCGGGAGAGCATCGGACAACCAAAGGAGCATGATCAGAGAATGACCGATGGAGATGCGCGATCGAAAAGGAAAAAGGAAGACGAAGCCACCCCTCCGACCCGGAGACACGATCCAGTCTGGAGAGGATACGGTTCGGTCCCTCTTGGTTGTTGGACCAGGTGAAAGCAGACCCAACAAAAGGCAGCTCAAAAAGGCCAGAGCTGACAATGAACGAGTTGAAATCCGCCATCGCTACCCGGTTGATGGCGGCTCCTCCCCGTTTTTCCGCTTGGCAGGTGACGATATTGAAATCGCCTCCTATAACAGAAGAAGAGAAACCCAACGAGTCGAGCCCTAAAATGTCAGACCAGAGAGCTAATCTCTCCAAATGATCACATTTGGCATAAACCGCCGAGAAGAGAAAGGGAGAACTAATAGAAGGGGACGAACAGACCAACGAAAAGAGCTGAGAGGAATCAAAAGCGGCCTGGACCGACATAGATTTGGACCATAAGATCCAAACCTTCCCAGATACGTTGACAGAGCCACCGCCAAATCCTAAGGATAAGACGATGCTAGAAATGCCTTCGGGACCCAGGAAGGGTTCCAGGAGAGCGACCAAGCCAACCGAGTGCTTCTTGACAATGCGTTTAAGTCTAGCCAAAGACGCATCATTGCCAATACCACGGACATTCCAAAATAACAAATGTGCCATTAAAAGCACGAGCAGAAAACCAGCAGAAGAGTGCTCAGACGAGGTAAAGGGAGAACCGGGTAGATCGATCGATCTGCTCGGACGCCGCTATAGAGCGTGTGCGAATGGTACGGGGGGTAGACTGGACTCTACGCGAGCGGCGCCGAGACGCCCTGGGGATAGAGTCGGAATGCTGATGAGAAGTATCCGAGAATACTTCAAGACCCGGTCCCAATGCCGAAGGCAATGTGGCACCAAGCAGCGAAGGCGATGCGAAGAGTTCCTAGAAAGGCAGGCGAGACGCTCATTAAGGAGCGCAATCTCATCCTTGCTCATGAGAGGAATGGATATGGACAGAGAAAAAGAAGAAACATGCAGGGAGCAATCTGAAGAGCCGGGGAGGGAAGAGGAACCCTCCAGGTCCGAATGATCCGAATGCTCCTGTGGAAAACGATAAGGAGAAGGAATACGAGACAAACTCATACCAAGCTTCTGTAGAAACCAAACAGATAGGCGAGAAGCAGAAAAGCTGAGAGACTCTAAACGGCATGAGCTATGCAACACCGAAAGCGATGAAGAAGACTCAGCCGTGGAAGATGAGAAGGAGGGAATCGAAACAACGGACAAGGGAGAGAACGAAAGAACAGAAACAGAACGAGTCAGTGTTAGGACGCAGACAGAGTGCAGCCTATATCGTTGTGGGAGTCTTACCAATGCCGGACTGTCGCTAATAAAACAGCCCCGCGTAGCAGGTAAGAGTCGCAAGTCGGATCAATCAGAGGGAAATGAAGAGCATAAGAGTTGGCTAACCCTCAGTCTGTCCGTATAGTGGTCCATAATGGCCACTATACGTGCAGGGCGAGAATAGCGCCCGAGCCAATAGCTCCATTCCCTCATCAAACTCCTAATAGATCTATCGAAGCAAGCCAAAGGGAACCTGTACCAGAAAGTCATAGTCGTTGACGACAAAGGATCGGTGTCGTCAAGACTCAACAAGGAAATCCAATAACGATCAGCCAGCGAAACAACCCAGACAAAGAACCTGGGGTGTATACCACCTAATCGACAGAAAAGAGCCCACAAACACACCTGCGGCCTGGATGGGTGGGACAGACAAACATATGATATGGATCCGATGGTCGAAAGCAATCCAACATGTAAAAAAGGACCTGACACACTCCCGGTCTCATAAGAGACGGCAATGTCAGGGAGCACACACGCTAGTGTGTCAAGGCTCAGACAACAAATGCGAAATAAAACAATCGAACACCCAACACCAGAAGGCATCCCACAAAAACCAATAGAGCAATAAAAAAAGAAGTTCACCTGCCTACAGAGCTCAAAACAAACCTGCCACCCTATGGCTTCAGCATCGGATCGACGAGCATCGGATCGACGAGAAGCAGCCGAAACCAACAAATCCCCCTCACCCAACACCAAAGCCAGAACATCACTGCCAACCAGTGACAGCCCACAGTCGAAACTCGTCGAAAAAGAGGAATAACCAGACATAGTCGAAGCCAACGGATCAACAACCGTGTGGCATGGGCGAGAAGATAAAGCGGTCAAATCTTTATCTCCCGCAACGCCAACATCTGAAGCTAAGAAAATATCTTCGACAAACGGCCAAACACACGCAAGAACACTCACAAACGACAGGCGAGGCAAGAAAGGAGTGGTCAACTCTCCCGTCTTCCTCGACGAGCCACCCATCACAGCGAAATCGCCAGAAGGACAACTATTAGTATTTACTTGTTTAACCATAAGTCTCGCTGCAAATTTGTTATGAAAATAAAATTATTAATTTGTGCTTGTGCATTTTCTAAGCGCACAACTACAAATTAGAAAATGAAAAAATTGCTATGCACTTCAAAGTGTGCATGTGCAACGATTAATTTGTGCTACCACACTATAAAACTACAAACATAAAAATAGATGTGGTGAACAAGAGGTCTATATTTGATAAATAAATTTGCAGTCAGCTTTTTGTAGGTATAACTTTAAAATTTACCCAAAGAAAAAAACATAAAACATGATAACAAATTACGTGTTAAAGGAAAAAATAAAAGTGATGCATGAATCACAAATGATTCGATGACAAATGCTCCCATTAAACTAAAAATCAAAACGGGACACAAAATTACTTTCCAACTGCAAACACAACTAACAACACACTCATTGTCTAAGTCTATGGACAATACCGTCCAGATCATGCCACGTGTACAGCTCCTCCTCCAATATCATCTGCACCATCGACTCCCTGAAGTCAGCGTACGGCTCCGTCGAATCCTTCACCACGGCTATGCTTTCTTCCACCACCTTCTTCTTCTTCTCCCTCCTCTTCCTAAAGCTCGAGCTCATGGCATCATCACTTGACGAAGAGAGCTTGCCTAGTGTTGACTTTGACCAGGAAAAGAGTGAGAATAATAGCTTGGATCGCCGTCCACGTGTGCAGCAGCACTTCAGGTCGACGACTGCTGGATGTTTGATTTTGTTCCTGCTCTTGTATGAAGAGAATGAAGAAGAAGTAGGGGACGACATTGCCTACTGTTTGTTGTTCTATAATTAAGTTAAAAAAGTGAGTTTTATAAATATTTATGATATAATATAACTTGGAAACGTTGGGATCTGTGACAGAGTTCAGAGATGGAGATTCTGTACTATTGAAGGCTGATCTGTTGAGGTTTGAGTGGGCTGATCTGTTGAGGTTTTTACTGAAAAGATTCTGTACTATTGAAGGCTAGAAATTTATTTTTCAAGTAACGAGCATGCAGATTATATAAAAAATTTATACTGGGAAAGTCTGACGTAGTATTATGCCAACATTTACTTCGATCTAAAAGATTTTGCGGTGCGGAAGTTTCTAAATGGGAAAGTACCAGATTTTGTTTAATTTAATATATTATGGACGTTAATATTAGGGTTATGCTACCACGTACTACTACTAAAATTATAAGTAGTAGGGATATTAATTAAGAGCATCACTAACCAGCTAATTTGCACGTTGGAAGTGCATTAATATTCTTATGGTGGCCTCTCCTCCGGTTAACTTAACGGATAATAGATATACAACCACTTGTATAAAACATCTTCAGACTGACATAATGACATTTATCTCAAAATCTCTCTCCCGTTACACTACAAGAGTTACTGTTTATAGCAAGAGGGGTAACGGCCTCCAACGGCCTTTGACCAACGGCTTGTAATGACGAGCAACGGTAAGCTTTTCCTGCAATTTTTTAATAACAAAAAACACATGTCGTTGGAAGCCGTTGGAATAATGCCGTTGGCGGCCGTTGCTCGCCGTTGGAAATCCGCGACTTACTTGCAGCTCAACCTTCTTCTTCCTCATTCTCATTTCACACGAAAATTTTAACAGAACGAATATCTATATTCATCGTATACAGTATTTGTTGGATTTATCCCTGTATTGGACAAGTTACAAAAACAATAACGTAATTAAATCTCGTAAATCATTTTAGTTTAAACGGTTCGTAAAATTTCGGCAGCGCTACCCTTTATGTTCCCTGTATACACGCAATTGTGTACTATTTAGAGAACTAAAGCGAAGTGCTGTCGAAATTTTGTTGAATCATTTAAATTAAAATGATTTATGCGATTTAATTACGTTATTGTATTTGTAATGGAAGGTAGGATGACCCATCAACAAAGTGTCAATGATCAATTAATATCAAATTCGCTAATAAAATTGTTTAAATAGAATATAATGTTCATTTCAAAATAAGCTTTAAGTATTATGGCTCGTATGACCTCGTGTTGGCTGAGGTGGACTGCGATACCAGACGGGGTGCGGGAGGCTATCTGGCAGGACTTTTTGGTATGTGTGGTATATCAATTATTGCATTATGTAGTCATGTACATTATGTCAATTCATGTTTGCACTATTTGTAGCAACTGTATAACTCATATTTTTTCAAACGTGCAGGGGGAAGTGGACTTGGCCGATTCTGATGTTTCTGTTGTCCGGCGCCATTGGAGCAGCAAAATTGCAAAAAACTATCGCAAAACAATAAACAGCATCAAAACATCAAGAAAGAGGCCTCATTGGATGAGTGAAGTTGTCTTTGATGAGTTCGCCACCTGGTGGAGCAACGATGATTTTGTGGTAAATCTTATTTAATTTAAATTGTTTGAGGCAAATAATATATAAGTAATTAAAACTGTCAAGACAATTTTTGTTTTCAATTTAAATTTGCAAAGGCAGTCCGAGAGGAATTCTGCAAACAGGAGCAGGAACCCCGTTACACATCGCGGTGGTTCCAAGTCTTTCCAGCATCACCGGAAAGATTTGGTATAATTATTAAATAAGATAAATAGTTAATTATTTTAAGTTTTAATTTGTTAAAATATAAATAATGTATATTTATATGTGCATATTTCAGGAGAGACAGTGCGGGGGGGGGGGGGGAGGGGGGGTTGTTAGTTATTAGGATCTGTTTACCCATACACATGCCTTGACTCAGGTCGATGATTCCGGTGTAGTTTCTAACTTTTGGGACCATGATGACAAAGCGTGTGCTGCCTATGTAAGTATGACATAAGTAACTAAAACTTACAAGTTAATTAAAATAACGTTAACTAAATTCAATTATATTTTGCATGACAGAAAAAGTTCCAGGAAGCGCGGACAGCCTTACTTGAGAATACGGGACGAGCTCACTTGACCCCCGATGAGGAGGACGCCATTTTTGAGTCTATCATGGATCAAGTGACCCGCGACAGACGTTACGGATATGGAAGCCAATCGGTAATTTTAAGTTAAATTTTAAGTTAGTAAATATCCTTATACTAGTGTATTCCATTCATATTTTGAACTATCCTTATACCCGCGGCAGACGCTTCCATATCCGTAGTTTGTTTTATGAATTTGTTAGTGAATATATATATAGGTTAGTTAATTTGCAATTATTTTAATACTAATTTTTTTTAGTGTATCTGGTAATTTAAATTTGTTTACAGGCTCAGACAGCCCAAAGAGAATATCAAAAGGCTCAAGGTAAGGAAGAGATTGCGCAGCTACGAGCCAAGCTTGTCGAGATGCGGGAACGCAATTTGCCGCATGAAGCAAGGACGGAGGAGATGAATCGGCGTATGGCGGAGTTCATCACACAGTATGGACAGCCTCCTTCATCTGGTGGTTCTGGTGCGGAGTGATTTAGGTATGTTTTGTTATTGGCATGTATATTTTGGAGTTGGTGAGAATTTGATACATTCTGATGGTTTCTATGTATATTTGGATTTGATACATTCTGATGCTTTGGTTGTGGATGTTGGTTTGGATTTTTTGATGTTGGTTATGTTTGGATATTGGTTTATGTTGAAATATATGCATGATTTGGTTATTTGGATATGTTTTAATATAGTTGTTATATATATATGCTCGAAATGGAGCTGTTTTGATATAATTATGGTTGTGTGTGGCTGGAAGCAAGCACTGTAGGTTTTTTAAAAAAAACATATACCCAGATTTCCAACGGCTTCCGACGGCGACTAACGGCCAACTGGTCATTTACGTCCAACGGCTTCCAACGGCAAATTCCAACGCATTCCAACGGATTTCCAATGGTAGGTTGGTCAACAGGATTTGCCACGTTGGCAAACTTGCCGTTGGAAGCCATTGGTATAACCCCGTTGGTGCCGTTGGAGGCCGTTGGAAGCCGTTGAAACGTATACCAACGGTATTTCCAACGGCATTCAACGGCATACCGCCGTTGGAAAGGGACGTTTCTCTTGTAGTGTTACATTAGCATTTCAGCACAGTTTTTGGAAAATGGTAGAGATAGCTCATTATAAGTTGGAATTCCTCCAACTCCCAAGCAATTCGGTGAGGATTACGACATTTTTTTTTCTTTTTGGAGCATGCATATAAACGATTTTCATATGATTGTCTGTGTAAATAGATAAAGATAAAGACATACATTTTAAATAAGTCCAAGTTAATTATAAAACAGTTTTGTAGAAACTATTTATAGCAACATTTGTTTTAGCATAGTTTCTTGTCACACTAACATTCAACCATCAAAAACATGTTTGGTTGAGACATTCGGTTTACAGGTGAAACTATGGTTTTGAAGACCGAGCCGTGAATCGAACCGTGTTGATGCAATATCAAAGGTTCTAGTGGTTGAGCCGATCATACCGTGAGAACCGCTTTAATCATTATTTTTTATTTTTTATTTAAGTGTTAAAAAATTCCAATTGACGTTAAATTCTAACCAATTATAATTAATATATTAATATTTAAAACAATTATTTTTGATTATTTGATAACAAATATTAATTAGAATAATTCTATAGCGTTCTTTTTACCGTAAAATTATGAAATTCTTAATTTTTTAAGATAAAGAAGTTTGATTCAATAATGATTCATAAAATGTACGCTAATAATGTAGCATGTTATCCAAAATTGATAAGGTAATCTAATAATTTGATGGTTACAGTTATGAAATTATTTGTTAAATTAATTATGCGAGAAAAATGATGTGCGAAGCGACAGTTTTTTTTAATTCGAATTTGAAGAACCGTCTAGTTCAAAGAGATTGGTCTAGAGGATTTTTTTAGAGTTTTGAGGTTCGATCGCGAGTTCATGCACACATAAGATTATATCATTTTCAAAACTGTAGCTAGCATTTCAAGGTCGAAGATTAACCATGGTTGAATTGCGGTTGGGTGGGTTATTTAAAACACTGGCTGAAACAACAATTGTTTAAAAGGAAAATCAATAAAACCAAGCTATTTAGTTTCCCTAGCATGAATTTGATATAAGAACAACCCAAAGTGTTGATATTGGTTGCTAGATAAAAATCTATATGATAAGTCCATGAAGCATATACCATAATTTCTAGAGTTATCATTTTCCAACAGGCCATCTAAATGATTCACATGGTTTGGATCTAATTATCCAGAACTACTCATCTAACACAGTTTAAAACAACAGTAATCGTGTTTATCAATGTAAAGTACAATGATGGATGATATTCTTCGAATAATTAATATCAGTCGGTATAATAAAAATTATGTTCAAATATTAAACACAACTAAACTAAGTGTTCAAAAAATTAACTATACACTAAATTTAACCTTTGTAAACTAAGATTTGGACAGTCAATGTAAATTAAGCTTCAATTTAATATCATTCAATGTAACTTAAACATTATACGTCTAGTTTTACACACACACCAAATTAAGTTCAGTGAATGTTATTGGGTTTCTTGCACTAAATATTAAACTTCATAATTGTAAGTGAAGTTTATTTCTTTGAAATCTAAACTCGTATCTGACAGAAAATGATAGGTATATATATGGAACTCAGCCACCTCATGTAGATTAATTACTTCACCACAAAGGACAATGTGGCAAATATACAAATGAAAAAGAGCAGCCACATAAAAGCCAGGTTCGGTCCAATGAAGATAAAAATAAGAAAATTTATAGTAATTTAAAATAAAACTCCAAAAAATATAACATCCCTTTTAATAGAACAATGGAAATTTAACATAATTTTACTTAGAATTCTAGAACCAAATTTCATCCCCACTGTCAGACTCATCATCATCTTCATTGGCGTTATAGTATTTCTAAAAATCTAGTATCACCACATATGGACCAGGCCGTGCTGCTCTATCTCTCATAGAAGTTTTAAAAAGAAACGTAGAAACAAGAAAAAGAATGTGACTTATTTGAGTATATATGTAATGCTATATTCTTTTCTTGACTTAGTAAAACTAACAACGTTTATTGGAACTTGTTAAACGCAATGTTTTGAAAACCGAACCGTAAGTCGGACCGTTGTATCTCAAGGTTCAAGGTTTTGATGGTCGGACCGGTCGAACCGCTGAAACCTTGCATTTTTATTTTTTAACGATTTGTACATTCCAAATTGAAAAATATAAACTCATGTTGTTTAATACATGATATTGACTCATGTCATAAAAAATACCAAAGACATATTATTACTCACACTACAACAAAATAGGCTTTTTACAACGGGCAATGCCCGTTGTAATATGTGTTACACAACGGGCAGCCGACCGTTGTAATAGGCGATGTTGTAATAGGTTGACCATATTTTACAACGGGCAATGCCCGTTGTAATAAATCTTTTTACAACGGGCAATGCCCGTTGTAATACACTTTTTACAACGGGCAATGCCCGTTGTAATACACTTTTTACAACGGGCAATGCCCGTTGTAATACACTTTTTACAACGGGCAATGCCCGTTGTAATACATGATATTGCAACGGTTTCTGACCGTTGCAAAATAAATACAAATTTTAAAAAAATTACAGCAGCATACATCCATACCAATAATAAATAATTTAACGAATAATAAATATTATCATAAAACAACCAAAATCACATAAGAAAAGACTAAAAGCTAGAGTTATAAAATTCCAACACATTCCAAAAAGTTAGATAAGTTTACATTGACATAGTTCTAATATACACATGACGACTAGTTTCATAACAACTGTTGAGAATTTCAGTTGTCAACCTACACTGAGCTTTGACAATATCATGTGTAACATGAGTTAAACATAATTCTTCTTTATTCTTACCATTTTTGGATCATAGACAACATATTCATTGTACTCAAGTGGGCTATCCTTGTACTCGGAATCCATGATGCTCCCACATGGCACTTTCACGTCATTCTTCCATGAGAAATGCTCAGCCTCGTTTGTCTTCTTCCTTCCAAGCCTCTTTACTCCTATCTTCTTCTCTTCCAGCTCCTTTGTATCCTAAAACAAAGGAATAAAGCAGTGGTCAAACTCAATTCATCAAATACATGTCTGAAATTACATTTAAAAATGCTTTTTACCTCAGGCACAGCTGATACATTGGTACGATTTTGAGTGCTCTCAAATGGAATAGATGTGGTTTTAAGTTGAGAAATGAGTTAAGGCATTGCAAAGTATGGTTACATAATACTGGATGATGGCATGTATGAATGGTTTGCATCAATTGCAGATGCAAGAAGTGCAGGAGCTTCGTTGAGTTCCATAGCCTACTGCTACTTGAACGTGATCTGCGAATGCGAGCGGTCTGATTGATTTGATTAGTATAGTATCAACCATGACAAGTAACAAATATAATAGTAATTAAATGATACTACATAAAATAGGTCTTGAGCAAAAGCTAATGGAAAAAAGCTCATATCTCCTGTGAGTGAAATCTATGTTGGAAACAACACTTTTGATAAAGTGCATTAAAAAATATACCTAGGTGAAAGTTTAGTGCCAATTCCAGCATAAGATAACCAATTCCAAACTGATTTCAGACAACCAAGAAAGCACATTCCAGTCTAAGACAACTCCATCTACTTACATCAATTCAGCACCACCATCCCACCATGAACTGCCACCTTCTGCTCTAACCACCCCTAGTCATCCCTAAAAATAAAAATAGGAGAAACAAGAAAGATAAGTTATCCCTATCTAAGGATGATATCAACAAAGGCAAAGAGTTTAATCCTCGTCAAACAGTACTAAATATTTAAATAATGAATGGAACTTCCCCTTCGTCTACAAGACAAGGCCTTCATTCAAATCCTGCTGCCATGTCGACGTTAAACTCTCTTTGCAACATAAGTTTGGCTATACGCATCACTGTCAGGATCTGCCACCTTTTGTTTGTCCCATTCAGGCTTTTGCAGCATCCTCTTTCATCCAGGAATTCTGGTGCTGCTAGCCATGCATGCTTTTATTTAGTCACCTAATATGCCTCAATTTATTAATGTTGTAACTTTTTTGAGAAGATTTAATGCACTTTTTATTTAGTCACCTAATATGCCTCAATATGCTTTTATTTTGTAGCATTCATTTTTACAAAGGTATATAACTTCTTAAGAATTAATTCATCAATTCATGGACTGGTTTGGAAGGCTAAGAGTTGCAGCTTGTTCCAATTATTAATTCTACATGCGTTTACCCATTTGTAGGTAAGGAAGACAAATAGCCTATGATGATATATTATGTGGTATATAATAAATTAAAAGCATAATTTGGTAAATAATTAATGATATATGACCGTTACAGTAATCAAGGAAGGTATATAGTAATATGTAGCAGTTACTAATTCAATGGGCATTCAAAAAGATGAAGTTGATTTGAAATCCGCAATTACGGATGATTCACCTATAACACTAGCAGTTAGTGAAGTTGAGAGGACTTATTGACCGGCTAACAATTGGTATAACATGGTAAATGATTAATGTCGCGCGACCGTTACAATAAGGCAATATCAACTCTAATTATATGTCTAATTATCTAATTATGTATTAATAGGTAAACCTGTTAGGAATTCATTTACACTTCTGATAATGGATAATTTTCAAATCGATTTATATGGAGTATCAATTAGCAATAATTAATTCATTTACCTTAGCAATGACTGAATGTGTAGTATATAATTAATAATCTTTGCAAGCATTTTGCAAGCGTTTTGCAAACGTTATACATTTTATAGTATATAGTCAATAAATAATAATGGATAATAATGGATATCAACCGTTACAACAATATAACATTTACTAATTTAGTAATTGCATAGTGTCATGGTGGAAAATTGGTACTTGATCAGCGTCATGCAACCGTTACAACAATTTAACTATTGAACATTTACTTCCAAGGTGGAAAACTGGTACTTGATTAGTGTCATGCAACAGTTACAACAATTTAACACTTACCAATTTAGTAATTGCTAAATCCTTCAGGCATTACATTTAAAGTTGCATTAAACGATAAATTTTAAATCAATTTGATAGTGTGTAGTTCATAAATAATAATGGATAATAATGGATATTATAACAGCAGCATAAAAATCAGATAAACCACTTTCTATATTGTAAAGGTACGGTAGAAAGCAAATAGTAAAAAAATCAGATCCTGTATAGGTGAATTAAAATTTGTTAGGTAAGTTAATCAATGAACTGTCAAAATACACACCTCTGTTTATGGGCAATGGGGAAAAAATTAAATTTGCTCGCAAGAATATGGCTGCTTTGTCGTCTTTTTAGTGGAAGATCCAAATTTATTCTTGATGGTGCAATGTGAAAGTGATCTCTGACTAATACCTGTTGAGGAATGATCCAGCGACTTTCTTGGATATCCTATCAAAAGCATGCCAAAATAAGCATCACATAAACTTTAATCGGCATTCATTAAAGATAGCTCCATGAAAATCGAGTGCATACACAAAAAACATCGTTTTAATCTCAACACCATATACATCTAAATGTCTCACTATGCCTGAACTCATTTTAGACGAAATATTGAACTTCAATATAATTAATTCACCACAATGAAATAGAAGTGTATTGAAATTGAAGGTAGAAGCGTATTGAAATTGAAAGACATGTGTCTCAGAATTCAATAGCCATTAGAACAATTAGATCAGAATAAAGTAAATCACAAAGTAGTATTTTACCAACATCAACCATCAACTCCAATATAATTAATTTACCACCAACTCATGTTGACATTTAATCAAACACTTAGAAGTAGGGAAGCACTTCAAATCTAATTAAGGGGGTGGAACAAACTTACATTTGCAAGTATGATATATTTATCATTATCATCATTATCTCTACAAAAAAAATAACTATATTTTATCTCTAACCCGACAACTAATACTTCAAAATAAATCATTATAATAAATATTTTAAACATTGCACTGGCTTGGGTAATTCCAGAAGTTAGTAATCATGATAGTTTCCGACCATACACACGCTTACATTGCACTGGATTGGGTAATTGCATTATCCAAAAGGAAAAATATACAAAATTGAAAACAATTTCTTTCTCCAATAGAGATTCTCATGAATCTAAGCTTTCACAACCATAAATGAGCTAATCAAAGTTTAATCTTTTCCTTCTTTCTTGGTTAATTGGCAATAATAACCTATTAAAAATTATATTATACATAATAATTTATCATATTTCATCCTCATAGTCAAGAAAATAAATCATTTACGTAAGTCTATATTTGCAAGGAATCAAGAAAAAAAATGAACATGAGCTATATGAACGTGCACTTGGTTGCATATTCTTCTTTGTTTTGGCATTTTTGGACAAAATGTCTTTATTTGATTCAACATATTTGAAATTCAGTGGGTTCAGTCAGGGGCAAAACTGTAATCATCATTACTTTACATAATCAGCATAGCAAAAGTAAACAGGACTACTTTAACTGATGAATTACCTTATGCTGATTGAGATCCGGGGTACCATTAATTTGAACTTCATGCTCAGTATTAACACTTCCAGTTTCTGCAAAACTACCCGGATTGATATCATATGCTGCTGTAGCCACATCAACTGGTGCTTTCATCTCAGGCGTCATACTAAAGTAATCTAGAGAAATTCTTCTGTTCAGTTTCTCCCTCAAACCCACATCTACAGGAGACAGAAACGCAATGACAGAAAAATTCGCACAGTTCGTACAATCATGAATATATAACCATATATACTTTTTATTATCCTATCAACTGCATTTTATCTAAAGTATGATGAAGCAGAAAGCAAATATATTCCAAATTCAATAATTTTAGTTGTGGGTTCTATAGTTATTATAATATAGACAGTTAAATTCATGCTTTACAATTACATTTCAGATAGTAATTTTCCTGTTATAACAATAAATCCTAAGGAAAAAAATTGGAAGTAACATCTACATCAAGATAACAATAGAACATGTACAGTCCAATCTTATGCAGCTGAAAAGAAACATAGAAATATATTATATGTATCTCTATTGTGCATTTCAAACCAAGGTTTTCAAAAGCATTGAGTACACGAAAGCATCGATTCTTTTCATTTAAAAATGATTTGGAAGCTTGAGTGTCTACATCTTACATCTTGAACCTGAAACTTAATTTTATCCGTGGTTTCATCTTCATTTTTTTAGGTCGAAGCATGCAATTTGAACTGTAGATTTAAGGAAATATCATAGTATTTCTATCCAACATGAATTGAATGACTGTAGCACCATATTCTGCACATTTGCAGTTTCGATTTTTCAGTAACATAAAATTGATGCTTAGCATTAAGGCTCTAAAACAAACAAATCAGAAACATAAAATTAAAATTGTTTTTCAGTAACAAACTATCGAGCATAAATAGCAAAAACCTCAATTCAGTATCCATACCTAAGAGTCCATTACAATTACACAATTCCATTTTCCAGTATATATATCACAATAGTATGAACGCAAGCACTGACGTGAATATGAAAATGAGAGTAAGAAAGGGACGAACAGAAGTTGAAATTCGAAATACTGCTCAATAAAATTAAGCATAAGAAACACATGGCATCAGTAGACATTAAATCAAGAACCGGAGATCAGTGAGCTTACCTAGACGATTGTTGATCAATCTATAAGTGTTAATTGTACGACAAAGTTGAAGAAGACGCTGGATTTGGAATAGCGCTGAGTCAAACCTAAGTCGTGCGGCGGTTCTTTGAAGAAGACATTGGGATTGGAATCCACTTGAACATGGAATCGCGTCGAAGTATCATGTTCGATGGAGAAGATGGTGTGTGTCGAATCGCAGTGGAGAAGATGGTGTGCAAGGCGATAGAAGAAGTTTAGGTTTTAGGGATTTAATTTTGGGGATCGTTGCGTAAAATGAAAATGAGAAAAGGAGCAGGCGGGGGTTTATTTGGGTACGAAGACAAAAGCATAAAAACTTACCACGGACATCTATTACAACGGTCCATTCAGGACCGTTGTAATAACCTTCTATTACAACGGACAGCAAATGCCCGTTGTAAAAAGGTATTGTATAGGGCATCTATTACAACGGTCCTGAATGGACCGTTGTAATAGCCTTCTATTACAACGGGCAGCAAATGCCCGTTGTAAAAAGGTATTGTATAGAGCATCTATTACAACGGTCCTGAATGGACCGTTGTAATAGCCTTCTATTACAACGGGCAGAAAATGCCCGTTGTAAAAAGGGCGTTGTAATAGGCTATTTTTGTTGTAGTGTCAAACACAAGCACAACATATCTCATATAACATGATCTTAAACATACAGACCGATAATAATTCACATATAATAGTTGAAAACATCTTATAAATACCACAATAACATAAACTTGAACATTTCATCATGGTTTTAACCTCAATCACACATTAAAGTTAACATGTATATAATAGTTGACACCTACATATTAATAATAAAATAACATGAACCTGCAACATGGTTTTATGCATAGTGCTATTAGAGGAGTTTGCAGCAGCAAAGAGCCAAATGATGGAATTTGTAGTTTAGATTTTAGTACCATTATGATTTTTGAAATATAGATTTACTTGTTTTTTTAAAGCAATACAAAAGATGAAAATGAGAGAGAATTATAGGATGAGAAAATAGGAAAAATTAAAAGAACCGCGGTTCAACCGGATAAAATTAATGGTTGGACCGCCGGTTTGAAGGTTCGACTGGGGTTCATGCATGACTAAGGTCTGATTGAGTTCCGAACCGTGATGATCCAAGGTTCAGGGTTATTCGAGGTCGAACCGAGGCTGGGTCGGGTTTTCAAAACACTGGTTAAACGTATCACTTCTACTAATGTTATAACTTTTTTTTAATTCTAAGTTATCAGGACGTTATGTTAATCTTGTAGTTTCTTTATATATATATATATATATATATATATATATATATATATATTACGATTTAAAACTTTATTGCTAAATCAACAGTAACAATCGCTTGATAAATATTGTTGAATACAATAAGTCTACAATATTAAAAAAAGTTATTAGAATTTAAAATTCAACAACATCCTGTAAACATTATGAATTAAACCAAATATGATACAACGCATAAAAAAATATTGTTAAATATCTTTTTTAACAACTATTTGAATAATGTTGTAAAAACAATATTTCTTACAACATTTGTGAAAAAATGTTGTTATATATATTACAATGGTTTCTTCAACATAAGCTATTAAAGATATGACTTTTCTGCAACACTTTGCAGAACCATTGTAAATTTCTTGCTGTAAAATATTATTTTTCTTATAGTGGAAGCTCCAGTCGTCGATGAAGCCCATCACCTCCAACCGACGTTGACTTTGTACGCCTCCGCCTCTTCCTCGCTCGACTTTGAAGCCCGCCTCCTCCAATCGCCGACGAAGCCCTAGTCGCACAACTGCATGTTGGAGATTATATCTAGGCTTTTGACAAACTTAGTGAGGGAAATCATTTCTTTTTTGATTCATATATCAATCATATATGCTTCTCTATATCTGCATATTAAAAGATGGTAAAATCATCGCTATATATATATATATATATATATATATATATATATATAGACACGCACGATTGTGTGTTGGTGTAGTGTAATTCGACTGCACATGAGTTGTATTATAGGGAGTGTCGCACTCTTTTTCCTTACTACTCTGGTAAGGTTTTTTTAAGGAGGTGGACTCTCTATTTGATTCTTACACGTTATTAATAAAGAACCCATTTTTAATACACTACAAGAAAACTGCAGTTTACCTACGCCAATATGGCGTAGGTGGGGCGTAGGTAAATGCAATAGCTACGCAGCGCCTACGCCAAAGTTGGCGTAGGTAAAACTTGCGTAGCTAAAAATATGCCTACGCCTTACCTACGCCATCCGTAGTGGTGTTTCCTACGTCGTTCCTACGCCTATATTTTTCTACGTCTTACCTACGCCTATATTTTTTACGTTTTACCTACGCCATACACACGATTTTTTGCTGTAACAATATTTGCTTTACCTACGCCTTTTCTGAAGCATTTTTTATATATTATATACTATTATATTTCTTTTCATCGTACATTAAACAGAAACTAAAATCAACTTATTTCATGTATATAAACATTTCAACAAAACGATTAAGATCAAATCATTCATCTTCAATTAAATTCAAATATCTCATTCATATTACAAAGTCAAATCAATATCAATCAAGTTCTCATATGTCTAAATAGTACGATATTACGTTCATAATACATGACATCAAACATATACGACTAAGAATGAAAAATACCCTCATCCCTCACGACGATCATTTGACTCTCCATCAAATCGTTATCGAATCATCTCAGTAAGCTGTTCATACTGCGTCTTTAGCATTTGAATTTCCACATCTTGACGCTCCGCTCCATCTTTTCCTTTAGTTCAGCTCTAGTTTGCGCTGCACCCCTGTTGATGCTATAAGTGGCATCTTTGTATTTCTGCATTTTATCAAATATTGCATCAATTTCTACATTTTATACTAATTAAAATAATATTTTGGTGAAAGTTTAAATATTTACTCCAGGGATATTTCCATAATAGGGTTTGCGATCCTTTCTTTTAGCGATAGCACCGATAAGCCCTGGAAGTGAACTCATATCTGAAACATATAAATGTAACGCATGAATCTACATTACTCAAAATTTATGAAATTTCAACAACTGTAAATATCAGAATCATACAAAAACTGATGATGGGTCCATATTTTTTTCCTCCATTTCATTCAATTTGCCATCAAAACATGCTCCTACTTTTGATGATTAAATTAATATTAGTTAATATGTATTTCAGTATTACTCCGTAATCATACAAAGAAACTTAAAATATCCCTACAGTTTAGTTCCATTCATAATTAAATAATGCAGTGAACCCAAAAATATACAAGTAAGATCGCCAAGCAAGGCTCTACAAGGTGACTGAGTAGCATTATTCCCGACATCAAGCAACCAAAATCCCAAGACATAAACACCAATAGCTCTTTTCCTAATCTTGCCATCCACATCACCCAACAACCAACCAATATCCGCAGAATGCCCCACAATTAGTACCGATAATGCAATGGTCGCTGCTCCTCCCACTATAAATGGTCTTCTTCTCCCGAATCTCGACCTGTACCAATACATTCAATATTACTAGACTACAAAAGGCAAAATTCCATTTCAAACTCCAAACAGTAAGGAACAATATCATTATTCTACAATTCTATCAACCACTGTATTCTAACTTATTTTCAATTTGCTCAACACATTCAACCTATACCGCATCACATAAATAGTAAGTACAACTATCGGCATTCACCGTGATAGAAAAAAATCCACTTAGATTTGCATATTTATTTCGGCAAAAACATGGTGACGATGTTAAAACTATAACAAATTAAGAAATAACTCAACTGTAGTTACACCACAAAACAACATCAACATCAATATGAATGTTCGATTATCCATTCAAACTGGACCATCATAACAGCTGCACTAGTTGTTAATTGATGAGCCATAATGTTGTCTAAAGCAAAGTGAAAATCATTCAAAAACTAAAATCATGCACTTACGAACATTCTAAATGTATTTCTAATAATCATTACAACGATTAGCTAGATCATAATAATAGCTATCCTTTTTCAAATTAAATATTTAACAGAGTTTTGACAACACGTCAAGAAATTATGAGTGAGAGAGAATCTCGCCCATATTCAATCCTAATATTGACATACTTTGAAATCAAAAGGGGGTCTTCGAGACAATTTGTGCTAGACTAAGATAGCAATTAAGAAAAGCAATAGAAAATTTGTTACCTTTTCAACGCTAACGAAAACTACAGATCCAATTTCTTCGAAAGGTTAAAAATGGATCGTAGTGATCTGAAAATAAAGAAACTTAAGTGGGATTTATTTGGGCCAGTTGTATATAAAGGGCTGGAACAAGACCCTTATAACCTTGGCGCTCACACCCGAACAGCTCGCTAATCGCTTCATCATCTCGCACGCGTCACCACCATCGCCGCTACCGCAAGTCTTAACGCCAACCCACATCGCGGCCGCCATCTCCGCCCTCCTCACGAAACCCCTAACCCTACCCGAAATCAAAACCCTAACCGCCAAGTCAGCGCACCTCCTCCAGTTCCTGAGCCCCATCCTCTTCCCCCAGCTCTCGAGAACCCGCCTCTCCAGCGTGGAAGAGCAATCAACGGCACCAACGGACGGATCTGAGATGAGGGAGCGGACGTGGCGCGCGGCGAGGAAGTTGATGGAGTGGACGCGGCGGTCGCACGCGAAGCAGAGGTGCGACGCGTCCGCGGCGCAGTGTAAGGTTGCGGTCGCTTTGTAGAGCTCGCATTTAACTGCCTCTTTCATTTTTTTAAAGGAATTTAATAGAATATTTGGTAATTGAAGAGTTTTTAAAGGAAAGGACAGGGGTATTGATGAAGTAGAAGCTGGCGTAGGTAAGACGTAGGAAATTTTCTTACGTCTTTCCTACACCATTACCTCTTTCTACGTGTTTCCTACGCCATACCTACGCCCCGCCTTTTGGCGTAGGAAAGACGTAGGAAATTTTATGTAGGAAATTGATGTGTTTTCTAGTAGTGATATATATATATATGTATATGATGTATGTATGTATGTATGTATGTGGATATATGTGTATGTATGTATATGTGTGTGTCTCTCTATGTGTGTATTAAGGGATATAATAAGAAATTTTATATCATTTTCATGTAAAAATTATTGGATGATTGCTTACATCATTGAGTTGGAATGTATATATGCTTGATTTGATTGCCTGTTTGGATGATAAAAGTTAACGGATTAACTTTCGTTGGATGGATTGGCTTAATATTTGAATAAATTGTCTAAAATAAAGTGTTATTGAATTGATTGGTTCGAATTTGGATATGTACATATATAATTTGTATTTATGAGATTCAAACTTATTTTCGATTAAGTCTATTGGGAATGGTATTATTTCTATTTACAAAAGTATTTTTAATAATTTACATGTATTTTAATGTGAATCTGATGTTAAATAGATTTTCAAAACAGCAATTTACATAGATATTGTAAATCGATATTTGCTTAGATTATGCACTTTGAATTAATAATACTATCGTATGAAAAATAATGTAAATTTTGTTTATATGTAGAAATGATTCTATTGCACTTAAAGATGCTACACTCGAAGGTTTAGATAATTCTTCACCATCTAATAAAACGATATTGTAGATTCTACTAATGTTTCAACCATATCTATCAGATAATAGTATGGATATGATCGAATGATTGATAGAATATGCAAAGAAAGCAACCCTCTCATTATAAAAGGCAATCATTGTATTAGATGGTCAAAAACAAAGATGGTCTAAAGTCATAACGGTGGTGAGTGCTGTTATAAATGGTGACGGTCGATAATGGTCGATTTTGCACATTCAAAACTTGTACATTTCTTCCCCAATAGACAAAAGTGGGGCCCACAATGACTTCGGGCTGGTCAGAGCCGAATTATTTGACTTCTCTCATACTTAGTCAATTTTCTCGAAGCTTCTTTATTTTTCAATCTTCGTCTCCTGAGCTTGTTAATCTATTTCTTCGTCCACTTGAAGTCAAGATTCAATGAGATATCGTGGATGGGGATAACAGGTCGAGATGGTAAAATGTTAAAGAACTGTCAAGTTATAAATATATTGGTGTATATATATCATATAGGTGCTTGGTTGCTTCATTATTTATAGGTAAGCTTCTCCTCACTAAGGTCATGTGTTCAATTTCTTAGGTAGTCAATGATTTTTCAATTTTGCATATAAATTTAGTGTCTACTAGGGCAACCCAAGTACCTAAGCTGACCCAATGTATGTATGTCTATGTGTGTGTATGTGTGTGCGTGCACGTGAATGCGATCGCCCGCATACGTGTACGTGAATGTACATATAGTATGTATGTGTGTACATATATCATTTCTACATTTAATTGTTAGTCATTCTCTATTGTACATTTTCTCTAATTGTTTTAGTGCAAATATTTTTTGTTCTGCATATTCTCGGTACATATATTTATTTCAAATTAGTGAAAAATTATATTACAACAAAAGCTGATTTTCTTTAAATTATACGGTTAAACCGTCGGTTTCTCCATTGTTGTACAATTGTACTAGCATATTTGAGTTGGTGAGCTGCCAATTCGAATGCCTTGTTTGGTTGTTAAAAAGGCCAATACTTTGTCATAATTTGACAATACCAAGTATTCTGTGTCAAATAGAAAATTATGTTTCATTATAATGAAACGGTTCATTATAAAACGTAAGAGCATCTCCTACAGTTCGGAGTGTGGATATACGATTTTCCACACTCCGAAATGTTGGAGAGCAATATTCTCTAACGGAGATCAAGGCAGGCGCCTGTTGAACAGACGCTCGAAAATTGAGGCGCCTATCGAAAAGGCGCTTGGAAACTGTTCAACAAGCGCCTCAATTTTGAGGCGCCTGTTGGACAGGCGCCTGAGAACCACGCGTTTGTTGAACAGGCGCCTCAATAAATTTTATATTCCAGAACTCTTCCCCCCGATTTCTACACTATCAGATTATCTACACTCTGTTGGAGCTGAATTTGGGTGCGGAGATGTGATTATCTGAGATCCTACTGGATGTTGGAGATGCTCTAAAAGTGCATTATTCAAAATTGTTTGAATAAACTTATTTAACTATAAGTCATGTTGCAAAATGCAAAATTTGATCCGGTGAAAAATAGGTTTATATTTATTATAAATTTGCAATGAACTTTTTTTAGGTATAACTCTAAAATTTACCGGAAGTAAAAACATGATGCTTAACTTATTGTTTGAACTTCATGCATAGCAGACCACAAATTACATGTTCATTCATATCAAGAAGTGGGAAAAAAGGATGCATGAATCACACATAATTCGATCACAAATGCTCCCATTAAACTAAAAATCAAAACGGGACACAAAATTACTCTCCAACTGCAAACACAACTAACAACACACTCATTATCTAAGTCAAAAGATTACAGTTTACAAGATCCAGTCACCACCTCCAGCCTTAAAAGGGGAGATCCGCATCTCCACTCCACACAAAATCAATAAACAAAAAGAAAAAAGAAAAACCACGCATGCATCATAAGCGCTCATCACGTGATGAGAACACTCCGTCGCAAATATCAACGAAAGCACCCAAAATAAGATGATGATGCTCCGGCGAATTCAAACTCAGCAGCCTATGGACCAGACCGTCCAGATCATGCCACGTGTACAGCTCCTCTTCCATGATCATCTGCACCATCGATTCCTTGAAGTCGACGTACGACTCCATTGACTCCTTCACCACCGCTATGCTTTCTTCCACCACCTTCTTCTTCCTCTCCCTCCTCTTTCTAAAGCTCAAGCTCATGGCATCGTCGCTGGATGAAGAGAGCTTGAGCAATGTTGACTTTGACTTGGAAAAGAGAGAGAATAATAGCTTGGAGCGCCGTCCACGTGTGCAGCAGCAGTTTAGGTCGACGACTGCTGGATTTTTCATTTTGTACCTTCTCTTGCATGAAGAGAATGATGAAGTAGAAGATGACATTGATTGCCTACTGTTTGTTCTTCTTTACGTTAAAAAAGTTGAGTTTTATAACTGGAACTAGTGCGAACCCGTGCTTCGCACACGGGGTTGACATAACTGTATAAATAATTAAGTGCATTAATATAAAATATATGATTATAGGAATAAAACAATGATTGTTGAGGAATAAAAATTTGCTCATAATAATTTCGATTTTCCAATTATGAGTAAACAGTTTAATTTGTCACTCTAGTCATTTTCTTATATGAAGAAATACTATATTTTTTTATCTGTAAGAAGTCATATATATATATATATATATATCAACAACTGCAATTTGAACATGTTAAATGTTTTCATAAATAATGTAGTAGCTTAGACATTCATCGCTTACATTTTATGGATCCAATGTTATATTCTTATTTGAAGTAAAAGCACAAAAATCATATGAAACTCTAATTTAAAAGAATAGTATTTTTTTTCATGTATAGAAAGCATATGCAGTTATGATTTAAAAGCCATATATGAATCCAAGCAGACAAAAAATTGTGTGCGCAGTCAACCGTGCGAACCTATACTCACATACATGACCTGTTACACGCCGTATAAATACAAATGGTAATTACTATCAGATGAATTTTCGTTTGTTGGAATGATATATGCATTGAACACATTTAATGGAACACATTAAGAATAAGAACATACAACTAAACCGGGCAAATATGACATATTCTCTGTAATACTCCCTACACAACATATGCAATCCTACTTCCACCTAACTTAGTATATCATGTAATTTCCACATCACGAACTTTGTCATCTTTTTCTATCCAACTTTAGCACAATCATAAATATTTCAAATGGAACGTTCCTACTGTAAAAAGGTTATTGGTAATTGTTAGTTTACATATTGTAATAATTCTTTATGATAAAGTTTATCATATAGTTTGAAAGTTGGGATCCATCAGACATGGATTGTCGTAGCATAAAATGAAAAAGAACGCAGAATCAACTTAATGAACAATGAATATAGAGCTAAGAAATCAAAACTAATTAGATGAATGTAGGATAAAAAAAGTTTACAAAAGATAGAAATTATGAAGACAGGAGACAGGTGCAATAAATTTAATCGAACAGTAATAATTTTTTATTCCATGTCATATTCCAAACAATGTACCAGCAAGCACCACATGAAAACTTTTACTACTATCTAAAACACTAAACAGTCTTAGTATGCAGATTAGAACTCTTTAAACTTCCTTACCAGGCTGAGAATTAGAATTTGTAGTCACCCACATTTTAACATTTGAGTTAGAGGCCGCTGCTTATTATTAGTTATATTAAAACTCAAGGACACTGAATAATCCAATATGATTACGTATGGTGTGCCATCTATTCCAGCCTTCCAACTGTAGGTTTTTAAAACCAAAAGACCACTAAACTTTAAACCTGTAATGGTTTAAATTATGTTGTAGAGATTCCAGCTCCAAGTTGATACCACATGATTTAGGATTTTATTCTGCAGAAAAAAATAGAAAATACATGGTTGATATTGAAACGTCACACATCTAAAAGATATGAGAAAGCCACCAACAGTAAACAATCAATACCAATTGAATATCTAAAAATAAATAAATGTTCAGCTGCATTTCAATTTGTTGTCTGTCACTATTTTACGCAACAACATAAAATTCACTAATCATATAAAATTAGCAGAATAATTCGATCCTTCTAAATGATAACTGAAAATGATATTTATATATTAACCAAAATACTAAAATAGATGGATGTAGAACATTCATAACACTGCAAGTATGATTTGTTTATATTTTCAAAAATAATCATAGTTAAATAAAACAAAATTAGTACATAGTGATAACCTGAAATTTGTGCTTATCTGTTTATATCAATGCATCAATCGCTACGCAAATAGAGATTTTAGCACAGTATAACTAAAAGCTATGGCATCAGCCATAGGGATCAAATGTCCTATATGAATATTGTAGTTCCTACTTTCATTTTTTTCATGATTGTGTCCCAACTAATAATTGGATTATTCATGTACCTTGACATCTAATATAATTTTAATATATGAAGGTTAATATATTGTCAGTTATTGTTATCATATATTGCATTCGAAAAAAATGTATGTGCATTTTAGTTGGATGATTTTCAATGAGATTATCACAATGAGAATTGGTGCTAAGATAGCTTTACAAAATATCGTTTCGTACTTCCTACATTAGAGAAACATATCGGTCTAGCATCTTTAAGCCCAATATCAGGCATCAGACAATTGATGTGATGTATTTATATATACCAATGCTCCAAACTTAAATACATTTCAACTATGAGAGCATTCATGAAGAAAGCAAGTTAGCATTCATAAGGTCACACGGAGATCTGTAAACATAAAGCATATCTGCAATATTTTCAGCAGTTCTGCTTATAAGAATCGCCATATATGTGCATAATAGCTTTGAAAAGAACACTGAAAAAATTAATTCATTTTGAAATTTTTTATACAAAAAGACGGAAAGGGATACATAAGAGTTATGGAACCTTTTTCATACACACGCATACACACACATATACGAATAGACATACATACACACACATACACATATATATACAAACACACACACACACATACATACATATATGAGAGTTTGTGTATTTGAGTGTCCATATAATTACTCCAAAAAAGTTGAATAATGGTATACACATATTGTTGTACTTTGGGATTTTATGAAATCAATATCAACACGACTATTATCTTTGAAATTGATGCATGGATTATGATTAACAAAGGAACCATACTAAAAAAATTGTACTCTTGTTAATATTGTAATATAATTAGATAACCCATCGAATCTTCATTTTTTTTCAAAATCACACTGATATTTGTTTTCCTACTCCAATGAGAATAATCCTTCGATAACAAAAAAATTACAATACCTACCATTATCTCATAATTAATTGTTTAAGGTGGTATTTAGGTTGTATTTTATTTTACTTAGTGATCTAGCATAAGTAATATATTATTTCTTACAAATACTATTGTTATAGTCTTCTTGGCGGTAATAACTATGATAAATTAAATTACACAAAGAACTTAAAAATAAAACCAATAAGATAATGGCTTATGAGAAAAACATAAATCAGTAATAAAGTAAAATATTTATTGCAATTTTGTTCAAAAAGGGTAGTTTGATTCATAATATGTCAAAAGATTCTGGTTGTTGTTTATCTGTACAATTCTAATTTAATGGGTTAGACAAAAAATAATAATAAAACTAAAATTTAAAAATGTAAATAACATAATTTTTTCTAAAAGACCAAAAACAGAATAAAACATTTGCCCTGGTGTTAGTAAAATGGGCATCAGTAGTTACCAAAAGAGATAGTCAACCATTACTAAATTTCTTAAGAGCATCTAATGTGCAAAGAAGTGGCTCGCTAGCATTTTCCAAGTGCATAAGTTCCTTCTTCGTTGAAATTTTTGATCATAGATTATCACTGTAATACATCCTTCTATATCTATTATGCGATCAGGAATACCTTTTGTTTCTCTCCTCTTATCTATATCTTTCATTAATTGTTAAGCAAGAAACCTGTTTTACATGCTATAAATTTATATGGATATCTACAAAAATAAAAAATGTAAGAATGGCACATTGGCACTTGATACCGTTAATTGAATTCACTTCATTGCCATGCTGCTTACTCAAAATACCGAACTATTAATTCAGTTTTAAAAAATCTTTAACTAAAGTTTAAATAAAAGGTCACTGATTGCACTAATTTTAATTTATATCACATTTAGAAGTTTTAGCCAAAACATTCATATCTTGAAGATTAATAAAAAAAGTATGTTATAACTTGCAAAATAACTTCGATGCTATAAGTAATTTTTGCAAATTACAAACTTGTTTCGGTATACATACATGACTTCTACAACTATGCGCCAGATTCTGGACTTTTTTTCCTGTCTTGTCTATCGAATTAATCCAGTGATAAAAAAATTATAGTGCCTATTGCTTGAAGTTTATAAGTTTGGGTTGGCCCAAAATCAAAGAAAAGTTTCTAAATTGAGTGGCTTAATAATAATAAAAGCATTATTATTAATATATCTCAATGTTACTATGGTCAATATGGACTAATCAACTGTCCTAAATCACAAGTGCATTGTAAGGTTTAACTTACATACTTATTTTTCAACTTCAATGTATATATATGTATATATGTATGTGTGTGTCTATATATATATATATATATATAAAGTTTTCCAATTATGGACACGAAACTGCAATTATCTTTAAGTTATATCAATAACTATATATTATCATTTGATTAACGACCATCCAAAAAAAATATGCATGGTCATAGTCTATGGTCTTAGAAGTAAGTTCATTGCAAAAAAACTACCTAAATTGGTTTCTATGCCAACTTATATTAGAACATAGAAGGATAAATATAACCAAACCTTCAATTCATTTATGTTTTCATTCAGTCTTGACTTTTGGTTTTCAAGACTCATTTAGAAGCTATGTTGATGACTGTAACCTGTAACATAAGAGTCGTACAATGAGCTGATGATTCATAACTAAAGAAAGAATGAGTTATATTTCAGTGATAATTAACAGTGCTGCAATCGGTAAAATCTTCTTTAGTTTCTCTTTGATTGACAATTCTTTTCACCAATTTGCATGCTACAGGTTCTTGTATAATATGATTATCTAGTTCTAAAATACAATATCATCACATAACCATGACAACTATAACAATGTGTGATGCACAGTTGATGAAACTGAAGGTCAATAAAAATATTGTCATAGCATGAAAAAGATAATTGAACAACACATGAAAAGTTCATATTGCATATGCACTAAGAGTGATTTTGTCAGTTTTAAGTACTGTTTAGCAAAGAGAAGTACATATTCAATCAATAACCGGACAAAATCAAACCCCAAAATTCCATTTAAAAAACCACTATTTATTATATTAATAAATGGCTCAATCCAGAACAGATCATTTGAAAACAACCCCAAAAAAGGGGAAAAAAGATTAGCAACAATTATTGAATTCGTAATCATAAACTTTACTTGAAAAAAGTCCATAACATGAGTATATCATGGCTTGAAGCCAGGTCGGTGTAAACGTAGTAAAATATGAAGCAAAAAGGTACATCCATATGTCAGAAGAAAACAATAATTTGCTAGTCTATAAACATACATGTATGTCTTTTTTTGTGATGCTAATTTAGCAAGTAATTCTAGTTAACTCAAAAAAACCATTAAAGCTTTATGACTTATTTAAAACATAGTACAAAAAAAATGCCACATTTTCACTATGGTAGCATATTATGTTTGCAAATTAGAAATATTTTCTATAAATAAACAATGATAACGGTGTTACATTTATAATAACGACTTATACATTACATACATGTCATATATTTGTCTTAAATTCAACAAAAAGTATCTTTTAAATACCTAAGAATTCTTTCTTGTTTTATTTAAGGATATAGATGATCCTAACATATTTAAGTTGGATTGATTTGTCAGAATACAAAGCAGTGTTCAATTGTTACCATTGATCTATCACAGCTACATCTGATTTGAGGACATCAACATTATTTCTTCATATTCCTTAAAACATATGTAGTTTAATGTATATGATTTTCTGATACTAATTCTTGGAAGTACTTATTATAAGTATTTCTGAAACAAATCTATTAGACTCCAGAAATATATATTCACTAAATGTACAGCAGATTATATCTTAGTTAATGATTGTTATATACTTATAATTGTTTGGCAATCACTAAGTAACTTATTAAGCCAATAAACATATGTATATTTCACTTTGTAGTAGTTTAATAATATAAGTAAACAAATAAATAAAATGTAAGTCTATTACTATATTGAAACAAATTTTGGCCATGTTTCTTTACTATAATTTGTAGTTTTGAGTTATTTGTATTTAATTATGAAGTGGTTTTCATGAAATTAGAGCTGCAAACAATTATAGGAAACAACATGGAGATCTATTTCGACATTGACATTGTTTTTGTCCTCCTAATTCTGTAAGATCAGAATAGTAAATTGAATTTACACCTAATTATAAGAAAGTTACTATAAACACCATAAAGTTTGGGAAGAAAATAAAATTATAATAAGCAATAGTAGCTCTAAACATTAACCATGCTACTATTTTTCAAAGCTTTCATTCTATTTGTTATGGTAATGTTGTTTGGTCAACTCATATATCTAGTTGAAGCTGAATGAGATTTTCTTTTCGACCATTGAACAGTAGTTACATTTCGTTGAAGAACTGATCATTCTACATCATTTATATAAATTTAAACATATATTGTTGAGTGCATAGTATAATCTATCCATGTTTAGAATTTACACCTACCTATGGAAAACAAACACTTCAAACTATCACTTGTCATTCTAACAATGTGGAGAAAAATGAATAAAAAATGATAGGAAATATTATATTTAGACAGGAAATATTCAAGCTAATCTAATGGAGTAATCATTAGTTTATTGGGCATAGGATTTATTTTAGAGTGCTAAGTTTAATCTTTCAAAGTGTCCAAGATTCTTTTTTTCACAGGATTTTTCATAGGTTTTTCGTTTTATTCCAGTTTTTTGGACAACCAAATTAATAAGATGAAAAAAACATAAGCCAAATTTATAGGTAAATAAGATGGAACAATAGTAAATAAGTGATAGTGGAAAAACATGATATGTAGTATCATACCCGACTTATAAAGTAGCGCTACCAGTCAAACGATTTCTGTCTTTTTTTGCAAAATTGCATTATATGTAGCATGAGGAAAGAAATAGACCAAGTAACAATATAGCGTTCTCCATTATTCCAATGCCTGAGTGAGTTTGAACTACGAAAAAAAAAGATTAATCAGTAAATTTTAACTATTGAAGTTACTTTGGATCAAATTAAGACAAATCAAATTCATCTTAGGCAAAAAATTATGACATATCAAGATTACGAAGTTACCTTAAATAAATTCCTTTTTTTGAACTGCAACAATATCTTATGAAAAAACATCAGGAAGCCAACCAATACTCGATTGAAGTATAAACAATTTTATGTCTTCTTAACCATATTATTTGATTATCAACTATAGACATGGGTCAAAGGCTAAAAATGTAAGGTGGATATTAGCATAAATAAAATAATTGGCCAGATCTAAACATGTATTGAATCAAAAAGTCATGAAGTTATAAAATAACATTATGTTTGTAGACGACTATCAAATTTTATGTATAACATCAGCCAAAATGTTTGAAAACCCACAAAAAGTCTCAGTGCTACCATGAATTATACAGAAAAATCATTTATGTTTATGGTAAATTAATAATAATGTTTATTGGGTAGAATATACAATTCTCTGAGTTAGCGGCTGAGACTGATCCAGCAAGGTCCCTAGCCAGTGCTACCATGAATTATATAGCAATATCATTTATGTTTATGATAAACTAATAACAATGTTTATAGGGTAGAATATAGCATTCTTTGAGATAGCGACTGTAACTAATCCAGCAAGTCCCTAGAATTTCAAATGCAGGTTGGCCAGCTATATCGAATAGCACGAAAACTTATCTCAGTCAGAAATCATTGTAAATCAGTACAACAACACATTCAGCCTAACATTTTAATACATGTAGTCAGTGTGGAATGGCTTCCCAATTGGATAAAATACAATGGTGGACCGACTATATTATTATCTCTTATCTAAGCAGTAGTTAACATAAGTCTACATTGACTGTGATATGCACAGAACAGCATAAGTGATGTCTTACTGAAAATATTTATTCATTATAATTATCACTTAATCAAATTTAGTGTTTTCTTAGTTGGGTATCCATTAAGTGTTCCTACAGTTAATTTAATAAGATAAAATATAATTAGCACAATATCACTCACCATCGAAGCAAAATAGATGCCTCTAGAGAAATCATAGCATTTGCAACAGGAATAGTTGATCCCTGCCCTGATTGGATCCTACTGAAAACAATGAAGGGTAAAGTGATATATAGTTTGTATTTTAAGAAAAGAAGAATATTTCTTTGGCTGTTAAGTGAGCAATAACCTTTGCCTTTTGGTCATTATGTAACATGAAGGTCTGATAAAACTTTATGCAACATAAGTTTTAAACTTAGAAGCAGCTTGTTCACCGTTTACATGTCACTCCAATTTATGAGAATTAAATTATGACATGAAAATTAATTTTGCAATATATATGCCTGCTGGATCTATTTTGAGGAAAAGATTGGCTAAGTAATGAACAATAACCGTAAGCATAACAAACCATTGATTGTAAGATCATAATGACATGAACTTATGGAGAAGTACATAAACTACTGTGTTCAATTTATAGAGTATAATTGTTGCTTCTTTTGTTAACACAATTATTAAAATATGAACAATATATATCCCTACCATACATAGTCAAGAGCACCATAACCTGCTAGTGAAATTTTATAATTATAAAATTTTATACATAAAGGCAACAACCTGAATATGCAAAATGTTGAAAGTGGGAAAAAAAGAAATACTATGCTTACACCCATGCTGATGAAAAAATGATCAACCAAGTGTTGTATTTACGAAGGCTATGATTATGGTCCCTCTTTAATAATAAGTTAGCTCCAGCACTCATATTCTAGATTTTCGATGGAGTAAATGCTATGACTGTAAAAACAATTCATTCCATACATACAAACACATAGTTTTTTTTTTGCGCATGAAATATTGCATGTACAAATAAAGACCGACCATTTTTATATGCTTTGCTCATAACAGTATTTTGGACAAATTCACATGGCATGGTTTGTTCATAAATAGCAGCTACCGGGTCGTTAACAATGCTTCATTTTCTTTATTATGTGCAGTCATATAATAATTGTGATTAGACCAATATTGTTTTCAGACATAATATTTATCTAAGCTCCCTAATCAAAATACAAATCGACCATAAAACATTGATCATTCATAAATTGAGATACTAAAATCGAATACTTTTGATAATAATAAATCAATAGAGCTACGAAAATGAACTATTAGTCCTTAAAATTTGGTAGTAATAACGGTGAAGGGGTGGAATAAAAGTTTAAAAAATAGCAGGGCATCAAAAAAATAACCTTTTGAGAGGAAGACCTTGTACCCAATGAAAAATAGAGTGTCATTTGAATAATAAGAATTTAATTAATCGTTGAGAATCAAAAGGAGTAAGAATTACCTTTCAACGACCGTGGTAATTGTAAAAGATGGCGGGAGGAAAGACCGAGTAAACCATTCCTATATAAAATGTTTATCAGATCCAAATGAAGACGAAGGAAACAAAAACGTGAATGAGGAAGAACGGCGGGGGTTTGTCGATCAATTGATTGATTGTAAATCAATGGGCATTAGGTTATTAGATTGTGGCAGCGAAAGAAGGAGAATAAAATGAAATGAGTAATCCATTCCTACATTTTTAACTGTACCTTACTATAAATCTATTCTTTAATACAAACTAAATTGATCATGTACCAAATTAATAAATCATGCATTTAAAATAACAAAATTATGTAAGTATGGCATTAAAATTAACTAAATTGATCATGTACCTTACTATGAAGATTTGTTTATGGTTTTTTTTTTAATTTTTTCATGCAATAAGCATGCAAATTTCTTATATTATAGCAACTATTTTAATATATATTAGCCAAGCATAGGCATAAGATATATGCCTTTTATGTACCCATATTCAATGCCTAAGTTAAGTAGTTGGCAAGTTTACTTTTTACGCTATATACATGTGCAGGCAAGGAATCAGTGGAATAAAAATTTAATATTATAAGAAAATGTTGGCCAATTTTCAAATAAAAAAGGATAATAAAAGGAATTATTTTTAATATATAGAGTATTTCATTAATCACATCTCGAGCATTGAATATGCGGTAAAACAACCGTCTAAAATTGCATATATATATATATATATATATATATACGTACCATACACATTAATTTAACATCAACAACAATAGAAAAAATACTACTTTCTATATATACCAAGATATCTAAGGGAACTATTTTGTATGTAGACCAAGATATCTAAGTGAAAGCGATGCATCAGTTTCTTAAAACAGTGGGGTTTCCATAGTCTTGTGAATAACGACTTCCAGTAAGCATAAAAACAGTATATGTGATAGATAATGATTCCACTCTATATAACAGTGAAACAAAAGCTAAATAAAAGAAAGATCCACGTGTATTTTTGCACTTTTTCAAACTTTCAAGTTTATAGCTTCAGTTTCAATTTCCCTTTATAAACTAAACCTGTTAGTTACCATGTGAACCGGCAAAATGAAAGGTACTAAAAAAGCTTTTTTTTTGTTCTTATCTATATGTCCTAATTTTAATGCATAATGGCAAAGTCAACAGCATGTTGTCGAAGCTAGTTTGGTGATTCCCAACGTCCATGGTGCACGATTATATCATACCAAAAAGTAAATTATCATAGTTACTTATCATTTACTATCCACAGTGGAGTTTGCCCTATTTTCGTCATAATTATAGAAAATGACTATTATTAGGTATAGCAGATATTATAGCTAAAAGGTTAAAAATTTTGAAATTACCTATTAGGCTCGTTAAAAACACTTTCGAAGAAAGCAGAGAAGAAGTTACAGCCATTTAAACATTTAGAAGTATGTTTGACAGCTGCAGTAAATGGTTAACGATTATGGTAAATAGATCAATGATAAGCTTTGTTTACCATAGAAACCCTCACATTTAAATAGAATTTTATTTCTAAAATTTAAAATGAACAAATTGCCTTTAAGATGACATATTGATCGCTAAGTTAGCCTCTTAAATATCTTCTCCGCCTATTATTATAAATATGAACTTTAATAGACTCACAGCTACTATTTCTAACCCAAAAAAAACATTGTAATCCCAAATATTATTTGTATAATACTCTAAGCCTATCATAATGTAAATATGTGGGGAAATGAACAAATTTTAATAAAAGTTACATGTTAATTTTTTTTATCATGTAAAAAAAGCCAAATGGTACACCTTTTGAATTTCGGACTCAATAAAATGGATAGAACTAATGACATATAAGATATGCCCAATCAATTAGCAGCACAAATAGATTCCCTTTAATATACAGGAATGATAATTTAAGGTAGAAAAAATATATGTTGCATCATCATATTTACATTCCATAATTGTTACATTGTTAATATCCAATAATGGATCAGCTGCTATAATTATAAAACTGCTAATTAAGAATCGTGACATTAAAATTAATTCTCAAGCATGCAAATCAATTACCGTAACAACTATACATCTGTATGACTGATGCAGTCCATATACTTGCTTTAACTGATATCCACGTTGATTTAATTAACAATACAAATCTATTGTTACAACACAGAATAAAGCCTTTAAGATTTAATGTAGAAAAACAATAAATTCTTTCTATGATTAATCAATCATTCATTTGCTGAACTAAGAAATAGCAAAGCCAAATTCAATTCCTTTTTAGAAACCAAAAAATGAAATCGTTGTCTTACCATTTACTGTCTGAATTGGTTTAGTTGAATGTCATCGCTGGTTTTTCTACACCTGTAAAACAAATTTAAGAAAAGGATGGTAAAATTTGGTAGATCTTCGCAACGACATAACCTTTTTCACAGAAAATTCATGTACAGTTAGAAAAAATTGCATTTGAAACAAAATTGATGAATTTTCATATGATGAAGAAAAGAGATACCTGAGACTTTCAGCTAGGTAACATGCGGCAACAAAACAAAGCCAGAATCTCAGATTTATGGCATGCTCGATTCGATCGAAATCGCCGATGATGCGATGACGAACTCGTTGGATGTTCGAAAAAGACCAACGGCGACGGGATAACGAAAATAGATCAGAAAACTGCTATTAAATGGTGCGGTGGCTCACGAAATCGAACTGACTGATTTCACCCAAATGGAACAGGTGAAGGGATCAACGAATGAGTAGCGAAACAGCAAGCCAGGCCTCTAAGGATGCAGAGATTCTATGACATCCCGGAATTTCGAGCAGTATCAATTTAATAATCTGTAATAAATATTAAATTGATTTGATATATTATTGAGTTATAAGATCTGAATTAATATTTTCTTTTGATAAATATTTAATTGATTTGAAATATCTTTGGATTATAACATTTGAATTGGTACTTTTCACTTAATTAATATCGTATTGTGAATTATTTTCTATCTATTTTATATATATTGGTATATATTGCAGATAGGGAAGTTCTGTTTTAAATTCAATCGATAAATTTTGTTTTAAATTTCTAATATGTATATTCTAGTGGTTTGGAAATTATTATTTATTTCAAAGTAAGTTTTTCAAAGCTATTAAATTCATAAATATATTGTTTTAAAATATTTTAGATAAATGTTTAAATTGTCTAGAACTATTTCTGACTTTGGTTTAAATTTATATTTATTAACAAAAGGGTTTTGTTCTATTTTCTTTTTAAATAAAAGTATTGCTTGTTAAAAATATAGTTTAAAATGTATATATGTTATAAATTCAATTTTTGTCAAATGATATTCTAGTATGTATTATAAAATAAGTAATGTGAATAAAAAGAATAATTTCTTTGTTTACATTATTTTTAAATTTGATAAGTGAACTTTTATAATATAAATAAAATATTCAATAGAAATACAATACGATAATACGCATAACAAATACACATTAATATAATACAACAACATATTTAAATAACATTCATTTTGTTTTGTAAAACAAACATATTAAATAATCAAACAACGTGTTGAAACAACATTACAATTCATAATCAAGCAATATACTAGGATAACAATAAAATAATATGTGAGTTAAACTTTATCGTTTTGTAAATGATAAAACAATCACTAAACAATCTAACAACTTAATCAAATAGCATCCACCACATTTTAAAATCAAATAGTATATTACAATAACATCTTACTTACACAATAACTATTACACTTCATAAATATACTAGAGTAGCATCTTAATTGTTAAAAAGTAAGACAGATCTGAAGAGTCAATTGAACCAAGAAAATATAACTAGAGTTGTACAAGGCAGCATAAAAACAAGTAGATGGTTCGAATATGTGTATGACATGCAGACTTGAAGTTACAAAGTAAAAGAAAGAAAACATACAAAGCAAAATATGAGATGCTGGTAGCTTGCAAATGAAGTCACATGCAAGTTTATAAAATATAAGATAAGTATCAAAGGAAACATCATAGTACAAGAAACATTAAATGTTCATATCCTTAGCAGCCAACTATTGTCATTTCGAATGGCATAAAAACTCTTCTCAGCCTCCATTTTGAAAATATCTCTGACATGAAAAAAATATATACAAACCTGTAAACAACTTCTTTTATCACCTTGCATTTCATTCGAGCTAGCTAAATACAAACTGCAAAACAACTTCATTTAGAAACTTAAACCAGACTCCATTAAAAATCAAAACAAGATTCTGCAACCCAATACAACAGAGAAGTAGGATGGGCAGGAAGATCAAGTGGAGACATTCTTCTAGTTTCAAAACTGTTTCAACTGGGTGATCTGTTCTTTCCCCTAAGTCTGGTGAGTAACAAATGTTTTTAAAAATATAAGTATATAGTTAAATTGCAAAATCATCTCTGATCTTTTATAAACTTTGGTGAGTAACAAATGTTTTTAAAAATATAAGTATATAGTTAAATTGCAAAATCATCTCTGATCTTTTATAAACTTTGGTGAGTAACAAATGTTTTTAAAAAATATAAGTATATAGTTAAATTGCAAAATCATCTCTGATCTTTTATAAACTCTGGTGAGTAACACTTTGTTTAAACTTATAACTTAAGTCATTATGGCATGTTTTTCTTCTTTGTTTTCTCTGTGATGATAAGCATCTTGTATATATGTGTCTGTGCTAAATTTTTCTGCCTCTGTTATTCGTGATACATGTTATCTGTGTTCCTGTTATTGGTAAACATGAAAACCAACCTCTATCATTTGATCTAGCAATTATATGAATGTAAATCATAAACAATAGTTGTTCGTTTATCTATAATCTAAGTGTTAAAATTTATTTAAGATTGAATCAACTTATATTTTCTCTGGAAATCAAGAAGCAGGTACAACTTCACATAAGTAAAAAAATCAAACTTCATGTTTAAGGGAATCAGGAGTATAAATTGAAATTACATACCAAAATAGGATTTTTAAGACAAAAATTGTAATTTTAAAAGCTTGGGTTGAAGAGCAGTTCCGGTTTCTCTGTTTCATGTATTTTAAGTTGCCATGGTCGTTGGAGTTGATAGGAAGTGTCGTGCTTCCTCCAATGGGTAGAGGAGTGACCAGTGAAGTCCGGAAAAATATTGGATGGCGATAATCTTCGTCGAGGTGGCGGCGAGAAGCTTTTGAAACTGGGTGACCTAGTTATGGGTTGCTGTGAATTTTCATTTCGTTCAAAGCCAAGAGTTGATCGAGTGTCATCGGGTTTGAGGAGGTGGTAGAGGTTGAGGCGGCGAAGTGATGGCCGGAGTTGCAGTGCTTCCGGTGATCGGAGCATGGGAAACGAGGCGTTTCCAGGTTGGTGGTGGAGTGGGTAGGTTTGTTCCAGGCTTGGAATCAGCGCTCGAATTCGATTGGGCAACTTGTTCGAGGTTTTGGGTGATCGAGATCGTGAGTGGTAGACGTGGTCGACTTGCTCGGCGTCGCGTAGTTGATCGAAGTCGATCATCGGTGGTGTGCACGTGCACCATATTTTCGCGTCTGGCTGTTGAGTTGAGTCTGGGAACACTCGAGTTTTACTCGAGTAAATCTCGTTTTGGTCCGGGTGAATTCTTATATGACTCGAAGTAGAACATGGATGTCTCGGGTAGGTCTGTCTTTTTTTCAGTTTCGACAATACCCAGTTTTCTTGAGTTTGTACTCGGGTAGATTGCGTCCTGGCTCGGGTAATTCCCTGTGATTTCTCGAAGTAAACTACAGAGGAACTCGAGTCATTTGTTTCAAGTTAACTGAACCAGATTTGAAATAAAATTTTAAATTGTGGGTTTTTAAATTTAAAACCCAAGTTAAATGAGTAAAATTCAGTGTTTAAAATTTCCAGACTTTTGAAATAAAATAAATTTTAAAATTTAAACACTTTAAACAAATTTAAAGAGACTTAATTTAAGTGAATTCGATTTAAACTCTTCGTCACTAACTATTGTTTTAATTTGTAATTTGAGGTCTTAAAAGTCAGATTATAAAGAGATTTAAAATTTAATTATTGTTCGTTTAAGCTTGAAACTTAAAATGGGAGTTAAAATGGAAATGAGTTCCCTTTAAGAAATAATGATTTAAATTTAAACTCATTAACAATTAAAAGAATTTGAATGGTAATGGATGAATTTATATTGATTGAATTTGTGATTTGAGTTTAAATGAATTAATTAAAGTTTAAATGAATTAAGTGATTAGATTTGTAATTTCAAGCTTAAAATTATATTAATTTGAGTTTTAAATAATGGAATAAGTAATTTATATGTTATTAATGAAAGGTTAATTGGATTTATAATTAATAATAAATTAATGTGAGTTAATTACTTAGATTGTAATTAAATAAGTGTTAATGGAGGTCATTAACTAAATTATTTTATAATTAATCAATATAACTGTTTATTTATAGTTATTTGGATTAATTAATTAAAACCAACATTTTAACTGTTAAGTATAGTTAATTGAATGGAAAGAAATTAAAGAGTTAATTTCTCATTTAATTTGTTGAGTAATCATTTTGGTAATGTGAGATGTATAATTTCTCAGAGAAGTAATTGGTAAATCGTTACAAGACGTAGTTAATGGGATGAAGTTTGTTAATAAAGTAATTAGAGTATAATTACTTTTTATAATTAATCAAGGGATTAATTAGAGATAATTATTTAATAAAGTAATTAAAGGAGTTAATTACTGATTTGATTAATCAAGGGTGATTTATATTGTGGATTAAATTAAAGATTGATTACTTTGATTTAACTAAATTAAATTGTAAATGTAATTTGAGATCATTAATTATTATAATTAATGTTGGAATTTGGAATAAATGTATTTGGATTTATTTATAAATGGAAAAATTTATTAATATAATTAATTAGGTAATGTAATTAACTTTAGTTAATTAATAAATGAAGTTATGTAAAGGTTAATTTCTATAATTGGTTAAGTAATTAATCTAAGAAGTAACTCAAGGAATTTACTTAAATGTAATTAAAGAAAATTAATCAGGGATGATTAATAAAAAGGAATAATGGGATGATGATTTATTAATTGATTGATAATTAATTAATATAGGCAAGTTTAATAATGATGAAGTAATTAATTTAATTAATTTTAAATTAATTAAAGGTAGGGTAATTGATTTAATTCGTTTTAAATTAATTACCAACGATGTAATTATTATCTTTGCTTATGAATGGATGATATGAATTCCCATTGATTGATTGAAAACTCAATTATGTGATGAGTAATCTCTGTTTGATTTGGATGCTCTGATTTAAGTGTGATATCATAGATTATCCATTTATGCTGATATGTGATTATTTATCTGTGATATTGTGATTTTCTATCTGTATTGATATGGATAATTGAAAATTGAATTGTTTAACCTTTAAAACAACTTGGCCTTAAAAGACACGGTTTGGATTTTGATGAGACCGGGATCGGGTTTCCGTATACCGGGATTCCAGGTCTGGAGACCCGAATACCACATCGATCCAAAATAACGATAGGTCGTGAAATCCAAATGGAGCAAGTGAAGACTCGAGGTATAAGAACTATTCGTCAGTATAACTCTGTGGGTGATTCCGTAATGAGTTTGACGGAAATAGTACTTATAGATTCGAGATGAAGATTCAGAGTGCAAGGGTTATCGTCGTTAACTCAAAGGGTGATTCCAATACGAGTGTAACGAGATAATGCCTTCGGTTTCGTTCGAACCCGGAACGAACTTGTATGGATTGAATGCTTTCAGCACATCGTCAGGTGGACGATGAGCATTCTAAGTGATGAGTCCTATTCAGGTAATCGTGACCTCAAGCCTCATCAACCGGGAATGGCTAAAACAGGGGAGGTGCAGCAAAGCTTCGTGGGTAGCACCCACTTGAGAGCGAGATTTTCCCCTGTCTAGATGTTCCTTTTTATTTCGGCTGTGTGGGCAGTGGAGACGTCCGACTGTCGGGGTTGTCTCGTTCGGAACTGTTCAGTAAGGAATGGGTCCGGCTTTGTGTTGCAGGGGACTTAGGGTGGGTCCTCGGTACGGTGATCTAGGCCACGTACTGTGACGGGCGGTACCCCAGTAGCCCAGCCATTGATGGAAAACCATTTTCCCTACGAGACCTTACGGTTTTGATTGTATACCTAGTATGCTGGAATTTAATGAATGTAACAATTTCAGCTATTTTCATATTTACTTGAAAACCCTAGACACTATTATAATATCACTGGATTTCCTATCAAATGTTTTGGTTAGCGTAAGGTAAAAACTTACCCATGTTTATGTGTGGGAAGTCTTACGTGATACCTTTGTTTCAAATGGTTTTCAAAGTTAAGCAACTTTAACCTGTTACTCATACCAGACCCATGTCTGACCCGAAGTTTATTTCTGTTTTTCATAAACTCTCGGGTACCCAAATTTTTACGGGTAGTCAAGGGATTCAGGTTTAGCTTTGACGAATTCTGGAGGAGCATTGGAGCAGGAGGCTTCAGCGTGTAGAGATATATATAGTGGTTCCGCTGTGTTAGTGTTTATTCTGTATTCCGCTGTGTTGTATCTCTGTGATGTTGAGTTGTATTAACTACACAGGTGTTTATAACTGTCTAGTATGTGATGTATTATCTGTGTACTCTGATGTATATGATATTTATGTGATATATTATATTTTATTCGTTCCGCTGTTGAGATTCTGATGTTGTTTCTTCTTCTTTCTATCTTTTCTACTTTCTCACCCCTTTCTTTTCTTCAGAACGATGCGATTTCCTGGGCGTAGGAAGTCGGGTCGTGACAGTTGGTATCAGAGCACTAGGTTGAGCGAATACCTAGGCTCTTAAGTGATTTCTTCCTTGAGAGAGCGTATTTGTATTTTTGATATATATATATATTTATTTAATTCTACCTATCGGTTGGGTTACCTGTTCGGGTATCCCAATATAAGTATAAAGGTAAATAGGGTGGTAGTGGTATGTAACACGACTACCAATGGTTGAACTTGTTGAGGATGGAAGTGTATCGACCGAGACGATATTGGGTCTACAGTTCGTCTCGAATGAAATTGTGGTGTAAGAATTTCTTTGAGTTTCTAAAGGAAACCTGTTAAGGATTCGAAGTCCAGCCTTTAAGTGTAAGATGATCGCGCTCGTGTGAGCGGATTTTCGAGAGTTAGGATGAGTATAGTTTGATCTGTCGGTTGGGCAGAAGAGAGATGATATTTTGATCTCTCGAGATGTAGTAGCTGTGTGATGAGACGTAGTGACTGTGGATGTCTCCGAAGATATTTATTTGGAATGAGTTAGGGAAGTAAGTCTGCTTCGGTGTTGTGGCGGTGTTCAGCAGAATGTATCTGTTTGATTCGGGGTCCGAGTTTCTCGAACAACTTTAGATTAGAAATTCCTTGGCATTAGTGTCAGCAGTGCAGCTTGGAGTTTTCTGTGTTGGTAAATAAGCTTTCTGGCTTAGCAGTGAGTTCAGAAGCAGCAGTGTGGATCCATTCCTTCGATGGATTGATTAGTGAGCGTAGGCTGTTCTGTTGGGTTAAGGGGAACAGTTTTTCTTTGAATTAGTCTGGGATGGTCGCAAAAGTGACTTGCGATTATTTGAGCGTTCTCTTGTGTTTAGAGATTCTTCTTTCTGGGTGACTTCAGAAAATCAGAGTTGTCAGTATCTGGAGATTGAGTTTGGTATCGACCGTATTCCAGGAGTGATACCGGTGGTTCAGTTTAGTAGTAGGATGTTATTGGAGGAACTTCTGAGTTTTATTTTGGACTTATTGAACCATATTTCCGGATTAGTTGAGAGGCTTACCGGTTGTGATTTGCTGACTGATGGTTGCAAAGCCTAGGTCCGTCACAATTGGGTATCAGTGGAAGTTGTGTTTGGGTGCATCATCTATATTTTTATCTATCCATATCAGAGTTGTGCAGCGGAAGCAGTTGGAGTGTGTCTGCTTTTCTTCTCTGGAGAAGAGAAGTTGTTTTCTACGGATGATGGTAAGGATTGTGTTCTTGATTTTGAGTTGATCGCGAGAAGATCAATTTTACTGGATTGTTTTGAATTCAGACTGTTCTGGAAGGCATCAGCGGAGATTTAGCTGATTGGTAGTGATAAGAGCAGCCTTGGATCGTCTGAAGAATTTGGTGGATAAGAGACGGAGGAATTTGGAATTCGAAGTTAGAGACTTCGTTGTTGTTGAAGTTTTCTCGGATCGAAGGAGCTGTATAGTTTGGTGAGATCGGGAATTTAGTTCCGAGATGTTCTTGATTTTCTCTGTGTTCTGGAGAAGTTAGTGTTTGATCTTCTGGAGTGTGAATTGCCAGTTTGGATAGCTGTGATTCGAAGTGTTTACGTGTCTCTGAGGGAGTACGTGTAAGATTCTGTTTCGGATTTTGGAACCAGCAGTTCAGGGAGTTTTGGTTGTTGAGTCAGACTTGTCTACAGTCTGGTATCCTGTCTAGTTGGGTGGATCTAGATGAGTTGAAGCTTTGTAGTTTAGTAGTGTTGATGGTTTGGATTCTATAGAGCGAGTAACCCGATATTTATACTCGGGGAAACTCGAGAGAATTCTATTCGGAATTTTTGTCTGGATAGTTAGTTTTGTTTGGTTGGATGAATTGGATGTTATGGCTGTTTAATAAAATATGCTAGTGTTTTATAATTTAAAATCTCTAATAGATTATTAAATTACCTTTGTTTTTAATTTCGGGGACGAATTCTTTTAAGGGGGGAGGAATGTGACATCCCGGAATTTCGAGCAGTATCAATTTAATAATCTGTAATAAATATTAAATTGATTTGATATATTATTGAGTTATAAGATCTGAATTAATATTTTCTTTTGATAAATATTTAATTGATTTGAAATATCTTTGGATTATAACATTTGAATTGGTACTTTTCACTTAATTAATATCGTATTGTGAATTATTTTCTATCTATTTTATATATATTGGTATATATTGCAGATAGGGAAGTTCTGTTTTAAATTCAATCGATAAATTTTGTTTTAAATTTCTAATATGTATATTCTAGTGGTTTGGAAATTATTATTTATTTCAAAGTAAGTTTTTCAAAGCTATTAAATTCATAAATATATTGTTTTAAAATATTTTAGATAAATGTTTAAATTGTCTAGAACTATTTCTGACTTTGGTTTAAATTTATATTTATTAACAAAAGGGTTTTGTTCTATTTTCTTTTTAAATAAAAGTATTGCTTGTTAAAAATATAGTTTAAAATGTATATATGTTATAAATTCAATTTTTGTCAAATGATATTCTAGTATGTATTATAAAATAAGTAATGTGAATAAAAAGAATAATTTCTTTGTTTACATTATTTTTAAATTTGATAAGTGAACTTTTATAATATAAATAAAATATTCAATAGAAATACAATACGATAATACGCATAACAAATACACATTAATATAATACAACAACATATTTAAATAACATTCATTTTGTTTTGTAAAACAAACATATTAAATAATCAAACAACGTGTTGAAACAACATTACAATTCATAATCAAGCAATATACTAGGATAACAATAAAATAATATGTGAGTTAAACTTTATCGTTTTGTAAATGATAAAACAATCACTAAACAATCTAACAACTTAATCAAATAGCATCCACCACATTTTAAAATCAAATAGTATATTACAATAACATCTTACTTACACAATAACTATTACACTTCATAAATATACTAGAGTAGCATCTTAATTGTTAAAAAGTAAGACAGATCTGAAGAGTCAATTGAACCAAGAAAATATAACTAGAGTTGTACAAGGCAGCATAAAAACAAGTAGATGGTTCGAATATGTGTATGACATGCAGACTTGAAGTTACAAAGTAAAAGAAATGAAAACATACAAAGCAAAATATGAGATGCTGGTAGCTTGCAAATGAAGTCACAGGCAAGTTTATAAAATATAAGATAAGTATCAAAGGAAACATCATAGTACAAGAAACATTAAATGTTCATATCCTTAGCAGCCAACTATTGTCATTTCGAATGGCATAAAAACTCTTCTCAGCCTCCATTTTGAAAATATCTCTGACATGAAAAAAATATATACAAACCTGTAAACAACTTCTTTTATCACCTTGCATTTCATTCGAGCTAGCTAAATACAAACTGCAAAACAACTTCATTTAGAAACTTAAACCAGACTCCATTAAAAATCAAAACAAGATTCTGCAACCCAATACAACAGAGAAGTAGGATGGGCAGGAAGATCAAGTGGAGACATTCTTCTAGTTTCAAAACTGTTTCAACTGGGTGATCTGTTCTTTCCCCTAAGTCTGGTGAGTAACAAATGTTTTTAAAAATATAAGTATATAGTTAAATTGCAAAATCATCTCTGATCTTTTATAAACTTTGGTGAGTAACAAATGTTTTTAAAAATATAAGTATATAGTTAAATTGCAAAATCATCTCTGATCTTTTATAAACTTTGGTGAGTAACAAATGTTTTTAAAAAATATAAGTATATAGTTAAATTGCAAAATCATCTCTGATCTTTTATAAACTCTGGTGAGTAACACTTTGTTTAAACTTATAACTTAAGTCATTATGGCATGTTTTTCTTCTTTGTTTTCTCTGTGATGATAAGCATCTTGTATATATGTGTCTGTGCTAAATTTGTCTGCCTCTGTTATTCGTGATACATGTTATCTGTGTTCCTGTTATTGGTAAACATGAAAACCAACCTCTATCATTTGATCTAGCAATTATATGAATGTAAATCATAAACAATAGTTGTTCGTTTATCTATAATCTAAGTGTTAAAATTTATTTAAGATTGAATCAACTTATATTTTCTCTGGAAATCAAGAAGCAGGTACAACTTCACATAAGTAAAAAAATCAAACTTCATGTTTAAGGGAATCAGGAGTATAAATTGAAATTACATACCAAAATAGGATTTTTAAGACAAAAATTGTAATTTTAAAAGCTTGGGTTGAAGAGCAGTTCCGGTTTCTCTGTTTCATGTATTTTAAGTTGCCATGGTCGTTGGAGTTGATAGGAAGTGTCGTGCTTCCTCCAATGGGTAGAGGAGTGACCAGTGAAGTCCGGAAAAATATTGGATGGCGATAATCTTCGTCGAGGTGGCGGCGAGAAGCTTTTGAAACTGGGTGACCTAGTTTTGGGTTGCTGTGAATTTTCATTTCGTTCAAAGCCAAGAGTTGATCGAGTGTCATCGGGTTTGAGGAGGTGGTAGAGGTTGAGGCGGCGAAGTGATGGCCGGAGTTGCAGTGCTTCCGGTGATCGGAGCATGGGAAACGAGGCGTTTCCAGGTTGGTGGTGGAGTGGGTAGGTTTGTTCCAGGCTTGGAATCAGCGCTCGAATTCGATTGGGCAACTTGTTCGAGGTTTTGGGTGATCGAGATCGTGAGTGGTAGACGTGGTCGACTTGCTCGGCGTCGCGTAGTTGATCGAAGTCGATCATCGGTGGTGTGCACGTGCACCATATTTTCGCGTCTGGCTGTTGAGTTGAGTCTGGGAACACTCGAGTTTTACTCGAGTAAATCTCGTTTTGGTCCGGGTGAATTCTTATATGACTCGAAGTAGAACATGGATGTCTCGGGTAGGTCTGTCTTTTTTTCAGTTTCGACAATACCCAGTTTTCTTGAGTTTGTACTCGGGTAGATTGCGTCCTGGCTCGGGTAATTCCCTGTGATTTCTCGAAGTAAACTACAGAGGAACTCGAGTCATTTGTTTCAAGTTAACTGAACCAGATTTGAAATAAAATTTTAAATTGTGGGTTTTTAAATTTAAAACCCAAGTTAAATGAGTAAAATTCAGTGTTTAAAATTTCCAGACTTTTGAAATAAAATAAATTTTAAAATTTAAACACTTTAAACAAATTTAAAGAGACTTAATTTAAGTGAATTCGATTTAAACTCTTCGTCACTAACTATTGTTTTAATTTGTAATTTGAGGTCTTAAAAGTCAGATTATAAAGAGATTTAAAATTTAATTATTGTTCGTTTAAGCTTGAAACTTAAAATGGGAGTTAAAATGGAAATGAGTTCCCTTTAAGAAATAATGATTTAAATTTAAACTCATTAACAATTAAAAGAATTTGAATGGTAATGGATGAATTTATATTGATTGAATTTGTGATTTGAGTTTAAATGAATTAATTAAAGTTTAAATGAATTAAGTGATTAGATTTGTAATTTCAAGCTTAAAATTATATTAATTTGAGTTTTAAATAATGGAATAAGTAATTTATATGTTATTAATGAAAGGTTAATTGGATTTATAATTAATAATAAATTAATGTGAGTTAATTACTTAGATTGTAATTAAATAAGTGTTAATGGAGGTCATTAACTAAATTATTTTATAATTAATCAATATAACTGTTTATTTATAGTTATTTGGATTAATTAATTAAAACCAACATTTTAACTGTTAAGTATAGTTAATTGAATGGAAAGAAATTAAAGAGTTAATTTCTCATTTAATTTGTTGAGTAATCATTTTGGTAATGTGAGATGTATAATTTCTCAGAGAAGTAATTGGTAAATCGTTACAAGACGTAGTTAATGGGATGAAGTTTGTTAATAAAGTAATTAGAGTATAATTACTTTTTATAATTAATCAAGGGATTAATTAGAGATAATTATTTAATAAAGTAATTGAAGGAGTTAATTACTGATTTGATTAATCAAGGGTGATTTATATTGTGGATTAAATTAAAGATTGATTACTTTGATTTAACTAAATTAAATTGTAAATGTAATTCGAGATCATTAATTATTATAATTAATGTTGGAATTTGGAATAAATGTATTTGGATTTATTTATAAATGGAAAAATTTATTAATATAATTAATTAGGTAATGTAATTAACTTTAGTTAATTAATAAATGAAGTTATGTAAAGGTTAATTTCTATAATTGGTTAAGTAATTAATCTAAGAAGTAACTCAAGGAATTTACTTAAATGTAATTAAAGAAAATTAATCAGGGATGATTAATAAAAAGGAATAATGGGATGATGATTTATTAATTGATTGATAATTAATTAATATAGGCAAGTTTAATAATGATGAAGTAATTAATTTAATTAATTTTAAATTAATTAAAGGTAGGGTAATTGATTTAATTCGTTTTAAATTAATTACCAACGATGTAATTATTATCTTTGCTTATGAATGGATGATATGAATTCCCATTGATTGATTGAAAACTCAATTATGTGATGAGTAATCTCTGTTTGATTTGGATGCTCTGATTTAAGTGTGATATCATAGATTATCCATTTATGCTGATATGTGATTATTTATCTGTGATATTGTGATTTTCTATCTGTATTGATATGGATAATTGAAAATTGAATTGTTTAACCTTTAAAACAACTTGGCCTTAAAAGACACGGTTTGGATTTTGATGAGACCGGGATCGGGTTTCCGTATACCGGGATTCCAGGTCTGGAGACCCGAATACCACATCGATCCAAAATAACGATAGGTCGTGAAATCCAAATGGAGCAAGTGAAGACTCGAGGTATAAGAACTATTCGTCAGTATAACTCTGTGGGTGATTCCGTAATGAGTTTGACGGAAATAGTACTTATAGATTCGAGATGAAGATTCAGAGTGCAAGGGGTATCGTCGTTAACTCAGAGGGTGATTCCAATACGAGTGTAACGAGATAATGCCTTCGGTTTCGTTCGAACCCGGAACGAACTTGTATGGATTGAATGCTTTCAGCACATCGTCAGGTGGACGATGAGCATTCTAAGTGATGAGTCCTATTCAGGTAATCGTGACCTCAAGCCTCATCAACCGGGAATGGCTAAAACAGGGGAGGTGCAGCAAAGCTTCGTGGGTAGCACCCACTTGAGAGCGAGATTTTCCCCTGTCTAGATGTTCCTTTTTATTTCGGCTGTGTGGGCAGTGGAGACGTCCGACTGTCGGGGTTGTCTCGTTCGGAACTGTTCAGTAAGGAATGGGTCCGGCTTTGTGTTGCAGGGGACTTAGGGTGGGTCCTCGGTACGGTGATCTAGGCCACGTACTGTGACGGGCGGTACCCCAGTAGCCCAGCCATTGATGGAAAACCATTTTCCCTACGAGACCTTACGGTTTTGATTGTATACCTAGTATGCTGGAATTTAATGAATGTAACAATTTCAGCTATTTTCATATTTACTTGAAAACCCTAGACACTATTATAATATCACTGGATTTCCTATCAAATGTTTTGGTTAGCGTAAGGTAAAAACTTACCCATGTTTATGTGTGGGAAGTCTTACGTGATACCTTTGTTTCAAATGGTTTTCAAAGTTAAGCAACTTTAACCTGTTACTCATACCAGACCCATGTCTGACCCGAAGTTTATTTCTGTTTTTCATAAACTCTCGGGTACCCAAATTTTTACGGGTAGTCAAGGGATTCAGGTTTAGCTTTGACGAATTCTGGAGGAGCATTGGAGCAGGAGGCTTCAGCGTGTAGATATATATATAGTGGTTCCGCTGTGTTAGTGTTTATTCTGTATTCCGCTGTGTTGTATCTCTGTGATGTTGAGTTGTATTAACTAGACAGGTGTTTATAACTGTCTAGTATGTGATGTATTATCTGTGTACTCTGATGTATGTGATATTTATGTGATATATTATATTTTATTCGTTCCGCTGTTGAGATTCTGATGTTGTTTCTTCTTCTTTCTATCTTTTCTACTTTCTCACCCCTTTCTTTTCTTCAAAACGATGCGATTTCCTAGGCGTAGGAAGTCGGGTCATGACAGATTCGAAGATGGAGGAGGTATGTGAGGGCATAAGAAGAGGGGCAGAAGTCAATGCAGGGTGAAAGACGCGAATTAGAAATAGTTAGCTTTGAAATTAGGAAGTGGATCCACGTCTGGAAGGAGGACGTAGTCTGCTGGGAGAAAACAAAATTCGGGTTGGCTATGGAGTAAATTGGGTCAAAATTGTTTGGGAGAGGGGAGGCTGAAAACGGGAGAAAGGAAGAGTAATGAGAGAGGGGAATGAATTTCATGAGAGAGTCGAGACTCTTCATTTGCCAAATTTCAAGGGTGTCTGTGTGAGCTTAAAATTGAACTCACTAATAATAACATAGTATAGATATTTATGATGTAAATGGCGAAGTGTTGGGATCTGTGACCGAGTTAAGAGATGGAGAAGTTGGGCCATGTGGTTGGAGTGGGCTGATCTGTTAAGGTTTTTAATGAAAAGATTCTGTATTATTGAAGGCTAGAAATTTATTTTTTAAGTAATGAGAATGCAGATTATATAAAAAATTTATACTGGGAAAGTCAGACGTGGTATTATGCCACCATTTACTTCAATCTGAAAGATTTTGCAGTGTGGCAGTTTCTAAATGGGAAAGAAATAGTAGATGTTTAATATATTAATGTACGTTAATATCAGGGTTATGCTACCACGTACTATTACTAAAATTATATATAGGAGGGATATTAATTAAAAGCGTCAGTAACCAGCTAATTGCACGTTGGAAGTGCATTAATATTCTTATGGTGGCGTCTCCTCCGGTTAACTTAACGGATAATGGATATACAACCACTTGCATAAAACATCTCCACACTGACATAATGACATTTATCTCAAAATCTCTCTTCTATCACATTAGCATTCCGGCACAGTTGTAGGAAAATGGTAGAGATAGCTTGTTACCCGGTCTGTCAATGGGTCGGATTCGGTATGGGTATTATAAAACTCGCACCCCATTTCAATTACAATAATTAAAACCCGAGTCCGGTCCGATCCCGCAGGATGTTTCAACCCAATATCCAAGCCTGGTCCGTTGGGCTTTTTAAGCCTGTTGGATAATAACCGAACACTTAACTCAGAATATTTTTGTTAAAATCATATTTTAAAACTACAACTTTGTTAAAAGAGGTAATTAGTTTAAAGGAAAAACTTTAAACTAATTTTTAAAGCAAAGACGCAACATTTAGAATTTAGGTAGAAGGACTAGGGCTGTTATGGTAACGATAAATTTACCATTACCATACCATTATCAGCCAATCGGTTATCATTTTCGAGTGAAATCGGTATACCAGTTTAATCGGTATGGTAACGGTAAATTTACCATTTTCTACAGTAAATCATTGGTAACATTTCTTCAATACCAGCGGTAACGATAATTTTACCAGTCAATTTATAATACATGTATATTCATGTAACATGTTTTATTATAGGCATTTAGAACCAAACAAATGATTAAATTTAGTTTATTAACCAGATGGAATAATGTTAAATACACTTCACTTCTTTCTCATTTATGTCTTTTATTAAGTAACACTATAAATTGTATAATGAAGCACCGTTATGGTGTGAATACGTGTTATGTTACTAACCTTTTTTAGACAAACGGTAATATACCATTACCAATGTAACGGTTACCAGATTATCGGTATACCAGTCTTCGGTATACCAGCCTATCGGTAACGGTAATGGTAAGCAATTTTCACTTACCAATAAAAATGGTACGGTAACGATATTTGTGAAATGGTAACGGTAACCATTACCATAACAGCCCTAAGAAGGACAGTAGCGTGTTTTTTCAATTTCCCAACTTCAACAGTTTCATCCGCCTTCGTCCAAGCTTGTCCTAGCCGCCATCTACCTTCAGCTACGTATTGCTTGCCCTAGCCGCCGTCATCCAAGCAGTCGTCGTCTGAAGTCGTCGTCGTCCAAGCCGCCACCGTCCAAGCCTCTCTTGTCGATATTCGAATCGAATTGAATCTTCCATTGTCGACATCGATTTCTCCAAAACCGAGAAAGCTTAACTTGACGCCTCAATCCAAACCTATGTCAGAAATTACTCGACCTTTGAATTCAAGAGCTGCAAATTCAAGATCTAAGAAACGAATGGAAAAGCAGAATCTAGAAGAAGAAGAAAAAAGTCCAAAATGTACCATGAATTTTGAATGATATTTAGAGATAGCATTTCTATATTTGAAACACAGTAAATTTAGTTTGTGTTTAATATGCTAAATGATAGACTAATATAACATTTTTATTTTTAAATATAGTATCATTATCTGACTATGCAAAATGATAGTTGAATATAGCATAAGCATATTTCAATTGAACAATGATGAAAAAATATGCAACATGATACTTGAATTTAGCATAAATATATTTAAAGTGAACTAGCATGAATAGAATATACAAAATGAAATAAGTATTCCTAAAGAAAACTACCATGAATAGAATATGAAAAATGATAACTACATATAGCATATGTATTTTTTAATGTAACATTTTAATCACAAAGTTCACTCCCATATTTATGATATGCAAAATGATAGTTTAATGTAGCATTTGAGTTATGTAGTTCACTAACATGTTTAAAACAGCCAAAATGATAGTTTAATGTAGCATTTTAATTATAAAGTCCATATTAAGATTACAATATGCAAAATGAGATTTAATGTAAAATTTTAATCACAAAGTTCACTACCATATTTATGATATGCAAAATGATAGTTTAATGTAGCATTTAAGTTATGAAGTTCACTATCACGTTTAAAATATGCAAAATGTTAGTTTGATATAACATTTTACTTATGAAGTCCAATAACAAAGTTACAATATGCAAAATGGTATTTAATATAACATTTTAATCACAAAGTCCACTAACATATTTAAGGTATACAAAATGATAGTCTAATGTAGCATTTGAGTTATGAAATACAATGTCATGTTTACAATATGCAAAATGATACTTTAATATAGCATTATACTTATGAAGTCCAATATCATGATTACAATATGCAAAATGAGATTTAATGTATCATTTTAATTATAAAGTCTACTAGCATATTCAAGGTATGCAAAATGATAGTTTAACATAGCATTTGAGTTATGAAGTTGACTATCATATTTACAATATGCAAAATGATATATTAAAATAGCATTTCAATTAAAAAGTCCACAAACATGTTCAATTATACTGAAATGTTATATACAACTAGCATAATGCAAAAACTTAATGTTCAATATTTGTACTGTGAAAATCATAAACAACGTTTGAGTACTTAGAAATGTTCAAAAATATTAAATACACCTGTAAATTCCATAATATTTATGAATAATGCAAATAGTTAACTATTAACATAAAATGCTATATACATATAGCATTACACTTTAACAAATTTAACAGCAGCATGAAGCTTACCAGAAATACAATCAACATCAAATACACCGTCTAAAACTAACAAGAGTAACATTCAACATCAGATACATAATAATAAAACAATAAAAGGCTAAATTGCATAATATACACAGGAATGCTAGTTTCATATATCATAATAATATGAAAGATACAATAATCAGATGCAAAAACAAAAAACGGATCAAAAAACATTACAAATCATCAATCATTCAAGTACATGTCAAACCTTCAGTTAAGATCAACATCATGTTAGAACTCCATAGCGTTCACAAGCAGGCGACGACGCACTCAAATTCAAAGCGCTCACGGCAGCATCTCCTATTCTCGACATCACAATGCATAGCGAGGACGGCGAACTCGACTCAAGCAATCTAGAATGGAGGAGCGTCGACCTCGATCTTCATCTGAGAGAAATGATGAAGTGAGATGCATCTTCGAGTCGGCATCTTCAAGCGAATAACAACAGGAAGTTTGGGAAGACGGAGAGGCGAAGTTTATTCAAGGAGAAGCAAAGATCAACTTAACTTTTGGTAGTTTGCATGATTTGAGATCGAGATTGAAGAAGACGCGTGATTTAATTTTTTATAAAGATTTTCCTTCAGCTTAAATTATACAACCCGCGTCCTTAAAAAAGAAAAAAAATATGCGCGTCTCTCAGGCAAAAAACCGTGATATGTTTTTCCTTGAGCCAATTTTCCTGTCGTTAAAATTTGTATACAAACAATGTTAACATATAAATTGAACGATGATGTAGTGAAGCTCATAACAAAAGTATGAAAAAACATATACATGTAAACAAACAAAATGATAAATAAATAACATACACACTTATGTTTTAATACGACGAAAACTAGTATCCGCATAAATAGGGCGGGTTCGGACCGAGCTCGGACCAAAATTCGTATCATTGAAAGGCCTACTTATTACATAAAAACTAAACCATGCATGCATCAGAAGCTCACATCACGTGACGAGAACACCCCATCGCAGATATTGACACCCAAAATAAGATGATGGTGCTCCGGTGAATTCAAACTCAGCAGCCTATGGACTAGACCGTCCAGATCATGCCACGTGTACAGCTCCTCTTCCACTATCATCTGCACCATCGACTCCCTGATGTCAACATACAGCTCCGTTGAATCCTTCACCACCGCTATGCTTTCTTCCACCGCTTTCTTCTTCATCTCCCTCCTCTTCCTAAAGCTCGAGCTCATGGCGTCATCACTGGACGAAAAGAGCTTGCCCAGCGCTGACTTTGACTTGGAAAAGAGAGGGAATAACTTCGACTGCCGCCCTCGTGTGCAGCTGCAGTTCAGGTCGACGACTACTGGGTGTTTGATTTTGTTCCTGCTCTTTTATGAAGGGAATGAAGATGACATAATTGCCTACTGTTTGTTCTACACGTTAAAAAATTTGAGTTTTGTAACTGGTATATATTTATGATAAATGGAAGTGTTGGGATTTGTGACCGAGTTAAGAGATGGAGTGGGCTATCAACAAATTAGGCGTTTCAATGAAAAGATTCTGCAATATTAAAGACTATAAAATTATACTAATTTGGGAAATGAGCACATTATATAATATTTTGATACACATAAACTAAATCATCGTAGTTTTCCTCATCTTGAAAACGCAGACACCAAATTCGAAGCATCGATTCTAATCAATTCAAAATAGTTTTAATGTGCGTATGCACTAATTAATCAACGCATATATACCAACTTACGTACATATACGCTAAACAAATTTCTCTCTCATACAATTTCAATGATAAAAATAGCATTCAATAGGGTATACCAAACAATTAACGGGATATTTTACAATTATAACAACAAATTAACTCTAATTTAACAAATCAAAATTAATTAGGATTTAGAAATAAAACTGATTGGAGATTGATGAAGGGGCTAGGTTTGTTGACGGTGGAAAATGATGAAGTTGGAGAAGCTCGGGGAGGCACGACGGCTGGTTGCCGACTGGAAGGAGATGGTGGTGGTAGGGTTTTGATTGAAATTGGGAGAATGAGAATAATGAATCAGCTCTCGAGAAGGAGGCCTGTATACATAATAATTTTCGACGACTGGCGACGACCGCCGATGGCTTTGCTGTTTCGGTTTTCGATGGTTGATATGTTTTATTTACGAAAACGTCACGGAGTTTGACGGCCGTCGCTAGCCGTTGGAAACGACCGTCGGCGGCCGTCGAAACGCTCCATTTCTAATTGCTATTTATTGTTGTTCTAGTAGTGTTTGAACTTCATGCACAGGAGACCACAAATTAAACGTTCATATCAAGAAGTGGGGAAAAAGGAAAATGGGACAGAAAATTAATTTCCAACTGCGAACACAACTAACAACACACTCATTAATCTAGGTCAAAAGATTACACTCTACGAGATCCAGTCACCACCTCCCGCCTTAAAAGGTGATCCGCTTCTCCACTCCACACAAAATCAGTAAACAAAAATAAAAAGTAAAACCCACGCACGCATGCATTCATCAGAAGCGATCATCACGTGAGTAGAACACCCCATCGCAGATATCAACGAAAGCACCCAATATAAGATGATGATTCTTCGGCGAATTCAAACTCAGCAGCCTATGGACCAGACCGTCCAGATCATGCCACGTGTACAGCTCCTCCTCCACTATCATCTGCACCATCGACTCCTTGAAGTGGACGTACGGCTCCGTTGAATCCTTCACCACCGCTATGCTTTCTTCCACCACCTTCTTCTTCCTCTTCCTGAAGCTCAAGCTCATGGCATCGTCGCTAGATGAAGAGAGCTTGCCCAGCGTTGACTTTGACTTGGAAAAGAGAGAGAATAGCTTGGATCGCTTTCCACGTGTGCAGCAGCAGTTCAGGTCGACAACTGCCGGGTGTTTGATTTTGTACCTGCTCTGGTATGAAGATAATGAAGATGACATTGCCTGCTGTTTTTTCTACACGTTAGAAAAGTTGAGTTTTTTAACAGGTTTATTTATGATGTAAATGGCGAAGTGTTGGGATCTGTGACTGAGAGATGGAGAAGTTGGGCCATGTGGTTGGAGTGGGCTGATTTGTTAGGGTTTTTTATGAAAAGATTCTGTAATATTAAAGACGAGAAAATTATTTTAAATAATAAGCATGCAGCCTACATAAATATTTTGATACTGGGGAAGTCAACCGTGGTATTATGCCAAATTTACTTCGATCTGAAGGATTTTGTAGCGTGGCAGTTTCTAAATGGAAAAGAATTAGGGGATGTTTAATATATTAATGTCCTTTTATCGGTGTTAAGCTACCACGTACAGACGTACTACTACTAAAATTACACAAGTAGTAGGGATATTAATTAAGGCCATCCCTAACCAGCTAATTTATTATGGTTTGGAGAAGCTTGTAGCGGCAAAAATCGAAGTGGTGATAATTTCTGCTATGTAGATTCCTTTTCTTTTCAAAACAGTACAAAGGATGTGAATGAGAGAAAATGAAGCTGTGAGAAAGTATGGAAAAAATATAAAAAAACGGCGGTTCGACAAGGTAAAATAGATGGTTGAACCAATGGTTTGAAGGTCTGACCTGAGTTCATGCATGATCGAGGTTTGATTTTCGGACCAAAATAGTCCACGATCTAGAATTATTCGAGTTCGGACAGCGGCCGGATCAGGTCATGAAACACTGATTCTCACACCTGTAGGAAAATGGTAGAGACCATTCATTATAAGTTGGAATTATTCCTAGCTACTCCAAAGCATTTCAATGAGAAGTAGGACCATTTTTTTCTTTTTGTAGCATATAAATGGTTTTTACAGGACCATCTATGTCTACAGATAAAGATGTTTTAAAACGAAGTACTCAGTTTAATAGACACATTTAGAAAATAAAATTAGATCTAATTACAAAGAACCTTAATAATTAATTAAAAATGAAATTTCACTACAGCAAGTAAGCATCAAGTTCATTTTAATTACTGTTCACCATATTAATAAAAAAACCTAAAGAACGACATTCGAAATTACGAGAGAAAAAAGTGATTTCAAAACATTTTAATCGATTAATGTTAGCATAAAAATATAGAAGTAAATAATTAAACATAGCTTTATAATTAAAAGATTAACGCTATATTATATCACTCAAAATACAGAACTAGACAATTTGAAAGGCGATTCTCATTTAGCATTTGAAGAAATATCAGTTGTAAATAATAATGTTATATACACTTAGCTTCCTCTGTCGTTTTTGCACAATTAGTTTTGGTAAGTTGTTGGCCACTAATTGTTTTCATATCATAATTTTTTACCTTTATTATTGATATTAAAACTTCAGTATATTAGTCAAATTGTCGACAAATTTAGACATCTAATGATACTTTATGCGTCTGCAGAATATTATCCACCAAATGGTGTGAGTTTGGTTGAGCAAATTGAGCAGTCCAATTCAGTTGGAGTAAATTGAGTGATTGGTCCGTAGAAAAGGGTGCAAATTCAAGTTGAAGTTAGACATATTCCATGTTTTGAGGATTTGGACTAAATGTCCCTATTCTTAAAGTTCATACACGAAAAGTTCATGCTCATAAATTCATGTAAATTAGGTCTCTGTTTTGTTACTTTTTAACAAACTGTCCCTTTCTAGAAAATAGGCCTAACATGGAAATCGGGGGCAAAAGTGACGTAAATTAGCTCAAAAACTAAAAATAGGGACCTAATTTTCATAACTTTTTCACGAGGGACTATTTTTCCATCGTCTTTTAATTCTATGGAGTTGACAGTCATTCCTTGTTTTAATATAAATAACACAAAATCTTAGGGTCCGTTTGGTTTGTCGTTTTCAAATCATTTTCAATTTTTGAGTTTTGAAAAACATCGAAAATTTGTTCCTTTTATCGTTTTGAAAAATTCATTTTGAAAAATCATCATTTTGCAAAATAGGCCCAATACAGAAAAATAAAAATAATTTTTTTTCATTTTCAACGTTTTCAGGCCCAAGTGAAAATCAAAAACTGAGAATCCAAAAATGTAAAGCAAACACGTTGAAAAATCCTAATCTATTTTCTAGCCGCACTATTCTTCTTCTTCCATTTTCGTCGACTATCAAAATTTCCGTTAAAATCATAATTTTTTGTTTCTTTTGCGCCACCCTAGATTCGATTTGTTTAAATCATCAAGTTTATTACTGTAGTAGCTCCTTCTCTCCAAAATGGGTTAGGGTTTTCTCACCATTCAAGCTGCTTCTGATTCAACACCATTCTAAGGTAAATTATGATTTATGTTTATGTGCTATGTTGACCGAAAGAAACGTGTGTTTCTACCTAATCTTATTATGATGACTGTTGCTTCTGTTTGATTCCTTTAGCCTTATGTTTTTGTCTTGACCACGCTGTTAGGGTAGTTGACATTGTAGACACATTCAGGCTTCAGGTTTATTTTTGTCTTAATTTGTTCATTCTCTTAATCCTCACCCAATATCTACATTTGTAATGAGCAACAAGTATATAAGGTTTGTTTTGGTTTTCACTTGACAGGAACAACCAGCTTTTGATAAAAAGCAATTTGCTACTAATCGTTTTCAGCTTTAGATATTTCTAACTAGGCCGATTTAGGTGGTACTAATAATATCTATTATATGTATATTTTAACAAGATGATGTATTTTTCATTCTCAGTTAGAATACAGAATATGAAAGCAAACACAAAGAATATAAAAAGTGATAGACTTAAATTAATTCAAATATTGTTCTTAATTGAATTCAAGCATAAAATATATTTTTTAGAATTGAATGAAAATCTGCAACATATTAATTCAAATTCAAAAGTGTACTTGTATAAATGGCTGAGCAGTAAGGAAGTTAAAATCTTGCTTTATTACTCATGCAGAGCAATACAATGCTGAAACAAAATGAAAATAAATAAATAAACAATATATGATTACGTCTAGATTCACTAGTTTAAGTGGTAAGTCGTAAGGCATTCTAGAGTTGAGTTTTGAAGGTCTTTGGCTATCTATACATCAGAAATGAGTTCTATATTTGAATAAAGTACGACTCCTATTTTAAAAAATATTTAATAATTTATGATTACTGCATGTTATTTATTGCAGCAAATAGGTCATTCAAACTAAGGTATGCTGATTAACACATACACACGTATATGTATAACAATTCAATGAAAAATTGTGGATTGAATACTCCAAACTTTTTTTTCTTTTTTTCTTTTTGGGGTGAAACATAGTTGTATGGTGCCCATCTTTAATTTTTTAGTAATCGTCCATAGGTGATTGAATTCTTAGTGAATGTTCAACAATTTGAACACATTGAAATTTGGAATTTTCTCTCTTTGATTAGAAGACCTCGATTACCTAGGTCATGATGATGAAGCGACATCGAATGTCTGTGAGTAGCGGTGGTGGGAATGAGGAATAGCTCATTCTTTCCTTGTTTTGTTTTAACAGGGCAAAAAGACTCCATGTTATCCGTTCTCCTTTCCATGCATCAGATGCGTAGATGGGTGGAAAATGAGAATGGGGCAAGAACTCTCAACAAATTTTTAGCTTTATTTAAGTTAACATGTGGTTTTTCTTGTTATAAAGCCTTGTCGCATATGCATCAACATTAACATTGCTATGTGGTTGAATTATATTTTTGCATGTTCAATGCAGATGAGCTCTGGTTGAATTATATCACTATACGTACACAAATATGTGTGTTTGAAAAACAAGTAATTGGTTCTAAAGTGAAAGTTCCCTAATTTTGGGTACATTTTATTTTTTGACATTAGTTAATAAGTTCAGTTAATCTTGTTGTCACCCTTGATTTTGCAATTTTCCATTCAATTCTTTGATTAAAAAGCAAACATTTCTTATGAAAACATGTACTTGCATAATAATTTGTTTATTTGTTAGTTAACAACTGCATGCATAAGGCATGCATTATGGATTTTCTTTAGTAGTGTATTATCTTTGTAGTAACATTTGCTGCTGTATTTTTTCCCTCTATTTCATTCTAATTGTAAGATTTATACTTCTATTTCATAGCTATGTTATTTTATTTTTTCTTTGCATTGCATTTTATATATCAGAACTCTTTTATGTATACAAATTGATTATTTTAGATTTTCTATCATTATTTTTTGTACTACATCAGCAAGCTTCTGTGTAGTTGCGGTTTGGAGTAACTAGTTTGCAGTTTGGTTTTACTGTAATGCAAAAAATGCTTTTTTGCAATATCTTTGTATTAACTTGTTATTTCTTCGTTGTCATTGAGTTCTCTTACCACCTTTTCTAATTGAAGGTGATATTTCTGTGCACATAAAATTTATCTTGTTTCAAGTTTCCATTTTCACAGCAGTGACTTTTGTTCGCGTATGTCTTTATTTACAGTTGCCATTTTGTTTATGTTGTTCGTCTTATATTGTATCAAGTAAGTAAAGTACTTGATACAATTGACTTTAAGTTGTTCTCTTCCTAGACAAGCCAAAATGATAAAGTTAAGAACCAATGCCATAATATTATAATTTTTTGTTTTAAAATATGAAGATGATATATTAAATAGCATACGCTTATAAAGTTGCTTTCATATTAAAAAAATAGAACATAGGAGGTGGAAAAACAAAAGAACCAATGCCATGGTCCGCAAAGAACGAGAGATTTTTATTGATATACTCTATGAGAATGTGAAAGCTGGAAGATTACAGTGTTCTAGTTTCACAAAAGATGTATGGGGCCAGATTAATCAGCAAATGATTCGAGCAAACGAAATTAGATTACGGGATTGACAAGCTAAAAGGAAAATGGAACCGTCTCCGTTCCGAGCATCGTCTGTTTTTTGATCTTTTAGCACATACTAGCGTCACATGGGATCCTAATACAAATCAAGTCAATGCTCCCGAGGAAGTTTGGCAACACTTCTACACGGTAATAAACGTTGTAAAAAGTATACAGTTATATTAAAATTTATGATATTTGAATATATTCTAATTAAATAATGTAAAATATATTACTTTTGCAATTATAGAAAAACAAGACTGAGTACAAGAAATTTAGGAAGGAAGGATGTGAGCATTATGCTATTCTTGGAGAGATTTTCGGTGGGAAAACTGCTACAGCGGGCTAGGAAATGCTTTTACTTAGCCACCTCCTACTTCAGAAGAAGAACGACAATTAAAAGAGAATTTTTTGAACAAAGTAGTGCATGTGCATGTAGTTAAGCTGAAGATGATGATGGAACAAGCGTTCGTCATAGTGATGATACGATTAGTACTGATCGTCGACGTAAGAAATCGAAAGTTAGCAAGGGTGAGAAACTTGATGCTTGTATGGAGCAATGGATTAATATACGAAGTGAAGAAGCTGGGTTGAAAAATGCATACCTGAAAGAAAAGCTTGCACGTCTTCAAAGAAGTTCACCTACTTTGGAAATTCGCCCAACTGCTTCAGATCCTTACTCACGCATGGCTTGTTTGAATATATTAAATAGCATGAAGGAGGTGACTAATGAAGTCTATATTAAAGCAGTAAAGGCTTTTAAGGATCTAGATTTTCGAATGACGTTCGTGATGATTTCGGAGCATAGACGCTTGCCTACTTTAGAACTTCTTTGATTCGCATAATATTTTTCCAAATTATGTGTTAGAAGCTTAATTAATTTAAACTCATGTTATTCTTATATTTTGCTAGATATGGTAGTTGACTAAGTATTTTGAACTTATGTATTAAAGGATATTATGAAATATTTATCTTCATTGTGTTGATACGTACTTGGTTATTTTGAATTTAATGGATCCAATTATTCATCTGCAGTTTAATGTTAGTTCAGGTACCACTTCTTTTTTGGTGCTCTGCTTTTGCACAGAATGGTTTTGTATTAGTGGGAGTTGCTTTTTCAACTATTGATTGTTTTGAATTTTGTTGTTTGGTTAATTTTTCTTTTTTAATCTCTGTTCCGTATAATGCTCATTGTTAATTTTTTAAATACTTGTTTTTTTTAATTGTGTTTTTGAAATCTATGTAGTTATCCTTGTTTGTAATGCTGGTAAATATGATATCTTTATATTTTTGAAATCTATTTAGTTATCCTTGTTTGTAATGCTAGTAAATATGATATTTGCTGACATCTTTATACAGTACACATGTTAGATGTTTAGTTGTATAATTCAGTTTCTCTTTCGATAATGATTTGCATTCAAGTGAATGATAATCGATAATGAAATTGTTTGGTGTATGTATGATTATAAAGTTCATTTTTTTCCATGCAAATTCTCACTATTTGTATTCAACTTGTGACCTTAAATTATTAGAGTCATGGGACCTTCCTGGTGAGTTATTCTTCCATGCAATATGATATTTGCTGACATCTTCATACACTACACATGTTAGATATTTAGTTGTATAATTCAGTTTCTTTCTTGATAATGATTTGCATTCAAGTGGATGATAACTGATAATGAAATTATTTAGTGTATGCATGACTATAAAGTTCATTTTTTTCCATGTAAATTCTCACTATTTGTATTCAACTTGTGACTTTAAATTATTATAATGTTACCTGATGAAGGTTATCTTCTTGTTAATTATTTTTTTGCTCAACTAACTTTGTTTTAGGTATCGAAGTTACTATAACATGGATGAAGAGAGCTCGGTAAATTCTACCAGGTATGTTTACAATTTATAGTGTGTCTAGTTTTGGTTAATCTTTTGAAAATTTATTCCAAATACACAAGTCCACTTAGTGGTGAATTTATAACAAGTTTTTGTACGGTGAGATGCCTGCTGAGTTTGGTGAAATTTCTAACATCTCTAATGATGGTTCAAGCAATGATGATTTAATGGATGACCATACATCAGATGACATTGATGATATAATGATGTTTACCTATTTAGTTGCTAACCGAAGAAGTGTTATTAGTAGGAGACCTTGTAGGGCATCATCTCTTACCAGAAAAAGGTTTATGTTTGAAATTTTAAATGGGCACCCAACTATCTGTCATCAAATGTTTCGCATGCATAAACATGTGTTTCTGAACTTTTGTGATGTTTTGAAAGAAAAGGGATTATTAAGAAATGGTAAAAAAAGTCGACGTTGAGTAGGGGGTTGGTATGTTTTTGATGGTTATAGGACACACTACACGCTATAGTGTGATTGGTGATCGTTTTCAACATTCTAATCATACAATCTCAAAATAGTTTTGTAAAGTTTTGCGAGCTGTTTGCTCATTAGGCACGGATATTATTCAACCAAAAAATCAAGATACCGTCCATGAACGTCTTTTGAGAAAATATCCTCATTTCAAGGTGATATAGTTAAATATATAGAATATTTATTTACTTGGCAATAAAATAAAAATAATATGTTATTTGATGTCACACAATAGAATTGTATTGGGGCAATAGATGGAACACATGTTTCAGCATGGGCTCCTTCTTCAAAGCAAACTTCTTTTCGTGGAAGGAAAAATGCCATGACATAAATGTGATGGTTGCATGTGACTTTGACATAAGATTCATATTTGTATATGCTAGATGGGAAGGTACAACTAATGATTCCCGAGTATTTATTGATGCAGTTTCAAAACCAAGCAATAACTTTCCAATGCCATGAGGAGGTACTCTCAAATAACTTTATTTATGATGGATAACAATATTTTACCAAATGTTTATAATTTGCTAACGCAAAAATACATTATTCTCAAGTGATGGTTTTTGTTATTTATTTGCAGAACAATTTTATCATGTTGATTCCGGATATCCAAACATACCTGGGTTTCTTTCCCCTTATCGTGGACAAAGATATCATTTACGTGACTATAATGGTCAAGGAAGACTACGTGGAAAGGAAGACTTATTCAACTACAGACATTCATCATGTCAGAACGTCATTGAGCGTTGTATTGGAGTTCTAAAAGCAAGATTTCCAATTTTAAAGCCGATGACAAATTTTCCTCTTTTTAGACAAAGACAAATTCCAATTGCATGTTGCACAATACACAACTTCATTCGGGAGGAGCATGCATTGGATACTCTATTTGCCGAATATTCATCCGAAAATATGATATTTCAATCCACATTGGAGTCAAGTCACGAACAAGAAGTTGTGCAGTTTAATGTTAGTCAAACAATTCAAATGGGGAAAGTTAGAGATCAACTAGCCACACAAATGTGGAATGAGTACGTAACAACTCATCATATATAATTCAGGTACAATTTTATTTCTACTTCAAATTCAAAATTCATTCCATCTTATTTCATTACGATGTGAATCATCTTTGAGCAAATTAAAGTTTAAACAATAAATTAATTCACCATCTCATTATTATATCATGTTACATTTGGTACATCATTCAACAAAATAAAAATTATTTCAAATAATAGGTTATTTGTATATGCTAGGAGTTCCTTCCTTTTTAACTTTCCCATATTCCTCCCGTGAGCCTGTTCTTACATCCTCTAAGTTAGTAACCTGTCCATCATAAAAAAATTGTCAGATGCATTTATTTTAGATTAATACTAACTCTCATTTGTATTCTAATTTTGTGCAATGATCCAGTATATGTCTTACATTCGTACTATCATGTGCATATATGATTTGGAAGAAATCTCTGACGCGTTGCTTACAAAATTTATGGTTGATATATCTATTATATTGTTGTGAAAGATGCTTGAGTTGTTCACCCTCAATTTTATCTTTGTTTGATGTATCTTTTATGTTTGGCTAAGACCTTATTATGAATCTTTTTATTGTAATTTTATTCCTATACAATTTGGCCTCATGTACTTTAAAATGTTGTGTTATGTTTAATGCTTAATTATTATGTTTAGAATCTAGTGTATTATCTTTTATCTATTTTCGATTTTTAATTAGTAACTAGATATAATGACACTAGTTTTTATTTAATTTGGTTTGAATTGCCAAAATGAAAACTCAAAATTTCAAAATATGAAAACAATATTTCAAACCAAACGCATTTTTCTATTTTCAGTTTTGAAAACATATTTTAAAAAAAGGAACATCCAAATGCATTTTGGAAAATAACGAAAATCTTCAAAATGAAAAACTGAAAATGGTCATGAAAACTCAAAATGCAAACCAAACGCTACCTTAACATTTACATCGACTTTGATTCACATGTACATGAATCCTAATTATCATTCTAATAAAAATTCTATGTAAACAATGATCATCTGTTTTTTGTACTTATTTTGAACGTTCCTCTTATGTTTAAAATCCTATTCTCTCTTCATTGCAGCATACCACTTTGTAGCTTAGTACTTTATTTCAGTAAGTAAGTTTAAAATGCAACTTTATCATGAAGAGAAGGCAGGAACCAAGAGTGCACGCCTACGCCTATATATTAAGTTTCGGTAATTTCTGCACTTATAATGCATTCATTTGCTGTATTATTCGTTTCTAAATAGTTGCATTGATGTCGTATTTCATATTGGAGTGGCAATGCCCTTTAAGACACACAGAAGACAGAAATGACCAGTTAGTTAATAGATTAATTGTAAAGCAGAACTAATGTTTATACAACAAAAGGCATTGTTGTTAGAGACGGCTAGAATGCGACGCTTGCCGTTGCAAGCCGTCGTTAAAAGGCGATGCTAAAATAGTCGACACCAATAAGTACTTTAGCGACGGCTAGTGTCGCTACATTAAACACGTGGAAAATCCAAAGTGGTTGTTAGGTTGCCATTGACCGACGCCAGTCGACGCAAAACTGGGTAAATGGACCGTAGTAGGCCGTCGCTAGCCAACGCAAGCCTGGACAACTGGGACATCATTAGCCGTCGCAATAGTGGGTATTTTTTATAAATCTGCAGCTTCTATTTGAGCCATCCAACCACGCAAATATCATCATATCTCTATACATCTAATCTACAACACATATAAATCTAATTTCGTAACTATAACCATCACATATCACACATAAGCAAATATATAATGCAAAAATCAATGTCTACATCAACATTCCATTAAACAACGTCTATATTCCACCAAACAACACAACCAGACTTAAAAATAACCATGTCCATCAAACAAAATATCCACAAATCCTTCAAACAACATAACCATACCGACAAATACTCATGTTCATCAAATAAATCATCCACAAAACCATCAAGCAAGTCAATCGTCAAACAAGTATCAAATCCATCAACACATGTCAAATAAATATATAACAAAATGAACAAAATCCATCAAACGCCACAGTCATGCCAACTCATTATCATCTCCCGACCCATCCTCCCCACGCATTCTCCCGTGCTCTGCTAAATAAGGTGCTTTGGCTTACTTCTGTGTTATGAAAGTTTTTATTACGTTGGTAATAAAAGTGGATGGTCCACTATAAAACCGGCCGGCTTTGCCAAAAAAATAAATAATATTTTTGTTACTGTAATATATATATATATATGTGTGTGTGTGTGTGTAAAATGATATAAAAAATTTATATTATGTGTGTGTATTTACATAGTTTTTAATATTTATGTAAATAACAAGTTTACATACATATATGTATTTGGACAACATTTAATACGTATATGATGAGCTAACATGTCCGTTGTGATGTAAATTCCAATATTTATATATGGGCATGTTATACCTTGCAAAGATTATTACGATTTATGTATATGATACATATATGTACTTTTATAATTAATTGAATATAATTAGATAAAATTTTATCAATATATAAATTTAAATAAAATAAGAGATTTTATTTAAATAAAATTTAAAAATGTTCTAAATAAATTAGACTTTATGAGCCTAATATAGATCCAATAGGATAAAAAAAATTAAATTCACTCATAACTTCCGCTGCGGACCGACCCAGTTCCAACACGCCAACACTATCCTAACCAACCACCTCAAGTTATAACAACACTACTGCGCAAGCCTTGACGCCTCCTCTATTAATACTATCATACCTTGTAACTGAGACGGTGACCGAAGACATGCATGGTAGTGCTGTTATAACTAGTAATGGTGGATGGGGAAGTGCTTGTGGCGATGCTGCTACCACTGGTGGCGAAAACCACCGTCAATGATGGTCAATGACTCCAGTGTTAACAACATTACCCTGACACTTCCCCATCCACCATCACCATTTATAACAGTACTCATATGCATGTCCAATCACTACCGCTATGGTTTTAGACCGTCTTTGTTTTTCACCATTTAATACAATGAATTTTTTCTAATGACAGGCGTCGCTTCTTTTTTTGTAGATTCTATCAATCTTTCAATCACATCCATATTATCATCAGATAGATATGATTGAAACATTAGTAGAATCTACAAAAAAGAGCGATGTCCATCATAAAGAAAACTATCACTATATTAGATGGTAAAAAGACCATCTAAACCTTAAAGTGCAATAGAATCATTCCTACATGTAAAAAAAATTTACATTATCTTTCACACAATAGTATTATTACTTCAAAGTATATAATCTAAGTAAATATCGATTTACAATATCTTAGTAAATTACTATTTCCGACAAATCTATTTAACATCAAATTCTCATTGAAATATATGTCAATTATTAAAAATACCTTTATAAATAGAAATAATACCATTCCCTATAAACTTAATCGAAAATAAGTTTTAATTTCATATATACAAACATATATTTGTGTGTTTATATATACATACATATATATATATATATTTGTGTGTGTGTGTGTATATATATACACATATATATTTGTATACACACACATCAAAATTCGAACCAATCAATTCAATAACAATTTTTTTCAGACAATTTATTCAAATATTAAGCCAATCCATCCAACGAAACTTAATTCGTTAACTTTTATCATCCAAACGGGTAGTCAAATCAAGTATATATTCCAACTCAATGATGTAAGCCATCATCCAACAATTTTCACATGAAAAATGATATAAAATTTCTAATTGTCTCCCTTAGTATATATATATATATTGCAATGATTTTACCAACCGTTAATATGTAGATAAAGACAAGCATAAATGATTGATATATGAATTGACAAAATGAAATGATTTCCCTCACCAAGTTTGTCAAAAGCCTAGATGTGAAATCTCCAACATGTAGTCGTTTGACTTGGTCTTCACCGACGTTTGGAAAACAAAGTCGACGTCGGCTGGTGGTAGCGGGCTTCGTCGGTGATTAGGGCTTCGAAGTCAAGTGACGACGTGTGGAAATCGATGGTTTGAAGCGACCACTACAAGAAAAGGTAGTTTCAACGGCAAAACATAACAACGTGTTAAGCAAACTTGCTATTATTTGCAGTGTTAAATGTAAAAATGAAAATGAAAACGCTGTTTATTGAACGAAATAAATATCAAGTGGGATTTTGCATTCTCATTGCCGCCTTGCATTTCACTTCATTTCTTTTTATTTCTCACTTTTCGCACAATCTTTTAATCAATTCAACCTTTATCCCCTTTCAATCCTCTCAAATTAAAAGATCACTCGAATTGGTCCTCTTATTTCCTTCAATAATCTCCGCCTCAATATTCAATTACCAAATTATGGTTTTAGATATCGTGTAAGAGAGAGGAGGCAGAAGTAGACCGTCGTTATTCTATAGTCGCGGGTAACTAGTTATCAGCAAAATCCCTAATTTTTGCGAGTTAATGGTAGTCCTATTCAGTCAATTGCATGGCAGTTTTCTTTCCATGGTCAATTGCATGGTAGTTAAATAATAATGATCGTAGTTTAGCCTACGATGCAAAGCATGATGATTGACGGAAAGAAGATTTAGGCATGGATCTTGGAAACATCTAGTCAAAAGAGGTGCTGGCCAGTAAAGGCGGCGTATTACCAAGGAGAAATGGGTGCTGCTGTTGTCTATGATATTTTCAAGGAGGGATACTTTTGATAATGTTGATAAATGGCCGCTAGAGCCTGCTTGTGAGTTCTGTTGTTTTATTTTTTAATCCTAACTAGCATAGTTCTTAGACATCGCACATAAGTTGGTGATAATTGTTAATGTTCTTTGGTAAAAAATAGTTTTGAAATTTTTAAAGGAGTAATCTTACTGTAAAATATGTGAAATTCAAGTGAAATCATATTTTGGACATGGTATTTGAGAGTTGTTTCATCCTAGTTTTAACTTGGATAAAATTCTACTTCTTAATGGTGATGTGGAACTAGAAGCTGGAAATGTGCCATGGGCACCAAGTTAGACGCATCATCAGCAGCCACCTCAACCTGTTCAAGCTTTTGAAAATGGAGAATAGAAGGCAAGTGATGGAGGCAATATAGAGTATGAGAAGTTTCTGTCGAAGTTGAAGTGATGGGTAAGACTTTGATTAGTTACTTTACACTGCTATTTGAAATCAAGCATCGACTTCTAGTAATCGATTTGAGACATAAGTGACTCCATCTATCTCTTGCAAGGCACATTTGTTTAGCAGAATTGCAACTTCTTTGACGTAGATTATAAAACAAAAGCTTGGCTAAGACAATGACAACGTGACAGACCCACTGATTAGCAAGGTAATGGTACACCATTTCATCGTTTTTTAACTTCTAACAAATGAAACGCTTTAAATCTCCGTAGTCAAGAATGTAGAATAAAAACACTAAACTCATTTTGTAGTTTTCCTGTAGATACCTTTACTATAAAATATGCAAATATGGACACCGGGAAGACGAGAAAAATTTCTGACATAAATGGTTGTATTATATTTGTTATGTAAAATTATAAAATTTTAATATAATGTTTATTATAATTCCATCCACTGCATTTTCCCATTTATCATGTAGTATACATGGGAATTTTTAGATCTGTATTAAAACATCAATACAACCATTTGTATCCAAATTTTTCTAAACTAACATTAAGAAGGTATATGAAATATAGAATGGCCGTATATTTTTTTCCCAGCTGCAAATGCAAGTGTATACTGTAAAAGCAACATGAAATAAACAGTCATCAGGGTTGATGAGATTCAAGAGGCCCTATTCAGCAAGCCCAGGTTTCTTAAAAGCAGTTCTCAGAGCAGTACATGTATGTGGAGAGCTACATGAAAATGTAAACATATGTTTTTGTTACTGCATGCCAATATGGATTAGTAAAAAGGATACTTTCGATTATGAATTGCATTTTGAGTACACTGCACAAAGTAGGAAACTATATTGTTATACATGCATAATACATATATTTGAAGAAGTCGTGATGCATATTAAAATGAATTGCCATTACAATAAGTAAATGATATTGTAATTTCTTATTTAAGTTTTTTTAGCTAACAATACTTGCCACATCATGGAAATTCCAAGTGTTTAAAGAGGGTCAAGAGTATTATTTCTTGGAAGTAAAAATGAAACTGTTTGGAAAGTTATCATGTGTTCTAATTTGTTTTGGAAAAATTATCATGCAAGTTTTTGAGAAATGTTGATCCTCTATGCATTATCAGCAGATTTTATCTAGTTTGTTATATGTGCAATATCTTTCCTTGGCTGTAAGCGTCATATATATCATTATTCGAGGAGGATGTTAGACAAGGATTTAGTATGGAACATATTCTTTCCTTAAATGCTAGTCTTTTTTTCTGTTTCCTTTTTTGATTAAGCTTATGTTTAGTTAGATACACGATGTTAATCTTCGATGTTTGTATTTTGGCTCTTAATTTAAAAATAAGTCTTTTACTTAAAGAACAGTGATAGGAAGCCCTTAAAACCGAGTATTTAAAATAAAATTCCTTACTATTTTCCATTTCTTCTAAACACTTCTTTCTTAATTTTGGAAACAAAGCACTTAAGAAGATCAAAATTAGTATAAATATGCTTTTATTTAACATGCTCCATAGTTTTTGCAATTTTCTTAAACACTTCCCTTTATTGTGTGTGTATGCGTGCACGCACACATATATGAGAATTTTGAGACGCTGACTGATCAATGATCCCGTCTTGTTACTATTCCCTAATCAGAGATTGCTCAAATAAAAGTAAAATGTGATATGGTATTTAAACTGAGTTATTTTAGAATAATCTTTTGACCGTTATGCACTTTGTTCCACTTGACAGGTTTATATAATTGATTACGGACTTGCAAAGAAATACAGGGATATACAAACTCATAAGCACATACCATATAGGTGACTCCAAGCTTTTTATCCTATTTCTAAGTATTAAAAAAATTCCAGTAAATTTTGTTGCCTTATACCATTCAAATTAAAAGAATCATTTTGACCTAAATCTTTTTTCATATTGGGCCATACTATTTTTTGACCTTTATATTCATGTCGCTGCTTGACACGAGAAACAAGTAAAACTTGGACTTAAGATGTGTAATTGTAAAGCAAAATATAGGAGCTGGAGTTAATGTTCTTGTCCAGGTGCAACAAGCATGTGCTTCTAATATAACATCAGCGTATGTTTTAACCAAATATACTCTCTCCTAAAGAGAAGTTTAGATTCATGCAATATTTGTTATTTTCTGAAATATTTAAGCTCACTCTCATTAACAGGGAGAACAAGAATCTCACAGGAACAGCACGATATGCAAGTGTCAATACCCATCTTGGAATTGGTGTGTATTACATCCAATGCTTTCTTCAATTAATTTAGCTACTCCTGTCGATACTCATCTTGAAATTGGTGGATCCTTTTAATTTAATGCAGAGCAAAGCAGGAGGGATGATTTGGAATCTCTTGGTTGTATTCATGTATTTCCTAAGAGGAAGGTATACTTCATGAAAAAGATTGTTATTATTTTTATGGCCACTTTTTTGTCTAAGTGTTTTATTTACTATGATATCTTTACTTTGGATCAGCCTACCATGGCAGGGCTTGAGAGCTGGAACCAAAAAGCAAAATATGATAAAGTTAGTGAAAAGAAAATGCTCACTTCTATGGAGGTATCAAATCATTTTCACCGTCAAATTACAATATATCGCTCAATATATTCTGTTAAATTTAATAAACTTCCATGCAGTATGATCAGGCTCTCTGTAAATCATATCCAATAGAATTTATATCATATTTTCACTACTGCCGATCAATGCGGTTTGATGACAAACCCGATTATACTTATCTGAAGAGGCTTTTTCGTGACCTATTCATAAGAGATGGTACTTGTCCAAAATTATTTGTTTATAGAAGTTGAATACATCTACTAATCTACAAACTATACGAGGAAAAAGACTATTATTCTCTGATTGCGTAAGTAAACCCTAACTCTTTGCTTATACCAACATGTTTGTTACCCTCTTGACTAAAAAGTAGCAAATCATGAAATCCCTTTACATTTTCGATAAAACTCAGTAACTAAGTAGCGACTTCTTCATATTGGTGAATTTAACACTTCTGTCATAATTACCATAACTATATTAAGGATGGTGGTTATCTATCATTTCACATAGTATGTTTTCTCTCTCACTTTTCGGTGAGTGGAATCTGGTGGGGCATTTGAGTGGTGTTGAGTAAAAGGAAAGTGATTCGAACATAAATGAAGTGAGTGGAAAAATGTGTTTACTGCTAAAGTGAGTGGAAAAAAATATCATGTGAGTGGAAGTTAAAGCTTTAACGATGATCTTTTATTTATTTCTATTATAATTGTTTATGTTGTTTAACAAATTGATATTTAACCATCAAAAAATTCCAATAAGCACAAAATTACTATGTATAGAGTGTGCTTAAATAATACATTATTGGTAACTTAAATTTGCAAAAATAATTTACAGTTCCAAGTTTACATCAGTATATTCTTATTATTACCAACATTATTTTGAAAATTAAAGTTAAAGTTGATTTAAAATATGGAAAACATGCTATTCTTCAATCCTATGGGGAAAGAAATGACATGAGTTGATTTAGCCAAAAATAATAAAATTATAATTATAATTCAACATGTAAAATCAAACCAAACTAGTTTTTTTTTCTTTTTTTTCCAAATCGAAACCTATAAAAAATGTCTGATTTGGTTTGATTGGTGGAACTTCAAATGAACAAGATTACTTTGGTGTCCAAAATAATATGAATTGTTGGATCCATACACTATAAGAAAATCTTTTATTGGTAGCATACTTTACAAGCGTTTGGATATTAAATGCAACAGCTAGCCATTTTTTCCAATTAACTTCTTAATTACTACTTGGAGGAAAAACAAAAGCGAAACCTATTTTTGTCAAATGATTCATATGCTTTACGAATTAAGCCAAAGAAAATGTAAAGTGCTTTTAACATTCTTCTTGAACTTGGCACTGGTAGAAAATGCACTATGTGGCGCCTGTACCTAAAATATAGCGTCGGTGTGACATTGGTAAAGAGTCGGTATGTAACATATATTGGGAAACAGCAACTACCGGTGCAAACCAGTATACACTCAGTCAAAACTGTAGTTTATACTCAGTGCAAACTCCCTTTTGCACTGGTAGTGCAAACCGTAATTTGTACTCAGTACAAACTCCTATTTGCACTTGGTGCAAACTAAAATTTGCGCTGGCAGAGCAAACTTATTTGCATAGCTTAAAGCTGGCATTGTTAGTGTAGGTAAGCATCTAATAAGCATTTGTTTTCTTTCAGTTTTACTAGCAAATCTGTCCACTGTTCTTTTAAGCTTAGTTGGTTGTAAAATGATTTTATTTATAGAAGTAGATTAGTTAGAAATATATGCATATCAATTTTATTTTTGGGGTATACAAAGAGTATCTTGTTGTGCATTATAAAAATTCATGGTTGACATCAAATCTTATTTGTTAATTTTATTATGCTTAATCAAAGTCGTAATATTTTTTTTTTTGTATTGTTGCTCTACTCAACAATAAGTAATTAATTTTGCTGACCTCTGAGACAATAATGCTTATAAAATAATTCCAGCTGTAGTATCTAGTATAATGTGTGCTTCAATATTTAGTATACAAGTTTACTAATATACGAGGTTACTTATGTTGTTGAAATATTATGGGTTTGAAAGTGGCATGGCCTGAACCGAGAGTAGTTGTGGAGCAGGTTAACATTGTAGCATCTTCTACTCATATAGTTGATGCTAACGTGGTCGAAAAGGTATGCTTATTTATACTTATTTATAACTTGTGCACTAACAGCCTATTTTGAAACCTCATCACGTGTAGTTCAAACAATCCGAATTAATTTGGTTATAAGAACTTATTTCATATATAAGCTCTAAATAGTTCATACAATCTGAATTAAATATCAATACATTGAAATAGTATATAAATCAATTTACAGTTCTCATATATAGTTCATACATATTAAAGCAAAGCTAAAACAAGAACTTGTAGTAGTTCACACATCAAAGCAAAGTTAAATCGAAGAAATGCAAGAGAAATGTTTCCAATCCAACATGACTAGCACAACTCCCACCAAAGCAAGAAAATTAACTGCACTGCAAGTTTATTGAAGATTAGTAATATAAAATAACCTGGAAATAACATAGTTGAAGAAGATTCCAAGAGTCTGAAATGGTTTGTACAGGCTGAGTTGGTTTATTCTCGTTTCGCCATAGCTGGAGTTACCGGTATTCTTTTCACTGATGTAAGTTTTTTTTTTAAACTACTGGTGTAAGTTGATATGTATGCATTTTACAAAATGCTCATAGTTGAAGTGTTCAAGAAAAAGAATTCTTCTTTTGGTTAAACTAGAAAACTTTTATTATTATTTTGGAGAATTGTTCTAAACTTTTCCTGCAATTTGCAGCTGTTACGCATAACAGGAATTAGCAAATTACCAGTTTGGTATGAGGCAGGCGCTACAAAGTTCGGATTTGCTAGCACCGAGTCACTCTTTGTTGTTCAATTCCTGCTTATGGGGTGATTTTTTTTACATTTCTATTTGATAGTGTGTACAATCATATACTGTACCTTTTTATCTAATGTTTATGATTCATGATGATGTTAGATTTGTAGAAACAAAAAGGTATATGGATTTCGTGAGTCCAGGATCACTGGCTAAAAAAGGCACCTTTTTAGGGATTGAAGCTTCTTTAGAAGGCTTAGAACCTGGGTAACTATATACAGTATAGAGGATAGAGAATTCATCCATACATGATGCATCAATAAACATGTCTGTATCTAACAATAACAAGTAAAACTACCGTTACTGGCAGATACCCAGGTGGACCATTGCTGAATCCTTTACAAGCAGTGAACTTGAAATATATATGTGAAACGAAATTAGAAGGAAATAATGTTTAAAAAGGTAGTAGTATTAAAATAAAAGTTAAAAAATGAAATCAATTGCTGAATGTATCACTTTTGAAAGTTAAAATGTTCACCTAGAAAAAAAAATTAAAAACATAAATGTATCTGATACGACAATGATATAAATCAATGTGCAAAAAATAAACTAATCAATTTCTTGCACTTAATATTGTTTGAATTCAGTTGTCAGGTTCAATGTTTTACTGCCATCTTGTTATGGATTCTTAATTAACTTGAAAGAGGTATGTGTTCCCCATGCTATCTGTACATATTTCAAGTTTGTAGTATAAATATTATATACATATATATAACAAAATAGAACAAATTACTTTTTTTTTCAAAAAATTGGTTAGCACTTATTTAGTCTCATTTCTTGTTTTTCGGTTCTCTCTTGTAGTCTTAGCTTCTTCATAGGCTCTTGCTCCTAGTATGGTGCTTCTTCTTTAATTTAAAATACTTGAATATTTGATTATGGTAATATACATCGATGTTGGTTGATAATTGTAGGAGATATGACACCATTACAAAAGCATGCTTCACTTTTTGATAGAAACAAGGATGATGTAATTTACCTTTCTGAAACAGTTGAAGGTTCTGATCATTATATTATAGTAATTTAGCATCTTTGGAAATGACTTACTATGCCTATACTTATCAATTGATTATTATTATTAGGCCTTCGGGCTATTGGATTGAACGCCGTTGTAGCTGCTGGTGTTGCTACACTTATTAATGCATTCCTTAGTCTCATGACTAGCGAAGTATGATCTTCAAAATCAATTTTTTCATTGTTTCATTTGTCAGTTGTATTAATTTTCACATCTGTATACATAATTTATTAGCATTGGGTTCATTATTTGTGCATGATTTTAGCCAAAGATGGCTGATATCCATCTTCCAGTGTATGTTAATAACATATATAAAGGAATTCATGGCAGTCACACTGGTGCTTATGATCCTCAAGGAAGATACTATAAAACCTCTATATATGTGCATTTATATGTGGTCAGTAAGAATAATTAGTCATGAAAATATGTTTCCATGTATATTGTTAGCCTGATGTTTGGTACATGTGGATTCGCCAAAACCATTCACAGGTGCACGTGGATTGAGTCTAGGCCTGACGCCTGTACATGAGTTTGACTACGATAGTTAAGCTAAGATTTGTTCATGTTTCACTAGAAGCAACCATGCTATGTTCCCTACAGTTGTATTTTCTTCCATATCGATGTATCTGTGTATGTGGGTGAGGTGTTTAACTTCACAAATCATTTTTATTTGGCAGGCTTTGCGTGATTTGTGATCACTACAAGGGAAATAGGCTATTCCAACGGCTCCTAGCCGTTGGCGGCCGTTGGTAGCCGTTGGAAATAGCGTGAGAATAGAGTACCATGCCTTCCAACAGCTTCCAACGGAAGCAACGGGGAATTAGCAACGGCTACCAACGGCTACCAACAGCAAAAAACTGACCAATAAGCCGTTGTTAGCCGTTGGTAGCCGTTGCTAATCTGGGTGAATTTTTTTTTACAGCAGCACGCGATTCACCTTCCAACCACACACAATCAATATATATCAATTTCCATTCCATTTCCACTCCATTTCACATATATATCACATATTCAACACATTATACCACAAACAATATAAACAACCAAAAATCAACATCAAACATTACATATTCAAGTCCAACTCCATATTCAAACATTACAACCAAACCCTCACCAACTCCAACTCCATATTTAAGTCAATATGTACAATGCAAACACTTAAACCTCACCACCTCAAAGTCAATACATACACAATAACCATCAAACACAATCCTCACCACCTCAAAGTCAATATATACAATAACCAACCACAAAACAATAATCATCATACCTCTCAAGCATCATCATCACCTCCGGAAGCACCAGACGACGAAGGGAAGGAACCATGCCTCTGCGCGTACTCCGCTAAACGTTGATTCAGCTGCTCCATTTGTATAGCGCGAAGACGGTCCTGCTCTTGCAACTTCTCAACCATGGTTCTAAGCTCTTTTATTTCAGCTTTGTCACACGCCTTTTGAGCTGCCCGAACCTGCAAATAGAATATGAGATGTTCACATTTGTATTATAATCATTTTTGTAAGCAATGTATATTTTAAAATATAAAAACGTAAATGACGTGATCTTAAGCAATGCATATACCACAAATAAATGCATATTTTTATTACAATATATAGGTTAACTTATTAAATATATAGGTTAACTCAACTAGAAATCATCATATGTATAGTGTATCTATATGTTAATTTATTAAATATAATATTGCAATGTTTATAAGATTACCGCTTGGTTTCCATAGCCATAGCGCCTATTCCGCTGCGTCGGATCCATAATAACGTCGAAAATATTATCTTCCTCCTCTACCGTCAACTCATCGCGATCCGATTCTGAAAGCAGCTCTGCCCGTGCCTCCTGAAACTTTGCCTAAAATAAAAAACAATTACAGGTTAAAATTAGTAGAATATGATTTAAACATATCGATATTAATAAAATAAGTTTTAAAATATGCATACATATGCAGCCGTCGCCTTATCATCACCATCCCACTGATATGTAATATTGCCCGCATTGTCTGTTTGTCTTGATGCGTGGGTGCGGGTAAATACCTCCATCATAGACACGCGACGTCCAACCGATCTTTCCTGCAATAAATAATTTATATATTTTATTTTTTCATAGCTAATTATCGAACTAATTAATATACAAAATGTAATAACGGTTTAGATAAATTTACCAAGTCCTCACGGTGATGCTGAAAAGACTTGGATCCGCCACGATGCGTTACAGGATTCCTACTTCTATTGGCAGAGTTCCTCTCCAACTCCATCTGCAATTTTATAAATTGAATATTATATTTATACTAATTGCGAAATAATTAACTATATATTAGGTAGAACATTTACCTTGAACTCGTCGGTCTCCCACCACCTCATCCAAGAATCCCATACGGAATCGCCCATCCAGTTCGGTTTCTTCCCCGATTTTTTAAGAGCTGACATTACCTCCCTGTAATTTTTGGCGACCTTCGAATTCCAATGGCGCTGAACCATGACGACATCGGCCTCCGCCAAGTCCACTTGCCCCTGTACAAAGAGAAAACATTACTAAGTGTTCATTTATACTTATTCATATAGTAAAGTAGTATATATAAACTCACCAGAAAATCCTGCCATATGGCCTCCCTGACATGGTCAGGGATCTTACTCCACTTAAGCCAGCAATCTGTCATCCTGCTCATATATGATTGCTTGGAAATGCCAAGCACAACTCCTGAGGGCTCCAAATCAAATCCCCTGTGTTAAATAAAACAAAGCTTTAGACAAGTATATATATGTATGAACAAATTTATATTGTTATAATTTTAATTTTGATACTTACGCTCCATCAGCCTTCGGCTGCAAATATACAAGTGGTCGAGCTGGAGGCTCACCACTACTCTCGCCGGCCGAGCGAGAAGAGCTACGACGTCTGGAGCCTGACATAATACCTGTTGAAAAGTTTCATTTTTAATTATAGACATAGATAAAATGATGATGATATGTGGTGCATGTAATGATGATGAGATGATATATATGTGATGCGTGTGCGTGAATATATAATTGTAAAAATTACCGGATTTAACTCAGTCCTCGTCGTTTTCTGATTCAGACTCGATCTCGTGTTCTATATCGTTTTCCTCTACACTCTCAAATGCTTCGACTAATACATTTGTGTTGGGTACGTTTCGACCCTATTCCAGACTGCCGAACCAACCTCCACTCGAGACTGCCGAACCAAACCTCCACTCGAGACTACCGAACCAAACCTCCACTCGAGACTGCCGAACCAAACCTCCACTCGAGACTGCCGAACCAAACCTCCACTCGAGACTGCCGAACCAAACCTCCACTCGAGACTGCCGAACCAAACCTCCTCTCGAGACTGCCGAACCAAACCTCCACTCGAGACTACCGAACCAAACCTCCACTCGAGACTACCGAACCAAACCTCCTCTCGAGACTGCCGAACCAACCTCCTCACGAGACTGCCGAACCGACCCTCATTCCAGACTGCCGAACCAACCTCCTTCAGACCATGCCGAACCAACCTCCTACCACCGGATCAAACGCTGCCGAACCAAGACGTGCCAGGCCAGATCACGTCAGCCCAGGCCCACCAGCAGCTATATACATCCAAGACCCCTACTCCCAACCTCACTCTATAAATAGAGGGGTAGGGGTACAACAATGGGGACAAGTTTGAGAGCTCAAGCACGGAGAGAACTTTCAAACAACTTTCTTTTACTTGTATCAAAGCTTTGTACTTGTAATCAAAACAAGAGAAGAGAATAACATATAAAGTGGACGTAGGCACATTCTGGCTGAACCACTATAAATCTGCGTGTCTTTTTACAGTTTAGCCCCTGCTTTTCATATATTTGCATAAATCACCCAAATCACTAAGAACAACATAAGATCTACTAAATCATACAACTTTGAGGTGTTTGTCCATTTTTTTGTGCAAACATTTTTGGTGCTTTCACTGAGAATAAGGCTCGAAGCTTCAGCTTCATCCGCTTAACAAGTTTTCCTGACAACATCGTTCGCCACTTGGAAAACATGCCTCCCAAACAGAGAAAAGATGTTAACAAAGGAAAAAACATCGCATCCAGCAGTCTTCCTGATCCAGCTGCCGCGAATCAAGTAAATCGTCCTCCTCCAGCAACGGTAACAAATGAAGGACAGGCTAACCCAACCACTCCTGCCACAGAACAGCCTGCAGCAATTACTAGGGCAGATTTGGATAGAGTTGTTGTTGAAGTAACTAACCGCTTCACGTCCCAGCAGGAAGCCTTGGTGGACCATCTCATGTCACGCTTGAGGGACGCTGAAGAATCCAACCGCAACACTGAATCATGGGGCGAGTCCCAGTCTGGAGGATCTCAGAGACAGCAAAGATCTTCCCTCTTCAAAGGAGCTAACGGCAGAAGTAGCCGTGGTAGGAGCCGAGACCGAGCACAGCCCGAAGTTAGGCCTGAGGAAACGTTTGGTACCGAATCCAACAGGGAAGGTACCGGACGAAGGTCAACTGTAGCTCAGCCTGTCATGCTGCCTAACCACAGAAACACCAGTGAACGGGGCCGAGCTAGAGTTCAGCCCGAAGTTGAACCCGAGGAAGTGCTTAGATCAGAACCCAACAGGGGGAGATCAAGGCTAGGGCCAACTGTAGCTGACCCAAGCATGCTCCCAGAAGATCAAAGGCAGCCACTGGAAAATATGAGGAATGATAGACGATACCATCCCTACAGGTTGTCTGGACGGAATCAATCCCACAGAACAGAACCAAACTCATTTCTATCTGCTCCAAGTTCTGATGAAAGGATGGCACGCTTATTCAGAGAGTGTGTCCAACGGGAGCAAAGAGATCGAGGGATAGGCGCTAGGGTAACCAGCCCTTTCGCTCGCAATATCGAAATCGCTATCACCCCCCGAGAATGGAAGATGCCAACAATGGAACCCTATAAAGGAACCTCCGATCCCGTTGTACACTTACAGAGGTACACACAGCATATGCTCATGAGTGGAGCAACAGAGGGAGTACTGTGCAAATGCTTTCCGCTCTTCCTAGCAGATCTTGCTACCTCCTGGTTCTGTCATCTACCCCAAGGATCCATCAGCTCATGGGAGATGTTGAAAGAAAAATTCATCAGTCAGTTCCGCATTCATGTGGAGCAACCTAAGGACGCTTATTCCTTATCCAGCGTCAAACAGAAACCTGGAGAAAAGCTGCAGCAATACCTAACCAGATTCAACGCCGCAGCAGCCGCAGTTCAAGATGCCGATGAGAAGCTTATCCTAATGGCCCTCTGCAGTGGGGTGCATCCGGACACTAAATTTGCTAGAAGATTGACAAAAGAAAAACCAGCTACTTTACCCGATTTCTTCCATGAAGCCGGGAAATACATGAGGCTTGAGGATGCTGCCATTGAGGGGCAGTCAGGACAGCAAAGTAAGACGACCCATGGCAACGCCCCTGCTGTGGCGAGGGACGTTCGAAGAAATGACTCCAGAGACAATGCTGGGGGCAAGAAGGTAGAAAAACGCCTATATCGGCCAGGACCAAGATTCGACTCTTACACCCCTTTGAACGAGACCGTCGAAAATATCTTCCTTGCCACCCAAGGCGAAGTTAGATACAAACGCCCACCATACAAGAAGGAATCAGATAACGCACAGAAGTCTGGAAAATTCTGCCGCTTCCACGAATCTCACGGACATGATACCAACGAATGCCATCATCTCCGAGATCTGATTGAGGAACACATCAGAAGGAAGAAACTGGAACGCTATGTAAAAAGTCAAGACAGGACTCCAGCTCCTGCCAATGAAAACCCAAGGCTACCCTCACCAGGGACCGACAGAGGAAACCACAACGCTAGCAGCTCTAGTCAAGAGAAGATAGTGGTCCATACCATCTCAGGAGGTCCGCACATCGCAGACAGAAGTTGGAGAGAGATGGAAAGATATGGGAAGTCGCTTAGAGACAATAGAGACTGTGTCAATACGGTTATAGAAGAGCGCCACCCAAAGCGGAAAGAAAGTGATGACATCACGTTCAGTAAACGCGACCTAGAAGGAAGACAGTACCCTCACATGGATCCTATGGTTATCTCTGCCCGACTCGGTCCCGCCGAAGTTTACCGAATCCTGGTAGACACTGGAAGCTCTGTAAATATCCTGTTCAAACACGCATTCGACAAAATGAAGCTATCAATAAAGGATGTGTCTCCCTGCGATAAACCACTACACGGTTTCACTGGAGATGCGAAGATGCCCCTCGGGCAGCTGGACCTCTTTGTTGAGATTAGAAGTCATCCCCGCTCCGTGGTAAGGAAACAGACGTTTGTGCTGGTAGAAAACCATTCGGCCTACAACGCCTTCTTAGGAAGACCAGCCTTGTCTGACTTCTAGATTGTCCTAGCCCCATGGTGCCTGAAAATGAAATTTCCAACAGACAATGGGGTAGGGGAAGTGGAAGGAGACCAGGATATTGCACGAGACTGCTATGTAACCGAACTTCGCAACAACCACAGGAGAGATAAAGGGAAAGGTGTAGAGATTGCCCTCTGCACAAAAAGCCTTGAAGCATAGCAACTAAAGAAAGCCCCTCCTCTTCGATACACCAGCGACCCTTTCAATGAATTAGACCCTAGGGACAAAGAGGAGGAGGCCACCGCCGAGCCTGCAGAGGCTATGGAATTTATATCTGTAGACAAGCACGACTCAAGTAGGCTACTTAAAATTGGGTCCCAGCTGAAAGCTGAATTGAAGGAACAACTCATTGATTTTCTCCGCCACAACTTGGATGTATTCGCTTGGTCACACGCTGACATGACCGGAATCTCCCCCGACATAGCATGCCACGTATTAAAAATTGATCCTACCAAGGCGCCTGTAAAACAAAAAAAGAGAAGTATGGGGGCAGAGCGATCAGCAGCCCTCGATGAAGAAGTAAAGAATCTACTCGCCAATGACTTCATACGAGAAGCTATTTATCCAGAATGGATCGCCAACCCGGTACTAGTAAAGAAGGCTAATGGGAAGTGGCGGACCTGCATTGACTTCTCCAACCTAAACGACGCCTGCCCAAAGGATTGCTTCCCGCTTCCCAGAATCGATCAACTTGTAGACAGCACAGCCGGGCACGAACTCCTGTCTTTTATGGATGCATACTCAGGATATAACCAAATTCCTATGCATGCTCCCGACCAAGACCACACTAGTTTCATCACCGACCGGGGTTTATACTGCTACAAAGTGATGCCCTTCGGACTTAAAAATGCAGGAGCCACCTACCAGCGCCTCGTCAACAAGATGTTTGCAGGGCTAATAGGACGAACAATGGAAGTATATGTAGATGACATGCTGGTAAAATCACGGAAAGCCAAAGATCACGTAAGCCACCTAGGCGAAATGTTCCAGGTACTTCGACAGTATGGAATGAAGTTGAATCCACTAAAGTGCTCCTTCGGAGTGTCATCGGGAAAATTCTTAGGATTCATCGTCCATGCCCGAGGGATAGAAGCAAACCCTGAACAAGTCCGAGCATTAAGGGACATCAAGATACCTTTCACCCGAAAGGAAATGCAAAGCCTAAATGGAAAAGTGGCTGCCCTAAGCCGATTCATCTCCAAAGCAACGGACAAGTGCGTCCCCTTTTTCGAAGCTCTAAAGAAAGATAAAGGAAAGTTCGAATGGACGGACGAATGCTTAACCGCTTTTCTTAACCTAATCGAACACCTCCAGAAACCACCGGTACTCTCGACCCCAAGCGAAGGCGAAGAATTATACCTATACCTTGCTGTGTCATCTCACGCTCTAAGCGCTGCCTTGGTAAGGGAAGACAACCGCACGCAACGACCAATTTACTTCGTCAGTAAAAGGTTTACTGGGGCAGAAGTCAGATATCCTAAGCTTGAAAAGTTAGCATACTGTTTACTAATCACTTCACGAAAGCTACGTCACTACTTCCAATCCCATTCCATCAAAGTTCTGACCGATCAACCACTGAGGCAGGTACTCCATCGTCCCGACACTTCCGGGCGACTACTTAAATGGTGTATTGAGCTGAGTCAATATGATATCACCTATCACCCTCGCACCGCCATCAAGGGACAAGCCATGGATGATTTCATTGCAGAATTCACTACCAACGAGGATAAGGAGCAACTGGAAATAACAGAAGATATCAAGTGGAATCTCTTTGTGGACGGTGCATCTAACGAACAAGGCTCGGGGGCAGGTGTGGTAATAATCACTCCCAGGGGAAATAAACTGCACTATGCTATAAGGTTGGAGTTCGCTGCCACCAACAACGATGCAGAATATGAAGCAGTAATAGCCGGATTAGAAATTGCTATCGAGATCGGAGCCAATTCTTTGTGTCTTCACAGCGATTCTCAGCTTATTGTTAATCAAATACTAGGGGAATTCCAAGCTCGAGAAGAACGACTCATAGCATATCTAAAGAAGACCAAGTTACTTCTCAGCCGATTGGACCACTACTTAGTCAAACACATCCCTCGGGAAGAGAACCAAGAGGCCGACGAATTGGCAAAGCGAGCAAGTATGGGAGACGTCGCCATCTTCGGGGCAGTAACTGTCTCAAAGCAAACGATCCCAAGTTTTGAGCAAATGAATCTGATAGCTGCAACCGAAGAAGCAACTTGGATGACTCCCATCCGAGACTACCTACAAAATGGTACACTACCCGACGGGCGTAACGAAGTCAAGAAAATCTTGAGGAAAGCGTCCCGCTACACAATACAAGGAGACATCCTCTATCGGCGCGGGTTCTCTAACCCATTGTTAAGGTGTGTCGCCGGAAGGGAAGCCAAGGAAATCTTATCCAACATTCATCAAGGAAGCTGCGGAGATCACACCGGAGGGCAAACGTTAGCAAAAAAGATACTCCGATACGGATATTTCTGGCCCACCTTAAGCAAGGACGCCTTAGATTTCGTCAAGAAGTGTGACAGATGCCAAAAATTTGCTAAGATCCCTCGGCTACCAACAACCGAGATTACTCAGATGACCAGCCCTTGGCCCTTTGCAATATGGGGAATTGACTTAATCGGTGAACTGCCAATGGGTCGAGGCGGCGCCAAATATGCTATAGTAGCAGTCGACTATTTCACCAAATGGGTGGAAGCAGAACCTCTAAATAAAGTATCTTCAGCGAAAGTTATCAACTTCTTAATCAAAAATGTTCTGTGCAGGTACGGAGTCCCACTAAAAATCATATCAGACAATGGACTTCAGTTTGACAGCGAGGAATTCGCCAACTGGTGCCAAGAACACGGAATTCACAAAAGCTTCTCATCCGTAGCATATCCCCAAGCAAACGGACAAGTCGAAGCAGTCAACAAAATTCTGAAAACTCTGATCAAAAAGAAGCTCGAAAAGTCAAAGGGCGCTTGGGTGGATGAACTCCCTACGGCACTATGGGCCTACCGCACATCTTTCAGAACATCAACAGGGCACACTCCTTTCTCTTTGGCATACGGATCGGAGGCTATGCTCCCAGTTGAAACCATTGTGCCTTCCCACCGTAGGATCCACTATAACCCAGAAGAGAACGAAGAGCTCCTCAACATGTCTTTGGATCTAGTCGAGGAAAGAAGGAATGATGCAGTCCTAAAAACAGCAGCCCACAAGCAAAAGGTGGCAGCACAATACAACTCCAAAGTCAAGCATCGTACCTTACGAGAAGGGGATCTTGTCCTCAAGCGAATCTTCCCTCGCCCCGGAGCACTAGACCCAATCTGGGATGGACCATATGTAATTCATAAAGATCTCCACAACGGAGCCTATATTTTGTCAACAGTGGACGGAGAGGTGTTCCAGAGGGCATGGAACATCCAACACCTCCGTCAATACTTTTCTTAACTTGTATTGCCCATATGAAGTGAATTAACAAAGAGAATCAGTGGACGTAGGCATTTTTTTTGTGCCGAACCACTTTAAAAAAAGCCTTGTCTCTTTTTTAACTTGTTCCTTTGTATCTTGGCTGCTTGTTAACTTTATCCTTTTCTGTTGAACAAAATCCTGAGCATATAGCATTCCTATTCAAAGCACTCCACAATGCAACTTCACGTGGACAAGATCCAACAGGTACTATGCGAATCTATGCCCTCGCCAATGAGACACTTTTGCTCCAGCATCCCTCTGCTGCGAGTTAACTCATTGCTCGCGACGGCCCTTAAAGCCAACTGTAATGAGCCGATTATAAGCCACCGAGAAGGCCGACTATAGCCGAGGCAGCTCATTACGGCGTTAGGCTCGCCGGCAACTGTGAACCGATTATAAGCCCCAACATAAGGTGTGGCCAGCCAGGGGCAGTTCACAGTTGACGATCGGCACCCACGCTAGCCGGCCACAGTAAGTCGAATAATACCCATGAGTACGGGCCATAATGGCCCGGGTAGTTACTGTGCGCGATCTCGGCTCCGGTGTGTCTTAAGTGCGGCTGTGGTAAAAAAGAATTAACTCCCCGCGGAGGCGTAAGATGGGTGACAAATGTCTCCAAGACCCACAGCTAGGGAAAGTGACTACAAAACCCGTTTGCCACGAACTTAAGCACATCGAAGGCCTTCCGTGACTGGAAGTTTTACTATTTCACATATTTCAATTTTACTTAAAAAACTTTCCTCCTATCCTCTATAACAAACCATAAAGTACAGGATGCAGGGTAAGGGATACCCGCCAATGGATGCAGAGATTCACAATCAGATGGCAGGGCATTCAACCGCTTTCCATGCTTGGTCATACAAGATATTCGAAGCTGCCATTTACAAACAGAACATGAAAGGCGGTATTTTCTTCCTTTATGTGCAGATGCATGACTGTAATTTAATTTTTTCACACCGCACACTAACATTGCAAGTCATGAGATTATGATTTAAAACCAGAATCTGACATCAAACACAATTTAATTACGAGAATATACACAGCTATATTTCTCACACGACATGTCAAAACAGCAACAAACATTCAAGAAACGACAAAATCAGCTTAAGTTAAAAAATTACACGTCAAGAATAATGTTGATTATTACAAGTAGCAAGAATTACAACTTAGAAGTTACTCTACTGTCTTAAGACTAACAGATACAACAATGCCAAACCTACAAAAAGAATTTTCCAGGTCTAATCAGGGAGCCGGTTGCGTCAAAGTCTTGTCCTTGCCCTTTTGCCCGCCTGCCCGGTCATAAAAAGGATTCATTAGTGATAAATAACCAAGTTAACGGAAAGACTAGAAAGGAAGACTTACCAGCACCTGCTTCTTGACCATCCTGGTCGTCATCCTCTACCTGCACACCTGCCTCTTCAGCAGCAAGCAGCCGCATACCCTCCTTTACCGCCGCTTTCTCCTCCTTGGTGAACTGGGCAGTGACCACATCCATACTGAAGACCGTTCCACCCTCTTTATCTGCATCAGCCTTAGCCTCCTCCAAAGCCCGAAGATAGATCTTGGCCATGACCCTGGGATAATCATCCATCCAAGAGAGATTGCCCTGCTTCCAAGTTCGGAAATACATGTCCTGGAGCATGTCATCCATCATTCCCTCATTCTCCTCAAACTCCCTCATCCGGGCATCGGAAGCCGACAACCTTTCGACGGCAGCATCTCTCTCCAATCTGTATCTCAAGCAATCAGCCTGAAGGGACCTCCGCATCACCTCCATCTCTTCCCTCAACTTAGCTTGAGCAAGCTCTGCAGCCTCAAGTTTCTCGGACAATTCCTCCACCTGCTCGAGATCCGCTCTCCGAACCTCATCCACCGTGGCAATAGCCATGTCAATCCGCTCTTTGCAAGCAGCTTCCATTTTCCGCAGTTCGGCCCGACTAGCCTCTTCCATGGTTTTCCTTAGTCGCCCAGTAGCAGCCTCATGCTGAGAAATCTGGATAGCCTGATCCGCAAGCTGTTTGGCCTGATCCGAAACCACCAATCGAAGTTGGATATTGGCGCTCCCAATCTCCTCTCCGGCCTTAACCAGCCGAGCATGATGCCCCATCAGCTTCTTGGTCTCCTCTGCCACCCGATCAATATTAGCCTTGGCCTCGTCTCCCATAGTGACTATACGAGTAGTGAGTAGATCGAGATCTAAGGCCTTGGCTTCGTCAAGTACTCGTACCATGGGGTTACGGGGGAGAAGATGTTCACCAGTGACTTCGTCGAAAGTAATATCATGAGAGCTGGGATCCAGATCAGGATGACCCGCAAATGGATTACGGGCCAAGTCGGGACGGTCGATATGAATAACAGAAGGGTTTCCGGACGGGTGCGGAGAAGGTGCAAACTCGCTACCCTCCTCAGTAATGTCATGAATAGGCTGAGCCGGAGGCTGAGGACCGGGCGAAGTTTCGGATAAAGGATGACTCCTCTTCCTCTGTTGAATACCCTCTTCGATGACCCCAAGAAGAGGACGGTATCCGACTACATCCCCGGAGCGTTGGGTTGAGGGCTTTGGCTTAGCAGAAATTTTGGAAAGTTTATATTGCTCAAGCCTGTGTCGAAGGTCTGAAGCTTTGGACGTCTTGCCTGCTCCTAATATAAAGAACAAATGTCACAATCTTACATCACTATACGATTCGAGAAACGCGGTAAATTACAAGTTAAAAAAGGAAAAGAAACACAGCTATGGTTGTACAAACCCTGGGGAGGAGTGGGATACTGCAATAAGTCCTGGATTTCAGTCCAGGACGGGAGCGGATCATAAAATATTCCTAAGTCCCTATCATTTATGAAGCATGCAGGAGTCAAGAGTTCACCTTGAGTCGTCAGAGCCACCTTGGCCGGAATGGTCGGAGAAGACTCGCTTGCACCAGTCCCGGCTTTGTCCGCCTTCCTGGTCTTCTCTACCAAAGCCGGATCATCATCCAACCCCTCAAAAGCTTGGCGGAAAGCATCATCCGTCCACTCTTGCATTTCGCCTACTTGCCCAGAAGACAGAGCCCTGGAACCATCACCACCCTGTCCATCGCCACCATCATCACCAAGACGCTCAACGTCACTTCCGCCCTCAGCCTCACCTCTTTCTTCCTCCGCATCTATCTCCCCCTGAGTAAGTGGACAATTGCTGGGAGAAGGACCGTCCGACCTCTTAAGTTTCTTACCTCCGACGGCTGGAGGTTTCGTGAATGGTTTTCTCTTTCCACCCTCTGCCGCAACGCCTCCCTTAACCTGAGCAGCCGCCCTCTCTTCCGCCGTTTCCCTCAACTTAACTACAGACTGCTGCGGAAGGATCAAGTTATATTCCAGAAGAATCGCATTTCTAATCAAGAAGGCAGATGATCTGTATTTCCCAAGGATGGCTTCTATCTCAGCCGCCGTTTGAACCAGGCGGTCAGTCTCCACAACCGGAAATCCACCTGTCGCTAGCAAAAATGAGAAAGTATGAGAAGAAGCATCGCAATCGGAATAAAAATTATAAGTAAAAGCATCAACTTACATCCAGAGGTAAAGCGCCGGATGGAGACGGAGTCGTCCCTAACAAAGAACCACTCTTTCTTGAACATGCTGAATTTAGAGTACAGGTCCAGGACCGGCTTGAAGGTCACAGCGGACTCCAAGCTAATATATGGGGACCCCTTCTTATAGCCCCTTAAATTATACAAGTACCGGATCTCCCGGTTGGAGGGAGCGCGACCATACTTCCTCCGAAAAATAACGAAAAGGCTCACCAGTATGGCATAAGAGTTGGGTTGAAGCTGGAATGGGGCCACCTTCAGATACGTGAGGAAGCTGACTACCCAAGCATTGAGAGGCGGGATAGCACCACACATGCAATGGTACCTACTATAAGCAAAGTATCCTTCGGGAGGACTGTATGGCATGACTCCTGGGCCCGGCAGCAGCATGAGGGCTCTATCGATCCCAAAGGAACGAGATATAACATCGAGTTGCTCCTCTTTGAGAGAGCTAGGAAAGCAGTCAGGCGGGGAATCCAGCAGCTCCTGGGGACCATATCCATCCACTAATGACCTCGGGGCGGGCCCATGACGCTCCGATCCTGATTGAGCTGGGGGCACGGCCGAGGACTCTCCTTCACCCCCGGATCTCCTCTTATCTGATCGAGTTTCAACTTTGCGAGACATTTTATCTGCAAACATGGGAAAAGTATATCGTTAGAATATACAAGCAGCGTAATTTGGAATTTCGCTTAAAAGTTCGAAGTATGAAAGTCAATGTTTCATTCGGTCGTACAAATCAATGGTTCATTCGGTCGTATCACTCAATAGTTTCATTCGGTCGTATAACTCAAAAGTCCATTCGGTCGTATCGCTCAAAAGTTTCATTCGGTGGCACAAGTCAATGTTTCATTCGGTCGTACAAATCAATGGTTCATTCGGTCGTATCACTCAATAGTTTCATCCGGTCGTATAACTCAATAGTCCATTCGGTCGTATCACTCAAAAGTTTCATTCGGTGGCACAAGTCAATGGTTCATTCGGTCGTTCAAATCAATGGTTCATTCGGTCGTATAACTCAACAGTTCATTCGGCAGAAAAAATAGTACCTGGTTCGGCTAAATCACTTGGTCCGGCTAGAATGCTTAATAACTTGGTTCGGCTAAATCACTTGATAGGAAAAGCGATGGCCTAAGCCCCCTATTTATAAGGGAAGAATGAATGACCGGACCAGCCGGTTCGACTCAGGTACCGAATACGGTCACTCGAGACAAAACAAAGCACAACGTATGCCGTTATACGCCCCGCTTTGGGGGGCAAATGTTGGGTACGTTTCGACCCTATTCCAGACTGCCGAACCAACCTCCACTCGAGACTACCGAACCAAACCTCCACTCGAGACTACCGAACCAAACCTCCACTCGAGACTGCCGAACCAAACCTCCACTCGAGACTGCCGAACCAAACCTCCACTCGAGACTGCCGAACCAAACCTCCACTCGAGACTACCGAACCAAACCTCCTCTCGAGACTGCCGAACCAAACCTCCACTCGAGACTGCCGAACCAAACCTCCACTCGAGACTACCGAACCAAACCTCCTCTCGAGACTGCCGAACCAACCTCCTCACGAGACTGCCGAACCGACCCTCATTCCAGACTGCCGAACCAACCTCCTTCAGACCATGCTGAACCAACCTCCTACCACCGGATCAAACGCTGCCGGACCAAGACATGCCAGGCCAGATCACGTCAGCCCAGGCCCACCAGCAGCTATATACATCCAAGACCCCTACTCCCAACCTCACTCTATAAATAGAGGGGTAGGGGTACAACAATGGGGACAAGTTTGAGAGCTCAAGCACGGAGAGAACTTTCAAACAACTTTCTTTTACTTGTATCAAAGCTTTGTACTTGTAATCAAAACAAGAGAAGAGAAATAACATATAAAGTGGACGTAGGCACATTCTGGCTGAACCACTATAAATCTGCGTGTCTTTTTACAGTTTAGCCCCTGCTTTTCATATATTTGCATAAATCACCCAAATCACTAAGAACAACATAAGATCTACTAAATCATACAACTTTGAGGTGTTTGTCCATACGACGTCTGGAGCCTGACATAATACCTGTTGAAAAGTTTCATTTTTAATTATAGACATAGATAAAATGATGATGATATGTGGTGCATGTAATGATGATGAGATGATATATATGTGATGCGTGTGCGTGAATATATAATTGTAAAAATTACCGGATTTAACTCAGTCCTCGTCGTTTTCTGATTCAGACTCGATCTCGTGTTCTATATCGTTTTCCTCTACACTCTCAAATGCTTCGACTAATACATTTGTCTCATCATTTAATTGTCCAAAATCAGTTTGATCGTCTGTAATTGTGGTTTCAACATTTTCTTCGATATCTGCTTGATAGGCTTGTTCTTCTGGAATATTTTTTCCATCGAATGTAAATCTCGTCTTGGTTTTAAAAACCGCAGACCAATCCGCTTTATCTCTTTTTAGAGACGGATAAGGGGCGTAATAAACTTGTAGGGCTTGTTTGGCTAGTACAAACGGATCGTATGGCTGATAACGGGAGGTATGTTTTATTTCTATAAGATTATAATTTGGATGCACGTTAATACCAGAACCTAGAACATTGCTGAACCAGTTGCATCTAAACAAAAAAACTTCCTCTACGGGTCTTATAAAATATGTCAATTGCAAAATCTGGGTTAACACGCCATAAAAATCATGTATATGATTATTAGGATCATCACTGCCTTTAACAAATACACCGGTATTGTTTGTTAATTTTTCAGCACCGTATTCTTTGGTGTTGAATTTATATCCATTAACGAAAAATATTGGATACGTTTTAACTTTCCTTTTCGGTCCCAACGCCAAATGTTTTAATCCTTCATCGACCACATTATTTGTAGGATCACAAACGTAGTTCGAAAACCAAGTAGCGAAATTTTTGCTTAAATCGTCGTTTGGATTTTGTGATTCATAAACACTGCAAACAAAAACAATATATTGCTTTATTATTAATTAACACATGCAGTATTAAATTAAATTTATCAAAACTTGTAATCTGATAATTACCTAATAAATGGTGCAACTTCTGGACAATTAAGAAGAATATATGTGTGTGCTGCATGGTAATCTCTATCATCTAACCATACTTCTACACATTTTCCAGCATGTCGACCATGTTGTTTAAAAATAGATAACATTGCTTCAGAAGAAAAATCTTGTTCGACGGCCTCATCATTACGCACAACACTTTGAAATGATAAATTCACATGATCATTGAAATAATGAGAGAAAAAGAACGATGCTTCTTCTTGATGGTTGAAGATAATATGGTGGTTCAGAATGGTTGAAGAGATGTTGTCATACTTGATGGGGTAAGTTCTACTGTTGTCATTATACATTTCCATTATATAGTTTTGTTCATGCTCTCAGTCCATTGATTATATTAATGGTTTAATGCGCTAAGTTTGTGAGCCGACGAAGTTATAATAAAGTTTTAAAAACAACAACTGTTATTTTATGGCTCGTTCTGATCTTTTTACGAGTTGTAAAGAGATTTAAAGCATTCATCCTCCATCTTTGTATTGCTATGTAGTGATGTAGACTTATGCACATCAATTACACTATCATTTGAGATAATTCCATTACTTTTGCTTTACAGGTAGATAGATGACTGTGATGCAAAAAAAGGTTGCAACGAGTTATGGATCGAAGTTATTTTTGCTACTAGAACTACTTTTTGGTTTTAACGTATGTACTACTTGCTTTTGTTTTGCTATTGCTACTTGTTCTATATTTTTTTTTTGAACTATTGGTGACAAACTATTTATGTTTGGTGTAAGAATATTGTGTATTTTGATTATGAAATTTCATACGTTGGTTATCAAATATGTGTTCAAAATGTGGTATTGATATAATATGTTGTTTTTGAAATGTGATATTGATATAATATGCTAATTTTGAAATGTGGTATATATGCACATTGTGGCGGATGTTTACTGAAATGGAATTAAAACATTCCACAACGTTTTTAAAACGTTGTTAAAACATTCCACAGCGTTTTTAAAACGTTGTTAAAACATTCCACAGCGTTTTTTAAACGATGTTAAAACATTCCACTGCGTTTTTAAAACGCCGTTGAAAGTTTTAACAGCGTTTTAAAAATGCCGTTAAATTGTATCTAAAAACATAAAGCACGATCTATTGCAACAACGAAACGCTGTAAATAAATATCACAGCATTGAAAAAACGATATAAAATCTTATCTTAGCACGAAACAAATGCTAAGAAAGATCTCTAACTGCACCCAACCAAACGTTGTTAAAAGATTTCATGACACCCGGGAAACGCTGTTTAAAAGGACATTTAACAGCATTTATTTCTTGTCATTGCATATCCCTGACATATAACTGCATGTCGATAGACAGCGTACGTAAAAACGTTGTTAATAGCTTTTATAGCGTTTCTAAAATGCTGTTAAAGGTCCTGTTTGTTGTAGTGGACTAGGGCTTGCGACGCCTGAGGCTTGCGGCGAATTGGGGTTGAGGCGGCATCCTTCGAAGTTGAGGGGGGAGACGGTGAATTGGATTTTTTATTTTATTTTGTTCGCAATGTGGAAGAGAGACGTCGGCTGGGGGGTAATGGAGAGCGGTGACAAGGTAGTGGTAATGATGCATAGCTAATATATTCTCTATAAATTTTCGACGCCACTTCTCATAGCGTCAGGTAAACAGCAAGTTCTCTAGTAGCTAGTACTTGAAGAGGTTGAGATGTCAACGAAGATGACGATGAGCCTGACGGTGGGGATGAAATTTGGTACTAGAATTCTAAGTAAAATTATGTCAAATTTCTATTGTTCTATCAAAAGTTATGTTATATTTTTTGGAGTTTTATTTTAAATTACTATAAATTTTCTTGTTTTTTTTTCTTCATTCGACCAAACTTGGTTTTTATATGGCTGTTCTTTTTCATTTGTATATTTGCCACATTTTCCTTTGTGGTGAAGTAAATTTACATGAGGTGGCTGAGTTCCATATATATATACATATCATTTCTGTCAGATACCAGTTCAGATTTTATAGAAATAAACTTCACTTTAACAATTATGAAGTTTAATATTTAGTGCAAGAAACCCAATAACATTCACTAAACTTAATTTGGTGTATTATTTATACCTACATCACATTTAAAACTAGACGTATAATGTTTAAGTTACATTGAATGATATTAAATTGAAGCTTAATAATTTACATTGACTGTCCAAATCTTAGTTGACAAAGTTGAAACTTAGTTTATAGTAATTTTTTTGAACACATAACTTAGTTGTGTTTAATATTTGAACATAGTTTTCATTTTATTGACCGATATTAGTTATTTGAAGCATATCATCCATCATTGTACTTTGAATAGATGAGTAGTTTTGGACAATTACATCCCAACCATGTGAATCATTCAGATGGCACGTTGGACAACGGTGACTATAGAAATTACGGTAAATGTTTCATGTACTAGTTGATTTTTATCCAGCAACCAATATCTCAACACTTTGGGTTGTTGTTATATCAAATTCATGCTAGGGAAACTAAATAGCTTGGTTTTATTAATTTTCTTTTTAAATACTTGTTGTTTCACTCCGTGTTTTAAAAACCTGATCCAACCCCAATTCAACCATGGTTAACTTTCGACGGTGAAGCGTTATAGTTTTGAAAAAGAAATAATCTTACGCGTACATGAACCCGCATTCGAACTTCAAAACCCTAAAAAGCCTTTAGACCAGTCTCTTTGAAGCATACAGTTATTCGAATTTGAAGGAAAAATGTTGCTTCGCACATCATTTTTCTCACATAATTATTTTAACAAATAATTTCATAACCGTAAACATCAGATTATTATATTACCTTATTAATTTTGGATGACATGTTATATTATTAGCGTACATTTTATGAAATCATTATTGAACCGAACTTCTTTACCTTCAAAAATTAAGAATTTCACAATTTTACGGTAAAAAGACTCCTATAAAATTATTCAAGTTAATATTTGTTATCAAATATTCAAAAGTAATTGTTTTAAAGGCCAATATATTAATTAAAATTTGTTAGAGTTTAACGTCAATAGAAATATTTTAACATTTAAATAAGAAAAATGTGACTTTTTTCCTGTAATTTTTTAGCCTTTAATATTATAGAATCTTTTCATTAAAAACCTAACAAATTAGCCCACTCCGACCACATGGCCCAACTTCTCCATCTCTTAACTCAGTCACAGATCCCCACACTTCCAAGTTATATTATATCATAAATATACTAGTTTTATAAAACTCGCATTTTTAACTTAATTATAGAACAGCAAATAGTAGGCAATGTCGTCCTCTACTTCTTCCTCATTCTCATCATGCAAGAGAAGGTACAAAATGAAACATCCGGCAGTCGTCGACCTGAACTGCTGCTGCACACGTGGACGGCGATCCAAGCTATTGTTCTCTCTCTTTTCCAAGTCAAAGTCAACACTGGGCAAGCTCTCTTCATCCAGCGACGAAATATATATTAAAAATATGTTCTTTATTAATGATTTGTAAGAACCAAATAAAGAGTCTGCCTCCGTAAAAAAACCTTACTAGAGTAGTAACAAAACAGAGTGCAACGCTCCCTATAATACAACTCATGTATAGTCAAATTACACTTCACCAAAATACAATCGTATGTATGTGTGTGTATGTGTATATACATATAATATTTTCAAAAACACACACACGCACACACACACACATATATATAGCAATGATTTTACCAACTTTTAATTTATAGATACAAACAAGCATATATAATTGATATATGAATCAAAAAAAGAAATGATTTCCCTCACCAAGTTTGTCAAAAGCCTAGATATGAAATCTCCAGCATGCAGTAGCTAGTGGGATTGGGGCTTTGTCGGCGACTGGAGGAGTGGGGCTTTAAAGTCGAGGGGGGAGGAGGCGGAGGCGTACGAAATCGATGTAGGTTGGAGGTGATGGGCTTCATCGATGACTAGGGCTTCCATTATAAGAAAAGTAATATTTTACAACAAGAAATCTACAATGGTTCTGCAAAGTGTTGCAGAAAAGTCATATCTTTAACAACTTATGTTGAAGAAACCATTTTAATAAGTTTTATATAACAACATTTTTTTCATAAATGTAATAAATTTTGTTTTTACAACATTATCCAAATAGTTGTTAAAAACAATATTTAACATTGTTTTTTATGCGTTGTATCATATTCAGTTTAATTCATAACGTTTACGTGATGTTGTTGAATTTTAAATTCTAATATTATTTTTTTAATTTTGTAAACTTATTGTATTCAACAATATTTGTCAAGCATCGTAGCTGTTGATTCAGCAATAAAATTTAAACATTGTAAAATATATGTATAAAAAAGAAACTACAAGATTAACATAACGTTTTGATAACTTAGAATTAAAACATATTTTTTATAACATTACTGGAAGTCATACGTTTAACAAGTTCCAATAAATGTTGTTAGTTTTACTAAGTCAAGAAAATTATATAGCATTAAAGACTCAAATAAGTCACATTCATTTTCTCGTTTCTAGATTTCTTTTTAAAATTTCTATGAAAGATAGAGCAACGGCCTGGTTCATGTGTGGTGATACTAGATTTTTAGAAATGCTATGACGCCAATGAAGATGATGATGAGCCTGACAGTGGAGATGAAATTTGGTACTATAATTCTAAGTAAAATTATGTTAAATTTCCATTGTTCTATCAAAAGTTATGTTATAATTTTTGGAGTTTTATTTTAAATTACTATAAAAAAATTTTTCTTCATTGGACCAAACCTAGTTTTTATGTGGCTGCTCCTTTTCATTTGTATATTTGCCACTTTATTCTTTGTAGTGAAGTAAATCTCCATGTAGTGGCTGAGTTCCATATATATACCTATCATTTTCTGCCGGTACGAGTTTAGATTTCAAAGAAATAAACTTCACTTTAACAATTATGAAGTTTAATATTTAGTGCAAGAAAAACAACGAATATTCACTGAACTTAATTTGATACATACATACATATATACATATGTATGTATTTTTTTTTTTTTTCTACCTTTGAATTCAATCATACAATCTACCATGCTGTTTACAACTTGCAACGGTCATAAAAAATAAATCCATGGCTTCCTCTGGCTTCTCTGATTAGCGATTTCTGTTTCTCCTCTCTGGCTGTCTCCGTTCTACTGCTTTTGCGATTATTTCGCTCTTCTTTCTGGTTTCTCGTCTCCCCTTTCTCTGATTTGGGTGCTGTTTCTAGGGCTACAGTGATGGATTTGGGGGTTTTTCGTCTTCAAGGCACTTTTGTGCGGTGCTGTCCTTCATTCGAATCTATTGCCCAGGCTTTGTTAGAGCTTGTGTCTCCGCCTATTTCGGTCTGCTTCTCAGGCGGTAGCTCGATCGAAGTTGGTGTGTTCTCTGCTGAGGCCTTTTCGAGCCTTGCTCGATTCAGATTTGTTGACGTTGATGGTTGTTTCTTGCTTTTGGACCCAATTTGTCGCCCTCTCCCTTCGATTCCTTCCTTCGAGTCGAAGGCAGAGATGGTCGCTTTGACTGGGTCTGGCAATGGTTCGTTCCAGGCCTCCAGTTTTGTGTCGCGCTTATCTTTCGCAGAGAAGACTGTTGGCTTGGCTTCTTGTGAGCTTGACTTTGGGTTTGGCTCGTTTGGTGATGGTTTTCGTGAGGAACCTTTGCCTGCCAGTGGCCCTTTACCGAGCGTCGAACGAGATTTCATCACTCGCTTTGCGCCTCGTTTAGCTTTTGTTGGCCTTGCTGCCGGTTGTGCCCCTCTTGTGGCTTCTGTTGTTTTTGGGCATGACCTCGCTGATAGGTGTGTCGAAGCGTCTGAGGTTTTGGATTTGACCACCTTACCTCCTCGCGCAGTTCGACCGTTGATTGACTTGGTTGGCTTTGGCTCTGATTCGGCCATGTCAGTCGCCTTGGAATCTCATCCTTTGGCGTTTGATGTACCGAATCTCCCGCTGGCTCTTCCATCTGAGTACTGTTCTTCGTTACTTTTGTCTTTGAAGCCGCTTATTCAGGTTTGTGTTCGTTGTGGGCAGGTACATTCCATCTTTGATTGCTGTTATGCTGATTTTGTTTATGGTACTACTGCTGGTTTTTGGTTGTCGGTTTTTTTTGATTGCCTGAGCCATGTCACATTTCATTGTGAGCTCCCTGACATTGCCGTATCCCCTTCGACAGGGTTGATGTCGGGTCACTTTTTGCCTATAGATCTGTATTGGACCTTTTGGTCCATGTTGTCCTTTTTACTGTTTCTGCTCTCTCGGCCTCATTTGGTCTTGTGGGCTGTCGTCTTCCGGTTAGGTGATGTCCATCCCAGGTCTTTGATTTGGGTTGACATGTTGGCTATTCGTTGTTGGCTTTCTTCTTTGAGTCGTGACGAGGCATTTCCATTGTCGTCAGCGACCTTCTCTTCCAGGTTTCGTATTCCTTCGTCTGTTCTCGACTGGTCTACTAGTTGGACTTTGAGGGTCTGGAACTATTGGTTCAGGCGTTCTTTACCTCCTGGTCGTATAGTGGCCAGCTTTGACCACTATACGGACAGACAGAGATTTTGCCAGCCGTTTTGTTCCTCTTTCCCCTCTGTTTGGTCCGTTTTGCGACTCTTACCATCTTCGCGGGACTGTTTTATTAGTGACAGTCCGGCATTGGTAAGACTCCCACAGCTACATGTACCGCTTTATTTTAGCGGCCCGACACTTATCCGATCTGTCTCTGCTCTCTCGTCCTCCTTCTTAGTCGTCGCCCCACCCTCTTCCTTGTCCCCCTCTCCTGTCGAGTCTTCCTTGTCGGTTTCGCTCTCCTCGGGCCAATTCGATTCTGTCAGTTACTCTTCTTCACTGTTAGCAGATTGGTTTTTTCAGAAGAGTAGTTTACGACTGCTTCGCCTTCCCTCTTTCTGTCAGCTTCCCCAGAAGCTTTCGACTCCTTCGGTTTTGGCGAGTCCCTCTTCCTCATGTTGCTCGTCGGACTGCTCTCTTCCCTCTTCTTCTTGTTCCCTGTCCATATCTATTCCCCTTATGAGCAAGGCAGAGATTGCGCTCCTTAATGAGCGCCTCGACTGTCTTGCTAGGAACTCCTCGCGTTCGTCTTCTCTGATTGGAGCCTCGCTGTCTTCTGCTCCGGGTCTGGGCCTCGAAGTTTCTTCGTTGTCTTCATCCCAGATTTCCGTCTCTCCCACTAGGGCGGCTCGGCGCCGTTCGCGTAGGGTCCATGCTACCCCGCGCACCATTCGCACACGCTCTATAGCGGCGTCCGAGCAGAGTGATCGAGCTGCTCGGTATTCCCTCTACCTGGTCTGATTTCTCCTCTTTTTTTCCTCCTTGATTCCTGGTCCTGGTATCAATGGCGAATCTTCTTTTCTGGAATATCCGTGGCATTGGCAATGATGCGTCCTTGGCTAGACTTAAACGCATTGTCAAGAAACACTCTATTGGATTGGTTGCTCTCCTGGAACCATTCCTGGGCCCTGAAGACATTTCCAGCATTGTCTTATCCTTAGGTTTTGGTGGGGGCTCCTCCAACGTCTCGGGGAAGATTTGGATTCTGTGGTCCAAATCTTTTTCAGTCCGAGTTGCTTTTGACTCGCTTCAGCTTTTTTCGTTGGTCTGTTCGTCCCCCTCGTTTAGCTCTCCCTTCCTCTTCTCGGCGGTTTATGCCAGATGTGACCGTGTGGAGAGATTGTCACTCTGGTCTGACATTTTAGGCCTCGAATCGCTGGGCTTCGCTTCCTCTGTTTTAGGCGGCGACTTTAACATCGTTGCTTGCCAAGCGGAAAAACGGGGAGGGGCTGCCATCAACCGAGTAGCGATGGCGGATTTCAACTCCTTCATTGTTAGCTCTGGTTTGTCTGAGCTTCCTTTTGTGGGTTCTGCTTTCACCTGGTCCAACAATCAAGAAGGTCCGAACCGAATCCTCTCCCGGCTTGACCGTGTTTTCGGATCGGAGGAGTGGCTTCGCCTTCCTTTTTCCTTCTCGATCGCGCACCTTCATCGATCTTTCTCTGACCATGCTCCCATGGTTGTTCGTTGCTCTCCCCGCTCTTTAACGGGGCCCTCTTCCTTCCGTTTCCAAAGTATGTGGTTATCTCACCATTCCTTTCAACAAGTTGTTGCTGATTCTTGGAGTGTTCCTATTGTTGATTCTCCTTGCAAGACGTTCAGCCGTAAGCTTAAGCGTCTCAAAGATTGCCTTAAGGTTTGGAACTCCCAGGTTTTTAAGAACATCTTCGACCGCGTCCGTCTGGCCGAAGAGTCTCTTATAGCAGCCGAATCCTTGTTAGATGAGGTCCCTAACGTGGCTAACAAGGAGGCTTGGGATCTTGCTCAAACCACTTTTTCCTTGGAACTTCGTATCGAGCATGACTACCTAAACCAAAAGGCTAGGATCAAATGGGTAGTTGTCGGTGATACAAACTCTAAATTCTTTCATTCCTCTATTCGTAAGAAGAACAACATCCTCACGATCCGTGAGATCTTGCGTCCGGATTTATCTTTGGCCTCTTCGCCGGAAGATGTTAAAGAGACCATCCTGTCCCATTTTCAAGCTTTTTTGGGCTCTCCGTCGGTTTCGGAATCGGACCCAGCGCTGCTGGCCTTCATTCCGCGTATTGTTCTTCCTCCGGAACACGACAACATCACGAATCTCCCGTCTTCGGAGGAGATTCGTGCTTCAGTCTTCGCCCTTAGCAAGGACAGCGCTAGTGGTCCAGATGGTTTTAACGGTTCGTTCTTCAGGTCTTCCTGGTCGTTGATTCAGGAGGATTTCTGCCTTGCCGTTCAATCCTTCTTTTCAGGGGGTTCCCTTCCTTCTGGCTGGACATCCACTAACCTGGTCCTTATTCCAAAATGCGATAACCCTAGGTCGTGTGCGGATTTCCGGCCTATCAGTCTTTGCAACTTTTCGAACAAAGTGATTTCTAAAATCATTGCCACTCGTTTAGCGCCCTTCCTTGAGCGCATTATCTCCCCTTCGCAGGCGGGTTTTGTAAAAGGGCGTCTGATTACTGATAACGTTCTGCTCGCTCAAGAACTTATTTCCCAGATCGACCGGAAAATCAGGGGATCTAATGTTGTCTTCAAACTGGACATGGCTAAGGCCTATGATCGTATGTCCTGGTTTTTCATCATCAAGGTTTTAAGGGCTTTCGGGTTCCCGGAATACCTTATCGACTTGGTGTGGAGGCTCATCTCTAACTGCTGGTTCTCTGTGCTTATTAACGGTTCGGCTTTCGGTTATTTTAAGGGCGGTCGAGGCTTGCGTCAGGGAGACCCTCTATCCCCATCTCTCTTTGTGATCGCGGCAGAGGCTTTCATTCGCGGTCTCCACTCCTTAACTATCTACGGCCGGATTCAGCGTTTCGGGATTCCGAGGGGTTGCCCCCTAGTGTCTTCCTTGTCTTTTGCTGATGACGTAGTCATCTTCTCTAATGGCAGCATCCCCTCTGTCCGTCGGCTTCTAACCTTTCTTCACCAATATGAGCGCTCGTCGGGTCAGCTTGTCAATCCTGCCAAGAGCTGTTTCGTCCACGCAAAGGAAATGCCTCCCTCCCGGGCAAGTTGGATCGAGTCGTTCTCTGGTTTCAAGGAAACCACCCTTCCCCTCCCTTATTTGGGAGTTGTCCTCTACAGGGGCAGAAAGGTCAATGCTCTTTTCGACCCGATTACCGATAAAGTAAGGGGTAAAATTTTACGATGGAATGCTTCTCTTCTTTCTCAGGCTGGTCGTCTCGTCCTTATCAAATCCGTTTTGAACTCGTTGGGTACTCATGTTTTCGCGGCTATGACCCCTACTTCTTCCTTCTTTCGATCTTACCGCTCCTTGGCTGCCTCCTTCTTCTGGGGCAACAAAGAGAGCGCCCGTCGCCACCATTGGGTGTCATGGGATGTGGTGTGCCGACCCAAGAATGAAGGCGGTCTGGGTCTGCGAAGACCTGAAGACCTTTGCACCGCCTTTGCTTGTAAACTTTGGAATAGATTTGGCGCTAACAGCTCCTTATGGGCTACGTTCCTCCACGCGAAATACCGTAGTCTAGAGGGCTCTAACTTCACTGGCTCCCCGTCTTTTGCTAGTGAAACCTGGAAGCACATGCAGTCCGTTAAAGCTTTTTCCGACAGTCACGGCGGTTCTTCCGGTTGGGATGGATCTCCCTTTTCCATTCTGAGAGCTTGGTCTTCGATAAGGGTGCCAAGCCTCATTCGTCCGGTGTTTTCCTTTATCTGGGACTCTCGTATTCCTCCCAAGGTCTCAACTCTAATGTGGCGAATTATCCATGATGGTTTACCACTAGACGAGAACCTCCAACGAATCGGCATCCCATTCGCTTCTCGTTGTAGATGCTGCGGTAATGGGGATATCGAATCCCTAAATCATTTGTTCTTTGGTGGCTTTACAGCCAGATCATGTTGGAATTACTTCGGTAACCTTATTGGTATGCGCCGGATGGCATGTTCTGCTTCTGATCTCAGGAATTCTTGGTGGTCTGGGATTAACGGTAAATCACTTCGTGCGATCATTTTCCGCTTGATTCCTTGTCTCATCTGCTGGCACCTTTGGTGCGCGCGAAACAAGGCAACATTTGAAAATGCTCGTATGGATCCTCCTTCTATCATTCGGCGTGTTCGGAAAGACGTCTTCACCGCCTTCCGTGGCCGTCCTTTCAAGGGTCGCTTAAACTCCCGTGCGGAGCAGCTGGTCAGACTCCTCTCTATTTCGTGTGACTCGTCTCACGCTAGACTGGGAATAGGCTGATCATCGTGTGCGAGCGCTGGCCTTCACCCTTCGCTCTTTGCCCCTCCCCCCCCCCTTTTTTTTTGTTTAATGTGGTTGTTACTTTTCCAGGAGCCGTTTCCAGGGTTGTCTGCCTTTTCTGCAAGGACCGGCCTTTTTCCTCTGATTCATGGGTGGTTTCTGCGGTATCTGGGCAGCTTCGGATTTTCTTGGTTTGCATCTTGTCTTCTGATTTCGGGAGCCGGCATCCTTCTGATCGCTAGTTTTTGGTGGTTTCTCTGTGGTTGATCGGCGGCAGATTCTGGTCTTGCTTTTACTCTTACCCCTAGTTAGGCCTGATGTCGTCTGCTTTTCCCTGGTTGCTTCTTCCGTGCGTTCCTTATCTCGTTGGTTTGGCTTTTTATATTTGGTTATCTTTTGGTTCGGCTTGGAGGTCTGGCCTTTCTTTCGGGTAAAGGCGGGAGCAAATGCATACTGGGAAAAAACGTGTGAAACAATTAACAGATATCGGGGGATTTGCATTAACACCGAAGAATCGAACTTGAATTGCGAAAATGCATGCAAAAACAGAGGATATGTAACGGGTTATTGTAATTGTGAAAATGCATGCTCGGGTTTGCATATCATCATTGAATTTTCATATCAACATTCAGCAAGCAATTTTCGTTATTAAGATGAGAAGTAATAGTTTAAAAGATAATTGTTATGCTGTTGTAGCTGTAATTGTTTAATTTGAGGTGTTTAGGTAAACAACAGTTCTCTAATTGATAAAAAAATATAACTATATTGATGATGAAAAAAAAAAAAAATACATATGTATGTATGTATAGACACACACCCACGTTTAAAGTTAGATGTATAATGTTTAAGTTACATTAAATGATATTAAATTAAAGCTTAATTTACGTTGACTGTCCAAATCATAGTTTACAAACTTGAAACTTAGTTTATAGTTAAATTTTTTGAACATTTAGTTTAGTTGTGTTTAATATTTGAACATAGTTTAATATTTGAACACAGTTCTTATTATACCGACTGATATTAATTATTTAAAGCATATCATCCATCATTGTACTTTGAATTAATGAACATGGTTACTGTTTATTTAAACTGTGTTAAATGAGTGGTTCTGGACAAGTAGATCCCAACCATGTGTGTCACATACCGAAATTTTCGACTTTCGAAAATTCGACATCGATACTCACTTTATCGACTGCCGAGCAATCGATTGCCGGAAACTCCAATAGTGAGGGTTTTAGATAAAGAAAAAGAAGAAAAGATAGAAGAAAAAGAGAGAAGAGAAAGAAAAGAAGAACAACACATCAGAACAGGAGCAGAAACAGAAACAGAAAACAATATCGGAATTTCACATATCGCAGCGGAACAATATATAATAGATAATCATTAGTCTTTTAAAACAAAAGAATTATATCTGTTATTACATTACATCACATCATATCATCAGAGTCAATAAACAACAATGGACAGTTATATAAATTTGTCCTCATACAGAATACACAGCGGAATAAATACTATCAGATACAAATACTACGTCTCGCCATCCAGCTTGCTTCCAAAGCTCCAGAATATCCAGAATATCCTGATAATATAACTCTAGGCTGCCCGTGTGGAAATTGGTGGGCACCCAGAGTTTAGAAGGGAAACAATAAACTCCGAGTCAGTCATGGTGACTGGTGTGAGATCGTAAAACAGTTATTCTTTAAGAATAAACAGCAGAGAATTTTAAAGTCAATTCGCAATGCTTTTGGTAAATGAAACTACCATAAGACCTCCCGCCACACACACAATGCAAACGCAGAATTGGAGGAGATTTCTTCTTATGATAGTCAAAGATGCTTACTACGCAAAATCAAATCCTTTTTGATATTATTTTTAGTGCATAGTGTAGAAATCATTTCGAAAGTATAATATTTATCTTAGCCAACATACGACCAGTATCGTATGCCTACTATAGCTACTATGTTCAATAGCAGGTTACCGCCACATTCCATAGCAGGTAATACAACTAAAACCGTACACGTCACGTATTGTTTCTTCGGATTTCCAACAAATGGTCAGGCTAAGGAACTTCCTATCCACGATGGGTACGTCCCTGGAATAGACGACCCGAGAACCTAACCGGATCTCTGCCAACACAAGGCCGGGTTACCTCTGCAAAAATAGGTAACTACTGACACGCGTATGCCATCCCCCGATCGTAACCGATCTTCCCGAGGATCCCCGATTTCCAACAAACCACATAGATAATAATGCAGCAACCACATAGGTTAAGTATCTGGGCTCCATACCATGATACCACCTCTATCCAGAAGGAATGACATACACTAAGGGGCGCTACTCCCTAGAACCTTGCCGCATCCTTCCTGTTTCGACCATTTCCGGGGTGTGAGGCTCGATGAAGTCTCGTCCACAAAGCTACGCTTTCTCAAAAAGCCCTGCTTCGGGTCAAACAAAAATGATCAACCTATGATCACAAAGATATAAGATCAAACAAATGATCATATCGCAAATGATCAAACACTGATCATTTCACAGCAACAGTCAGTATGCCACGTTACCAAATTGGGATATATCGCTGATAAATTTCAACTACATAACCTCTGAGCTCGTACGTCTCAGAGAAGGGTGTTAAGCTAAGAGAATAAATTCTCCGCCACCAACAGAAATGTATTTGAAAGAAATCAGCTTTATATCTCAAATTGTAACGTCAGACACACAATCCATACAAGTCTGTTCCGGGATCGAACAGAACCGAAGGCACTTCTCACGAAGCCCTTGCACTTCCGGATAAATTTCTAATCACGTCCGGACTTCCCGTCACTAAGGGTGATAAAACCTCTAAATCGGAGATCAGCCGATGTAGAGTAACTCGACGGTAATCCTTCCGTTTTCAAAAATATCCGGTCTTCAACACCGGTCTTCGAATGCAATTCATAACGACGTATCACATATTCGGAATGGGTTATACGACCCCATGGTCCTTTCCCGGCTAACCCGAATAGTGAGCGATTATTCAAAAATAAGTGTGGCATTCAAATTCATCCAATTCACAACAAATACCTATCTAAAGGTAATTATTGATAGTCGGTTATTTAACTATCAATAAAGATGCGCGACATCATCAGATTCCAAATAATTTTCCCAAATTATTTATTCTTCAAAAATATCTTTACTAGATATAAAATTTCTACACTTAACTGTTTGAAAACAAATTTTCAAATATTCACTTTTCAATTTATCTTTAAAAGATAAAATCTCTAAACAGTTCACTTCATATTGGAAAAGCATTTCCATACTTATTTAAAAAAATAAGTATTTCACAAATCTATTTATTTTCAACATTTGAAAATATTCAATATACTTAAATCAATATTAAGTATATATTCATTCTTTAAGGAAATCATTCTCTAAACACATTTTATTTGAGTCAAAACGAATGTTACGTAAAACATCGTTACGACGACTCAAAATCACTAGTATAGGGATTCGAAATTAGATAGATATATAAATCCCAATACTACATAAAAACATTTCCTTTCGGAAATCATTTACTATAACAACAGTGTTATAGTCCATCATTTCCTTATTTTTCGAAAACGTCTATTTCAACAATAAATGTTGAAATCTATGATTTCGGTAATTCACACGTTTTAAAACATCTTTTAAAACAATCACTTCATTTCAAATATCGCTTTCCCAAAACATATCCATTTTTTTAATAATATATTCACTGTCCAAAATCGTGAATATACTTCAATAATTACATTTCAATCTTTTCTACACGTTTTATTCCAAGAATTATCCACTATCCAAAATCGTGGATAAAATTCCCCTAATAACTTCTATATTACATTCATCAAATTTGATTGATTTCAAATTCATAAAACAACGTTTATAAATTCACCTTTATATTTTCTAACAACTTCGATTTATAAAATTCTCCTTTTATTAACTTCTAAAATTACTTATCAAAATAAGTGATTTCAGATTTATAAACAACGTTTATAAATCACATTTATACTTCATAACAATTTCAACTTATGAAATCATTTCATTTAGCAATTTCTATTTATATCCCAATTAAGTGCAAAAATCTAATTTATGAGTAAATTCCTTATAAATCGTTTATTCTACAACATCTATTCACTTTATAACTTCACGTTATAAATCTATTAATTTCATTCACTTATGAAATCCTTTTATACTTCTTTTTAACACTTATAAAAATTCGTTTTATAAGTCCAATATTTTGATTGACAACATATTAATTTTATAAATCTTTCTATACAAATCGTTTATAGTTATTCAAAATCCCAACTTAAATCATTTTATAAATAAATCGACTTTTATTTCAAAAACGACACTTCGGTTATATTTCACTAAAAATTATAACTTTTATAACTTTAAAATTTTACGTTTATAAATCGATTCAAAAATTCCATAAAACGTATATTTTCAAAAATCACTTTAATTTCTCTTTTAAAGTAAAAGTTGTTATTTTTAAACTTCAAAATTTGAATCCAATGATGCAACGCATCAATTAGTCCATCACAACAGTCAAATATCATATATCATCATATGATAACAGTATATATCAAACACTACTAGAAAACACTGCAGTTTCCTACACAAAATTTCCGACGTCTTCCCTACGCCAAAAGGCGGGGCGTAGGGTAGGCGTAGGAAACTGGTAGAAAGAGGTAAAGGCGTAGGGAAAACATAAGGAAATTTCCTACGCTTCTCCTACGCCAATTTCAACACGTAGAAAAAAAATCGAGGCATAAGTAAGGCGTAGGAAATCATCTTAAAATGATACTGTAGAAAAGGCGTAGATAATTTCCTACGCTATTTCCACGCCTTTGTTAATTTTATACAATTCCACATTGGCGTAGGAAAGACGTAGGAAATTTCCTACGCCATCCCTACACATTCAATTTTTTTTCCCCGTTCCCCACCTTTACTTCCTTCTCCTACCCTCAGTTTTTCACGAATAAAAAAAACCCGATGCTTGAACCCAAAAAAACTAGGGTTTCAAAAATCAACGCCTTCTAAATAATCATCGCTGCATACTCGGCTATTCCATCAGCCATCGTCGCTTCATCCTTGCCTCCTACGCGATATTTTCTACTGTTCGTTTGAAGTCCTGCTACAGTCTCTTTATCTGCCACTGCTAATTAGGTATGCGAATTTCTTGTTCTGAGTTGTCTAATTTTCTAAAATTGAGTCGCTTTTTTACTACTTTAGATTTCAAAAATTGAGTCGCCCTTTTATCAATTGTCTCCAGCGATCGTCGCTTCATCCTTGCCTCCTACGCGATATTTTCTACTGTTCGTTTGAAGTCCTGCTACAGTCTCTTTATCTGCCACTGCTAATTAGGTATGCGAATTTCTTGTTCTGAGTTGTCTAATTTTCTAAAATTGAGTCGCCCTTTTACTGCTTTAGATTTCTAAAATTGAGTCGCCCTTTTATCAATTGTCTCCAGCGAAAAATACTTCATAAGCTTCATGCAAAACAACCATATGTATCTCGACACTATATGCATCTGCGTTCACAAAACAGACATCAACTCTTGGCAATTAATCACAGATACATTCAATTATTTTTATTTCTTCCTAATATTACCTTTCTCTTGTACTCCATTTCATACCAGATTAACGTCTAGGAAATGTATGATACCGAAAATAAGAACTGAGAGGTACAATGTGCATGTAAATCACAAGTGGATGACCTTCAAATTATAAGAATTAGTTATTTCTATGTGCAATATCATATTTTGATGCACGCACGTACAGTTTGAAAATATCCTACCACGTACAGTAATTTCGTATTTCCGGATGTGGAGTGTTGAAGGCTGTTGTAGGTTGGATTTATGCAAACCAAAATCAAATCAAATCAAGAGAATATATATCAGACAATCGTTGAAGTATTCTTATTACTTTGTAGCATTAATTTAACAGCTGGTAGGTAATATATTTTAACAGCAGGTAGGTAATATGTATGCTGTGAAACATAAGTCTTTTATGTTTTAAAAGCAAAACTCAGTTTGACCTGTTTTAACAGCCGGTAAATATTTTTGGAATGATAAGATTATCCACATTATAAATTCCCCTGTTCATCGTAGATGGCATTAGCAATATTTGCAATATTTCTTCTTCATTTTGGGATCAGCAGAACATTACCAATCGTATCAATTAGTTTTAGTACAGTCGATAGTATCAATTAGTAGTTGTATTCTCAACTACTGGTATAAAATCTAGATTACTTGATAGTTTCGTATTGCAACATTTACATATTTTGGTGTCATCTGCTCTCTTAGTTAGGCACCAGTTGTCCAACCAATACTAATGTTTATCAAATTGAGCTGCGAATCTTCTCTTTTTTTCCTTTCAAATTAAATTTTGATTCTTTCTTCAAAATCAAATATTAATTTCAAATTCGTTGTCGTTCAATGGTGCTGGATTGTTGCAAGTTCGAGGGGATCGAGGCAGTGGGTTTGATCGTTGGCGAAGTTGTTGCGATGGATTTCAGAGAGTTGGAGTGTGGTCGCGGTGGTTATTGTTGAAGTGAGCTTTGAGGCGGTGACTGGTGGTGGTTGTGTTCGTGGACAGTTGGTGGTGTTGTGTTGACATGGGGATTGACTGAAGTTGAAGTGGTTGTGCTTGGTTGTTTGGAATGACTGGTAGATAGTGAAAATTTGAAGTTGTAGTGGAGTTTTTGGTAGTTGTATGTAGAGGCAACAAAGAGATTTTTTTTGGTCAGTGGTGAAATGAAAGCAGAAGTTGATATTTGATGGATGGGTAACAAGCAATGTGGTTAATGGCAGTGAATTTTTGTGAAATGCAGCAGTACAGGTGATAGTGGATGCAACTGAGGACAAGCGATGTTTGCTAGTGGGTGGAGTTGAATATGTAAGTGACTGAAGTATGATTAGGGATTAAGGCAGGGGGAAAAACTGGGGTGAGAAGGTAGTTTAGTACACTATTTTGTGGGGTTGTTATGTGCACAGGCAAGTTCGATTTATTTCTATAACACGAGATGCATGAAACGTAAGGGTTACATCTGTATAGGTCAGTCGAACAGTTAAAAATTAAAGATCACAAAGAACGTACCTTTTTTTGTTACATTATCAAGTTTGATTGGGATCCCCACGTAACTTGCTATACGTGAGATAGCATTTCCAGTCCATAGTTCTATGTCTAGTTCATGAATGTTTTGCCCAACTGTATACTGAATCCAGATTTTCTTGTTTATATATGAAATCAGGATACTATTCCTCAACTAGTATCATAAATAAAAGTGGATTTTCCTGCTTAGAATTCAATCCAAATCAGATCTGTTGTCAAATTGAACAACATAATATGAGTTGCTGGCCGTATGAATTGCGAAGCTTTCATTTGGTTTCCACGCTTGAGTTATGTAGTTCTTCAATTTGAAACAGGGTATCGTAAATCCAACTGCACAGATCATCAGAGTGTTCATCCACTCAGTTTTTAACTCTAAATAAGTTGATTTAGGCATGAAAACCCCAACCTTTTCCGATTGAACAAAACGTAATCTGTTTGAAGTAACTGCATCCACGTATGATTGTCTAGCACTGGACTCGCCCTATTATTTATCCGACGGTCGTTGATCTTCTCCATCAAACGTAAGGGTTACATTTAAGTTTACCTTGTACCAAACCTGCTTCAAATTTTTCATTGAACTACCGTTTGTTGATAATGGATCGTAAGCCTTGTATTGTGGCGGTGTTGTTGGAGATGAAAATGGTTGAAGGGTTGAGGTTAAAATTGATATCGTTACCATTGACTTGACTGCAAGGTAATTGGCATGTATTTTCGCAAGAGTAAACATTGGAATAAGTGCAGCAGAATAGTATTCATTGATTGGAAGGTCTGGAATGGCTATGTGGTATCAGATTGTTTTGAGCATGCCACTTCACAAACAGTACTTTGCTGCAAAAAAGTGAGTGTAGGCACAGGTCAAGTTATATATACAGTATACACAATACAAACTACTGGGTACACAAATTACCAAATATTACATATTTGGCAAAAGTTTATAAAATCTCAAATAATATGCAATAATTACATCAACTATTATTATAATGGGGAATTTTCTTTACCAACTGACTCAATGGTGCGATTATTTTAAAACATTCCTACTGCATTCGTACTGATGCATAACATAAAACAGCAATATTATAACACGTAACTTAATTACATAGTAACTAAATTTTCTGGAGTCTGTTCCATTATCCCTATCTCAATGCATTTTAGTATAGGTAATAAAGAAAAATACATGATTATAAAGAAAAATACATGTTAAATATGATGTCTGGAAAGCACAAAAAGAAAATCAGTATGATATGTTGTAGGTACGAACATGAGCCTGCCGCGTACCAATGAAACAAAGTATGCGTTTGATATACCTACTGTTTGTATATCCACATAGATTTTTTTCCCCTTTTTGTGTGTACTTGCAGTAAAAACATTGCGTTATTATTCGTATAGAGTAGTGATCTCATATCCAGGTGGTTGAAAAAATGTAAAAATCTTTTGTTTGACTGACTAACACTGCGACAACCAACTGCTAACTATTTACTCTGTTTATTTTTTAACAAATACAGGCACAATATCAAGCTAGAATTGAAGAATTGAAAAGTCAGGGCATAGTAATTTCGTATGATGTCGAGGAAGAAGTATTCGACAAGCTTACCGGTGCTATAGCTAAAAGAAAGGACCGTAGGCCATATTATGGCAATATCCCTGGAGTAAGTATTTAAACTTTCAACAAAACATTATTTTAATTAGTTTAAAATGCAGAAATTGATGCAATATTTGATAAAATGCAGAAATACAAAGACGCCACTTATAGCATCAATATGGGAGAAGCACAGACTAGAGCCAAACTAGAGGAAAAAGTAGAGCGTCAAGAAGGGGAGATTCAAATGCTGAAGATGCAGTATGAACAACTCACCGAGATGCTTCGACAGCGATTTGAGGAAGAGCCGAATGATCGTCGTGAGGGATGAGGGTATTGAAAACTTTTTAATGGTATTTGTATGATGTCATGTATCATGAACATATTATCATATTATTTTAACATATAGGAACTTGATTAATATTGTTTGACTTTGTAATATAAATGAGATATTTGTTTTTTGAATTAAAGATGAATGGTTTGACGTTAATCTTTTTGTTGGAATGTGTATATATATAAAATAAGTTGATTTTAGTTTCTATTTAATGTGGTGAAATGAAATAGTAATATATCAAACTTGCTTCAGAAAAGACGTAGGGAAGGCGTAGGTAAATGAAATATTAATGTAGCAAAAAGTCGTGTGTATGGCGTAGGGAAAGCGTAGGAAAACTGGGCGTAGGGAAGACGTAGGTAAACAAATGACGTAGGAAAGACGTAAGTACTTAAAGAAGTAAAAATGTCGTAACAAAACCGTAGGTACAACATGACGTGGGGAAGGCGTAAGAAAATTATGGCGTAGGAAAGGCGTAGGAAACAATCCAACGGATGGCGTAGGTAAAGCGTAGGTATTTTATTAGCTACGCAAGTTTTACCCACGCCAAAATTGGCGTAGGTGTTACGTAGTTAATGCATTTACCTACGCCCCGCCTACGCCAATTTGGCGTAGGTAAACCGCAGTTTTCTTGTAGTGAAAATATCTGTAAATAAGTAAATACAGTTGAGGAATCCAGTTGGATCCCTCCAACCTGTTTCCCTGCATCCAAAGATGTTAGCACAATACCAATTCCGCTCCAGTACGGAATTATCGCGGTATATGGGTTTTATAAAAATCCGCTTACTAACGGCGCAATAGGGTCTCATCCGCTATACGAGGTGGGAAATCAATCAATCCAATATATACATATGCCAATATGTATATATTGCTATATATAGATATATATCCTACTATATCTAATATCACATCCAAGCAGTCAATCAATCAATCAATAACTGTAAAAGAAAATCCACTTTCATTTGAGTGAGAAAATCTCACCGTGATTTTAATTCTGATTTCAGCATTTTATTTCGAATAAAATTAAACGCGCGTTTAATTTTACCCGAAATTCAAACTAGCTCCAAACGACTCCAATCCAGTTGCATCGCGTAGTATTCGACGATACGATTCCAACGCATTTTGTTTCGTCAAATTCTGATCACGCAGCAAAAAGATATGCTATTACAAAGATTACACAATTTAAATTATAATTCGATTTACATATTTTATTTTAATTTCTAACCCTAGGAAGATCTAGACCGTTGCTTCCATTTGCTAAATCGTGGCCGTTACTTTTGCAAGGTGAAACCTGGGCCGCGTGATCTCTTCTTCCATCCTCCAGATAAAAACGCGCCGAAGAACCCATATATGCCGCTACTAGGGTTCCATATCGCCTCCCCTCCGCTCGCCTACATGATGATCAACCACCACCAGTTCAACCCCCCACGCGCGCTCCACCTCCGGCCCAAAACCGGTCAAGCTCGGTGGCTCATACGCCTTGCAACTCGTGTACGAACGCAACCTCTTCCAGCTCGATTTCTGGCCACCTCGTCGAGTTCTGTGCTACTCCACCGTATGGATTCGAAGATCACACTATGCTCTTTAAATTGCTAGTTGGAAGTTTTGGCTAAAACTTCATGGATAAGGAGAAAAATTGAGTGGAATATCGGTGCTTTTCGACCATTGATGATATCAAGTGGCGGCTGAACGTTTTAAACCCTAGGGTTTTGATTTTAGTGAAAAAAGTGAATTAAATGGTCTATTTATAGAAAAACGACGAACACTATTCATTCTGGAATTTCCGAACTCCGATTTACACGCAGTGACTGGCGTTTCTGGGGTTTACCCCGCATTCCGGACACAATGGAATAGGTTTCGGAAGCTAATTCGATCGTATGTGTGAGATATGGCAATAAATGATCAATTTAAATTAAACCGATTTAAATCGATTTCGAGGCGTTTTAATTTGTACCGGACAAATGGTAAATCCAAAAATTACGAAATTTGAAATCTTATAATAATATCACATTACGGATCCGATGAAACTGGTTTCGTCGAAATCCGAGACTTTTCGAAAAATGACTATTTCTACAGTCGATAATTAAATATTAAAATATTCAATTTTCATAGATTAACTCCAAATTCAATTTTAAAAGTTCTATAACCTTTCTATAACTCCAGTATGATTAAATAAAATTTACAAATCATTTTCAATCATTTTAAACTCGATTTTCAATTATCCCTGGAATTTCACTATTTAATTTATCGATTTAATTGTCAAATTAAATCAAATATTCGAAAAATAAATTATTCGACTTCTTAAATTCACTTATTGATATTTAAAATCAATTAAATATTCGAATTTTAATTATCAAAAATTCTGGGTCGTTACAATGTGAATCATTCAGATGGCCTGTTGGGCAATGGTGCAGAGTCTGGAAATTATGTTATATGCTTCATGGGTTATCATATTGATTTTTGTCTAGTAACCAATATCAACATTTTGGGTTGTTCTTATATCAAATTCATGCTAGGGAAACTTGATAGTTTAGTTTTATTGATTTTCCTTTTAAATACTTGTTGTTTCACCTAGTGTTTTAAATTACCCACCCAACCGCGATTCAGCCACAATTGATCTTTGACCTTGAAACGCTGGCTACAGTTTTGAGAATGAAATAACATTACGTATGCATGAACTCCTGGTAAACTCTAAAAAAAACTCTGGACGAATCTCTTTTAACCAGACGGTTCTTCAAATTTGAAAAAAAAACTATTGCTTCGCACATCATTTTTCTCATATAATTAGTTTAACAAATAATTTCGTAACCTTAACAACCAAATTATTAAATTTCCTTATCAATTTTGGATGACTTGCTATATTGTTAGCATAAATTTATGAATCATTATTGAACCGAACTTCCTTGCCTTAAAAACTTAGGAATATTATAATTTTACGGTAAAAAGGCTGCTATAGAATTATTCTAATTAATATTTGTTATCAAATATTCAAAAATAATTGTTTTAAAGGTCAATATAATAATCATAATTAGTTAGAATTTAATATTAGTTGAATTTTTTAACAATTAAATAAGAAAAATAAAAAAATAACGATTAACGCGGTTTTTATCGTATGACCGGTTTAACTACTAAAATCTTTAATCTTGCATCAGTTCGACTCACGTTTCGGTCATCAAAACTATGGTTTTAGCTGTAAACCAAATGCTTTGCCCAAACATGTTTTTAATGGTTGAGTGTGAGTGTGACAAGAGCCTATGCTAAAACAAATGTTTCAATAAATAGTCTCTAGAAAACTGTTTATAATTAACTTAGACTTTTCTAAAACGTATGCCTTTATCTATTGATGTAGACGGTCGTACGAAAATCGTTTATATGCTAAAAAAGAAAAAAAATATCGTAATCATCACTGATCGAATTGCATGGGAGTTGGAGGAATTCCAACTTATAACGAGCTATCTCTACCAATGGTTCAGCCTGAAAGATGTTTTATACTAGCGGTTGTATATCTATCGTCCGTTAAGTTAATCGGAGGTGACGCTACCATAAAAATGCACTTCCAAAGTGCAAATTAGCTGGTTAGTGATTCTCTTAATTAATATCCCTACTACTAATAATTTTAGCAGCAGTACGTGGTAGCATCACCCTAATCAAACCGACCGTAGGGAGGTTTGCCTACTTCTACTAGGCAAAATCAAATTTCCTGAAGCCAAAAAAACACTCCCCCTGTTTTGTAAATTTTTCTTCCGCGTTTGCTTATTCCCAGATTTTTCTCTTCGTCACCGCCTTTTCCCTCTTTGACTATTTCACCTCCTTTCTTTCCGTCCAATCTTCTCTTCCAAATAATCGCTCAACAATTAGTTCAGATAAAAACGGAATACAAAAGCCAATAAATACCAAGTCGAATCGATTGATCTACGTCAGACTCGTTGGAAGGTGACAAGAACTAGTGAAAGACTCGCTGGAAGCAGGGAAAGACTCGCTACAATCAATAAATATCCAGTCGAATCGATTGCAAATCGTGCGATATTCGAAACGTGATTAGTACAGAAAGAGCCGAAGTAAGTATCTCCTACACAAATTGCGGCACTTACTGGAAGGTGAAAAGATATAGGGACAGACTCGCTGGAAGTAAGTATCTACTATTTATTGTAGAAACCTTGAAAGGTGAGAAATCAATGACAAATAATACTCCAGGAAATTGTTTAGGATAACCATGAACCTTCTTATACTGCTCTGTCACCGAGTACTGCAAGAAAGATAATTTAAGTATTTTAGTTTGAACTTGATTAGATTTTGAGTGGGAATTTCAAGCTTACAGTGAATTTGAAGAGTAATTTTTTTACCTTGAAACTGTGTATATTTCAAGATAACAGTGAATTTGTTAGGAGATCTCAGTGCAGCAAGTTACATATTCATATATGTAGGTGAGAATAAATCCAAAAAAATTTCTCCTAGAGCTTTAATAGTCATTTGACAGGTTGCGGTTGGAGAAAAGATGTCCCTAAACCAGTGAAATTTGACGGAATCATTGATTTAGATGAAGGTCAGGAGGATCCACAATTGTGTGCTGCCTACGCACATGAGATTTACAGTTGCTTAAGGGAGCCTGAGGTAATATATATTTCTTTTATTAGTTATAAATGTTTATCCGTGCTACAAAGAATAACTTATTTGGCAAAACATCAAGATTTCAAGAAGGTGCAAACTTTGCAATGAATTTTAACCCCCGAGTGTTTGTTTATTATCATAGTTGTTAAGTGGGGATAGTGTTTGAAATATAATGTTTATTTGCTGGGTCTATATCTTAAGTGCTTTTATATGTAAGTTAACATACGTTATTTTATCTATTCTGCAGAAGCATAGTTCTTCCATTTTTAGTGCGACTCTTTCAACTGAAGTATAAAAGCACAATTTTGTTGTTCAATCTGAATATTTAAAAGCTATTCCAGTTCAATTTGGCTACATACATGTAGGTGAGAACTTTTTGCCTCATAATATCTGATAGCTTTCTCAACTGTAAAAGCATCTTTTGTTCTGATGTTTGACAACCGAGCTAACTAAGTTTATATTAAAATATAATTGTGTTAAAATTATATGTGGTTTAAGTTATAAAATTGGAAAGTAGTAGAATTACAAGTTTGCTAAATTATTAACATCGTAGAGTTTTTGTTATATCAGTTAATAGTAGTTTGCTATAGTTTGTGTTACTGAAGATGGTCTGCTCTTAATTATGCAATTAATGAGAATTTAACACACTTTAATATTACATTTGATCATTTCCATATATATTCCAACTACTATCATTTTTTTAAGCTGGCATACGTGTTACGCATAGTAAAATGTTAACTATTATTAGTGTTAAGCATCAAAGATAGTCAGACAATGTAAACATAAGTGTCTAACTCTAAGAAGAATGAAGGTAAAACAAGAAAAAACGATTCTTATTCCAAATATATGTGATTCATCAGAAAAAAAATAATATAATTGTGTTACTATTAACTGATATAACAAACTATAACAGTGTTAATAGTTAATAGTTAATATAATTGTGTTACAAATATATGTGATTCATCAGTTAATATAATTGTGTTACAAGTAAATTGCATAATTATTAACCTATAGTTTTTGTTATATCATTTTTTGGAAAGTAGTATAATTACAAGTTTGCTAAATTATTACTTTATTTGTTATATCAATTTCATATTAACTGTTTATTTTTATTCCATTCACAGTCTGCATTCTTCAGCGTGTTTGCTTACATTACTTATATTAAGAGTCAGAAATTGTGGTATCAAGCCTGTAAGAGTTGCAAAAAAAAGGTAACTGAATCTGCAGGATCGGGCTATTGGTGTGAAGCATGCCAACAGAATGAAAGCTCATGTATTTTGAGGTAAAAATTTAAGAGCTAATTATTATTATTACTATTTGAAATGGTACGATATATACAATATATATATCAATGGAATAATATATCACAAGTTAATAAAAGATCGAATAACGCTACGCAAATTACGAACTTGTAACCCATGACACCAAAGTTTAGTTAATTATTTATAGTAATCAGTAATATATGTAATAATATGTTCATTTAATGCAGATATATTATGGTAATGAAAATTAATGATCCAACCGCTGAAGCTTGGATTACTGCTTTTAATGAACCAGCAGAGGAAATCATAGGTTGCAGTGCTGATGACCTTTATAAGATTAAGAATGATGAGAGTGAAGATATATACGAACAAAAACTGAAGAAGTTGTTATGGATCCCTCGTCTTTTTAGAGTTGGTGTTACCCAAATAGAGTACATGAATGAAAAAAAACAAAAAATCAATGTTATGTCTCAATCACTCATTGATTATGTGGCGGAATCAAGTTTCTTGTTAGAAGAAATATCAACAATGGCAGAATCCAAAGTTTAGTTTTTTTTTCCAGTAATTTTAGTATATTTCTTGTTTTTTCTTCAGCAGTGTTAGTTTTTCATATAATAATGTTATTTTTAGGTACTTTATTTAAACATTGTAGTTCAATAATATGGGATTTATTTATTAAATCAATTTTAGCATTAGTAGTCTTCTTTAATTATGTAATGAAAAATTTGATAATGTATATTGCGGTGACATTTTTTTAATTTTTTTAATAAATATGATGATGTATATTGATAAAATAGAATTTAGACAGTTTCAATTATTTTTATATTTTTAAAAAAGCATTTAATTTTTTATCACATTAATAAAAAAGAAAAAAAATTAAACAAAAACATTTTTCTTCAATATCAAATAACACAACGGTCGGTTTATCCACCGTTGTGCGGTTATACTAATATTAACGTACATTAATATATTAAACATCTACTAATCCTTTCCCATTTAGAAACTGCCACACTGCATAATCTTTCAGATCGAAGTAAATGCTGGCATAATACCACGTCTGACTTTTCCAGTATAAATTTTTTATATAATCTGCATGCTCATTACTTAAAAATAATTTTCTCATCTTTAATATTACAGAATCTTTTCATAAAAAACCCTAACAAATCAGCCCACTCCAACCACATGGCCCAACTTCTCCATCTCTTAACTCAGTCACGGATCCCAACACTCCGCCATTTACATCATAAATATTCCAGTTGCAAAACTCAACTATTTTAACGTAAAGAACAACAAACAACAGGCAATCAATGTCATCTTCTACTTCATCATTCTCTTCATGCAAGAGAAGGTACAAAATCAAACATCCAGTAGTCGTCGACCTAAACTGCTGCTGCACACGTGGACGGCGATCCAAGCTATTATTCTCTCTCTTTTCCAAGTCAAAGTCGACATTGGACAAGCTCTCTTCGTCCAGTTATGATGGCATGAGCTTGAGCTTTAGAAAGAGGAGGGAGAAGAAGAAGAAGAAGGTGGTGGAAGAAAGCAGAGCGGTGGTTAAGGAATCATCAAAGCCGTACGTCGACTTCAGGGAGTCCATGGTGCAGATGATCGTGGAAGAGGAGTTGTACACGTGGCAGGATCTGGAAGGTCTGGTCCATAGGCTGTTGAGTTTGAATTCGCCGGAGCACCATCATCTTATATTGGGTGCTTTCGTTGATATTTGCGATGGGGTGTTCTCGTCACGTGAAGATCGCATCTGATGCATGCATGCATGCGTGTTTCTTTGTTCTTTTGATTTCTTTTTTTTTAACTATTTTTTATTGATTTTATATGGAGTGCAGATGCGGATCACCTTTTAAGGCGGAAGGTGGTGACTGGATCTCGTAGAGTGTAATCTTTTGTCTTAAGATAATGAGTGTGTTAGTTGTGTGTAGTTGCAATGTAATTGTGTCATGTTTTGATTTTTAGTTTAATAGGTGCATCTATGAATCATAGGGCTGTTATGGTAATGGTTACCGTTACCGTTTCACAAATACTGTTACTGTACCATTTTTACTGGTAAGCGAAAATTGCTTACCGTTATCGTTACCGATAGGTTGGTATACCGAAGACTGGTATACCGATAATCTGGTAACCTTTACACTGGTAATGGTAAATTACCATTTGTCTAATAAAGGTGAGTAACATAACACGTATTCACACCATAACGGTGCTTCATTATACAATTTATAGTGTTACTTAATAAAAAAACATAAATGAGAAAGAAGCGAAGTGTATTTAACATTATTTCACCTGGTTAATAAACTAAATTTAATTATATGCTTGGTTCTGAATGCCTATAATAAAGCATGTTACATGAATATACATGTATTATAAATTGACTGGTAAATTTACCGTTACCGTTGGTATTGAAGAAATGTTACCGATGATTTACCGTAGATAATAGTAAATTTACCGTTACTATACCGATTAAACTGGTATACCGATTTCACTCGAAAATGGTAACCGATTGGCTAGTAATGGTAAATTTACCGTTACCATAACAGCCCTAATCTGTCATCGAATTATTGATTTGTGTTGAAAATACGAAACTAAGAGCTATAATCATAATATTAGATTAGAACTGAATGTGCACTGAATCAAAAAGAACGGTAACGATAGTGGAATGTAAATAGTTGGATTTTGAACCAATGAACTATAGTTCTGGCACACTATCTTTGAAAGAGGTGACAATAAATCAAATCTAATACAACAAAGCAGACTACTATTGTTTCAAAGTAACAACAGTCAGTTGGAACAGAGATAGGTTGAACATAAATTGTTTTTGCTCTTTCTAAATTCTGATAAATGATAATGCTGCAAAATATATCCTCAATTTGGGGTACTGTCTAATTTATTATCGGTAAGAGCATCCCAACAAAAGGTCAACCAACTGCTGACTGACCCCCAACATGGGGTGGGTGAGCCCATTTTTGGGCTCGCCACTGACTGTCCATGTCGCTTTGACGACCTTGACAATCAGCGATTTATCCGACACTAACAATGTCGGGTAGACATTATTAAAATAATATCTGGTAAATCAAAGGAAATATACAGTCTGAACTAACTTTGTCATATTATCCGTCGGATAATATATATGGCAAAGTTAATTTATAATAAAATCTTGTCTTTCTCTCTATTTTGAATCGAACTTTTTAACGCACTTAGTAAACAAGCTCAACTATTAGTACAATGTTTGTCATTATTTGGTCATCTTCAGAATTGCTGGTACTTATGAAATCCTACATTGAGGCGATCGTATACACGAAATGAAGTTGTGTAGAGGTGTGTATGTAAATCATGAAGGGTTTTGGAACTTCTTGAATGAGGTTTACAACAATCATCCTGATCGTACAAGGAGGCACTTGACTTTAGAAACCAAATTAAACAGCTTACGGTGAATTTACGACAACTTGTGATAGGTATTGCAAAATAATTCAAGCATTTGAAGAGGAAAATGTGTTTCAAGCGGCTCGATCTACTTTTGATTTGCTTTATATATTGGAGTACCAATCAGAATTCGTCTGTCATGAGGCATTTGAACTTTGATACAGCTGGCTTACGCTTTTTGGTTAACTATGAATTATGGTATTTCCATATGCAATTTCTCTGTCTATGTTGGTTGATAATAGTAGTAGCATGAAGGAGTGAGTGGGCATGCATCGTGCTTGAACATGGTATGAAACTAAATTAGTATTTTTATCCCAATTGTTCTTGGTGTAGTTGGTGATATATGAAAAGGAAAGACTCTAATCTTATCTAGTACTTAAGATTAATTTTCTATATGTTCGACACATGACTTGTACTTAAGATGTTAAGATAATAACTGGAAATATGATTTCAAATATGGGAAGATAAACGAAAAATTGAAAGATGCATAAAAAAAATACACATAATAAATATAGTTAATCCTAGAGTGGACAAGCACCTAGGTTGAACCATCAACGTCATTGAGTTGATTACGAAGCCTTCTGATCTCTTCTTCAATTCCAAAGTGCAAGTAATTGTCCACGAAGAGAATCGGTCGTCTATCCACTATCTAAATTCGCATCCATGTGGGTAAAGTGGACGACAGAAGTATCGACTACCAACATTATCTCTATGTCGGATGACTACAATCGAAGATTCAAAACCACAGAAGCACATAACATTTGCGGACTATACCTCGTCGACTTCAATTGCATTTTGTACTTGTGGTATTACCTGGTGTAACTCTTGTATATGGTGGTAGGCAGTTGTTGTTGTTGATGGTCTATTTGCTGTTGTTGCATCCCTATTTCATGCTCTCTTTGTCACATATCTTCGTAATGTTGTTCTTCCATTTCAATATATCATGTAATAGAGGTTCTAGGTGGAGATGGATTAGGATTTGACGGTCCATATAAATGGTCGGTATAATTGTATGATTATGTATAAGAAATAGGCATCTTAAGAGTTGGTGGTTTATAGTTGCAGACTGAAGTACCAAATTTTAAACTAATAGATGTTTATAATGAAATAAACTTTCACCCTGAACCAAGCTGCTCTATGAACTATGCTAGAATCCTTTCAGTATTCGATCAAATCACTCTTTGAACCGTGCAGTTTTTTGTCATATGCTATAGTGTACAACACAAGAAATCTTTTTAGTATTCGATCAAATCACTCCCTGAACCATGTCGCTTTCTGTCAAACGCTAGCGTACAGCTGGAATCTTTTCACTGTTCGATCAAATCACTCTAAACCATGTTGCTTTCTGTCAAATGGTACAATGTACAACTGGAATCTTTTAAGTGTTCGATGAAATCACTCTGAACCGTGCTGCTTTCTGTCAAATGGTACAGTGTAAATTTCCTAATCTTTTCAGTGTTCGATCAAATCACTTTGAATCGTGCTGCTTTTTGTCAAACGATACAGTGTACATTTTCGAATCTTTTCAGCGTTCAATCAAATTACTTTGAACCGTGCTGCTTTCTGTCAAACGGTACAGTATACATTTCTGAATCTTTACAGTGTCGACCAGATCACTCTAATGGAAATGCAGGTCGAAGATACTTCGCATGTAGGGATAACTGGAATGGATATGGCTACTTCCAATGGATTGATCCACGGCTCTGTCGTCGAGTAGAGAGTATGCGTGTGGCATGCAATAGAGGCTGATAGTATACGTAAAATGAAGTTGTGTAGAGGTGTGTATGTAAATCATGAAGGGTTTTGGAACATTTTGATACTAAGTTTGACTGTGCCATATCAAAATATTTATATAATCTGCATGCTCCTTTCCTAAATTAGTATAATTTTATAGGCTTTAATATTGCATAATCTTTTCATTAAAACGCCTAACAAATTAGTCCACTCCATCTCTTAACTCAGTCACAAATCCCAACACTTCCATTTATCACAAATACACCAGTTACAAAACTCAAAATTTTTTAACGTGTAGAACAAACAACAAGGCAATGTCATCTTCATTCCCTTCATACAAGAGTAGGAACAAAATCAAACACCCAGCAGTCGTCGACCTGAACTGAGCTGCACACGTGGACGGCAATGTCATCTTCATTCCCTTCATACAAGAAAAAATGTTGCTCCGCACATCATTTTTCTCACATAATTATTTTAACAAATAATTTCATAACCGTAACCATCAAATTATTAGATTACTGTATTAATTTTGGATGACGTGCTATATTATTAGCATACATTTTATGAAATCATTATTGAACCGAACTTCTTTTACTTGAAAAATTAAGAATTTCACAATTTTACGTTAAAAAGACTCCTATAGAATTATTCTAATAATTAATATTTGTTATCAAATATTCAAAAATAATTGTTTTAAAGGCCAATATATTAATTATAATTGGTTAGAGTTTAACGTCAAGTGGAATTTTTTAACATTTACATCGAAAAAATAAAAAATAACAGTTAACGCGGCTCTTACGGTATAATGATCGGTTTAATCACTAGAACCTCTGATCTTGCATCAGCACGGTTCAACTCGTGACTCGGTTATCATGGTTTAACCTGTAAACCGAATGCCTCACCCAAGCATGTTTTTTATGGTTGAGTGTCAGTGTGACAAGAAACTATGCTAAAACAAATGTTTCTATAAATAGTATCTAGAAAACTGTTTTACAATTAACCTAGACTTTTTTAAAACGTTTGTCTTTTATATATTGAAGTAGACAGTCGTATATGAAAATCGTTTATATGCTCCAAAAAGAAAAGGAAAAGGTCGTAATCCTCACTGAATTGCTTGGGAGTTGGAGGAATTCCAACTTATAACGAGCTATCTCTACCATTTTCCTACCACTGTTCTGGAATGCTAATGTAACAGGACAGAGATTTTAAAACAAATGCCATTATGTCAGTCTGAAAATATTTATACAGATGGTTATATATCTGTTATATGATAAGTTAACCGGAGGTGACGCCACCATAAGAATGCACTTCCAACGTGCAAATTAGCTGGTTAGGGATGCTCTTAATTAATATCCCTACTACTTATATAATTTTAGTGGTAGTACGTGGTAGCATAACCCTAATATTAACGTACACTAATATATTAAGCATCTACTGGTTCTTTCCCATTTAGAAACTGCCACACTGCAAAATCTTTCAGATCGAAGTAAATGTTGGCATAATACCACTTTTGACTTTCCCAGTATAAATATTTCTATATATATAATCTGCATGCTCATTAGTTCAAAATAATTTTCTAGCCTTTAACATTAGAGAATCTTTTCATTAAAAACCTAACAAATTAGCCCACTCCGACCACATGGCCCAACTTCTCCATCTCTTAACTCAGTCACAGATCCCAAACCCTTCCAAGTTATATTATATCATAAATTTACCAGTTATAAAACTCACATTTTTTTAACTAAATTATAGAACAGCAAATAGTAGGCAATGTCGTCCTCTGCTTCTTCTTCATTCTCTTCATGCAAGAGAAGGTACAAAATGAAACATCCGGCAGTCGTCGACCTGAACTGCAGCTGCACACGTGGACGGCGATCCAAGCTATTGTTCTCTCTCTTCATCCAGCGACAATGCCATGAGCTTGAGCTTTAGAAAGATGAGAAAAAAAAAAGAAGAAGGTGGTGAAAGAAATATAGCGGTGGTTAAGGAATCAGCGGAGCCGTACGTCGACTTCAGGGAGTCTATGGTGCAGAAGATAGTGCAGGAGGAGCTGTACACGTGGCATTATCTGGACGGTCTGGTCCATAGGCTGCTGAGTTTGAATTCGCCGAAGCATCATCATCTTATATTGGGTGCTTTCGTTGATATCTGCGATGGGGTGTTCTCCTCACGTGATGTGCGCTTCTGATGCATGCATGCATTCGTGTTTTTTTTCTTTTATTTTATTTATTTTGAGTGGAGTGGAGATGCGGATCTCCCCTTTTAAGGTGGGAGGTGATGACTGGATCTCGTAGAGTGTAATCTTTTGACTTAGATACTGAGTGTGTTAGTTGTGTTTGCAGTTGCTAAGTAATTCCTGTGTTCCGTTTGGATTTTTAGTTTAATGGGAGCATTTGTCATCCAACTATTTGCGTGCATCACTTCTTTTTTTTTCCTCCATGAAATGAACATGTAATTTGCGGTATGCTAACTCTTGCGATCATGTAGGAGAACATAAAGTTAAACATAAGGCTTTAACTTTGGGCATATTTTAGAGCTATGCCTCATACTTAGAATTTTATAGTAATATTCGGTAGCATAACACTGATAAAGTACATAAATACATTAAGCATAAACTAATTCTATTCAATTTAAAATCTAGCACACTGCAACATCTTTCATTTAAAGCCGCGTTTACGACGAAAGAAAACGGGGTATTTTGAGCGGAGAAGATGATGAACGACGAATGCATTTGCAGCTACGAATGGTGTATTTGAATGAGGCATTTGGGCAGGACATTTAAGTTTTGATTTTTAATTTAATTAATTTATAGTTAACAATTATTTATTTTTTATGTTATATAATTTAATTAAAATGAAATAACAGTACAGAAATTGAAATACATCTAAACTAATTAACATACATTAAAAAATACACTGATAAAATGCAAAAATAACATAATAGAATTATAATTATAGTAAAAATCCTGTTTGTTGCCACCACCTTGCTTTATCAAATAAGATTTGTAGTTTGCAGAAAGTTGTTCGGCTGCAACTGATGACGTTAACAACTCCTTTGTCATTTTGTCGTTAAGGACATTGAATAAATCTTTATTATTGAGCTGCATAACAACTATCATCATTTCGTCAAAATTAAATTCTCCTCCTGCTCCAAGACATTTGACGCGAGCAACCATATCTACGTAGTTTACAAAATTTCCTGTTGAGTCTACGTTGTTTATGTTCAGACTGTCTGAAGTCGTACGAGATTTTTTCATGTCTTTCGTGCTCTACGTCAATGATGTTATACAACTTCTCATCAGCTTCTCCACGACGTCTTCTCGAACTGCTACATGCATCAAAATATATACCAATGTACCGAGTTTGTTGCACTAGAGTTTGTTGTAATAGTGGATTGATTGGTGAATTCAAATTTGGAATTTGTTGTGGCTGTACGACTTGTGTATCATCTAGTTGACTATAAAACCCCTCAAAAGCCCATGCTCTATCAAACTGGGTTGCATAGAAGGAGGAGTAAATTGTTGCAGTTGTTCTTGTGTAGAAGCAGACGTGTACGATGTTTTTCCAGTTGGATTCATCCCTTTAAAACAATTATTGCATCAGCTTTACATTTTCAAGCGTTGCTTTTCTATTTTTTTAAATAATCGTTTCAAATTCCTATAAGAAATAAAATTAATAAATGATTACAAAAAAAATTACATATATGAAAAATACCTTTACACGATCACTCCGTCACTCCCCATTGTTTATAACGGTTTGTTTACGAGTATCCCAACGAGGACCAGTTTTATTGCACAAGCTTTCCCATCCAACCCAATCTCTACTTAAACGTTGTATTTATATCGGATTTTTGCTTCGCCTATTGGTTCAATATTGTCAATGTCTTCTACAGTTAGGTTGAACATTTCCGCTATAACTTTATGCATTCCCTTTTTATTTTTACTGTAGACAGAATACGCTTCTTAGTAAAAATTACAAAACTGAGAAGAAATATGTTTTGATAGCAACAAGCTGGGGCATATGAAGAAGGATTTCCACTAAGGAACCAGCAGGTTGTGACTACTTATTCATTTAACGATGTTCCAGCTTCGTCAAGTGCTCCATCGGCGAAGGAAAATGAAAAGAGCATCGTTATACAGGGTGTGCTTTCTATTTCTAATACACTTATACGTGTTTTATTCGATACTAGGGTTTCATATTCCTTTATATATAGTGATTTGGTATGATTGGGATTGAAATCCAAGATAGTTCACTAATCATTGATTGTCACAAAGCCTATTGGAGGATCAACTAGCCTTTGCAAGCTTTATCGAGACTTAGCCTTATTGAGTCATGAATGTTTGTTTGCTTGTGACTGCTTTGTTTTAAGTTTTGCAGGGTTCGTATCATCAAAAAAAATCATAAACTGTTATATTCTAATTAATATTTTCGAATCATCCAATATATGATTATAATCAACCGATGGTCTATTGTCAATAAATATAAGCCAAAATTAACACTAATTTTATCATAATTCGAAACAATTAGTTTAGGGGAAGAATATACCTAATTTTTGATGGATCGAAGGCGTAGAAGCTTGAAGATTCCAATCTGATGAAAATCGCGAGGGATTTTTGTGGATTACGACAGCTAGAGACAGATTTTGGAGGAATTGGGGTTAAAATTTTTAGGTTTTAGGGGTTTGGAAAGTAAGAAATGAGAAAGAAAATGGTTTAGTTGAAGCCATTTTCGTGATATTCCAACGGCTATTGACTACCATCAACGGTTAATTTTCCATGACTTTCGACGGTAATTTATCATATTAATTTAAATTTTCTCTCTATATAAAATAAATTTAGTTTAATTTAATTTGTTATTAAAATTTTAAATAGTTTACCAATAACCCACTTTTGTTTCTAAATATTAAAAAAGTTATTTTATTCATTATGCAAGACTTTTTTAATGAGTTGATAATTAATGTGAATTTCAAATGTATGTAACATAATAAATTATATAAAATAAAATATTTTGTAGAAAAATAATTTTTTTAAATTATATGTCGATCCAAGTTATTTTGTGCATGCGGTCGAAATATGAAAGAAAAATAAATATGTTTAAGGTATAAATCTTATTTTTTTAATTTATTACCATTCTTCGACATTTAGATTTAAACCTTTCATTCGAAGGTCAAACGATCTTCAAACGAGACAAAATTCAAACTTTATGTACTATATTATGTATTTATCTAATTCGTAAAGTTGGATTTTAAAAAAATAGACAAACAAAATTTGGACTTCAAACAGGTCATTTTCATCGAAGTTGTCATAATAATATATATTAAGTGTTATACAACTCCTTGGAAAATGATGAATCTTGAGCCTAATCTTTTTCCTTCCATTTTTTTCCATTCTAACCCAACGGATTGGATAAATACATTACAAAATATACGTGACACGAATTTCGTCTTGTTTGAACATTGTTTGACCTTCGAACGAAAAGTTTTTAATTCGTATATAGATGAACAACTATAAATTAGAGAATCAAGATTGACATCCTAAATTTATTTATTTATTATCATATTTTGGAAGTAGGTCCAAAATACTTTGGATCGACATAAGATCTAAAAAAATATATTTTTCTATCGATTATTTCTTTTATATGAATTTATAATGTTAAATATATAAAAATTTATAATTAGATACATAAGGACTAAAAAATATTTTTAAATTCATGATGCTAATACGCGTCGTAAATTTCACCGAAGTTGCATAATGGACAGACTCAAAGTTGCATAGATTGATTGTTTGTGTTCGATTTTCAATTAAATTAAATATCAAATTACACAACAAAAGATTGTCAAAAATAGTAATTTAATTAATTACAAACCGTCGTAAAATTGAATAAAAATATCTTCACCAATTTTTAGGAATTAAATTAGTATTTTTAAAAAAATTTCAAATTTCTATAATTAGTAAGTTATAACAATGCGATAAATTAAATAATTAAATTAACTAGCCATCGAAAACACCTTGAAGGAGCCGTCGGCGGCCGTTGAAATCGCCTGTTGCTATTTAGACTCTTACTCCTAGTGAACATAGTAGTACGTACATAATTTATGTCTACGTATTTAGTGATAGAGTTAGGGGTATAACATAAGTAATTCTGAAATATATTATAAATTAATAACTCTGTAATAAAATATCTTTTGAATTAAAAGATATTTGTTTTTTCTATTACATATTTGTTATATTGTAATATATTAGTTAGATTATGAAATTAAATTTATTTAATATAAAATCCTTAAATAATATGTTATTTGGTAATAATTAAAATGTTTTAATCATGAGAAATTTATCATTTTAAATAATAGCATAGTATTTTAAATATTTCTATTTTAGATATTTCAAGAAAGAAGATTGATACATTCATTAATATCAGAATACATAACGATTTCCAAATGTTAGGTAGTGTATTATTCACAAATATTGGTGACACAAAGATGTTAGGAACTGATGAATATTGGATACATATGAAGTAATCCGTCTTATAGTTTCATGTTGGTTAATAACAACTGGATCAAATAGGAATTCTCAAAGTGACGATAGTACTTCCAACGTGCAAATTAGCTGGCTAGTGATGCTCTTAATTAATATCCCTACTACTAGTAATTTTAATAGTAGTACGTGCAAGAATAACAATAATATTAAACTACATTAACACTACAGGACACACAGTGTATTTCAATGGAGTCTTCCAACGGCCTCCAACGTCTTCCAATGTCCAGTGTTTTCTCGTATATTTTATTAGTTAAAAATTGTAGGACGTTGGTAGACGTTGGCGGCCGTTGAATAACGTTGGAAATCCGCGAGGAAAACAGAAGCCCAGCTTCTTCGTCCCCATTCGGCTGAAACATTCCCCCCCCCCCAATTCCCAAATTTGCTCCGATTCCGACGCCCCACTCCCGCTGCTCCGACGATCAACGGCTCCTCCGACGACTCCAAGCCTCCCTCTCGTCCTCTCTAACTCCCTAATCTCTCAAGAAAAGGTATAAACCATAATCCCTATATTTAATTAAATTTGTTAAATTAGTGTATTAAATGTTTATATTGCGTTATTGTATGTATAATCTAATTTATTGAGGCATAATTTATGTTATTAACTTATGTATTGCAAGATTATATATATTTAAGTTTGTGTTAACAATAGAATAATGTGCATACAATTAGTTTTAGGTTTGTTTGGAAACGTTAGTTGTTAGTGAGCATACAATTAGTTTATGTATTTTAGAAAATTTCAAAAACGATATTTTATATTCATGAAACCCTTAGAGTGTCTTTCGGCCCCGTCTGATAAGTATTGTATATGATCGTTATGTGGATATTCATTTTTTAACAGAACGGACATCTATATTCATCGTATACAATATTTGTTGGATTTGTCCCTGTATTGGACAAGTTACATACACAATAACGTAATTAAATCTCGTAAAATATTTCATTTTAAATGGGTTCATAGAATTTCGACAGCGCTTCCTTTATGTTCCCTGTGTACACGCAAATGTGTACTGTTCAGGGAACTAAAGCGAAGTGCTGCCGAAATTTTGTTGAATCGTTTAAATTGAAATGATTTACGCGATTTAATTACGTTATTTTATTTGTAATGGGAGGTAGGATGACCCATCGACAAAGTGTCAATGATCTATTAATATAAAATTCACCAATAATATTGTTTTAATAAAATGTCAATTTTTTAAATTTATATCGTACTTTTTAATTATATACGTAGGTAAATGGACAATTATTTTACTGATCGAAGCTGGATGTACGAAAAAAGAAGGGTCGAAAATGAAGGCTTAATAAGTGAACAGTTTAATAACAGTGTTCGCGTATTTATTGATTTTGCTTTAAGTAATAACAGAAATGACGAAGAAATCCGTTGTCCATGTACTAAATGCAAAATGTTAAAGCATTTGGTACCAGAAATGGTTAGAGTTCATTTGCGTCAATATGGTTTCGTGCCGAACTATTTGGTTTGGGATCGTCATGGAGAATCGTTAGCATCTAATCATGTACAAGCTGAGGAGGTAGTGTGTACTGAAATTGATACAACGAATCTCGTAGAACATATGGTTGAAGATGTTGCACGGTCAATGTTTCCTGTTCCTCAATTAATTGATGATGATGGTAATGCTGAAGAAGAGCCAAATATTGGGGCAAAAAAATGATTTATTAGATGCCGCAAAGAAACCCCTTTGGGAAGGCTGCACAAGCGGAACCCAATTATCAGTAACTGTTGAATACATTGCGATGAAATCTAAATAGAACTTCACAGAAGCTGGATTTATAGTTGTTGTACAAGCTGCGAAATGGCATATGCCTCCCAATAATTTAATGTGCGAAAATCATTATGAAGTAAAAAAATTGATGTCAGCTTTTGGTTTACCGTATCATAAAATAGATACATGTCTAAACGGTTGCATGCTGTTTTGGAAAGAAGATATCAACCTTAGAAATTGTAAAATATGTAATTAGGAAAGGTACAAATCAAGAAAGAAAAGGAAAGGAAGTCCCGTATAAACGTATGCATTATTTACCAATTACTCCTAGACTTCAAAGGTTATATGCATCTTCTGTAACCGCGCAACATATGAGATGGCATAGTATTAGAACACGGGAAGAAGGTACGTTAACACGCCCAGCTGATGGGAAAGCATGGAAGCATTTTGACCACAAATATCCTAATTTTGCATCCGAGAGTCGTAATGTTCGACTTGGTTTATGTACGGATGGATTTTCACCATTTTCTTAGTTTGGTTCTAAATATTCATCATGGCCTATAATTGTCACACCTTATAATTTACCTCCATGGATGTGTATGAAAACTCCATATATGTTTCTCACAGTTGTCGTCCCTGGTCCTAATGATCCGACATAAGGAATCGATGTTTATTTACAACCTTTGATTGAAGAATTTAAAACACTGTGGTACGAAGGAGTAGAAACATACGATATTTCCAAAAAAAAACTTTCGCATGTATGCTTCTTTGATGTGGACAATCAGCGATTTTCTTGCTTATGCAATGCTTTCAGGTTGGAGTACGGCTGGTCGTCTAGCTTGTCCGTACTGCATGGAAGATACACGAGCATTTTCTTTATCTCATGGAAAGAAAATCTCATGGTTTGACTATCATCGATGTTTTCTTCATATTAACCATCCTTTTAGAAGAGATAAGAAAAACTTTACAGCTAATAGACATGAAAATTTGAGACCACCTACGGTTTGGTCAAGCGAAGATATTTATGAACTTGTAAAGGATTATCCAAAGATACATGAAACCGGAGAACAAATTAAAATTCAAGGTAAATCATCGATTCATAACTGGTGCAAACAAAGCATATTTTGGGAGTTGCCTTATTGAAAAAATCTCCTGATTCGTCATAATATTGACGTGATGCATAATGAGAAAAATGTGTTTGATAATGTTTTTAATACAATTTTGAATGTCAAGGGGAAGACAAAAGATGATTTGAAATCAAGACGTGATATCGAAGTAATATGTAATCGTCCTGAGCTTCATATAAAGCCAAATGACACAAAAAAGCCAAAAGCTTGCTATGAGCTAGACAATAATCAAGTTAAAGTACTTTTAAAATGGGTGGAAGGACTAAGATTCCCGGATGGTATATCTTCTAATATTCGTAGATGTGTCAACTATAAGAACAATAAACTTAGCAGGATGAAAAGTCATGATTGTCATGTTATGATGGAAAATTTATTACCCGTCGCTTTTAAAGAACTGTTGCCCATAAAAGTTTGGACTATTGTAACAGAACTTAGTCTTTTTTATAAAGAGATTTGTTCTACTACATTAAAAGTTGATCGTCTACGTAAACTTGAGGAAGAAATCCCGATAATGATGAAGGCATATTGATCAAGATGATTGTCAAACGACCTTATCAATTTTTAAAAAACAAGGTCAACCTGCTGGTGCTTGTGTGGAAGTATGGTTGGATGATAGAGATTATCATGTTGCATACACATATGTTCTTCTCAACTGTGCCGAAGTTGCACCGTTTGTTTGGTAATTTACTTATATATATATATATAATTATATATATATATATATATCATCAACACGTGTGTATACACAAATATATGCACACAGGTGTATCTTAATCATAATGCAACATTTGTTATATACTTGCAGTATTTACGAATCACAACATCCTAACGGCGATATCGGCAAAGAATTCGCTTCTTGGTTTTCTAAGTACGTTTTTGATACAACAAATTGTGTTGTAGACGAAGGATTGAAACATTTGGGTATGGGACCAAAAAGGAAAGTGAAGACCAATCCAATATTCTTTGTCAATGGATATAAATTTAATACCAAAGAATACGGTGCCGAAAAATTAACTAACAATATTGGTGTATTTGTTAAAGGTAGTGATGATCCAAATGATCATATACATGATTTTTATGGCGCGCTAACCTAGGTTTTTCAATTGACGTATTTCACACGACCCATGGAAGAAGTATTTTTGTTTAAATGCAACTGGTTCAGCAATGTTCCAGGTTCTGGAATCAACGTGCACCCAAAATATAATCTTATAGAAATAAAACATACTTCGCGTTATTATAAATACGATCCTTTTGTACTTGCCAAACAAGCTCTTCAAGTTTATTATGCTTCTTATCCATCTCTAAGAAGAGATAAAATAGATTGGTCGGTCGTTTTTAAAACAAAGGCAAGGTTTACATTTGATGGACGGAATATTCCCGAAGAACAAGCTTACCAAGCAGATATCGAGGAAAATAGAGGAATAATAATAACCGACGATCAAACAGATTTTGGACCTCTGAACGATGAATCAAATGCATTAATTGAAGCATTTGAGAGTACAGAGGAACAAAATATAGATTGCGAAACAGAGTCTGAATTCGAAAATGACGAGGACTGATCAACTATCTACATTTTGAGAAGGTAAATTTATATTTTTTTAAACATTATCCTGTTTTCATTAAAAATGAAATGGTATGCTAATATATGATATGTATCACATCTCGTTTTTATGTTACGCCATACCGTATGTTTTACATATAGTCATTTTATTTTCTGTTATAATGTTTGTTTGTAACATGTATTATATAGGTATGTCGTCACGTAGACGTACCGGTGGACATTCTGGGTCTCCCTCTTCCTCACAGAGAGGGCATGCTCGTCCGGACGGTGGTGATGGCGGTGGTCCATCACAGGAGCTACGGCGTCCTATGGTGTGGCTAAAGCCAAAAGCAGATCAAAGGTAAGTATTAAATTTCAAAATTAAATTTCATTTTCGTACAATCTACTCTGAAAATATATAGTAGTCATGAAATATTAAATGTTTTTTCTCTGTTTAAACACAGTGGTTTCTCTTTGGAGCCGACTCAAGTAGTTCTATCTATATCTCGACGGGCATACATGGGTCGTATGACCGAATGTTAGCCTAAGTGGCCATTGATTCTAGCTAATGTTAAAGAGACTATTTGGCAGGATTTTTTGGTATGTCACTTTATATACTAGGAACATGTTATATCAATTCATGTTTACATTATTTACAAAAGCTGTATAACTCTTATTTTTTCAAACGTGCAGGCGGAAGTGGACCTTCAGGACGCTGATATTTCAGTCGTATATCGCCACTGGTGCAGCAAAGTCGCAAAGAACTACCGGGAAACAGTAAACAGCTTAAAAATAGTGGGAAAGAAGCCTTAGTGGATGAGCGCAGCTGTGTGGGATGATTTTGTGACATGGTGGGGAAACGAGGAGTTTCAGGTAAATTTATCACATGTTTAATTTAAATTCTTCTATGCAAATACTAACTAGAAATGTTAAACAACTTTTGTTTTTAAATTAAATTTACAGAGGCGGTCGGAGAGGAACTCAGCCAATAGGAGCAAGAACCATGTCACACATCGTGGTGGTTCCAAGTCATTTCAGCATCACCGAGAGGACTTGGTATATTTATTAATTACGATAATAATTTAAAGATTTTAAGTTCTAAGTTATAGATAATGTAACAATATATATATAATATATATGTATATGGACATATTTCAGGAGAGACAGCGTGGTGGTGCATCTGTAAGTAACATAATGACTTAACACTTATATAAGTTAATTAAAATAATGTTATCTAAATTCAACTTATTTTGCATAACAGCAAAAGTTTCAGCAAGCACGGACTTCCATTCTCGAGGGCTCTGGACGCGACGAGTTGACCGCCGATGAGGAGGACGCTATTTTTGAGTCTGTCATGGATCCAGCGGCACATGGCAGATGCTATGGTTTTGGGAATCAATCGGTAATAACTTTAACTTAAATTTTAAAATAATTATTCTGAACCAACTGTTGCACATTGTGATGGATTATAGTAAACACGAATTACAATTATTAAACACCGATAATTTAAATTTTATTTACAGGCTAAGACGGCTCAGATTGAGTATCAGAGGGCTCAAGATAAGGAGGAGATTGCACAGCTCAGAGCCCAGGTCGCCGCGCTCGAGGAACGCAATATCCGCACCGAAGCCAAGACGGAGGAGCTGAATAGGCGTGTCTTACGGAGTTTATGGAGCAATACGGCCGATTTCCGTCTTCTGGTGGTTCTGGAGGAGAGTGATTTCAGGTATGATTTGATTTGTTTTGCTATGGACATGTATATTTGGAGAGTGTGAGGATTTGATACATTCTGATGTTTTGGATGTTGGTTTGGATGTGATTTTTGAGATGTTGACGTAGTAGTTTGGATATTGTTGGATTAGACGTTTTGTTGGATGTTGATGTTGGATGGTTTATGTTGTTTATATTGATTTGTATTGTGTATATTGATTAGTATATATGCTTATTACTTGGATTTACTATTATGATTGATTATATGTGAGATATGCTGTTGTATATGTGCTCGAAATTGAGCTTTTATGAGATATACGATGTTGGAGGTGGCTGGAAGCATGCATTGTTGGTTCTGTAAAAAAACACCTAGATTTCCAATGTCTTCCAACGTCCACCAACGGTTTACTGGCACATTTATTCCAATGTCTTACAACGTCCTCCATCGGATCTTCCAACGTTTTTCCAACGTCTATTTGGTCAACATCTTCTTCCACGTGGACAACCTGAACGTTGGAAGACATTGGTATATGGGCGTTGGGTCTGTTGGTAGACGTTGGACGCCGTTGAAATGTATATCAATGGCGTTTCCAATGTCCATCAACGGCTTTCCAACGGCCGCCAACGTCTGGCCGCCATTGGAATGCATTGTGTGTCTTGTAGTGTAATACATTAAACATCCACTAATTCTTTCCCATTTAGAAATTGCCACTGCTCAAAAATTTTCAGATGGAAGTAAATGTTGGCATAATAACGTTTGACTTTGCCAGTATCAAAATATTTATATGGGGTTTTGGACCAAAGGTCCCTATTCTCAAAACTCATGCACAAAAAGTGCCTACTCATAAACCAATGTAAATTAGGTCTCTGTTTGTTATTTTTTTACCAAATTGTCCCCTTCTAGAAAATCGGCCCAGGATTGAAATCAGAGGCAAAAGTAGCATAAATTAGTAAAAAACTAAAAATATGGACCAAATTTTCATAACTTTTTCGAGAGGGATTTTTTTTCCATTATCTTTCAATTTTAGGGACTTGGCAGCCGTTCCTTATATTTATATAAGGGGATTTTCACTTCAAGGGCTTATTTGTGCAGGTAATAAGTTTTAAGGACACTATTTCTAAAAAATTAGTTTTAAGGACATTTTACAGGAAAAAGATAAAAGAATTTATGATTTTCAGTTATACAGAAATAATGATAAAAAGATTTATCATTTTCCTGTATAACTTAAAAAGATAAATGAATTTATCATTATCCTATAAATTGTCCTTAAAACTAATTATTTAGAAGTGTTGTCCTTAAAACTTATTACCCTGAAAATAGAAGCCCTTCAACATAATTTCCACTTTATATAATCTGCATGCTCATTTCCTAAATTAAAATAATTTTATAGTCTTTAATATTGCAGAATCTTTTCATTAAAATGCCTAACAAATTAGCCCACTCCATCTCTTAACTCAGTCACAAATCCCAACACTTCCATTTATCATAAATATAAATATACCAGTAACAAAACTCAAATTTTTTAACGTGTAGAACAAACAGCCGGCAATGTCATCTTCATTCCCTTCATGTCGACCTGAACTGCAGCTGCACATGTGGACGGCGATCGAAGCTATTATCTCTCTTTTCCAAGTCAAAGTCAACGCCGGGCAAGCTCTCTTCATCCAGTGATGATGCCATGAGCTCGAGCTTTAAGAAAAGGAGGGAGAAGAAGAAGAAGGTGGTGGAAGAAAGCATAGCGGTGGTGAAGGAGTCAACGGAGCCGTACGTTGACTTTAGAGAGTCGATGGTGCAGATGATAGTGGAGGAAGAATTGTACACGTGGCATGATTTGGACTGTCTGGTTTATAGGCTGCCGAGTTTGAATTCGCCACAGCACCATCATCTTATATTGGGTGCTTTTGTTGACATCTGCGATGGGGTGTTCTCGTCACGTGACGATCGCTTCTGATGCATGCATGCATGCGTGGGTTTTCTTTTTTATATTTGTTTATTGATTTTTTATGGAGTGAAGATGCGGATCAACTTTTAAGGCCGACCGTGGTGACTGGATCTCATAGAGTGTAATCTTTTGACTTAGATAATGAGTGTGTTAGTTGTGTTTGCAGTAGCAAGTAATTTATATAAATTCCCGTTTTGTGATAAAAACAAATATTCATACAACAATCATATACAATACTTGTTAGACGGAGCCAAAAACTCTTTAACGGATTTATACAAAGTAAAACGTATTATGCAACAATTTTTACAATAATTTATTTACATTCTAAGAAACGCATAACCTAAATCGTCATTTTCGTCATCTTAAAAACGCATACACAAAATCCTAAGCATCGACTCTAATTAATCCAAACCAGCCCTAATACGCGTATGCATTAATTAATCAACACATATACACCAATTAATGCACATATACACTAAACAATTTTTTTTCCAACATTTAAATGATAAACAGTTATAATAACAACCTAATTAGCATTCAATAGGGTATAACAAACAATCAATAGGGTATTATGCAACTATAACAACAAATTAACCCTAATTTAAATAATCAAAATTAATTAAGGTTTAGGAATAAAACGTGATTGGAGATTGATGAAGGGCCTAAGCTTGTCGAGAGTGGAGAATGATGAAGTTGGAGATGAACGGGGAGGCGCGGGGGCTGACAGCTAACGACGGGAGGAGGTGGTAGAGTTAGGAATTTGGTTGATTTTGGGAGAAATGAGATAATGAAGATGGCTCTTGACCTGTGGAGCCTGTATACACGCTTTTTTCCGACGTCCCACGACGGCTAATTTACGTCGGTTTTGCACGGCTTGCGACGACCACTATATTTTATTTATGAAAACGCCACGGAGATCGTCTGCCGTCGTAAGCTTCCATCGCTATTTATTATTGTTTTAGTATTGTATATGTCTGTGTATATGAGCTAGGATCAATAGCCCCCATTATTTAGCACCATTTCGTAGTCCGCTGACATAAGCCACGAGTTTCTATTTAAATATTTGATCATTTTCTCTCCTACCACATGAACAAAATATAAACTTGTGGCTACTATCAAAGGGCTACAAAATGGTGCTAAACTAAGGGAGCTATTGATTATATATATATACATATATAAACACACACAAAATAAAAATTAATCATGGAAAAGTTTTTTATGAATGTGGAAATAAGAATATAGGGAAAAAATAGCATGGAAAGCTAAATGTATATATGTTTGTTATTTACAACACATATTTTTTCAAGTGCTAAATGGATAGCTTTCCAATTGCTTAGTTCTATATTTTAAGTGATATAATATGACGTTGTTCTTTAATTATAATACTTTGTTTAGCTTTTTGAGCTATTTACTTCTATATTTTTGTGCTAACATTTATCGATTAAAATGTTTTTTATCTATTTTTTCTCTCCAAATTCCAAGCGTCATTCTTTATTTATTTTTTATTAATTTAGTGAAGATAAGTATTTAAAATAAACTTGAGGTTTACATAATCTAATGGGTCTTTGTCTTTATTCTGATTATTAAGTTTTGTTGTCCTTAGATCTATTTTTTTTAACTAAAAATGTGTCCTTTAAATTAAGTACTTCCTTTTAAAACGTATTTTACAAACTTAGATGGCCCTATGAAAACTGTTTATATGTTCCAAAAAGAAAAGAAAAAATGTCCTAATCCTCATTGAAATGCTTGGGAGCAGCTAGTAATAATTCAAACTTATAATACGCTGTCTCTACCATTTTTCTACAACTGTGCCGCAATAAGTGTTTTCATGACCAGATCCAGCCACGGTTCGATCTCGAATAACCATGGACGGTAGATTACTTCGATCCGGAACACAATCTAACCTCGGTCGTGCACGAACCCAGGTCGGATCTTTGAACCGTCCATTTTACCTGATTGAACTAATGTTTTTTTATTTTCCTTTTGCTTTCACACCGCGTCATTCTCTCTTACCCTCATCCTATGTACTATTTTGAAATGAAAAAAAAATCTACATAGCAAAAATTTTAATTGGTCCAAAAACCAAATAACAAGCTCCACCACTTCGTTCTTCGCCGTTGCAAATTCCTCCAAAACACAACAAGCTTCGTCAATTTCGTCATCAATAAACTTCTATTGTTGTGAACAGCTATTGTCTACACAATTGTACTATAGCAGTATACAACATCGGCAGCAGTCCTTGAAGATTCTCTACGGCTCGTCTAGCTTGTATTTTTTCAGAAACTACTCGATACGGAGGACCTTCGGAAGGGACGGCGAACCAACCAATTCCGGGGATTAAGTTGTGCATGTTTGCTTCAAGTCATGCCACATATAATACTAGGGTATTGTTTTTTATGTAAAGCTTGTATCTAAATATGTAAATTTTAGAAAAAATGTCCACGGTTCTGGTAGTTTGACCAATTAATCATCAAAACCTTAAAACCTGAGCCGTTCGACTCACGGTCATGGTCTGAATATGAAAAAAACTAGTGCCGGAATGCTCAAATGTACCAGGAGGGAGATTTTGAGACAAATGCTTGTTTGAAGATGTTTTATACAAGTGATTGTATATCTATTATCCGTTTAAATAAACCGGAGGTGACGCCACCATAAGAATGTACTTCCAACGTGCAAATTAGCTGGCTAATGATGCTCTTAATTAATATCCTCCTACTAGTAATTTTAGTAGTAGTACGTGCAAGAATAACAATAATATTAAACTACATTGATACATTAAACATCCAATAATTCTTCCTCATTTAGAAATTGCCACACTGCAAAATCTTCTAGATCGAAGTAAATGCTGGGATAATACTACGTTTGACTTTGCTCATTTCCTAAATTAAAATAATATTATAGTCTTTAATATTGCAGAATCTTTTCATTAAAACGCCCAACAAATTAGCCCACTCCATCTCCTAACTCAGTCACAAATCCCAACACTCAAATTTTTTTAACGTGTAGAACAAACAGCAGGCAATGTCATCTTCATTCCCTTCATACAAGAGCAGGAACAAAATCAAACACCCAGCAGTCGTCGACCTGAACTGCAGCTGCACACGTGGACGACGATTGAAGCTATTCTCTCTCTTTTCCAAGCCAAAGCCAACGCTGGGTAAGCTCTCTTCGTCCAGTGATGATGCCATGAGCTCGAGCTTTAGGAAGAGGAGGGAGAAGAAGAAGAAGGTGGTGGAAGAAAGCATAGCGGTGGTTAAGGAATCATTGGAGCCGTACGTCGACTTCAGGGAGTCCATGGTGCAGATGATAGTGGAAGAGGAGCTGTACACATGGCACGATCTGGACGGTTTGGTCCATAGGCTGCTGAGTTTGAATTTGCCGGAGCACCATCATCTTAATTGGGTGCTTTCGTTGATATCTGCGATGGGGTGTTCTCGACACGTGATGATCGCTTCTGATGCATACATGCATGCGTGGGTTTTATTTTTTATTTTTGTTTACTGATTTTGTGTGGAGTGGAGATGTGGATCACCTTTTAAGGCGGGAGGTGGTGACTGGATCTTGTAAAGTGTAATCTTATGACCTAGAAAATGAGTGTGTTGTTAGTTGTGTTTGCAGTTGGAAAGTAATTTTGTGTCCCGTTTCGATTTTTAGTTTAATGGGAGCATTTGTGATTCACACACAGTGGCGGAGGCTGGACGTCAGTTAGGGCCGGCATGAAATCCAAAATCATTAAAAAATGAGAAACAGGAATAACGTTCCGTGGAAAAAAATTTGAACAACGTTTATATTTGAGTGAAGTTAATAGATCTACAATTAGAATCTAGGATACAGAGGCAATAGGTCGAGTATGCATTGTAATTGGTAAGCCTATCACATTAGGTTAGATTACTGCTAACTGTATAAGAAACTGCTAGTAAATCAAAAACAAATGTCGAAAAAACTGGGCCTTCTCATCATGCAACCACAATGTATGAAACTGAAGCATCAACAGATATCAATGATCAACCTGCAGCAAGTAAGGAAAGAAAGCGTCGACAACATAAATGGAAAGAAGCTACTAGCAAGGCAGAACTAAAGAAAAACTAGTACCTTCAGACTGTGCAAGAGATATGCATAATGCTATAGAAAAGACATATACTATACACACTCCAACAAGGATAACAATATATACAGTATATAAATCCAACCAAAGAAAATAATGGAGTGCAAAATGAAAATGAATTTTAAGTTCTATTAGACAAATAAAGATGACATTTTACTTGTAGTACAAGAAGTACCAACTCATCTATCTTTGATGTTGAAGAAAATACTAAATAATTTGATGTGGATCTAAAATTTTCTTTAAAGAGTCTGAACTGTTGCAAAAAAATAACTAACAAGATTGAAAACTGTTCAATCGTAATTCCTGATTTTGTTTTTTTCTCTATTTTTTTAAAAATTCTAGGGTAGTCACGTGCCTACCCAGTTGCAGATGGGCTCCGCCCCTATTCACGCATCACCATTTTTCTCTTCCCCTTCTTGAAATGAACATGTACCGTGCACCTTTATTTATTCATCAACGTTGATAAATATATTATTGAATGTAATTATTTTTAGTATAGTATATTTAGGTACAATGCTGGCAGTACATATGACTGCTGTGTTGTGTAATACAGAACTATACACTAATTTGTGTGTGTTGAAAATTCAAAATTAAGAGCTGTAATCATAATATTAGATTAGAACTGGAACTGTACCGAATCAAATGAATAATAACAATAGTGGAATGCGAAAAGTTAGACCTTTTGGTTTTTTTTTTAGTTTTGTATTTTCGTCCAAAATACGTACGCACGACGCATGTACTTTTAGAAAATAATCAATTTTAAAAAATGAAACTAGCGTATAAAATAGAAAATAATTTTCGTTTTCATGCAATGAGAAATAACAAAAAAAATGAAAAACAATATATCCCCTTTGTCGTCCCTTCATTCCCTCGCCCCCGCCGTCCACTACAACAAAACGACCATATTACAACTGTATTCACTACACCAAACCGTTCCATTTATAACACTATTTTCGTTTCAATTTGTAACGGTTATAACCGTTATAAATTTCTAATGGATATTTCCGTTATAAGCATTTACAACGGTTATTTCCGTTACAAAATTTGGTAATTTCGAAAATATTCAGAAGTATGATGGACAGAATTGTCATTTTATCTATTATTATTCCTTGCCCATTTTCTCATGCTTCTTACTCTTTTTTCTACATTCACTAAATCAAAATTTCATTCTAGGGTTTTCAACCCCTTCGTTATCGGCACATCCGCCTCTAGCGCCCCATCTACAGGCTCGGCTTTTGCCCAAAGCAACAAAAGAAGCTGCTTTGATCCGCATATTCCTAGGGCACAAACAAGTCTCTTTTCCCTGATAAAAAATATCGTTTAGATCAAACTTTGAGGCTCGAAGGGCAGCTGCATCGGTCGATGTGGAAGACTAATAAAAAAACAGCAACGCAGCGCAAGTAGCAGGAAGCAAAAATCTTTGAAGGCTATTTCAGGTTTGGGTTTTAATTTTTAAAATATGGTAATTTCAGTTAGTAATAATTTTGATTTCCAATTTTCCAATTTCTTGGTTGCTGAATTTGGATGAAGGGAATTAGCAGTAATTCTTAATTGATTTAGAGTTCTATATTGACACAAAGAATGATTAACTATTTTCCGATTTAGGAAGAAAGCAAATAGATGTAAGAGTAGATTTGAAGTTTTCGAAGTTAAGTGTAGCGTTTTGTACTCAGAGTACTGTTAACGTAAAAATCGACGCTAACACCCTGGTGTAAATGATAGTAATGTGAAAGCACCACCCGTTGGTACGGGAACAGAGTATAAGCAGAAAATAGCAGAAAAGTAAAGAGACAGCAGTTTTATAGTGGTTCGGCTTGTAATTAAGCCTACGTCTACTTTATATTCTTTATTGCTAATTTGATTACAACTCTTTACAATACACTTTGATTACAACACACTTGAGACGAGTAACTAAAACTTTGATGTAAGAGAGCTATTTCAATCCATGTCGGATGTGTAGATCTCCTTTTGAAGTTCGTTGAAGTGTCTTCGGTGTTTGAAGTGTCGGTTGAGTCGAGAAAACAGCAGAGTATAGGTGTTCCAGAAATGAACCAAAAGCCCCCTTCAAGTAGGAGTTGGTGCTGTATTTATAGGGAGATTTCGGAGTTAGGTCGTAGGTCGTGAGCGACCTAAGAGTAGGTCATAGGTCGTGATCGACCTAGGGAGCACGGGCTACGACTTAACAGTTTTGCACTTGACCAGTTGAACATATTGACAAGTCATAGGTCATGAACGGGTTAAGGTAGATGTAGGCTATAGGTCGTTGGCGACCTAGTAGGCATGGTTTGTGACTTAACAGTGGTAGGTCGTGAGCGACCTAGGAAAAGGCGGCATAAGGAGTTATTTCGGCTTGAAGTTGTAAGTCATGAATGACCTAAGATAGGTCGTTAAGAGCTTTAGGTCGTTAGATCAGTAGGTCGCTGGGTTGCTTTATGATGTTAGGTCGCTCCATCCTTTAGGTCGTTAGGTCGCTGAGTACTTTAGGTCGTTAAGTCCCTTGAGAAGTTAGGTCGCTAAGTGTCTTAGGTCGTTAAGTCGTTTGGTCGCTTAGTCCTCTAGGTCGTTAGGTTGCTTTAGCTTTTAGGTCGTTAGGTCGCTTTAGCTTTTAGGTCGTTAGGTCGCTGGTACCTTTAGGTCGTTAGGTCGTTGGAGAAGTTAGGTCGCTAGGTCGCTGAGTGTTAAGTCACAGAGTTTTAGGTCGCTCCAAAAAGAGGAGTTAACACTCGCCCCTCGAAGTACAGGCCTAAGTCATAGGTCGTGTGCTTCGATTTAACTCTGCTAGGTCGTGAGCGACCTAAAACCTGTGCTAACTCGCGTGCATATTCGCCTTCTTCTCGTTGCCCCATATAAAACTGTTAGGTCGTTGCTTCTTCCTCATTCACCTGCTTTGATTTCCCGCTTTGCCATTAACAGAATTTTGTGATATCAAAGGCAAATTTGAGTTAATCATTCAACGAATCATCCTTGTTACCATATTACGTAAGTACATTCGATCCTTATCCATCCCACAATCACCATCGAACCATGAATTCTAATCTCCGAACCCCAGACCAATTTTGTATGCCGTGCTTCATTTTGAGTCGTGTTGTGATCGACTTTTGATCGTTATCGGTTACTGTTGTTGTTGTGATTCACGAACGCACAGCAGTAAGTTGGATCTATGATAGATCGGAGATACTTTGAATCGGTTTTCGGGTGATTTGGTGGAATGAAGAGATGATGAATTTTACGAAGAGAATGATGGATTTCACTGTATTGGCGATAACGGGTTATCGGGTCTGGTGAATTATTGCGTGTAGAGGAAGTTAGCGACTTAGTGAATTTGAGCGACTTAAGATAACTCGCGACCTAAGGACCCTTGCGACCTAAGGAAAGCTCCGACCTGTGCTAGGTCGCTGAACGACCTAAGACTTGCACGACCTAAGACTTGCACGACCTAAGAATTGCACGACCTAACTTTCTTGCGAGCTAACCTGCTTGAATTACAACTAAGCGACTTAACAAATTAACGACCTAATTTTTTGCGGCATAGGCTTTAGGTCGCGGCCGAGCTAACACTTGGACGAATTTGAGTTGCCTTGAACCTTTTAGCTTTCACAGTGCGACCTATGGATGCTACGACCTATGCTAGGTCGTTGGACGACCTAAGACTTGAACAAATTTGGGTAGAACTTGATTGAACTGCTTGGACTTGGACTATTCGAACTTTGTTACAGATCATACTAATCTTTTAATCTAACAACCTGTCAAACACAACATTTGCAGAAAACTAGGGCGAGTATACTGCCATTAACTGCCCACATCGAATGACAGATTAGTCGATAAAGAATAATCAACTTTAAATGAACTTTGTGAATGAAATGCTGTGAACCAATCAAATTCAAGTGAAGTATTAAAGCAAAACAAAAATAATCAACTAAAGCTGATTTGTTTGCGTCAACACTATACTTGGACTTAAAATAACAAGTCCTGAAACTCTATAATCGACACATGTCAATTAATTTGATTCCAGTTTCATTTGCTTGTCATTTTACTAGTTTTGCACAACACTTCACACTTTTAGGAAACGTGCACCTTCATATATGAATATCCAGTTCCTTGTGTAGAATGACTTCTCAACAAGAAGAAACAGGACGAGCTGGAGAAGCCTTTCCAATTGCTAACCCATTGATTGACCCTCCGGAAAGAACTTCTACCACCTTGAGCCACAAAGCTTTCAATCAACTGTGTATCCAGTTCGGTATTGCGGAAGAAGACGCTTTATTTCCTGGAGTAAACGATACTGCTGACAGGCCACCTCTTGGTTTTGTAGCAGTCAATCGTCAGATGTGCTTAAGCGGAGCTATTCCTCCCTTTAATGACTTTCTTCAACAGCTTCTTCTTCGATTAGCTATCTCTCCCTTCCAGCTACATCCCAATGGTTATGCCATCTTGATGGGTTTGTGTGTGCTGTTCAGAAGGACGCTCGACCGTCTTCCCAGCTTTGAGGAGATTTGTTATTTGTGCACCTTTGCGAAGAACAAGGATCACCCTTCAATACTACTTGTAAGAGGTGCTAGAAACCGTAAATTGATTCTAGACTTGCCCGATAGTGCACACGGGTTCTTAAGTCAATTCTTCTTCATACACTGTCCCCTAGGATTCTATGCCGTTTGGAGAATTGGAAGTAAGATTGCCTATTTCCACTTGCTTCATTTTTCCTAAATTTCTTGAAACTTGAATTGAAAAGTACTGAACTTCATTCTTTACTTTTGTAGCACTTCCTCCTCCACTTCGAGATCCCAGCCACAAGCCAACCTTAGAAACTTTAAGTGCTGTGGCTGCGGAAGAGAGAAGCGCTAATTTTTTGCTAAAAGACACGTTTTTGCATCAGTTCAGACTTTTACACTCCTCTCGAACTACTCAGGTTCACGAGATTTCTAGTTCTGAGACCGAAACATTAGCTACCCCAGGTTCTCAAGCAGAGACATCAAATGCCCCAGTTTCTATGGAAGAAATTGCATCGGAAGAACCTACTGTAGAGGCTGCATTAGTGAAGTGTTCTACTTCCGTTGATGTTGCGGGGTTATCCGTTAAACTTTACTTTCCCCAGTAATTGAAGAAGAGGAACCCCCTCAACACTCCGAGAAAGCTGATGATGAAGGAGTTGAGAAGAAAAGTCCCGCTAAACATGACGGTGACGACACTTTTGAGGGATTGAGCGATCTGATGATTACTTCACAGGAGCTCTTTCAAGACGATACAACTAAAGTTATGTCTCCAGCAGTTGAAGTGACATCTACTCCGTAGCAAATTTTGTCAGCTCAAAAGTTGACTCCTGCTTTGCAATCTGTTATCACTTCCCAACCAAAGAGTGGTTTGTAGTTTGACGCGCGTAGCTTGCACATCACATACACTTAGGATTTTTGGCACTTATATGCACTTAGCTTCTTTACTTCGAAGATTTTTAAGACTTGTCTTTTTCACTTTCAGGTTCTCCGATGGGGCGCAATGGTTCATACTATGACGATTTTCGAACTTACGGAAGACGTGATTATTATGATCCCCGACGCTATCTCCCCACTCCCAAGGAAATAGATGAGGAGCGAGCGGTTAGAAAAGCTCGAGAGAGACAAGCTTATGAGGAGCAGCAAAGAAGGAGGGATGAATGTCATGACTCCTCTCAAAGAGATGACGATTCCCATAAAAGAAAGTCGCATGACGACAGAGGAAAGAGCCACATTATTAAAGATCCCAGTAAACGGGCCAGGCTTAGCGAAAGGGACGCGTCTGCGATTTCTGAAAAGACCGATGCTCCTACCTCTCTTGCTATCCCCTCCGGTTCTCCTGCTCTTCAGAAATCTGACATCCAGACAATAATCAACTGGCCTCAGTATCAAGTAAAGGATGCTCCATCTACACTTCAAAGCCGATTCCCAAATTGGTGCTTAAGAGGAGTGCGTTTTGACTTAGACTTGATCTCGATTGATAAGCAAGCTATGTTAAGAAACCTTGATGCTGTCAAACTTGATATCGAGAGGATGTCTGGCTGGCAGAAACTTGTCGACGAGCTTCAAAGAGTTAACCGTATGAATCTCGAAGCCATGTTGACTATGGAGAACGACAAGTCGGAGTGGGATAAAGTTTGTAAGCACCATGATGCAGAAATGGCGAGCATCGCCGATGACAATGCGAGACTTGAGTCTAAAGTTAAGAAACTCAAGGAAGATCTCGCCACTTCTTCCGCTTCGCATTCTCAAAAAGAAGAAGTCTTCCAAAAACAAGTGAGAGATGCTCATGCTGCTCAAAGAGATGCTAAGATGAAACTTGAGGCAGAGCAGCATGTAACTGAAAAATACCGCAAAGATACCACCCAGCTGCTGGAAAGAGTTAACTCCCAAGACCTGGAGATTGCAGCGTTAAAAGATCAACTTTCTAAAGCTGAGAAAGAGCGTGATGAGGCTGTTGCTGGTCAAGTTGCAGCCGAAGAATCTCATGAGGCAACCAAAGCCACTATCAGCTCTACTTTGTTTGACTTTTATATCCACAGCGTCTTGGGGCGTGGAAGCCTCTCATTTCTGGGACCGAAATACGAAATTACTTTGGCTGAAGTATGGGAGGCGGTGGTTGACATGCTTGGAGGTGCTGGCTATGCAGAGGCAGATCTTGAGGCGCTTTATCTGGACGATGAGGCACGTACTGCGCTTGCTAGGGGAAAAGAGCAGTTTGCCAGGGAGTGAGCCAAAGTGGTAGGAGAAGAGCGTTTGGAGAAAGCGCCTTTAACCGACCCCACTCATCTTCCGGCTTCGGTCGACCCTGATTTTTTTGGCTCTAGCTCTTATTCTCCACCTCCTGCAAAAGCTGAAGTTAAGTCCGCCATTACCAAGTCTCCCACTGTTCAAGTCGAGGAGAAGTCCCAAGATGACGCTGAAGCCGAAAACTTTGAAGTCGTCGTGATTAAGCCGACTTCTCCAGGTAACTTCAAGTCTGATTTAGCTCAAGTAGACTACTCGTTCGATTCAACTGAGCTCGATGAATTTCTTGCTTATTACTCAAGTCTTGATGAGTCAATATCTTCCCTTTTTACGGAGAATACTGATTTTAACTTCTTTTCTACTGTAGAGGAAACACTGAATGTTGAACACACTTCTCCTCTTCCAGCTGTTCCTCCTTCATCCCTTCAAGTCACTCCTGCTTCTCAGCCGGGATCGTAGGAAGAACAAATAGGAGCCCTTCAAGGCTTGGATGACCCGCTTGTTTCGTAGGAGCAGAAGACTGGGGAGCTTGAAGAAGGTGAAAGCACTCCAGAGCAAATTTTTACTGACGACACGAAGTTGTCCGATCTCATCACTCCGGTCAGTGAATCTTCTTCAAGGAAGAAAGGGAAGTGCACAACTTCGAAGAAAAGAAGGAAAAGCACTTCTACTACTGGAGAGGAAGCGAAAGTTGACCCAGCTGTACCTCTCTCGCCTTCTTCCCAGTCTTGTTCAGGCCGGCTCGAAAAGATACCTATTAAACCAGGAAAAGGCTCTAAAGGTGGCGAGAAGAAGAAGAAATGATGAGTCTTGATTTACTCTCCTTGTTTTGCTTTTTGCATGTATTGACCGGAGATTGTGCGGGTACCGGTCCCCGCTTGAAACCTGCATATGTACAAAAACTTTATAGTATGGAATAAAATGGTTCTTTTCACTTGTACAATTTCTTATTAGTATATGTGTGAATGCATTTATTCCTTGTTTTTGCACAAGTTTCTTTATTTACTTTATATGATACTGTAGTGAGCTCGTGGTATGATGTTTGAGCGTTGTTTTTATTAATATAGCTATATGCCCCCGTACCACGGCTTACTGCAACATTCTGAAAAGACTTGTATTCTAATTTTAGAGAATAATTCTTCCATTTTGAGGAAATATTATTCTACTTTTATTAGAATACGCTATGCATTGGAGAAGTTTTTCTTTCTCTCTCTTTCTAAACAACACTTCAACTTTCGAGGATGATCACTTTGACTTGTTGAAAAATGGATTCCCCTACGCAGTGAAGCGGAATTCTGAAAATGTTTTGATCTATTTGTCAGAAAGTTATATTTTATCATTGAATGGATCCGCGGGACTGGCGTTAGCTGTTTTACTGGATATTTGTTTGTTCAAATAATCGTAAGTATTCAACTATGGCCTGGAACCTTCTTTCTTAAGAAAGTGCCCCTTTAGTGGTTCCATTAACGAAGTTTTTGGATGTGCCTCGTTAGAGGGCTTTAGTTGTTTAGTGCTTCCGAAGAAAGCTTTGTGCTTCCGTAGAGAAGCATTTTTGGTCTCCTAAGAGAAGCATTTTTGGTCTCCGAAGAGAAGCATTTTTGGTCTTCGAAGAGAAGCATTTTTGCATTTCAGCTCTGGTGAAGTGGGCCTCCGAAGAGGAGCATTTTGCACTTCAACTCCGGTGAAATGTGCCTCCGAAGAGGTCTTTTTGTCATTTCAGCTTTGGTGAAGCGGGCCTCCGAAGAGGAGCACTTTGCACTTCAACTCTGGTGAAATGTGCCTCCAAAGAGGTCTTTTTGGCATTTCAGCTCTGGTGAAGTGGGCCTCCTAAGAGGAGCATTTTGCACTTCAACTCCGATGAAATGTGTCTTCGAAGAGGTTATTTTAGCATTTCAGCTCTGGTGAAGTGGGCCTCCGAAGAGGAGCATTTTGCACTTCAACTCCGGTGAAATGTGCCTCCGAAGAGGTCTTTTTAGCATTTCAGCACTGGTGAAGTGGGCCTCCGAAGAGGAGTATTTTGCACTTCAACTCCGGTGAAATGTGCCTCCGAAGAGGTCTTTTTGGCATTTCAGCTCTGGTGAAGTGGGCCTCCGAAGAGGAGCATTTTGCACTTCAACTCCGGTGAAATGTGCCTCCGAAGAGGTCTTTTTAGCATTTCAGCTCTGGTGAAGTGGGCCTCCGAAGAGGAGCATTTTGCACTTCAACTCCGGTGAAATGTGCTTCCGAAGAGTTGTGCCTCCGAAGAGGGCTTGTGCCTCATTAGAGGGCTTTGTTGCTTGTGTCCTTCCACCATCTGCTTCTTAGCGATTCCTCTTTATGACTCCAAGTATATGTTCCATTCCTTTACAAGTTATTTGCTTTTTTGCCAGAGAAGTGTACTTAATCGTTGAGTGAATCCACGGGGCAGACGCAAGCTACTTTCCCGGATGTTCGTTTGCACAAACAATCGCGGTTGGTTAGCAAGGGTCTAGAACCTTCTTGTCAGGAAGGCACCCGCTTTGGTGGAACTATCAACTATTTGTAAATAGAACTTCTTTTGCAGGAGTTGAATTTTGGAACTTTTGTGGCTTGGCATCCGAATGATTTGTAGGAATCGCTTGGTTTCGTGATGTGTTGCATAGGTAAGCTTTGCTTTGATAGCCTGCAATATTAAATCGACATTTTAGCAATATTTTAAAGATACTTGCATATCGAAATGAAACAGGCATTTTATAGCATTAGAGAACACAAGACTTATAGTTCTTTATTATTGATTCACACTAATTTCTCAGTGGTTTACAATACAAAAGTTATACATCCACCATCATTTTACAAATTTAAGCAACGCTGTTAAGTAAAAAATGGATGCAAGTGATTGTTGTTCCAGAATCTTCGGATTGAATTTCCATTTCCACTGGATTCATAGTTTTGGGTTCATATGCCAAAAAGAATGAAAGATGCCCCAGCTGCAGTTTTGTGGGTAGTTAGCAGTCATCCCAACTTTTGTCTATTGGGTGAGGACCCCCTGTGACAACATTAATGACAAGCTTTTCGGATTCTTGCACTGCAGTGTTGTTGCCAGAGCCAGATTGATGGGCAGGAAGTTGTTGCCCTTGAGTGGATGAGGTTGGGTCGACTCCGTTTTTCTTCTCATATTGTTGCAGTTTTCCCTGTTTCAACAACTCTTCAATCACATTCTTTAGCTGGCGACATTGGTTAGTGTCATGGCCAGGTTGATTGTGAAATCGACAGAATTTCCCATTATGTATTGCACCTCTCCTCATCTCAGGTGGTTTGGGATACTTGACAACATCCTTTGTTGCGAAGAAGATGTTTTCCGGTGTATCTAGTTAAGGGAGTGAAATCCGAAGGATTCAGATGGCGAGGTTTCTTCATTTTTAACCATCTTCCAAATTCACTCGACTTGTTGATAGCTCGCATCAAGTAAGTCAGGATCATACGGGGTTCCGCATTATCTACTTCGGCTAGGGCTAGGTTAAAGCGGCTCAAGAACGACTTGATAGATTCTCCGGGAACTTGCTCAAGGCTAGACAGTGACATTATATCCTTAGCTTTTGAAGCATACAATCTGAACTGTTCCTTGAATTTTCGAGTTAAGTCGGAGAATTGATCTACGGACTGAACTAGTAGCTTTGTGAACCATAGTAGAGCCACTCCTTCCAAGTACACTGGAAAGTATCGGCATTTAATCTCATCTGATGCTCTTGCACCGGTCATATGCCAACCGTACTTATATAGGAAATGATTAGGGTCACTTGTCCCTTTATAGGTCGGGATAGTAGGAGGTACAAATTTCCTTGGAAATTCTGCTTTCAGGATCTTTTCAGTAAACGGAGTTCTGCTTGGTGCAAATCCCCAATCGCTCTCATTTTTTTCCCTCTGCATGCTTTCTTTCATGATTCGACGAACCATCCCTGACAGGTACTCCTCATTGTTCAGAGGCATCGCCGGGCAGACGTCACTTATTCTTTCGGAAGTTTGCCTGGGCAAATGTTCACGAAAAATTGGCTGCGGTCGTGAACCTTCAGCTTGGAAAGGTGGTGCTTCGGCAGTGCCAGCTGCTCGTTGAGGAATACCTTTCTCCCGGGAATTATGGGCTTCTTCATCAAAGGTTGTTTCATGGTTTTCTGGTTGTCGATTTGCCCCAAGTAAAGCGTTTAATCTGTCCATCATCAAAGCGTTTTGAGCTTCAATTTGTTGGTATAATCTAGAAACTACGTCGTCTAATTCAGCCCTTGTGACTCCAATGGTAGGAGTTGCCTGGTTTGATGCTGGGGAAGCTGAAGTTCCCTCGTGAGCATTTCCGGATCTGACAGGTCTACCTTTTCTTCCAGGAGCCATGACTTCAGATAGACTTCTGGTCTTTAAGGAGATTCTTTCTGCAGATCTTTGTGAAGCAATGGTGGGAACACCCCTGAGTTCAATTCTCAGTGAAAGCACCAAAATGTTAACGTAAAAATCGACGCTAACATCCTGGTGTAAATGATAGTAATGTGAAAGCACCACCCGTTGGTATGGGAATAGAATATAAGCAGAAAATAGTAGAAAAGTAAAAAGACAGCAGTTTTATAGTGGTTCGGCTTGTAATTAAGCCTACGTCCACTTTATATTCTTTATTGCTAATTTGATTACAACTCTTTACAATACACTTTGATTACAACACACTTGAGACGAGTAACTAAAACTTTGATGTAAGAGAGCTATTTCAATCCATGTCGGATGTGTAGATCTCCTTTTGAAGTTCGTTGAAGTGTCTTCGGTGTTTGAAGTGTCGGTTGAGTCGAGAAAACAGCAGAGTATAGGTGTTCCAGAAATGAACCAAAAGCCCCCTTCAAGTAGGAGTTGGTGCTGTATTTATAGGGAGATTTCGAAGTTAGTTCGTAGGTCGTGAGCGACCTAAGGGTAGGTCGTAGGTCGTGAGCGACCTAGGGAGCACGGGCTACGACTTAACAGTTTTGCACTTGACCAGTTGAACATATTGACAAGTCATAGGTCGTGAACGGGTTAAGGTAGATTTAGGCTATAGGTCGTTGATGACCTATTGGGCATGGTTTGTGACTTAACAGTGGTAGGTCGTGAGCGACCTAGGAAAAGGCGGCATAAGGAGTTATTTCGGCTTGAAGTTGTAAGTCATGAACGACCTAAGATAGGTTGTTAAGAGCTTTAGGTCGTTAGATCAGTAGGTCGTTGGGTTGCTTTATGATGTTAGGTCGCTCCATCCTTTAGGTCGTTAGGTCGCTGAGTACTTTAGGTTGTTAAGTCCCTTGAGAAGTTAGGTCGTTGAGTGTCTTAGGTCGTTAGGTCGCTTAGTCCTCTAGGTCGTTAGGTTGCTTTAGCTTTTAGGTCGTTAGGTCGCTTTAGCTTTTAGGTCGTTAGGTCGCTGGTACCTTTAGGTCGTTAGGTCGTTGGAGAAGTTAGGTCGCTAGGTCATTGAGTGTTAAGTCGCAGAGTTTTAGGTCGCTCCAAAAAGAGGAGTTAACAAGTCCCACACGTCTCTGAGAAAGATTCAATTATTTTTTCATGATTTGTTCTCGTTTTATGGTAAAAAGTTTTGAGAATTCTTCTGGGTGGGAAGTAAAAAAATGAGAACAAAACCCATTATCATAAAGGTTGTTGAACCAGTGCAAATACCTGTAGATAAAATTGGTGTTGAATATGCGAATATATGATTTTTGTTTGATGATAATAAACATTAATTCATTTAAATGTATTTGTTAATGTACTATTTTATTGTCACAGATTAAATAAATATTTGCTGAATAAAATAAATAACACAGAATTTAAATTCAAACAGATATTTTATTCAAACAAATATTTATTACAATTTTAAATAGTACAAATTTGAGCTCTCACTATAAATATACAATTTGCAATTACAATACATTTCAATTTTACATAACTGCACCTCACTACATTTCACTCATTCACTCATAATTTATCTTCAACTTCAGTCCAGATTGAATCCAGCATCTACGCAATCTACAAAAATACACACTGACGCCGTAAAATTGAAAATAAAATATTTTTGCAGTATAAAATAAAATGTGATTTTGAAAATTTTATTTGCCTCAGTTATTTGGGTTGTTCGTCATCATTTAATTTTGAATTCATCATACACGAACGGTTTGTGACATGCACAGTGTATCACTATACATGCCACAAGGCCGTGCACACCGATATACACTTGATAAATCTACAGGGACAGGTGATCATAAGGTCAAACCCAAATCAAAAGTCGGGTTCAACTCAAGTGAAATACAAATAAAATCATGACACGAGCACAAGGTCGAACCCGAGCTATAAGCTGGATTCAACGCAGGTGCATTACAATATTGTCAAAGTGAATACGGAACATGTACATAAGAAGTGGTGCACTGCAAATACAAGCATGATATGTACAAAGTCAGTGATGTACACATGAACTACATAACTAGAGCTAGCATATCATAACAAGCTCCAGATGGTACACAAGTGGTGCACATGTCAACAATCAATGATGAAGCAATGCAATATGAACCAGACAAGTACACAAGTCATGGCACACTGGAATAAGTAGTGCAACGAAGTGGACATGCAATCAACCAAAGGTAAGTCCAAACACTACAAGTTTACAATGACTCGAAGCAATGAAAAATCAGATGTCCAGAGACCAGACAAACAAGTACATATTCAAGTACTTGAACCAATGGCCAGATTCAAACAACACAAGTGCACCAGGGCAGTTGTACAAATGCAAGTGCAGACAAGCTACATGATCACTGACCGCATATAAAGCAACAACTCAAGTCAGTGCACATCAACCCAATACAAACTACATGAAGTCAATGCACAAACATATATATACATATGTATATACACATGTATATACATACATGTAGTGACAGCATAGCAGACTAACCAAGGTAAACAATGCAAGCTCAAATTGAATCATGTACAAGTGCAGTCTCAGCAAAGAAATACAGCAGCAATAAGCAAGGCTCAACAGGTAAAATGTGCACATATATGGTAGACAGCAGCTACAACTCAAATGCAAGCCAACATACAGTATCACTAAAACATGGACAATGAGACCATAGATGTGTGGATACAAGAAAACTGTAATTACAAGTGACTTCAACAAGTTGATATGCAAACAAAGTATCCAGTGACAACACAAGTGTAGATTCAACAGTACATGCATACACACATACAAATGTATGTATGCACATATATGAAGACACACAGAAATAATCAAACAGGTCAATGAAGATTCAGTGAAGCCAGAAACAACAGAGAAGCCGATGTCGTAGCATAAAGTGCACACGAGTTCAAGTCATTAAACAGCAAAATACAAGTGAGTGTATCAAGTCAGAGCTGTGACAAACAAAGTCAAAATATCATCACAAGACTATCATAACCGAAGTCACCAGCAAATCAACGCCGTGATGACCAAGGCAAAAAGAACGAACCAAGTCAAAATCATCAAGCCGTGGTTGTCAAGAAACCCAAGATGTGAGAATCAAGCAACGAAGTACATGAAATTGAAAAAGTCAGAAATCATCATAATCACTCAAGCAAAATCGAACGGCAAACAAATTATCAGACGAATTCAATTCGAACGTAAATTTAGGAGAATAAACCCTATTTAAACCCGGTAACATCATAGGCCTAAATTATTCGAGTTCAAGCAATATCATAGTGCATAGAACCAATTAGGAACTCGAATCAATGTCGAGGGTAATATAAATCGAAAAGGGGACGTACCAAATTCAAAGCATCATTCAACCTCGATGAATTGAAGCAGCCGCAAGCAACATTCAACAAAAGGATCAAATCGAAGAATATTTCATCACTACAATTCCAAGCGGCGCCTTTTACAAAGCCCTAATTTTTTGAGGAATGAACGAGAACAAAGAAGCAAACATTTTTCAAAGAAGAAGTATCGGGCCGAAGAAATAAAAGAGAAAGGGAAACATATGCTTTATCACTTAATCTATTTTTGGGTCGGCTTTATAATTTAGTTGGGCTTTAATATTTAAATTTAGGGTTTTGTTTTTTAAATTGTATTTAATTTTTGTATTCTTCTTTTAAACTTCTGTGTAATTTCTAGTCGTGTGACTAGGGGACAAAGTACGTGGCGTAGTTTGAGAATTCGCAACTCGGTGGCTGAGTTGTGGTAGGGTTTTGAGCGTAGAGTTAGATTAGTCGATAGTGGGTGTCGCGAGTTTACATGTGTAAGCGTCTGACTACTTAATTTCTAGTAGAAACCTTGGGGGCAGCACGTAGGCAGGGTTTTGCCGAAGTTGGGTAAATCTGTGTGTCCTATTTATGCATTTATTATTCTGCTATTATCCGTGCTGCTATTATTCTACTGTGATCTGTGTTGAAAATATTTTATATAAACTTCCGCAATAATTTTTATAATTAATAGTATCACTCTATTCACCCCCCTCTATGGTGAAATCGATCCTACAAGTGGATCCTTCTTGGTGGAAAACATTAAATTTTCGTGTAATAAATACATGTGCAGGGTCATATTTCCCCAAGAATTTCAAATTTTTTTATCGTGTGGACCGATTTACTTTAAGAGATTTATAAATTATTCTTATAAGGTCATGTTTTGGTAAGAAATAAAGTTTTAATTTTTATAGAAAGAATTTCTAGTAAAGGTGTTTGGAAATCCTCTCTGATAATTATATTTGGGAAAAATATTGATTGATATTCTTTTACTATATGTTTAATCATTCCATCATTATGAGCAATAAAGTTTAATATGTGTATATCTTAGTACACATGTACATCCCTTGAAAAACGTAGAAAAGAAATAAAGTGATCTTGTGCCCTTTTTCATTGTTACTCAAAAAGCTCCAAAAGCGAACCATCCTTTGTTACAGAAAGACTCTTCCAATCTTTGGCTTTTGGAAGTGTACATATGTGGTCAAATATTTCATTATTAATTCATTTTGTGTCGCATTCTTTAGCCTTCCCTTTTGATGATGATGTATTGGATTTACTATAATATTACTTTGATGGTTAAGCTTTCCTTTAATCAAAATAATTTAACAAGCTAGCTCATATAGTGAGATATTATTGATGGCAAGGTTTTGAATAAGTGATTATTAGGCTCAGGTCCCTAATAAGTTTCAAAATACACAGAAACCCCAGTAAAAAATAGTATGTAAATCAGGTCCCTAGAATTAAGTTACTAAGTAATTACATATAGTTATGCAATTATTTACTAAATAATTGCAGACATTTATGCAATTATATCCAAAAGTTGCATAAATTTATGCAATTTTTTCGGTGAATAATTGCGGAAATTTTCGTAATTATTTTGGATAACAATGGCGGAATTTTCCGCAAATTTTTTAAAAATTGCAAAAATTTCCATAATGTTTGGGTGAATAATTGCAGAATTTTCCGCAATTTTTTGAAAAAATTGTAGAAATTAATTTTCGCAATTTTTCAGTGAATAATTGTGGAAATATCTGCAATTTTTTGATATAATTGCATAAATGTCTACGATTATTCACTGAATAATTGCATAAGTGTATGCCATTATTCGGTAACTTAATTCTAGGGACTTAATTTACAAACCTTTTTTTACTAGGGATTTTGTGTATTTTGAAACTTATTAAGGACCTGTGCCAAACTGTCCCTTTGAATAATCTGTATTTAATTAAGTAATTGTATTATGAACATCTACTTTAAATAATATCTTACTTTTCGTACATTGAACTACTTCACATTTCAACTGTTTGTTAGTATAATATAAATAAACGTAAGATCCCAAGTTAATCTTGCGGAATTAATAATCTATGTTGGTTCATTGTTATTTCATAGCATATATGATGCTAAATACATATTTTATCCAAAAATGTTTTTTTTCTTTTTTCTTTTATAACCAACAAAACTACAAAACTTAACAACTAGAAAAATAATACAAAAATGGGAATCTTTCCTTTTAATGGGAATCCATTTTGGTAGCCTCCAAAAATATAATTAATCAACCTAGGTAAATTGATAATTATACATGTCCATTTGGATGAGGACTATATAGATCGTACCCCTTCTTTCATCATATGATGCCTTTTGTCAAAGACATTAGCTCACCAAAATTGTCACGGATGCATTATTACAGTTTATTCAAATAATTAGTGTACCTATGTAATAAAAAATGGTTTGATTATATTTAACACTATCAGATGATCATGACTTTCAGAATTGATTTATACCTTGGTGATTCATGCTTTATACTTGTAGATATTTATCCAATTCGTTCACCTTTAATAAATGAAGTAGCATTTACATTTATATCCATGCATTTACAACTTACCATTAAGGAATGTAGACATTATCTATTTTGAAGGTATCAAATGTTGGAGTAAAAGTTTATGGGTATGAAAGAAGGACGCTATTATATTGTTATTGGTGGTAGGATGAGAGGAAAAGGGAAAATGATTGGGAATTTAAATTGAGGAAAAGTTGGAGAAAGACGCAACTACCCAACGAACTTTCAGTTGAGAGAGTATTTAATATGCCAGCATTTTGTTTGTCTGTCTTAATAAACCTTCTAAGTAATACTAAATCTTTTATTTTTTTATTCTTCTACGTGTTTTCACTACAACAAGTTAGGCCTTTAGTGACAAGTTTCTTTTCTTTAACCCCCTTGTATCATTTTTGGTAACTCAACTCTGTCTTGTTGGTTTTATTATATACTTTTTAAATTTGGATAGACATCTATGAAGATAGATAGACTGTATGATTCAATATACTTTACTTGTTTATAAAGGGTTTATTTTACTCAAAACTTTTTATGCACAACTACTTTTTTACTAGCATTTGGTAACTTCTTAAAGCACTTATCCCTTTGAAGAAATGGCAAAGATCTTTGATAACTAGGTAGATGGTTAATTATCTATGTTCACATCAATTCAATTAGATTGAAAATATATGGCTAGTGGATAATTTATCATATGTATGAAATTTTAAGATGTAGATGGCTGAAGTTCGTTTCACTTCAGATTTTGAAGTATTCAGTGATTAAGACAGTTTACCTTTACATGCATTTTCCAAAAATTAGCGATAATATAGTGTGGGGATTAAATTTTCAGGTAAGAAATTACACAGTTAATGCTACGAACAAAATCTGTAATCTTGTTGAGAAAACTGAACAATATACAACTCGATTGCCATTATGTCAATGAATATAAAATGTCCAATATGATGTCCCTCAAGGCCTAGCAACAAATTAACTGTATTGCGTCAATAATAATAATAATAATAATAATAATAACAACTTCAGGAGTGCTAATGTTGTTTCTTTTTTCATTTATAATTGTCATATTTGAACATTGTAGTATAACTGTTGCAAGTTGGTCTCATTTGCTTCTTTTCTTTTAAAAATACGTATTCAAAGTTCAAACTCGTCAAGTCTTCTGACTTGTCTTTTGATGTAGGAAGCAATTGGTTGGAAAATTAATATCACACAAGTGCAAGGCATGCTAACTGTGTAGGAATCATAAATTCCCAAATGTGTATTTCTATATAAAGAAACCTATGTATATTATATCCGAATATTTTATATTATCAACGATCAGTGGTTAGGTGTTGTTTGCTTGTTTATTCCAATTTTAGATTTTATTTTTGAATTTCTAGTGAAACTCATCTATAATTTTATTTTTTTACTGTCATAAGAAGAATGACTATGGTAGTACCGAATAGCACAGAATGAAGTAGTGTAAGCTTATATACTCTTCATAATTAATTATAACCATGAACTTAATAATAATAATCCTAATTTATTGTCATATACAAGATACCGAAATATGCATGACCGACTTCATTACTCGATTATGACTTGGATGTCAATCTTCATTTCACTAAAGTTTGGTTAAGTAGTTGGAGTTTCCCAACAAGTTATATATTATTTGTTCTATTATATTAATTAAAGAGTTGAGCATCTGTAATGTATGATACTTCACCTGGGCTTGACCATTGCTGGGATGAGTTGAAAGATTGAAGGTTAATTTAATATTCATGTATTTATGAATCAACTATATTATTCTGAAGAATCAAAGTAGAGAAATATAATAATATAGAGTGCATGTGTTGTATTGAAATAACTCCATCTTATATGACGAAGATGGGTACATATCATATCCCTGTTTCGACCTTATAGGATTCCTTCATGTGAACATGCATAATCACTCGCCGCCTCCCACATAATCGATGCTTCTCTAGTATTTGAACACACGCTGTTATACTGTGAATAATTATTATTATATTGCCGCTTTGTATTGTAATGGAGGCAGAAGAGTTATAAACATGCATGTTACTTCCCATTGACAAGAAGCCTTCTTCAGTTGTTGACCAATTTTGTGACTAAAATACTATTACTTTACTTTTGTTACTTCCTGTGTAATGAGACAATGATTTGCATGTGGTCATTCAGTAAGATGCATTCAGGCTCATGATATTTTCTTTGTATTTGCCAAGTCTATTATATTAGGTTGTAAGGAACAAACGATAAAATAACAAAGCCTATACGAACATCCATCATGTGCACATATTTTGCATAGACAAACTATAAAAATAAAACCAGAAAACAACTTTTAATTTTACATGAGGAAATATTAATCTATATCAAAAATTTGCAACGATGTTTGAGTTTGAATAACTCATTGCACACCTTGTTTGCAGTCTTCAGTGGTGTAGCTTGCAATTTCTAAAGCTTCTTTCTTGTGTATTAGATGACATTGTATATATTTTTATGCCTCAACACAAAATACGAATCATCTTCTTTCATTTTGAATTATGATTTTTTGAGTTTTGACTAAATTTATTCTCTTTGGATGAATTTTTTTTCACCTGCTGCTAAATTATATTCAATGTTGAAATGGCAAATTTTGGTTGAGGAATGTTGCATCATTCTAATCTAGACTGAGATGGATGAATGATGACCATCCGGCGCAGCCCCAAATTTGCTCATGATGATGATTGTGTTATTTCTTCTTATAAAAAAATAATACATGTATGTCATTGTACAAAGACACAATAGCATTGTTTGTATATAATTATATATATTAATTTATTTTCAATTTTTTCCACTATTGTTTGTAGCAATTTCTACGTGTCACCTTGATGGTATAAAAAAGTGAATTTAATACTTACATAAAAAGCTAAATGATTTATTCCTTTTATATAAAAGGATAACATTTTTATGAGCTTTATTTGATTAATAAATTCTTTTCCATTTTATGTTAAAAGAACAACGCTTATATTATCTGTATAATTAAGACAATTTCATTATACTACATATACATACTATTTTTTGCTCGAATGGCTTTTTATGTTTTTAGTAAAAATCTTAAGTGTCGTAGGCACTGAATTTCAGCAACAATAAATCCATAGAAAAAAATAAATGTTTCTATCGTTTTAACAAAAGGGTGATCTTTTTTTTAATATTTTTTAACAAAAATATAAATGTTTCTAATTTTTTTACTAGAAAATAAATGATTTTATCTTTTTTTTTACAAGAATTAAATGTTTTAAAAGAAAAAATTGGATATTTATCTTATAGTGAATGGTAATACTACAAGTTTTAGGTAGCATTATTAGCATACTATATATCGATATATGTCTAGTGGTTCGAATCATGTATTGCAAGTTTTGAACATGTGGCCTCTTGAACCAAAATCTGAACACCTAATCATTAGGATTGTGGTGCTTGTGGTGAACGAATGGTTGGTTCAGTTTAATATCAAAACCTATGTAATCATTTAGATAAACAAAAATCGAACTAAATCAAATTGATATTTGTCAAAGCCAAAACCAACCAAATAAAAAATTGTTTAGTTGGTTTAATTGGTTTATCTTTAAGTAAGTTATATTGTCCGGTTGCTTATATAATATATGGATGAAACAAATGATTGAATCCATATTTATATAAATTTGCGATGATATTATAATTTTATAAATCAAAGTACTTTTCTTCCACAACACCAAATAAATTGAAAGAAAAATATTTTTGTTAAGATAATAATATAATTTTTCACAGTTTATTATGTTTCTTATAATCAGTTGACATTTGTTTTAATTGGTTGGTTTATTTTAATAATATCGAAAACCCAAAACGATGAAAGAACTAGTTGTGAGCAATTGTGGGCAATTAATGATGATTTTAGGCTACTTCTAACCAAGAACTAGTTGTGTATATCCTTTGAACAAGAAGTAAAATGTTTTTTTAATCAATGAGCTAGTTTTGTATATCTTTTTAAGAAAATGGTAAAAGAATCTTGGTTTTACAATAAAGCAATTATTTGACTTGTTCACCAAAAGCTTGTTCAATATATTTACTTTTGATCGGTTATAAATTTCGCAATTAGACAATGGATAAAAGTTTTTATCTTTTGATATAAAAATATATCGTTTATTAAAAATTTGTATTATTTTCTTATTTTTTTACACAATAAATAATCTATAGTCCTTGCTTCATTAGCTACATGATATCTCCAGAATTCGCAAACTATCTTTTTGAAATTCGCAATAGAAGCCTTTTTATTCATACACTGCATTTTCGAATGACATTGAGAGTGGGTGCAGTGAAAACATGCCTAGACCTGCTATTGTTATTGATTATTGCAGGTTGCCAAAGGATGCATCGCTTGGTGGTGTGGTGTTAGTGTTTGGGCTACAGCATACCCTTAATGATGTTAATCACTATGCTTTTGTGAGTATGGATTTCTTTGTACGTATGTGTAAAGCATCATTTATATTTAGGGCCCGTTTGGCAAACAAAAGCAAAAGGACTTTTGCTTATTTCAAAAGTCCTTTTGCTTTTAGAATGTTAAAAAGTAAAAAAGTATGAATGGAAAACTTTTGACTTACAAGTCAAAATTGAAAGAAAAAGGTTTAAAAAGTCAAATTTGAAAATTTGAAAATTTAAATTGTAATATTTCAATTTTGAAATTTTCAAATTTTGAAAATTCGAAATTTTAATGTTCAAAATTTGAAAATTTTAAATTTTAAAAATTCAAAATTTTAAAGATCAAAGTTTTGAAATTTGAAATTTTAAAGTTCATTTTATTAAACTGTTTATTTTGTAAGTTCGAATAACAAAGTGGTTTAACTTTGTTTTTATTCTTTATGACAGAGAATGAAAATGGAAGTTTGATTTCAATTAATGAGAACATGTAACCTTACAGATGGTCTGATATAAAGTAGGACGATGACAAACCATAAGATCCAAAATTGATAATGGTGACAAGCATAACCCTAAAAGAAAAGTACCATTAAAAGTTGTTAGTTTATACGATTAAGTTATTATGTCGTTCATTTCTTTTCATTTTTCTTTTTTGTTCCGAACTAGGACCAAAATTTCGTTGTTTCTCACTTGGGTAAAATAAAGATTCATACTTTTACTTAGCAAGCATAGGTTCTTTCTCATAAACTGAAGTAGTTCTCAAACTTAAAAAATGCTAACATATATATAGAAAATTTAAGAATGATATTTTGGAATTTCCTTGACAACATTAAACATAGATGAATTTTCATAGGCCCAGCGCTCTAAAATGCATTTGGTTTCATTTATTTTTACAACTAAGTTGCAACACTTGTCTCTCTTATTTAGACCCATAGGCATCATCTATATTCTAGTGTAAAATAAAATATATGCTCTGAATGCATACACACAAAATAAAACCAGTGGGAGCCACACAAGATCATATATACCAAGTTTCAGATTTTTCATTTCAAAATCAATTTGACATCATCATAACCAGTATTTACAATCGAATATATTCAAGGCAATTAATATGAAATGAAGGAAGGGTTATGCTTATAGTTTAATTATTGAAAATTATATGCAACACAAAATGAGTGGCCACCTTTTATCTATTATAGATGAAGTGAAAACAATAAGTGGCAGCAACCCCTTATTTCCTATCTTTATGCTGATAAGTATTTCAGATTCAATCGATTCAGATGTCAGACTAGTTACACTAAGTCGTGTTCAATTGCATAAACCAATGTTTTGATTTAAATTTTTAATTAAAATTATTGGAATACCATGTTTTAGTAGGAGTTCATGATTAAGCATGCCTATAGCGACCCCTAGTTCCGTACCCTTTGAGTTGATAATAATTCTTCCTCGTTCAATCCAAATTGTACGAAAGAGCGAATAACTAGGGTAAAAAAGAAGGAAGAGATAGAAGAAAAATAAACCAACAACACAGAATCTCACAATCGTAGCGGAACAAAATATAATATATAATAACAGATTTGATAAAAAAGAATCTGTAACTGTTTTTTACTTACAATCATTAGAGTACAAAAATATATACATCAATCTTGATAGTTATAATAACTTGAATTATTAGAGTTATCAAAATCCATTGAAAGCAAAGGTATTTCGTAAGACCTCGTCACATATAAACACGATGGGTTTTTCCCTTACGATAACCAAAACATTTTATATCAAAATTATCTGATATTATAATAGTGTCTAAGTATAAATAATTATTCAAATAGCCGAAATTGTTACAGTAATTAAATTCCAGCATACTAGGCTCTACAAACAAAACTGTGAGGCTCGTATTGGGGAAAGGATTCCATACGAATGATTAGGCCACTGGCGTACCGCCCATCATCGTACACCTCTAGAACAATGTACCGAGAACCATCGCCGGGATTCCAAAGCATGTTACGAATTAGATAATAATCAAGTGAAAGCTGTGTTAAAATGGGTGGAAGGGTTAAGATTTCCTGATGGGATATCATCAAATCTTCATAGATGTGTTGACTTTAAAAATAGTAGATGTCATTTGCTGCTTGTGCACATTTATTTTTGGTTCCAGTTTAAAATATGAAAACAAACAACTCAATTAACTGAGGCAATATCATATTTAATTATATTCTTATTTTTGCAAGTTCCAGTTTGTTTCCATTTTTATTTTTACTGCTTTATTCCTTTGATAGACACAATAGATAAATGTATATAAGTTGGAGCCAGAAGATAGCAAATCAAATTCGAGTATGTGTGAGTGAGTGAGTTAACTGTATATGAGAATGAATAATAATGTTGTATGTGAGAGCGTGAAATGATGTTGTACTTGAAAATGTAAAATATCGTGGAAGCTATGTTGTAAATGTATACTATTGAAATTGTAAAATATTTATCTAAATGAAATTGTAATTTGTTTATTTCAGTCAATGATGCTACAATAGTACTGCAATAAATACATTTAATATATACATATATAAGTGTGTGTTTGTGTCTTTGTGTTTTTTTATCATCAAACAAAAATCATAAATTGTTATATTCTAATTAATATTTTCCAATCAACCAATATATAATTATAACCAACCAGTGAGCTATTATCAGCAAATATAGCACAAATTAACTCTAATTTTACCACAATTCGAAATAATTAGTTTAGGGGAAGAATATACCTATTTTTAATGGATTGACGGCATAGAAGCTTGGAGATTCCAATATGATGAAGATTGTGACTGAATTTTGTGGATTACGGTTACTAGGGACGGAGTTTGATGGAATTAGGCTTAAAAATTTAAGGTTTAAGGGTTTTGGAAAGTAGGAAACGAGGAAGAAAATGGTTCAGCTGAAGCCATGTGCACGATATTCCAACGGCTACCAATGGGCATCGCCGTTTAATTTTCGACGACTTTCCACTACAACAAAACAGTCCTTTTACAATGGGCAATGCCCGTTGTAATACGGTTTTCGCAACGGGCATGTACCCGTTGTAATAGGCCTCGTTGTAATAGATTCACCACATTTTACAACGGGCAAAGCACATTGTAAAAACCGTTGCAGTATACCTTTTAACAATGGGTTATGACCGTTTTAATAGACTATAATACAACGGCCAAAACCCGTTGCAATAGACTAACCATACTAGTTGCATAGCCTGTTTCACAACATGCATTGACCGTTGTAAAAAGCTCATATAACAACGCACATTGCCCGTTGCAAAATAAATGCAAATTTAAAAAAAAATTACAGCAGCATCCATGCAATACATCCATACCAATACTAAATATTATCGTAAAATAATTAAAATCATATACGAAAAGACTAAAAGCTGGAGTCATAGAATTCTAACACTCCAAAAAGTTAGATAAGTTTACATGCCAAATACATAAAGCATTAACACATAACAGTCCGCTACAAATATCATGTTCTAAGTACAATCATACTATACCACAGAGATGAAGTCTTTATGCCACGCGACGGTTGATCCAACGGCCTCTTTGATAGTCTGCATCTCTACTTCTTCCTCGAAAAGATAGCAACAAGGCTCAAATATGGTGGTGGATGTCACTGTTTCTTCCTCGAAAAGAAAAACAAGCATCTTACTACTATGCTTTAGTCTTTCTACTGGTCACTGTATGTGCTATGCATGGAACGAATCATAACAAGTTATTCCTATTTTTAAGTTTTGACCACTAAAGAATACTTAGGAACTGGTAGTTTGTGGTGTGCGGAAATCCTAAAAGCAAACCTGCATTCAATATTGTACTAAACAATTTTTACACCCACGTAACTTTGATGGTAGCCTAAAAACATAATTTGAGTCCAGTTAGTATGTTTATGATTCATAGTCCGTCTAATTCTGTTCATATTTCATGCTCATTTCTGGATAACGACTACTGGGAAGTTTCAACAAGTGATGCTACCCATCTCTAAATTAAAACGTGTTATTTTTTTTTAAATCCTAATTAAAGTGATTCAAACCATGAATTATGGGTAAGCTTTAATTGTATTATGGACATGATAGGAATGCATTGATAATGTTAAGAGATATTTAGTATATGTTAAGAAATAGATTAAGGATGATTCAAAATGCAAGCTTTTTTGTCGTTTGGAAGAAGAGAATAAAAGCATTTTTTGTCTGGGAATTTATTTTCATCAGATAGAAAATGAGAATCCCTTAAGAAGGGTCTTGAACGGTCAAAATGAGAGTAGGGTATGTTCTTTGAGAACGGAAACAAAATTTGAATGGGGCAATTCAACAGAGAAGCAGTTGATGGAACCAGAATTGTGTTTGTATGCCGCGAGCTGATTATTTGAGAGGAGTATTTAAATTGTGATTTTTAATTTAATTGGCATGTAGTTAACTAATTGTTTGATTTGATGTATAATATGCATTTAATTAAAATGACATAGCAGTACTTTAAATTTCAAAATTTCAAAACCACGGATATTAGAAATTTCAAAACTGTTTCATAATTAAGAGATCATTTTTTCATTAATGTGACAAAAAGAGTCATTTTATACTTGGCGCACTTTAAATAGCACTAATAAAGTTATTTTTTCAAAATGTAATTTAAAATAGGTCTGTCAATGGATACTTTTGAACGTGGATAGTGACATCCGCATTTGCATCCGAAACCATTATCCGATATCAGACATCCATAGCTATGGATAAGCATGAATATAAGATATTTATCCGCTCCGCTCATAATTAATAAACTCAAAAAAGTAAATGAAATTAACAAAGTCAGAAATCACAAGCCGTGGGATTATGGTTATACCTTTAAGCTTTTCAAAAGATTATGCAACGGAAACAAACTCAAAAGATTATGCAACTGTCAAAACTGAGTAACAAAGGCTTAAAGGTGCAATCATATACCTTTAAGCTTTTCAAACAATACTGCAGTTTCTTCCTTAGCTAGAGTTTTTTTTCTCTATCCGTGACTAGCTCTACTCCCAGCATCAATCCCCTCCCTCTTATGTCTCGAATAACTGAAAAAGATTCACAAATGCTTTCAAAATTTGATAACACGAGAATTTGGTTCAATATTAAGCTCAGCTAACCAAATAATACAATGGGAAACATTATATTTAGTGTGATAGTATAGAAGAGAAGATCAAGTGTAAAAGAGTTTACTTTCATGCTTTTGCTGAAGTGAAGTCAATCTGTGAATCAAATGAGAACCAACATCAGCATAATGGCTTTGACGCTTCTCCTTGTCGATAACTTTAAGCACTTCAAGTCCCCCAACAGAACATACAGGGTTTCCACCGAATGTATTGAACTATATCTTTTGAGACATCACTTGAGCTATCTCAGTAGTTGTCACTAATGCCCCTAGTAGCAAGCCATTGCCAATACCCTACATTAAGCACTCTATATTTAGTATAACAGTACATACAATGTCCTACCCTTGTCATAATAACCCTAAAGAATAGCTTGTGTAATCAAAGAACTAAGACAACAATAAATCCATTTCCCGTTATATGATGTATCATAAGATCGGTACATAATACTATAAGGAGCTTAAGGCATCTAAGAAGAGGATAAGTAATCAGAAACCTTTGCCATTGTAACAATGTCTGGAACGACACCTTGAGTTTCGAATCCCCAGTAATGACTGCCAGTTGGATCAAACCCACTTTGAACTTCATCAGCTATGCATACACCACCAGCTTTGCGAACAGTGTCATATACCAATTTCGAATACCCAGGTGCTAGTTCAACTACACCTCCCACTCCCTACAAATTGTTGGGAAAAAAACTATTTCAACATGATGTGGTCTTCAACCTCTTTGGCATAACGGGAAGCATCAGATCCAAATGCACCGCGATATGGATCAGGATTCATGACATGATGAATTTCACCTTATAACAAATAGAAAATATGTAAGACAAAATCAGATAAATTTCATTAAAAGTTATGTCATCTTATACAAATGAAATTCCTTGCGAAAATGTAATAAACAGACCCGAGGTATGGGGTATTTCCAGGTATGTAGGGCAGTTAGACCAATTTTGAAAAAAAGGGCATGCCATCATTTTTAATAATTTTTTATAATAATTTTGCATGTTCCTGTCTTTTATCATTTACAAAATAGTTTTGTGAACTGCAAATACTCAAATCAGACAAATGGACAATTGTGGAGAGTAATACTTTCAAGTATGCGCATTTTTGTAAATTCATGTTTAATTCAATTTATGCTTTTCAATTTCAAGGTTCGGAACATATAAGCTTATTGTCATAATAAAGTTACAAAATATAGTTTGTTGAAACATAGTATTCATGGATTCAATTGTTCTCCTGCTCAAATGTATAAGAGATTGCAGTGGTAAAGACGGTATTTTATTATATATTAAGAAAGTAGTATTTGTTTCTACAACAGAATAGTACTGGATCTAGTATTGGAAAAAAAATTGTTTGAATTGTTTGCTTTGTTAACAGGACAAAGCCTCAACTTATTAGGTTTACATTCTAATTATTGTTTCTGTCAATTCTTTGTTCTAATTAAGTTCCTAGTTTTTACTATTAGTAATTTCATGTAATGCAAGTTTGTATTTTCAGTCAAGTACATGTACAAATAGCATTCATATTCATTAAGCTTTTATGCTATTTTCATTTGTATACATGAAATGTTTAAAGAGATTACCAGTTGATCTAAAGCCCATTTTGCCAAACTTAACATCTCTACTACTTGCATTAGAACAAAGTAAATGAATCCACAAAACTATAAAATTTAAAGTTTAAATCAATGGATATGTTCAAGCACTAAATTAAAAAAAAATAGCAGGTTTTATATATAATTTGACTCGATCTAGGTCATCAACTTTGGTTTGTAGATCAGTCTTATTAAACTTATTATATGCAAATGATGAATGGTTTGGTGCATGGTCTCCTGTTTTATTTCTATTTTACTTTACAGTAATCATGATGTTGGTAGTACATTTTTCTTCTTCAAATTTTATTATCCTATATATCTAAAAGTGAGTTAACATTAACTTAGAAAGTTAACAGTACTTGAATATTAAGATTAGGCATGCAAGTACCTTGAAAATTTAGCGGTTTCAGCGGAAAAATATAGCCTGATGGAATCTCTATTGATGCATCATACACCTTGCATGCTTCTTTCCATGTTCTTGCAAGTGCCTGCTAATACATATTGGCTCATGTTTATGACAGCATGCAATAAAATGTACATCCTATAATACTCATTTGGGTTTAGTAACTTTGCATTGAAAATAAAGAGTGAGGCCATGATTCAACTAACATAAACTGAGAACTAAATGAATCTCACACTTAAAAATAAATAAAAAATCATAGTTACCTAAGTGAATTTGTTTCAGGCGACCTACTTCATAAAACACAAACCATAGACCTTTATCGTGCAAAATTTGAACAAATACTTTAGAACATTCTACATAGAAAAAAAATCAAATATGAACATGAATGCAAACTTCCCCTCTTATAAGGATGTGTACATACAACAAATCTTCCAACCTCTGATTCCTATTTTCTCCTTTTTTTTCCAGATGTTTTATGATCCGCATCTTCCCTTACACTATAAATATAATTGAACGAGCCAGATTTGAGAAATCTTAACTTCATTCCTGAAATCAGTCCCAACTTTTAAAACAAGAATAAGTAGAAAAAACGTTTGATACAATTCCTAAAATCACCAAGAAAAAATGTTACAAATATGCTCAATTTCAACAGTACACGCTTTATCATACGATAAGTATAATTTTTAATCTGTAAACCTAAAGCCGTGGGAATCAAGTCACAAATAAACGAAATTGACAAAGTCAGAAAAATCTCAAGCAATCAAACAAAATCGAATGGCCAGAGCATAGCAGTGACGAATTCAAACAAATTTATACGAACGAAAATATAGGAAATCGAATCCTATAAAAACCCTAACATCATCGGCCGTGAAATGCATTCGAGTTCGAGCAAAACAAACGAACAATAAATCAAATCAACAACTCGAATCAAAGTCGAGCATAATTGAAATCAAAGAAACATCACGTACCAATTTATATGAAGCATACACGCTCGACAAATTGAAGCTGCCACAAGCAACAATCAGCAAGCCAAATCAAAGAACATCGAAGTCTACAATCAAACAATATCAAGCGGCGCTTCAATTTAGCAAAACCCTAAATCTGGATTGAGGAACGAACGAACGAGGAATGGCAGCCATTTTCACAAAAAAAGGAACGGAGCAAATAAAAGAGAAACGGGCCGGAGATATAAAAGAAAAAGCGGACCGGCCATTATGAGCGTTGTAAACTTGGTACCTTTTACAACGGGCATTTTGTGACTATTGTAAAATTGTCATCTATTACAACGGGCATTTCATGAACGTTGAAAAATTGACATGTATTACAACGAGCTTGAAAGGACCGTTGTAATAGCATTCTATTACAACGGGCTATCATCGTCTGTTATAAAAAGGGCGTTGTATAGGACATCTATTACAACGGGCCTAAATGGACCATTCTAATAGCCTTCTATTTCAACGGTCAGCCAATGCCCGTTGTAAAAAGGGCGTTGTAATAGGGTATTTTTGTTGTAGTGTTCGACGATAGTTTATTATATTAATTTAATTTTTCTGTCTATTTAAAATAAATTTAGTCTAATTTAATTTATTATTATATTAAAACTTTAAAAAGTATACAATAACCCACTTTTGTTTCTAAAAATTAAAAGGTTATTTTTATTCGTTATATAGTACTTTTTTAACGATTTGATAATTAATTGTTAATTTATAATATATTAACATGATAAATTCATATAAAATCAAATATTTGGTAAAAAAATAATTTTGTCGAACCTTATGTCAAACCAAGTTATTTTTGCATATGGTCAAAACATGAATGGAAAATAAATCTTGATTTTTAGTATTATAGTCATTCGTCGACATTCTAATTTAAACCTTTCATTTGAAGATCAAACGATCTTCAAAATAGATGAAATTCAAACCATATATACTATACTATTTATTTATCTAAGCCGTAAAGTTGGATAAAAAAATAGACAAAAAAAATGGACTACGGACAGGTTATGTTCATAGAAGTTGTCATAACATTATATATTAAGTGTTATACAACTCCTTGGAAAATGATATTTTGAGTCTAATTTTTTTTCTTTCATTTTTTTCATTCTAGCCCTACAGATTGGATAAATACATTATAAAACATACGTGACACGAATTTCGTCTCATTTGAACATAGTTTGACCTTCGAACGAAAGGTTTTACTCCGAATATTTTATGAATTTATAATGTTCAATATATTAAATCCATAATTAGTTATACAATGATTAAAAGATATTTTTAAATTCATCGAACTGTTACACATCATAAATTTCATCGAAGTTGTGTAATGGACAGACTAAAAGTTCATAGATTGATTGTTAAAGTTCGGTTTTCGATAAAATTAAATATCGAATTACACAACAAAAGATTATTGAAAATAGTAATTTAATTAATCGCAAACCGTCGTAAATTTAAAGAATTGATAAAAATACATTCTTTAATTTTTAGGAATTAAATTACTTTTTTTAAATAAATTTCAAATATCTATAATTAATAAGTTATAATAATATGATAAGTCAAATTAATTAAAATAATCAACCATTGAAAGCCGTTGAAAATATCTTGATGGAGCCGTCAGCGGCTATTGGAACCGTTCGTTGCTATTTTGGCTCTTTCTTGTAGTGAACATAGAAGTGCGTACATATTTAATGTCAATGTATTTAGTGATAGAGTTAGGATTATAACATAAAATAATTTTGAAATTTATTATAAATTAATAATTCTATAATAAAATCTCGTTTGAAATAAAAGATATTTTTTATTACATATTTATTATATTGTGATATATTAGTTAAATTATGTAATAAATTTATTTAATATAAAATCCTTAAATAATATGTTATTTGGTGGTAATTAAAAAATGTTTTAATCATGATAAATTTATCACATTAAATAATAACATATTATTTTAAATATTTCTATTTAAGACGTTCAAGGAAGAATATTGATACATTTATTACGACTAGAATACATAACGATTTCCAAGTGCTAGACAATGTATTATTCACATATGTTGGAGGCACCAAGATGTTACGTATTGATGGTTATTGGATACATCTGTCCAATAGTTTTATGTTGGTAATAACAACTGGATCAAACAACAATTCTCGAAGTGACGATATTACATATTTCTTCCCGGTAGTTCCATGTTGGTTAAGCTAATAGGAGATGACTCCACCAACACCAAAAGAATGCACTTCCAACGTGCAAATTAGCTGGCTAGTGATGCTCTTAATTAATATCCCTACTACTAGTAACTTTAGTAGCAGTACGTGCAGGAATAACAATAATATTAAGCTACATTAATACATTAAACATCCACTAATTCTTCCCCATTTAGAAATTGCCACTGCTCCAAATCTTTCAGATGGAAGTAAATGTTGGCATAATAACGTTTGACTTTGCCAGTATCAAAATATTTATGTAATCCGCATGCTCATTTCCTAAATTAAAATAATTTTATAGTCTATAATATTGCAGAATCTTTTCATTAAAAAGCCTAACATATTAGCCCACTCCATCTCTTAACTCGATCATAAATCCCAACACTTCCATTTATCATAAATACACTAGTTACAAAACTCAATTTTTTTTAACGTGTAGAACAAACAGCTGGCAATGTCATCTTCATTCCCTTCATACAAGAGCAGGAACAAAATCCAACACCCAGCAGTCATCGACCACCTGAGCTGCTGCTGCACACGAGGACGGCGATCCAAGCTATTATTCTCTCTCTTTTCCACGTCAAAGTCAACATTGGGCAAGCTCTCTTCATCCAGCGACGATGCCACGAGCTTGAGCTTTAGAAAGAGGAGCGAGAAGAAGAAGATGGTGGTGGAAGAAAGCATAGATGCGGTGAAGGACTCAACGGAGCCTTACGTTGACTTCAGGGAGTCCATGGTGTAGATGATCATGGAAGAGGAGCTGTACACGTGGCATGATCTGGAAGGCTTGGTCTATAGGCTGCTGAGTTTGAATTCGCCGGAGCACCATCATCTTATATTGGATGCTTTCGTTAATATCTGAGATGGGGTGATGATCGCTTCTGACGCATGCATGCTTCTATTTTTATTTATTTATTTATTATTATTTATTTTCTTGATTTTGTGTGGAGTGGAGATGCGGATCGCCTTTTAAGGCGGGAGGCGATGGCTGGATCTCGTAAAGTGTAAACTTTTGACTTAGATAATGAGTGTGTTAGTTGTGTTTGCAGTTGCAAACAAGTAATTATGTGTTCCGTTTTGATTTTTAGTTTAATGGGAGCACTTGTCATCAAATTATTTATACCTACATCACATTTAAAACTAGACGTATAATGTTTAAGTTACATTGAATGATATTAAATTGAAGCTAAATAATTTACATTGACTGTCCAAATCTTAGTTTACAAAGTTGAAAATTAGTTTATAGTTATTTTTTTGAACACATAACTTAGTTGTGTTTAATATTTGAACATAGTTTTCATTTTATTGACCGATATTAATTATTTGAAGCATATCATCCATCATTGTACTTTGAATAGATGAGTAGTTCTGGACAATTACATCTCCCAACCATGTGAATCATTCAGATGGCATGTTGGACAACGGTGGCTATAGAAATTATAGTAAATGTTTCATGTACTTGTTGATGTTTATCTAACAACCAATATCTCAACACTTTGGGTTGTTATTATATCAAATTCATGCTAGGGAAACTAAATAGCTTGGTTTTATTAATTTTCTTTTTAAACACTTGTTGTTTCACTCCGTGTTTTAAGAACTTAATCCAACCGCGATTCAACCATGGTTAACTTTCGACGGTGAAGCGTTATAGTTTTGAAAAAGAAATAACCTTACGCGTACATGAACCCGCGTTTGAACTTCAAAATCCTAAAGAAAAGGAAAAGGACGTAATCCTCACTGAATTGCTTGGGAGTTGGAGGAATTCCAACTTATAATGAGCTATCTCTACCATTTTCCTACCACTGTTCTGGAATGCTAATGTATAAGGACAAAGATTTTAAAACAAATGTCATTATGTCAGTCTGAAAATGTTTATACAGATGGTTATATATCTGTTATATGATAAGTTAACCGGAGGTGAAGCCACCATAAGAATGCGCTTCCAACGTGTAAATTAGCTGGTTAGGGATGCTCTTAAATTCTTAATTAATATCCCTACTACTTGTGTAATTTTAGTAGTAGTATGTGGTAGCATAACCCTAATATTAACGTACATAATATATTAAACATCTACCGGTTCTTCCCCATTTAGAAACTGCCACACTGCAAAATCTTTCAGACCGAAGTAAATGTTGGCATAATACCACTTTTGACTTTCCCAGTATAAATATTTCTATATATAATCTGCCTGCTCACTAGTTCAAAATAATTTTATAGCCTTTACTATTACAGAATCTTTTCAATAAAAACCTAACAAATTAGCCCACTCCGACCACATGGCCCAACTTCTCCATCTCTTAACTCAGTCACGAATCCCAACCCTTCCAAGTTATATTATATCATAAATGTTAGTGATATTTGTATGCAGCAGTATGTCATTTACTTTCTGTTTGTACCATTTCATATGTTGTTAATAATGTAAGCACGTGCACTAGTATATAAGCACGGACTTCCCGCTTGTTTTAGTTGATGAATTCATTTCTCTGTTTCTTATAAATAAAGTTTCAGCTCTATCATGGTATCAGAGCACTAAATCAAACGATTATCACAAATTCAGATCTGAATTCATCCCAATCTCTTTTCTTCAATTCTCTCAAATCGATTAATCATCTACTCATTGAATCGCATCCTTCCAGTTGAATCATGGCGAACAGTGGTGATTTGCAATCAAGATCTGACTCCAATTATACTACCAATACAGCTGTTACTCAGACTTCGAAATCACTTGAGGAAGCATTCAATCACGAATCCACAGACGCAGCTAATCACGGTAACCCTAGATGAGAACAATTTTTTGCTATGGAAGTTTCAGATTGGTACAGCAATTAGAGGGTACGGTTTGCAGAAATTTATAGATGAGACAACTATAATACCGCAACAATTCATTACTGGGCAGGATGGTTTGTTAACTGCTAACGTTGAATATACTGTGTATCAAAGACAGGATAGCTTATTGTGTTCATGGTTGCTTTCTTTAATAAGTCCAAATCTATTAACTCAAGTCATTGGATGCAAAATGTCTCTAGAAGTGTGGAATGCAATACATCAGAGTTTCAATTCCCAAGCGGCAACAAGGATCATGAGCTATAAAAGAAAGCTGCAGAACATCAAGAAGGAAGGCTCAAATGTCAGAGAATATCTGAGCAAAATCAAGAATCTATGTGATCTGCTGGAATCGTCAGGACATAAAGTGAGTGAAACTGAACATGTCCTCAGTATTTTGAATGGTTTGGGTGATGAATTTGAATCTGTGGTAGCAGTTATAACTTCAAAGGAAACAACTCCATCAGTGCAGTATGTTAGTTCTGTTTTACTTGGCCATGAAGGAAGACTTGAGCAGAGAAACAGTGCAGTGCAAGAGTTCTCTATCAACTATGCTGGTAATGTGAAGAATCAACAGTATAACCTTAGATCTGATTCTCCAAGCAATAGTCAGATGCCTCAAACTGGTAGAGGAAGCCAGATGTATGGAAGAAGAGGTATGTATGGTAGAGGAAGAGGCAGGTTCACTAATAATCGGCCGAAATGTCAGATTTGCAAGAAACTCGGTCATACAGCTATACGGTGCTACTTCAGATTTGATTCCAGCCATACAAGCAATCAGCAGATCTCTCCAAATCAAGATACTGTAAAGCCATATCCATACAATATTAATCTGAGTCAGGTACAAGGAAGCACTGGATACAATCCAAGAAATCAAAACTCTCAAGTCAAGCATCAAGACACACTGGCCAAGAACTCAGATATTGAAGACAAAGCGTGGTTTCCTGATTCGGGTGCAACACATCATGTTACTAGTGACTTGTAGAACCTGAACCTTGGAGGAACCGCATACAGAGGTAAAAATTTAATTCATATGGGTAATGGTGCACCAGTTAATATTACTCATGTTGGTCATGCTCAGTTTACCACTGAAAATAGAAATCGAACTTTATTGCTAAGAAATTTGCTACGAGTACCTCAAATTAAAAAGAACTTGATTAGTGTGTCGAAGTTTGCGAATGATAATGATGTCTTCTTTGAATTTCATTCCAACATATGTTTGATCAAAGATAATGTGAGCAAGGAAACTGTGTTACAAGGGAAGCTGCATAATGGATTGTACAAGTTCGATCTCAAAACCGATGGTAATGTTGAAGAAAAAGTTGTATGTTACAATGTAGTTAATAGTGATGTAAATGATGAATACGATATATGGCAAAAAAAGCTTGGTCATCCAAATGAAAGTGTAATGAAGGTAATATTGAATAAAGAAAATCTATTACATTTGAAGTGTATAACGCCTAATATATGCAGTCAATGTCAATTGGGTAAGAGTCATCGATTACCCTTCAAACACTCTGAAACTGTATATCATAACCCACTGGAATTAGTTGAATGCGACCTTTGGGGTCCTGCACCTTTGAGCTTAGATTACGGATATAAATATTATGTTGCCTTTGTAGATGCATATACAAGGTTCACATGGATTTATTTTCTAAAGTTGAAATCAGAGACAGGTGAAGCAGTGCGACAATTTGTTACACAGGTGGAAAGACAGTTTGACAGGAAAGTGAAAATCTTCCAAACTAATGGTGGCTCTGAGTTCAAGCCATTAAGAGAATTCTTCAACAATAAAGGGATAATACACATGTGTACTTGTCCTCATACGTCACAGTAGAATGGCATGGTGGAAAGGAAGCACAGGCATATAGTGGAGATGGGTTTAACTCTGTTAGCACAAGGTTCATTGCCTCTGAAGTTCTGGCCTGAGGCATTTTCAACAGCAGTGTATTTGATCAACTGTTTACCAACCAAAGTGCTAAAGAATACCAGTCCATATGAAGCTATGTATGGCATTAAACCCGAATACAAAAGATTGAAGGTATTCGGATGCTTATGTTTTCCTTTTTTGAGACCGTATACTTCTCATAAATTGGATTTCAGATCAGCTCCATGCACGTTTCTTGGATACGGAACAAGGCAAAAAGGATACAAGTGCTTAACAAGTGAAGGTAAGATTGTTCTGTCAAGACATGTCACTTTTAACGAAAGAGTTTTTCCATTTGCTAATATGGAAATGAAGAATACCAGGAAAGTTATCAATGCGCAGAAATCATTGCCACTCATACCTATGTGTAGCAGGATTGAAGAACATCATGACATTGATGTTACCAACGAAGATGCTGTAGAAAGTCATGAATCACTGGGAACTCAAACTGAAGAAATGAATAATAGTACAAATTATGATTTTGTGCAACATTAGAATGAAACAAGTAATGAAGATTCAAATAATACAAACAGTGCAGCTTCATCCAGTAGTCGAACTCAAGTGGAAGATCAGCCTCAAGGACACCCTATGATGACAAGAGCAAAACACGGCATTTTCAAACCTAAAGTATATGCGATTCAGTGTGTATCTGAAGAACCAGTAAACTTTGAACAAGCCATAAAATGCAGCAAGTGGAGGAAAGCTATGGAAGAGGAGTATAGAGCATTGAGGAATAATGGTACATGGACTTTAGTGTCTCTGCCTAAAAACAAGACAGTGATAGGGTGTCGGTGGACGTATAGACTCAAGCACAATGCAGATGGAACTGTAGATAAGTACAAAGCTCGACTCGTAGCGAAAGGTTTTACACAACAACCAGGATTTGATTTCAAGGAGACATTCTCACCGGTAGTAAAGCCTACTACAATTAGAGTAATGCTTACCATTGCGTTACATAATGGTTGGTTGGTGAAACAATTGGATGTTCATAATGCGTTCTTGAATGGAGAATTGGAGGAAGAGGTGTATATGGAGCAACCAAAGGGGTTTGAAGACAATCAAAATTATCACATGGTATGCAAGTTGAATAAAGCTTTGTACGGGTTGAAACAAGCGCCTCGAGTATGGTTTGAGAAATTAAAAGCAACATTGGTGAAACTTGGATTTAGTCATACAAAATCCGATAATTCATTGTTCATAAGAAGAAGCAGCAATCATGTTACTTATGTTCTCGTATACGTCGATGATTTTGTCATAACTGGAAGTAGCATGATAGAAATAGATAGATTAACTAAGTATTTAAATGAGCAATTCAAATTAAAGGATCTTGGGTTACTTAATTTTTTCTTGGGCATTGAAGTTAATAGAACTGAAGATGGAGGTCTTCTTCTAAGTCAAGCAAATTATATTCGAAGTATACTGAAGAAAGCTGGGATGGATAAAGCGAAAGCTTCAAATACACCCATGGTGACAAACCTTTAGCTATCAAAGAATTCAGGTGATCCTATCGACAATCCACATCTTTATAGGAGCATTGTGGGTGCTCTGCAGTACCTTACCATCACCAGACCCAAGATATCTTTCAGCGTAAATAAAGTTTGTCAATTTATGCAAAACCCAACAAGTGAACATTGGAAGGAGGTAAATAGAATTCTAAGATACTTAGGTGGAACAGTGCAGTATGGACTAAAGTTATATTCTAGTGAATCATTGAAAATCAGCGCATTTGCTGATGCTGATTGGGCTGCTGACAGAGATGACAGGAAGTCAGTTAGTGGATATTGTGTGTATTTGGGCAGAAATATGGTGTCTTGGTGTTCAAAGAAACAATCGACTGTGTTGAGATCGAGTGCAGAGGCAGAATATAGAAGCGTAGCGAGCACTGTTTCTGAAATTATGTGGCTGCAGTCCCTGTTATCAGAAGTGTTGAACGATGAACTAAAGCATGCTACAGTTTGGTGTGACAATGCAAGTGCTGTGATGTTAGCTGCCAATCCCGTATTACATTCAAGGACGAAGCACATTGAACTGGATATCTATTTTGTGAGAGAACAAGTAGCAAAAGGGAAGATTTGTATTAATCATATACCAGCATTATACCAAAAGGCTGATATATTAACTAAATCACTGTCATGTTCTAGGTTTATAAATTTGAGGAAGGAATTAAATGTAGATGTTGTTGCAGATATGAAGAAAGGTGAAAGCAGGAGCTAAACTGTCAAAGAAGAAGATGAAGAGAGGTTGAATTGTGGGAGAGTGTTAGTGATATTTGTATGCATGTCATTTACTTTCTGTTTATACCATTTCATATGTTGTTAATAATGTAAGCACGTGCACTAGTATATAAGCACGGACTTCCAGCTTGTTTTAGTTGATGAATTCATTTCTCTGTTTCTTATAAATAAAGTTTCAGCTCTATCAATAAATATACCAGTTATAAAACTCACTTTTTTTAACTAAATTATAGAACAGCAAATAGTAGGCAATGTCGTCCTCTACTTCTCCTTCATTCTCTTCCTGCAAGCGAAGGTACAAAATGAAACAACCAGCAGTTGTCGACCTGAACTGCAGCTGCACACGTGGACGGCGATCCAAGCTATTGTTCTGGCACACTATCTTTGAAAGAGGTGACAATAAATCAAATCTAATACAACAAAGCAGACTACTATTGTTTCAAAGTAACAACGGTCAGTTGGAACAGAGATAGGTTGAACATAAATTGTTTTTGCTCTTTCTAAATTCTGATAAATGATAATGCTGCAAAATATATCCTCAATTTGGGGTACTGTCTAATTTATTATCGGTAAGAGCATCCCAACAAAAGGTCAACCAACTGCTGACTGACCCCCAACATGGGGTGGGTGAGCCCATTTTTGGGCTCGCCACTGACTGTCCATGTCGCTTTGACGACCTTGACAATCAGCGATTTATCCGACACTAACAATGTCGGGTAGACATTATTAAAATAATATCGGTTAAATCAAAGGAAATATACAGTCTGAACTAACTTTGTCATATTATCCGCCGGATAATATATATGGCAAAGTTAATTTATAATAAAACCTTGTCTTTCTCTCTATTTTGAATCGAACTTTTTAACGCACTTAGTAAACAAGCTCAACTATTAGTACAATGTTTGTCATTATTTGGTCATCTTCAGAGTTGCTGGTACTTATGAAATCCTACATTGAGGCGATCGTATACACGAAATGAAGTTGTGTAGAGGTGTGTATGTAAATCATGAAGGGTTTTGGAACATCTTGATACTAAGTTTGACTGTGCCATATCAAAATATTTATATAATCTGCATGCTCCTTTCCTAAATTAGTATAATTTTATAGGCTTTAATATTGCATAATCTTTTCATTAAAACGCCTAACAAATTAGCCCACTCCATCTCTTAACTCAGTCACAAATCCCAACACTTCCATTTATCACAAATACACCAGTTACAAAACTCAAAAAATTTTAACGTGTAGAACAAACAACAAGGCAATGTCATCTTCATTCCCTTCATACAAGAGTAGGAACAAAATCAAACACCCAGCAGTCGTCGACCTGAACTGAGCTGCACACGTGGACGGCAATCCAAGCTATTCTCTCTCTTTTCCAAGTCAAAGTCAACGCTGGGCAAGCTCCCTTCATCCAGCGACGATGGCATGAGTTTGAGCTTTAGAAAGAGGAGGGAGAAGAAGGTGGTGGAAGAAAGCATAGCGGTAGTGAAGGACTCAACGGAGCCGTACGTCGACTTCAGAGAGTCAATGGTGGAGATGATCGTGGAAGAGGAGCTGTACACGTGGCATGATGTGGACGGTCTGGTCCACAGGCTGCTGAGTTTGAATTCTCCGGAGCACCATCATGTTATTTTGGGTGCTTTCGTTGATACCTGTGATGGGGTGTTCTCCTCACGTGATCATCGCTTCTGATGCACGCATGCATGTTTCTTTTTCTTTTTCTTTTTTTCTTTTTTTCTTGATTTTGTGTGTAGTGGAGATGCGGATCACGTTTTAAGGCGGGAGGCGATGGCTGGATCTCGTAAAGTGTAAACTTTTGACTTAGATAATGAGTGTGTTAGTTGTGTCTGCAGTTGCTAAGTAATTCCTGTGTTCCGTTTTGATTTTTAGTTTAATGGGAGCATTTGTCATCCAATTATTTGCGTGCATCACTTTTTTTTTTCCTCCATGAAATGAACATGTAATTTGCGATATGCTAACTCTTGCGATCATGCAGGAGAACATAAAGTTAAACATAAGGCTTTAACTTTGGGCATATTTTAGAGCTATGCCTCCTACTTATAATTTTATAGTAATATTCGGTAGCATAACACTAATAAAGTACATAAATACATTAAGCTGCCGGCCCAAACATTGGGTTGCCCAAGCCCATTCATATTTGAGAAACAATTCTGAAATGTGAAAAAGAAAAGTGTTGCACATATTATTTTCTATTAAAATTTTATTTTGAATATTTATAAGTATAAATCTTTTTATGTTGCCCCTAGCCCAGGGGTTGCCCCAGCCCATGGACTTGGTGGGCTACCCTCTGGGCCGGGCCTGATTAAGCATAAACTAATTCTATTCAATTTAAAATCTAGCACACTGCAACATCTTTCATTTAAAGCCGCGTTTACGACGAAAGAAAACAGGGTATTTTGAGCGGAGAAGATGATGAACGACGAATGCATTTGCAGCTACGAATGGTGTATTTGAATGAGGCATTTGAGCATGACATTTAAGTTTTGATTTTTAATTTAATTGATTTATAGTTAACAATTATTTATTTTTTTATGTTATATAATTTAATTAAAATGAAATAACAGTACAGAAATTGAAATACATCTAAACTAATTAACATACATTAAAAAATACACTGATAAAATGCAAAAATAACATAATAGAATTATAATTATAGTAAAAATCCTGTTTGTTGCCACCACCTTGCTTTATCAGATAAGATTTGTAGTTTGCAGAAAGTTGTTCGGCTGCAACTGATGACGTTAACAACTCCTTTGTCATTTTGTCGTTAAGGACATTGAATAAATCTTTATTATTGAGCTGCATAACAACTATCATCATTTCGTCAAAATTAAATTCTCCTCCTGCTCCAAGACATTTGACGCGAGCAACCATATCTACGTAGTTTACAAAATTTCCTGTTGAGTCTACGTTGTTTATGTTCAGACTGTCTGAAGTCGTACGAGATTTTTTCATGTCTTTCGTGCTCTACGTCAATGATGTTATAAAACTTCTCATCGGCTTCTCCACGACGTCTTCTCGAACTGCTATATGCATCAAAAAATATACCAATGTACCGAGTTTGTTGCACTAGAGTTTGTTGTAATAGTGGATTGATTGGTGAATTCAAATTTGGAATTTGTTGTGGCTGTACGACTTGTGTATCATCTAGTTGACTATAAAACCCCTCAAAAGCCCATGCTCTATCAAACTGGGTTGCATAGAAGGAGGAGTAAATTGTTGCAGTTGTTCTTGTGTAGAAGCAGACGTGTACGATGTTTTTCCAGTTGGATTCATCCCTTTAAAACAATTATTGCATCAGCTTTACATTTTCAAGCGTTGCTTTTCTATTTTTTTAAATAATCGTTTCAAATTCCTATAAGAAATAAAATTAATAAATGATTACAAAAAAATTACATATATGAAAAATACCTTTACACGATCACTCCGTCACTCCCCGTTGTTTATAACGGTTTGTTTACGAGTATCCCAACGAGGACCAGTTTTATTGCACAAGCTTTCCCATCCAACCCAATCTCTACTTAAACGTCGTATTTATATCGGATTTTTGCTTCGCCTATTGGTTCAATATCGTCAATGTCTTCTATAGTTAGGTTGAACATTTCCGCTATAACTTTATGCATTCCCTTTTTATTTTTACTGTAGACAGAATACGCTTCTTAGTAAAAATTACAAAACTGAGAAGAAATATGTTTTGATAGCAACAAGCTAGGGCATATGAAGAAGGATTTCCACTAAGGAACCAGCAGGTTGTGACTACTTATTCATTTAACGATGTTCCAGCTTCGTCAAGTGCTCCATCGGCGAAGGAAAATGAAAAGAGCATCGTTATACAGGGTGTGCTTTCTATTTCTAATACACTTATACGTGTTTTATTCGATACTAGGGTTTCATATTCCTTTATATATAGTGATTTGGTATGATTGGGATTGAAATCCAAGATAGTTCACTAATCATTGATTGTCACAAAGCCTATTGGAGGATCAACTAGCCTTTGCAAGCTTTATCGAGACTTAGCCTTATTGAGTCATGAATTTGTTTGCTTGTGACCGCTTTGTTTTAAGTTTTGCAGGGTTCGTATCATCAAAAAAAATCATAAACTGTTATATTCTAATTAATATTTTCGAATCATCCAATATATGATTATAATCAACCGATGGTCTATTGTCAATAAATATAAGCCAAAATTAACACTAATTTTATCATAATTCGAAACAATTAGTTTAGGGGAAGAATATACCTATTTTTTGATGGATCGAAGGCGTAGAAGCTTGAAGATTCCAATCTGATGAAAATCGCGAGGGATTTTTGTGGACTACGGCAGCTAGAGACAGATTTTGGAGGAATCGGGGTTAAAATTTTTAGGTTTTAGGGGTTTGGAAAGTAAGAAATGAGAAAGAAAATGGTTTAGTTGAAGCCATTTTCGTGATATTCCAACGGCTATTGACTACCATCAACGGTTAATTTTCCACGACTTTCGACGGTAATTTATCATATTAATTTAAATTTTCTCTCTATTTAAAATAAATTTAGTTTAATTTAATTTGTTATTAAAATTTTAAATAGTTTACAATAACCCACTTTTGTTTCTAAATATTAAAAAAGTTATTTTATTCATTATGCAAGACTTTTTTAATGAGTTGATAATTAATGTGAATTTCAAATGTATGTAACATAATAAATTATATAAAATAAAATATTTTGTAGAAAAATAATTTTTTTAAATTATATGTCGATCCAAGTTATTTTCTGCATGCGGTCGAAATATGAAAGAAAAATAAATATGTTTAAGGTATAAATCTTATTTTTTTTAATTTATTACCATTCTTCGACATTTAGATTTAAACCTTTCATTCGAAGGTCAAACGATCTTCAAACGAGACAGAATTCAAACTTTATGTACTATATTATGTATTTATCTAATTCGTAAAGTTGGATTTAAAAAAAATAGACAAACAAAATTTGGACTTCAAACAGGTCATTTTCATCGAAGTTGTCATAATAATATATATTAAGTGTTATACAACTCCTTGGAAAATGATATATCTTGAGCCTAATCTTTTTCCTTCCATTTTTTTCCATTCTAACCCAACGGATTGGATAAATACATTACAAAATATACGTGACACGAATTTCGTCTTGTTTGAACATTGTTTGACCTTCGAACGAAAGGTTTTTAATTCGTATATAGATGAACAACTATAAATTAGAGAATCAAGTTGGCACCCTAAATTTATTTACTTATTATCATATTTTGGAAGTAGGTCCAAAAAACTTTGGATCAACATAAGATCTAAAAAAAAATATTTTCTATCGACTATTTCTTTTATATGAATTTATAATGTTAAATATATTAAAATTTATAATTAGATACATAAGGATTAAAAAATATTTTTAAATTCATGATGCTAATACGCGTCATAAATTTCACCGAAGTTGTATAATGGACAAACTCAAAGTTGCATAGACCGATCATTTGAGTTCGATTTTCAATTAAATTAAATGTTGAATTACACAACAAAAAATTGTCGAAAATAGTAATTTAATTAATTACAAACCGTCGTAAAATTGAATAAAAATATCTTCATCAATTTTTAGGAATTAAATTAGTATTTTTAAATAAATTTTAAATTTCTATAATTAGTAAGTTATAACAATGCGATAAATTAAATAATTAAATTAACTAGCCATCGAAAACATCTTGAAGGAGCCGTCGGCGGCCGTTGAAACCACCTGTTGCTATTTAGACTCTTACTCATAGTGAACATAGCAATGCGTACATAATTAATGTCTACGTATTTAGTGATAAAGTTAGGGTTATAACATAAGTAATTCTGAAATATATTATAAATTAATAATTCTGTAATAAAATCTCTTTTGAATTAAAAGATATTTGTTTTTTCTATTACATATTTGTTATATTGTAATATATTAGTTAGATTATGAAATTAAATTTATTTAACATAAAATCCTTAAATAATATGTTATTTGGTAATAATTAAAATGTTTTAATCATGAGAAATTTATCATTTTAAATAATAACATAGTATTTTAAATATTTCTATTTTAGATATTTCAAGAAAGAAGATTGATACATTCATTAATATCAGAATACATAACGATTTCCAAATGTTAGGTAGTGTATTATTCACAAATATTGGTGACACAAAGATGTTAGGTACTGATGAATATTGGATACATATGAAGTAATCCGTCTTATAGTTTCATGTTGGCTAATAACAACTGGATCAAATAGGAATTCTCAAAGTGACGATAGTACTTCCAACGTGCAAATTAGCTGGCTAGTGATGCTCTTAATTAATATCCCTACTACTAGTAATTTTAGTAGTAGTACGTGCAAGAATAACAATAATATTAAACTACATTAATACATTAAACATCCACTAATTCTTTCCCATTTAGAAATTGCCACTGCTCAAAATCTTTCAGATCGAAGTAAATGTTGGCATAATAACGTTTGACTTTGCCAGTACCAAAATATTTATATGGGGTTTTGGACCAAAGGTCCCTATTCTCCAAACCCATGCACAAAAAGTGCCTACTTATAAATCCATGTAAATTAGGTCTCTGTTTTGTTATTTTTTACCAAATTGTCCCCTTCTAGAAAATCGGTCCAGCATTAAAATCAGGGGCAAAAGTAGCATAAATTAGTAAAAAACTAAAAATATGGACCAAATTTTCATAACTTTGTCGAGAGGGGTTTTTAGCATTATCTTTCAATTCTAGGGACTTGGCAGTCGTTCCTTGTATTTATATAATCTGCATGCTCATTTCCTAAACTAAAATAATTTTATAGTCTTTAATATTGCAGAATCTTTTCATTAAAACTCCTAACAAATTAGCCCACTCCATCTCTTAACTCAGTCACAAATCCCAACACTTCCATTTATCATAAATATAAATATACCAGTAAAAAAACTCAAATTTTTTAACGTGTAGAACAAACAGCCGGCAATGTCATCTTCATTCCCTTCATGTCGACCTGAACTGCAACTGCACATGTGGACGGCGATCAAAGCTATTATCTCTCTTTTCCAAGTCAAAGTCAACGCCGGGCAAGCTCTCTTCATCCAGTGATGATGCCATGAGCTCGAGCTTTAAGAAGAGGAGGGAGAAGAAGAAGGTGGTGGAAGAAAGCATAGCGGTGGTGAAGGAGTCAACAGAGCCGTACGTTGACTTCATAGAGTCGATGGAGCAGATGATACACTACAAAAATATATTTAATTAAAGACCGTAAATTAGAAACTGAAAATTTTCAGTTTCTAATTAAAGACCAATTAATAACTAAAAAAATCAGTCGTTGATTTTATATATTAAAGACTAAAATATAGTCTGTAATTGGTCTGTATTACTCGAGATTGTTCAATGATCGAATTTCGGTCTTTAATCTGTACTTAGATAACTAAACATGCAATGGTTGAGATTTTCTAATCATCTTAAATTCAACTGCTATTGTTAATGATCCATGCGATAGTTTTTGAGTTTTTTTTCTAGAAATTAATAAATTTCACATAAAATGAAACGTGGCCACTTCCTTCCTTCATTTAAGGTCACACCTACAAAATTTCTCCACTTCTTCCTTTAAAGATATAAACTATCACACTTCCCACGTACAGAAATAAACCCATCCCTTTTCTCATCTTGCATGTTCATCAATACAGCGTATACTCATCTAACTTCATGAAATTACTCTTTTGTTTCTAGAAAATCTTGCCTTTGATTCAAACAGGTCTAAGCAAGAAGACTTAGATATATAGGCAATTTACATCCATTGTTCACTGTTGGAAAATCATGCTCAAAGTGCTGCCTTGGTTTTGGAATGAAACTTTCAGAGTGGAAGGATCTGGAAAGCCATGTTTAACAAGTCAGCACCCGAACCGCCCACATCATTCACCACATCAGCACTTGAAATTTCACTTTCAATCGCATCTTTCATCGAAACTTTCAAAGAGGATGGAAACTTTCGGGTTGGATCCTAATTGAAATTGCCTGCATCAGCACCTGAACCGTCTTCCTTGCATCTTTCACTGCCCACACAAATAGATCGGAACGGTCCGAATCGCCATTGCAAATTGATTGCATTGGTGATTTGTTTGTGCTTGATTTGGATATCGGAAGGTGCGTGTTTGAGTCTGAAAGCTTCTGAATTAGCTTTGTCTTGTCGGCGACTGACATGGAGAAGCTTCAGTGGGAAATTGTGCAATTAGCTTCTAGTTATTGGATCTTGGGCAAACGTGGAGGGCAGGGGTGTGCATTTGGGCTTTCTTTTGAACAGGCAAATCTCATGTTTACAATGTTGACGAGTCTATCAAGAGGAATATTTTGATTGTTTAGTAGAAGTGTATTTGAGTATGTAATGGATCTTAAACCATGTATTTGGGTATTTAATGGATCTTGTTTATATTACTTAAAAGATGGTTGTGTATTAGATTTTGATCCATGTACTTTTTTGTTTTTAAAATGTAATAGATTTATATGTTTTGTTAAGAATATACAAGCCTATGTAAACACAAATTAATATATTTGTTAATATACGTAAATAGCTAATACATTTGTAATCTAAGACTGATTAGTAACAATATCTCAGTCTTTAAAATTCTGTCTTTAAACAAATTTAAAACTGAAATTTCGGTCTTTAAATTTTAAGACTGAATGTATAGTCTCAAATATTTCTTGGGACTCGAGAAACTATGACCGAAATAATTAGTTTTTAATCAATCTTTAAAGACAATGTAAAGACCGAACTATGTAGTTGAAGACTGAAATTTTCAGTCTTTAATTTAGCTTATTATAGTAGTGATAGTGGAGGAAGAATTGTACACGTGGCATGATTTGGACTGTCTGGTTTATAGGTTGTTGAGTTTGAATTCTCCAGCGCACCATCATCTTATATTGGGTGCTTTCGTTGACATCTGCGATGGGGTGTTCTCGTCACGTGATGATCGCTTCTGATGCATGCATGCATGCATGGGTTTTCTTTTTTATATTTGTTTACTGATTTTTTGTGGAGTGAAGATGCGGATCACCTTTTATGGCCGACCGTGGTGACTGGATCTCATAGAGTGTAATCTTTTGACTTGGATAATGAGTGTGTTAGTTGTGTTTGCAGTAGCAAGTAATTTATATAAATTTCCATTCTGTGATAAAAACAAATATTCATACAACAATCATATACAATACTTGTTAGACGGAGCCAAAAACTTTTTAATGGATTTATACAAAGTAAAACGTATTATGCAATAATTTTTACAATGATTTATTTACATTCTAAGAAACACATAACCTAAATCGTCGTTTTCGTCATCTTAAAAACGCATACACAAAATCCTAAGCATCGACTCTAATTAATCCAAACCAGCCCTAATACGCGTATACGTTAATTAATCAACACATATACACTAATTAATGCACATATACACTAAACAATTTTTTTTCCAACATTTAAATGATAAACAGTTATAATAACAACCTAATTAGCATTCAATAGGGTATAACAAACAATCAATAGGGTATTATGCAATGAAATGAAACGATACAGATAGCCTGGTTTCTCCTTTGGACTACTTGCTATGAGATAGACCAGGCCGTGACTTATCTACTTGGCCCAATATCCATTTCACCAAAATATGTATAAATAGAGAGTGCAAGCCTGTATCATATTATTATTCTCTGTATACAAAAATATAAGAAATAAAGCAGTTTATATTCTTTCTCTTCAAATCTTTATATGGTATCAAAGCATTTCATGCCTAACAGCAAAAATGCCATGCCATTGATCAAGATCAGATCTAGAATCATCATATCAAGATCAGGCTGCATATTTTTTGAATCATCTAAGAATCAAATAGATTCTCATCATCTTTTTCTGTTCCTTCCCTATTTTCAATCAAGATCATATATAATATCATCATATCAAGATTGAATCGTGTTTCATTCTGAATCATCTGAGAAATACAATATTTCTCATCATCTCAGTTCTTCGCTTACCTACCTGAATCAAGATTATTGATCAAAGCTTCTGCTGTGCCTCGCCTAGGAATTCAAGAATTTTCCTGGCTGCCCAGTCTTCTTTTCTCCCTTAGTAAATTTTTTTTTAAATCACTCTTCTTGATTTCTGAATCAATGGCTGAAGGAGATCAGGATGTCTCTACCTCCTCCAGCACGGCCAACACTAATGTCAGATTCAATCCAACTGAAGAACTCTTGAAAGAGATAGTCAAACCTCAAAGTCAACTATTGTCTATTCAACTGGATAAGACCAATTTCTTGCTTTGGAAGTTTCAAGTCGAAACAGCAATCAAAGCATATGGGCTGGAGCAATATATCCAAGGTACCATAATCGTACCACCAAAGTACACTACAGACAAGGATGGAAAGCTTGTCAGTAATCAAGAATTCATAATGCATCAAAGACAAGACAGTCTAGTCAGTTCATGGCTAATATCATCAATAAGTGCTAATCTACTTCCTCAGCTAATTGGATGCAATTCATCTCATGAGATCTGGTCCACAATAGAACAGATCTTTAGTACTCAGTCAGCAGCCAAGATTATGTACTACAAAAGACAATTGCAAAATGTCAAAAAGGAAAATTAGTCAATGAGAGATTATCTTGTAAAGGTTAAAACCTTGTGTGATCACTTAACTTCTGCAGGGCACAAGGTGAGTGACACTGAACATATTCTATCAATTCTTGGAGGATTAGATGATGAATATGAATCAGTGGTAGCTGTTATATCATCAAAGGAAACTCTACCCACAATTCAATATGTTCACTCTACCCTACTATCTCATGAGGGTAGATTGGATCTCAAGAAGTCATCTATATCAGACATGTCTCTGAATTTCATTTCAAACAACAAAACCAAGAGTCAAGAAAAGGCTTCTGGTAACAGAAGTCAACAGTATAACAATCAGAGAGGTGGTCAGTCCTCTAGATCACGAGGAAAGGGTGGAAGATGGTTCAACAATAGTGGAAACAATAGACCCAGATGTCAGATCTGTGAGAGGATTGGTCATATTGCTAGCAAATGCTACTTTAGATTCGACAGTAACTATACTCCATCACAGCAGAACAACAATAGGGATAGAAACTATAATCCAGTGAAAATGTGATAAGTGCTCAACAAGAAATCAGAGGTCAAAGTGATTGCAACAATAATGACAATGCAAAGTTGAAGACATTACTGATAGCATCTGGTACACTGACTCTAGAGCTACAAATCATGTCACTAATAACTTGGCAAACTTAAATCTTGGCAACAAGGAATATAAAAGTACACAATCTTTACTTATGGGGAATGGTGAGTCTGTAAAATTTTCACATACTAGAAGTGCATATATAATAGGAAAGAAACAGTTATACTTGCATAATTTATTAAGAGTACCTTCTATCAAGAAAAATTTATTAAGTGTGTCACAATTTGCCAAAGATAATAATGTGTTCTTTGAATTCTTTCCAAATTACTGTCTAGTCAGAGATATTCTAACAAAAGATATTCTCTTACAAGGTAGAGAAATTAAGGGATTGTATACTTTCAATGTTGATAATTCAAGAACATCTGGATGTAAAGGAAAATGGTGTAATATTTCTGTAACGACCCAGAATTTTGAACAAATTAAATTGTAAATATTTAATTAATTTTAAATATTTGAAACGATAATTTAATTTGAATCCCCAATATATCTATGAATTTGGCGATTAAATTATAAAATTTAATCTATTGAACTGGGTAAAAATTTGAATCTTCAGTTTTAAGCTGATTAAAATATTTCAAACGCTTGTAAAATTCATATTGATAATACTGAAGATAATAGAAGCTTCAGAAACTAATTTGAAAGTGATTTGTTCAGATTTGAATTTTATTGTTCGAATCGATATTTAAAAATAGTCAATTTTCACACAGTCTCGGAATTCGACGAAACCAGTTCCATTCGGTCCGTAATATTGAATTATTACCGGATTTCCAATTTCGTATTTTTCAGAGTTGTTATGTGTGCACACGATAGATAGACGCATTGAAATTTAAACGGATTCAATTTAAATTTAAATTTTAAATTGGTCACGTCAATTACTTTTCGTCCCTTAATCACGCCCTAGTGTTTACGCCCAAAATCATGAAGTTTATCGTGCAACCCATGTTCTCCTGTGTCTCCTTTTTCTTTTTTAAAAATGCACGCGGCAAATCATTTCCAAAACGAGGCAGACGAAAATAGATTTATGCAATGGCGGAGCTTTGAATCTCCAGTATACTTCACTATTACCTTGATTTCGAAATTCATTCTCGTTCAAATCCAAACGAAAAAAAATCGAGCAGCACTTTCCCTCTCCTCCATTTCGCTGTTCGAGTCAATCCTCATTTTAAATATAAAAAAAATAGGCCGAAGCCTGGGAGGTCGGAACGGAATCGCGATCGAGTCGCGAGTGGACAAGGGCGATCGACGATCGAGGTGAGGGTGAATCAAAGGCGGCAATTGTCGTTGGTTCGACGATGGAGTTGCGGCGACACGAGCTAGGGCATGGTGAGGCCGATGGCGATAGGGCGGCGCGCATGCTCGAGGGGGTCCGTGGTCTCGGGAGTCGCGATGGTGGTAGGTAGCTCGCGTGGTTCGCGATGTCAGGCGAGGCGGCGACAAGATGGAAGGAATTTCGACCTGGGTTCGCAAAATTGTTCTTTTGTGAGGTATATTTTGCTCTGTTTGTTTAAGCGTAATCTGAGTGTTATTAGGAAAAAATATTTACAGAGAAAAATAATAAAGTAGAAATTTTTAAAATGTTAGATTCAAAATCTGTATGGGTTATTAACATTTAAAATGCAGCTATATATATAGTAGGGAAAATTTATAGTAAGGTTTCAAAAGGAAGAAAATTTGTTTAAATTAATTGTAACAACCCGCATATCTATCGATTTTATATTTAAATATGATATTTAAATATTTTATCGTTAGTCGGATATTAGTACGAAAAGCTACTTTTTGCATGCGGTCAAATTAGGACTCGAGACCACTTCCATTGAGTTCAAAATGACATTTGCGATCTTTTTGAGTGTAAACTTCGATATGTTTGGAGTAGGTGGAATTTTCGTCACTTTTTCCCGCCTTTGACTTGAGTTGGACTGCACCTTCTAACTCAGCCCCAACCCACCTCCTCTTCCTCACTTTATCAAACACTTGAAGCTTTATCAAAAATGGTGGAGGGAATGGGAAATTAAAACTCCGAAGTCTTCTTCTTCATTGCTAATCCAACACCTATTCCAAATTCAAGTGAAGAACATAGATTCAAGCGTGTGGTTGATTCTTGCTTTGCTTTTAAGCCTCTCCATCATCAATTTCGTGGAAAAGGTGAGATTTTTATCTCACACTCTCGTCTATATCTATCTTGGACTGTTGGGAATGGTTCCCTATCATTTTAGCATGCACATTTGCATTTGGTTTGGATTGGATTGGCGAAAAACCCAAAATTTTAGTGTTTTGGTGAAAAACTGCACTTAGGTCGTTCTGCCTCCATAGGTCGCCCAGAACTGTAGCTCGTTCGTGTTGAAAAGTCACGCAGTGTTAGGTCGTTCACGAGTTAAAGGCTTAGGTCGTTCACGAGTTAACTCCGTAAGTCGTTTGCAGTTAGGTCGTTCACCACTTTTAGGTCGCGAGTCTTAGGTCGCGACTTTTAGGTCGCGTGTCCTTAGGTCGCGAGTTTTAGGTCGTGAGTTTTAGGTCGCGAGTTTTAGGTCGCGTACCCCTTTAGGTCGCGAATCCTTTAGGTCGTGTACCCCTTTATGTCGCGTACCCAGTTAGGTCGCGCGCCTCTGTATCACGTTAGGTCGCAACCTTCCTTAGGTCGCTCGACCCCTCCACCTTAGGTCGCTGGAACCTTAGGTCGCGTACCCAGTTAGGTCGCGCGCCTCTGTATCACGTTAGGTCGCAACCTTCCTTAGGTCGCTCGACCCCTCCACCTTAGGTCGCTGGAACCTTAGGTCGCGTACCAGTTAGGTCGCGCACTCTTATAGGTCGCTCGTGAGTTAACACTTAGGTCGTTTGACCTGTTTCCCACTTAGGTCGTAGGTCGCATGATCCATTAGGTCGCATGGCCCCTTAGGTCGTTTGGCTTCTCGTGGCCGCTTATCTTCAAACGTGAATTTATGTGATTCGATTTGTTTCAACAATCGTTTTGTGACTTGTCACTCTAAAGATATGAAGGTTTCAATATTAGTAGTAAATATCAAAGCTCTTTCATCAAAACGATTTCAACTCTATTTTTATTACAAAGCTCTTTTTCCTAAACCGTTTTCTAATCTACTAGTATATACAAGCCTTTACTTCACTCGGATGAGAAATCGACTTAAACGACTTAGTAAAACGAGTGGTATGAAACGCTTGCGTTCACTTCGTCGGTTAGCTCTTGGACTTGTTCGATTGAACCCTTTTTGTGACAATTTCCTAGTGAAGATTTACAGCTTGTTCATAAATATTTAAGTTAAGCAAGTGGTTATGGGACATGAAGCTAAACTCATATATTTACTAGCTTGGTGTGATTGACACTTCTCGTTGATCATGACGATCATTCTTATGATTTAGACTAGCAATTGTGCGATGTCTCTTTGTTTGCAAGGTTAGACTAGTCCTCATTGGTGTGATTCCGACTCACACATATCTATTTGCCTGCGAGGTTAGTCTAGACACCACTTGTGTGATTCCATTCACACATACCTTTTTGTTTGCGAGGTTAGACTAGACACCACTTGTGTGATTCCACTCACACATACCTTTTTGCTTTTTGGTTAGTCTAGACCTCAATCTGTGTGATTCCAACTCACACATATGGGGTAGCTCCCCATGGTCTTCGGACCATCATGTGATAGGCCTCTTTCTCTATTTATGATTTCTGGATTTCTTGCTTTGATTTCTGGATTTTTTTTTATGTCATTGACTTGCTATGAGTACAAGTTTAGGGTATGATGCCCTCTTTGGATCTTTGAGAAGATTCTTGTGATATTGATCATTTCTCATCGGTTGATCTCCTATTGATCATCATTTGCATACTTATAGTAGTATGTCAGTATGGATATTTTATGTTTATGCCATATCTTTTATTTTATATCATGTCATCTGATATTTATAGCTAGACTGATCTGTTTATTATTTTCTTAAATAATACTCGGGTCAGACCGAGATGTTACAAGTGCTTCTGCTTGACTTCCTCCCGGGATTTGCTACTCTGACTTTTGGCTAACTATTTAGTTTAGCAGTTTTTGTTGTATACACTTGAGATATGGACTCATAGTTGTATTCTTTTGGTATAGCACGTGTTGCTATTCTTTTGTATTATTGTGGATCTCTTTGACCACTACTCTGATGTACACTTTCATGTGTTAGTTATATATTCATATCTTCTTCCGCCTTTGTGATATGGATGTCTGTGACTGATTTGTGTTATGTTTATTTCTATGTTTGTTTCTGAAGATTATTTTATAGCCACCGTGTGATAAGCAATCACATGGATGGTCGCTCCTCAACAGCCTTATTCTCCGTGCTAGTTGACAGCACTACATCGTAGTGTTCTTGGCTAGCGTGGGTATTGAGGTGGGGCGTCACATTAATTTACTCAATTATTTTTAGTCACTAAGAAATTTTGTTTTATTTAATGTATAAAAATAGAATATTGAATAATTTGGTAAGAAAGAAGAAAAATTGAGTTTTAAAATTAAATTGTAGTTAAATAAAATTATAAAAGGGGAAATGGGTTAATTAAAACTATCAAAAAATAAAAATTGATTTATTTAATTGGTTCGAATGTTAATTTATTTGTATAATATTTATACAAGGTCAAAATCACAAAGTAAACAAACTGGAATGGAAATGGATTGCAAAACAAAAGGCAAAGGTGAGATTTTTCTCACTCAAAATTAATTGCAGTTTTTGACTGATTGATTGCTATTGGATGTGATATTAGATATAGTAGGATATATCTATATATATAGCAATATATAGATATTGGCATATGTATATATTGGATTGATTGATTTTCCGCACTGTATAGCGGATGAGACCCTATTGCGTCGTTATTAAGCGGATTGATATTTTATAAATCTCAAATACCGCGATATTCCACCTCGAAGTGGAATTGGTATTGTGCTAACGTCTTTGGTTGTAGAAAAACAGGTTGGAGGGATCCAACTGGATTCCTCAACTGTATTTATTTATTTACAGATATTGTTATATATTCTGTTATCATATGATGATATATGATGTTTGTTGTTGTGATAGACTAATTGGTGCGTTGCATCATCAGATCCAATTTTGAAAGTTTAAAAATAACGATGTTGATTTTAAAAGAGATTTTTAAAGTGATTTTTGGAAAGTATACGTTTTATTAAATTTTTGAATTTATTTATCTTAAATAAATAAATGTTATAAATTTAAAGTTATGAAAATTCTAATGTTTGTGAAATATAACTGAAAGGTGATTTTTGAAATAAATAGTTAAGTAATTTATAAAATAGTTTAAATTTGGATTTTTGAATTATTAAAAACGATATATATAAAAGATGTACAAAATTGATATTTATCAATTAAAAGTATTGGAATTTTAAAACGAGTTTTTATAAGTGTTAGAAATTTATAGAATTATAAATTGTGAAGATATGAAATTTATAGAATTATAAATTGTGAAGATATGAAATTTATAAAATTATAAATTGTGAAGATATGAAATTTATAGAATTATAAATTGTGAAAATATAAAGTTTATAGATTTATAAAGTATGAAGTTATAAAATGAATGAAATTGTAGAATAAAAGATTTATAAGAAATTCACTTATAAATTGGATTTTTGCTTTTAAATGGAATATTGATCGAATTGTTAATAAAGAAGATTTATAAATCAAAGTTGTTATAAAATAGAAATAGAATTTATAAACGTTGTTTTATAAATTCGAAATCAATTGAATTTGATAAATTAAATATAGGAGATTATTAAAGAAGATATATTCGCGATTTTGGATAGCGAATTTTTATTGAAATAAAATGTGTAGAAAAGATTGAAATTTGGATTAGTAAAGTATATTCACGATTTTGGACAGTGAATATATTATTGAATAAAATGCATATGTTTTGGGGAAGTGATTTTAAAAATGGAGTTAATTGTTTTAACGATGTTTTAAATGTGTTAAATATCGAAACCATAGATTTCAACATTTATTGTTGAAATAGACGTTTTCGAGAAATAAGGAAATGGTGGACTATAACACTGTTGTTATAGTAAAAGATTTCCGAAAGGAAATGTTTTTATCTAGTATTGAGATTTATATACCTATCTTAAAATTCGAATCCCTATACTAGTGATTTTTGAGTCGTCGTAACGATGTTTTACGTAACATTCGTTTTGACTCAAATAGATTTCCTTAAAGAATGAAATATATACTTAATATTGATTTAAGTATATCGAATATTTTCAAATGTTGAAAATAAATAGATTTGTGAATTACTTATTATTAAATAAGTACGGAAATGTTTTCCAAAATGAAATGAGGCGTTTTGAGAATTTATCTTTGTAAAGATAAATTGAAAGGGAATATTTGAAATCGATTGAAAATCAAATATCTGTAGATATTTGAAAATATATAAATTCACTATGGAATTTATAAAAGAAATGGAAATTCGTTTTGAAAATAAACGTTGATTTGTTTTTAAAGTGTGGAAATTTTATATCTTGTAAAGATATTTTTGAAAATAAATAATTTGGAAAATTATTTGGAATCTGATGATGTTGCGCATCTTTATTGATAGTTAAATAACCAACTATCAATAATTACCTTGAATAGGTATTTGTTGTGAATTGGATGAATTTGAATGCCACACTTATTTTTGAATAAGCGCTCACTATTCGGGTTAGCCGGGAAAGGACCATGGGGTTGTATAACCCATTCCGAATATGTGATACGTCGTAATGAATCGCATTTGATGACTGGTGTTGAAGACCAGATATTTTTGAAAACGGAAGGATTACCGTCGAGTTACTCTACATCGGCTGATCTTCGATTTAGAGGTTTTATCACCCTTAGTGACGGGAAGTCCGAACATGATTGAAAATTATCCGGAATTGCAAGGGCTTCGTGAGGAGTGCCTTCGGTTCTGTTCAATCCCGGAACAGACTTGTATAGATTGTGTGTCTGACGTTACAAATTGAGATATAAAGCTAATTTCTTTCAAATACATATCTGTTGGTGGCGGAGAATTTATTCTCTTAGCTTAACACCCTTCTCTGAGACGTACGAGCTCAGAGGTTATGTAGTTGAAATTTATCAGCGATATATTCCCAATTTGGTAATGTGACATGCTGAGTGTTGCTGTGTGATGATCAGTGTTTGGTCATTTGTGATATGATCATTTGTTTGATCATTTATCTTTGTGATCATAGGTTGATCATCTGTTTACCCGAAGCATGGCTTTGGTGACAAAGCGTGGCTACCCGGAAATGGTCAAAACAGGAAGGATGCGGCAAGGTTCTAGGGAGTAGCGCCCCTTAGTGTATGTCATTCCTTCTGGATAAAGGTGGTATCATTGTATGGAGCCCAGATACTTAACCTATGTAGATGCTGCGAGTTTATTACTTTATGGTAGTAGGAAATTGAGGATCCTCGGGAAGATCGGTTACGATCGGGGGATGGCATACGCATGTTAGTAGTTACCTATTTTTGCAGAGGTAACCCGGCCTTGTGTTGGCAGAGATCCGGTTAGGTTCTCGGGACGTCATTCCAGAGGCGTTCCTTCGTGGCATAGGAAGTTCCTTAGCCTGACCATTTGTTGGAAATCCAAAGAAACAATACGAGACTTGTACGGTTTTAGTTGTAGAACCTATCATTCAATTATGGTGGCGCCCCACTGTTTGGATGGTAGCTATAGTAGGCATAACGTGAAATGCCTATCCTGGCTAAGATTTATATTATACATTCGAAATGATTTTTCTACACTATGCACTAATAATAATATCAAAAATGATTTGATTTTGCGTATCAAGCATCTTTGACTATCATAAGGAGAAATCTTCTCCGATTCTGCGTTTGCATTGTGTGTGTGTGCGGGAGGCCTTATGGTAGTCTCATTTTTCAAAAGCATTGCGAAATTGACTTTAAAATTATCCTGCTTTTGTTTTAAAGATAAAACTGTTTTACGATCTCACACCAGTCACCATGACTGACTCGGAGTTTATTGTTTCCCTTCTAAACTCTGGTGCCCACCAATTTCCACACGGGCAGTCTAGAGTTATGTTATCAGGATATTCTGGAGCTTTGGAAGCAAGCTAAATGACGAGACGTAGTATTTGTATCTGATATTATTTATTCCGCTGTGTATTCTGTATGAGGACAAGTTATATAACTGTCCATTGATGTGATGTGTTGTATTGAGTTGTATATTGACTCTGTTGATGTATGTATAAACTGATAAAATTCTTTGTTTAAAAGATTACTGATTATCTATTATATTTTTGTTCCACAGCGAATGTGAGATTCTGATATTGTTCTGTTTCTGTTGTTGTTTTGTTGTTCTTCTTTCTTTTTCTTCTATTTTCTTCTTCTTCTACCTTTTTCTTCTTTCTTAAACCATCATGGTTCGCATTTCCGTTCATTTTGAGTTAATCAATGGAGATTAGTGTTTAATCAAGAGGTACGGAAAAGCGGGCTTTGACAAAGTGGTATCAGAGCATATGGTTAAGTGACTACCCTGCTCTGTTGGGTGTTACTCATTAGAGATAGAGTCAGCATTACTCTAGAATGAGTTGAGTATTATAATAGATATGAGCGCGTATTTGTTAGTGAATATAAAATTATTTTGTATTGTGATGATTGGTTTATTGAGTGGCATATAAACCTTCATCGGCACAGTCTGCAAAACTGTATCGAAGGGGTTTCTAAACACTTGAATAGAACAATTCGGCACAATATTGTTTAAATTGGGTAAATGAAATAATTTTACCTCGATTATATTTTTGTATATAAAGGAAATAATTTTCTGTGAATTATTATGATATATGGATGTATGGTTGTTAGGAAGTGATGATGTTAATTATCATCATTAATATATATGTGGAAATTATATATATGAAATTGAAATTAAAACAAAGAATTAAGAAATAAAATCCATATACAAATAGAATTTGTGAATATGAAATATTAATGTGATTCATAATTCGAAATAGAATTCCAGGAAAGATAATTGAAGATAAAATTCATAATGAAATGTGAACAAGTTAATAACTTATAACATATTTGAAATCTGATTGGAATTAAGTTAAATGAAATTAAATTGTGTTTGTAAATGAACAAATGAGATAACATTTGTAAATAAATGAAATTGTGAATGAATAAATAAAATTTGCAATTGTAAGTGCAAGAAAATGAAATTGAATATTAAAATTCATTTTGAATTTGTAAGTAAGTAAGACTGAATTGAATTTAGATTTGTGGAAAACAAAGTGAACTATTAAACCAAAATTAGTAGGTGAAGCTAATTGAATGAAGTGAATAAGATTAAAACTGAATGTTGAAACCAAATTTGAATAAAGAGTGGATTAGAATTTGTAATGAATTAGTAATGGGGACTAATTTAAAATAATCAGTTGTAAATTGATAAATTCAATATTCGGAAGAGTAGATAGAATTCAAATAAAATTGAAATTGTGAATTAAATTCAAATGAAATTTGAAATGTAAAAATTGAATCATAATGGATATATAACTTCAATAATGAACTTAAAGATGATATAAGCAGTTATATTGAAAATTTTGTAATAGAATTTGCAAAATGATTTGAATATTGTAACTAGATATTATGGCTAGTAGGATATACATGTGTATTAAAGGAAATAGAATTGGATTTGATTTCAAAGATAAATTTGAATTGCTCGACAAAAGGTATGTATTTTAAATTTCTATATGAGATTTGTTGATTTCTTCTCTAGCCGCTTGGTTTTTTCTTTTCTTTTTGAAATCTGAGAGTCCGTAGGGACGTTTTGTAGTCGTGTCGTGTTAGCCGCGCAAAGGAGACGCTGGCGAAACTTTTCGAAAATTTAGGGCGTTAGAAAATTTTTGAGAAAATTTTTAAAGTTTGAAAATTTGATAAAACTATTTGAATTTGTGAAGTAAATAGTAGACGAGTTAAGGACCGTTTTTCCTGACTTGTAATTTCGGGACGAAATTCTTTTAAGGGGGGAAGTTTGTAACGACCCAGAATTTTGAACAAATTAAATTGTAAATATTTAATTAATTTTAAATATTTGAAACGACAATTTAATTTGAATCCCTAATATATCTATGAATTTGGCGATTAAATTATAAAATTTAACCTATTGAACTGGATAAAAATTTGAATCTTCAGTTTTAAGCTGATTAAAATATTTCAAACGCTTGTAAAATTCATATATTGATAATACTGAAGATAATAGAAGCTTCAAAAACGAATTTGAAAGTGATTTGTTCAGATTTGAATTTTATTGTTCGAATCGATATTTAAAAATAGTCAATTTTCACACCGTCTCGGAATTCGACGAAACCAGTTCCATTCGGTCCGTAATATTGAATTATTACCGGATTTCCAATTTTGTATTTTTCAGAGTTGTTATGTGTGCACACGATAGATAGACGCATTGAAATTTAAACGGATTCAATTTAAATTTAAATTTTAAATTGGTCACGTCAATTACTTTTCGTCCCTTAATCACGCCCCGGTGTTTACGCCTAAAATCACGAAGTTTATCGTGCAACCCATGTTCTCCTGTCTCTCCTTTCTCTTTTTTAAAAATGCACGTGGCAAATCATTTCCAAAACGAGGCAGACGAAAATAGATTTTTGCAATGGCGGAGCTTTGAATCTCCAGTATACTTCACTATGACCTTGATTTCGAATTCATTCTCGTTCAAATCCAAACGAAAAAAAATCGAGCAGCACTTTCCCTCTCCTCCATTTCGCTGTTCGAGTCGATCCTCATTTAAAAAAAAATAGGCCGAAGCCTGGGATGTCGGAACGGAATCGCGATCGAGTCGCGAGTGGACAAGGGCGATCGACGATCGAGGTAAGGGTGAATCGAAGGCGGCAATTGTCGTTGGTTCGACGATGGAGTTGCGGCGACACGAGCTAGGGCATGGTGAGGCCGATGGCGATAGGGCGGCGCGCATGCTCGAGGGGGTCCGTGGTCTCGGGAGTCGCGATGGTGGTGGGTAGCTCGCGTGGTTCGCGACGTCAGGCGAGGCGGCGACAAGATGGAAGGAATTTCGACCTGGGTTCGCAAAATTGTTCTTTTGTGAGGTATATTTTGCTCTGTTTGTTTAAGCGTAATCTGAGTGTTATTAGGAAAAAATATTTATAGAGAAAAATAATAAAGTAGAAAATTTTAAAATGTTAGATTCAAAATCTGTATGGGTTATTAACATTTAAAATGCAGCTATATATATATAGTAGGGAAAATTTATAGTAAGGTTTCAAAAGGAAGAAAATTTGTTTAAATTAATTTACTCAATTATTTTTAGTCACTAAGAAATTTTGTTTTATTTAATGTATAAAAATAGAATATTGAATAATTTGGTAAGAAAGAAGAATAATTGAGTTTTAAAATTAAATTGTAGTTAAATAAAATTATAAAAGGGGAAATGGGTTAATTAAAACAATCAAAAAATAAAAATTGATTTATTTAATTGGTTCGAATGTTAATTTATTTGTATAATATTTATACAAGGTCAAAATCACAAAGTAAACAAACTGGAATGGAAATGGATTGCAAAATAAAAGGTAAAGGTGAGATTTTTCTCACTCAAAATTAATTGCAGTTTTTGACTGATTGATTGCTATTGGATGTGATATTAGATATAGTAGGATATATCTATATATATAGCAATATATACATATTGGCATATGTATATATTGGATTGATTGATTTCCCGCACTGTATAGCGGATGAGACCCTATTGCACCGTTATTAAGCGGATTGATATTTTATAAATCCCATATACCGCAATATTCCACCTCGAAGTGGAATTGGTATTGTGCTAACGTCTTTGGATGCAGGAAAACAGGTTGGAGGGATCCAACTGGATTCCTCAACTGTATTTATTTATTTACAGATATTGTTATATATTCTGTTATCATATGATGATATATGATGTTTGTTGTTGTGATAGACTAATTGGTGCGTTGCATCATCAGATCCAATTTTGAAAGTTTATAAATAACGATGTTGATTTTAAAAGAGATTTTTAAAGTGATTTTTGGAAAGTATACGTTTTATTAAATTTTTGAATTTATTTATCTTAAATAAATAAATGTTATAAATTTAAAGTTATGAAAATTCTAATGTTTGTGAAATATAACTGAAAGGTGATTTTTGAAATAAATAGTTAAGTAATTTATAAAATAGTTTAAATTTGGATTTTTGAATTATTAAAAAAGATGTATATAAAAGATGTACAAAATTGATATTTATCAATTAAAAGTATTAGAATTTTAAAACGAGTTTTTATAAGTGTTAGAAATTTATAGAATTATAAATTGTGAAGATATGAAATTTATAGAATTATAAATTGTGAAGATATGAAATTTATAGAATTATAAATTGTGAAGATATGAAATTTATAGAATTATAAATTGTGAAAATATGAAGTTTATAGATTTATAAAGTATGAAGTTATAAAATGAATGAAATTGTAGAATAAAAGATTTATAAGAAATTCACTTATAAATTGGATTTTTGCCTTTAAATGGAATATTGATCGAATTGTTAATAAAGAAGATTTATAAATCAAAGTTGTTATAAAATAGAAATAGAATTTATAAACGTTGTTTTATAAATTCAAAATCAATTGAATTTGATAAATTAAATATGGGAGATTATTAAAGAAGATATATTCGTGATTTTGGATAGCGAATTTTTATTGAAATAAAATGTGTAGAAAAGATTGAAATTTGGATTAGTAAAGTATATTCACAATTTTGGATAGTGAATATATTATTGAATAAAATGCATATGTTTTGGGGAAGTGATTTTAAAAATGGAGTTAATTGTTTTAACGATGTTTTAAATGTGTTAAATATCGAAACCATAGATTTCAACATTTATTGTTGAAATAGACGTTTTCGAGAAATAAGGAAATGGTGGACTATAACACTGTTGTTATAGTAAATGATTTCCGAAAGGAAATGTTTTTATCTAGTATTGAGATTTATATACCTATCTTAAAATTCGAATCCCTATACTAGTGATTTTTGAGTCGTCGTAACGATGTTTTACGTAACATTCGTTTTGACTCAAATAGATTTCCTTAAAGAATGAAATATATACTTAATATTGATTTAAGTATATCGAATATTTTCAAATTTTGAAAATAAATAGATTTGTGAATTACTTATTATTAAATAAGTATGGAAATGTTTTCCAAAATGAAATGAGACGTTTTGAGAATTTATCTTTGTAAAGATAAATTGAAAGGGAATATTTGAAATCGATTGAAAATCAAATATCTGTAGATATTTGAAAATATATAAATTCACTATGGAATTTATAAAAGAAATGGAAATTCGTTTTGAAAATAAACGTTGATTTATTTTGAAAGTGTGGAAATTTTATATCTTGTAAAGATATTTTTGAAAATAAATAATTTGGAAAATTATTTGGAATCTGATGATGTTGCGCATCTTTATTGATAGTTAAATAACCAACTATCAATAATTACCTTGAATAGGTATTTGTTGTGAATCAGATGAATTTGAATGCCACACTTATTTTTGAATAAGCGCTCACTATTCGGGTTAGCCGGAAAAGGACCATGGGGTCGTATAACCCATTCCGAATATGTGATACGTCGTAATGAATCGCATTTGATGACTGGTGTTGAAGACCGAATATTTTTGAAAACGAAAGGATTTCCGTCGAGTTACTCTACATCGGCTAATCTACGATTTAGATGTTTTATCACCCTTAGTGACGGGAAGTCCGAACATGATTGAAAATTATCCAGAATTGCAAGGGCTTCGTGAGGAGTGCCTTCGGTTCTGTTCAATCCCGGAACAGACTTGTATGGATTGTGTGTCTGACGTTACAAATTGAGATATAAAGCTAATTTCTTTCAAATACATATCTGTTGGTGGCGGAGAATTTATTCTCTTAGCTTAACACCCTTCTCTGAGACGTACGAGCTCAGAGGTTATGTAGTTGAAATTTATCAGCGATGCATTCCCAATTTGGTAATGTGACATGCTGAGTGTTGCTGTGTGATGATCAGTGTTTGGTCATTTGTGATATGATCATTTGTTTGATCATTTATCTTTGTGATCATAGGTTGATCATCTATTGACCCGAAGCATGGCTTTGGTGACAAAGCGTAGCTTTGTGGACGAGACTTCGTCGGACCTCACAACCCGGAAATGGTCAAAACAGGAAGGATGCAGCAAGGTTCTAGGGAGTAGCACCCCTTATTGTATGTCATTCCTTCTGGATAAAGGTGGTATCATGGTATGGAGCCCAGATACTTAACCTATGTAGATGCTGCGAGTTTATTACTTTGTGGTAGTTGGAAATCGAGGATCCTCGGGAAGATCGGTTACGATCGGGGGATGGCATACGCGTGTTAGTAGTTACCTATTTTTGCAGAGGTAACCCGGCCTTGTGTTGGCAGAGATCCGGTTAGGTTCTCGGGACGTCATTCCAGAGGCGTTCCTTCATGGCATAGGAAGTTCCTTAGCCTGACCATTTGTTGGAAATCCAAAGAAACAATACGAGACTTGTACGGTTTTAGTTGTAGAACCTATCATTCACTTATGGTGGCGCCCCACTATTTGGATGGTAGCTATAGTAGGCATAACGTGAAATGCCTATGCTGGCTAAGATTTATATTATACTTTCGAAATGATTTTTCTACACTATGCACTAATAATAATATCAAAAATGATTTGATTTTGCGTATCAAGCATCTTTGACTATCATAAGGAGAAATCTTCTCCGATTCTGCGTTTGCATTGTGTGTGTGTGCGGGAGGCCTTATGGTAGTCTCATTTTTCAAAAGCATTGCGAAATTGACTTTAAAATTATCCTGCTTTTGTTTTAAAGATAAAACTGTTTTACGATCTCACACCAGTCACCATGACTGACTCGGAGTTTATTGTTTCCCTTCTAAACTCTGGGTGCCCACCAATTTCCACACGGGCAGTCTAGAGTTATGTTATCAGGATATTCTGGATATTCTGGAGCTTTGGAAGCAAGCTGGATGGCGAGACGCAGTATTTGTATCTGATATTATTTATTCCGCTATGTATTCTGTATGAGGACAAGTTATATAACTGTCCATTGATGTGATGTGTTGTATTGAGTTGTATATTGACTCTGTTGATGTATGTATAAACTGATAAAATTCTTTGTTTAAAAGATTACTGATTACCTATTATATTTTTGTTCCGCTGCGAATGTGAGATTCTGATATTGTTCTGTTTCTATTGTTGTTTTGTTGTTCTTCTTTCTTTTTCTTCTATTTTCTTCTTCTTCTACCTTTTTCTTCTTTCTTAAACCATCATGGTTCGCATTTCCGTTCATTTTGAGTTAATCAATGGAGATTAGTGTTTAATCAAGAGGTACGGAAAAGCGGGCTTTGACAAAGTGGTATCAGAGCATATGGTTAAGTGACTACCCTGCTCTGTTGGGTGTTACTCATTAGAGATAGAGTCAGTAGTACTCTAGAATGAGTTGAGTATAATAATAGATATGAGCGCGTATTTGTTAGTGAATATAAAATTATTTTGTATTGTGATGATTGGTTTATTGAGTGGCATATGAACCTTCCTCGACACAGTCTGCAAAACTGTATCGAAGGGGTTTCTAAACACTTGAATAGAACAATTCGGCACAATATTGTTTAAATTGGGTAAATGAAATAATTTTACCTCGATTATATTTTTGTATATAAAGGAAATAATTTTCTGTGAATTATTATGATATATGGATGTATGGTTGTTAGGAAGTGATGATGTTAATTATCATCATTAATATATATGTGGAAATTATATATATGAAATTGAAATTAAAACAAAGAATTAAGAAATAAAATCCATATACAAATAGAATTTGTGAATATGAAATATTAATGTGATTCATAATTCGAAATAGAATTCCAGGAAAGATAATTGAAGATAAAATTCATAATGGAATGTGAACAAGTTAATAACTTATAACATATTTAAAATCTGATTGGAATTAAGTTAAATGAAATTAAATTGTGTTTGTAAATGAACAAATGAGATAACATTTGTAAATAAATGAAATTGTGAATGAATAAATAAAATTTGCAATTGTAAGTGCAAGAAAATGAAATTGAATATTAAAATTCATTTTGAATTTGTAAGTAAGTAAGACTGAATTGAATTTAAATTTGTGGAAAACAAAGTGAACTATTAAACTAAAATTAGTAGGTGAAGCTAATTGAATGAAGTGAATAAGATTAAAACTGAATGTTGAAACCGAATTTGAATAAAGAGTGGATTAGAATTTGTAATGAATTAGTAATGGGAACTAATTTAAAATAATCAGTTGTAAATTGATAAATTCAATATTCGGAAGAGTAGATAGAATTCAAATAAAATTGAAATTGTGAATTAAATTCAAATGAAATTTGAAATGTAAAAATTGAATCATAATGGATATATAACTTCAATAATGAACTTAAAGATGATATAAGCAGTTATATTGAAAATTTTGTAATAGAATTTGCAAAATGATTTGAATATTGTAACTAGATATTATGGCTAGTAGGATATACAGGTGTATTAAAGGAAATAGAATTGGATTTGATTTTCAAAGATAAATTTGAATTGCTCGACAAAAGGTATGTACTTTAAATTTCTATATGAGATTTGTTGATTTCTTCTCTAGCCGCTTGGTTTTTTCTTTTCTTTTTGAAATCTGAGAGTCCGTAGGGACGTTTTGTAGTCGTGCCGTGTTAGCCGCGCAAAGGAGACGCTGGCGAAACTTTTCGAAAATTTAGGGCGTTAGAAAATTTTTGAGAAAATTTTGAAAGTTTGAAAATTTGATAAAACTATTTGAATTTGTGAAAAAAATAGTAGACGAGTTAAGGATCGTTTTTCCTGACTTGTAATTGCGGGACGAAATTCTTTTAAGGGGGGAAGTTTGTAACGACCCAGAATTTTGAACAAATTAAATTGTAAATATTTAATTAATTTTAAATATTTGAAACGATAATTTAATTTGAATCCCCAATATATCTATGAATTTGGCGATTAAATTATAAAATTTAATCTATTGAACTGGATAAAAATTTGAATCTTCAGTTTTAAGCTGATTAAAATATTTCAAATGCTTGCAAAATTCATATTGATAATACTGAAGATAATAGAAGCTTCAGAAACGAATTTGAAAGTGATTTGTTCAGATTTGAATTTTATTGTTCGAATCGATATTTAAAAATAGTCAATTTTCACAAAGTCTCGGAATTCGACGAAACCAGTTCCATTCGGTCCGTAATATTGAATTATTACCGGATTTCCAATTTTGTATTTTTCAGAGTTGTTATGTGTGCACACGATAGATAGACGCATTGAAATTTAAACGGATTCAATTTAAATTTAAATTTTAAATTGGTCACGTCAATTACTTTTCGTCCCTTAATCACGCCCCGGTGTTTACGCCTAAAATCACAAAGTTTATCGTGCAACCCATGTTCTCCTGTCTCTCCTTTTTCTTTTTTAAAAATGCACGCGGCAAATCATTTCCAAAACGAGGCAGACGAAAATAGATTTTTGCAATGGCGGAGCTTTGAATCTCCAGTATACTTCACTATTACCTTGATTTCGAAATTCATTCTCGTTCAAATCCAAACGAAAAAAAATCGAGCAGCACTTTCCCTCTCCTCCATTTCGCTGTTCGAGTCGATCCTCATTTAAAAAAAAATAGGCCGAAGCCTGGGAGGTCGGAACGGAATCGCGATCGAGTCGCGAGTGGACAAGGGCGATCGACGATCGAGGTAAGGTTGAATCGAAGGCGGCAATTGTCGTTGGTTCGACGATGGAGTTGCGGCGACACGAGCTAGGGCATGGTGAGGCCGATGGCGATAGGTCGGCGCGCATGCTCGAGGGGGTCCGTGGTCTCTGGAGTTGCGATGGTGGTGGGTAGCTCGCGTGGTTCGCGACGTCAGGCGAGGCAGCGACAAGATGGAAGGAATTTCGACCTGGGTTCGCAAAATTATTCTTTTGTGAGGTATATTTTGCTCTGTTTGTTTAAGCGTAATCTAAGTGTTATTAGGAAAAAATATTTACAGAGAAAAATAATAAAGTAGAAAATTTTAAAATGTTAGATTCAAAATCTGTATGGGTTATTAACATTTAAAATGCAGCTATATATATATAGTAGGGAAAATTTACAGTAAGGTTTCAAAAGAAAGAAAATTTGTTTAAATTAATTTACTCAATTATTTTTAGTCACTAAGAAATTTTGTTTTATTTAATGTATAAAAATAGAATATTGAATAATTTGGTAAGAAAGAAGAATAATTGAGTTTTAAAATTAAATTGTAGTTAAATAAAATTATAAAAGGGGTAATGGGTTAATTAAAACTATCAAAAAATAAAAATTGATTTATTTAATTGGTTCGAATGTTAATTTATTTGTATAATATTTATACAAGGTCAAAATCACAAAGTAAACAAACTGGAATGGAAATGGATTGCAAAATAAAAGGCAAAGGTGAGATTTTTCTCACTCAAAATTAATTGCAGTTTTTGACTGATTGATTGCTATTGGATGTGATATTAGATATAGTAGGATATATCTATATATATAGCAATATATACATATTGGCATATGTATATATTGGATTGATTGATTTCCCGCACTGTATAGCGGATGAGACCCTATTGCGCCGTTATTAAGCGGATTGATATTTTATAAATCCCATATACCGCGATATTCCACCTCGAAGTGGAATTGGTATTGTGCTAACGTCTTTGGATGCAGGAAAACAGGTTGGAGGGATCCAACTGGATTCCTCAACTGTATTTATTTATTTACAGATATTGTTATATATTCTGTTATCATATGATGATATATGATGTTTGTTGTTGTGATAGACTAATTGGTGCGTTGCATCATCAGATCCAATTTTGAAAGTTTAAAAATAACGATGTTGATTTTAAAAGAGATTTTTAAAGTGATTTTTGGAAAGTATACGTTTTATTAAATTTTTGAATTTATTTATCTTAAATAAATAAATGTTATAAATTTAAAGTTATGAAAATTCTAATGTTTGTGAAATATAACTGAAAGGTGATTTTTGAAATAAAAGTTAAGTAATTTATAAAATAGTTTAAATTTGGATTTTTGAATTATTAAAAACGATGTATATAAAAGATGTACAAAATTGATATTTATCAATTAAAAGTATTCGAATTTTAAAACGAGTTTTTATAAGTGTTAGAAATTTATAGAATTATAAATTGTGAAGATATGAAATTTATAGAATTATAAATTGTGAAGATATGAAATTTATAGAATTATAAATTGTGAAGATATGAAATTTATAGAATTATAAATTGTGAAAATATGAAGTTTATAGATTTATAAAGTATGAAGTTATAAAATGAATGAAATTGTAGAATAAAAGATTTATAAGAAATTCACTTATAAATTGGATTTTTGCCTTTAAATGGAATATTGATCGAATTGTTAATAAAGAAGATTTATAAATCAAAGTTGTTATAAAATAGAAATAGAATTTATAAACGTTGTTTTATAAATTCGAAATCAATTGAATTTGATAAATTAAATATAGGAGATTATTAAAGAAGATATATTCGCGATTTTGGATAGCGAATTTTTATTGAAATAAAATGTGTAGAAAAGATTGAAATTTGGATTAGTAAAGTATATTCACGATTTTGGACAGTGAATATATTATTGAATAAAATGCATATGTTTTGGGGAAGTGATTTTAAAAATGGAGTTAATTGTTTTAACGATGTTTTAAATGTGTTAAATATCGAAACCATAGATTTCAACATTTATTGTTGAAATAGACGTTTTCGAGAAATAAGGAAATGGTGGACTATAACACTGTTGTTATAGTAAATGATTTCCGAAAGGAAATGTTTTTATCTAGTATTGAGATTTATATACCTATCTTAAAATTCGAATCCCTATACTAGTGATTTTTGAGTCGTCGTAACGATGTTTTACGTAACATTCATTTTGACTCAAATAGATTTCCTTAAAGAATGAAATATATACTTAATATTGATTTAAGTATATCGAATATTTTCAAATGTTGAAAATAAATAGATTTGTGAATAACTTATTATTAAATAAGTATGGAAACGTTTTCCAAAATGAAATGAGACGTTTTGAGAATTTATCTTTGTAAAGATAAATTGAAAGGGAATATTTGAAATCGATTGAAAATCAAATATCTGTAGATATTTGAAAATATATAAATTCACTATGGAATTTATAAAAGAAATGGAAATTCGTTTTGAAAATAAATGTTGATTTATTTTGAAAGTGTGGAAATTTTATATCTTGTAAAGATATTTTTGAAAATAAATAATATGGAAAATTATTTGGAATCTGATGATGTTGCGCATCTTTATTGATAGTTAAATAACCAACTATCAATAATTACCTTGAATAGGTATTTGTTGTGAATTGGATGAATTTGAATGCCACACTTATTTTTGAATAAGCGCTCACTATTCGGGTTAGCCGGGAAAGGACCATGGGGTCGTATAACCCATTCCGAATATGTGATACGTCGTAATGAATCGCATTTGATGACTGGTGTTGAAGACCGGATATTTTTGAAAACGGAAGGATTACCGTCGAGTTACTCTACATCGGTTGATCTCCGATTTAGAGGTTTTATCACCCTTAGTGACGGGAAGTCCGAACATGATTGAAAATTATCCGGAATTGCAAGGGCTTCGTGAGGAGTGCCTTCGGTTCTGTTCAATCCCGGAACAGACTTGTATGGATTGTGTGTCTGACGTTACAAATTGAGATATAAAGCTAATTTCTTTCAAATACATATCTGTTGGTGGCGGAGAATTTATTCTCTTAGCTTAACACCCTTCTTTGAGACGTACGAGTTCAGAGGTTATGTAGTTGAAATTTATCAGCGATATATAACCAATTTGGTAATGTGACATGCTGAGTGTTGCTGTGTGATGATCAGTGTTTGGTCATTTGTGATATGATCATTTGTTTGATCATTTATCCTTGTGATCATAGGTTGATCATCTGTTGACCCGAAGCATGGCTTTGGTGACAAAGCGTAGCTTTGTGGACGAGACTTCGTCGGACCTCACAACCCGGAAATGGTCAAAACAGGAAGGATGCAGCAAGGTTCTAGGGAGTAGCGCCCCTTAGTGTATGTCATTCCTTCTGGATAAAGGTGGTATCATGGTATGGAGCCCAGATACTTAACCTATGTAGATGCTGCGAGTTTATTACTTTGTGGTAGTTGGAAATCGAGGATCCTTGGGAAGATCGGTTACGATCGGGGGATGGCATACGCGTGTTAGTAGTTGCCTATTTTTGCAGAGGTAACCCGGCCTTGTGTTGGCAGAGATCCGGTTAGGTTCTCGGGACGTCATTCCAGAGGCGTTCCTTCGTGGCATAGGAAGTTCCTTAGCCTGACCATTTGTTGGAAATCCAAAGAAACAATACGAGACTTGTACGGTTTTAGTTGTAGAACCTATCATTCACTTATGGTGGCGCCCCACTGTTTGGATGGTAGCTATAGTAGGCATAACGTGAAATGCCTATGCTGGCTAAGATTTATATTATACTTTCGAAATGATTTTTCTACACTATGCACTAATAATAATATTAAAAATGATTTGATTTTGCGTATCAAGCATCTTTGACTATCATAAGGAGAAATCTCCTCCGATTCTGCGTTTGCATTGTGTGTGTGTGCGGGAGGCCTTATGGTAGTCTCATTTTTCAAAAGCATTGCGAAATTGACTTTAAAATTATCCTGCTTTTGTTTTAAAGATAAAACTGTTTTACGATCTCACACCAGTCACCATGACTGACTCGGAGTTTATTGTTTCCCTTCTAAACTCTGGGTGCCCACCAATTTCCACACGGGCAGTCTAGAGTTATGTTATCAGGATATTCTGGATATTCTGGAGCTTTGGAAGCAAGCTGGATGGCGAGACATAGTATTTGTATCTGATATTATTTATTCCGCTGTGTATTCTGTATGAGGACAAGTTATATAACTGTCCATTGATGTGATGTGTTGTATTGAGTTGTATATTGACTCTGTTGATGTATGTATAAACTAATAAAATTCTTTGTTTAAAAGATTACTGATTATCTATTATATTTTTGTTCCGCTGCGAATGTGAGATTCTGATATTGTTCTATTTTTGTTGTTGTTTTGTTGTTCTTCTTTCTTTTTCTTCTATTTTCTTCTTCTTCTACCTTTTTCTTCTTTCTTAAACCATCATGGTTCGCATTTCCATTCATTTTGAGTTAATCAATGGAGATTAGTGTTTAATCAAGAGGTACGGAAAAGCAGGCTTTGACAATTTCTGAAATCTAAACTATGAATAACTGTAAGAATTTTGATATTTGGCACTGTAAGCTTGGACATCCTCATGTAAATATTGTTAAACAAGTGTTGAATGAAAATAATATCTCTTTTAACAATATTTCAACCCCTTACATTTGTACTTATTGTCATATGGGTAAAAGTCATAAACTACCATTTATGGACTCCAAAATCAGTTACAACAAACCACTAAAACTTGTTGCAACTGACTTATGGGGTCCAGTACCCATATTAACAGACTATGGGTACAAATATTATATTCCCTTTGTCGATGCATATTCCAGATATGTGTGGATATTTTTTGAAAGCAAAATCCGAAACATGTTATGCAGTTCAACAATTTATAGTGCAGGCAGAAAAGCGGACAAACTGCCAACTAAAAATACTATGGACAGACAATGGAACATAATTCTCACCTCTTAAGAAATTCTTTCAAGAGAAAGGTATCATACACAGGACAACTTGTCCTTATACATCAGAACAAAATGGTCTAATTGAAAGAAGGCATAGACATATAGTGGAAACTGGTTTAACATTGCTAGCAAATGCATCATTACCACTCAAGTTCTGACCTGATGCATTTGCCACTGCAGTTTTTCTAATCAATAGATTACCCACAAAAGTCCTAAAACTAAGGAGTCCATTAGAAATGCTTTATAATATCAAGCCTGATTATCATAGTTTAAGGGTATTTGGTTGTCTATGTTTCCCTTACCTCAGACCATATAATTCTCATAAACTGAGCTACAGATCATCACCATGTACATTTCTAGGTTATGCTACAAATCAAAAGGGTTATAGGTGCTTATCTAGTAATGGAAGAATATTTATATCCAGACATGTTGTTTTTAATGAGCAAGTGTTTCCTTTTAGCAACTCAGCAATTAAAACTTCAGAAAAGGTTCACAATACTAAGTACTCTTTAGCATCTATACCTGTGATAATTGATAAGGCAACTCACATTTCTCGAGAGAAAGTTCAAGACCATGAAAGTCCACAACACACAATGATCACTTCAGAACCAGGTCATGGACAAATCGAGTCATCTAACACATCATCTCAAATGCAACAACCAGACAATCAAATGCAGCAAGACTCAAGTCACACATTAGATGATTCACAATCATCTAATGAGCCACAAGAGACTGAGATGAATGACAATGATCACCAGCAAAGTCCTGTAAGAGCTGGACATCATATGATTACAAGGGCAAAAAGTGGTATATTCAAACCAAAACTATACAATGTAGCTCTAGAAAATGAAGAACCAAGTACATACAGCCAAGCCATACAAAATGACAAATGGAAAACAACAATGAATGAGGAATATGATGCCCTAATGAAGAACAAGACTTGGGATCTTGTTCCTCAACCTACTGATAAGAATATAGTAGGCTATAAATGGACATACAAACTAAAAAGAAATGCTGATGGATCAATTTCCAAATATAAGGCAAGACTGGTAGCAAAGGGATATTCACAACAGAATGGTTTTGATTTTACTAAAACATTTCCCCCAGTTGTGAAACCCTCTACTATTAGAATTGTTCTCAGTATTGCCTTATGTAGAAATTGGAATATAAAGCAATTAGATGTAAATAATGCATTCTTAAATGGTGTTTTGCAGGAGGAGGTTTATATGGAACAACCTCATGGCTTTATGAAAAAGGGAAATGAAAGACTAGTATGCAAGTTGAACAAAGCAATCTATGGTCTCAGACAAGCACCAAGGGTTTGGTTTGAGAAATTAAAGACAACTTTGTCCAGACTGGGCTACAACTGCACAAAATCAGACAACTCTCTCTTTACAAAGTTTAATTCTGGTGCTATTACTTATATACTGATTTATGTCGATGATTTTATTATTACAGGAAGTGATGATCTAGAGATCAACAATCTTATTCAACATATAAACAAAGAATTCTCAATCAAAGATCTTGGAAGTCTAAGCTACTTTTTGGGAATTGAAGTAAGAAGACTCTCAAAATCTTTGATTCATCTCAATCAGAAGAAATATATCAGTGAAATTCTCATTAAAGCAAAAATGGATCAATCAAATCCAATTTCAACACCCATGATAACAAATGCTCACCTATCAAAGACTAAAGGATAAATGATCACAAATGACAGTCAATACAGAAGCATAGTGGGTGCACTTCAATATGCAACTATCACCAGGCCAGAAATTTCATTCAGTGTAAATAAAGTGAGTCAATTCATGCAATGTCCAACAGATGAGCACTGGAGAGCAGTCAAGAGAATACTAAGATATCTTAAAGGAACATTAAATCATGGACTAACTATGGAAGCATGTAAAGCAATTAGTATTACTGGTTATGCAGATGCAGACTGGGCAAGTGATATAAATGATAGAAGATCAACAAGTGGTTACTGCATTTTCTTAGGCAAAAATTCAGTTTCATGGTGTTCAAAAAAACAGACAACTGTGTCCAGATCAAGCACAGAAGCAGAGTACAGGAGTGTGGCTAATGCAGTGGTAGAAACAATGTGGATAGAATCACTATTGAGTGAATTACAAATTAAAACTGAAAGCAAGAAAACAATATGGTGTGATAATCTTAGTACAGTCTCACTCACTGCTAACCTAGTCCTACATTCCAGAACCAAGCATATGGAACTAGATTTGTATTTTGTTCGTGAGCAAGTTGCCAAGGGAAAATTAAACATTAATAACATACCTGCCACTTACCAAGTTGCTGATATTCTAACAAAACCACTGTCAAAGATGAACTTTACCCATTTCAGAGAAAAGCTTAGAGTCATGGATCTCGAAAGCCAGACAAAGCATGATGCTTCCTACCACTCAGTGTCGAAGAGGTTGCAAGCAGAAAACTGTTCACACCTCGGCAATATATCTTCGTATAGGCCCATCTCTCATGCAGAGAATTGATCTCTACTTTTCAGAACCAGTTCAAGCATCCTGGAATTCAATTTCTATCTTCGATTTGTAGGCAACATGAATACCTTGTTCAGATCTCGCAAGCGAAACAACTTGGGAGCTGATTTTATCTCAATCTGAAGGCAATAAGAATATTTCACAAGATCGTCTTATGAAATACACTCGAGCCAGCTGAGATTTGCATAGTTACTCGAGCGAAGCAGTAAAGATCTCAACTTCATGTAAGATCTAAGTTATTTATGACTTTCTTTAGTGGCGGCACATTTTTCCTGTTTTCGAAGAAGAACACAAACCCTAGCAGGAGAGCTAGGTTTGAGGGGGCATGAAATGAAACGATACAGATAGTCTGGTTTCTACTTTGGACTACTTGCTATGAGACAGACCAGGCCATGACTTATCTACTTGGCCCAATATCCATTTCACCAAAATATGTATAAATAGAGAGTGCAAGCCTGTATCATATTATTATTCTCTGTATACAAAAATATAAGAAATAAAGTAATTTATATTCTTTCTCTTCAAATCTTTATATGCAACTATAACAACAATTTAACCCTAATTTAAATAATCAAAATTAATTAAGGTTTAGGAATAAAACATGATTGGAGATTGATGAAAGGCCTAGGCTTGTCGAGAGTGGAGAATGATGAAGTTGGAGATGATCGGGGAGGCGCGGGGGCTGACTAACGACGGGGAGGAGGTGGTAGAGTTAGGAATTTGGTTGATTTTGGGAGAAATGAGATAATGAAGATGGCTCTCGACCTGTGGAGCCTGTATACATGTTTTTTTCTGACGGCCCACAACGGCTAATTTACGTCGGTTTTGCACGGCTTGCGACGGCCACTATATTTTATTTATGAAAACGCCACGGAGATCGTCTGCCGTCGGAAGCTTCCATCGCTATTTATTATTGTTTTAGTATTGTATATTTCTGTGTATATGAGCTAGGATCAATAGCCTCCATTATTTAGCACCATTTCGTAGTCCGCTGACATAAGCCACAAGTTTCTATTTAAATATTTGATCATTTTCTCTCCTACCACATGAACAAAATATAAACTTGTGGCTACTATCAAAGGGCTACAAAATGGTGCTAAATTAAGGAAGCTATTGATTTTTATATATATATATATAAACACACACATAATAAAAATTAATCATGGAAAAGTTTTTTATGAATGTGGAAATAAGAATATAGGGAAAAAATAGCATGGAAAGCTAAATGTATATATGTTTGTTATTTACAACAGATATTTTTTTAAGTGCTAAATGAGTAGCTTTCCAATTGCTTAGTTCTATATTTTAAGTGATATAATATGACATTGTTCTTTAATTATAATACTTTGTTTAGCTTTTTGAGCTATTTACTTCTATATTTTTGTGCTAACATTTATCGATTAAAATGTTTTTTAAATCTCTTTTTTCTCTCCAAATTTCAAGCGCCATTCTTTATTTATTTTTTATTAATTTAGTGAAGATAAGTATTTAAAATAAACTTGAGGTTTACATAATCTAATGGGTCTTTGTCTTTATTCTGATTATTAAGTTTTGTTGTCCTTAGATCTATTTTTTTTAACTAAAAATGTGTCCTTTAAATTAAGTACTTCCTTTTAAAACGTCTTTTACAGACTTAGATGGCCCTATGAAAACCGTTTATGCTCCAAAAAGAAAAGAAAAAAGGTCCTAATCATCATTGAAATGCTTGGGAGCAGCTAGTAATAATTCAAACTTATAATACGCTGTCTCTACCATTTTTCTACAACTGTGCCGCAATAAGTGTTTTCATGACTAGATTCAGCCACGGTTCGATCTCAAATAACCTTGGACGGTAGATTACTTTGGTCCGGAACACAATCTAACCTCGGTCGTGCACGAACCCAAGTCGGATCTTTGAACCATCCATTTTACCTGATTGAACTAATGTTTTTTTATTTTCCCTTTGCTTTCACACCGCGTCATTCTCTCTTACCCTTATCCTATGTACTATTTTGAAATGAAAAAAAATCTACATAGCAAAAATTATAATTGCTCCCAAAAAACAAATAACAAGCTCCACCACTTCGTTCTTCGCCGTTGCAAATTCTTCCAAAACACAGCAAGCTTCGTCAAGCTCGTCATCAATAAACTTCTATTGTTGTGAACAGCTATTGTCTACACAATTGTACTATAGCAGTATACAACATCGGCTGCAGTTCTTGAAGATTCTCTACGGCTCGTCTAGCTTGTATTTTTTTAGAAACTACTCGATACGAAAGACCTTCGGAAGGGACGGCGGACCAACCAATTTCGGGGATTAAGTTGTGCATGTTTGCTTCAAGTAATGCCACATATAATACTAAGGTATTGTTTTTTATGTAAAGCTTGTATCTAAATATGTAAATTTTAGAAAAAATGTCCACGGTTCTGGTAGTTTGACCAGTTAATCATCAAAACCTTAAAACCACTCACGGTCATGGTCTGAATATGAAAAAAACTAGTGCCGGAATGCTCAAATGTACCAGGAGGGAGATTTTGAGACAAATGCCTGTTTGAAGATGTTTTATACAAGTGATTGTATATCTATTATCCGTTTAAATAAACCGGAGGTGACGCCACCATAAGAATGCACTTCCAACGTGCAAATTAGCTGGCTAATGATGCTCTTAATTAATATACCTCCTACTAGTAATTTTAGTAGTAGTACGTGCAGGAATAACAATAATATTAAACTACATTAATACATTAAACATCCACTAATTCTTCCCCATTCAGAAATTGCCACTGCTCAAAATCTTTCAGATGGAAGTAAATGTTGGCATGATAACGTTTGACTTTGCCAGTATCAAAATATTTATATAATCTGCATGCTCATTTCCTAAATTAAAATAATATTATTATAGTCTACAATATTGCAGAATCTTTTCATTAAAAAGCCTAACATATTAGCCCACTCCATCTCTTAACTCAGTCACAAATCCCAACACTTCCATTTATCATAAATACACCAATTACAAAACACAATTTTTTTAACGTGCAGAACAAACAGCAAGGCAATGTCATCTTCATTCCCTTCATACAAGAGCAGGAACAAAATCAAACACCCAGCAGTCGTCGACCTGAACTGCAGCTGCACACGTGGACGGCGATCCAAGCTATTGTTCTCTCTCTTTTCCAAGTCAAAGTCAACACCGGGCCATGAGCTCTCTTCGTCCAGCGACGATGCCATGAGCTCGAGCTTTAGGAAGAGGAGGGAGAAGAAGAAGAAGGTGGTGGAAGAAAGCATAGCGGTGGTTAAGGAATCTTCGGAGCCGTACGTCGACTTCAGGGAGTCGATGGTGCAGATGATAGTGGAGGAGGAGCTGTACACGTGGCACGATCTGGACGGTCTGGTCCATAGGCTGCTGAGTTTGAATTCGCCGGAGAACCATCATCTTATTTTGGGTGCTTTCGTTGATATCTGCGATGAGGTGTTCTCGTCACGTGATGGTCGCCTCTGATGCATGCATGCGTGGGTTTTCTTTTTTAGTTCTGTTTATTGATTTTATGTGGAGTGGAGATGTGGATCACCTTTTAAGGCGGGAGGTGGTGACTGGATCTCTTAAAGTGTAATCTTTTGACTTAGATAATGAATGTGTTGTTAGTTGTGTTTTGCAGTTGGAAAGTAATTTTGTGTCCCGTTTCGATTTTTAGTTTTATGGGAGCATTTGTGATCGAATTATTTGTGATTCACGCATCCCCTTTTTTCTCTTCCCCTTCTTGAAATGAACAAGTACAGTTGATGGCGTAACTTTATTTATTCATCAATGTTGATAAATAATATCATTCAATGTCATTATTTTTAATATAGTATATTTAGGTACAACGCTGGCAGTACACATGACTGATGTGTTGTGTAATACAGAACAATACACTAATTTGTGTTTGTGTCAAAATTCGAAATTAAGAGCTGTAATCATAATGTTAGATTAGAACTGGAACTGTACCGAACCAAATGAATAGTAACAATAGTGGAATGTGAAAAGTTAGGCCACGTTTGATTTTTCATTTTCAGTTTTGTGTTTTCGTCCAGAAAACTTACACACGACGTATGTATTTTAAAAACGCATGTATTTTAAAAAATTAATCAATTTTGGAAAATAAAGCTAACGTGTAAAATAAAAATAATATTTTTCTTTTCATTTAATGAGTAATAACAAAAGAATAAAAAACAATATACCTCATTTGTCGTCCCTTCATCCTCTCACATCCATCGTCCCTCCATTCTCGTTGTAATGGCTTAAAAATTTTAAATTTATTTTCCATCATCTCATATCTTATTATGAATATTAAAAACGGATAACATAAACCATTAAATAAAACCAAACAAACCTTTAGGGTTTGAACAAATGAACTATAGTTCCGGTATAGTATCTTTGAAAGAGGTAACAATAAACCAAATCTAATATAGCAAAGCAGACTAATATTGTTACAAAATAACAACGATAAGAGCATCTTCAACTGATCAAAAAAGCTCAAATCCGCACCGAAAAAACCTCCAACAGCGTGCACATTTTTGGATAGTGTGGAAATGGAGGGCGAAAGGCTGGGGATTAAGGATCAGGTGAGGCGCCTGTTTAACAACCGCCAAGATACGCATGTTCAACAGGCGCCTGGTTTCTAGGCGCCTGTACAACATGCGCCTTTAGTTAAACATAAACAAGCAAAAGAAAGCGGACGCCCTATTGACGTCTGGTCTTCAGGCGCCTGTTCAGCAGGCGCCAGCTGACCTCATTTTAGTTGGAGAAATGAGGCCTCCAACATTTCGAAGTGCGGAAAATCCAATTTCCGCATTCCGAACTGATGGAGATGCTCTAAGTTGTTTTTGCTCTTTCTAAATTGTGATAAATGATAATGCTGCAAAATATATTCTCAATTTGGGGTAGCAACTAATTTATTGTCCATGATAAGTAAGCTTGTAATGCTTTAGATTTTTATATAAGTTGTACCAAGATGGATGACAATTGTATACCGATTGGACAAACCATTTGTCTTTAAATAGAAAGCAAAAGTTATCTACTCATTTTGTATCGTCGGTAGTCGTCAACCTACCTCGTTGCTATTTAATGCGTATCTTGTATTGATGGTTGTGCGTTGTATTTAATGCATTGACAAATTCAGTCGCAAGGTAGTGAAAATAGCGTAACACTATGAAGTACAAACTTATTGAAATATTAACCAAATGTTGAATTTGGATGATTCAAATATTTCGCAAAGAAAAAATAAATTTAGCTAATTGATCTTATCAATCAATTAGGTTATATGTCGAAAGAATAAAAGGAAAGTTATAAAAGGATAATTTATGTTGAAAGGATACTAATTATTTAGTCAATCAATTAATTAATCAGTGGATGTATAACGAGGAAAGAAGTCCATCTATGAATTGATTAATTTTATAACATGAATTAAGAAAAGATTGTTGATAGAGATTAATCCAACCAAGGAATATTATAGAAACCAAGATCACCATTATCTATTTGTATAGAAACCAAATTATGGATACATGAAAAGGTTTCAAGACAATGAGGCAATTAGTTTGCTTAATCTTTAAGTAATTCTTCATTCTGAAGTCTATTAAATGAAGGCATTCATCTTCACTGTGTGTGAGAGAGCAAACAAGTCTTTGGAGAAATTAATTATTCAATTTGTAATTATAGGTTAGTATCTCCGCCTGTGCAGTTAATGCCTCGCTATAACCCTGTTATATCTCATAGTAGATTTCCACCGCTACGATTTTTCCATATAGCCTCCAAATATAGCCTTTCCGCTTTAAGTCCCGCTATTTCCGCTATATCCCGTTATTCCCGCTATATTCCGCTATATCTTATTTAAAAGAAATGAATTGAAAAATGACATTTATATATTATAATAATTATGAAATTAATTTATTCAATTGAATTTTTAATATATTTTCAAAAATGAAAATACTCTAATATATATTCTACTAAATTCAATTATGTTATATAACAGTTTTACGTTTATTTATAGTATATTCGCATATGTTTTTATCTAAAATTATTTATGTATTAATTATAATTCAATTGAATGTTAATTTTTCATTTAATTACCATTTATATAATTGTAAAAACATTAAGTACGAGTTTTATATGCTATTTTAGAGTCATCCGCTATATCCCGCTATATCATCGCTGTATCCCCGCTTTAACTTTTTACACCTCCACCGTATCGAATCTACCGAGCGCTGTAACTGCACAAATCTCCGCTTTGCTGTCTATAATTTTGTAATCTCTCTATTGTACTTTCTTTCTTTAATAAAATAAAAAATAGTTGTTGGGTCCGTAAACATAGGCAATTTGATCGAACCACGTTAAATCTTTGTGTATGCTCTTCTATTTTTCTTTATTTGGTGATTATTGTTAATTGAATTGTTAGTTGATAATTAATCGACAAGCTAGATCATTTTGGCCGCTTCCGCGCATAAGTCTAACTATTACACAACGGTTTGGCATTAGTGCAAATTATTTAAATTTTGCAACAGATTGGTATCAGAGCTTACTATCCTGTTTCAGATTAGTTATCAATGGCTAATTCTTCTGCAACTATGGCATAACCAAATTTGCTGGAAAAGGAGTTTTTAGGACATGAAGTGTGAAGATTAATGATGGTGTTCTTTAACAACAAATTGATTCATATAGAGGAAGAGATAAGAGGCAGAAGAACCTTGGAGGTTGGAGAGATATGCATAGGTCCTACTTCATAGGTCCTCGAATGGTGCTTCTTATTATTGTAAGAAGAATGGGCATTTCATAAAGGAATGTCCAGCTTTCAAAAACAAGAGAGAGAAGAAGGAGAAAACTTCAGTTTCAACGGCGGTTAATTGGATGCATATAATAGCAATAGTGATACATCATTATTTTCAGTCGGTATTTCACCTTTAGAGAGTAGAAGTTGAGTGATTGATTTTGGAGCCTCTTGTCATATGACGCCAGATAGGAGCTGTTTTGTCATTTGTAGGAAGATTGATGGCAGAGCAGTTCATATGGGAAATGAAACATTATGGGCGTTGGAAGTGTGAGGTTTAGAATGTTTGATGTTGTTTTTAGGACTATCATGGATGTTAGACATGTTCCGATGTTCTTAAGAGTTTGTTATCAGTTGGAGCTTTGAGTAGACTTAGTATTAGAATAGTAGTAGATGGAGAGAAATTGAAAGTGGTGAAGGGTTCCTTGGTAGTGATGAAGGGTGTATGAGTTGATGATATTTATATGCTTTATGGAGAGACGGTTTTGGAAGAGTCATAGTCTCTGCTGATTCTAGTATTCTAGACTCTACTCAGTTATGTCATCTACGTTTAGGTCATGTTGATGAGGAGAGTCTTGAAGTAACAAAGAAGCGAGGGTTGATTGATGATGTTTCTCAATCGAAGCCTAGCTCTTGTTGAGATTGTTCTTTTGGAAAGAAGAGGCACGTCACATTTGATGTTGGGAGACCTAGAGCTATATAGTTTCTAGAGTATGTTCATTCTTATGTATGGGGCCTATTCCGGTTGCATATTGAGGAGGAGCCAGTTACTTCATCTTATTTGTGGATGATTTCTTGCATAAGGTATGAGTCTATTTGTAATGATCCGTATTTTTAACGCTTTAAAAATACTAAATTAATTAAAAAATTTAATTAAAAATCCGATAGGAATAAAAAATTTACGATTTATTAAATGGAAATCTCTTTGTATATAAGTTACAAATCCAAAACCAATTTCGATAAGACCGATAATGTAATACATATTAAAAACGTAATGTAATAATATGAAATAGTTGTAACCAATAACAGAAACCAAAATAATAATTTTAACGTAAGAAACGTGCGTTTTGCGTTAAATGAAATTTTCGTTAAATAAAAATAAACAATAAAATTTCACAACAAAAATTCAATATTTAAAATGCGTCTATTTAAACATAGGAAATTGTAAAGTTTCGTCAAAAAATATGAAAGTAAATTTCATTCACGTCATTTCGGTTTAAATCAGTTAAAATGTAACGAAAATAAAATGTTTCGAAACCTAAATATTTTTACATAGAAAAATTCTAAACCATCTTCTGAGCAAGACGTCATTTTTCGTTTTTCCAAATTCGGACTTCTTTAGCTCCGTCGATCTTATTTTTCTGCATTTTTGCTGCATTTTCCGCTAGTAGGAAAATTCGAATTTTTATAATTCGATCCTACCACTAATATCTGTATGTCATTTTGATCGTCTCGTCGTGCTAATCTTCGCAGCATATTCGTATCTTTGTTTTGATGTCCGATACGCATTGGAAAATTTGAAAAACGATTTCGTATCGGTACCCGTTTAAAAAAAAACTTTTGAACTCTTGTCCTTCCATCCAACTAACTGTTGAAATCAATAGTTGCATTTTGTCATCGTGATATCAAATTTAGTAATCCACTGTTTTGAATATTATAAATAGCATGAACACTAATGTTTTGTCCACAAATTCATCAAAGCATACATTAGCACTTGTGACTATTGCTCTACCTTCTGCCTCGAGAACCTGCTCATTCATCTCACTTCGAAACCGCCACGTCCCTTCCGTTCCTTCATCTTTTAGCATTGGTCCGCTCACTTTCCTATTATATTCAATACTATGCAACCTGCCAATCTTTTTTTTTTGTGCTTTGAAACTAAAGGGTCTGTGCCTTGAAACTATGAAAGTATACATAAGTTTACATATTTATGAATCTTGTTCACTGAAGCTTATTTCTCTGTGCGTCTTCTTCCTTTGCCAAAGTTTGATCATGCGTCCATTTCTTCAAACAAAACAAAATGAAACAGCCTTGCCTTGGCCTTCACCCACACACCCTAAGCCCACACTCCGCCCAATGGCCATAGCCACCTCCACATGCCGACCATCACTCGCCTACATCCACCAAAACCCATTTCCATCACCCTCTTCACCGCGCTCCAACCTATTGCCGACCGCCCACCAACCCGATAACCACCCCATGGCCGAACTACATTCCATCACCACCAGCATGGCCAATCCATGCATGTGCCTCTAACCCATAGCCGAGATCCTTTCCTACCCACTCTCCTAGGAGACAGCCTCTTCCACTAGATCCGAGACTCTACCTCCTTCCCAGACCACATTCTCACCTTCAACTCCAATTTTCCTCACACCGATCATCCCCTCGCCAAACCCCATCAACATCTCGAGCGCCACATCCCTTAGCCGGTGCCGCAGCTCCACATCACCTCGCTTAGTCTTCCTCTCCACCACCGCATCTCCCTCCGCTCGCCCATAGCTGCGCCGAACCCCACCCACTACTGACCGCGTGGACCACCTCTGGCCATCAGCTCGCCTTCGCTACTTGTTGAACTGCCGAACCACCATCAGCAGTCCATTGCCGAAGAACGGCCTCTGCATCATTCAAACCTTCGGCCACCTCTCTTCCTTCCTTCCCCGTAGCAGCTGCTATCCCTTTCGGTCTTGTATATGTGGAGGTAAATATTCATTTTGCGCTTAAAGGAAGATGTATATATCCTGTGCTAGCATTTTTGAGACGTATACATATTTTTATTTCCTGCTAAATTTGTTATAAAGCATACTTAGTTAATATATAAAAGTTTATATTGCTGTATATATATTAGTTTTTTAATATATGAAGATACATAAAGTAATACCGTTTCATATAAAGGTGCATGTTGCACTGTATAAATTACTATGTATATTTATATAATAGTTGCGTCTATATATATATATATATATATATTGCTTTTATGTTTTGATCCTTAAGAAAAACAATGTTTATAACATAAGTCTACATCTGCTAACTTGAAAGAAAAAAAGTATATAAGTGTTATATGTTAAGGGATTTATATACTGTGTGTATATATATATATATATATTGTGATATGCGTTCAGAATTTAAAGGGTTAGTTGAGATCGCATATATGCCGATTTCATATAACTGGTGAGGTGTTTAATTTTTTTTTTGAAATTGAAAAGTTAATAATTTATATATACCGTATATAACTATAAGAGCTATTCGCATCTTACAAACACTAGTCATATATTCATAGTAGATTTAATATTACTGAATATTTGCGTCAGTCACTTATATAGGTTATAGCTTTATATTAAGTTAGTTATATAAATTTCGAAGTTTGTAGGCATATAGGTATCTATATAAAAGTTTATTTAAAGCTGGTATATAATATGTTGATATATTACTGGAGTATGTTATCATTTCAATATGTTGATATAAAAGTTATATAAAAGTTTGTAGGCATATACGTATATGTGTTTGGATCAAATGTTTAAAATATACTTGGATTATGTTAGCAATATATTATTTGTAGTTTATATGTATCGATTTTTTTAAAGGTATTGATTCTATATAAAGTAACTTTTCATACTTTCATGTCTGTGTAGTAAAGTAAGTTTATATGGATTTATATAATAAACATTGATTTGGTAGTAGATACATATATTTTATTTTAACTATATGTTTTAAAATTTGAATTCTGAAAATTTATATATGGAATATATCTCGTTTCATCGATCTCGTGCCATCTTGACTTACATTTCAATATCAAATTTGTCGCAGCAATCCCTAGCTTGTCGTTGTTCCGTGTGCGTATCTATGTCATCTTCTTGTCTCTCTAGCCTTGAAAGGTAAGCAATCACTCACGATTAATGTTCTTTTATTTATTAAATTTGATTTCAATTGGAACGACAATTGAAATATGCTGATGTTAGTTAATTACACTGTTATATATGCTATTACCTGTATCAGTTCACCTATGACATCTGACACCATTATCTATTATTTATACAATGATAATCCAGTTTGGTTGATAAATGATTGATTGTTTGATGTTGACATTGGATGTTAAATTGTTAATGTTGAAAGTGATAAATAATTCGCAATTGAATTTGACGAAGGATAGTTAAAAATTTGAATCGACATATGTGTTGAATTTGATTTGTTAAATTGTATAATATGACCCCTTGAATGTCTAATTATTTGACACGTAGAAAAATAGTTAATTACCCTTGAACCATTTGAATTTATGTTGTATTAATTGATGAAGTATGAAATTGAATAATTGATGTCAAGTGTAGAATTGCATAGAATGATTAGTATAATAATCTTTAATCTACATGAAATGATAGTGTAGATTCTAGAAATAATTATATTAATTCGCACAAACAACAATGTGAATTAATACGGTTATTTTGGGATTATTTGAATTGATTATTGGATGGTTGTTGATTGTTGTTATTGCTTGTTTATTTACTTTGACACCATCCCAGTTATCACACTGCAAGTTCTCTTTGTTATGCTTTGATTTTGAATTGAAATGGAATCAGGTTGAAATGATAAATACCCAAATTAAACTTTGACCTAGGACAGAGAATTAAATAAAACCCGATTGGTCAATAATTTGATTTAAAAATTAAATAAAGATTTTATTTGAATAAATAATAAGGTTTTAAATGAAGTTGGAATTTGAATTTTTATAAAAGGAATATGTTAATATGTAATAATCCGAAACAAAATATTAACATAGTAGTCGATGAAGGAATGTTGTTTAAAATTTAATTATTAAGTTTGAAATCGTTTAATAATTAAATTTTTTGAAATTATTTAATAATTGAATAAGATTGAATTATCTAATAATTAAATAAAAAAATTTGAATTCTTTGTTAAGAGAAATTGAACTTTTGAATAAGTGAATTTTACTTCGTAGATAATTGAAATTGAGTTTCCTTATTAATTAAGTTTTGGAAAATTATTTAAGTAAGTAAATAAGTGAAATTGAATTTCTTTAACGAGAAATAAAATGTGATTTATTGAAATTAATGTAAGACTTGAAATGTAAAGAATTTGATTTGACGAATCTAATTAAATTAAATTTGTAAGTTGATATAATGAAGTTGAACTTAAGTAATTTATTTAGTGAATTGGGAATTTAATAGAAATTGTTTTGAATGATAAATTAACTTAACAAATATTGAATGAAATCGATTAATGAAGTTACATTGATTTGAATGTTAAATTAAATTAATTTAAATGGTTTGGAATGAAACTTATTCACGAACTTGAATCAATATTTGAATGGTTTTAAATAGAAATCGAAATTGTATTATAAGATTTTTGAAATGGTAATTTGAAAGTTTTGAAACGTAAATTATGGAAATTGATTTAGAAAGACAAATGAAATGTTGGTTTAAAAATTCTATTTGAAATTGAATTTGATTTGGTTTTGAAATAAATAAACGACCAATCGGTGTAATAATTACGAAAGTTATTAAAGAGACCGGAATCGGTTAGGGACATACTCTCTGTCTAAACCGAAAACCACTTTAATAACTATACGCGGAGTGTGATCCAGAATGAAGTGGTTGGAATGATGAACGTGATGACTGAAGAAAGAGAACGATAATGGATAGCCTTGTCTCTTGTGTCAAATTGGAAATGACTAAAACAGGAGCCGTGCCGGGCAAAATGGGGGTTAGCTACCTCGAGCGAACACACTTCTTCGAAAACTACTCATTACTTGTTGTCGATTGGTGCACCCTTGATTTTGGGAGTGTTGTTTCGCGGTGTTGCGATCGCTGCGGCGATGCGTTCTCACCAGTCCGGATCAGGCAAACGGTAGTTTCACTACCTTGGGTATTGCCTCATGTGCCTTGTCATACTTGGATCCCTATATACGCGACCACTACGATTTGTTTTGTGTTATACCTATGGAGTACTCCCTGATATCCCACTAGTTTATGGTGGAGTTTACAGTGCTGTATAGTCTATAACGCTTATATAAAATGTGTTAAAGGGGATAATGGTAACGCCTTAACACTATTTTGATATCTTATATTACTGATAGGCATTATCTACTTATCGTACACTACTACATAGTAGATAGTTTAACAGATCCTTAAAGGGTGGTTATTCTAAACATCCTTTGAGTTACTTGTATTTCAATTGCTATTTCACTTGAGTTGGATTTATTGATATAAGAATGTTAATACTGACTCGAGTGTTTTGTGTTTTTCTTTATGCTCGGGGTCAGACTGAGTGTACCAATATTCGAGGCTCACCTTTGGAGTTGGAGCTTCGCTTGGAGATCTAGCTATCTATCCAGCTTTCAGATATTCAGTTGATTCCAGTGATTGTATTCTGATTCTTGTATTTGACTATTGTATTCGAGACATCTGTTGTACCTTATTTAACTCTGATATGTATATAGTAGCTTCATGAACTACTATCTTTTGTTTCCGCTGCATTTATTACTCTGTGTCTGTGATCTGTGTTCTATTTATTTACTGTATATGTTCAGTTTTGCCAAATTTAAATTAACAATTCGGTATTTTGAATTATTCAAGTTCGACATGTGCAGATGCGAATAGTCCAAAATAGCGGGTCGTTACACTATTTCTTAAAAGCTAAAGATGAAATATTTTCCCAGTTTTGTAAGTGAAAGACCTTGGTAGAGAAGTAGTCAAAGAAGCATTTGAAAAGTCTCAAAGTTGAAACTAGAAATGAATTTGTGTCATGATAATTCACTAACTATTGTGGGTCCAAGCGTGCAGGTAGAATTTTTTTATCTCTGTTGAGTTACATTGTTTTGGAGTGGTGGAGAGCATGTGTCAAATATTATGGGAGAAAACTATAAGCTTAAAAATGGCTACTAGCCTAGAAAAGGAATTTTAGGCAAAAGCGATATCCCTTGTGATATTTCTGATCAACCACAGACCTTACATTACCGTTGATATGAAAATTCCCGAGGAGATATGAAAATGAGGGCCTGTTGGTTATTCATTCCTTAAGGTGTTTGGCTGTTCAACTTATTTAGATGATGAGAGACATGATAAGCTAAAGCCTATGTAAAGCAAGCACATTTTGTTAGGCTATAGAGAAGGAGTGAAGAAGTATAGATTGTGGTGTAAAACAACTAGGAGAAGTAAACATGTGATATTTGATGAGAGATCTTTGTTGGTAGAGCCTCGATTAAGTGATGACATTAGGAGGACAAAAAATTGTCGAATACGTTTGGAGTCATCAGATTATTTCCATATTCGGAGAGATAATGGTGTTTTCAATTATACCTTGGGGTTATGAGAAGATTCCAGTGGTTCAGACTTTATGTAGAGCTCATTCCCAAGCAAGACCTTTTGATTCGAATGGTTCTATTTGTAAGCCTATTTGTACAGACGATTCTTCATCTTATGCTTTCAATGTTGTGGATCTTGTTGGTGAGTCTATTGGTGTTGACTTAGGAAAGTATAGCTAAATTCTTGTGAAGGAGATTAAAGTAGATAATATTGAGTATGCCCTTACTTCATATGGAATGGAGAAGGCGAAGCGCGCTGTTATGTCTCCGTTGGTCTCTCAAAGTTCGGTATCTACGATTTCGTCTCCTATATTGGATATGTTAAAGAAATTTCATATATATTCATATGCATTTTGTTTTGTGATGTGCATATTATCTTTCTTATGCTTGGAAAAGATTTGAAAGCTCCGTTTGGGCGATAATGCCCAAACTAGTTCATATTGAGCTTGACGACGTAAACCACAATTAGTTAAGATGCGATGATAAAGAAAGTTTGTTATATTTGAATCAAGGTGAAGTGTTGAATTTGGGCGATTCAAATATTTACCAAAGAAGAAAAGAATTTATCTAATTGATCTTATGAATCAATTAGGTTATATGTGGAAAGAATAGAAGGAAAGTTATAAGGGATCATTTGTGTTGGAAGGATACTAATTACTTAATCAATCAGTTAATTAGTCAGTGGATGTATAAATGAGGAAAGAAGTCCATCTATGAATTAATTGATTTTACAGTATTAAGAAAGGAAAGACTGTTGATGGAGATTAATTCAAATAAGGAAAATTATGGAAATCAAGATTACCATTATCTATTTGCATGTAAATAAAACCTTGGATATTTGAAAAGGTTTTAAGACAATTAGATAATTAATTCACATATTATTCAAGTAATTTCTTTATTCTAAATTTATTTAAATGAAAGCATTTATATTCATAGTGTATGACAGAGCATCCTCCATTATCCTCTTCTTCAGTAAACCTTAATTTCTGTAGTCAAATCAAACTTGGAGTTTTGATAACAAACAAGCCATTGGAGAAATTGATTATTCAATTGTAATTATATGTACTTGGGTACCTGTAATTTTGTAATCTCTCCTTTGTAATCTCTTTTTTCAATAAAATAAAAAATAGCTATTGAGTCCGAGGATGTAGGCAATTTGGCTGAACCACATTAAATCTTTGTGTTCTATGTTATTCTACTTTTCTTTGTTTGATGATTATTGTTTATTGAATTGGCACTTGATAATTAATCGACAAGTTAGGTTCTTTTGGTTGCTTCCGCGCATAAGTCTAACTATTTCACAATGGTTTGACATTAGTACAAATTAATAAAAATTTTGCACCGCGCATAAGTCTAACTATTTCACAATGGTTTGACATTAGTACAGATTAATTAAAATTTTGCACAACACCAAACACAAAAATTATCTACGATTAACAACTAAAGGTAAATGCCAACTTATTTAGTGAAATATCTAATTGCTTTCTCTCTGGCATTTGTAACAATCCTAATCTGTAGGAAATGTATTGCAGATTGGTTAAAAAGATAAAATGACTAATGGTAAACTAAACATTACCATACAAACACTAAACAATCGATAGCCAATGTTAAGCTCCATCAATATATGTATGCTAACAACAAATTTACCATTATTAACAGTAAATACAACGCTAAAAAAATGACAAAACCGATAGTAACGGTAAATTCACACGTCATATTAATTTGGTCCTTTCACTATTTAAAAATTAATTCAAACCACATACACCTTTTAAGGCATATAAATTTTTAAGAAGATGTTTGCAGTAATACTTGTAATGGTGTTTCTTATTCAATTTTATTCGATTCCAAGTCTAATATTAGCAAAACTATTATTTCACATTATTGTAAAAAAAACAAAATTGATAAACTAAAGAAAATTTTCAATGTTAACTAAAGTAATCAAAATGTTGATATCAATATTAATGGAGTTAGAATTAGGAATAAAATATATAGTATTTTTTATCATCATCAAAATTGTAATGCAATAAAATTTTAATGTTTTATGTACTAGTAATTTTACTATTTTCAGTTAATTGTATACCAATTTATCGGTATACCAACTATCATTTCATCAACGGTGATGGTAAATTATTAGTAGTCATTTTTAACTTACTAGTATTATCTGTACAATAAAGATTTTTTTTGTATCGATAATAATTACCATAAAAGTCGTTGTGATAAGTATCACACTAATACCTCTAATGCTAATCTAGCACTGCCTGATGCGAACGTTATTGACCAATGCTTCACGTTTCAGACTGTGCAGCAACAACTTATTTCTCATCAAGCTGCAACTATCATCAACCTTATTCCACATCACTCTGAATAGCCTATTATGGACCATATGCAGCAAGTTTTAGTTCATGATGAGTCCTATGCATTATTTCATTCTATTTCACCATATGTTTAATTGTTGGATCTTACTTTTATGAGTGTTTGAATTTGTAAAAGAAGTATAATATTAAATCCTACTTTTAAGTGATTAAGATTTGATAATATATAGAGGGGCGTTTTTGGTAGTTTACGTTGATACCAAAAGAGTGTGACATCAAAGCTATTACAACTATTATTAAAGACATATATATATGTATTAATATACTACATAATTTTAGTCATATGACTTGTATTTAATCATATCATCATATCATGTTAATAGTTGAACTTATATTTTATAAATGCATATCTACATAGATTATATTTTTTGGTGGCTTCAAATTATATTTTAATACATATTTACTATTATTTACTATTATTTAAATTAATCTACTAATTAAATAAATTATATAAAATTAAATAAGTTTCATAAAGTAAATTATGAATTTTATAAAAAAAATTTATCGTCATATAAACTCTCGGCTAAAAAATCATAATTTAAAAAACAATTTTTATAATTTTTTAAAAATCAATTTAATAAACGGTCGAAATCAATCAATTAATTAAAAATATTATTTTGATCGAGAGAATTCTGGAAAACTTTTCATAACTTATAATATTATGCTTGATTTTATAAAAATTTAAAATTCGAATAATAAGACATAAAAATATATTTTTTATTTAAAATAATTAATATATATATATGTAATAAAATATAAATAAAACATTTTTTGTGTGCATTCAATCCAAAAAGGTTTAAATAAATATATATATATATATATAATTTAAATACATAATTAATATACTATATATATACATACATACATACATATACATACATACATACATTATATATATATGTATGTATTTATGTACATATACATATTTAGATATTATAAATATACTTGCCTAACTCCTGTGCTGTTTTTTCCTTTATCTCTCTTAGTGAGTAAGGCGCTTTGCCTTACTCCTGTGTTATGAAAGTTTTTATTACGTTGGTAATGAAAAGTGGATGGTCCACTATAAAACCGGCCGGCTTTGCCAAAAAATAATAATAATATTGTTACTGTAATTCATACATACATACATACATACATATATATGTGTGTGTGTGTATGTGTGTGTGTGCGCGCGCGTGTCTCTGTGTGTGTGTTTACATGTACATGTGTAAAATGATATAAAAAAATTATATTATGTGTGTGTATTTACATAGTTTTTAATATTTATGTAAATAACATGTTTACATACATATATGTACTTTGACAACATTTAATACATATAGGATGAGCTAACATGTCCATTGTGATGTAAATTCCAATAATTATATATGGGCATGTTATACTTTGCAAAGATTATTACGATTTATATATATAATACATATATGTACTTTTATAATTAATTGAATATAATTAAATAAAATTTTATACAATTTATAAATTTAAATAAAATAAGAGGTTTTATTTAAATAAAATTTAAAAATGTTCTAAATAAATTAGACTTTATAAGCCCAATATAGATCCAATAGGATAAAAAAATTGAAATTCACCCATAACTTCCACTACGGACCGACCTAGTTCCAGCACACCAGCACTATCCTAACCAACCACCTCCAGTTATAACAACACTACTGCGCAAGCCTTGACACCTCCTCCATTAATACTATGTGTAACTGAGGCGGTGACCGAAGACTTGTGTGGTAGTGTTGTTATAATTAGTGATGGTGGATGGAGAAGTGCTTGGGGCGATGCTGCTACCACTAGTAGCGAAAACCACCGTCAATGATGGTCAATGACTCCAGTGTTAACAGCATTACCCTGACTCTTCCCCATCCACCATCACCATTTATAACAGCACTACCATGCATGTCCAGTCACCACAACTATGGTTTTAGACGGTCTTTGTTTTTCACCATTTAATGCCATGACAATTTTTTCTAATGATAGGCGTCGCTTCTTTTTTGTAGATTCTATTAATCTTTCGATCATATCCATATTATCATCAGATAAATATGATCAAAACATAGTAGAATTTGCCAAAAAAGAGCGACGTCCATCATAAAGAAAACTATCATTATATTAGATGGTAAAGAAAACCATCTAAACCTTCAAGTGCAATAGAATCATTCCTACATGTAAACAAAATTTACATTATCTTTCACACGATAGTATTATTAATTCAAAGTACATAATCTAAGTAAATATCGATTTACAATTTCTAAGTAAATTACTATTTCCAACAAATCTATTAACATCAAATTCACATTGAAATATATGTAAATTATTAAAAATACTTTTATAAATAGAAATAATACCATTCCCTATAAACTTAATCGAAAATAAGTTTGAATATCATACATACAAACATATATTTGTGTGTGTGTGTGTATATATTTATATATTTGTGTGTGTGTATACATACATACATACATATACATACATATATATATATATATATTTGTGTGTGTATACACGTATATATATTTGTGTATATACGCACACATATATCAAAATTTGAACCAATCAATTCAATAACAATTTTTTTCAGACAATTTATTCAAATATTAAGCCAATCCATCCAACGAAAGTTAATCTGTTAACTTTTATCATCCAAACAGGTAGTCAAATCAAGTATATATTCCAACTCAACGATGTAAGCCATCATCCAACAATTTTTATAGGAAAAATGATATAAAATTTCTAATTATCTCCCTTAATATATATATATATATATTGCAATGATTTTACCAACCATTAATATGTAGATAAAGACAAGCATATATGATTGATATATGAATCGACAAAATGAAATGATTTCCCTCACCAAGTTTGTCAAAAGCCTGGATGTGAAATCTCCAACATGTAGTCGTGTGATTGGAGCTTCACTGACGACTGGAAAAGGCAAGCTTCGAAGTCGAGGGAGGAGGAGGCAGATGCGTACAAAGTCGACGTCGGTTGGAGGTGGCCGGCTTTGTCAGTGATTGGGGCTTCGAAGTCAAGCAACGACGTGTGGAAATCGACGGTTTGAGGCAACTAGGGCTTGCGACAACTGAGGCTTGCAGCGAATTGGGGTTGAGGCGGCATCGTTCGAAGTCGAGGGGGGAGACGGCAAATTGGGTTTTTTATTTTATTCTGTTCGCAATATGGAAGAGAAACGTCAGCTGGGGGGTTATGGAGAGCGGTGACAAGGTTGTGGTAATGATGCATAGCTAATATATTCTCTATAACTTGTCGATGCCACTTCTCATAGCGTCGGTACGTCATTAATAATGTTACTTAGGTAAACAGCAAGTTCTTTAGTAGCTAGTACCTGAAGAGGTTGAGAATTCAACGAAGATGACGATGAGCCTGACAGTGGGGATGAAATTTGGTACTAGAAAAATTATGTCAAATTTCTATTGTTCTATCAAAAGTTATGTTATATTTTTTGGAGTTTTATTTTAAATTACTATAAGTTTTCTTATTTTTTTCTTCATTGGACCAAACCTAGTTTTTATATGACTGCTCTTTTTCATTTGTATATTTGCCACATTGTCCTTTGTGGTGAAGTAAATCTACATGAGGTGGCTGAGTTCCATATATATACCTATCATTTTCTGTCAGATACCAGTTTAGATTTTAAAGAAATAAACTTCACATTAACAATTATGAAGTTTAATATTTAGTGCAAGAAACCCAATAATATTCACTGAACTTAATTTGGTGTATTATTTATACCTACATCACATTTAAAACTAGACGTATAATGTTTAAGTTACATTGAATGATATTAAATTGAAGCTTAATTTACATTGACTGTCCAAATCTTAGTTTAAAAAGTTGAAACTTAGTTTATAGTTATTTTTTTGAACATATAACTTAGTTGTGTTTAATATTTGAACATAGTTTTCATTTTATTGACCGATATTAATTATTTGAAGCATATCATCCATCATTGTACTTTGAATAGATGAGTAGTTCTGGACAATCACATCCCAACCATGTGAATCATTCAGATGGCATGTTGGACAATGGTGATTATAGAAATTATGGTAAATGTTTCATGTACTGTTTTATTTTTATCTAGCAACCAATATCTCAACACTTTGGGTTGTTGTTATATCAAATTCATGCTAGGGAAACTAAATAGCTTGGTTTTATTAATTTTCTTTTTAAATACTTGTTGTTTCACTCCGTGTTTTAAAAACCTGATCCAACAGCGATTCAACCATGGTTAACTTTCAACGGTGAAGCGTTATAGTTTTGAAAAAGAAATAACCTTACGCGTACATGAACCCGCGTTCGAACTTCAAAACCCTAAAAAAGCCTTTAGACCAATCTCTTTGAAGCACACGATTATTCGAATTTGAAGAAAATTTTTTGGTTCGCACATCATTTTTCTTACATAATTATTTTAACAAATAATTTCATAAACGTAACCATCAAATTATTAGATTACCTTTATTAATTTTGGATGACGTGCTATATTATTAGCGTACATTTTATGAAATCATTATTGAACCGAACTTCTTTAACTTAAAAAATTAAGAATTTCATAATTTTACGGTAAAAAGACTCCTATAGAATTATTCTAATAATTAATATTTGTTATCAAATTGTAACGACCCGGAATTTTCGATCCCGAAAATTCCAGATAGTTAGGGAAAGAAGAAAGAGATAGAAGGAGAAACAGAAAATAAAACACAAAATCTCACATTCGCAGCGGATCAAAATATAATATCAAATAATAACAGTTATACAAATGAAATCTGTACTTGTCAAATTACACTTTAATACATCAGAGTTACAACATATACACAAACACCGGATATATACAATCACATGTCCCAGACAAACTACAATATATCACAGTGGAATACACTCCATACATTCCTGCCATCCAGCTCGTCTCCTGAGCTCCAGAACGTCCTTACCTAAAAATCTGTAATACTCGGTCTGACCCGAGCATTACATCAAAGTAACACCCGGGTCAGGCTGGAAACCAGCGTGAGTAAACCCATCTAACATGGAATACAACAGCATAAAACTACATAAAACCTGGGGTAAATCGTATCAATTTACAAATTCACAATTTGTTATAGACATCACCTATTTCACATATCAATTTCTAAGTACCCAAAACTTAGATTAAATGGTCCAATTCACTTAAATCATTCCATACCAGCCTATTGATTTCACATATAAATCTACAAAGAATCGAAGTGGTTTCGGGTATTAACTAATACCCGACTCCGGTCTCTTCGAATCCCATGTCATTTATTAAACCAAAAGTTTAAGTTTAAACAATACAATTCATATTCAGAATACCTTACAACAATTCAACTCAGATAGGTAACCTACACTATCACAGTTTAACCCATTCGTATCACAACACATCTCATTTCACCCATCAGAGATAAAATCAATCCAATATCCTTCAACCATCCATAACAAGTTGATTCACTCTTAATTAATTTAATTAATCTCTACTTAAATTAATTACTAACCTTTAATCACTTGGATTACCTTAATCCACCTTTCTTAACATTAATTTAATTACAAATTAATTAATCATCTCTTATTTATTTATCTTAATTAATCTTCCTTGATTAATTATCCCTTAATTACAATAAGTAATTATCCTTTAATTATCCCTTTTTATTAATCATTCTTGATTAATTACTGTTTAATTACATTAAGTAATTAAACCTTAATTATAGATTAATTATCCTCAACCATTCTCAATAATTACTTAAATTACTTTCGTTAATTAATTAATGATCTTCTTATTACTTCATTAATTTATTACTCTTTTAATTAGTTATCTTAACAAGTAATTTATCACATTATTAATTAACCTTACCCTTAATTAATTAAAGGTTAATTACTATTTGTAATTAAGAATAACTTCAATATTTAGGTAGTCAAACAAATTTAAATTTTAAAAACTTTATTATTTCTTTCTAAAACTCAGATTCAAACTGGATTTGAATCAGATTCTAACTTGGTTTTAAACTTACTTAAATCCCTACCCTTCAGTTTAAAAACCCAGATTTAAAGTTTAAAATGTTACAGGTTTTTAAAACTGTATTATTGCAACAACTCGAGCCAAGCTAACTACTTCGAGTCAATCACGACACTAACCCAAGATCGACTTCATCTTCTCCAAACATTCAAAAACACAGATATGTAAAGATGCACGTATACGTGCACAGCTCATCGCCGGAGCTCCGGCCAGCCTTGCCAACGTCAACAGATCACCTATCATTCCTCGAATCGCCACGAACACCCAAATCACCGAGAATGACCCCGAATCGAAAACGAGTCATTCATCCCAAATACTGGAACCAACCCGATCAAAGAAAACCACCACCCACCGTTACCTCAGACTAGCGGAAAAACGTGTGATTGCTTCCAGAGCTTCGCCAGACGATAACACACCCATTCCTCCTGGTCCGATCGACCAAATCGCTATGTCGACGACGCAGTTATCTCAGGAACCACCTCGACCCAAAACTCCACTAAAACCCTAATTCGCCGTACTCTGACCACCACGGCCATCGATAAATACTCCAAGTATTTTTCCTACCCTTGGCAACCTCCCAGCTACCTTCGACTACAACCTCGCCTCTACCTACCATGCCGATCGTAAGAAATTGGTTGAAACCCAACTTCCCTTCAAGAGCATACCGCTCTTACATTACACACTTAAAAATCATCATGCTTACATTAAAAATCCTATTTTGACTAAGGATTCACGTTATATAATTTAAGTTGCAAATCATTATATTCAAAATTTAGCAAAAATTGAAACTTCCCTGTAAAAATCATTTTTTTCCCCAACTGTATATTCTTTTTCTTCTTAAAGCTATTTTTAAATTATAGTTCATTCTTAAATACACAAGTTTTGTTTTGAGATGAAGACTAACAATGATCAAGAGATTTAATATTTGGATTTTGTGATCGAGCCTTATGCTCTGAAGCAAGAAAAACTGAGGTTTCATCATATACAGGCAACACATCAACATATATGTATATACAAAGGACAATTTATGTATATATATATACATACTAAGCAACTTCAAATTTAGACATGATAATCATCAATCAAGATATACTTAATTGGATTTAGGTTACTCACAGGCATTTCAAAACAAAGAAGGTGAAGTTTGCTCACTTTATTTTCCAGAGAAGAAGAACAGAGTTACATATATGTTGAGACAGGCTGGTGAAAATTGCAAGCTGGAATCTTCACTTGATCTTCTGGTTTGAATTGATTTGTTGTTTAGATTGAAGTATTTGTTTTAAGTTTTAAAGATGTTATTCTCTTCAGATTTTCTTTTCTTTCTCTCAGCTTGATGGACGAAGTGGAATGAAGAAGTTGATATGAAGAAATGAAGTTGCAGGTTGATGATGATATTTGTACAAGGTAATGTATATTTTTATTGGTTTGTACAAGTGATATACATTATTTTGCTTGTTTGTACAATGCACATCAGAGATTTTTTTCTTCTTTCTTTAGGCTGATAATACTTTGTAAGATTTCGAATTGACCAAATACTTTGAGCTGAGATGAAAGCATTTAATGCTAAGTACTTTATGTTTTTATATGTTTTCTTGTTTTGTTTATTACCTTGTCTATTATCCTACTTTTTACTTGCCTGCATAACCTTTCTTTACTTGTTTTCCAGTTCATACTTAGTTCATTTGTTTTCACAAACTTATATATTTTATTTGTTCATACTTATCCAATATATACTTGAATATATATTTGTTATCTTCTCTTGCAAGTTCAAAGATATTTATGTTTTCATACTTGTTGACTTCGACTGATATGATAATATTTTGATGGCTGAGAATGGTATCTTTGTTTTGTTCATATTATTTTTAACTTTGTTTCTTCATTTGTTTCAAGTTCAAGTGTACCAAGATTATTGCTGTCTTGTTTAAATACTCAATAATATTTTGTTGTGTCTTCTTACTTACTTGTTTTTATGTTTACTTGTTTCATTACTTTAAAATATAAACGAACTTCTATTCTAATATGTTAAATTTTTATCTATTTGTTACTTTATATTTTTATAGTCAATCTTATATATATATATTTATTTCTATTATAAATTTTTCTTTAATACTTATTGACTTATATTTCTATATATATTTTTATTTTATAAATTCAAATTATTATTAACCATCAATTCTAAATTTTAAAATTACTTATTTATTTATTTTATACTTATGTCAATGTATATATACTTTTATATCATATATATTTCCATTTTTAAACCATTTATTTACACATTTAAATTCAAATAAAAAATATATACATATATATTATTTCAAATTTACTCATATATGCTCAAATACATATATATACAATATTTACAATATTTTTAAATTTAAATGATTTATACAAAATTTATTTGAGTTCGGGGAAACTCGCATCACTTCATCGATACATTTCACAAATTTAATTCAAAAATTCATTTAATTATCAATTTATATTTAATTAAAATCCGGGTCGTCACACAAATATTCAAAAATAATTATTTTAAAGGCCAATATATTAATTATAATTAATTAGAGTTTAACTTCAATTGGATTTTTTTAACATTTAAATCGGAAAAATAAAAAATAACGGTTAACGTGGTTCTTACGGTATGATCGGTTTGACCAGTAGAACCTCTAATCTTGCATCAGCACGGTTCAACTCATGGCTCGGTTATCATGGTTTCACCTGTAAACCGAATGCCTCACCCAAACATGTTTTTGATGGTTGAGTGTCAGTGTGACAAGAAACTATGCTAAAACAAATGTTTCTATAAATAGTATCTAGAAAACTGTTTTATAATTAACCTAGACTTTTTTAAAACGTTTGTCTTTTATATATTGAAGTAGACAGTCGTATAAGAAAATCGTTTATATGCTCCAAAAAGAAAAGGAAAAGGTCGTAATCCTCATTGAATTGCTTGGGAGTTGGAGGAATTCCAACTTATAATGAGCTATCTCTACCATTTTCCAACCACTGTTCTGGAATGCTAATTATGTAATAAGACAGAGATTTTAAAACAAATGTCATTATGTCAGTCTGAAAATGTTTATACAGATGGTTATATATCTGTTATATGATAAGTTAACCGGAGGTGACGCCACCATAAGAATGCACTTCCAACATGCAAATTAGCTGGTTAGCGATGCTCTTAATTAATATCCCTAGTACTTATAATTTTAGCAGTAGTACGTGGTAGCATAACCCTAATATTAACGTACACTAATACATTAATCATCTACTAGTTCTTTCCCATTTAGAAACTGCCACATTGCAAAATCTTTCAGATCGAAGTAAATGCTGGCAAAATACCACTTTTGACTTTCCCAGTATAAGTATTTTTATATATAATCTTCATGCTCATTAGTTCAAAATAATTTTACGTGGCTTTGCACGAAATATCCCTATTTCTGATACTGTTATAAGAAAAGTCCATGTAGAAATAAGTATATAAATTAGGTTCATATTTTTTTTAAAATCAAAAAGTGCAAATTAGCTTGCGATTTTCAAAAATTTGAGAAAAATTTTAAAATTAGAAAGAGCAAACTAGCTTGCGCTTAGTTACATTGTGCTTTTCAAAAATTTCAAAAAAAAATTCCAAAGCAAAAGGCGCAAACTGACTTGAGATTTCCTGATAGAAAGTGCAAGATAACTTGCGCTTTTCAAAATCTTGAAAATTTTGAAAAAAATTTTAGAAATAGAAAAGGACAAGTTACCTTGCATTTTCTGTTAGATAGTGCAAGGCACCTTACGTTTTTTATTTTTCAAAAATAGAGACCAAATTTACATATTCATTTCTGCATGGGACTTTTCCTATAACAACATCAAAAACAGAGATATATGACTCTTTTCTTGTAATTTTTTAGCCTTTAATATTATAGAATCTTTTCATTAAAAACCTAACAAATTAGCCCACTCCGATCACATGGCCCAACTTCTCCATCTCTTAACTCAGTCACATATCCCCACACTTCCGAGTTATATTATATCGTAAATATTCCAGTTATAAAACTCACTTTTTTAACTAAATTATAGAACAGCAAATAGTAGGTAATGTCGTCCTCTACTTCTTCTTCATTCTCTTCATGCAAGAGAAGGTACAAAATGAAACATCCAATAGTCATCGACCTGAACTGCAGCTGCACACGTGGACGGCGATCCAAGCTATTATTCTCTCTCTTTTCCAAGTCAAAGTCAACACTGGGCCATGAGCTTTCTTCATCCAGCGACGATGCCATGAGCTTGAGCTTTAGAAAGATGAGGGAGAAGAAGAAGAAGGTGGTGGAAGAAAGCATAGCGGTGGTTAAGGAATCAGCGGAGCCGTACCTGGACTTCAGGGAGTCGATGGTGAAGATGATAGTGGAAGAGGAGCTGTACACGTGGCACGATCTGGACGGTCTGGTCCATAGGCTGCTGAGTTTGAATTCGTCGGAGCATCGTCATCTTATTTTAGGTGCTTTCGTTGATATCTGCGATGGGGTGTTCTCGTCACGTGATGAGGGCTTCTGATGCATGCATGCATTAGTGTTTTTTAAATTTAATTTTTTTCGTTTTCTTTTATTTATTTTGAGTGGAGTGGAGATGCGGATCTCCCCTTTTAAGGCGGGAGATGATTGACTGGATCTCGTACAGTGTAATCTTTTGACTTAGATAATGAGTGTGTTGTTAGTTGTGTTTGCAGTTGCTAAGGTAGTATTTGGTTTGTTATTTTTTTGTTTTGAGTTTTTGTTCAAACAAAAATGCACACGACGCATGTATATTGTCGAAAACGACTAATTTAGAAAACGAAGTTAATATAGAAAATAGAAAACAATTTCTTTTTACTTTTCTGTGTTTTGACAAATAACACAAGCACGTGAAACAATCCATTCTTCCGTCGTCCCTCCGTCCTCTTCGTCCTCCAATTCGTCTTTCTTTTGTCCCCTCCGTCGTCCTTCCATTCTTCTCATATATGACATACATATTGAAAACCGAAAACACAAAATTTGTTTTTAAACCGAACACTACCTAAGTAATTCCTATGTTCCATTTTGATTTTTAGTTTAATGGGAGCATTTGTCATCCAACTATTTGTGTGCATTACTTCTTTTTTTTCCTCCATGAAATGAATATGTAATTTGCGGTATGCTAACCCTTGCGATCATGCTGGAGAACATAAAGTTAAACATAAGGCTTTAAATTTGGGCATATTTTAGAGCTATGCCTCCTACTTATAATTTTATAGTAATATTCAGTAGCATAACACTGATAAAGTACATAAATACATTAAGCATAAACTAATTCTGTTCAATTAAAATCTAGCACACTGCAACATCTTTCATTTAAAGCCGCGTTTACGACCAAAAAAAACGAGTTATTTGAGCGGAGAAGATTGATGAACGACGAATGCATTTGCAGCTACAAATGGTATATTTAAATGAGGCATTTGAGCAGGACATTTAAGTTCTGCTTTTTAATTTAAGTAATTTATAGTTAACTAAATATTTATTTTTTTATGTTATATAGTTTAATTAAAATGAAATAACAGTACAGAAATTGAAATACATCTAAACTAATTAACATACATTGAAAAATACACTGATAAAATGCAAAAATAACATAATAGAATTATAATTATAGTAAAAATACTATTTGTTGCCAACACCTTGGTTTATCAGATAAGATTTATAGTTTGTAGAAAGTCGTTTAGCTACAACTGCTGACGTTAACCACTCCTTTGTCATTTTGTCGTTAAGAACATTGAATAAATCTTTATTATTGGGCGGCATAACAACTATCATCACTTCGTCAAAATTAAATTCTCCTCCTGCTCCAAGACACTTAACGCGAGCAACCATATCTTCGTAATTTACAAAATTTCTTGTTGAGTCTACATTGTTTATGTTCAGACTGTCTGAAGTCGTACGAGATTTTTTCATGTCTTTCGTGCTCTACGTCAATGATGTTATACAACTTCTCATTAGCTTCTCCACGACGTCTTCTTGAACTGCTACATGCATCAAAAAAGATGCCAATGTACCGAGTTTGTTGCACTAGAGTTTGTTGTAATAGAGGATTGATTGGTGAATTCAAATTTGGAATTTGTTGCGGCAGTACTTGTGTATCATCTAGTTGACTACAAAACCCCTCAAAAGCCCATGCTCTATCAAACTGGGTTGCATAGAAGGAGGAGTAAATTGTTGCAGTTGGTCTTGCGTAGAAGAATACGTATATGATGTTTGTCCAATTGGATTCATCCCATGAAATAATTATTGCATCGGCTTTACATTTTCAAGCGGTGCTTTTCTATTTTTTAAATAATCGTTTCAAATTCCTACAAGAAAAAAAATTAATAAATGATTACAAAAAAATTACAAATATGAAAAATACCTTTACACGATCACTCCGCCACTCCCCGTTGTTTATAACGGTTTGTTTATGAGTATTCCAGCCAGGACCAGTTTTATTGCACAAGCTTTCCCATCAAACCCAATCTCTACTTAAACGTCATATTTATATCGGATTTTTGCTTCGTCTATCGGTTCAATACCGTCAATGCCTTCTATAGTTAGGTTGAACATTTCCGCCATAACTTTATGCATTCCCTTTTAATTTTTACCGTAGACAGAATACGCTTTTTAGTAAAAATTACAAAAATGAGAAGAAATAATGTTTTGATGGCAACAAGCTAGGGCATATGAAGAAGGATTTCCGCTGAGGAACCAGCAGGTTGTGACTACTTATGCATTTAAAGATGTTCCAGCTTCGTCAAGTGCTCTATCAGCGAAGAAAAATGAGAAGAGCATCGTTATACAGGGTATGCTTTCTATTTCTAATACACTTATATGTGTTTTATTCGATACTAGGGTTTCATATTCCTTTATATCCATTGATTTGTTAGATGGATTGGGATTGAAATCCAAGATAGTTCACTAATCCTCTATTGTCACAAAGCCTATTGGAGGATCAACTAGCCTTTGCAAGGTTTACCGAGACTTAGCCTTATTGAGTCATGAATGTTTGTTTGCTTGTGACTGCTTTATTTTGGGTTTTGTAGGGTTCGTATCATCAAAAAAATCATTATAAACTGTTATATTCTAATTAATATTTTCGAATCAACCAATATACGATTATAATCAACCGATGGTCTATTGTCAATAAATATAAGCCAAAATTAACACTAATTTTACCATAATTCGAAATGAATATTTTAGGGGAAGAATATACCTAATTTTTGATGGATCAAAGGCGTAGAAGCTTGAAGATTCCAATCTGATGAAGATCGCGGGGGTTTTTGTGGATTACGGTAGCTAGAGACGGATTTTTGGCGGAGTTGGGGTTAAAATTTTTAGGTTGAGGGGTTTGGAAAGTAAGAAATGAGAAATAAAATGGTTCAGTTGAAGCCATGTTTGTGATATTCCGATGGCTATTGACGACCATCAACGGCTAATTTTCGACGGCTTTCGACGGCAAATTATCATATTAATTTAAATTTTCTCTCTATTTAAAATAAATTTAGTTTAATTTAATTTGTTATTAAAATTTTAAAAAGTTTACAATAACCCACTTTTGTTTCTAAATATTGAAAAGGTTATTTTTATTCATTATGCAAGACTTTTTTAACGAGTTGATAATTAATGTGAATTTCAAATGTATGTAACATAATAAATTATATAAAATAAAATATTTTGTAGAAAAATAACTTTTTTAAATCTTATGTCAATCCAAATTATTTTGTGCATACGGTCGAAATATGAAAGAAAAATAAATATGTTTAAGGTATAAATCTTGATTTTTAAATTTATTACCATTCTTCGACATTTAGATTTAAATCTTTCATTCGAAGGTCAAACGATCTTCAAACAAGACAAAATACAAACTATATGTACTATATTATGTATTTATCTAATTCGTAAAGTTGGATTTAAAAAAAACTGACAAACAAAATTTGGACTTCAAACAGGTCATTTTCATCGAAGTTGTCATAATAATATATATCAAGTGTTATACAACTCCTTGGAAAATGATATATCTTGAGCCTAATCCTTTTCCTTTCATTTTTTTCCATTCTAATCCAACGGATTGGATAAATACATTACAAAATATACTTGACACGAATTTCGTCTTGTTTGAACATTGTTTGACCTTCGAACGAAAAGTTTTTTATTCGTATATAGATGAACAACTATAAATTAGAGAATCAAGATTGGCACCCTAAATTTATTTATTTATTATCATATTTTGGAAGTAGATCCAAAATACTTTGGATCGACATAAGATCTAAAAAAAAATATTTTTCTATCTACTATTTCTTTTATATGAATTTATAATGTTAAATATATTAAAATTTATAATTAGATACATAAGGACTAAAAAATATTTTTAAATTCATGATGCTAATACGCGTCGTAAATTTCACCAAAGTTGCATAATGGACAGACTCAAAGTTGCATAGATTGATTGTTTGAGTTCGATTTTCAATTAAATTAAATATCGAATTACACAACAAAAGATTGTTGAAAATAGTAATTTAATTAATTACAAACCATCAAAAAATTGAAGAATTGAATAAAAATATCTTCGTCAATTTTTAGGAATTAAATTAGTATTTTTAAATAAATTTCAAATTTCTATAACTAGTAAGTTATAACAATGCGATAAATTAAATAATTAAATTAACTAGCCATCGAAAACATCGTGACGGAGCTGTCGGCGGCCGTTGAAACCGTCTATTGCTATTTAGACTCTTTCTTGTAGTGAACATAGCAGTGCGTACATATTTAATGTCTAAGTATTTAGTGATAGAGTTAGGGGTATAACCTAAGTAATTCTGAAATATATTATAAATTAATAATTTTGTAATAAAATCTCTTTTGAATTAAAAGATATTTGTTTTTTCTATTACATATTTGTTATATTGTAATATATTAGTTAGATTATAAAATTTAACTTATTTAATATAAAATCCTTAAATAATATTTTATTTGGTAATAATTAAAATGTTTTAATCATGGGAAATTTATCATATTGAATAATAACATAATATTTTAAATATTTCTATTTTTGATGTTTCAAGAAAGAACATCGATACTTTCATTAATATCAGAATACATAACGATTTCCAAATGTTAGGCAGTGTAGTATTCATAAATATTGGTGACACAAAGATGTTAGGTACTAATGAATATTGGATACATATGGAGTGATCCGTCTGATAGTTTCATGTTGGTTAATAACAACTGGATCAAATAGGAATTCTCAAAGTGACGATAGTACATCACGTCGGTTGCACTTCCAGCGTGCAAATTAGCTGGCTAGTGATTCTCTTAATTAATATCCCTACTACTAGTAACTTTAGTAGTAGTACGAGCAAGAATAACAATAATATTAAACTACATTAATACATTAAACATCCACTAATTCTTCCCCATTGAGAAATTGCCACTGCTCAAAATCTTTCATGTTGGCATAATAACTTTTGACTTTGCCAGTATCAAAATATTTATATAATCTGCATGCTCATTTCCTAAATTAAAATAATTTTATAGTCTTTAATATTGCAGAACCTTTTCATTAAAACGCCCAACAAATTAGCCCACTCCATCTCTTAACTCAGTCACAAATCCCAACACTTCCATTTATCATAAATACACCAGTTACAAAACTCAAAAAAATTTTAACGTGTAGAACAAACAACATGCAATGTCATCTTCATTCCCTTCATACAAGAGCAGGAACAAAATCCAACACCCAGCAGTCGTCGACCTGAACTGCAGCTGCACACGTGGATGGCGATTGAAGTTATTCTCTCTCTTTTCCAAGTAAAAGTCAGCGCTGGGCAAGCACTCTTCGTCCAGTGATGATGCCATGAGCTCGAGCTTTAGGAAGAGGAGGGAGAAGATGAAGAAGGTGGTGGAAGAAAGCATAGCCGTGGTGAAGGACTCAACGGCGTCGAAATTCAGAGAGTCAATGGTGGAGATGATCGTGGAAGAGGAGCTATACACATGGCATGATCTGGACGGTTTGGTCCATAGGCTGCTGAGTTTGAATTCACTGAAGCACCATCATGTTATTGTAACGACCATGAATTGGTTGCCATGGTTTTGGAGAAAGGAAACTGTCAGCAGTTTGTAGAAAATGCAAAACTGAAGCAGGAAATGTCAGGTTCATCATTGTTGGTCACTGCTTCGCCAGAGAAGTTACTGGAAGATGCCAGTAAGGTATCAGAAATGAGTATTGCAGGTGATGAGGCTGGAGCAGTGTGATGAAGAAGCGTATTAGTGGTGCATTTGTACACTGTGCATGTGACAGTAGAGTAATAATGTAAATCTGCTATGTTGTATATGTTGATAGGTATTGTAATGGGCTGTGTAATAAACTGAGTCCATTTAAGCATTTGCACGAGCCTATATATATGATTGTACAGGAATTTGTAAAGTGTGAAGAAAATTGGAAGCAATAAACTCATTTTCATTTGTTACTGTGTTGTGAATTCCTATTCTTCATTTTCCAGTTTGCATTTCTTTTCAGTTCATTTCTTTCCTTTCAGTTTGGTACTTAGTTTAATCATTTTGTTATCTTTTCTGTCTTAGTTAGCTACTGTTCTTCCTATCCAGTTTGTATGCCAGTATATTTCCAGTTTCTTTGTTCTTGTACTTGCTTCAGCTTAGTTTCTTGCAAATTTACATCAGAGTTCTTGAATCTGCACTTAATATTCATATTAGTTTCTATTTCCAGATGTTAATACCTGTCTTTTGAATTATTAGTTATCTGCATTCTGTAGTTGCTAAGTTTAGCTATTCTTGATATCAAATCTTTAGAATTAAATTTTTGTTAAAATTTGTAATTTTATCTTGAAAACCTTTACAAAGTTTTTAAGGTTCAATTTCAATCAGAAATAGATAATTCTTGAATCTGTTCCTGATTTGTTATGTTGTCTAATCTTCTGCATCAACTAAACAAAGCACCCTATCTGATTCCCGAGGATATTCTATCATTTCCTACTCCTTCTTCGTGTCACAACTCCAACATGTTAAATCTTGAAATTGCTTTTGCCTGATCAACAACCTCTGCATATCAAATCTTTCTGATAGTATGACAGCACCACTAATAACCTTAGCTTCTGTCAAATCTTGATTTTCTTGGAAATTCATCATTTGTTCTTCAGTTTGTTTTTAATTTCTTCTTCCCTATTTGAGTAAACTGCATTGCTATGTTGTGCAAAGTATATCTGTGCACATACACACACCTGAGCTTCTTCCATAAATCACAATTTCCATCTTCAACTACCTAAATTCCTACTCTGTAACCATGGCGATATCTCCAGACCCACCAGCACCCTTCCAATTGGTATCAGAGCTGATGACTGGGGCAACCTTTGACAAACAGTCAGATCCTTACTTCGCTAGCACTTGTTCCCAAATCTTTCCACCATATCAAGATCCAGCGTGGGCAAGGCACCAAGAAATCAGCTACCCATATCAAGATCCTCATCTACCAAATCCCTACCCTATGCAAATGCCAATATTTTCTCAACCAGCACCATACCCGCCACCAAGAATCCCTGTACACCTTCAAGAACCACTCTTGCCTAACCCTCACACTCTACAGGCAACAATTCCTATCCCAAATGATCACCAACCAGCTGCAATAACCTATGCTACTGCCTCAAGAACCTATCAAAATCCTCCTGTTCAAAATCAAGAACTCCTCTTCCCTACTCCCTATACTGTAAATTCTTCAACTACTATTCCAGCAGCCCCACATATCAATTCAAGAAACCATTTCTTAGGCCCAAAAACTGCTGCTAACAATACCCTTAACATCCCTCAAACCCAAGATTTTGAATCACCATCATGGATAATATTTGAATTGGAGCATTCAATCAAGATCCTGGAATCAATGGAGTTAAGCGCCATAATCATGATGATCAAATGTATCAACAAAAAGATTGGTGATACTATCACTTCCCTTCAAAGCAGCCTATCAACAACTTCTCTTTCAAAGTTTGAGAAAAAAGAGATTACTGGTCTTTCTTACAGAATTTGGGATATTTTCATCGAGTTGACAAAACAATATCTTACCGGTTATGATTCATGTATCAATGAATTTGGGTTATTCGTTGTGATCTTGGGTGAACTATTCAATAATTCTTGTATTACTGCAACTAAATGTGCACATGCTGATTTCTCTTGTGATAATAACCAAGGGTTAGTTCATTTAGATGTACACGAACCGTTGATTGAAAATACGAGTGGATTCTTGTCATCAAACGTATGCGAACATGATTAATCAATTTCCCAAATTTCTGAAGATCTGATTGCTAAAGATGACTCGTTTTCTGATGCTGGTTGCCTACCTACTATTATTCAAACAGCCCAAGAGTGCTTAGTTTTATCTGAACCTGAAACAGTGGAGAAAAAAACTGAAGCATTTATTGTTCCATGCCAGTCAAAAGTAGACACTAAAGCCACATCTTCATGTCAAGCTTTATGCAAGCATGGAGACGTAGATTCAGATTCAAAGGAATCACTTGATATGGTTTTTGAAGAAGCAACTATTTTGGAGAACATCGATAATTTTGAATATGAATTGAAAGGTGTGGATGAAGAAAAACAATTAGAAGTTGCTTTGTTTATCTCTGAAAATGATGAATGTTTCAAACTGAATACAACCAAAGAAGTAGGTAAGAATACACATCCAAGTAATTCATGTGGTATGTTTCTTCAACCATCAAGGCCTATTCTTAAGATTGATGATATAACTATGATGAAATCAAGTGATTCCATTATGGGTTTAAGTGAATTTTGTTTGCTCATTGAGGTCGCTAACATAATTTATATTGAGGAAGGCAAGGGAACATTCTTTGCATTTAAAGCTGTCATTTTCAATGAGAACCCATATAAACCGTATAAACCACCATGGCCACCTCCTTTGCTATCTCTCGACCTTGAGGACAAGGTCATTCTTGGAGAGGAAGGGAGATGTAATGACCATGAATTGGTTGCCATGGTTTTGGAGAAAGGAAACTGTCAGCTGTTTGTAGAAAATGCAAAACTGAAGCAGGAAATGTCAGGTTCATCATTGTTGGTCACTGCTTCGCCGGAGAAGTTACTGTAAGATGCCAGTAAGGTGTCAGAGATGAGTATTGCAGGTGATGAGGCTGGAGCAGTGTGATGAAGAAGCGTATTAGTGGTGCATTTGTACACTGTGCATGTGACAGTAGAGTAATAATGTAAATCTGCTATGTTGTAAATGTTGATAGGTGTTGTAATGGGTTGTGTAATGAACTGAGTCCATTTAAGCATTTGCACGAGCCTATATATATGATTGTACATGCATTTGTAAAGTGTGAAGAAAATTGGAAGCAATAAACTCATTTTCATTTGTTACTGTGTTGTGAATTCCTATTCTTCATTTTCCAGTTTGTATTTCTTTTCAGTTAATTTCTTTCTTTTCAGTTTGGTACTTTGTTTAATCATTTTGTTATCTTTTCTGTCTTAGTTAGCTACTGTTCTTCCTATCCAGTTTGTATGCCAGTATATTTCCAGTTTCTTTGTTCTTGTACTTGCTTCAGCTTAGTTTCTTGCAAATTTACATCAGAGTTCTTGAATCTGCACTTAATATTCATATTAGTTTCTGTTTCCAGATGTTAATACCTGTCTTCTGAATTATCAGTTATCTGCATTCTGTAGTTGCTAAGTTTACCTATTCTTGATATCAAATCTTTAGAATTAAATTTCTGTTAAAATTTGTAATTTTCTCTTGAAAACCTTTACAAAGTTTTTTAGGTTCAATTTCAATCAGAAATAGATAATTCTTGAATCTGTTCCTGATTTGTTATGTTGTCTAATCTTCTGCATCAACTAATCAAAGCAGCCTATCTGATTCCCAAGGAAATTCTGTCATTTCCTACTCCTTCTTCGTGTCCCAACTCCAACAGGTTAAATCTTGAAATTGCTTTAGCCTGATCAACAACCTCTTCATATCAAATCTTTCTGATAGTATGACAGCACCACTAACAACCTTAGCTTCTGTCAAATCTTGATTTTCTTGGAAATTCATCATTTGTTCTTCAGTTTGTTTTTAATTTCTTCTTCCATATTTGAGTAAACTGCATTGCTAAGTTGTGCAAAGTATATCTGTGCACATACACACACCAGAGCTTCTTCCATAAATCACAATTTCCATCTCCAACTACCTAAATTCCTACTCTGTAACCATGGCGATATCTCCAGACCCACCAGCACCCTTCCAGTTATTTTAGGTGCTTTCGTTGATATCTGCGATGGGGTGTTCTCCTCACGTGATGAGCGCTTCTGATGCATGCGTGTGTGCGTGCTTGGATTTTCATTTTTATTTTGTTTATTAATTTTGTGTGGAGTAGAGGATGTGAACCACCTTTTAAGGCAGGAGGTGGTGACTGGATCTCATAGAGTGTAATCTTTTGACTTAGATAATGAGTTCCTTAGTTGTGTTTGCAGTTGGAAAGTAATTTTGTGTCCCATTTTGATTTTTAATTTAATGGGAGCATGTCATCGAATCATTTGTGATTCATGCATCACTTTTATTTTTTTCCCGTCTTGACATGAACACGTAATTTGTTATCATGTTTTCAGTTTGGAAATTTTTTAAGGTTATACCTACAAAAAGCTGACCGCAAATTAATTTATCAAATATAGACCTCTTGTTCACCACATCAATTTTTATGTTTGTACTTTTATAGTGTGGTAGCACAAATTAATTGTACATGCACACTTTGAAGTGCATAGTGATTTTTTCATTTTCTAATTTGTAGTTGTGTACTTAGAAAATGCATAAAATGCACAAGCACAAATTAATAACTTTATTTTCATAACAAATTTGCAGCGAGACTTCTGGTTAAACAAGTAAATATTTTTAGACAGTTCTAAAGTTTGCTCGCTTATACGTTTTACAGTGGTCCGCGGGTGCGGCGTAGTGGAAAGGAGGCTTGGGTTCTAGTAAAAAGACCCAAGTTCGATTCCTACCATGCGCTTCCCTATCCTATATAAATTTACCCGGATGTATGGGGGCTTGGATCAGCGGACGGCTTTACTATACCCTCCTCAGGAGTTTACCGGCCCGCCGGGTTCTTTTGGGTTTTCAAAAAAAAAACGTTTACAGTGAAGCAACGTAAAGAAAAGTAATCCTTTATCTTACACACAAAAGTTTGTATTGATAAAGTCTAACAGGTTTTTCTTGGTAAGGTATTTGAGTCGTGAGCACACTAGCTCAAATATAGAAAAAATGGCCATGCTATTGATTTAACCAGACCCCAAGAATTTATAAACCAACACCACACCTTACGCGATTCAGTTAAACATCCCAAACAACTTTGTAAGAAGCTTGGGTTGAGGTGACTACAAAGTGACATCATACGTTCAACTACCCAGTTCAGTGGCAACAAATATAATATCGTAGAATTACCCGATATTCATAATATCAAAGTAACTTCCAACGACTACTTGCACTAGCCATTATATTTTTTTTATATATAAAAAAATCTTTTCTTTTAGTCTTAATTATTTGATTTAATAAGCCTAGATCGTAAAAATGTATTCTAGAAAGTTCTTATATAGAAAGCACTTTATAGATACGTGTTTAAAATTATATAGAAACAAAGATAAGTTTAGTAATGTGGGGAAAATTATACAAGTTAATTATAACTCTTAGATTGAATTTGCATTGGCAAAATGCTAACCATTGTTTGAGTAATGCCGCTGGTATAAATAAGAGTGAAGTATTTTTTTTAGTATCAAGCAGAAAAAATGAAACGTTTTCAATAATAAAATGTCTCTTTCATATATTCTTCTCATCTTTCTCTTAAAATATTCAATAGTGATATCAGAGCGTGAAGATCCTCATAAAATATGGCGAATATAGCGACGTTCATATCCAAGCTCCAATGCTCACCAAGATCAACTATGACAATCAGAGCTTAAAGATGATGGGCCTTCTTGGAGCACACAACGTGTGGGAGATAGTTGAAAAATGCTACATCGAACAAGAGAATGAAGGTAATCTATCTCAAACTCAAATGGATAGTTTGAGAGACTCAAGAAAGAGAGACAATAAGGGTTTTCTATCTAATTCATCAAGGATTAGATAAAATTACTTTTGAGAAGCTCTCTGAAGCAAAGTCGGCAAAAAAAACATGGGAGAAGCTTCAAACATCTTACAAAGGAACCGATCAAGTCAAAAATGTATGTCTTCGGACCTTAAGCGGAGCGTTTGAAATTTTGTGTATGAAAAAAGGTGAACTTGTTCCTCGTTACTTCTTAAGAGTTTTAATGGTTACTAATAACCTAAAAAGAAATGATGAGAAGTTAGATGATGTATGAATTACGAAGAAGATTCTAAGATCATTGGATCCAAAGTTCGAACATACACTACAAAAGAATTCTGGATACCCTGCATAGGGATAGCGTAGGGAATCAAATTTCCCTACGCCACCCATATGCCAAAAAAGAAGTCGGGAAACATTGCATCACAAAAATTCCCTACGGCTTCCCTATGTCAGATTCCATACGCATTACCTATGCCACATTCCATACGCACTACCTACGTCAGATTCCATACGCATTACCTACGCCTCGTTCCATACGCATTACCAACGCCAGATTTCTTACGCCTTCCCTACGCCTTCATCCTTACGCATTCCCTACGCCCAGCCTTCTTCTTTTTACAAGTGCAAAAATTGGATTTTTCTTACGAGTTCCATACTCCTTCCCTACACCACCGTACGCCAAAATTCAATATGATCCTATTGTATTCACATTCATCTACCTCACATATCGCAATAAAATCTAATAAAACCAAACATCAACAACAGAAAACATTAAATATATTATATAACCACATGAAAAAATCATAACTATATATCTCATTAAATGTATCTCATTAAAAACATTAATGTAGAATGCATATCATGGTCAAATTACCATAAACTTGTTGCGGAATGTGTTTAAAACACATCATGTCTAACAAACAATAAAATAAAGTTTCTACATAACTCCAACATAGTTGTTTCATCTAATTCAAACATCATACAATGTACGTTATAAAAATAGAACGTCAAACCCACAACCAAAATAGGAATAACTCACGAAGTTGATCATATCTCTGTTCCTTACTCCCGCCTCAACCCCCGTATAAACTCCTGCACAGAACTCATCTCCTTCTGCATGGAACATAAACCTGAAGAAGATTTCTCTATTTTCTCTTATAAGGAGAATGGATTTTATGTTATTAAATTTAATAACAAAAAAGATTGTGATAGAATCTTAGAAGGTGGTCCCTACTACTATAACAAAAAATTGATGTTGATGAAGTGATGGTCGCTTGGAATGCAACTTAACAAAGAACTTCTCAACTCTATTCCGATTTGGGTTTGTTTTCCTAATTTTCCACTTGATTATTGGACGGAGGAGGAGATAAGTCGTATTGCTTCGGTTCTTGGATCTCCCATCAAACTGGATAAATTCACAGAAGGTATAATAAAAATTGCTTACGTTAGAGTTTTAATCGAAATCAACAATCCCTTTAATTTTCCAAATAAGATTCCTATTATTTCTGAGCACTACAACAAAATAGGCATATTACAACGGTGGAACACGGTTGTAAAAGATATATTACAACGGTGGAACCATAGTCATATTTTAAGAAGTTGTAAAAGACTATCAATTTTTTACAACTGTGTTCTTTAGTTGCATATAACCGTTATGATATTGTATATTACAACTGTTTCTTACCCTTGCAAATAACCATTTTACAACTGTTGGTAACTCTTGTAGATATGTAACATTTCGTGCTGTAGCAGGTATGACAACTGGTGGATAACTATTGTAGTTATCTACTACAACTGTTATTCACAGTTGCAATTAATCTTTTTACAACAGTTGATAGCAGTTATAGATTGTAACATTCGTCATATAGCAGGTAAGACAACTACGTGGCCACCATTGTAGTTATCCCAACTACAACTGTTATACGCAGTTGCAGTTTAGTATGTTCTGCGACCTCCTCCACAGTTGTAATATACTTTAATTACAACCACATCAATTGCAATTTAAACCCAAAAATATAATTACATGCACCATTTAATAATTTAACAAAACTATAAATATACATAACTGAATCAAATTCATTCATAAATATCAATATTTATATAATTCTAACAAAACACAATACATACCAAATAAAACAATCTAAAGTATTCGTTCACATCACCAACTAAAATAGTACCAAAACAACATTCTCAAATAACCATTCCAAAATAGGATACAACACAAAATACATAAGAAAGATAAAGTTTTGTATCGCAAAACACATACCCTAAGGAAATACACTAGTCGAAGGCAACGAAGTCTTTATGCCAAGTCACGGTCGATCCAACTGCTTCTCCAATAGTACACATCTCGGAACTCGGCCTCCAAAAGAAAGCTTCCAGATCCACCGCCACACCAACCCAAACTTTACAACCATCTGGTCCTAGTTTTTTAAAATGCACCAAACAATCAGGATCAGTGGATACTACCTTTCCTTCTGCAACAACTTGCTTTTGCCAACTCAATATTTTATATTTTCTGACCTCAATTCCAGCATGCCTTGCATCCCGTTTAGGCCGTTCTTCAACAATCAGAGTAATGCTGTCACGGTGTGACTGCACAAAAATAATTTACAAATACATTAGACTATTTATGGTATATGTATAACATCAACTAAAAATGAGGACTGAATAGCAAAAACCTCTGTATAACATCAACAAAAATATGTTTTGCTCAAGAAATTAAACAAGAAGAATAAAGACTGAAGGCAACAATAGATAACAAGCTTATACACAAAACAGAGGTTTGCAAAACTGTAACGGTGGCATGAAATATCAGTTAAAGTCTTAAAGGAAATGAAAACTGAAGACAGGATGGACAAACACAAACCAATACACTAGCAGCAGCAGGAAATATCAGTTAAAGTCTGCAACTGAACGTACCCATCTACAATAACCCGAGAACCAGCCATAATCACACCCAAATCAGACCCCCTAATCTCCTTCAACACAGAACCGACAATATTGAAATGCAAGCTTGACAAATTGTGCATGTCCAAAGACACAATATGCAAAGCCTTATTTTTAAACAAAAAGCAGTTTATCCCCTGAAATCCAATGCTCAAGCCCATTACTCCACAACTGTTTGAAACAACACTACCTCCAATAATCAACCCACGAACCACATCTTGTTGGTCCTCTCTATACTTATGGTAGGGGATACTGCCCTTGCCTCTTCGAAGTGAACATATACTTCCGAAATCCGATTAGTGAGAAAAAACCTTCTTACCATTATTGCTGTTGTGAAGATTAGCCAAACCAATATTAGGCTTCTCCATAACAACAACATCAGTACAAATATCAATCACCAACTCCTCACTATCCAAGACAGAGATATAATTTCCCTTCACCTCATCACCTTTACTTCCCATATGCTAAATAGACTGAACAACATCAATCTATTTTAAATCCCACTGAGCATCTCCACTCACTCCAACCTAGACAATTCCGATCAACTCCTCATCAACGTGCACAGTGCACACTTTATCACTACCTGCTTCAAGCAACAAACTATCATGCACCACAACAACCTCCTTCCAAACTCTGTTCCACCAAACCAACATTTCATCTCCTCAAATCTTTCATACACCAAACAGCTCCTCCTTCCATCAAAACCACCTCACTAACTTCACATTTCCCAAACACTGCAAGTTAACCAACCGAAAACACTTCATCTTCCCCACTCCATTCAATATTCCATAAAGCAATCCCCTAAACCATCAGCAGCAAAATCCGTCACCTAGTACCCATCACCTACCTCATATACAATTTCATCACCCCTGTGACTTCAACTTCATTACCCCTACCTCTCCACACATTTAATCACCTCTCTGCACATTCAATCATCTCTCCACCCTACAAAAAAAACTTCTCTACACAACATTCAATCAATCCAAACCCACTGGCTTTCATTCAAATCTCCTCCTCAAACAAACATTATTTCTTTGCAAACCGATCGAATCTTTTATGAAATAGATTTCTTTTTCGCCTAACTAAAAGATGTTATCTTTTCGTTTTTGGTTTTTAAAATAGTTTTGTTCATTGTTTCCCAATTTTCTTAATTTGTAAATAAATATTTTGTAAAAATAATTTTCCCTCTTTTTAAATGCCAAAATACGTCTGAAAAATAAATAAAAGCAAGTCTGTTGCCAAGTTCTATATTATAACTCAGCAACATATGGAAACATATGCGGATGTCCTAGTCAAGTTCTATACTATATCACTAGAAACATACATTTGGAAACGGTACCTGAGGCATATTAGCAGGAGGAGTCTCTGGATTTTCCTCATTGACTCTTCGCTTTCCTTTCATATCCTGTAAAGATTGTATTATTACATATATAACTAGTAATTTGTAAGAACATGTCACATATTCATTAGCATAGCTAATTAACACTTACCAGTATAATCGCAGTAAGCTCTTGTAATTTAGCCTCCATGCCACTAACTTGGTTTCACAACACATGTACTTCACCTAAATTAGCCCGATGAATACACAGATGAGATGGTACAACCCCAAAGCCTAATCCTCTTACACGTCCGCCATGTTCCTGACCAAAAAGCATTGACACTCCATCTTGAGTAATTGATGTTGTTCCCTGAGAACTCTAACTCATGGCATTATGCTCTTTTATCTTAGACTACAAATTCAAAAAACACCAATATTAAGCCACTAAAAAAATACTACATTAATAATAACATAAAGCCGCGGTCAATTAATTTTTTTTTTGCTTATTTCGTATATTTGAAATTATCCTTACTATGCAGTCGGCAACAACTGAATTCGGGAGTTCTCAATTTTTTCTGGTATGGGCTTTGCACCACAATTCGTCTCTACTGATATCAGACGTTACACTTTCCTTTTTCTACAAAAATAGCATAAGAGCTTAAGAACGTACAAGTAATAACAAATAAAAAATGCTTTAGCAATAATCAATATACATCAAATGGGGTTGCAATGTTAAAATTTTGGAACTTGTACTGATTAAGTTTTTAATATTTACTTACCATTTCTTCTTCCAATCTTGCATAACCCATTCGGCTCATGGTATGTGGAAATTTATTCTTATCTCTCATAGCTTTGAATTTTTGGCTAGTTTCCTACATAAGATAAATTCAATAAATATGATATAAGAAAATGTAATAAATTTAATAGCTGTAATCAATAAAATAAAAATAACCACCTTTAAACTTTTCCAACAATTTTTCCTTTACAAAAGCATTCCACTCTTCAATGCTCTTTATATTATCTGGTTTTAAGTCTGCTACTCTATAAGTAGAGTCGGGACAAGTGGACGCTTTTTTTATAGCTGCAACTAATCTTGATTTCAACTCCTTCCATCGTTGTCCCAGTATCATTAACAAGTAATCCTTGTACACTTTATCCACCTTGAATCTCGACTGCACAACAAGAATACATAGAATATTAAACAAATACTTCAATGCCATTGTTATTAAGCACACAAATCCTTAAATGTTGCAAATGTCCAGGTGATTGAAAATAATAATTCTGTTCATTGTTCAATGTTTAAAATAAACCAAGTGATCAGTTAAGTGATTAGTTGGGAATAACATGTTAGGTTTTAGCAGAACAAATACTAAAGAAGTCTGAAATCAGTATAAAATGGCCGCTATCAGTTACATAATTATACAAAGGATTTAAACAGTATCTAAGCGATAAATAGTCAAAACAAAATAAAATGGCAGCACAATGTCTCTATTACAAACAGTTCACATGAGGAACCTAGACATACAACCATACAAAATGATTAAAATATGCTAAATCTTGAGAGGATCAAACGAAATAGAAGATAATAGAATTTAGCAACAAAAATCTTCTAAAACGACATCTGAACATAAAATTTCCATACTAAAGATGCAGCTGGTTAGAATATGCACAATTTAGAAATACAATAACATATTTGATGGAACTGATTGACAAAATAACAGTGGAACAATTTGATAATTAACTGATTAGAATATGCACTACTGATTTTTTTATTTTTTTTTCACCCATCATCAGAATGAAAGTTAATATATTTGAATGGACTAGGCAATACTATATCTATTTCTTTATGAGATAAAAATACACATTCGTACCAAGAATGAAGTGAAAACTGCAAAGAATGCCCCAAATCCTAAGATAACAGAATACCCAACTCCTTGATTCGAGACTGCTTTTCCCTCAAAAAAGCTGCTTTGCCTGACGCACTCTCCACCAACTAAAGAATAATATTGTGCGGAGAAGCCTAGTGGCGGACATGATCTTATTGTCGCACCTAAAAATAAATTTTCTATGCAAGTTCAACTCAATTATGAGGAATGGTGATATAATTTATAGCCATTGATAGTTTGCTTGATGGAGATGGAAAGCTTATATAAAGCCAAGTGCTGGCTTTGGAAGTATATTCCAACTGGGGCCTACGATGACTGTTTTCCGGAGATTCTATGGTTCTACTTGTGAATATTAGATAAAAACTATGATCTGGATGATGCCGTATAATTCTAAGTTGCTTGATTGAAAAATAAGCAAATTGAGATTGGTAGACTTTGGATCCTAGCGGGGTATTACAGAGATAGTCTTCGATGCAAAGTGTTAACTACAAGAATTACTGTTTATAGCAATGGGGGGAGCAACGGCCTCCAACGGCCATTGACCAACGGCTTCCAACGGTGAGCAACGGCAAGCTGTTTCCCGGAATTTTTTAATAACAAAAAACACATGCCATTGGAAGCCGTTGGAATATTGCCATTTGCGGCCGTTGCTCACCGTTGGAAATCCGCGACTAACCTGCAGCCCAACCTTCTTCTTCCTCATTCCGATTATACACGAAAATTTTCCCAATTCCCCCCCCCCCTAAAAAATTTCCAACCCCATTTTATCCCCTTCTACACGTTCTAGCATCCCCATCTTCGTTTGCAAGCTTCACAACCTCCAAAATCAGGTATTATTTGCCAAAACCCTAATTTTGGTAAATTTTTAATTTTAGGTTAAATTGATAATTTTTGTGTATGTATTGTGCTATTGTTTGTGTAGTGTAGTGTATTGGACCTTAATTATTGTTATTAAACTAATTATTGCATGTTTAACTATGATTTGTTAAATTAGGTTTATTATTAAATTAGTGTCAAACTTAATAATTGTTACTAACCTAAGCATGAACCTCACTTGTTATTATATTAGTGATTGAATTGCGTAAAATCGTACGTAGAAAGTGATGATATTGACCTATAAATTGTTCGTTTTTGACATGTTATGATACGATATATACGTGATACATTTTTTGCATGACCGGATGTGATTTGTGATGCGACTATATGTATAACATTGTTTGTTTATTTTATATGTTACGCACACACACTGGATTTTTTTTTTGTTTTAGGAAAAAATCATTATATATGCGTTGATTCAACATATTGTTTATTGATATATAAAAGTTTAAATTTTTTGAAAATAAAATTTAAACTTTTTTATCGCTAATTTTAAAATTTAAACCCTTAGAGTGTTTTTGGCCCTGACTGATAAGTATTGTATATGATCGTTGTGTGGATATTCGTTTTTTAACAGAACGGACATCAATATTCATCGTACACAATATTTGTTGGATTTGTCCCTGTATTGGACAAGTTACGAAAACAATAACGTAATTAAATCTCGTAAATCATTTCAGTTTAAACGGTTCGCAAAATTTCGGCAGCGCTTCTCTTTATGTTCCCTGTGTACACGCAATTGTGTACTGTTAAGGGAACTAAAGTTAAGTGCTGTCGAAATTTTGTTGAATCGTTTAAATTGAAATGATTTATGCGATTTAATTACGTTATTGTATTTGTAATGGGAGGTAGGATGACCCATCAACAAAGTGTCAATGATCAATTAATATCAAATTCGCTAATAAAATTGTTTAAATAGAATATAATGTTCATTTCAAAATAAGCTTTAAGTATTATTTTAACAGATATAACACAAACAAGAAGAATGTTTATAAAATTGTTTTAATAAAAAATGTCAATGAAAATTTATATCGTGCTTTTTAATTATATACGTAGGTAAATAGACAATTATTTTACTGATCGGAGCTGGATGTACAAAAAATGAAGGGTCGATACTGAAGCCTCAACAAGTGAACATTTTAATAATGGTGTTTGCGTATTTATGGATTTTGCTTTACGTAATAATGGAAACTACAAAGAAATCCGTTGTCCATGTAGTAAATGCAAACTGTTAAAGCATTTGATACCACAAATGGTTAGAGTTCATTTGCGTCAGTACGGTTTCGTGTCGAACTATTTGATTTGGGATCGTCATGGGGAACAGTTAGCATCTAATCCCGTACAAGATGAGGAGGTGGTGAGTAATGAAATTGGTACGACAAATCTTATAGAACATATGGTTGAAGATGCTGCACGTTCAATGTTTCCTGTTCCTCAATTAACTAATAACGATGGTAATGCTGAAGAAGAACCAAATATTGGGGCAAAAAATATATATGATTTGTTAGATGCCGCGAAAAAACCACTTTGGGAAGGCTGCACAAGCGGAACCCAATTATCAGTAACCGCTGAATACATTACGATGAAATCCAAATACAACCTCTCAGAATCTGGATTTACAGCTGTTGTACAAGCTGCGAAATGACATATGCCTCCTAATAATCTAATGTGCGAAAATCATTGCGAAGTAAAAAAAATGATGTCGGCTTTCGGTTTACCGTATCAAAAAATAGATACATGTCTAAAGGGTTGCATGTTGTTTTGGAAAGAAGATATCAACCTTAGAAATTGTAAAATATGTAATTAGGAAAGATACAAACCAAGAAAGAAAAAGGGAAAGGAAGTCCTGTATAAGCGTATGCATTATTTACCAATTACTCCTAGACTTCAAAGGTTATATGCATCTTCTGTAACTATGCAACATATGAGATGGCACGGTGTGAGAACACAGGAAGAAGGTACGTTAACACATCCAGGTGATGGGGAAGCATGGAAGCATTTTGACCAGAAATATCCTGATTTTGCGTCCGAAATTCGTAATGTTAGACTTGGTTTATGTACGGATGGATTTTCCCCATTCTCTCAATTTGGTTCGAAATATTCGTCATGGCCTATAATTGTCACACCTTATAATTTACCTCCTTGGATGTGTAAGAAAACTCCATATATGTTTCTTACAGTTGTCGTCCCTGGTCCCAATGATCCGACACAAGGAATCGATGTTTATTTAGAACCATTGATTGATGAATTAAAAAAATTGTGGTACGAGGGAGTAGAGACATATGATATTTTCCAAAAAATGAACTTCTCATGTATGCTTCTTTATTGTGGACAATCAGCGATTTTCCTGCATATGCAATGCTTTCAGGTTGGAGTACGGCCGGTCGTCTAGCTTGTCCTTATTGCATGGAAGAAACACGAGCAATTTATTTACCTCATGGAAAGAAAGTTTCGTGGTTTGACTGTCATCGATGTTTTCTTCATATTAATCATCCTTTTCGAAGAGATAAAAAAAACTTTACAGCTAATAGACATGAAACTTTGAGACCACCTACAGTTTGGTCAAGCGAAGAAATTTATGAACTTGTAAAGAATTATCCAAAGATACATGAAACCGGAGAACAAATTGAAATTCAAGGTAAATCATCGATTCATAACTGGTGCAAACAGAGCATATTTTGGGAATTGCCTTATTGGAAAAATCTCTTGATTCGTCATAATATTGACGTGATGCATAATGAGAAAAACGTGTTTGATAATCTGTTTAATACAATTTTGAATGTTAAAGGGAAGACGAAATATGATTTGAAATCAAGACGTGATATCGAAGTAATATGTAATTGTCCTGAGCTTCATATAAAACCAAATGACACAAAAAAGCCAAAAGCTTGCTATGAGCTAGACAATAATCAAGTTAAATTACTTTTAAAATGGATGGAAGGATTAAGATTCCCAGATGGCATATCTTCAAATCTTCGTAGATGTGTTGACTATAAGAACAATAAACTTAGCGGGATGAAAAGTCATGATTGTCATGTTATGATGGAAAATTTGTTACCCGTCGCTTTTAAAGAACTGTTGCCCGTAAAAGTTTGGACAGTTGTAACAGAACTTAGTCTGTTTTATAAAGAGATTTGTTCAACTACATTAAAAGTTGATCGTCTACGTAAACTTGAGGAAGAAATCCCGATATTGCTTTGCAAACTGGAAAAAATATTTCCTCCAGGTTTTTTCAACGTTATGGAGCATTTACCTATTCATCTTCCATTTGAAGCACGTCTTCGAGGGTCTGTGCAATATGGATGGATGTATCCATTTGAAAGGTATATTAATATTTAGTTTATTACATATTGGTTTAATTAAATGTATAAAAAATTAATTTAAAATAATTTTTGCTAGGTATTTAAATCATCTAAAGAAAAAAGTGAGACGGAAAGCTCGAGTTGAAGGTTCGATTTGCAAATCGTACATCGAAGAAGAAGCTTCGTTTTTTTTCTCTCACTATTTTAGCGACCATGTGAACATATCATTTGAAAGTGCTACACGTAATGATGAAGGCATTGATGAAGATGATTGTCAAGCGACTTTATCTATTTTTAAAAAAAACTGGTCGGCCTGCTGGTAAATGTGTGGAAGTATGGTTGGATGATAGAGATTATCAAGTAGCACACACGTACATTCTTCTCAACTGTGCTGAAGTTGCACCATTTATTAGGTAATATATATACACATACGTCTACACATGCATATCATCTACACATATGTATACACAAATATGCACACATGCATTTTAATCATAATGCAATATTTGTTCTATAATTGCAGTATTTACGAATCACAACATCCAAACGACCATATCGGTAAAGAATTTGCTGCTTGGTTTTCTAACTACGTTTTTGATACAACAAAATGTGTTGTAGATGAAGGATTGAAACATTTAGCTATGGGACCAAAAAGGATAGTCAAGACATATCCAATATTCTTTGTCAATGGATATAAATTTAATACCAAAGAATACGGAGCCGAAAAATCAACTAACAATACTGGTGTATTTGTTAAAGGTAGTGATGATCCAAATGATCACATAAATGACTTTTATGGCGTGCTGACCCAGATTTTGCAGTTGACATATTTCACCCGACCCGCAGAAGAAGTTTTTTTGTTTAAATGCAACTGGTTCAGCAACGTTCCAGGTTCTGGAATAAACGTGGATCCAAAATATAATCTTATAGAAATAAAACATACTTCGAGGTATTATAAGTACGATCCTTTTGTACTTTCCAAACAAGCTCTTAAAGTTTATTATGCTCCTTACCCATCTTTAAGAAGAGATAAAATAGATTGGTCGACTGTTTTTAAAACCAAACCAAGGTTTACATTTGATGGACGGAATATTCCTGAACAACAAGCTTACCAAGCAGATATCAAGGAAAATAGAGGAATAATAGTAACCGACGATCAAATAGATTTTGGACCTCTAAACGATGAATCAAATGCATTAATTGAAGCATTTGAGAGTATAGAGGAACAAAATATAGAGTGCGAAGAAGGGTCTGAATCCGAAAGCGATGAGGATTGATCACTAATCAATATTTTGAGAAGGTAATTTTTTTTCATTTTTCTGTTTCCAAAGTAATTTTATATGATATGTATCACATAGTCTCTTTTATGTTACGTCATAATGTATGTTACGCCATGTTCATTATTCTGACACCATTTGCATACTAAATTAATCAATGTTACTCTTGCTTTTCTTTATACTATGATTTCATATAGGTATGTCGGGACGCAGACGTTCACACTCCGGATCTTCCAGCTCACAGAGAGGTGATAATGTTGGTCCTTCACAGCCGGGTGTTCGGCCTACGGTATGGCTGAAACCCAAAGCCGATGGCAGGTAAGTATAAAGTTTCAAAATTAAATTTTATTCCATACAATCTTTTATCAAATATATATAGTAGTAACGGAATATTAAATGTTTTTTTCCTGTTTTACACAGCGGTGAGTTTACGTTGGAGCCTTCCAACATAGTGCTCACGATCTCGCGACGGGCGTATATGGCTCGTATGACCTCGTGTTGGCCGAGGTGGGCTACAATACCAGAGGGGGTGCGGGAGGCTATCTGGCAGGACTTTTTGGTATGTGTGGTATATCAATTATTGCATTATGTAGTCATGTATATTATGTCAATTCATGTTTGCACTATTTGTAGCAACTGTATAACTCATATTTTTTCAAACGTGCAGGGGGAAGTGGACTTGGCCGATGCTGATGTTTCTGTTGTCCGGCGCCATTGGAGCAGCAAAATTGCTAAAAAATATCGCGAAACAATTAACAGCATCAAAACATCAGGAAAGAGGCCTCATTGGATGAGTGAAGCTGTCTTTGATGAGTTCGCCACATGGTGGAGCAATGAGGATTTTGTGGTAAATCTATCATATATTTAATTTAAATTGTTTGAGGCAAATAATATATAAATAATTAAAATTGTCAAAACAATTTTTGTTTTCAATTTAAATTTGCAGAGGCAGTCTGAGAGGAATTCTGCAAACAGGAGCAGGAACCCCGTTACACATCGCGGTGGTTCCAAGTCTTTCCAGCATCACCGGGAAGATTTGGTATAATTATTAAATAAGATAAATAGTTAATTATTTTAAGTTTTAATTTGTTAAAATATAAATACTGTATATTTATATGTGCATATTTTAGGAGAGACAACGGGGGGCTATTAGTTTTTGGGATGTGTTTACCCATACACATGCCTTGACTCAGGTTGATGATTCCGGCGCAGTTTCTTACTCTTGGGACCACGATGACAAAGCGCGTGCTGCCTATGTAAGTATAACATAAGTAACTAAAACTTACAAGTTAATTGAAATAACGTTAACTAAATTCAATTATATTTTGCATGACAGCAAAAGTTCCAAGAAGCGCGGACAGCCTTACTTGAGGATACGGGACGAGCTCACTTGACCCTCGATGAGGAGGACGCCATTTTTGAGTCTATCATGGATCCAATGACCCACGGCAGACGCTGCGGATATGGAAGCCAATCGGTAATTTTAAGTTAGTAAATATCCTTATACTAGTGTATTCCATTCATATTTTGAACTATCCTTATACCTGCGGCAGACGCTTCCATATCCGTAGTTTGTTTTATGAATTTGTTTGTGAATATATATAGGTTAGTTAATTTGCAATTATTTTAATACTAATTTTTTTAGTGTAGTTGATAATTTAAATTTTTTTACAGGCTCAGACAGCGCAAAGAGAATATCAAAAGGCTCAAGATAAGGAAGAGATTGCGCAGCTACGAGCCGAGCTTGCCGAGATGCGGGAACGCAATTTGCAGCATGAAGTAAGGACAGAGGAGATGAACCGGCTATGGCGGAGTTCATCACACAGTATGGACAGCCTCCTTCATCTGGTGGTTCTGGTGCGGAATGATTTAGGTATGTTCTATTATTGGCATGTATATTTTGGAGTTGGTGAGAATTTGATACATTCTGATGGTTTCTGTATATATTTGGATTTGATACATTCTGATAGTTTGGTTGTGGATGTTGGTGTGGATTTTTTTATGTTGGTTATGTTTGGATATTGGTTTATGTTGAAAAATATGCATGATTTGGTTATATCTATATGTTTGGATATGTTTTGGTATAGTTGTTATATATATATGCTCGAAATGGAGCTGTTTTGATATAATTGTGGTTGTGTGTGGCTGGAAACAAGCACTGCTGGTTTTATGTAAAAAAATATACCCAGATTTCCAACGGCTTCCAGCGACGACCAACGGCTAACTGGTCACTTACTTCCAACGGCCTCCAACTGTAACGACCCGTATTTTTAACACTTTAAAAATACGAATTAAAATGAAAATTTTGGATAAAAATCCGAAGGAAATAAAATTTTGTGTTGTTAAATGTAAATTACAAGTTAAAATACAAAACTGAATTCTGAAATAACTTATTTGTAAATTAAATACGGATGTTAACTTGTAATTGAACGTAAGTAAGGATTTAAATTTGAATGTAACAAGTAATTAAATTGAATTGAATTTGATTGTAAACAATGAAATAAATAAAATGGTAGATTTAATATTGAAGTTATAATATGGAAATCAACGTAAATGAATGTAATTTAATATTACTGTGAATTTAAATAAGATGATAGCTGAAGAAAATGAAAGTAAATGAATTATAAACTATTGATAATAATGTATAAGTAAATAGTTGATTCAATAATGAAAGTGTAAATCGAAACAAAAGAATTCATTTGGAATTAAATAACTTGAATTTGAATTATAATATAATTGAACGCTGAATCTAATATAATCTTTTATATTGGATTTATAATGGAAAACTAAATTGTAAAAGATTGTTAATTACTGTGAAATTTAAAAATAGGATTTGTGAACAATTGAAATTTGATTTAAAAGTTAATAATTTAAAATTGGGAATTTTATATTGGAATTAAACAGTCGAATAATTTATTTTTCGAATATTGGATTTAATTAGGCAATTAAATCGATAATTTAATAAGTTAAATTTCAGAAATAATTGAAAATCGAGTTGAATATGATTGAAAATGATTTGTAAAATTTTATCTTATCATATTGGAGTTATAAGAATGTTATAGAACTTTTAAAATTAATTTTTGAGTTAATTTGCGAAAATTGAATATTTTAATATTTAATTATCGATTGTAAAATAGCTAATTTTTGAACAGTCTCAGAATTGAACGAAACAAGTTCCATTGGGTCCGTAATAGTTAGTTATTACCGGATTTCAATTTTCGTATCAATCGGAATTACGGTTTGACCGTGGCAGCTCGAAACGCATCGAGTTATTTTTAATTTATAAATCGTCGAGTTAAAAATAGTCATTTTTTTTTCAAAAAGTCTCTGATTTCGACGAAACCAGTTTCATCGGATCCGTAATGGGATATTATTGTAAGGTTTCAAATTTCATAATTTTTGGATTTACCGTTTGTCCGGTACGAATTAAAACGCATCGAAATCGGTTTAAATCGGTTTAATTTAAATCGATCGTTTATTGCCATAACTCACACTTACGATCGAATTAGGTTCCGAAACCTATTCCATTGTGTTCGGAACGTGGGATAAACCCTAGAAACGCCGGTCACCGCGCGTAAATCGGAGTTCGGAAAATCGAGTGAATAGTGATTTTCGGTAAATGTCTATAAAAGGACCCCTTTATCATTTCATTAGCAAAACCCTAACCCTAATATTGCCAGCCGCCACTTGAAAATTCGAAGGCCAGAATTTCACCATCTTCTTCCCTTAATATCTCTCAATCCGTTCAACGAAATCGAAAAATTCCAAAAGAAAAGTTGTAGATCTCGGCGAGCTCTTCAAATCCATACGGAGATGATCAAAATCGGAGCATCGGATCAACGGGAATTTGCATTTAAAGTTCCGTGTTTGTCCTCGTTTTGCGTGCAGCTGAGATGGCCGAGCTCCACCCTATTATAGCTGAAGGTAGCTCTCGCCGAGGCCTTCGATATGGTGTATCCTGATCGTCCTAGAAGTCGATGTGGTGGGGTGCGAAATTCATGAAGGAGAGGCGGCTTTGGGTTGTCTTCGTGCGTGATTTCCTGGAGCATGCGAACGTGAGTTTGGGGGAGAAGCAAGGGACGGGCTGGATTGCAGGGTGATGGATCTCACGGCTTAGATTGATCTAGGTTGTGAAAAATTAAATTATGTTGTAAATTTATGAATATAAAATCGTGTAACTTCTAAAATTCATAACTTTTTCATACGAGGTCGAAAACGCGCGAAACTTTTTGCGTTGGAATCGTATGGACGAGCTCTACGCGATGCAACTAGATTGGAATCATTTGGAGCTATAGAAAATTTTGAGTTAAATCGAACGCCGTTCGATTTGATTTAAAATCGTAAAATCAAGGTGAGTGTTTTATAACGCTCACAACGTACTGAATATCTTTATGCTAGTTGAATTGACATTATGAAGTGTTATGATTTTATTTGTCGTTGTTAGATATAAATTAATTGTCATATAGCTTGTTATCTGAATCAACCATTGAAAAATGAAATTGACAGTTAAATTGAAATTGAAATTGAGTTGCGATTAAATTACCTGACATTGATAACTATGAAATTGCCATGAATTGTATTGACTATTGGATGATGTATTGTGATGGATGTCATTGGTTGATGTTTGAATGTTTGGATGTTTATTTGCTTATATATATACTGTTATGCATACACATGACACTGTGATATAATTTAAGTGACATATGTTCATCCCTGACATTTAATTGAAATAAATAATCACTTGGCCATAGGATAGAAAATTATATACGGACACTGAATTTGGCTAAATTAATAATTTTTGAAATCGTCGTTGAAATTTATTTAAATGTTTTGATATAAAAGTTATAAATAAAAATCGATTTATAGAAATTGAATTCATCGAAAAATTGAGTTTGGAATGTTGAAATGAATTTTGGTTAAAGGAATTTTGTTAAATAATTAAGTTGAGACTTTGAAATTTGAAAATTGAATATGATTGAATGTCGAAAATTGATTTGTTTAAAGATTTAACTTTTATTCGAACTTTGAATATTTCTAAGAAAAGTTATATGAAATGATATTTCAGGATTGAAGTTAGAATTGAAACTTGGATTCAAAAATTTGTTATTAAAAGAAAATTTGATTTAATGTTTAAATCGATATTTTGAAATTGGATTTGGAATTGAAATTGGAATTTAAATTAATTTGGAATTGAAATTTAAATTCATTTGGGATTGGGAATTAATTTGGAATTGGAAATTAATTTGAAATTGGATTTGGAATTGAAATTGGAATTTAAATTAATTTGGAATTGAAATTTAAATTCATTTGGGATTGGGAATTAATTTGGAATTGGAAATTAATTTGAAATTGGAAATTTAAAGTGAACGGAATTTGGTTTATTGAATTCGAAATTTATATGGAATCAAAATTTATTCGAGTTGAAATCGGAATTGAATCAATTAAATCGAAATGGACATTGAAATTGATTTGGGTAGGAAATTGGGAAGTTGACCGGTTTGACTTTGGAATTTGTTTAAATGAATATTTTAGTATAATTGATTTAAAATCTATATTCTTTAAATATTGAAATTATTTTGATTTTCAAACTGTTTTACTATATAAACCATTTTTTTATATTCAAATTATTTTCGATTAAACTATTTAAATATTTTCTATTAAACTATTTTAACTATTTTAATTATTTAAACTACTTTTAAATTACTTAAAACTATTTTCTAAAATTTTCAAGCTGGTCAATAAGGTGAATTGTTTATATTTAAATCTCGAATTTAAATACGAATTGGGTTAAATGAAGTTGCAACCTAAATTGAAATTTGAAATGAATTTGAAATCGAAATGAGATATTGAGGCGAAAAATGATTTTTGAAACAGAATCTTACATTTTGAATAGATATGATGATATTTGAAATGGATTTGATTTTTGAAGCGAATATGATATTTTGATATCAATTATGAATTGATTTGAAATGTAAAAGAGCCATCGGTGTAATAATACGTAGTTATTAAAGAGACCGGGATCGGATATGGACATACTCTCTGTCGATACCGAAAACCACTTTAATAACTATTATACGCGGAGTGTTGATCCAGAATGAAGTGGATGGTTTGGTGAACGCGTTGACTGAAGAAAGAGAACGATATTGGATGACCCCTGACATGACTAAAACAGGAGCCGCGCCGGGCCATTGAGGTTCGCCATCTCTAGCGGACACACTTCTTCGATACCATATCTATTACATTTGTGATTCGATTTGGGTGCACCCCTTGATTTGGGAGTGTTGTTTCGCGGTGTTGGGGTAGCTGCTGGCTATGCCCAACATCAGTCCGGATCACGCAACTACTAGTATCCTAGTTGGTATCGCCTCATGTACCTTGTCATACTGATTATCCTATTCGCGACCACTACGTTTTGGTTTGTACCTTGAGTATATGGATTGCCCTCTGGTGACTTCCGGTTTTGGGGAAACTACGGTCTTGTATATGCTCTTGGGAATATAAACTGTGTTAAGGGTGGAATGGGCCATGGCTTAACGCTATTTTAATACTTTTACTTTAACGTAGACATATTATAATAGCGTATTGTACTACATAGTAGATAGTTTAACGGATCCTTGAGAGATGGAAAATCCCGTAACATCTCTTAAGTTATTGCACTCACGTTGACACTGGACAGGAGATGTCAAACCCCGTAAACATCTCTGACGCCGTCACACTCATATTTTCTTATTCGATTTGACTTACATGAGATATTTTAGTCCTGACTCGAGTGTTTTGTCTTTTCATTACGCTCGGGTCAGCCTGAGCATTTCAGATAAGGTTGAAGATCTATTTTGGAGGACGAAGACGGAGTTTGGTATTACATCATTTGTATTCTACTACCATATTATTTTTCCGCTGCATTATTGTATTATCTCTGATATGTATGTAACTCTGATTTATGATGTATAATAATAATCAAATTTATTTATTTAACAGCTTCATGAACTGTTATTTTATTATTATATCTTGTTCCTTCCGCTGCAAGATTCTGAGTTTGTTTCTGTTCTTTCCTTTCTTTTCTTATTTAACCCCATTAACCATCCGCCCTTTTGAATGGTTTAGAATCGACATGTGTGTCTGATTTGTCGATTTAAACTGTCCAAAAAGGCGGGTCGTTACAGTTGGTATCAGAGCTTTGGTTTAGATTACCTTGGCTCTAGTGGGGAATAACTCATTGAAATAGGGTTAAACCTTATGAATGAGTTTGAGTGTATATGAGAGAGCGTATTTGTAATTTTGATATAAAAAAATGATTTTATATTGTGTTAATTTGTTCCGTTGAGTATTTATGAATTCTGGTTGGTACTTGGGACGCCAAGGCATCGATAGGAATTTCTAAACACTCGAATAGGACAGATTGACATAATATTGTTTTAGATTATATTTTATATATAAAAGAATTATCTTGAAAATTTATAAATTTTGATTGTATTGGTTGTTAGGAGATGATAATATTAGATTATCATCGTTTATTGTTGATTAGTCAATATTTCTAACTATTGACTAATGGATGATTTTAAGGAATGAAACTTGTAAATATGACTGACAATGAATATAAATGGTAAATAAAATAAAATAAAAATGAATTTAAATTAAGATGGAGAATTTAAATTCCGGTGCTTTGAAAATTTATTATCAAAAATTTGAAATGTATAATATAAGTATTATATGATAGTATATTCGATTAGAAATTGTTTTCAAAGGATTTTCAAATGAAGTAAGTGTTATACTCCCCTCTTGACACTAGAAAATGATTCCGGTGATGAGTGCACGCATCATCGACTTTATTTTCGAGAGTCTAAGTGGGGGAGATCACTTAATAGTTTTTCTAAACCCTGTTTTGATTAAAATTGAATTTTATTTTGTATTCTCTATAGTATGACTTGATATATATTAATATAAGTATATATTATTTCAAACTTGATTTGAAATGAAACCGGAGTTGAAATTTTTAAGTTCTTTAATATTTAATGACTTTAAACTATTGAAATAAACTAGGAACTGTACTCTTTTGGATTAAATAGAACTTGAATTGAAATTTTCTAAAGTATGTAATGAAAATAAGTATATATATATATATATATTTCAATGCTGATTAATTTTTTTTTCTAAAAGTATGATTTGAGATATAAAGATATTAGTATATATATATATATATTTATTATTAAAAAAAAGGGGGTTTAATCGAATCCGGTGTTGAAATTCTTAAGTTCTCTAATAAGGAATGATTTTAATTATTAAACTAAAGTAAATCTTGAATTGTTAGAAACTTATGAATTGAAAAAGGTGAAATTGAATTTAAGTGTAAAAAAAAAAATTATTAAAATTGTAGGAGTAACCCTTAATTTGGAAAATAATAAATTGGAAATTTATTTAATAGGTATAACACTCAAATTGAATGAAAAGAAGTTGTATATTGTTTAACTACATTCTATTAGCATAGCTATAACTTACCAAATACTTAAAAAGTTTAAAATGCTAATATAGATAAGTAAATGAATAATATACAAGTGTGATTGCGAATAATAAAATGTGAAGATCTATTGATAGTTGTAAATATAAAGGAAAATTAAGTTGTAAAGTGAATTAAATTTAAAATTAATTAAATATAGAATTAGTAAATGGAAACTAATTAAATTTGAATAAAACTAAATGTCAATAAACTTGGAAGTGTATGAAATTAAAATTTTGACTTGGAAATGTATAATTGATTTATTATAGATTTGGATGGAGGTTAATGTTTGATATGCATTGGTTGTTAGATGGATGTTAATTGATTAAGTATGATTCATTTTGTTAATAAATTGAATAAATGGAATATAAATTTAAATAATTGAATTCAATTTGAAGTAAGGTGATGTTGAATATAATTGTAATCAATTTAATTTGAAGAAAATTGTCTTGAGTTAAATGTGGATGTAATAAAGTGAATAAACCGGAAAACAAATTTAATGTAAACTTATTTCATAAAAATATAAAAGAAATTAACAACTTTGTGTTAATGCTTGATTTTCCGGAAACTTTAAATTGGATAGTTTGTATTTGTAATAACAAACAAATGTGGAAATCTAAAATTGTCCGGTATGTGCTGAAACTAAAAGTACCATAACTTTTAAATGAATAATCAGAATTTGATGATCTTAGACTTTTCGGAAAGCTTAGAATCTGTAACACGACTTTTATTTAGAGTGTTTCAGAAAATTCATTCGTTTACTAGGTTAAAAATGTAAATGTCTATCGCTGTCCTGTGTAAGAATAAGCAAAACCAATAGCATTTGATCTTAGTATTTATGACATAACTTTTTACTGGTTTATCGGATTTTCATGATCTTGTACTTTCTGGAAACCTCAGAACCTATGCTCCAACTTTTGTTTTAGAAGCCTTGCATTTTGCTGAAGTTTAGAACGTCGAAAGTGTGCGTGAAGGTCGCTGACCTGCACGGACCTGAAACGTATTCTCGTAGTAAAACGGTCGTAACTTTTGAACGGAATGTCCGAATTCAATGATTTTGGATATTTCGGAAAACCTGAAACGAATGCAACAACTTTTGTTTACATTCCATTGTCAAATTTTATAGTTTAGGTGACCAAAAACTGAGATTCGTTTGCTGTTCTGGAATTGGAATTTCAGTTTTGAAGCTAAACATGTTATATGTATGTTGTTTATGCTAAGTATATCGATCTATCTTTATATGCATGGTTCTAACTTGGTTATTGAGCATTTTAGTAGGTAGCAAAGGGGTTGCGCTTCGTTTGTGGAACTCACTTCTACGCTAAATGCAAAATGTAAGTTAAAATGCTAATAAACGCTTAACAAAAGGTACGTTCTCGGATTACGGTTTATGTTGTGATATATTATTGTGTTCCCCATGTTTTGGGATGCCTCATTCTTGTAATGAGATGTATATCACGCAATTATTACCACTGTGAAATTTTTCGGTCCTAGCCGCGCAAAGGAGGTGCTGCCGAATTTTTTCAAAAATCCGGAAGTTAGAAAATTTTGAGATTGAAAAAAAATCCTATAACTAAATTTTGCAAATAAGTCGAATATTTGAATGAATTATATCTAAATGATGGTTTCTCCTTCTCCGTTCCTTTTCGAGGACGAAAAGTTTTAAGTGGGGGAGAATGTAACGACCCGTATTTTTAACACTTTAAAAATACGAATTAAAATGAAAATTTTGGATAAAAATCCGAAGGAAATAAAATTTTGTGTTGTTAAATGTAAATTACAAGTTAAAATACAAAACTGAATTCTGAAATAACTTATTTGTAAATTAAATACGGATGTTAACTTGTAATTGAACGTAAGTAAGGATTTAAATTTGAATGTAACAAGTAATTAAATTGAATTGAATTTGATTGTAAACAATGAAATAAATAAAATGGTAGATTTAATATTGAAGTTATAATATGGAAATCAACGTAAATGAATGTAATTTAATATTACTGTGAATTTAAATAAGATGATAGCTGAAGAAAATGAAAGTAAATGAATTATAAACTATTGATAATAATGTATAAGTAAATAGTTGATTCAATAATGAAAGTGTAAATCGAAACAAAAGAATTCATTTGGAATTAAATAACTTGAATTTGAATTATAATATAATTGAACGCTGAATCTAATATAATCTTTTATATTGGATTTATAATGGAAAACTAAATTGTAAAAGATTGTTAATTACTGTGAAATTTAAAAATAGGATTTGTGAACAATTGAAATTTGATTTAAAAGTTAATAATTTAAAATTGGGAATTTTATATTGGAATTAAACAGTCGAATAATTTATTTTTCGAATATTGGATTTAATTAGGCAATTAAATCGATAATTTAATAAGTTAAATTTCAGAAATAATTGAAAATCGAGTTGAATATGATTGAAAATGATTTGTAAAATTTTATCTTATCATATTGGAGTTATAAGAATGTTATAGAACTTTTAAAATTAATTTTTGAGTTAATTTGCGAAAATTGAATATTTTAATATTTAATTATCGATTGTAAAATAGCTAATTTTTGAACAGTCTCAGAATTGAACGAAACAAGTTCCATTGGGTCCGTAATAGTTAGTTATTACCGGATTTCAATTTCCGTATCAATCGGAATTACGGTTTGACCGTAGCAGCTCGAAACGCATCGAGTTATTTTTAATTTATAAATCGTCGAGTTAAAAATAGTCATTTTTTTTTCAAAAAGTCTCTGATTTCGACGAAACCAGTTTCATCGGATCCGTAATGGGATATTATTGTAAGGTTTCAAATTTCATAATTTTTGGATTTACCGTTTGTCCGGTACGAATTAAAACGCATCGAAATCGGTTTAAATCGGTTTAATTTAAATCGATCGTTTATTGCCATAACTCACACTTACGATCGAATTAGGTTCCGAAACCTATTCCATTGTGTTCGGAACGTGGGATAAACCCTAGAAACGCCGGTCACCGCGCGTAAATCGGAGTTCGGAAAATCGAGTGAATAGTGATTTTCGGTAAATGTCTATAAAAGGACCCCTTTATCATTTCATTAGCAAAACCCTAACCCTAATATTGCCAGCCGCCACTTGAAAATTCGAAGGCCAGAATTTTACCATCTTCTTCCCTTAATATCTCTCAATCCGTTCAACGAAATCGAAAAATTCTAAAAGAAAAGTTGTAGATCTCGGCGAGCTCTTCAAATCCATACGGAGATGATCAAAATCGGAGCATCGGATCAACGGGAATTTGCATTTAAAGTTCCGTGTTTGTCCTCGTTTTGCGTGCAGCTGAGATGGCCGAGCTCCACCCTATTATAGCTGAAGGTAGCTCTCGCCGAGGCCTTCGATATGGTGTATCCTGATCGTCCTAGAAGTCGATGTGGTGGGGTGCGAAATTCATGAAGGAGAGGCGGCTTTGGGTTGTCTTCGTGCGTGATTTCCTGGAGCATGCGAACGTGAGTTTGGGGGAGAAGCAAGGGACGGGCTGGATTGCAGGGTGATGGATCTCACGGCTTAGATTGATCTAGGTTGTGAAAAATTAAATTATGTTGTAAATTTATGAATATAAAATCGTGTAACTTCTAAAATTCATAACTTTTTCATACGAGGTCGAAAACGCGCGAAACTTTTTGCGTTAGAATCGTATAGACGAGCTCTACGCGATGCAACTAGATTGGAATCATTTGGAGCTATAGAAAATTTTGAGTTAAATCGAACGCCGTTCGATTTGATTTAAAATCGTAAAATCAAGGTGAGTGTTTTATAACGCTCACAACGTACTGAATATCTTTATGCTAGTTGAATTGACATTATGAAGTGTTATGATTTTATTTGTCGTTGTTAGATATAAATTAATTGTCATATAGCTTGTTATCTGAATCAACCATTGAAAAATGAAATTGACAGTTAAATTGAAATTGAAATTGAGTTGCGATTAAATTACCTGACATTGATAACTATGAAACTGCCATGAATTGTATTGACTATTGGATGATGTATTGTGATGGATGTCATTGGTTGATGTTTGAATGTTTGGATGTTTATTTGCTTATATATATACTGTTATGCATACACATGACACTGTGATATAATTTAAGTGACATATGTTCATCCCTGACATTTAATTGAAATAAATAATCACTTGGCCATAGGATAGAAAATTATATACGGACACTGAATTTGGCTAAATTAATAATTTTTGAAATCGTCGTTGAAATTTATTTAAATGTTTTGATATAAAAGTTATAAATAAAAATCGATTTATAGAAATTGAATTCATCGAAAAATTGAGTTTGGAATGTTGAAATGAATTTTGGTTAAAGGAATTTTGTTAAATAATTAAGTTGAGACTTTGAAATTTGAAAATTGAATATGATTGAATGTCGAAAATTGATTTGTTTAAAGATTTAACTTTTATTCGAACTTTGAATATTTCTAAGAAAAGTTATATGAAATGATATTTCAGGATTGAAGTTAGAATTGAAACTTGGATTCAAAAATTTGTTATTAAAAGAAAATTTGATTTAATGTTTAAATCGATATTTTGAAATTGGATTTGGAATTGAAATTGGAATTTAAATTAATTTGGAATTGAAATTTAAATTCATTTGGGATTGGGAATTAATTTGGAATTGGAAATTAATTTGAAATTGGATTTGGAATTGAAATTGGAATTTAAATTAATTTGGAATTGAAATTTAAATTCATTTGGGATTGGGAATTAATTTGGAATTGGAAATTAATTTGAAATTGGAAATTTAAAGTGAACGGAATTTGGTTTATTGAATTCGAAATTTATATGGAATCTAAATTTATTCGAGTTGAAATCGGAATTGAATCAATTAAATCGAAATGGACATTGAAATTGATTTGGGTAGGAAATTGGGAAGTTGACCGGTTTGACTTTGGAATTTGTTTAAATGAATATTTTAGTATAATTGATTTAAAATCTATATTCTTTAAATATTGAAATTATTTTGATTTTCAAACTGTTTTACTATATAAACCATTTTTTTATATTCAAATTATTTTCGATTAAACTATTTAAATATTTTCTATTAAACTATTTTAACTATTTTAATTATTTAAACTACTTTTAAATTACTTAAAACTATTTTCTAAAATTTTCAAGCTGGTCAATAAGGTGAATTGTTTATATTTAAATCTCGAATTTAAATACGAATTGGGTTAAATGAAGTTGCAACCTAAATTGAAATTTGAAATGAATTTGAAATCGAAATGAGATATTGAGGCGAAAAATGATTTTTGAAACAGAATCTTACATTTTGAATAGATATGATGATATTTGAAATGGATTTGATTTTTGAAGCGAATATGATATTTTGATATCAATTATGAATTGATTTGAAATGTAAAAGAGCCATCGGTGTAATAATACGTAGTTATTAAAGAGACCGGGATCGGATATGGACATACTCTCTGTCGATACCGAAAACCACTTTAATAACTATTATACGCGGAGTGTTGATCCAGAATGAAGTGGATGGTTTGGTGAACGCGTTGACTGAAGAAAGAGAACGATATTGGATGACCCCTGACATGACTAAAACAGGAGCCGCGCCGGGCCATTGAGGTTCGCCATCTCTAGCGGACACACTTCTTCGATACCATATCTATTACATTTGTGATTCGATTTGGGTGCACCCCTTGATTTGGGAGTGTTGTTTCGCGGTGTTGGGGTAGCTGCTGGCTATGCCCAACATCAGTCCGGATCACGCAACTACTAGTATCCTAGTTGGTATCGCCTCATGTACCTTGTCATACTGATTATCCTATTCGCGACCACTACGTTTTGGTTTGTACCTTGAGTATATGGATTGCCCTCTGGTGACTTCCGGTTTTGGGGAAACTACGGTCTTGTATATGCTCTTGGGAATATAAACTGTGTTAAGGGTGGAATGGGCCATGGCTTAACGCTATTTTAATACTTTTACTTTAACGTAGACATATTATAATAGCGTATTGTACTACATAGTAGATAGTTTAACGGATCCTTGAGAGATGGAAAATCCCGTAACATCTCTTAAGTTATTGCACTCACGTTGACACTGGACAGGAGATGTCAAACCCCGTAAACATCTCTGACGCCGTCACACTCATATTTTCTTATTCGATTTGACTTACATGAGATATTTTAGTCCTGACTCGAGTGTTTTGTCTTTTCATTACGCTCGGGTCAGCCTGAGCATTTCAGATAAGGTTGAAGATCTATTTTGGAGGACGAAGATGGAGTTTGGTATTACATCATTTGTATTCTACTACCATATTATTTTTCCGCTGCATTATTGTATTATCTCTGATATGTATGTAACTCTGATTTATGATGTATAATAATAATCAAATTTATTTATTTAACAGCTTCATGAACTGTTATTTTATTATTATATCTTGTTCCTTCCGCTGCAAGATTCTGAGTTTGTTTCTGTTCTTTCCTTTCTTTTCTTATTTAACCCCATTAACCATCCGCCCTTTTGAATGGTTTAGAATCGACATGTGTGTCTGATTTGTCGATTTAAACTGTCCAAAAAGGCGGGTCGTTACACCAACGGTGACCAACGGCAAATTCCAACGCTTTCCAACGGCTTTCCAACGGTAATTTGGTCAACAGGATTTGCCACATTGGCAAACTTGCCGTTGGAAGCCGTTGATATAACCCCATTGGTGCCGTTGGTATAACCCCATTGGTGCCGTTGGAGGCCGTTGGAAGCCGTTGAAGCGTATACCAATGGCATTTTCAACGGCCTCCAACGGCTTTCCAACAGCCTCCAACGGCTTTCCGCCGTTGGAAACAGCCGTTTCTCTTGTAGTGGTTATATCTATAATATACAGTTGTCCGATTAATAAAATAATGGTAATCAGTCATGAAATATTTTGTTTATCATCTTCATGAATTAAGTAAGATTGTGTTCTACTTCTAAGAATTAGCGGAGGAAGTTAGTAGTTGTTCAAAGTTTTCTTTTATTTGCAATAGATTTTACTTACTTTTAAACCAATTCTCAATAAATAAAAATGAAACAGCCACCTCCACTTTGGTGTTGTGTTGGGCATTGTACATCAATCAAAATCCAAAGAACTGATGTAAAGATAACAAAGGCAGGCAAAAGCAGCAAGTTAATTGACTACTGAATTATTGAATTAATACAACTTGTTTAAAAAAACTGAATGGGAATTTATTCTCCACTTATCTATTAATGTTTTTATTATTTTGGAAATGTACAAATTTTGTGACTAAGTGTATAAATACACAAAGTAGCATGAAGTTATTGGTATAAAAATACTAAACGGAAATTTTGGCATACATATCCTTGTAAGTAAAAAAATAAGCTCTACGTACCTACCAATTTTCTTTTATAAAATTTTAAAACCGCCAACTGAACATATCTTTATGATTCTCAACAAGTACAATATTTTTAACAGTAAATAGAACTATACAAATGTGGCCATTCAATTATTAACAGTAGAATAAGCAAATAAATAAATTGTTATTGCTTATTCGTAATGCATTTAACATGCATTAGAAGTATGAATGGCAGTAAGCAAACTAAATGAAGTATGAATGCAAGTTATCTCTACCTGTAATTAAAGAAACATCACACAATAAAATCGCTCAACTAACCAAATTACTTGATGAATGCAGTAATTAAAGCAACAACTTTTTCCCAATTGCAACAATAAAATCACAAATCTGACCAAATTACTTGCTGAACGCAGTAATTAAAGCAACAGTTTTTCCACAACTGCAACGAGAATTAGTATTTGAGGTAATAAATATTAACAAGGCTCACCAAATTGTTACCAAATTGTTATGAAGTATATGGAAAACACTAGCAGTAATGAATGGTTACCGAAAGCCTTTTCAAAGACACAAATTCAAAAAATGAGAGCTGAAATAGCATATGAGCTATTTGATAGTAACAAGTATATGCCAAATCAGAATCGAACAACAACCAAACCGATCAAAATCAAAACCAAATCAAAATAATATAATTAATTGTTTGCAGTTTAAAAATTAGAAATAAACGAAAATACCTATATAAGCGGCAATGGAGGCGACAACGATTACAGTTAGGGTTTGCAATCGGCAACGGAGGTGAGCACAATCTAGCTTGTCGAAGGTGACAGCAGCGGGCACAACGGGGTTCAGATGTGATGATGGCGACGACGGTGAGGGCGCTGTGGGGTTTACCTTTCGTTGGCGAGCGGCGAGTGTTGAGCGGGATTGGATTAGGTTTTCCAAATATTGGGAGTGAATTCTTTTGCATGGGAATAAAAGTTAATTAGAAAGTTCAGCAGGAAGGAAAGAAATGTTGAAGGGAACGTTGATTTTCACGTGACACTCGTTTTTTCTTTTGCACGGACTTGTTACAACTATTCAACAACTTCGGATCACAGTGGTTACAAACAAATATAACAACTGGTACCGAAAGGGCAGTTGTTCCAGATGTATATTACAACTGCAAAAAATACACAGTTGTTACAAAATGCATTTTACAATTGTCCGCTTATGCCACTTGTAAATAAAAAGTTGTAATATAGCTGTTTTGTTATAGTGGAGAAAGATGAAATCATTTGGCAAGAGATAGAATACGAGTGGAAACCATCTACTTGCTCTAACAGATTAACCTATCCTGTCTATGATATCTAACATAATCCTCATTATTGACTATTTTGTTTTCTTGATCAGTTATGCATTTGGGAGGAATTGAAATGGTTCCAAGAATATGGCCTTCAAGCCCATATCCTTGAACTGCAGTCTCAATTTGCAGTTTCCAGAGAAGAAAATTGTCTTCATTCAATTGAACTGTGAAAAGATTGCTTTGTGGACTAATTACTGTTTTGATAAGCTTCTCTACAGCAATACTGGGTTGACTATTGTTGCTTTCATTAGCTGAGCTAGCAATACTGGGTTGATTATTTGTTTCATCACCCATGATGATTTCAGAAACAAAAGGAGAATACAGAAAAGCAATGCAGAAAAACCAGAGTAATAGAAAATTCAATCGGATACAAAAATTAAAGGTACTGAGTCAAGAACTTCTTATAGTGAATTTGGTGCAACCGTATGGCCTAAATGATGATCTACTCTTTCTTTTTTGATCTGATATGTTGTGCAGGAAGGCACCTTCTTTAATTTTGGGATGATTCTTGATTTCTTGATTTCTTTCTTTTCTGACTTTCTTGATTGATTTTTCTGCGAGATTATGTGAATGAATTCTGATGCAGCCAAGATAAATTGGCACGGCACTGAGTTGTATCATTGAATCAACAAATCCTTCAGATGATGAAATGCTGTTTCTAATGAAGGTTGGTCACCCAAATGATGATAATTTTCTGATGGGACTGATCAAATGAATAAATGGCTGTTAAGCCTTCATCTGCTCTGATACCATGTTAAGATAATTTGTGATCATGAAATGTTTCTCAAACTTGTTTGAAAACAGAATTGAAATGGTAATCTTTATTGCAGACAAAAATTATATTACATTGAGTACAATCTATTGTATTTATATACAAAAGTATATAAAACGGGCTGAGATAATCTGGCCCATATAAGCAACAACATTGTTAAGATAACGGTTGTGATTTTATCTATGTTGATGAATGACTGAGTTGATGATCCTTCTGTCATATATACGCGGATTACAAGAGGCTGCCGAGTTACTTCATTACTTGTCTTCGTTAATTCTAATTAATATTTGTTATCAAATATTCAGAAAAAAATTGTTTTAAAGGTCAATATATTAATCATAATTAGTTAGAATTTAATATCAAATGAAGTTTTTTAACATTTAAATCAGAAAATTAAAAATAACAATTAACGCGGTTCTCACGATATAACCGATTTAACCACTAGAACCATTGAATTTGCATCACCACGGTTCGACTCACCGCTCGACCATCAAAACTATGGTTTCACCTGTAAACCGAATGCCTAACCAAATATGTTTTTAATGGTTGAGTGTCAGTGTGACAAGAAACTATGCTAAAACAAATGTTTCTATATACAATTTCTAGAAAACTGTTTAATAATTAACTTACTTTTTTAAAACGTATGTCTTTATCTATTGACTTAGACGGTCGTATGAAAACCTTTTATATGCTCCAAAATGAAAAGGAAAAAGTCGTAATCCTCACTGAATTGCTTGGGAGTAGGAGGAATTCCAACTTATAATGAGCTATCTCTACCATTTTCCTACCACTGTGATGGAATGCTAATGTAACAGGAGAGAGATTTTGAGACAAATGTCAGTCTGAAGATGTTTTATACAAGTGGTTTGTATATCAATTATCCGTTAAGTTAACCGGAGGAGACGCCACCAGAAGAATGTTAATGCACTTCCAACGTGCAAATTAGCTGGTTAGGGATGCTCTTAATTAATATCTGTAACGACCAGTAAATTTCAACTGTTTTAATAACGCAATTAGTTGAAATTTTGTGAAATTTTAAACGATAAAATTTTGAAATAAAATTTAATATTTGGAATACGTCTAGTTAAACATAGCAACTGGTAAATTTTCGTCCGAAAATATGAAAGTTTATTTCGCGCGTAAATTCACTTCAATTTAATCAGTTAAAAAGCGTTGAAAATAAAACGTTTTCAAAACCAAAATATTTTTACATAGGAAAATTCTAAACCATCTTCTGAGCAAGATGTCAGTTTGTCGTTTTTCCAAATTCGGACATCTTTGGCTCCGTCGATCTTATTTTTCAGTGTTTTTCTTGCACTTTCCGCTAATAGAAAATTCGAAATTTTATAATCCAATCATACCACTGATATCTGTATACCGTTTTGATCGTCTCGTCATGCTGAGCACTGCGGTATATTCATTTCTGTGATTGAGTTGCGCGACGAAGCAATTGAACAGTTCGATGTACCGGTATACATTTGGAGCTTTTGTTTACTTTGTCTATTTAAATTTTTCAACGGTTGGCTACCTTTAATACTCACTGAGACCTCGTGCTTACCATTTCTATTCCCAATAGTTCAAATTTTGGTTCTATCCTTTCACATTTTTCGGTTACAAACTTCAAAAAGAATAGACTATAATTATGATAACAAAAAGCTTTTGGTTGTTCATCTTAAAAGCCTGCTCCTCCATTTTTATTTTATTTATTATTTCTTTTCTTTAATTCGTTTCTTCCAGCTGTCCCTTCACATTTCATTTAATTTATTTTGTTCTGTACCTTTTCACTTTGCTTTTTGGTTCTAGTGATGAATAAACGTACATACCTATTTTATATAGAGGCTTTTCAATTCTTCCCTGTAGCTTTTCATTTACATTTGCCTGGAACTTAGTTTCGTTCCCCACCTTCTTTCTCATCTCAAAAGCTTGCTTTCTTCTTTCCATTTCAACCACATCCTCTTCTTTAAAAAAAAAGAGAAGAAGAAAGAAGAAATTATCAACGTGAGCCTTGCTCCGCTGCATTCCCTTCGCTTCCACCCGTTCCCCTCACTCCCACCATGCCGTGTAGGCAACCCCGCAAGCTCATGCCGTACACCGCCCACCTCGGCCAGCAACCACCCTCCGCACCCCGTAGTCCTCCGCCGACGCAGCTCCACCAAGTCACTACCTCTCCCTCTCTTCCGCCAACTCACCTCCATCCCAACGTCCTCATTCCTTTCGTGACCAAAGCCCACTCAATCACCGAAAGAAAACAACAGTTGTGCCTGCTCTTCTTCCTTTGCCGAACCACCTTCGTGTCCATCACGTATCCACGCGTGAACCCAACCCACGACAGCCCATGCTTCCACATCATCTGCCTCTTCACTCTCCTCTCTCCAGCCTTGTTCGACCGAACACCCGACAGCCTTGACCGGCTTCGCACGCACAGAACTCGGCCACCACATCATCTCCGCCCTGAACGACGGCAGCCGCTTCCCACCCTTGCTCCGCCTCTCTATCTCTTTCCTCGGCAGCCTCGGCCTTGTCAATTTCATCACATGCGTACATGTATATTTGTATATATATATGTATGGAACTTTATAGGTAAATGGTTGTTAAACTTGGATTTCCGCTGTATGTTGATTTCAGAAATTCTTATAGTAAGCTATTGTATATCTACATATATAGTATGTTTTAAAGTTGAATTTGTTGGGTTTAAGTAATATTAAAATGATATATATTTTTGAACGTTTCTATGCTTATATGTTAGTGTATTTATAAAATATGTATATGTAAGTTATGTTTTAATAAGTAAGCTACTTTTTTTTACATGGTGTTTTCGCATGGAATTCTAGGCATAGTTTATTAAGCTAAGGTATGTATATAATTATTAAAATATGCTTTGTTCACATGTATATACTTACAGCTGGTCACATGCAAGCCCTGTTAAAGCATTTTCAAGTATAACTATATATTTCCAGGTTGTTTAAAATACTGACTTTAATAGATAGGTTTTGTACGAAGTAAAATTTATAGCAGAAAATATATATGCTTTGTTATTTGGTTCGAGTTTTCTATATATAATGTTTATTAGCTTAAAAACTTGACATCTTGTTTACGTTGAATATTGTACCATTTAAAGTTTATACATAAGCTAGTGTGAATACAAGTTTTACATATATTTTAGTATACAAGTTATGTTTGTGATATATTAGATATAATATATTATGTTATGAGACATCATATATCAATATAATGTTAATTTTGTATCAGTTTTTAATTATATAGAATAGTAATATATACTGATGTCTATATAATGTTGTTCAGAAGACGTGTTACACAAATTTGTTTAATATAAAATTGGTATATAGATGTATATAGGTGTTCATTTATATCAATTATTTTCATCGATCCGGTTCTAATTGGATTTAGTCTTTTCTTTTATCGGCTCTATTCATCAAATTCATATCCATTTGTTCTCTTTGGAATTCGTGTTTGGATCCACAATTCACTTCCGTTCCCCAGTGTCTATTTTCTCTAGCCTCGAAAGGTGAGCACTCACTCACGATTAACGTTCTTTTATTTATTAAATCTGATTTCAATTGAAACGACAATTGAAATATACTGCTGTTAGTTAATTTCACTGTTATATATGTTATTACCTGTATCAGTTCACCTGTGACATCTGACACCATTATCTGTTAATTATTTATACGATGATAATACAGTTTGGCTGATAATTGATTGATTGTTGATGTTTATATTGGACGTTAAATTGTTAATGTTAAAATGATAAATGGTATGCAAAATTTAAATGGATATAGAATAGTTAAATGTTAAATTTGATTAAATGACAATTATGACCCCTTTAAATGTTAACTTTATTGACACGTAGGATTTGTTTAATTACACTTTGAACCACTGAATGTATGTTGTTAAATTGATGATGTATGAAATTGTAAATAGATGACAAGTGAAAAACCGTAATGTAATAATCTTTAATCTACATGAAATGATAGTGTAGATTCTAGAAATAATTATATTAATTCGTACAAATAACAATGCGAATTAATACGGTTATTTCGGGATTATTTGAATTGATTATTGGATTGTTATTGTTTGTTGTTATTGCTTGTTTATTTACTTTGACACTATCCCAGTTATCACACTGCAAGTTCCCTTTGCTATGCTTTGATTTTGAATTGAATTGGAATCGGGTTGAAATGATAAATACCCAAAATTGAACTTTGACCTAGGATAGAAAATTAAATAAAACCCGATTGGTCAATAATTTGATTTAAAAATAAAACGAAGATTTTATTTGAATAAATAATATGGTTTTAAAACGAAGTTGGAAATTGAATTTAATGAAATTTAAACGTGAATATTTAATAATCTAAAATGAAATATTAATAAAGAAATTGATGAAAGAAGGTTGTTTAATTTGAGAAATGACTGAATTAAGTTTGAAATGATTTAATAATTAAGTTTGAAATTATAATTAAGTTTGAAACAATTAAACTTTGAAATGATTTAATAATTAAGTTTGAAATTATAATTAAGTTTGAAATTATTAAACTTTGAAATTATTTAATAATTAAGTTTTGAATTATTTAATAATTAAGTAAGATTGAATTATTTAATGATTAAATTAAATTGAATTTTTGAATAAGTAAATTTTACTTTGTAAATGGTTGACATTGAATTTCTTTATTAATTAAGTTTTGGAAAATTATGCAAGTAAGTAAATAAGTGAAATTGAATTTCTTTAACAAGAAATAAAATGTGATTTATTGAAATAAATGTAATACTTGAAATTTAAAGAATTCGGTTTGATGAATTTAAATTAATCAAATTTGTAAGGTTTGATATAAGGAAGTTGAATTTAAATAATGGATTTAATGAATTGGAAATTTAATAGAAATTGTTTTGAATGGCAAATTTACTTAATGAATATTGAATGGAATCGATAAATGAATTTAAATTGATTTGAATGTTAAATTAAATTAATTTAAATGATTTCAGAATGAAATTTATATACGAATTTGAATCAATATTTGAATTGTTTTAAAATAGAAATCGAAATTGAATTATAAGATTTTGAAATGGTAATTTGGAAGTTTTGAAACGAAAATTTTGGAAATTGATTTCGGAAGACAAATGAAATGTTGATTTATAAACTCTGATTTGAAATTGAAATTGACTTGGTTTTTGGAAATATATAAACGACCAATCGGTGTAATAATTACGAAAGTTATTAAAGAGACCGGGATCGGTAATGGATATACTCTCTATCTGAACCGAAACCACTTTAATAACTATACGCGGAGTGATGATCCAGAATGAAGTGGTTGGAATGATGTACGTGATGACTGAAGAAAGAGAACGATAATGGATAGCCTTGACACTTGTGTCAAATTGGAAATGACTAAAACAGGAGCTGTGCCGGGCCAATGGAGGATTTGCTACCTCAAGTGGATACACTTCTTCGAACTACTTATACTTGTTGTCGATTGGTGCACCCTTGATTTTGGGAGTGTTGTTTCACGGTGTTGCGGGCGCTGCGGCGTTGCGTTCTCACCAGTCCGGATCAGGCGAACGGTAGTATCACTACCTTGGGTATTGCCTCATGTGCCTTGTCATACTTGTATTCCATTTATGCGCGACTACTACGATTTTGATTTGTACCTTTAGTATATGGATTGCCCTCTAGTGACTTCCGGTTTTGGGGAAACTACGGTCTTGTATATGCTTTTGGGAATAAAAATGTGTTAAGGGTGGAATGGGCCATGACTTAACGCTATTTAGATATCTTTATATTACTGATAGACATTATCTACTTATCGTGCATTACTACATAGTAGATAGTTTGACGGATCCTTAAAGGATGGTTATTCCAAACATCCTTTGAGTTACTTGTATTTCAATTGCTATTTCACTTGAGTTGGATTTATTAATATAAGAATGTTAATCCTGACTCGAGTGTCTTGTGTTTTTGCTTTACGCTCGGGTCAGACTGAGTGTTCCAGTATTCGAGACTCACCTTTGGAGTTGGTGCTTTGCTTGAAGATCCAGCCATCTATTCTGTTTTGAGTATTCGATGATTCCAGTGATGTATTCTGATTTGTATCTGATGTATCGTATTACTCTTCTGTTGTAAACTCTGATGTATTTTATATATTCATATAGTAGCTTCATGAACTACTATCTCTTTTATTTCCGCTGCACTTATTACTCTGTGTCTGTGATCTGTGATTATTTATTTACTGTATATGTTCAGTTTTGCCAAATTTAAATTAACAACGCGGTATTTTGAGCAATTCAACTCCGGCATGAGTGTCTACCTATACACTTATAATGGATGCGAATGGTCCAAAATTCCGGGTCGTTACAGTTGGTATCAGAGCTTTGGTAGCTCTAGGCAAAACTTAACATATAGGGTAAATGTATTTACAGAATCACTCTCATTCGAGTTTCAATCTCTTCCTTTGACTCAATTCCTTTGAATTTTGGAATGTTCCCCTCGGTTCCGAAATTCATTCGTGTCCTTCACCATTCGACTTCTTTCAATTCTGGAGCATCACATAGCTCCACTTCGAATGACCCTTAAAATGAATTGGCGGTCTCGCCAAACTTCGAATGATTTGTAAAGGGGTGAAACTCCTTTACAATAGGCATTGATTTATCGGAGATTTCTATATCCTCGGTTTACGATGCTATCTATCTCCTGCTATACCTGGATTCTATTTCTTGAGATCGAATGTCGATTTACCTCGGAATTCTACACCGATCTTATTTTGAAGTCATGGTCGACCCGGTTAAGGTTGCCCACGATTTATATAAACTTATCCATCGCCTTATTTTGTTATTTAATTATCTCGTCTTTGTTTCAAACCTATCTTCGAATCGAAATTCTCTCTGATTTGAGTCTATCAAAAATTTGAATCTCTATCCTTGCTTTGAAATCCATTATTGTATCGTTATGTGAGGAGGTGTAATTATAAATTAATTTTAAAATGTTTATTTTTGTTGTTTGAGTTGTTGATGTTGATTTGGGTTTTCGATCGATTCGTCTGATCAACGCTATCGATAGGATTTCCAAAACACTTGAACAGAGCAAACTGACACAATATTATTTTCAAATTTGGAAAATGAAATAAATTTGTTTGATTATATTGTGAAAATATAAGTAAATTTTTTTTGGAATTTAATAGGTAAATTAAATTGTTGTTTGAAATGATAATATTTGGTTATCATTTATTGTTCTAAATAAATTTATAAATACGGTTTATAAATTGATTTGAAATTTGAAATGAATTTAAGTCAAAAATTTGAGAATTTAGTTTCCGGTGATTTCGAACTTTGGTTTTAATTTTTTTTAAAATGTATATTATTGAAGGTATTTTCGAAAAGAAATCATTTCCAAAGAATTTTAAAATGTTGAAATCAGTGCTCTTCTCTTTGTCGCTGGAAAATAATTTCGGTGATGGCGGCCACATCATCGACATTCATTTTCGAGTTTCGAAGTGGAGAAACCATTCTGTAGCTTTGCTACGGTTTTGTTTTGAAAAATATTTTGATTTGAATTTCTTAAGTATAATTTGATTTATATATATAGGCATCTTATTTTAAATTTAATTTGATTTGATATAAATATATTATATATATCTATAAATTGTTTAAGGATAATCAGAAATCTAATTCTTAAATTTTGTTAAAAGATGATTTTAATTATAAATAAGACCAAAATTTGGGATAAATATTTAAACTTGAATAATTGAATTGGGAAATTTTATTTGTATATTATTCAACTGCATTCTAATACAACTTACCTAAATCATTCAAAAGTTAACTATGTAATTGGATAATATATAGGATAAATCGAATTTATAAATAAAAATTTGAGTGTTTATAATAAATGTTATACACTAAATTTTGATTTTAAAGATGTTAATAGAGTTAGATAAGATAATAAGTAAATTCAGTTAATAATGAAATAAATTTGTTTTGAAAGAATTAATAAATTGAAATTGATCAACTTGATGAAATTACCTTGAATTTAAAAGCAATTAGTGAATATAAATTTATTTAAATCGAAACTTTTATGATTTAAATTAATTTATATGGTTTAAATATATGTGTTTAGATATATTAAGTAGAATAAATTTAACAATAATTTGGAATAAAGAAGAATTTAAATTGTTGAAAAAAAATATATGATTATAATAAAAGACTATTCAAATTTATGGGTTTAGAAATTTTAAATTAAAGATAATTGGATAATAAGATAATGAATTTAGAAATAGTTGAGATTGATTTTAGTGAAATCAAATGGATTAAATCAATTATTGAATACCAATTAATTTAAATTTGAATTTATATTGGTTTAAATTAATTGATATTTTGTATTTCAAATCCGTCTTTCTTTCTGGTTGTTTCTATTCTCCTACCTCGTTCCTTTTCGGGGACGAAAAGTTTTGAGTGGGGGAGAGTGTAACGACCCGTAAATTTCAACTGTTTTAATAACGCAATTAGTTGAAATTTTGTGAAATTTTAAACAATAAAATTTTGAAATAAAATTTAATATTTGGAATACGTCTAGTTAAACATAGCAACTGGTAAATTTTCGTCCGAAAATATGAAAGTTTATTTCGCGCGTAAATTCACTTCAATTTAATCAGTTAAAAAGCGTTGAAAATAAAACGTTTTCAAAACCAAAATATTTTTACATAGGAAAATTCTAAACCATCTTCTGAGCAAGATGTCAGTTTATCATTTTTCCAAATTCGGACATCTTTGGCTCCGTCGATCTTATTTTTCAGTGTTTTTCTTGCACTTTCCGCTAATAGAAAATTCGAAATTTTATAATCCAATCATACCACTGGTATCTGTATACCGTTTTGATCGTATCGTCATGCTGAGCACTGCGATATATTCATTTTTGTGATTGAGTTGCGCGACGAAGCAATTGAACAGTTCGATGTACCGGTATACATTTGGAGCTTTTGTTTACTTTGTCTATTTAAATTTTTCAACGGTTGGCTACCTTTAATACTCACTGAGACCTCGTGCTTACCATTTCTATTCCCAATAGTTCAAATTTTGGTTCTATCCTTTCACATTTTTCGGTTACAAACTTCAAAAAGAATAGACTATAATTATGATAACAAAAAGCTTTTGGTTGTTCATCTTAAAAGCCTGCTCCTCCATTTTTATTTTATTTATTATTTCTTTTCTTCAATTCGTTTCTTCCAGCTGTCCCTTCACATTTCATTTAATTTATTTTGTTATGTACCTTTTCACTTTGCTTTTTGGTTCTAGTGATGAATAAACGTACATACCTATTTTATATAGAGGCTTTTCAATTCTTCCCTGTAGCTTTTCATTTACATTTGCCTGGAACTTAGTTTCGTTCCCCACCTTCTTTCTCATCTCAAAAGCTTGCTTTCTTCTTTCCATTTCAACCACATCCTCTTCTTTAAAAAAAAAGAGAAGAAGAAAGAAGAAATTATCAACGTGAGCCTTGCTCCGCTGCATTCCCTTCGCTTCCACCCGTTCCCCTCACTCCCACCATGCCGTGTAGGCAACCCCGCAAGCTCATGCCGTACACCGCCCACCTCGGCCAGCAACCACCCTCCGCACCCCGTAGTCCTCCGCCGACGCAGCTCCACCAAGTCACCACGTCACTACCTCTCCCTCTCTTCCGCCAACTCAACTCCATCCCAACGTCCTCATTCCTTTCGTGACCAAAGCCCACTCAATCACCGAAAGAAAACAACAGTTGTGCCTGCTCATCATCCTTTGCCGAACCACCTTCGTGTCCATCACGTATCCACGCGTGAACCCAACCCACGATAGCCCATACTTCCACATCATCCGCCTCTTCACTCTCCTCTCTCCAGCCTTGTTCGACCGAACACCCGACAGCCTTGACCGGCTTCGCACGCACAGAACTCGGCCACCACATCATCTCCGCCCTGAACGACGGCAGCCGCTTCCCACCCTTGCTCCGCCTCTCTGTCTCTTTCCTCGGCAGCCTCGGCCTTGTCAATGTCATCACATGCGTACATGTATATTTGTATATATATATACGTATGGAACTTTATAGGTAAATGGTTGTTAAACTTGGATTTCCGCTGTATGTTGATTTCAGAAATTCTTATAGTAAGCTATTGTATATCTACATATATAGTATGTTTTAAAGTTGAATTTGTTGGGTTTAAGTAATATTAAAATGATATATATTTTTGAACGTTTCTATGCTTATATGTTAGTGTATTTATAAAATCTGTATATGTAAGTTATGTTTTAATAAGTAAGCTACTTTTTTTTTACATGGTGTTTTCGCATGGAATTCTAGGCATAGTTTATTAAGCTAAGGTATGTATATAATTATTAAAATATGCTTTGTTCACATGTATATACTTACAGCTGGTCACACGCAAGCCCTGTTAAAGCATTTTCAAGTATAACTATATATTTCCAGGTTGTTTAAAATACTGACTTTAATAGATAGGTTTTGTACGAAGTAAAATTTATAGCAGAAAATATATATGCTTTGTTATTTGGTTCGAGTTTTCTATATATAATGTTTATTAGCTTAAAAACTTGACATCTTGTTTACGTTGAATATTGTACCATTTAAAGTTTATACATAAGCTAGTGTGAATACAAGTTTTACATATATTTTAGTATACAAGTTATGTTTGTGATATATTAGATATAATATATTATGTTATGAGACATCATATACCAATATAATGTTAATTTTGTACCAGTTTTTTATTATATAGAATAGTAATATATACTGATGTCTATATAATGTTGTTCAGAAGACGTGTTACACAAATTTGTTTAATATAAAATTGGTATATAGATGTATATAGGTGTTCATTTATATCAATTATTTTCATCGATCCGGTTCTAATTGGATTTCGTCTTTTCTTTTATCAGCTCTATTCATCAAATTCATATCCATTTGTTCTCTTTGGAATTCGTGTTTGGATCCACAATTCGCTTCCGTTCCCCGGTGTCTATTTTCTCTAGCCTCGAAAAGTGAGCACTCACTCACGATTAACGTTCTTTTATTTATTAAATCTGATTTCAATTGAAACGACAATTGAAATATACTGCTGTTAGTTAATTTCACTGTTATATATGTTATTACCTGTATCAGTTCACCTGTGACATCTGACACCATTATCTGTTAATTATTTATGCGATGATAATACAGTTTGGCTGATAATTGATTGATTGTTGATGTTTATATTGGACGTTAAATTGTTAATGTTAAAATAATAAATGGTATGCAAAATTTAAATGGATATAGAATAGTTAAATGTTAAATTTGATTAAATGACAATTATGACCCCTTTAACTGTTAACTTTATTGACACGTAGGATTTGTTTAATTACACTTTGAACCACTGAATGTATGTTGTTAAATTGATGATGTATGAAATTGTAAATAGATGACAAGTGAAAAACCGTAATGTAATAATCTTTAATCTACATGAAATGATAGTGTAGATTCTAGAAATAATTATATTAATCCGTACAAATAACAATGCGAATTAATACGGTTATTTCGGGATTATTTGAATTGATTATTGGATTGTTATTGTTTGTTGTTATTGCTTGTTTATTTACTTTGACACTATCCCAGTTATCACACTGCAAGTTCCCTTTGCTATGCTTTGATTTTGAATTGAATTGGAATCGGGTTGAAATGATAAATACCCAAAATTGAACTTTGACCTAGGATAGAAAATTAAATAAAACCCGATTGGTCAATAATTTGATTTAAAAATAAAACGAAGATTTTATTTGAATAAATAATATGGTTTTAAAACGAAGTTGGAAATTGAATTTAATGAAATTTAAACGTGAATATTTAATAATCTGAAATGAAATATTAATAAAGAAATTGATGAAAGAAGGTTGTTTAATTTGAGAAATGACTTAATTAAGTTTGAAATGATTTAATAATTAAGTTTGAAATTATAATTAAGTTTGAAACAATTAAACTTTGAAATGATTTAATAATTAAGTTTGAAATTATAATTAAGTTTGAAATTATTAAACTTTGAAATTATTTAATAATTAAGTTTTGAATTATTTAATAATTAAGTAAGATTGAATTATTTAATGATTAAATTGAATTGAATTTTTGAATAAGTAAATTTTACTTTGTAAATGGTTGACATTGAATTTCTTTATTAATTAAGTTTTGGAAAATTATGTAAGTAAGTAAATAAGTGAAATTGAATTTCTTTAACAAGAAATAAAATGTGATTTATTGAAATAAATGTAATACTTGAAATTTAAAGAATTCGGTTTGATGAATTTAAATTAATCAAATTTGTAAGGTTTGATATAAGGAAGTTGAATTTAAATAATGGATTTAATGAATTGGAAATTTAATAGAAATTGTTTTGAATGGCAAATTTACTTAATGAATATTGAATGGAATCGATAAATGAATTTAAATTGATTTGAATGTTAAATTAAATTAATTTAAATGATTTCGGAATGAAATTTATATACGAATTTGAATCAATATTTGAATTGTTTTAAAATAGAAATCGAAATTGAATTATAAGATTTTGAAATGGTAATTTGGAAGTTTTGAAACGAAAATTTTGGAAATTGATTTCGGAAGACAAATGAAATGTTGATTTATAAACTCTGATTTGAAATTGAAATTGACTTGGATTTTGGAAATATATAAACGACCAATCGGTGTAATAATTACGAAAGTTATTAAAGAGACCGGGATCGGTAATGGATATACTCTCTATCTGAACCGAAACCACTTTAATAACTATACGCGGAGTGATGATCCAGAATGAAGTGGTTAGAATGATGTACGTGATGACTGAAGAAAGAGAACGATAATGGATAGCCTTGACACTTGTGTCAAATTGGAAATGACTAAAAACGGAGCTGTGGCGGGCCAATGGAGGATTTGCTACCTCAAGTGGACACACTTCTTCGAACTACTTATACTTGTTGTCGATTGGTGCACCCTTGATTTTGGGAGTGTTGTTTCATGGTGTTGCGGGCGCTGCGGCGTTGCGTTCTCACCAGTCCGGATCAGGCGAACGGTAGTATCACTACCTTGGGTATTGCCTCATGTGCCTTGTCATACTTGTATTCCATTTATGCGCGACCACTACGATTTTGATTTATACCTTTAGTATATGGATTGCCCTCTGGTGACTTTCGGTTTTGGGGAAACTACGGTCTTGTATATGCTTTTGGGAATAAAAATGTGTTAAGGGTGGAATGGACCATGACTTAACGCTATTTTGATATCTTTATATTACTGATAGACATTATCTACTTATCGTGCATTACTACATAGTAGATAGTTTGACGGATCCTTAAAGGATGGTTATTCCAAACATCCTTTCACTACAAGGGAAATAGGCTATTCCAACGGCTCCCAGCCGTTGGCGGCCGTTGGGAGCCGTTGGAAATAGCGTTGGAATAGAGTACCACTCCTTCCAACAGCTTCCAACGGAAGCAACGGGGAATTAGCAACGGCTACCAACGGCAAAAAACTGACCAATAAGCCGTTGTTAGCCATTGGTAGCCGTTGCTAATCTGGGTGAATTTTTTTTTACAGCAGCACGCGATTCACCTTCCAGCCACACACAATCAATATATATCAATTTCCATTCCATTTCCACTCCATTTCACATATATATCACATATTCAACACATTATACCACAAACAATATAAACAACCAAAAATCAACATCAAACATTACATATTCAAGTCCAACTCCATATTCAAACATTACAACCAAACCCTCACCAACTCCAATCCATATTCAAGTCAATATATACAATGCAAACACTTAAACCTCACCACCTCAAAGTCAATACATACACAATAACCATCAAACACAATCCTCACCACCTCAAAGTCAATATATACAATAACCAACCACAAAACAATAATCATCATACCTCTCAAGCATCATCATCACCTCCGGAAGCACCAGACGACGAAGGGAAGGAACCATGCCTCTGCGCGTACTCCGCTAAACGTTGATTCAACTGCTCCATTTGTATAGCGCGAAGACGGTCCTGCTCTTGCAACTGCTCAACCATGGTTCTAAGCTCTTTTATTTCAGCTTTGTCACACGCCTTTTGAGCTGCCTGAACCTGCAAATAGAATATGAGATGTTCACTTTTGTATTATAATCATTTTCTTAAGCAATGTATATTTTAAAATATAGAAACGTAAATGACGTGATCTTAAGTAATGCATATACCACAAATAAATGCATATTTTTATTACAATATATAGGTTAACTTATTAAATATATAGGTTAACTCAACTAGAAATCATCATATGTGAACCGTTTATAACGATATGATTTACGAAACGTAATTACTTTATAGTGTTTGTAACTTGTCCAATACAGGGACAAATCCAACAGATATTGTATCAAATGAATATGAATATCCGTTTTGCAATAAAAACGAATATTCATACAACGATCATATACAATACCTGTCAGACGGGGCCAAAAATTCACTAAGGGATTTAAATTTGGTTTTTATGTTACCGTTTTATTAAATATATAAAATAAGGCATATTATGCATTATATTCTATTATTTTAATAAATACATATATAGTAAATTATATGATTTTTAATATTTCACAAAATATATAATTCATGTTCGTAAAATATTCCACTAATTCATGTTTTTCTAACATTTTACAAAACATACACAAAATAATTTAAATCAATCATAACTAATCTAATGCTAATTCACATGCGCATTTATACTAAATTATAAACATATTTACATATGTGCATAATATATACATACACAAACAATTTGGACATTTCGATGACAATAATTGTAATTAGCATTTAGTTTGGTGTAATAAACAAGCAATATGTCATTGGATACAAATATAACAGCAAATTAACACAAAATTAAAAAAGATAAAAATTGTAGGGTTTTAGGAAAACCTGATTTTGGAGTCTTCTAGGAATGGAGAGAGGATGTTGGCGTTGAGTGATGGCGTTGGAGCAGTTGTTGGTTGCGTGGGGAAGGTTGGAGGTGGAAAAGAGGAGGGGAGGAGAAGGGTTTTGGTGGAATTGGGGAAGATGAGAATAATGTTTTGGTCTCTGTCTGGTTGCAGGTATACGCAAATTTCCAACGGTTACCAACGGCCGCAAACGGCGTTATTTCCAACGGTTATCAACGGCTACCAACGGTAAGTTAAAAAAAAACGTGCCGTTGGTAGCCGTTGGAAAATGCCGTTGGCGGCCGTTAGAAAGCCTTCGTGGCTATATACTGTATTTCTAGTAGTGTTTGAGTTACTTGTATTTCAATTGCTATTTCACTTGAGTTGGATTTATTAATATAAGAATGTTAATCCTGACTCGAGTGTCTTGTGTTTTTGCTTTACGCTCGGGTCAGACTGAGTGTTCCAGTATTCGAGACTCACCTTTGGAGTTGGAGCTTTGCTTGAAGATCCAGCCATCTATTCTGTTTTGAGTATTCGATGATTCCAGTGATGTATTCTGATTTGTATCTGATGTATCGTATTACTCTTCTGTTGTAAACTCTGATGTATTTTATATATTCATATAGTAGCTTCATGAACTACTATCTCTTTTATTTCCGCTGCACTTATTACTCTGTGTCTGTGATTTGTGATTATTTATTTACTGTATATGTTCAGTTTTGCCAAATTTAAATTAACAACGCGGTATTTTGAGCAATTCTACTCCGGCATGAGTGTCTACCTATACACTTATAATGGATGCGAATGGTTCAAAATTCTGGGTCGTTACAATATCCCTCGCTACTACTTATATAATTTTAGTGGTAGTACGTGGTAGCATAACCCTAATATTAACGTACACTAATTAATATATTAAACATCTACTGGTTCTTTCCCATTTAGAAACTGCCACACTGCAAAATCTTTCAGATCGAAGTAAATGTTGGCATAATACCACGTCTGACTTTCCCAGTATAAATATTTTTATATAATATAATCTGCATGCTCATTACTTCAAAATAATTTTCTAGCCTTCAATATTACAGAATCTTTCATTAAAATCCTAACAAATTAGCCCACTCCAACCACATGGCCCAACTTCTCCATCTCTTAACTCGGTCACAGATCCCAACGCAACCCTTCCAAGTTATATTATATCATAAATATAAATATACCAGTTATAAAACCCACTTTTTTAACTTAATTATAGAACAGCAAATAGTAGAGGCAATGTCGTCCTCTGCTTCTTCTTCATTCTCTTCATGCAAGAGAAGGTACAAAATCAAACATCCAGCAGTCGTCGACCTGAACTGCTGCTGCACACGTGGACGGCGATCCAAGCTATTATTCTCTCTCTTTTCCAAGTCAAAGTCAACACTGGGCCATGAGCTTTCTTCATCCAACGACGATGCCATGAGATTGAGCTTTAAGAAGAGGAGGGAGAAGAAGAAGAAAGTGGTGGAAGAAAGCATAGCCGTGGTGAAGGATTCAACGGAGCCGTACGTCGACTTCAGGGAGTCGATGGTGCAGATGATCATGGAAGAGGAGCTGTACACGTGGCATGATCTGGACGGCCTGGTCCATAGGCTGCTGAGTTTGAATTCGCCGGAGCACCATCATCTTATATTGGGTGCTTTCGTTGATATCTGCGATGGGGTGTTCTCCTCACGTGATGATCGCTTCTGATGCATGCATGCGTGCGTGTTTCTTTGTTCTTTCGATTTTTTTTTTTTTTGAACTTTTTTTTATTGATTTTATATGGAGTGGAGATGCGGATCACCTTTTAAGGCGGAAGGTGGTGGCTGGATCTCGTAGAGTGTAATCTTTTGACTTAAGATAATGAGTGTGTTAGTTGTGTGTGCAGTTGCAATGTAATTGTGTCCTGTTTTGATTTTTAGTTTAATAGGTGCATCTGTCATCGAATTATTGATTTGTGTTGAAATTACGAAACTAAGAGCTATAATCATAATATTAGATTAGAACTGAATATGCACTGAATCAAAATGAACAGTAACGATAGTGGAATGTAAATAGTTGGGTTTTGAACAAATGAACTATAGTTCTGGCAGACTATCTTTGAAAGAGGTGACAATAAATCAAATCTAATACAACAAAGCGGACTAATATTGTTACAAAGTAACAACGGTCAGTTGGAACAGTGATAGGTTAAACAGCAATTGTTTTTGCTCTTTCTAAATTCTGATAAATGATAATGCTGCAAAATATATCCTCAATTTGGGGTACTGTCCAAGAAAAGAATCAGTTGTCATTCCACTATCCAAATTCGCATCCATGTGGGTAAAGTGGACGACGGAAGTATCGACTATCAACATTATCCCTATGTCGGATGACTACAATCGAAGATTCAAACCCACAGAAGCACATAACATTTGTGGACTGTACCTCGTCGACTTCAATTGCATTTTGTACTAGTGGTATTACCTGGTGTAACTCTTGTATATGGTGGGTAGGCAGTTGTTGTTGTTGATGGTCTATTTGCTTTTGTTGCATCCCTATTTTACGCTCTCTTTGTCACATATCTTCGTAATGTTGTTCTTCCATTTCAATATATCATGTAATAGAGGTTCTAGGTGGAGATGGATTAGAATTTGACAGTCCATATAAATGGTCGGTGTAATTGTATGATTATATAAGAAATAAGCATCTTAAGAGTTGGTGGTTTATAGTTGCAGACTGAAGTACCAAATTTTAAACTAATATATGTTTATAATGAAATAAACTTTCACCCTGAACCAAGTTGCTCTATGAACTATGCTAGAATCCTTTCAGTATTCGATCAAATCACTCTCTGAACCGTGCAGCTTTTTGTCGTATGCTATAGTGTACAGCACAAGAATTCTTTTTAGTATTCGACCAATCCACTCTCTGAACCATGCCGCTTTCTGTCAAACGCTATAGCATACAACTGGAATCTTTTCAATGTTCGACCTAATCACTCTGAACCATGCTACTTTCTGTCAAATGGTACAGTGTACAACTGGAAACTTTTCAGTGTTCGATGAAATCACTCTGAACCATGCTGCTTTCTGTCAAATGGTACAGTGTAAATTTCCTAATCTTTCCAATGTTCGATCAAATCACTTTGAACCGTGCTGCTTTTTGTCAAACGATACAGTGTATATTTCTGAATCTTTTCAGCTTTCAATCAAATTACTTTGAACCGTGCTGCTTTCTGTCAAACAGTACAGTGTACATTTTTGAATCTTTCCGGTGTCGACCAAATCACTATGAACCAAATTGCTGCTTTCTGTCAAACGATATCGTGTACATTTTCGAATCATTTTAGTGTTCGACCAAATCACTTTGAACCAACAAACAATTCAAATAAACTTTCCATTATAATTGTATATAAATGCAGCTTGCCACAATGTCTTCATCCAACTAGTTTCTACCAAAAAAATCTACTGAACAATGTCGAACCCAGACTTTGATAACGCTCCAATTATCGGTGGTTTTTATAACCCTGAAAACAAACAAGTTCAAAGTAGAAGAGTGCGCTGCGAATGCAGAGTTGAAGTGATCATACTCATTTCTTAATCACATGAATATGCAGGTCGAAGATACTTCGCATGTAGGGATAAACGAAATGGATATGACTACTTCCATTGGATCGATCCACGGCTCTGTCGTCTAGGAAGAGAGCATGCGTATGACATGCAATAGAGGGTGAGAAGATTAGAGCTTCTACTTAACAATTGTACATAGTATGCGTGCTTAGTAATATGCTTTGTAGGTAATTCTCATCCTTATTGGTGGTTGTAGTACCATGATCGTCCTTGTTTGTGTTTGTCCTTGTATGTGTGGTTAGCACGTGCTTAGTAGCATTATGTATTGATCTGTTTCTTAAAAGTTAGTAGTTGGTTGTGTTGGTAGTATTCTTCTAACCTCATATGCAAAAACAATTCATAATTCAAGTAAATTCATTCAACTAAGTTACAAAAACTGCAATAAGTACATGATAACACTGATACTATTCTAATAGAACGATAAGGTACAACAACTATAATTAAATTACAACAACTGCAATAAGTTCATACAATTCATACTCAACTATTACCTACAACTTGATGATAGTGTTCTAATAGTTCTCCACGTAAATATGTATGAGCCTCAGGATCTCCGATCTTCATAACTCTCTGAATGTACTGTGCAAAGTTGTTTGATTCTTTAAAAGGAGGATTCTCAAAAGCATATGCTAATTTTAAATAATTACAAATGTGCAAAGCTATAACTTATAATCACCTCTCTCTTCTTCAACAATCATGTTGTGAAGCATTATGCAATAGTACATAATGTCAAATATTATTTCAGGATCATGGTAGTACATCTCCTTTCTTAGAATTTGAAATCTACCTTGTAAAACCATGAAAGCATGTTCAACGTCTTTTCTTAAACTAGCTTATTGTAATGTAAATTTGCATTCCTTCTCATTATAAGACTTTTTGAAACCTTTGGCTAAAGTTTTCCAACTAGGATATATTCCATCTACAAGGTAGTATCATATATTGTATTGTATGTCTCCTATCATATAATTGCAAGCTGGTGTAGTATCATTAGACAAGGAGGTAAACAAATAAGATTGATGTAGAACATTAATGTCATTCAATGAACCAGGTATACCAAGAAAAGCGTGCCATATATATAAATCAAATGATGCTATAGCTTTCAAAATAATTGTTGCATTGTGGTAATGTCTGGTGTATTGTCCTTGCATTGCAATTGGATGATATTTCCAACACCAATGCATTCAATTTAAGCTACCCAACATACCTGGAAATCCACGTTGCTCGCCTATAGCCATATTAAGTTGGTATTTATGCTATTTAAATTAATGTCGGTTTAATTTACACGTCAAAACCGATGGTAACGGTAAATTTACGCGTCATATTAAGTTGTATTTACGCTATTTAAATTAATTATAACCACAAACACGTATGATAGTATACAAATTTTAAAAAAAGATATTTGCAATGATATTTTTAATTATGTTTCTTATTCAGTTTCATTCGTTCCAAGTCTATGATTATCAAAATTATTACTTTATATTATTGTAAATTATTTCGATGAACTAAGAAAATTTTCAATGTTAACTAAAATAAATCAAAATATTGGTATCAATATTAATAGAGTTAGGATCTAGAACAAATTATCATTATCATTATTACCAAAATAATAATGCAATGAAATTTTAATGTTTTATGTACTACTAAATTTACCATTAACATTATATTGTATATCAGTTTAGCAGTATACCAACTACAACGGTGATGATAAATTATTAGTAGTTATTGTTAGGAAATCAAATTCATGGTTTTAATGACAACTACTATACAATGAAAATCAAATGTACATATATATGTATATATACAAGAACTTGCTAGAGCAACATCACTAGAAAGACAAGAACAAGGCTCAAAGAACGTTACAAAAGAATACAAGTCGATAGGATCAATGGAGCAATGACACAGATGCACAAATTCAACATGCATAGGTTTCAGACGTCTGGATGCACTAGCCAGACGTCTGAAGAAATCCTTTGGAATTTAAAACAGAAAGGATCAGACGTCTGGTTAATGTACTCAGACGTCTGAAAGGCTACTGCATACAAAAAATATATATATCCAGACACCTGAAATAATTACCAGACGTCTGGTGCTGAACTCGAATTTGAAAATTCAAATTACAACTGCCGCATTTGAAAATACATCTTCGCTTCTCTTCACTACAACTCTTCATCACCATCAGAAGTGACCATAGAACACTTGTTAATGGATGCAACTACTCAAGGAATCTCTCTACCACTATAAATAACATGAAGAATCAAAGAGAAGACCTGACCGTACTTACTTATGCTCTCTGATTATACACTCTATCATATACTCTTGATCTCTAGCAATCTATACTTGTATTCTACTCTTCCAAATATACAGTTCCTCATAGACAATACTCTTTAGATATATATTGGAAGCATTTGTACTATATAGTCAAAATCCGTGTAATAGAGAGCACACAGTTGACAAAGAAACTCTGCTATTGTAAACCTGTTCTTCGGGGTGAAGTGAGGGTTATTTGGTGAAAGGAAATTTCGAAGAGGAGCTTCGGGACTGGACGTAGGACGGGAGGTCCGAACCAGTATAAAATCCTAGTGTGCTTATTCTATATTTACTTAGATTAATATTGGTTTAGTTTCATCATATATTTAGCCACATATACTTGCATATACACTACACGATCCACCCCATATAGACTTTCAGGTATTTTTGACTTACCAATAATATCGATACGGTAAAGATATTTTGTGTCAATAATGGTTACCGTTACCATAACAATCCTAAGTATCATGCTACTACCTCTAATGATAATCTAGCGCTACGAATGTTATTGGCCAATGCTTTGTATCACGTTCATACCGTGCAGCAAATTTCTCATCAAGTTGCAACTATCATCGGCCTTATTCCACATTACTCTGATAAGCCAAATGCCGACGCTATGCAGCAAGTTTGAATTCATGACGAGTCCTCTACATTCACTATGCCACAAAGTGAATTAGACAATAGCTGTCACACAACATAAGCTAGATTTGCTGTTATCCCAATATTTACAACCGTTTCACACAACACATGGAAAAACTATCTGTTGTGTGTCATAACCCGTGAAGTCTTTGTACTATTGAGATTTCATCAATTCCATTCAGACAATATTTCATCTGTTGTCTGATTGAAATTATAAAAAATTTGATTTTTCCTCCTTATCAATATTTTGTTTCCCTCTCTCAAAATTGTCTTGATATTTCGTGAACGTATTTTTTCATTTATTTCCCTCTCTTATTTCGTTCGTAGCTAAAATAAAAAATGGCGGCCCAAAAATTCTTCTCCCTCCTCTCCGCCCTCGCCGTTGCCTTCTCTTACCCATCATCTACTGTCGACCCTAGCCTTCTTTCTGATTTAGGGTTTTTGCCTTCGTTTCGATTTAGGGTTTTAGCCTTTGTGTAATGTTTAGACTTTTTGTCGCTCGAAGATCGACATCAATACGTCCACTGTATCAACTGCCGAGCAATCGAATGCCGGAAAATCGAATTGTTATGAAGAAAAAGAAGAGGTAGAAGAAGACAGAAGAAAAAGAGAGAAGAAACAACAGAAATCACAGAAACCGAAATAATGTCAGAATCTCACATTCGCAGCGGAACAACATATAATAGATAAATGAATAAACTTTAAATCAAAGAACTATATCATTTTATACATTACATCAACATTAGAGTGTACAACAACAATATACAACACAGCACATCAATGGACAGTTATATAAACTTGTCCTCATACAGAATACACAGCGGAATAATACATAGTATAGGTGATACGTCTCGCCATCCAGCTCGCCACTTCGAGCTCCATAGTATCTCCTTAATCCAGAATGACCTGATAACCTAACTCTAGACTACCCGTGTGGAAATTGGTGGGCACCCAGAGTTTAGAAAGGGAACAATAAACTCCGAGTCAGTCATGGAGACTGGTGTGAGATTGTAAAATAGTTATTTTCGCAAACAAAATAAAACAGATTCGCAATGCTTTTGAAAAATGAAACTACCATAAGACCTCCCGCCACACACACAATGCAAACGCAGAATTGGAGGAGATTTCTTCTTATGATAGTCAAAGATGCTTACTACGCAAATCATTGGATTATTATTATTAATGTCTAGTGTCAAAAACATTTCGAAAGTATAATATAAATCTTAGCCAACATACGACCATTATCGTATGTCTAATATAGCTACCATGTTCAATAGCAGGTTACCGCCACATTCCATGGCAGGTAATACAACTAAAACCGTACAAGTCTCATATTGTTTCTTTGGATTTCCAACTAATGGTCAGGCCAAGGAACTTCCCATTGCCACATAGGTAGGCCTCTGGAAAGACGACCCGAGAACCTAACCGGATCTCTGCCAACACAAGGCTGGGTTACCCCTAACTGGGTAACTACTGACACGAATATGTCATCCCCCGATCGTAACCGATTTATATCCGAGGATCCTCGATTTCCAACAACCACAAAGTAATAAATTTGCAGCAACAACATAGGTTAAATATCTGGGCTCCATACCATGATACCACCTCTATCCAGAAGGAATGACATACACTAAAGGGGCACTACCCCCTAATAACCTTGCCGCATCCTTCTTGTTTTGACCATTTCCGGGGTGTGAGGTCCGACGAAGTCTCGTCCACAAAGCCACGCTTTGGTACAAAGCCATGCTTTGGGTCAACAAATGATCAAAGTAATGATCACAAAGATAAATGATCAAACAAATGATCATATCACAAATGATCAAACAATGATCATTACACAACAACACTCAGCATGCCACGTTACCAAATTGGGAGTATATTGCTGATAACCTTCAACTACATAACCTCTGAGCTCGTACGTCTCAGAGAAGGGTGTTAAGCTAAGAGAATAAATTCTCCGCCACCAACAGATATGTATTTGAAAGAAATCAGCTTTATATCTCAATTTGTAACGTCAGACACACAATCCATACAAGTCTATTCCGGGATCGAACATAATCGAAGGCACTTCAAAAGAAGCCCTTGCAATCCGGATAATTTCTAATCACGTCCGGACATCCCATCACTAAGGGTGATAAAATCTCTATATCGGAGATCAGCCGATGTAGAGTAACTCGACGGTAATCCTTCCGTTTTCAAAAATATCCGGTCTTCAACACCGGTCATCAAATGCGATCCATTACGACGTATCACATATTCGGAATGGGTTATACGACCCAAAGGTCCTTTCCCGGCTAACCTGAATAGTGAGCACAATATTTTGAAAAATAGTGTGGCATTCAAATCAAGCAAATCACAACAAATACCCATTCAAGGTAATTATTGATAGTCGGTTATTTAACTATCAATAGGTCTTCACAGCATCATCAGATTCCAAATAATTTTCCAAATTATTTATTTTCCAAAAATATCTTTACAAGATATAAAATTTCCACACTTCAACCATTTGAAACCAAATTTTAATTCACTTTCAATTTATCTTTAAAAGATAAAATCTTAAAAAACATTTTACTTCATATTGGAAAAACATTTCCATACTTATTTAATAATAAGTAAATCACAAATCCATTTGTTTTCAACACTTGGAAAATATTCAATATACTTAAATCATAATTAAGTATATATTTCATTCTTTAAGGAAAACGTTCTCTTAAACACATTTATTTGAGTCAAAACGAATGTTGTGTAAAACATCGTTACGACAACCCAAAATCACTAGTATAGGGATTCGAAAGTAAGATAGATATATATAAATCCCAATACTATATAAAACATTTCCTTTCGAAAATCATTTACTATAACAACAGTGTTATAGTCCACCATTTCCTTATTTCTCGAAACGTTTATTCCAACAATAAATGTTGAAATCTATGTTTTCGATACTTAACACGTTTTAAAATATCTTTTAAACAATTACTTCATTTCGTAATATCACTTCTCCAAAATATATCCATTTTATTTAAAAATACATTCACTGTCCAAAATCGTGAATATACTTTATTTACCCAATTCAATGTTTCTACACATTTATTAAAGGATATCCACTGTCTAAAATCGTGGATATAATTCCTTTAATTAACTTCTATAATTCACTTATCAAAATAAGTGATTTTGGATTTATAAACAACGTTTATAAATCACATTTATACTTTATAACAATTTCAACTTATAAAATCATTTTATTAGCAAATTCTATTTATATCCCATCTAAGTGCCAAAATCTAATTTATAAGTAAATTACTTATAAATCTTTTAATTTACAACATATATTCATTTTATAAATTCACAATATAAATCTATTAATTTCATTCACTTATGAAATCCATTTATACTTCCTTTTAACACTTATAAAAACTCGTTTTATAATTCCAATATTTTTTATTTATAAATATCAATTTTATAAATCTTATATATAAACCATTTATAATTATTCAAAAATCCCAATTTAAACCATTTTATAAATCAATCAACTATTTATTTCAAAAATCACACTTTGGTTATATTTCACAAAAATCATAATTTTTATAACTTTAAAATTTTAACGTTTATTTATTTAAGATGAATCAATCCAAAATTTTAATAAAACGTATAATCTCAAAAATCACTTTAAAAATCCCTTAAAAAAATCAAAATCGTTATTTTTAAACTTCAAAAATGGATCCGATGATGCAACAGCACCAAATAATCAATCACGGCATCCAAACATCATATATCGATATGACAACAGAATATATAACAATATCTGTAAATAAATCAATACAGTTGAGGAATCCAGTTGGATCCCTTCAACCTGTTTCCCTGCATCCATAGACGTTAGCTCAATACCCATTCCACTTCGAGGTGGAATATCGCGGTATATGGGATTTATAAAATATTATCCGCTATTATGTGGCGCAATAGGGTCTCATCCGCTATATAATGCGGGAAATCAACAACTGCAATATATACATATTTCAATATATATATATATATTGCTATATATTACTATATATATATAGTATCACATCCAAACAGTCAATCAAATCAATAACTGCAAAATCAACTTTTCATTTTGAGTGAGAAGATCTCACCTTTGCTTTTAATTTGCCATCCATTTCCATTCCAGTTTGTTTTCTCGACTTCATTTGACCTTGTATAACAATTTACGATTTCATTAATATTCGAAATAATCGAATGATCAATTTTTTTTATTTGATAAATTAAATTAGCCAATGATTTAATTTTAAACCAATTTCTTTTAATTGTAAATAGATTATTTTTTTTCTATACACTTTACTGTATTAATTCTCTGCATCTGTTTGATTTAAACCCATTTCTATTTATAACTTCTCTGCTTTCCTGTTTTTTTGAATATGAAGCAGTAATTTCTTCCTTTGTATATGAATATACAGATTATTTCCCAAATTAAAACTGAATTAGTTTACTATAAATATATTTGCTAATCTATATCATACACTTATATAATTTTCTGATTAAAAAGGTTAGAACCAAGAAGATCCGATACCTCCTGCCATTGCCGCTGAACGAGCAGAGCTTCGCACCCACCCTGCTCGACAGAAACCATCACGACTATTCCTAGAATCAAACTTCATGCGCTGCCCAGGAAGTCGCGACTCCACCACTTAAGCAAGCATCCACCCAGACCAGAAATATCAACGTTGCCGACCAGTATCGCAACTTCTTGCTTCCCTGACCGATGCTACGAGGATCGAGACGCCTTCGCCCTTCCGGTCTCACGAATTACTTCATCGAATTGCGGCCCATGAACTTGATGAACCACTGCCCCTCACGTTCGCACAACCTTGCTCGACTCCCACGGCGCTGCGCTCGAGTTCACCCACACCTTCCTGCGAGTTCGTGAATTCGAAACTGAGTTCGATCGTCTCCCATGTGAACGCGGCACAACTTGACCGAGATCCCCTTTATAACTTCAATTCGAAAGATAGTGGTATGAGATGATTTAAGGTATTCGTCCCGGCCATTGTTTTGTTTGAGAGAGAGACGCAAAAAAATTTTAAATTGAAGAAGCTCGGTATTATAAATTTTTTGTTCGATTTGATTCTGAGTTGGAGAGGAGTATTTAAAATTGAAAGAGCGTGCTTTCACGATTTCGTATCGTGATTCTCTGCGTGATTTTAGGCAATATTTACGGAAGGTAACGTGCTGATGTTTACCCATTATAAATTTAAATTTAAATCGAATTTGATTTAAGTTCAACGCGTTTATATGTCGTATGCTCACACAACAACTCCAATGCAACGAAATTTGAAATCCGATAATAATTCAATATTACGGATCCAATGAAACTGGTTTCGTCGAATTTCGAGACTGTGCCTCGGAAGGCTATTTTTTAAATATCGTTTCAAACGATATGACTTCAAAACTGAACTAATCATTTTCAAATTCAATTCTGAAGCTTCTATTATCTTCAGTGTTATCAATATGAATTTTCTAAGCTCTGAAATATTTTTAACAAGTCCAAAATTTACAATTCAGCAATTTATTCAATTTCCAATTATTAAATTCAATAATTTAAAATTGCTAAATAAACAGATGTATTTGAAATTCAAGTTAAACCATCATTCAAATATTTAAAATAAATTAAATATTTCATTTTCAAATGTTCAAAATTTCTGGATCGTTACAATCTTCCCCCCTTAAAAGAATTTCATCCCAAAATTACAAGTAAAGAAGAATGCTCCAATACCCGTTAACTATTTTACCAAAACCAAATAGTTTTATCAAATTATCAAAACAAATCTTTTTATTAACAACCCACTATTGCTTCAACTAGCTTTCCAACTTCAATTATAGGTTCCAAACAACATTGTTTTCCTTAACAATTTAAATTTTAAATTTAAATTCAAATTTTAAACTTTCAAATTTTCTCAAAATTTTCTAACACTCTAAATTTTAAAAAATTTTTTGCTTGCGTCTCCTTTGCGCGGCTAGCTCGGTACGACTACAAAATGGCACAACGGCCCCTCCGATTCAAAAAGAAAAGAAAGAGCTAAGTGGATGGGAGAAAATCATCAAATTTTATATTGAAACTCAAATACATACCATTTTGTCGAGCAATTCAAAATTATCTTAGAAATTAAAATCCCAATTCCATTATAACACCTGTATATCCTACTAGCCATAATATCCAATTACAATATTCAAACCATTTGTTATCCCGCCTTTTGGTCAAAGCCGGAATATCAAACAAATTGACAAGAAAGGATGGGTATCCGGACTGGAAGTCGACTGGAAACAAGGCTGCGATGGACGTCGTCAAAATTTGACAGGGCTCCGATCGGGACATGATCGATCGGAGATGATGGTTAATGCTAGGAGAGGCTACATTTCAAATTTCAGGTTAATCGGAGTTCGTATGAAGGAGATATGATCGATACAAGTTAAAAGGATATGCTGTTCGAAACCATCAAGTTGCTCTATTCGAATCCACTAAGGTCGAATCCATCAAGCTCGACTCCAACAAGCTTCGACTCCATCAAGCATGCCTTCATTTCGAATCCAGCGAGGTAGAAGACCTTCGAATCCATACGATTAAGGGTGCTTCGACTCCATTGCCTTCAAATCCCCATGTTGAGACAACTTCGAATCGATCCACAGTAGCATACCCTGATTGATTCGAACAAGTACCGGTTCCATCGATTCGAAGGAGGCGAACCTTCGAATCCAACATCTCGAGTCCACCAAGCAAACGCGGCTAAAACCCAGGATTCGACCCAGTAAACTCGGAGAAAAAGGAGGATCGACCCGAGAAACCCGTACCACGTCACCATTTTCACGTGCAGAAGCATGGATTCGACCATATCGAGTCGAAGCCATATCGAGTCGAAGCCATATCGATTCGAACGAATCGATATAATGAAAAACGCAATCTTGAATCAATCATAACTCGAGATCTGCAAGTCCAAATGCTATGAAATTTTCACAGCAGCTTGAGCACATGTTGAAGAATGTTCACACCAAATTTCGGCTCGATTGGACAATTTCTTGATCGATTCGAACATAGCTTCGAATCGATCCCAAAGTGGGCCCGGATTTCCAGAAAGCGGGCATGTGGGCCCCCTCACATGCCAGAACTGGTCTCCCTTCAGTTTAGGCGAAATATCAGCCTCCTACACCTATAAATAGAGCCCCTGGTCATTCAGAAAAGAGGTCGGACAATTCTAAGAGCTAAAAAGCACCCAGACTCCGCCAGATTTATTCAGAATCACCACTGCTTCCTTAGATTCAGACTTAGCTCAGAAAATCAGTTGTAATACAACTTATTAAATTGTAATCTTCAAGTATCAAGCAATAAAATCATAAAAAATTTGAAGTGGACGTAGGCCGGAGATAGCCGAACCACTATAAATTGTGCGTCACTGTTCATTATTTCTGAATTGCTGTTTGTTGCTTGCTTAGATCTGATATTTTTGTTTGAATATTGCTGATTTGTATTCATACATTGGTGCTTTCGCAATACTTGGGGTTTGTGACCAACTTTGGCGCAAACACTTTGGTGCTTTCACTGAGAAAGACTAGCACCCGCTACATCGGATTGAAGTTCAGATTTGGAAAGCGTGAAGAGTTGAGATTTGAAAGACAATGACTCGACAAACAAGACAGAGAGCCGAAAGAAGTCACCAAGGGGGAAGTCAAGAGGCATCCTCCGGAGTTGGAGAAGGACGAGCTTCGATTTACATTACTAGAGATGAAATGGAAGCTATGGCAAATTCGTTGCATGAGAGGTTGTTGAAGAGTCAGCAGGATATGATGCAAACTTTCTTCGAACAGATGAGAGCTGCAGGGATGCAGAACTTAGGACCAACCACCGCGGCTGTTAATGTGGAACAAGGAGCTGGGGTTATGGATCCCAATGGAGGACAGAATACAGAACCGGAAGGCAATCAACAAGGGCTTGGGGGCAGGCCCGTAGGATCCAACACAGAAGGACCTTTGGAAGGAGTCCAACAGGCTAGGGCCAACGTTGCTGTTAATGAGCCACATGAAGAATATGTGCCAGAGTTCCCTCGGGAGCATGGGGGGCAACCCCCGACAGACAACGCTGGATTAGCGGAAATCATTAGGAAGACTATGCGTGGAGGCTTGACCAATAGAGATTTGGAAGGAGTGAACATGAGTCCATTCGCTCGGGAAATCAGGATAGCTCAGAACCCACCTAAGTTCAAGTTACCTAGCGTAGAAGTATATAATGGCAAGGCAGACCCAACCGATCACTTGATGAGATACACTAGACACATGGAAGTGCTGGGGGCATCAGAGGTGGTGATGGCCAGATGTTTCCCGTTGTATTTGACAGATCTAGCTGCAATGTGGTTTAGGCAACTGGAAGAAGGATCTATCAGGACTTGGAGAGAATTGGTGGATAGATTTTTGGGATAGTTTCGGATTCATATCAAAAGACCTAAGAACGTGATGACGTTAACATCGGTAAAACAAAGGACAAATGAATCGCTTAGAGCATTTCTAACTCGATTCAATGCAGCAGTTGCTTCGGTGGATCGGCCGGATCCATCAATGGTTTTAATAGCGGCAGTGTCAGAAGTCAGGGAGGATTCGGATTTCAAGGTATCTTTAATACGAGACCCACCAATGGATCTCGGAGAATTCTTTCATGAGGCTGAGAGGTTCCTCCGACAAGAGGATGCATGTGCAGATTTAAAGTTGAAGGAAGTGAATGCAACTGAGGGTGGAGGACCATCCAGTAGAGGTTCAGATAAAGATAAAGAGAAAAGGAAGTTGGACGACGATTCTGAAAAAGCTAGGAAGCGATGGAAGGATCCAAAGTTTTCCATATACACAGGATTGAATGAGACGCTAGAGCAGATTTATTTGGAAACCCGGAATCGCCTTCCTTACCGAAGGCCGGCTAGGAGAGAACCATCTAAACGGGAAAGGGCATCAGGAAGGCACTGTCTCTTCCACGATTTGGACGGGCATGATACCAACAGCTGCAGGCACTTAAAGGACATAATTGAGGAACATGTGAGGAATGGGCAATTGAGGCAGCATGTTGGGGCTCGGATTGCAGCGGCGGAGCAGGAGCAACCACCGCCTACCTCAAGCCATGATGGTGTGAGGCCCAGGAATGATGGTCGATTGATTATCAATTGACCGGGATAATATGAAATAAGTAACAAACCATTGGCAAGCAACTAAGTCATTTACACATGTATGGGGACGGAGATAGCCCCTAGGCATGCTTTGAATGATGATAAACCGCGAAGCCATGTTTTGCTAAATTTGTCTTTTGTTTTTGGATTGGACACTTGGTTTTCTGATTTGGTTTTTGGAGTTTGGATTGAACTCCTGATTTTGCTCGTTTTTCTGGTTTTGGCATTCATTCAGATGATTGTTCTCCGTATTGGATGATGATTTTGATTTTTTGGTATGGATTTCTGGTTTTCCGATTTGATTTGGATTTTGGATTGGATTTTGATTGGATTCTTTTTGGTTTTTGGTAAACGGTCGTCGGGTGTGGATTACACCTGGAAAGGGGTGAGTCTTTTTGCCCGAACGTGGTAAATTGACTCATTCAGGTCGTCGGGTATGGACTATGCTCGACAAGGGTCCGGAGTGACCAGAATTCGGCCTAGGACTTAGGCCCCCTATTATCGATTATTATTTCAGGTCGTTGAGTATGGACTATGCTCAACAAGGCTCCGGAGTGACCAGGATTCGGCTTAGGACATAAGCCATGGCATTACCTACGTCCAGGGACATTGTACCACGGTCGTCAGGTGTGGATTGCGCTTGGCAAGAACCCGGAGAGGTTACAGATTTGGATATCGACCCGGAGAGGTCTTGGATTCGGTTGTTGGATAAGGATGGACTAATAACTCAGTCTTCGAATTTGGATGGGCATGGAATTGGTTATGGACTTTGGATATCGGATTCGGAAACCATTCAAAACAAGCCTTCTTATCACAAGGCATGTTTCGGGGGGTAAATGTTATCCCGCCTTTTGGTCAAAGCCGGAATATCAAACAAATTGACAAGAAAGGATGGGTATCCGGACTGGAAGTCGATTGGAAACAAGGCTGTGATGGACGTCGTCAAAATTTGACAGGGCTCCGATCGACACATGATCGATCAGAGATGATGGTTAATGCTAGGAGAGGCTATATTTCAAATTTCAGGTTAATCGGAGTTCGTATGAAGGAGATATGATCGATACAAGTTAAAAGGATATGCTGTTCGAAACCATCAAGTTGCTCTATTCGAATCCACTAAGGTCGAATCCATCAAGCTCGACTCCAACAAGCTTCGACTCCATCAAGCATGCCTTCAGTTCGAATCCAGCGAGGTAGAAGACCTTCGAATCCATACGATTAAGGGTGCTTCGACTCCATTGCCTTCGAATCCCCATGTTGAGACAACTTCGAATCGATCCACAGTAGCATACCCTAATCGATTCGAACAAGTACCGGTTCCATCGATTCGAAGGAGGCGAACCTTCGAATCCAACATCTCGAGTCCACCAAGCAAATGTGGCTAAAACCCAGGATTCGACCAGTAAACTCGGAGAAAAAGGAGGATCGACCCGAGAAACCCGTACCACGTCACCATTTTCACGTGCAGAAGCATGGATTCGACCATATCGAGTCGAAGCCATATCGATTCGAACGAATCGATATAATGAAAAAAGCAATCTTGAATCAATCATAACTCGAGATCTGCAAGTCCAAATGCTATGAAATTTTTACAGCAGCTTGAGCACATGTTGAAGAATGTTCACACCAAATTTCAGCTCGATTGGACAATTTCTTGATCGATTCGAACATAGCTTCGAATCGATCCCAAAGTGGGCCCGGATTTCCAGAAAGCGGGCATGTGGGCCCCCTCACGTGCCAGAACTGGTCTCCCTTCAGTTTAGGCGAAATATCAGCCTCCTACACCTATAAATAGAGCCCCTGGTCATTCAGAAAAGAGGTCGGACAATTCTAAGAGCTAAAAAGCGCCCAGACTCCGCCAGATTTATTCAGAATCACCACTGCTTCCTTAGATTCAGACTTAGCTCAGAAAATCAGTTGTAATACAACATATTAAATTGTAATCTTCAAGTATCGAGCAATAAAATCATAAAAACCTTGAAGTGGACGTAGGCCGGAGATAGCCGAACCACTATAAATTGTGCGTCACTGTTCATTATTTCTGAATTGCTGTTTGTTGCTTGCTTAGATCTGATATTTGTGTTTGAATATTGCTGATTTGTATTCATACACTGGTGCTTTCGCAATACTTGGGGTTTGTGACCAACTTTGGCGCAAACACCATTTTTCCAATTCCATTACAAAATTTCGATACTTACTTCTTATATCATCTTTAGTTTACTATTGAAGTTATATCCATTATCATTCAATTTTACATTTCAAATTTCATTTGAATTCAATTTACAATTTCAATTAAATTTGGATTCAGTTTAACTTCTGAATATTGAATTTCATCGATTAACTTTCATTAAATTGATTCACTTTTACTTACTTTAATTTAACTCCATCCTTTAAGTTAAATTTATTCTATCAAAATTCAAGTTGTATAAGTTATCAACTCATTTATTATTCCCATAAATATTTTAAATAGGATTCCAGAGCAACCTTTTCAAAACCATTTTTGAAAACAATTCAAATTATCCATTGAATTTCCAAAGCCAAACCCAAATTTCCTAACAACTTTAATTTAAAATAACTGGGCAGCAATTCCTCTTTTGGAAACCCAAAAATGAACATCGATGATGTTGCGGTCATTACTGAAGTTATTTTCCAGCGACCGAAAAGAGTTTAGAGCTTTTATCCCTTCAGAATACTTTTCAAACCTTCGAAATTCATTTTCAAATCAAAAAGGAATTTAATTTATAAAATTTCCAAATTCTTTCAATTACATTTCCAAAAACTTCTCTGGAATTCTATTTCCAATTATAAGTCACATTTATAATTTACATTCTTAAATTTCATTTGTATGTGAATTTATTTCTTAACTTTGGAGTTATGATTTCAATTTCTTATTTAATTTCCATGATAATACTTTAATATTATTACTTTCTAACAATCATGCAACCATATACTGTAATAATTTACAGAAAATCATTTCTTTTCTATACAAAAATAGTTTTGGGTAAAATTATTTGATTTACCCTATTTAAAACAATACTGTGTCAGTTTATCTTGTTTAAGAGTTTAGAAACCCTTATCGATTCAGTTAGCAAGACTGCACCGACCAGAATCTATAAATAATCAACCGATAAGTCAACACAATACAAAACAATTTCATATTCACTAACAAATACGCGCTCATATCTATTATTACACTCAAACTCATTCTAGAGTACTACTAACTCTATCTCTAATGAGTAACACCCAACAGAGCCATGGTTGTCGCTTAACCATATGCTCTGATACCAACTGTAACGTTTAGACTTTTCGTCGCTCGAAGATCGACATCTATACGTCCACTGTATCAACTGCCAAGCAATCGAATGCTGGAAAATCGAATTGTTATGAAGAAAAAGAAGAGGTAGAAGAAGACAAAAGAAAAAGAGAGAAGAAACAACAGAAAACACAGAAACAGAAACAATATCAGAATCTCACATTCGCAGCGGAACAACATATAATAGATACATGAATAATCTTTAAATCAAAGAACTATATCATTTTATACATTACATCAACATCAGAGTGTACAACAACAATATACAACATAGCACATCAATGGACAGTTATATAAACGTGTCCTCATACAGAATACACAGCGGAATAATACATAGTATAGGTGATACGTCTCGCCATCCAGCTCGCCACTTCGAGCTCCATAGTATCTCCTGAATCCAGAATGACCTGATAACCTAACTCTAGACCGCCCATGTGGAAATTGGTGGGAACCCAGAGTTTAGAAAGGGAACAATAAACTTCGAGTCAGTCATGGAAACTGGTGTGAGATAGTAAAACAGTTATTTTCGCAAAGAAAATAAAACAGATTCGCAATGCTTTTTGAAAAATGAAACTACCATAATACCTCCCGCCACACACACAATGAAAATGCAGAATTGGAGGAGATTTCTTCTTATGATAGTCAAAGATGCTTACTACGCAAATCATTGGATTATTATTATTAATGTCTAGTGTCGAAAACATTTCGAAAGTATAATATAAATCTTAGCCAACATACGACCATTATCGTATGTCTACTATAGCTACCATGTTTAATAGCAGGTTACCGCCACATTCCATGGCAGGTAGTACAACTAAAACCGTACAAGTCTCATATTGTTTTGTTTGGATTTCCAACTAATGGTCAGGCCAAGGAACTTCCCATTGCCACATAGGTACGCCTCTGGAAAGACGACCCGAGAACCTAACCGGATCTCTGCCAACACAAGGCCGGGTTACCCCTAACTGGGTAACTACTGACACGAATATGTCATCCCCCGATCGTAACCGATCTATATCCGTGGATCCTCGATTTCCAACAGCCACAAAGTAATAAATTTGCAGCAACAACATAGGTTAAATATCTGGGCTTCATACCATGATACCACCTCTATCCAACTAAAGGGGCGCTACCCCCTAATAACCCTGCCGCATCCTTCCTGTTTTGACCATTTCCGGGGTGTGAGGTCCGACGAAGTCTCGTCCACAAAGCCACGCTTTGGTACAAAGCCATGCTTTGGGTCAACAAATGATCAAAGTAATGATCACAAATATAAATGATCAAACAAATGATCATATCACAAATGATCAAACAATGATCATTACACAGCAACACTCAGCATGCCACGTACCAAATTGGGAGTATATTGCCGATAACCTTCAACTATAACCTCTGAGCTTGTACGTCTCAGAGAAGGGTGTTAAGCTAAGAGAATAAATTCTCCGCCACCAACAGATATGTATTTGAAAAAAATTAGCTTTATATCTCAATTTGTAACGTCAGACACACAATCCATACAAGTCTATTCCGGGATCGAACAGAACCGAAGGCACTTCAAAAGAAGCCCTTGCAATCCGGATAATTTCTAATCACGTCCGGACTTCCCGTCACTAAGGGTGATAAAATCTCTATATCGGAGATCAGCCGATGTAGAGTAACTCGACGGTAATTGTTAACTCCTTGTTTTACAGCGACCTAAAAATCTGCGACCTAAAACACTCACGACCTAAAAGCTTAGCGACCTAACTACGAAGACGACCTAACGACCTAAGGGACTTCACGACCTAAAGCTATCAGCGACCTAACTACGAAGACGACCTAACGACCTAAGGGACTTCACAACCTAACACTACAAGAAAACTCATCTTTAGTTGCACTTATTGGTAGCGTTTGTAGTGCAAATGCAAGCAATATTATTTTTACCTTTATTTTTACTTGTTTTTTTATGTTAAGGTTGCCAAATTTTGCCGCCTTCCTTGCTAAAAGGTCGTCACGTTTTTTCCATCTCTTTCCCTCCATAATTACGTTTCTCTATATTTCAGTATAATTTCCTCCGCCATTACATTTCTACCATCCTCTCGCTTCTGCTCCCATCATGCCACTTTATAGATCTGCTCCCCTCCACTTCGTCGATCAAATATTCCTTCGATTTGTTACCATTTGCTTCCTTGAGCTTGAATCTACGAATCGAGGTAATAAAAAACCCTAATTTGGCTAAGGGATTTTAATTTCTATACCCTAATCTACGAATCTAAAAATCCTTGTATTCCTCCACAATGTAGTATTCCTCCACAATCAATTGAAACCCTAGCCGATCCACTTGTCGCCAAACAGAAATAAGTGAAAAAACATCAAATTTTTAAGCCGCAGAGATATACAAGAGGAATATTTATTCAAAGAAAAAAAGGTTAGTTTTTCCCAATCTACTCGAAAATCTATAAGAATTTTGATGTATAATTTGTTCTTCTAATTGTTTTGCACTGGTTATTTTGATTTGAATGCAAGTGCTGAACATTTTTATTGATTATCAGTTGTTGTCTATTAATAAAATTTGCATTTGTTATGTTGATGATGATTTGATTATTGAGTTTGCCGTGATAATTCATATTTTATTTTAGCTATACTAGAAAGATCGATTGAGAGAAATAGCTTATTCTTATTAGAATCATCCACAATATAATTTAAATGAGTTTATGCAATGATTTTTGTTCTGTAAATTCATTGGTAGATTAACTAATAAACTTTTTTTCCTGTTCTTATATCGATTGTTGTTTCTAAAAATAGTTAAAAACACAGATACATCAATTGGTTTTTGAGCACGCTGATAAGTCACGTACAGAAGCTCCTTGCTTTTAAGTACACGCCAACTTTACCTTATAGTTCATAGTCGCATGCTCCTCATTATCGGTTTAACCAAGCACAGTTGAATATAATTAATGAAACCTGCAAATTAAAGCACTTTTAGCCAATAAGATAAAGCATGCCGAGCCTGTAAATTATGACATGTCGAATTAGTAGATATGGAGTATGTTGGGTCTGTAGTTTAGGCATATTGAGCCTGTAGCAAAATCATGTCGGTCCTATAATTTTAAGCATGTCGAATTTATAGTTGGGATTGTCGAAACCAGAGAGAAGAGCATGTTTGGCATGAAGCTAAGGCTGTCGAACCTGTAGATAGAAATGGTTTTAAGTAAGTATTTTTTTTATATATCCATAATTTTTTTAATTAAATCTATCAGCTCAAGTGTCCTTGCCTAAACAAGCATTACCATATAGTGTTTGGATATTAGTAAATATTCTAAAAATATTTCTTTGATAAGCAAAGACATGAGATTTCAAACTTATCTGAAATATCTCGTTTTATTTTTTTCATTCAGTATACAGTGTCATGTTTGAGCAATTGCCTACAAATTGATGAGCTTATTAATAAAGGGACTATAATATGCACAATAAACGTGTAATCTTATGCCTTATGCTATTTACTTGTAATAAATAAGTATGAAATTGTTATACACAACATACAAAAATTGGATAAAGAGATGTAGAATTGCACTTGTGATGTTAAGAGTCACTATTGTTTATTTAATTCGCGTATGGTTTCTTATTTTGGATAGAAGAAGATATAATTGTTTTGTCTAATAGATTATCAAAAATCAAAGTATGATGGTAATATTTTTCTTGTTTCCATGAGGTTTTGGAGATAAGTTAACTATATTTTCTTTAGTCGAGCTTGGGTGTGTAGGAAATAAAGTTTTGTAACAAATATCTTACTTTATTATTTTACTCTTGTTTTCTTAAAGTTTGGTGATAAATATATTTTTTATCTGAAGAAGTTGTATTGTCTTAGATATTCCTTGGCAACCGAGAAAGATTTGAATACTATTTTTATATTGATTATTCGTTTGAAGTGATCAATGCACCTTTATCATAAAGTTGTAGCATTCGAGGTATTTGCTCACTAGTAGTTAAAACATAAATTGAATGGTTCAAAAAAATACTATTTTTCAAGTTAGATTTTAATTCATATGAGATATCGAACGATATAAACATTATATATAGGCTACTGATCCCAAAACTTGAATTTGATAATTGAATGTCTAACATGAAATTTTAATTTCATTGCTAGGGTCAATGTCCAAAATTGCTGATCTGAACAAAAGTAGTTGACTAAGATATATTTTCATTTGTATTTAGGATAGTGAAAATCCCGACTATCCCAATAGCAATAATAGTTTGTAGTGAACGTTTGTATGTATAAATTTCTAGTTAACTAACACTTACATTAAAGCAGAAACAGATGATTGTAGTTGGTTTTTGAAAACAATGCCATGTTGCTGACTACTGGCCATTGGCTAGTGGATGCCATGTCCCCTCGATAATTTGACAAAGAGTTTATATAGGTTAAGTTTGAGTTAATGAATTTAAATCTATCCCAGATCTAAAAATGACTAAGTGACATTATTGGTTAAATAGTTCCTGAGCAAATTAGGTTTTTGGGTTTGGTTGAGTTTTGAAATGTTAATTTGGAGAAGAAATGAAAGATTCATAAAGTAAAGGTTGGCATATGGCAAGTACTAGATTATGTTTATCTTTTCCCTTAAAAAAATTAGTTATTACTTGACAGTCTACCAATTAATCCTTTGTGATTTACTCAACCATGCATTTGGTCTTATGTCATTTTTCACTTCAAGATAATTTTTACAATATAACCTCATCATCAGACATATATGATGCAAAAAATATTGTGTCTAAAATATAAATTCTAATATGCAAAGTTTGTTGACAACGCACATCTAATCTTGGAACATAATTGATTGTTGTTTGCCAACGTTTTGTGACTAGTTTACATTCACTCCTGGAATCATATTCATCGACCTTGGTTTTAGGTCCAGTACTTTAACAATGCCTTTGTTAGCTAAATTCAAAGTTTAGTTTGCCAACATATTGTTTAAATAGTCTGTATGCATGAATTTGAAGATGATTATGTTGAGTTTCAGGTAGACATTGTTTAACTGGGAGAGAAACACCATGAGGACACAAATGTTATCAAGGCATTGCACTATGAAATTCTCATCAACGTACATGAAAGGTATGGAATGGTTTATAACATTGAATGCTAGTAATGTACTTTTACCCTTATAAATAAATCTTTAGGTTACAACATAGGCACATGAACAAATTTAAAATTATGTTCATCATGTTTTAATTATCATTTATTAAAATATTATGTTCAGCAAAGAAGATGCAAATTCATGAATGGAATCTTCCTATGATACAAAGTATAAATTCCCATGCTCTCTATCAATGTTATTCTTGATACAAAGTATAAATTCCCACAGTATGTTCAAATTAAACGAATGGAATCTTCCTATTATATCAAATCATATTTCACCTATTCAAAATTCATGAATGTTTTTCTTGCTATAAACTATAAATCCCCACACTACCATAATCCTTCCTGTTCTACATTATGGTGTGTGGAAGAGGAACATAAACATAAAATAATGACTACTGTTTCTCACCTTTCTTTGGTATTCATGTTAGTGGTATTCATCATCGGAGCATGGGAAGCTAGCATGGTTGAAGCTCGAAAGCGCATTGATAGAGAGAAAAGTCACAAATATGGAGAAGCGCTTCTGAAAAGTATACTATTTTTTGAAGGACAAAGGTCCGGAAAGCTTCCAAGATCCCAGAGACTGAAATGGCGAAAGGATTCTGGGCTACATGATGGTCATGATATTGGGGTACTTTTTATCATAAATAATTCTTAGTCCTTAACAAAATATTATTCATTTACCTTTATATCTTCTTTCACATTTTAATACAGGAAGTAGATCAAGTACATACAAAATGATAATAAACTAAGCATTTCAAAAGTATGAACATTTCGTTTTCATAAATAATTCTTGTGCATTAACAGGTAGATTTGGTTGGTGGATACTATGATGCTAGAGACAACGTAAAGTTTGGACTCCCTATGGCATTCACAACAAAAATGCTATCATGGAGCATAATTGAATTTGGATTCGATATGGGGCGTTAACTGAGAAATGCTTTGCAAGCAGTGAGATGGGGTACTGACTTCTTGTTAAAAGCCACATCTAATCCAAATAGAATAGACGTAGGTGTTGGCGATCCATATGCTGATCATGATTGTTGGCAAAGGCCGGAAGACATGGATACTCCTCGAACTGTTTATTACATTGATTCCAGTAAGCCTGGTTCAGAAGTTGCTGGAGAGACTGCTGATGCATTGGCTGCTGCTTCTATCGTGTTTCAACTTATCGATCCTCGATATTCTGACTTGCTTCTGAGAAGAGCCGTTAGGGTAGGTATCATATGAAATTCTGCCTTCTTTTTATCTGTTTTTCATCATCTGTAGTTATATAGAAAATGCACCGACACCCTTTCATCATCAGGTTTTTGAATTTGCTGATACCTATCGAGGAAGTTACAATATTAGCCTGGGAAGAAATGTATGTCCATTCTACTGTGACTGGAGCGGATATGAGGTAGATTATATCTTATTATTGCACTATTTACCATCTATTTTATTTCCCACCAGAAGATGATTGTACACGACTTATCTATATTATATCTTATGGCACAGGATGAATTGATATGGGGAGCAACCTGGCTATACAAGGCTTCCAAAAAAGACAACTATAGATATTGGCAGTATATTCTCAATAATATCCATTGGCTGGAACCAAATGTACCTTCAGTTGTTGGAGAATTTGGATGGGATAACAAGCATGGTGGTATCTATGTCCTGCTTCAGTTGTTGATGCATGCAGAAGAGCTTCAGCAAAAAATGTAACCGCTGTGATTCCATATTTTGGATATGCTAGAGCCGACAGAAAGGTATTTTCCTCCCATCTAAATGCTGTTATATTTTTTAGGGCTAAAAGCACCCTTTGATATATATTTATTTTGAATTATGGTCGGTGGTTGGTGGTGGGGAGATTGTTCGATGCTACCATTATAACAGCCAAATCTTGAATAACAACTGAAATTCGTTAGGTTTCAATGCTATGTTTTATTTTGTGAACATTTGTGGTTAATTATGTAAATTAGTTTTTGCTTTGGGTATAGTAATGAGAGAGTACTGACGGTTACCTACAAAAACATAGTGGAACGAAAGTTTCCTATTATGGGTCAAATCATCTCATCATTCCACACGGGTTTCATTGAAGGCAGATTGAGTACTCATAACGTTCTGCTAGCTCAATTTGATTTTGCAAATTAACAAGAATAGTGTGCTACTTTTGACATCCAAAAAAATGCATCTCACTACCATTTTTGGGTAGAGATTATGAAGAGGTACTAAATGCTTGTGTTTTTTCAAGTTAAACTTACAAATTTCATCATAGCTGAATAAAACAGTATTTCTGTAAAACAATATTTTTCATGTTTCAAGTAAATATTTATGTTCAACTTTGTCTTCTATGTTTAGGGAAGGTTAATATTCATGTAATTTCCATTAATTTAATGGTAGAATAAAATTTCAAAACTTACTGCATGCAAGCTAATTATGACCACTTTCCATCCACCTTCTCCCTCAACACAACCATATAATTATTCTCCACCAACACATATTGTACAACATTTCAATTTTTAACACCAGCAAAGAGAAAAGCATCAAATTGAACAATGCGGCCTCAGAGATTCCAATTTCATGGAACGGAGGATGCATGGCATCCTGACGTGATGCGCATGGTGCTTTCTGAATTCATCGCCACTGCCATCTTCGTATTCGCTGAAGAAGGCTCCGTCCTTGCCCTCGGTACTTCACTCTTCCTTATTTTTTCTTCATACATAGTATCATCTCTCTTAGCCCTTCTTCATGTATCACAGAGAAGCTTTACCTGGAAACGTAAACGGCTAGCAGTCTGGTAGCAATAGCAATCGCCTATGCCATTGCCTTGTTTGTCGCAGTCTCGGTCGCGTTCAATACTTCAGGCGGTCACGTTAATCCGGCGGTCACGTTCGGCGCCTTGATCGGAGGTCGCATATCCTTCATGCGCGTTGCCTTCTATTGTGTTGCCCAGATCCTTAGTGCAGTCGTTGCCTGTTTACTCCTACGCTTTTCCACTGTTGGCATGGTAATTTTTTTTACCTGTAACTGTTTGTACAATTTTGTAAGTATTACACAAATGTAGTTATACAAGAGGGCTAACACAAATAAATGGAAGTAACTGACACAACAGTTGTTGCCTAATACAGTTACGTCAATGTGAATTTAGGGAATATTTTTGTTTTAGAGAACCCAATTGATAGAAAACGATAACGGTAAAGAAAATTGTACATTTCAATTAGTGGATGGATGCATCATTGATGGATTACGGACGTTCCAGATACTTTTTCATATTTTATAAGATTTAACTTGACTGTAGTACTGAATACACAATCTGTCCATAGTACTGAATACATAATCTGCACATAGAATGAAATCCAGTTAGACTTCTAACCCAGTTTTGATCTGAATATCTATGTAAATTGAAAATTGTGTATTCGTTGGGGAACTATATAGGATGCATATAAAAATAGAACAATTTTTGTTAATATGTGTTAATATAGAATATCGAGTTATAGATTACATGATTTTCATATATACATATATATATATACACACATATATATACATATATATATATATTGTTGATTGTTAAACTCGTTTGCAGGTAATTAGCTATTTCGAAGCGAATACTGTCGACAACAAAGAACTATTGGTAATCAAGCAACGAACATGAATTTAATTGTTATATATGTTGTCGTATTTTGTTAGTACCATTTGTGGAAACTTGTCTGTGAATGCTTGTAGTATGTGACTTATTTTGTTGAAAAACTACTATCGAATTGATTATGGATATTATTTTTGATTGTGAGATTAGCATGTTTTTGCAATTATTTGAATATGATGATCATATGATTGATTGTTTGTATATGCTAATTATGTGATTTAATTGTTTGTTTGAATATATGAAAATTATGCGATTGATCGTTCGTTTTAATATGAATAGTATATAAGCGACCAAAAGATGAAGCATATAAACAAAAAATGCAACAAAAAAATGAAGACTTATGGTAGCGTTTTTTAACCCTACAGAAAAAACCTATAGCTGCATTTAAAAGCAACTTTTGGTAGCGTTTTTTAAATCCTACAGAAAATACCTATAGTTGCATTTAAAAGTGACTTTTGGTAGCGTTTACTACAACGCAACAAAAAGTTTTAGACTTTTAGTTGCATGTCGTATAGCAGCGTTCTCTAAAACGCTACCATAAGTTATGGTAGCGTTTTTCAATGCTACCAAAAGACTTTTCTGGTGTAGTGTAAAGCTATCAGCGACCTAACTATAGGGACGACCTAACGAGCTAAGGAGTTAACAACCTAAAGCTTACCGACCTAAGAACCTACCGACCTAGCGAGCTAAAACAGAGTAAAGTTTCATGACCTATTTTAGGTCGCTCACGACCTATCTTAGATCGCTCACGACCTACCAACTCGTTCAGATAACTCAGTGCAATTCAGGCAAGACTCACGACCTATCTTAGGTCGCTCGCGACCTACGACCTAACTTAGGTCGTCTACGACCTAAGACTTGGACATCGAATTCCGCCCAGTATCACTCCTATAAATACCCCCCCCAACTCCAACAATGAGGGGACTTTTGGATCATTCCCTGAAGTGCCGTTACTCTGTAGAATTCACAACTCATCCAACACTTGAAGAACTCCAAACATTCAAGACACTACAACAAGCTTCGGAAGAAATCTACCACATTCAACATAATTTGATGAGATCTTCTACATCGAAGTTTGAGCTACAAGTCTGAAGTATTTTTGTGATCAAAGTGAATTGTATTTCAAGTGCATTGTATCAATTTGTAATCAGATCAGCAATAAAAGAATATAAAGTGGACGTATGCTTGATTACGAGCCGAACCACTATAAAATCGTTGTCTCTTTACCATTTCTGCTATTTTCAGCTTAGATTTTGTTCCCGTATCGCGGGTGGTGCTTTCACAACATTACTACACACACCGGGTGTTAGCGTTCAATTTTTAGCGTTAACATTTTGGTGCTTTCACTGAGAACCCAACTCAGGAGTATTGTCATCATTGCTTCACGAGAGTTTGTTGAAAAAGTTTCTTTGAGAACCAGAAGTTTATCAGAAATAATGGCTCCCGGAAGAAAGCGCAAGTTTACCAGATCCGTCAATGCTCAGGATAACACTGCTACTTCTCCTTCATCAAGTCAGGCAGCTCCAAGCATTGGAGTGACGCGGGCGGAGTTAGACACTGTTGTGTCTGGGTTATATCAGCAAATCGAAACCCAGAATACTCTGATGCTAGAAAGATTGAATGCTATGCTCGGAGCTAACCGTCAACCAGCGAATAATGAGGAAAATTTTGCTGATACTGTTCACAACTCGGAAGGGGGAAACATTCCTCAAAGGGCAGCGGGCACTGCCGAAGGGGCACCTCCCCAAGCCGGAGTGACAAGGCCGCAATCAACTCTCCACGAACGTTTGTTTAGGCAAACTTCTGAGAAAACGGCCGATGAGTGCCCCGCAGAGCCTCTGAACAACGGGGAATACCTCTCAGAAATGGTACGACAGATCATGAAAGAGAGCATGCAAAGAAATGAAGATGAGAACGACTGGGGGTTCGCTCCAAGTAAAACTCCGTTCACCGAGAAAATTCTGAAAGCTGAATTCCCAAGAAAGTTTGTTCCTCCGACTATTCCAGCTTACCGAGGGACAAGTAACCCCAATCAATTTCTGTACAAATACGACTGGTACATGACGAGGGCTAGGGCGACGGATGAAATTAATTGCCGGTACTTCCCGGTATACTTGGAAGGAGTGGCACTACTCTGGTTTACTAAACTGCCTGCCCGATCCATAGACCAGTTTTCTGATTTAACTCGGAAGTTTAAAGAGCAATTCCGGCTGTACGCTTCAAAGGCGAAGGACATCTTGTCATTGTCCAGTCTTGAGCAGAATCCGGGAGAATCTATTAAGTCCTTCTTGAATTGCTTCAACATAGCTCTGGCCGAAGTCGACAATGTGGAGCCACAGATGATTTTGACTTATCTAATGCGGGCTGTCGATAAGTCAAGTGAATTTGGGAAATGGCTGAAAATGAAAGAGCCAAATTCACTCGAGAAGTTTTACAAGAAAGCTGACGAGTTCATGCGCTTGGAAAATCTTCCTGCACCAGTGAAAGTGGTAGCAACAGGAGTGCAGAATAACGTTGCTGTGTCAGCTAAGAAAGATTCCGGAAGTCAGAAGAGGGAGAATAATGATGGAAAGAAACAAAAGGATATAAAGAGACCTCGCTTCTTTAAACCCTCAGATTTCACTCCTTTAACCGACACTCCGGAGAATATCTTCTTTGCCACCAAAGATGCCGTGAATTATCCTATACCAGCTGAGATAAAACCTGGAAAGGGTGCTATGTGGAATGGAATTTTTTTTCGATTTCATAACCAACCCGACCATGATACCAACGAATGTCGTCATTTGAAGAGCTTGATTGAAGAGTTGTTAAGAGAAAATAAGCTGCAACAGTATGTTAAAAAGAGCAGGAATGACTCAACTTCATCTGCTCAGGGGCAGCAACCCCCTGCTCACCCATCTGGATCAGGTGAGGGTACTACCGCGCATGAATCTGAAAGGCCTGTAATCAATGTGATCACAGGAGGCCCACACCCAACGGGCAGAAGCTGGGGTGAAATGGAAAGATATGCTCGTGCTTTGAAATATGTTCTAGCAGACGAGGATGTTTTTGTTTTGGAAAATGCTGCACCCCTGAAACAGCAGAGAACTTCTAATGAAGACATTGTGTTTAAAGCTAGGGATTCTATGGGTATTGAAGCTCCAACCATGGATCCCTTGGTCATTTCCACAGGAATTGGGCCAGCTATTGTAAGGCGGGTGCTTGTTGATTGCGGCGCCTCTTGCAATATACTCTTTAAGAAGACATTTGATCAAATGAAGATTCCAATGGCTGACGTTCAGGCTTCATCATAGAAGATTGTTGGGTTTACAGGAGAACCGCAGCAGCCAATTGGAACTGTCGACTTGTTTGTGGAACTCGGAGATGGACGGAAAAAGGTTGTTCGGAAACAGACTTTTGTAATTATTGACGGATTTTCTGCCTATAATGCCTTCCTAGGTCGGCCAACTTTAGCTGCGTTCAAAGTCATTCTCGCCCCATGGTGCCTAACCATGAAATTCCCTACAGATAATGGTGTTGGTGTCATTAAAGGGGATCAAAACACTGGACGGGAGTGTTATCTTATAGAGCTCCGGGAAGCAAGAAAGAGAGAGATGGAAAAATATGCGGCAGCTCCGCTCCGCATCAAAAAGCCAACCTTGTAGCAAGTACAGGGTGGCCCCTGCACTGGCGAGCATAGTGGTGCAAGAAGAGAAATGGATCACAGAAAAGCCAGTGCAGGGGAGAGTAGTGCCGATGGAAGTAACGGTACCGGTACCCGTTGATCTTAAAGACCCGAACAAAGTATTAAATGTGGGTTCGCAACTAAGTGTAACAGTCCAAAATATGCTGATATCATTTTTGAAGGCAAATCTGGACGTATTCGCTTGGAGTCACGCTGATATGTGTGGAATATCTTCGGAGATTGCTGTACATACCCTGAATATAGATCCAAAATTCACACCTGTGAAACAAAAAAGGAGAACTCAAGGTCCAGAACGGTCAGCAGCGCTAAAGGAAGAAATAGATCGGCTCATGGAGAATGGTTTCATCAAAGAGTCCACCTATCCGAATTGGGTTTCAAATCCAGTACTGGTTAAAAAAAACAAATGGAAAATGGAGAGTATGCATCGATTTCTCAAATTTAAACAAAGCTTGTCCCAAAGACTGCTTCCCGTTGCCAAGGATTGATCAACTAGTAGATGGAACAGCCGGGCACGAATTGTTATCTTTTATGGATGCTTACTCTGGATATAACCAGATTATGATGCATGAGTCGGATCAAGAAGATACAAGCTTCATCACCGATGTTGGTCTTTACTGCTACAAAGTCATGCCTTTTGGACTGAAGAATGCAGGGGCAACATATCAAAGGCTTGTTAATGCAATGTTCAAGTCACAGCTTGGGAAAACTATGGAAGTCTATGTTGATGATATGTTGGTGAAATCAAAGAAAGCAGTTGACCATATGGATCACCTAGCAGAAATGTTCGCAATTCTCCGAAAGTATGGAATGAAGCTCAATCCTTTGAAATGTTCGTTCGGAGTAGAATTCGGAAAATTTTTGGGATTTATCGTGAGCGCTAGGGGCATTGAAGCTAATCCTGCTCAAATTACTGCTCTGAGAGAAGTCAAAGCCCCTAGGACGAAGAAGGAACTGCAGAGCCTCAATGGGAAAGTTGCTGATTTAAGTCGGTTTATCTCCAAAGCCACTGATAAATGCATTCCCTTCTTCGATGCTCTAAAGAAAGGAAAGAAAAATTTCGAATGGACTCCTGAATGCCAGAAAGCTTTCGATGAACTAATCCGTCACATGGAAGCGCCTCCAATACTTTCCAAACCCAACAATGGCGAAGATCTTTTCATACACTTAGCAGTTTCGTCTCATGCATTGAGTGCAGCATTAGTGCGGGAGGATGCAAAAGTTCAGCGCCCGGTCTACTATATTAGCAAAAGATTCACTGGGGCAGAAATGAATTATTCAAAGCTAGAAAAGCTCGCCTTTTGTTTGCTGATTGCTTCCAGAAAGTTGAGACCATATTTTCAAGCTCATCCTATCAAAGTTCTCACTGATCAGCCCCTAAAACAAGTCCTATTTCGCCCTGAAACTTCGGGCCGCCTTTTGAAATGGAATATTGAACTTAGCCAATATGATATCACTTATCATCCCCGAAGAGCGATCAATGGACAAGCTTTAGCAGATTTCATTGCAGAGTATACAGATAAGGGTGATAGTGAGGAAGAGGATACAGTTGACGTCCCGACCAAATGGAAGTTATATGTTGAAGAAATGATTACTGTTCCGGGGCTGGGGTAGTGCTTGAAACCCCCGAAGGGCGATCATTCTGTTACGCATTAAGATTGGAATTTCCTTCTACAAACAATGAAGCAGAATATGAAGCTCTAATTGCTGGATTAAAGATTGCAAAGGAATTGAACATCAAAGCAATACAAATTTTCAGTGATTCTCAGCGCATAGTATGCCAAGTCAAGAAGGAGTTCCAAGCTAAAGGAGGAAATCTGCCTGCTTACTTGTCAAAGACTTCTGAGCTTCTCGATGATTTCGATCACTATTTGATAAGCCACATACCTCGAGAGGAAAATATGAAAGCAGATTCTCTCGCAAAGTATTCAAGTTCCAGAGAAGCTCAATTATTGGGATTGGTTCCTGTGGAGGTCTTGTCAGCTCCAAGCACTGATGAAATGGATATCGACTGGATCATGGCTGTATCTCAAGAACAAGAGTCATGGATGACCCCGATCAGAGAATATCTACTCAACGGTTCCTTGCCAGAAAATTCTAAAGAACGCCGAAAACTGTTAAGAAAAGCATCAAGATATGTAATTCAAGACGGTCGGTTATACAGGCGGGGATTCTCAATGCCATTACTCCGATGTGTAACCAAGGAAGAAGCTAAGACAATTTTAGCAGAGGTGCACGGAGGAGATTGTGGGGATCATTCAGGTGGCCAAACTCTTGCCAAGAAAGTTCTCCGGTATGGGTATTTCTGGCCAGATATTAATCGAGATGCCACCATCTTCTCCCGAAAATGTGACAAGTGCCAGAGATTTGCAAAAATCCCAAGAGCACCTTCCACCGAACTAACACAGATGGTCAGTCCATGGCCATTTGCCATTTGGGGGATAGATCTAATCGGACCTTTGCCAATTGCCAAGTCAGGGATCAAATATGCTATTGTTGCTGTTGATTATTTCACTAAATGGGCTGAAGCTGAACCTATGGCTACTATTACCTCTAAAAAGATGATAAACTTTGTGACTAAAAATATCATTTGCAGGTATGGTGTGCTACAGAAAATAATCACAGACAACGGAACTCAATTCGAAGGCGAAGAGTTCCAGGAATTTTGCAAGCAATTCAAAATCCGGAAAAGCTTCTCAACAGTGGCTCATCCGCAGGAAAATGGGCAAGTGGAGGTAGTAAACAAAATTATCAAGTCAACCATCAAAAAACAGCTTGAAAAAGAAAAAGGTGGATGGGTTGATAAGCTACCACTAGCACTATAGGCATACAAAACAACTCATAAAACTGCGACTGGGCACACTCCATTCTCATTGGCATACGGATCAGAAGCGATGATTCCGGTAGAATTAGAAGTCCCTTCACACAGGAGAATTCATTTCAACCAGGCTGAAAATGAAAAACTGCAACTCGAAGCACTTGACTTCCTTGATGAAAGAAGGGAAGAAGCTAGACTCAGAGTTGCGGCCCATCAACAAAGGATAGCAAGACACTTCAACTCTAAAGTCCGTTAACGAAGCTTTGAAATCGGGGACTTAGTCTTGAAGAGGATCATGACAGCAACTGGAGTGTTTGGACCAAATTGGGAAGGACCATATGTCATAGGCAATAAACTTCTCAATGGCACTTTCAAACTCACAACCGTTGAAGGAGATCCAATCCCGAGAGCCTGGAACAGCAATCACTTGCGTCCATATTTTACTTAGAAGCAATGCTTGAAATTGTAAAATGATAATAGATGTATCAATTGTATTGTAAACCATTGTAAAATCAGTGATGATCAATAAAAGAGCTACAAAGTGGATGTAGGCCCAGTTCTTGGCCGAACCACTATAAAATTGTGTGTTCTTTATTATTATAAAATGCCTGTTTCGTTTCGATGTGTAAATACTCTAAATGTATTTCTAAAATATCGATTTAATATTGCAGGACATTAAAACAAAGCTTACCCATCACAAGGCCAAGTGAGCCCTGCAAATCACTCAATAAACGAATTTCAGGCCACTAAAAGTTCCAAATTTAAATCCAACATAAGATGAACTTCACACAAAAAGTTGATGATTCCACCAAAGGGACACTTTTCCAAAGAAAAGGAACCAGACACTTGGTAACTAATTACGATCGTCTGTATAAACAGACATCTAATTAGATAACTTGCGCCTGTCCCGTGAAATCATTTAACAGTGGAGTACACTCCATCGGGTAAAGCAAACTGCTTGCAAAAGAAAGGAACACAGGCTTGGAGACAATAACAGGGGACCATTAATGAGCAAACAACAAAGAGACATGGGCGAGCCAATCAACAAAAGCCCTCTTCGGAGGCACAAGCCCTCTTCGGAGGCACGCCAATAAATGGAAGTGCTCTTCTCAACAAAAAGGTTGGTGGAACCCCTAAGGCATAAGGCCTTTGTTAACTAATTGCGATCGTTTGTGCGAACGAACATCCAATTAAATAATTTGCGTCTGCCCCGTGGATCCATTTAACTGTGAGAAAGTAACTTTCAGGCAATCAAATAAAAGACCTCTCCGGAGGCGCAAGACCTCTCCGGAGGCAAAAGACCTCTTCGGAGGAACGCTGCCCTCTTCGGAGGCAGAAGACCTTCCCCAAGGCACACAAGACCTCTCCGAAGGCAAAAGACCTCTCCGGAGGCACAAGACCTCTCCGGAGGCACAAGACCTCTCCGGAGGCACAAGACCTCTTCGGAGGCACATCCCAAAAATGAAATGCTCTCCTCAAACAGCAAAAATAACAGAACCACTATAGGGGCACCTTCCCAAGCAGAAGGAACAAGACTCTTGCTAACTGGTCGCGATCGTTCATACAAATGAACATCCGATTGGACAGTTTGTGTCCGCCCCGTGGGTCTGTTCAATTGCGAGAAAGTAATTTCAAGCGAGTCAAACAAAAAGCCCTCTAATGATGCACAACCAAAAAAACAACACACTTCAACTCTTGAAGGAAGATTAACTCGTTCATTTTGAAGAGTTGTTCCTACAAATTGAAGTGCTACATAAAGCCCTCTTCAGAGGCCCGCTTTACCGCGTAGAAGAATTCACTTCTCAAAAATATGAAGTGATCATCTACGAAGGTTGAAGTGTAAAAAACGAGACACGCTCCATTAAAGCAGAATAATTTTTCCTCAAAAAATGGAATAGTTATTCTTCGAAAATAAGAGTACAAGTCTCGTCAAAGCAAAATATATTACAATGCACTTGTGGTATGGGGGCAATATCATACAAGATAACTACATCAATAAAAGTAGTATTCAAAAAGAAGTATTCGAGCAACATACCTGTAACGACCCGCCTTTTTGGACAGTTTAAACCGACGATCAAACGCACACGTCGACTCAAACCATTCAAAAGGGCAGATGGTTATTGGGGGTAAATAAGAAAAGAAGAGAAAAGGAACAAGAAACAATCACAGAATCTCGCAGCGGAAAGATAAAATATAATAATCAAATAAACAGTTCATGAAGCTGTTTAATATACTTTTGATTATCATTTATACATCATTTATCAGAGTTATACATATACAACAGAACAAATAAAATAATGCAGTAGACAACATGATGCAAGGATAATAATAGTAATAGTATACCAAATCTTCGTCTTCGTCCTCCAGAATAGATCTTCAATAAGCTGAAAAACTCAGGACTGACCCGAGCGTAATGAAAAAGACAAAACACCCGAGTCAGGACTAAAACATCCTCATGTAAGTTAAATCAATCGTAAATAAATATGAGTGCAACGGCGTCAGAGATGTTTACGGGATTTGACATCTCCTATACAGTGTCAACGTGAGTGCAATAACTTAAGAGATGTTACGGGATTTACCATCTCTCAAGGATCCGTTAAACTATCTACTATGTAATAGAATACGCTATATTCTATAATGTCTATCATAAAGTAAAGTATCAAACTAGCGTTAAGCCATGGCCCATTCCACCCTAAACACATTTTTATTCCCAAGAGCATATACAAGACCGTAGTTTCCCTAAAACCGGAAGTCACTAGAGGGCAATCCATATACTAAAGGTACAAATCAAAACGTAGTGGTCGCGAATAGGATAATCAGTATGACAAGGTACATGAGGCGATACCAACTAGGATACTAGTAGTTGCGTGATCCGGACTGATGTTGAGCATAGCAGCTACTACCTCAACACCGCGAAACAACACTCCCAAATCAAGGGGTGCACCCAAATCGAATCACAAATGTAATAGATATGGTATCGAAGAAGTGTGTCCGCTAGAGGTGGCGAACCTCAATGGCCCGGCGCGGCTCCTATTTTAGTCATGTCAGGGGTCATCCAATATCGTTCTCTTTCTTCAGTCGACGCGTTCACCAAACCATCCACTTCATTCTGGATCAACACTCCGCGTATAATAGTTATTAAAGTGGTTTTCGGTATCGACAGAGAGTATGTCCATATCCGATCCCGGTCTCATTAATAACTACGTATTATTACACCGATGGCTCTTTTACATTTCAAATCAATTCATAATTGATATCAAAATATCATATTCGCTTCAAAAATCAAATCCATTTAAATATCATCATACCTATTCAAAATGTAAGATTCCATTTCAAAACCATTTTTCGCCTCAATATCTCATTTCGATTTCAAAAATCATTTTTCGCCTCAATATCTCATTTCGACTTCAAAATCATTTTTCGAATTTCAATTTAGGTTGCAACTTTATTTAACCCAATTCGTATTTAAATTCAAGATTTAAATATAAACATTTAACCTTATTGACCAGCTTGAAATTTTAGAAAATAGTTTTAAGTATGTTTAAAAATAGTTTTAAATAATTTAAATAGTTAAAATACCTAAAATCTTTAAATGGATTTCAAATAGATAAATTAATTTAATATAGTTAATATAGGTTAAAATAGTTTAAGTATTTAAAATGGTTTATATAATAGAGTAATTTGGAAAACAAAATGAAACAACTTCAAAACCAAACCATTTCAATTTTAACTTCCCAATTCAAATCAATTTCAATTTCTATTCTACCGATTCAATTTCGATTTCAATTCAAATGAATGTCAACTTTGACTTCAAATTAATCCAATTCTACATTCACCTTCAATTAATTCAATTTCAATTTATATCGATTTGGAGCTTGATTTTTCAAAATATCAATTTATAACACTTAACAAAATTTATCCTTCAATATTCAACTTTAAATCCAAATTCAAATATGATTCAATTTCAAGCTCAATTTCGAAATATCATTTTTACTTAGTAATACTCAAGGCTCGAAATAATGTTCAATCTTTAAAACAAATAAATTTTCAAAATTCAATCATATCCCAACTTTAAATTTCAAAGTCTCAACTTAAATTATTAAGCAATTTCTTTTAACCAAAATTTATTTCAACATTCCCAACTCAATTTTCGATAAATTCGATTTCTATAAATTGATTTTATTTATAACTTTTTAAATCAAAACATTTAAATAAATTTCAAACCAACTATTTTAAAATTTATTAAATTTAACCAATCCGGTGTCTGTATACAGTTTTCTATCCCATGACCAAGTGATTAGTTATTTCAATTAAATGTCAGGGATAAATATATATCATTTCAATTCAAATCATAGTGTCATAGGTATATATCATTTCAACCTATTTCTCAATTTATTCAAAATGATTCAATTTACAACTGTAATTTATACAAAGGGTGATGACAGTATATATACAACAAATAACATCCAAACATTTCAAATATCAACAATAGCATCCATTTCAACCAATCATCCAAACAGACAATATAATTCACTGAAATTTCGTAGTTATAAATATTCGAAAATTTTAATTGCGATTAAATTCCAATTCTAATTTGACTGTCAATTTCAATTTCGGACATTAAATTCAATGACAATCTAGATGACAGTTAAATTTTATCAACAACGACTAATAAAAATCATATCACTTCATATGTCAAATTTGACTAGCATACAGATATTCTAGTACATTGTGAGCGTTATAAAACACTCACCTTGATTTTTCAATTTCAAATCAAATCGAATGACGTTCGATTTAACCTGAAATTTTAGTTAGCTCCAAACGCTCCCGGATCTACACTGTAGCGTAGCTCTCATCTCTGCGATTCCAACGCAAAAAGTTTCGTCTGATTCTGATAACGCATGGATGAGATATGAGTTGTTAAAGATTGAATACAAATTTATATAATTAAATTTACTTTTTTTTAATACACAAAACAAAACAGAAAATCACAGCCGTACATTCGAAATCAAGGCCGATGCCTTGTTCTTCCAAACGCGACCACGCTCCAGGCAACAGCACGAGACAACCCATCTTCACGCGTGCTACCCTCGATCATCGAGCCTCCAACGATTGCCTATAGATCGATCAACTAGTGCCAACCCAAAGCCCAAGCTATGCCTCACCCACGGCCGGAGCAGCATCGAACTCGATGTCATGAAGGCCGAGAAAACTGCCCCTAAACGCGAGATGAACGTGACCAAATTCAGGCTGCAAACGACGACAATAAATTAAATCTACCGTTGGATGCGTAGATGTCGCTATGCTCTACAAGATTGTAGTTAAAAGATTTTCGAAATAGTTAGTGGATTGAGAGAAAAATGAGGGAGAACGAGTAGAAGTTTTGGCCATTAATACGAAAGTGGCGGCCACGAGATGGAGCTAGGGTTTCACATAGCAAACGTGTATATATACGTGTATATTTATTATTTTATTATTATTTTCAACTTTTCTGAACGAACTCCAAACTAGACGTGCCGACTGACGTTCGTAATGTTTTACCCACATTCCGAACACAATGGAATGTGTTTCGGAGGCTAATTCGATCGTCTGTGAGAGTTATGGAATTAAACGATCGATTTTAAATTAAACCGATTAAATGAATTTCTAAACGTTTTCAGCTTCCACGGTCAAATGGCAACTCCGATCGCTACGAAATTTGAAATCCGATAATAATAAACTATTACGGATCCAATGGAACTGGTTTCGTCGAATTTCGAGACTGTGCCTCGGAAGGTTATTTTTACTCGTCGATTAATATATAAAATTTTCGATTTCAAATTTATTCAGTTTAAATCCAATTTTAAAGGTTAACAATCTTCATTGTTGTTTAAATAAAATATACAACAACATCCAATAACATTTTCAATCATATTACCCTCAGAATTCAATTATTTAAATAATTACAATATTTAAATTTTAACAATTCGAATTATTCAAAATTCACTATCTTTGAAATATTTGAAAATGAACTTATAAGATTTTAATCTTTAAAACAAATTCAAATTATAGAACAACTAATTTCATTATACAGTTATTCAATTATCCAATTAATTTCAAATATTTAATTTAAACACTTTAATTGTTCAATATTCAACAAATTTCAAAAATATATTTTTAATTAAATTTTAATTATCACTCAATTACTTTATTCACATCCAGTGCATCCAACATTTGTTATTCAACTTCAGTTATTGATTATAAACCCAGTTAATATATAAAATTTCATTTCAATTGCAATTGGTTTCTAAATTCAATTCGACTGACAAATAAACAAGTAACTTATAATAATTATCACCATTAACTTTATATCACACTTATAAGTTTATTATTTACAAACAAGTGTCACAATTACCTATATAATACTAATTTATTCCATTCCCGTTGACTACATATTATTTCAATTTATTTGGGATTTCATTCAATTCATAAGTAATTAACTTAGATGAAATTTTCTGCAATTCATTCTAGTTATTATTACCATACATAAATTTCAAATTTTTAATTCTTCCAACATTAAACCATGAAATCTTATTAAATTAACATTTTTAATTATCGAAATTTTATGGGTCGTTACACTTTCCCCCACTCAAAACTTTTCGTCCTCGAAAAGGAAAAAGAAGGGAAAATGAACTAAGTATAGAATTCAACATTAGATATATTTTATTCAAAGTTACCAACTTATAAAACAATGAAATTCCATTTATAAAGTCATAACTATGCTTCTGCTAAGTTACTCCGAACGGCTTTCTAAATTTAAAATTAGTTATCAAAACAAGTTATAAATTTTAAAACTTGAAAATTTTTCTAACACCCAGATTTTCGAAAAATTTCGGCAGAGTCTCCTTTGCGCGGCTCGATCGGTACAACTACAAAATGCCTCTACGGACCCCAAACCAACAAAAGAAAATCAAAAGCCAAATGGCTCATCAAAAATCACCAAATCCAATGACAAAATAAACATGTACCTTTTGTCGGGCAATCCAAATTTCCTCGATTTTAAATACCTGCATCTTATTTACCAATGATAACCAATCATATAATTTTAAAAGAATCATTTTATATTTAGCATCTTAAATTTCCAATATTACTTTAATTAAGTCCGTAAGCCGTACATATATCATCCGTGAGCAATATCAAATCTAATCGCTTATTCGACCACACAATTTCACTTCCAACTAGTATCGTTCACATGACTCTCTAGTGCGGACTCAAATTTGGTTCCTTGATTGGAACTGTTACTCTCCTTGCATAGCTATATACTATGATAGAGAATTCCAGAATCAAATCAAAAATCCATATCCAGGGTTCACCGTCGAGAATCGAGTGAAAAATCCTAACTTGGATCGACATAAATTATCTCGAAATTTTGTGCTCGAATTTGGATCAAATCGTTATGCGAATAAAATAATATACATACAACTCACGTATCACCTTCCAATGGATTTTCTATCCAATTTATCTATACTAAATTATTTTATTGACTTCTATTTTTTTATTTACAATTAATTATTCACAATCCATTATTCAGTTAGTGTATTCATTTCTCTACATAGCATATTCTTTAACATTATCTTTTCTTAAACATCATATCATAGAATTTTCTTACTCAAGTTCATTTTAAACATTCTATATAATTTTATTAAATTCAATTTCATTTTCCAATTGATTCTTAGCTATACCAAATTCTTTTGTTTACATTTATTTCAATTTCCTAAATTTGGTTACTAACAAATTTATTTATGGAACATTTTTATTAATCAGCACTTTAGTTTATTAATCATCTTATAAAAGTCTAACCTCTCATAAATGACTTTTCTTAGTTTACAGTTATCTTAAAGGTTACAAATTCAATTCAATTTTTTTTTATATATATTTATAATCACTTTGCAATTTATATTTATTTCTATAACCAATTTACAAAGATATAATACGATTCATTTATCTTCTTTCTTAAGTTCACTTACTTATTCCATTTATCCATTCATCATTTCATGTTATTTTTAAGTACTTTTTTTTAATCACAACCAAATTTTCCATTTATATACATTTTAATTCCTTTTGAGTTTTGCTTACTTGTATATTTCAATTACTTTTAGGTTTTGCTTACTTGTATAATATCTCATCGCATCTCTAAATCATTCTTTTAACTTTTTAACATTTGGTAAGTCATATTATATGTTATTAGAATGCAATGTGGTATTATACAAATTTAGAATTCATTTTACTAAATTAGAATTTTCACAATTTTTAACTTGTCTATATTTTCTTTACCTTTCAATACTTTTCAATTTTTAAGAGTTACACTTCAACTCTAATGTTTCTCAAAACATTTAGCTTAGAGTTTTTTAATTCTCTTATTATATAAGTTCTGATTATTCACATTTCATTCAAATATTTTGAAAAATATTAATTAACAGAACTTAGAAATTTAAATGCCCGGTTCATCTCAAATCATTTGAAATAAATATATGCATTTATATCTTATATATATCAAATCATACTTTTGGAGTTTAAACCAAAATGCATTTTTCAAAACAGTTTCGAAGCAAAGCAAAGCTTCGCAGAAGTCTCCCCCACTTTGAGACTCGAAAATGAACGTCGATGATGCTGCGCAGTCATCACCGAAATTATTTTCCAGCGACATAGAGAGGAGTACTGAATTCATTCCTTCTAAAAAAAAATCCTTTCAAAATATTTTCTATAAATATTTTTCAACTAATATCACTACATATATTTTTTTTCAAAGTTTTGAAAACCATTTTCAAAATCCCCGGGTCTTAAATTCAATATTTCTCAATTTAAATCCATCTTGATTTATAAGTCACATTTATAAATTATTCTTACAAAATTTAATTTTCTTGAAACATTCATAAGTTGTTTTATCATTGTTTATTCTGTAATAAACCTTGTTTATTAAAACACAATATCCAATTAATGATAACAATCAATATTATCATTCCTAACAACCAACAAGCTTGATAAATCATAATAATTTCTGAAAATTATTTCTTTATATACAAAATATAATTAGGGCAAAATTATTTCATTTACCCAATTTCAAAACAATACTATGTCGAATTGTTCTGTTCAAGTGTTTAGAGACCCCTATCAATGACGTTAATTACTCGTATTGACCAGAATCCATAAGCCACTCAACAAATCAACCAACACAATATAAAACAATTTTATATCACTAACAAATACGCTCTCTCATATATATACACTCAGCGACTCATCATAGGGTATTACTACCCTATTTATAAAGAGTCAGACCCCACAAAGCTAAGGTTATCGCTAAACCAAAGCTCTGATACCAACTGTAACGACCCGCCTTTTTGGACAGTTTAAACCGACGATTAAACGCACACGTCGACTCAAACCATTCAAAAGGGCAGATGGTTATTGGGGGTAAATAAGAAAAGAAGAGAAAAGGAACAAGAAACAATCACAGAATCTCGCAGCGGAAAGATAAAATATAATAATCAAATAAACAGTTCATGAAGCTGTTTAATATACTTTTGATTATCATTTATACATCATTTATCAGAGTTATACATATACAACAGAACAAATAAAATAATGCAGCAGACAACATGATGCAAGGATAATAATAGTAATAGTATACCAAATCTTCGTCTTCGTCCTCCAGAATAGATCTTCAATAAGCTGAAAAACTCAGGACTGACCCGAGCGTAATGAAAAAGACAAAACACCCGAGTCAGGACTAAAACATCCTCATGTAAGTTAAATCAATCGTAAATAAATATGAGTGCAACGGCGTCAGAGATGTTTACGGGGTTTGACATCTCCTATACAGTGTCAACGTGAGTGCAATAACTTAAGAGATGTTACGGGATTTTCCATCTCTCAAGGATCCGTTAAACTATCTACTATGTAATAGAATATGCTATATACTATAATGTCTATCATAAAGTAAAGTATCAAACTAGCGTTAAGCCATGGCCCATTCCACCCTTAACACATTTTTATTCCCAAGAGCATATACAAGACCGTAGTTTCCCTAAAACCGGAAGTCACCAGAGGGCAATCCATATACTAAAGGTACAAATCAAAACGTAGTGGTCGCGAATAGGATAATCAGTATGACAAGGTACATAAGGCGATACCAACTAGGATACTAGTAGTTGCGTGATCCGGACTGATATTGAGCATAGCAGCTACTACCTCAACACCGCGAAACAACACTTCCAAATCAAGGGGTGCACCCAAATCGAATCACAAATGTAATAGATATGGTATCGAAGAAGTGTGTCCGCTAGAGGTGGCGAACCTCAATGGCCCGGCGCGGCTCCTGTTTTAGTCATGTCAGGGGTCATCCAATATCGTTCTCTTTCTTCAGTCAATGCGTTCACCAAACCATCCACTTCATTCTGGATCAACACTCCGCGTATAATAGTTATTAAAGTGGTTTTCGGTATCGACAGAGAGTATGTCCATATCCGATCCCGGTCTCTTTAATAACTACGTATTATTACACCGATGGCTCTTTTACATTTCAAATCAATTCATAATTGATATCAAAACATCATATTCGCTTCAAAAATCAAATCCATTTAAATATCATCATACCTATTCAAAATGTAAGATTCCGTTTCAAAACCATTTTTCGCCTCAATATCTCATTTCGATTTCAAAAATCATTTTTCACCTCAATATCTCATTTCGATTTCAAAATCATTTTTCGAATTTCAATTTAGGTTGCAACTTTATTTAACCTAATTCGTATTTAAATTCAAGATTTAAATATAACATTTAACCTTATTGACCAGCTTGAAATTTTAGAAAATAGTTTTAAGTAGTTTAAAAATAGTTTTAAATAATTTAAATAGTTAAAATACCTAAAATCTTTAAATGGATTTCAAATAGATAAATTAATTTAATATAGTTAATATAGGTTAAAATAGTTTAAGTATTTAAAATGGTTTATATAATAGAGTAATTTGGAAAACAAAATGAAACAACTTCAAAACCAAACCATTTCAATTTTAACTTCCCAATTCAAATCAATTTCAATTTCTATTCTACCGATTCAATTTCGATTTCAATTCAAATGAATGTCAACTTTGACTTCAAATTAATTCAATTCTACATTCACCTTCAATTAATTCAATTTCAATTTATATCGATTTGGAGTTTGATTTTTCAAAATACCAATTTATAACACTTAACAAAATTTGTCCTTCAATATTCAACTTTAAATCCAAATTCAAATATGATTCAATTTCAAGCTCAATTTCGAAATATCATTTTTACTTAGTAATACTCAAGGCTCGAAATAATGTTCAATCTTTAAAACAAATAAATTTTCAAAATTCAATCATATCCCAACTTTAAATTTCAAAGTCTCAACTTAAATTATTAAGCAATTTCTTTGAACCAAAATTTATTTCAACATTCCCAACTCAATTTTCGATAAATTCGATTTCTATAAATTGATTTTAATTATAACTTTTTAAATCAAAACATTTAAATAAATTTCAAACCAACTATTTTAAAATTTATTAAATTTAACCAATCCGGTGTCTGTATACAGTTTTCTATCCCATGGCCAAGAGATTAGTTATTTCAATTAAATGTCAGGGATAGATATATATCATTTCAATTCAAATCATAGTGTCATAGGTATATATCATTTCAACCTATTTCTCAATTTATTCAAAATGATTCAATTTACAACTGTAATTTATACAAAGGGTGATGACAGTATATATACAACAAATAACATCCAAACATTTCAAATATCAACAATAGCATCCATTTCAACCAATCATCCAAACAGACAATATAATTCATGGAAATTTCGTAGTTATAAATATTTGAAAATTTTAATTGCAATTAAATTCCAGTTCTAATTTGACTGTCAATTTCAATTTTGGACATTAAATTCAATGACAATCTAGATGACAGTTAAATTTTATCAACAACGACTAATAAAAATCATATCACTTCATATGTCAAATTTAACTAGCATACAGATATTCTAGTACATTGTGAGCGTTATAAAACACTCACCTTGATTTTTCAATTTCAAATCAAATCGAATGACGTTCGATTTATCCTGAAATTTTTGTTAGCTCCAAACGATCCCGGATCTGCACTGTAGCGTAGCTCTCATCTCTGCGATTCCAACGCAAAAAGTTTCGTCTGATTCTGATAACGCATGGATGAGATATGAGTTGTTAAAGATTGAATACAAATTTATATAATTAAATTTACTTTTTTTTTAATACACAAAACAAAACAGAAAATCACAGCCGTACATTCGAAATCAAGGCCGATGCCTTGTTCTTCCAAACGCGACCACGCTCCAGGCAACAGCACAAGACAACCCATCTTCATGCGTGCTACCCTCGATCATCGAGCCTCCAACGATTGCCTATAGATTGATCAACTATTGCCAACCCAAAGCCCAAGCTATGCCTCACCCACGGCCGGAGCAGCATCAAACTCGATGTCACGAAGGCCGAGAAAACTGCCCCTAAACGCGAGATGAACCTGACCAAATTCAGGCTCCAAACGACGACAATAAATTAAATCTACCGTTGGATGCGTAGATGTCGTTATGCTCTACAAGATTGTAGTTAAAAGTTTTTCGAAATAGTTTGTGGATTGAGAGCAAAATGAAGGAGAACGAGGAGAAGTTTTGGCCATTAATACGAAAGTGGCGGCCATGAGATGGAGCTAGGGTTTCATATAGCAAACGTGTATATATACGCGTATATTTATTATTTTATTATTATTTTCAACTTTTCTGAACGAACTCCAAACTAGACGTGCCGACTGACGTTCGTAATGTTTTACCCACATTCCGAACACAATGGAATGTGTTTCGGAGGCTAATTCGATCGTTTGTGAGAGTTATGGAATTAAACGATCGATTTTAAATTAAACCGATTAAATGAATTTCTAAACGTTTTCAGCTACCACGGTCAAATGGCAACTCCGATCGCTACGAAATTTGAAATCCGATAATAATAAACTATTACGGATCCAATGGAACTGGTTTCGTCGAATTCCGAGACTGTGCCTCGGAAGGTTGTTTTTACTCGTCGATTAAAGTATAAAATTTTCAATTTCAAATTTATTCAGTTTAAATCCAATTTTAAAGGTTAACAATCTTCATTGTTGTTTAAATAAAATATACAACAACATCCAATAACATTTTCAATCATATTACCCTCAGAATTCAATTATTTAAATAATTACAATATTTAAATTTTAACAATTCGAATTATTCAAAATTCACTATCTTTGAAATATTTGAAAATGAACTTATAAGATTTTAATCTTTAAAACAAATTCAAATTATAGAACAACTAATTTCATTATACAGTTATTCAATTATCCAATTAATTTCAAATATTTAATTTAAACACTTTAATTGTTCAATATTCAACAAATTTCAAAAATAGATTTTTAATTAAATTTTAATTATCACTCAATTACTTTATTCACATCCAGTGCATCCAACATTTGTTATTCAACTTCAGTTATTAATTATAAACCCAGTTAATATATAAAATTTCATTTCAATTGCAATTGGTTTCTAAATTCAATTCGACTGACAAATAAACAAGTAACTTATAATAATTATCACCATTAACTTTATATCACACTTATAAGTTTATTATTTACAAACAAGTGTCACAATTACCTATATAATACTAATTTATTCCATTCCCGTTGACTACATATTATTTCAATTTATTTGGGATTTCATTCAATTCATAAGTAATTAACTTAGATGAAATTTTCTGCGATTCATTCTAGTTATTATTACCATACATAAATTTCAAATTTTTAATTCTTCCAACATTAAACCATGAAATCTTATTAAATTAACATTTTTAATTATCGAAATTTTACAGGTCGTTACAATACCACAAGTTCATTACAGTATCACGCAAAAAAAAGATGTGGGATAAATGCATTCTCAAACACAGACAGAGAGTTTGTACAAGTAAAGAGAATCGTTTATTCTACACTAAAATGAGAAATAAATGCATTCTTACACACACAAGAATTTGTACAAGTAAAAGAACTATTTTATTCAATACTATGAAAATTCTTTACATGTGCAGATCTCAAAAAAGCGAGGACCGGCGCCCGCACAATCTCCGGTCAATACACACAAAAAGTAAAAAAGCAAAACAAGAAGTATGAAGTCCAGCTTATCACTCCTTCTTCCCGCCACCCTTGGAGCTCTTTCCCGGCTTAATAACTAATTTTGCGAGCCGTTGTGGACGGGTTGGGAGGGGAGGAGAAGGAGGAGTAGTCGGATCTTCCTCTACTTTGTCTTCTCCAGCTGAAGCGCTTTTCTTCTTCTTTCTCAGCGCGCGTTTCCATTTCCTCTTCGAAGAAGACTCACTTCCCGGAGTAAGCAGCGCGGAAAGTTTTGTGTTATCATCAAGAGTGTGACGACCCGGAATTTCGAGCAATATCAATTTAATAATTTATATTAAATATTAAATTGTTTTGTTATATATTTGATTTATAAGACTTAAATAAATGCTTTTCTTTTAATAAATATCGTATTTGTGAATTTTATCTTTTAAAACTAATACATTATTCTCTATTTATAATGGATATATTGGTATATATTGTAAATAGGAAAACTTTGTTTTAAATTCAACTAATAAATTATGTTTTCAAATTTCTTTTAGTGATTTGGGAATTTTGATTTATTTAATAATAATCTTTTCAAAGCTATTAAATAAATAAATATATGGGGGACTCGGGTAGTGTTGTTCCTCAGTTTTAACCTGTACCAGTTTTACAGATTTTGAATTATGGTTTTTAAATTAAAACAAGGATGAAATGGGTCTAATTTAAATGTTTAAATAGTTTAAAACTTATTTTAGCTTTAGTTTAAATTTAAATTTAATTGACAAAGAGATTTGTTCTATTTTCTTTTAAGGTTTAGTTTGAAAATATAGTTTAAAAATATATATAAGCTTTAAATTCAATTTGTCAAATGATACCTTACTATATTATAAAATAGGTAGTTATAGTAAAAATATAATTTCTTTTATAAATCATTTCGAATTGTTAAATGTGTAATTTACTTTAAAATAATAAATAAAAATGTACATATAGGCATACAAGATTTTTAGTGATAAGTAGACATAGAAATAAAATATACATAAGTTGAACTTTTATAGCTTTGTAAAATTTAAAACAAATACACTATAAATAATCAAACAACATGTTAGAACAACATATCTAAACAACATTCATTTGCATTTCAACCAGTAACATATGTTTGTATAATACATAAGAAGATTGCCAGCTTCAAGAATAAATCTGCATAGTCAAATAATATTCAAGTATGAAGGCTTGCTTGAGAAAAAAATAGTAACTTGTTAGAAAAGCTAGTATAGGATACGCATGAAAACAAATGGCTCGAATTTGATAACCAGGCAGTCTCGAGTACAACAAAATCTAAAAGATATATAGGCTGGTAAGGTAAATAGCATGCATAAAGGACTTGGGCATTTAATGTAGTAAAGCAAATATCTTATCTAGTACAAATGTATACGATTTCAGCCTCCAAACTATGAAAGTATTTCTGAAAATTGTACAAAGTGTACACTGTTTTGCCTAAAGAAAATGATACCCTGTTTCATATATCAACCGGTAAACTGTTTTTTCCCTACCAGTTTTCATTTTCCATTCGAGCTAAGTAAAACCAAAATAAACTCCATTTCAAAACTTAAGCAAACATTCTCAATCAAGACTCAACACAACAGAGAATCGAGAGGAAAGGTTTCAGCTTGAAAATTTGAAGCCTGTTGCTAAACAAAAGCATACACAAGTTTAAAGTTCAAGCTGTTTCAAAAAGTGTGCTCTGTCCATCTCTTTAAAACGGTGAGTAACATTTTATTTAAATTATCACTTAAGTTAATATGAAAGCTTGCTTTTCTCTGTGATAATATCTGTTGTAGATATGTGTTTGTGCAAATCTGGGTATATATGTACATTGTTACTCTATTGCTCTGTTGTTTATTTTTTTTATGTAGATATGTAAACAAACTTTTATCTCTTGATCTAAAAACTGTTTGAACTTAGGGTATAAACAAGTATTGTTTGTTTGGATGCAATCTAAGTATTTAAAAGGTATTAAGATTTAAACAACTTCTTATTGTTCTGGAAAACCAAGAAAACTGGATCAAACCTTAAATGAGTTAAATTTCAAACTTTCTAATTCTCGAAGTCAGGTATGAAATCTGAATTCCCCTACTTTAACATGATTTTTAAAGTTAAAATCATGAATTTTAAATAAAGGAGGGAAGAGTAGTCTGGGTTTGCCTATATTAGACATTTCTGGTCGTCTAGGTCGGTCTCGTGGATCGGAGAGGTCGGGCATGAGGCTGGAGAGGCGGGGGTGATCGTGGGTGCTGGGAAAAATGGTGGAGTGGTTGTCAGGCCAACGTGGAGGCGATGGCAGCGTTTTCATTTTTGTAAACCTAGTTTAGTGTGGTCTGCTGTTTTCGCCTCGTTCATCGTCGTTCGTCGACCGAGTTGCTCGCAATTTTGTGGGAAGGTAGGGGGAGTGTCGACGAGGTGATGGCCATAATTTCAGGGAGTTTCGGTGAATGAGGCAGCGAGGTCGACGAAGTTTCCAGGCTTGGGTGTTGTTTCCCTGTTCGTTTCCAGGTTTGGTTACGAGCTCGAATTTGATTTTTTGATGGATGAACGAAGTGCAGGGGTTGGGAATCGATTAGAGGGTGGTGGTCGTCATGCTCGTGGAAGAGGCAACGAACGGTGATGAGCGGCGCCTCCGTGCACGTGCACGGGGCAGTTTCAGATAATCTGGAGCTGTTGTTTTTTTTGATTTAAATCCCTTTGTAGAAAAATATTTCTTTAAGTTATAATTTAAAGTTTTTAAAAGTTAGTTTAAAGTGATTTAAGTTAATTTAGTGATCGTTTAAACTTGGAGTTCAAATGAAAATTCAAAAGAAAATTTGAAATAAATGTTTCCAAACATATGGAAGTGAAATTTAAATAAATAAATGAGAAATGAGTTTTCTTTAAGTAATAAAGATTTAAGATTAAATTTCATTAACCATTAGGATAATTAGAATGATAATCGATAAATTGTATTGATTAAATTAGTAATTATAAGTTGAAATGTATTAAGTAAAGTAAATAATGAGTTAAGAAATTAATATGGAATTAAGAATCATAGATTTGACTTTAATTAATTAATGAAGGGTTAATGGAACTTATAATTAATAATGAGGAAATTGTGAGTTATTATTTTAGATATGTAATTAATAAATGTTAATGAAGGTCGTTAACTAGATTATTTTATAATTAATTAATATAATTGATTTTTAATAGTTAATTAGATTAATTAATTTGATAATCAACATTGTAAATGTTTAAGTGTAATTACTTAATGGGAATTAAGTAAGAAATTAATTTCCCACTTTAGTTAATTAAGTAATTGATTTATTTGAGTTAATTAATTAAGTTTGATTAAATTGGATTAATCACTTGATAATTGGGAGATATAGTTACGTAGGAAAAGTAATTGATGAATAATTACATGATGCAATTAATTGGATGATATTTTGTTAATAGAAGTAATTTAAGTATAATTACTTGAAATTAATCAAGGGATTAATTAAGTCTGTTTATTGGGAGTAATTAATTTAGGATAATTAATTACTGTATGTTATTAATCAAGGTGATTAATATATGTGATTTGAAGATTAGTAATTCTTAATAGAAATTAAGAAAATAAAATAACTAATTAAAAGTTAATTACTTGATGTAATTAAATTAAATAGTAGATGTAATTAGAGATCATTTATTATTATAATTAATGCTAGAAATTTAGAATGGTTTAATTTGGAAATAATTAATATATGAATAGATTTATTAATGTAATTTATTAAGTCATGTAATTAATTTTGGTTAATTAATAAATGAAGTAATGAAAGGTTAATTCCTATATTTGGTTAAAGATAATTAATTTGTGAAAATAATTAAAGGATAATTGTTAAATGTAATTAAAGATAATTAATCGAGGATGATTAATTAAAATGATTAATTGGATGGTGATTAATTAATTGACTGGTAATTAATTAATAGTAATATAAGCAAGTTAATAATGATGAAGTAATTAATTTAATTTACTTTAAATTAATTAGAGATTTGTAATTAGTTTAATTCATTTTAAATTAATTATAAAATGAGGTGATTATTAATCTTTGTTTATATATGATGGATGATATTGGTTTCCATGATTGATTGTGATCTCAGATATATATCTATTGTGTTATGGATGCTCGGTTAAGTATGATGATATTGATTATCTGTTGAGTAAATAATATGGATTATCTGTTTATGATGATGATGTTATTATCCATTGTTATATTGTGTTTTATCTATCTGTGTGTATATAGAATATTGAAAAGAATTGTTTTAAACATTAAAACAACTTGGACTTAAAAGATACGTTTTGGATTTCGATGAGACCGGGATCGGATCTATCCATATTTGGGGGTCCGAAAACCACATCGATCCAAATCTAACGTTAGGTCGTGAATCTCAAGTGAAGATGAAGATTCAGAGTGCAAGGCTTATCGTCGTTGACTCTAAGGGTGATTCCAATATGAGTGTAACGAGATAATGCCTTCGGTTTCGTTCGAACCCGGAACGAACTTGTATGGATTGAATGCTTTCAGAACATCGTCAGGTGGACGATGAGCATTCTAAGAGATGTGTTCTCTAAAGGTAATCGTAACCTCAAGCCTCATCAACCGGGAATGGCTAAAACATGGGAGGTGCAGCAAGGCTTCGTGGGTAGCACCAACTTGAGAGCGGAATATACCCCTGTCTAGAGTCCCTTTTTATTCGGCTTAGTGGCAGTTGGAATTGCGCACCGACTGCGGGGTTGTTTCGTTTGGAACTGTCCAGTAAGGGATGGTTCCGGCTTTGTGTTGCAGGGGAGCGGGCGTACTCCTCGGTACGGTGATCTAGGCTACGTACTGTGACGGGCGGTACCCCAGTAGCCCTGCCATTGTTGGAAACCCAATTTTCCTACGAGACCCTACGGTTTTGATTGTATTACCCACGTTGTGGCTAGTATGCTGGAATTTAATGAATGTAACAATTTCAGCTATTTCTGTATTTTACTTGAAAACCCTAGACCTATTATAATATCACCGAATTTCTTATCAAATGTTTGGTTAGCGTAAGGTAAAAACATTCCATGTTTATGTGTGGGATGTCTTACGTGATACCTTTTATTTTCAAAGGATTTTCAAAGTTAAGCAATTTTAACCTGTTACTCATACCAGACCCATGTCTGACCCGGAGTTTATTTCTGTTTTTCCTAAACTCTCAGGTACCCAAATTTTTACGGGTAGCCAAGGGATTCAGGTTAGCTTTGATGTATTATGAAGGAGCAATGGAGCAGGAGGCTTCAACGTATAGATATATAGTGATTCCGCTGTGCTGTATCTCTGTATTGTATTGAGATGTATCGAGTTGTATTAACTAGACAGGTGTTTATAACTGTCTAGTATGTGTTGTATTATCTGTGTAACTTTGATCTATATGATATTAAGTAATCTCTTATGTGATATATTATATTTCATTCGTTCCGCTGTTGAGATTCTGATGTTGTTTTCTTCTTTCTTCTCTATCTTTTCTATTTCTCACCCCTTTCTTTCTTCATAGTGATGCAACTTTCTGGGCGTAGAAGGTCGGGTCGCTACAAAGAGACTGCTCCGGAGTCTTCTTGCTGTCCTCAAGATCTTCCGCCTTCTGTTCTTGCGAAGAAGGCGGATCCTCCATGCCTTGAAGGGCTTCTATTTGTTCTTCCTGCGACCCTGGCTGAGAAGCAGGAGTGACTTGAAGGGATGGAGGAGGAACAGCTGGAAGAGGAGAAGAGTGCGCAACGCTTGGTGCTTCCGCTACAGAAGAAAAGAAGTTAAAATCAGTACTCTCTGAAAAAAGAGAAGATATTGGATCATCAGGACTTAAGTAATAAGCGAGAAATTCATCAAGATTAATTGAATCGAATGAATAATCCACTTGAGCCAGATCTGAATCGAAGTTACCTGGAGAAGTCGGTTTTATCAGTTCAATTTCGAATTTTTCAGCTTCAATGTCTTCCTGGCTCTTCTCCTCGATTTGAGTAAGGGGAGATTCGGTAACGACGGGCTTAGCTTCAGTTTTTGCAGGAGGTAGAGAGTAAGAGCTGGAACCGACGATATCAACGTCGGCCGAAGTAGAAGTATGGACAGGGGCAGTTAGAGATATTTTCTTTTTTGGATGCTCCCCTACCACTGTTTCAGCTCTAGCTTCAGCAAGTTGCTCTTTCTCCCTAGCGAGAGCGGCACGAGTCTCATCATCAAAATAGTGTGCCTCAAGCTCTGCCTCATTATAGCTGGCGCCGCCAAGCATATCGATCGCGACCTCCCACACTTCAGCCAAGGTGATCTCATACTTTGGGACCAAGAATGAGAGGCTTCCGCACCCCAGAACACTATGAAGATAAAAATCAAATAAAGTTGAGCTAACGTTGGCCTTCGTCGTTTCGTGCGAGTGCTCGGCTGCTTCCTTTCCAACGATGGCTTCATCGCGCTCTTTTTCGGTCTACAATAACTGAGCTTGCAGCCTTATAATTTCCAAATCTTGAGAGCTGGCTTTTTCCCACAGCTGGACGATGTCATTGCGATATTTTTCAGTAATACGTTGCTCGGTTTCAAGTTTTAGCTCGACATCTCTTTGAGCAGCGTGCGCATCCCGCACTTGTTTTTGAAAAACTTCCTCTTTTTGAGAATGCGAGGCAGAAGAAGTGGCGAGATCTTCCTTAAGTTTCTTGACTTCGGACCCAAGTCTCGCATTGTCATCTGCAATGCTCGCCATCTCCACATCGTGCTGCTTGCAAATTTTATCCCACTCCGTCTTCTCGTTCTCCATAGTCAACATGGCTTCAAGATTCATATGATTAACCCTTTGAAGCTCGTCGATGAGTTTCTGCCATCCGGACATCCTCTCGATATCAAGCTTAACAGCATCGAGATTCCTAAGCATAGCTTGCTTATCGATTGGTACCAAGTCCAAGTCAAAACGCACCCCTTTTAAACACCAATTCGGGAATCAGCTTTGAAGAGTAGGAGGGGCATCTTTGACTTGGTATTGGGGCCAGTTGATAATCGCTTGGATGTCAGATTTCTTTAAAGTAGGAGAGCTGGATGGGATATCAAGAGAAGAAGGAGCAGCGGTCTTTTCGGAAATTTCAGACGTGTCCTGTTCACTAAGTCTAACCCGTTTACTCGGGTCTTCGGCAGCATGACTTTTCCCTTTAGTGTCATAAGATTTTCTTTTGTGGGAATCATCTTTCCTTCTTCTTTGCTGCTCTTCATAAGCTTATCTCTCTCTCGAGCTTTTCTAACCGCTCGCTCCTCATCAGTTTCCCTACGAACGGGGAGATAGCGTCTGTGATCGTAAGTGTCGCGCCCTCCAAAACGCCGAAAGTCATCATAGTATGAACCACTTTGCTCCATTGGAGAACCTGAAATTGAAGGAAAGACAAGTCTTAAAAATCTTCAAATTGAAGAAGCTAAGTGCGTATAAGTGCCGAAAATCCTAAGTGTGTGTGATGTGCGAGCTACACGCGTCAGACTACAGACCACTCTTTGGTTGAGGAGTGATAACAGATTGTGAAGCAGGAGTCAATTTTTGATTCGATGAAGTTTGCTGCAAAGCAGATGTCACATCAGTTGCAGGAGATGTAGCTTTAGTTATATCATCCTTGAAGAGCTCATGTGAAGTAATTATCAGGTCACTTAATCCCTCAAAGGTATCGTCACCGTCATGTTTAGCGGGACTTTCTCTCTCAACTTCTTTATCATCAACTTTCTCGAAATGTTGAGAAGTTTCTTCTTCTTCAATTACTAGAGAGAGTGTGAGTTTGCCGGATCATCCCGCAACGTCAACAGTGGTAGAGCATTTCACCAGTGCAGTCTCTACATTAGGTCCTTCCAATACAATTTCTTCTGCAAAAACTGAGGCATTTAATGTCTCTGCTTGAGAACAGGGGGCACCCAATGTTTCGGTCTCAGAACCAGAAATTTCATGAATCTGAGTAGATCGGGAGGAGTGTAGAAGTCCAAATTGATGCAAAAACTCATCTTTCAACAAAAATTTGGTGCTTCTTTCTTCAGCAGCCACAGCGTTTAAAGTTTCAAAGATTGACTTGAGGCTGGGATTTCTAAGTGGAGGAGGAATTACTGCAAAAAGTAGAAAATGATGTTAAGCATTTGATAATTCGAGTTTCGAGAGGCTCAAGAGATGAACAGAGAAAGGCGATCTTACTTCCGACTCTCCAGACAGCATAAAATCCTGGAGGACAACGAACGAAAAAGAATTGACTTAAGAACCCGTGTGCATTGTCGGGCAAGTCTAGAATCAATTTGCAGTTTCTCGCACCTCTAACAAGTATAATCGAAGAGTGGTCTTGGTTCTTCGCAAAGGTGCACAAATAGCAAGTCTCGTCAAAGCTTGGAAGACGATTGAGCGTCCTCCTAAACAGAACACACAACCCCATCAAGACGGCATAACCGTTGAGGTGTAGCTGGAACGGAGAGATAGCTAATCGAAGAAAAAGCTCTCGAAGAAAATCGTTGAAAGGCGGGATAACTCCACTCAAGCACATCTGACGATTAACTGCGACAAAACCAAGAGGTGGCCTGTCAGTAGTGTCGTTTGCTCCAGGAAGTATAGCATCTGCTTCGGCAATACAAAACTGGATGCACAGTTGTCTGAAAACTTTGTGGCCCAGGGTGGTCGGAGTTCTTTCTAAAGGGTCGATCAATGGGTTAGCAATCGGTAAAGCTTCTCCAGCTAGTTCTGTGTCTTCTTGTTGAGATGTCATTCTACATAATCAACCGGATATTCAAATATGAAGGTGCACGTTTCCTAAAAAGTGTAAAGTGTTGTGCAAAACATATACAATAACAAGCAAGTATAACTGAAATCAAGTTAGTTGACATTTGTCGATTATAAAGTTTCAAGGCTTGTCATTTTAAGTCCAAGTACAGTGTTGTGTTGGTGCAAACAAATCAGCTTTAGTTGATTATTTTAGCTTTGCTTTAATACTTCATTCGAATTTGTTATTTCATAGCATTTCATTCACAAAGTTCATTTAAGTTGATTATTCTTTATCGCCTAATCTGTCATTCGGATCTTCCTCTACTTTGTCTTCTCCAGCTGAAGCGCTTTTCTTCTTCTTCCTCAGCGCGCATTTCCCTTTCCTCTTCGAAGAAGACTCACTTCCCGGAGTAAGCAGCGCGGAAAGTTTTGTGTTATCATCAAGAGAGTGCTCCGGAGTCTTCTTGCTGTCCTCAAGATCTTCCGCCTTCTGTTCTTGCGAAGCAGGCGGATCCTCCAAGCCTTGAAGGGCTTCTATTTGTTCTTCCTGTGACCCTGGCTGAGAAGCAGGAGTGACTTGAAGGGATGGAGGAGGAACAGCTGGAAGAGGAGAAGAGTGTGCAACGCTTGGTGCTTCCGCTACAGAAGAAAAGAAGTTAAAATCAGTACTCTCCGAAAAAAGAGAAGATATTGGATCATCAGGACTTAAGTAATAAGCGAGAAATTCATCAAGATTAATTGAATCGAATGAATAATCCACTTGAGCCAGATCTGAATCGAAGTTACATGGAGAAGTCGGTTTTATCAGTTCAATTTCGAATTTTTCAGCTTCAATGTCTTCCTGGCTCTTCTCCTTGATTTGAGTAAGGGGAGATTCGGTAACGACGGGCTTAGCCTCAGTTTTTGCAGGAGGTGGAGAGTAAGAGCTGGAACCGACGATATCAACGTCGGCCGAAGTAGAAGTATGGACAGGGGCAGTTAGAGATATTTTCTTTTCTGGATGCTCCCCTACAACTGTTTCAGCTCTAGCTTCAGCAAGTTGCTCTTTCCCCCTGGCGAGAGCGGCACGAGTCTCATCATCAAAATAGTGTGCCTCAAGCTCTGCCTCATTATAGCCGGCGCCGCCAAGCATATCGATCGCGGCCTCCCATACTTCAGCCAAGGTGATCTCATACTTTGGGCCCAAGAATGAGAGGTTTCCGCGCCCCAGAACACTATGAAGATAAAAATCAAATAAAGTTGAGCTAACGTTGGCCTTCGTCGCTTCGTGCGAGTGCTCGACTGCTTCCTTTCCAGCGATGGCTTCATCGCGCTTTTTTCGGTCTTTAATAACTAAGCTTGCAGCCTTATAATTTCCAAATCTTGAGAGCTGGCTTTTTCCCGCAGTTGGACGATGTCATTGCGATATTTTTCAGTAATACGCTGCTCGGCTTCAAGTTTCATCTCGGCATCTCTTTGAGCAGCGTGCGCATCCCGCACTTGTTTTTGAAAAACTTCCTCTTTTTGAGAGTGCAAGGCAGAAGAAGTGGCGAGATCTTCCTTAAGTTTCTTGACTTCGGACCCAAGTCTCGCATTGTCATCTGCAATGCTCGCCATCTCCGCATCATGCTGCTTGCAAATTTTATCCCACTCCGTCTTATCGTTCTCCATAGTCAACATGGCTTCAAGATTCATATGATTAACCCTTTGAAGCTCGTCGATGAGTTTCTGCCATCCGGACATCCTCTCGATATCAAGCTTAACAGCATCGAGATTTCTAAGCATAGCTTGTTTATCGATTGGTACCAAGTCCAAGTCAAAACGCACCCCTTTTAAACACCAATTCGGGAATCGGCTTTGAAGAGTAGGAGGGGTATCTTTGACTTGGTATTGGGGCTTGCTGATAATCACCTGGATGTCAGATTTCTTTAGAGTAGGAGAGCTGGATGGGATATCAAGAGAAGAAGGAGCAGCGTTCTTTTCGGAAATTTCAGACGTGTCCTGTTCACTAAGTCTAACCCGTTTACTCGGGTCTTCGGCAGCATGACTTTTCCCTTTAGTGTCATAAGATTTTCTTTTGTGGGAATCATCTTTCCTTCTTCTTTGCTGCTCTTCATAAGCTTGTCTCTCTCTCGAGCTTTTCTAACCGCTCGCTCCTCATCAGTTTCCCTACGAACGGGGAGATAGCATCTGTGATCGTAAGTGTCGCGCCCTCCAAAACGCCGAAAGTCATCATAGTATGAACAAGGCTTTTAAATCTCCCCGAGATGGCCGAGATGAAAAATCCGAGATATCAGCCAAAATCCGAGATTTCGCAGCCTATTTAGTTATAAGTGTTTTAAATATCGCCCGAGATAGCCGAGATATTTTCCCGAGATATTGGCCAAAATCCGAGATTTAAAACACTGGTATGAACCACTTCGTCCCATTGGAGAACCTGAAATTGAAGAAAAGACAAGTCTTAAAAATCTTCAAATTGAAGAATCTAAGTGCATATAAGTGCCAAAAATCCTAAATGCATGTGATGTGCGAGCTACACGCGTCAGACTACATACCACTCTTTGGTTGAGGAGTGATAACAGATTGTGATGCAGGAGTCAATTTTTGAGTAGACGAAGTTTGCTGCAAAGCGGATGTCGCTTCAGTTGCAGGAGATGTAGCTTTAGTTATATCATCCTTGAAGAGCTCCTGTGAAGTAATCATCAGGTCACTTAATCCCTCAAAGGTATCGTCACCGTCATGTTTAGCGGGACTTTCTCTCTCAACTTCTTTATCATCAATTTTCTTGAAATGTTGAGAAGTTTCTTCTTCTTCAATTACTGGAGAGAGTGTGAGTTTGCCGGATGATCCCGCGACGTCAACAGTGGTAGAGCATATCACCAGTGCAGTCTCTACATTAGGTCCTTCCGATACAATTTCTTCTGCAGAAACTGGGGCATTTAATGTCTCTGCTTGAGAACAGGGGGCACCCAATGTTTCGGTCTCAGAACCAGAAATTTCGTGAATCTGAGTAGATCGGGAGGAGTGTAGAAGTCCAAATTGATGCAAAAACTCATCTTTCAACAAAAATTTGGTGCTTCTTTCTTCAGCAGCCACAGCGTTTAAAGTTTCAAAGATTGACTTGAGGCTGGGATTTCTAAGTGGAGGAGGAAGTACTGCAAAAAGTAGAAAATGAAGTTAAGCATTTGATAATTCGAGTTTCGAGAGGCTCAAGAGATGAACAGAGAAAGGAGATCTTACTTCCAACTCTCCAGATAGCATAAAATCCTGGAGGATAGCGAACGAAAAAGAATTGACTTAAGAACCCGTGTGCACTGTCGGGCAAGTCTAGAATCAATTTGCGATTTCTCGCACCTCTTACAAGTATAATCGAAGGGTGGTGTTTGTTCTTCGCAAAGGTGCACAAATAGCAAGTCTCGTGAAAGCTTGGAAGACGATTGAGCGTCCTCCTAAACAGAACACACAACCCCATCAAGACGGCATAACCATTGGGGTGTAGCTGGAACGGAGAGATAGCTAATCGAAGAAAAAGCTCTCGAAGAAAATCGTTGAAAGGCGGGATAGCTCCACTCAACCACATCTGACGATTAACTGCGACAAAAACAAGAGGTGGCCTGTCAGCAGTGTCGATTGCTCCAGGAAGTATAGCATCTGCTTCAGCAATACCAAACTGGATGCACAGTTGTCTGAAAACTTTGTTGCTCAGGGTGGTCGGAGTTCTTTCTGGAGGGTCGATCAATGGGTTAGCAATCGATAAAGCTTCTCCAGCTAGTTCTGTGTCTTCTTGTTGAGATGTCATTCTACACAATCACTGGATATTCAAATATGAAGGTGCACGTTTCCTAAAAAGTGTGAAGTGTTGTGCAAAACTTATACAATAACAAGCAAGTATAACTGAAATCAAGTTAGTTGACATTTGTCGATTATAAAGTTTTAAGGCTTGTCATTTTAAGTCCAAGTATAGTGTTGTGTTGGTGCAAACAAATCAGCTTTAGTTGATTATTTCAGCTTTGCTTTAATACTTCATTCGAATTTATTGTTTCATAGCATTTCATTCACAAAGTTCATTTAAGTTGATTATTCTTTATCGCCTAATCTGTCATTCGGATCTTCCTCTACTTTGTCTTCTCCAGCTGAAGTGCTTTTCTTCTTCTTCCTCAGCGCGCGTTTCCCTTTCCTCTTCGAAGAAGACTCACTTCCCGGAGTAAGCAGCGCGGAAAGTTTTGTGTTATCATCAAGAGACTGCTCTGGAGTCTTCTCGCTGTCCTCAAGATCTTCCGCCTTCTGTTCTTGCGAAGCAGGCGGATCCTCCAAGCCTTGAAGGGCTTCTATTTGTTCTTCCTGCGACCCTGGCTGAGAAGCAGGAGTGACTTGAAGGGATGGAGGAGGAACAGCTGGAAGAGGAGAAGAGTGCGCAACGCTTGGTGCTTCCGCTACAGAAGAAAAGAAGTTAAAATCAGTACTCTCCGAAAAAAGAGAAGATATTGGATCATCAGGACTTAAGTAATAAGCGAGAAATTCATCAAGATTAATTGAATCGAATGAATAATCCACTTGAGCCAGATCTGAATCGAAGTTACATGGAGAAATCGGTTTTATCAGTTCAATTTCGAATTTTTCAGCTTCAATGTCTTCCTGGCTCTTCTCCTCGATTTGAGTAAGGGGAGATTTGGTAACGACGGGCTTAGCCTCAGTTTTTGCAGGAGGTGGAGAGTAAGAGCTGGAACCGACGATATCAACGTCGGCCGAAGTAGAAGTATGGACAGGGGCAGTTAGAGATATTTTCTTTTCCGGATGCTCCCCTACCACTGTTTCAGCTCTAGCTTCAGCAAGTTGCTCTTTCCCCCGGCGAGAGCGGCACGAGTCTCATCATCAAAATAGTGTGCCTCAAGCTCTGCCTCATTATAGCCGGCGCCGCCAAGCATATCGATCGCGACCTCCCACACTTCAGCCAAGGTGATCTCATACTTTGGTCCCAAGAATGAGAGGCTTCCGCGCCCCAGAACACTATGAAGATAAAAATCAAATAAAGTTGAGCTAACGTCGGCCTTCGTCGCTTCGTGCGAGTGCTCGGCTGCTTCCTTTCCAGCGATGGCTTAATCGCGCTCTTTTTCGGTCTTCAATAACTGAGCTTGCAGCCTTATAATTTCCAAATCTTGAGAGCTGGCTTTTTTCCGCAGCTGGACGATGTCATTGCGATATTTTTCAGTAATACGCTGCTCGGCTACAAGTTTCAGCTCGACATCTCTTTGAGCAGCGTGCGCATCCTGCACTTGTTTTTGAAAAACTTCCTCTTTTTGAGAGTGCGAGGCAGAAGAAGTGGCGAGATCTTCCTTAAATTTCTTGACTTCGGACCCAAGTCTCGCATTATCATCTGCAATGCTCGCCATCTCCGCATCGTGCTGCTTGCAAATTTTATCCCACTCCGTCTTGTCGTTCTCCATAATCAACATGGCTTCAAGATTCATATGATTAACCCTCTTAAGCTCGTCGATGAGTTTCTGCCATCCGGACATCCTCTCGATATCAACCTTAACAGCATCGAGATTCCTAAGCATAACTTGTTTATCGATTGGTACCAAGTCCAAGTCAAAACGCACCCCTTTTAAACACCAATTCGGGAATCGGCTTTGAAGAGTAGGAGGGGCATCTTTGACTTGGTATTGGGGCCTGCTGATAATCGCCTGGATGTCAGATTTCTTTAGAGTAGGAGAGCTGGATGGGATATCAAGAGAAGAAGGAGCAGCGGTCTTTTCGGAAATTTCAGACGTGTCCTGTTCACTAAGTCTAACCCGTTTACTCGGGTCTTCGGCAGCATGACTTTTCCCTTTAGAGTCATAAGATTTTCTTTTGTGGGAATCATCTTCCCTTCTTCTTTGCTGCTCTTCATAAGCTTGTCTCTCTCGAGCTTTTCTAACCGCTCGCTCCTCATTAGTTTCCCTACGAAGGGGAGATATCGTCTGTGATCGTATGTGTCGCGCCCTCCAAAACGCCGAAAGTCATCATAGTATGAACCACTTCGCCCCATTGGAGAACCTGAAATTAAAGAAAAGACAAGTCTTAAAAATCTTCAAATTGAAGAAGCTAAGTGCGTATAAGTGCCGAAAATCCTAAGTGTGTGTGATGTGCGAGCTACACGCGTCAGACTACAAACCACTCTTTGGTTGAGGAGTGATAACAGATTGTGAAGCAGGAGTCAATTTTTGAGTCGACGAAGTTTGCTGCAAAGCGGATGTCGCTTCAGTTGTAGGAGATGTAGCTTTAGTTATATCATCCTTGAAGAGCTCCTGTGAAGTAATCATCAGGTCACTTAATCCCTCAAAGGTATTGTCACCGTCATGTTTAGCGGGACTTTCTCTCTCAACTTCTTTATCATCAACTTTCTCGAAATGTTGAGAAGTTTCTTCTTCTTCAATTACTAGAGAGAGTGTGAGTTTGCCGAATGATCCCGCGACGTCAACAGTGGTAGAGCATTTCACCAGTGCAGTCTCTACATTAGGTCCTTCCGATACAATTTCTTCTGCAGAAACTGAGGCATTTAATGTCTCTGCTTGAGAACAGGGGGCACCCAATGTTTCGGTCTCAGAACCAGAAATTTCGTGAATCTGAGTAGATCGGGAGGAGTGTAGAAGTCCAAATTGATGCAAAAACTCATCTTTCAACAAAAATTTGGTGCTTCTTTCTTCAGCAGCCACATCGTTTAAAGTTTCAAAGATTGACTTGAGGCTGGGATTTCTAAGTGGAGGAGGAAGTACTGCAAAAAGTAGAAAATGAAGTTAAGCATTTGATAATTCGAGTTTCGAGAGGCTCAAGAGATGAACAGAGAAAGGCGATCTTACTTCCGACTCTCCAAACAGCATAAAATCCTAGAGGACAGCGAACGAAAAAGAATTGACTTAAGAACCCGTGTGCACTGTCGGGCAAGTCTAGAATCAATTTGCAGTTTCTCGCACCTCTTACAAGTATAATCGAAGGGTGGTCTTTGTTATTCGCAAAGTTGCACAAATAGCAAGTCTCGTCAAAGCTTGGAAGACGATTGAGCATCCTCCTAAACAGAACACACAACCCCATCAAGACGGCATAACCGTTGGGGTGTAGCTGGAACGGAGAGATAGCTAATCGAAGAAAAAGCTCTCGAAGAAAATCGTTGAAAGGCGGGATAGCTCCACTCAAGCACATCTGACGATTAACTGCGACAAAAACAAGAGGTGGCCTGTCAGCAGTGTCGTTTGCTCCAGGAAGTATAGCATCTGCTTCAGCAATACCAAACTGGATGCACAGTTGTCTGAAAACTTTGTGGCTCAGGGTGGTTGGAGTTCTTTCTGGAGGGTCGATCAATGGGTTAGCAATCGGTAAAGCTTCTCCAGCTAGTTCTGTGTCTTCTTGTTGAGATGTCATTCTACACAATCAACTGGATATTCAAATATGAAGGTGCACGTTTCCTAAAATGTGTGAAGTGTTGTGCAAAACTTATACAATAACAAGTAAGTATAACTGAAATCAAGTTAGTTGACATTTGTCGATTATAAAGTTTCAAGGCTTGTCATTTTAAGTCCAAGTACAGTGTTGTGTTGGTGCAAACAAATCAGCTTTAGTTGATTATTTCAGCTTTGCTTTAATACTTCATTCGAATTTGTTGTTTCATAGCATTTCATTCACAAAGTTCATTTAAGTTGATTATTCTTTATCGACTAATCTGTCATTCGTTGTGGGCAGTCAATGGCATTATATTTGTCCTTTTTTCTGCAAATGTTGTGTTTAATAAGTTATTAACATTAGAGTTAAAACAATTTGAAAAGAAGTGCAACATAGTTCAAGTTCAATCAAAATTCAAAGGTCAATCAAGTTCTACCCAAATTTCACAAGTGTTAGGTCGTCCAGCGACCTAGCATAGGTTGGGGCCTCCTTAGGTCGCACTGTGCGAGTTAAAAGGTTCGAGGTAGATTTGTTCAAGTCCCAACTCAGCCGAGACCTAAAGTCTATGTCGCAAGAAGGTTAGGTCATGCAGTTCTTAGGTCGTGCGATCCTTAGGTCGCGCAGTTTTTAGGTCGAGCGATTCTTAGGTCGCGCAGTTCTTAGTTCGTGCAAGTCTTAGGTCGTGCGAATCTTCGGTCGTTCAGCGACCTAGCACAGGTTGAAGCTTACCTTAGGTCGCAAAGTTCCTTAGGTCGTGAGTTATCTTAAGTCACGCGTTTTCATTAAGTCGCTAACTTCTTCCCCAAGCAAATTACTCACCAGACCCGATAACCCGTTAACGCCAAAACAATGAAACCCATCATCCTACTCGTAAAATTCACCGACTTTTCATACCACCAAATCATTCGGAAATTGATTCAACATATCTCCGATCTATCTCACTGCTGTGCGCTCGTGAATCACAACAACAACAATAACCAATGAGGATCAAAAATCGATCACAACACGACTCAAAGTGAAGCATGATGTACGAAAGTGGTTTGGGGTTCGGAGATTAGAACTCGTGGTTCAATGGTAATCGTGGATGGACAAAGATCGAAGAAACTTACGTAATCTGGTAGCGAGGATGAATCGTTGAATGATTAACTCGAATTCGCCTTTGTAATCACAAATTTCTGATAATGGCAAGGCGGGAAATTGAAGCAATTAAGTGGGGAAGAAGCAGCGACCTAACGAATTTATATGGGGCTGAGAAAGGAAGGTGAATAGGCGTTAGCACGATTTTTAGGTCGCTCATGACCTAGCAAAGTTAGATCGAAGCACACGATCTATGACCTAGGCGTGTACTTCGAGGGGCAAATGTTAACTCCTTGTTTTACAGCGACCTAAAAATCTGCGACCTAAAACACTCACGACCTAAAAGCTTAGCGACCTAACTACGAAGACGACCTAACGACCTAAGGGACTTCACGACCTAAAGCTATCAGCGACCTAACTACGAAGACAACCTAACGACCTAAGGGACTTCACGACCTAAAGCTATCAGCGACCTAACTACAGGGATGACTTAACGAGCTAAGGAGTTAACAACCTAAAGCTTACCGACCTAAGAACCTACCGACCTAGCGAGCTAAAACAGGGTAAAGTTTCACGACCTATTTTAGGTCGCTCACGACCTATCTTAGGTCGCTCACGACCTATCTTAGGTCGCTCACAACCTACCAACTCGTTCAGATAACTCAGTGCAATTCAGGCAAGACTCACGACCTATCTTAGGTCGCTCGCGACCTACGACCTAACTTAGGTCGTCTACGACCTAAGACTTGGACATTGAATTCCGCCCAGAATCACTCCTATAAATACCCCCCTAACTCCAACAATGAGGGGACTTTTGGATCATTCCCCGAAGTGCCGTTACTCTGCAGAATTTACAACTCATCCA